>OZ022390.1:6734670-9234670 GCA_963989295.1 Ametastegia equiseti | reverse complement strand
TTTTACCGTTAACAATAAACTTATGATTTATAGTTAAACGGCAGAACACGTGCGACTTTCCGAAACTTGCCCGTTCTCACGTCTCGTAAGTTGTAAGACATTGGAGCTTCGATACGGTATTTCTGTTCGGAATGGACCGTTGATATATTTATCTACTTATACTTGTGTTACTTGAACATTTATAAGTGTACATCAACTCGTGAGAAGAAACTTCGAAACGTGCGGTCTCTGCTTTTCCATTATTCCCATTTTGGCGTAAATAACAAACATTCCCAGATTCTACAAAGAAGGTAGTTGAAGATATCAAGTAGATACATTCTACCTGTGAATGGCTACAGTATT
Source organism: Ametastegia equiseti (assembly GCA_963989295.1). Classification (NCBI taxonomy): domain Eukaryota; kingdom Metazoa; phylum Arthropoda; class Insecta; order Hymenoptera; family Tenthredinidae; genus Ametastegia; species Ametastegia equiseti. The sequence goes on along the minus strand of OZ022390.1, from coordinate 9,234,328 downwards.
CTGTAAGTATCTATTCAAACAGCTCGAGGGCTACGATCTGTCTAATTATTTGTAAAGCTTATTAACGAAGCGGTGAGCCTTTCGGATCTGCTACAGAAAGTATTGCATATTGCAAGTTGCATTTCCGAGCACCATTGCAGTTCCAGTACACGAGTGAATGAACGAAGGTTGATTGAGTGATGGGTGTAAAATCGTTATCACTTACCAGGGCATATCTTGGCTCGTTTTGATAGATTGTGCCAACTCTAGTCCAGTTGAAATGTTGGAGTAACGCGACCCTCGGCGCGTTGAAAGCATTTTCGGATGGTACTACCCTGAAGAAATTTGGAAAGCTATCGTTCGTGAACATGGGATGCGTGTCTGCGTAGCTCAACTGCAACAGAATAAAAAATAATTTGAAAATTATTAGAAGTACCTTTCCAAAAGTTATAGAATTTCAATTCAACGGTACGATTCAATGTCTCATGCTGTCTATGTGGTTTCAGTTATTTCCAACCTAAGGTCGCGATTTCCACTCAACCTTTGCAGAGTAAAAGCACGAAAATTGTCGTTATTCGTTTCTCCAATGGCAATTTCATCCTATTTTCTCTCCTTCGCATTGATCAGAGAGCTGGCTTTCTCCATTCAATACTTATCATGAGCAAACAAATCCGTAGGATTGAATATCATAATCTGACGGAAGCGTCCCCGTGCCAAATCTTCGATGCTTTCATGTAGGTATGATCTAAATTCAAACGATCTCGCGTTGTTGTGTTTGTAAATTTATTCACTGCTTATTCGTTCGTAGCGAAAGACAGCTTATCGAAACATAAGTTTGCCGAATAGACCGTAACGTTCAGCTGTGTCATTCAATCGGTATAGCAATTTATATATCTATCAATCAATATAACCAGTCCGCGATCGTTATTTGCAAATAGAAATTGAGTTCAGCTTTTTTTTCTTATCATTAAACGACTCAACTGTGCATCATTCAATTTACATCATCATCTTCCAACAGATTCTGATGATTGTTGATCTCAGTTATATAAACTGAGAGAAATATTATGGGCTGGTATAGTCAAATTTACTTTGCAAAAAGATAACTGAAGGGGTCTTCTGTGGTCAATGGTCAGAATAAGAATTTTTTTAGTAGATTGAACTGCAGTGGATATCATAGAAAGACATTCATCTTCAGCCTATGATTGGTGACGATTTGAAGAATATTGAAGTATTCGTTGGAGAAGAATTCGATACATGGATTCGACGTGACGGCAATTTTCATCAAATCTTGTAATTTGCTGATCCACTCGAAATTCCACTGCTTGCGGACTAACGGAGAGGATTTGTTAGATGAAATGGCAGGTCAGGTCGACTCATATATCTAATTGTGAGCTCGTACCACCATCGAGCGAACTTGGGGTGTGTATAATTAATTACAGGATAAGCACGAGCAGAGGTGGAAAGTTTCGCGTGTATCAAAATATCTCTTGTAATATCCTTCGTATAAGCTGCTCCCTCACATGAATATGTAGAGTAGGAAGCTGCGGGGTACCTAGGCGGTAACAAGTTTTGATTTTCAATTCATATTTTAATAATTTACATCCGTGATTTAACAGCATAGTATATATATATACTCTTCATGTTTTATTGGGAATTTGGTGGATAATAACTTCAAAACTTGGTTATTATTTCAACTACGCAGCAGGAAATTAGGCCTATACTGTTCACTTTCTCAGCTCAGACTGAGACTTCTTGATCAGAGGCCATATGAATAACTTGAAACTATAATATTATAGTTTACGTTTTTTCTACGATACTCTAGTACCTACCATCGATTCGATTTTGAATACACAATTATCAAAACATCGATAATCCAACTTGCTTATTCCCGTATTCTTATTTCAAAGTAATTTCTATGAGTAGTAAGTAAAGTAAGTGTAAGTTCAAAGTAACCTGTGACTATGCGTGTGAAAATAGTATCTTGTGTGGCTAGTGCGAAGAGTACGCGATTTCCGTTGAGTACGAAGTTATAAGCACGAGCCGAAGGCGAGTGCTGATATTTCGTATGAGACGGATAACGCCTTTTCGCACTGCCACACACGATATTTTTTGTAACTACTGCTTGGAAAGTTCTATTTGAGAGAAGCAAACGCACGAAATAATTATATGATGGGATTACCGTCAGTGCGTAAAAATGAGCTATTTCGAAGTGCGCATGCGCTTTATTACGCACTTGTGCGTAAAATAGAGCATATCGAATGTGCGCAAGCGCGGACTCTGTATTTTTTCAGTATTCAGAAATAATTAGGTACTTTACACACGCCACACAAGGCTCGAAAATAATACTTTTCAAACAGGTGTTACAAAAACATTTTTAACGTGACGAGTGACGAAAGCTCGTGAAGTTTTTCGGGATATCTACAATGAGTATTTGATTTTAGGAGAAAAATTCAGTCTGCTCAAGCTAGTCGCGATCGATTGCGAGATTTTTCTTCGACATTACTTTATCTGGGATTTGATATTCCCTCGGAAAATTTGGAATCATTCGTTCTGTTTAAAGCGGAAAAATTGTGGGGGGTAGAGTTTGCTACGAAATCATCTATATAATTCGAAGATTTTTGAATACTCATACCTATAAAACGTCTCTTCACATGCGAGTATTATAAATATGAAGGAAAAAATATGGTCCGGGGATCTTTTCGTGTGAAAATTTGATATAAAATTGAGTATGGTCTGACCGAAAGCGTTGCTCATGTTTAAAAATGAGGATCAAATCAATATTTATTTTGTATGTATATATGTATATGCGTATGTATCGGTATACTCATACAGCTAAAGTTCACTGGGATTTCGAATGAACCAATAAATATTCGTATACGTAACCCAAACATACCCCGATACGTCCCGTCTATACCTATACAAATATGTTATATACATAGAGCTCAATATATTTGGATGTTTCTATATATACGCATGAGGCATTTTCCGTAAATTCAACCACATTTCTTCCGTCATTTCAAATTCCTGAAAGGATCACTGTCGTGAAAGTGCATTTTTATCCAATTCAACATATCGCGGAAAGCATAAGTCGCGCACAGAAAGGACCGGGATAAGAAGTTCTAGCTTCTTATGGAACATCCAATGCACAACTTCTAGATACGGATTTTCTTGAAGATACACGGATCACTATCAGCCAAAGAGAGCAAGGAACATTTTTTTCGTTCAAAAATCCACCGTTGTGTTTCTCAAATTTTGATTAAGCCTCATGCAATTGTAAATCTGAGGAACAAGAGACCCCTGAGACACAAGGGGTCGAAAATTCTTGTTATAATTTTTGGGCCCTGCTTGATACTGTAATGTTGTATACATACTTCCATATTAGGGTGTCCGTTATTTACCAAGTTGGCTATTTTCACTTGGGTATAGTCAAAATCGTTTCTCTTTTACCTAAAAACAATTCTAAAAGCGAGAAATAATTTTTACAATGCCGTTTAACCCTGCCTAAATAACGATACTTTTCCCATTTGATTAACATGGGGTTTTTGCACTTTTCAGTAAATAATTCTTATTTCGCTTATCATACTCTTCAACTTACCAACAATTCTTGATTCTGCTTCTATTATGATCCCTTCAGATGGAAAAATTTTCATATTGGTGCAAAAAAATTTGTTATCCAAGTTTTGAAAACGTAAAAATTCATTTTTATTGATTTTTCTATTTTTTTCGTTTAATCTACTTACTGATGAATTTTTATTCTGTATTCCATTAAAATTTTCTTATTTTATGCTTCTGAATGATTTCAATTCATGTATTATCCAAAAGTCACACAGAAATCCTATGAAAGAATCATAGTTCAAATTGAGTACGGTAATACGGTTATTACTAACACAAAAAAAAAAAATAAAATAAAAACCAGATATATCGGACACGTGCCCCTCTAGCGGACAGTCTTTCAAGAAAATGAAAAACAAAATATTAAGTGAAAATGAGTTGATTGTTTTTTATTCTCTTGGAAGACTGTCCGCTAGAGGGGCACGTGTCCGATATATCTGGTTTTTTTTTACTTTTTTTTTGTGTTAGTAATAACCGTATTACCGTACTCAATTTGAACTATGATTCTTTCATAGGATTTCTGTGTGACTTTTGGATAATACATGAATTGAAATCATTCAGAAGCATAAAATAAGAAAATTCTAATGGAATACAGAATAAAAATTCATCAGTAAATTAAACGAAAAAAATAGAAAAATCAATAAAAATGAATTTTTACCTTTTCCAAACTTAGATAAAAAATTTTTTTGCACCAATATGAAAATTTTTCCATCTGAAGGGATCATAATAGAAGCAGAATCGAGAATTGTTGCCGAGTTGAAGAGTATGATAAGCGAAATAAGAATTATTTACTGAAAAGTGCAAAAAACCCATGTTAATCAAATGGGAAAAGTATCGTTATTTAGGCAGGGTTGAACGGCATTGTAAAAATTATTTCTCGCTTTTAGAATTGTTTTTAGGTAAAAGAGAAACGATTTTGACTATACCCAAGTGAAAATAGCCAACTTGGTAAATAACGGACACCCTATTCCATATGTATACTCCGATTGATATGATATTGGAATGCCTTTGCAAATCCTTCATAAAGATTCGAGAATTGTGTGTCTTTCGGGGTCGCTAAAAATGTATCATGGGGTCCGGATTTCTAAATCGAAAATACATCTTCCAGATTGGAAATTCATACTACTAGCATTGAGTTTTTCGCATCAGCTGCCGGAGATTTGTGTAATAATACTTACTGCTGATACTAGATAGTAGAGTCAAAAGCGACCCCAATTATAACCTGGCCAGGATTTTCCTAACTATATGTACCAACATTCATATCATTGAATTAATTCTAGTCTCAGTACTCTGAGGCGTCTTGGGCTGAGGAGTTTAATTATTGCACTTCCGTACGGCGTTGCACATCAAGACGAAAGCTCAGAGTATGAGCGTATGTATGTACATACCTACGTCTCCTCGGAAAGCTTTGCCTAAATTATTTCCCATCCTCCTGTAGGTACACGTCTTCTATATATTTGCACGAAGTTTGGTATCGTTACACGTTAAATGAGCAGCTAATTAATGACGAAATGCCTCTTGCCTCAAATTATGGTAGAGTATTCCAGAGGAATGATAATCCAAATTTTACCAAGTTGATGAATGATGTATTTGCTGCAAACCGATGAGCAGCGCTGCAGAGGAAAAATAATTCGTTGATTTGTTGGAAAAATTATTCAACATTTAATCGTAGATATTGAACTCGACGAACAGCGAGGGGATGATTGCAGTTTTTATGTCAAATGATAAATCCATGAAATTTAGGAATTTGTGTATTCGGCGTCACACCCTTATCCCGATCATTGAGATTAGAAATAATATGAATAATAATTATAATGAAAGAATATCAATGACCGGTAGTCACGCGATGTGAAATATCTTGATGAAATGTTGTCGAGATTTACGAAAATTTAGAATATGTGTATATTATTATGCTCTAGGCTCTTAACGGTTTTGCCAAATGTGAAACGAACGCCAAGGCAAAATTTCGAGTAAATGAATTTATAATACATTATATCGTGACACGGCATTCGCACGCAATCCACGAAAACACGCCATTTGATTCTCGCGTTGCGTGAGGGGTGCTATAGCAATTAGCACAGAGAAATAGACAAACGGTTCAACAGACATGATCTGGAGTGGAACAAACGGAATGTTGGAAAATTTTCGTTTCACAGGTCGGATCATACGCGGAGCCAAAATTGTTCTAGGGTCCAATAAATAAATATCGATATCGATATCAATATCGATATCAAATATCCGCTCTGTCGATCAACGATACTATAATAACATCTGTTGATTTTATTTGCGATTGTTGGTAACGCTCTTTTAATCTGCACATAAGATCGCGTACTCAGCGCACAACTAATCAAGATGGAATTTTATTTTTAGCTTTCCCCGCGCAACTCCACTTTAATTAATTAAACTGCAATTGCAATTCTCCTATATCGCATCGTTACACGCGTGTTCATCGTGCCAGTTTCGCAATATTCGCTGTCCGCGGAAGAGAAACGCACATGTATAATGCAATATTGGTGCAATGTATGCACTGAATTTCGGGTTTTCGTTTAATCCACATGTTATCAAATATTGAAAACTCATAACAGTCTGCGTTCACATTGTGCTTTGATATACGAAAAATATGCAACGTTATAAAACCTGCGTGATTTGCCCTTTATATTATTCAAAATGTTAGATTATGAAATTCTCCGGGTATCAGTATTCAGAAATGAGAAAATGCGTATAAAACATTATTCAAAAAAATCTTGAAAAAAAAAAAATGGTTTCTGATTTTGCAATTAGGTACTTCATCGTGGGCTGAAAACGGTTCGGTATACCATTATACCTAGTTCGATCAATATTATACTCCGTAAAATGAAAAGCGACGAGAATGTGACAGAACGGGGTCTTTTCAGTGTGTCGATAAACCAATGCATGTCTACGAAAAAACGCCGCAAAATATACTTTCCTCTTGGTAAAAAACTGTAACCTTGTATCATGTATCTAGGTTGTATACAGCAGAACAGCCAGACAAACTTTTTCCCGCTTTTATATTGGTTTCGAAGTTTGAACCACGTAAACGACACCTGTCTCCTTTTGTCAGAAGCCATATTTTATTACAGATTCATTATTTATTTCGGCTTGTATCATTTCTAACTCTCTGTCTTTTTCTTTCTGTCGTATTAACCTGCGGATCTGGAAAACGATGCCAAATTCCGAGCGCCACAGTAAACTTTAATTCTATACATAGGTATTTATAAGTCCTCTGGTATTGTAACTCGCAATACACGCATGAAGATGTAATATTGCCGCTGTCATTATTTTCTCCAGTTTGAATAACTTACATGATAAAACTAATTCAACCCCAAAACAGAAAAAAACCGTGAAAGGTTTGCTGAAAATTTTACACCTATTTTTCCTTATCGTGCATAATAATCCGTTCAATTGCAGGATTTGATTCTTCTGTGATCAGACCTGGAAATTCGTGGACAACTAATGATTACTGATCGCAATGGTAAGAAATCTAGGGGAGCAACAAAATCGGCTCCCATTTCTAATCAATTAATATTTTTGTTAATTTGTTCATCTTTCTTGATTCTAATCTGGACTTTCACGTCTCCGAACTCAACAAATCGATATTGAAGAATACGTATACTGGCGTGAAAAATTGTAAAATCGATTGATTGTTGTACGAAATTTTTCATCTTTTGTTGCAGGAATGAATGAATAAATGTTTCAAGACATGACCAATGGTCATTGTCTTTTTCTTTCAATTTGTCGTCAAATCTGGAAAATTATTTGGCATAAAAGATAGCTGGAAAAATTTCGGTCGCAAATTTTCATTCAAGCATATTATATTTTTGGAAAGAACCTCGGGTTGAAGTTTATTGCTTGTTGAGTGCTAGCCTAACTTTCTGAAATATTACATGCCCAGTCTTTATAGCTAGAAAAAAAGAAAACTCCGGGCCTTTATGGTCGAGTGACTAAACCAGGTGACTTATCTGAACATTTTTTCGTAACTTTCAACTTCCAAAGATTCAATAGACCAGAAACTCTTAACTTTCCTGCAAGTATCACAGGTAGATTACCTGGATACTTTTTTTGTACAGTTGATATTATCCAAATGTCAGCGAGGAAAGTCGTGACTACCATTTTGAAAATAGCTTGGAATGATTTAGAAAATGAAGTGGAAGTAGGTGTCGTAAAATATCGTTGGGGAGAAGAAAGAATCGATTGGATAAAATCGTAGAGAAATGAAAATAATTAATCATGCGAAACTGACGTCGAGGGAAACCAGGTGCCCCACCCATGATATTTTTTGCCATAAGAACCGCGACGTAGCTCGGACGTGTCACTTGGCACCGTAATTCGACCCGTCTCTTCTTGTCAGCAATTTGGAAGAACACTTTGTAACACTTCGCATAACTTCCCATCATTTTCTCGAGGGAAGGTGCCCTACGAAATTCCGGCAAATAGCTGGAAAATGTCATGGAAATTGCAGCCATTTTTTAAACTATTCACGCTATGGAACAATTATCCGACTGATTCTAACTGGAAGCGCAATCGTTTCAAAAATGGTTAGATGTCGTTGAGCATCGTCCAGTTATTTATTCAAATTCTGTGACAGTTTGAACACAACTCTGCTAAATCATTCGAACTGTAATCACAAGCTTTTTAGTGTATCATTTTCGTCAAACCCATTTTAGGTCGGAACCTTTGGAGAGAGGTCTTAAAATTCTGGAAAAGAGTTGCTAAACATGACAAACTAATAAAAATTGTAACAAAACTCTTTTTCATCACATATCTTTTTCATGACTTGGATACAGACTGAATTCAACGTGATTTATGGGCCGCTATTTCCTTTGGAAAATTCCTTTCAATAAAATTCTGGCTAGTTTACTGTGTCAAAAAACTTGCTTTGAAAATCTTAGGACAAAAACGAGGCGCGCTCTACCTATCATAGATTCGTAGAAAATAGTACCTAAAAACTTTTGGCCCCAGTTCGAATGAGTAGCAAGCTCACGTTCTAACTGTAGTAAAATCTGACTAAATAATTGAACGATTATTTTCTAAACTTCAAAATACGGAAAAAAGATTGCTCTTCAAACTGAAATTACTGTGATAATTTTCAATCGCGTAGATAGTTTGGAAATAACCTCAAACTTGGTAGATTCTTTTGCTATTTTCCGGCATTTTGTGGGGCACTTTCTCTCGATACGATCAGATTAGTTTCTCTAGTAGTTTATCGATACAATTTTCTATAGGGCACTTTGCCTTCTCATAATCAGCGTATATTATATCAATTGTTGTTGAAAACTATCAGTTCTGTTTCAAGTAGGTGCCCTCACCTTGCGAAAATATGCACTAGGTTTGGAATTGGGATTATTTTCAAGGGGACCAGTACAGCTTGGTTTCGGGAATTCAAAGTAGTCCGAAATTCATTATTTATACTTCACCAAAATTCATTTCACATGAAATAAAATATTATTCTCTTTTAAAACCTGTGGGTACGGATTTTGGAGCACCGTTGATCCGATTGAGGTCGTTGAGGGTTCATTTTATTCAGAAATGAAAACCTCATCATGTCAACGAGGGGAGCTGAGAAAAAATCAATTGTGTGCAAACTTACCGTCAATTATCCGCAAAGTTTTCAAAATATCGGCCTCTGATTTGCAAATAACTCGGTCCAAAATGAAAACATTAAAAAATTTCCTCGTTTGCGTGATAAGGATTTTCTTTCCGAACAAAATGAGCCTTTAACGACCTTAAGCGGATCAACGGTGCTCCAAAATCCTGAAGACCCACGTTTTAAAACTGAACATCTTTTTTTATGTGAAATGAACTCAGCTGAAAAATGAATAAATTCTGGACTAGGTTGAATTTCAGAAACTACAAGCTGTACTCATGGTATTTAATCGTCCATCGGAATATTTCTATCAAATAATTAGCATCAATTCAACTCCCGACTAACATCATTTGTCATTATCCAAATTGAGCTGAATTTTCACAGACATAATTATTGATTGCATTTTCATATGGTCTATATATCTTGGACCAAGCTAAAATATTTTCAGGCTGAACGATACGCCAAAAAATGCGATTGCATTCTTTTTAGAAAGAAAAACATCAATTTCAATTCAGCTATTCTCTGTGTGAATGCTGGCTTTGAGCCAGTGAATAAAAATGAGATTCACCAATCCAGTTCCGTTTACTGGAGCCCGTACTGTCCAAAATGCGTATGGTTGACGGTTTGTTAATGTTTTTTTGTTCATTTATATCTAATTGAAAGTCCAATATTGAAATGAATGAGATAAACAAAGCTCCAGTTAGTCATGTCGATTATTCCAAATATTAAAGAATACTATGAAAATTTCCGACCGATGAAAATACTTGAGACGACTATAACCAACATTAAGATATATGAATGAGCGAAATCAGCGAGCGAACCGTTAATTATTGATTTGAAATCTGGTGCCTTGTTAGATGCTTTTATTTTCATCAGAATAACTGTATTGCAAGATGGTATTGGATTCCTTCATCGGGGAATATTGTAATCAAAGATCTCCTTCAATCGAGATTCTCAATATATATCCAATCCCAGAGCCCCAATTTAGCTTACCCTAAAAATATCCTGAAAATTGACTAATTAAGATTGAAATAGAACACGAAACATGAATGTTTCAAAAGCGTCTGCAAGATATCGAATACTCGGTTTTCTCAAACATAAAACGTATACATAAGTATATTCATACATCCACTGATGAAGTGGAAGGGAGTGCTGTTTCAAACCACGAATTCGATCATACATGTTACTCACTTCTTCCTGAACCTACAAGCTGTGATTCAATGGTGGAAATCAGAATTGACGATAGAAAAACAAAAAAAGAACCAAAAAAAGAGAGTCAAGTGAAAAATAGGTGATTTCGTATTTTCTGGATACCTACCTACCTACTTTACAGATTACATTCCAGACACCTTGCAAATGTTATGTGTTGGCGTGGGGCGTGTCGTATGTGAAAAATACTTCTTTAGCTCTCTCGAAGGAGAAATTTCTATACTAAACATCGAGTCTTGAATAGTCGAGACGGTGTCTTCTAGAGGTCGAGTACATGATCCTATACACTGATCCTTTTCGAAGTTTCATTCCATTTTACCCTCGGAGCACATCCTCGGTGCAAAGAACTTGAATTAGTTTATACAAAGGTTGGAATCACTCTGCGACTAGTAAGCCAATACCTAGAACTTACAGTTTTCGTGTTACTTGCGATGTAAACCAAAAGCCTGTACCTACATCAAACTTTCAGATCCCTGTTCTTCCCACGTGGAAATAAGTTGTAAAACAAAACTAAACTACATGGGTTCTGCAGGAGAGTGAGACCATAAGCGTATCACCATAAATTCGGGTACATTTGGAGCATATAGATGATGTTGAAATAAAATAGAACGAAACAAGAAGTTGATAAATAAGAAAGAACCTGAACCGCTAATTTGAAATCTGAAGATGCACAAATTTTGTCCAATTATTTCAGCGATTGTACAAGAATCGTGGAAAGACCGATAGATTCTATTGTAAACGAACTGATGAACGAGACAAAATTTTAATATCACAGCTGCAAATTTGAACTTCGACCGCGCTAGCAAAGAATTTCACTTTAAAGTTCATTCATTGTCAGTTATCTGAAGAAATGCAAAAGTTCAGAACCAGAAGTTGGTATGAACCTGAAAAAATTTTGGGGGCAGATCATCGCAAATGCGCACACGAATAAACACATCCGCCAAATGTGAGGGATGATTTTTTGGTCAGCAAAACATGTTCGAAAGTTTGTAAGTGAATTATGTGACGATTCGACGTTTTTTGTGATAACGAATCCATGATGCCATCTGTCTGCGGCGTCTTTGAAAATGAAAAAAAAAAATCAATACAAAAAAAAAACGGTTTTGGCTAATACAGAGGTTTTCCCTATACAGTAAAGAAGAAGAAAACAATATAAAAAAAAAAAAAACGACGAGAGCCGAACCAAAGCCATGATGAAATAGGGGTGCCATCACATGGAGCGTAACTTGCGTAAGCGTAATGTCAGAGTACGGAGTTCCGCATGACGCGTACTGTGCGGAATGCGTAACTAATGCAACCAATTGTAGGTCAGAGCTAATGTTGCCAACCCAAACGGAAATGCTCTACGGATTTTCGAATGGCCTCTGTAACCCGAGCCGTTCGAAAGGTACGGTACCTTGAAATTACCAGAATGCACATTATATGCTTCACGTGATGGTATCCTATAAGATAAAACACAATAGCAGGGCACAGTAATTCTTCGTCATTTATTGTAATCGATTATGTTCTGTACTATTTGATCAGATTTCTTCCGAATGTCAAGTACTCGCTATTCCATTGCGGAGGTTTTTGTGGCTGAATTTGTAATATAGTGATACTACTGGTTGGATGTGCAACCCATACGTTGACTCTCACTACTGTGAAAGGCATTTGCGTTGATGATGCGGCATACGGGCTCAAATGAGTTGGCGGTCTACGTGCTGATGAACAGGTTAGTAGTTTCCTTGTTGATTGATACTTAATGAGCTGTTTGCTCCGGGAGTCTCGGTATAATTGGCTGCCAAACGTATATTTGCATATCCTTTGAGGAAATGACTGGAAATTGAGAAATATCATGCCCTTTACCTAGAGAGATTGCAGGCAATGGTTCATTCGGTAGATGGGTAATTGGGTACGTGTTATTAGCAGAACCAGATTCAATGCTAAATGTTCATGCAGAGGGTCTGATGTCTTTGTGGTTTAAGGGCCTCTCTAACCATCACGACACCTGTACCTATACCGTTTGTATGAAACGAATGACAAATATGCGTGTCATTCCTACTTTACGCTATCTGTATCATCTGAATGAAATCTATGAGTAAAAAGTTCAACTCATTTTTTGTTGGTCATTTCATTGGCCATGTATGTTACATTCCAACGGACTAACACAATCGTATCAGCTGGACCAGAGTAACATACAGTTATGCAATTGTCCTCCATCGCGGACTTTGACTTGAATATGATGACAATATAATCGAGCTGAATGTGGGGACGTACGATTACCAAGGTGGTACTAACAAGATAAATGTGTCATAGCAGAGTATTAGCGGACGTGGGGTACTTTCTTACACTGGTAGAATCCTCATAATAATTTTGTCATTTGCCGAGATTTGGCGAGATTTGCCGAGATTGCCGTGGACTTAGTGGGTGATGCGACCCGTCGTGAACAGCACTATGTTGTCCGGTCGGATTATACTTGACTTCTACTCTGGAAAATGGTGGGTTCGCCAATTTTTTGACTGGTACGTCTGACCTCAACTGAAATAACCTCCAACTTTCGACTTAATTCGGGTCTGGATGAAAATTTAAAACTTATTATTACGATTCTCACTTTACCTAAAAAAATGCAATGAAGTATAGCAAATTATCCTTTGGATAGTCATTCGGTGATTGGTATCAATATACCGAAGGCTGCGAACATCACCTGCGGTAACGTCGCGTACTTTTTCAGTAATGAACAATTTTTGGAAATTGGTAACCGCTTCGAATTTGTGAAGAGTTGAGTAATAGATTAGTCATTAGAGGCTTCGTGAAGCGGAAGTTTTCCATACCAAAATGCCACCAAAATAGACACCAATTCTAATTCAACGAACTGAATTAAGGAGCATCAGATTTTCCGAAAAATTCTAATTAGCTTCAGGGCACAAGAAAAAAAAGGGCATGCAAGATAGACACTGAACGTGAGCACTCTAGTCAGAGAAGTAAATGAAATAATAATTGTTATGAGAAAAATTTTACCGTTTCATTCCTTTGTTCGTACTGACAAAGCGGCAAGCACTAATTAAAAACTTGAGCATGGCAAGCGTCAGCTTGAAGCAAGCTCTTGTTGGGTTTTGTGGTAATTGACTAACCTTTGGCAGGTAAATATATAGCTATTCATTTTTGTCGAGAAGAAATTATCATCGGGTGTGTTATTAGTCGAAAATAGGATATGTTGCGACTACTTTGATTTTCTCCAAACAAGCTTCAAGGCATGATTAAACTTTCTGCATCTTTTCAGCGGAGAATGGATATTTCTAAGCTGCCTATATTCAGGCTTAGGAAATTCTCCTCACAATTTTTGTTTTCAAAGGAGCTTGTTATCCTTTGTGAATTCGGTGGGGAGATAGAGATGATTACGATATCATTCCCATGCGCGCAAAGAGGAAAACGCTTAATCAGCCGAATCTATGGAAATGTCTTCACATCTATGATCCTTGAAGCATTCCTTCTAGCAAATAGCAGAGGGTACCTGACTTCTACCTGATTATATGTATATTTCAGAAGACTATAGTATTTTATTGCGATAGAACTGCAGGTCATTGAAAAAATGTTTCTTTACAAAGTCGCGTTGCACTCGCATAGTTTTTCTCTTGTTAGACAAATTGACTGAGGGAATTTAAAAGAATCAATTTTCGGCGTCATCTGCAAACAACTTCAAGATAAATTCTCAGTTTCGGGAAAATGATCACGTCTTATATGATTTTTATTATTTTTTCTAATGTAATTCCTCTCGATCGATTTATGACTTAGAAGTCTACGATTCATGAGACAATTAGAATGATGTGGAATGAAAGTTGGTTTGTTTTGAAATTGATTTTGGACTATGTTCAATTTTTCTCACCGCGATATGTTGGTCATATGATTTACAATTTCTACTGGATCGCCAAATTTTTCACAAAGTTTCAGAACCGAAGCCGACTTTCGTGTGACGTGTGTAATCGAAAATCCACATCCTCTTCCTGCTACAACTGCCAGGCTACATCAGAATGATTGGTGAGCGATCGTCTATGAATTTTCCTACGTTTTTTTCACAGCCTACGCGAAAGTAGCGATCCTCGATTTTCCTAATATTCTCCCAAGAGACAGTGAAACCCCCAGAGTATATCAGAATTCAATCTCATAATATTTTTCTTCTAAGTCTCCGGTTTCTTCATCCTCTTGCACTCTGTTCTGACTTTATTCTTTCAGTCGGCGATTGCGCGATGGCAACTTCCTTTTCCACTAGCTGTTTTCCTCGTCTTCTCAATCTCAATCTCAATCTCACTCTCTCTTTCTTCCGCTTCATCGCTTCCGCTTTTTCAACCAGTGGATGATACTTTGTCTTTATTAGGGGTTTGGGGGGGAAAAGAGGATTTATCTTTAGAGGAATTAAAAGTTTCACGCTCCGCCCAAGGGAAAACGGATTGATCATCCAACGGGCGAAGCTTCTATTTTACCAATTACAAGATGGCACTGCTGTTACTTTAATTATTATTAATATCATCATCATCGTTGTTATTTCATATAACACACCCGATTGGCGAGATAAAGTGTCGTGTCATAGAAAAAAATTACTTTTGAGTGAATTAATTATATACCTACTGTGAATCTGTAAACAATATCTGCCTCTGCTTAGAGGAATAAATGTATAGATTACCATAGATTCAATGCAACGGGGTGTTTTTGTCATTGCAATGATCAATATTCAGAATTCAAATTTGGCCAGCATGTAGATAGGTTCAAAGAAAACAAAATAGAATTCCGATTGATTTACAATATTAAGAAACTGTATTATTGGTTTCATTTATAATTGAAAATGATAGGACGTGGCTATGAAAGTCGTGATGTCACTATACACTGTTCAAGATGGGAGTACAGGGAAAAGCATAGTAAAGTCCGTGCGAAATTTTGTTATGAGCAATTGTTGTCACCTCAAAAATGCAAATTGAACTTTTTCGACGACTACCCGACCGATCTGAATGAGCTCTCTACGAATGGATTCAGTTTTTTGGCAGAAAGTGGCCAAGTATGTTACTTCGTGAAAAAAAAACCAATAGGATTCCAGTAGAACTGATGTTTTTTATGTTAGTTAGGTTAAGTGGGAAGTGATCTCCACTGAAGTAGGCTTTCTGACGAAACAGGATACAAATTTCCCACCGAAATTACGTTGCAGTATATATCTATACATTGGCTCGCTATAGATATACTGCAGCGTTATCTCGGTCGGTAAATTTTCACGCTGTTCCGTCCCCAAGCTCACTGTTCCGGCTCACATTTTGCCATAAGGGTAGCCGTCTTCAAATATTTTCACTCAACATATACGGTGTATGTAATTTAATTGATGATATTATTTGATGGTTCATAATTACCCAAGTATAAATCCTTCCGAACAGTAAAAAAAGAAATGGATGCGTCAAACCCAATTCTGGTGGCTTACTCGATCGATCGCTATGTTATCGATATGTCTCTTTTTGATGAACCTTGTGTCACTGTTATCGGGGATATTTCGATTTCTCGAAGAAGCTTGAGCTGTCTGTGTATTCATCACTATCCATCTGTACCAGCTATATAGTTATATAATTAGGACTGAAATTAGTATTGCTCAAACTTTGGGGTAATTCAAGCACAGACTCCTCGAGTACCTACCCGTACCTCCCTCATTTGCACGACCCGCGAGGCAAATAATCAATTAACAAAGTGTCACTGACACGTGAGTAACCCTACTGCGGCAACTGGTTAATTAAAAGTTCATCAAACATTTGATATCACAGTTGAATCAAAAAAACTGTGCCTTCAAAACGACGGAAAGAAATAGTTATTGGTATATCAGGGTGTCCGCTCGAAGGTTTATAAAAAAATTACGAACGATAAACTCAGAGTTTTCGAACAAAAACAAATATTCATATTTCATTTTGAAATGGGGGCAAAAAATTCCAGAAACTTGAAGAAACTCACTTCTTTTATGGACAACTTTGGGAACGAGAGCAAATTTCGTCGAAATTTTACTCATGTGAAACTTGAAATCGGTAGAATTCTACAAATTATCGAAAATTTCCTGAGATTTGTGGCATTCTTCCAGGTGCTATTAATTTCCTTGAAATTCCTGTGAATCCAGAATTTTCATGATCACTGGACACCCTGTACATGTATTGCCACATAATAGCGATTCTTAGTTATATTCAGAAACTGTATGGATTTCGTAAATCCTCAAATCATTTTCAGCACGCATTGCCAAAGTTACTTCCGAAGGACTGATTAACTTGGTTAGCTATTTGCTCGCGATTCAAATGTAGCTACTGGTGTACATATATACATACAGTGTTCATTGGCTCGTGAATCAATTTCCCTAATATCACTCAGATCGATAATCTTTCACTATGCGGTGTATTGAGTACCGGAAACGAGGTTTTGATTATACACGTGATTCCCGAGCTCACACTCGATTTCCGCACCTGCGTGTATTAATTTCCGCGAGACATAATCGGCAGGTAGCGATATACCCGCCTTTGAATATTGATTAATAATTAATCTTGCTCGCCGCTACCTTAACCATCATTTCTATTAATTACCAGATAATCAATTCAAGCATCATTTGCTGAGCTACGCTGACAACTGATATCGATACGAGGCAGGAATCTCCCTTGCGAATAATTAATTGTCAGTCATCCACCGGTACTGCCTTGTTCTCCAGCTCCAGCTTTTTATACGAAACCCAGAGGCTCAAATTCACCATCTTTCAATTGTCACTCCTCAAAGTTGAAGCAAGCTGAAGACTTGGATGGCCGTCCCGGAAGCGGTGGCATCAATATTCTACCTACGAATATTCAGATTGTAGGCTGAATGATA
Source organism: Ametastegia equiseti (assembly GCA_963989295.1). NCBI lineage: Eukaryota > Metazoa > Arthropoda > Insecta > Hymenoptera > Tenthredinidae > Ametastegia > Ametastegia equiseti. The sequence continues at coordinate 9,217,077 of OZ022390.1, read as the reverse complement.
TTTCTTGACGAAACGTGAATCCATGAAGAAGAAGAATCACGGTAAAGGAACAATGATTCTGAGCTTGTAACGCCGTCCAAGCTTTGATTATGGTTAAAAGAAGCTCGTGGATGGGAAAATTATACCAATGGCCATTTTACAAGCACTCCTGACATTGATGCACGACTTCTATCAGGTCGTTGGTGGGATTACGTGACTCAGAAGACCACAATGCCCCGTTTTCTTTCCGGGTCAAATTTAATCTCTCATGAATTACCTTCCAAACCTTATAGCGTCACGTCGATACAATTTGACGACAGTTTTGTCCAAGACACAAGTAGGCATTTCAGGGAGCACAATTGGTGTGAATTGCCAGACGAAAGTCCCGCAGTCGGTTTTATAGGTCATCCTAGGGGATATGGGACTGGTTTTTTTTTTTTTTTTTCTGCTCAAAGAAGTGGCTAGTGTCAAAGAATGTCGTCAGATGAACCCAGCGGATCAACTATAGGGAAGAGGTTCGCGTATTTTTATCCGTAAATTTGACCCCGTTTTATTACGAAGCATTTTCCACCATTTGTCGTCCGAGTGGCTTATAACCTGTTCTTCTTTTCACTTTTTAGGGGAATTCTTCGCTGCTTTTCTTGCTGGTGACCAAGCTCTTTTGTACTCAAACCTCACGGTATAACTTTCACGAGCTCTTTCTTGACTATGGTATGCATAGGATGCTGAGGAAATATTATCATGATTCAGGAAATGACTGTCGATCAAAGTGACTATTATGCCACGTACATATGAATCTCCTAACTTTTGTAGTGGAAAGTGTGGAAACTGTGGTAACGATATTGGTGCCCCTTGTGTAAAGAAGCCACTATATTGCTAGTCACATCAAATTAATAGAAAAATTGCTAAACCCAGATTTTGTGGTACTACGTACTCCTCAATCCGTATAATTCCAATGTATAGTCATCGCGGTGATATCATTCAGGCAGATATTAAGCTCTGCCCAAATAGGAAAATTGATTCACGGTATTATCGTTGTTTGGCCTAGCGGCTAAAATCTGCAACTATCAATTTCAGCGATCGCGAGCGAACGTGGCTCGAAATCTAGTCGCGATAAACCTTGGTGGCAATTCCTATGGTAATAGCAAAAATTCGGTTAAATCAATCTCTAATAATGCACGGATGATTTCTTATCACCAGTGTCGCTATGCTGTGGTACCTATACGATATGCGTTAGCAATTTCGAGCATAGTGAAGCATTTAGCAATTATATACATGAAAATGGTGGAATAGACAAGGGCTTGGCAAGTGGTGCACTTAGTGCACACGGTGCACGGGGCAGGTATACTGGCGCACTTCATCCTGTTGGCTACCCAATTAAGGGAGTCCCAGACCGAGCTACCTGCGATCGGCCCAGTCTCAAGAAACAATAGGATGCTCGAATTCGGTATACCGACTCAGAAAAACATGGTGTACGCCAACAAAGGAGTCGAGGACCTTTTTTCGACCCAGGTACAACAAGCTTAACGGAGCCCTCGAATTAGGTGCACCGAGTAGGTAGCGTGGCGCACCGCAGACGTCCTGAGTGGCCAACCCCTAGAATAGATGTTCAGAAATATGCGGAATAGTATAAATAGGGCTTTTGAAGAATTTAATATTTTGTAAATCTTGGTACCTACATTTCAGGGTATCTTTTATTCTTATTGTTTAAGACATTGCTATTGATCTTGGCTTATCAAGACAGAGAATTGTGTATTAGGTGATTCGAGTGTACACCTTATAATTACCGCTAATTGTATGTCTTATTAGCGAATCTTATAATCTTCCGCAATCTCTAATTGAATTGCCGAATAGAAGCGATTAGCACCACGGTTAATCTTCTCAACCTTTGAGAACTCCGACTTTCAGAACTAACGCGAAGGTTGCGTTCGGTCCTGAAATTAATTTGTGGGTAGGTAAATTCATCCGAGAAGCAGAGCGACACTTAATGCTACCAATCTGAAGTTTAACTTGATTCTACTAGTCCTATACCAATCTTACTCGAGTTGATTAGATCCGTTGAGTTATTACGGTATATTATCAGAAACCCAAGCTTTGCGACGATAATTATTCGAAAATAAATATATGTTGAATAGGGCGTCCGGATATTATCCCCCAAAGAATTATCGTAGTGAAATATTTTCATCTCCAAAAATGCTGATTCTATTGAGTGGACCAGTATCTCACGGTTGGAGAGATCAAACCGCATGATTTCTGATATCTTCATGATTTTTCGAAATTTATATAGGAAATCATGAGGAATCACAAAAAAATCATGTGGTTTCGGGAATCGCTGGGAATTTCATTGATTGGGAAATCACGGGAATCACAGTCGAAATCATAAGAAATCGATTCCTTTCGGAAATCGTCGCGTCTTTCAGCAAAGTTCCTTTCACACCATTATAATCATTTCAAGCCAAGACACCGTTGGTCTGATTCTATTTCCCTAGGATCAAAAAGTTCGGAAAGCAGGTCGTCGTGAATTGAGTGCAAGAAATTTACAAACTAAATATCCAGGCCGAGTTATTCGCAAAGATGCAAAAAGGACATGTTCAATTTTTTGAAAATTGACCAAATGTATACCTGCAGCTATAGCAAATTTTATGGTTCAATTTCCAGAACTTAATTCATGACGATATGTCTTCCATACAATTTGGATTCTGGAAAAATTGAACCGGTCAACTTCGATAAAAAAATTAATTGATTTCGACCAATGTTTGATTTATCTAACGGGGACATATTACTTACGCAAACTGAAACCGAGCTGTCTAAGGGCTGGAAATTCCCAGTGTATGGATGAAAAATAATGCGTAAGATGCCATGACTTATCAGTCATTCTTAGTTCCAGCAGCAGGTGCGTGTCCTGGTCCCTAAACCATGAAATTCTGCCGTTCCTTGGCACTACCTTCGGGACTAATTCAGGGTAGTTTCATATACAGACAGGTGAATTTGTTCAGAGCCACTTTGCTCGATACTCGCGTCGTTCAAGCGTCGAGGTAAAGGTATATAGGGGTGATACGGGGAGGCCACATAACGGCACTTACGGGTGTCAAAAATTACTCAATCATGATACCATATTTCAGAGTTGATCCGTCGCTCAAGTTACATGTATATTTTTTTAAATGTATATCATTCTTTTGCCTTCAACCGTAACCCACTTCCTCAATTAATCATAGCAGATCCTGCTGCCTCGAAAAATTTTCACGGTCTAATAAAAATGCAACATCTGCGCGTCCTGTGCAACCATATCACACCGGAATAGATTTTTCTACTCTAACTATTAACTTGATTTTATCACTACTCATAATGCGAGGGATGAAAAAGTATTGGTTTCGCAACATAAACGGCTTTCGCCAATTCGAAAAATATTCAACTCTCCATGAAGTTCGTGAAAATTCCACGGAAACCCAGTTGACCAATTATCTACGGATAAATTGTACTCAAGCGTTTTTCACGACAACTTAATCTTTTTCAAAGTTTCGATTGCTCAAATTGCTTTAAGCTCATTTCGATCCGGATTCGCCAACGCTAGTGTCTTTCTAGTATAGACACAACTGAAAATTGTTGACGACAATCGCAAAACCTGTCATTAAAGACTTGAAACTATTGAATTCCTAAAAAGTTTATTTGGCACTGTTCAAACGAATTGTTAGAACTTATTTTCTGTTGAAAATCACTGTTGGTCTGTAACTGTTACTGATCCGAGTCTTTGGATTAACAACGAGTGTTTACAATAAATTCCAAAACCATTTCGCTGACAAGTGGGTCGGGTTCGATTTTTGTTTAATTGTTACAAAGCATTCTACTATCAGTGAACAAATTTTTTACTACTCTTAGGTAATTTGAAAAGAATGGCTGGCGAGCGGGTGAAAGACCCTCTATAAACGCTTTCAAGCTTTAAAACCAATTCCGTGAGCGGGATAGCCACATGCCGGCATTCCAAAAGTGATTGGCGACGGCCGAGCACACGTGAATGTTATTTATCATTAGATACGTTAAAGAGTCATTTCGCCTGCATAGGTTGAAGACACGAGCCATTTTCACTATAAGAGTCTTAAGGTGATATAGTAGAGATCGCTTCCAACCCTAACTAAAATAAAAAAACCTCAGCTTAACTGGAATCCTAGCAGTTTTTTGACAAAGTGATATAGCTCACTCCGTTCTGCCGAAAAATTGAATTTAATCATAGAGGGTTCATTAGGATCGGTTGGGCAGTCATCGAGAAAGCACGATTCGCGTTTTCGAGATGACAATGATTGGTAATGATGAAATTTCGAACAGAGTTCCATATCGCCGTGAATGAAAAAATCTCTACGTCATCCAAACGTTTCATAGCTAAAAAAATTCCGTTCGGCATAGGAGAACTAGCTTCTCATTGTTCACAATTCAGCTATACACTTCTGCTTGATCGAAAGTTTTTGCGATATTCCTAGCTTGTTAGAATTTATCCATTTTAATAACTGTATGTAGTGTGTAATTTTCGAAGTATCTTCAGTTGTTTCATTCAACATTACAATACAAATATAGCATAACCTGAAGAATTATAGGCTCTGGCCTATTCAGCAGTCACAATACTGTACCAAAATTACTTGTTTCAATTCAGTAGTCGGCGTTTTACCGAGGGGTTAATCACTTGTTGATTGACCGTACACTTGACTTGACGACTTATGGACTTCATGAAGTCAACTGAATTCAACTGATTTCAGCTGACTCCAGCTGTCTCAACTGAGCATCCAACTGACTCCAACTGACTTCAACTGACTTCAGCTGACTTCGACTGATTTTTCAACTGACTCCAACTGACTTCCGCAAACTTGAACTGACTTGAATTGACTTTTCAACTGATTTCAACTCATGACTGTTCAACTGACTTGGACTGTCCTTTCAATTGACTTCGACTGACTGCAGCAGACTTCAACTGACTGCAACGGACTACAACGGATGTTCACCGACCACAGCTGACTTCTGCTGACTTCCACTGACTAACTGACTTCAACTGATTCTTCAGCAAAGTGTATACCTGACTTCGAGAGTGGTTAGCCCCTGAGGTCTTACAAGTATGGCAGTGTTATTAAAATTCCATTTGCATTATTCAAATTACACGTACTTGATCCGTGCTTTAATAGACGTATCATACGTATACGTAGATATATACAGAAGAGCAACGCAATAAATCTGTTACATCGTCTATATTGCGAGCGTGATTGTATACAAAAAATGAAAACAAATGAAATAATAAAAAAATAAAAAAATTGTATGAATTACAAAGGGAAGAGAAATGAAAGTTGATCCGGTATGGAATTCAGTTGCATTGAGGTAGACAGAAACCGTATGCAGGTGCATATACGTGCTGTAATAGTTACCTGTGATGCAATCGTAAATACATCCATTTCCGAAAATTTCAAATGAACGAAACATCGGGCAAATATTGAAATACGTCAAATGACATTCTATATCGAGATTGCATAAAAACATACAAAGCAAAAAAAAAGGGGGGGGGGGGGGGGGGGTGAATAATGAAAGAAAAATACATATACAGCTATTCAAATAATTTTCATCAAGAAATTTCCCACTCGTGAGGGAAGTGGTAAAAATTCTCTCGGTGAATATCTCTTCGTCTCTTTCCGTCAGTTTCCTCGACTCGCAACTCCGCCGGTGACTGTAAATACCATTTGACGTGATGTCCCATGCCGCGCGGTTGCTCGTAGGACAGAACGAGATTACGAGCCCCGCATCCCTTGTTCACACACATTCAACCTGGACCCGCAGGAACGGAGATACATACACATATATATATATATATATATATATACGTATATACACGGAAGATGGGAAAAGTATCCGTTAGCCTGAGCTTTCACACGGCTGCACGTCATTTCCCCGGTGGCCTGTTCTCGCCATTCCCATACCATCCCATGGTAGCTGCTTCCGTCATCGGTACTTCGTCCTTCGTGCATCGCGTATATTTTACCATCTTTTTCCCGCTTCGGCGAACCCATCATCCGCTTCATCTTTACCTCGTTTATACGAGTGAAATTCATTATACGATGGTAGATCCACGCCGAACGCGGGATATTATACGATATAGAAAGTATATATGTATGTATAGCTGAAGGGTTGAAGGTAAACAGAAGAAATGAAAAAGAAAATTAAGCATGAGGTAGAATTTTGCGTTACGCAGATTGTAAAGCCATACGTATTTCATTTTCATTTTCTATCCCGTAAAGTGATACAGGAATAGGTATTTGTTTTGCATCAAAAACTACTTCTGCCAATACTAAAATTAGAGGTGGGATTGAAGTTCCGAATAATCAAAATTTCGAATTTGTTTGATTGTGAGACGCGATTCGGAGTTTCTAGAAACGTTGAAGTTCAGGACTTTCGAATTCCGGAAGGTGGAAATGCAGACAGCTCGAAGATCTGAAAATTTCAGAACTCCGAAAGTCCGAAAATCCGGAATTTTTAACCGTCAGTGTTTTTGGATTTGGAGTTCCTCAAACTGGCTATGTAGACTTTCAGGGGAATTACCGTACTAAAAACTGTGAGTCGGTTAAGTATAAAAATTCAGAATTTTGACTTTTCACAGCTTTTCAAATTCGGAATTTCAATTCTTCCCTAAAAATTATCGGACTGTTTGACCCTTCAGCCGACATAATGTCGCGTTCGTGTGTCTGTGTGTTGGTTAGTTCAAAATGAATGAGTCCCGACGTTCCAGAAAACGGCTCGTCGGAAAAATTTGAAAATTTACAGGCTCATAGCTGCCTGTGCTCTGACGATGAAAAGTTACTGTAAATTTGAAAAATTCGCAAACTGGCTCGGCCATAACTTTGACATTAAATGCAAACAGAGGGAGAACCAAAGAGATTGAAGGTAATGGAGAGTTCAGGTGTGTTGAAAAGTTCATCCAATTGGCCACTTGACTTAAACACCATTAGAGTTGAAAGATGAGTACATTTGCCTGCACAATGTAAATAGATAAATTGATCGAAATCAGGATGACTTAAAATTTCAATGAAAGTAAATGACTTGAGAGTCCGCTCGTCGTCAACGAAATTCCAAATAGTACAAGTCTCTTCAATTACTTGGTAGATAGGGAAAAAGCGAAGTGCGTAAGTGTAGTGCTCATGCATCTTTCGTATATACGTTTTCCTCCGGGTTGCCTCGTAGTGACGCGTATTTCCCACCATGAAGAAGAAGAAAAAGAAAAAGAAGCACAGTCGGACCTCCGGGAAAAAGCAGGGAGTCGCCCCCCAGCATTGTAAATAGCTGGGAGGGTATGTCTATATGTATAGAGCTTGCAGCTTCTCGCTCTAAAAAATTTCCTCTGTCGTATGTTACACAAGTGGAAAGTAAATCACAGACGCCAACCGTTGAAATTCCTCGGAAACAGTGGAGATTATTTGTTGTCACAGTGTAAATTTGTTTCAATATTCGAGTTTTATGAAGAAAATCACCCCAGTGGAAATTTTTATACTCCTACAAATTTAGAAAATCATACTTTTGGTGGTTTATTATGAATAATTGTGGATTCTGCCAGTTCATAAGAGAACAAATAAATAAAAATGGTAAAGTCTTGTAGTTTTTCATAGAAATCGTTATCCTTCGCAATAAAACTAGGAATAAGCCAAATTTCTGATGAATAACTATGAAAAGTTCAAATTTCCGTGAAGGTTCATGAAAAACCACATAACTATTTTCACCAGGGGAGTAACAGATTCTATCAATCAATGTATCAATCAACATATTGCCAAATGCGGAATGAAGGTAGTATAAAATTGCTTTTCAACTTACAAGGTAATTATTTTCATGATTTGGTCACAAAACCAATTGACTGACAATGAGGAAAGTTTTCATCACCAAATTGCAATACTAATTTCACAATAACTAAAAATTGAGATGAAAAAATTTCTTTCGGGTGAGCTATCATACTTGCGATTAGTCTTAGAATTAGCTACACTTTACAATCATCGAGTTTGCTTTTTAGCCTCATGTCGGATATTTGGACCTATTCGAGATAAGTTCAAAATTGTAGTCATGCATATGGTACTTACAATTAGTCATCTCGAATCTTTAAATATCATTATCTATAGGGACCCTTTCTATTCCGGGCTTAATTTTCCAAAAAGTGGGGCATATGACATTTCGAACGTTATAGAACAATTTTTGACCCTGGCAATATTCGCATTCCCTTATACAGTTTTATTGGTTCGATAGACTGATTATTTCTCCTTTGTTTTTCTTGAAAAGAGAGGATTGCTGCAAGTTTAAGCACACCATCATACGTACACCTACGATGTTCCGGGGTCGGGTGAAACTGCCTGTCTTTTTCCCTACAGTTACGCCTGCGTCTATTTATTTTTCTTGATAGGAATGCCACATACTGTAAGACACTTGGCAGGAATACATATCGTACACCTAGGCATGGTACCATCTTACTCACGGTATGCCCCCGGGTATCAAAGAACTTCAGACATCTCTAGAACAACTTGTAACATCGGAAACCTTTGGAGTCTGAGCAAACAGTTTGTAACTATACCTATACATCTCCAAGTCATCAGTTGGCTTGTTTTCATTATACAAATACAGAATTCCACGATCCCATTTCACCAGTGAATACATCAAGGATGCATACATGGCGTCGAGGGAATCACATGGTGAAAATTATAGGTTCGTATGAAGCATAAAACAGAAATACTATGGTTTTATTACAACCCTTGCGGTATCCGGGTGGGTTTAATTGTTCCTTGATCAATTAGTCGATGATGCTACGAAGAACGTATAAGGAACGATATGAAAATTAACGCGTTGCGCAGCGAGCCTCTGAGCATACAAAAAATCATCAACATATATACGCGGGTACTAGAGCGGGCTCTCCGTAGTGTGAAAGACATCATCACGATCGAGAATTACAAAAAGCAAGTCACTGTATTTTTTCAATGTTCAGGATCTCAGGGACTTTTTCTTTGAGCGCCACAAAAGCATGAAGTCAATCATTGGGAATGAATTCGATCAAAATTGTGATGGACAATTTCTCAACGAATTCCAAAAATATACAGTCGGTAGCTTTGGCTTAGGAAAACGTGAGGTGGACTGAATAAACCTAGTGAAAAATGATCTTCGTCTTGGGTTGAATGATTGACAAAAATATGTTTCGAAACACGAAACAACAGAAGAAAGTTCAGAGAACACAGTATGCGTACACACTAGGTACATACACATGGTCAATGTTTCGCTGCATAATGATTAGATAAAGAAGAATAATGGTTGCTGGTCAAGTACAGAGTGCTGTGGATCATTGAAGGGGGGACTTCGACGAAATTTGGATAAAATTCATTTTTTTATTTGTGAAATGACTCAGAAAAATCTGATGGAAAATCGCTTCCAGCAAAAGTTAGTTAGTATTAGTATGTGTATTGGAAAAAAAGTATGAAGGTTCTGCGATGAAAGTATAGACGCAAGGAACCTTCCGCAGAAAATTTCCAGCGTACCACTGCGAAAGGTTCCTTGCGTCTATACTTTCATCGCAGAACCTTCATACTTCTTTAATACACATTCTAACACTAACTAACTTTTGCTGCAAGCGATTTTTCATCAGATTTTTCTAAGTCATTTTACAAATAAAAAAATGAGTTTTATCCAAATTTCACCGAAGTCCCTCCTTAATGAAAGTCTCAACAGTCCACCCTCCTCGAATTCTGTAGGAATTATATTCACACTATCCACATCATTTTGATCTGACCCAATAAAGGAGGGTTAAGTTAAAAATCTTCTGCAAGACTCGATGGATATTTTGCCACCGAAATTAAGAAAATTGACTATAAAATAACGTATTAATAGTAGATCCACGAGTCACCCCGTAGAGTGAAGATCAGCGATAGTGGGGAATTGGAGATTTTGGAAGTCAGTCGCATTGGAATAGGTGCAGGATGTAGGATTGTTACAATAGCTTTTTCAAGAAAACGTGGAGCTCCACAGGGTTCGATACCATAGCACCTATATGTAATATACAATACACCCTGGTACACATGTATATACAATATACATATGTAAATAGCTTGTAACCGTCGCCCCCCCCCCCCCCCCCCCCCCTCGTAGCATGGTTGTTTTATGACGAAATTTCACATAAAAATTGTCCTCTTTTTATTTCCTTTTATTTTTCGAAATTTGCCTCTGGCACTCATAATTAGAGGCAAACAACAAATTTTTTTCGCTGTGATTTCCGCAGCATGCTTTTATTTATAAATATTGATTCAACTTTTGTAGGGAATGTCCATAATTTCGCGTCGTGATGTCGTAGTATATCGATTTGTAATCTGGCTGTTCGATCAAATGTGTATCTACAGAGACAGTTTTATTATTTTTCGTCAATTTTTGAAGAGTTTGAACGAATGGAGATAAAAATTATTTCTGTAAACGGGCATAAATATTTTCGTGGCATATATGCTGCGGTACTAATCTCATAGTAAAAAAACGTTTTTTTCTAAATGTTTCTTTGCCTGTGATGAAAATTAGACAAACTGCAGAATTTCATAACGTTTGAAAGCCACGAACGAAATTTTTGAAATTGTTCAAGTGCCCACAATCAAGTAAAAAATATACTAACAAATTAGGGCGTAATTCACTCCCCCTCAGTTTCCGCTGTTTAATTGTTTTATTTCAATCATACGTGTACATCATTAACTTTTTTTTATTCCCCGAGTGAAAAATTGTGTGACATATTTGATTATTCGGACAAGTTTTGGTGAACTTTTTACTTCCACAACTGGGTTATTTATTTTCTTCCTGTGTATAATTAAGCTGGTAGTCAGTGCCCCGCCGCTGCTTCATCTTTTTACACAGACTGGGTGAACGAGGCATTTTTGTTTCATGAAAAATAATGTGAAGCACACATTCACCTTTTCGCGTATACATACTTCACTGTCATTTATTATATCCATGTATATGAGAAGTGGCGTACTAGTCAGCTCTAGTCATTTTTTCAGCCACGTAAATTATTGCGGCATTCGTTTCAGTAACAAGTCATGCGAACTCGACGTATCTAACATAGTTTTTGTATATGGTAAGTGTATATACGTATAGATATATAACATTATATATTCGTCTGCAGGTTGCATTTAAGAACTTCAAATTTTTGAGTTTTGGCTTTGTGGGTGCTTAGCTTTTGGAATTTTCAATCTTAGCCTGTCTTACGATTCAAAGTTCTCGTAGTCGGTTGTGTTAACTGTCAGAGAAATAATTTTTCTAAAACCTGTTAATGATCGCGCTCTTTTCAAATAGGGAATTTTTACTATTCGGAACGCGAACCCCTCAACGCGAATGTACTGTTGAATATTTTCAGTAAAGAATAGAATAGAATTACACTGATATCCAATAATTCTTCTTGCTCATAGATTTTATTGCAAATTATTAGTCCGGCAATGAAGTTTTTACTGATAAGAGTTCACATTAGAAATGCGCATGCCCGTCAAATAGCAAGATTTATCTCTCTAGTGCGAGGCTTCAGGGTTGAGATAGAAAATTCTACGTCGTAACAGATTTTTCAAAATTTATTTAGAACCGATTTGGGGAGAGGTCGGGTCGAAATTCGCCGAAACCTGGTTTAACGCCCGCGCCGGCACCCTAATATCAACGTATATCTATAGGTTCTGCTTTCTGCCTATGGCTTACGGAGTTTCATGTGCCTTAGCCTTCAATTTGAATAATTTATCGAAGGTTATTGACAAAAGGAGAAAGTCGACGTATGGATATATATAAAAAAAATAAAAAAAATAAAAAAAATGCTGTATTGGTAAAAGAGACTGAAGACCATGAATAGGGTCGTGTCACACTTTGATATACGGTTATCGACGAGTTCGTTTCGGAGTTTTCAACAGCATTTTACAATTTTATGAACTTTCTGCCGCAATTTTTTTTTTTACCTTTCGTATTAATGCTTTCGTATCTGCAGCAGGGCGTATAGCTTTCGCGGAAGTCTCCCTCTTTTATAAAAAATTGTTTTTTAATGAGAATTTTTCAAACAAGTATTCTACTCGCATATCCAGCGGCACGGAATAACCATTCAGTATATACGCGTACCGGCTGGCAACATATATATATATATACCGTTCCGTTTTCATTTTGTCTGGATGTTATATATGTGAGTTTTATTCAAAATTATCAAATTTCTTTCCCCAATTTTACCTTCATTTCCACATCTAAATTCTTTGCACAGGAATATGTGTTTATACCGACAAGACTTGATCGCACCTACATACGTGTATTAATTTAAACCAGTCGCTTATACCTACGACTTCAAATTGTTTTATGATACTTCAAATTCGCCATCGTGTGAAATTATTCTGCAAGACTGCGGGTAAACGTACCATTTTTGACCACTGTACCGTTTGTGGCCATGCTTGATAAAATAATGCATCACTCATTTCTGGCACTTGAAATCTATCCGATTGTTGAACTAATTCCGAAAATATACCCTACAGCAAATATTGAACCCAACTTTTCAGCACTTGATTGTTTAAAAGTGGAGTTTTTAGTCATTGAAGCTGATAGAACATTTTTGTAACATTTGTGGCCAGGCCTTGTTTTAGATGGTAATATGGGTATGGCCACAAATGGCCACAAATGGCCAAAAAACGGTACGTCTACCCTATATTACCCTGATAGTCAAAGTAACATCTTACCTGAGTAAGCCTCCAGTGTTTTGAGGCCTTGGCAATCGGATCAGTGACTTGCGTGCATGCCGCTCCAAACAACATGACTTTGTGAGGTCCACTGTGCATCATGTCGAAAAACGCCTTTACCCCAACAGCTGCATTGCACTGAAAAAATAAATGTTACATGTTATACATTGGTAATTTGTTCCATGAATTACTAATGATTTACTATTATGGATAATATATGTGCTGTAATTTCTTATGGACAAATATAAACTGTAAGCACTCTCAGGTGTTCGAATGGCTCTCTGACCTTCCAACTTGTCAACATACTGATAAAAATTATCACGAGGTTTCATCATTTATTGATTTACCATTTGCCATTTTGTTCGGAGATTTTAGGATGGCTCGTTTTAGTAATTATCGACGATTTGTTAGAATTTTGGTACTGTTGGCTGATCGGAAATACTTTATAAATTTATAGTTTGTGGAACAGCTGGAGAGAATTACTGAGACTCGTTGGAATAATTCTTTACGGTATAGGTTTCCAATTTCGCTCGTTATTGAACGTTTGGACTAGTCGCGTCGATGAATTGAATCGTTCAAATTTTAACCATTTCTTCAAAGAGTGTTTCCGAAATTCTGAACGTATCAAAAATATAAGAAACGTCGATATCGTTGAATTCCTTCAAGAAATTCTACATACACAATTTTGGAAATCTGGGACAGCCTCTCTTGCAAAAAAAATCAAATTTGAACGGTTCAATTCATCCGACTTCACCCTAAGTATAAATTCATCAGTTATAGGTACAGATACTCGACAGCTGTCGAATTTATCGTGACAATATATTTTCGACTAATTTTTTAGGAAGGAATTTGCGGAAAGGCTTTTGCGAAGATTTCGACGATCTGTTAAATAATTTATCTCGGTAGTAGAGGAGTGTCGCTTACCTCAGGCAAAACCAGCAACTATAGAGTATAAGTAACGCAAATTTGTGCGTCTGAAATGTACAGCAGTTTGCCTTAGATTTCCCTGCCATTTCTACCAAGCCCCCGCAGGCTTATAAACTTTCTTTCATTACTCCATTTTTGAAGAACAATGGCAATGATAATCTCTGCTTTTCTTCAAGCGAAGAGATACGACCAAAAAGTATTTAGATAAAAATCCTCCATCCTCTTCTCTTCTACTCGAAATAGAATAATAATAGGAGAACATAAGAAAAAACAAACAATGTAAATTTATCTGCAAATCTATTTCGCTGGATGAGATTGAGAAATTTCGGAAAATTTTGATCAGGAGTAAATGAGTTTCGAAAAATTGACAATATAATTGAAGATGAACTTTAAACTGCAATATTTCACAACGGCAAGTTTATTACCTCCGTATAAATAATATAGTATAATTTTTGCATCAGTGTTACTTCCTTCCAAAAAGTGAACTGTAGCCTTACTTGCTGTTCAAATAGCTCAAGTTAACGAACTTTTGTTTCGTTGAGCGGGAAAAACCGAGCAGTAAGAAAAGGGCCAGAAATCTACCGAAGCTTTCTAAGGGGCGCAAGTTTCATTCGGCTATTAGAGGACTCCGCCAGCCAATTTCAACTGCGATAATTCAACTAGAAATTTTGTACGTACGTGTAGGTATACGTAGAAATTTTAGGAAGTGTTGGCTGGCGTCTAAGAATCAACCGAGCCTCGCGACGTCATCTCACACCCCGGTATGCTTCACAGTTGGGGAGGCAGTATTCATTATTTCGACAATTTCAAGCTACACATCAAATGTTTACTCTCAAAATTAATGAATTTAATTTACAGCTGACTCTCGGTATTAGGTTGGGTAGGGTGCTGTAAGATTACACTGGCGATAAAATTGCGCACACTTCATAACAGGACAACCAAATGGAGTTTGTTGCTAATTCATGTCATTTTTTGGTGGTTGCAAAAGGTGATATGCACATTATGGTGATCCTTAGATGGGGTACGAACAAATTTTGACCACACTGCCCCCCCAAATCAGCTTCAAATAATTCCAAAAAAATGTGGAACAAGTTCCAGTCCTCTATCTTAAGAATTGGCCATTAGCAGAAGGTGGTGATTTTTCCCTTTACAATATACTTGTTTTTTCGATTTTTGAAATACCTGCGTACTAAAGTGTCTCAAACTCTTTATACACTGAGGTAAGTGTACCAATTAATCTGACCCTTTAAGATCCAATTATTGATCCTTATATTTTCTCCAATATTGAATCTATGATAAGAATTCTGAATGTTTCCGTTACACAAATCAGTTGCTACAGACTCAGAGAATACGAATTGATTTTTTTGATAATTCGAAAGCTCACGGATAAAAAGGAATCATGGAAAAAGATCAGTAATTAGAACAGGGTCAGTCACTGGTAGACTTACTCTAGGGAGTACAAAATCGCCTAATTGTAATCTTTCGTGGTTTGCTCAAAGTTTGATAGTATTATATCATTAATTGTGTTATAACTTGTTACCAGAATACCGAAGATTCATATTCAACAAAAAAATCTATGAATAATATACAAAATAGTTTAGTGAAAAGTGTGCAAACTTACATCACCCTACCCCAAGTAGGTCTGCATACTAATGCAAAGTACGTCCAACACTATTGCTGGAGGGTTTTTGTCTCGTTCTAAAATTTCCACGGCCTAAAACGGAACGACCATAAATAAAAGTAATCTAGAAATATTCGATGGCAAACGTTTCTGCAGGTTTGTCTGAGCCTCGATCACAAGAATTATGGGTGGGTGGTGCGATAAATATTCTGTACTGTGCCGAGGGCTGTGGGAATGTAAAAGCATCTTCCATGGTACCGTGTATTTTAGTGGTTGTAGTTATACGAGATACCTAAGCTAACGATAAATTGTGCTTTCTTCGTTTCCACTTTTTTGCCAAACCAGCATCCCGCCCCGACAACACGAGTAAGTCGTATCACAGCCAATTCCATTCTAGACGGTCTTCGGCGTTCTTGAAAACACGCCGCAGGCCGAAGGATCGAGTGATATTTCTCGCTTCTATTGCAAGCTCAAGCTCGCTCTGACACAGGAATTGCGTGACGGTTGAAATAAAATTGTGTATCTCTCGCGGGCCGTCATGAATAAAAAATAAGTATTGCCCGAAGGACTGACTATCCCATACACATATGTATAAATGTATATGTATATTATATATAACCCATAACTGTAGCACGCGATACATTCAACGAATCCATAGAAAAGAATTTTCAGTAATAGTCATTAGTCATCACTTGCGCGAAAGGGTGCGGAACGGTAGAACAATCATTTTTTTTTCTGTTTCAGGTAAAATACACGTAATTAATCGTCCTGATGAAAGGAGCAAGTATCACTCGGCATGTCCATGAAGGTTCTGTGGTATCAGTTAAAAAGTTATTCTTTTGCCTGAAATTGGCTATCTAATTGCCAAGGCTAAGAGCTGAGATACCGCGCCGCATCTAAATTCCGTGGTTGTGGAGATGAAAAGGCCAAGTAAGGCACTTGTGATAGAGTAACAAGTAAACTTTTGGACATTTTGCATAGAACTCATCCCCGTTTCACCCAGTTTCAAGTAGTTTTGTTGGGTCTTTCTACAGACAATGAGAAACAAAGAGCTTATATGTATTATACATGTTGTGAATTTCTTTGGTTTTACCTCGCATAGTTGGGATTATCATTTTCAGGGAGAACCACACGCCGCAGTCATTGGGACGTTTTGAACCATGAAACATTTACTTTTGTAAAAATAATTCACTGCAGGGATAATCCAAGGATGTTTGATCGTATTTTCCTCTGTGTGCATCTGCCAATGCTGTCAAAAGCTTTTTACTTGCACCTACAAATCTATTTTTTTTCATTCAGCACATTTACCATCGAAGTAATAAATGATTGAAAGTCTGTGAGTCAACTATGCGGGTTTGCTAGAGCGGTTATTCCAATTGGGCGATGTCGCGATAATTGTAACCAAAAATCGTGCCAGACAGAAAAATGAAAAAAAAAACTGTCTGAATTATTTTTTCTATCTAATCAGGCATGAGGAAAGATGGCTGAAAATCATCATGAAGAGACGTTCAGACTATTGTAAAGAATGTATATTGATAGTTAAACCAACTGAATCTACTGATCTCGACATCATGATAAGAATATCTTCAAATTGTACGCCATGTCTCGTCATTTTACTCCATGTATACACTTGGAACTCGTTTTAAAATTACTTGGAATTCTAATGAAATCGAATGATTCAATGTAAAATTTAGCAAAATCGCCTGGATAATTCGAAACCATTCGTAATAGGCATGGGATCATTTGAAAATGAACTTGAAATCATACAATTCTTTTATCAAAAAACGCTCAAAACTGAGTAAAATCATCCGTGTATTTGCGAGAATCGGATTGAATCGTCCTTTTCTTGAAATAGATATTGATTTTTGAGGCAGAGGATCCGTTCCTTGAAAAGAAACGTCTTCATGAAAATGTTTCCCTTTTCAATATCGTCAGTAGAGCCGAGGAATCATGATATCGATATGAAATTTCAACGATTTAATTCCTCGCAAAAGAGATGAATCTCAAAAGAATTGGCATTCAATTAACAGAGCTGTGTGCTGTTGAAATTTCACAGTTCGCGGAGCAACGGAAACTCCCGTGATCTACGTGTGAAAACGAATATTTTCAAGCACATTAGTTAACTACATACCTACTTCCGTCCAGCTGAAACACCCTTCCGAGAAGGTTGGAACTTTCATTTATAAATTATTGGTTTATTTCTCTTGGAATTTGAAACTTTTCTAACTGCACTCTGTCGCAGCTGGGTTCAACAGTGAATTATATCAGTTGAACTCTTGTGCTTACCCAACTTTCGGTTGTGTGCTCAAGCCACAGATACACGCCTGTTCTCAAGAGTTACCAGCTTTTACACTGGTGAGAAAATTGTGCAAAAACTTACAGGACTATCTAGAATCTAGATTATAGGGATTCTGAAATTCGAGATTTGTCGGAATTGTCCAAAGTCGTGTTTGTCATGAAACAGATAATTCACTATCCCTTGCGGGATGAGAATTGAGGAGAGGTAAAAGGCAGGAAATAATCGAAAGAACTCGAAATGTTTGTGAGGCAATGAAATTCAAGACGAAAATTCTTCAGTTTATCGAAGAAAATGCGGTTCACGTTCATCAAAGGAGATCCACTTTTTTCCCTCACATCTCCACATTTTTCACGCATGTCCGCATCTGTGAACTAATTGCAAGCGAAAGTCACCGTCGACACTGATTTGCTTGAGAAACTTGCATGATTTTCTTGCCAGTGTAACCCAGTTTCTTGTTTATTTGCTTACTGCGTTAAACCGTTCTTTGATTGTTTCTCTAAATTCTCTAGCCATTTGGATGTTTCAGTTGAAATCGCATTTTCTCAAGTTTGCGAAGCTCTCGATTGCTTGCGCCTTTGGATAATTAGATACCTACATAGGATAGAACAAGATACTTGGACGTTTGATGGCATCCAGGATATTGTTATCAAGAAATATCGACATCATGCCTACGAAGCGGTGTTTTCTTTTCTCCCACTGTAGGGGATCCCGTTGGTTTTGTTATCAATGATTTATTATTCTGGCTGTTTTCAAGATGAGTCCACGCCGGAGATTGAGAACTGGTTTCTCATGACGAGGCGGTTACAAATCGATGGATTCATAAGCAGTTCGGGAAATTTGATTTTCGTCTTTAGAGCACCGTTTCTATTCTTGAAGCATATCAATCGACCCTCGTGCACTGAATTGAGAGGGGCATTGACAATGAGTCGCGAGCTCCATAAAACATTAACACTTTTCATAACGGTATAATATTGAGAAACATGTGTGGATACAAACATGAAAAAATATGATATTAAAGTGTACAATTTCAGCTTCAATTTGAAAAAACATTCGTCACCGTAGCATCAAAATTGTAGCCGTTGCAGCCACTGAAGTACTGCTCGGTGTGTTCATCTGTTCCATATCTGCGACCATATAATTACTTCGCAACGGTTTATCCGATTAGCTTGAAATTTGTACAGTACTTGCATGTCATTATGAACTAGGCTTCTATGGAACAGATTTTTGATCTGTCACTGCGTTTCGAAAATGTAGGTTAAAACGTTATGACAAAACGTTGCTCGGAATCAAGGAAACGAACTTTTTTCAGTAAAAAATTCAAAAGTCTGTGAGATTTTGACTTATCAAAAATCCGTCGCATAAGAGCCTGAAGGGTACTCTGATCACTAAAATAATTCCAAGTTTTCGATTTTCAAATACTCCGTTCGGCCGAGATCGTGGTCGCGAATTTCAGCACATCTTTCCACCGACTGGTACTTCAGCGGCTACAATTTTGATGATACAGTGACCATTTTTCCTTCAAATTCAAGTTGAAATTGTACACTTCAATATCGTATTTTTTATTTTTGTGCCCGTAGATGTCCGTCAATGCTTTGCTCTTATGAAAAGTGTTCACGTTTCATGAAGCTTGAGACTTAGGTATCCCCGTAATCGTGTTTGTATGTGCTGCATACGCGTCTGTAACCATTGGGCGTCACAGAAGTTGAACTGTCGGGGTGGCTAAACTAGTTATACAAACCCGAACCGTTGCGTTGGTGACCTAAGTCTTTTGCAAGTTTGTTTAGGACTGTACTGGGAAATTAGTGTGATGATTTGGTATATCCTAAGATTCAGGGAGGACAAAGAGAGGTTTAAACATTCATCTTTTGCTCTATGACTACTGCAATAAAGTAGAAATCTGTTATATTACAGTTTCATTTTGTTGTAGTCATGTTAAGGCACTATATGGTCGCGGTTAATAAGTAAAAAGTACTTGTGCGAAACAACGAAGGCAAGCACAGACAGCCATCCCACGGTCTCGAAGGAAATCTAAGGAAAATTCCAATTACGTTACAACGAGAAGAAATCTGTACAATCGGAGAGTAATCATGTTCAGAAAATATTTTCTCTCATTTTCCGCGGTGAACTGGCCAACGATAAATTTGATATACCACAGCCAGGTGATTTATTAAAACCACACAAACCAGCCTTTCTCTCGTTCTTTCGCTCTTTCATGCTTCTTAGGCTGTATGTTACGTTCTAGTGACCTGCAGGTGTCATCAAACTAGTCCCATTCTCGTAACCTGTGTAATATCACCTGCGTTATAGTTATACACTATGTACGTAATTACTCATTTGCGTTATAATAGTACAATGCTTTGAACTAATGGTCACTAATTGCCTAATGGGGGTTCCTCATTTGTTGAACGTATTAAACAACCAGTAGACATAGTCGAGCAATCGCGTTCGATGGCCACAAACAAATACTTTGTGCCAATAGGCAGGTACTTGTACATAATGACCAGAGATAGTGGATCTCTTGAAACTGTACGAGGAAGCTCTTGGTGGTGATGGCTACGCGATAATAGTGGACGATTGTAGTACATATACGTAGGATGAAATGGGCAGCAGTTGTCCACGTATTATCAGCCGCAATAATAATAATCACAATTTTATTATTCAATGAATTTAGTCTCACAGTTGTTACGGAGAAAATGAAGAAAAATACCTTATACCCTATCTATTCACATATAAAACGACCATCGCGGTATCTACGCTGAACTTATATGTACGTGGTAGAATGAGGCCATGAATTTTCACATCCAGGGGCAAGTTTACCGCATGGCTAATGGGAAAAGCCAAACCAAACTAGCAGACAATTCGGCTGACTACAATGGGTCAGACTTATAATTTTTCGTCCTGAATTTTTTATCCTCTAACTATCGTTTTCTTTGAGTAAAAAGTTTCATGAATTGAAAATGGATTACCGTTACACGAGCATTTTGATGTCCACCATTTGAAATCATTTCACTCCTTTTTGAACAAATCCTTCCATCTTTAGAAAATTTTATTCAGTCGTAATAAATTCTGCACTATCTTAAGATTTCGGGATTTGGAAAATTTGACCTCACTTTGATAACTCATGAATTACTGAATCGATTACCAGGAAAATTGAATAGATTTGAAAGTGAGCGAATCTCATCGATTAAAAGCAAGCGATTCGTCTCGAGGTATCAGCGATTGAATTTTTTGTTTGATATTTTCTTGACGAATAACTCGAAAGCTGCTCAAGCGTTCAAATTCAAAATTAAATCAGGTCTATATTATAAATAGCCGTATCAATCAAGACCACAATCGTCAAAATCCTTTCATTCGTTTTCGAGATGTCGTTGAGCAAAAATGGGTTACCCACAGACTCAGGGCACCATAATCTATTACACGATCGCAGGTGCGATTCTCTGGATCTTGAAGGGTGGAGATCTGGTGAAAACTCAACGTTTTATTTCTAGGTTGATCATAATAATAACTTCTCTTCTTTCAAAGCAGGAAGTTGAAGAAAACGATCCAGTAGCAGAGCCCCAATCTGTCTACCTTACCTTCGGCTGGTTGGCGTTACCCCTGATCTTGATGGATCGTCAATACCTATCGTCAATATTTAGGGAAAACTGCCTGGCACTTGCTCGTTATTGATGAACTAGAGCAATTCGGCCAGTGGTCAAATACTCTTTCACAGATAAAAAGAAATCCATTTGAAAAAGAAGATAAGCAAAGTCCTTCGAAACAACGCTGTTCATCAAAGTCTGGGTGATTGACTGGAAATTTTAATTCTTTTTCGCTTTCATGCAGCAACTTTCCAAAGTTTTTAACAATGTCTCAGAGACGATATTTTTTCAATGCTACATCCTATTCCTTGTACAAAATTATTGTTTATAATTGACTAGGTAGAATAACGTAAGCGTGAAGCCACGGAGGCACTAGATGTGGTAACTGTTAGTTAGTTCTAGTTTCTAGTTCTTCTTTCCACGTTTCAGTAATAAAAGATGCGAAATTTCTCTGAGGAATCCATTTCACATTACTAATAGTCCCAACGGCGAGCAAGCGAAAACCCGAGAGTAAGAGAGATATTTGAAAAATGAAGAGGTGCGAGAAATTTTGATTTCTCGAAGGAGTCATTAAGCGTTGAAACAAGGCAGCCCTGATTTGTACTCCAACGAAACTTTTCTCTTTGTCGAAAGTTTTCTTGTGAGATTTTTACTCCTATTTTTAGGACATCCCATTCCGTTGCCCAGCCAGTTGGTAAAATCGTTTAAATTGTCAAGCAAAACTTCCCCGAAATTTCACGGCTCGACGATTATTAACTGAACAAAGCCCTTCCCAGGATCCAATTTTTTTTTAATGAGCCCAATTAATTTCTGTATCACGTATAGCTTAATTGCTATACAATTAGTGTTAAGCCTGGCAAAGGATTCATCGATTGTTAATTATTGTCGATTATTAACGGAAGGATACGAGAGAAATTTCGTTCAATTACTTCGAGCGCAAGGAGCAATTAAACGACTCGTTCAAACAAATTATTGGACATTATCCATCTCGTAATTTATTTCTGCCGGGATTTTTAACTGATGGGTATGTTATGTTACTGTGGCAAATGAATGCGGACATCTGTTTTTTTTTCTACTTTGGCTCATGCATTCTTACATTCATAAATTCTAACTAATCGCTGATATAATTACAATTAACCGTGTAAATATAATTACGGTATAAATCAAGAGTTGTGCCCAGTCTGTAGAAAAACAGCGATCAAATAACGTAACTCTGTTGTGTGTATCTTTTCCCAAAGCCCATTTTGTCTTCTTAGCCAGAATTGAATCCACAGCGGAAACGGAAAAATAAATACACAGCTAAATTTGGCTTTTTCGTCTGCAAACTCAGCCACGTGTAACGTAAGCTTAATTAAAACACTAATTGAACGGCAGCTCTGTGGTTTTGAATGAAAAGATCGTCAAACCATTGATGTGACATCCTTATATTCGTTCTCAATCTACTTATACCCCATCCGTTTCCGTTTTACGTACTTTTCCTTGGTTATGTCCTTCAACGCCTAACATACCGAGGAAGGAAGCCTATTCGTGAGTTTATAAAGTTCGCCATGTTCTTCTTGAATGGAAAATGTCTGGAAATCAGTTCCCAAGAGTTTCTTAGCTCATTGTTAGCGCGAAAGGATCTTTGCGATGGAGTGGAATTTGAACGGTTCAAAGTCATCGCTGAAAGCCTTGATAAAGTAATCTCTATCCATCTATCTGTAAACTTCTCATCCGTTATACGTCAGGACAATTATTTTCCTGTGATGTGTTGGCTAGAATTCAAGTGCATGACACATCCTGCAATTTTCGAAGCTTACCCGAGACCTGCAAGACTGAAGGATAATGCAAGTCACGGAATTGAATCGAAACTGTATGTTTCGCGATAAACCTGGATCCATTCTTGTTGAAAAGCTATATTCGAGTCACATATAACAGTTTAAGTCAAGAGGCTCGAACTGGGCGCTTAGCTTGAGCTAAATGAGCTTTACTTAAGCTCGTCCAAGCTCAACGGGCTGCACTTCGATACTTAGCAACTATAAACATAAGTAAGAAGGACACTGATTCCAAAGCTGAGGCAGTGTGACGTTTTTATACAGAAATTACGAAGACGTGCCATCTCTTTTTATCGGATGTTTAGTATCCTGATCGTTCAAGAATTATAACCTTATGATTCTTGAAAAAAGCCACCGTTCATCACGAGCTAAAAATTCATTGAGTGTTACGTCTCATCGCCTTAGGTCACATCTGTTGCTTCCGTAATTGATCCTGGACAAGTATATTCTGATCTGAAATTGGCAAAGTTTCCGAGCAGCTGCACGATACGATCAAGAGGACGATTAGTGGATTATATTTGTACAAGACGAGTATGGGATGAACTCCTCCGTTACTCACAACGATGTCACATTGTTAGGTTTTTTTTTTTCACCTTTTCTAATATCTTTGGATTCTCATATCCCTGCAGATCTCGTCCCTGCAGGTCTGTAGAGTTATTATTGTCGTTAGGCAAAGTTATGGCTAGGGCTTTCGATTCTAATGGACGATCGAAGGGTCGGAGGCTCTTCACCGCGACGGTTCGCCAGACTTCCAAATGGTGGGTTTCGGTCCAGTTGCACTAAGGGTTCGTGGACTCAAGGGAATCGTTTGGATCGGTCCACTTCTCACTGAATAATCATTGCCCGTTCCTTATCGCTTAGTGGGTTAGAAGAGCCAATCTTTTCGAGGAAAATTGAATGTGTCGAAGGTTTGACTCACCATCGGTCTTCAGTCTTCAGTCTTCACGTTTATTGTTCACTCTGAAGAGACGAGGTGATATTTCCGTGGGAGAAAATGTCAACAGGAAAGTCGAAGTTCTCATTGGATGAGAATAAGTGAGGAAGACTAATTAGAAACAGTTTTTGCAATTAGTTTTTCACCAACGTAGTGAAACGGCCTAATTTCTTTTACCGACTTTCGCCTATGTTTCAGAACGATTAAATTGACTTTTACCAAGCAGAAACCAAACTTCGACCAACGACTGCGTATATACTCGTCGTATAGAACTGCATTAATCAGATGCTCTGTGAGGAGGCAGGCTTCAAACTTTTCTCGTTAATCACGACTTCATTCCCTCCTTCGCAGCTCCGACCTAATAACACGAGTTTGCATAATTCCGTCGCATTTGCAATTTGAACGTTTACGATCGAGAGTTAGCCTGTGCGCCGTTGCGCAAAATCAAATGTGAATCTCGAACAATTCCTTCAATCGATTAGGATCAAGACCCCTCAGTTTCAGTCTACTATATAGCGGTAAATTAGCGGACTGAAATCACCCCTCCAGCCATTACATCGTAAATCGCAGATTGCTACCGACATTGTTTACCTGGTAAATAATTTCTCCGAAGTACGGTGCGAGCTATAGTTATCGAGGCAATGGACAAAAAGCTTTTTCCTCTACAATTACGATTATGCGCTTGTATCCTTCGGGGTGCGTTTATTTCCAGTTCTTCCGGAGTAATCAACCCTTGATAGGGGGCACTTTGTACTTCATGCAGCAGTTTTGGTAATAGGGTGACATGGTATTTGCCCTTCATATATTAAACTCGGTAATAGATGGACTGATAAACTGAATCAGGTATTCAATGTCATAATGAACAATTCGCAAAGAATTCACGATCAATTTTATATCACAGTACTTTCTTCTATCAGCTATAAGTTCCATAATACAATAGGGTCCTAGAGCTTGTATACTCTCCGAGTTAATTAACAAGCTTAATTAAGTAAGCTAGATGGTTTCCCGCTGCTGATAATGATTCAGTTGACTTAAGTCATTATGGAAAGGTTTAACCTTACGGTTGTAGGATACTAGAAATTCTCAGCTACTACAAGTGGATCAATTTCGAAATTATGCACTAATTGTCTACAAACATAATCAGAAATCACATTTCGCCCTAGGTTTTCGTTTTTTCAACTTTGAAATGACACAATTTTATTACTCTCAGAAAGGGTTTGAAAAATACGTCATATCTATACGTAAACTTATTCTGCCTGCAGTTTTCTTCAGAAACATATACATATAATCTAAATACGAAACGGTTTTCCTCGAATCCCCTAAAACACATATCTTGATCTTGCAGATCTTCGCATGTAGCGTTTATCCCCTGTGATAACCCCCGTGAAAAACAACGTGATGGACTAAACCTGTATCGTTTGAGATGAAAATAAAGAAGAATGCGATGGGTTTTTCGAAAATTCAAATTGAGCCGTTTTCGTTGTCACATTTATGTTCTCGTTGTCAAATTTATGAAATACGTATCTGTATGGGAAATATTCGTTCATGTTTACCTCTGACTTGATTTCCAGGAAAACAGGTGTCAGTTCACAGGTCTACAAATTTCTATTCAAACTCTTTTCCTCGATTACAAGTACTTATAACTTTTCCGATGTACAAAGAAGAGAAAGGACAGCTAAAGAAGAACCTATTAGATCACATTCAAGACACTTGTCGTACCAACTGCACAGTTTCTACTTTTATGTTTGTTAGACTATTTTCGATGTTCATTAAATCATCGTCACCTCGATTCAATTGACTGAACGCTTCTGGACCCATTAAAGTTGACCATTTGACTAAAGATTGACTGAACGCTATAATGTCACCCATTAGGAATGTAGTTCGGGTTAATAGTGCCTTTTTTGGTGAAAAGCGTGTTGAAAATTCATTTTCTCGAGTTCTTTCGACTCTACGAAAAATTCTTCACGTGAATCTTTTCATTTTGCCTCTCTGATACAGGGCAAAAATTGAGAACGCTGTATCCAAAGTATTTCACCGCCAGTTCTATTTCCAGCAAAGGGCTGTTTCGAGGCCTTTTTGGTGCTTTCCATCAAATCTTAGGTTTATACAGACAATGTTATACGTTTTTTTTCCGTAGTGTTGGATGACAAATGTGTAACAAAAATTTGGCATTAATATATTATTAATTCTGGAAGATAGCTTTTAACCCGAACTACATCCTTAAAGTTGACCATTCAACAGTCAAGAACGGTGTTGCTATTGTCTGTCTCGGATGAATGAATACAAATATCGATAAGTATACGAAACGAAGTTTACGATAAAAGATTTTCAAGCAGTGTATGTTGTCATTCATATCGGTAAATCCTCGTACACATAGCGTAATTCGCATAACCATAGACAGAAATGGGACTTCTTCAAGCTTTCTCATTCATGTCTCTTTTTTTTCAATCAGTCAGTGTCAGTAATCAGATGAAAGACTAACTTATTCATAGATATGCGATTACAGCTGTGCATTATTTTTGCGCATAATGGTGGATAGATACCTCGATTAATTTTCAAGCAAACTGCACATTTACTTTACTATTTTGTGTGCCAAGCCTTTCAAAAGATGATTAGATAGAGGAAAATCATAGCAATAGTAACTTGACGCCGTGGGACTTCAAGACCACGAATAATCAGTGGGTCAAACGTAATGTAGGTATGCGATAATCACTCACTCTAATTACATACTACTTTCACACACATCTACGCGTCCTTCAATCCTGGAGCATTATGCCTATTCGTACTGGGGATGTATAGGGGTTCGGTGAGGATTGAAATTACACATTCGCGAAAGCAATTACACTTAGTACTCTTGAGTACTTATACGTAATGCACTAAAGTATAACGTACATACATACATTGGTACACAGCATGAAGATACAAGGTCTGAAATATTATTCTGTAAGATGAACTTGGCCTGTGCAGTGTTTAATTTATTCATCCATTTTTCGTGAACCACGAATTTCATGAAGTCAATTGAACGTTTCCTGATCATGGAAGTAATTTGCTTCCCACAACCAGAATCAAACATCCACCGAGTTCACGAAGTTCGTACCTGCAACGAACGTTCAATTAATTTGGACATTGACCACAACTTTGACCACGAATTATCATTTCTCTCGACGAAAAACCGTCGCTCTATAATTCGAATGAACTGTTCGAATTGAATGCAGAACTCTATCATTTCGAATCGCAGTCCCCCAATCATTCATCCGCATTAATCATTCGTTGATATTATTTATCGCAAGATTGCTTTTCATTGATCCAAAAAGATTCCAAATCAAAAGTATGCAGTTGTTCAAGCAGTTGATCATCGAACAGTCTATACTATACCAAGGCAATCCTTCTCAATTTTGTTATTCTTAAGGGATACTATGCAAACCTATTCTCAATTCCGTGGAGAAATCATATTGCCGAATAGTAGATGTAAGAGAATTCAATCTCAAAGATGGGGGAAAGATTGGATAGTTACTTTGATCATTAGAATTGAATCATTATTTTGTCACGTGGATAGATAATTTTGGGTTGGAGTCCAAACTATTTCAAAATGTGAGCTGTTGAGGCTGAAGAATTTTGTAATTTACGGAATGTATAATTCTTATTCCATTTGGGACAGTCTGTTTTTTACCTTTCATCCCCTTTGTCGACCTATAGCTTACCATCTCACCCTCTGGCATTCTCCTGCTCTTCTGGCCTCTGAATTATTAGTGCCAAGTAAACGTGTCCTCCCCCCTTTTTTTTTTTTACTCTCCTGCATCCTGGCGAACAAAAGTTACCATAGAGAATATATTTGAGCCGAGCAAACGAGGATTCCGCACGCTCGGAAAACTGCCGAATTTTCTCCGAACATGGCTAAAATATGGCTGCCAGATCCAATTACCAGACAACGTGCCGCAAATACCTGTCAGTCGTTGAGGATCACGTGCCATGAACCGGGATGTTTCGTGTTGTGTTTTGATCGGCTTGAATTTTTTTTTAAAGTAATTTTCAGTAGTGGAAAATTATTTGCCGTTAGCAGAAGATTTCTTCTCCTTTTCGACTTCACCCGGTAGAAAGACAACAAGAACAACAATTGCAATGTGACAGAAAAACAACGTCCAATATACGACAGTTGCTGTTCGTGTTTCACTAACTGCATGTCAAGGAACTGCATCAAAGATTAACATTTTTGAGGATAAAACTATACACCCTACGGATTTTTGCGGAAGACGTTTTTTTGTTTTGCTCATGAAGTACCAGTACGTGATATTATTTTTGATGGACGGAGGTATGATATAAGATTGTCAAATCAAGAGAAAAACGAAACATGATCCTGCCTCAGGTCGTGTCTTCGTTATGAAAATGGAACGGAGATTACTGGAGAAAAAGCATGCCTTGAGGGATGCAAAAAAAAAAAAGAAAAGAAAAAAACAACAAAAGAAAGTGAATGGATAAATGAAAAATATGAATAACAATAATGATGATAAAAATAAATGAAAGGGCAAGGGGAATTGCTACATCTCTGTTGTATTTTTGGTATCTACCTACTCCAAAATGACAGCGACAGACGTGGAGAATTTTGGAACCACGCCTAGAGCTGTCCCATATAGAAATGTATTCTGCCCGGGGAACTGTGACAGACTCGAAATTAAATTAAACCCACGTCAAGGAACGGAGGCAGTCCGCTCAAATCCCTAGTCACTTATCAGCTGAACGCGTTCACGTTTCTATATAAAGAGAAACTATAGCATCGTTGACGAAACTGTCGTCTTTAAAGCTGATCTCGGGGTCGAGCAGCGGTGACTTACAGTCCCTTTTGGAGTTAAACTATGTCAGAAGTCTCGATCAGCCATGGGCCATTACACTACATGTAACCGCGAAAGCAGTTATCTAGTTATCGAATGAGTGATGTCTATATATAATACACTTGTCCATTAGCAGAAAAAAGATTCAATTTGTATAAGCTATTGTGCCTTATATTGCATGATCACTTCGACCGGTAAAGCTGTAACCAGTGAAATGACATGAATATCAATAATTTTCATCATTGATATTCTGAATGAGGTTAGCAATTATCAACTTATCTCTACTATTATTGAGCTAGAAGTTGAGCTTTGACTCAAGGGAAGACTCGACGGAGTATGAAAATTTCGTATTTCCGTTTTGAAATTGAAATTTGGCACGGAAAGTGCCAGTGCTGTTCGAAATGGGCTTTATTTTACCAGATAAGATTGGAAATTAAACCAGCGGTTCAAACGAAAATGCTTCTGCAACAGGCAGGCATTCGAATTTTTGAATACTCGTTATTCCGAAACCGGAAGTGGTATAATCTTCAGAAGTGTCGTGGATCATCTGCATCAAATATTTAATTTTTCCCCTAAATTTCATTCAAAACGATTGGGTCGTTCTTTTAGAATTCAGGACGAAAAATTTCCGGTACATAGATTTCACTCTGGAAATGCTAGAAATCGTTTTTTCGAGCTTTGATCCGCGATGACAAATCCAATATGCACTTTGCTAGACAATTGTGCCTAATAAAAAATGCAGGAATTACCCACCATGATCACATGGTAACAAGTAGAGAATTCCAAAATGCTTATCGGATCATACTTTCAGGGCATGCATGTTTGGAGGACGTGTTCAGAACACTGAGGCTAGCACATTGTAATATCGGGTTTGAGATTAGATCCCCCTCAATTTTCCTCAAGACAATTGGAAATCGACTTTTGAATGCAGTTATTTTCATGCCATACTGAGAAAAATTGATTTCCGGTTGTCTTAGGAACACTGAATCCATAATCCAGTACTTGAACATCTTCATCTTAATGTTTAGAACAATTCCCTAGAATATGGAAGCTGGGAACATTTTGAAATTCTCTTTTTGGCCTGATATTATTATGGCGAATAACTCTGGAATGTCTTATCTAATTTCCAATATCGAGGTCAAATTTCGTAAGTTTTCAACAGCACTAACAGGATCCAGATCTAATTCTGATACAAAAAAATTGAAAAATCACAAACCTCCCGCTTTCAGGGGGTCTTTCTTCGTCGTTTTTACTCATGGTCAGTTATTAGAGAGCGATGGCGGTATCGCAAATAAGATCATGGTGTGGAATCATTTGGAGAACATATAATCCCCTAAACAATAGATGGACACAAAAACTTCTGATAACAATCGAAAAAGATGGAAACATTAGGCAAGAAACGTTCCTGAGGAAATATAAGTCTGAACTATTGACCTACTTTAGTTATGATTGACCCGAGTTTGAGGTAGTACTTTGAATGCGTTGATGACTGAAACTGCTCTACTGAACTTTTTCAACTACCATCAGTGTAAACCGACCTCGGTAGATTTTCGTTCAAAGGAACAAACAAGAGAGATGAAGTACCATAATCGGCAGTCTGTAGCGCAGCTGCAAGAATTCGCGCGAGAAGTCTAACTTACCAAAGTTTAAAGTTTTCCTGATAATTTTCTATTCGAATTGAGGAACTGTGTCGGTCGCTCACACCTTAATTAACTATGAAGCAAGTTCCCAAAGCATTTCATGGTACAGTATATATACATGTATATGAAAAGTTTCTACGCTACTACAACATTCATAGGTCAAACCTTATACTTTCTTGATAGACTCACACACGTGGAATTGGTCTCGTTTAACATTTTACTGACGAAGAGTCTTAATCAGATTTTGCAAATTTCAAAAGAATGAGTTTTATGATTGTCCTTTAAGTAATGATTGATCCTTGAACGCGGTTTCACGAAGAGGAGAATCGAATGTAGATTTCCCATCTCGAATGGTAAATATAATAAGGGCTCAAGCCTTTGTGCGAGCATTCACGATTCCAAGTTGCACGTTCCTCGATCGGAAGTTGAAATCACACCTTATTCGTCACTGCACTGTGTAGGGTTGGTTTGCCTTTACTTGAAGATGTCAAAAGCAATGGTAGTTCAGTAAACCCTTTTTTATGTGCCGATTAGTGTGCTCGTAATTTATCTTTGCGAAAAATTCAGCCACATACAATGATAATGACTCAAGGAATGGACCTACTTATGTCTCGGTCTTTAACAACGGGTCGACTAACAATTCTTCATGCCACTGCTCGATATCATATCGGCACAACTATGCCGGCCATCGAGGACTGTCCATTCTGCTATAGGATCGATTTTCGATCGATGCTACCTAACGACCTCATTTCTCCTAATAACGGGCAGCTTTCAATCTTATGTCATTGATCGAGACTCGTGACCCTGTGGAGGCTCGAGCTGATTGGATCGTTTTTAAAAACTGCGGTTTTTCACCGGTCCCTATTTGAGAAGAATTAGGACTTGTCCGAAAATGGGGTTTGATAATGCTGAGTCTCAGGATCAGGATCGACATTTTAGATCGGCAGCGATCCCATGGACGTGTTGTCACTTCGTTTCATCCCTTCAAAGCTCAGTGCGTGACTATTATGTGAGGCTTATTCTGCATCAGATTTTTTGGTTACTGCGGTGCATTTGAACATTTGAAATTGATGCAGATGAAATCAATGGAGGTGGATAATAAACAGATGATACTGGCCCTTTCTGAGATTCTTGACAAGCTGATACTGCTTTTGGCGAAAATCTTGTCTTGGACGTCATGTCGTCCCCAAAAGCCATCGTCGTTGTAATCAAAAGCTTCCCAAGGCTTACGGTCATTCGGCTACAAAGGATACCGGGGCACAAAGAGAAATGGACAGTCGGCGAAACGCAGGCGTCAACGACCGCATTTGACGTCTCATTTAGCTAACGACGCTTTGCTTGTTTGAAAAGACAAAGGGGTTTGTTGGCCATAGGCGGAAGAATTTCACCTTCATTTTGTACCTTGAAAATGTCACACCACGTGGATTCCCAGTTGGCGTAGAATCGGAATTCAAACAGAACCATATCAAGATTACGGCCCTTGGCTCAGTCTGAAACAACATTTTTTGAAATCGAAAGCAGATTTCCACCTTCATTTAAAAAATTGGCAAATTGGTAATTCTATAATAAATCGTTAGGACAAACGTCATGAATGGTAAGCTTCGACAATTCATTGAAATGCAGTCGTTTCTATTGATGGTTTTCAAAGCAAGATGGAATAATATCTACCGTTTGCTATTCAGTGAAACATTGAGTTCTTATTTTCCTTGTTGTGCAGTCAGGCTGCAAAACTTGGTAACGCTTTCCGCTAGTAGTGTGATGATTTAATAATGAACTATTACAAACTGAAAGATGTGAGTAACTTTTTTCCATCACGTTGCAACGTTGACACCAGATTTTGTGCTTACTCCACCTTTTTAAAGTCTGCGTTATCAAATCAGGATAATGCTCTGCAGCAAAGGGGCGAGGGGTCGAATGGGCGGTAAAATTATACGCATAAAAATTTCAGACTAATTAAAAAATGCTAATTTAAACAAACCGCCCAGCGGCATCACTAGACTATTCCGATTATACGGACAGTACTGACTGAGCTGTCAGTCGTTCATGAATTAATTTTTGCTGATATTTTATGACTAACTATTAGATTGGTTTTTTACTAGTATAACCAATAAGCTGATGATCACATAAGATTGGAACGTGTCTGGTCCGTTTTGTAGATTGCGAACGTCAGAGGAAAATTGTCTGAAGGTTTTTTTTCAATCATAGTCAGTCTGTGGCTGAGTTCACCTGAAGACTGGCTGCTGGATCTATCGATTTCATTTCAGGGTTTTAGATCAAATCGTGGTATTCTCTGAGGGTGTATAAACTTCGAAACAGAGATTTTTCAATTTCGAAACGTTTCCTTCTCGTGGCTGTACCTGACGTTGACATGTACTGCTGACGTATAATTAAATCCTTAACTCGTCCACCGGCCCGTCCCCACATCCCTGTATAGCTGAGGTCCACGAAATTCCAAGTTGTATGAACAAAAAAAGAGAATAGAATGCATGCCCAAAAAAGCAAGAGCCACACAATTTTATTATTTCACACTATAGGGATTTCCGGGTAAACAAATGATTACCCTCTCTCGATCACATTGACTCGAGAAATGTGTTGTGCTGAGACATCCGTGTAGAAGCGGAGGGACACGGTCAATCATGAAGCCAACTTGCTGATGATGATGATATTAATCCCACAAAATGCCACATAAAAATTAATTCAATCAAAACACAGAAATGATGATCGTAGATAACAGGATTTTTCTAATCTCTGCTAATGCAGGGTGAAAGATGAAAATGTCAGCTAGGAGTTTAATTGTCCAAAACCTTGAACGCTTTTGCCGAAATTGATGTTCCAGATAATGGGGCGATTCAGCCGCTGATAAATTTACTTCGGGTGTGCTTTACCGAGAAGTGTGAGCACCAATAACAGATATAGTAAGTATTCCAACACTATTTTCGGATTTCATTCCAATAATATCCATGAATGAACCGTTGGTGCAAATTGAGTAAGCTGCAAGGCTCTGGAAAAGATATATACCTCGATTCGGATCATGAAGATCCTACTGTGAATTGGAATATCGTCATATGAATGTCGGCCCAACACTCGAAGACGCTTCTCAGATGTAATTGGTTGACATCATCCAGGCACGGTGGTAATTTAGCAACTAGTGCCTGACCAGCTACGGGTACATTCATCAGTAGACAACTGACTTTTACGATTGTGCTTCCGTTGCATTAGTGGCTTCCAGAATGTTTATTTCCGGTTACTTGGCAAACTGAAATCTACACTTCACATAAACTATAAATGCTGGTATAATTCTCAATCATTGATCATCATTTGTTTTCAATTTTGCTGCTCATTGATTGAGTGTGAGAAATATGATGTGAATTCGTCTTCAAAAATTCTCCAGCATCCAGATAATTACATTCTTTTGTTGAGCGATTGTCAATGGGTTAGGTATCATCTCTTAATCGCCGTATTCATCCGTTGGCATCAACTCGATGGAACCTCGCTCACTTCTATACCACCGGTCGTGGATTAAGGAGGCTGACATTGACTGACGAGGAAACCAGGGAACGTTCAAATGCCATCGGCGAACGGTAAAAATATAAAGGATTCCTCGCTCTCTGCAAGCATGAGCGATTCTATAGAATACGCATCGGGGTACCAAGCCGAGCTATTGATGCTCGGTGTAATATCATAGCGTCGTTATGTGCAGCCTATTGAACAATTCTTTCGGAAAAGCTCACACGTCTAAACAACATCCTATCACAGATTATTTTCCATCGAATAGATTTACCTACGGTGTAGTGGTCAGAAACTAGTTTCTCTACCATAAATATGCACATCAGCCAAATTCTGGATATGATTCACGTTCACTATTCAGCATATATCCAGAATTATAGATAGAATTATCCACGCAGCTTTGTATTGGGTCGGCTTAAGTTACTCGTTTATGATGAACCACTACTTAGGTGGCAGATTATTCCATTCGAGATTAGGAAATTGTAGAATCTTATAGAGAATGACAGTTCAATTTAATGATTTGGACCAGTAGAAGATGCCAATGAGAACATGGTGGTCCAATTCAAGGGTACATCATCTTCAGCATTGGAGCAACGCAGAACTTTGAATTATTTCTTTCCCCACCACTTACGAAAATGATTTGATTTTCGACTCATCGTACTCCCTAGTAATTAGAAAGGCACGAGCTCTTGAAGTGTACAATACATGCGATGTTCGGGTATGGCACTCAATGTACTGATCATACTTTTGTTAAGATCCTGCAGTAGTAGGCGCTCGCAGTTATATCTTTGTTTCTTAAGGGCCCTTGAACGAATAAGAGTGCCATGGTAATGGCTGTTCTGAGCTCTTACTTATTTCGTACTTGAAACAATGCCCGGTATACAAACAGAAAGTAATCGATGCAAAGCCCATCAACTTTGCCTTGCCCCCTTCGAGGTGGCCGGTGTTTTATTTTATTATACTCAGCTTTGCTTCAATGGCTGTTTCTTCGTTCAATTTATTTCCGCTTTGAAAAACGGAAAGCAAACATTGAACGCTGCAGCCGAGTGGGTAAAGCTTGGTCAAAGGACATCGGGTTGACCTATACCTACAAGCTATACTTGTTGCTTTGCGTGCTTAGAGTGTTTAAATGAAGACGCCTTTGCCTTGGTAAGTGGTAGCTGTTAATGGAAGGGTGAATGCATAGCCATCTTCGTCTGAAGTCTAGTTGCTGGTAGGAACAAAGATGGATGGAATAATTGATCGCTTAGCGTTAGGAGTTGTGAAAAATTGCACTTGTTGCTTCTGCGTGCGTGCAACTACGGTATAGAACAGTATTCAAGTACCTATAGTTATAGTCGCCTACAGAGATACCTCAACCGATAGGTACAAGCAGCATGGCTGGCGTGATATTTCAAGTGGTTTCTTTCACGATGCACTTTTCCAGTCCTTGTGCTATTATTGTTATTTCTATTATAAGAGTAAACTTGAAATTCACGCTAAACGAGCAACGAGAATAGGTGGCTAGTCTCAACCCCTGCAAGTTGCCCATGCGACACGTATTTGCTTTTAAAATCTGCCACGGCCTGATAAATTCGTTCTTTGAGGTAAACCTTGAGGTAAAATAGGTGCCAGCTGCAATCGTCAGATCAAATTTCCGGTTTCACCATATGCTCAAGACATTTCATACCCTGAACTCATGGATTGACTGCTACATATGAGACTCAGAAGAAGAAAAGCAACTTCCGTTTGATGTCAAGGCCAGAACCAGGTACGTTTTCACCTTCCAAATGGCACAATATCATTTCTTTTCAGTTCTATACGACCATCAATTCATATCAAAGTAGAAGTTTCACCTCGTAGCATACGGGTACAAAGGTCCACTTTATTATTCTCACCGTAGTGGAATGTTGCACCAGATTTACTATAGGTATAATACTTTGGCGATAAACAGGAATGACCCAGTAGTGACAGATCTTTCACTGCAATCATAAGGTTTTTCCGCAACTTGTTCATCCTGCATGGAAGCTAATGTCAATGAAATTAAGTGCCACAAACGTTCCTCTTAAGAATACCGTGCTGTTCGCCAATAAGGATCCACAAAATTTTTGATTTCGCATAGAAATTGCTTCAGAATAATTAAAGTTCATTTCATCATCAGGTAATATTCATCAGGCTGTGTTCGCACATTATAAACACATGAAATTGCCATAGGATTGAGCAACAATTTAATATTCGAAAATTTGCGAATGCGAAGTCTTTGTCAGCTAAATTATTACCTACGAAAAACAATATTTCATTTACGCTACGCGAATGCACTCGACAGTTATTACTGAAATGTCTTAAAGACCCAGAGCAAATACGGTATAATGACCAAAACGAATTTGAACGCTCAAGTTCACTGGCAAAATACATCTGCCGCATCATGAGAGTGTGTAGTTGATCTGAGTTGAACTGCTCTATAAATTATAATATAATCGAGCAGAGAATAATTGCATATTCTGTTTTCAGTCTTGAAGAAAGAAATCTGTGTAGTGTTTGTTCAAAATGCTCTCGTCGATTCTGAGAAGCTAATATTTCCTATCAACGCTACTCTCTGGCTTCACCCGTTGCACTTTATGTATATTCATGCAGTATTAATTGCAAAACTTGTTACACAGTTCTTGCTAGCTGAAGCTCGAAAACATATTCCACGGAGCATGTTTTTCTATGTTTTATGCATTTGCTCATTCGTGGTTACTGTTAACTCATTGGAAAATTTAAAAAGACTGAGCCAACATAAACTGTGAATCGAATAGACAACCAACTCGACAACTCAAGAATTGCAAGACAGTATTGCAAAAGTTGTGATTCAAAATGTGATTCTATTACATTTTGCACAATCGATGCACACGCAACTTGATCAGGTCATATTTTAATGGTGGAAACCGATGAGGCTTGATAAGCCATAGGCAGAAGGCTTAAGCCGTAACGGCTTATGGCGCTATGGCTTATGGTTTATACAGCACCTGCGTATTAGTTCGTATGGAGTCGCTGATCGTGTATTTATATCTATGGCTTCTGAAGTCTTATGTACTTTTACCTGAAGAAGACATCTTTTCCATGATACGGACCAACATACCTCCGATTCTACACTCACGTTACATTCATTTGGTCGAGAGCCTCTCTATATTTTTGGGTGGAAATTGCTTCAGCCACGATGAGTCTATTTATAGTTTCTTGGCCAGTAGCTGATTCTCCAACGGGAATAGGTTGTGGGAATCAATTGACTGATTGATTGATTAACTGATGGATGGCTGGATGGATGGAGCCTTTTGGCCAACCCAAAATTAATTGATCGTCAAACTGGATATTCTGAATTTTATAATTATTATACCTCAGCTTTCAGTGTAACAATTACATTGGGATGAGGGCGATGAGGCTTTGATCCAAGCATCTTCAGATCCCATGCTGATAGCCATTAATGACTCATTTGTGATATTGCTGAACGTCCATATCAAACGTGAAAAGATTTCTCTCCATCACGCCGGACTTGGATCAGACAGTTAGACAGATGTGCTCACGTGATTTTGACTTTCCATTTGAAATAGTATTGGAATCGACTGAAAAATTCAATCCAAAAATCATGGTACCAAAAAAAATCTATGCCTGTTAATTTCACCGAAGGATCTTAGAAACGACTCATTGTCAGTAGAACATTTTCAATTATGACATGACGTTGCTGAACGTTTGGAGGATTAGCGTTTCCGATATTCCATTGCGATCCAATTTCAGGGTCTATTACAGACAGTGAAAAAGCCGCTCTTCATTTTCGACCCGAAACCTGCAGTTTTTGCGCTGAAAATTTTGATGATCTCCTCCCTAAATCAGAGCATGTATAGATATATAAAGTGTACAATAAATATATTGTTTCCTTCATAATCCATAGGAATTTTTATTTTATGCGGGTGCAAGAGCAATAGTCTTTCTGGTTCACATTTGTATTTTGATTATCAGAATAAATTTATGTAATTGACTATAACGTGTTGATTATATTTGCCAATTGACCAATATTTCTCGCTGCAATCAACACATTTCGCGTAATTATAGTAGCTCGATTCAATTCTCTCGCCGTTCAATTTCGCATTCCCAATTTTAACTCACGAATACCGTTCGGCTTTGCTAATGATCCATATTTTGGAACTGAAACTGAAATGAACCTTGGCTTTTGGTAAACTATCCAATGTCAAAATGCGACTGCAATATAGATGCTATGTTGAACCCTCTTCACCAAATAATATGTTATATCTAATATAGTAAGTCTTCCGGGCTTCAAATATTACAATATCACATTTTGAGATAGCTTCTTCTGCAGTTCCATTTTGGAACGGGCTACTTTACTACTACTAGGATGTGGTATGAAGTGAGACCCGAAAGACTATGCATGGCAAAAATTTGTGAAACATTGGGTGAAGAAAAAATTGTTATTCGTTGAGTTGCCGCTTGGAATAGTTCGGAATCGGCTCGGCTCCCTTTAGACGATGCACTAAGCTTTCATTTTGTCTCATTTATAGATATTTTCATTGGGTTGATTATCCAATACTGCACCGTACCATTTTGAACGGGTTTACATTTTTAATAACGTGGCGTATCTATCCAAGTAATTCATTATTCATTTTGTACCATGTATATTTGTATACGTTTGATCTTGTCCCTTTGCGGTATGGTTTATACGGTATAATTACGCCCTCGGGTTCGAATGTTGAAACATTGGATTGAACTTTCAGTCCTGATGTTTGTTTCTAAAAAAAAAAAATGAAACGATTCATTTCATTTCTCCATGTTTTTGCTGGAACAATAAACATTTCAACCTGCCCGCTTTGATGCCGGAAGATATTTACGTTTATCGTACGCGCAAGCTCTTGTCTCTTCATTTCGTCCATAAAAAATTCTACTGATTTCTCAAAAAAGAGTTAGCCGGCAACTTCGTGCTATTTTTCGTGTTAATTTCTTATTGTCCGTAGAGCTATTCAGTTCTCGCTTTAGGGACTTGAAGCAATGTATCTTTCGATACTTATTTCTCTTTTTGTATAATAATTTCCTTACATAGATTCCATAACAACGTGAGATTCTACGAGAACTGCTGCCTAATATACGAGCAGAGTATAATTGATATAATCCGCAAGACTCCCACACTCATTGACAAATTGTGCCAGAGTAGGACACGGAGTTGATTTTTTGCAAAATTGAACCCATCAATTTTCATGCGAACCCTAACTGTGATGGTAATTTCTTCAATTTACTTCGTCTTCACTCAGTTCTAAAGCCACAAGTTACTGCTGCAGGATGAATACTTCAGAACCACGATGTTTCATTCCTACCTAGAGTTCTTAGAAAAGTCAAACTTGAACTTCCTGTGAATTTAGACTAGACAATTCTTTACATTGTCACTTTAATACATTATTAAAGATTAGAGTTGAACTACGTAAATGACAGCAGAATATCGATGTGACTTTTTTTTTGTTTCAAGCTGATCATTTCCAAGTGGGAAAAATGTAGTACTGCGTAATTTTGTACCACTTGGTTGGTAATTGAAAACAGAAAAGCTGTTCAAGCCTACCAGGATGTGACCCGCAGGCGATGCCTCGGAAGTTTATTGATCAAGGAATCTTGGTTCTCACTTTCTCCGAGCATTACGCTTACGGCAGGGTCGGGAGGTTGATATATGGACAAAACTTAGCAAGCTTAAAGCCGATAAGCTTGATTTGTCTTGAATCACTGGGGATTCTACAACGCACATGAGTTTCCACCCGAATTGCTCTTCCCCGCGTGAATATATTGGTGGGTGGATTTTCTAATACCCCAATTCAAGAAATTCTGTAGAAATCAGAGTTTGTGCGAGTATTTTCAATTTTGAATTCCAAATATAAAATTTATGAGAAACACTGAGATTTCTTCGAGCCATCAAGTCTCAAGTTTGCCAAATAAAAAGAAAGGAATCTCAATTTGCCTAGAGATAATAATTCATTCGAGAACGACTGAGTCGTTTCCTTTCCTTGTATGACGTTCAATTATACGGTTGAAATAAAAGTAAATCTGTACCGCAGTGCTCGGGGCACATTTCTGCGTGTACTCAAAATTACTCATGAAAGCTGCTCAAGTACAGATACGTACGTGTATGGTGTATATGGTTCACCGACTTCTACTTACAGTACTGGGAAAAAGTCCTATTAAATTCAGCTGTCGTTCCCTACGCTGGAATTTCTACGTGGAGATTTTCCCATACATTATCCTATAAGAAACTGATGGTAGGTACCCACATATGAATCACAAACGCAGGAAAGAATGAAATCGGAGATTCGTAGTCCTGTGGTTCTTTGAAAATTACATGTGAGGGGAAACTCTACACCAGAAGTAAAAATTTCGTACTCTCATTCTAAAATTGAAGTTGGATCTGGATCGTGTTTGTTCTGTTCAGAGTTAACAATCAAAATATTTGACTCTAAAATTGAAAATCGAATGAGAAATGCAATCATCCAGCATAATATGATGATGATTAAGGAATGATTCCATGTTTCAATCACAAACACTCACAATCAGACATTCTGGTTTCGGATTTGAGTTTTGATCCCTAATTGTTTTCCCAAAACAACAATAAAGCTCGACTTTTCGATCCAATGTTTTTTGGACCCAAATTCAGTCGTAAATACGTTTTCGCTTAAGCCAGGATGGAGTATTTCGAAGTTCTCAGTTCTTCCATATTTACAAACCAACTTTATTGCCTGCTTTATTGCCCATAAGCATTCCGGGGTACCTACATTTTTTGTCCTAATAATAATGTTAGAATATAAGTGAACTCGAATTAGATCGAAGGAAGAGATCTTTGCTCCAAGAGCTCTGGTCTGCATCGATTTATCCGGAATTCAATCAATGGAAAATGTCTGCCGTTTACAGCCAAAAGCTTTCGTCCCAATCGCCTACTGCTTATATACAAATTGGTCTTTTTTTCTGGCTCCAGAGAGCTGAGATATGCAAAGCTTTCGTTTGCAACGCAAATACGTGGCGGGCTTGAGGATATAGCCCAGCTGAATGTGACCTCCGACTCAAGACGTCGCGTCGCGACGGAACGTCCGAAAAATCGACCCGTTTATACGTTTTCCGCATTTACCGTCAACTATAAATTCCCTGATGTTGTTACTTTCCTGCCAGAAAAGTATGGAAAGTAACTTACAAACGGGGTGGAAATTCCGGGCAAAGTAGTTGGCTGAAAACGTTCTTCAAAACCATCTCAAGCGACTAAAGCATCCCACAGGAACGAAGGTGTGATATTAGATCGTGGAAATTTTCTTTCTACATATATAGCTGTGAGGAAATCTTCTTTGTGTTATCTCATGGGAAAAGAGATGGCAAAGAAGGATGCAACCTTCGAGTCACGATTACATCAGCGAAAAATATCTAGTTTGAAGAAATGCCCTGGGTATAAAGGTTGCCCACCTTAACTGAAGGGTGGATTTAGAAAACAATCAAAAGTCGGGCGCAGGTTGGCCAAAATATATTATCTCAAGTTTCAGGGGCCTTTGTTTCGCACGTGCCGAAAGCAACGCCTACAGCTCGTAAATGAAGCTTACTTGAAGAAATGGGATTTGTCGGTCGTGTATCACTCGGTCTATCCCGCCCGTTGGCAAACAGAAATGGGAACGAATTTTTTTTTTTTTTTTCTTTTTCTCTTCTCATGGTTGGTAGGTACTGTCGTCTCCCATTGCCTCAAACCACAATAAAAGGAGCACACGCCATTTACACTCTTTCCAACACTCGGATTTAATGCGAATAAACTGCTCTATGAATTCATGTAAATCCGTCATCACGTGTCACGGGAATTAATGAATGAGTATGAATACTTTATGAGCGTGTCAAATTCTGGCTAGTATATATCGTGAAAAATTTTTTCTCTTTCAAACCGGTGGATACGACCCAGTTTTCGTAACGAGCACTGGGAGGTTGTGAAAAAGCCCTGTTTATGGAGTGACTCCCAAGTAGGTACGCACATAGGCATGTACTACATAACCATGGGGACCGTAACGCTTCGAAGAGCAATGGTGTTGGCAAACACAGCTGGGCTGATAATTAATATTGCACGCACTTAGAAGATGCTTCCTCGGAGGACAGAGAGAATCAGTAATTCAATAGAGCGCTTGAGGTAGACGCGCCGTTTCAGGTATAATGTGCATGTACAACCTAACTAACCATACCTCTGCCATCATTGTTCGATGACGTGCATTCACCGCGCTCTCGATACCTGCGGAATAGTTTACCGAAAGTCATTTAGGTTTTTACGATAACCTAGGTGTGCTTTGTCGATGCTACGATTTCGCCAACGTTGGCCCAGCGTCGGTCCACGAGCGTTGGGTACTGACCATAGTGCCAACCCTTGCCCGACGTCCAGCCAATGCCAAGCTGCTGCGGTACTGCTTACTTGTCATAGTTGGTGCGGTTCATTTACGCCGAGATCAGGCCAACGTTGGCTCAAAGTCGGAAGTCAAGTTTATTAGACTTGATCTGAATGCTTCTGGATTTCAGACAGCTACAACATTCTGACCTGAATAAAAGCGAAACAATTCCGAATTATAATTACTTCCGGCAGCGACTATCGGGCCACCACTGGCATAATGTTATAATCAGGCCATTGCAGGGCCAACGTTGGTAGCCTACCGTCGACCAACTGTTGGTCAATATATGGTACTCGCACGCCTGGGAACGGTAATGGGGATGAAAAGCGAGGTTAGTCGGTGAGAAAACTCGATCCAATAGCTGTCTATACTGGTGTAAAACTGAAGCATGTAATGATCCGAATTCTCGGATTATCGATTAAATTTTCAATCACCTGAATACGAATCTACGCTACAGCAAACCGCATCAAAAGTCATATCGCGAACACGTGTAGGTATGAGGAGAGTCCTCAAGTTATCGGGAAATTGATTTTCAAGTATCGCTGCAATGATTAGTAAATAATAATGAGGTACGGTTCAATTGCAAGTTCTTCGAACGTTATCTTATTAACATCATCTGGTATAAGTACACCACTATTAAAGAGAAATATTTTCAGAAATTAGTGTCTGATGTATTAATAATGCTAACAAGAATCATATACAGGTATGTCGATTGTAAATTAATCTAATGAGAAAGGTACACAATTCCACTTACGGTACATTTTCCGAAATCAATAGAAACTTTTTCATTTTTTTACTAAACAAGAAGAGGAATGATGCACTTTCGTTCACGGATTCCTCGCATATTATGATTGTGGGTAATAATTCAGGGTGTCAGGGCCACGGATGGAACTGAAATGAATTCCGGGTAGGCTACGGGGAAGACATTGGAAAGCATTTGAAACATTTCTGGAAAATCGAATGACCCCATTTCTCACTTCTACGTTTGAAGTTTCAAAAGTTTATTCATTCGTAACTGGTAGCCTGGATTTGCTCCGGATGCATTTGATGCGATAAGCAATTCTCCATAACAAATTTTTCCCTTCGATTACAGCGAACAAATAATCATTATCTGCAGTGAACCAGAGATAATGAGTAACTAATTTTCACATCTTTCGGCATCTTTTCACTAACGTCCCAACGATCTCGTGCGCTTGCCTCGTTAGCAAGAATAATTAATCAGTCTTCTTTTAAAAAATGTCCAGTCAACCAATGGCCGTACAAGCCATCCATTCGCTGGTGAGTTCAAACTTGTGACAGGTGGTTAGGAGAAGAAAATTACTGGAACAAGCAGCGTGGAGGTTTGCGTAACTTTCAAAAATTCTGTGAGTCGCCCATCGGTTCGGGTTTTGAGACTTTGATCGCATTGAGCCGGTAAAAGGAGTTGTCCAATTTCGTCGAAACTTTTTACCAAGTATTTCAAACTTACGAGGCAACTTTTGCCAAAGTTTTCGTACGCTATCTCGAGAATTCACTGTTTTTCATCCATCCTAGAGGCTGGAATGCGCGACAACGAACAATATTGTTCCACTGGTTATCGAACGACTATATTCACTTTCAGATGTGAAAAAAAACCATCTTCGCCCTTTCCAATGATTTCTCTTGTCTGTACATGATTTCCATATGTTTCTACTGATTTCCGGTTTGAGTGAATCAGACAAAACTTATATATAATCAAAAATACGGAACGATTCCTAATTAGTGTCGAGCTTGCGAATCAATAGGAATCGTGAGAAATCCCAGGCAGTCTCAGGCAGCCATGTTCGGAGTGAGTGAAAATGACGAAGATTCTTTGGAAATTGCAAAGGATCACACATAATCGGAGAAAATCCATAAAAAATTTTCACAAGTGTCCTGTATTCCGGATTATTTGGATTTCAATGATGTCCAAAAATTTACTGTTGATTTCCAACGGCGTGTTCATCATTTCTCAGATGATTTTTCGGTCATTCGTCGAGTGGATAGTCCCTCGCTGGTTATCTTTCCGTTGGCATTAAGGATTCTGAGTTGCGAAAATGTCATAAGACGTTTGATCAACGGGATAAACCGTGGGACCTCATACAGTTGAGAATTTAGATGAGCCATAGGGTATATAGATGCATATAAATAAGGTTAGAGAGATGGAGAATGAAAAGGTGAGAGAAAACATAGAAACAGACCCTTGTGCTGGACGGAAACGAAACCCTCTCATCACGCGCGGGTCGTTGGTGCAAATTAGGCTTAACAAATGTATGCCGAGAGCAGCTCTCCCCGCAAACTATGCGAATGCCAGGAGGTTACCTACTCCGGGCTTAATTTCGTTAAACGCTCACGCGCAGGCCAAAACTCGTGAAATGTACAACCCCCAACCCCTTTATCTGTGAATACGGTTAATGCAAATATAGAAAGAGGGCGTATAACTTTTGCTTTGAAATAAAGTTAAATACGAACTATGCGATGTGCGATTCATTAAATGTGTGCTTACAGATATGAATTGCTGACAACTAGAACGACCTGAACGAAAGCTGAGCTTGCATTAACAATAAGGTGTACACGTCAGTTTGCTGAACTTTTCATCCGTACAGGTGAACAGCACAGAGGTAGGGGATCAGAGGCGGGCAAAATGGGTACCCCT
This sequence comes from Ametastegia equiseti, assembly GCA_963989295.1. NCBI lineage: Eukaryota > Metazoa > Arthropoda > Insecta > Hymenoptera > Tenthredinidae > Ametastegia > Ametastegia equiseti. The sequence continues at coordinate 9,172,175 of OZ022390.1, read as the reverse complement.
GAACATTTTTCATATTTTCTCGCGATTGAACAACGTTCGAAATTTCAACATATAATCGATCTCGCAAACTATGAATATCGAATCGACTACGTATTATCAGAACTTGGAAGATGGGAAAACGGGTTCCTCAAAAGTGAAGCTCCGAATCGCGATTTCAATCGTTAAATATCTTTTAAAAATTCTAACTTGAAACAGATAACCTGACTGTTGCCAAGCGTTGAACGGCCCTGATCATTTCAATTTTTATGGAATGCGCAGGCAAAATGGGCACCTTTTGGAAAACCAACGCGAATTCAACGTATGAACGAAACAAGTGCTGAAAATTTTCATTTCAGCATGATCTTTTGATCATCAACTATGCTAACTACTCACCGAAAAAAATAACTTGCACAAAACTATGTAGGTAATACGTTTCGAAGAAGTGCCCATTTTGCCCGCAATTTTTGAACTTTTCAGAGGAGAGCGATCACGACTCGGCATAGGTCAGGCTATCGTTTTTCGGTAGAAATTCGAAGATCCATTGCTTCAAACCTCTACTTGAAGCGTGCAGAATTTCTTAGGGGGCCTATTCCGCCCGCCTCATCTCTATGATGTTTTCTGAACTGATGAATAATTATCAAGCAAGAACGAATCAAAAACGAAATTTTTTTTCAGGTTTGTCATCTGTTGTCTCGTGAGCCGCGTATTGATTGGCTGCAACGAAACGGCTTCCATTTCTTCTTTGAAGAATAATATCTTGATATTTTGATACTTACAGTCGAACCGGAACAAATATTGCTGACTTTACGAAGCCGTCGTTTGCAAGTGTCTAGATTTGGGGTGGTTTGAACTAAGAAAGGGAAGTTCAATATCGAAATTTTATTCCCCAGAGGGTCATTCAAACAGATATCTCTTGTATACTGAAAAAAGGAATTTGTCGAGTTTCAAGTGTATCCGGAATTATGATAGTCGCACCATTTCCTCTTACAAATCGGTAAACGTACGAGCATATCTACAGAATGAATTTACAGAGAAGTAGATTTTCGAAGTGAAACTTTACTTCGCAGGTGGTACATTCTGGTTTTACAACCCTTGCATTTAAAACACTTTACGAAGCGGTAACGACGACAGCTGCACTTTGTATATCCGGGTCGTTTGCCGGGACCGATTCCATCGCCCATGGCGATTTATAACCGCAATATAGGTACACATAGCCTGTGGATAAAGCGAGGCATTCAACGGGCTGGAGTTATCCGGCAGAGGCCACGATATTTCACGAACTGCCACTAAAATGCTGGTAATAACTTCTCAAGAGTTAGGTGACTCGTCATGGAAGGATTCTCTGTTTTACTATTCTAGTTCAACTCAATACTTGAGGATAGTACAACTGCGCTTGAATCAGTCTTCTACTGTATACTCCCTCAAGTGCGATAGCTGCCAATGCTGACAGCTACCAAGTGCCAAGCTCTGCCCAAGTCAAAATCAATGATGGGACAACTTTGGGTTGCTAACACCGGTCCAACTTATGGTGCCGTGAATCGGCACGAAATAATCCGCAGTCAGTATAAAACACCATATTCACCCAGTGTATTCCCAGTGCAGAACTGACTTCCAGCTGAGCCTCATGTATTTTCATTGTTCACTTGTCAGTACTGGGCATCAGCATTCGCCCAACGTTGAGCAAAATAAATTATCCGTACTGAGCCAGTATTACCGAACAAAATTTGACAGTCGGGGTAGTGCCAATTTTGTGCCATGTGGGTAGATCTGGCAATATTCCGGCATTCGTACGTGGGCCACACCATTAACAGAATCAATTCGTACACTGTCCTGTAGTATTTCGTTTTTTGTACAGCTTCCCAACGTATTTTGGTTTTCATGAAATCAGTCAACCGTAAGATAGTCACTTCACGAATGGTGGCCGCTCATTTCCCTATTTTCATCGGTGTAAGAGGTACTCAAAGACCCGAGAAGAACAGACAGGAAGCCGGAAACTGGGCCGCTGCGGATGAGACATTCGCCTGAAATTAGCATCTCAAAGTAGGTATTCCTATCCACGAAGTCTCCCGATGTACATACATTTTACGTATACAACATACATTTTACAGACGAACGAGAAGCAAGTCTCCGTGAACATCGGCCAAAATTCTCCGTAGGAATTATTACTCCGTTATCTCATGCGTCGTGCTCCCATTGTAATATTCTGCGGAACGATAACGGGGTTCACGTACCCATACATACATTGACGTTAATTTCAAATGGCTGCTGCAGGGGTAATACCAGAGCACGATTGTGAAGCGGAAAGTTGTTCGCCAATTGCATTGTTAACTTTTCTGACAGAAAAAGTAGACATATTCCCATTTGCAATATCGCAACAAGCCTCTATGGGTATGAACAAACCAATGTCTCGTTATCTATCGTTGGAAACGTATATTAATTAGTTTATCCCAGGTACGTTTAATGGTTCGACGCTCTCCGTGATTGGCTGTTATCCCAAAGTACGTTGAGAGACAGGGGATTCCCCAATTTCTGGTGGGGTCATTATTCGCGACACATCCTGGGGTCGGCACGTACCAACAGAGGAAGGTGGAACGTTTTACGACTGTAAGGTGTCTGTAGCCTCGATTTTACCCAGTTCAGAAGACTCAAGTCGATGTAATACGTGCCGGTCTACGAGTTTCTCATCTTGTCAATTTACTACTGGCAAAAAGAACCGGGAGACAATTCGGGTCACTAAATTCAAGCCCATTCAATGCGATCGAATATAACGACAATGAGCTTTTTTCGATCTGGATATGAGAAAATCGAACAAGAACTTGAGGTATAAGTCGTACTTCGCGTCAGGTTAGTCTTTCTCCGCTGGTCACTTGTTGGATTTCGGAAAGCCCATGTCATGAATGAAAACGTTTCAACTTCACGAACCTTCACATGAAGATGATTTTTGGTCTGCACTTAATATGTGCTATTCCGGAACATTGCTCCAAATCAGTGGGGTACTGAAAATCCAGCGAGTCACTGCAGCTGATGAACAGATTTGCCATTCTTGGCATTCCGAGCTCACCCTATTTCGAACCTGGTGTTATTCCAGATCCAGAAAATATATAAACCAAATCGGAAGGCACGCTGTCTTCAGATATTCTACACTTTACAGAGTCGTGGAATCATCATGGATAGTGATTCCGTCGAACGATATGCACGCAATTCGATTTGTTCATTTTGTCAGCAATAAACCGCTGTTCATTTCGGTGTCTGTAGTTTGACCACACTCTAAAAACTACCTAGTATTCCCCGCGGGAGATATGATCAGATCATTAAGATTGTTCCGACTAACTTCCTCGTTTTAATCTCATATGCTCTAGTTATCCGATGCCTCCTTCTTGGGAGCTAAATAAATTCCGAGCTCCAGTTATCTCCAACTCGGTGGGCCATTAAACTGCAATGTTATCGGGTCTACTGATGGTTACATTTAATCTAACGTCACGACACAGCTTATCCTCGTGTCGGAACATCTTGGTCATTCGCAAATTCTGCCACGAATGATCGGTTACAGGGTAACTGGCATCTCGATATCATGAGTTGAACATCGAAATTTCATTGATTAAAATTTCAGGAACTGACGCAGTTGCTGTTGTGCATGACTCGCACAACATGATATGGATATCATTGAGATACACGAAGCAACGTTACCATGATACTATAATATCAATTGCTGTTTGGGAGAATATAATGCGGATATTGACGAATTTTGGATTCCGCCTTCGTGGAAGATTCTTTGACTTCGATTATAGACAGAAAATTGAATCTATTTTGGAGATAAGTTGAATGTAAGAACATTCACATTCAAATAAACGGATATGAGTACATCAGTTTAAAAGTATGCTGATGGTACGCTATAAATATACTCGGTGATAAAAAGGCATTACCTTAATTTGTCACAACGCCATTATGCGTAAATTTCACCCTCTTACAGAGTGTACCTTGGCTGTAGTGGACAGTGACATGGTATGCTTCATATGTGATAATATGTGTAGGTTCCAAGTATATTTGCCTTTTGGAGGTAATTTAGTAATTGCCACGAGAAGCTTGTATGATATAATATTTGTACAGGTGTAAATAGTATCGTTTGAATCTTCCGATGCGTGATCATCGGTGAAGTTATCGATTATACCTAAGTAATTAAACCGCAAAATAATCGTATCAATATTCAGTCAATTTTCCATCCCTCGTGCAAGAAATTATTTCCAAAATTTCTAAATGCCTCATTGGTTGAGGCACAGGCCGAGCAAACGTTGTATGTATGTAAGTCTCACAAACTCCCGATGCTCGATGGCCTATTAAATGTAAAATTGGGGCGGGAAATAAAGGGTGCATTTGGATTATTGCCAGTTAATTTCACATCGACAAGACCGCACGGACGACTTGGCGAATGCGGAAACTGAATCACTTTGTTTGAAACGGGGACACAACTTATATAACATAAACCTGTACACGTACGTATACACAGCTGTAATTCCTGAGGAATTGTACTTGTCACACATACGATTTCTACACCTATAAATATCGACATTGGAATACTTCATAAGGGTATTGAACGTGAACTGAATTTCAAATGAAATCCCAAACGATAAATTCTCCCTGAAATTATTATTGAATATTACAGCACACTGACATCTGCGCAAGTGCATAATGATACATGAGGAATTGCTGAAGGAGGGACTCCACAGGTTTGTTGAGGACACTATGTTTTTGCTCTTGAAATCACGGAGAAATATCCAATTAAAAATTCCTGCCAGGAACTTTTAGATAAAAGTATTATGTGTCTTGGAAAAAAATTCAACCCTCGACGATGAAAGTCTATGCGCAGGGAACCATTCACAGTCTCTTCACAGTCTCTTCGTTGCGAGAGGTCCCCTGCGCATACACTTTCATCGCAGAGGGTGGAAATTTTTTTTCAAGACACACAATACTATCATCTAGAAATGGCTGTAAGGAATTTTTGATTGGATGTTTCTCTGTGATTCATATGGCAGAAACGTGGTGTCCTGAACAAAACTTAATTGTGGAGTCCCCCCTTAAGCGATGTGGGGTTAACATCGATTTTTGTGGAAAAAAGTTTTTCCCGAGGCCGGAAATTCAGCGTTTTGGCAACTTCAGCAAAACGTACTACCGTTACGTTTTCCTAAAAAGATCATGTAAGAAAATAGCTACTTGAAAGTCACTACTATGCTTTGCCAGCACGAATGTATTCTACATTAGGAGTAGTGCGAACTTTTTTAATCGGACTGGATTACCGATGAAAAATAAAAACACACACAATTTCATGGAATTCGCGGTTTTCCGAAATGGCCATCGTTTCCAGGTGTACACAACCCCCAATGGCTTGTACAAATTCACCCTCCAAGCCATTTAAAGAGCATATGAAATTCCTTACCCTCGTACAGAAATTTAATCACAAATTCGTTTTTTGCTGCTGAGCAAATTAATGTACGACCTCTCAGTTCGGGAAGGCTCTTATATTGACAACCAAGAAACATTCTTGTCAAACCAATCGCTGGTTACGAATAGGGGAAACGCCAATTTAGTTAACAGAACGAAATATCGATCGACTAATTGTAAGCAACTATTTGTGAAGATCGCACCCCATACTTTTCATCATAATTGGAGCAAACAAACGTTTATTTACATTCAACAATATTTCGTTGTTTCTGATCAAATGAATTTTTCAATATCTCTAACTGCGTCTCTTACACTGTTAGAAATTTGTGGTGTCGACTACTGTAGAATGCGATTTGGTGTCAATTGAACACTATTCAAAGGTTTTGAACACGATAGAAGATTTTTTCACATCAGTTGGTGCTGAACTGTCAAGTTGACGACTAGGATTGTTCTATGGTGGTCTAAGTCCGCTGATTTTAACACCACAATTTTCTACACTGTACCTAATATATTTTTGATGGAATATCAAATTCTATCGAGTTTAGTTAGTATTCGATTCGAGTATGTATAGTCTTTATTGATGCCATGAAGCGTGTCAATCATATGCCCGTTGCAATGGGAATTTGATCGAACGTTATCGTACCTACGATCATTAATCCGTTTTCATATTTGCTCGTTGCACGTGACGGTCCGCACTCGACGTGATCGACAGGCACGACATGTGTAACGAGATTCAAATATCACCTGTTTGTGAAATATTTGTCGTTGGTGAGATAACGACGTAGTGCTACAGCGAACACCCTCGCATTTCTAAGCTCTTGCATGACGACTGGAGATAAATAAAATTGCGTGTAACTGAGACACGTAGGGAACCAGGGGCTTGCACGACTGCCACCGTGCATGACTTATGGCAAGTATGTATGTACGTACATGTATATAATACTCATGTACAAAACTAGAACCTCCACAATTTCTGGAGATAGTCTAGTCATGTCTCTCGGTTGTATAGTGTTTCGCCTCATCACTATACAAGATCGTCACGACGTTTCTTTGCGACGTTATCACTGAATTCTAGTGTGCATATGACACTGTATGCGTATCTTATGAATTTATAAATAATATTTATAAAAGAATTCACGTTATTCCGATGAATGTAGTTCATCCAGCATCCGTCATGGGTGACTTGATTGAGGCACACATTTCTCTGAACTTTGGGAAAATCGATTTTTTACCAATCACTTGTATTCTGAGCATCCCATCCATCTTTGCACATGATTGTTGTACTCAAAAAACGTTAAAGGAACCTTGGGCGGTTCATATCTCAAGAACTACTAAATCGATTTGGATTCAGTTTTACCGAAAAATTCTCTACTTCGGTCTTTTTAGAACAATAATCCAGAAACTAGATTCGTCGTTCGGTTTCTGTGATGTATCGTTCATTTCCGATGGGAAAAGTTGCGATTCCAACACAAGTATTTACCTAATTTTACTGAAATGTGTAGAACATGCATGTGTCCAGAAAATTTGCGTGAGTTCATCCCCGAATTTTAATTATAATTCGAGCAGTTACCATTGGTACGGAATAATAATCCGTACAACGAGTATTTTCAATTTTGCAATTATATTGATACTGAAGGTTTTAGCATTGAGCGGAAATTGAATCACTGAATCCAGCTTGGTATATCTGTAGCCTTGTTTTGTAATTTACCGTTTCAATGAGTGGTTAAATACTGCGATCAGCTAGTTTTGATACCTGATACAGCTTTGAAAACGATATTAACGATATTAAAATGAAATATTTGTTTTTCACTCAGAAAGCTCGTATCAATTATCATTTCAATTATCGTATCCTTGCACGATAAAACATGATAGTCTATGTTGCAGGGTGTGCCCGATGCCTTGGCTAAACTAATATTACATCAAGTTGGCCTAGTCCTTTTTTTCTTATAGCTTTTTCATTTTCCCTGCGTCTATACCTTATTGTCTTCACCCTACTGAATTTTATACTATCTTTCAATTGTGTGATGGAATTAATCGTCTACCTTCTTATTCACTAATTAAATTTTACTTTACACTAATAAAATTTGACGAAACAAGCTGTCTCGTCAAAAAGCTTCGTTTTTTGCAGACACCATATAACATTGAAAATAACGCACCCTAAGAAGCGTAGTCAAATATAAGTACTAAGGTCACATGACGCGTGAACCATTAGGACGAACAAAATTAAGGGATATCCACTAATGACTAACTCGCTAACAGAAAACCTATAAGTCTTTAGCTATATCATCATTCCTCGTTAGAGCCAGAACAATTTTTCAACAATCGAGGGACAGTACACTTTAATGTAAATGGAAGAATACGCGAATGATGAACGTATTCGACAAAGTTCTATTTATTACAGAGAAACTGGAATAAAATGGATAATTAATGAAACAAATTACTATCATTGAGTCACACAATCACGAAAGTTGACGTATGTATGTTTTATTCTTTCTGAAACCCTTCCTAAGCTTCAGATGAAAACTGAATTAAGGAAAGGAAAATTGTATTCGTTTTCCATGTGACGTAATACAATAACGCAAAACCCATTACAAGACATCACGATTTCAGGGTAATGGGTCAAAGTTTCAAAAACCATCTACTTGTTCTGAATTATGCACAAGAAAGACAACAAATGAAATTTATCCTCCATAATTGTGAAATCGAAAGATTCTGACAAAGCTGTGCAACAAGCGTGTTTCGATAGCGGTGAGTTTTGATCGAAAGCTAATTGGGTTATTTCATCAGAAGAAACGCGAGTTACGAATTTACTTGACGGGAATTACTTCGGCCATTGAAAAATTAGATTCTCATTGCGAAAGTATTATCAGCACGTCTACGAATAAATAACTTTCCATCCAAACTTCAAACGATCAATCTTCTGGAATTTCATTAACATCAAATCCATGATAGTTATACAGATGATATTTTCAAAAAGTTTGAAAATTTCTTTGCAGACGTCGAAATATTATACCTATGTTTTTATTCTTCCAGAATTCGATGCTTCTATCAGTTCAAAAAAATTAAGAGTCTCGTGAAACTGCCTGAAAAGTGTTGGGAGGATAACGCGAGTACTAATTCATGGATCATCGAATTCACTTCACTTCGATTCAGCGGGATCAATCTAAACCAAAGGGCTAAATAATCTAGTCTTACTAAATTAGATTAAAGTGTATTCGGTTTCTGCATTATTCGGATAGACGATTTCGAATTTCTTTAGCATGGCCAAACTCTGTGCAAAAAATCCAAAATAAATGTAACATATGTTTTGGAAAAACTTGTGAGAACCGCCAGAAACCGGGTAAACTATAAGGCTGATCTGAGATGGGAAAAAAAAAATCTTTAGCAATTTCTAGAAGCGGACATAATGAGATTAGGGCAGGACTCACGACCGTGCCAAGGTTCAGCATCCCTATCTTGCGGGTGTTTGGTTCATCGTCTTTATCTTCTGCTCACAGGCCGCTACACACGAGAATTACGCAACGGATTTGAAACTTTTTTTCATCTTTGTTGCCTCAACCCTTTCTTCAAGGCTTCGGAATAAGCTCCAGGGCGTTTCTCCTAGCCCGTTGAAGACGATCGTTTATTTTAGTTTTCAATTCATTAAATACCACAAACTCCATTAACTACTCTCAAGGAATTTCACCTCAATTAACCTGTAGTGAGTCTTATCACTAGACGACTCCTCGAATTTGATTCGGAATTTCTTACGCTAAAGTACGGCTTAAATATGTGGATGGGTTTTTTTCGGGGAATATTCTTTTTTTTCCAATTTTTTGCTAACGACAAGTATTTCGCATTTTTCAATTTTGGCGAAAGAATACAAGGGATATTCGTGAGCTTTCGAATCAACGATGAGCATTAGTTGATGTTGATATAATCAGTTCTTTTTACAAGTATATATATATAGCAGCTTTGATTTTTCGAAATTCCGAAGTAGAAATTCCGATACTCTCTGGCACTCGGAAAAAATCTCTTTCTAAACCTCGAATGGTACAAAAATTCCGGTTTCTTTTCAGTGATGGCGTCGATATCTGAAAAATCCCATAGAGTAGGATTCCGTCAATGTTTGAATAAAAGGAACAAAGATAAATGGAACAAGCAGACTTTCTTTTTCACAAAATTCATTCTAAATTGACTTTTGATTATTTTCTTGTGGAACAAATTGCCATCGATCAAAAAACCAATCAACGTCAAGTACATGTATGATGATCAGAGTATGTATATATTATTCTCAGAGAATGGTATACATATTATAATAGAGAAGAAAGCAAGACTTCACCGAGCTCTCCATAATCAGGATTCAAGTGACACCATTTTAATATATTTCATATACCATATTCAGTACCATGAAATTAAGTTCGTTTGCTAGTCATTTCAGGCCAAGGCTCGAAATTGCGCAATTAGAATTAGGACTATTTTACGTTGATGAAACATGAACATCGAAGAATCTAATTCGTTCGCAGAAATCGTGAACAGAATACGCCCGTGAGTCATATGAGACGTGAAATTGGGTGATGTAAACTAGGGAGTTTGCTGATGATGAGATGTCTCGTAACAAATTACTGAAAACAAAGTGTTACGTACTGCAATGTTATTTTCCAGGTAATTTATACGTGACACCCGGTATCCTTTGTGTCTCACGATCTTGCAGAGGTGATTATTTAATCACCTTTGGGCTTCACTTCACCGCAAAGAGAGGTTCGTGGTGTACAATAATTGCTTTTCTTAGCTTCAATCGTTCCCCACTGCCCAAGCTCCTTTGATGTAAAATTGGAAATTCAAAGTTGAAAGAATACCGGGAGCTGAAGTGAGTAGTTCAGTTCAAGGCTTGGCTGAAATTGTTTTACCGAATGCTGAACCCTAGCGATTATTCATCCGTAAGTCCCTTAGTTCGTTTGGTCGAATTGAAATCATTCTTACTCCACATTTAAAATGTATGAAGTTATCAAAAATTCGCTCTATATAATGACCCGATGATAACTGCCATGTCCATCTGCCACGCTCCCGAAATTTATTGGAAATAAAATGATGCCGAATGAGACAATCATCAGCACGATAATTCCTATGTAGAAAATTTTCCTATGAAATATACTAATTTACTGAGCAGGATAGGGTAATCATTGCCCCCGTATACAGATAGATGGTGATCAAAACTTAATTAGTATCGAGGCTCTTTTCCCAAAAAGATATTTGGAAAAATAGTTTTCGACACGAATCGTTCTACGTATGGTGAATCAATATCACATGCTTCGAACGTATAATCAACTCCCTGTATCATGTATTACATGATCGAATATTTGGACGATGAAGGATTCCTATCCTGTGGACAGCATTGATGTAACAGAGACTTTGAAAAAAATGTCATAATCGTAAGATTGGCATTCATTCAGCTCCGTTACTTTGGCTTGTACCCATCGTAAGATTGTACATTGTGTGATGGATGTTTTTGCATCGAAATGCTTCTGTGACATTCTGTAGCATTTTCTGCTATGTTGGACGAAAACCAAATAGAAATTTGGATTCAGAAATAGATAAATTTTGTAATACATCAGGAACAGTGGATGTCGAGTATTGAATGGGCATTGAAGTGCATTTGATGCAATTTAGTTGGCTTTTTATTGTTGGATGCATGAGAGACCTGCTATAAAATGTATGTATAAATATGTTACGACAAACTGCACTCGCGTTGTAACATTGAACTTCCTTTGAAGAACGAAATTTCCTCTCATGAACACGCCACTTTCACGAAGACCAGGTCTAGATATACATATAAGACACCTGCATGTTTCATATTGCTATTCGAGTACAACGGTTCACCCTCATGCTATATTCTTGGGCGAATTTCAAGAGGGAGTGATATCTGCTTCGAAAAACATTTCACTCAATCCCTTCCCGGAAAGGGGCTGCAGGAATCGCATTAAGATCAAAGCGGCTCAGTACTTCCTTTTATTATACGATCTCAATGGTTCCTGCCTTGATGTGCTATTTCCTTCCATTTCATTCTCGAATTGAAAGTTTTGCTCAAAGCTTCGATCCAGATAATATATAAACATTTTTCAAATTCACTCTTTAACTTTTCAGGCAGACTTTGATTGGTTTTATCTCAACGCCAGAACGACAGCCATTTATCAAGTGAATCAAACTGCTATTGTTCGAATCTTTTGTAAACAGTCACTTCCAAAGTTATAGAAATTAATCAAAAAATAGTACTCCTTCAAAATCACTGACATCACGGTTGCCCGTACTTATCCTAATATTCAAGATTTTTTTCCATCTCGTCCGAGGATCATTCTAATCGTAAATTAACGCGAATTAACACAAATTGAAGGAATTATTTTGAAATGAAATGAAATAATTCGCATAACATGAATTATTTCGAATCAAGAAGAATTGAAACAAATTGAATCACGTTAACAAAATTAGATAGAATTAATTTAGATCAGTTAAAATCAACGAAAATTATTTCTGATTAATGGGAATTAATTGGAATTACGTTGGATTTATGTATCCGATTCATTACAATTTTTAGAGAAATTAACAAATTAGTTTAATTCACCTTGATAGTCGGTACAATACTGAACATGAACTATCTTCTGCTCTGAACAAATTTATTCTGAATTACTCAAAAATTCGAACTTAATTCAATTCGTAGTAACATAAGATTATGCGAATTATCGCGAATCAACTTGAACTAACGTAAATTATTCGGAATTTATTCAGAATTAATGAATCCATTTGAATTAAACAAAATTATTTCAAATTAAAAGACATTGTTTCAAATTATACTGAATTAATTTGAATTTTAATGAATCAATGCAAATTGCAATAAATCAAAGAAATCGAAAAGCTTAACGTGAATTAATTCAAACTAAAAAAATTAATTGGTCAATCCAGGTTTTAGTTATTCCCCCCCCCCCCCCCCCCCCCCCGGTTTCGTGTACAATTTGTCGTTTTTCACACATCTTGTTGTGGTATAATGCTTATGTGCTGATCAAGTGAAAAAATTGTGGGAGATTGGTTTGAAGCGAAAACGCTCGTGGCATAGAAAGAATAGAAGGAAAAGGAATGCGGGAAAATCGAAAAGAAGCTTTTGTCAATCATTTATTCCACTTCAGTAGACTTCACTTTGGTTACACTCGCGATGTGAATCCGGCTGTCAGTTATCTTCGAAGGAAGTTGAAAAACAAAGGCTAAGAAACGCGAGAAAAACTGTTATCCCTGTCTCGAACGGAGATCCTGCCTCCTACGACGTTTTGCCGAGGAAAAAGTATTTGCGAATGATAAAAAAAAAAAAAAAAAAAAAAGAAAAAAATGTCTAGATTCAGTCAAGAATATTTCCTCGCGAATAAACGTATAGTACCTGTACATTAAGGAAATATAAAGGAGCGAAAAGTGAATGGTAAAAGCAGCCCAAGAGGCAGTCATGTGGCATGAGTTGCTTCCGTCACTCAAAGAATTCCGCATTTCTCGCAAAAGTCGCGATACTGAAATAAACAGAAATATATTATATGTATTTCGCTATCTTTTCGCGATTCGATTTCTTTTATAGAACTTACGGGTGCTACGTAATTGCACTAGTTTTCCGTTCAATAAAAATGTTACGATAATTGGTCTCTTTCGAATCGTTACCTACTACGGATCGTTCTTAAATACGATAAAAGCAGCTTCATAGTCACAGATGCGAGGCTTATAAAAGACCAATCGATAAAAGCCCTCATCCCTGTACGGAAGACGGATTCCGCCCTCCTTCAGCACCATCCCTTCGAGCTTTTATTTTCATTCTCCAAATGTAGCTTCAGTTGCACCAAAATCATCCGAATGAAGTGAAAAACATCGTGCAGAGAGATACAGATGACGGATGAAGTCGAATATTCTATATAGGATGTGCCCATATATTTTTCAAATTTGTTTTTCATATTTTTACGCAGAAAAAGAACTTTATTTCTCTTCGTTAACTTGGAGTGAAAATCTCCTGTAGTCGCGCACGTCACTCCGCAAGATTTATAATCTCCTGTTTAAGAAGATGAAATTAATTAAAGATAGCATCTTAATCTTCACAGAAGTCCGTTCTGCGAAGGAAGAGGGTAGATCTTGGACGATGACGGTACATGGACCAGAGCCTATCCATTAAATCTTCTTAACTAGGGTAACGCCCGGAGGGGGCACAAATAGAATTATACAAGGCTCAACGGAGGGTCTCGTAATCCTAGCGAATAGGTATGCTTCTTGATGCTGGTCTTGTTATGGACATGGTCAAAGCTTCTCTTGCGGATAACGCGTCCTGTGTTCAGCTCAATAATTCATCAGTTAAAAGCTAGACCATATTGGATCTATGGGAGAAGCCAAAGCTGCAGATGTGTGGAAATACCGAGAGCTATACAATTTCTGTATTGCATAGAGACGAATTAATTCTATTATAGAGATTATCCTGCAGACTGCTTTACAGATGATAATTATCAGCTAATTGTCTCTGAAAACATTGACGTAATTCCTTTCTGAGTATATACCTAGAGATTTTTGAAGAATAATCGTATTTACGAATTAGGAATAGATGATTAAACGAAAAACGAAAGCGTATAGCTGATGCGAATCCCGGAAATTATAAACTTATGCAACTTCTGGGGTTTATTTGAAATTCTTTCAAAAACTCGTGGAGCCTCTTTATGAATTTTCTTCAGAAATTACGATGAGGTATGTGAAAGATGGTGTTTCATACCTTGGGAAAGTACGAAATTTTACGTTATTAGAATTCGCTCATTCAATTTTACATATTTTTTTTTCCTTTTTGTACGGAAGAGCTTCACACTACTTAGCGCTGTTCAGTGCCTGAACAAGTTCCTCTTAATTCAAAAATCGCGATTCTAACGCATGGCATGCCGATTGCAACACCGAATCGCTGCAGAGCATATCGATAGATCTTCGACATTTCAATTTTTGGATATTCTGTCATCTTCGTCATTCGGTATCTCGGTGTTTGAGTATTTTCAAAATGCATGATTATTACTTTTCCGGATCACACCAAATCTGACTAAGTGAGAAGAAGGGCTTCATGATGCCGAATTGCTGAATTATACTGAGTGTATTATGTTGTGAGTTCTTAAAGTCGCATTGGTATCGTTGAGTGCAATTCAATCATTTTCTTTGGACGCTTTTTTCCACATACGGTGAAGATAAAATAAGAGTACCTAATATTTATCGAGCCAATATCACGTTAACTCCAAAGCACGGGAATTGAGCCTGTAATAATTAATTGTAGAAGCTGCTGCAGTTTGTGCACCATGTCAAAAGACACCTTAGCTCTGAAACAACGTTGCCCGCACATACATAGCGCGTATAAATTGGCGATGTAGAGAGGCCACATACGAGCACGTGCAGATTACTCAGCGGGTAACGTAAATTAATAGCAGCCTAGGGATTAAAACGGTAGACACCTTTAACATCTTCTATTTCACTTTGAAGTCTCCCAGGACGCTTCTGTCCTGGAAATAAGCAAGGCGGCTTATTTGCACGGTGATGATGACACGGTGTTGCAAATTCCAAAACTTGGTCAAATCTTGTGACATTCACCGCAGTTTGGACAAATTTTCATTCCATGAAACATGAATATGTTTATACTCATAAAGTATAAAGTGAAATCAGCTGCGTTAGATACCAGTGGATTGATTAGTTACTTTCCCATTCGTTTTGCGCTATCATAGTTGAAGCTGAAATTGCGATGAAGGATCTTTTCGTCAAATCTCATGGTGGACTGTAGTTCATATTCGCAATTAGGAAACGGTGTTCATAATTTTCCAGAACGCCAATAAAAATTTTTGTAAAAAACGATGGATCTTTTCTGATTCGTGAACAGCTTCAGTCACTCGAACCGTGTTTGACGGAAACGTCATTTTTTATCGGGGTATCTTGAAGTTGAGAGGAAGGACTCGCGAAGGTAGAACTCGAGACTACTTCAAGAGGAGATATTTTTACACACTGTGGGAGTTCGTGAAAGAATAACATCATGAGACATCGTTTAGCAATTCAAAGTGTTCTTTGAATTGGACCTTTGTGAATTCTCTTCATCATGGTTTATTCTCTTTTCATTTCTACCCGGGTACTGGGCAGTAGGCTGATTTTGTACATCGAGATTCGTGACTTGGTAATATACATATATTGTGCAAAATACACTCGAAAGGAATTGCGTTCCACGTTCTCTGAGAATACGTGTGAAATTATTTCAACGAACTAGAATAGTTTCACATAAATCTATATATTTCACGGTGGATGTTTGAAATACTTCAAAAAAATCAGTGCAATCGATCGATTTCCCAAACTTCAAGATACTTGTAAGTTTTTTGGGTCGGTGAGCATGAATCAAAAATTAATATCGAAGAGTAATCAATTCTTCGCCTGTAATTTAATTCATTTTTGATATCAGCTAGGCTGCCCACTCAATAAGTACTATTTTGTAACGAATAATCTCGAGAAATGTAATTCGATAATTCATTTTCATTCGCTGTGGTGTCTGTAGATATCTGTTCTATCGATTTTTGGTACAGCGAAGATCGTGCCATTTCGGAGGAATGGAGTTAATAGTCAACAGTCCAAAACTCAAAGAATTCGAGAAGTACTTCAAGAGTGAGATTATTTTTTAACTTTGGATACAGTGATTAGGTTTCATGAGCCAATTTCAGTTGGGTTCCAACCCAACTGACGGTAACGCCTCGTCTCCTGGAAAAACTAGACCACAATTCAATAACGTGACATTTGGAATCGAATCCCAATGAAACAAAAAATAAAACACCCAACTGAAAAAACAGAAATAGGAGAAGTAAGTAGGTATGGGAAGAGATAACGTTGTGTCGTCTTCGTGGCTACTGGATAGGAGTCAGCCTTTTTGTGTTCCCTTTACTGCGAAAATATCAAGAAATTTATTAGATTACTTGCGGGTCGTTTATCGAGGATGGTCGAAAAACGTTGACGAGAATTCGGTTTGACATTGCTATTCTGTTCAGGACTAAAACTTGGGGTTCGATCTATCAATGAATATTGCCCGAGGGGGCCAAACTGGTATGCAGGGTCCGCCAATTTGTGTCAAACGCGTGGTCGAAACATAGGGGGAGATATTTGATATTCTCTTCGCGGCTTAACCCGCACGTACGATTCCGCACGGCAACATCCTATTTCCATTGCTTTGCGTGTCACGCATAGAACAACCAATTGACAACACGAATCAAAAGCGTGTCCACAGTGTCTTAAACAATATTGAAAAGAGGCTCTCAAGAAGTGCACCTTTAATCACTCAGGTCTTATATTTCCTTCAGACATTCCAGCACAGAGCCACTAATCAAAAAACTGTCTAATAGATGACAGCCAATGAATTCTATTCAAGATAGGGCTGACGGGAGCCGAACACCATGAATAACTCCGTTCAGGGTACCGTAGTCAACTTTATCTGCATTTATCTCAGTTCGTAACTTTCCCAAGCTATATGTATACGTGCACGATATAATCTCAGAAACTGCTTGACCCACAGCAACCCGATTTCTGGGGATCATTCGCCCCATGTTTCGCCTTAAGATTACCCACCAACTTTGGCTATGGGGTGTGGGTTCGCTAAGTGTACGCGAAAAATGATCCGCAAAAGACCTACATCATTCAGAATCATTGAAAAACATAGTTTTAACATCCGATGTGTCAAAAATCTGTGTCTCCATAGTGGGAATATGATATACTGCGGAACTAGGTGTTCTAATGAAAAGTGGTACTGGATTATTTTCTAATTTCTGTTTGACTATCGCATTCGAAGATTTATGCAAGTCTGGAGGAGGTATACAGAGATACCTCGCGAATTCTTCTCAATTGGTTTGTGTTTCGGGAAAATTCGATCTCAATTCATCTTTATCTGGTTCGCAGATCAAGTCGGGATAACAGATTGGCCGTTGATTAATATTTCCCCAAAATATATATGCAGGACTATGCTCTGTGGTTATTTGCAAGATAAGATCCCCCTGCTCGTGTTTTCCCATCTAATTGATGAATATTAATTGTTTGAATACGTCAGCTTCGATTTGTCATAACGTTTGTAGATCGACATGGATTCTCCCATGAGTTTAACCTGATGAGAATCGAAGGCGGTATTTTCCAGAGAAAGTGTATGGAATTACACACAGTGAAATGACAATCGCGAAATGATACATGTACAAGTAACACTGAACGTTGAATGTTCAGGCTGATAGAATTGAATAGTTATATCTATGTGCACGATGATAGATTTGGATAGAATTCAAGTGTGGCTTGAGGAGTGCATCAATCCCGAACCCAACTCGTGCGTGACTGTCTCATATATACATTTGGAGGATCATGAGAAACACATTTGGAGCTGGCCAGCTACTGTCATGAATCATTTGCACTGATGCTCACAGTGGAGGTTTAGCTTCACAAATCGTCTAAAGATGGGACAAACATTAGTTCCATGGCTGTAGAAGAGTCCAGGGTGCAAAGAATCAAGTCTGGTGATATGAATGGTTCGTTTCTATACCCAGAGCAGAACGCAGAACGCATTGTGAGAATGGATAAAATTTGAAAAGGGTTTGTTCGGTCCAAGATCTCCTGGTATCACAAGCTCATCAAGTTTCGGACTTCGGAATGGTTTGTGAGAAGAAATAGTAACATGGTATCCACTGGAAGGTTCAACTTGAGGGGACTGCAGGATGAGTGCACCTGTCGCGTAGACAAAGCCAGACATTAGCAAGAAGAAAGCAAGTGTTTACTCATAAAGAGCAAAAGTAGGTATACACGAGGATCTGTCAAACAGAGAGAAGTTCTTCAAGAGCAAAAGACTGAATGAGTGAGTGAACGCCCCTTAACCGGCGCGACATGGGGACGCGGAATTTCAGAAGGAGTATCGACCCATACACCCCTGGTATAGTATGTACTGAACACTGGGTTCGTTCTTGGAGTTCTTCTGAACCACATGGAAAGAGATTTGATGCGACTGCAGTTATAGCTAAAGTTGGCGCTGGTGCCCAGACGCATCTGGAACCTTCTACGTTACTCGTTACTCTACTTGTAGTTACTTTTTCAAAAGAGATCAGGCTTAATGGCACCTGACTCTTCTCTTCTGCGATTGCGATTGCTGCAGTATCTAGTCGATACACTTATTGTCGTTGTAAAAGCAAGCTGCAGCTGTACCCATCAAGATGATTGTTTGCAACATTTCATCGCCTCTCTGGATAATAGTTTTTGGATGTTGTTTTCCTCATTCCAGTTCAGTCGTAGCAGCTGCTAGATCTTCAGTTCAGAGCCTGGAATGAAGATGCAAATGATCATGAGGTGTACGGTTTGTTACCACTGTATGCGCTTCTAAGGAATCGAATGCTGTATACCAAAGTGGAAAACTTTCATGAAGTTCAAGCTAATCGTCAGATCATCACACAGTAGGCATTTGTGAAGGGTTTAGTGCTAGAGTAGCCTATAAGCCATATTGTCGATAATGCTCATTTCAAATGGCTTACAATAGGTAAAATGAGCTTCATCGATAATGCTACTTTGGGACTGAATCCATCATATGAAAATGCCAGTATCAAGATTAATGGCTGAATGAAAATATGGTGTTTAAATGCACAGTATGATTACAGACTTTGATCGTTCATGACGGATGATCGGACATAATTCATGAAACGGCCATAAGTTAATATTTGGATAAGGTATATATTCGGATGAACGCTTCTCATTTCCACCTTCTTATTTATGTAGACGAAGAAAGTATGTTATACTTATTAACATTTTCGAAATCGACATTGCGAGGAAATTCAGCGTTTCGTGAATCGACGAACTCAAAAAGTGGATTTCACAATTCCGTTTACCCGATTGTCTGATCGGCCGTCTATCCAAATGATGCAACGAATTGACATTTGGAATTTGTTTTTGTTAGTGATTAGGCTATGCCCCGCGAGTAAATCAGAATTTTGATTCTAGTCCCAAAATCGAACGTTGCTTACCGATGATAGTTGTTGGAAAATTGAAAATTATGCAGAAACAGCTTCAACAATTTGGATTGAAATTAATACGTGAACACCATTCCACCAAATGACCAAAGTGGTTCACTAGATTTTCTAGGAAAAATTCATTCAGAAGCATCATGCTGTTGGCTGATTTCGGAAAATGGAAGATTTCGCGAAAGCTACCCCGACGATTTGGATCGGAATTGATATCTCGAAGGAAATTTCTCAGATGCTTATGAATTAAAAACTATACCATATAGATATGATGTGAAGGCATGGGCGAAACTATCGGACCGTTGGTTCAGTTTTGTATCGTTTCGCATTAATGACGAGGAAAACCAGCTCAATGTACACCCTGAGTATATATCAGTCGAATACTCAGCTGATCTTTGTTAAGATGCTCTGTTCTAACTGTGTATAAGAAGCAAATATACTACAAGTGTTTCCGAACCCGTGTGCGTTCGCACTCGTCAGCGCCGCCTAACTAGAGGATCGAGCAAAACTGGGGCCCGGCCGTTAGGAAATGCATGTGGAAATACAGCGAACGCGTGTGGAAACAACTCGACGATCCTATTGCGCAAGCTTTGAGAAATGGAACCAGAAGGTCGAAAGAATTTCGCGGGGCTTGGAGGTATCTGGACAACTTGTGTCTCCGGCCATAGAATATTTCTCCTTTGAAAAAATTGAGAAAACCAAGAAGCAAAAAATACATGTATGTATATTCAAAAAAAAAAAGAAAAAAAAAAACATTCTACAGTGCAAGCAGCTGATAGATATGCCTTTCAATTTCAGGACCGTGCTGTACGCATTCAGACTGAATTCATACCTAAGCAAATATACGGTCGAAGTGAGCATTCGGACTATTTGTCGACTACTCGAATCGCGTGGACCCGATCCTCAATTCCTTATTCATTTTCCCGGTTATTTTTTTTTGTATTTTTTTTCTTCAATTGCCAGAAGTGGCTGTTTGTGTTTGCTGTGCAGGAAAATGTTTTCGGAGTAAATTCACCCCGATTTCATGTTTGCAGCATTCTCATTTGTCGTAAAATTACAATTATAAGAAGTTTAGTAGAAATGCAGAGGAAATAATGTGTCTCATCATGAATTTTTTCTCTCATTTCGCATATTGTGACAATCGTAATAATAATACGGCCATTTTATATTTTGATAACATTTCCCTTTATGGAAAAAGAAAGATGGTACAGTCACCCGGAGAATGAAAAGTTGGGCGTTTAGCAAATCTTTATCGTTTGAGGTCCAAGGAATCACCGTTAGTCATTTTTCGTTGAATGTTGGGTGTGGTTTTTATACGTTATCTCGAGAATAATCAAACAGATTTTCATTGATTTGAGTCACAATCGATACGGTTGTTCTCACCGAGAACTGATTAGATTTTCTATTCGATCCATTCAGTAGTTTTTGAGTTATTGGAAAACCGAATTAAAAATAAAACGACCTCAATCGACGGCACATCGAGAATGAATCAAGGGATTTTGATGTTTCTCGTCCCAACCAATAGTATTCGCTCTGATTTAAATCTGATCAAGTTTTTCAAATTTTAAATGGTGGTAGTATAACTGCGAAAATGTACCTCCCCGTTTGTGATGCGACTCATGCATTTGGTATTATTACACTTTCACTCGCTCATTCAATGTACTTTGCTATTCACCCCATTTTGTGGGTTGATAGCAATAGGTACAATGCAAAAGATCTCGAATGATAAATAATGAATTGTTATCCTTTCGTGATCTCGCGGAAACTGTTGCCTCACTTGAGTTAGAAATCGACTTCCGAGTTATTATATCATCAGTTGCATACTGCTTTGTTTATTTTTTCATGTATTACTATCCCCAATTAATAATTACTAGTTGTGACGATTTTCGGGCCACTTCGTCACGATTGGATATGTCAATCATACGAGAAACTTCGGGGTTGACCACTTTTTCCGTTTCATTTTTGGCTAACTATGAATTTGGAGATCTGTAGACTTTAGACTAAGCCATGAATTCGATCAGGTTCAACGATGGAGTTGCATCAACTCCTCCGATTCAATGAATCAAGGAAAAGTTATAGATCGAGTGAAATCAAATTTCTCTGGAGATCGCGTAGGAAAATAAGCTCAAGTGAATGCAAAGAGTAAGTTACCTGCTGTAATCCGTCTGAGGGATCTTCGCACTCTATGTAATAAAGTCTTATTCACGATTAGGTAAGTATCACCCATGAGCTAATCGATGTTCATGAGCTTTTCGTTAAACGACTAATGCACAAAGATTATATAGAATCAATCAGGAACTAACACTGGAATTGTTCAGCAAATTTTTATATTCTCTACGAACTGCGAGCTTTTCGGATTCGTTACTCTTGGCATAAAAAACCATTCCGCATACCTTCTAATTTAGAGTCGAAATAAACACATTACCTGGATTGGATAAAGCCAGAGTTGCGACCCATCAATTACTTTTGTATTTCGATTACCAATTTGATTATCCAAAACATTTGCAGTGTGTAATTAAACCCACTTGTAATGTAACGAGTAATTGAAAATGTAATGAAATTATACATTCAATTACAGTTTTCAAAACCCTGGGTAAAGGCACCTGTGTGAACTGTGATATGATACGATGAGCAAGAACTGAGTGTCCGGTACATTTTCATATTTCATAATTATTCCTCTTTCTAGTACACCCACTCACTCATGACTTTGACGATTACTCTGTGGTTTTTATTTACGATTCACAAAATTTGATTGACAATTAGACCAAATTCGGATTCGTTACACCTTCTCGTCCGAGTTCAAGTGGATGAACGTGTTTGGCGAAACTTCGTTTTTATATTATTATGAAATCCAGTCTTTCGAAATATGCTGAATCGATCTCTGTGAATATATTCTTGAGTAAAAACATTCATGAGACACATCAGCGAATTCGATGTATGCAATAGCCATCACAAATCATTCTGCGTGAATTCCCCGAAACGGTTGAAATAGTCATAAGGAAAATCGGAAACTATCAGTAAACATGGGACAACCACAGTGAATGAAATATCATCGACAATATTTGGAGACGACAAGCTACTAGAGTTACATTAGGAACCAAAGACTCGTTCCATGTATTGTAATTTATCACTTCATTTTTTTGCAAATGCTTCGTCATCTGCATTTGATAGTTTCATATCGTGAACATAGCAGAGACGTCGGTTCAAAATATCGCGGAGTTCGCGAGCCATTTTTTTTTTTTCCTACAGATATAGTCCTCCCATCAATTTTCATGCCCGAGGAAATTGGCCAGTTTTTTTATTTTATTTTTTTTTTCAAAGCAAGAGATCTGGGGGCAGCGTGAACTCGAGGGTGCAGAAAACCCCATTTTTTTTCATTCTTGCTATTCAGGTCTTGCTCAACGTGTGTATAGGTATGTGTGAAGACACTATAAGGGTAGATATGGCCTATTCGGTAGAGTTCAGATGTAATCTGAACCACACACATTTTTCAAAAACAAACTTTAATCTTCTACTGCACATTTAACTGCTCGCAAAAGCGCCCTTTTTCCATACTTCAATATGCTGTACGAGTTTCACAACTATAAAAAGAATCATGAATTGATCACAGATTTTTCAGTGCAGCAGTTCATCGCAACAATTCACCATTTTTATAAATCCAGTGAATTTGACGTATCGTCAGTTTTTGTGCGTTTTTTTGACATGCGTTGTGATATTCTACGGTTTGAATTTTAAGGAAACCTACAACTTAATATAATCCAAGATACCCCAGAACGTATCACAACATGTTAAAAAATATTGTAAATACGTAAGTTTCTCGAAAAATACACCTCTTCACTAAAAAAATCGTAACTATTTTAATTTTTAATATTGTCGAGTGAAATTCAAACTGGAATACTCGTCAGATGTGGTACTTCTCGGAAAAAGATATTGGTATATAGTGCATGTTTCGAAACAGGTATTTATTGCGACATGTGAGGAGGATTGATTTTAGAGCAGAAACGAATGCGGATTTTTCTGGGAGATGTGAGTGCGAAAAATGCATCTTTTTCGCTAAAAATCGTCACTAATGCATTTATCAAATATTTTTTACCCAAAAATGTGTGACTTAGATAAAATGTACCAATGGTGGCCAAGAAAGCTTAACGGAAAATTCGGTTCAAATCAGCATCAGTGACAAATCGTGTGTATCAAAAAATCTGTGATAGAATCTATTGAAATCATAGAAAACCACTCACCCGCTTTCGGTATCGCTATATTGCCTGTACTCCTGGATTACCTATACATATGAATAAATATCCGTTACCTATTATACCTGTAGCAACAGCTGCGTATCGGTTCGTATTGCAAGCGCTAATATGCAAGCATAACACACTTGGCATTCTAATATTTCAGCACTTGCATTTTCCGGCTCAGGAAACACTATTATTTTTCCACCAAACCAGAGTACGACTATAACTGGTATACGTAGAGGTTTTACATTGCACCAGGATTCTAAGTTAATCCGATATTGCTGTCGATATATTTACCCAGCGCACGTTTTCACGTGTTACGTGAATACATATGATATGATAGCATAATAAAAATAATAATAATGTTAATAATAATAATCATAATCATAGGATAATATTTTCAATAGCTGAGCAATCAGTGGGTTTTTTGTAGGTCTTCTGTAAAAATTTTAGTTTAACGAATATGACGGATCGATTTGGGATTCAAAGAGAAAAATTTGAACTTTGACAAGACATTCGTCACACTCCTATCATCCAACTCTTCTACAATTCAAACTTGTGTCATAATTCTTGTAACCCAATTATTTCGAGATCGGCTCGTATATAGAAAAATATTTCAGTCTTCTATTTGGTGCCTAAGACACGATTCTTCATATTTCTTTATTGACTACTGTTTTCTTGAAGAATAATCGTCTATGATCTGACAAAGTTTACTTTGACTTGTTACGAAAATAAAGATTCAAATTTCATTCCATAGAATTATTTCTTGTTCCTTATGTGAAAGTCGATATATTCTTCTATCTATCAAGATCGTTTTCGATCTTGGAAATGCGTTGTTTACAGAAGTTGCAAGAATTTCTATAAAAAAAACTGTACTTCGGATCTTATGCAAAGTTTCCGTTGAAAAATTGTAAATATCTGATCATAAACTCATGATTATGAAACTGCCACAATATACCAACGCTCTCGCAAAACTCTAACGTATAAATTGGGAAAGAGGACAAGGTGAACCCAAAAAGATTGAAAACTACGGAAGTTACGCATCATCGAAGTTCATTGGGTCCTGTAGACCCATATAGTAGTGAAGAAAGGTACATATTCAGATATTCTGACCGTAGTACACCGGGCAAATTATCTTGAAGATTTCGGAATGCTCCGATGATATCAACAATATCAATTCAAATGCGATAGTTTCTCAAGTGTTCGCGATCGTCGAGGACGAAATGTCGACTTGAAGTACAAATTCAAAGACAAAGTGCCATTCTGCATTTAGGGCATGTACATACAGTGTACACCCAACGGGTTGGATTTTATCGCCTCCAAGATATGCAACCGCTTTTACAGGTCAAAATAAATAGTCCTAGGTCTGCAATACCAGAGGTAATAGTAGGGATCTGCTAGCTTCTCGTTGACGGCGTCTAAACGTTGATCTACATAACCTCTAACCAGCTTTAACTGTCGAAGTGATTGAGAAAATCCAGATGCTGCGAAGAGTACCGCAATTATCGTCAAGCATTAAAAAGGTGGCTCCAGAGCATTTGAAAATGCACTACGATATTACAATTCGCCAGGAAGATAATTTTTTTTTCTTCATTAAGCGATCCTGGTGATCATACACCAGTCATAGAACAAAATTCCCTCAGATTTTATCAATCAATTTGACAGTCTGAGCTGGTAAGAGGTTATGTAGATCAACGATAAGGGCGGACCCTGCTGAAATTTTGGTAAAAAGCAGGTTTCATTTTTAAAATGGCTGAGAAATGTCCAATTGAAAAACGGATCCTTGCATATTATGGTAGGATATGTTCTGAAAAAAGGTTCAATCTTCTAGGATGAGAGTTCATGTGCAAGGAACCTTTCGCAGAATCTCTCCTTCGCAGGGCTGGAAGAGATTCCTTGAGCATGAACTTTCATTGCAGAAGATTGAAACTTTTTTTCAAAACAAATCCTACCATGATCTGAAATTCCAAGGATCCATTTTCTGATTGGAAATTTTATGGCCATTTAAAAAATAAAAATCTGCATTTTACCAAAATTTCATCTGGGTCCTCCCTTAAGACGCTGTCAGGGGCAAGCTAGCAGATCTCTACCATTACCTCTGGTATATTACCAACCTACGGCCATTAATTTTGAGCTGTAAAAGCGGTTGCATATTTTGGAGGCGGGGGAATCCAACTCGTTGGCTGTACATACATACGTACTTATTTGACTATGTTGTACAAACGAAAGCTGCACCCTTGCCAAGAGTTCAGCTTGAGATAAGAGTTGATTCAGCTACTTCTCGTAAAGGTTGGTTTAAATGCAAACACAGCAAACGGACAGGCGGTTGAATCTCGCGTATAGCTTTCCAGGGTCTCGTGGGACTACAACTATACCTATACTTGTACAGTTGTGGAATGCCAGGATGCGCAGAAGACGGATAAGCATACCCTCGAGAAGTTTTAACAAGCTGGAACGCTGGTTATTTTTCGGACCTTCGGTACCATATTTGTCCATGGCGTAGGACTAGAGGCAAGCCAAAGCTTTGGCATCCCGAGCGTTCAGCAGTGCGAATGGGATTTCTTGTGATTTGAAAATCCAAGAGAAATTTCAAGGGGTTGGTTTCTGCACTCTGGTCAAAATCGACTTTTGAAGTTTTGTCTGCTTCACCCTCCCATGCTTTGACTTTTCCATCTTGTTTGCTCGTTGCTTCGGTTTCTTCAGAAAAACTTCAAGATTCACAGGGGGTCCAACGTTTCGGAAAAGCAGAGCCCCCAGTTCTCCTCTGTCTGATCCCTTTGCTTTTCAGTTACGATTCAAAGTCCGCACCGGCGTTTTCATGTACGTAAAGCTCATCTTCTTTCCTTTTATTTCGTTGCTTTTACGCCAGAATTTATGCCTTTGTTAGGTATATCTGGCTGACATTGGAACGTTCGAATGAATTACTGCGGGCCAGAAAACACCGTGAATCCTAAATTAATTCCAGCGAATGTGAGATCTGGAATGAAACTTTCCACCGTATATGGATGAAATGAGATAAAATGCACGCTCCCCTTTTTCCTAAACGGAATGGCGAATTGGATTGTCAAGGTACGAGCTAGTATTGGAATTCAAACACGATGCTTTCAGAAATAAAGTAGAATAATTTAGGCAGCACAGAATATTGCAGAAGCAGTAGGTACTTAATATCGTTGAATTATTCCTCTTCAGTTTAATTGTAAGTGACATTAAACGCGTTTGAGAGACTGTTACAAGACATATTATATATCCAACTTATAAAAAGATTCGAAGTGATCTTTCGTTGCATTATACAGAACCCTCGCACTTATGCAATTTTGGAAAGTTCCTGCATTATAAACTCCCACTTGCTATAGGTAGATGCTACTGCTGGGCTCATAAGTTTTGCAAAACTATTGATATGGTACTTATGCCTGATCCCGATTATACCAGTAATGCCTACTACTTGGGGATAACTGCAACGATGTTTGGATCTTTTCGAACCATAGGGGAAATAGTTAGAATTTCCAACATCAAACTGGAAATTAGCTTGAAGAACCCGTGACACTGGATATCATGAAAAATTTATGATCGGATCTCCCATTTTGAATTCCAAATTTATGACTGCAAGTTGGGAGTTAGTGAGCTGAAAATCCCCGAACTATCGATTTCCATGCAAATCTGACTTTTTCTTCTGTGTATTTTTTTATGGCTAATATACTGAATTTGCTATTATGAATTCCCTGAAATTGAGATATCAGATATTCGGAATAAATTCTATTTCTTAATTTCATGTTGTAGAACTATTCTTGTTTGCCGGAATCCATTTTCCATCGTGTGAGTATTTCCAACACAAGATTTGCATGGCAGACTTAGGGTTGATACTCACGCTCACATTTGTCCAAAATTATCAGTAAATGTTTCAAATGAAGATTATGAATGAATTCCAGTATCTTCCTTTTATTCAACGCCAAACTACGTCAAACTTATAGTTTTAAACCGATCACCCCATGCGCACTTGCTATTTCTTCATACTCTTTACGAATTTCATTTGGCTGTAACTTCTAAACTGCTGGCTACGAACACATTCATTTTCGGGTTATTTCCGCCATTGAAATATTCTGGAGAACGAAACTTTTTTTTAGTTCGGTTCAATTGGACTTGGAATGACCCACATTTATAATTTTATAAAATACACTAATTACGTATGATTACAAATATTTCACGTATTTGCAGTTGAGATTGATCGTCTGACTACAATTTGATAATTTCAATATCTAATTAGGCTGGGGCAGCAACACAGTAGAATTTTTAATCGAAAAAATCGGATCGTATTTGAGTGCGCAAAGTCGATGGTATTGAACGAGTCTGGAATTTGCAATGGAAGCCGAAGGCGAGTCCTGTAATTGCACGAGTCAGATGTCGTCTATCCGCACCTGCCGCACACGCTATGTCTCGCGATTCTTGTGAAGGAAAGCTTGACGTGCGAAAAGCAAATAAACGGAGCAAAGAGCTGACGTAGCTGATAATATCACTGCCGCCCGATATGGCACCACTGACGTAGTAAAATGCACAGAATTGGGTCATTCTAAAATGCGCATGCGCAAAATGAAAAATTCGGTGCGCAAAATAGAGCATCTCAAATATGCGCATGGGCTATCTTAGCTTCCCCGCGGTGTTTGGAAGTGCGGTATGTACCTTACGAGCGCTAAAGAGGCCACCAGAATGAAACTTTTCAAATAAAAGGCCGGAAAAGATCAATACCGGTATCTGACATAGATCATTAACAATTCGAAAGAACGTATGTGATACGATATTGATAAAAAGAAAGTAAAATCTCAGCGATTTTCAGTTTAACAAGCATATGTTTCAGCTGATGACGTTTAGCCAGACCTATGACTTCCCGACTAGATTTTTTTTCAGCCCAAAACCTCTTTTATAAATCCTCTTTTTATCCCACAAAGTACTGCATCGATTGATTGACGAATTCTTCCAGATTTAAGTTCATGCAAACCCTATTGATTAAGACCAAGATCATGAAAATCCGTTGATATAACGTTCTCGAGATATCATGAAATGAGATTTCGTTTTCAAAATTTTTAGTTCCGATAGCTTGAAAATCAACGAATGAATCAATCCCAGAATCTGATCAGCTCTGGGTTATGAAAAACCGCATCGATTCAGACCGAAATTATGGAAATCTATCGATTCGTTTTTAAGATATCGTCGGGTATAAAATTGATCACACACCCTACGTTAGTCTAAATACCATTGGGAATGATTCTCCGGACCTCGGAACCTGGAGATACGGTAAAATGTCAACCTTCCATTTTCGGGGTGATTATAATAACTTTCCCCTTGAAAATATATAGTCATGAAAACCGCAAAGATTCGTATGTATTCTTTCCGTGAAAAGAAGAACTTGAAAGATTTAGGACTGAATCTCTGTAAACCAGAAGAAATGGAATGAAATAAATGATGACGGTGAATAACAATAACAATGATAATAAAAATAATACAAGAGTATAGGGATACTGTCAGAATTTCGTAACCCAAGCGAAGTATTTCTATCTCCATTTGGTGTTTGAATATTGTGTGTTCTGAAAAGTCCATAACCATTTTCACCCGAAAGGTACACCGCGTGATACGCCTTCATATTTGAAGTCCCAAAAGAGACGTACATGTACCTCCTGAGGGCTTTATATCCAGGTTCATATTGGTCTATTAAGGTTGAGAAAAGTTATACTTTTATATGTATATAGGTATATTATTATACCTGTGTAGTGATTTTATTCAGATGAAGAATTTTCTCCGTCTCCATATTACGCGTTCCCCAGTTTGACAAGTTGAGTGATGTGAGCGAATTCCATCACGTCACCTTCACGGTACTGGAATCTTGACCCAATATCTGCCATTCATACTAATATTATGTGTTATATATTGATTTCCTAGTCCTTGGATGAAAATCCAAGCATCATCAATCAAATACGTTATCAATGTACAGCCGAGTAGTACTTAGACAATAATTAGACTCGCTAGATGTTTATTAATTAGCATCAGTTCCAATCAGTCATTAGTTAGTGGCGAAAACATAAAACCGTAAATATGCGGTGCTGGTAGTTATATCTACGTTAATGAAATAGAAAATCCGCAAGAACGACCGCATAATCAAGTGAGTACAAGTCCACAGCTGCAGTATTCCCATTGAAAACCGTATATAAAATACAAAAATATGTAGCAGTGGATAGATAGGTAGGTAGGTACATGAACTGGAGATGCTTTCAGAGAAAAAACCAATTAGAATGATGGAAAGTGGAAAGCGGACTGGATTCTCTCAAGTGCTCTTCACTCGAGCTCAACAGACCAAACCAGGCTATGCGAGGGTCGGTGGTGGAGTTTTTTTTTTTTTTCGTAAAGTTCAACGATGTCCAACAAAGCCTAGTCCAACTTGCACGTGTCTAGGAATCTGTGTATCTAACACCAAGGTTCAAATTGTCAACACCATCCTGTTGTTACATCAAAGCTCTCGTCTTCAAAGCGGTACTAGTCATTTTTCCGAAAACTTTCGGCTGAAGTTTATGTGCGATTTAGAAGCTTGGAGTCCATGTTATGATGAAAATAATATCATGATTTTAACAAATTCTAACCGAAACCCAATTCCTTGTAACAATTTGAA
Organism: Ametastegia equiseti; assembly: GCA_963989295.1. NCBI lineage: Eukaryota > Metazoa > Arthropoda > Insecta > Hymenoptera > Tenthredinidae > Ametastegia > Ametastegia equiseti. The sequence goes on along the minus strand of OZ022390.1, from coordinate 9,141,855 downwards.
ATAATGGCAGTAGGATGCTTTACGATCACGAACCTGAATAGTTTCTGACCCACGCCATGTCACAGTATAATTTTCAATCACAGCTATAGTTCTTCGTCTCAATTAGTCATAACTATTTGGTTGACATTTGTTTCAAGTTCCCAAGAATGATGCTTCGGTATCAGTTCACTTGCACCGGTCACTGGTTGAAAAATAACCACTTTGTAGCTTTTAGCAGTACTGTGAAGGTCCATTTGTACCTTACATTTAGATATTAAATATGTGGTACGTGATATTACGTAACAAATTGATCAATTTATAATGTTCATATTCCATTATTAATGGTTTCTCTTCCCACCGGGGAACATACCTACTTCAATATACTTTCCGAACACCTGTTAATCAAACTTATACCCGTACTATCCATAGACGTAAGTGAAGTATAAGTATTAAAGTGCATTCAACTTATCCATCACGGAAATAATATTGTTTCAGCTCGGCAATTGAGTAGAAATATTTTTTATCCCCTGGTCGTGATACAGAGTCCTGGGTATTATTACAGCGTTTGCAGGATACAATAATGAAATACAGTGAGTAACATTATTTTTCAATTGTCGATCGAAGTTCAACGTCATTAACAACGCAAATAAAAGGAGGGACTGTCAGGTCTTGAAATATGCCGTTAATTATACTTGGCAATGACAAGTGAATATTTGGTATTTGAATAACCTAAATGAGTTAGAGAATTCTATTCCATTCATATTACCTGTACATAGAGGAGTGGATTAAATTGCAACTACCGTCCAGTCGAAGTTTGCAATCGAGCTAGAAAATTAGAAGTGGTTCAATTTTCGAGTAATCAACTGAACAATTAATGTAAATTTCCAGAACCCATATTTTCCAACAATTTGCCGAAAGAATTTTGCTATTAAATTGCTTGGATAGTCGGGTATGTTTTTCATCTGCACAGTTGAAATAGAAAATCTGTACAAATTCTGCATATAATCCAATTGCTCCTAAAATTCGATGGAATGAATTCCGTTCAAATTGATAAAAACTGTATGCCCAATTGTCTGACGATATTGTTGGAATCGCGAAAATTATTACGGTAATATTTTCATCGGCTTCAGGTGAATGAACTGTATTTGTGGTGATGATACACTCCAGTGTTACTTTATCATACCCTGTGATCTGCTATTCGTAATTTGATATCATCGGATTAACGACATTCCACAAGCTCGGAAACTTGTAGTTGTACAAAACTTTCGTGTGAGTCTTGTCAGTTGATTGCGTGTCGTATGGATTCATTGACCCGAATCACGCAACGTTCGGAAAAATTTCATCAGGTCATCAAATTCGGCTGGTTTTTGGGTCTGAAGAATTTTCTAACGCATAAAAACAGGGTGGAAATATTTTTCGACCGTATACAGAAATAAGTGTCTTACTTTGTGAAACTCGAGTACGTGATTCAGACCGATGTAGTAGATCCAAGTATATATCTTCAGCGTTTTTTATCTACGTCCTACGAGTATTCGATGGACCTCCACTTGTAATGAGAGATATGGTGTGCTTAACACATCGAATACTGTAAGATGGATAAGCTGGGCTTACTCGGTTGGCCAGATAAATTACGCTCTGTTATTGATTATTGCAAATGATAAAGCTGCCTACCACGGTGGAGAGCAATGAGTGAAGGGTATTTATTGCGAGGAGACTAAACTTACAGCCTCACTCGGACTGAAAGAATTCACACTCATCTTGCTCTACGTGATCAATTCATCAATTGACTGTGGAAAATTATATATCATGTATGTATCCAGAAACTTGAGGTTTTTTTCGTTTTTGGTTTTTAACAAAACTACTTCAGGTGCAGGTTTGAAATTGTTCCAAACGTCCTGAAACCATACTTCTTCTGTACAAAAGATTCGTATTCACAAGGTGATAAACTTTCAGAATCAAGGGAGAGCATACTTTTTCTGATGAAATGACAAGTCCGTCAATTTTCCTGAAAACTGCACAATGAAAAAAAAAAAAGAAACATAAAGTATCGTCACATTTTTGTGAATATCTTGATAAAATGTTGTCCAGATCGACCTAGTGGAATTATCCTTTTGCCTGGAAGAGATGACTTCAGATTTTTTTTATCGGACCAGTGGTTCGGCTGGAAATGAGGCAAAAGCAATTGATTTCATACCAAAACCATAAAATTCTCCATATTACCTTTCGTAATTGTAATAAGTGATTAAAAATTGGTGTGAAATGATATTTTTCAGTTAGAAATGTTTGGATCAATTTTCATCTCGAATCGCATCGATTGCTGTCCTTATGTCGTGCATTGTAATGCATCGTGGGCATACGTAGGTAGATCTTACGGATGCTTTTTGAGATCGTCAGGGGATCGTCTGACTTTTTCTTTCACAAGTCACGATACGTCTCGTCTGTTTGCATACTTACGAAACATTCCCAGACAAGACGATGCTGCTGTTCTTGAGAGTCTCTTGGAAGGCCTTACCTGCAACAAAGCACAAGATTGTCGTTAGGCAGAATTTCTTTATCCGTTTTTACGCGAGAAGTGTATTACAATTCAGCAGAAGGTACAGTAAATATTTCCTGCGACTTGTGCAAACGTACATTTTGCAATCGCTGCAGTTGGTGCACAAGAAATTTGTGTGATTTGAATAATTTCAAAAAATTCATCTGTCCGCAAGACCCAATCACATGTTATACAGGAAAATACTGACAATGAGTCGCGAATTTCATGATGTACCATTTTTAAATATAAATTGTCGAAGAACTTTCGAGACAGAAAGATTGATGAGCAATTTTTGACATTAGCTAATGTCAAATTACTTGTGACACGAAACTAGGTGATAATCTGATACTGCCTGAACTCGTGATGGTAGTTAATTGGTCCTTTGAATGTTAGAAGAGCTTCTAGAACATTATGGCGAATAATGAACGACGAATGAGCACCGTCACGTGCGCGCACCGGTTTCACCGGATTTTAATTTGTAATTTCTTGAACCCTAGTAGCACCTCCTTCTTTTAAAGTACCTACGAGTGGTTAAAACGGGTGAAGTTTTCGTGTTTCGGTACTCAAGAACTAAGAATTAGTTAGGAACGTGGTATTATAAAGTCAGAAATGCTCGCTGAACGAGCCCAGAGGTTATTAGTGGCATCATCATTCGCCAAGCGCAGTTGAGTAATTCACGCTTTGTTGGACAATTTTGTAAAAGCGCGAAACACTTGGCTCCTCATGAAAGTTGTTCAATGTTCAAGTGGTCGATTAACCGAACGAGAATATTCCAGGGTTCAATAATCCGTTATCACATAGTTCATGAACAATTGCTTAGTACTAATTACCGCGTTGACATTCTATATCTGTACGTCTCGAAACTTCAATAGGTATTCGTTCATCCGTGATTTATTGCACTTCGAATTGCACCCACTGTTTGCAGACCTAGACGAAGCAGAATCGGGCAAATCTCGCAGTCCATAATCAGAAATACTATACTACAGTCGATTTTCACCGACTCCATTGTTGTGCATTGTAGATTCCGGGCATGGCTCATGATTTCGATTATTATCAAGATCTATGTTTCACTGACGCAAAAATGCTATAAAATATGAAATACCCAACACATCCATCCGAAAACATCTTGATTTCAGGCAAAGACAACGTCGTAATTTGTTAGGGCGCAAACCTCTGACTACTAGCGATTTTCGATAATTATGTGAGCCATTGGATTTTTATTCTTCATGATGGACTCGACTAGACGTGAGACTCGACTGGATCATTTAAGATCCATTGGTATCTCATTCTATTTTATTCTATAATTTCAACATGGAAGCCCCTTTTACAAAAATAGGACACAAAGAAGAAAAAAGATAGATAAATTTGTACATAGGCTGATAGAACACAATTGAAACTGAAAAATAACACTGGCAGCAGGTATAATGCAAAATCAATTTTATTTTAAATTCCGTCATTGCCCGCGAGACAGAGCTCGCAGCTCGCGAACCTTCACAATTATAGTGGCGATCGCGATGAACTAAACCTTTTTAGTTCGTATCGTCACCACGAATAGTGGCGCCTGCAGAGTTCAGCCAATCGATGATTCGGTTTGATCGGCTGTTTAAACTTCAGCACATGAAGTTGGAGTCACGCAGATATTTGAATTCCAAATATCTGAACAATCCCTTTTATCATAATAAACAGTGTTTCGTACAGGTTATTGTTGAATAATGCTTTTTCACAAAGTTTCTATGATGATTTCATGGGTCTTCAACTTGCTATGTCGCTGTCGCTTAGGACCTTTTGGCATTACGTTTTTTTTTTTTTCTTCCATCGGAATAAATTATTACGAAAAAAAAAATGCAAATATTATGCACTGTAATCGGGATTACATGGGTTCTTCGAGCATATGTAAATATATATAAAGGTTATTCGAGTATATATGGTATATTCGCGTATATATACCAGTATATTCGAGTATATACTAGCATATTCGAGTATATATATAGGATATTCGAGTATATACCAGCATATTCGAGTATATATTGGATATTCGAGTATATACCAGTATATTCGGTTGATAGTTGATAGTTGGCTTTATTCATGCCTTAGGCCCGGTTGTATAAACGTGGGATATCTTCACCCCAGGGGTGACTTTCAACTGTTTTATGTGTTTCATAATATGGAATTGATGTCGCACAATTGAAAGTTACCCCTGGGGTAAAGATATCCCACGTTTATAATACAACAGGGCATTAGTAAACCTTGAGGCAAATGGTACGTGACATTAGTATAAAAAAAATGAAGTAAATGGTTTAAAACAAAAGAGAGAGAACGCATGCAATGATCGTACAATCATGATCATGAAAAATTAGATGAAATAATGCGATTGAGCACAAATCTTATAAGATGATAGCACTCAAATTGAATTAAAATCACGATAGCCTAACAAACAATGCAGAGATGAAATACGAGATAGATAAAAATGAAAAAGAAAATAAGAAATGAAAATTCAATATATTCCTACGGTGTTTTCGAGTATACAAGGGTATATTCGAGTATATAAAGGTATATTTGCTTATTCACCGGTATATACTCGAATATACCGTATACGCGAATATAATTATACTGGTATTTACTCGAATATACTATAGATACTCAAATCTACTGGTATGTACTGCAATATACTATATACATACTCGAATATACTATAATATACTCGAATCTACTATGTATACTCAAATCTACTGGTATATACTCCAATATACTATATATACACTCGAATATACTATATATACTCGAATATCCTATATGTACTCGAATATGCTGGTATTTACTCGAATATCCTATACAGGGTGATTCAGATTGAAGGCACCACCGAGCACTGTCGGATTCCTCTCGAAAAAATAAGACGAAAATCAAGAGTGACATTTTTTTTTTAATTGCCCGGTTTTCGAGTTCGACCAATCCTTGCGCATCTTTAAAATCATCTCCCGGTCGCGCGCGGAAAGTCGGACCGAGCGTGGCACGTCATCACCGATATACCCATCGCGCGGCAGCGTGCTACCTAACAAACGACGACCGACTGTGGGGCCGAGAGCCGATCCTTTCATTAAAAAATTCATTGTAACGGAAGCTGTCACCGCTTTTCCGCGATGCCCATTGGCTGTCGCGTGCACGCCGTGCCGCTTTCACAGCGCGACGGAAGTGCCTGCATTCATATTCTTATTTTGCTTGATTGAATCGCATATGCAATGCGTACGTTTATGTATTTATGCTCAATATAATTCTATACAAGCGTGCAGTCATACTTGAATTCATTTTATCTTTCATGTAATTTGATCTTTAGGTGCCTAACCTTTCGATTTGTCAGAGTTCCAGCCTTTTTTGAAGTAAAAGTCATCTTCATTTTTCAGGTGCGATACGTTGACGTCCGTACGGTTAAATGGAAGTCAGAGATTAATTTTATCAAGTACGCAATTTCTTCTTCCGTTGGCTAAGCCTTTCAAATTTAAAGAATTTTCACTTGAGTTAGTCATTGATTATTCTATAGCAGAATCTTTTTATATTTTCATATATTTGTCCGTCCGTCCGTCCGTCCGTCCGTCCGTCCCCGACCCCGGACCGTCCGTCCGTCCGTCCGTCCCCGACCCCGGACCGTCCGTCCGTCCGTCCGCCCGTCCGCCCGTCCGCCCGTCCGTCCGTCCCCGACCCCGGACGGACGGACGGACGGGCGGACGGACGGACGAACGGACGGACGGGCGGACGGGCGGACGGACGGACGGTCCGGGGACGGACGGACGGACGGACGGAATATATAAAAATATAAAAAGATTCTGCTATACAATAATCAATGACTAACTCAAATATATACTCGAATATGCTGGTATATACTCTGTTCGGTCCTACGGGTCCGAATGTTATTGTATATAATAATATAATCTTTAAAATTAAATTACTGGGAATCAACTAGGCTGAGCGGAGGATATTTTTACTCCTCTACCCGGGAGGAAAGACCCGGGCCAGGTCAATCCTGACCCCGCTGTCCGGCATACAGGCAATCGTACCCCGTCTTGCAAGACAATGTCCGCGCTTGGAGACGGCGGACCTCTGGTCACCAGCAATAGACCAAGCTTCGAAGGGTGTTCGCCGAATTCAAGCGTGGGTTATTCTCTGTCGCATTTATGACCCACAGTTGGTCGTCACATGTAGCAACTAACTTTCCCTGGACAGCGCGGTCGCAAGGGTCCGAAGACCCTGGCATTGTTTCTTACAGATACCTGGTCCTTCCTCCCACTCACCGAATGTTCAGCCTAGGGCGAATCTCCCCCCTTTTCCCATATACGCTAAGTTAGAATAATTATTTTACAAATTAGTTGCCAAGGGATCGTCATCGAGTGTACTTCTACTCCCGGTTCTTTCGTCGCGATTCCCTCAGACGTACGTCAGTCAGTTGTATTTTCTTATAATAGGGTACTGATGTTAACATCACCAATATTCGTTAATTCACTGTACCAAAACACAAACTTTTACCCCGTCATACTAATGACGACGGCCATACATGTAAATAGTAGTTGAATAAAAATATGATTACTTGTTAACCACTGTTTATTACACACGATGAGAAAATAATACGCCCCCGGGACACCTATCCTAGGATAGGAACATACTCGAATATCCTATATATACTCGAATATCCTATATACATTCGAATATACCCTTATATACTCGAATATGCTAGTATATACTCGAATATACTGGTATATATACGCGAATATACCATATATACTCGAATAACCCTATATATATTTACATATGCTCGAAGAACCCATGTAATCCCGATTACAGTGCATAATATTTGCATTTTTTTTTTTTTCGTAATAATTTATTCCGATGGAAGAAAAAAAAAAAAAACGTAATGCCAAAAGGTCCTAAGCGACAGCGACATAGGCCCTTTTGGCGTTACGTTCCCGAAAATTTCCGGAGATTTTTTAAAAATTATCGGAAAGTTAAAGCCAAAAGGGCCTATGTGACTGTCGCTTAGGCTCTTTTGCCTTCAACTTTCCGAAAATTTCCGGAGATTTACTAAAAATTATCGGAAAGTTAAGGCTAAAAGGGCCTATGTGACTGTCGCTTAGGCCCTTTTGCTTTTAACTTTCCGAAATTTTTCGTAGAATCCCCAGAAATTTTCTGAAAGTTAAAGGCAAAAGGGCCTACGTCGTGTCACATAGCACCTTATGCCTTTACATTTCCGAATCGTCGTTTTCGACGGATCTAAGTAAGTGTTTTTAGCATTCCTGAAGCGAATGGCAAAATTTCGAAAATTATAGGCCCTTCTGGCATCAAGCCGCGTTTTCGGCGCTTAGGACCTTTTGGCGTTAGTCACGCGATATATAAATGCGAGGGGCGGAATGATTAGCGCGAAAATGATGGGGAAGTCAGTATGTGCATACCAATTCGTAAGACCTTCGGGGTTCCGGATACTCAGACTTCGTTGGTTTCGTTATTTAGGGCAACGCTGTGGCAATTTCTCCGGGGAACCATGAAGAACTATCGACAATAAAATGAGGGGTGGTTTTTCACGATTCTAAGAAAGAGCACAACGTTGTCAATAAATTCAAATTTTCAACCCCCTAGAGCCGCACTGTATCTCCAAAACAGGGTTCCATTTGTTAGAGCGTCGCGTTCCTTTGACGATATCTTTCCGCTGGGGGAGACTAACGTACGACTAAAGTTTTCGAATTGGTATGGCGAACATGTCGCGATACTGAAAATACACCACGTGAAATATGGACAACCTTGGAACGTGGAATAGTCGAAGAACTTTACACTATCCAGCTCGTTGTTTCGTCATGTTTTTATTATTCGCGTACTGCAACCGCGAGGAATGGAGTCTCTATGCATATCTACTATTTCGAAAATGAAACCATGTACATACTTATTGTAAACGCAGGAAACAAAATCTCAGGTCACCTTCGCAAGAAACTACTGTCATAAATAGGCAACGTACGATTACTTGGTACATGGTTTGTTCATTTCATACTTACAATTAGTTTCTCGTATTTATAGATACGAAGATTTTGCAGATTGAAATATCTAAAATAACCTCTTTCAATAAAACGACCACAAGTACAAAAGCCGATTTCAGAACGAGTCAACCACTTCAGGAGAAAAAATTTGCCAGTTCGACATTCACCTACGAATTGCCTTGGGGCAAAGCTGATATGAGTCCACCAAAACTTTCTGCCTTTTTTCGTAGCAAACGGCATCAACATTCGATGAATCGTCCCGCCAAGTAAGTCTCGAGCTTTTTTCTTGAATTCCTGAAACTTTGTTTCAGGTTTCAGATTTTTTGCCGAAGAACGTATCTTCAGACTTTCATGGTATGAGTTGTTTCACTTGCCTTCACCGGTGATTGAATTCTGATGATCGGGTCGGATTGATTCGTGCTGCTATCACTCTGCGAATTGAATTCGTCCGGAATAATATCATCGTTACTTGTACACCAATGCGTTTACTGAAAAGCTATACAAAGTTACTTTGCTTCGAGTCACTTACTTTAATTGCCAATCAGGAGAGTCTAGCAAATTAATTGAAGCAATGAAAAATTAGTGTTTGGAACGTAGCAATGCGAACTTCCTACTCGACTTTTTCCATTTCTTGATTCTTTATTACCGCTCTAGGAATCCCCTTGTATTTTTATCGCCATTATTGTTCGATAATTGCCTCGTTAAAAGGGCTCAATATAATTGGTACAAAACTTGATGCCAAAAAATATATTATCGTCTTTTTAACGGTTCTGATTGTATTATCGGGACTGATAATTGTCTTGCCAACAGGCTAAAGCATTGACCGTGAATTTGAGTAACAAATTTTATCAAAATTTTCTAGATTATAGGTAGACGATACGTGTTGGTTTCTCAAGTCAAATAATTCTAGCGAGTATGTAAGAGAATGGAACGAATAGTTTATTAGCAGCTTGATGTATATTAGGTAAATCATGTCCGCGATACATCGCGATTAGAAGTACGTCTTACTTGATTGTTTCTAATCTGTCAGGTCTGTCCATTCTTTCTAATGGTTGATTCATCAATCAATCATTCAAATTCAATCAACGCGTTTTCAACGGTAATTTCAACATTCTTTACTGAGAATTCATGCTTCCTACTCCAGGCATTTTGTCATAGCATGCATATAAGTTCATGGAGAAATGCGTGAAGGTTCATAAGCAAGAAGCAGAGGTCAGAGGTTCTAATTAATTGATATGCAGCGTTATCTTCGACTAACTCCGATACGGTTGGTATTTTCGATCTTATGGATCTGGCTGCGCGTCTGTTTGATGGACTGATAAATACGTCAATCGAAGACTTTCCATCAACCCAACAACGCGAGGTGCTACATCCAGGTTTCCGTATTTTTTTGGGATGAAATCACTCGCTATCTGGTGGACTTTTTTGCATTTGCAATATTTTTGCCACATATGTATGTGTGTCAAGCGCAGTGTATAAAGCTCCCAAAATAACTCATGAAACATTTGGCCACATATTTATAAAAAAAAAAAAAGAACCGCTCTGGTAGAAAACGTGACTGAATAGCTCCGGTGGGTTTTCGTCATCTCGTCTAGCTTTGGAACGAAGCCCTTCATTATTTTTGCTACACAAGTTGAGCTATACAAACCGAGCAGTCTATATCCTGGGCTTTGCAGTCTATCACATGTTATGATTCCACTGCCGCAAAGGTAGGAAGATACCCATTGCAAATGTAGCCACACAGATGACAGATACGTGAACAGATTCAATGATTACACGCACAGGGAACCAACGGAGTATGAAATACTAGAGAAAAAAATGCAAAACTAGTCAGCGCCAGCCAACTCACCATATTCTATTCAATCGATGGATTCGGGATCTTTTGTCTCGATCACTTGATCAGTCTCATGATCTACCGCTCATGTATCATGATTCCAAGCAAAAAATGCAAATGATAATATCTGCAGTCCATCATTTCGTCACGATTTCAGAGAAAGGTAAATATTTTCATTACCTTGGTCCTTCAGTGTTGTACGTAACTTGTGTCATTTGCTTGTGTCATTCCTCACTGTACAAGCAAATGATGGTCTGTTGGTGCAAAAAAGAACGTGAAGTTCTCATAGAAGTGACTGCAAGATGAAATAAGTTCAAGTTACCGCAAGTAGAAGCTTTTTCGTGTACTAGAGTCCAGAGTATCTGAGTACCGTTGACTTGGAACAACCTAAATCCACCTGCTGGTCGAAAATTGGATGCCAAGAGAGAACAGGTACCATTTTGGCTGGAAACTGTTCTACGCACAATCGATAAAGCGCGGGGAACTCCCAGCGTTATCTCCGTGCTGCAAATAATTGCCTCGTAAAGGGCAGAAGGTCGTTCACAACGCGCGTGATACAACCAGCAAGTTATACGTCTACTAAAAACAATTCAGCTTGAGCTCGGCTCAGCCCTTTATATACATGTATTTATACCAGGATGAAATTTGTTACTGGCTCGGAAGCCCCGTGAACTTCGCTTGTAAAAGCAAATCCAGACTCTTCGCTCACATTTATAACCGGTCATCCGAGCTACATCACGGCAAATAAAAGTGAACGAAAATCATGACACGTCGCGTGGTTTTCTTCCCTTCAATTCATCGAGTATGAATCCGAAGATTTTTATACGATTTTGTGAATCATAACTCAATTTTGAATTATGATTTTTGCGTCGTACCAACGAGTGCTGGAAAAGCCATTACGCCACGTAATTAGAGAGTGGAAAAACAGAGCAACGTAATTAGAGGACAAAAAAAAAACAAGGAGTGTTGTCAATGTCGATATTTTCTGCAGACACGAATATCGGACGACGAGCTTTGAGTAGAAGAGATTATAAGGAATGTCATTGAGGAAAGAAACTGTTGACGAATTGAGGCTGCTATTGAGACTTGACCTTAATGCAATCTCACTGTTATGGGTATGTTTTTTTGTAGTATCTGGTCCACGTTGATCTGAGCGAATTGAGGATATGTTGACCGGTTAAAAAATAAAATCAACAGATTCAGTTCTGTTTTTTTGAACAGGCGTTGATAAAAAAATACTAATATGGATGGACAGCTGCAGATTCATAGCAAAAATGATACTTACTGAATCAATTCCTCTGCACAGAACCGGATAGAATTATAACAACATATATCTGGAGAACATCCGGGTCGGATGTGAGTGGTCGAAGTCTAGAACGCAATACAGAGACGGTGTCTTGAGGATTTGGATGAACTCACGAACAACGCCCTAACAAACTTGGATATGTAAGTTCGTTCCTTAATCCGCAGGTTATTTCCATAATATGGTTGGTGTAGGGAATAAATATACGTATTTCAAGTGGATTTTAAATATGTTTCACAAAATCCAAATGTGGTAGTGGAACCGTTTAACCAAATCTCGAAGATCCTGAAATTCCTCACTTGACGGCTTTCTTTCAAGGGCGTGATACTTGACATGAAATTAAAATGATTACTTCAAATTGTTTCACCGCAGGATTGTCAACGATAGAAGCGAGGTCAAAGATCCTGACTAACTATCTAGATTACAATCGGATGTTTCGAAGTTTGATTTCAGTTCGATCAAGATGGTAGAACTTTGTAATTTACTAATTAGATGTACTCAAGCTTCTCTTTGTGTAATTTCGCTTCCAATGAGGCTGTCACGAAATGAATAGTGTATCGATCGCTGTAAGACAATCCAAACCATAGCACGGTTCCTCGACTAGGATCCTAAAAAATACATGGATATTCTTTCCGTATTCGTAATTATCCTTGAACCTAAACGTTCACGACTATTTTCCATTCAAAATGCAAAAGCAGTTACAACAAAACTGTTTAAGCCAGGATCACGATCACGTCAACTTAACTTAATGGAACGGAACGTAACGTAAAGGAACGGAACGTATGAATTGCGGAACTTAACTTAAGCGGCCATTATAAAGACACGCTATCACCTCGAAAACGCGGAGAGCCAAAAATCCTACACCACTCGACTAATCGGAATGAAACTTTAGAAATCAATGCATTGTTTTGTCAGAAAGTAGAGCGATGTTTCATTTTTCAGAAATTTCAAAAAAAAATTTACAGATTCGATATCGACTGCATAATTTCTCCGTTACCTTTCCGTTAAGTTAAGTTCCGGCATTCATACGTTCCGTTCCTTCAAGTTACGTTCCGTTCCGTTACGCTAAGTTAACGTGATCGTGATCCCGGCTTAACGGTTGCGATATCTTCGGAACTAAAGCCTGGAATATCAACATTTTAGAGAGCTTTTACCAAATTGAAACTTTTGTAGATCAGCGCTGTACTCCTCACCTTGTCACGAATTGATGTATCAATGTGTTCTGATACTCATTCACATCGATCACATTTCAGGAATACTGCACCAAATATATCCCGTGATACGTTCCTAGCTAGCAGCAAAATGAGGAAAAATTAGAGAAAAGGACCGTGTGAATTTGATGGTTGAAGCCAATCTGGTTACGAGAAGATCTTTTTTTGGACCAGTCAGGAGTTGATGTAGTGACATAATGCATTTGACTCATTTGGTTGACGATCAATTACGAGTTGAGGGAAAGTCGCTTAAGGTATAATTGATGTGGCCAAGTTGCAGTTTGATTCATAACTTCAGGATGGAGTTGAAGTAGTTGGATTCGTAGTTAACTTGTTGTTCGCGGTCATGCAGTTGACGGTTCACTTCAAATTAGAAAATATGTTCTCGTGGTTGACCGTGCGAATTAATTGCCAAAAAACTTTGCCAGATTTGTCGTAAGGGATGTAGCAACCCCTAGCAAAGTTTATCGAAAAGTCTTGGAAACACGACATTCAGTGTCAGTCTAATCATTATTTCTCACCAATAACAACCACTTGCAATAAATATAATTTCGTCGAAGGAAGGACACGTTCGGCTGCCTCGATCCTTGACTTGACATTGCGTCAGCACGATATTCAACGGCGTACACAGTATCTCAAGATCAGTGAAGTATTGATGATTTAGACTTGCGAAAGATGTGAAACGAATAATATAACAGGGCAAAGATATTGGCTGGTGTGCATAAAGCGGAGTAGATGTGAATACTTTAAGTACCTACTTCAACATGGAAATAAAAACTTCTCTATTGTTGGATATGAACTCCTTTTCCGTAGTACTTGCTCCTATATGCGTATACAGTAGATGCATCGTACATAAGCACACAAGAGTTGACGGTATAGTGACTCGGAGTATCTACTCTCGGGTTCAACGAGATATTCTATGTTTAAACCACTCGTAGCATTTACTGTCCAGCCATATTAGCGAAGCTGCTTTTTCCAGCAACTTTTCCATACGTGATTCTGTTCCCAAAAATTTGCTTCGGTTGCATTTGCGATTAACGGAGCAAGAAAAAAAGTTCTAGTTACGAAAATCTGCAGGTTCATCTGTACAAAATTATTAGTTTGCTGATATTTCAGCAAGTGGAATTATGAGTTTTTTTTAGGTATAACGGATCTATAAAATGCGCTTTGACTTTAAAGAATGTAGTTCAGTTTTCGCCGATACTTTGAGTGATTCAAGAGACACTGACGGTTTTCGTGACGTGATAAATGACGAAATGATTTCTTTGTCTGTTCCGAAATGACACTTATTCGAGTTCTCGGTAGTTCAAGACAAAATACGCTTTTCGATCCAAGTAGATTCAATCGCAAGTTTATTTCTTTTCGGCAGTTTAACTCTCAGCCATATATCTATATATCTACCCCACTTACCCAGATCGTGCAGTCTAAAATAAGTCAATAGTTACTGCGAGGGTTTGAGAGGAGATATCTGGAGATGGCTCTCAACAAATCTGCGGATAAAATAGCTGGTACTATGTCCTGAATTCTATTTTCCGTTTGAGCCAAAATTCTGGTGGGGAATATCCTTATTTATACGATGTGAAACGACGTGGCATTTTCTAATACCTGAATAAGTTAAAAAATTTATTGAAGCCCGAGGAAATTCACAAGTTATTATTATTTGTCGAATTCCAGGAATAATGGAAATACGCTTTCCATAATCTTCATAATCACATCTCTGTAATAATTGAGTGGCTTAACATCTTTGGTTACATAAAATGATTTTCGTCCTTCCATTCCGAGTCCTTCCAATTTTGGCCTCGTAAAATGCAAGCTCAATCTACAGTCGGGATTGTCTTATGAAATGAACTTATGCTCGGAGCTACACTTTTCAGTTTAATATAATTAGAGAATGTAATTATAGATAACGTTATACCTCGAGCATCTCGTAGTTTGCGATAAGACCAGCACGGCAGAGTGCTCGTTTCTCGAGTATAAAACGAATTAAAAAGCGCGAATAGATTACCTACTCCTTTATGGCTGAGCTAGCTATATTACATTCAAGGAATTATCCTACCAGACTTGTTTGTATAATAAACATACATACGTATGAAAAGGTAACGATTTGGTGTATGAAGAATTGTTAATCAGCCTATGCGGCCAAACCGCAACCAAACCAAAAGAGGCTAAACGGTCAGCGAAAGCCTCTGTTCCTCGTCTTTGTAAGAATTCGCCTGAAGTGATAAGAAAAAGTCTACCCCTCTCAAACTTTGCGACGCCCTTGTTCGGTGTTGCTGAAATAATTAAGATGGTTTGGTTTGCGCTTGCAAGAGGGTCAGAAGGCAACAAGAGTGTGAGATAAGCAAAGAGGAAAAGCCGATGAAAGTTTTACCCAAAATAAACCAGAAAATAAGACTGCCTCGTTATATAAGAGGCCACGCTTCACCACTAATTATAATAATTGAGGTGAACTTGAGGAACAATTCTGAACTTTCTGATGTCATCCCTGGTAATCGAGGTATGAATGACTTCCAGACAAATCAGTATTAGAAAATGAAATTGATACATCATTTGAACATGCACCGGATATACTCGTTGCAATCTCTTTCGATTGGAATCGGTAAAGATTTGTGAATTGTAATTATTCACCAGAGAAGATCTGACGATTTGAAATGGAAAATTGAAATATTGATCGCAGGAACGTTGATAATGGTCAATTTTTGTTCAACTGACGATGAAAGTCCTCACTTATCAATGTCCAGATGATCGAAGCTGCGATTTGTAACTTTAGCGAGTGGCTGCTTGAACTGGAACCAAGCGTTTAACTTCTAGCCTGGAAATATCGAACTACGAATCAATTGATTTTCAGTCAATTTTCACGTATACTTTTCTCCCCCATCTACTCTCATCCCTTCTTTCTATCTCATTTTTCGTCTCCCTTTTTTCTGTCAACCTCGTTTTCTCTCCCTATCCTTCGGAGCTCGAAAAATCGACTCTAAAACTATGTGGTCCTCCACGCGCTACTCTTAGGTTCTTAAATTCTGAACCCTTCGCTATTGAATCTACTTCCGTTTATTATCTCCGTCTAGAATGGCAAGGCTATACATAGGAAAATCGGTAAAGCTCCAATTCGATTTGTACGTATGTAGGCAAATTTAAAAGGCTTACCACGCGAATTCGTAAGTAAATTAGCTTCACAATAGAATCACTTTGGGTAAGAGAGTCGAGGGTTTATACCTAAAACTGTTGACGAATCTTTATTTATCGTGACATGAATACCAGCTGAGAGTCGACTACTTGGGAAATCAGCCAAGTCGCCGGATTTATAATATTGATTTACCAATAGATTTTTTTCTGCTACTTATATAGTGTTTCGTCGTTGTTGAATTTGTCAAGGTCGTTTCAAGTCCTGACAAATTAGGCAAACCATGAGAATCACGGATACTCCTGAAGAAGCTTTTGATGAAATTCAAATGGACATAGTTGGCCCTGTTCCCCTGACAGCTAAGGGAAACAAATATTTATTGACATACCAAGATTAACCCACCGCTGTCACCACTTCATGAAAATTACGGTTCTCACCTCAACCAGCTATCCCCACTCTCAAGTTCAATTCAAATCCGGCTCAATTTTAGTAATTCAAAAATCAGAATTTGTTACCAAATCGACCATACTATGTCTAACAATGAATTTTCAAATAACTAATGTTTTGATAAGTTCTTTCTGAGTAGAGATAGAATTGATCATGTTCCGGAAAATTTCTCCCAAAAGCAACCGTATCGATAAGAATCTCTTTCAGAATCGACTGCTCCAAAACATTTATTTTACATCTGGCAGATTCTAGAGAAATAAATTCCGCAACCGGTGAAGTCCGATGCAAATGATTTGTGCGATTTTCTAAATCCATATGTCTCATCTGCATTGGATTTCTGTAATCAACTCACTATCGCATAACTTTCACAGACTGTAAAAATATTCAATACCACCAAAGATCTTGAAAAGTATTTGATTTTTGAGTTTAACCTGATCACTGTAGGGGGGGGGGGGGGCTACTCTATTTGACCCGGGCAGAAATTCGAAACTTTTCCTATTTTGAAACCAAGTAAAGAAGCGGGGTGTCATCCCCATCTAAAAAATTGTACTTTACGGTACAACCTTTACGCAAAGTTTGGAATCCCCGGTTCCTCTCAACCCATTGCAGCACGCGGTTGAACTTCGCGTCGGGTCGATTAGACCCCCCCCACTACACTTAACGGGTGCATTCCATCAGGCAATAATGCAGGTAAATTTTTCAGTTTTTGTGTTTTTTGAACTATTTAGAGTACAATTTGACGTCGTATGAAATAAGGATACGTTGTCTACGTGTGCACGTGAGTTAAATGCAAAAAATGGCGGTACGCTCTGGGGGATGATGTTTCCAAAAATCAGTGTTTTGTGATTCATTCGAACATAATTCTATGGTTAACACATTCTTTTCAATCACAATGAAGAGTTTTACATTGAAAAATGTGTATATTTTCTAGCGAAATCTCCCACATTCACACCTTAAAAAATGCAGATGTTCGTGTGAACAACACACTCTTGAGCTTTACGTGGAATTTTGATCCGTTCCATCTTATCAATTTGTCTTCGAGTAATGAATTTTTGACGAAAGATTTTTTTCACGAGCTCATCATTGTTGTTTATAATATGATTGGTTCAGTGAATCTTGTTTTTTTTTTTTTAGATTTTATTGTGTAGTAGAAGCCTTAAGCATGACACACACTAGTTTTCGAAATTTTTGGGAGTACGTTTTCGATTTTTTTTTCATGCTTTGGGTCGATTTGACCCCCCGCCACACTTGAGTGTTGCAAGAAAAGCCCTACACTGATCGGGTAAAGTACGAAATTTCGAAGTTCCAGAACTTCAACAAAATGCCCTGAGAATTCCTTGTTCTACTAAACATCCAGCTGTTATGGTGACTTGCTACGTTTGTAGATCCAGCGGATAATTCCGAGATTACAGAATCTGAAAATTTCTATTACTAAAAATGAATTTCACTCATATTCTGTAAACGAACATATGAAAGTATGAAAAAATTCATTACTTCGCTATGAAAATTAACGGATTACCGAAGGCAAGCCACAGCGATGAAAAGTAAATTAAAGTTTTAATAACCTGTGATCCTCGCACAGATAAAAGTGAGAGAGGACGCAGCCACCTGATTACAGTTGCGGATGGTTTTAATACCAGCTACCAAGAGGAAAATGTATGAACCAGTTTACCTAGTTTGACGTCGTTTCCTACCATTTTATGAATAGCGAGAGAGAGCCCATAGTTTGTACCTCGACAGCAGTTTACATGCTTTCTATTTCACGTGCATAGGGCGATTGCGCCTGTGGCTGGCTAGTTAACCTGAATTCTGAATTGAAATGTGAGCCAAACGAAGATATTTTCTTGAAAAATTCGAATAATGTCCCGTTTTATGAAAACAGCAGGTTTCTTTTTCCCCTTTTCATATCGCATTTTTTCCGTTATATCTACTGTTACCTTCACCTTTTCCGTGAATATTTTCATTGAAAAAAAGGTTGGGTTCACTCGTGAGAAGCTGCCCGTGTTAAAATACCGATAGTCGACTCTCGTAGAGAATTTCCTTCCATGATGTATACACAATTACAGTATTGATGATGAATAATCGATGGAATTGCATACCAAAGCACTTTGCAGAAAGGACCACCAATCGAAAGGACTCAGTTCCTTCTAAGTATAATAAAGTTGCGGCAAGGAGAACTTGGGATTGCATTAGACCTACTCGTGGTATTTACAGACGATCATCTACCGTTTATGAAAAAGCCTCGAACTTTGCGTCTGACTTAAAATTGATAAAATATACGCCTGGTAACGTTACGATAGCAAACAGCCCATTATCCCTGATTTCCAAAGCTTTCGATCCCATCTCTATTACCTTCTGAACAAGCTCAAGGTTCATATATAAGTCATCTGTTCGTTGCAAACTCGAAACTTTTGCTATTCTAAATATTTCCCATATCGTCAATAGCCTCGAGTTACTTAGAGCAGTTTGAATGGAGGCCACGACTAAAGTTTTATTCGAATAATTTGATGCATTCGACATAGGTGATCACAGTTTTGCTGAACTAGCGACTTGATCCTAGAATGCATGTAGCATTTTTTCCAGATTTTAACTCATAACTGGGGTAAATATCTACCCCACGCGTTCTTTATAGGCGCAATCACTCCAGTTTGTAGCAAAAGGAAATGTCAGTACATCAATCCCTCCGTTTTTCCACGAAGTAGAGAATGGTTCATGGCAAATTTTATTTTATTGAAGTTTAGTTAGTGAAAAACCCGTTTAAACGCCGGTATCTGCCGGATATCAGCGAAAATCGCGTCTTTCCAGCAAAAAATTATAGCTTTTTGTCGGATCAACCGATTCGCAAATATTCCGGAGCGATTTGGAGAGGAAGCATTGAGCTCACGTCAATAAAATTTGTTGAACTATGGTCGGTTCAAAAAATATACTCATTTCGGAATATGAAATCGGTGAAAATTCGGAGTGTGGAGATACGAAAAAAGTCAATGAAAACGTAATAAAAAAAGCGTTTACAAGGGGTTATCGTATGTTATCCGGTTTACGTAATAGTATATCATTGATAACTATGACAAATTGAAGAAGGAATCGTACAATCAACTTATCCTACTTCAGCGTAAATGTTACAATCCACTGTGCTGTGATCCTGGCAGACGGTCCTTCGGCATCATTGACTAAAGACTTGGTCCTTGCGAACCTTTGTTATTGCGGACAGAGAATGCACATGTCACCGGTTTTTTGGCCCAAGCCTCGGTGATATAAATAATACCTATAACCACTGGCGCTCAAATCACAAAATAAGAAGTACAACGTCTTGATTCTAGTCAAGAAAGTAAAATTCACTTATTGCCAGGAAATACCAACCGCAATTTTAGACTAGGGTAGATACCCACTCCAGTGGTTTTTAAAAAAGTTTTACTGGACCGTCAGCGAGCAGCTGTTGCTATTGCTGACCTGAGCTGATGACCAGATAGTAAAACTAAATTATGGTCACGGTCCCCATCCGAAAACGTCAATTTCTAACTTAGACGCGGAATTGGAAAGTCGATTGGGGTGTTTTTTTCTTTGCCAGTCATGTGTTCTTGGGCTAATTGAAATACGTGTGATACTCAAGGAATATCGTTGCATCTATTCTCATCATACTTCTTCAAAATGACCATTTAAAAACGTTTCTAGGGAAAAAAAATTAAGTTGACCGGAATTCGTTGCTCTCCAAGAACTCGGAATTCACAATGACAGCTTGTACACCGTTCGATCTGCAGTTGCACTCTTTTTTCTCAAAAATGTTTCCACAAGTGCATACATCTTATCGTGATTGCCAAAGTCAGCCTTCTTCACGCAAGATGAATAGGTACAATAATTCTTTGGATGACGGGTGTGTGTGAATTTTCACATCGGGCTTGTTTGCTGTCGCAACTGCAGAAAGCTCGCTTGATCCTGAAAGATGAAGATTCCTTGTATTTTTCACTTCAGCTGTGACTTGAGCTATAGTTAAGCTGAAAATTTACTCCTTCAGTCTTCTCGCACATCAACTTATTGACAGCTGGCTGAGGATGAAGACGATTCTCTCTGTGCCACACCTGTGACGAAACTTTCATAATTCCATACGTGTAAAGCTTTTCCCTAAGGGTCTTCCGCAGTTTTGCCCCTCGTCACAGTTATGAAAAAGTGCTTGAGCTGTTTTCAAAGCACTTGATATTTAGCCACTGGTGGTTGGAGTGATATGTATGTCAGACATTCAGACAGTCACTTGTCAGTCATATCATTAAAACTTATCCTGAAAATTGATACATATATGGAAGTTATATGTAATACAAACAGTTTCGAAAAGCGTTCAGAGTTTGGGACTGTAACTTCCAAATGGATCAAGCTAGTCGGTGCGTAGAACTTTTTTTTAAAGAGAGAATGGAACGAAAACACCAAAGTTCAATTCACTCGGTTCGTCAGGGAACGCTCGTTAACGATCGCCTCTTTCAAATTCGCGAATAATCCAACTTCGGTCTTGCATGATTAATCAACGTTCTATAAGCGTACGATTGCCATTATTATTCATTACAGTTCTCCCGATCAATATATTCAATGCTCGATGTAATCCTTTGATCCTTATACAAACATATTATGTAGCCACACACAGGAACAAGCATACGTTTCGAAATTATTCACAGAATCACCAAAACAGTTTTCTCGTTCGGTATTAAGATCTACTATACCACCCTCTTGAAGGGACAAGTAGAGCTTGAAATTTTGAAAAAAATTGCTTTCTGATTCTTCTTTGCACCAATGCCTGATAATTGACCTAAAATGCGTTTGTCTCAGAACTATATTTTCGAAGCTGAGATAGATTGAACCAATCGTTTCGTTTTCTTATTTGCAGATGAGTGAAATTTGGCATTGAAATGCTCATAGATTGAATATTTTCTCTACAATACATTGTAGTCAGGAGTTTTCTTTACTAAACGCCGGGGTCACGTTTTCCGGAAAAATCAGATTTTGGAAAAGTTTAATCAGATCAACAGTACGACCAAATCCTAACGACTGCCATAATTGATTGATGACTAAAGGGGAATTTAATTTTGTAGATATGCAAAATATTGAACGTATCCTACAAATTCAAGCTATTCTAGAAGATTTCGAGCCCTCGTCGCCACGCGCCTTGACGTCCTATTTCGTCGAGACTGTAATCTTGGGAAGTTTGCTTGGCAGGAATGGATATTAAAAAAATCGCCTTGGGCCTATCCAGCTGAACGCCTTTCCGTAAGGTTGTGAGCTGCCAAAAAATGAATTTGTCGGACGTGGCTTTTTACCGACCGAAGTCTTATATGGAGCTTGGGAACAATAGATTTAATGCAGCCGGCGCTTTCAGGCCCTGAAATACGCCAAATTGACACTGTAATTTCACGCCTCGTGACCCTATGTGTATAAATTCGTATATACGTAGACATATAGGTAGGTAGCGAGGCAGCAGCACTGAACTGCTCGATTAACTCAGGTCTTTATAGGTAAAGAGGTCAAAAAAAAATCGCTTTGTCTAAAATTTCACGGTTCAGCGAAGACATTTTTTTTTTCAATCAATTTTTCGTGAATCAAGTAACTTTGGCGCGTCTCCCTATAGGTGTATGTAATTCACGTAATCCGTACGTCTCTCCGGATACAATAAAAGATATCTGGAAGGATTTCGTCCCCACCAGCACTGCAATTTTGATATTATTTTTCATTTTTTTGTAATCTAAAAAATAATCCTATCGCAGAATTTCACGCTGAATCCATCAAGCATAGGCTGTATCAGTGTAGTTCCAAATCCCCAAAGAATAACCATCGCTAAAAATAGAAACACAAATTATTTTCAATTTAAAGCTTACTAACAATCATATCAGAAAATATATCGCAGGTGTTCGCTTGCTCGCGATGATAAATTATTATTTTTTCTATTCATATAAATATTTTAGATTGTGCCTAATTCAGATATAATTAAATATGGTTGGTCAAATCGTGAATGTTGCAAGATGTGTTCTCATTATTGGCTTCTGTAGGTTCTACTGACATAGGGCTACAGAAAGTAGTGATGCTAGTTCTTACCGGAAGAATTGTGGTGGTTGGAATTTTGTTTCAAAATCAGATTGAAGAAGTTTGATCGTTGCGATCATTTTTTATTTTTTCACTTGTCCAATGAGCCTTCGCGTCATTTGAAATTGTTCATTGTAATTGCAAAATCTGAGAGTCTATCAAGCCTGCGTGAAGTACGGGCTTTCTTCTGAGCAGGTCTGTCAAGATTGTTAAGGGTGGACTCCACCAAAATTTTGAAAAGAGCAGTTGTTCATTTTTCAAATTGTCAAAAAACGGATACTTAGAATTCCAGATTATGGTGGGATATGTTTTGAAAAAAGTTTCAATCAAGTTTATCTGCGATGAAAGTTCATGTGCAAAGAACCTTTCGCAGAATCTGTCCTTCGCAGAGTTGCGAAAGGTTCCTTGCGCACGAACTTTCATCGCAAAAATTAGAAACTTTTTTTCAACAGATATCCTACCATAATCCGAAATTTGTGGTAATTGTTTTTTGATTGAACGTTTTTTGGCCATCTTAAATACGAAAAACTACTTTTCACAAAAATTTCAGTAGGGTCTTCCCAACATACAAGAATTGGATTAATCTCATTTCAAAAAGAATTCCGATAGCCTCCAAAGCACCTTATCGATTTGCTACTTCGTATGTATGGAATGAAAGAAGCTTACCAATGCGTAGTCAACTAGGGTGGGTTTAGAACAGTGGCCCACGTTTGGAGCAGAGGAAATTTGGAACACTGGAAGCTTTTAGCTCTGGGGTGAAATTAGGAGAGATGGCACAGCCTCCAAGAGACACAGCACGGTAGGTATATGGAAATGCAAAGACACTTGAGACGGAATAACAAGTATAAGTCTATAGATACATTGTGTCAAGATCATCCCCCGTTTCGTCCACTTCGAAGTGCTACTGTCAAGCTGTTTTCACATCTGGTCTTATACTATATGGGTTGACAAGGCTGATTTTGCTCCCAGCTATTTACTTCCTTTACTCGCAACTTGCTCATCATCGAAATGATGAATAATTGGAGTTCTAGAGTCGAGGTACATCTCCTTTAATTATGGGTGAGGTTCAAGCTAAACTTTTTAAATTCCAGTTTAACCCCCCAGGTGAAACCCTCCTAGTGTCAAGTAAGGATTTATTGATTCTAGTTCTGACTTACATCCATTAGAAGCTCTTAATCCATTCCGTAGCTATTAGTCCATGACTCGAGACGCATTTCTGTGTGAAACGTGAAGTCATTAGGATACAGACCCCTTGTTCTCAGCTCTATACCTTTCGATACAAGAAATACAATTCCATCGCTATACTCAGACTAACACCGAACTATATCATTCTAATTTCGAAGGGACAATTACGTCACGATTGAAAAAATTGAACATAGTCGAAAACCAACTATTTCCCTCGCCAGGGTTAATTTCGAGTCGTCATAATCACATTAGAAAAACGAAGTCTTTCCGTACTCAAAGGGATAAATTGATTTTGGACGAAGCAGGTATGTCTCATTCTGCGAACCACGACATACTGGTTTCCTCAATTGGATCAGAGATACAAATGCATATGAATCTTCGTTGCTTTTGCTGCACGCGATGTAACTTCATCCTTTTCTGCAGCATTTGTGATTGTTCCATGAAAACAACTAGCCGATGTAACAAAGGCTTTGGAGTATGAAAACATCCTGCAAATCTTATTTTCCAACTTGAACGTCATCTGCTCATGACTCTTGAGGTCGGATGTCGAGGCCTCTGGGACTTACATCATCTGAATGGTGGAAATCTGTGAAGCATTCTGGTCTGAACGTTTCATCACATTTCTTTACGTTCGATTTAAATTTTTCGCACTCACTTCTGAATATGTATAGCTGAAATACGCCCTGTAGCAACTATCAATTTACCCAATCTGTCATCACCGTGATTCACTCCTCGTCTAAGGGGAATAGCAGCTCGACTTGGCAGAATCAGCGGAATATGCCGTTCCAATTGTGCTTAAATTTATTTTAATATTTTTCTCTCGTTCTTGAAGAGCTAGCATTGTGTAATATTTTTCATACATTCCGATCAGATGATGTATGCATTTTTAACATCATTTGCTGCTTTCCACAAACTGTATATTTGTGAATATATTAAATAATTTATTCGCAAACATTTTTCTCTCAAACTTTATGTATTTTAAAACAGACTTCCGTATCCAATCTCGTACGAAATTTTGAAACCACACTAACGGTATAAGAATTCATACAGCAGGGGGGATTAAGACTTTACCTAATGGATCTTCAGGCTTGGTAAATTTTTCTGAAAAAAATTACACCAAAATATGGTAAAATTACCGAGTAGAAGCCAAAACTTTTGACATCGTGTAGAATTTGGTATTCCCCAGCTGGTTCAGAAATTATGAATTATTTAATCTTGGGGAGTTAGATAGGGAGCCTGAGTCTGTGTGCCAAAAAGAGCTCCGCGATTGAAACCCGCCCTTTGGAACACCGAAGGTATAAAGCGTTGATACATTTTTTCAGCACCATTTCCCGTGAAAGGAGCCTCGCGATGGCTCGAAATTATAAATTATACATTTTGTCACGCGAAAAGCTTGGATGAAATTATTAATCGCAGTAATAGAGTTCTTCAAAAGAAGGCAGATTGCCACAGACAAATATTTGAAAGATTCGCAGATTCAGGAAAGTTATCTGAAAAAGTTTGAAAAAACTGCAGTATACAAAACCAAGCGTAGAACAATGTTCAGTTGAACTGAGATTCTTCGGATGTATTAATACCTTAGTTCGCATCCATGAAGATTAGTCACAGAGATATGAACTTTTAGGTCATTGCAGTAAATGAAACACTGCCATTCCTAATGTGCATGGTTTCGCTTTTCGCATTAGAACGTTTTCAAACTCTCAGCGTTACAGTATTTCCGTAAAAATGACATCATATGTATATATGTACATACGTGGAAAATATAAATAATATAAATAATTTTCCCGCGTTCTTCTGGCTGTAAAATTGCAATGCTTACAGCTTGAAAAATCTCAATTGACGTCGGAGCGTCACACATCAGAAATGTTGGTATTTTTCTACCCTTACCCTGAAAGTCCGCATACCTCTGAAATTTTTCATCATTCCAGGTATACATTCCAGCATCCATAGTAGTTACATCCATTTTTCAAGTCACGTGCATCGCTGGTACGTATGCAGTGAAATTTACCGCAGCTGCGTCGATGTGCAGGCATTTTTCAAAAGTACTGATTCACAGAATCAGTACATCCTACCGATTCGATCAGTTCGAGTTCGTCAATTTCACTGATTGACTTGGTAACATCTCATGAATCCGCGGTGCAGATACCAATGACTGCGACCACGGGAGACTAATCATCGATTAATTATTGAAGGTTACCAGCGTATAGGTAGAAAATATCGGGAGTTTTTTTTTCGACTATAACGTGGAGGTTTGGAAGTGTGCGACCAATAAGTTATGTCGTGTTACATTACCCGATAATGCCATCTGGAGTCCAGGAATACTGGAAACCGCTGCCAAGAGTAACCCCATACATCATCAGTAAAGCTATGGAACCATAGGTCACCCACTTCTTATAAATCGCCTCCATTCATTCTAAAATCCTTCTATTTTCTGTGAGCCTTCCCTTCCCTTCTTCAATTAGCTCGATGAAAAACGAGTAAGCTACAGCTTCTCAAATAATCCAAAATATGTCCCATTACGCGCTGCTCAATCGTATGTCCATCATGCAGGTAATATATTCTCGTACAATATGTGATATCCTGCTATACCGATAAGTAAGTGGTACGTATATGGATCTTGATTATATTAATGTATAGACTCCCATCCTAAAATTGTCACTTCATTGATTCTAAATGATATTTTTGAAGCTCTTCAGTTTGATTTGTCGATAACAGCCTGCAGATTTCTCGTTCAGTGCTATTGCATGTACTACTGTGAGACTCAGATTAGGATTTAGAAACATATTTTTTATTTTTTTTTCGTTAGGTCAAATTTCCATTGGTCTCAAGGAAAATGGATCTCTATCATTTTATTAACGTTTCTTTTTACCCTTAACGCCCATGAGTCGAAAAATGGCAGTTATGTGAGTGCAGAAATGACATATCTTCAGGTTCTATGTATTTTCATGCGTCATTCGACAGTAAATTGATTTCATTTTTTTCCGTTTTTTTCTTCTTCGCTTCCTGATTTTTTGTACAACTTAGAAGGGTTTTCAGCCATTACAATATTATACCATTGTCAATCATCTACAGTCTAGTGGAATCTTTCCTGGCATCTATTTTCCCCGATAATCTCATCTTTTTGCTTGAGATTGAAATCTAAAAGAATTGTTCACGGATTTTTCTACATCAATTAACAATATGGTCTAGAATTCGATTTATTACTCCGAGCTGGATTCAATTGTGCTCATTAATTATTATGGTATGCGGATTTTCAACTCACATGTTCAGACATTGCACTTTTGTACTGCATACAACGTGCCAAGTGCGAAATTCACACGTATTTATCCGTCCCCATCGTAGACGTAACAAATCATCATTGCCATTAAAGTTATTACAATAATTAGTATCAAGTCTCTCTAATTTCACGCTCCCTTAAATTCCGTCTCGACCACAATCCTCGCTGTAGCTTTCACGCTGGGCTGCATCGGACTCTCCCCATCTCTCTTTCCGGCATATGCTACAACGTAGATATATATATATATATATATATATATACATACGTTCTCTAAGGGGATGTCCGTTAATTAGGGAGGGCGATAGAACTTTGAGTAGGTATTTGACCCACCATGCCCCCCATGTAAAGGCTGTTCGGCTTCCTGATAATCTCTTTGTCCTGTACGAATTCTCATTTTCAGATTATTCAAATTTTAATAATCATACAGGCACATAATATTGTGCACTTGCATACAATTTTAAATGGCTCATATACCTGCTGTATGAGCATAGGCGAAGTTTGTAATACGGGGTAATTATTATTATCGTTATTCCCTCCCGATACTTAGCACTAAAATATATTACCTACCCAAGAATGAAGAAAACTTGGAAATGAAAAAGTCTTGCTTCCAACTCTGCCCCAGAGCCCGAGCTGCCTGCTCGACTCCATAATGAGTTTCCAGTAGTTGAATAAGCTCGATTAAATAACATGCCCCGCCGCGAAACTTGAAATAAGGTAATATACCTCTGGCCAATTTTTATCACATACTTGAGGAGAATTGATTCGATTGCTTCAAATTCAACCCGTTGATTCTAATGTTCAGCCATAGAGTTATGAGTGGAATTATACTATGCATTAATTCAGTAATATTGACGGACATGTTGACGGCACTATGGAAGAACGTGCTGTCTCAAATTGTGCCAGAAGAACGTACCTACTATCTAAGATTGTGCTAGTAGAACGTGCTATCTCAAATTATAGAAGAAGAACGTGATATCTTAATCACGGCCGATATTTTCATTGATACGTCACTGGAATTTGGGATAGCAAGATCTTCTGGCACAATTTAACACAACACGTTCTTCTGGCACATTTTGAGATAGGTAACACGTTTTTCCATACTGCCGTCGATGTGACGTTGTACCACAAACAACTAAAGAAACGTACATACAATATGAACAGCAAGTAAAGTTTGATCAATAATACCTAACCACTTTCGTACAGCGGATCTTGATATTCGACATTTTTTCAAGGGCTGATATTGTCCTAGTATCGGTTAACCTTGTCAACTTAGTAGCAAAGTACTAAACTTATACCGTTCGAACACCTTTAGCACGTTACTATGTATGCCCAAATGGAACTGATGATCGGCTTACCTGTAGTGATTAGTATTACTCAATTTTCGTCTAAGAATCAATCAATATATTGGCACTTGAAACTTTTGCAAGGTTGAAGGTCAACCGTAGAAGCTCCCCTTCTCCATTCGCATAACAACGCACGAGGACTAACTTGAACAGCCTACTGTTTGGTTCCCCTTTGGCACTGTCCTTGCCTTTGTCACAGCCTGGAAAGCGTTCCCAATCGTAAGCACAAGCTTGCAGGCACGTTCGCCACCGTACTCAGCTAACACAGATTTATACAGTTTACACGGCAGCTTAATACCTCCAGCCTTATTTCCTGCTACCCTCTCTTTGCCACCCTTCAAAGAGTAAGCTGAGGCGAACTGAAGCCACGACCGCGAAGGAAGCAATCGATCCATTTTCGTCCAGCATTTCTTCTATACCCCTTCACCTTCACAACCTTGAAGCTGCTTGCCCGTGTCGTGACAATAAAACCAGGGAAAACCACTTGTATCTGATATACAGGGTGCTTCTTATGAATAGCCGGAATAGCGCGATGTTTCAAATGCTGGTCATTGAAATCTCACACGTCTATTTTTAGGTTCTGAAAAGCTCTGCCTAAGAACCACTTGGAATAATTTTTCGTTACTGGAATTCGAGGCCAATATCCTGGTTCAAAATTGCAACTGAAATTTGACAAAATTCGAGATCTCATACTTGGGATCTGATGATAGTTCTTTTGTGGAAGGTATGCTTTTTCGCATACATGAATTTCACGTTTGAACCAGGAAATGAAAAGGTTGAATGTGCCGATAAAAACGTAGGGTTCAAATGCGGAAAAACCCTGTGCAAAAAATGTGTCATTCAGGGACACTATTCATGGGAAATAGTATAACATTCAGGGAGAAATGAGTTGGAAACATTGAAAAAATACATGTACAGTCACACTGGTATTCAATTCACAGAACATAGCAATAGGCTTAACTCTCGTGTTTATAAGCTCTGCGTTTTCATGCTGTACATTTTTGCATCGTAGCACATGTGTATTTAAGTGCATGTATGTATGTAGTGAGCCTCTATTCAAAGAGTCTTTTCTAGATAATAGCGCTAATCTTTCTCCGGTTCGATACTTCACCGTGAATAATTGAAGATGGATAAGAAGGAGTTTCCTGCTACTCCGACAATAAGTCATTTATCGGAAGAGAGACGTCGTGCCACATTGGAGACCATTTACGGTACTTAAGTATTGAACAGTTGTACAAGATTGCCGGTCCACTCAATATGCTTTTTCTTAATCCCAAAATAGGGTATAATCAGTCAAGTGAATTTGCCCGTAGGAAAGTTTAGGCAAATTACATTTCCAATCCATCAGTGATACAAGCTGGTTCTCAGTTGTCTGGTCTGATGAAATTGGGCGAAAACACTTCGCACCTTGATTACGTTGGATAGCGAATGGACATTTTAGCCATAGGATTACCAATTGCATGGGTAATTATTCCGAGATAATAACGAACGGTGAATCGCGAAAGCTGATTAATCCAGTACTAAAGCTGAGAGCCTAAGGCTCGATCTCTCCAAAGATGAGGAGCTTATTTCATTCAGACGATGAGTTAAGATTTAGTTAAGCTCAGTGAGGTCATGGAAAAGAGGGAATTGGGTCGAATCTTCAATATTCTCCCAGTGGCAATTAATCGAGCGTAGAATTTTAGGCCTTATATATATATACTTCTTGATGGTGCTTCGCTATTCTTGCTTGCGCAATGGGGTTTCCAAAGTTCTTAACGGATCATTTGTCGAGAATAATAGTGTCTCCGCATTTCAGTCGCACGCAATGATCTTTGCATAGTAATCGAATGGTACAATGCCGAATCAACCGTCTTCGTGTCAATTGAGTTTCCGAACTGTTCGCCATAAAAGGTAGATGCCGATGGCGCATGACGTCTCATCCCAAAAAGGCCTTGACCTCCAATGGTACCCAAGTCGATTGCCTAGCCACACGGAACTCGCCAAGACTTCAATTTCCTGCCGCATTGTATGCCTACGTCTTGGGAAGCTTATTTGTGGCATCGAAACCTCAACGTTCACCGTTTTCGAAATAAGCATGTATACAGAGGTTACAGACGTGCCAAGGATTCACGGTGGGTCTTCATCTTTAGTTGAGGATTTGCTGAAGGGTCGCGAGGGTTCAGGATAAGAAGGTATACCTACGTACAACGATCAGAATTGTAGATTTGCATGTACCGTTTCGGAAGGAGGACTACGAATCCTCATCATCGGAGAGGATAATGGGGAGACCTGCCGTCATTCATAATAATGTACCCCGGAATTTCTTCGGATTCACGTTATAATATATCCGTTTATTATAATATTTCACCTCTCAAACATTTTTCGGCGAACTTGAGCCCTCGAAATATTTGCTAACAGAAAGAGCTTACATGAATGAGTTCCATGAATGTATACCCGAGTTTATTTTTCTTGGAAAATCGGTTCTCTTTTGATTTTCAAAAAAATCACAACTCTGATATCCTAACATAATATGAGACGGGGGAATAATTTTTTTCATTTTTTCTTTCTATTTTTAAACGTCGACTACCCTTGAGACTGAGAGGTGGCTTTATTTTCGAGGATAAATCAGAAGTTAAGATTTTTATCCAGCAGAAAAGGTTCGGTTCTTCTCAGAATTTCTTAAATACTTAAACGTCAAAAAGCATGCTCGATATTCAATATCATCCGGATAAAAATCTTTCAACTCTTCAAGACTCTCGAACGTTTTTCTTCATTCTTTCTTTCCATTTTTTTTTGTTTTTCGTTTTTTTTTCTTCTTCTTTTTCGTTCGGTGGAAATGTTCCTTGCCCAATATCTTTGGATAAAGGAGCCGAAAGATACTGTGCTGAATGTGTGATGGATGGGAAGAACGGCTAAAGCTGCTTAAAGACGGTCCGTGGGAATTAGTAGCTATCTTCAGACGTTAATGACATCGATAACTCATATCGATAATTGAATACGATATCTCAAAATCAATAACTAGCTATTTGATCAACTGCTAATACCAATTTAGAAACTGGAAACTACCGAGTTTCCAGCCAACGTTAATTTTCTCATTAAAGAAATAGTCGAGCGATCGATTGAACTTACAGCCCACAGTATACGTCGTACATCGCGCTGAGATAAATGGTGAAAAATTGAATCGCAGATAGTGTGCGGGCTCTATAAATTAAGTTAGCATTTTCCCCTCCAACGAGAAATAGAAAATACCATGAAACACACGGAATACTATCGAATACCAATTAAAGCATCAGACAATATCTTGATTGACCGTGAGTCATATAACCTGGTAATTTCGTCGCTCATTTTGAATCTATGGTCAAATTTTGATAAGAACAGCTAGAAATTTCGTTGGATTGACCTACGAAAACAAATTAGCAGAATAATAGTGTACCAGTAATGAGATGTGGGAATGATTTACTTCAGAAGGAGAAACTTAGATTGAAAATAGCGGAAGATGATCCATGTTATATATTCGAATGGAATTGCAGGCCATGTTGCACTTTATCCCGATATATGTGCGCGCTGCGATGTCACGTTTCAATATGTGACAGCTTTCCGAGTGAAAATATTAGGAAATTTTTCTACGGCTCTTACTTTCAAATGCATTCATTACTTTCAATGTTCTGAAACATTTGTCACAGAATCGTCCGCATTTGTTATTCATGGGTACAATTCATCACACGCCTGACGACGTTCGCCGAGACACTAGGTCGTCCTTTCATAACTTTTGTAACTTTGTCAGTTACACAGATGTTCAACATACGCGTTATCGTTGCATTACAGTCTACGCTAGTTGTAAGCGAATAGGCAATAAACGAATCTGCAACTTCCAGGGTTTTTTATGCCCTAAGACGATTCGGACACGACCGAGCTGATTTGTCTAATCAATCTGAAACGAGCCAGCAATTGATTGTGCGAACACATACAGACTTGGGATCAGTAGGTAAAATTGACTACGAGAATTAAAAAATGGTGCTGTTGGTTGAAAATCTACTCAAGAAAACCCTCAAAATACTGTGTAATGCGCAGTCGCATGTGGAACTCGCCGTTCTATGTCTGATAAAAGCGCCATTTTGTCTTTTGGCTCCAGGCTTTTCAGTGAAAGTTATTGACCAATGATCAATTTACGAGAGCCTGGAAATCAAATCGCGTAATTAGTTGCATGAATCGATCATACGACATCGAAAGTCAAATTTTCGTTGAAAATCATTCAGCTGTGCAACTGGATTTTTGAATTGGTGATAAAAGCCAAGTTCCTAATAGCAAGGGCTCAAAATAATATAAAAGGAGTGAATACTTTCCCAATACTTTTCCAATACTTTTTTTTTACAGATTCAAGCCCAGCTAGGTCAGAAGGATTCGTAGATAGAGTTTCTCCTCATACTTAAGGTTCCATGCATTCAACCATATACAAATTCAACAACACTGACTCTTAGTTAGAACTTCCCTCCGGCTTTGAGATTCAAAATATAGCTATAGGTACGTATCATTTGCATTCTTGCGAAAAAGGATCCCAAGTGAAAACGAACTTATGGAAATCTAATCGCACGTGGGATACGTAACGATGAGTAGATCTCTATGGGGATTTTACGAAAAGCGAATTTGACCGAGCATGTAGAACCTTTTCTTCTTGCGGTCCCTTTGGGCAGACCCGAGGTTAGTACATACACTCAAAGTCCAGATCTATTAGGTCCGCGAAGCCCTTATATATATAGCAAGACAGCCCAAACGATTTGAAACTTTTTTTAGAAATTGTATTCAATTTAGAAGTTCCCGGTAACAAACCTTCGCCGATTTATTTATGTACTAGGCCGCAGTTCCCTAGGGCAGAAACGATCGATCCAGCCACTTCCTGAAAAATGGAGAAAAGAGACAAAAACTGAAGAAAGTCTTAAGGCGTCAAGTCGGTAACCCTATACCTCACCACTACGTATCCTAACTCACGTTCGTACTAGAGCTAGTGTGGCACAGGGGAGCTTTCGCATGTGCCTAATCATTATTTATTATACTTACCACTCGTGTTTCGCGTAACATGATTACCATTTCGCGGCCATCTTATCTGTGTTATTGTCAATGGTGTGGCTGCTGTTGCTGCCACTGATACCACTGATGGTGTGGCTGATGCTAGTCTCAATTAATCACGTCATGCTCTCCAAGGATTCTAAGTTTCTAATTACTGCAAAGTGCTCGTTGAAGCATCAGGTCGTTGGTCCATGTTTAAGCGATATCTGGAGGTTGGAAGCTGCGCAGGTAATTCTGGCATGTAATTTACATGTTTATTAGTTTTCGCCTTTGAATTTTGAACGCACCATTTCCCAGCATCAAGCGAAAGAAAGGATACCAAGTTTCTCGCCTTTTTTCTCGGATATCAAGAAAACGCGTCCATTCTACCGGACAAACTTTATACAGTTCCGAAATTGTAGGCCAATCATCAGTATTTGTCCTACTTTGAAACTCATAAATTTTCACACCCCGAACCCTCGAACTTTGCTTCTTTCTTTCATTCTTTCTTTATCGTACGAGGGCTGAGAAGCGAAAATGCGATTCGTGTAGAGAACGACATAGTTCTTCAGCTGGCCTTACAGACCATGCATGACTTGTCGTTGATTATAGCTTATATCCTGAAGGAAAATACCTATCAAAGTGAGTATCTAATAGTTACTATTCATTTTCGAGAATTGTTGGTATTGAATCACAGCAGTAGTAACATCAACGTACAGCTGGACAAGAATAGTCGCTATCGCAAATTCATAGGGCCTCACGAAATGGAAATACAATAACCAGTCTTCGAAGATTGTTGGAATCGTAAAACGATCCATCAACTGTTAACGTCGATAATTATGAACGTACGGGCAGCATTTCAACAATAGGCAAACAATGGTGAAACACCTTTGGATAGTACAATAGTTTCTGCCAATAGAAGGCCAGTTCGAATTCATAGCTCTGGGCACTTCAGCTGAATTGTATTCGTATTGAATGGTCTGTGTTTCTGTATGATTGCAAGAGACGGTGCTCTTGCTATGAAAATGCATTAATAGTTGTAATGGTTACCTCAGTCGTTGTATTTGACTCTTGATGTTCAAGTTGCTAAAGGCCCTTCAATGATAGTACCTACTCCTTGAAATAATTCATTCGATCGTTATATTGGCGGAGTCGTATCTATGCGAAGTCTTGGTTGTAAATTTACCATTACCATAAAAAAATAACGATTTGCAATAGCAAACTACTATGACAAATCGAATACTTTCTTTCCATAGTAGTGACAAAACTTCTGGTGCATCCCGCAGGCTTTACCACTAGCCTCCTGATTATGGATCCGCCAATTTTCTATTTTCTTGAGCGTTTGCAACTCAATGAAGGAAAAGCAGATTCTCTATATTTATGATGAATCGTGAGCAGAAAAATTTTGATGAGTTTGACAGTATATTCGTAAAAGTTTTTTCACGACGCACGAGCAGGACACCTATGGAACACAGTGGCCTTCAAACTTTGACTAACTTTTTTTTGCCAGTTCTACGCATAAATGAATACATGATTCTATGTCTTTGAAAGTCTCAACTTTCGGACTCCAGTAGTTGGGTATGATCTAAGTCTTGAAGAAAGTACTGCAGGAAATTGAACAAACACTGTTCTTTATGGCCCACATTTCTGAATCCATTTATCCTGAACACTCAGCGTTATCCTTATTTCGAGCACTTGAATAATAGACTTTTCAAATATAGACTCATCAAATTTGTTCATTAAAACGCGATTTTCAATGTTTCTCCAAAGTTTCCGAAAATGCATCACAGCATTTGCTCATCATAGTTCGCTACCAAACTCTTAGTTACAACGTCATATAAAGCTTCTACTGATTCCTAGTTAGTGAATATCAATTTACTATTAGTTTCATTTGAATACGATGTTTGATCTACGAGAGGTGAATCGGAGCTATGGGAATTGCCAGAGCAGCACGTTTTCGATAAAATCTCCGTCTGAACCAGCATTTGAACATGGCAGTGTTCAATCGATTAGCATCACTTTCTCTGTATTTCCAATCACGCCTAACCGTCACAGTATCAAGTCTCAGGTTTGAAGAAGAACCTAGAGTTCAACCGATTTACAATTTTGAACAAAAATTTGACTCTGGGCATAGTAACGTTACTTGTTCAAGATCTTCGGGGATGAAATTCGCCATATGTAACCTAAAGAATGGCTCAGTGAACCGAATATACGTGATATCTTCCCACAGTATGTAAAAAGTGCAATTATGCAAGTTGAAAAGGACTTGCTAATTTGGAGTATTTCGAAATTCGTCCCTACGTCGAGGTATTAACCAGTACGTTAGACTTTTACGAGGCGGATTAAACAGAGTTTCTCATCTCAAACTACACCTGGCAGCATAATACTCGCGACTCGTCCGAATCCACAGTGTCGTATTACGTTGAGACAGTCGGGTTAATTAATGTGTTCGTTAAACGGCACGTCTATTATTAAGCTATAAATTTTCGTTTCCCCCTTGCAGAACGGTGCGGTTGCTCGGTTGGGAACTTTGGAAAGGAAAGGAAGGAACTGGTCGTTCGTTTACAGACGGGGCGACACGCTTACCTCACATTAATTCCGATCTTCTCTACGCTGCTTTCGTTGGCTCAGACCGAAAGATCTCTCGAGCGTTGAATCTAGATGGAATATAACGTAGTCGTAGTGCGTAGTTTCCCTAAGCCGTATAATTCTTGCGACTTGAATAAAAAAAAACAGGCTCTAACTTTCAGCCCCATTCATCTTCCGAATCAAAGACAAGGTCAGAGGAGCAGGGATACAACAACAAAAAATCCAATAAAAACGACATCCGTAAATTGCGGGGTTGAGTTACATGAAAACATCCAATAAATTACAATCAATTTAGGTGTAGAAGCTAGAAATGGTGAGATGAACGCATTTTTTGACTCCCGGCTTCTAAAAGAGGCAAAAGTTATTGTCAACACTCCAGGAATGAATATAGTTCAGTTTTTACCATATCTCCACGTTTTCAGATGCAAAGAATCACGTCAAAAGGTTTTTAGATAAATGTCTGTATGTGTGTGCGATCAATTTCCAGTCCAACGATACCGCGATGAAACTAGGGTAAGTGTACCAGTTACTGACCCTGTCCCAATTATTGACCTTTCTCGATGATTCCTTTTTATCCGTAAGCTCTCAAATTATCAAAAAAATCAATTTGTATTTTCCGAGTCTGTAGCAACTGATTTGTAGAATGCAAACATTCAGATTTCTCATCATAGATTCAATATTGAAGAAAATATAAAGATCAATAATTGGGTCTTAAAGGGTCCGTAATTGGTAGGCTTACCTCATACCTCCAAGAAATGACATTTCATACAACAATCCTATATTTCACGATATCTCAAGAACAGAGAACTGATCAACGGACTCTGATGACTTGGTCTTGATTGAGAGTATTTGCTCTAACTCGAATCTATATGAATTTTTCAATCGTTCTAAACGTTATACTCAAACTATGCTGTTTTAGGTTCACAAAATTGAGGCGGTAAATTTTATGGGTCCAGTCCAACGTAGTCAGTCGAATTATCCACTTGTTTCTCAAAGCTTTTTATCGAATATAATCCAATGAAATGATTGCGAATATCATTGGTATGAGAAGGAGTAGACGTGGCCTAGTTCGAAACTATGTATACTGCATCCCGGCTACACCCACCCTAGTGATAATGGAAAAAATATATCGAATTACCAGTCACCCTTACGTGTTTCTCAATAGCTGTGAATTTCCCCTTCGTCTTTTGTCGCCATCGGTTTTCCCGAGGCGTGAAAGAAAAACAAAAAAACAAAAACAGAACAAATAGAAAAAAAAAACAAAGGAAGTAGAAAAAAAAAAAAAAAAAGGAAAGTCCACTCGCCATGGAAACCTATTCGCGGATAGGCGTTTCGGTATACCATATCGAAGGTATAATCGAATTCCAGGCGATGCTTCGCTTCGGTATCGGGCTCAACTAAAGCGGCTCGGTTGCTTGCTTGTGGGTGCTGCAGAGGGAGATGGAAAAAGCTTGAGAGGCAAAGGGAGGTAAAGAAGAAAGAAAGGGACTGAGGAGAAGCAGGGATGGGCTCAGGGGTGGATTTCGCGAGAAGAATCCTGGAGACCTGGAGAATTGAATTTGCCGTCGACGCGAGGTAAAATAACGACTCGAGATTTTCGTCTTGTTTTTTTTACGTAGCCCCCACTGAGCTACCAGAGTTCGGGATACGAGTGGCGAGGTTAAAACCGCAAAGATATATTATCTCTGTTTGTACTATCTTTTCAAGCACAGGGTTAGATTTGGTCTAACCATTTAATGACAATCCGAGGTCCTTTTTAGCCAACGTTACACGGGGCATTACTAACTTGAATCAAAAACCCGTTACGACACCATCCGATTGGCCACATACAACACGAATGATTGAGGAACAAATCATTACGATTTTTAATTGGGCACAAAATTTATTGGACATCTCTGAATGGGGCTCAAGGAATTGAATAATCTGGACAAGTCCTGATTGAACACAAAAGACTGAAGTATGATAATTAATCATTAATAATCATCAAGTGTTTTGTATCCAAACGAGATGTGTATAAAAATTCCAGTCTCCAAACTGAATGTGTCTGATCAGCTGGCCTTACAATTATTCTATTCCTTATGTGATTCTTTGAACTTTTGTATCCCATCGGCTTGTGTCTGATTAGATCGCTTAGGGTTATTCTTGCCTACTCAATAAGTAGCTACATACATACCTACGATTTGCATCAAGTGCGGAAATGCCAAGTATTACAAACGCCAAAATTTGCATTGCTGAGCACTGAAGAGAAAATGAAGAACATCACGTTATTTGAAGTAGCAACGTATTTTCTCGTCTGACAATAAAAAGCAGAAATGCTCATCGAACATTTTCAACTAATCCTGACAATGAGAGTAAATTCGTGTACCTTGTCATAGTAGGAGAAAGAAAGCATCAGAACCCCCCCCTAATAGAAGTTTTCGTCATAGTAGGCGTACAGTACGCTCGAATATGCCGGATTTCGCGGGCGTAAAGTTATGCTTTACGTCCATGGTACGAAATAGTACATTATGCAACAAAGGAATAAAGCGGAAGATTATTCCCGAAGGTAAGTTTACTGCCCGAGCGGAATTCCCGAGGGTGGGTTTACTGCCCGAGCGAAGCGAGGGCAGGAATCACCCGAGGGAATTTCCGCGAGGGCAGTAAGCCTGAGGGAATGATCTGCTTTATTCCCGTGTTGCATATAGGACTTTATTTCCGACTCAACCGTGGCCACTTTTTTGACCTAAAGAGTGGGACCCATGCAAAAAAGCGAAGTGTTCCAGATTTCCCGCGGCGCATAAGTCTGGAGACTGAAACTCATTGGAAATTTAAAATAATATGGAAAGGAAATAGTCAAGACCGAAGATAAAACAGATTGAAAAAATAAAAAAAATAAAAATTTATAAATTAAAAAAGAAAAATTTTTGAAAATAATTTTGAGAAATCATAAATTTGCGGGACATAAAGTACTTTATGTCCCGCAAATCTACTTTACATCCCGCAAATCTACTTCATGTCCCGCAAAATCTACTTTATGTCCCGCAAATCTACTTTATGTCCCGCAAATCTTACTTTACGTCCCGCAAATCTACTTTATGTCCCACAAATTTACTTTATGTCCCGCAAATCTTACTTTACGTCCCGCAAATCTACTTTATGTCCCGCAAATCTACTTTACATCCTGCAAATTCACTTTTCTCCCCTAAATGCGGGAAAAAAGTGAATTTGCGGGACAAAAAGTAAAGCAGGGAATCAAGTCCCACTTTTGTCCCGCTTTTTAGGTCAAAAAAGTGGTCTTTACGGTTGAGTCGGGAATAAAAATTATTACCACTGTGATCTATCAGTAATTCAGTTAATATCGATTCAATTGTTATTCACGTGACCAAATTCGCAGAGTATTTGACGTTTCATGATTAATGAGTGGTGAGCGTTTCGAACGTTTGAAAGAAAAAATGTGCCTGCATTTGAGAGCCATGCTTTTTACTCGCTCAATTTCTCATGATGCCCCTATAATTTATACATGCGTGTTGGTCATTCTGAACTTGGATTTTATTGAGGCACTCAACTTGACGTATGCGACAGTGCGACACGTTAAAAAGTGAGAAACGAAAATAAAAAAGAATGAAACCATTCGAATCGGATTTCGATATTTGAAATACGTGAAAACTTCACTTTCCATGGAGAATCGCAGGTCAGAGTGAACTCGGGTTCGAACGTAAATTTCAATCGTTCATAAATCTATCACGTCTACCTTAGCGGAAATGACGGTAACAAACTGGAAAACAATTTGCTTAATAATAATACGTAAAGCGTCTCATCTTATTGATCACAATCAGGTAGTCTAGGTGTTTAACCGGACGGAAATCGTTGAGAATGAAAAGACATCGTTCTTTCAGAAACTGAAAGAACGGAATTGCAATCTTTTTCAACCGAATAAATGCATTTCCGTTTCTTTTACCTCACCGGTGGTGCGACTGGTACCGCTGAGAATACATCTGGCTTGTGAAATCGGTGTTCACTGGTTGAATACCGGTAGAGAACCAAAGCCTGGTGCAAAGGAAAGCTTTTGACTCAAAGGAAGAAACAAATAAAGAAAAAGTTGCTATAAATCGTCGAGAAAGTATCGCATATACAGGTATATGTATACCAGGATATCGCTAAGCTCGTTCACCTCGCTGCATGGCATAGACGAAAGTATAAGGCAGCTCCATGCATATCCTATTTAAATGTAACTCCAGTGCCACGGGCGACCTGTATCACGGTGAGGATCATATTCGAATGTATACATACGTAGGTATACTAACGCTTTAGGGGTAGCCATATTTTTTTACATCTGTCAGTTTTCGCTGGATTTATTCGTGTTTTTAGTACCGTAACTCCAGCCTATGGGATGAAGTAGAAGGTAATTGAAGTTCACTCGATTTATTCATACTGGAGAAAATATGCGATTCGTATGAATGATAGTTCTTACCAAGTATAAGGGGGATTTCAAATAACTAATGGCATAACACAGGAAAACAGTCTCAATTTCCCCAACAATCATCCTTGAGAAATACGTCTTTTCATCGGCATGAATTTGCTAGTGAACCTGCGACTTACAATTAAATGCTTATTTACATCTACATAGTAAAATTAAAGTTCATCACTACAGTCAAATTCGCATGTGCCACTTGAGAGACAAGATGCTTCTTTCTTCATTGAAGCTCAAGATATTTTGAGTCAGTTTTTTTAAGGGAAATTTTATTACAATCACCCCGAAAATGAAAAGTCGAGTTTTTACAAGATCTCTCCGTTTTGAGGTTTATAGAGAATTACCTCCGGCCATTTTCGAATGGACGTCCGGGTTGTGTGTCATCAATTTTATGTCCAAAGATAATGTCCAATTTCGAGAACTAACTAACGGATTCCGATGGTTTTGGTCTCAGTCGATGTGGTTTTTCGTAACTCATTGCCAGAGCTGATTAGATTTTGAATGCAATCGGGTGACTAATTTTTGAGTAATTGGGCGAACAGAAATTTCAAAAAAAAAAAAAACTTCAAATAGTCATTTCTAGGGGTATGTAGTTCAGATTTAGGGAAGTTTTAAGGTTGGCCCATCGAAGTCGACCTATTCACCTGCCCGTTTTTATTATTTTATCATTTTTTTAATTTTATTCATTTTGGGAACAAACTGCAGCTTCTGCTGGAACTGCAGTTTATAATATGGACAAAGATTGGATACTTTCTGGAAAAGACTCCTTGTCCTCAACTATTTGACAGTCCACTAAATGTCAGGTATACGATTCTGCCACGCTTGCCTTATGTATTTGCGAAAATGATTGGAACCGATGTCAAAATAGGGACAGATACTGGTACAGTCATGTGACATGAATGAGACTATCTTTTGATGGTATATGGTTGAGCTTCTGACCACAGCAACCTGATTCTATACCCTGAAATAGTTAACTCATTAATTTGATCCATCGTTTGCGGTCACGATTTTGAATCACCATGGTTACTCGAATATTGGAGCAAATGGATCGAGTATGAACTAGCTGATCAAAATTATTTATCGAATTTACCACTGCAATTCACGGCCGAGTACTTAATTGAACCATTACCGGTGAGTCTTCCGGCCCTTGGGCATAAAACAATTAAACGATTCAATAATGAAGTTGGTGGACATTGTTTCCGAAGAGTACGTATTTCTGCTTGAAAGATCCCAGCCATCCCAGGTGAATTTTTTATAAATCGAGCTGTATATTCGATCCTAGAACTCACGACTGGGTAGAAAACCACGCAAAATCTTCGCTCAATTTTAGATTTCTGCTGATTTTTAGAATTCGCCAACTGAAAAATCGTGTTATTCATTGACTGAAATTCAATGAAATTCAATTTGTTTCATACGATTCTTTCCGTTATTGGAAAATGAAGAATTTCATACACTAGAAAGTCCCTTCATAGCTGCTGTGAACGATTATTCAAGAAGAAACGCTTGAGGTACATAGCTACCCCAGTTATAAGTTGATATAGGTAAAAAAAATTAATTCTGCAAGAATCCTTTGACGTTTTCTAGATGAATTTTTGCAAGAACCATTCATCTGATTGCGCAGAATATAATTATAAATTTCAATCGCTGATATAATTGAATTCTGGTCATGAGCACAGCCAGTACTTTTTCTGTTATCATCGCATCACGTGCTCGTAGATATAACTTTAATACTTTGGTGTCCGGAGTTTCGGATATCAATCTCTAATAAAATTGCCACGAGCCTTTCCGATGGCACGGAAATTTGATTTTCGATCAAGCAAATATTTAATTAGGATTTTTTAGAGATGCAATCTATGATATTCGCCAATTTTTCTGATGAAATCAAAGCAACCGTGTTGTTCTTCTATGTACGTGGATGTTCCAATGATATGAGAAATTCTGATTCTTCGGAATGTTTGGTTTTCCTCGAAAACTGCACATGCTCACCAATACCGTCCAGATACTCCTTTACATACATCTGTAATTACGCCAATATTCCTGAAAGGGTTAAGCTTCAAAGGAGGCTAAGGGGTTAGCGGTTTGCGTGTTGTTTCAGACCTTGAAAGAAATTAATTCGATGAAACTGAGGAAACACTAATTACTTCTCTGCACACATTGATGCTCCTCAAATCTCGACCTTTTTTTTCCTTCAAAGAGCCGGAGCTCTTGATCCTCCCTTCCGACATTTACGACTTAATCAAATTACCTACTCAACAGACTATACCTATACTATAATACGTATACTCGAACGGATAAAACGTACAATCCATAAATTCCCTTATCTAATCAGTGATCTAC
The DNA here is from genome assembly GCA_963989295.1 of Ametastegia equiseti. Taxonomy (NCBI): domain Eukaryota; kingdom Metazoa; phylum Arthropoda; class Insecta; order Hymenoptera; family Tenthredinidae; genus Ametastegia; species Ametastegia equiseti. The sequence continues at coordinate 9,099,147 of OZ022390.1, read as the reverse complement.
GATCTAATTTTCATCGCGTGGATATCAGCATTTCTCGTCGACAGTTTGTTGTACGCTACTTCGTCGAACTTGGGGGTTGTTTTCGAGTTTTGTTACCTTCCTTTTCCAGCAGCCGAGCTTTTTCCCAAACTCCAAGGTTTATCTGCAAAGTTTAACTATAAATAAGCCCAACGACGTAGTTTTTTTTTTTTTTTTTTTTTTCTCTACGATTTTATCTGCTTTTATTCTCCCTCCACATTCCGTTCATTTGCTCTCTCTCTCTCTCTCTCTCTCTCTCTATATTCGCAATTTTTATTCCATTTTATCTTTCTTCCGCTCCCTTTTATTGACGATCTTTTTCCCCAATCATCAGCCTATACATCTGGCGTAATATTGATTTGTATATATCTTCATTGAAACATGAATATCCACGAATAGCTTTCGGCATTAATCAGCGAACTAATAAAGGCTGCGGTTATCAAAACTATTATCTTTGGAAATATCGCAACCAAGATTGTAATGGATGACCAACAATATTTGTCTTATTACCATCAGCCTCGTTAAAGTGACTGCCTAAGTACATACCTATACGCATTTTGTAAATTAATGGCCTGCTGAGCTTAACCATAAAATATCTCTGCGAACGAGATAATGATAGCCTGTTTACATATTATCCGAAAATCGCTGACACAAAATTAGCTTTCTTATAGCTGACAACAAACAGCTATCACGTAATCGTTGTTTGTGGCTACATTATTCGGATTCAATATAACAATCCATCATCTTCTTCATATTCATTTTCTTATACATATACCTTTCTCGTACGGATTTCTTTTCAACCCTGTTTATTAGGTTACAGTAAAGGTATATAGTGTGCGACTTCCTGAAGTTGGATTCCGCAATTTCTCAGACGGAAAGGAGTTGGACGGATTTTTTCTTACCCACAAATCCGCCGCAACTGCCTTCCCGACCAAGAAGTACGGTCAATATCTCCTCCCTTTTTTTTTCAAATTCTCGATTGAATCACTTCCGAAAGGGTCTGAATTCACAACGTTTTTCCCCGATCAACGAAGGCCTGGAAAATCTAGGACTTCTCCAACAAAAACACGAACCGTTATACGATTCGCCATTCCGTAAAAAAACTGCAAGTCAATTCGGTGCCATCAAAATACATCGTTACTGTACAACATTTGAGGCATTCCTGATAGTATTTCTTCAACGCTGTGACAAATTTCGTTGTGTCAGATTATTGCCCGATTACATCTCGCAAAAAATGGAAATGCCGGACGTTTTTCAGGTGAGAAAAAGAAGAAAAAGAAAAAAAAACAAAAAACAAGAACAATTTCATATTGAAAAGAGATAAATGAGAGGCACATCGGGGTAGTGATTCTGTTAATTGTCGACATTACCATATAACTGGGAACGAAGGTACGCTCGGTTTTTCTTCTTCCAATAATTTTCCAATAAAGTCGGATGTATTTTTATTTTTATTTTTTCACTTGCGATGTAATATTCAAATCCCTGTACGGCTGGTCCCAGTTTTTTTCGCTTTATACATGTATCAATGTTACTTACTTTGCATATAATTTTTCTACCATTTTCATGCAGAGTTCCCAGAACATGACATACGTCTTCTCAAACACGTGGTGCAATTCATCTACCCTGTACCACGAACATTTTTGAATTTACAGGTGACAAAATAAGAAATTTATTATTTAAGTCACAGCCTGTCCTTGGCCCGATTCTTACAATTAGCTTGGCCTGCGTTTATCACCGGACTACCTGACATGAGTCGTAAACCAGTGGGGTTATAAAATGCAAGATTATGTCTTTGGGATATTTACGATCTTTGAACCGCGAACCATATGCTCACTCGATGATCGATAAAAATGTATAGATGTAACCCCCTTTTCGACCTCATGAAAAAGCTGTTTAGGAATTTTTTACCTCGTCCGGTCCCCACGGGCTGATGATAAATATCCGATGCGTATATAGTTAGTTTTCGAAACAAAATTCGTTTTTCCTGATTTTTCATCATGTACTGTGGGAATAATGATCAGTGGTACCATTTTGGTCTTTCTCACAGCCTGCACGTCTCGATTGATATGCTATTCTGTGAAATGAAAAAGATTGGAAGGGCAAAAGGGCTTGAAAACTGCGTGGGATTTTCGGAAACCACGTAGCAATTGAACCGGCTGGGTTCACAGCATCGCATTTTTTTCAAATTTAACTAATTATTCATCAATTGAAAACATCTAGGTTGGACAAAACTGCGTATACTCTTGCCGACGAGTTTCGTATAATTTTAATAATCCTACATCTACCGGGGTAACTCAACATTGAAAAATTTTTACAATCGAACATCTTGATCATCAAGCAAACGATTCGCAAAAGCCGGTGCTGTATTTGCCGTGTGATAATTAGTCTCATCACGCAAAAGCGTTTTCAAATTGGTTTTTGAACCATGTCGACTTTTTCCATTCCTCCGGGTACCAGATTCTTTGGGGTGTACCTCGGGATAATCGATTCACTGTCACTGACCATGCTATTATCTTTTTCAACAACCTCAACTTTTGTCAAGTTCAAGAAGTACCCAATGAAGACGCATACTTTTACAAATTGATATACAACTTTTGACAATTTACTGCGACGTTGCCCTGGGAGATAAATTACGAGATCAGCCCTTGACCTAATAAAAATATCTTTCACTCGAAAGAATCGTAAATATGTCATAAATTAACTTTATACTCGTCGCAGAATTAATCACGAGTTGACGAAGGGGTCGACGTTGTCAATTTGGAGATTGATTGGGAATTTAATAGTTGGATAGTTGATTGGTGAGTTGATGTCATTTCATTAGAGATTAATAATGGAGCCATTCGCCCGTAAAATTGTAATTTACGATTCTCTCTTGTGGAACTGTTAATTACGAAGTCCTTTCTCCTCAGTCGTTGAGTGTAAATCGATTTTCGGTAGCGGTCGTATAACGAGCAATTATTCCCAAGTTCTACAAAATAAAGACGTATCTATAGCCAGTATATTGGGTAATTTATACTGAAGAATCATGCCAACAATTATAGAAAATCTGACCTACGGATCATAGCTGTACACGTAACCGCAGTTAACAGTTTTTCATACATGCCAATTGACCCCTCGAAAAATGTGCGAGATTTTACTATACAGCTCGGATATTCCCTCAATGATTGAATATATTGTAAGTACAGTCATTAAAATTTGCGAATGATTAATCATCTATATATATTTTTGGGCGAAAAAGCTCGTACGTGTCAATCACTGGGGCAGTGACGTTTTCAGCCCTGATCTAGGTCTTGGAATCAGAATGGATTGAAAGTGCTCCGACCGTCTGACAAGTAAATAACATCGCGAAGTTGAATCTCGCTGTTTCGTAGAGTGAAATTGAAAAACCATTCCAAGGGCTTTGTTGCGAGATACTTATCAAGCACAAAGTCTAATGTCGAAATGCCTTGGAGTAATGGAACTCGAATGAGCGTTTGCAATCGCAGGGATTTTGGAAAGACATCAAAGTTATTAAAATTGTCAAGTTTGAAAATTTGTTATTTCGTATTTCTAAGCTCGAGAATATGAAACTAGTTATGCGATTTCTGAGACTCGACGTCCCTTTTCACTGAAACTAAAAAATGGCACTTCGAAGCTGAAAATTTGTTTGAATAAATTATTTCGCGGTGCAACTTCTAGGTACTTTTCATGAAAAACGACAAAGTTTTTCTTAGGCGGACCACTTAGCTTTCGATAAGGGGCCATAACACAAAAGTTATCTGCATTAAATATTGACCGAATAAGGTATAAGATCACTTTTCTATAGTGAAGGTAAAAGGATGCATATATCTAGGTACAGTTTCATTCGTGGGATAAATCACGTTAAGAGAGGGTGGGATTTGAATTCCGAATTTTAAAAGCTGCGAAAGGTCAAAATTCCAAATTTTTATACTACCGACTGACAGTTTTTAGAAACATTATTTCCCCGAAAGTCTGCGTAGCCAATTTGAAAAACTCCGAATCGAAAGACACCAAGGGTTCAAAATTCTGGAATCTCAAGATCCGAGGGGCCGAAACTCCGAATCTCGGAATTCGATTATGCAACGTCGTTTATTTGACACCTTGTCACGAGTTTCCCTCAAATTTGCAGATTTTTTAAGTTTCTAAGTTTTAAACTTTCGGATCTTTGAGCTTTCTGTATTTCGACCTTTCGAAATTTGCAACTTCTGAACTCTAACGTTTCTAAAAACTCAGAATCGTGTCTCAAATAAATTCGGCATTTCGACTGTTCGGAACTTTTGGAATTCGAAACTTGAATCCTGCCCCGTTGAGAAATGGCATCAAGTCGAAAGAGTAAAGTCATTCGGATGATTTTCCTGTACACGTGTGGCTGGTTCATAATTTTGACCTGTATTTTAGAAATTTTTCGATTTACATGATTTAGCCAACTGGAGTAACGTACCGTCGTGCATAATTCTTCTGATTGCTGCGTTTACTCGATGAATATTTAAGCAACCTAAGTTTGCTTTTCCCTTGTCATTCCCCACCAACTGAACCACGAACCAACCTTTTACCTCCCGTTTCGTCTGCAGTCCTCTCAGCCATGAATATTTCACGTATGCACATAGGTACATCAGCTGTACGTACATGTAGGTATACATATGTACCTCGTACACCCCCTTGCAGTAACGCCTTCAAGGCGAAACTTTGAGTTTGACGAATTCCTCGTCCTGACAATGGGAAATAAATATTTTATCCTACATCACTGGCATTTTGACATTTTGATGTATGTTATATGCACGCTCGTGTATGTATGTGACATGTATGTATTTATGTGTATATAAGGTTTGTGTATGTGTGTGCGTGGGGGAGCTGATTGTGAGTGAATAAATTTTCTTCGGTTCCCTCGTCACTCGAGAAGCCACCCGAGACATGATCCTTCCATTCCGTATCAAGTGAGATGTCGTTACTTTCTAGAGTTCCCGATTTAATGGCCACGTCCTTCTTGGTCCTCTTCCTTTCGTGAGGCTAGGGTCAAAGTTACGAATCGTCAAAAGACCGAACGGTAAAAATCCCGAAATTCTTGAGACTATTTTGAGTTTTCGAAAACGTCAAGATTCACAAATTCAAAATTCCAGAAGATCGAGATGGCGACAACTCAATGATCCAAGAGTCCAAAACGCAGAAAGTCTGGAAACCTCAAAATTCATGAAGAGGTCAGCGTCTCAAAGCATAAAATCAACGACGTTAAATGCACGAACTTTAAGTTTCGGACTTTTTACCTTTCGGATCTCTGACTTTCAAAATTTCAAAACTTCGCCGTTTTTTTATCCAGAGTTTCTAAAATTGGTTGAGTGGTCTTTCAGAGAAATCACTTTTGTAGAAACTGTGAGTCGGCAAAATCAAAATTTGGAATTTCAACATTGCCAGTATTGTTTCTATCGTGACATAATTTGAACCAATGGTATAGATTTCGAAATATTAAGAAGCGGTATGTATTGATTCGGGCTATTTTAATGAGATATACTTCATCATTATTATGAGCGCAGACCGATAATCAAATCATCCCTGGAGGCAAAATAAGTATTTGAATCTTCAGCGGCGCTTTCCACTTTGAGCAGGCGTTTTATGTGTACTACTTGGTCTGAAAATGAATCGACCGATCTGGAAATTGGTTTGTAGGACGCAGAAATTTTTTTTCTAGCATTTCAGGAGTACGTACGCAGATAAATGATGAGATCTTCCGATATGCTGAAACCTTTTTAACGGACTTTTGATATTTCTTGTATCATTCGTTTGAAAACGGAATTCAAGCCTCTGTCCAGTCGTTTCTGAAAATTCTATGCGGTTTCCTTCGTGCTAATATTTTGTTGAATTTTCAATTCAGAAATTTGTCAATCGAAGCGTCTAATTACACAGCTCACAAATTGAAATCGTGGTGCTTCAGTGAATAACAGAGTCTTGAAAAAATTAGCAAGACTGTCACGTCTTTCGATTGATTTCACGCATGTGACGTCATCTGACTGTTCAAACGTTGCATAATTTTCAATAATTTATCACACTGACTAAGCGTCTAGCAATTCTTGGTCGGCAACCTTTTTTTACGAATAGTCAAGTGGATATTTGACAAACATTTTCTATAACTTGATCTCACAACCCCATCCAGTAGAGCTAGCTTATGGACGCATAAAAAATTCGAATTGAAAGAGAAATTTTTCCCTTAGAATTTCACTTATTTTTCAATATCCGTCACGCCATCTTTTCCAAAGACCTCATATGTGATTTCAATATTGTGTATTAACGTTTAGTTCAGGTATGTATGCACACATGTAAACCACAAATATGTGGGGGAACCCGGGTGAAGTGGGTAGATTAACTTCGATATCTGAATAAAGTTCATTCGTCCGTCTAACTCACTTTTGCTGCGGTTAACTAAATGGAATTTGATAAAAGCGAAAGAAGTTTCACGTGAATACGATTTCACCCTATTTTTTAGAATACAACTAAGAATCAGTTAGCATTCCAGGTTGAGGAATTAATCGACAATTTAGCATGAACATGAAACGTATTCCAGTACACGAAATAGTATACATGAATTAGAAATCGATTTGTAATGCTGGAGGCACTTCATCTTCTGCGTATGACTTCACATGATCCTCTTCACAATCCGATCGCATCTACTTTGCGATTCATGCTGAATTATTGAACACTGGCTCTTTTTTCGTAGCATTTTTCATGGGTGCTTTCCCACGGTTTCTATCAATTTTATACAACGACTGCGGAATGAATTTCTATATCATAGTTGTTGTGAAACTAATTTTACACGTATTAACAAACTAAACATATTCAAATCTATGGGAATAAATTGTAACACACATGGGAATAACCGGAGCGAAAATATGTGTTATTCGGTGGAAAACCGTAGTATATCCGGGATCAACGTATCTGGCCAATAACCAATATTTCAATGTATCGACTATAGATAATATATATTGTGACCCACGTCTATACCGCCTCAACACGTATTTCCAAATTTCTTTTAGGTAATCATCACTTGAGTTCACTGAACATGTATTTCTTTAACCGCAAAATTTGATGGGAAATTATATTTCTCGAGAAGCATTCACCCGTCCATTCCATCAAGCTTTCTTGATTTCTATATCAGGAATTCAACGTTATTCTGGAAATTAAAGTTTTATACAAAACGTTGTTCCCGGTGAAATATTCTGATATATTAAATAGATTTGCAAATAATTTACATGGAGGTGAAAGTTCCTCTAAAAACCATACAAGATATCTGAAAGTAAAAAGCTTATCCAGTGAAAATGGGTAATAAACGCAGTTCATATAACTGATCCTGATAAGCCACATTGGCTCGGAGGCGAATTTCTCTGGATCTGGACATCACATATTTAAACATGCAAGCAAAAAAAGTGGCGGAAGCTCTTGATAGCGCTGAGTCTCATTCAATTTAAATAATCACTCGGCTTTGCATTCTTTGGTCTGGTACAGGGAACGGGCATTGGATTGAACAATCGTTTAAGATAATAAAAGGAAACTGCTTAGGTGTTGAAGGCTTTGTACTTGTAACGAAAACGAACGAAAGAGGAATACAAAGAAGCAAAAAATTGAGCTGAAAATTACTCTGTGTAGATAGCATTGAGAACTTTTGCTATTATTTCTTTGTTTTAGTTGATTTTTCAGGATGACAAAAAAATTAAATAAAATAGAATAAAACGCCGTGAAAAAGCTTAGGAAGCTTTTAAAAGTACTTCGTTCTGCCGTTAAACGTCAAGCTTTCTGCTAAAGCACCATCTGCACTGGCACATTGTTGTATGAACGACTCTCCTAATGTCTAAAGTTGGCTTCTATTATAACCAAGCAGCCACAACCAATAGCTGAATAGCATTCTTATATTGTAAATACAAAGCTTCTCAAGCTGACCATTGATACACCAAATATGGGTATAATACTAACATTCGTGAAGCACATCTTTCCGCTGAATAGAGCTTTGTCGTATTCATCGATTATATACGTACGATCTTATCCAACAAGCTACATCCTTCTCTAGTCCCACTTCGTCATTGACATGATTCTTTTGATAGTTGCAATTGTACTACACGCATCTTGGGAGGCAAGGATCGCAAATCTAAGTCAAATTATGCTTGTAAAAAAAAAAAAACAATCCTGATTCGAAAAGTTACGACTTTTGCAGAAATGTCACAGTATAATCGAATAGATGAAGTTCATTTACTTCACGCGAAACGAACTATATCGTGGCAACTAATCGATGTATTAAGTTTCTAGTTCATCATTCTGAAGAGGGTGAAATAGACAATTACTGGGTCGAACCGAATCCCAGTCAGTTTAGCGGTTCTTAAGATGTCTTGACAGTAGGGCCAGAAAAAAAGAGGAAAGAATAGTTTTCTCAGTTACAAAAATGGCTGGAGCTTCGAATATACGTGATTTGAGAGGAATTGCTTTTTTCTAAATCGAAAACACTCGTGCGTTCTCAAAAAAAAAATAATTAGACATTTCGGCGATCGATAAATTGTCAACAGGGTGCCTCTGCTCTAAACTGATCCTGTACATTCGGCCGTAGGATTATTTCGAAAGATGCTTTCTTCTATTTCTTCTCACGTATAATTTCCTCTAAAAGCTTCCGCTCGAGTATCAACTAACATCTACACATGTACGAGTCTAATCTTCCCATCACCTCCGAATCTCTGAAAACTTAAGCTATTCTACGATACGAAAGTTCCAAATGCATACTTATCGCCCAAATCATTCGAAAGACCTCGATGACTACTAAGATGAACTATTCCTAGGGTCGAATGCTCGAAGTAAGTCACCGCAGTGAGTGATCTCAGCGATTTTTGACTCGTAGAAACCAGTGTAGAGTCATAAATTCCGAAAAATCGTTGGGCAAAGCCACCGAACCAACCAGCCCCTTTCAAGAATGCTCTACCGAGCACCGTTTCTCGTTACTTAATGGATTTATGCGATATAGAATGGTGTAGAAAAACTGACGCTCAGAGATTAGACTTACTATCAGAATCGTTCCGACGAACATTTTTTCCCAATAACATAGGATTCATTTTCTTTTTTTGATAGGAAACGCTACCGAAAATGAAAATTTGGCATCTAATTGTATGTAGATCAGGTGAACGATTTTTCAAACTAACAAAATCTGGCCCAAATATTGAAAAATGTCGGCGAAATTCGCCAGTAAGCAGTAATAACGAATGTATTATTTCAAAAAGCTCCTTACGTCTCAAATGTGCTCATAGGACATCCATAACTCAGGGAGCTGTGCAATAAGCACAGAGACAAAAACATTTTAGCATTTGATTCAATGCTCAATATCTATTACCCCTAAAATAATCCGAAATCCATAAAGGGTAAGTAAGTGTAAGTGTACCAGTTACTGACCGTGTCCCAATTATTGATCGTTTTCAATGGGTCCTTTTTATCCGTGAGCTCTTGAATTATAAAAAAAAAAATCAATTCATATTCTTCGAGTCTGTAGCGACTGATTTGTGTAACGGAAACATTCAGAATTCTTATCATAGATCAATATTGAAAAAAATATAAGGGTCAATACTTGGGTCTTAAAGGGTGAGTAATTGGTACACTTATCTTATTCCTCAATTTTCTCCAACGATAACTTTACCCAAAGTCGTTTCTTGATCGATTTGAAAGAACAAGGGATGCAAACTCAACTCACATACTATAATATCTTGATCTCGGAATTCGGAACCCCTCTTCAGAATAGGGGCGAACATACAAGTGTGACTGAGAAGTAATGAGCATTAATTCTATAGATTCTCTCTTCGTCTCGATAATCAATAATTCCTGCATTCTTTTATTCAATCCTCAATCTTAGCTTGAGATATTGTTGGGTTTGAACAACTCAACAGATCCCAGTTTCGAAAAAATAGTATAAAATGGTCACTTTAGTTAGAAGATTCTGGAAGAGAGATTTTTCCCTTTTTGTTTGAATTATGTTTTGTGATATTTTTATTCAAGATGTGACTTTGGAAATATTATACAGAAAGATAGATAGACGACGGTCGGTTGGAATGGACTACCCCTAGGGAAGAAAAAACTCAACTCATTAGCTTGGTGTTCTTTTAGAACTGGCGTTTCTTCAAACAATAAACACAAGAGGACATCTTGGTTCGCTAACAAAAGAACGAGGTTAAGTAGCCATTCAGTTCAACGAAGAGATGGGGGTGAGCGAGGGGGGGGGGGGGGCTGGTTGTTCTTATGTTTTAAGACCCCGCCAAGTTCCGGTCCCGCAAAATAACCCGGGTGCCCCTTTTAACTACCAAACAACACGCGTATACCCTGCCTTCACTTCAGACTCCTGAGTCCAGAGTCGAGTGTCGAGACCAAACTAACAAAGCCGGGAAGTGAATTTACGTGAAAGAAGATAGGGGAGGAACTGGCATCTTCACGTAACAAGGCACGTATAACAGCACACCCCTTCCAAAACGATGCTTCAACATTAGACGCCTGTAACAAGTCTTCTTCGTTTTGAAAATTCGTAAGTATCATAACCAAAGTATTCTCCTATCCCACGAATAATTTTCACTTTGATTTCAATGATTTCCGACTGTCATTTCAGTCCCATTTAAACATTTCTAATAACTCAGCCAAATAAAGGTGGAGTTGATTTAACAAAAGATTCTGTTGATTTAACAGAAGATTCTTGTACTTCAATTTCAGTTGAATCAACATAGCAAAACAGCTTGTCGATTGTTGAACGGAATTCTGTTGGATTGACGAAAATTAACGGCAAAATTATTCTTGTTGGATTTGCCCAATTGTTTTCTGAGGATAAAAATATGTCGTCTACATTTTTAACAAAACGGGATAAAACGGCAATATTGTTCTTCTCGTGCATGTCAATCTCATCTAGCCGAAGAAGATGAAAATTTCTAAACCAACCCTTCAGGCGAAGCTAGAAACGTCAACGGCTTCAAACTATTGAAAATTCTTGAGCACAAAATGGACCAGAATTGAGAGAGGGTAAGATGAATGTGGAGGCAGGTTTTCTGCGCATACAGGTTAACAATATGGCGGTTGCAGTAAATAGGCCGAAGGAGCCCATTATGGAAATAGTAGGTAATGATACACGCTGTGCGGTCTTTCGTGATATTTGAATTTTAATCATGCCTCATACCGGTGCTACCAGCTCAAGTTATTATGTCCCTACAACGTAGTTCTTCTCAGAGTTTCACACGTGCTACATATGAAGGGTTTAGTGCTAAAGTAGCCTAACCCATATTGTCGATAAGGCTGATTTCAGATGACTGATGATAGTGAAGATGAGCTTTATCGAAAATGTGGGTCAAGCTACTCTGGTACTGGCACTGAACCCTTAGCAAACAAGCTCCGATATCGTTCAACAGACTACATCCAATTCCATGCACCGATATGGTAACGGTCACTTTCAGGGTGCATGTTATTGTGATGAAGTAACGAAGTTTGCTGGCATGCTTGACTTGATCACCACGGTCGTGTATGAGAAAACAGATATTTTGTGAGTAAACTCGATAAATTAGGTAATCATACTCAGCTCGCCCAACGTACTTTGAAGTATTTAATCAGTTTTGAGGTCGTATTCTCTCGAGTGTTCGACGTTGTCCAGTTTGCTGTGTGGAGGATTTCACATTTGTTAAATAAATGTCTTGAAATTTTCTCTACATCAAAGGATCGCTTGAATTTCACTTTCAAGAAATCAGGTTAAATTCTATCCTGGGTTATGCGGTAGTTCAATCCCAAAGTACGCGTTTGAAGTCTACTTCTTGACAGTAAATAGTTAACTTTCTAGGAGCTTTCAGACTGCCGGAAACTGTTCATTTATTAACAGGAAGTTTCATGGCTAACTCTTTGCGAGGAGGATGTCACCCTTTAACAAATTCATGAACAAGCCGCCTTCTCCTTTCTCGAAAGTCGGACGAGAAATCCCCCACGGAGATTGTTCATCCGTGAAAAGTCATGCTTACCTTGGTGAAAACTAATTCGCCACCATCCACTGGCAATTTGAGCTACTGTTGCCACTCCCTATCTTCTTGGCAGAAAATCATTAATGTCAACTTTGTACGGGGTAAATTTTCACTCAACGCAAATATCACTCATTGATGTCTACTGTCTATCACAAAACTTCATGTACTCTTATCACTCGAGTTCCATCTAGTCAGAACTTCAGAAAAACTTCAGTTCTTCCCGATGCCCGCCATAATCTACCGATAAGAATGAAAGGTGAGACCAAAATCTACTTAATTTCGATTAGAACCTGTAGTCACATTGCTGTGCGGCAATGTTTGGTATTGATCAATTACTTTTTCGATCAATTAATCAATTGATTGAGAAAGTGATCGCAATTGAATTTACAATTAGTCGCAATTAAAAGAAAATTGCATACGTTCCAATTACATCAATCAACTGCACATGGCAAGTAATTTAATTAAAATTAATATATTCGTGACTAAAAACCTAATCCTCGATCACAAATAAATTTTTAGTACCATCAAGTTCGAGATTTGATTTCGGTTTTCTGTGCGGATAGGTCAGCTTCATGATTTCGAAGCTTTTATCTGAGAATATTCCTAGTCACGCATCTTTTACACAAGTCAGAATGCCTACCTCTGGAATTCCGTGGAAAGATATAAATGGTCTAAGCTGGTTTGGCTTTGTGACTAAATTCACGGAATGGTAATGGGTCAGAATAGCAGAGTAGGTAGATGCACCGTTATACTTTGTACCCTAATCTTCGTAGACACAAGAATAATTACAATAGTCTCCGGGTATTCTTGTTTGATGCCAAGAACCGGGTCACGAAGGTCATGCCAGCGATCGTGGAATCCTGGCAATAAACGGGACACCCAACCGTCTGGCACATTCCACTGGATGATCATTCACTTCTGGGGGTGTCTTGTTGACGGTACCTCGTCGGGCCAGAGTTGTCGCCTGCAGGGTTGAGTGAGGATATTTCGTGGAGACAAATGAATGTCACGAAGTTCTTCTTCCCATTTCCAAGAAGGAACTGTCGCCATTTTTTCACAAAAATAATTCCAGAAAAGAAGACTAGGTACCGTACATTTAAATGTATAGGATAGAGAGAGTCGTCAGAGGTTTTGCGGAGCGAGATTGAAGTTCGGAATTCCAAAAGTTCAAAATGGTCAAAATTCCGAATTTATTTGGGACGAGATTTTAAGTTTCTAGAAAAGTTAGAGTTCAGAACTTGCGAATTCCGAAAGATCGAAATGCAGACAGCTCAAAGATTCGAAAGTTAAAAACTCAGAAAGTCCAAAAATCCGCAAACTTAAGGGAAGCTCATGACAAAGTTGTCAAATGAACGACGTTGCATAAATGAGTTCCAAGATTCGGAGTTTCAGCCTTTTGGATCTTTAGCTTTCGAAATTTTGAACCTTCGGTGTTTTTCCATCCGGAATTTTTCGAATTGGCTACTTAGACTTTCGGGGAAATAATTTTTCTAAAAACTGTGAGTCGATTTTGATTTGAAATTCGGAATTCCATTCCCACCCCATCTTTTCACTGTAAAAATCTACTATAACGTGAAATGAAATTTTCATGACAACAGGAAGGGGAATCCTGTGATTTCCATCAAAAAAAAAAAAAAACTCAATAATCTGAGAATATCGTTTTTCTGTTCCAATCAGAAGAAATGGTGAAACAGATATGGAAAAGGACTCGGCGTTGAACGAACCTCCTGAATATACATCGCACAGGTAAGTCATCCTCAGACAGAATTCCTTTTGCTTCTGCTTGCAGAGTATCTAGAGACTAAAGTCCTGTCCAACGACAACGCCGACGCCAACGCCGAACGATAAACTTTGTCTTGACATAAGGTAGATATTTCCCTTTGTGGTATGGATACCAAATGGATTCCTGCCTGGGCATAAGGAAGGCTCGGATACCTAAGGCAAGAGTATGAGAATCCGTAGGTCCCTACAGACGATTTCATGTTTCAAAACGGTCCTTAGAACGTTACGGAGAATTCCTAAGCCCTCACTCCGCCTCTTCGTTATCAACGCTCCTCATATCCTGTCACATACATTGTAAGGAAATGAGGCTAATTTTCTATCTATTGCTTAGGTTATTACCAAAATACCGCCTCCGTACATCGCCCATTTGCGCTTTTATCTCTGTTATCAGCCAATGGCACTTGGCAGTGGAAAGCCCTGGGAGAACCCCAATTATAAAGAGAATTATCACACGGTGCTCTTCTCTATCTCAAAAGCGTCAGGCCTACTCTGTACCCTGATAAAGCAGGGCTCGGTGAATGTGAAGTTTCAGTCACATAATCGATGCCGAAAGCTAAAACTTCGCTGTCGTATCGTTATCCCAGTAATCAGGCGCCAAGGTCCGAGAATATTTTACCTAATGGATCTCATCGCGGACATCACTTTCATAGCCAGGTGTATGATACTAGATACTACTGCTATGTCATTCAAAAGCTGATTTACTGCGGATCTGTCCATTCGATTAAACACCAAAGGAATTTACTGGAACGAAACAGCATTTCATAAGTACTTGAATTAGAGGCTCGGTTAACGAGGCTGCTGCTGTTTTTTTTGTACACTTTTGTGTAATTAACGTGGGAGTCACACTGGGTCAAATTAACCCAACTGACTTTCAATTGGCCCCCGTACAAAAAGTATGCATGCGATGTTTTTCAAAAAATTATGAAACATACTTTGAACGTTGTGGAATACATACCAAAAGTCAATGAGACCAAGATTCAATGTCAATGCGTGTAAAAAAAATTAGTAAACATGTGAATGATGTGCAAAAAATGCACTATTTTAGTTGAATATTCATAACTGTTTCACTTGTTAATTTTTTCCTTCAAAATTTTAGGGTGATACTCACAAGATATGGTGGTTTGGTTAAAAAATAACTCAAAAGTGGAGGTTCCGGTAAAGGTATTCATTTTGACATCTGAAGAGGGTCTATTATGGAGTTAAAACAAAACGCATTATGCATTGTACAAGGTGGGCAGAACCCCATATGAAGCCATCCACATACAGATATTCAGCCCAAAAGTTGGAAGTTAGGTCACTTTGACCCATATAGTGACTGCGGAAGGATAAATGAACGAACCTCTCTGAATTACGCCATATCTGCACATGATGTGAAGATATCATGACTTTCTGCGATCCAGTGAGTCGGTCAATCTCAATGAGAAGCAGTAATTTTTCATTGTCACAAAACAAGTTGTAACCCTGTGAAGTTTATGATTATTTTCTTCATCCCATCATTTTCCGGAATGCTCGTTTTGGACAAACCGACAGGTCGACAGACAGATTGACTTGAATTCGAAATCATTTGTAGTGTCGGAGAAATTTTCGAATGGGTATAAGTCGTCCTTTACCCAAAATCCCCATCCATTTTTATCCCCAACGTGATAAAAGGTGAAAATTGTTCGGAGTCAAGTCATGGAACATTTTTTGAAAGCGACGCGAACAAAGGCTGCGTTAATAATTATATAAAATTTTTTAAGACGTAATTCCTTTCACGAGACGGTTTAAGTGGCAAATGATCAAACCAAATACGATTACTTTCTTAACGGAAAGATTCAAACAAATCCAGACTTAATTGCGAGGTCTCGTGAATATAAGGTTGCCCTCTGTTCTCTTTAAAAGCTACCCTAAAACCAGCCATCAGCTTACGCAAGGTTGGCCATGAATTACCGCAGCCGGTATGCCACCCTCTAAATTTCTCACATCCGAAAATATAATTTAGAAACCATGCGTCGACGATGGGTTTGCAGAGCCATGGTGTTGAACAGGTAGGGCAGCGTAGCCCCATATCGAAAGTGGTCCATGAATATTAATACAATAAAAGCCAAACAGTAACAGCACGAGGCCAACAATTGTTCGCGGGTTTTGCACCGAGGGATCTCCAAAGGATGAACATGGAAATGAAAAAAGAGTAAAACGCACATAATATATTAATCATGCATTATACCGGTTATAAGCTTATAATTAATAACCTGCTACTGGAAAATTCGGCCAGCCCTCATGATTTTGGTTATCTCTTGAAAGTAATTGCGGTCGATGTTATAGCGACTGAGACTTCAGATTATCAAAAGGTTTTCCCCCCAGAGACGTAAAACTTAGCAAATATTAAATACCTGCGGAATCGATTCCAGCAGTCTCCAAAGTCAAACTCTTCAACATAATCATTACGGAATTATTATGGTAGACGACAGGAGAGCCTTTCACTGGCAAAAGGAGATTCCAATAGCTAATTAGTTGATTATTGGTATTCCGGTTATCTACCCCTAGGTCAACATAGAAAAACAGACACGAAAGGATTCCCATAATTTCTTGACTCACAATCAGATTGATCAAATCTGAGAATAATTCTTCTTGTCTAAGGTAGATTTTGAGGATAGGGCAAATTATCCCCGCGGAACTTGCGGAAGGGGATTTATAAAATTGTCATATTGTCCATCATGTCGCTCCCAAACGACTGAAAGTCAACTTAGACACTCGAAAAATGATTAGAACATCAATTTTCTGTGTACTAAGTCTGTTGTTTTCTGGAAAATTTGCACATATTTTCGTCATTTACCTCAAACTTCAATTCTTGGTGGGTAATTGCATATAACCTTGGCTCTTTCTCGTTCTGTTAATGACCCAACAAACTTGTGATCGAAACCAATTAAATTCAAAAATAACATCAAGATTCTCGTTAGTCCCGGATATCACACAATGAACCATATCCAGCAGTGGTGAATCACGAAATACACATTAATGATCAAACAACGATTTGTTCATCATGAAAATTTCTATTCTGATATCTTTTTGGAAGCTCCAAGTTAGCAGGGCCAGTAGCTGAATATGACTTAGGAATAGTACCAGTAGTCAGAGAGCGACACAAAATGTACACTTGTCCAGCTACCAGTACCATTCCTATAGCTTTCCAGTTACTGATACTTCTACTTCGTCTAACTTTGTAAAAGATATTCAAAAATATCTTGAGTATGTAGATTCTATGATTCCTCCATAATTCGTACCCATGTATGCCAATCTATTTTCACTAACCGTGTGATCAAGTAGTTCAAGACACAATCTCGAATAGGCTTAGTATATGATTCATAACCACCCGATACTTCGAGGAATAGAATTCCAAATTGGGTTCTCATTATTATTATTATTATTATGGTATAATGTTAGAGTTGAATTGTATTAATGTGTATTTCAAAATTTTTTAAGTATTTCGCTTGAAACACTGAACTCGAACGGGTGGCATTAACAAACCGCCACTTCAAGTGATGTATTTGAAAAACTTGAGTGTCACCGAATATTCTTCTTCATGAATATTGGACCCAACATGTAGCAATGTGTGTTATGTAACATCAGTAACTGTATCGGGAAAGTATAGATAATCACAATACTCTGAGTACTCCTTGGACATGCATCGTTTCTTATGAATGAATGAAATCGAGAATCATAGTTTTGAAATTGCGAGTAAACCCAGCCATTAAAGTCCAAAGCTCATTCATACAAAGTTGCTTGCTTACGTCACGATCAATTATCTAGCTTTACATCGCTGGCATGCGATGCAAGTATAATTTTTCTATTTCGCCGAAGCCATGCAAGCCTCAACTCTTCACCCGAACAACTATATAGTAGCAGTTGGTCGCATCGCAAGTCGAGGAATACGCTTCTAATTTCCGGTTTCATAGCGATCGCTGGTGGTTTGAATATCCTTCCGACGTTTCCAACATTAACAGATGTTGGAATACCCGGCACACGTAGGAAAAACTTACTTTGGCAAACATTCGTTTATCATAAATACGTATTGGTCCATTTCAAATAAAATATGTATATATACTTTTACCCGTAGCTCCAGTATGGTGAAATATAGATACGCAAATAAACGAAGCAAAAAAAAAAAAAACAGGGTAGCTTTTTCCAACCTGCAAGACCACTTGAGTCTCCAGGTGGTTTTCAACTTATCTCGTGGAATTTTCAATCTCCGAGAGCCTCAAAGTGCTACAACTTTTCAAAATTAAAGTTGAAGTAGCTGCAGATAACAATTCTGTTACTCTCCGCATACAGTATTAACAGTTTTAACAAGCATTATATTTTAACAGGACAGAGCAAAATGCGCCTATCTAGGGAATAGTTATAGAGAGACCCAGACCATTCTTCCATGGAAAAGCAACGCGTAAGGCAAGTCTGATTCCCAGAGGAAATTTACGTTTCCCCCTACCTGGGTATGAATTAGTAGCATTAGTCCAAGCTTGTTAGGAGCGGGTGCATTAGGCCGACAACGCGAGTTGCTATATATATACCTATGTACATGTTCAAAAATGTTATGTTGTGAAAATGGAAAAGATGATAAGAGTGAGAATAATGTGCGACAAACGTAAACTAGCTCGCAAACGTGGTAGGTTATACAGACCTACGTCTGTAACTGACACCTGAAAAGAATACAGGGTAGCTTTGTCACCTTGACGTACATGATCATAAGCAACTATAACAACGTCGAACTGCACCGTACGGGGGGGCCCTATTTATGCGATATAGTGAAAAGCATGCATACAGAACGAACCATCGCATCGACCCACTTTCAAGAAAGTATAAATAACGATTGACGAGTTACTCGGTGTCCTCCACCCTCTGGTAGTCGACGTCGTCGTCTGGTAACTAACACGCTGCACGCAAACCCCTAGATACGATACGTGTGGTATAAAGGGGACCAGGTAAGGTCAAAGGGTTACATGGAGCGTGTAATGTCACGGTTCTCCACAACCTACGTACATACACATGTTTCAAGAATTCCATACCTATGCGACTTTCCCTTTGATTTAGTGCTTAGTAAATACTTAGTGCATAGTGCATAGTAGTACATAGTAGATTATCCATACGTGTATGTATTATAGGTATTGTTATGCTCAGCGAATCCCCACCCATTATACTTCATACACTCAATCTGGTCGGTTCATAAGATAAAGGACATCTCCTTTTTACAAAAAAAGTTACGATTGCTGCGTCAGCCAATATTAATGCCCAACATAACAGTAGTATCGACGTAGCACCTCTGCATACTCAGGCCATTTCTTTTCCGAATACCATCAGACAAAGCTGCACATACAGGGTAAATTGATAACGTCCAGACACTGATTGTGAGAGGAAAGTTGAGGTGGCCACGAATCGGAATCGTCAATTATTTCGGTAGTTTCTTTCGATTCATTTGATTCGTTATAAATAGCAAACAATTGACGACACTGGACCCGTGGCCACTTCATGTTTCTCCGAGTGTTCGAACGTTACGAATTCACCCTGTATGTATAATATACACAAGGTAGAAAGTAGTATCGATCATGGCAGCCTCCGAATGTGGGTTCTGAATCGAAATCGTCGAATCCTCGGCTTGGACGGATTGTGAAAATGAGGATACAGGCTGAAGCACATCGAACTCCTTAAGTCATAAGCAAAATGCAAACGTCATAGATATAGATATACCATCAACGGTATAATTATTTAAAAGTAATGCGTATGCGCTATGGCTCATACCTGATTCTGCTTATGGCTTATGGAGTTGCATGTGCTTCGGCCATAAGGCGATATTGCACGAGTCGCTTTGAACCTAATCTAGCTGACATAGGAAATATGAATCTGACTCGAATCTTATTCGTTTTTCCAAAAAATGAAATACTCAGCCACTTTCTGCCATAGTGAGGAATTCATCTGCTGAGTTTCATTCTGGGGGTTGTATGGTTTGTACGAAACTACGAATCGCGTTTTCGAAGTGATAACAATCGTTAATAATGGAATTCCGACCATATTCACGTGGCACCTTAACGTTGCCTCAGAGTAACCGAACCATGATTATAGCTCGATGATTGATCAACTCCAATAACTGACTAATTCCATTCCAAACTCTCGTACCCGAAGTCAAATCTTCTGTCAGTAATTTTACACATTTTGATTCATAAAGATACCCATCATTTTGGCTATTCCCTGTTGCTACATGTGCCATGCACTAATCTATCTAGTGGTGTCATGGCATGCGTGCAACTACCATATACACTTACGTGCGCAAAAATGAAATATCTGAAACCGGCAGTTGGTTGGGAATCTTGATATCCGGACCAGGTTAGTCGTCGTAGATTTGAGACGCACCAAATTTCTTGGATTGATTAACCGAAGTGATTTTGCACCCTCCGCGTCTCGCACTGATAAACTTTTATATCCCAGTAAAACGGTATACAGCTTCGGTGAAAAGTTTATCTCGTAGGTAGGTATATATATCTGCGAGTGGTTTGACGATGGAAGTTATCTCGTATACTGGGGTGAATTTTGGTAACGAGTGTACACTGCCAATTGGCTTCCCAACCCTTTTCATCAGTCCGATTGCCCTCTGAATTTAAAAGCCGTACCTATATTCCACTTGCGATTGGACGTATTTTTATTTTTATTTTTTTCTCTCTTTACCCCCATTATTTTTCTTTCTTTACTTTTTCACTCTACTCTTGATTCTCTTCGTCAAGTTAAAGCTTCTTTTTTTCTTCCGAGATGTATCGTAGAAAACTTATCGATACGTGGAAAATTTTTTTTCTTACCTCTCTTCGTCTATGTCTACGCGGATTCATCTGGAAAAGACAAGTACGAAAAATGCACCTATTCGCCAAAGAATCATAACTAATGCAGTTGTTGTCGTTGTTGAATATTTTTTACCCAAAATGATGCCTGCAGGGTATAATCAACCCATGGTGACCACGAAGTCTTAAGGGGGTATTCTGGTCTAGAAGCCTGAATTTCAGGCATTTTTTAAAGTAAGGTAAAAAAAAAAATGAAAAACATTTTTACTATCTATTTTTTTATATGTTTTTTATTGACATTTTGAAAATGTAAAAAAAAAATCACAAAGAAAAAAAACCAAAATTCGCCGAGATACAGGCCGATGGAGTGGGGGCTTCAAAAAAAAACGGTGCGTTCTGGTTGACATGATATTTCAAGTTCTACTGAACCGATTGCTTTGAAATTTGGTATATATCTTGTTTATACAACTCTCTATCGGATCTGCCTTGGATTTTAAAAAATTTTGATTTTAAATATTTTTAAAAAATTCGAAAAGGTCGAAAAAAGTCGGGTAAAAAAAATTTTTTTTTTCAAGTCGACGCCATTTCGTCATTTTTTTTTTTTTTTTTTTGAAAATGGTCAACCCGATAGCGACATCTTTATTAATGAAGAATTTGTTTGATTTTTTTGTTTTCGATCACTACAAGGGTTGAAATCATGTCAACCAGGACGCACCGTTTTTTTTGAAGCCCCCACTCCATCGGCCTGTATCTCGGCGAATTTTGGTTTTTTTTTTTTGTGATTTTTTTTTTACATTTTCAAAATGTCAATAAAAAACATATAAAAAAATAGATAGTAAAAATGTTTTTCATTTTTTTTTTATCCTACTTTAAAAAATGCCTAAAATTCAGGCTTCTAGACCAGAATACCCCCTTAAGTCTACTTGCATCGAAAGAAGAATAACCCACGTAGGTTTACAGAACCCTGGTATAGTAGTTTGTAGATAAAAAAAAAGCATCCCCTAGAATCCAAAATGAAATGTACACATTGCATGTTACCGATGAAAAATACGCAGTGTGCATTTGCGTGCAAGTTGATCCGCAGAATCGTTTTAATCGTGAAATCAATTCGGTACTAGCAAACGTTATCGCAATCGGGATATACCTATATAGGAGAATGAAAATAGAACGGTGCTTGGAGCTAGTGATGTATTCGAAGAGCGGAATAATACCGACTCGTACCTATTCGCGGTAACGATTTTCGAAAATAGTTTTCCGAGAGTATTTTTGACGTGTCCGCAATCCGGGGCATCGTGAAATATTAATCCCTCCAGCAGACTAAGGTCAAATTAAAGCTTCAGGTACCTTACTCAAATGAACGACATCGTTGCCCTTGCTTGTGTCCTTGTTTTGATGTACCTACGTAGGTATAGTCGGTACACTTTACCTAGAGTTGGCCGACTTGGGATGAAAGTAGGCCGCGTTCCGCATAGTAAATAAGTCGATCGTTTCGTCTATAAAAACGAGACCAAGCCTCGTTCCTTTGGTACTAATACTGATGGAAATTTTGATTAGATAGTTTTTTTTCCCCGCGACTTAATAGACTTCAGTCCGACAGCTTTTCGGCTATTCAAAGTCTCATTCTAAAGCAACGCATTTTTCAGTCATCAACTCACTCATCCGCTTAGATTACGAGCTTTATTGACCTTTATCTTACTGTTATGCTAATTTTTCTTTCTTATTGGCATGAACCATTCGCGTATGATTTATGAATCCTTCAGCAATAACCACAGAGTTGTATAAAAAATGAAGATTACAAATTTTTGATGACGTTTTTGGAAAGTTGATTATTATAGCAAAGGTCCTCTGCCCATGCTTGATCTCCTTGATAAAATTCTTCAAATTGTGAAATTCCTCTGCAATATATTGTGAGATGAACTTCGAGTTATGTCCCTTCCATCCATCGCCTGTTTATATTTATCAACGTCTTACGCGAAGGGTTCGTCAAATATTATCTCCACGTTGCTTTTTTGGCTGTTTGCTACAACCCTTCTCAGGTGAAGTGGAGCCAACCCCATTTCGAACCCATAAATAAAGATATTCACGTACGAAAGTTTTCCAAACTATAGATAATTGATGCGCGGAGTAGCTACGCCGTCAGAATATTTACAGGGCAAGAATATGCAAGAAGAAAATATTTCAAATTACGATAATTTTTCATCAGACTAAAGTTTTTTCTTCGCTATTCAAGATACTTGCTTTTTATCCGGCATAAACAATCATAATATAATTGCATTAATCTCATTCTGACCGCGCTGTACGTTCTCTGATTTGATAAACAATAATTTTCAACTCCTGTCATGACTGACAGTCATATTTCTGCTTGGGGAATTCCTGAATGGGGAATTGTTAATCAAAATATCTTGAACGACTGTTTCACTCAGAGAAAAAACTAATTTTGAATAGTACTCGAAAAAAAATTGTTGGTGAAATTTTGGTAAAGAATATTGAGAAAAATGCTACGGTATAGCTAAGTTAGCCGTTTCTAAAAACTCAACGAAGCCTATGAGGGTGAAGTCGGTGCTATTTGAAGCAGGCAAAACTAAAAATATACCCATTTATTACTATACCAATTGTGATGAGTTTTATTCACAATAACTATTTTGTCATCAGCATTGTCCCATAAATACTTCGCACCTTAGCGCCAATTCTGAGCTTTTATAATGAAGGATGTAGTTCGGGTTGAAAGCTCTCTTGTAGCATTGACAATATATTAGTGCAAATTCTTTGCTACACATTTGTATATTCAAGACTACGAAAAATAACGTATAAAATTGTCTCTACAAGCTTAAGATTCGATGGAAAGCACCAAAACAGTCCTTCGTTGAAAATGGAACTGGTAATGAAATACTTAGGATTATACAGCATTCTCCATTTTTACCCTGTATCGGCTGTATCAGAGAGACAATAAGAAAAGATTCACATGAGGAATTTGTTGTACAGTCGAAAAAAACTCGAGTAATTTAACTTTCAACACATTTTTCATCCAAAAAGGGACTTTTAACCCGAACTACATCCTTGAGTTATCAGCCTGAAGGGTGTCTATTGGGATCGCAGCATCCAAATTCGATAAGAGATAGCTGATATTCTAATTGACTAATTGAAGACTAACAGGACGAGATAATTGGCACAAAAAGAAAAGGAAAAATAGAAGACTAAAATAATTGAAAGGGAAATTCGGAACGCTGGAGATTGGGTCTAAATATAGGAAAACAGTTTCGACGGTGTCTATTGAATCACCCAGTTCCCCGAGCGCTCGATACTGCATAGCCACTAAGTCAAGGTGAGCCTCGGTTAACATAGCCTAACCCAACCTAACATAACTCAAAGCAATCTAAGCTAACCCATGGGCGTAATAGCTCTCCTATAGTAGCTGCACGTCACGATACGTCGCTGCCCCCATTTCCCATCCAGGGTCGCGTGTGACTTTGTTCCATACAGACACCCTATGTATTCGAACACCAGGGATGAACTTTCTCTTAGTTTTACCGGAAAAGTCTGGCGATTAATAAGCTTGATTCTCATTTTAGTTTATAGAAAAATAAAGAAGAAAGATATGAATGAATGGTTCAGTGCCAGAGTACGAGCTAAACCCACATTGTCGACAAGGCTCATCTTCACTATCATCACCCATTTAAAATTGGCCTTATCGACAATGTGGGTTAGGCTGCTGTGGTACTGAACCATTCAAATACGAAATGATGATACATCGTTTAGTATTTGGTAAAATCAGAGTTTGGGTAGTAATTGGTCGAAAAGTATAGTAAAAAAAAAGGCAATCTTTCTTTCGCAGTGTAAGGTATATTTCACTACTATGAGGTACCCGGGTGTTTCATTCTGAGATTGGGACTCGAACCAATCTCCGTACCCATCCAGTTTATAAAACTTGCAAGCTCGAGATTGCAGACGCACCAGCAAGTTCCAACAACCTAAACTTTGTCCGTGGGGCAAACTTTTCTTCCAACTTACCCCAGATCCAGATGGTTCGTTATTGTTCAACTGACTTTTCTCATCAGTGTATACTCACTTTGTGTTTCTATATTTACGATTCACCTTCAAGATTATAGCCACTTATTACTCTCTACAATAGTCGATGAAATCCAGTAATTTATTGTTAGAACGTCGTCACCCGAGTACGACAGGAACTATAAACTTAATTATCGATTCTTGCAGTCGATTTCGTTCTCTCCACGATAGTATATTCATCATGTAGGTAGGAAAAAGTCGCTCGGAGCTTGAGTGTTGAGACTCTGCTTCCAAAACCGGCCAGATCCTGTAAAAATGGAATCGAGATGATCTTGCAGAAGAACAACGAACTGAACAACTCACGATAATTCTATCGATATAGAACCGTTGCATATCAAGGAGTACAGCATCGAGCTGGATCTTCTGCGTAAGTCAGTGAAATCAATCGCACCAAATTTCCTAGAAAAATGGCTGGTGTTGAAGCAACTTCTTAAGTACATGGCAAATTTTGAAAGAATTTCTTGAGGATATAAACTATAGGTACTATAACAAAAAAAATGTGTTACAATCATATCAAATTTCAAAGTTGATGACAATACTTGTTGAGTTGCAGCAACATACGAAGCTACCTTGAGTGAAAGGTATGTTGCTACGACTGATGAAATTGTCGAAATCGAAACAAAACTGTGAGGAGATCGTTTCCAAAACATTTTTTCTAACGGTGAACACTGCGATGGACATTGGGGTGAGTTTTGAAAAGAACCGCCATTTTAGGGGTGTTTTCGACGACTTGGAATGCTTTTGAAGCTCATCGAATTGTACCTACGATGAAACACTGTTAACAGAACTAGAATCTATGACTGACACTATTTTTGTAATTTCTAGACCTGACCAATTTTAAAACCAGGTGATTCAAACGATCTCTTACGCAAAGTGAATATGCTGCTTTGAAATTCGAATGGAATGAAGGCTTGGAAATAATAAATTTTGAATATATACAGAATTAGTTTGCGGTCGCGTCTCGGTTCTACCTCAGTGAGTTTCGCCTTGAACCTTCGAAAATTATTTAGCGAAACCGCTTCTTTTAACGTATTCACGGTAATAGCATGATAAATTTTTCTCTCTAAGCTCATTATGCCTGTCTACCGACCCTCCTGAGCGTAAAAAGTAACCAACGAGTCAGTGGGCAAACAGCAGCAGTTACCACGGAGAAAAAAATTGCGGTATACCGTTTTATCGTACCATTCCGTTTCATCGACCTCTTCCCTGCGAAGGGTTTAGATCGTCATCAGTTTATCGCCTGCTCGCGTGATTCAATATCGAATTTATTTATCCAATGTATTCGTAATGCGTAATTGAACTCATTACAAAATATATCCTGGGTGATTCAATCACAATTTCAATTGCAATTCCAAAAACGCTGCCCTAGTGCAAACAATATTGACTATGTGGGCGTTTCAGAAAAAGTTTTATTTTTTCGAATGTGAAAGAAAGTCAGAATTCCATGGGTAGCTCCGATATTTGCATATCGTGATCCTTGGGACCGAGAATCCGTTAAAGTGCAGCTTTAGCCAGAGTATAGTAGACGCAGAAGTGATTCAGTTGGCGAGAGGTTAAGATTCGTGCAAATAACACGCTTGGCCTCAACCGGAAAGTGGAGGTGAAACTAGAAGAGGTTGGGACTGTGAGAATGTTTGCGTTGGAATTTGAGAATTCAAACCAAACCGGGAACGGGATTTTATTACCATTTCATTATTCAAGGACTCAGTTAATTGTCCATTGCTATACTTGCGTACTTAAAACCTCACAGACATATTGCTCTCGCTTTTCGTGGTACCTAATTCCATTTCAAAAATATTTCGAAACATCCTATGCAGCATTGCCTACATGGAATTCATAATAGAACATTATATTCTCACGTGTCTCTTGCAACTTGACGTTGAATGGCCGCTTAATTACTACTACAATTATATCTCAATCGTGACATTTGCAAACCACAACCTGACTCGAATTTCCACCACAGAACTAGTTCTGAAGCATGGTGCGGTAGCAGCCTTATTGGTTCCTTGTAAAATGAGTCCTACCAGCTATAGGACGGTTGATTCCAATCGACACGAGTCTGGAAGGCAAGCAATAAATCTTACCAAGGTCAGTTTAACAGCTACGGTTCTTGCACCACAAATTCCCAGCCTAGTTCAGGGGTCCTTTAACTACCCTTAACGATTTGCCATTTGGAAGGGCCTAAAAACCCGGGGGAGAATTTTCCCCAGGTACGGATAACGATTTTGTGTGTGAATTTGCTTTGAAACGTTAATACCTTCACAGCTTGTGCGCATAGTGTTCAATTTGATTTCTGAACAAAATCATGGTGCGATATCACGAGTGGTACATTTCGCGAGAAAAAATATAGAACTCTCTGACGTGGGTATATTTCTACCTTGAAAATTCGAAGGGCTGGTCAACTTTTACAGCGATACCACACGCGATGTGAACTCCCATGTGATATCCGGTTTTTCCGTACATTTAGCCACTGGTATAGGTCTGTATATCATGATGGGGGCGGTGAGAACATCGACCTCGAAAACTAATAACATTGAAGTACTGTAAAAGTATCGACCTCCGATCGCGAAATGGGCTTTGTCAGTCGCGAGTGAGGTGAAAGCCGTATCTACTGATAGAGGTTCAAATCAACTATTGAAGGCGATCATTGAGGAGCGAGGGTTTCGCTTTGCTGGATGAAATTCTCCACTTCTGATTACTTGTATCAATAAACTGGATTGGGGTTAATACGATTACACTTCTCAAACTACACAAACTGGATCATAAGTTAGCAAAAACCAGTCATATCTGATTACCATGAACAGAGAAACGGTCAACTTTGTCAAACTCTCGAAAATACTGTCATTTTCGGAGACACTTGTAGCCATGGGAACATTTGACGAATACTGATCACAAGAACTATGCAAGACCATGTATGGCACAAATTTTAAGCTTACCAAAAACTACTCTTCTGAAAAATCTTCGTTCATCACTTACAACCCCTTCAACTACAAATGAGCCGAGAAACTTTGTTCGATGATTAGGAGTCACGGTAGCTTTGGCAACTTAATCCGAATGTTGATCTATCTGGCTGATTTTTCGTATTCAATATCAAATTTCAGAAAAAGAGAAAGAATTTTTTGAGAGTCTCAGAATTCAGAAATATGTACTTTTCTTGACAACTCACAAATGCGCCTGCAACATAATCATACACTGGCAAAACACCATTCATATTCTGTGAGGGTAGGTATGTAACCTACCTGCATGAAACTCTAGGAAACTGGAGGCGTATGTGCAAAGCTTCGAGGTATTACTTTGTGCTAGTTTGACTGCAGTGCGCAAACTCAACCAGTATACAACATTCAGCATCTATAGTAGACCACGTCGGAAGTCTTCCTTGATTTTGTCAAAGGAATTATCAACCCGAGGGAGTGTTGCATTTCATATATCTATATAAGCGGGTACACGTACCACGTATATCCGCATCAACCTAGATGCGGGAATGACCCCTATGAACTGAGAGCAAATCGTGCAAACTGCAAAGACCTTCTCCGTTCAAATGGGAGTGAAAAGCACCGTGCCAATAGCTAATGGTGAACATTTTCACGGTAAATAAACTTGATCATGATCTTTCGGAGAGCTGATCCTTTTCCCCCTCTAATTCAATGAATTCCTTTCACCTTCATTATCTTCCATATGGTCTTTCCATAATTCTTGCAGTACTCTCTGTACATATCATATAGCTAGTATATATTTGCTTAGCTCTCTTTCTCACTCTCTATCTGATCATCTCTTTCTCTCTCTTTCTCCCTGCATATGATATTAGGATTTGAGGGAAAGCAGCACCAAGGCTGAGGGTAGTTATCCATAATCCGACAGTTCATAAATTATGGCCTTGGTATTATAATCGCGCTAAACTTACGGCAGTTTCCGTCAGTGTTGAACTTTGTGCGTTGGCTAAATTAGAAGGAAATAGTTATACGCCAGTTAAGGTAGCTTACAGACCCTCGCGTCTGTGCTATACCCGGGTGTAGTCATCAAACACGAGGACCAATTTTGGCACATGTGTGTATGAAGTGTTGCAGAAAAATGTCCACTTAATGAATGATGACCAAATTCTACGAATGAGCAATTCATCTCGTGAAAATACGTTAACGAATCATCTTGTTGTACTGTAAATGGAACACCCCAACCACAGCCCCAAGTGCAGTGTTAAAGCAAAGTAATCAGTTCTGCAGTATCTTTTCTAGACAGAGAACTGAAATGTAAGGCCTTGCCGTCATTAGCATCCACCCAGTACATCCGGGGTGGTTGGCCAGTTTCGATTCTAGTTTAGCCGAAACCTAGGAAAGCGGATGATCCACAGACGCGGAACTTCTAACATCGAAGTTTCTACGGCTTGTTTGCATCGAGTTAGCGAAGGAGCCAAACGCTAGTGCTTCTTGGTGAAGGGATTTCCAAATAACTTTTTTTCCCTTTGTTTGGAGAGGTATAGCAGAAGGGCGGATGGTACCAATTGTATATGAGATAATCCAATAGCTCAGCTTCTCCAAGGATCCGATGCCATTGATTTTGTTAGTAAATATCCTGAACGTGCGATCAATATTCGGGAAAGCTATATATATATACTTGGGCGCTTTGATGACTTTGGACATCCTCTTTCAGCCTCTATACTTTCTATTTTTGTACTAAACTCGATATCTAGACAGACCAACAAATCCGAAATTCAATCAACTGATTTTGCAACTCCAGCGCGAGGCTGGAGCCTAATTTTGGCAATCATCCTTATACCTGATTTTTACAAATTCAATCACGTTTCAAGAACATTAGACGTCAAAAATCGCGGTTTCGACAAAATTTCGGTCGCTGTCCGTCCGTTGATTGCACTAGAAAATCTCAAAAGTGGTTCGTAGAGCCATTTGAATTTTGGCATGACATTATAAATCGCTTTGAACCAAATTTAGGTAACATAAGAAATATGAATCTGACTGGAATTTTGTTAGTTTTTTCAAAACATTAAAATGCCTGGTCACTTTCTGCCAAAAACTGAATTCATTCGTCAAGGATTCAATGGGACAATTTGAGTTATGATCAATTCTTATCACGTCGAAAACGCGGATTGGATTTTCTCGATGACTACTCAACCGATCCGAATGAATCATCTATGATGAGTTCAGTTTTCGGCAGAAAGTGGCCAAGTATTTCACTTTGTCAGAAAAAAGCTGATAGGGTTCCGGTAAAATTTATGTCTTCAAATTCGAAGTGATCTCTACCATATGACCTCAACGGAAATTTAGGTTCTTTCTTGGAGAACGAAAGGTGTAGTTACCCCAACTTGAGACATGTAAATGACCCAACAATCCAGCGATCATTGATAATTGAACAAATTCTCTGTATAGTCACAGATTATAATTGATATCATTAAAGAACATGATCTTCTGAATAAGTTTCAGGCAAATGAATGATGCCATTTGTTTCACCTGCTGGAATAAATGGTGTACTTCCCAAGATCTAAATTGTTTTGTGACGATATGCAGTATGTATTCTGAAATTTTTGACTTGATGATCTCTGTATTCGTGAGATATGCAAACGTATTCGTAAAGTTTGTGATGAATTCAAGTTGAGATGATGCAAATCTGAAATAGGTTTGAGGTTCGATGAAGTCTACTCACCTCAGTATCGTTCCACCACATGTGCAGCCTGTAGTTCCTGAGGATTGTTGGATTTTCATTGATATGATCAACGGCCAGCTTGACAGATGGCATCACACCGCGTCCGACATGGCTTTCCGGAACGTGTCTACCGTACGGGAAAAATCCCGCGATGTAAACGTCACGACGTTTCACACCACCTAGGTTTATCGGCTTTTGTCCATTGCACAACAAAATGGCGTCGAGGCACAAAATGGCCGCGATAATGTGTGCGCGCACTCGACGCCATCGCCAGTGACATCGCCGTGCGCTAACGGCCATTTCACTAAATTTTCACAATTTTCACTTTCTCTTCGGTCCCCCCGTTCCGAAAGTCTCACCGACAAGATTCCCCCCTTAAAATCCACTCCACTTCCATTTCGCTGCAGACTATCACGATCAGCTTTGCGTTACCGACGTATCCATCTCATTTTATTTATTTTTTCCGGCAAACCTGGGTTTGCGTTTTTTTCACGATGATTCGTTTCTTTCTCCAATTTTATATTATTATTTTTTATTCGTTTCGTACGAATATGTTATGCAAGATATCGCGTCAAGGAATTCGAACCATTCTTCGAAAAGTCAAAAAAACGTACAAACTTCCGCAAAATATGTATTGGAAATTCAGAAGATGAAAACGGTTCACACCTGTATTTTTTTTTTTTTTTTTTCCGAATGTTCTGCTGACTCTCCGTTCCTCTCTATTTCGACTAATATTATTCGTACTTCGTCTTCCGTTGAACGGTAAAACCTCGTCCCGCAACTGAAGGAGAGGTATAATACAGTCGCCAACAAACTTTTCAAGTGTGTCGGCAAGCCCTGTCTGTCGACTTTCTGGCACGTATCGCTTGCGAAAAAAAATCTCCCGAGAAAGTTTACCGGAAATTTGTTGTTCTTCTTGTTGAGTTATTCTTTTATATTATTGTCGAAGCCTGCCAAATCTCGACGAAAATATCAAAAATTTTAAGGATCGTTTCAAAACTTTACAATTTCTATATGTGCCAAGTCTGTCATGTTTCGTCACAATTTTAAACGACAAGAAACTCACGTCGTATCAATTTAGTATGACGTTACTTCGGCATAAGTATTTCCCCCATGTTCTCGCGTGACGTGCTTTTATCACGTTGTTCTAAATTAGTTATCGTCGTATAGTTAGCGACGTCAAAGAATAATTGAATACCTCAGGTAATCGTTCAGAGCTTAGACAATTGATTCAGTATTCTCTGTATTGGAGTTTCAATATCCGCTAAATGGTATTTTGGCTTTGATATCACATTCGATAAATGTATATAGATATTGACTTATAGGTGGTCAACGGATCGATTCAGGGCTGGTTAAATCCAAGAATATCCGGAGTAATAATTATTCATCGATCACAAATTCTATGTTTCGAAACAATATTTCAACTACCGAGTTATGCTTGCTTATTAATATTTGATTAGTAAAATTTGCGATTACGTCAGTCCAAACGCGAAATAGATTGTCGTTATTTGTGAAATTTTTATAAATTAGATTCCAACCTCGAAATGATTTCTACATGCGTATTTATCTTCTTTAAATTTTGCCTCCTTCACACTTGCACAGGCACATCGACGCCTTACAATCGCCCAGTAAGTCCTGCAACAGAAAAATAAAACTACATTATATATCTGTTGGAAATAAAATATTGAAAAAAAAAAGTTCTGGAGGTGAAGTTTGTGCGAAAAACGAGCGCAGAAAGAAAAAAATTATCGTCTTTGCTGCACGGAGAAGGGGATTCATTAATTCAAATTACAATTCGGAACATTACCATCTGAACATTACATTACCTCTTCAAATCCCAATAAGTCAGAGACGACGAGTGCTATAAATGGCTGCTTTGAAATCTGATTTCAAACCGAGCTTCTGCATCTGGCGAGAAATAGAGCGAAGCTTAAAAATGGAGCGATGAAGCGGCAAACGGCAAAAAACGAAGTAATAAAGAATAATAAGCTGCATTTGCGAATTCCTGCTACCTGCGTCAAATCCTTCGTTTGCACAGATTTTGCTTGACTTACGCTCGTTAATCAGCAAGCTGCGCCTGCAGCTTCTGCACCTACACCTGCATATATACCCTGGCTACTGTGATCTAACTAGCTTTTGAGTTCAGAGGTTATTGAGCGATAGACCAATGTTGATATTCCCGTTCGACGCTTGTCAGAGAACCTATTATACATGTATGCCTATAATCATGCTAGTAACCGTTCGATTCGTTGCTATATCAAGGCAAATAAGACAGTCCCCACTGCAATTAATGATTCATATATGACATCAGGATAATCGATTTCGAGACACACATAAAATAACCGCATCAGGCAAAGAGTAGCTCACAGTATTTTACAGTGAATCGTGAAAAATATTGCTGAGCAGAGGATTCCAAGAATTGCAGAATACTTTCTTATCCATCTATGAGAAATGATCATACCTAATAGCGATAGTTCGGAGAATGAGCCTCTTCCGAAAAACAATGGATTAAATTCCCTATAACATTCCCAGTACAAAGGATTTCCAACTAGCTAGGGAGAGATTAGAACGCGACACCACCATTTGAGAAGTACCTACGTATCTCTCTCAGCACAGAAGGTACCATTGAGTTTCACGTACTTCCAGAGGTCAGACAAGTTCTAAAGACAGTAGGAGGACATGGCAATGGGATCTGGCAAACCTCTACAGCGAAACAAGCACCACCACCGCCACTTTACAGGCGAAATACTTCGAAGGCACGTTCGTTATCCACCCTCATGGCCACAACTAGCTACAAGGGCTTGTGGATCGCTTAAAGGGCATATAAGTATCCTCGGACATTCTGCTCGAATGGAGAGAAAATAAGACACTGGAAATACTACACGCTGTGCACGATGCACTGTAGAGAAAATCCACCAAAGTAAAGGAGGGTGTAGTTCCTTTTTTCGAGCAGAGTAAGACTATAAATGCTCTTTCCCAACCAGCTTGAAAAGTATTTTTCAAGAGCTGTAATTTCCGTCGTAATGGAGTAGCCCTTCCGTAGTTGAAGATAGTAATAGCAGGCAGTTTAACCAAAAAAATGTCCAGTCATAGATCTCTGTACCTCAAACCGCCACTGAGTTATGCTACTTCTGGTAAACTTGTGGGCTTTTCGCTCTGACAACGATTGTGACTGCACCAATAGTTTCCAGATAAATTTATGGCCTGATTTGAAATCAGCAGGAACTTTGCTATCACACAATGACGCAGTTGTACAGTAATCTGATATCAACCACCTTCTCTGGCTATAATGCAGAAGAAACTAGGAATTAAAGTTTTCCCTTTGAAAGAATAATTAATTTCCTCCAAAATTGTAAAGGTATGAGAAAATCGCTTTATACTCCCATGACTGTTGTACATCTGGTGGTCCTTTTCTGATATTCTTATGGAATTATGATCGCCGGTGCATGTGCAATCGTAGATATAGTGAGAAGTGTACATAAGTTAAACAGAGCTATGGCATAACCCAGAAACGATTTCGAAAGTGGACGCATAGCTCAAGTGTATTTCCAAAATGAACTCAGTGAACTGTTTTAAATTCGAGGACCATTTTGTGAATTTCCCATACGTGGAAGAAATTGCAAGAGTGAAAATCATCCCCATGGACGAAGGGAATAGTAATTTTCAAAAATATAACGCCTTTTCAAAGACACGAGATACCTTCTGTACCTCAGATAATAATTTCATGAGCTCGAAGACGATGAACAAACAGAATTAACGTGTACCAATTACTGATAAGATTATAGTAAACATGGAATCGCGATTAAGTGAAATTAATTACTATGATTACGTTCAATTGGTTCTAAAGCGTACGTAAAAGAAATGCGAGTGAATATCAGTTGAGGTTGTAATGTAATTAACGGTACTTATGTATGATTAGATTAATTTTGTTGAGTGCAGATATATTTTATCCTAATAATCTGGATAATGGTGTAGCGAACCTTCGAGATGGTTGAAACACGTAACGCAATGAATATATCTTACACACTCAACTTTCATAAGCTTCTCAGTTTGTCAGAAGCCCGTTGAAACTGTAGGTACTATATCTCTAGATCAATAAAAGCAATTTCCCACTGTCACCTTAGCTCGGATATGATCAAGGCATCCCGAATTGAACGCGACATGGGGAACTCGAAACGAGAGCAAACCAGAGTACTGTACCTAAAACTGAAACTCATAACTTTAACAAACCGATTCTCGGATGAAATTTATTTCGATAAAATTCATCCAAAGACATCCTTCAAGGGGAGCAGTATGTCGCGGTTGGAAAAATTGAACTTAGTCCAAAATCAATGTGTATCATAACCAAAGTTCATTTTGAATCATTATAATCATCTCACTTAAAAACAGTTGCTACACGAATTCAGGCAAATTTAATTTTTAGGCTGAGTTATTTACAAATAAGTGGAAAAGAAATGTTCGATTTTTGAAAACTTGGCCATATCTCCTATGATAATTTTTTAATTCAATTTCCCTCATTCAATTTATGACGGCGCTGCTTCCGAATAATCCGGATCCTGAGTGCTTTAGTTCGTGCAGTGGCTGATTTTTAGTGACATGATTGTAATGATGTGAAATGAACTTTGGTGTAGAAATAAATTGATTTTGGACCACGTTTCATTTTTATAACCGCGACATACTGGTCCCCTTGAATTGGCGACAATACGGAGTAACTCCTGGCATCGCCATAATCCAGTGATTTCATCCAACTGGAAAATCGCGTGATCGCTACCAACGCGTTCGAGTATTTCACTAGTTTATTGTCTCAGGTGCAGTCGTGAGTAATGAAGTACTAGTTGATAGGATGGCGGATGGTGATACGTCTTGAACAATTATTTCAAATAAAATAATTTAAGCTATCTACTTGATATCCGGATAAGATGATCTGATCTTGTTATTGAAAAGTAACTATATGTAAATTGGCTGATACACAACGGCGTATGGATTACCGGATGAAATCGAGCCACTCTCGTCTCTTGGGATAAACGAACGACCCCTCTCTGTATTTAAAACTCACTTGAAACTTTCGGTATCGTCAAGGCTTTCTCATAACTTATTATCTGGCCAAAGCCTGACACGACGTCTAGAATTAAAGCTAATTTTCGAAGTAATTAACACGATCAACCGAACCCTTAGGAAAATTATTTGTTTCACCCAACGACAAACGTCTTGAACCAAATTGAATTGATCTCTAAATCAAACTTCCTCCAACCTTTCATACGACTAAAAACCATGTATACCTTATTCCATTTCTTATGTGCAGAAAGTAAGGAAGAGAATGTAATTATTTTTCCATTGTTGTAAAATTTTCTATTACACGTGAAATTCTGGTCATATTCAATCTCAAATTTGGGATTCGATAGTGGTACTTTTTTGGCTTGAATATATCGAAAAATACGTAAAATTCGAAATGACGAACGATGGACGAATGCTTCCTAGTGGAATATCGAGTTAATTTCTTCAACAAACATTTACACAAATCGGTCAAAGCTGTAGCTAGCGTTTTGACGCTCAAAAAGTCGATTTCAACATCATTGAATAAATCAGTCTGACTATCGGACAAATTCGCCCTATATTTGTTGCTACAATTAATTGATGCTGGTTCGACGCTCATCTCTGCTGGGATAATATTGACTTTGCTGAAACTGCGTACAATGTATACGCGTACCTGCGTGTCCTGGAAACAAACACCCTTTCGGCGATTACATGTATAACGTTAATAATCCAAAATTTACCCATACGACAACGCACACTATAATACACTTGAATAGAATTTACACGAGCAATACACATTTTTATGGACAAATTTTGTACATTCAAAGCAGTCCGCGAGATTTAGACGGCCGGGAAAATATACTCGGTTTATTCCCACAGGAATCGACGCTTTTGCATAACGTGAAATCAGAAATTTCGCTTCTCCTTTCGTTTCAATTGCAAAATAATATTGAAAACTTTTTATTCATAACTACCCGCGATATCTTGGGGGCTTTCAACTCCAAAGGTAGACGAAGCTGGCTGTTCTATAATTTTCAATTAGATTGAAAGATAAATTTGATATCCAATGACACTTGAGATTATAATTTAAACCACAGTTGATACAGTGATAAACTTTTGACCACTCAACTTTACACACCTATGAACTACGAACTCGAGTAAAATTATCTAACAATAAGTCCCCCTAGGTTATCCCAGGCTGAACATCAGTCAGGAATTATTTCCACGATGGGAGCTCTTCCATTTACTCCAAAGTAATTAAACCTAGATCAAATTCCAAGGGGACTACATAAATTTACGAGCGGAATGACTATGGCATAGCGTTGGGCACATAACTTGTATGTACATAATGTCGTAGGCAAAACCCTAGTGTCTATTATTTATATAAAATATTAGTATTGGTATTAGTATGGTACTTTTCACCAATTATCATCAGATGAACGGAATTCAGGGAATAGATTTTCCTTACATTTATACAGGTTATGTGGTTCGAATACTCAAATTTTTGAGGCCAAATATATTTTGCTCTCAACGCAGTCAACGATCGAGCTTTGGGCTAATTCTTCGTCAACTTTCTGAAGCTGTAAACGTAGTTGGATTTCGAGGAAAAACACACGTTTGGTATAAAAAATGCTTCAGTTTTTGGCTAGGCCATAGAACATGATCATTTGGATATTTTGCCGAATGAATTTTGGGAACAATAATTTCTGTGAAATATCTCGTCATTTTTCGGCCGACGGATGAACAGGTATAGGCTAGTCTTCGTTCCAAGCTGTGAAAATTAGGTTTCATAAATAATCCAGCGTGGAATCAAATTTTGAAAATGATTAGTGGCCTTGATCGGTGGCTGTGATCCCGTTGCCTGCCGTACAAAACTTACACTTTATTCATACGTAGCTCATAACTTGTCCTGATGAAATTTTACCCATCATTCGTACACGTATTGTTAACCATTTGATGATTGCCGAGATGATTGCGTATTTTTTTCGAAGATGTGCTGAAAATCTGAGTCGGACAATTTTCCTGGTCCTCAAATTTCTCCTGAATCAAAATTTTTCGATAACGATTCGTACTTATTGGAGCTAATTCAACCTCACGGTAACAATGCGTGGATCTTACAATTAGTTGTACATTACAATGACTTGTAGTAA
This sequence comes from Ametastegia equiseti, assembly GCA_963989295.1. Taxonomy (NCBI): domain Eukaryota; kingdom Metazoa; phylum Arthropoda; class Insecta; order Hymenoptera; family Tenthredinidae; genus Ametastegia; species Ametastegia equiseti. The sequence goes on along the minus strand of OZ022390.1, from coordinate 9,061,656 downwards.
TCTCTGGGATGATGATATAACTCAAGTTTAGCTTGTTATTTCATCCATATCCCAATAACACATGTGGTAAATTCAAAATGTGAGGTATTCAGTTAAAATAGAATTGGCCCAAAATTCCACGAGATGGGGTTTATCGCTTTCAAAGGAATTTCTTGCCTTATACTGACATCGGATCGAAAATTCAAATTTACTTTCTGTAATGAATGTGGGTTGGATTTTTATGGACCTCACAAAAGTCGTTCCAATCAAAAAAATTAAGAAACCCTTCTCAGAATAACCTTTCCCGGACCCTAGCTCAATTCCTGGATAATTGAGTTTCGATGAAATATAAAATGTATGTACGGAGAAGATTTGATTGACAACAATACCTATTTTCTTCAAATTCTGTTTGAAAAATCATGGAAATTACTCCGTTAGATCAGAAATCATGACATCCAGAAAAGGCTCAAGACATTGTAGGGTCTGCACGAGTTGCCTGGATTTTGAAAGAACAGTTCAAGTTTCGTGATCCTTTTTCTGACCTAACTTTGCCCTGATATTTCCGAACTAAAACTACAAGCAGGGGAAAAATTGAAGGCAATATAATTCACAATAATTTCTATAAATTGACGTAGAAGTCACGCCACACGAACTAAAATCAATCATCGATTCACTGTCTCCTGATCTAAGCCCAACGAATCTGCCATGTTTCCTATTAACAATACGTATCCCTTATATTTATACATACATCAGCAATAGACGCCAAATTTCTCCTATAAGTATTGCAGCACTGTGCTATCCTTATTCAAGTTCTCAAACGTAGTCTCTTTGCATTGGGAACCGTCCTAGAAATTCAACCCCTTTTACTATCATCCCTGGCTTGGGACCGAGGACATTTAATGAATTAATCAACATGCCTCTATCATGACGTCTCTAACACGACATTATTATCCAGACACGGAACTATTCCAGTTCTGTCTACTGTAAAAGTGACAGTGACAGTGAAAGGCATTGTTTTTTTTTATTCTGTCATTTTTTTCCTCTTTCAAGATTCCAGTTTACTTTTAGGCACAACGCTACGGTGAAAAGATGAGGCTGAATTTATGTACTCTTTCTCTATCTTTTTCAATTTTTTTTTTTTTTTCTCTTTCTATTTCTTTTTTGGTTTTTGTCTTCCTCATTCTCGAGCGTTGGGGCACTTCCCGTGAACCGTGGGTACGGATGACCCCAGCCTTAGAGACACGTCGCTGAGAGCACCACTTTTCCACAGGGACTCTCGAGGCTTTCAACCTTTGGCCTACCAACTCGCTACTCGTAGTTCATCCGGAACTTCTGCGTGGCGTAAGAAGCACGTGCGACCCATACCCCGATGGCCTCACGAGGCAAAAGCTCTCATAACCGATGTACACTGGGTAAAATAGACGAGCCCCGGTTCTTCGTCACTTCAGGCAAGCAGCCCTCGTCTCATATATACATACATAGATATACATATATATGTATGTACATATATGTATTCATACATTATGTGTAGGTGACGTTAGGGGCGCGCAAAAATTGCGAATAATAAAAAACTTTTACTGCATTTCATTCTGCGCCTTGTGTAGTATATACCTATACGAGTAGGTGTTTGGACCACGTGTTTCTTACGACCAAAATACCGCTCGAGTTATGTGCCAATAAAAAAGGAACAGAAGTTTGCATTTCGCAATTGTCTCTATTCAAAAAATCATACCTTCCGCGTCTGTCGAAATCTTATTCCAAAAAGATCAAAAATAATTCAGATGATCAATTCAGATGATATCGAATCGGTTCATTTCTCAAATTGCTGAGAAGAATCTAACGAAAAATGTCTCCCAGCGATATTTAGATGATATTCGTACGTGTATTGAAAATAATGCCCATCTTCTGCAATCGAAGTGTAACAAGGGTTTGGTAATCAGTTTGGTAATTTGTTGAGCGCGGATTTCCCAGATCATGATGATTGTATGAAAAATACATTTAGTATTTGAAAGCTTCAAAGAGTCCTGTCAAATGTCATTTAAAACACTTGGAAATAGGTGCTCAAAAATTTAGCAAACTCTTGAATGATCCAATTCAACTGGGAGTACAGTGTACCCAACTCTGTACTATAGTTTCGTCGCAGAACATTGATATTTTATCCCATGTATGTACCAAAGTTATCTGAAGTTTGCTGGAAGGAGTTTTTCGTAAAATTTCTTCAAGGTATTTTCAAAATGCAGAATCGCTTTTGTCTATAGGTTTCCGAAGGCGACCATTCAAAAGTGGTATTATTGGAGGTACGCGATGTCTCCTCGATCCTATACATTTTTGTGAGCGAGATGTGCACTAGTCAAAAAGAATGAGATTTTCACTTCTTTGGAGTGAAAATTCACTTTTATTCGCAGTAATTTTTAACTTGATGAGAAAAATTTGTTTCCCTCGTTTTGAGTCAATTTTCGTATTCACAACAGAGAAATTTCGTTTTTTCGAAGTGAAAAATTCACACCTTCAGTCTGGTGCATTTTTCACCGCTGAAGAATTTAGAAATTAGACAGAACTTTCGGATAGGCAAGTCTTATCTCTCCAGTTATCTTCAGTAGTCATTTGAAATATAATCGGATGGAAGTTGGGATTTTTGTACCATTATCTCAATCAGATTAAAATCAAAGGGGAAGTACCTCTTCAGAGGACTCATCTTCAGATCAAGTACTACTTGACCTGACCCTTTTTGGTCTCCGTAATTATTGAGAAAACAAACTTCTATTCATCCCGAATGAGCAGCTTTCCAACTCTTCAAATAGTACTCGTGAAGTCGATTTTTCGTATGTGAAATTTTGGAATCGAAATCACTTTTTGTTTCTTCTTCACCTCGTAAAATGATGACTGCACTATAATACGGCGTATCATAGTAATAAGTAATTATAATTTTCTTCCCGGCTAATATTAAGTCATTTTCGAAAACATAGGAGGCCAAAGAATGACCAATCAAAGCCACGAATCATGAGAGTCCACCAACGGTCCCACAGGCGAATTCACTTTGTATTCATAAGTTCGCTTCTGATACTGAACACGTAAGATTCATTGAATAATTACATCACAAACTGGAATCAAAAGATTTGGTGAGAATTCCTGGTCAATTCAAACCAGAAATTCCCATTGACCTCGCTAGTTCTCTAAAACTAAAAACTTCGTGGAACTATTCAGCTCAGGCTTCTTCCATTTTGGTCCAATAGGCAAATATCGCTTTGGAAGCTTGCTGGATTGGTTTTCTTATTGGCAAAAATTAATTGTTACCTAATCTTAAATCTGAGATGGAGAACCATCGATCCCATCCGATAGAATCCGCCATAATTATTATTTTATTGAATGATTTTCATGAAATCTATACATGAATGCAAGTTTTTCAAAAGTTCGTTGATACTGTTGTCATTGCCAGAAGCATTGTTTGTGTCAATCATTTGCATTCGGCCTCTGAGCCGTTTCCATTGCAAAATTGATATGCATAATACGAATGAGCTCCGCTGATTTCAGACAATATACATGCCCGGACGTTTCGAGCTATAAAATAACTCTCTTTTTGCAAAACTGCGACACACGACCCCGTATCAGAATAAAAAATATTCAAAAATAAAGCGTTGCTGGTTACCAGACACGTAAATTGTACTATTTGACAGATTTACCGCGATATTCCAGCTCGTTGAGGGTAATAACCATCTCGACTGATTGGGCATTGTATACTGATTGGATCATTGTTCTCTTCAGGACTAGCTGCTGATAGACCGAGCAACGTATGTACAGTTTACCCAAAAGTAAAAACATAACTTGAGATATGTACATTAGGGTGGTCGTTATTTGGGGTCAAAATGAATTTTACCCCTTCCGCCCCCTAAATCGGTTCGAAATACGTGAAAAGTAACGCTGTAATTTTTTCAGATAAAAAAAAAAATACTTGACCCTTGACCACAGGGGTTGAAGTTTCCCATTTGAAATACACGGGGTTTTCCCGCATTTGCAGTCATTACTTTACTGTCGGCCTGAATATGTTTGTAACATCTTGAAATGTTCAGAAATTAGTCGACAAGCATGTTGCTACATGGATAAAATTTCGCAAACCCCTACCCTCAAAATGTTCCGTAACATCGCCATAATAATAGAAAAAAAAAATTTTATTTTTAAGAATTTTTTGAAACATTTTCTTTTTCTTCTTTTTTATGAATGTAAACCGTGTTCACCGATTGCAATGAAATACTCACACGGAACGAACAACAAAAACAGTTCATTTTTCCAATTGGGGGTGGATATCGAAAAAATAATCCAGACGCAAAAAAGGAGACAATACTTAAGAATTTGTAACACGGTTAGAAAATTATTCTATTCTAAATACATTTATCAAAAAACGGGGTAAAAAAAATTTTTTTAATTGGAAAAAAAATATAATAATAATTTCGATGGACTAATAATATAAGCGGCGTAAGCACAAAAAAAAAAAAATGTTTCGTTTTTTAGCGGCAAAATCTTTTTCATGCAAAATAAAACGTTTTGGGCATATCCGCAAAAAAAAATTTTCTGGCGCTTACGCCCGTTTGGTACACGGAAAAAATTGCGGGCGAGCCGCTCGCCCGACAGCTACAGCCGCACACCCGAAGGCACCGAGCGTTGCGCGCCCACAGTTCGGTGCCGCTGGCTCCTCGTTGCAGGTAATCTGCTTTCCTTCGCCGGCGCGCTGTGGCCCCAATGTGCTGGTGAAGCACACGGACAAAATTTTGGGCGAGCGACTGCACTACCATTATGGTCGCCCAGCGCCACCGCACGTTCGGTAGCGCTGCACGACCGCGTGTTGGTGCAGCGGCTCGCCCGCAATTTTTTCCGTGTAGTAGTCCATCGATTTGATTATTGTGGTCATGTTACACAACATTTTGAGGGTAGGGGTTTGGGAAATTTTTTCCATGTAGCAACATGCTTGACAAATAATTTCTGAAAATTTCAAGATTTTACAAACTTATTTGGGCCCACAGTAAAATAATGACTGCAAACGCGGGAATACCCCGTGTATTTGAAATGGGAAACTGTAACCCCCGTGGTCAAGGGTGAAGCAATTTTTTTTAAATCTGAGAAAATTACAGCGTTACTTTTTACGTATTTCGAACCGATTTAGGGGGCGGAAGGGGTAAAATTAATTCTTACCCCAAATAACGACCACCCTAATGTACATAGAAAAATCGGTAGCTATTCAGGTAACCAAATTTAGTCAACACGTTCCATGTCAAATATGCAGCGCAAAAAACCCTTACTTTTCCGGATGCAATACTATAAGCTGGTAGCTTTTCTTCACTGAAGTATAAGTCACTTCTAGCAAATCTTGTTATTAAGTACGCTACTTCGGTTGATTGATATCCGGGTTGTTCGTTCAGAAAATAAATTACTTTGCTCCTCTGCTGGTCTATTTCCACTTTTGGATACGGACAAACAACGTACCTACCGCCAAAACAGCTATATGTTTTCAACCAAGATATTTGTTGTTTTCTCTGTTTGAGTTATTGAAGAAAAATATGTCATGTACCTAAAGCTACCCTTCCATCCGCTCGATGTAGAAAATGTCTTGGAAGAATCTGGCGAGGCCCGTACTACCAAAGATAATGCAGAAATGAATAGAATGATTTGTTACAAGCTCAGGAGCCTACAAAACCGAGTAGGTACGTACGTTCGAAGATAAAAATTCAGCAAGAAGAAATACGACTTTTAACTTGAAAAATAATCTCATCCGATGCGTAAACTATAAAATTCTACCCTCAAATCCGAACGAAGGGCGCAAATTGAAATCACCCAATTCCAACCAGTGTGACTCATCGTTGGGACATTTTTGTATAATGCATAAATTCATAAGATATGATTAAAATCCGATGTTTTTCGTCTCGTTATGCATGGAATGTTTCAATTTTAGTATGTCGTATTATCGGATCTGAGAAAATTTTGATTTTTCATTGAAAAACTGAATAAATTTCGCTCGAATGCTCATCTCTGTATCAAAAGCTATTATCGTCGACAACACCTCAAAATTTGATTCACAAACAAACAGAAAATCTAAATGAAATTTTGAGATGAAAAATGTTTTAGAACCTTTCGAACTAACTTAAAGTGCCTCAGTAGTAGCCGCTCGGTATTTTAGTGGGGTTATCGCAGTCGCGCTTTGGGACAAAATTATGCAGATGTGCTATTATGTAAATATGAAATTCAACTGGATAACGTACACGAGAAAACTTGAGGTAACATAGTTTATCAATTTTCAAGTCCACGTATTTTCATTATTCATTAGGTTTTGGATTTCGGCTCACCGACCTAAAAAGCTCGAGAGTCCTCATTTCCTGGCAATTCTAGTTTACCTCATTTGATTAGTTGAGTACGGTACTCATCGAGTTTAAGGAATGAGAAAAATCTTATCTGTGATTCGACGCTATAAAAAATACTCGAGATTCACCATTTTTCTTCAGAATCGTCATCAGCACTTTTTTTAGTAACGCCTAACCTGATTTCTACGGCCTCTATTGAATATTGCCTACATTTGACACACTTGATAGATTATTTATTATAATATCACTGCACGCGAGTGTCACATTTGAGGGTACCATACAGCTTGGTAGGTATCAGACATTAGCACTAGTCCTTTATATTTTCCGCCAAAGTTCATTTCACATCTAAAAAAAACGTACTCTTTCAAAACCTGTGTCGTAAGGATTTTGGAGCACATTAAGGTCGTTGTAGTAGTCGTATCACAAGATTCTATAAGATCGCGCTCGTGAAGTTTTCTGAGAAAAAACGAATACTACAGGATCTGATATTTCGTGAGTTAATTCTTTTAAAGTTCCAGGCACTCAATGTGTTTCATGAAACGTTATTTTGTCGTGGTTTTTGCGGATATTGTCTTCATATTCGAAATCCGATCTAGCGATACATTATTTTGCCAAGTTGGTATGATATCTCAATTCACTTTTTCCAACAGCAATGGCGATATTTATATAATCGCGAACGTGTGGTATGCCATAGTACGCTATTGCGTACAAATCAAGCTAACTTTCTTCAGTAGCTCAGCTTTCAAAGTCTAATTAGTTGAAGAATACTAGAAAAGCGAAAAAGCTCATTTCGAACGAAGTTATGAACAAGAGGTCAGAGAAATTTCGAAAAACCATTCAGCTCGTGCGTGATCTCGCATCCTGGAATATGATAGAGATTACGAAAAGCTTGAGACCGACTTTGTTTTATTTATCGAAAGATTTGAAGTTAACGAAGCCTACACCTAACGCGGTCGCTGTCCTTCGACTGTTAGGGCTCTGAATTGACGAATAAATAATACTTGGGCGCCAGTTAGTTTAAGATAACTAACAACTTTATATATTCATTAATCATTTATCAATATTGCTCGACTAGTTTCTATTATAATAATTTAGGCTATGAGACAACACAAGGTAGGTTCCGTTGGGGACCGTTGAAGTGCAAAATCAGTAGAAATGGTATTGGCGTAAATGATATATAAGTTTATTTATTATCGACTTACTTTAATCCACAACAGACGGTCGATCAAAGGTAATCCGTTAACTTGATTTTATATTCACATTTTAACAAAATGATTATTATAAATTAATCGTAATTTGAAATATAATTTGGACAATATGGGTTTACATGATTTGACAAATATTTGGACGATAATACGTCCTAGCTATTATGAGACTCCTCGAGAACTGTCTTCGACAACAGACGGACGAACAGTAACAAGAGAGTATTTCGCAAATACAGATTTCATAATTGACGAATAGGTGGCTCAAGTGTCTCTCGTTAAGTGGGTAGTAAGAGCGTAGGGCGCTAATAATCAGGCGGTTGAAATATGAATTCGGCCAGTCTTTGACGTGTCTGGCGAGGTTGACTGGTAACTAGTCTTATATTTTAGGCATATACAGGGTGAGTTTTCTCCAGGGTTCTGAGAGGGTGTGGCCTAAATTGGTTGAGGCTCCGCCCTCTTCTATTCCTATTTGTTACTGTCGGAATATTATTCCTCTCCTACTCTCAGTTATTGTTTACTGGGCTCTAACTTTATCTACTTGTTGTGTGTATCGATGCAGAAGGCGGTCAGTGCGAACACCTAATGTGATACTACCCGAATGAATCCATATTATTAGGGCTTATTGTTAGTGCCATTGCTTTCCTTACACTATCATCATAATACAATATATACGATTAGACTGTTTTTTGACTTGATCTAGATCGCCTGGAATAATAGGTAGATTTCGGAATAAAGGTATCTCCTCATGAATGGAGAATATTTTCTTGACAATAACAAGTATGAATACAAGAAGGCGGAGCCTGAACCAATTTAGGCCACACCCTCTCAGAACCCCGGAGAAAACTCACCCTGTATAATTACTTAACGTAGTATGAAAAAACAAGGATATCGGGAAGGTTTCGCGCTCGATGAATCGAATCTGGATGACGTCGAGAATTATGTGAGTCTTAAATGAAAGTCCTGTCACAAGCTTTTCTGAAGTTTCATTTTTCCCTGCCCCAATAGAGAAGAAGGTGATTCGAATTTGGTGTACAATAATGTGCTTAAAGGACCAAAAAGCTCACACGAAAATTTGCGATCTGTCAAAGTAGTTACTGTTCTCTAAATGGTCGGTTAAACTTTAAGTGCGCAGTCTTATATATATGTATATCACTCCAGTGTTCCTTCGATCCGGGTATTTGTCGAGAGACGTAGACATCATGACCTGGGATTTTCTCATCGTGTATTCAGCCATATCTATATATCTATCTGTATATATATTCAAGCACGAGGTAAATTGTAGAAAGCATTCAAGGGCAGCTTATTGATATTTCTTTCTCGTCTGAATACATTCTACGTCGATGGTTGTGCACATCACGCCGGGTCGTATCGATCATCTTATACTCGCCTTATTCCATATTCGGCATGACATATTCTTATTGTTAGAGCGAAAAATTTTTACAAAATTTGTTATTAACGCAGGTAGATCCGTATACGGAAAGCTCAAATTGCTCATCCGACAATAAATGCCTCCTAACTCCCCTGAAGCTCTAACTATTCGTGGTTTCAGTTCGCACACCCGACAGCTGCTTAGAAATTCGCTCTAGGTTTATCTTTCTCTCTTGCTCACACATCCCGCGTATGTGGGGACCCTTTTACTATCTTTCTCTCTTACTCCATCCGCAAGCTCGCTATCTATTTATCTTTCTATCTCTCTTAATTACCACACGCGGAGAGGAAAAGAGAAGAGAGAAACGGAGGTGAGATTAACGAGGTAGAATTTACCTCGCTTAGCGTGCACAACACCCGGGCTTCGTCTCCGTTGAGGAAATTCACTTGATTTAACAAAATTTGCGGTCTACGTAAATCCAGTCGTTAGACACGTACTACCCACCGTGCCAGCTCGAATTTATTCAATAATAGTCGTCGAAACTGTTGCCTCGACGGAGGTTTCATTACAATTTACAAAAATTACACAAAATCGGATAACATTATCCGCCGAACACGTCTGTAACAACAGCGAATAGAAAAATTTCATTCTTTCTTTCTCGTTAACTGATCGTCATACCCGCAACAATTTATATAAAATAATTATTGAAAAATTCAACCACTTCAGGCTGGTTTTTTTCTTCCTTCTTTCATTTAAAAGTACAGCGAAATTTCAATTGATCGCCAATTTGTCTTCTTTGAGCTGTTCGTTCCACAGGGTTCTTACCCTTAGTCGAAGCCCGTTTTCACCTTTTCAAATTTTTCAATCAATTCACTCCGATTTTGGGTGTAGACAGAACCCCTACATTACCTATACACTAGGGTGGGCTAAAAAAACGACTAATTTTTTTTCCTCAGGTACCATGAAAATATTGTTTGGGATGACGAAAATGAAATTCTGTCAAAGTTCGAGCTCTTAATATTTATATTAAGCGCCGCCTCTTCGTGATTTTTAATTTGCCATTTAAATAACACGGGAATTTTTTATTCATTTTTTATTTGGGATTTTATTTCGTGCTAAAGAATCAGCGTGTTGTGAAAATTAATAGATAGATATTCTTGTAGAAAATTAAACGATCTCCAAAAAAGGTCTGATATGATTTTTCGCTAAGTCGACTTCTTTGAAAGTTATTCAAGGTTAAAGTTAAACCTCAAACGTTATATGCGGTGAATATCACAATATTTTATATTTTATTACGAAATAATGGCTCAAAAACATAAAACATAAACTGTTTCGTGAAGTTCATCAAGTGTTCTCTGGTAAAGCATTAAAATTTTTACGAAATACCAATAATCGTAAAGGAAATCGATTTTCCGTTTGAGGTCGAACTTTAACCTTGAATAACTTTCAACCGAGTCGACTTAACGAAGAATCATATTAGACCTTTCTTGGAGATCGTCTAATTTCCTACAAGAATATGTATTGATTTTTACAAGACGCTGATTCGTTAGACCGATATGAAATTCCAAATTAAAAAAAAAATTTCACGTGTTATTTAAATGGGAAATCAAAAATCACGAAGAGGCACCGCTAAATATTAATATTAAGAACTCAAACATTCACAGAGGTTTTTTTTCGTCATCCTGAACAATATTTTCATCGTACCTAAAGAAAAATAATTAGTGGTTGTTTATTTGCCCACCCTACTGTACACAGTGAGACACCAGCCCGTGTGAACTGTCAGGGATAATTGGACCGTAATATGCAAAAACGTCTGGGACTGTATTTTTTGACGAAAAATTTCTCTCGGTTTTATTTACAGTCCGTGGTCACCTTATTCCACAAATTCGTTAAAAATGAACTTTTTTTTCAACATGTTGCCTCAGACTTTATTGCATCACACGGTCAAAATTTTTTCCGTCAGTCGCTTTGCCGGATAATCATTTAAACAAAATGCTAATATTTTATCAAATAATGTATTTTTTCATCATGGATAAACCGAATGCTCGTTTCAATACCGTGATATACTGTACATTCGATCATCGATCCAGTTTCGGACCTGCAAACACAATTATTTGCAAATTACGAATTACTCCGATTGCGAAATCTGCGGATACGCCAATATTTCTATATTTGGTATAGATAAAATGTTTACGCTGCGCCCTGATTCACTTTTTTTCCGGAAACCTTGAATCTACAATAAATATCAACAAATTTCAATCAATCGCTACAAATAATGATCAACCCTAGAATTTCCCACTGAGGTAAATTTTTGCATTTGTTCACAACGCTGCGGTTCGTTCATAGTATATTATGTGGCATGCTCGTAAACAAACTGTTTTTAGGCGAGGATGATATTTTCAGTATGAGCCAAAGGCGAGCCGAAGGCGAGCCGACGGCGAATACTGAAAAATCATCCGAGCCGAAAAGCAGTTTACGAGCATGCGACATACCATATTTTTTGCGGTATTTGTATGAAAAAGCACAAAATTCAGAAGTTTGTAGGTTAGAACTACCGCGCATGCGTCGATCAAAACTGCCATAAAAAGACTTTATACGGCAGTTTAGAGATGCGCACTTCGAACTGCGCATCAAAACTGCCTTATAAAGTCTTTTCATGGCAGTTCGAGATCAGCTGCATAAAGTGCCACTTTACCGACCGAAAACAGTCTCCAAAAAGCCACTTTTTCATACCAATGCCGTAAAAAATCATTTATTCGCCAATTTCTGCTCAATGTAATTGACATTGATGTATGTACACTGTACAGTGTACACCTTTTCCTTCCTCTTTGAAGTTATTGAATAACGAAGCGATTCGCGTCTAATAAGCCCTAATATCTCAGGTAGGGGAAAGATTTTCTGCTAACAAGAAGAAGGGTGAACATTTCTACGCCATAGGATATGCGGTAGAAGTTTTTCAAGGCAAACTAACAATAAGTGACAGAAGCTTTCAGAATTAGGGATCGAACTTAGAATATCCAAAGGTAATGGCACTAGCAGCTGCTCGATCATGAGTGTACGAGTTTGCAGAATATTGTTATTCTAGACACCTTCTAAATTACCCCGCGTCAATGGTGATCGATCAAAAAGTTTAATTTCAAACAAGTTTCAGTGATTCAAGATGCGTCGTTCCTTATGGAAAGTATATATATATATTCCAAAATTTTCTTTTGATCATTAATTTTTCATAAACACTTGACGACCAAGATAGTAATTTTTCTATCATCAAGGCAGACTTCGACAGATCGATTGATTTTTTTTCTTTTTAAAGCTCAACCAGGGTAAAAATTATTATGTAATAACTCGTAAATCTGAAACGATACGCGCTACCGGCTTGTCCTGATAGTATTACGAGGTGCCAGAGTTACGAGGAAATTTGGAACGTAGAGGGTCCAAAGGCTAGGTGAAATCAACTGGAATAGCCCCATATAAATAAGGTTGTATTTCTACAGACTCGTGTCATTTCTGGTTGACCTCTATTTTTATTGTCCTACTGTATGAAAAGGGCGCAGGCTCGTGACTGCCCCAGAGATCTATAACACGGTATAGATAGTACCTATAAGCTCCCGGCTTCTAGACAAAATTGGAAACTTCATACATGACATGTACATACGTATCTAAGCTCTGCGGGTTGTTTGTTTGCTTATGCCTTGAAAAAGGCTTATCTGGCTTGCAAAAGGTACACTATTCTCAAACCTTTCATATATTTCCCTTCAGTAATCTGCATTTGAACATGTAATGTAGGCATGCGTGTGTGTAATTGTGCATCTAGTTGGGTAAATGAATGAAAATATGAGCAGCGACATGTGCAAGATAAATTCATGGAATTCTGTATACTCGATAGAATTCGTACTTGTAAATCATTTCGTTATTTAGCTACTTTCCAAGCTCAAATAAGCGCTGCAGGTAGGTATACAGTTTCTCGCGGATTAGCTTTATAATCAAACAAGTAGAACCGCCCTGTAATTTGTATGGAAACCTACTGACTTCGGAGATTATGGTGATTAAATTGCCACATAGCTACATTATGCTAATTGCTAATTAGTTTAATTAAATCAACGCTGCGTGCAGACAGCACTCGCTATATATATGTATACTCGCGACGATTGTCACAGCGAGGCTACTCTCAATACGCCCTTACTGCTTTAAAACCTAAAACCTCCGATTTTCTGAATATTAGAGATCTGGAATTTATTTTTTCACGGTACGTTTATCAAAAATTAATATGCGGGTTAGTGTAATAGGCATCCAATCGGAAGTCTTCTATTAAGGAAATGTTTTACAAGTTCTGAACGTCGACTGTGAAACGCGAATATCTGCAAATTCGATATAAATAAATGTGCTTTCGTCCGTATAACACCAGCTATCTAATTCAAGAAATACTACCGAAGTGGTTAGTTTCCCAATTATCATTGTGGTTGTCTGAAATTGACGAGTCGAGTCGTAATCCTGGCTAATTACACCGAGGGTGACCTTCGTCCCTTGGCTGGTTTCAAGAAAATTTATGTTAGCCCTCGAATTGTAGTACATTACGCAGTGAGGTATCTCACTCTTTAGTTGAAAAGTTGAATTTGTTTGTTTTGTAAATGAGACAAAGCCATCAGAATTTCGAGTTGTTATAATTACGATTTGATTGAACTCACAAGGCACAGGAAAAACTTTTTAAATTAACAAACATTACTCACAAATCAGAAGCATTAATTTTATAATAATCTGAAATTGATTATTCGCTTTGTATGTGAAAAAACGGGGCTGATAATATCATCAGTGAAACAATCCTGCGTCCTGTAGGTACAGAAATCGATGCAACGAACTTCCGTTCCAGCTGCATTTCCAATTATTTCTTATTGTTATAAAACACAAAGATTTACGATTTTTCCACGCAACTAAGGAAGCCACCAGTGAAATTTTTCGAACAATGAGACGCTGCAGTGGTGGTTGAAAACCTGAGATTAAATGAGAAGAATTATCCGCCCCGTGAACTCGTTGGTAAAAATGATGCTTAAAAAAAACTTGTTTTGGCTCAACGTTCGTAACAATATAATAAGCATGACCTGGAGAGGCGGTCGCCAAGCTAGATTATGGAGGTTTATACATTATTCCGCGAAATGGTTGTGTATATAAAGTATGGTGTCAAAATCCAAGAGTCGTGTAGGTACGTTATTATACTTGTATGGTGAATTATTATACCTACGAATAGGGAAAAAATTATAGCCAAAAAAACAACTTCGACACGCACCGACGAAAACTTTTATCCTTGAAATGATTCCCGAGGTCGTATTTGGAAACAGAAGTGATGGTTTATCGATAACATTTCACGACATCAGCCTAACGCACACATAAAACACGAAGACTATGCTGCAAAAACAGATATGCCATCGAAAAAAAAAAGAAAGAAACAATATACCGTTTCTACTACACTAGCATGTCACGCACGCGCTTCGCGCGCGCTTAATTTTCCGAAAGTTGTGACTTACCGTATTTTAATTTCAATAAAAGCCTATTAATATTTCAGAGCACTATACCGCAATGTGTATTTATGAAATTTTCAGTTTTGGATATCATTTTCATCTCAATCTCCTTCAATTTTATTGACGGTTCAATGTACATGTATGTACAACGATTAACTTTTATTCGTCAATTATTTTCAATTTTTTGATGAGAATGTGATATTTTATTCAAAATCTTATTATCTCTGATAAATTATCATTTTATGAATAACAAGTTATTCGATGGTGAAATCTCATTTTTGTATATTTTTTTACTTATGTTCACACTATAGTTCCGAAAATAGCTGTAAGTAATTTCTTATAATCTATTTTTTTTTTAAATCAATTTCTTAAGTATCATATTTCCCCCTTTAATTTGTATATAATTCTTTGTACACGTGATTTTTCACTTTTTTATCTTTCTGGTGATTTGATAAGAATATTTTTAATGAATCCCACGAACGTACTCTTGAACAAGCTACGTACAGTTGACCATGATTGAAAACATCTTTTCTGAGGTCTATTACTATTTTTTCTAGAGTCTGGCCTTGCGATTTGTTAATCGCCATTGCAAATGCGAGTTTTATCGGAAATTGCCTTCTTTTAAATTTGAATGGATATACGTCATCGCAATAAAGTGTGATTCGGTTCAAAAATACTATTTCGCCAGCATTGTCACCTGTTAGAATTTTACATTTCAACAAATGATTTCCAAGTTTGATTACCAATAATCTAGTCCCATTACAAAGTCCTTCATTGATACTCAAGTTTCGTATCAGCATTACTACACAATTTTCTCTCAAACGTAATTCATGCGGTGGTAAAGACGGGGGTGATAAACTGTCCAAGTATTCGGGTAATATATAGTTTCACTTATGTCATCATTCTCATCGGCCTTATCTATGCTATTGATACTTATATATATTTTCTCTCTCGTTGCATCTAGTAATTCCACTACTTCTCTATTAATTTTGTCCACATCCGCATTTCTAGCCGATAGTATTGCACAATTTGCTGCTTTTTTGAAACGCTTTTCTCTAAGGTAATTGCCATAAATACATTCCACCATGCTGGAATCAGGACTTGCTATACAATATCCCGGAAATTCTGAGTAATCGTTACTATTATTTAATTTTCCGTCTCCAAGGTCGAGTAAAAATTGTGCGAATTCTAATTCGTGCGATAAAGTTCTCATATTTTTTTCTGTCCTTTTCAATTTTTAGACATGATGTGTGAATGAGTCAAAACCTCTGTTTATTGGTTACATGATGTGTCAATGTGTCAATGAAAATTATGGCTAGTCGATTATACCTACATATTTTCACTCGCTGATCTGACGTTATACATATTTTCACTCACTGATCTGACGTTATACATATTTTCACTCGCCTAAACTGCTATTTATTGGTTACATGATGTGTCAATGTGTCAAATTCGTAATTTTATTGGGTACATGTGTGTCAACGTTGTCTCTACCGGCATGAACTTTGCTATTATCAATCGATTTCTCTCTACCGGTTTTCGAATGTTTTTCTATAAATAGAACTTGCATCGCATTTCGACTTTAAACTCGCAAAACGATTTATTTCGACTGGACATCAACTTTTTATAAACGGAAACTTGGAAAGGTTACCAGCTCAGCTCGGTATCTCTGCAGCTCAATGTTGTGCAAAGAAGTAGAAGTTCTTTAACGAGATCTTCACGTTATGTACTTTCTGCAAAGTTGCTTCTCACAGCAGAATCGATCTTTTCTAGTGACGTCTATAAAGCATTGTCTTAAGGTATCAAGACTTTGAAATGTGAAGTTCACTTTAATTAAACATGGCACTGTACCACCTTTAAGATTTTGTACCTATTTGACATGATAGTGCCAAACGAACCAAGAGATCATACCTATAATTATGGAACTTGGAAGGCCATGAAAGACGAATACCCATTTAGTAAGTCAAGAAATGCAACATAATCACGGAAGCTCTCTATTCCGTCTCTATTATAGTTTCACGATTCAAAGTTCACCTCAAGACAATCCCAAACTCTCGACTCACGTGAACTACTACAAATATGCCTATGTGTACATACCTACAGCTATGTGTACTATGGGTACAGCTTAATAATTCAAGATGAATATATGTTCATCGATCGATCTGTTCAGGTTTCATATTCAATTGGAGTAATAAATCAGTTTGTGAAAACGTGTACCTTTGTGATCATCAACAACTGGCACTGGTTATTTTCATATACAGTCTTGATTCAACTTTGGAGTAACAGTTATTTGTTTGCTTGGAAAACCGCAGAATGGTAGAACAGAGGCAAAAACCTGCCCGTAAATTATTCGCTCTTAGAGAATTCCCGAGAGTCACTACCACGCATCGTTCTTCTCTGTTCCAACAGACAATGAGATACAGAATTTCAGAAATAACTCACTTAATAGACCAGAGAAAGCGGGTCTCCAGTATCTGTGCCCAGTGGAGTGGCACTCGTAGCCCCTCTCGGGACCAGAATGGAATGAAAAATCACTCATCGAAAATATAAGGAGGACCTGCAGACTTTACGATAAAATGAATTAGGGAAATTGGGCCATTAGCAAAAATACGTGTAGGTACTGATTTCCAATTCGACGATATCGTTGCAGAATATTTTCTACGCTTTGACGTTTCGCCAATATTGTATATGAAACGAAAAACTCGAGTTGAAGGGAGAAAATTTGACACCTTCAAACCATCCTAATGGCGAATTAAAAGTGACGTGACAAAGGGTATATAGAAGAAAGGAGGGTCTTGAAGTTTTTTGGAATCTGACGTACGGACCGTTCCGCAGGAGATTAAAGGTCACCGCGCGGTTGTAAAAATGAAACATCGTCCAAAATCAATTTATTTCTTCATCAAAGTTCAATTTACAACGTTATAATCATGTCACTGAAAATCAGTCGCTGCACGAATTGAGGCACACCGTAGGTCCGATTTCACTTTCTTAGGATCCGAATTGTTCCTTAGACGCGCCGTCATAAGTTGAACGAGGGAAATTGAATTGAAAGAATTATCATAGAAGATATGGCAAATTTTCCGAAAATCCAACATTTCTCTCAGTCTAAAAATTAAATTTTTCTATTTCCTTCATTCAATTTGTGCCGGCCTGTATTCCGAACAATCTTGGTCATAGATGAGTCTAATCAGGCACCCCTGAGATGATTGTAATGATGCAAAATGAACTCTGATGATGAAACAAATTGATTTTGGACTAAGTTTAATTTGTTCAACTGCGACATACTGCTCCCTTTAACAGATATGGATATCTCTGAGTTTTGTTCCCAGCGAAGCAGAAAGGGGTTTTTTACGTTCCGTCTCATTTATAAAAACCATGTAAAATAAGTTAAGCACAAACTCGAGTTTTTTGGAGGTGGTTAAAGATAGTTGGCCAGTCTCCAATTCAAGCTCATTGCTACCCAACAAACATCTCACTACCTAATATAAGACCAGATAAGTTTCGCCCAGACATGAGTTAGGAATGACTGGTGACTTAATGTTAGTATCTGGGTATAATCTTCCGCTTGGATCTCTGTACCCGTCAAATATTCCCCATCCATTTTATCGACGTTTCCTAAAGGGCTCTGTATAATGTCGATAATGGCTAAAAAGCTTCAGTCCACTAATTTGACAAGTATTGAGATCTGGAGCTAAAATCCCAGTAGATATGAGTGTCACTTTTATTTATCTTGCATAAAATGGCGAACAATTACTTACTATAGTACAATAAATCGTTCATTGCTTACGGATTACAATAATAATTAGCAACGAAAATGCGCTAACAGCAGAGCCTATAGGCATTCTCTATGTAATCAAATTTCAACAAATGATGGGATCACCCTTGAAATGCCAAATTGGAGATCCATTAGAACATTCGGGTACCAGTACATGAATTTAATATGAAGCTAAAGGCGAACGAAGGGTTGATTCTTCGTATACGGCCTAAATTGGGAGTAATAGTTGTCTGTGAAATTTCCTCTAGCCTTGATAAAATCGTGCGAAGTAGACTCAGGTTAGCAGATCCACTACATTGACCACGATCGATGCATGAAGTATGTTTAAATCCCTAACCCTTGTGTCATACGAGCTTTGAATATTTTCAACGAGTATGGTTTTGTAGTGCCAACTAGGTGGCAACTCTGAAGCAGAGTTGTTCGTTCAATGAGTTTTCATCCGACACCTACATCACTGCGTTATTTCAACTTTTGAAACAGTTTCGACATCCCGGTGTTACTAGCATAGCGTGTGGGCGCAGCCCTTCAAGTGTGGATTTACCAAAGTGTATTGATTAATGAATACATTACAGCTCATAGTCAGCATAGTGTTGAAATGACTGTTTCAAACGATCATTACTAGCATCCGATTGATTGCTATTAGCTGAATGGCTAAACGCGCAGAAATACTTGAACCTCTTTTTCGACAGCAATCCTATGATCTCGCCAAACTATCCTACATTGATTAACACATGATTTGACACATTATCATCATCATCATCCATATCTGTGTATCTTGTTCGAGTACATTTTGAAAGCATACTTCACAATTTTCGATTAACAATGCCGCACTGCAAACTGGCTTGGCATTAGCGCAGTATTGGTGCCATAGCTGCCAATACTGACAGCTACCAAGGGCCGAGCTTTGCCCAAGTCGAAATCAATGTTGGGGCAATTTTCGGTTGTTAACACCGGTCCAACTTATAGTACCATCAATCGGCACGAAATGATCCGCAGCCAGTATAAAACACCATATTGGCCCAGTGTATTCCCAGTACAGAACTGACTTCCGGTTGAACCCCATGTATGTTCACTTGTCAGTATTAGTTATCAGCATTTGCCCAATGCTGGGCAAATAATTTATCCGTACTGACAATGAGCTAGTATTACCAAACGAAATTTGGCAGCCGCGGTAGTGCCAATTCTGTGCCATGTCGGTAGATCCGGCCAATACTCTGGCATTCATAAATGGGTACTTTCGAACGAAGCCAATTCTCAACTACCAAGTTGTGATTGTTACACCGAAGATTCGTAGATGTGGGCAAGCTGTAATTATCGGTAGATTGATTCCGCGCACTTTTCTGAAGAAAAGATAAATTTTGGTTTTTCGTTATCAGCTATGTTCTCTTCGCTGACGACTGAGCCAGAGAATTTGGTATAACCCGATCTTTTCAACGCTCGAAGAAATGCCGTAGGTATTCATCGATAAGAACGGTATGGGACGTTCAGAGGGATTGCCCTTAACAAAGAATCTTATGTCTCAAAAGACTAGTGGGTATATCAAAGATGATGTCTACAGACTTCTGACGACCTTTGAATGTTGCAAGGTCAGGATGTCCAAAAATGTTAGTTTTATCTCAAACACGATGCTCAAGCCTAGCCGAAGGGTTGTCTGGGGCGGTTATCCGGGTCGGGTTGTTCACACCCAGTAACTGCTAGACGATTTCTTTTCAGATCAAAAGAAGGCGATTAAGATAATGTCTGTCAGAGGTCGAGCTTACCTTCGAACCGATATCAAAATGCCCCTGTTCCAGCCACTGTCTGCGTGTGCGTGTAATCGTAGAGGGTAGGTATAGAGAAATCCTGAATTTAGTCAATAGGGACTTCAAGTCCGCCCTTTGGCAACGTACGCCAAACACTTCCGATCCATCCGCGCGATATGGCTATCGGAACTAGGGAGTTTGAAGAAATTCAATGCCTAGAAGCGTACCTCCGCTCATGACAGCTTTATTTTGTTTGATAGCGGACTGCGTACCATGTAACCCCAACTATTATGTATGTACGTACATTGTACCTGTACGTATGTATATGTATCCATATCCATGTACACGTGGTACTTCTGCCATCAGGCGTTTTCCATAACCTGACAGATATCTGGAGTACCGTTTGGCACGAGGGTCGTGCAGTCTATGACATCAGGGCTGGGTTCAGGTATATACGTAGTACAAACGTTGCGACCATCCGGAGCCACGACATTAATGGGGCCTCCACAGGATTCGGATTTACCTCTAGGGGACTGAAAAAGAAAGATTTTGGGACCCTGCCCAGGGCCTTTTGCTCCCAGCTAAATCCAGCGCTCTATGATATCCAGTCCATATTGATACGTATGAGTAAAGAACATCCAACGAATTGGGACTTTGTCGCCCTCAAAATATGCAACCTCCTTCACAGGTCAGAACAAAATCCCGTAGGTTAGCAATATCAGAGGTAATAGTAGAGATCTGCTAGCTAGTTGCTGACGGCGTCTAAACATCGATCTACTGCATAACCTCTAACCAGCTCAAACTGTCAAAGTGATTGATAAAATCCGGATGCTCCAAAGAAAAACCCGAGAATCGTAAAAGGTTTATAGGTGACTCCAGAGCATTTAAAAATTCACTATGATTTTTCAATTCGTTAGAAAGATAATTTTTCCTTCGTTAAGCGATCCTGGTGGTGATACACCAAGTCATTGAACAAGTATCCCCCGGATTTTCTCCATCACCCGACAGTTTGAGCTGGTTTGAGGTTATGTAGATCGATGTTTAGACGCCGTCAGCGACAAGCTAACACAGGGATCGGCAACTCAGAAGGTCTGCGGTGCACCACGCCACCTGCTCGGTGCGCCACGCTACCTGCTCGGTGCACCTAATTCGAGGGCTCCGTTAAGCTTGTTGTATCTGGATCAAAAAAAAATTCCTCGACTCCTCTGTTGGCGTACACCACATTTTTCTAAGTCAGTACTGAATTCGGGCATTCTATTATTTCTTAAGACCAGGCCGATCGCGCAGGTAGCTCGGTTCGGGTCTGCCCTAATGGGGTCGCCAACAGTATGAAGTGCGCCAGTATACCTGTCCTGTGCACCATGTGCACTAAGTGCAACACTTGCCGACCCCTGAGCTACTATTACCTCTCGTATTGCCAACCTACGGCCATTCATTTTGACCTGTAAAAGCGGTTGCATATTTTGGGGGTGACAGAAACCAGATCATTGGATACCTATGCATACAGCATTATATGTAAATACTGGGCATGATCGGGTACGGAGGGAGTCGATTAAAGAATGTTGAATATTACGTATTCTGTACGTAAATTGACGGTTGTCTATATGACATTACCATTACCGTGGGATTAATGATGATGACATTTAGGAGAACGGGAAGTTGTTACATTAGAACACAAAATGGAACCGTACTTCAGTTTACCTATAGGCGTTTATTAAATTCCTATATATATGTATGTATAACTTCAAGGCATTCATACAACTTTGTCGCTCAGCTCCTTGATTATACTCCCATTTTACTTACCAGCGTCGCCAGAGACGGTATAAGCCAGACTGTTGTGAGTTTATTAATTAATAACTTGTCTAGCTCGAGCCGTAAATTCCTCGTGAGTTTCCACTGCGCAGAATAAAGCCTATGGCAGCTATGGACTATTATTGACTAGACTCTTCTAATCAATATCTCAGTCGAAAAATCAATGCCTGACAAGCTTAGGTACCAAAGATTCCAAGATTTCAAATGGGGAAATATTTGCAAATATATGCAACCTGTCTTCGATCAATTGAGACTGGATTGCACTAAACACTTCAACGACCATTTATTCTGAAGTAAATGAATGAAAACGTCAAATTCTTGGGAGAAAATGTGTTCTCAACAATTTTTCCACATGCTACGCAACCCCTGAAAGTTTTCATTCGGTTCTGAAAAACACACGTATGATTATTTGATATTTCGTAGAATATTGTCACATGTTACCATCGAAAAAGTTCGTAGAAAATGACCTCGAATGATTTCAAGGATTATCGACGAATTGAGGATTAAAGATTTACAAAATTCGTAATCTTCCTGAATAGCTCCTATAAAAATTTCGTGGGATTTCAAAAAAAATCAGCGAGTTCTCAGATTTCAAATATTCTTTTAGATTTCTCAAGATTCCATGAAAAGGTGTGCGTGCAGAGATTTCAAGAGTATTAGCTCCCCTGCCTCAATTGATATCTTTGATTGCGTTAATTCTATAGATTGCCACGGTACTGATGCGACGTGCTTCCGTGCAGTGGATGCATTAAATTGTATGTCCATGAATAGATATACATTCCCTCGTAATATGGGGATGAATAATTCCGCCTCGATATTGCCCAATTAAAACGAGCTCAAGGACAACATAGCGAGTAAACTCCGACGAGGAGAAAAAAAAAAAAACATATATATTCCAAACTGTATAATACGTCAGAGTTGGGAATAGCTATATCGTGAGTATAATTTTGCCGAGTAAACTTTCCTGTTATTACGAAAATTTTCCGCTCAACACCGATGGACTCGCTTATATAGCGAATCCGATGTTTCCAGCCATTAATTTGTTACGATGGGATTTATCGGTGTGCCTGTATATACCTACCTACTTTCAACTGGGCATAGCAAACTTTCCCTACCTCGAACCAAATTAGTAATGTGCTAAAGTCCGTAAGATTAAAGTTGCGTAAATCCAGATTTAAACAAGTTTGGCGAATCCCGCGTGAATAATAATTCCCTATGTAGCCAAAGAGCGCGAGTGCTCCCCTTCCCGATATGAAGTAGATCGAAGATTAAGTCTAGCATGCCAACGCTAGATAATCTTTAAAATAAATCTGTTCGGATACGAGATACTTGATGAGGCGTTTGATGAAAAACCCAAATCATAAATCTTTCGCCGACTTCGGTATTTTTTCTTCTTCCGAATTTTTCACAACGAGTGAAAATCCGAATTCTCAGTCTTCGACATAGAACCATCGGCAATGTATAACGTATTCGTGCAGAACTATCCTATATCCCAAGACCATGATTATATTCAGTTTCAAAGAATATTGTCGGTAATTTTTTACTTGCATACTTCAGCGCATAGAATAAATAACCTTCCATCTTCGTTCACACCTACCCCGAGCGATAAATAACTTCATACATATAAAATAGTTCGTAAATATGCTTAGACCAAACTTTAGACCGTTCTCAAGTGGTAATAATTTTCAGAATTTCTTATATGCATTTTATAATACGGCTCGATATGAGGAACATACAAAAAAATGGTACTATGAAGATAAACTACCAATGGAAAATCGAGGCTTCTATGAACGGATCAGTAAGAATTTTTGCCTACCATGCAAAACGTTTTTTCTGGGTCTCCTTTCATTTTCGAATACAAGCTAACCGCACCTTCTCTTCACCTATGAGATTGAAGTTCGTGAGGTTAGAGCGATCAAAAAATTGAAAGAAAATTTTTCATTCCGTGACTTTAGTGGTTCAAAAACAGCAAAATATGGTGCATATTTTCCCAATTGAGTAAAATACACCTGCCTCGTCCATTTGGCAACTGTAACCACATTTTAATCATGAGGAAGTGAATTATTTCCAAAAGTTGTGTCACATGAACGTGACGAACTTCGACTTCATCTTCACGCCAGTTCTATTTTTTCATCATGCTCTGCATAGCCACTTCTAGAAAAAAGGAAAAAAAAACGAAGGGTCAACTGCTGTTAAGTCCAGCCTTTTTCTAGCATCAACCTTCATTATCCTGTTGTTGTACGTCAACTTTGATAATGACCAATGGAGCACGTCCACCTGCTTGTTGGTAAACAGCTAATAGGGTGAAAGGGTTCAGTTTTGGGGTGGCGAATAGATTCTGATCGAAAACTTTGTCATTATCGTCAAACTTTTAAATAGAACTACCTTGATGTAGAACCAGTAACTGCATTAGTATTATATTAGAAGCAGCTACCTACCTCCACCAAGGTGTGGAGTGAAATGCAATCCTGAAATTCGGTTTCGGTTCTTCAAACATGTTTCAATCTTTCCTGCTCTCATCGTTAGATTACATGAACTGCTCAGCTGCCACTGAGATATACATCAGATAACAATAATCAAACTGTAGCAAATCTTTGAATCGTCTGATGTCTTCTCACGTGATGGATCATCCGCGTATAATTGCACTTTATTCCTCGGTTCGGCGATTGATTATTGAAAAAACATTACCTCGATTCTGAAACTTCTGTGAACAAGTATCATTGGTATTTGAAATGCTTGAAACGTTTCTATCCCGCAATTTCGTATTCCAAGCAATATTCTTGTTACGTCTGGGTCTGTGACCCGCACATCCACCCTACAACTTGCAACGTATCCTCATCATTTTCAGGCACCCTTTTAACGCTGAAATGATACTGTAACATGAGTCCTTTCCTTCGATTCTGCCTTCAATCTTAAACACGTGTCGAGTATATTTTGGCGAAAGCTCAAGTCATACACCGTGTGAGAGAGTCAATAAGAAAGCTACACGTGGCCTCATACATCGATCCTGATTTTCCAGGATTTCCTTATTTTCCCTACAGCCGTGTTATAATGTCAAATGAATTTCAGGGCCTTCGTACTTGCAAATATCGTTCATAATTTTCTTCGGATCAGCAGATTGATTAGAGCTTCAGGTCATAGAGACACTTCCGCTACCTTAGGCGCCATTACTTAAAATATTCACACGACGAGCTTTGGCGCGTGAGTAATTTTCATGGCATAATGTAAATGGGACGGGCATTTCGCGGTTGGGATAAGATCGAACATTCTCGGAAACCAATTCATTTCTTTAATTATAACCAAAGTTCATTTCACATCGTTAGAACTGTTTCATATTATAAACAAACGCCGTTAATCCAATTCGACCATTTGCAAATAATGCAGATGAAAAAACAATGAACAATTTCCGGAAAATGTCCATATCTTTAAAATAGCTATGTTCAAAATTTGATTTTGAGCAGTCAATTCATAATGGCAGATCATTCAATCTGAATTGTTTAGAAGTAAAATTGAAAACACGGTTTGTTCCAATTCGTGGAGCGAGTGTTTCGAAAGGAGACGATCTTAATTAGCGGAAATGAACAAATGGATTGATTTTGGACTATCTGTAAGTAGGTATGTTTGATTTTCCCAACCATGACGTTCTGGTCCTCTATTGAATTAATTTCCATGCCTGATTTGTTCAATTAAAATCCATGCCTGTAATTCCTGTTAAGTCTTCGATTACAGATCGCAAGAACCGTAACTGTTCTTGAAAACAACTAATTGCCGTGTCATTCACATCAGCTCAAAGTGGCCAGCTTTCATCATGTGGGTATCTTTCCATCGCGTTTGGCATCACGGAGCTCGTGTCTTGTCAGATTATCTTATCATCGTAGTTAATCGATCGTGTTTGAGTAGGGGGATCCGTATTACTTCTGTTCCCAATTAATGGATAGTTTTAGATCTAAATCTTGATTAATTAAATTATGGACAAGCTGCCGGTTCGGATAAGTATCTACACGCGGGAGTTTTGCCATATCCGAAGGATCAAGGGAAAAAACGTTCGTGTTATTTTGTCTGTCTATCCTTTTTGGCTCCCCTCGAGCGACCTAATTATCGTTTGAATCATACGAAAATGAAACGAGTGCGCTTCGCAGTACGTAGCTTTAGCGTACCATCGCATTGCATAGGACGTAACACCTCGGCAGGATCTTATCAAACAGCGGCTGTTAAATATCAATTTGCGTAATTGCGGTATCTTTTCGAGGGATGATAACGGATTGGTATTAAAGATAGCGAAGAGACGACAGAGTTTAATCGTCAGTTCGTGATAATTATCTCTATGTATATTGAAGGCACGACGTAGGGCGAGCGTTAGCTTTTTGAGCCGATATGGTACAAGTCCATTTGAACCTAACCTAGCTAACATGATAAATATTAATCTGACTGGAATTCTATTCGTTTTTTCTAAACAGTAAAATACTCAGTCAGTTTTTGCCGTGGTGAAGCATCAATTTCGTGAGTTTCATTCCGGTGGGTTGTATAGTTTGGAAGAAACTACGAATCGCGTTTTCGAGGTGATAACAATTGGTGATAATGGAATCCCAAACATATAATCATGGAAGTGTATTCGAAATTATTACCAAGTGCAGTTGTCACCTCGAAAACGCAAATGGTAATTCCTCGATGAATACCCAACCGATCCGAATGAACCCTCTACGAATGAATTCAGTTTTTTGGCAGAAAGTCGCCGAGTATGTCACTTCATAAAAAAAAACTGATAGAGTTCTAGTAAAACTTATGTTTTCCATGTTAGCTGGATTAAGTTGGAAGCGATCTCTACTATATCACCAAAAGATGGTTGGAAGGGGAATAAAGATGTTGAAAACTGGCAAAAAAATAATGAGAAATGTTGAAACGTATGTAGTATATTTTTTCTCAGAGCTGGAATCGCCTGCCAGCATTTGATAGAAAAAAATCTGTAAGAATCGGAGCACGGAAATGAATAAGATGTTTTGCATCAAATATTTTGAATGAAATGGAAGCGAGGGAGGGAAAGAAAAAAATTTCAGAAGCTACCGAGATAATGTAAAGAAGAAGAAGAAAACGAAGAAGAAAGAAAAAATTTTTCTCGTATTTCGTATCAAATATTCATTACATCTCCGACGAAGGTATAGTCGGCAAGACTTCGCTCTTGATAATTGAACGCAGCCCTGGCAAAGAAGGGAGAATACTTTGCAGGAATGATCACCTATCAAATATAACCATCCACCGGATATGATCAGATGGGAAATTTACGTAACCGAAAGATCCGTTTGTACGATAAAATGCGGGATTTCAAAACCCAACCTCCAAATCATTGCGAGTAATACAAAAAGTCTGAAATAATGAGGTCTTCTACGACTCTTTCCCTCCTTAAATATGAATGTAGACGACTTTTCTGGGTATTCGAATTTACGTCTACTGCAAACCCGATTCTGTGGCGCGAGTACTAATCAGAACTGATGATTCAATCTACTCTTCAAATTCCAGTCGTCTATAAAGAAAATAAATAGGCTCGTGTCCACGATGTCCCAATTTTCCAATTTTCAACATTCGACCAAGAATTCACTTTGGCCGCTACAATCGTTTGCCAAGGAATGATGAACGGGTGAAACTTGAAGATTATTGGAAAATTTTTGACACCGCATTCACAGAAAAGGGTGAACTCTGCGATCCCAATTATTACGATTTCTATCCTCTGCACTGAGGGCAAAGGATCGAAGTAAATCAGAAGTGGAGTCTCTCTAAGTACACTTTTCCATCCACAAGTAAATTAATGAAACAGATGATTCGGCTATCTACAATGGGCCAACCTATAACTTCCTGTCCAGACTTTTGAGTTCGAAAAATACCCTCCCTTGATTTTGGATTCGTACTCAAACAGACCCGAAAAACGACAAGCATCTATCTTCGAAAGAATCGTCACATCTTTAGGAAATCTCGGTCAGCCGTCTTGGATCCAACCTCTCGAAATTTGTAAATTGGATAAGTATTACTTGATTTTAATGATCGTCGATCCAAATGATACCCTGGATACCGTGTTTCAAGAAATACGAAATCGAGAGAAAGATGAATAATAGCTTTCAAGACTTGCAAATTGCTGAATCGATCGACAGAAAGATCTATTGAGATCTCAATTGGAGTAAATTCTTTCGATGAAAACTCACGTCAATAAAATCTGTCGATTGTCTGTCAAGATCTCATCGAGTTCGATTTTTTGTTCAATATTTTGTTCTCCCAATAATTGAAATGAAATCCAAAATGCTGTTCGACTGGTTAACTCCAAAATCCAACTAGCTCTAAGCTATGAATAACACAATCGATTGAAACGAAAATCATAGAAATCTATTCATTTGATCTTGAGATATCGTGAAACGAAAAAAATTTCATCACACACACACAAAGACCCAGGGTCTATAACTAAAAACGGTAAAAGACGTCTAGACCCTAAAGCGTAGAGATCTAATAGAAAATCAAGTTTGAAATGCTCTTCTCATGCAGAAAGTATATCTTTCACCAGAAAAAAAAAGTAGTTCACAACGCCGGATGTTGAATGTGGATCAGTGAACATAGTGTGTGCTATAATGTGAAATGTCAATATCATCCGGTTTCCCATTGCATCAAACTTTCGGTCTCGCATAAAATTCGGTTAAACTTACACGTCAGATGGAAATCCGGATGTACGCGAATATCTGTAGAAGTGAACACACACAGTGCGCACCTATAAATGGCGTGTTTGGCAAAGTGTGACACAAGCATATAGCATACAACCAAGATTACCTTGAAGCCACAACAAGTGGGCATCGTTCCCACCAATCAATAAATTGACGATAAGAGTTAACCGCCTATGGCCTATCGTCGCGCGAATATCGGAGTAAAAACTCTCGTTTTCGGATCAAAGGAAGCCCCCGGTAGACAGGGTCATTATTTGAGCCCTGATTATACCGCGGAAGAAGTTTCACCCTCAGGGGTGTAGCTGGTCGTTAAAGAAAATACCGTTGTGTTTATTTATTTTCTTCATTCTCTTTCTCCGCACTGTCATTCCTATACGTTCTATTCTTTACTAAAAGGTTTAATCGCTTGAGGCATTACAGTTTCTCTCGTCCTTCCAAGTTCAAACCATCCCTCAGTACCCACCAACCCCTCGGGTCCAACTTTTTTCCGTATACTATGTATGTATTTAACAGCCAGGAAAACGAGTCGAGTGACAATCTCTGCACTTCCATTGCCATCTGCTATTTACTTTGAACAAACACCAAATGACGTGGCATTACTTGAAGGCGGAAAAAACTGCAGTCCTTTCATCTGGTCTTACTGCTGTAGTCTACGGAAAAAGCATGTTGTCTGTATGAAATTGTTTATCGGTACAGTGCGGATCATATCCGACTTCAATTTCCGTACAAATCACTTCTTTTCACTCATGGTCAATATATGAGAGCGCAAACGTGTCTACTGGCCATTTCAGAAATCGTAGTCAACGATAAAGGGCTGAAATCTCAGTTTTTATTTGTACTCTTTGACCTTTCGTGGTCACACTGGGTGGATTTTACCCATGGTCCAACTTTAGGCTAAATATCTAACATTTTTCAAGCGAGAATTAGTAGGACTTCAACTTTCAAATACCTAGGGTTTAAAGTCTACTCCATAAATACGGACCATACCTCTCCACATCTCAGAATGACTACTTTTTTTGAAAGGCGCACTATCGTACAATTTTTCGTTCTGAAAGTAGCGTATCGCAGGAGTATTACGTCCGAATTTGAGTGACAAATGTTCAAAGTTGACGAATAGTTATGAGTTTCTGAGCGAAAAAGTGTCTTTTTTCCGTTTTTACCTTTTCATAATTTTTTTTTTAACAAGTCGTAATTTTCATTCTAAGATCAATTCTCTGCATACATAATCAAAAAGGTTCGACGCATGTTCTGTAATTTTTGTAAATACTTCGGAGTCATAGTTTGCTCACAATCGTTTTTTAAAAACTGTCTGGGTAGAATCCAACCCAGTGTGACAACAGTGATATTATTTGTTAGAGTGACAACGGAGGGTTAACTTCGGTAACCACCACAATCTGAAGAATTCAGAAATATACAGCTGGTTTGATTTTCACTTTACAATTAGGCATTTATTCCCAAGACGTTTAGTAAGGATCAAATTCTCCATACAGTGGAGAACCTTGTAGAAAAGTCGAATCGAAATCTGAAACACTCTATTATATACTTACAGATTCAAGATTAGGACGAATAAAACTAACGTTCTGTATTTTTATTTTTATTTTTCAGGGAAAGAAGCGTCACGGTAAAATTTTCATGAAGGAATGGGAAAGGGTGGAAAAGATCGTCAAAGCTTTTCCCCCAGAACAGCAAGGCATTGGATCGAGACAAAATTAGATCGGCCCAGCAAGTTGGTCATTCAAGTTTGGTAATTTTTCGAGGGAGCATTGACAACATTGTGAAAATTATGAAAATAGAAATTTTGACAACAATTTAGATGACACATATTTTCAGAGTCGTATCCAAATTCGGCGGATATTATGAAAAAAAAAAAAAAAAACAGTTCGAATTACCTTCTGGTCCGATTTCCTACTCTATAATACAAAATCACAGGAAAATGTAGAGATTTTAGAGAAAATATAAGCCCGCAGTTTTTTAGCACGATTTAATACAGCTTCCCCTTTAGGTTCGTCTCGCTACGAAAGATCTGTCCAAAATTCTGAACATCGTGAACAGGCTAGGTATGAGTATACCTTTGGCTTCGTTTCCCTCGCAAAGAATGTTTGAACCAGAATGTACGATGGCGGCGAACCCTCAAAGGTTCGCAGACGGTAGTCGAAACTTGAAAAACGGCCAAACCTTCCCAATTTTCGAACCCATATTACTGAAACAGCCGTTAATCCAGTACAGTTATAATGCAAAATCGGGTCCAATTAGGTAAGTAAAACTATGGCAGTAGATTGACACTTTGAGAATTGTACTAGCAACTAAACGACAGTAGGTACGTATCTCATGGCTGACCAGCTACTGGTGTTCCTATACCTGACAATCCGTGGTGAATAATTCCATGAATGCACTAAAACTAAACTGCGTAAGCTACTGACAAAATGGCCAGTCTAGTTCTGTGCTGGATTATTTGCCACCGTGGATTGGCATTTTCATTTCATATTTCAAACCTTGATGAAATATTTACAGAAAGTTTACGCTCGAAAAGACACGGTGAGTTACGCTTCCGTGGCCGTATAAATAGGTAGGTAGGTAGGTAGGTAGCTTTGAATCGTTTGACCAAGGTGAACACTTCCGGCCACCGAATATCAAAGCTTATAACGTTGTAAGGGTAGCAAGCCGAGCTCTGGTGAGCAGAGCTGGAAATATCTTTAGGGAGGCTGCGCAGAAAGGTACTTTGCTCTTCTTCAGCCACCGCCTCGGGAAAATTTCTTTTCTTCGAAATTGATAGTTGAATCATCGTTACAAGGAGCAATTCACCGTTACGATCGCCACTGGCTAACCCATCTCTTGGCTCATCCTATGCAGTCTCTTCCAGCTTTTCTGTCCTGCAAACTAGACCTAAAGTCAACTCTCAAACTATCCCAATCCTAGGATAAACGAATTGCAGTTGATTGGACGGAGCCATAACGTAGGTAAAATCGCCAATTAATTTCCAAATGATAATCTTCCGTGTTTGAACCGAAGAGCAATCGATATCGGGTTCGTTCAGCAAGTTCAATGTATATAGATACGCATACGATATGACGATCAGTGAACCTCGAGACGTGTAAATGACTGGGTATTAATTATCATTAAATAGCCATTCCCCTCCTACGTTAGGAGGCAAAAGGCGATAATATTGTTGGACATTGGACAAGTATCACCGACTGGGGGCATATTGTGTTCATCGCCCATCACCGTTAAGCTCAGTTCAGCAAAACATCGTAAATAAAACATTGAGTGGTAAGAACTACTAGGGTGATAACCTTGTACGAGGAATGCAATAATGTGTAAGAAACGATCGAAACATTGCCTCTTCATTTCTCATCGCACAAAAGGGACGTATTACGAAATTGCTACGGCAAAATGTCATGTAGGTACTCCGGAATACTAAGACAATTTAATCAAATCAAATTCCGCTTCACAAAGAGTCAAATAAAGAATAATTTTAGTGAAATCATGTCAATCATCATCGTTACCAATTGGCAAAAATATTTCACTGAAAAATCGATTAGAAACTTAAAGTGAAATTATACGTGAACAACAACTCGATCTCGTTTCACCCCATCGAATCAAGAATACTCTGCACATGTTCAGTGCAGGTGTGTGTCTGTGCATGTGTGTGGCCGATTTGCGTATTAAAAGTGAGCAATTTACCATTCTCGAGCAATTAACCCGGTTTAATCACCTCGTAAACGTGGAATAATTAATTGCACGGA
Source organism: Ametastegia equiseti (assembly GCA_963989295.1). Taxonomy (NCBI): domain Eukaryota; kingdom Metazoa; phylum Arthropoda; class Insecta; order Hymenoptera; family Tenthredinidae; genus Ametastegia; species Ametastegia equiseti. The sequence continues at coordinate 9,029,476 of OZ022390.1, read as the reverse complement.
ATGCATCGAGTCACCGAGTTGTGTGGAAAATTAAAATAGACTCATTGTCAGATTTCTTTGGCACTATTCGAGTAGGTACTTCAGCTTACGGTACTATACCATTGTACTGATCCAATAATGTTTTTTTTATTTTTATTTTTTATGTTGTTGTTGTAAAAGCCAGTGAACGTGAACTGCTGGGACGTTTGTCAACCCTCACCATGGTTTCAACGCGATGTTCAACACGATTGCAATACCCTAATGCAATGTCGTTTCTCCGTATAGTACGAGCTGTGACGATGTTTCAGGGAGCTTGTTCGACAGCGTTTTAACCCCCAACTTGGCTGTGTATATACCTGTAATTTATTCGCAGTTATTTGCCTGACACTGCACCCTCCCCCTAGATTCATTGATTATTTAACAGGACGCTGAATCGAATGGCGAAATTCGTAATCAGTCAGCGATGCAATTATGTGGAAACTTAGGAAATAAATCACTGAGTGTATAATTGGGATGTAAATTTTGATGGTGCTGTTTTTGGAAAATTTTATAATATACACAAAAATAAGCCATCAGCAAACTACCCTTTATTTCAAGGCTACGATTGGAATTTTTTATTTTGCTCCGTGGCAACAATGAATCATCCACAAATAACAAATTCGGGGTAAATTCGTTGTACTGTTTCAGCTTTAGCTTCAGGCAGATGGACCAACGAATAATTTTGAAAGCCGGTTATTCTAGTTCATCGGCTAATGAAACGCCACGATCCGTCATAATCTCGATTCCAAAATACGTACCTAACAATTACAATATTTTCTCTATCTACGTATGAGAAGCCAAAAATAATACAGCTATGCAATGCAGTTGAGACGGAATTTACGTCACCACAGTGTCGTCAGAGCCAAACAGCGAGGTATTAAAAACTCGGTGAATGACGTGAAAAAATAGTAAATGAAAGTAAAATAGAGTGAAAAATACCGAGTATGTAATTCAGTTTTACTTTTGGTGCCGAGTTCCTCTCGACGTGTTTGCAAGTTCGGAAGTTAATCAAATGAAACATTTTGGAAACAAAATGGCTGAGTCACGAAGGATGTCATAACTTTCAAGACATGTTTCAAGCATTCTGGTTACATGAATCTAACTCTTTACGGTCCACAAGTAACTGCAGAGAAGAGATTCAGCACTCCTGAAATTACTAGATTCTTATCCACAAGGTTCTCGGTTCCAAAAGTGCTTCACGTTTGCAGTTGTGATCAGAGTATTCATTATCAGATTTTCCTTAAGCTCCACGCTTACTGCGTAAAATACTGCATCGTCGCAGTTTCCATCACATAATCAGTAGATGATCAACTGATACAAGTTCGTCTGTTTGAACTTGAGTTAAATAATTTACCTAAGCAAATTTAAGGAATGACTAATTTTCGGATACGTGACGAAAGATTGACTTCCTGCACAGGGACAAATTGATACCAACAACTAACAGTATATGGGCCAGTTGTTACTCTATTGATGATTGAACGTATTTCGTATTTTCCCAGGCCGTAGTCCTGTTCCCGTGACAGTTTTATCGTACGTCCTAACTGTCAATATAAGTTTTCAACTTGGGCCGATCGAACTTTTGATCATGAGCTAATCCTCCCATCTCTACAACCCGGAATATAGATCCTCGTCGATTCTTGTAAGCCCGAGAGTGTGAAACGATTAGACGTGCTTTTCAGAATTATCTTTCGTAGCTGAGGTGAAGAGAGAAAAAGAGAGAGAATAAAAAGACAAAAAAAAAAAAGAAAAAACGAAAGAAAGTCGCATTTTCTTTCAAAGTATTTCAAAGCAGCAGCGAGAAAAGTTATGCCAGCAAGTGTTTAAGCCTTTGAAAGTTCGAAAGCGAGCGTCATATCCTTGGGATTAGAACTACCGGACGACACGAGTCCAACGACCTAGACTACTACGATGCACGGGGTCGACTTGAATGGCTCAATTCCAAAAGTTGCAACGTGTAGAGGCCGCCGATCGTCCTGAGTCTTTGGCAAGTCGCCATCCTCAGGACGATTCTGATCCCTAAATGGGCGTCATCTGCGTCCGTTGAGGCAACGTACTTTGCCCTGACTGATATTATCGCCTTCCATATAGAACTGGGCCCAAAATCCAGCTGATTTGATCCAACGTAAACGTTTGAACCGCGTTGCAAAAAACTTTCACCCAGAAAATACCCTTGAGATTTCACGATCTGATCGAACGACTCGTTTGCAGAGTTGGTACCTACATCAGATTTTCAGCGAATAGCTACTGATTACTCTCTCGCAGCATAATTCGCTGTTTCTGATCGAGAAAAAAAACCTCCCTTATATGCCGATCTTGCTACTAATTTCATGTCTTACAAGTACGGAAAATAACAATCTTTCGGTTTTTTGAGAATGAAAAAAACATGTATGGATAAATGAAATTGCGGAGGTTCGCATGTGCCGCCCAATTATCTAAGCTCGTACAAGTTTATATACTTGTACACGGGAATTATAACGATTTTTAGTAGCCCTTGGGCATAGCATGGTAGGTATGTTACATACAACGCGTTCATACCAACAGAAATCTGCTTGTTATAGTCTACAGTCTATACCTACCTTTACACGACATTCGTTTATACTAATAACAATCAGAGCACATTGTTGGTATTCAAAGGGTCTGTCGATATCAGATGCCTTTCGAGTAGCGAATTAACAAACGTAACGTTGTACTCATTATTTAGAATCTATGGAAACCGTTATTCTTCAAACCATTCATTCGCGATTTGTCATTCATTCGATACCAAGTAGAATTTTGATAACCTAGCTACTGACGATTTTTTGCACTGACAGAATAGAAGTAACAGATTGAAAATCTTTTATACTGACACGAAGCGTTATTTTTCACTCATTTTTCGAATTTTTTTTTTTTTTTTTTCTTCTCTATCAATCAAAAACTAGCATGACGAGGATCTCCGCAAGGAGGATGTGATCATCTCGCTAAATTTCGAAGTATCTATTTTGTCCTGTCTATTCCCCAAATTTTTTCTCAGAACGAATGGATGAGGTGAAAAAAAATGCTGTGCTCATTCGATTTCGGCTGATACCTTGATACGTTCATTTTGAAATGTATTGAAATTTATGAATGTATGTAGTAATGTTATAACGTATAGCAAGCTTTGCCATCCAATGTTTTGTCCCTTGATGATACGTAATGGATAAATTCACTCGGCATAATTTATTACAGTCGCGGAGCCAAGCCCCATCGAGAATTTAGAATCAGGCTGAAAATCGAGTCTCTCGGTGTAAACAGATCCTCAAAGCGATGAATTCGCGGTCGAAATGCCGAGTATTTGTTAAAAATGATACATTTCTAGTCTCGCTGATCACGAAAACCAATTCATCTATCATTACGTGACTTATTTTTTCGAGTTTTATTTCATCTCCTTATTGAAAATAACGTTTATTTGTATGTAAAATTTATTGCCGAAACCATTTTTCTGCCGTAACATTCTTCGAACGTTGACTAGTTTTCTAGTAATTTAGCGAACGAAATTTTACAAAAAAACATTTCAAATAGTCATATCTCGAGAGCGGATCAACCGATTTCTATTATTTTGATCGTCATCGATTAAGCATTCGTTCTAACTTATAGAAATAAAAGGATTTTGGAATAGATCGATACGGTAGTTTTGTACGGCTCGAACTTGAAAGATCTGCGCGGGAAGTTTTAGGGCTGATTCATCGTCCTCGGCTGATTGACCTGCTTGTTTGCTACATCGAGCACAACTTTTTGGGGAAACGAGGTGATAAAAAATCATAATCAGATCGCGAAACGAGGCGAAGATATGTATAATATTTCGTAATATTTTACGAGTTACACATAAATATCCACGTATGTGTATTTGTGAATGAATGTATGAGTGAAGAGAGATAGAGGCCGAGTATATAAGGTGAACCAGGACTATTGTCCTTTGCAAAACAATGGAGCATTGTGCGAATGTGATTAAACTCCAAATAAATATTCTATTACCTTCATCCTGCTTCGGAGAAGAGAAAATTTTTTCGTTCTCCAATTTTTGTATTCCCAATTTTTTTGTTTTTATTATTATTATTATTTTTTTTCTGCTTTTCGTTTTCTGTATTTTTTTTTCGTTGTTTATTTGAATCTTCAATTCAAGCGTTTTGTTCTGATAAATTTTGTACGCCGCATTTTCAAACCTCCTATATATCTACTCAGGTTCTCCAACTCTTTTTGTTTTCGTTTATTTCGGAATTTATCACTCAATATGTACATTATATCCTCGCCGTAACTCTTTCCATTTGTTTATATAATTGTGTTCTCTGGTTTTCTGGAATGCAAACTGATCGGTTGGCTGACTGGCTGACTGTTTGAGTGACGTACACTGACCCATGGACTGACGTGCTACTTTTCCCTCAATGTCTCATGTGTCGTTTGTTCAAATTGTCCCCTACTTTTGAACCTGTACGCTGTACCCTCCATATGTGGAGAGAAAAAAGATTTTTTTTTTTTTTTTTTTAACCGTCAAGAAATACACATGACATTCCCACCCTTCAGACTACCAAAATTTCATTCCCGTATTGATTAAACCCCCCGACGGAGGTTTGCAAACCGAAATAGTAGCACAGAGCAGTTCTTGGGATTTGGATAATTCTTTCGACCGTTGGATTATTTGTTGACTAGGAATTTGCTGATTCATCTATTAGATGATAGATATATGTATGTAGGTACATACATATCCTAGTCTCCCTCATTCCCGCAATGTTTGTTCAAGCATAATATTTACGTACGTGCTGGATATATTTGATTCCAATTGCCATTATAATAATAGCCGCATTATTGCCTTCGTTTAATTTCATCGAATATACAAACATTATCAAGCTAATATACGAGCATAAACAATTCAATAAAATATCGCGATAGTTCCCCAGGATCTAGAAGCATAACTGTAGCCTGTAAGTGACAAACCATTTTGGAGCAAAACTATTTTCGATGTAGAAAAATTCAAACATTTCCATGTAGCATAAATTGCCAGAGATATTCTGGCTAAACTTTGTATCATGTCGTAAACGCTTTTATTGATCAATAATTATTAATTAAAAATTGTATATTGGTATATTATATATTTGTAAGTATGTATGTATACATGTTTTCGGCCGAATACCTCTCTCTGCAGCACAAGATAGTAAAATGGAATTTTATCTCTCCATGAAACTTGACTGGAATGAGATTCGTCGGAGCAATATATTTATGGGTATGTATACTTATGTACATACATATATTCCCATATTTGTATGTACATACATAGCCTGGTCTATCGCGGGGGGGGGGGGGGGGGGGGGGGATTGTTTGAGGGGTGGTGTTGCGAGTGAGGAAAAATAAAAGAAATTGTCTATAAAGAGTTTCCGTCATTCTGTGAAATATTTACAAATACTAACGATCGTCAGGCGTCCAATATTCTGGGTTCATAAAATATTCATTTTCAAATATGGTATACATACGACGGGTTGTAACAAACTCTCTTGGCTCTTATACCCTTCGGACACTAATATATCCCGTTAGAACGGTGCTAATGAAATCTGCCAACTGGACATTTTCTCGTCAAGACGTTAACTCTCATCCTCCTATACTCTAGTCGCTTAATGGGAGAATTTCGCTCTACCGTTAGTTGGAAAAAGAAAAAAAAAAAAAAAATCATCTCTCTACGTTAAAGACCCGGGCTTTTAGCGATTTGAATAATCCATACCTAATTCTCGACGGTCAAGTAAAGAGCCAACAGGTCAAACAGCCTACGCGATAACTACGCATTCAATTGTAATTCAGATTTACGAAAACAAATGCGATTCTTTATCTTCAATTTGCTGATAATTATTTCGCAATGAGCTTTCGTTAAATTTCGATACTACGCAGATCGAGATAAGAAAAAAACAGCTTCAAGGAATGGGATTTTTTCAACTGTACACTTTTCATACAACGATCATCGATGTGGTCCGAATATAAACTTTAATCAACTTTTAACTATTCACTGAGCAATTATCGAACTTTATTGAAAGCTCAATTGAATTGAACTGCGGCATGTACGAAGGCCCGGAATTTTGTCGAAAGCTCAAATACGCGTTGGCGATTATTTTAAATATTTCTTACTACTTACTCACATTCCGAGAGTAAAATCCTAGCTTCTCACATTTCGGTCATCTTCTTGCAAGCTCACTCACACTACAAAGATAACCGTTGTTCGAATCAATAGCGTCATTACAAACAGTTCAACAGGGTTTCAATATCCGAAATTCACGACGTACGTTTAGGCAAAGTTCAACTTGAAAATATTTTCATAGATGATCCTGTCTTGGTCTAATTTTCATTTCCTGACCCAAAAGCTTAATGGATGAATACAAAAAAAGCTTTTTTTCTCTCGCTTTTTATCTATCTGTCTTTCTCCGTTTGCACTTACAATTATTATTGCAACTTGCACACACTCGCGAATTCGTAAACGCGACGATGTCGACGTCCAACGCGTAGCGTGCACCCAAAATACGTCGACGAATACATATGAAAACTCGTGGTTTATTTATTTATTTATTTATTTATTTATTTATTAATATATTAAATTTTTTTGGTGAGAGATTTTTGTTCGAGGCCTCGATGGACTCGCGATATTTTCTCGACGCGGTTGATCAGCAGGGTGCACGGGTCGCAGCGCGAATGAAGCCTGGAAGAGGGTTGGCCCAGCGACGGCGTCGCTCTCTGGTGGTCGCCCCCGAAGCTGGCCTCACCCCCGAGTGAGCTTTCACCCCTCCGGCCGCCGGCTACTCCGCCCTGGCGACCGAAACCGCGCGCTGGCCTCCCCTGCCTCCTATATACCTTATACTAGGAGCTTTTCCTGCCTGGCTTATATTTCACGAGCATCTAGGCTCGAGCGACAAGAATAGATCCACATTATTTTAACCTCACTTTCAAGCTACGAATTATTATCGATCATCGATCATCGGGTCGTTAGCCCTCTTTGTCAGATATGTACCTATATAGAGAATTTTATCGTGGTCAGTAGAGGAAATGGTGTTTATACGTACGTTGTAGGTGCGAAGGGCTTTTAAGTCGAAAGAAAACGAAATGAAGAGAGAAAGGAATGAGGTGAAAAAGTGAAAAAGTGAAAGAAAATCAATACTTGTTGGGAACAAATTGGCAATCCGGGTATATATATATATATATATATATATAATATAAGGTATATAACCGAAGGGCGAAACTCCTCGACCGGATCTCTTTGACGATGTCGACGTCGACGTCGGCCTGGTTGAACGTCGAAAAGTGAGGGTAACGCGAAACGAAACGAATTCTCATGGGTGAATACCACCCGGATGAAGAACGCTCCGTAACCTTTGATAATCGACGACGACTTCTGCTTCGAAATCCTGACAAATCGTTCGCCCTCGAGCTCACCGTCGATTATATATATACATATTTTTTTATTTCATTTTTTAATCTCAAACCTTTAGCACATTAATCGGACATCGTACATTCAACGAATCCTTGTAATTTTGTCTAACCCTAATTTGTCGATCATTAATCAAATTCATTTACTCGTGCATCGAGGATTGAGTCGTAGTTCGGATAATGATGAACAAAATCGGTCTTGGTCTTGCAGTATTGGTCTTGGTTTTGCAAAAATGCAAAAATGCGAGACCAAGACCAAGATGGAAGATGCAAGACCAAGATTGAGACCAAGATCAAGTCTGCAAGACTTGAGCAAGAACAAGACTGAGCTACTAGACTCTTGCAGTCGTGGTATAATTTTTGCAAAATATTTGCAGATTATGAAAAGAAAAGATCAATATCGTAGATGTAAACTAGTGTTTTTATATGATGTACTGCTGCCCTGACCACCTTCCACAGGCATTCGGTATTTCAATTTTCAACTGTTGATCTAGCAATTTTTTCTTCCACCCAATGGCCCATTCACACGTGTTTAGAGTGAAATGAAATTTTCATATCATACATTGGAAAGATGAAATCATTTTATGTATAAAATGAGAGAATGAGACATGGTCAGCTCATGAAGTATAGCTTCCAACTGTTTCCAAATGTTTGCATAGTGCAAACTCCCGAAGATCCCTTGCCCTTGTTACCTGCAAAAGCTATTGTATACGTGTAAATCAGCCATTAATCGCAATTGGATTTTAGAAAACAAGACTCGCAAGACTCTTGCAGCAACTCCAAGACCAAGACTAAGACCGGATATGCAAGACCAAGACTAATAAGACTGGTATGCATAGTCAGGTCTGCTTCTCAAGACCATCTCAAGGACAGCCCTCAACCAATCAAACCATGTCCAAGACTGAAGACCTGACTTTGAATACCACCCCAAAACCAAGCGTATCGATGCTACACCAAAACCAGGTCATGTTTTGCTCATCACTGATTTCGGACCTTGACTGATGACATTGTATGACCGAGTTATAAGAAACCGTCTTCGGGTGATACCTGATTCCTCAATATTTCACTTCTAGGTCACGTGTTCTGGAATCACTATTTAATGTCGACAGATATGTTTAGAACCTCCGTCGATCCAGATTCAGGAAGTAGTAATGCCTGTTAGTGGTCAGCCAGAATAGCTGCCGGGTCGGATAACCTTTTGGCGACGAACTTTTACGAATTCGTGTTGTCCAATACGCACACGATTTTTATGGATGTAATTGGACAGCGCAGCTGATTAGGAATGATTCAATGTTCTGATTACCTGACAATGAAATGGAAATAAGATGGATGAATCCAAATTCTGTATGGCATTTTTTGTCATCGGTGAAACTTGCTATTCGGATAATGAAATGCATGAGAAATTGTACATTTCTGAATAATTCTAACCGTCCAGTGTGGCAAAATACCATTAATAATAGAGCGGGTTCACCAATCCGGGTATCATCCGGATTACGAATAAGCACAAAACCAGGTCAATTCTAGGTCCATGTCATTTTTGCCGAGGCCACTTCACCTAACAACTTCAATTAAACTACGTGACATACCGAGAGTCTCATTTTCTTCATGTTTAAACAGATACATGTTCATTATGTACGGAGTACGATGAGTCCCAAAAATACCGAACCAGGAAATCTGTCTAAAAGTTTATACAATTAAAAATTCTCTTCATTTGCTTATGCATATTCCATAGGTGATTCTATCTAACAACAATGAGCACATAGATGGATATTTCTGGACTTCTCGATGCATTGGTGGTTTGATTTTTTTTTTTACCATTTGCTACTGTAGTTCAAATTTCGAGTTTTTTTTTCAAAACAACATACTTTCAACTGAATACTTTTCCAGAATAGCTAGCCTTGTCAAAGGGATCAATTAGTAGGGTAAATTTGTTCAGTTTGAAAGGTCGTACTATGAGAAAAAAATTGATTTCGGACATTTTCGAACGCTTTGAATTAGAGTATCAGAGCATTCAAATCACAGTAAAGATTTTGAATACATACAAACATTTCTCATTATTCTCTGAACATTTCTTTCATACACAAGAGAAGACGACAAAAATTTCGACGTAATGTGAAAAATAACTACGTTTTTTCAAACCCGGATGATAAAAATGTCCAATTAGCAAAGATAACCGTTCAGACTCAGTCCTCGTGATTAGAAACAAAATAAAATTATCCTAAGAAATATTTATCTAGATAAATTTTTTGCGGGGAGCCAAGAGACAACCTGAACGACTTTTGGGTTATAACAGTCCGGAGGTCCGCATAATCTGACTCACAAGTTTATATGGGATTGGTCACGCTATATATGGGATAATAATCGTACGACTTGACCAATAGTATCGCCACCATGATCGACTAATGCTCTTTTCTCGAGCTCCAACCTTCTTTTGAAGATGAAAATCGAGTTTTCCGGTTGTGTCTACCACAGCAAGTTGTGGCATTCCGAACAAGCGAGGTAGAAGTACCTAAACTAGATTACATCGACAACTCTAATGGTGGTGACACGATTTAACGTAGTTTCTAATACGCTGTGCATAAATTTCTGAAACATGCATGAATTTCTGAATATCTATACAACTTCCAATTACTTAGAAACAAACACAATTCCTAATAATTGATACCAGAATTGATAACATCGATAAATTTTCACCCCCGTTCATGCATAAGAATGTGTGTTGAGATTAGGAAATTTTACATGTTTTAGAAAATCCAATAAAAATGTCCAATTATTTTAACTGGTACGACTTTGTGACAAATTGAGTAAAGTGATCGCAACGTTGATAATTTAACGTCAAAGTGGTATATCCTGACAGAAATCATGCCAAAAAGCTCCATTAATTTTGTATGTAAACTTCGTTGATTATAATAATTGATCTGTTGAAAATCGAGTCATCATGTAGTTCAAATTGCAGCTTTGTAATTCCAACAAAAATTCTGAACTGCAGTAGTTTTTTTCACAATGGAGTCCATTTTCCGCACTGTGGAATATTCGAAGGTAATTACTTTGAAGAAAATCACTGCAGCTTGCAGGTTTCCAATTTTCATGCCCGGCATAGTTTAAGGATTGAATTTTAGTTTGAGTCCCCCAATTAGCGGTTTAAAACTTTCCGATATTTTTGGGGGTTTTTTTAATAAAAATGTACAACAATTACGAACGTGAAAATATAAGTACGTCGGAACTTGAACTAATTTTCATAATTCGTCATACTCATACCGATTTGAGAAAGTCAAATATTTCTCAGGATTTTTCAATAGATTTATTTGTAGGTTTGCAAGGAAAAGAATTCCGCTTTGAAATAATAAAATATATATTTTCATCGTGTCAACTATGCTATAACTGAATTCGAGAACATAATACCATGCCTGTTGGTCACAAGTCAATTCCAGAACACATGCGAACGCATTTGCCCTGATACAAACGTAAAAATTGTCCATGTACGTGAAATCTGTTCAAAATCCGGTACAACCTCGGTATTTTAACTTTCAGGTGAAAAATAAATGAAATAATATAACATAGGTGCAATGTGACAAAAGCGTATTTTCATGAGTTATCACCTCTAGTTTTATACTCGCTTGTGTCCTGGGAAAACGAAAATAGCAATAATCCATCACGGCGAGTCACGTCAAATTCCATAGTATTATTTATCCTCCATTGTTTCGAATTCGAAACAGATTTTAAGTTTTAAATATTTCTTCGTAATATTCCTGATTTTTTGTTCAATCTTCTACGTTTATTGCTCTCCCCTTTCCAATTGACAATAGACAATTGATTGCGAGTATTTAATTTTTGGAGGGCAAATTTGGATTAAAAATGACAAAACGATACTCGACAGACATTCAAACTCCAGCTGATAGTTTACCAAATTTCTATCCTTTTTTATATCGAAGTTAAAGTGTAGCTGTGACGTTCAAGGATTCGATTGCGGGTCGTTTTTCTTCAAGAAAGATAAAAATAATGAGCAAACAACAGTAGGATCATGCAAAACACGTGCCACGTCCATTACGTTTGTACTTTGAACGTTGAGGCAGAAATTGGAATCTCAGGATATCTTTGGCTGAATAAAAAAAAAAACTTGCACATTCTGTTCTCTCGAGTCTAGAGATAACTTTCCCGTACCCGGGGAAAAAGCAATACAAATATAACTTCCTTCCTCCATTCGACCCTGATCCCAGGAAACTTTAGTTTGTGGTTCTGCTCTTGATCAGAACTCCGGTCTGTAGGGTGTAGGATCCTTTTATGAACATTCAGGAAGAATATCAATCGAACTGACTAAAAATTATGAGCTGAATTGAAAGCTTGAAAGCGGTGCTCAAGACAAAAGGACGAAATTTCAATGTGAGAAATCTTGAGGACACAAAAAATCTACGAAGCTGGACCCCCTTTTCAGTCACACCTACTGGGAGTTCCGCGGTTGTCATACTCGGTCAAATTGACCCCACTAATCTTTAAATGGTTGCCCGATGAAAATTATCCACTCGAGTATAAGCAAGGAAATATGGAACATACTGCAAATATTACAGGATATGGAACAAGAATGGTTCTGTAAAAATAACTAATCGCATGCTGGAAAATTTGTTTTGGAAGATTGATTTTATTCTGTCATATTTAGTTCACGCGTCGGTTTGACCCGGGGTCGATAACAATTTAGAATGTATGAAAAACCAATTCTGGACCAATTCGAACCAATCGAACCGATTTAAATCCGTGAAAAACTATTCCGAGCTTTTCATTTACGTGGAGTTTTAGATGGTTTTTAATATAGCGCTGACGTATAGGTTTGAACAAATGAAGCTGCGTTCAAACTGAGTATTATAGAATTCACAAATTTTTTACATCCGAAATGCGATTTTCTGAAACCAGAAAATTTAGCAACATTTTTGTTGACAAGTCCTAAAAATCAAGAATGGAAAGCAGTTAATAACAGCTAATTCAACGATAATTTTCTTCTTGTGTCAAAATGGTGGATTGAATCGATGCAAACAGCTCGACCGAGGTCAAGTTAGGAAGCAGGGTGAAAAGCGTACTTTGGAACCTATACTTAATCAGTACTAAAGATAAAAAAAAGGGTAAGCCATAGATTGAGTTGAAAAAATGAACAAAGATTACGAGGCGCCGCGAAGGATATCATAAAGCACCAGAACCCAAGCCCGCTAGACTCAGCGCGCAACACAATTTATCTAGTCTGGTCATTAGGACAAGAAAATATCATTTACTTGGCCTGAATGCCAAAGTTCATTTCATACATTATACTTTTTGATCCATGGAGAGAGAGAGAGTGAAAAATTTATCGCATTTTTTTCCACTTTTCGGGTTTTTTTATTTCATAACTTTCCTATTTTCAAAGCGGGGAAATTAAAATATTCGTTCACAAAGTTGTTGGCGATGAAGACAGGGAAAAAAGGGTTGAAAAATATCGTTTTCCGTTAAAATAATTGCTAAATATTGACGTATTGTTAAACTCAATTTCCTGAACATCAAAAACATTTCAAATTAGTTTCGGCGTTTAGTAAAAGGAACAATTCCCAATCGATTGCAATACTCTCCGGGCTATTGCGGTATTGAAAAATTGTGAACCGGGAATAATTGAGATTTTTCCTCCAGTGTTTTTTGTGGAATTTTCATTAGATACATAAATACAAACAGATATGTTAACCTTGCACAGTTTATGATCTTTCACGTCACAACTGAACACAGCTGCTATACACATAGTTTTATACCTGCTTTTAACATTCCATGAAAACCGCCGGTGACAGTCTGTCGGATGTGTGAAGAGCAGGAATTGAGTATAAACAATGGTTTTTGAACAGAAGCAGACACAGCAAAAATCCAACACGTCAAATTTGAAAAAACATCATTCGGAAATCGAGACGCATTTCCATTCAAATGAATTTTTATAGTCATTTGCAGCATTGCAGAAAATCTCTCCTTCTCATTCTACGATATCATAATAAGGTCGAATAAATGACGCAATTAGTGACAGCTTCAACATTCTTTTCATCAATCCCAGCGATTCGTAATGAATTCATTAATCTTCTTGGATTTATATATTGGGACTGCAATTCAAGTTAAAATCTATCTTTCAGCTTTGGAATGATTCAATAGACTATTTTTAACTTCTCGAGTTTTCACCAGAATTTCACGTTTTGAGGTCCATGGAGGAGAAAAAATCTGCCCCTACCCAGCGAATCAGACTTTGTGGAAAATAGAAATATTTCAAAGTTTGAAAAATCCAGGACACCGACTACGATAAACATCCTTGTCCGCTTGAACTAGGCATTTCTAGAAGTGGACTAAATTGCTCCAAAACCCACTACAGACTCCGCATGGTCTATGACATGACCTATGACAATGATTGCGCTGACTTAATTATGTCATCTGCTTTTCTTCCACCTTTTTCAACCTGTGGAAAGCTCCAATGAATGCACACCTCAAACTCTACTAGGTAAAATCCAACAGTTATCTATGCTTCCAAATTTCACAACCGATGACTCATTAAACCGGCATAATTATTTCGCCAAATTATTACTGGCCATGGTGAAAAAAGTGTTTGACACCTCTGAAGGTCGGGGGCAATGTGACATGACACACAGAACGGAAATATGCTCATTTTACACTTGGACTATATTTCAATTCTCGATTTCGAGTGTTTTATCGTTTATCTCGCTAGCCAAAATTATTAGCCATGGTCGAAAAGCTGGCGAATATTTATGGCAGGTAGTATGCAGTTACGTTTTGAATAGAATTGCTATCCATAAACCTTGCCGATATCCCCGATTTGGGTACAAGTTGTAAAATACTGCTGTAAATCTCGGTGCAAAATTGCGATTTTATTTCAAACCATACATATATACGTATAATATGATGATCCGACTTTTCAGGATAAAAATAATTGATATTTTGATATTTCTTATCCACCCGCACACGCCTGAAAAAGCTCCTCATGGTCAGCCCGGACGTGTCGCTGTTGATATCGACCTCTGGACCCCTAGCCATCCCTCGGGATCGCCGCAACTACTTTTAGACTTTAGTTTTCGCGCAGGGGGTTCTGTATGGCCCTCCGTGACTATTCGAGCATGTAGCTTGCGATCGTGCCTGATTTTCGGAATAGAGGGAAAAACTACGAAATTGACGACACGCGGGGTTCGAAACCCCATAGGTATACCTCAGCGAATAACGCTCTATCGCGAGTCGATTATCAATTGATTTTCCAAATCGAGTACCGCGCGTTTCAAAGTACAGATTTAATCTGCTGCTTCTTATCCTTTTGAAAAATAGGCTTATACCGAAATGGAAATCATTGCCTCAGATGTAATCTGCTTGTATCTTAGATTGCTCCTTGGGAGGACTTTGGTGGAATTTCGATGAAATTAATTTTTTATTGTTTGTAAAATGACTACTTAGAAAAATCTGATGAAAAATCGCTTCCAACAAAATTTAGTTATTGTTAGTATGTGTATTGAAAGAAAGTGTAAAAATGAAACTTTTTTCAATACACATACTAATAGTAGGTACGAACTTTCGTAGGACGCGTTTTTTTACTAGATTTTTCTAAGTCATTTAAGAAATGAAAAAATGCATTTTATTCCAATTTCACTGAAGTCCCCCTCCCCCCTTGACACAATTTTTGTTGTTGTTTTCATTCGCCCCCTAATTTGGTTCGAAATGAAGTACCGGAGAGTAAGGCCTAGAGTATAATAAGGGCTCTTAAAAAAATACGTAGTGTATATATGTATTTGAGGTTATTGAAGGGAATATAAAATATGAGAATTCACAGCTAACGCCAATCCAGTATAAACCATTTCCTTAATATTTCTTATTGTAATAAACATAATTCTTGCAAAAATGATATACCTAATTTCTAATATAAGTATAAATTGATGAGTGCGCTTACACTTTAAATGCATTTAGACAATTATTTATAATGGTTTCATAGTTTTCCGGGAAGATAAAGAAGGCTTAGGCCTTAATACACGACCCAGGCCTTATTAGGCTACCCGGTAGCATTACTTTGTTCAAATTATAGTAAACGTTACAGCACATGAAGACATATCGTCATTCATTCAAATGTATCTCTAAAATTATAAGAAGCAACACTGGCTGACTTCGCATGAGATAGTTAGTTTCAAGTGAAAATGATATAAAGCGATTTAAAATAAGGTATAGGCCTTATTACCCTCCGGTACCTTGAATTGAAAAAAATTACGAACACAACCGGAGCTTTCTATTACAAGGGTAACGTGTGCTTTTGCGCATAAACTTCTGCCCATTAGAGAATAACGTGGGATTTTGGCATATTCTAGTTTCGAATTTTTTTTTTTTGAATCCCAGAGACGTTTTAAAAATCAGAATGAAAAATCAGATAACGGCTAACGCAGTGAAAATCCCAAATTTGGAGTATTTTATCGAGAAAATAGCACCCACAATGATTAAAAAATTCTCAAAAAATAAGTTTTTGTCAACTCATACTATTTGCAAACTTTTTCATCCAGGTGATTCTTTGTACGACTCACAGATTTCCAAATACGTGTCTTCCCGAAAATAAATCAACTTTCGAACCAGGGGTCCAAAAAGTCTGAAAAAATTTAGACGTATATTTCTCGCCCTACCTTACATCATACTCGAAGGAGAAGAAAATCAAAAATGGTGAGGGTTCACGCCAGGTCGATTTGGCATGGAATGCCCCACATATAGGCAGGTGGAATTAATAACGCGATTTGAACTCAATAACTCGAAAGCAGGATCGCGAATGAAAAACTGTTCACTTGAAAGACAATATCGCCGTTTTCACTTCGCCTGCAGGATTCGAAGAAATTACGATTCTGAATAAATGCGAAGGATCATCGAAAAATTTTTTAGCCTTTACTTCGATCGAGGTAAATTTTTTCTTTACAACCATGCCTCGAATATATGTATGTCAATCCAAAGGGTAGGAATTCGATTCTGAACTGGGTGTGAAAACGGGGTTGTTAAATCGTAATTGGCGAATTTCTCAACCTGTAAAACGTGACAAGGAAATTCAAAGGATTCAGATTTTTACTACCGCACTTCATGCAATCGTAAAAAATGGACTTCTTCACACGGAAGTACAGAAAACTTTGGACTGAAAACACGCAAAAATATTGCGGTTGAACATAGTCTTGTTGAGGTTTTCAGTTAATGAAAATAACGTGTGAAACTGAAGTGGTGATCACCAAATTGTCACAAACTTGTACTATTTTCCATCATTTGAAGACTTTACTATCTATACGATCAACGCTATTACCGATGTCAATCAATAGGAAAGTTTTAAACATTGAATATCTTTCACCGACAATTTATCAATTTTTTGTTAATTACTTCTGCAAATTTATGTGCTCTACTAATTTGAGCAGAAATATTAAGATTGAGATCTTTGTCAGCTGACTGACGTTTATAATTGTGCAAACATCAGAACGAAGAACTGACTGATGACATTCCCATTTTCGGTTGTGATAAGAAAAAAAAAAAAAAACACGGAAATCCATATCGATTTAGGTCAATCGTTGTTCAAGTGTTGCATATTTATAAGTCCCAAATTGACATCAATAATCATATGAAGTGGTAGAAAATGACGGGATTAAACTGATTGCAAAATCGAATGGGATTAAAAGCTGTATCATTTAGCGCCACGATGAAGGGAGCATAAATGTTCTATTCTGTGCTGCTTTTAATTTGAAATGTGTGAAAACTGAACTTCTATGCATTCATCATTATCGTATTCTAATAATTTCATATTTATGTGAAGAGTATCTGACTGGAAAATAATTTCACACTGATTTCTTCTGCTTTATGCCGATATAACGCGCTTCTGGGTACAAGGTTTTCATTTCTCCAATTATCTCTCTTTATTCAAAACATGAAGTTGCCGGGATTTAAATGTGAAAGCGAGTACAATTGCCATGCTATGAAAATTATGATTCTAATCTACGTCCCTGCGTATGCGATTCCTAATATGGCGGAATTCATTTTCCTTTGACTAAAGCTTCACGTCATCGTCTTTGGATGGTCAATCAAATATGTGACACGTCATACAGTTAAAGGGAAGAATCTGTCCCGATAAGTTATACTTTCGGTCTTTGCTCGAAGTCAACGGAGATTCAATCACCGAGAGTAAATCTAGCCACGGTGAAATCCCATAAGGATTGACTGACATCCGCAGCACAAGGCACAATTCGAAGCAGAACGTATCCACCTGTGTAATCCATCTTCGTGAAGTCTGTATATACCTGAATAAATTGACAGATTTTGAGATGACCAAGACAATGAGAGAGAGAAAAAAACAAGCCGAGAGAGACGTGTTTCTCGGATTTTTATCGATGATTGGCTTAAATCTATATCAATGATCCTGGAAACTCACAACTGCGCGAACAACCCAATTCAATTGCTAAACGTTGCCAGGTAATTGTAATTGATCGTTATCCTTCTGACTATAAGTATGAGAAATCGAATTCTATGGGGAATTTTTTCATCGGCATGTATAGGTATTTTTTCAAATAGGGGAGGGTTCGGTAGGACTGGCACCTTGAAAAATTTGTAATCTTGAAAAAAATTATAAATTTTGTGAGTGTTATTTTCATTCAATATCAAAATTACTCACAAAATCATGTATTGCTGAGAGTTCATAATTTTTGACACAAATTATAAGCAGTAATCAACCCAAATCGTTGGCGATATCGGCATACGTGATATAATATAATATTATATGCATCGCGGAAGTCGTGAAAATTCTGATTATCGTTCAAGAAGGTGTCCGCCCTTCCCCACCCGGCGTTTATTAACTCTGGAAATTAAAATACTTTCTGTAATCCAATCTTGAGTACCCAGCTTGCGCTTATCCCAAGGTCTGTTGATATTGTTATTCTGGCCCTAATTCAATATTTGCACTTGATGGTAACCATTGGGAAACAATTTCCCCCGTGTTAATTCAATGGTACATACTATCTTCTCAGCTTAAGCTCGTAAGAATATTGCGTCCCAATATACAAAGGAAACTGATCCCCTATCACGAGCATATAAACCTTCTGCAAAATTTGTTTACGATGTGAGCAAAATTTTGTTTATGGTATTTGAATTACCAGGATTTTTGAAGAAATTACTGCAAATGGATGGTCAAAATAAATTCCAAAGCTAAATAAATTTCATACCTTTCGCGGATTTTCGTTCATTGGTCAATAACGAAACTTTGCTATCATAAGCAAATTAACTCACCAGGTTCATGTACCACCGAATCCTCATTGTGGAGGCAGGATGACAAATGAAACTTTATCGCATAACTTTGGAAACGTACACTTGTACTTTCGCGTGATAATATGATATGATTTGATGATAATTTTGTACGAAGTGAACAGTATAGTTATGTCAAAGTATAATATAATAATTTGACAAATTCAATAACAAGTGTTTGTATCTTAGACAAATATAAGTTTGACGATAATACGTCTAAATTCGGGTGAGACTCCTCGAGAACTGCTTCACTCGCCGATATTTGACGAACGTGACGTCACTTGAGATGTGAATTCAGTATACTATGTTACCGGCATTTAGGCGCGTTTCTAGGATATTCAAATAATACTCGCAAGACTATACGCTAGACAATTTTACCTAAAGATCTTCAGGTGAACCTTTCTCGCCGAGTTTCATATTGCAAATAATATAATAGATTCAATTAATTATTCGGACGACACAACATGCTGGGATTTAATTGTAACACTTATAATTTGAGGAGCACTCGAGGAGTCATTTGAGCGTTGCGTCGATGGCAAATTTGAATTCCTGTCACAACATAAAAAAAAAAAACCATCCAGCCTTCCCTCATGATGTCTAGTTCGGATTTTCTGTATAATTTCTCACGATTTTTGTCGTTTTGGTTTTGTAATAGGTTTAATAATTAAATTGTCTTATTTTTCGTCGTGATTATCGCCCCACAATTATCATCGTATAATTTTGTAAACATTGGTGAGATTATTAATTTGTGAATCTTTGATCGAATAATGATGCGTTTTTGATAAATTCCTGACGATAAAAAATTGTCAGTCATTTGGAAAAGATCGATGACCCTTAGGGTAAGCGACATGATATAGCCATAGCTGACGTAGGCGCGTGAAAATGACGTATTCAAAATGATCCTGCGATGTAATACCACACCGTCGTGCTTAAGCTTTGCCCCTGTGAAGTACTGAATTTGGGGTCGGATGGTTTTACCCTCAAAGGTATATTTTTATTAATTTCGTTATACCACCGACCGCCGACTGGTCTGTGAAAATACAAACGACGATCCCAAAGAAAACATCGGGGTGATAATCATGGCATTCTAACAGAGTTCGAGGCTTTTATTCAAACCTTGTTACTCTCGCCGTCCGAAAAGGGGCCGAACTTGAAATTGCACCAGCTTATTTTTTGCTTCTTGGAAACACACAAAGCCGTAATGACGTACTGGAAGTTTGTCTACCCAAGACTTGGCTTCCTTTGTAACTTCAAAGACAATTACCCACCCTTAACCCGTACGTCACTTTCATTCCACCCTCCCACGTTAGGGTAACTTGATTTTTGGCCCAAAATTCAATTCCAACGTCCGGTTGGTAAGTAATGTTGTTGTTTGGCCCCCGCAGGAAGATACTTCGATTTTGGCAAGTGAACAGAAGCCCCGGGGAAAAAGGTAACCGTGTTATACTAACTGTAAGCCTTGCTTAAGCAAGTCACACCCGACGTCTTGGAATCAAAGATCCTACAACTGATAAACATTGCTATACAATTTCAAATCATGAAATTTCGGGATTGAAGTCCCGAATTTCAAAAGTCCCGAATTTCAAAAGTTCCGAATGGTCAAAATTTCGAATTCGTTTACAACGCAATTCTGAGTTTCTAGAAACGTTATAAAGTTCAGATAACTTGCAAATTCCGAAAGGTTGGAATTTGTGGATAGCTCAAAGATCTGAAAGTTCAAAATTCAGAAAGTCCAAAAATCCGCAAATTTGAAGGAAGCTCATGAAGTCATGATAAATCTGTCAAATAAAGGACGTTGCATAAGCGAATTTCGAAATTCGGAGTTTTGGTCATTCGGATCTTTAGCTTTGGGAATTTTTGACCTCCGGTATTTTTCCATTTGGAGTTTTTCAAATTGGCAACGTAGACTTTCAGAGAAATAATCTTTCTAAATACTGTGAGTCGGTGGTATAAAAATCGGAATTTTGACCTTTCGCAGTTGTTGAAATTTGGAATTTCAATCCCACCCTAAAATTTTCCGTACATCGCCTGATAACAGGAATTACTACTTTCATCCATTATTATATTATTAATCCATTATCACTCAAAGATTCCATTTATTTCTTTAGCGACGAATTTTGACTCGTGATTGCTAACGTAACTTTCTGACTTTTCATATCGTTGCTTCAAATGTCCAGCAAACTGCGAGGCTAATAAATAATAATGTATCATTTACAAATGTTATACGTAATTTCATACTTCTATAGATGAATAGCAGTGCGTCATAACTTTCATGATGCTCACAAAAGACCAGAGTGGACTGCAAATAAATTGACTTTCTATAGAATTATAATAAACCAGATGAGACTACCGTCGTATTCAATAAATCATATGAAAAACACCCACGACTTCCCGACGCCCTTTTTTCCATCCGATGCTCCATAATCGGGGATCTAACTGCCCACGTTCGCGACACCCAATTATCGAGATCTACAGGCAAAGTGTAATTCAATAACAAGGCTGCAGGCACAATTGTATAACCTTTTACGATCGGTAAAGGTTTCGGTTTGATAATTTCTCCCATTAATCACTCTTAGATTACATCGCAGAAAATTATGAGTCCCAGGATCAATTGGAACTATAATTTATTGGTATCTAAGACTTCGTTCATGGTCTTAAAGATCACTAACATGATCCACACCCAGTTTAAATGGAAAATTAAAAATTCGAAATTCCTACTCTTATTGTCAGTATAAAGTCTTCCGTTGAGGGAGAACCCAACTGAAACTTTGGAAAATTGAGTTTTTCATTTTTTTGAACGGCTAAAGAACGTCCAATCCAAAAACGGATCCTTGCAATTTCAGAAGGTCCCTTGCGCCTGAACTTAATTCATCGCAGGAAATCGAAACTTTTTTTCAAAACACATCCTGCCATACTCTGAAATTCCAAGGATCCATCCTGGCGATTGGAGGTTTTTTGACCATTTTAAAAACGAAATAGGTACTGCTTTTTCCAAAGTTTCAGTAGGGTTCTCCCTTAACCAGAGAGAAGAACCATTGATTATCCTGCAGTGTGGTCGTTCATCTGGAGAGGAAATAGTTTCAATATTTTCGAGAATAATTAGAGGATTGAGTCGAATCGTTGAGTTATGAAAGAATTTTCTGATACCGAAAGATGGAATACCTTCATTGGAAGCGTGAGAATGAAACCAATACGACTTAAGCCCTAAAGCAACCCCCATCGCGTCGGAAATTGAATTGAATCAAATAAAAATATAGTGTAGTGCCGGTACTATAAACTTACTTTTGGGCACCGCGTGTTGTTAGTCGAGCTGGCTGGCGGATGGGATAGACATTAATTGGTGATTTGTGGTGGGTCCTGTTTTATGAGGTCCCTCGAGGAGCAAGTAGCTCCATCCTCCACGTTAGCTTAGATCTCTATTTTCGCCCAAATCTCCCTACACCTCGAAACAGGGCATTGATACCTTATTCAGCTCCAGCCAGAGCGTTGATGATTGAAACTGTTAATGGGAAGTTCAATCGCTAATAAATGGAATTTATTACTCGTTTCCTGAAGCCCTTATGATTTCTAAAACCGACTTCCTAGATTTTTTTGAAACCCATACGAAAGTTTACATTTTTCAGCAATTCACAGACTGATGGTCAAAGAGTTTGAGAGGTTAGTGTAAGAATTGCAGACTCAAATGTGTGAATTTGTGCCTATTTTCAAAACTTGAGGAATAATGGGAGATCAATATCGAAATTTTACGTCCTACGTAGATTTCGACTGTAACACCCACGATTCTTACTTCTTGAAAACTTTAAGAGAAATATATAAACGAGACTGAATAAAATTTTCCCATCGCTTGATCGAGTTTTCATCCCCTGGTACTATTCCTGCATTTTTCACATCGCGGAATTACTTATGGAGAAATTACTCGAGAACGCATCAAACCATATTGATTTACTTTGTGCCAAAAGACAGCCTTCTTGTAGAGCTTCAATTCGATGTATCACACGGGGTCGGGTGCTATATTTAAGATTTTTAAATTGGGGTGGCCTGCGGTAAGGGGGTGAATTGCTCTTCATCGTCGAAGACTGAGAAATTGATTCGGATATCTTTTCTGGTTCTTGGAATATCAGGATGGAAACTTTTGAATTTGAAATGAACACTCAACATGAAATTTTTGAATTTTGTTACTTAAATTTATTCATTATTATTATCAATGAATGAACCGACTTGCCCGAATGAAGTTTGAATTCTTTTGCAGAAGACACTTTTTCATCTCATCAGATTGAGGTTTTATTTTCAACCCATTGAATAATACAAGCAAAGGTATTTCTTCAACGGCCTGTAAGGACTAAACTCGTTTAACGTCGACGGCGCGGTATTTTCAGTGGGCACACGGCGACCGCCCCTGAATAAAGGATCGACAATTTTACCTTAACACCTATACAGGTGTATGGGTCACACATGTGTGAGCATCAATGTGGTGAATACTTTCTACCGTGTTTCGCATTCGCTTTTCATTCGCAGTTTTTGTTACTTGAAAAAACCGGATTCACTGGAATGGCCGGCAATTTTTTGCATTCGAGAAATATAGGTAAACCTCGAAATATCGAGATATGGGGTATTTTTGAAGAGCCTTGTGCGCCCGAAATAAACCTTTCAAGAATATATCAATTTGGCTTTGTAGTATTTAATTCATCATCCGAATGATAATCAGGTGTAAATCAGAATGTATGCATCAATATCTGCTTGGAATTCATTACCTTTTTGAACATTTGAACTATAATGGAAAAATTGCGTATTGCAAAATATTCTGTCTTGTCGTTCACGGGCCTGTTTTTTGCGACCCGTTTTCATCCCTTGAAATCACACAAAGCTTTTTTTTCACACACGAACAATTCATTTCGCATGAAATCATAATAATATTCGGAAATACCCCGTCTCACTGTAAAATCTGTTTGAACATTGTCCGAAGAGTATTTCCGAGTTTTCATTTAGGGAAAGGGCAACAACACAGGAAAGATTTATTTTTGAAGTAGTATTAATGAAATCCATGCGCTGGAGTATAATATCATGCCTAACCACCAAAAACCTCATTTATTTTGCATAAAATATCGCGTCGCAATCTTGCATGAGAAGAGCTTCGTCGTATTTCATGAGTCACGTGTAGAATATATTTTTAGCGCTCAAAATAGTCCCTAACGTTGGCCCCAAAAATCAAAAAATAATATCAATCAACTTTTCAATTATGAATTCTGATTCCACCTCAAATCTCCCAGTTTAAGGAGACTCGCCACTCAAATTTTGACAAGAACCGTTTCTCAAGTGTTTGGAATTACTAGAATTAGTCTGATTGAAAATTGCTTAGTACACTTTTTGGATATCAGTAGTCCTCAACTTGTTCTCCAGATATGACTATTTGAAGTTAATTTTTGTTTGCAAAATATTGTTCGCTCAAGTAATCAAAAACCAGTCCGCCGATTGAATCCAAAATCTAATCAGTTCCGAGTTACGAAAAACCGCATCGATTGATACGAAAATTATTTAAATCCGTTGATTTATTTTCAAGATGTCATCGGACATATAAAATTGACCCATCCAAAAATGATTCTCTGGACCCCAAAACGTGAAGATCTGGTGAAAAGTAATTTTTTTTTATTTCCGGGGTGATTATGATCACTTTTCTCTTTTTCAGGAACCGGAAGTTAAAAAATTGGTCTTATCGTGAGACAAAGTTTCAGTAGCGTCTTCCCTTGAGGCGTATACATCCCCTTGGCTGCTAAATGAATTAGATTCGGAACCGTATGACGCACTGGTTACGATTGTTCCAGTAGGTAGTTCGGAAACTAAAGCGATATCAGGGTATGGTTATGACCATGAGCAGTAGGAGAAAATCCGCTGTCACGCGTCATTGGTCATAAATTCAAAATACGAGTCCCATGGGAAGGCTCCAGGTCCACAAGAGAGAGAGAGAGAGACGAAGTTAGTCCCTATCTGTCCACGATCGGGTCGTAAGTTAAGCCTTGGTGACACAGTGAGACATATTTCCGGGCTTTTTCACCGGTTTTTACTTTCCGCGATTCGCTGCTACTGATTGGACGTTAATTACATAACCGTAATTAAGAGAGATACGAAGCTATAACTGTGAAATATGGAACGGACGTCGACGTTCGGACTTTCTCTAGGAAAATATATATATATGGGGCTTTCCACGCCAACTCGAACAGTGCTAAACCCCGACCATCTCAGGATCGTTTCATGTTTTTTTCTTACATTCTACTTGGTCAAAAACGCAGCCTTGATTTTTTTCAAATTTTTTTATTGAACTGTTTATTTTTTACAAATATTTGAAGCCGATCATTGCGAATGCCCATTTTTTTAAATCTGAAAAAATTCTCAAAAATCCAGTGAATGACACGAAACACCCCCCCTTAAGGAAAACGCGGGCCGAATTTTTATTGTATTATTTTAGCGCCTAATTCGGAATGTTGAAAATCTTAAACCCAAAATTAACACCGGCGGATTAAATATCGAATTGGCGAATGCGAACATTTACAAGTAAATTGACCCTTATTTGACGCTTAGGTACATTTGATCCTGTGTTCATTTTAGGTTTAAAAATTTCAAAATTCTGAATTAGCCGCTAAAAAAATACAAATAAAATTCGGCCCACGTCTTAACCAAGGGCGAGTGTTTTGTGTCGTTTACTGGATTTTTGGAGAATTTTTTCAGATTTAAAAAAATTGGCATTCGCAATCGACTTCAAATATTTATAAAAAATGAACGGTTTGATAAAAAAAATTGAAAAAAATTCAAGCCGCATTTCTGACCGATTAGAATGTTAGAAAAAAATATGAAATGATTCTGAGATGGTCGGGGTTTAACACTGGTCGAGTTGGCGTGGAAAGCCCCGTATCTACACGATTTTTTATTACATTTTTTTTCTGTGTTTGGATGATTAGGAAAAATTGGAGAAATCTTCCTCGCATCCGATACTTGCTTATAGGTATGTATTATGATCGTCGATTAGTTTTCGGAACGGTTAGAAGAAGCAATTAATTTGAAAGTATAGGCACGTCTACCCGCATGGGGTGCGAAAAGGGCGGGAAAATCCTTCGCTCACCGCTGTTCGCGAGGTTGTATAACAAAAACCTAGTATAAGATATGACGAACAATTTCGCAGACGGTTTAGCCGTGGAGTTTTTGTTCTTGAAGGAAGACTGGTAGACCTAAGTTTCCGAGGAAATCTGAACAGTAGGCCAGGTCGTCTCATTAGCCAATCTGTAAGCCTCAAGACCTCGCGCCGAAGCCGCATTCTCTAGGTGATTGCCCACTTGTCCTCAAAAAAAAAAAAAACATCACAGCTGGTTGGTGTTAATCAGGATAATCTTGAAGTAATACTAACTTTACTGAAAATTCTATATATCAACGAATGAATTAGTTATGTATGTGTGTATTCGTTTATACTAGGAGCCCGAGAAATAATTCAGAATTTTTTCATGATGCTGATCTGCTTCACAGTAATTTTTCCCAATGTGAGTTTCAGTGCTGACTTCTTGAGTTTCGATTCGTTGGTCGTAAAATTTTTTTCGAATCACCGCTAAACCTTGCAATTTTTTCGATGATATCCCTCATTCTGAATTCTTACTCTTTAGTTTCACGTCTTACTATAGTTGTGTCCTAATTCTCCAGTTCTTCAGCCTTTTCTATTTCACCAGTCCATCATTATGTCAAGATACTGATATGTATTTCTCATCAATTTATACATAATCTAGCTAGGTTTCATACTTCTGGAAAAAAATCTGTTCCATGATTTAAATGCTACATGATGGTGATAAGTGTTGTATATTTTCGTCCGGGTGAAGTTTCACTCTCGGTTTTACTTGATCATATCATAGACATTTTAGTATTCGTGTCATGAAATCAATTTTTTTCATAACGGGAAAGAAGTAAAAACTAACAAGAATGTAAAGATTAGAAGGTGATATGACACGTTTTTCCTACGGTTGGACGATTTTTGTAACTCCAATTTGTATCTCTTCCGATAGCTTCGAGCTTCAAGGGTCGTGGAGTTTTTCACACATATTCTTTCGGTCGCACAATGAACCACGTCTGGTATACGATTTTCGATATCCCAATGGAGTTGCGAGAAATAATTTCGAAAACAGGAAAAAATCAATTTTTTTCAAATTTTTGTGAAATATTTTGATATGAAAAATGATATCGAGTAAAAAATCAGCGAATCTCTGCCGTCAACGGTTCTGGATGTAAAATTTTCGATACCCAACTCCGTTAAAAATCTCAATAGAAGAAACCCCGCTGGTAATTTTCATGTTTACATAGACTACACTTTTATATTTGCGAATACTTGACGAATGTAGTGATTTTTTATTAATTTTTTGTTATCGCTTCGCGTTGTTTGCTGAGTGAATTCAGATTTATGAGCGGTACCATACCCACACACTGAAATACACATACGTATACCATGTTAAGTACCCACTTGAAGGCAGACGCCATTTTGGTTCTACAACCCCGTCAAAAAAAATAAATAAATAAATAAATAAATAAATAAAATAAAATAACCGAGTACTAAAGTAAATTATAATCTTACGTTGACTGTATCATTTAAAAATTTATTTTCAACTCTCAAAGTAACCCGGACTAATTCAAGAACAGCCAGAAGAGGGTGTAACTTAATTTCCTGCGACTAATAAATCACGACGAAGGGGTTGATAAATATTACCTTGTTCTACCACTGCCCTCCTCTCCGTCGGTTATTTAACATTCTCTCTTGTAATACGTAAAACAGAGACGAAAGTTCAACATGGGTCAGAGAACACTGGCTTGTTCGAAGTGCAAGAGAGGTAGAGTATCTAGACGGGCAGAAAATGGGCAACAAATCAGTTGCTGTAAAAAAAAAAACTAACGGGAGACACATACGAATTCAAAATTGAAGCTGAAAGAAAAATCAGTTTAATGGATCCTCGGAAACATCTGCTCCATTTCCAACAATGATCGATGCTCCTGTGCGGCATATTGATCAAACGAAGTGCAAAAAAATCCAACAAGCAACAAGCACCGACAAAAGTGAGTTCCAAAACTGATACATCGCCCAAAATAGATGGTCAAAAATTGAATCGGAATATTGTGTGGAATTCGTTGGTGTACTAGAGGCGTACAGAATATATAGGTATGTGGACCTGAATTACTATACGGTGAATGCTGCCCGAATCATCAATCAACGGTCTGTGTAAATGCGCAGCTGATTTTCGAATGTATTTTCACAGATGTATGCGTGAATGGATTAGGCAACAGTTTGATGGCATGGGGGCCAGATTATCGGCGTAGCAAATCTTGAATGTGATACGTTTTTTACTATCCATGAAGATCACCTTCGTATTTCAAGATGAAACCGCATTACCTTTATCTCCCAGCTTCGTAGGTGAATTTTTCGAACGATCCAGGGACATGCGATATCGTATCATTTACGTCAGGTATGCTCTTGAAGAACCGATCGTAAACATCGTTCGACATCTTCAACGCTAATGTTAAATCTCAGATATCGTTAAGCTCGAAATTTCAAATGCGTAGCTCGAAAACATATTAGCTGATAATAACTTTACCTGTATGGTGAAAATTCGATGAAGATACTTCGGATTCCTTTGCCTAGCAACTTCCAGTAGGCTGCGAAACCCGTGGTAATTTCAATCAATTGGTTATTTCACAAGGTGTCTATCTAGGATGAAAACGTGAATGAAATCCAGACGGGTTAAACAATCTCGATGATGTTTATTTCGATGCTTGAAACTAAGAGAAGTAAATTTTCATTCGGCATTTCAAACTCGAAGGAGTTCGTTCAATGATTCAATAAATTCTTCAAGAACTAATTTTCGACGTAAGACGGTACTGAAGTACAAAAAATTACGTGAAAAAATATTCAAAGCATTTCTCATGTAATGTGTCTGATGGCATTAGGGCGTGAGCCCCATTACACGTCCTTAAACGCCCGAAAACTTGTTCATTTCAACTTATCCATGCGTTAACATAATTCCTGAAGCGAAATTACTAACGATATAAGGGCGTCTAACTTTGCTTTACTTCATTCTTGACTGACTTTCATTCAATCACAATTAGTTGATACTGAACTCAGAAATTGCCATATTTCAATTGCAAACTTACGTTCTCTGATCCATAAATATCATACCAACGATTTCGTTGAAGAATGAAGAAATTGGTGAATACTACGCTTAATTATTGTTCACAAATCGCGTGACTAAAAGCAAAAGGGCCTAAGCGACGCAAAAATTTTTTCCCTCTAACTCTAACCTCAAAATCGCAACTTCGTCGCGATTTTGCGGCTCTCCTAATGGAAATTCATGTCCGTCACCTGTACGCGGAAAGGCTTTTTGACGGATCTCGTATTGACGTATTTTTGGCGTATAATAAACTTCTCGTTTCGCCAAAAAAACCTGTCCGTAGTCGTAACGAAATGTACTATTTTGTAACACCTGCTTGAAAAGTGTTATTTTCGAGGCTTGTGTAGTGTGCTTAAAGTGCCTTATTTCTGGATAGTGAAAAAATACAGAGTCCGCGCATGCGCACATCCGATTTGCTCTATTTTATGCAGTAGTGCGTAATGAGGCGCATGCGCACTTCGAAATAGCTCAATTTTACGCACTGACGGTTATCCCATCATATAATTATTTCGTGCGTTTGGTTCTCTCAAATAAAACTTTCCGAGCAGTATAGTTACACAAAATATCGTATGTTATTTTCTGCGACTATACCCAAAAGGTCTTATGTCGGATGAAAAAGATTTTGGCGTTAAAAAAACGAAATTTTTTTTGGCGCTAAGTTCCTTTTGCTTTCAGTCACGCGAAATGTGAAATCGCTTTTCTTTGTCACTGATTAGACATGCCATTCTTCTGGATTTCATATCGTAAGCCAGTGATGCAAACTGCAGTGGAGTTTGTCACTATGTCCTGTACAACCATATGAATCAACGAAAGATTCAGCTAGATAGTCTTTCCATATACACTGGACATTTCTTGGCTGAAATTTATTCTTCGGATCTGACTCTATAAAGGTCCGACCGTGTCGGGTACTGATTCGAATCCTCCCAGGAGAGGACCCGGATTCTTATCACCCCAAAGCGTGGAGATATTCTTGCGACTTTGTGATTGCTACCCCTTCGATGATGTCGCTTCTCTGTCACACTCCTTCGCCAATAGTAGACATACAGTAACAACCTTTACAAAAAGAATTAAATAATTTGTACAAGGTGCTACGGAAATACGTTCGAAATTCCATTATCATCAATTGTTGTTGCCTCGGAAACGCGAATTGTACCTACTCGATGATTATAACCCATCTGAACCGAACGAACCCTCTACGAATGAATTCAGTTTTCAGGCAGACAGTGGCTGAGAATGTCACTTCATAAAAAAAAAAAACTTATTAGATTCGAGTACGTACTACTTTTTTTTTTTTTTTTTTTTTTTTTTTAAGGTAGGTACGTTAAGTTGGACGTGATCTCCAATTTATCACCCTAACGAGAATGAATTATTTGAATTGGAAAAGCCAAGGTAACTTTCTTCAAGTTATATTGAAAATTCAGTTATAGCAGAGTTTCATTCAAAAACCTCAACATTTGTGACGTCGGAAGCATTCTTAAACAAGACGACACTATCAGATATCCCCAAATGTTCTTTGCATGCCAAACTTTGAGTTTCCGAATGAAATAATCTCTTGCAGATTCTTGGCTATAGGTTCTGAAACAGAAGCAAGCTCTTTATAGAATTGGATCACTCTTTCCAGAATCAGAAACATACTATTTTCTAATTTTTATGGAATAATTGGTATAGGGTAAGACAGTCAGAGTCAGGTGCGGAATCGCTAAAGATAATTTCCTACCGCTTACTTTTCGCTTTACAGAGGTAAGATAGTTTGAAAGCTGTTCGATCGACGATTGCAGTAATATGGATTATCTCTGCAGCCTCAGTTTGAGATAACGAAGTTGCCGACGTATACATTAGATTTATCTCTGCAAGGCAAAAAGGCTACAAGTATTGCGGATAAGAAAAACGCACCGCAAAGTATCGAGGCAAGATACAACCGAAGGAAAAGTTACTCGAGTTAAGTTCGTAACACTCGTCAAAGATACGGGATCGTAATTAGCAGCTTCGTTCATTCCATCTGGCAGAATTTTACCAGCTAAGAAATATACGGACATTATAAAAAATCATATTTTTCAATACCTGTATTCTTGACTATTTGTACAGGTCATTATCTCGACCATATTTCCAGAATTGGCCTTTTCCAAGCACGATATAATATTATGTATATGTATTTTCGATGGATTTTATCAGAGCATAGTTTAGGGGTTAGGAATTGAGGTCCTCAAAGTTCGAACCCTCGGTCAAGCTTATGGAT
Organism: Ametastegia equiseti; assembly: GCA_963989295.1. Lineage (NCBI taxonomy): Eukaryota > Metazoa > Arthropoda > Insecta > Hymenoptera > Tenthredinidae > Ametastegia > Ametastegia equiseti. The sequence continues at coordinate 8,998,339 of OZ022390.1, read as the reverse complement.
TGTAATATTATGGACGATATGGGATTTCGTAAATGGATCCACTTACATATAGTTCACTGCATCTAAAATATATCCAATTTACTCGAAACTTCGTAATTCGATGACAATGCGGTGTACATAATTCAAATAACAATCAAACTAATCATCTGGCAACAGAACACGCACACGCACAGACAAATTGTTCAATGATTATCTTACGAATGCCGTTTTGTACCATGCCTCCAATATATGTTGGCAGAACGTCAATTTCTTCGGATGTAATAACTCAGAGAGCGCACAAAGGTGTACAAAATATGACGACCACCTGTCTTTTGTCGACTTTCGTCTGCTTTTTGTCGAAGAATTTTCTAATCCAATTTATCTTTACCTCAAAGATATGAATTGAAACTGCAGGGGGGCGAGATTGAAATTCCGAATTTCAAGAACTGCGAAAGGTCAAAGATCTGAATTCTTATACTACTGATTCACAGTTTCTGGGAAGATTGTTTCCCCGAAAGTCTATACGTAGCCAATATGAAAAACATCGGAGGTTGAAAATTCCGAAAGCTAAAGATCCGAAAGGCCAGAACTCCGAATCTCGAAATTCGCTTATGCAACGTCGTTTATTTGACAGCTTTGTCATGAACTTCCCTCAAATTTGTAGATTTTTGGACTTTCTGAGTTTTGAACTTTCGGATCTCTGAGTTGTCTGCATTTCGATCTTTATAGGAACTTACAACTTCTGAACTTTAACGTTTTTCGAAACTCGGAATCACGTCTCGAATAAATTCGGAATTTCGACCGTACGGAACTTTTGAAATTCGGAACTTCAATCCCGTCCCGGGAGTGGATTCGATAGATTCAATTCAATCGAACAGTATATTTATACCTACTGCGCGTCTTAGGATTGAGCAATAATTGTATAGAACAACTGCTTTCGCGCATCTGTAATAATTGTACAAACAGGACGAAAATGGTGTTTTTCTCACTCTAACCTCAAAATCGCAACTTCGTCACGATTTCTCGGCTTCCGTGATGAAAAATAGTAATCGTTATTCATACGTAAACCTCTCGTTTCGCCAGAAAAGCCTTTCCGTAGTCGTACTGTAATGTACTATTATTTGAATCTAGAATGAAAATCGATTGTATGTAGAACATTATGCATCAATGAAAAATCCCCATCAAAATCATAGGCCAGTGCCCGATTATTTTGAAAACAATATTCAGGTTATACACTGAGAAAAAAATGTTATTGAATCTATCATATTGGGATTTCGTTGATGCAATATAAAATCAGCCACCTTTGACTGATAAACTTCATGTTCTTACGAACGAACAACGAATGGTTTATTTGGATTGGAAACATTCGTGTTTATTTGATAAACCGGTGCGTTAGTCCCGTAGTAGAGAAATATTCAATCAACTTCACCCTACAGATGTATTCAAATAGGCATATGGAACGGTTTTTGGAATATATCAATTTTTGTTTCGCCATTAAAATCGGTGAACTATCGCAGAAAGAATATTCCTTTGCTATAAGACACTTAGGCATGACCGGTTTTCCAAAATAAGCAAGAACGTTTGTAATCCGAATGTACCATTCGTTATTTCTTTGTAGCAACGTGAAGTTTATTAGGGTTGTATGACATTAATTAGTCGATATACTGGCATGATTTCATCGAATCAAAGAAATCCCAATATGATAGATTCAATCACATTTTTTTCTAAGTGTATAATCACGCTTGTAAAAAGCGTTCTCAACTGTAATGACAGTAGAATTCGTTGAATTAATCTAGAATTTGAATAAGTAACAAATGATTGAATGGAACATACATGAAATACATAATATATCCTGCAAAGAGTTGCCCTAATTCTTGGTCGTTCAATTCAATTCCATGCACGATCTGTGGACCATACGATGAACAGCATTAAACAGAATGTCAAACTAAGGAAGCGAGTGATTCACTTGTTTCTTATCTGAAAGGTAGACCGAAGGGATTCAAACGTTTATCAGAGTGTACATTGCAAATACGGTGCTTTCTAGCGAATCGAGACCTGTAAGCGGTTACTGGGTTAACTGTAATGCCATAAGATTGAGTAGTCGATCGCCACAGATCTTACGCGGATGATCTCGTTTTCAGCCGACCTTTAAACTTTTCGGACAGTTACAGCGGCTGGCACGATGATAATAAGTCATTCGTTGTGACTTTTCTGTCATTGCTACAATATATAATTCCCCTCATAAATAATTTAGATCGACGCACTCACGATGAGTACTGACGCGACGCCTGCAGGATGGTGTAGTAGTTTTAGTGCGCATTTGCCAGTATGCGACGCAATGGATCTCTTGAAACAGTGTCTTGAATTATAGCACTGCTATATTATATTGTACCAAATACGTAATTTTTCGAATGAATTGAGCATTAGTGAATAGAATTACAGTCAGATATGGGGCAAACGCAATCGTGCATGTCTCGCAAATGCAATTGTTGACTGTTAACAAATTCCGATTGGTAGAATATCTGACTATACTTCGAGCAAATTCTCTAAATATTTAATTGGTCCGACAGCTTACTATACTGGAATATGGTGTTTTGATAATAAAAATATTTTTGTTGCGAACGAATAGATATTTCACCACACTATCTTAACTGACTTTTTATTTGAATCAAGCGTTACATATTATTACGGTCAACAAATGCATCTAACAAATTGGGTATTTGATGAAAGATAACTGAATTTTTCCATTCTCTCGGGGAGCAGAGTATTCATTCACACTCATCGAATATGCTAATAGTTAATAAATATTTTCGGACAATGGGCAACTAAATACATTCACTTCGTATATAAAGAAACTGTTTTTTCTGTGTGCATTCGTGATGTGAATCCGCACGAACCTGCACTTCGAAGGTTGAAACGATCCTTCGGGAATTATTCTGATACGCGTAATTTATAGTGAACGGTAGAACTTACCTAATTATCGACTATCAAGCCTTACACGATGCACTTCATTAAGCAGCAGATAATATAGCGTAATAATGCGCAACGTCGAACGAATAACAATATACTGCAGCCATGCTCGTTACACGCCAACTGTAAATATCTATACTGGAAGATATGAAGATATCTTTGAGATGACCTTCCGCTAAGTCCATGAGAAAGCTTTGAGTACATAATTATATTCAATCAGCTTTAAATATTCGCGACTTCTGAATCGTATCTACTTTTCACATCACCGAAAGGTCGACCAAAAATAAACGCCTTTTCATCATTTCTATATGAGGTTGCAAATCTGCTACCTGGGAAATCAACTTCTGCTATATTTTATGCATCTTTCCGAACACGAAAGATCGACGACGAAAAATAAATATCAATAATCGATCGATAATTTGAGGATTTGCGTGGAATACATGGAATCATATGACATCGATGAGATTTGATGATCTATATCTTCGTCTTTGTAGATGTTTTCGGTTTCGAAGTGCATCAACATCGCCGAATTCATACGGGCAAAGAGATCGATCATTTGGAGATAATCGAACAATATCATAGGCCTTTACACATACTGATTGATGAACTTTCTCGAGACAAGATTTTTTGAATAATATCATCAATCGAATGTTTAATTTCAACATTATTTAACTCGTTTCATAACGTCCTCGTATAATGCCAAACATTTGATTCAGGTATTCGCGGCAGAAATTTCAGTTTCAAATCAACCGAATGCTGTGTATGAGTGGACGTTCAAATATCACAATAACAGAGCATCACATGCCGAAACTTGTACCATTTATTGATCTGAAATTCTATCAGCCAAGCATTATCATGAACCCCAAAATACTGCCCGAAAAGCAGTTCATTTCACAAACGTACGAAATAATACAGGCGCGCACATTGAAATCCGCGTTTGAAAGGTAAATAAATCATGTGATCATTCACCTACTGATCATTTGGATTGATAGAATCTACTATCACGGTAAAAAAATTTGCGATCCGAACTGTTATGGAATGTAATTTGGTGTCCCTCTGAAAACATTTAAGATCAATTTCGAATAAAAAGACATTTTTGGTATGTTCAATGGTGCCGAATTTTCGAGTCGACCAATTTCAACGGTGCCATTTTTGACAGTATAATTACTAATACCTCCAAGTCAATATGCACATAGACTTAAGAAATCAGCTCAGTTAACTGATAGGGTTGAGTATAAGTTCGAAGTAGATGCATTCTGGGATTGTAGTTGAATTCCTTGCCTGATTGAACGGAACGTTTCCTACTGATGTCTTTCTCAAGAACAGATGAGTTCATACTTCAAAAAAGATACCTTTTCTGGTGAGCCACCATAAACCATCAATTTTTCCCTAAAGTTTAGTATCTTGGGAGAATAGTCCCGGGAGAATGTTTCAAAAATACTAGAAACTGAATTTCTGAGTAAACAAAGTGAATTTTCGTCAATTCTGTTTAAAAAATTGTTCTAGATGTGTTAATTTTCAGAAAGTATCATGAAACTAATTAGGCCTTCTTCAAAAAGCTTCAAAGACTACCCAGTAATTTTTTGGAATTGAAACTTCAGACACGTTTGAATTTGCTATATGACTTCTGACACTCTATGTGCATAAGACCGTAATTTCTCAGAGGTGTGCACAAGAAAGTTTAATATGCTAACATATGAGCAAGATGCTTCTGCACTATCCCGTATAACAAAAGTCCAGATCACTCTGCGGTGCGTACTGTCAACAGGGTTTTGACGTGAAATATCGCCGCTACAATGTTCTAACAGTACTGCATCTACCGACACTCATGGAATACCCTATTTCAGTGGCTATACGTGTATCTCAGGTTGAATTTATGTTCAAACCGCTCTGAATGTTGCCTCTGTGCATTTCAACGCGCTGACTATAGTAGATAACAGAATTGTGCGTCGGTACACTTTGAACTACCAAATAGTATAAAGTCTCTTTGCGGATGGTAGACTCCGGAAATTATGCTTCAGCAACCTTATAAATTCTAGTGCGATCATTGATATGTTTACCCGAGACCAACATGTTGTCGGAAACTGAGTTACACGTCAAATATCACCCGTAACGTTCTCTAGCTGAAATATTATACCAACGTAATATCCCAGCGTAGTATATCTCACATATTTGTCAATGTTCGAAAATACGGTTGTTGGATGTCATATGCACCAATAACTCAATGTGCCATGCTCAGCATTTAAATCCGCTTCTTTCCTACTGGATTTTGACTGACTTCCAACATTTTCAACATTTTCAGACTATTGGTGATGCTTTTGTTGGTTCTACATCGAAACCGTTTGCCAAACATCACTAGGAACCCGAGTTGATCCAATTTTCAGAAGAAGATACTGCCTACTTGTGGTATCCTGCAGAAATTGATGAAGGCTCAATCAAATTCCTATAATGGTTTTCACCTATGTACCGTTCATCAAGCTTCAAGCATTTGACACATACTATTTTACACTTTGTATTTTATGGAACTTGCGAAACCATTCAAACTAGTCTGTTCGTCAGTGCAGAGTATAACGAGACAAGAAATAGCCAGCTACGTAAAATAATGTATTAGAACTGCTTTTGCAAGCCTTGAATACTGATATTCAATTTATCTATATCTCAAGATCGGTATATTCAACCGCACTGTAAAAATAACCACACGTGAAAGATAGGGTTTTATATTATCATCCCACACGCTATACTATCGTGAGACTAGTTTATGGAATGCCCCTAGCTCAGATAAAAACTGCGTGCACAGTACAGTAACTTTTGAAGAAAACAGCCACTGGCATTATCGTCATCCGATGCTTTCCGAACATGCGTGAGTGCCCGCAGATACATACATGAATGGTATAGAGAGGACGGTTGGTTGAACTCTAACGATAACAGAAATCAATTCTGTTCGTCATGCCCGTGGTGTATATGCAGACGGTAACGCAGGATTGGTATCGCTGTAGAGAAAAAAAAAAAAAAAAAAAAAACTTACCTCACAATTCCTTCTGTCAGCGAAAATTCAATTTCATCAAGAATACCTACGCGAACGCGATGTGATATTCCGATTGTAACATAAAAACTGTAATTCTGTTGATTACAATCTTACGAAGAATTAAGTACCTGCAGGCTCTTATAAAATTTGGAAAAACGTTTACGTTGAGAGCAAGTTGCGTTTCAAAGTTTGTTCACTTATATCGCTCAACATGCAGAGACGAAGAATTTTCTTCAAGTTCCCAAGTCCACCGCAGTTCAAAGCGTAATTGGTGGTCTAGGGCTGAAAAGCTCTGCCTTTGAGTATTCACTCGAGGTTTGAATATTCTGAAAAATAATGGCAAGAATTTAATTCCGACGCCGAAAAGATCCGCTCCGCAGTTTATGCAGTTGTTATCTTGAATAATGCAAAAGTTACGAATATTCTCATAGTTTAGACGTCAGCCATTTTGCAACTGCATCCAGACTTGCAGGTCTGATAAGCCTACTGCCATATCGTTGTACAGACTACAAAATGCTCAAAAATTCTCATCCAAAACATATTCCAATTTTGATTCGAGGATTTTTTTTACTATCCGGTGTTATTGATCGCGATGAGGATTTTAAGAAGCACTCCGTTAACGAATAGTCATGTCATCTGAAACAGAGTTCCTTGATCAATTTTGGCCATACTGAGCAAAAATGTGAAGGTCACTCGTGATTTTTACTTCGAAATAGCGCGGGTTTGGGAATTGATTTTCGAAAACAGTGGTTAGTGCCTAACAGATAATAATTGAATTGAAATTGTTAATGTTAAAGATCAGCACTTTCTACTTTCGAGCCATAACAACCAGCTACACCCACTAAGGACCGAAATTCTTCGACTCTCGAATTGTCTTGGCATTGGGAAAGAGGCAATCGCTGGGTTTGTTAGACCGGAGAAAACGATTCAACTCCGGTCGATAAAGAGTGGACGTGATCGTCGCCGTAATTATTCCGCCAATAAAAAAGAAAGTGACTCGAATGATTATTTGGGGTGCCAAACTGGAGCCGCGGAGAGGCGTTCAAATGGTCTGGAATGCTTCCAGCAGCAAATCGATAGAATCTTGTTCCCATGTCTTTGTCACTCGAAACGTTCAATGCACTTTCCGGTTACCTCTTTACCCAACATGAGATAGGACTCTTCTTACTATTGAAATCTTGCTAAAGAAGCTGTAGTGGCTAGCGATGTACTCGTTTACCCATTCATCCTTTTTTTTTTCTTATTCTTTTTTTTCTTTTGGTTTTCAATGTTATTAGTACCCTTTGAGTACTCCACGGCATAATAGACTTAAGATTCCATACTCACTTCACGTCGTGATCTTAACCATCGCATTCCCCAAGGTAGATAGTGCAATTTTTTGTAATTGAGGAGAAAGGATGTCAAGGTATGCTTGACAAATTGCCTGAAATATAGAGACATACAGGTGGATGGCGTTGAGGAAGTAGATGAAAAATACTACAGCAGTTCCCAACAACAAAATTACGATCACCGATCACTCAATTGTGAAATATTGCAACTAGAATTGTGCAAAAATGGTACGTGGGGTGAATCCACTCGATGCCGAACACCCGAGTGCATTTGTGAATGAAACCATCACATCCATAGAAACTTTTCGTTTTTTCGTTCTTAAAATGAATTCACGCATGTTTTTGACGGCGTAGTAATACTCGAAATCGTCATTCGACATTGAGTGAGCATAAAGAATTCATTGGAATTCGGAAAAACGACGAAAACTCTGTAGTTTTAATTTTTTCGGATAGGCTTCCGAATATTCCTGGTGACAGTAGTAGTTGAAAGGATTATCCACCATAGAATGAACGAAAGAATAATGGTAATAGAGAGAACAGCTGGAGACAAAATTTATTTTGCCAAATGTTACCCGTCTTCAGTATTTCTGATAAGCTGACCAGAGCAATAATATTACTACAAGAGACAATAACGAATTCCAAATCAAACAACCGTTGTAAACACACGAAATCTCTTTCTAACGTTAGGAAACAGATCAAGTGTCCAAAACTGGGAACTGCAGTAGTGCAGAAATTTAATGCTGACAATTGGTCAAGAGAGTCGCCCTGGAGTTTTCATCACATCGAATTACTTTGCTTATTTCAATTTAAACATCATGATTTTCTGCAGCTGAACGAGTTGGTCAATCCTAATAGAACGCAGCTATTTGTCATCTTGAAGAAACAGAATAATGTAACGTTGTAAAGTTCCAAATTTGTCCGCGTATGAAGCCATTCTTCAAAACACCTGACTGATCTGTTTTCATTCGATTTGAAAGTTGAGGTCAACATCAAACCAATCGGTCAATCATTATGGTAGATGGTAAGAGAGACGGTGGTATGTTCAGAATGATGTGTGACAATCAGTAGGATCCCAAAGTCGAAAATTTGTAGGTTTGGCAAAAATCGTTCTTGACACGAAGTTAATACTTTCATCTCACTTACGTGATGAAAATTACAAAGTGTAATAATTGAAGAGTATGTCATGTCTTATTGTCAACTTCATCCACAAGTATACACAATAGTACTTCATCCCAGATGCAAAAAAGTAAAATGACAACTATTCAGTGGTCGAAATACGAGCATATAAAAATAAAATAAGAAACATGATATTTTGAAGATTAGAAACAAAGCTGGGCTCTAATCAATACGAGCCATTCAAGTGACTGGACTGGATTTTGGAGCTTATAGCATAATTATAACTTATAATTATAATTATAATTTATAAGCATAGTTCAGGCATTTGAACCATACGTAGGAATTGCTTTGATGACTTTTCAGTTTGGCAGATTCTTGAAATATCCGGTGCTGAGTGCAGTGTGTGATTACGTGTGATATCGAGGCACGTGAAGTGAAAAGATGATCTTGACACCCATTTATATTTCGTATATTCTTCTGTACGGACACCCTTCGGCTTTATACTGCGCAGTGTGACTTGAAAGCAATCAAAATCTACATCTGCATAACAACATTCCCTGCTGCGACAAACGGTCTAACTTCTACAGCAAACTACACGGCGGGTTTAACTGACTGCAAATTTCCAACAACCAAAGTATGAGGAACGTCTCCTAGGCTTTTGCATTCATTTGCATCCTGGTGCGCGGCTAACCATGAGACTCATTGTCGATGCGCTCAAGTCTCACGTACCGACTTTGGATGCAGGACTTGATTATAGTCAGTACTATTTTAGTTTCTACAAACATCCACAATTAGAGAAACAATATTCATTCCATTAAACTTCATTTCGACGGGTCAGTGAATCTGACCATCAAAGTTTGGTCATTTTTTACAGTATATTTCTTGGATTCAGAGAGTATCTAAAATATAGCATTGTTCAAGGAGCATTTCGAAAACTGATGCTACCGATTTTCAAAATCCTCAGAATTCAGGAAATACTCTGTCAAAAGGCACCAGATTCAATTTTTCGACTGATCCAACTCGCTGGACTCATAAACCCTCAGCAAAAAATGATATCGCAACTACTTTTTGTCTTTGGTCATGATTCGTCTACAATTCATGTAACAGAAAATATTATTGAGTACTTATTCGTAATTTCTTGCTTTAGAGCCTAATACACGTGAAAGATGGTAAGAAAAAAACCTATGTCTTTGATTTTTATTTCCGCGTTGGTTTTAACTTGAACGTTATAGATGAAACCAAAGGTGATGATTCTTATACACAGCGTCATTTTTTTTTTTTTTTTTTTTTTTTTTTTTTTACATTGACAATGAACAGCTGACTGAATCAATTCTTAAGCAAGAATGCGACAATCATCATTTCCTCGTGAATTGAATAAATTTCGGTACTAACGCAGATCCTACGCCTCACATTCGAGCAAGTAAAATCACTCTGAGTTTGAAAAAGAATGTCCAAATAGGTATTTGTCGAGAAAACTTAAACGGGTTTTCTGTTTTGCTCAACTTAAGAAAAACCAGGAAAGTACTCTTTGCGCAAATCTTATCATTGTAAGAGAAACGGGAGTAGACTGTGGAATTACTCAGTGGCATCGTGTACGGTACAAGGAAGAGTACTTCACCGCAGGCATCCGATGCCTCCTGGTCCAGAGCCAAATCTAGATTATATCCTGGATGTTGAATAATTTCTACTAGCGTTAATCGCGACGATAGCCAAGTCTGCGCCTGCGTTTCAACTAGGATCAACCTCGGTACTGGGTAAAAGGTGTATATTTAACTCGGGTTCGTTATATACATATATTATGCGGTCTTGGGTTAATTATATGTAGATTGGTTCACCCTTATTCGGTTGAAATGTGCGAGTAACCGCTGACTGAACTTATACGCGGTGTTTCTAAAGCCTCACTTTATTACTCTACCTGCAGTTATCGCTGCTTGATAGTTGCAAATTCACAGCAGAGCTGGAATCTCTGCTAATATTGTGCTGACTGATACAATAATAATAACAAGTACTTAATTTATGAATTGATAGTATCAGACGGTCTATGTCGATTCAGAAATTCTCTTCATTTTATTCTCACTTCGAAGAACCAAAAAAGTTAATTGGCTGCTGAACTTAGACCTTTGTTCAGTAAAATTATCGTAACCTAAGTAGGTATACCTGATTCTAGAGAAAACTGCTGAATTTCGATAATCAATGAAAGTCTGCAGTTGTCGATAACACGTAACATTCGATCCTCGTTCTGAAGTTTGCTGATAAAATTGTTGTTTCAGGGTTCTCGCTTCCCAGCAGATGATATTAATCAGAAGCAGACATTGAATTCTACTTTGACTATCGTTCGTTTTTACAATCAGCGAACAAAGTTATTGATAATCAAAATTATAAAACGCTATTGTGAAAATCATCGCGATACTTCAATTCCGATATAATCATCATTGATGGTACCAACAAATTTCGTAGACATAAATTTCTACTCGGCATGTGAGAATTCGAGATAGAGACGGAATTGAAGACGACCAAAAAATGTCTATGATAGGCATTGATTCAATTTGGTCAGTTTTTGGTTTGAAGAGTACAAGCACCCTGTGACAGCAATAAAATAAAATCTGTCATAAAAGTTTGTACCCATAGACCCGGTATATGTCACGCCGGGTGGCCGCTTCGTTGACGTAGAAATTCTCCACCTCCACCGAGAGAAAGGTTCGATCAGAAATTCGGTTATTTCAGTACTGCCCCAGGTTTCCTTACTGCTTTAGGACCGTCACCATCCTGCTATTTCTACTCCTAGAGGAGAAGACATCATTTATTCACTCGCTGACGGGAATGTTGAGAAAGATCGGTTCACCCATGCATCGGTACTAACTGGAGTCAAACTAATATATCTAGAACCAGAAAATGCCATTCCTGTATTAAGAAGGTATACAGGTATTGGGGTGAGACGCGATGAACTTGCCGGTTTGTCGCAAGCTCTATATTATTTATGTTTGATTTATTAGATTATTTGGTATTGGCTGCCTACCGTCGAAGAAGCTTTCAGACACGTTGAACAGACATACAGAATGACGTATTCAAATGTAAGTGAAAACATTTCGGACTCAACTTTGCTTATCTAAAGTAATGCAGGTCCGAATAGATCTACTTGTTACTTGACTTCCAAGCCATCAAAATTATGATAAAACACAACATTTTGAGCAATGTTAGAGGGAAAATTTCGAAAATTGACTCTCCACCGAGGGGTTGATTACTCAGAAAAATTCCGTACACCGGACTTCAGGACCTGAAAGATTTCATGAGATTTCACAGACTTGATCTGGACTTCAGAGACTCCAAATGACTTCAAAAACTACGTAGGATTTCAAGGGACTACATAAGAATTCACGCGGGACTGCATATGATTTTACGGGACTTCGTAGGACTTCGCAGGACTTCGTGAGATTTCACGGAATTTCACGGAACTTCCTGAGACTTTACGGGACTTCATAAGATTCAAAATTTTATCAGATCTCATAAGACTCCACAGACTCCATAGAACTTCACCCGCCGATGTATGTACACCGGACTTCAAGACCCTTGCTCTCGACTAAATTTTTCCAATTTCGTTCAAAACCTTACTAAAAATAAGCGTAAATTTGTTAAGATGCTTCTTTTAAGATCAAACTTGAATTATTTACAAGGAAGTCCAAAAATATTGGCACCCAAAAATCCCCTTCATTCCGTATTCGGTTCATACAACGAGCTTGATGCACATGATACCTCGGCAGAATAACATATTGGAAAACTTGTCAGGACTCTGATAGCCTATAATTTAATCACCAGTTCTATTTCCGCTCGAGGGTCAATCGTGAATATGTGTCTATTGCTGGATCCGAGTGAATTTCAGGTCAGCTTTGCCTCGATTATTTCAAGCTTAACTGCATCTATTTTCAGCAACAAATCTACTGCACTGCGATTCTCTAATTCAAATCCAAGGGTGTGGAATTAGACTGAAATTTATGCATGAGGTGCTCATTGTCGGAAGTGAAATGGTTGCATAAGCCGATAAGTTCTAAATATTGACATTTTCTACCCTCTTTACATCGTTTATCGTCATTTGTTAAGGAGTCGAGTAGCTCGAGTGGTGCTTCAATTTATTGGCTGGAAAAAGGAGCATCTGTCGTTGAAGTTTGAGATATATTCAAGTGTGCTGAAAACAACAAGCCTTGTGCTAATACTCGATATATATAGGAAAGGGTTTACCGGCACCAGTTTAGCTCCGAGCTGCAGCTCCCACATGTTTTAAACCGTTGCTTCCAAACTAGGGCACATGAAGATAAAGGTTTCGTTATTTGTAATACGTGACATAAACACCAGTGGAACTACATTTCGCGGAAAAAAGTCCACGTAGGTATACGTGCAAAAAGCGCAATGGTTTGTTTGCCCTACACGATAAGGCATAACTTTATTTCTATCTCACAATCAGTTGAGCCTGGTTTCCACAAAAGAAACATACGCATCTAACGCTCGCAAAAATTCATGTCATCTGAAAAAAATATTCAAAAGCTACACCCTATGGTCCTTGCACAGCTTCATTTCATAATTTTTGTTAATCTCTTTATACATTTTCTAAATCGCAGTGCTTACTGTCTAATCGCACATTGGAAACGTTTCACGAACTTGACTGGAAACTTTGATCGATGGTGATTGAGGTTTGGTTGCAGTCGATGGGCAACCCTGGGATTGGCACCGATGACTTCAATTACAGTTTTCCTAATTACTCATACATATGTAGTAATAATTCCTATAGAGTCATCCGCTTCAAAATTCTTGACAGTGAACGTATTCTTAGAAGTAGTTTTCATTGAGGTCTGTAGTTTTTCAATGGAGCACATCTTTGAGTACGTTCAATTGCAACTGGTCATATATCGAAACCTCGAAGATAGCGTGTAGCGAAAGTTTCATTTCATCAGAAAACCATAAAACCAAATGACAATTTCTTTTTGGACTTCGTTTATCATTGATAGCTCTAAAGCGAATGACTCGAGGTATGGCTGCAATAGCACTTATTTGCGAGTAATTCATGAAACTGTAATCAAAGTTACCGACGACCGTTTTGGAGCTGTCTGGGAACCACAGCCCTACCCTAACCACGGACTATTATGCCTGTGATATACTCGCCAATTATATTATAGTGTCGTATGTATTACCGGAATTTGAAGCCAAGCTTTTATCATCATTTTTGGTTCCAAATCAAAAAAAGCTTCTCTTTTCCCGGCATGGCACTTGAATTGATATCGATACTAACTGATTGTAAGTAGCTCGTTTCTTGTGCAGAAAAAGCTTTCATTGGGAATCATCACAAGTGGTAGCATTTTGAATCCCAAATACAGAAAATGATGACATTCTTCCTAGCTATGCCCATTGCCCATATTATGGAGAGAATTGTATCCGCGTTTTATACCATCACACGTACAATGCAATACTATAATCAGAAGCATGGCTAAGTAACGCGATGGGACAAAATTACTGACGATCAATCACCGACGTCAAGCCGGCCAGTAAAGCTCTCGGAATACCGCAGATATAAGAGACACCAGCCACCAATATTGCAACGCTGACGGGTTCCTCTAGCGTCGAATAATCGAGGCAAAACTAAACTATGCCAAACTTTGTCACGCGTCATGACACTTAGGTGCTAACAAGTTTCCAACACGTCAGAAACAAGTTTAATGCCTTAATATACCTGCTTTCGTTGAAAGCAAAGCTTGCATGGTCTACGTTATCTCCTTTCCGATTCTTCATTAGAATCACATCATTCTCACATTCAATTCTAGTTTCATTTACCGGCAAATTTAAGCATGGCCTCAGTTTTTGGATTTACATCATGATCTCTGAGCTTGAGTAGTAATCGCCTCGTATTGCACGTTTTTGGCGTATAGTAATGAATGATTATTGATGTGAGTGGTGCTGGAAGTTTCTCCGAGTCTGAAATAACAGTGAAACTACAACATTTTAAGAAATTCAATGTACCAGCTGCCTGTATGGTCATGTATGAACAATTCTCTTGCAAATAGTGTGCGGAAAAATCTGAGAACAATAAGACGAATGATCGCACCCCCTTCACAACTGTATAATGTTAAACGTGTACTACATGCACCACATAGAGATAATTAGAATAATTCGAAGTAAATTTGCCAGAGTATTATTTTGGAAATTTTTTTATCGCAGAACGCACAAAGAATGAGCACTTCTTAAAAATATCGACGATTTCTCTCCGAATCACGTTCAATCGTTTAAAAGAATACGTATAAAGAAAGTAGCGACTAGTGAGATAAGTTTAACGCTGATCTAGTACACCTGAGGAGACCCTGAATATTGTTTGTGCCTGATTTTACCCGACCTCCACTTTAACTTCAAGCAAATAAAATTCCCTAGTGGCCACTAGCTCTCGCGACTATAATATATACGGAACTAAGCAGTACCTAGTTTCGGGCTACCGTCTTCCCCGAGCAATATATACTTAGATGTCAGAATACGAGTCCGTTCGAATTTCATCTGTGTGATAAATTGTAATTAAAGCATGAGTCAGGTCACGGCTAACTGAACCCATTAGGTAACGAAATGTACGGAGACGATGTCACAGTTTTGGGTTGAGTGCAGCACCTGCAATCTGACCACTTGAGTATCTTTGTACCAGTAAATCAATGCTGTGTTACATAGCATGCATCACTGTGTGGGAAAATATTTGCACAATTAATCATGCTTTACGACTAATCGATACACCTGAAGTCACTGATGATTCAGATCCAGAGAATTTTTCAACATTGATCTCAGGATTTAGGGTAAATATTGAACCTTGCCAATATATTAGATGAATTCAGTATAAAATAATACCCCCTTACTGGACAATAGTTCCAGATGATGATGCCTTGTAAATAACTGAGTCAGGTGCATTAACAGAAAAATACCACCGAATAAACAGGATTGTATTCGTCTAGAGAAAAATGTAATTTGCCTACTTGCAGTTGAATTATTTTGTGCAGCAAGCTCAACATCTTTGCGTTTTCCATCTGCGAATATTTACATGAACTGTTCTAAAACCTCTGACCTTATCATCTCATGATCAGATATTGATCAGGGTATGCACTTATACGTGAACATTCCAGAAACATTTATCAATAGTCATCTCAATCATTTAAATGAACAAATGCTTTCTGATCCCTTCAGAAATGAATCGTTATATCGAACACCCTCAGCAGCACGTAACGCTATAGGGCACCAACACATAATTCACGGATAGGAGTAATTGAACGTTGAATGCCGCACACTTTCGAAGTGTGCCAATTTTCCAATCCCATGAAAATTTATGGGATCGTAAAACCACTGTTAATACCGTACGTTAAAATGTGAAACACGTATTATTTCGAAAAAAAATCCAGGCCAATGTTTTCAAAGTTACGAAGGATATAAGTATGTTTGAAAATCCTGCGAAGCTGACGTGTAACACGTCGGGATGATCTTTAGATGGCTGTTACATTCTTCTGGGTCTATTTATCAGATTGACTTGAGCAGTACATATTGTGGACGGGTTTGAAAGTTGGTGTGCAAGTGAAGCAAGCTATACAGCTATACGGATATTCCACTTCTCGAACTTCAATGAAAAGTATCATAAAACCTTCCTCACTCTACAGTTCGTTAAAAATCAAGCTGCAACTTTCTCCCCGCACTATGGTGAACACCCAGTTTAGATGAACACAGGCAATATTGTCAGTAAAGTGGTGGTTTTCATTTTGCCAATCAACAATCAGACTATTTTCCAATAACGTTCCATTTTACGAAATAAAATGAATGACGTATTCTAATTATCAGAAAACATTTAAATGATGTTTCAAATAAGAATTTGAAGAGGTTTTCTGCTGCAAAAACACTTATTTGATATCGTGTCATAGCTGGTATCACAAATAAACGAAAAATCCTTATTGTTAGTGGACGGGTGCATCGCTTTACCATCTCCCAAATTTGAGGGTTTATTAAAACTAAACGAGCACATTTTCCGCTTACCGTTTAGCCGCAACGCACCTACTTAATAATTGAGTACAGTCACAAATGAATTTTTTACAAAGGCTGATTTTTCGCTCGGCAAGGGTGACGTGTCCCTCTAAAGTGAAAAAACCAGGTTAATTGAGTAGGTGTAAAACTTTTTTTTCATGTTCATGACTTTTTAACAATGATAAATGGGTTTCAACTCTGGAACAAAAGCAAATGGGATATAGTTGTTATTTCTCTGAATCTTTTTTTTCTTGACAAATTTACGTGTGAAAATATCAAAAAAATGTACTTGGCCAATATTGCAATAGTCGAATAATCACTCATCTAATTGAACACGGAAAATAAACAACATTTAAAAGCATGAAGCCAGAGCTTGCAGATTCCCGGTAAAATGCACTCTATACGAAATAACAGTTTGGGTACACATTTGTGCACAGAATAAATGATTATACTGACAAACACACCTGCAGTATTGCCAGAGTCGAAATTTGATGAGATTCCAATAGCCTGGACTAGAGTGGAACATTTTCCAATGATTATTTGCAATCAATTATATTGCTCAATTTTCGTGATGGCGGTTTAAATCACAGATCGCGTTGATGCAAGCTCTTTGTTACATGGATATCTGCACACCGTACTGAGTGATTCAATAAAAAGCGCCTATTGGTACTTCGGAAATTTTAACAAACATAAATTGTGGTACAAGCTATAATTTTTAAGACTTCTCTGTTAGCAAAAAATGTTCAAGTTCGTGCAGTCCAGCGCAGAAATCACTGTGAGATTTGGTACTTGGCAAAAGCATTATGTATATACTTCTACGCCCTGATTTGTAGAAAATAGGAATAACAAACTTGTAGACTCTACGATGGAGAGCCTTTGTCAATTTTTGTATGACCGTAGTTACGTGGAATTACCCATGCGTAGATTTTCACTATCGACAGAAATAAACAATCCGAATGTGGGTAGATAAATAGGACAGGCGCAATTATAATATAGACTATTTTCGGTGCAGGTAACATTCAACACTGCCTTTATAACAGTGTACCGAAAAGATCTACAAAAATTCACAAAATTTCAATTGATGACCATTAGACTATATTCCAAAATTCAAAATTGACAAAGATAACTAACGCTGTTTTCAAACCGAAAGTTGGATCGGGTCCACAATGAAATATGCACATCTTCGGGGTAACAAAAGGATACCCTGCAAGTTTCATAAAAATCGGTTCAGCGGTTGAGCTGAGGGTGTGCTTACAAGAAACTGCAACGATTTTGCACCCAGACGCAGGTACCGGAAAAATCCTCAAGAATTCCCAAAATTCTATTTTGTGATCATAAAACTATATTCGAAAGCTCGATATTGTGTCTTTAAATCTGACGAAGATATCCAACGCCGTTTCCAAACCGCAAGTCGGATCGAGTCCACAATGAAATATGCACATCTTCGGGGTAACAAAAGGATACCCTGCAAGTTTCATCAAAATCGGTTCAGTGGTTTGTCTGGAATCGTGCTTACAAGAAATGGGGGGGGGGGGGGGGGGGTCACATACATCACTCTCGAAAATGCTCGAAAACCAATACCCAGGTGCCAAAATACGCTCGCTACATAATTTCAGAATATTGACTCGATTTGACGTTTTTTGCGTTGGCGAATGCGTATATGTATAAGCAAGGTACTCCGTTTTCAACGATCGTGCTTAAAAAAGTACAAAGTGCATACCTATGTGGCGCATTCGTTCTACCCTTGGTGTAGACAACAAGTGAATTACACATTTTTCTACAGTTCTACATGCTGACAAATTTCGGAAATGTTTTGGGTGCGACTTATTTGCAAATAGCTCAGTCCTGCGCGTCAAACGCACTATATAATTCATGATTCCGTTGATTTATAGCTGAGATATGCGGAGTTCTGAATAGAAAATCTTTCTTTTTTGGCATAATCACGATAGCGAAATTGCTTGAACTGATTATTATTGTTCCGGCCTGTGACCGTGAGGGGATTTTCGGGTGATGAAAACAAACCGAATTCTGGATCAGTGTCAAATTCGCTATCGGCCAAATACCGGTCCAGTCGGCGTGGAATATCCTATATAAGTCACATCAATAGTATCTAATCAGGGAGGATCCGTTTTGTAATAAAACGTAGATATTAATCTATGATAATCTCTTGCGGAATTTCGTATACCTCGGTACACACAGCATTACCAAGGGTAGAAATGAAAGCAACCGTAAAAATGATCGAATTAAGCGTTGGAATTGGATATCCGAATTATTATAGGCAAAAATGATCTGAATCAAATAACAATTTCACACGAGAATTGAATTATAATTGAATATAAATCTATCGGGTAATTCATTTGCGAAAATAAAACTTTCATAATAAAGAAGCTTACGAATAAGATCAAAACGCAATTCATAAATACCTACTTAAAATACGGTAATAATTTTCCTATAGGTTTTTATTCCATAAGATTCATTTCCCCCAGTCTACGGAATCTACATCAAGAATTTAGTCTGTTGATATTGAAAGCTCTCGAAAAAGTTTCAAGTATTCCAGTCGAAACGAAACACGATTTTTCCAATTAGAATTTTCCAAGCCCAGTTTCTCATCGAACGCAAATCCATAATAATTATGATTAAAAATCAATGTCAGCGATGAAGAAAAACAGAACGTATAAGAGCATGACGGTTTTCGATTGAAAAATATCCGGAAAAATATGCGAGGACAACAGATCGTAGGCGTCGGTAAATAATCTGTAAAATTATCTACCGATTTATCGAAATCTGAGAGCAGCATGTCCTTCCTTTTCCTCTTCTAAATCGCTGATATCAATTTCACATCGAACAGATGTAATTTGGTTGAGAAACTAGCTTCTGAGCATCAAGGGTACATCGCACGACGACGCCACCGCACTGAACGCAGCCGCGTCTATCGTACACATACCTATAATGCGCGTCACCTGCTATAACAAAAGAAAATCGCGAGCGGATTGTGGAGCAGCAGAGCCGTGATAGCAGTAGGGGCAAACTATATGGGCTGACGTAAACAAAAAATGTCCTCAAATCGACCGGGGATATAGATGATAGCGGGGAAACTTGCTAAATATTCCATCCTCGAGATACAAACAGCTTTAATATAGCTCCGTGTATAAATCGACACGATGTAATTCATTAATATTTATTTACAGATAAATCCGATCTTAATAATATTTGGTTTAAATATCTGCTTGTAGTTTACACAAGTCCTGTTACACGTCGCGTAATGTTACATACGTCATTTCTGTCGCTCTGACTCGGCGACGATGAACGAGGTTAATATTCTTTCTTATACCCGCGTGAAATCGCGTGATTTTTAACCGATAACTGCAGGAGTAATGGGGAAAGTTGTAGGCGAGGATAAGTTCGCTAACGAGACAGTGAACAAGAGGAGAAAAAAACGCAGAAAGGAATTGGATCAACTTCGTCGAAACGTTTTGGAGGCCAAACGAAAATTGGTTAGTAATTCTCGGCTGTTACATACTTTTTGATTTTTCATTTACATAACCTCTGATTTCAATTATGTCATATATTTATGTTATCACTCACGACGTAATGGAATGATATCAGTTTTTATATGTGTGATTTTGACAGCGAGAAAAAACCGCACCACCGAAAACTCACACCTCGAGTTTCGACAAAATTCTAAACTCATTTGCTGACCGGAGACAAGCTAATGTATTAGATTTTCTATGTAATTATAATATCGACGTTTACAATTGTCCGAATTCATTGATGAATAATTTCGTTTTCTACTAATCGTATTTCTTTAGTTAGATAATATATACGTATACTTTAGAATGTAATACGAAAGCCCACCTCGTCACCAAGTGCTTCGTCATCAGTTTTGCGACTCACTAGGCAATGAGGGGTAGTAGGTAGTAGAAAAAGTGCTTGCCAAGCTCAAAATGTCAAAATAACAGTATTATTATCAAAGAGCATGTAAAATGTGGGAATAAAGTGGAATTCGGTGTCCACTTTGTTCTGTGAAATATTTAAAACGTGTACGTATATACTTTTTATCAAAAGAAACTTTTTACTCCGAGTTGCTCAATAGCAAGTCCAATTTTTGCTGAATAAGCACCACTTTATTGCACACGAATAATTTCACCCATTAGACACGAGTCGACTATTCAGGGTAAAAATTCTTTCTTTCTATATTTTTTTTTCTCCGCGAATACTACGTGTAGTTTTTTTTTTCGCTTTGGGTCGATTATTGAGTTTTCCATTCAAATTTGTAATTGTGACGACTGATTTATATGAGACATTCTATGTCAAATCTATCAACGCTCCTGACTCTTCCGCTAATTTTCTATCACATTCCTTGGGATGGAAGGAGACTGTATCATCTTTTATTGGGCTCTTACCTGGAATGGTGTTCGCGATATGACTTTTTCGATCTTGACTATTTCCGCTAATCAAAGGACCTTCAATTGGCTATAACTTTCGGTAGTAAAGCGAATCGTCAAAGATAAGAGGGTATCCTCGATTTCTTGTCTTAGAATACCGTGTTCATAGGATTTCGCGATAGAAAAAAAATACAGTTTTTGTAAAGTATCAAACGTTTCATGTTCCTCGAGCCTCTCAAATCCTTAGCAATGGACGGAATGGCTATTTTATTTTATTTTATTTTTTTTCGGTTGAATTGATTCTTGAATATTGATCGTTGATTAATGATGGAATTTCTGCACCTGTATTGACTATATTAGTATGTAAACAATACTATATCATATTTAACTCGAGAAGGTATTAGCTGATTTCCATTTATTTTGCGCCAAAAGACAGCATTAGGTTGGAGCTTCAATTTAGTGCGTTTCTCACTCGGTGAGCTATTTAAAATTTCAAGGTTAGGGTGGCTGGGAGTGAGGGAGTAAATTGCTCACCGTCGCCGAATACCGAGAAACGGTTGCCCCTCGATACCTTCGAGCCTCCCGGAAACCACGTTCGAATATCTTCACTCGTTCTTGAGATATTGGGATGGGCACTCTTCAAATGATCACCCTGTCTTTATTCACGTATTCAATAATTTGGAACCGGTATTTGAAATGTAATAGATTTTCCACAATTTAAGAAATTTCAAGATTGCTTTGATAAGTAGATTCTGCGAATATTATTGATGAAACCGGTCCTTCTCATTCATATAATTTTGAGGAATTTTAATGTTTAGCATTTAGCAAAAATTCATTCTTCACAATATGAAGTAGAAGTTCGTATAGTCACGAGGGTTAGAGATTTTTGCAAATTGTCTCTAACGATAACAATTCAATTCGATACGTATGATTTAATTATATAGCTAATTGCGAACATGCTAATCAAATCTCCGACATTGACAAATGTATAACAGAGGGACCATTTGAAACAAAATTTGGAAAACGGTGTTCTTTAAGAAATGTGAAAAACAATTTCATGATTAGAATATGTATATCTCCAAAAACTGTCAGTATAGAATTCATTTTCTGACGAAAAACATATCTTCTGAAAATTATTATAGATCGTTATGCTTGTGGTAATTGAAAAACCCTTACAATTCAGACTCTGTCGATCTTTCGTTCCTAGTGTTGTTCGCTATAAAAGGGAGAAATGATGATGATGTGGTGATTGATAAATCGCCTACGCGTTTTTCACGAATATGAAGTTATCAATGAATTCGTCACGTAAAACAAAATTTCCAATAAATTATAATTTGAAACCGGCCTGATTGTGGCGCGTGCAACACTTTGACCATTTGAGAACGATACGTCAATTTATCGCTCGTAGAAAATCTTGTTGAAACTTTCTGAGTGGAGATAATAGTCGAAACTTTATAGGACAACAGAACTCAAGGATTTGACAACAAGGGCAAAAGAGCGGGACTGAAGAAAATCTGCAATCGATTGCTACCGGTAAATACAAACTTATTTCAACCAAACTTGATATAATCTAACCTGAAAATCATGACATTATTATTAATTGATTCTATTCACATTTGAGTTCTGAGCATTTCACAGTAATTTTGACACATCAATCTACATATGACTAGAAAAATACTAAAAATATTTTCGGGTTTTTCTGCAACACCCCGTAGGCGAACATAATTTTTATACCAAGAGTATAATTTTTTTTATTTTTGTTATTGCATAATCGTTGGTCGTCGCAGTCGAGGAAACCGCAAGTTGGCATTTTTGCAAACGGTGCAAAAGGTGCCGAAATAAAAAGAGGTATGAATAACATATGAATACTTTTCCCTCGGTATGAGATGAATCAGCTTTTCCCGCCTCTGAAGATATTTATCTAGCCAGGGGCTCTCAAACTATCTTGTTATCCACCGCTATATGACTTGACGTGAAATAAAGTTATTGCCAACTGCTATTAAGAACCCCGTTCGAGACATTAAACCATAACTGGTAATCTGTGTTCGTAATGACCATACGTCAAAAAAAAAAAATATATGTAAAAGCTTCAAAATATAGCAGCACTCCAAAATTCGATTTTTATCGTCAATCTACTAGAAATGACAATTACACAACTAAAGCTAGTGGCTCACTAAATGATCATGACATTTAAATATGTCGACTATCCATGAACAATATTTGATCTCAATTGTGCGCGAATCCTTACAAACGGACACGTATACTAAATTATTTCTGAACAAACAGACTTGATGTGTTATATTTCTTTACTATTGGCGATTAGTCTTCAGTTGGAGACTCGCCAATTACTTTACACATAATACTGTTTTTTGTTCATATTGATCAAGAAAAATGGACGAATGACATTTTGTTTCTATCTATTTCATTTTTGGCACAGTGAATCTATCGTTAAACGAATCAGACAGAGCTCGCTTTGAAGGTGATCTGCAAAAGGTACTAGACAATGGAAGACATAAATATACGTAAGTTCTTTTTTATGCTAAACCACTTGACGTGGCTGGTTACGAATAATTCTAATTCCATAAATAATAAACGTATTGCTGGTGCAGAGAGTCGAGATCTGACGCATTGAACGAAATCCTCAACAGATCCTCAGCCGAACCAGTTGACATGGAAGCCCAGGAATTTACGCAAATTCCACAGAAGAAACTTGAACGCAAACCTGTACAAAATTTCACAACTGAAAGACAAAGGTAAGTAATCTCAATTAAATACAAGCTCAGCTTCAGGAGAGCGAGGTTTTGCGAAATTAAGACTTTTGGGAACCCTAATCATGGTGAAATTATACGAGGTGTACTTATAGCTGCTATAACCCCAGACATTTTCGCCATTCTACACGAATTCAACAAATTTCAACGATTTTCATCTTATTCGCGACGTCGAGCACACAAAAAAATGTGGATTCGGAATTCATTACTTGTTACAAAGCTGTATAAATCCCTAAGATAAAAATCATACACCTCACAATCTTGCACGGTATTGATCAGGGGTTGTAGTCATCAATTACTCCCATAACTAAACAACGCATTTGGTCATCAAATTATCATTATCGATTCGTAGAATTTTATGGAACTCACTTGAATACGTCATCGGTAAAAAAATATCCAGTTCTAATCATAATTTATAAATCGCTGTTACTGGTTTTGAAAACTCCAGACTCTAGTGGTGCTCATTGACAAACCTCGTACGTGAGATCAAGGGGAATTTTCTTGTAGAATTCACATAGTACAGAAATATAATCTTACAAAACATACAATTCCTATACCTCGGAAAGGCAAATTACCCCTAGTGAAGGCAACCAAACTAGGAGTAGCTTATCGTGACGTCGATTGGTCCCTCCGCATAAAGAAAAATGTGAATCCGATAGGATCGCTGCTATCGCCATAGCAGACTATATAGTAATGCGGGCTGTAGAATAATGCCAACGATACCGGCTTACATTTCCACAGGCTTGTAACTACCCTTAGAGCATATGTCCGCAAAAATTTGCTATTAAATATTCTGGTTCGCGTGATGAATTGGTAATTCATATTCATGAAGTCGAACATGTAGTTACTGTTCGGACTTGACGATATTTCAAATATTTATTGATGAGGAAATGAACTTGTCATTCAATTGTGGATCGCCAATTACACTTAACGACCATTTTCCGTATAGAAACATGAAAAACTGAAAACTGCAGAGCCCTAACCTGCAGAAAATAAAATGGAAAAGTTGGAGATCAGATATTGTGTAAATTTCTATGCGGGGTACAAATTTTTATAGGATTTACAAGAGTGAGCAGCAGCATAAGGGACAAGCGAACTTTTTTTTTTTTTAATGACATAAACTCTGGTATACGAATGACTTGTTTGCTTGTTAAAGTTACCATCGCGGTTGTATCTATAATACCGAGAATTCCTGTCATTCTTACAAAAAAGTTTGCTTGTCCCCGCCTCTTATACATCCAACATTTATTTTTCCGTATATATTGAATAAAAACGTTCCCCATACAGTAGCATTCTTTTCTTTTAATTCGCAAAATGTTTCTGCCACTCTTGCTTATCTAGCTCGCAAAATGAAGAATAGCAAAAACATAGAATATCAAGAAACATGATGATTTCATCGACATGAAATGCATCAATTTACGATTTCGTTAATTCACAGACGATCTCATCAAATAGGGCTGCACTTAAAACCGGATTCCAGCGATTGTAGGACATTTTGAGTTTGAGTATAGGTAGATAAATCCTTCTGCTGCAGGCTTATAACATGGATGAAAAGTAGCCTTATACATTTTGACTCCACAAGTGACCGTCAATCTTGTTAGGCCTCTTCCTTCCAAGCTGTGATCACTAGTCTTCACTATCATAATTATTAAGTGACACAGCTACACGCTATAGGTTACATGTCACGCGATCTTGTAAAATGATACCTGTTGTTAAAACTATAGGCTTTTTCTTAAGGAAGTATACACAATATTGTAAAAGCTATTTTTTGAGGTCTTAGGTATCCGTAAAACATTGTCTAATGGCCCAGTTCAATGAGATGAGTTTATCAGTCTTTTAAAGAAAGTTCATCCTCGTCATCTCTCACGATTAAATAGTCTCTTTCGTATGTCGTGGTCCAGGAAATTAGCCTTTATCGGATCATTAGCGGAGAACATCTTGAGGCACTATAAGTTTTGTCTTAGTCAATTGACAAACAATCAATGAAATGTATAATAATTTTGAAACTGATGCTACGAGAAAACTAATTACTCCAGTTATTCAATTAAGAGGATTCCAAAAGAAGGGCTAGTTTTTCGGAACATCAGAGACCAAAAACTCTGAAATCCATTTGTCCCTGATCGTAACTGAAAAGCCGAATTCAAAGTGAATCCAACAAACATTTCAGCAGCAAACGAAAAATCGAGGTACATACGGAGTTGGATGGAAAGGCTCCCAAAAAACCGCATTCGGAAGTGGTCGATACGAAGGTTGAGGTCCGATCCAACAAGGTTAAATCGGAATGGAAAAATTTGAGGGAAAAAAAATGGAAAAAAAGTCTCTTTCAAAATGAAGTGGATGACTTTTTACCCATCACCGAACCTGGCATTGAACAACTGCGGTATATTCAACGTCTATACATTAAAATGAACAGTCTATATAAATGTACTTGCCCTCGCTCTTACTCCTTTATCGATTCCAGATTTTCCCCGAAGATTGGCGAGGCCAAGGGTCGAATTGTCCCTTCAGAGCCAAAGGTATTTCTAGACAAGTCTGAAGAAAGACAAGGTACCAAAAAATCGAATTTCAATTATAAAAAACTCGGAAAACAGGCGGCCACCAAATACAAAGAACTTTGCGCACTGGTTCGTTCTGAGAACTTTGACACTTGTCTTCGAGAAATACCACACATTGGTTAGTCTTTGATCTTAGTTTGAAATTTCTCTCGCACTATACCTATCAAAAATTAAATAACTATCAATTGATGCGTAAGTTCCTTTACTATCCGAAAAATTTGAACACTTTGGAAAAAACTGTAACTTTTAAACCCGAAACAGACGCCAGGACGACACCCTCTTTATTCGAAAGGTCGGAGAGCTTAGCCCGAAATTAGTTTCTCAGCAGATCATAGTCACGTTTTAACATAATCTATAAACTGCAGATTAATTTTGGGTTAGAAACTCTATAGTGTTATCAACAAGCATCGTGTCTCGTTCGTGTCTACTTGTGTTTAAAAATTACAAGTAGTTAAAAACTGTTAAACTTGTTCTGATCCAAGCTCTAAAATATTTTTAAACATTCGTAAGTTGTTCAAAAATTTTGTCTATTTCAGATCCTCTGACAAAGGTGAAACAGTCGTTGATGAACTTCTACACTGAAAGGTGCGGCCAAAACGGATCACTGCATAAAGTGAAACCGGAAATGGTCCTTGAGGAAGAATCTTCGAGTTCGAGTTCTTGCCTGGTTCATCCCAACATCCATAAAAATGTATATTTTGATGAAGAAGGGTACCTAGAAAGATCAAAGACCGAAAGGATGAATGTTTTACCGCAACGAGGCGTTTGTCTCAGTAACTTAAAAAACTTCTGCTATCGAAAAGCTGCGGAAACTTCTTCACCCCGAAATAAGCCAGTGATGATGGAAGCTACTGGAGTGAAGATAAGTAAAGATATTCCATGCGTAAGAGTAGGCTGCTCCCCTTCTTCTGGAACAAGCATCATTGAACGTAACACGACTTCGTTAGATGTAAATTACGACAACTCGAGACAGAGTTTTACTTCAGACGTTTTTAAATCTTTGGAAATTAACGATGGAGCTGGTCCATCAACGGCGAAGCCAAACGACAGAACTGTGTCTCCGAGATTAGCCGGAATTCCATCTTATAGGAAGCAAACTGTGGTACGATATCTCGAGGAAATGAACAATTTCAAACCCTCGAAAATAGACAGTTCGATTTTTCAACTGGAGTTAACTTCCGCCTCAGCAGATAATAAACAACTCCAAAAATATCACATTGGTGAAC
This sequence comes from Ametastegia equiseti, assembly GCA_963989295.1. NCBI lineage: Eukaryota > Metazoa > Arthropoda > Insecta > Hymenoptera > Tenthredinidae > Ametastegia > Ametastegia equiseti. The sequence continues at coordinate 8,970,965 of OZ022390.1, read as the reverse complement.
CGTTGAAAAGACAAGATAAAATTTCACCGAAAATAAAACACGACAAGACGAGCATACTGAATCAGCCTAGGAATTCGTTGGACGTAAATTGTTCTGGGCTGGAACCTGGAAAGTTTCCTAAAATTGACGGAAAAGCTGGACCAACAGTGATGAACTTAGGCAGTGCTTCGAGATCGACGTTGGCTCGGATTCCATCTGATCAAGGAGAATTTATGCTACGGTATTTGCAGGATGTGAATAGTTCGGAACCGAGAAAAGAAGACGTATCAACGTTTCGACCGGAAGTCTTTGTCGTCGTTTCGAAAAATAGTAAACACGAAAAACGCCATCTTGGTGAGCCGTTGGGAGAAAATGAGCCACAGAACACGTCGATGAACCGTCTAGCTGGGAAAAACGAAAGACATGTACCGGCAATTTTGCGAAAATCTCAGGCTACTAAAAGGAATAAAAAGCCCAACACAACCGGCACCATTTTGGCCAAAGGAGTCTTGGAAATTGGGAACATCCGGTGGAAAACTTCGAATTTCAAGATTCAAAAAGTGCCCTCAGGGCCTGATACCTCGCCGGGGAATAGTTCGCCAGACAAAAGACAATCCTCGAGAAAATCGGCGATCGCTGAAAATCAGTTTCCTATCAATTCCGACAATTCGACTAATCCCGAAAGCTCGAATTTGATGAAAACCGTGTCACAGCCGCCGGAAACACCGTCAGTAGTCAACGCTCTCTATAATTTGAACGAGAAAACCTTCAAAGTGAAACGTAACTTCATGGACGATTTATTTCCTTACAAAACGGATATTGGAGATAAAAATATCGCTAAAGCATCAGAGGATAGAAATTTGCCAACAGAATCTAAGCCTCGGTCTCCAGATATTTTTTTCTATGAAAATTACACCGAGAACATATCGGACTTCCAAAAAAATCGTGAATCGCTGAATTCACCGATCTTTCTGCATCAGCAACGGGCTGATTCGAGAAAACTTAGAGTTTTCTGTGATAAAAATATGATTTCAAATCTTGGAGACGAAGAATCGCAAAGGTTCCCAGTGTTTTTGAAGCGCAAAGCTCCCTCGTCAACTCAGAACAGAATTTTATACGAAGATCAGCACCAAGGTGGTCGCTTCATGTACCCAGAAAAAGTCATCATGATTAGAAGTCCAACGAGGCGAGGAATCAGCGAAGACGTGAAACGAGAAATAAACATACCGCAAACTTCGTATAAAAATCAAGTTCAAGATCCTAAACCAATCGATGCTGGACTAACTCAGTTTTCGAAATATCCACAAGCCATGCAAATGGCACTCCAAAATGGCCGACAACAACTTCAGAAATTAGATTCCTCTTGTCGTAATGTCGGACAACAAGTTGAAAATCTTGAAATACCTCGATGCGGATGTGAAACGGATTTGCAAAATGAGCAGAACTTACGATTGCCGAGGATTGTGTATCAGAACGGAATGCAAAAAGTAGTGAATCGTGACTACACAGTTATGGAGAAACTCGAGAACAATTCAATGGAATTTTTTGACTCGTCAACTTTCGACGTTTCAAATTCTCAGAGAATGTTTCATCACGATACATCGTCAAGTGCGAAAATACCTGCGTCATACGGGTCGTCGTCATATTGTGGAAATATGAATTTGGAATCCCGGCAGAACTGTAGCTCCGTCGAACCAGTCCAGTTGTTCAACGGAAGGGTTGGCTTTGTTTTACCAAAAAATGACCAGAAAACCTTCAGGCGAAACCCAATTGATCTACCCATGACACATCAAATCACACATCAAATTCCTGGTGTACAAAACGATAGCTCCGTTTCATCGGAGGATAGAAACCTGCACAGTTACAAATACGTTATTAATCCTAGATATCCACAGGCTGGATATCAATGGAATCAGGTAAGGATATTGACTTTATTACATTGATTATTCTGTCGATTATCATTATGTGTCATCCTCCGAGTAATTTCAATGCCCTTTACTTCGCGAAGTTTGATTTACACGTTTTTGTAAATGAAAAGTCTCGCGGTCATGGAAGATAATCAATTTGATCCAATCAAGTGTAATCAATGTTTAACGGTGACCTCCTTTAAAGCAGTAAGGTTGATGGTCATCGAGACTTTTGAAACTGATTTTGACTTTTTTGCGTGAGCAGCGTCAGTGCTATAAAAAAAAAAAACTGCAAATTCTTTTTCATTTTATGAATATAAACTTGTCTGGATTGTCAATTGGCGGAAAGATTTCATCTTCACTTTGGTACTTTGACTGATAGAATCATAGCGTTTGATAATACGGAAATCGCGAAGTGTGAAAAATTCTCGAAATCTTGTCTTGTGCCTGCTTTTTCACGCTATCTGAAAAACCAATTGGGTAAGATCGATTTGTACCGTTTATCGAATTACCGCGAATCCCGCAGATTCGAATGAATTCTTAATAACGAATAACACCGGTCAACAAGAATTTTGAGGCTGGGTTCTAGATCTCGAATTTAGATTTCTGTTCCACATAACTCATGAAAGGAAAAATAGTTTTATTAGATAAAGTTTGCTTTGAACTATCCACCTGCTGCTTATATTATCGAACATTAGAAACTTCAGGACTTCTTTATCAACGTCAATGAGACAAAAGCAAACTTTATAAGAGATAAATGAAGATTTTAGTTATTATTCAATGTATTCAATCTAAATTTATCAATTTAAATAGAAACTTAAAATTAAATAAAAAATATCTTGCTTATGCTAATTCACATATACTAAATACGGATCTTTGCTCGCTTTTATTCTCGTCTGATAATCCTTGAGTTGCGCCAGTCTCTGAAAGATGGCACCATTGTTACTTTCGCCAGTCCAGACCTTATGTACCGGGTGTCCCCGAATCACCGGAAGCGGGTTCTGGGCATTCAGAAAATGTTGAATATTAGCCCATTTCGAAATCATCAGTTTCTACTTGGATTCAGTTCATCAGGGACCTCAATTCGTTTCCGCAAAAAAGACAAAATTTAGATATGCACTGCCTGACTACCTACTCAAATTTCCCTGTGAAAATCTATGGATGAATCTACATGGTCTTCCTATAGCAATTTGGAACTGGAAATCTATGGGATTATATGAATTTTAACCTGGTTTCATATGAATATCTAGGGAGACTCCTGTGTGTATTCAATTATATTTTCAATATCCACCTATAGATTCTCAATGCACATAGAAGTCTATACTTAGATATTCATAGGAAACCAGGTTGAAATTCATGTAATCCCGTATAGATTCTCAATTCCAAATTCCTATAGGAAGACCATAGAGGTTCATCCATAGATTTCCACATGGAAATTTTCGGTAGAACTATCCAGTTTGAAACGACAAGAAAAACCAACAACGAATTGTTTAGTTTTCTTTTTTGTATTATGTCAGGACGTAATCAAAAATATAATATCCTGAAATTCTCACGTTTACAAGACGATACATTTTTTTTTCCAGATCGATCAAAATAGTGGACAAATTCATCAGCGCATTATACAGCCGGTAAGCATGTCGAATCCACTTCCAGAATTAGGTGCCATGAAATTCTTATATCATGGACACTAATGATGTGAAATTTTATTGTTTTCCAGGCTTATAACGTGACTGATACGTATCGTCCACAAATACCGCATACATATTATTCCACCGATTCGTAAAATAATATATAACGATAACATACGTATTTACATACATTTAATTATTATATATAAGTGTATCGAGAGTTTGTGCTGACCAACGTGATGATTCCTTTGATTTATATAAAATAAACAATGATCAGAATATTTCATTATTATGTTTGAAGTTTTACTGCGACTCAGAAATTATACGATTATGTATAATATATATGATAAGTCAAATCAAGTGCAGATGATAATTTAAAAAATTACAATTTTCTATTCACCCGATATGATTGTCAAACTTGTGATACTTACGACAGTATAAAACGATGTTCGTATAACGAAAAAATGAATAAACAATAACAACAAGAGTACACGAATTTACTATACCCAGGCATAACACATTAATTATACAAAATGATCATAATCTTCCTCAGGTTTCATTCGACCATGTATTATATATGTATATGTTTTTATGTTTCACGTATCCACCAAATGCTTTTGCGCTTTATGTATTCGATCTATCATTCGACTCGGATTATCGGTTCCGATCTCGACACCAAATAAAAAGAAAATAAATACAGGCCACTTACCGTCACACATTATTCTCGTATATGAAATGCGTAACTAGTCACAATAGTCGCAGATTTTTCTATTGATATCAAATAATAGGCTCTCTTGATCATTTCAAATGTTGGCTTGAAACTCAGTAAATCGTTCCTGAAATTCGTGACAGGAGTTTTCATTGGGATTTCCGACCAACGAAGTCCTATAGAGAGCCACAAAGTTGAAGGTTCCTACGATGTATCCTGAATGACATTGGCACATAGTTGACCAGTCCGTCATACGAGAGAACATTTTTAGCTCAGATTTGTAAATTCTGAGGTTTTCTTCTAATGAAACTAATTGTGAGTAACTTAATACACATTCATCGTTTTCACTTTCAAAGTCATTAAATGATTTTGCCTCTAATTGCGGCCTCTGCGAGGTAGGGCATTTGGGCTCTAATGATCGAGTCGTACCGTCTTGTATGTACGTGTAGATTTCCTCGAACCTTGTACCTACTAATTATTCTATACTTATAACTAGAAATTCTTATGAATGCAGAGAACAGATGTCTGCGTCGACGAAAAGGTGGGTTCATACATCTTTACATTGCGATAAATTTAGTGTATATATGCATTATCAAAAGTTGGATTGACTCACGTTGAGAATCCTTTACACATTGTAAGTTATCATATTTTCCCGTTCCAAGAGCCGTATAAGAATACCGAAGGTCTGAAATTAACAACTATACTTTCATAATGAAGAATGGACCGTCTCTCATATCCTAATCAAATTCAGTGATATTTTTTAAATGCAACGGTTTTTCAAACATCCTGCTCACAAGGTTTAAGGGGTATCACTACTCTAGAATTTTCAAAAAATCGAATCTTTTTTTTGGCTTAACGTGTACTTTAGACCCTTTGAAATCATATCCAATTGGCCAATTGTACGGTGCAGGCATCGCAGATTAGAGGTATACAAAAATTTCAAGGATTTAAATGCTCCGAAAACTTTGAACGCGTTTTTCTCGAAACGGGTTTCTTCAAACTGGGCGGAATCATAGCTTCAACACCGTTGCATGGATCGACTTGCAATTTTTACAGTGGCTTCACAAATATATTCTCCATCGAAGTACGTAGCCGTTTTTTGATATTTTGAAAATTACTTGTTTTAATAACAATTTATTACTCTTTTTTTAGTCGAAGATTCATACGTTTTGTTCAGAAGTGCACAGTTTCTACAAAAATTGGAATAAAAAAAAAAACCCTACGTTCTTCGATAGCTATTAGTATGTAGCTTCAGAAAATTTTTTGGTTTTTGTTCCAGCTCTGACGGTTTTCAAGGAATTGTTCCGCCCGCGGAGCACCTTCAAAAAAATCTTTTTCCGCAGATCTGCCGTAGCGCCGCCATTTTGTACAAAAATAACAATGAAAATTTTTTTCTTCATTCATCAATCTGTGTTAAATGAACCATCTAAATATGAATACTATTCCTTTTCCCATAATCCCAGAATAAATTGTCAAAATTAGGCCTTTTTTTCGGCCTCTATAGAGTGGTATTACCCCTTAATACAAAATTATCAAGTGCAATTATTTTTTCTGTGACAACTTCGATGGGATTTAAAGTCTACGCAATTTGGGGAAAATCGTTTTCTCAAAGAACCAGAGTCGTACTCCTATAACTTATTGTTAAACCCCTCAAGACTATAAGAAGTTTCACGTATATTTGGATTTTTTTTTTCCTGAACTCAATTTGCGTCAGCAGCAAAAACTATAACTTTATCCTAATTTGATTTTTAATCATGACGCTAATCATCCGATGTACTCCGATGGACTTCATTCTAATTATAGCGTCTGATTCCAAAGCTCGAGGCACCAAATTTTTGTGAGTCATCATTTTTTTACATTTGAGAAATACGAAATGGGTGATATTAACGCGAGAGCTATCGAATTAATCTATCTCTTCTATTTTGTGGTTTACGTATTTGAATCAATAATTTTCAAATGATCGCCCTACGCGTGAGAGGTGAACGTGTAATTCCACTTGACCAAGTATATGAAGATTCTACTGAAAATAACGTCGAATAGCTGACCTCTTTCTTACTCTTTTTCTCCAGTAAACGTTTTTGGTAGACGACAATTAAGCTCGACGTACACAAACAGCAAGATATACCTAGCTAAAAGTTGAAACTTTTCATCCCGGAACGTATAAAATCATTCAAAGTTTTCATACCTCGTACGATTCTTTCCGATTCCAACTTATTCCGGATCAGGAGTTTCAAGAAGAAGAAACTTCTGGTTGATCAATTACCTGCACACCTTCGTGAAGGAAACTCGTCGTGTAGGTAAGTGCGACGACAATTTATCAAACAACACTGTTGAACTAATCTCTGATCTTCCATTAGTGTTTTATATCACGTTCTCGTGGATTGCAAATTCAATTAACTGTACGCTCACATTTTAAAGAAAGAAAGTTAAATTCTGATCGAAATGAGAGTATCCTGCCGTCATCAATGATTTCAGGAACTGTATAGGGGAGGGGCGGGCGAAATGGGCCCCTTAAAGAATTAACGCTCTAAGTAGAGGTTTGAAACAATGAATCTTCGAATTTTCACCGACAAACGATAGCCTGACCTATGCCGATTGTTATCTGAAAAGTCCGAAAATTGCGGGCGAAATGGGCCACCTAAATTATTTTGGAACTTTTTCAAAATTAAACAATTTTTTTATCGGCCCCTTTCAAAATTATGCGTAGGTACTTCTCTAAAGTTACTTCGAAGGCCTTGTAGAGATTCGGTTATTACTGATTTGATGTTGGAAATTTGCTGTGGAAAATTCAAAGAACGTTTTTCAATTTTAAAAAAGTACTCGACACATTTTCAAAGGTGCTCATTTTGCCCACCTCTTCCAAAGATGGTATATATAATGTTGATTTGATGTTTGAAGTTTGCTAAAACACGTAAATAATGAACGTTTTTCGCTCTTGAGAAAGTACGGAAAATTTTCAGGGGGGCCCGTTTTGCCCGGTAGGGCCCATATTGCCCGCCCATCCCCTACTTCACACGTGGCGTGGCATTCAAATATGATTGAGGAATTTAGTATCTATTTCCTGGCTTATTTCAATAAGGGGTCAGAAAATTCCGTGACTTTGATTAATCTATTGAATAATCATAAGCCAAACGTCACAGAAGTTTGATTTTTTTCTCAGCAAGGGAATTGTGCACAATTTGAGCCTGATAATTCAGCCAATCAGCTATGAAGGAAAATCTGCATCTGTACATTACAAACTGGGGCTAAAATCTGTTTCAAAACCAAAGCTCAATTTTTCTAAATTTTTGAGGGGCTGAATGTCGGAATAAAAATTAGAACGAAGTTACGTATAATAACCGCATAACGATATTCATGAGGAACAATTTTATGGTTAGTGACGTTTTAGCCGCTTCCTGTTTCGAATATCTTTTGCTCGTTGACTAAGATTCGGGCGAAATAATACCGCAGGAAATGCTGTAGCCTAGCTGGGACAATGACGCGTAGCAATGCCTGAATCGTTAAAAAACAAGATTATGAAGTTATCTCGGTGGAAGCAATTATATTCAAGGCTTGTAATGAATGAACATGCAGTGACGCAGCTATCCAGAAAATGAGAAAATTTCAATTCAGAAAATAAGGAAAATCTACGGATGGGAAAAGCTACATCTCTCTGTCTTCGTAAAATGAATTCTAAAAAGATTGAATCTCGCGGTAAACATTTCTTTCAAGAATTTTATTTTTTCAAGATATAGTAACCACGCGGCGCAAGGAAACTGGTACCACAAGATATTCATTTTCAGGGCATAAATGTCAGAAAAATCTTAACCGCAACTGGCTGGGGTTGGGCGTGATAGGAAGCCGGAAAGAGATAGCGATGAATCACAATCGTGCATACAACCGGAAACTTAAAAACCGCCTACGTTTCAATCACAACCATCCCTCTCATTCGAGTCATTCATGATCTGTTACTCGTCCGCTTACAAAGCAATTCCACACATCGTGTAACAGCCTTGAGAAAAGAATCATACGTGTGGCAGGGACTTTATCGTGCAATTACTCAATAAGAGCCAATAATTGTCTGCGTAACTTTTAGTGGGTGACGAGCACGCCTTTCGTCACGTTGTAATAGAAGGTGAAATCTAAAAAAAAAATCTTTGCGGTGGATAAACAGCTCAAGCTCTTTCCTGTAAACCTAAATTCAGGCCACTTTCAGTGGTTTATTCTATGATTTTTAAACGTGTTATGTGTACCCAAGGTGCTGTGCGATAAACTCCATAAACAATGAAGTATTCCGTGCTTTGCTATAGTGCCTTGATTACTATCCTTGGATTCTACGTCGAAGATTCTTCACAGCTAACGACGTGTAAGTGGAAAGCTATTCTCCTATTTTTCATATTTGGTATTCGTTTCTTTAGGTTGATGGGGGATTTCGACATTTCTTACATAGATAGTGGAAAGACTAGACAACTCGGATATTCGAGTATTGAGTATTTCATTATACGTCCTCCAGAGCAGCTCATCAAGTACACAGATTATTGATAACTGCTTTTTCATTGAAATTTGAAAATTTGCCAATTTCTGACGTGCAATACTGGAAGATAATGCAACTTTGAAATTGAATCAATTCGACGGTAATTATAGGTAATTATCCGTCGCTAGCCCATGCCGCCATCTTTTTATTCCCGACTTGCAAACTCTGCGGTGATTATCGCATTGTCGAATCACTAAATAGTAAGAATACTCTGAAAAAATTTCAACAGATACCTATAACATTGTCTCAATTACTTTTCGATTGTAGAGGTAAAACGAGGTCAATCACAGTGTCATATATTACTATTTGATTGAAAATTAAATTTTGAGGCGACCTGCAGTACAGCTTGGTTTTGGGATATTAAACCATTCCAGAATTGATTTATATTTCACCAAAGTTCATTTTACATGAAAAAAATTTTTCCTAATTCTAACCTCAAAATCGCAACTTCGTCGCGATTTTGCGGCTCTCATGATGAAAAATAATGTCCGTCACTCGTACGTAAGGGCTTTTTGACGAACCTCGTTACAGCCCTCGCTTTCGGCTCGGGCCGTAAACCTCTCGTTTCGCCAAAAAAGCCCTTCCGTAGTCGTAACGAAATGTACTATTCCGTAACACGTGCACGGAAAATGTGGTTTTTCTGTCCTCATTCGGGAGCGGAAAATAAGTCTTTTTGAGTTAGCGTTCAATTCGTTAATTTTTCTGGTCCTAAGACCAAAAATGCTGGTCAAAGAATGATAATAATTGTCCTGTAGTTCCAGACGCCACCACAGCTGGTCAATAATGAAAATAATCTTCCTCTAGTTCCAAACATCGCCACGCGGTGACACTCGGATAATTGATTGCAAGATCGAGTCAATAAAATGCTAAAACGCAACATTCTTCCATTTCCAGAGTAATATAAACCTAGTTGGAAGAGTGAGAGATTTATTTTCCGCCGTGAATGAGGACAAAACCAAATTTTCCTTGCACTTGTTACGGAAAATATCGTATGGAGCAAGGACGAAACGACGTGATTATCAACTCAGGTGAAGTTAGCTGCAACTTCACCCTCGTCGAAAATCACTGTCGTTCCTCCCTAGCAGCATAATATACTATTACTCCCAAAAACTGTGTCGTAAGGATTTTGGAGCACCGTCGATCCGGTTAAGATCGTTGACGGCTAATTTTGTTCGGAACTGAAATCCTTATGATGGGATCGAGAGAATTTTTCAATGTTTTGATTTTGGCTGAGTTATTTGCAAATTAACGGCCAAGATTTTTGGGAACTTTAGATAATTGACTGGTAAGTTCACACACAGTTAATATTTTTCAAATCCCCTCTTCCGCATGATGAGGATTTCCTTTTCAAACGAAATAAGTCATCAATTTTCTTAGCCAGATCAACGGTGCTCCAGAATCCTTACGACAGGTTTTGGAATAAAAAATTTTGTTTCGTGTAAATGAACTTTGTCGAGGTATAAATGAATTTCGGACTATAGTTTAAATCTCTGAAACCCAGCTATACCTACTGGTCCTCTTAACGCTCAGGGATCGAGTTGAGTTGAAAATTAGTAAGCTCAATTCAGCAAGTAGCGGCATTTGCGGTATTCATTCAGTTTTATAGTTGCAGAGATCAAAATTCAAATTTATCGGAATGAATACTGAAAGATACGGAATTCTCGACCCTGGCACAGAAGCCAAGAAGTTCTTCTCTTTCAACGACCTGAGTTAGACTGACAAAAATGTATCACAGAGTGATAAATATTTATTACACCGTAGTATAAAGGATATCACATTTATAAGGAGTAACGGTCGAAGAACCGTACGGCGAGAAGCATGTGCTGTATGAAATGGACGGTGCAGAATTGCTGAATTTTTCTAAAGCACTATTTCATGGAAGACATAACCCTTTGATGGCTCAAAATTAATCGAATGCCTGTTATTGAGGTATTATTGAATATTCGAGTTTTGAAAGAGTTGAGGGGACTTGTATGTCGCGGTTGTAAAAATGAAAAGTGGTCCAAGATCAACTTATTCCTTCACCAAAGTTCATTTTACATCATTATAATCATGTCACTGAAAACCAGTCGCTGCACGAATTGAGGCACACTGTGTTTAGGTCCGATTTCACTTTTTTAGGATCTGAATTGTTCGGAATACGCGCCGTCATAAATTGAACGAGGGAAATTAATTTAAAAAAATTATCATAGAATATGTATGACCAATTTTCCGAAGATCGAACATTCCTTCTCCACTTATTTGCAAATAACTCAGCCTGAAAATTGAATTCTCCAATTTCCCTCGTTCAATTTGTGACGGCCTGTATTCCTTCGAATCTTGGTCATAGATAAGTCGAATCGAACCTACGGTGTGCCTGAATTCGTGCAGCGACCGTTTTTAGGTGAGATGATTATAATGATGCAGAATGAACTTTAGTGATGACACAAATTGATTTTGGACAATGTTTACTTTTTCCAACCATGACATATTGTTCCCCTTAAGCTTTCAAAAAATTTCGCATTTCTTGATAATTAGAATCGTGAAAAAAGGTACTTTCATAATTGATAGAAATTGAAAAAAAGTGTAATCAACTTCAGTTGTCGTCACAATCTAATACTTGATTCCTAGTAAATGTGGAAGAATATTATTTTCCGTATTATTCGGTTAAAAATTGTAACCGCGATATCCGGCACCGATTCATTGCAATGGAAATAATTGTACCGAAGAATACATACTAAGCTTAGCTATCATTCGATTCAATCCTCAGAGAAGGACTAGTTTTGAAACCTGTGATATGCATGCTGATTATCTTCCGTCGCAGCCGGCTGGTCACAATTCACTAATTCAAATTCAAAGAGTATCAGATCACTTCATAATTTTTATCATTCAGTGATTTATCAGCGTTCGTCTATTATATCGATTAAGTATACATCACCACGTCTTTCCCAATACAAAATGCGTAGTATTACAAGTACCAGTGTAGCATTGGCTGCAGTCTCATAGGCTGACGGTGTAAATCAACTCTGTACTGGGAGAACCGAGTTTTACTTCTTTTCGATCTATGATGTTTTACAGATACGGAAAAAATATATTACAAGGGTTTCTCGACTCGAAATTATCTGGGGCGAAATGGGTAGCTCACTTGTACTCCGTATTAAATGCTAGGGGTTACGATTTTTCAGAAGAAAATATATACACAAAAAAGAAAAAACAACAGTGACAGATTAAAATTTTTATTCAGAAAAACCAGACCGACAGTGAAAAACCCTTTCGCACAATGATAGTCCGCATTTTTTTATATATATATTGTGTGAAAATTCCCGCACCATCGAGCGAATAATTTTTGAGAAATCACTGAGACAAGATCTGAGCGCTGTAGCTTCCACATTTCTTCTCGTTAGTATCGATTTCAATGACTTAATCTAGGAAGTCTGAGATTTTCACGAGTTGACCCGGTGATAAGGTCATCTTGTAAGTATCATGATAGTGTTTTTCTTCGAGCACGTTCCATTCTATTACTATATATGACGCACATTTTGGCCGATGATAAAATCTTGCACCTAGCGAGAAGTGTGAGGCTACTTCACTAATGAATATTTCGACACATTGGATTAATTATTGAGTACTTATGACTTCAGTACTCATGTAGAATTTCCGTACTTCAACTTTGCAATCAACGATCCAATGAACATGTTTGCCATTCAGCTATTCCCTAATAAATGAATCGAAATTCATATTGCTCCTGATATGCATATCATTGCTAAAGCAAATTGCAGTTTAGGTATACGAGATATAATGGCAGCTTTAATTACTTTGAAATAATGATCAAATTACAACTCTTACAACACGGGTGACCATTAAATGCAAATGTCAAGAGCGACTGCTCATGTTTTCTAATCATCACTTCCTTGGAAACACCAAAATTATCTGAAACATAATTCGATAAATGAACAAAAGTATTTGAACATAAGTTATCCTGGAAGAAATTATAGCACTGTATCTGACGCTGTCCTAATTATTGACATTTTTCAATTATTCCTTTTCATCCGAGAGCTCTCAAATGATCGAAAAATTGATGTGTATTCTCTGAGTCTCTAGAAACTAATTTGTGTAACGGTAATATTCAGAATTCTCATCGTCGACTTAAAATTGAAAAAAATTTAAGCGTCAATAATTGCGTCTTGAAGTGTCATTAATTAGAACACTTGGTTCACCTACCATTATTGGTGTTCCTGTCCAAGACCTTGATTAATGAAAATCGAATGACTTCAGCCCGATGCCCGTTGCCCAAAATACAACATGGACGAGTACGCCAAAGAGCCCTTGGAAGGATAGTGAAATTCAACTGCTACTCATCATTCAGCCTTGTAGGGAGTAGGACCGCTACCTGCATCCGCGGAAAGTGGAACGTTCCTATTCCAATCTGCATCAGTAAGTACCTGGCCGATCTTATTCACATGAAAGAAATATAAAGTGTCATCATTTTGTGGTTTTTGAATCGGGAAATGTACACCAGTAATCAAAAAGGCGGCTAGATTTCACCAAAGCTTTCATATAATCGAGACAAACACCCCGGAATACTCAAACATCTATTGGCCCCAAGAAAGCATGCGAGTACATTTCAATAGCTTATTTGTACTACCAACGATCGGAGGATCAGGTAGAATAAATGTAGTGTTCATCCTCGTCTAATATGTGCTGGTATTTAGCTCAAAAAATTGGTAGGTAATCATTCAGGGATATGCCATCTTGGTCATAAATTCGATTCATTTTATAGATGAATAAGCACAAAGAACTGAAAAGCATTTCGAATGGAACATTTTAGTACAAGCCGAAATTTTTTAAAAAACGTTTGCGGTGCTACAGGACTATATTTGAAATTCCATAATTGCCATAATCACCACCTCGAAAACGCAAATCTTAGTTTCTTCCAAACTATGTAACCTACCGACATAAAACTCATGAGCTTGAAGCTTTACTACGGCAGAAAGTTACCGAGTATTTTACTATTTGGAAAAAACGAATAGCATTCCAATCAGATTCATATTTCTCATGTTAACTTGGTTAGGTTCAAAGCGGATTGTACCGCATCGCCTTAAGTCAGCCTTAAGTCCCTGTTCGACCAATTGGTTAATTAACGTAATAAATCTCTACGTCGATGTGACAATTAATGTCATCCCCAGAAATTATCATCTCATCAGGTACTTTATTTGTTTTTTCTAGATGAAGAATGCACGCCAATCGTCAAGCCAGCAAACGCCCTGACGGTACCGACGTACAATGGCGCTTTCTTCATGTTCTTTTGCGAATCAGGATACGAGCGAGTAGGTTCGCCAGCGATATACTGCGACGGTTCGAATTGGAACGACACTGTGCCAGTTTGCAAAAGTATTTTGACTTTTTGTCAATTTCGTCATTTTCGATAATATCTTACTAATTAAAATAATAAAATAAAAACCCAACTAATCATATTCATCAATCTTCGATCCATTATTCATTCACGCAAACGGTACATCTTGAAAACAGGCTACTCATTTGCTACGAATAACACTTTTTTCTATTGGTCATATATTCTGATTGAATAGGAAAATGACTACTAGTACTCGATCTGATAAGAATACGAAGTTGAAACGTGATCTAATTTTGCAATGCTTGATCAATCAAATACGAGGTAGCCAAGGCTTATCACTTTTCTAATTGTACAATTACTCCACATAAACTTATCAACTGAGTAATTTTGCTCACTTTCGTCAGAAAACGCGTTGGTCAATCCACCGACAAGTTGTGATTTCGAGAACCCTGACCTGTGCTCTTGGGAACAAGACCCTTTGCATGACTTTGACTGGGAAAGACACAGCTTCAATACGCCCAGCTGGCACATCGGAACTGGACCCTCTCATGATCATACTCTGGGTCAAGGAAGCAACGGTCAGTACACCAATAACATCCACGTGATACCAAAAGCTGAAATTCTAGTGGGAAACTTTCGTTCATATTTCTACAATGTACCTATAGATCAGGTACCCCTTGAATGGTGAACTCCTAATTGGATTCAAATCGAGTCATCGTTAGATAAGTTGCGCATTTCAGCTGAATACTGGGAACAATTAGGTATCAGGCGTCACAAGCAAACGCCGAACACATTGAAATTCGAATTACCTTTGGTATGTAACGGAAAATGGATTTCTATTTTGATTGTATGAATATTTATACAGCAAGTACCAGCGCAAATGAAGCTAGAAATGAGGATTTTGAAATGTTCTTATACAGCGTTATACCTTAATAAGTAATCGCATTAAATTTGACTTTTAATGTACCCATAATAGCACAAAATGTCTGGATATTTTTATTTATTACATAATACTGAACGTTTTATGCTCCCAGGCGAAGTTTCTTTACGCAAAATCCATGACACGATAACCAAACGAAAATTATACGTAAGAGTGAAACGCTTTTTATTTTTATTAGGTCACTACTTGTACATCGAGGCTACCAACAGGCTAGAGAACAGTACTGCAAGAATAATGTCGCCTCTTTACAGTTCCAATCTGACAGATGCAGGATGTTTCTCATTCTGGTAATTATAAGACCTTCGTGAATCTTTGGGGAATTATTATGATCAAAGATGCTCCATGCCCTCGATGTTCTATCTTGTTGATCAGAGCATGTATCTCAAAGCCTATACCATAATCAAACACATTCGCAACTTCGTCCTTGAATTCGTCGAAGCCCCTAACGTTATTAGACTTCTTACATATTTGTTGCTACTGCTGTTCCTACTGTCATTATTGCTATTTGTTATCGAATTACCAGGTATCACATGTATGGTCTTACTATTGGTACCCTCAACGTCTACATCAAGCCAGAAGGGGAACTGGCTAATCGAACATTGATGTTCACTAAAAGTGGAAATCAGGGTAACCGTTGGTGGCGCCATCTCTTCCAGCTGCCAAAAGAAACTACCAATTTTCAGGTAACGGTTTATCGAAAGATAATTCTGGCTTGTTAAACGTGCAGTATAGAATAATATAGGAACATTTGTTCAATAGCAACAATGATATAACTGCACAAGAATAAAACGCAATGTGTTTATAGCCTGGCGTGCATAACAAAATACTAGGATTATTTTTCCTCACATAACAGATAATCATCGAAGGAGTACGGGGCTCAGGATACCTGAGTGA
Source organism: Ametastegia equiseti (assembly GCA_963989295.1). Lineage (NCBI taxonomy): Eukaryota > Metazoa > Arthropoda > Insecta > Hymenoptera > Tenthredinidae > Ametastegia > Ametastegia equiseti. The sequence goes on along the minus strand of OZ022390.1, from coordinate 8,955,063 downwards.
TATTGCTGTGGACGATGTAGCAATTTTACAGGGACAGGACTGTGTGCTAGATGTGAATAGTACTACAGAAATGATCACGACAAACGGTGACGGTGAGTGGAAATCTAATTCTTGCTAATATTTTCCAATTGAAGGGTCTCCTGCATTGGATAATGATTTGGGAAAATTTTGAAAAATGGTATTTCGATTTTTGGAATCACCAACTAGAACGTAGTGAAAAAATCTTTCCAGCAAATCCAGATATTGTCAGCATGTGTGTTGGCAAAAGAAATTGCGATTTTCTGCGATGAAAGTTTATGCATAAAAAACTTCTGACAGTGATATGCAGGATATCTACACTTTCATTGAAGAGCTGTGAAAATTTTTTTTTCAACCTCATACTAACATTATTTAAATTTGACAGAAAGGATGTTTTTTTGAGGTCATTTTTCCTAATTCTAAGCATAAAAAATTCGTTTTTTCGTCATTTGATTTTCTGAGTTTTGTTTCGTTGTAAAACTTGTCAGCGAGCGGCAGAGAATATATTTTATTTTCAACTTACGTACTTAGCGTCGCCTATATTAAATTATTTCTCACGATGAGCTCATGACTAATAAGTCAGAAGTGACAAGTGTATTTCTCCACCCACACCCGCAGTTCTCGTCCCGTTGATATCTTTTTACCAAGTTCCTGTTGATTGCATCAATATCAGCTGCCCTCAAGGCCAATCAACAATCTGCGCTCTCTCGAGTTCAGTAATTATGTGTTGAACATAGGCGTACAATTCCAAAGCTTTCCGTCGACTCACTATATACAAACTGAAAATAAACAATTTTGTCATCCTCAGCATGAACTGTATCGATTTATCCATTCGGTTGTTGTTTGGTCTCACTTTGCAAACGGGTTGGCAATCTGAATTACTTTTCGAAATCAATTTCCAACCACAATAGTCACTCGAGTAACTTTTCCGACATCGTGGAATCGTCACTGTCGACTGGTGTTGGACGAGTTCGTAATTAGCAGAAATTCAAGTACAGGTGACATTCAAATTACACTTGTAATTCGTAGCCGATTTTGTCCTGATCACGATTTATAATTAGTGATGCCAAACATCAGCGCAGTCAATTGACGAGACGAATAAGAGGAGTTACTGTATCAATGATAAATTTAGTAGTGAAAACTCGTGTCGATAATCCAAAAAAAGTGAGCGTATCACTACAGACAAAAATCCTACAGAAAAATCTTTTCAAATAATGTTTGTTTCAAAGTTTTCGTTCTGTAGGATCTATTTCTGCAAAATCGTACCTTCCCCGATAGTACTTGGCTTTTCAATTTTGAATTAGCCCACTTAGATTGTTCTTCAGGTACTTTGAGTAGGTAGTATTTTTTTGTTCCAATATAGTTTCCTGTCAGTGACTTTCCGTGTGAGCGAAAAAAATGATTATATAGTCAACAGTCGAGCAAGCAGCCCAATTCAGAATCGCGATATTTCAGAAGACATAATTGCCATTCCTTACACCTTTCTCTCCAAAATCGGAAGGCCATCGAAACGTGGTTTTAGCATTTGGATAAATGACCGCAAATTCAGAATGGAGTTTCCTCCGTCGAAGGAATTGTCAAATTGGTTTTTATGTATTGATTAGAACAAAAAGGAGAAGAACTGAAGGAGAATACTATATGGACCGTAATATGTAAAAACGTGCCAAAGAACATTTTTGAAAAAAAATTTACATGTATGTACGTATTTACATTTCAAAAACCGGTTTTGGGGGTCAGGTGTTGCGAATCGGTAAGGCCGAGGAAAATTTTTCTACTAGGAATAGTCAGAATGACAAAAATCCAAATGCGATGAAAAATGACACATCTGTAAATAATACGTAAACTCTGATTTATCAGAGTTTGAAATGGCTGTTTTTACGCACGTGCTTGTGTCGATGTAACCCAAGAATGACACTCGATCTTCTTTAGGCCAGCCGTATGAAAGGTGACACGAAATTGGAGTAACGGTTCTGCGGAGATTCTTGGACCAAGCTGATTGTGAATTGTTAGGATTGTAGTAGCTGCTCGAGATGAGGCCAAGTCCACGATGACTTGTCGTTTTAGTTTGTAATTTCTGAAAAACGCAATGGGAACCACCATCTCCGCGAAGAGAAAAATGAGCTGCCTGAAAGATTGAGCAAAGATCTATAAAATATTCATTTTCTGGCTCTTGCTGGTGTAATTTTGTCTGTTGTTCCGTAAATCGTGTCAGGTACAACATTTCAGAAATCCAGATATATATTATACCAGCACGAAATATAATTCTTATTGAGAAGAACGCAGAAAACGAGTGAGCCGGATTTTAAAGGACAAATAACTAATACGGTGTTGAATTTTTAAAGGCATCTATCATGTGCTGAAAACCGATTAGATTTTTTTATCGACGGATTGTTCTCTTCGAAAATATGATTTCTTGTGAGAAATATATATTTGATTCGTTTCTTCAAATTTTGCTTGTTTCAATTCACTACTTATTTCGGAAATAAGTTATTCTGGATAATTCTATTACGCATCTTGTTCGATAGAATTAGAAATTATCTGAACACTTTTGAAAATGTATTTTGTCAAAAAATCAGTTCAAATTTGACCGTCACCTCTTCACAGTTTTCACCATCAATAAGCTTCATTGCGAATTCCCATACACTGTGTTGAAAATTGATACTGGAGAGGGTTCAGTCACACACAATATGTAGACTTTTCTCCAACTTATTTCGCTTCTGAAATCTTTTTCGTTTCCTCGACTGACTCCCGTTCCACGTACGCTGATCATAGTCAGCGCTCGGCGATCATATAAAAAAAATTACACTCACATCAGGAAACACGAAAGATATGAAACGATATCAGAATTTGCAGAAAAGTACCCAAATTTTGCTATTCATTTTGAATTTCAAAAATAGCATGTAGGCATATTCCTTTGAGGGTTGATATTTACGGGCCAGAAAAACATTGCAAATTGTGTGAGTAACTAAAACAGAATGAGCTGCCCTGCCAATCGCCAGTAGACTGCCTTTTCTTTGCTTCCGAAATCTAAGTACGGTCCCGCAACTGGGAACCTGATTATGAGAGCATACAACGGCGCAGCAATATCCGAAATAAGTCATTATTATTTGCAATGAAGTGGGAGTCAACGCTGATAACACAAACCTATATCTAAGACTCTCCTGTTTCTCGACAAAGCCCAGTTAGGTATATTAGATAGAGAAAAACCCAGTCATAACATTTCAACGATGTTATCCCATTATCATTCACTTGTAATTAAAACTTGCATCAATTTCTTACTCGATTCTCTTCGGTCCAACCCATCAAACGAAGAACTGACTTCATCCCTTTTTTTCAAACTCGCAATAACTGTGAATTTTGTTTCAAAAATTGATCGAGCAGGGTTCACGTTTTACGTCTGATAGGCTCATTTTTTGATGAATCACTCAATGAAATGTGAGTGTAATTTCAGGTTGACGTATATGTTGAAGTATATCTGATTATATTATTCTCACCAAATTTTTGTTGGTACCAATTCCAGTTTTGACCCCAGTGTCTCTTATGTACAATTGACTATTATAAGCTTGCAGTACATGAACCCAGTAAGAGAAGAAGGAGTCAGAACAAAAAGGGTACGAATGACAAAGTCAAAAGTTGTTGTAGGAGCAATTTTTGATGCGTTTGTACTTATCAAATCTACACAAAAGCACATTTCACAGCAATGCTGTAACTTGTGCTTACCCTCATTGCTGAAATCTCTCCAATTATGTTGCCATTAGTGAAAGTGTTATTTATCAATCTTTACAGCATTGGCTTCTGCCCAGAATCACGTGTACATTATTGCCACTGTTGGTGGTGAATGACGCGCTCAAGATTCTTGAATCAATTGGACAGAAAATTTTTCTGTCCATGGGACGATTGCTGCTACTTGTACATACATCAGAACATTTTGATTACATGCGCAGTAATGCGTCAAACGATACTTTGAAATGTTAATTAGTACCATTTTATTGTCTAATCTACAGATCAAGTCGAAATCGTAAATGGAATGCAGAGTTGTTTCGGAAAATGCACGTACACCAACAATACAGAAAATTCAACAGACCTGTGTCAGTGCGGCTTGTATTGTTCAGAAAACCAAAACTGCTGTCCGGACTACACAGTTTACTGCATCCTTGGGAGTAAGTCAACCCTTGACTTGTCACAGCTTTTGCGGAGATATCGTAATTTTTCAGTTCAGGCATTTATAAAAATTTCTTATAAAATTGTTCCTTTTTCATTTCCGTTGCAGATGATACCATGGATTTCACTACTGACTTTCCTGAACCGACAACGATGAAAACAAAAGCATTATCCCCAGGCCCAAATCGCGTTCCAATACCGATCAACCCCAAGGACGCTATAGATCCACCGAAAATTCCTAAGAATCCTTCGGCACAGGTTCCCACAATTGTACCACCAATGGCAGGGAACAAAACACCAAAAGCTGATGTACCACGGAGGAGACCAACCACCAGCACCGTTCCAACTATCGTTAATATTACGGATAGTGGAGACAATTTCGACAACCAGATCGGTGAATATCTTCAAACTTGTATTAACTAAGAATCAATCACTCAGAAAGTCTCATATAGATCGGTGCACAGCGTCCCGTGAAATCGCGAAGTATCTTAAAATTATCTGAAACCCCATGAAATTTTATCAAATTTCCAATGACGTGTGTGATAAATCTTTGAAGTTCGAGTTCGCAACATGTGAAAACTTTCGAAATCTTTGGAATCCTCAGATCCGGTGTATTCATTTCTTTCCGAATGATCACTCCCTATATTTCTTTTGCCGTGTGAACTAACGTGTCATATGCAGATACATGTATGTATGCCAATGAAACTGTAGAGTGAGGTAGGATTAGAAGCTCTATCTTCAATGGAATACAGAAATTGGAACAAATTGTATCAGGACACTACCACGCTTTTTTTGATTATCGAATATGAATCTAGCTGGATCATTTTTTGTCAGTTCAGCGAGCGAATTTCTCGCAACAGCGCCAATTCCACTATAATCCGCAATGCGAGAAGCAGTTAGGTACCATCAAACGAGGACCTCCGGAACCGTTTGCCCGAAAAATTAATTTCACACAAGTTATAGGATTTTTATTATTTCCATTGCTTCACAATGAGTCGCGAACTGTACGAAAAATTCCGTTTCTTCGGCAAACTCGGGTTCATATCGAGATAAAAACTGATCTAATAGCAGGGATTCGAAAGAGACCCTCTCAAAATCATTGATCCGTAAGTCAGACTTTGTGCTGATTATTATCCACATCATTTTATCATAAGAAAAAAATTCGAAAAATTCTGAAATACTCCAAATTTCAATCGACCCGATTTTATTTACAGTTACGTACTCGTATAACAATCCAAAATTTATAGTCTCTTTTTCCAAACAAACTTTCAAAATATGGCTTTGATCTTGATCGAAAAATGTCAGCACAGGTGGAGTGTACCTGTACCTCAACTTATCAAACTGACCAAGAATGAAGTAGTGAGTCTTGAACAGAAATGCAAGTCTTGATACCTTGACCGTAAAAATGTGTGGTATGGAATAGGTACTATAGAATGTCACTTATGTCAATTTGACACCGCTTGAGGTCTACTTGATACGGCTAAAAAATTTGCCATAGGTGAATCGAATAGTGCAGAATTTTCGAATTTACGACAACGTTCGATCTACAATAGTCCACCATTTTCTAGAGTGTGCAAAATTCTTTAATTGAGAACCAACAATATTTCAGATACGCGTATGGTGACGGAAAAAGCTCGCAGTACATCAAGTCGTGGTCCTGGTAAAGTGACGTTACCGGGAGTCATCGCTATAGTGGTTGGTGCCATAGTTGGGGTAGCAGGTACGGGATTAATCGTATTTCTGATTCTTCAGAAACGGAATAGTTACAAACATAAATCAGGAACATCGGCTCTTTCGGATGACAGTGACGTCAGATTTCTTACCTCCGACGAAATGCTAGACTTCAATCTAGCCAAACCCGAAGACATGGAAATGTAACGCGAGTACAACAGGTGTAAATGAGAAAACGGAAACATCACCGTTTCCAAATATGTCAATTGTCAATGTAATTAAGAATCCTAATTACCAGACTATTTCCAGTGATACTTCAATACTTTTACAATAATTTGTTGTCTTGATCTGTGAACATTTTCCACTGATTCGAGGACATCTGAGATACATATAAATATCGGGTTCAAGATAGAGAAAACTTCTACCAGATGAAAAGGAAATAAGAATTCGTCTGTTTCTGAAAAATGATCATGTATTATTTTGTCATATAATTTAGTGCATCTAAATTTTAGCTGTCAAGGACTCGAAGAAAATGTGCAAGGAATACTTGCCTAGAAAGCAGAAGTTTGTAAATGCATGTGGCAATTTTAGATGTTTTTTTTTTTATGGCTTGGATTTTTTGAGTTAATTTGTGAAAGACCATTTTTTGTCATTTTTGAATGTTTACGATTGAGGCCGTATGTTACCTGATGATACTGTACTTCATTAAAAGTAAGAATTATATATTTATGTATAAAAGTCAGATCAATGAGGCTTTAAGAAAAATAAGTTTATTATAAACTACGAAGGTATATTTATGCGTCAACTCAAGTATGTAGTCAAGATCTTCTCCTATTACCATTAACACTTACTCTTGTACTTCTTATAGTACCTATAGTACTGAATGAAAATATCCAGTTGATTTATGAATCTATGTCCGATTATTGATGACAGTATATGTGGATGAGAAGAGATTACAAAAACGGAGATGTTATGTAAAAACTAACGAACACACACATATTTGAACATGAATATGATTCTTAGATCTTTTGTATAGATTCAGACCCACGATTAACTCTTTAATAGATTAAATTAATTTCTCCTTAATTAATGCGTATTCGATTTTTTAAAAACGGTTGGAATGAAGACGCAGGACGATGATGCTTGAATTCGAGGAGCTATTCAATGAAAAAATCGAATTATTCAATCGTTCGAAATTAAAATAAAATCAGGTGAAAATCAAAAGATAAAATAACGAAAATTTGATGGGCATGAAATCTTGCAACAGTTGAAAACGCGAATGATTGAAAATTTGATTTTTTGAGTCGATTGATCAGGTGTTAGAAAAAAAAAAAAAAAAACGGTTAGTAATAGCGCAATTTAGGTATTGTACGATTGTAAGCAGAATTAACTCCTGATTTATATCAAAATTGTTTCTTATTGGGAGATGTCGTGCTATAATTATATTTACCATGTTGTAATGAATTGAAAATAATCGTTGTATTAATTATAATTATCAATAATAACCTTCTGCAGTGTTAGTAGTCGTTTTAACTACCGTTTATACATTCAGAATTGGAGTATAATCTTTAAGGTACGCAAAATTACATCCATAACACGCAATAATATATCAATATCAATCACATACTCCGTATAACTTGGTGGTACGTATAAACCACTGGCTCCTTCTGTAGAGGTAAGTGACTTAAACTCGTCTAAAGAAATTGCAGGTCGGGATTGTAATTCCGAATTTCTAAAGTTGCGAGAGGTTGGAATTCCGAATTTTCATACTACCGACTTACAGTTTCTTATAGAAAGATTATTTCCCCGAAAATCTACGTAGCCAATTTGGAAAGCTCCGAATCGAAAATCACCGACGGTTCAAAATTCTAGAAGCTGCAGATTCCAAAAGGCCAAAATTCCGAATCTCAGAATTGGCTTAAATGCAACGTTGTTTATTTCACAGCTTTGCCATGCGAGCTTACCGTGAATTTGCGGATTTCCGTACTTTCTGAGTTTTCAACTTCCGGATCTTTTGAGCTGTCTGCATTTCGACCTTCCGGAATTCGCAGGTTCTGAACTCTAAAGTTCCTAGTAAACTCAGAATCGCGTCTAAAATAAATTCGGAATTTTGACCGTTCGGAACTTGTGGAATTCGGAACTTCAATCCCACCCCAAAATTGCAGTTGCTCACATTTTGTACCAACTTCGTGCCATGCACAAGGAAACTTTGTTCCTGTGTTACAAACTATAAACCAGTCACAGAGTTTCATTTCGTTCACTGTTATTCCCATTTTTTTGTGTTACAAATAAGAATGAATTACCCCATCAGTTTGATATTTTGATGGTCATTCATTCAGATCCGTTGATTTTCGGCTTATACCCTTTCGGGAAGTAGCCATAATATTTTGATGGTAAAGTTCTGCACAGTTTACCTTATGCACGGCTTATATGTTTCTATTGAAACACTTGAGCGGGTTTGTCGGAGGGCCGTGCTATGCTTTCCAACGTTCCACAGCTTCGCACAGACTCCAACCATCCGGTAGAGTCTGCAATCTTATCGTTATAGCTTCGAAATATTCGTTTGATGCGCACTGGAGTGCAACTCTGGTTCAGCCAATTAGTGAACAATATTACCCACTATACCCTATACAAACAATACAGCAGATGACAGCCCCCTGGTAATAAAACAGTCAAGCATTCAATACCGCCTGTATAATATACAGGTCTCTGAAGGTACCAGTCAGTCGCATCCTTGGTGGAAATTTTAACGAATTTTTTTATGATTCTCTCGGAAAGAAATGTCTCAATTTACAGGCTCTATCAGCTCTCCGGATGAATGTTGATTTTCTCTTAAAAGCTTAGACTTCTTTCGCGACGACTTATCACGATTTCAAAGCTCTCAAAAAACATTGACACTCTTCCACGTTTTGGGTCTCTGATTGTCTCTAATTGGCTTATAATAATTTAGGAGATCCCAATTTGTGGAGATTCTCAGAGTTCAGTCAAATATTTCGGATTTAATATCGGTTGATGCCAAGTTTCAGACGCCAGTTTCTGAGTTGTATAGGAATTATACTAGTACGAACTCTTCGAACGTCACATATCATGTAGATTTTCTTTGTGTTACGTCAATCGTATGGCTTCAAGAATAATCGTAAAACTGAATATGCTTATGAATGAATTAAAAAATGTAGACAACGAGCTACTTCCAAGTTTCATGTATTTCGTCTCTCTCTGAAAGTATATCATATATTCTCATCGATAAATAAAGAAACGGAAAATCACTTGATTTCAGAGACAATTATTCAGTCTTGTCCAAGAACGTGATCCTGAACGGACGTGAAATATATCTGTCAAAATTTTAGGTCTAGACGTACTTTACAATAGCGCCATTTATGGTTGGGTGATTGATGATCATTCGAATTATTCATTACTGACAATAAATTTAAAACACTTTAGATTTTTTTCGATCAATATCATTTCTATCAATTATTGATCTTTATTATGTCACAAAATTTGGTATCGTGTTCAATGATAATAATGATCACAATTTTATAAACAGTGTTCATCCAACCACAAAACGATCACCAAGAAAAATTACAGACCAAACATGCAACTGACCATGGTGGAAAATATCATTCCTTAAATCTACTCCAATTTCCTCAGAAGTTTGTCCCTGTGATTTGTTAATGGTAAATGCAAATGCTCATTTGATTGGAAATTGTTCTTCTCTTGAATAAATATTCTCGCAATACTGCAGTTCAATGCGGTTCAAAATTAAGATTCTATGGGTGAGATATAGCAACAAAACAAGCAGATCCTGACTGGGCTGCTTTGCCGTCCAAACCTTGTGAATGAAAATCGAATAGCCAAAGCTGATTATCGTGCTTGCTGACTGATAACGAAACTTCATTGCATGTTCAAATGCCAGCACTAGCTTCGCTAAATAATTGAAATGATCCATGATTCGAAAACTTTATCTCACCGATCGACTCATTGTCAGTAGAGTTACAAAGATCGACATTTGCTCGTTGGATTCGGCGTGAAATCCTACGATGCCGCAATTTCTTAGATTTTTGATGTCGCGGAAACTACGGAAATGACATCCCTGAAACCATTTTAATCATTATTTTTCACTTTTCCGACAACAACTTTCAACTTTGCCAGTCTCTCCCGAGTGACGTGTAGAGCTACAAAGATCGGCTTGTGCTCGTTAGATTTACCATGTGATTTTGCGATGCCGAAAAAAATAAAAGAGGCAGAATGGAATGGAATACAGAGAATAAACGTTCAGGGGTAAAAGTACTACTGAATTAATGCTATAGTGGATTCGATTGCAAAACCTTTTCAACCGCAAATGAATTTCGCATTTTTAACTGGATATTTAAATGACAAACATGTTAACTTTCAACTCGTTCAAACTCCAAATTTTCAACTACATCAGAGATGACTTTACTTCTAAAAAATGATAAAATGATTTTTCAGTAAACTGATACCGTCGTACGAATATCATAGAATAGTAACATTTTCAGTCAATCAACTGTCATAATAAATCAATCTGTCACTTCACACGCAACGTGAGAAATTTAAATCGTGCAACCCCACGATACACCCGATCAACCCGACCAATCAGCATATACGAATAAACTGTCACGCCAGATATATTTCTCGCACTTCGATTTTCGACTGGATATGAACTTTTTGATAAAGTGGAATATTGAAGTTACATACCTACTGATTATCAATCCATCTCTCTGCAGTGTGCACAGTGCTTATATTTTTTGAACTGATAAACCATTCTGAATAACCTAGGTCCTAGTATGCGTCTATTCAAGAACAACGATTCACGTAAAGCTGGTTATTATTCTCTCTTGTATACCGTAATTGTATTGCAACGTTATGTGTTAACGTTGAAATAAGTAAAAGGGTTTCTGAGCATCAAATGACATTCAAAAGGCACAAAATAATTAACTCAATTAGGAGCTGTGTATTTTCGAATTACCTGCGTAAAATTTTGAGCACAGAACAAGACTAAACTGCTACAGAAACAGAAGTTCAGTAGCAATCGTATTCGACTATTAATTAACATTTGATAGTTTATCAGGCCAAGATTGAATATAAGGATTATGTTACTCTTTAGCTGCGTTCGTTTTACACTTGCTTGGATTGATTGCTTCTGAAAACAGAACTGCGTGATTCGAACTTGGTAGGTATACCTACAATTTAATTATAAATTTGTCGGAGAAAAAGCTGTATTCCGTTAATTCTTCAATGGAGAGATTCAAATTATTCATTGAAAGTAGACTTATTGCAAGTAAGGTTATACGTGGAATTGAGTGTTATACGATCAACACGAAACGTAATCACGATCTCGGGATTGAGGAAGGAATGTCAATAAACAAGACAGGTGACGATTGTTGTGAATTGAGATAATAGAGGCAGTCTTGATCTAGCCATCAAGCAGTTCGGTCGTGGTCCCTAGAATTGTGAATTTTGTTACCAATTCCATAGCTATATTATGAAAAAGAGTCAGGATAGTACAAATATGCCGGGCGAATTCAGCCTGGCTCCGAAAAATTAATATTCCTCAGTTATTAGCAGGCTGGCCAAATAAACCTACGTGAAGTTATAAATTGAAACCATTAGCTGAGTATTCTTCGGACTTTTATGTAAGTAATAATTACGAGTTGTTTTTCTTCTGTTTTTCTTTTCCTTCTATTCTCTGCCTTGTTTGGAAATTTTAATCGGTGGAGTTACTCACAATCAGCTTCAGAAAGGTACCCTTAAAAATCCCACCAGCTGAAAAATTATCAATTCTTTGTTGAGGTTTTCTCATCGATGGTACGCGTCACCTTCATTTACCTTTCATGCAAATATAACAAAATGGCGAAGTAGACTCTTGAAAAAAATTAAATTAATAAAATACCAGAAGGGTAGTGGGAAAGTGGGACTACGGATTAAATAAAAACTAAAGTATTGATAGTATAATTTTTTTTTTTTATTAAATAAATAAAGTGCTGTAGTATCACAAAATTCACGTGCTTTCTGTATAAGTATACAGGTGTATATGTATATTCGATTGATTGATTAATCATTCAATAGACACACACATTCAATTTATTTTCCAAGGCATCCAGCGCCTCTTCAATCAATTCCCGATCATCTTATAGAAACAAACTTAACCAATGCAACAGAGCGTGCTTGAAGGAATAAATTCCATGAAAGTCATGCGTGAATTATTATTGTTTCTAAAGCCCCTAAATTTTCAGTGTCGATTATACGCAGAATTACCTTTGCTCAGGTACCGTGCAAGTAACTGTTCGGAGTGTAAAATTTCACTATTATCATTATTCTTACAATTATTACTATGATTAATATTATTATTACTTTTGTCATCGTCATTGATGCCATTATTATAATTATTTTCCTCATAAAGGTATATGTACCTACTATTCGAATGTGGATATAAAGACAATACAGGAACTAGCTGAGCTCTAAAAATGATTGATTGTATGTCATTGGGCAGAATAAATTTGCCAAAATAATTATTTATGATAAGTATAATGCAGTTCTAAGTAGCGCTTAGCATAATATTCTCACAAATTCTACATAAATATTTATCACCTAGCGATTTGTATAAATTTCATCTAAAAGTGCTACCTATCTACACATACATATATAATCGAATGAACAAACCTGTGTTTATTATATTATCAGTCAAAAAGTCGCAAAACAAATTGTCATCGTTGGATCTGTCTGCAGAGCCCGGCTCCAAATGCCAAAAACTATAGTAAATCCAGCTGTCTACCAAACAGTTCGAGACGTTTTTATTTCTCCCATCATTTTACCATCCGTGAAATTTTTATTTATTTATTTATTTTTTTTCAAATGAATTTTTGTCACCATGATGAAGAGAGAATAACCATTTCTACAACTCAGCATAGCATTCATTCCAGACCAGAACATCGAACGATTGAAATATGTGTTGAAAAGCAAGCATTTAGGGAATGGTTACCATTCGACACGTGTACCGTTTATTTTTTCTAGTTAACCGATAGCCATTGGGATTCTCTTCTGACTATGTTGTAGGTTTCTGGATCGATGTTATTCAAAAGTAGGTATATTTGTTCGAATTTCACTAAATTTCGCTGATCACCTAATGTTAATAGTTGAATATGCCAGAGAATCTTGCAAAGTACGTAAAGCTGCATAAAGATGAAATGTCCGGATATCGTGGCGTCAGATTGTTTGAATTGTTTCAACTATTTTTCACCACACTGCAGACTTTCGTTCGATTTGTTGTACTTCATCGATCCTCGAGCAATTCGGAGCTCGAAATGACAATTGTGTTTTTATGAATGAAATGCGAATCTTCTCAGACCTTCCGCAGGGTATCGAATAAAATTTAACGTTTTTTTGTTGTACTCGGATAATTAGGCGTGGGTTTGTTTATACTGGCCCAAAATAATATCAAACCAGTCGGATCGTGTCTGATGAAAAATAAGAACGGACGTTCAGCAACAAGTCGTTTCTGGCTACCATCTTTGGTAAGAAGAACCGCACTGGCAGCAGCAGCCTCCGTTCCTTTCTCAGTTACTTCAATAACAGATCGATGCACAAAGTCATCGGCAGAAAGTCCAGGATTTGTTAAAGGTACTTTAGTTCTAAGATCATCAATTCCGTACGATGCTTGATTTCGATTTTCTATAAAGTTCAACAAATCCCTATTAATCTCTTGTGCCGTTGTCTGCCTTCGACTACGCTCCAAATTCTCCTTAGATGCCTTTCTTTCCTTATCCTCCTCAATACTTTCAAAAATCTCTTGGTCCTCTTCCTTCTTCGACACTTCTCTTCTTCGCACTTGCAATTTATGCAAATTCAAACTTCTACGACGTCTCTGAGTCGGTATCCTACCAATTGTGAAACCAGTTGCCCATTGCTCGACGTGATAACCACGTACCTTGTCATCGTAGCTAAAGAAACCTGGCCGCATTCTTTGATTGTTATTGTAATTATTATTGTTGATATTTCCGTTATTGTTATTGTTATTGTTGTTATTATCTTTGTCAACTTCTTCAGGAAGCCTGTTGGGGAAGCTGAAGCTATCGCTGTCCGGTCGTTGCGGAGTAGCCGTTGTGTAATCTTGACGTTCTCTTCCGGCCAATTGGGCCCCGGTATATCCTGCTGAGATGACGCTAAGATCAGCAGTAGCTGGATTGAAAAGTGAATTTACACCCAAGGACTGCAGTGTATCTCTTAGACTCATTGTACTGGATAACTTCATTCGGGGTAAACCGATGATACAGGTACGCGTCTGCATCTTTCCAATTAAATTATCAAGGGCGTTGGCGTCCAGGCGATTCTCTAACGAACTTAATGCACCCTCATTTTTATCGGTTGGTAGTACAACGTACATCGTCATCTGGAACAGAAATAAGCACACGATGTTGTGGTCATCTTTTCGACATTTGTTAAGTGTGAGTGAAATTGTGTAAAATATCTTGTTGTGAGAAATTTCAACTAAGACGTTGTGTTATATTTTTTAATGATGCCAAGATTCAAAGTTATTGCAAGATTTGCTTACCTCTTCTCCTTTGTAAGGAAGTCCAACGATTTTAGCTCGCAGTTGTTTGTCCTCAAAGAATCGGAAATCACCACCGTTGAACATCATGTCAACCTCGACGGTCTCGCCAGGAGCGACGGTGAAAACTTTTCTGAAAAAAATGTCGAGAATTAGATGACGACGTCGAATACCGCAACAAAGAAAAAATAAAAACTTCATCGTGAAACTCGTTGCAGCCTTCGATGTAGTTCACGAAGGGGAGGAATTGAAGTTCCGAATTCCAAAAAATTCCAAACGGTCAAAATTTCGAAGATATTTGAGACACGATTCTGAGTTTTTGGAAACGTTAGAGTTCATAAGTTGCAAATTCCGAAAAAGTCGAAATGCAGACAGCTCAAAGATCCGAATGCTAAAAACTCAGAATGTCCAAAAATCCGAAAATTCAAGGTAAGCTCGCATGGCAAAGTTTTGCGTGGAGTTTTGAACTTTCGCAGCTTTTGAATTTCGAAGTTTCAATGACGCCCCTCCAAGAAGACCATTTAGCCAGCTTACCTCCTCGTTGAGCCATCGATGAAGTGCTGATTCCACTCTCCTTTGAAGTATAAAGCAGATGCAATGATAACACTGGTATCCGCTGGAGGTGGCCCATTTAGAATGTTGGGAATTTTTCCCCGTGTTTTTTCCTTCACCCAATTATTGACAGTCTTCTGAGCACTTCCACCGCCGTTTTGGTAGTCTAAATTTATTACCTCACTGTTGTAAATATCTTGGCTGGCTGTTTTGAATTCTTGTCTGATCGGATAACCGTCCTAAAAAAAGTATTAATTATTCAATATTTTCAACAATGCACGTATATCGAGATGTTATATTAGCATTCGATTCATTATATTGACGAGTTATCATAATTGTTAATGTTGCGAAATTCTTTTTAGCACTTTCACATATTCTTATACTAATGATGCTGGTCTCAAAACAGCGATAGTGAATCTAAGATTTCTAATGATTGCATAAACGTTTGTTTCCATAAAAGTGAACGTTTTCTGATTCTCGAACGTAACATTAATCGAGGAATTTTGCGAGAATATCTTACCCTGAGGAATATCCCGTTAGCCAATGTTGTTTCGGGTCTTGGAAGTTCTGCTTCACCGTGAATAGCCGAAATGAGAGCACCAAACGATTTGTGAACCGCTTCAGAGTTTCTCGAAATATCGAGGCCAACGTTCAATCCAAGGACCGTCGATAACTCGTTAAAAGTTCTTCCAGCTGACCCCAAAAGCACCAAAGCCAAAGTCGCCGCAACGCTGAGTGGCGAAAATACAATATTTTCACGAGATCTAGGATCAGTTCGAGCACGAGCAGCAGTAACGGCGTTGTTCATGCCCAAAGCGAAATTTGCCACACCTTTGGAAATCACATCACTGGCCTGAAACAAAAATACGGATAAGAACAAAAAAAATTAATTGCTGACTGGCCTCCCGATTCGTAAAGAATTCGAATGAATTCGGAAGCCTCTTTAATCTTTCGGACTAAATTAGAAATGATAAGTAAGATCGTTATCAATTTTATAGTGGGCAGATTTAACAGGCTAGTTTAACGTAATACACAAATTTTTACCTGAGATTTAGAGGATGGTATTGGCTCCACATTTCTCTCCGGTGCTGCTTGCAAAGCCGGTGGGTTATATACGCCAAACCCATTGCCAACAGTATTTTTAATCGCGTCATTGAGTGACATACCAGCCGATGGCAATCGCGGTGGTCTAGGCGTAGTGGCTACCATTGATTCGAATTCATCCGGATAGATGATCAGCTGCCCCGTGGACCAAGAGGCCAAGGTTATTAACATCAATACCGACTTCATTTCTGCAAACAATTTGAAGTAACGAACATGTTTAATGATTTCGCACAGTCGTTTGAATGTTATATGTTTTTTTCTGAAATAGAACGCTATACAAGCATTGTTAAGTCTTGCTCGTAACATAATACAGTCTTGCCGATAAGCGACTTTCGTAAATGATCTTGCCACTTGAATAATCGGAACATTAACAACTGTGAAGATTTGCCTAATTGAAAAAATAATAGCTAATAGAATGTCCACCAATACGGTCCAGTTCAATCATGACTAAGTCCTTCTATTACTTCAATACAGTAAACTTCTATCCCATGAAAATTTCTGTTGTTCGACATCAGTTGTGAGGAAAAACTCTGATATTCTATTTACATTCTCAATCACTAATGATGATCTTATTTCAATATAAGAAAGCAGTGATTTGAGGTACGGAAATGTTACTTTTGATCTAGACACTGAAAACTACTTGCTCGACACCAACTCGATTAATTTCACTTAGCTGCGGCTGCTTTTGCGCAAATTAAGTTTTCAAACTCGTAAACGAGATCTACCCACCGTGACGGTTTTAATTTCCGAAATATTAAATGAAATGCTCTTAAATAACTTACGCGATCCTGGGAAATATGAGCTCTAATGACTTGGTGATAATTAGTCCTACCTAATTACTTCTCTGTAAACTTCTTCTTCGACTTTCACCACGCAACTTGACACCGCGAATTTAACATCCATAGAATATTATAACCAGCGGCTACCGCAAATGTCAACGTCTTTAAACGGCATGAAGGCAAAGTAATAGCACATTGCCAAATATCTCGTGCATGTATAACTATAATTGCGCAGTACTATTTGACTGATAAGAGTTTTGATCAAGATTGAATGTTAGAGCTGCTTCGCATTGACATTGGAAGTCTGATGATTGCGGCTATAAATATCTAGCGTGTATTTCGTAAACTATTTTGATTAGCTACATCATATAATTCATTGCATATTCATAACAACTTGACGTATACATGCTGAATCATTTGTATCAGCAACAAGTGTTAAAACTAGTTGAATCTTTTTATCATAAACTGCATTCTGATGCCAACTATATAATTGTACTCTATACGTAATAACTTCACATCCAAGGAATCAGTATATTGATTAGCTCATTCTCTGCAGGTGCATCATGCGGTTTTTCTGTATACAATATAGTTTCATCGGAGTACAAGCCACGTGCGAAATAAACGGCTTCTTACTTCAATGAAGCTAACTGAATAACGAAGTAATAAATTAACGGTCAATCAATGACTTTTAACGGTGGAAACTCATGGAGGCTAGAAAACTTGGTAGATAAATGATGTTTCATCGCACAAGGTAACGAGCTATTATTCACCAACCACATTAGTGATTGCACGAGAGAAAGTTAATAGACAGATGTATGTTTGCATGTTACATAGACCGCGGTTTGTTTTACGCGAATTTTGCAAGTACACCTTGACTTATAGATACGTCAGTGATTTTTCAACTATAGCTTCTTTCCAGTTGTAGTAACATACAAGGAATTTGACAGAGCTCTTTACCTGAAAAACCAGCAGACATTTTCAGCCTTCGATGTTAACTTATACGTTTACATTCGACATTTAACACTTCTACGCAATATTTATTATATATATATATATACCTGCTGACAACGTTCGTAGATATAGGAAATGATACCGGTTTCAACAATTAATGGTCAAAAATATCATTCACCAATGAACTAAGCAGTTTTCAAGGTCCAGAATAACCAAATCTCCTTTGTTACTGTATACCAGATGATATGATATATTCGAACCTACGACGATGTATTCACGTATAAAACGATGCACGACGTGGCCACCTTGTTTGTTAGACGATTATCAATCTTCTCATGACTAATATACCATCTGGTGAAGCAGTGAGGGCATCGTCTTATCGGTAAGAACAATAGAAATAATTACAGGATCAAGGTGCGTTGAAGATTGACGTAGTTATTTTAAATTACTATTCACCCGATACGTTCATGCTTCAGTAGACACGCTGATAGTACCAGATATTTAAGTATATGCCACCAATGAAGGTTCTTCTGGTTTTACGTCTATTGCGAATCTGATGCGACATAATATGAAATGAGAAAAAGGAAGTCATCAGGATTTCTTTTTTGTAATATAATTATATCGAATGTAACTGGGATCTTTGTTGATTTGTACTATTCACGTTAATTTTGAATATTTCGCGATATATATGTTTGCTGTTCCATTAGCAAGCCTTCAACATATTCGACGTGCTTGCTCATTTCGAGCATCAACCTCATTGGGACAATATGAACGAGTTCAAAGATCTAAAATACGATCGCTCATGCGAAACCAACCGTGAACCATTACTCTAACGGAATTACCAAGCTATGCCAAATTTGTGTTTTTCAATCTTGATGATCGCACCGTGTTACCTATAGTCACCTTCTTCGTTTCTGCATCATGGACTTTATGTCGCTTAGATGATCGTATGCTAGTTAATTTAGTATCCTTGGCAAACGTAGAATAGCCTCGAGTGTAATTGGTCAACGTAGTGTAATAAATGCATTTCTACCAAATGACAAATATAGAGATAATTTCTGTGTAGAATCTTTATAATAATTAAAATGTAAGTACCAATCATATTCTACGTGCCTACAGTACTAATGGTAATTTAGAAAGTTTTTGAAATGAGGAAAAAAAAAAAACACTCCGCGTATCCGACGATATACGCTTGGGGCTCCAAAAATTCCATCAAAATTTCGAACAAGGTCATCATTCTTCAGCCATGCCGAGCGGAACTGAATGTTCGATGAACCGGAACTATGAATTCAGTATAAATTCGATTAAATAATACCCATTCATTGTTAGTACTCGACAATGATCAACGCCGAAAAATACATACGAATATGCGAAACTGTCGCAAATCAATACTTTCGCGTCAATATGCCAAAATCGAGTCACCCTCAGAACCGGAAGATAGCAACTTGTACAAATATTTTCACTAACAATTGATGTGCTGGCAATCGTTGGAGTAATTATTTTTATGTATGAAAAAAAAAGTAAATGCAGCAGTATTTGCACGTAGATCTGTAGTACGTTTTTTTATTTTTTTTTTCATTTTTTTGTCTGGTACGACAAACCGATGAATCGGAATTATCGATGTATTACCGCGTAATTATTTATAGACAAAGTACCCCGGGGACTTCCATCGCGTGCAGCATGTATGACAAGTCTGGGATCACGCACGCGACAAGAATTGCATAATTTGTGTCTAGATCGTAGCCTGATCTATACGGCCGGAACAAGTTTACGCGTCAATTAGTCTTCTTGCCAATTCAAATCACTCGATAGTATAGTAGGTACGGTGCGGTTTCTAATTAGCATACTTGAAAAAGAAAACCGCAGCTTGTCACCTCGCAAAGTCATGGCGTTCCACGAATAATCAAGAAGCGCTATATATATTGAATACTAATATATTGTACAAGGCGAAATGAGTACCTACTCTTTGCCAAATTCCATGATTGAATTACCTACTTATTAAACATATTGCGGTACACATCTACAACGAGTTGAATAAATCATAGAAAGATTAATGAATTTTTGTTTGCTTCTATTAGCCTAAGGCTTCACTTCCCCTGCAGGTTAATTAACGTGTATAATTAACGAGGTAGAATTCAATGTTTCATAGTAGATGTGAAACGTCCTCCAGTTGACAAATTGAAAATTGTCATTGAAAGCGTGTGAGTTTACCAAGAAGATGCCACGGTCATTTCGGCCATCTAAACCTCGGAAGAATGACATTTTTGGATGATCGATATTAGGCAAGAAAATATATATATATCCAGAAACGTTTCAGTAATATTATAATAAACACCTGTAGTAAATGTATTCCTGATTCAGATTAAATCCTTGGTGCGTAAGCAAATTACACAGTGGGAGGGTAGACTGGTTCATTGACCATAAGGTATGTATGAAATATTCATTTTGTTCCCGAGGTCAGACTTCGAGATTATATGTATATACCTAAGTGGAAAAACATTTGGCGTCGGCAGGTTCGTCGCTTGAAACACATTCGATTATATATATACTTTGTTTTTTACTATCTGCAGACTTCTATATGTATAATACACGGAATTTTATGGTATTTTATTCTGTCAACGTAACTGTATTGCTTCGGCAGAATCAATCAGGTTATTCATGTCCCAAGACTTTTTCATCGGTCACGTATTATCCCGGCAACCTGAAGTCCACTTCATCAAATAACGATACCAATCGTGGAATGATTTTCATTTCAATTGTTCACTATTTCATGAACTAATCGTACTAACATATTCTATGATGAGATTCTATGACCAGAAGCTATATGATCGCATCCGCATTCTGGACGTATAAATATAAAAAATATCCAACGATTTCAACGTCGAAGTATTTATAGTTTTATTGGGGCGGGATTGAAATTCCGAATTTCAAAAGCTGCGAAATGTCAAAATTCTGAATTTTTTGACTACCAACTCACAGTTTTTAGAAAGATTATTTCCCCGAAAATCTACGTAGCCAATTTGAAAAACTCCGAATCGAAAGACACCGAAGGTTCAAAATTCCGAAAGCTAAAGATCTGAAAGGCTAATTATACTCCGAATATTGGAATTCGCTGATGTAAAGTCGTTTATTTGACAGCTTTGTCATGAGATTCCCCTAAATTTGCGGATTTTCATACTTGCTGAGTTTTGAACTTTCGGATCTTTGTGCTGTCTGCATCTCGACCTTTTGAAATTTGCAAGTTCTGAACTCTGAAGATTCGAGAAACTCAGATTCGCGTCTCAAATAAATTCAGAGTTTCGACTGTTCAGAACATTTGAAATTCGGAACTCCAATCCCGCTCCCAGTTATTGGCATTTTTTTTGAATTGAGACCGAGTTATAGTTACTCCGTAAGCAGCGAAGAGGAAACCATCGCAACCAAACGGGAGACCAACAGTGTGCTAGAAGGTAACAGTAACAGTTAGAAGCTGCGGGTCTCTGAATATAACCATCGTTCCAAAGCAAATTGAGTTTCGGCGTCCTTCGCATGCGGGTATAGAATGACGTAATTTATGTTTACGGCTAAAACATAAGTGGGAGTACCTATACGGTCACCGAAATCTCACAGACTGAATCGGCAAGTTCCTGTAGTACTTGAGTTCCATAGCCAATCGGAGTGGTATAGGTATTTTTTTCTTTTTTTTTCTAAGTACCAAAAAGTACGAAAATTTTTTTGTCATGACATCACAATCACATATTTACGCATTTTTTATCATCTTTTTGTGCAACAAAAAAACCGGAAGTATACCATTTTCATTCTAGAGGCGCTTGGTATGTACAGTCGCGCACGAATCAAAAATTTCTTGTACTTCCTGTTAGGAATGAGCCGTTTTTTTTTGTTTTTTTTTCAACTTTTGTATCTCCGGTGTTGACGCAAAATTCGTTATTACATCTCGAATGTAGATTACAAAATATGAAGTTATAGCAGACCAATTCGTGCATCAAAATCTATCCCGCGATTGCTTGGTAGTACGAAATCGTGCCCAGCGTGAAAAGTGAAAGTAGTAGATAGGTAGGTAGGTATCTTCTTTGTGATAAAGGCGAGTTGTGATTGTGGATTTAAATACAGCCCTCATTGTCTTAGTGGTATTATCGTCGACTGCGAAATCTCGTAGTATTATAAACCAGGAAGTGTTTAATCCATGAATATTGTGATTATTAGTTGAGAATAATTGCCTCTTTTAGGTATAATGAAAACTAGAAGTAATTATACTACAGTTCGTATAAACTGCAGGTCCAACCCAATTGCTTTCCTGCGTCACAACCAAATGGATTTTTTACTCCTATAGAGAAATAAAAAATAAAAAATGTTGTACAAAAACTGGAACTAGAGCATAAATCTTAGATTCTAAAACCACAACGACCACGTTGCGGTCTGGAGTAAAGCCAGTTACGAATTAGATCGAAGTTTGTTCATCATGAAAAACCGCCGAGCGCATGAACTCGTGATGTGAAAATACTAATTCGATTCTGTACTGTAAGTATCACCACACTCTACTGATACGATTCGCATCATCGTCTTTACTTGTTTGTAATTTCCGGCAGCTATAAATTTCAGAAAATACTTGGGGACACTTTCTCCGCTAATATGTTAAGAGATTCACTCAGGATTATGTAAGTGTGCCAAGGTATCCGATGTTACACGTTGAAATATCGTAGCATTTTGACACGTGATCGGTCACCGCGTTCGAGCCCTTCAAGAGGCTACCTATAGTACACGCTTAATGCTCACCTCAAAAACGGAATTCGTAATTTCTCTCAAACCACGCGACCGATGGGAATGAAACTTTGGGGATTTTATAATTCACTTCGGCAGGAAGTTCTTGAGTGTTGCACTTTTTTAGAATTATGAAAAAATGTACGATTATTTGTTATCCAATCTTTTTACATAACCTGTAACTTTTGAATAAATTTCCCTAGTCACTTTCGGCTGAAATGAAACACTGACCCCGAGGTTTAATTCCTGATCGAATGTGTGGATCAGGACAAAGAACGAAAATACTATATATGAGAGAAGGAGAAGCTATCTCATTGATATCCTAACGATCGCGCAGAAGAAACCACACATTATGAAATCGCAAAATACATAATAAACACACCAGAAATTCCTTGAAACCAGCCAATTACGCATACCAAATTAAGATAAGTAGTGTTTGCTTGTGGGCACGCGTCTTATGCTTATTAAATTTATTTTTATATTACACAAAACTAGATAAGTCCTTGTCCAGCGTGTTTATTTATCACCCTACGTCATTGACCGGTTCGAAACTTCTTCCCGTTTGCGATTCAAAAATCTGAATAAACATTATCTTCTCTCTCTGATGTTATAACTACATGTAACGAATCTTTCGTAAAGTATAGGGATAGATAATATCAAACCCCAATGTTTTACTTCTGTAATTTGATATTCATTGTTAAATTATAATTAATAGTTTTCGGTAGATAAATTCTATTGACAAAGGTAGGATTAATTTCAGAACAACTACCGGTTGTCCGTCTTATACCTGGCAGACTAGTTTTTAATTTTATATTATACCTGCAGTCGAACCCCTGGTTGCAGGCTTAATGTCACAATGAAAGGAGATGCAAGGTCATAATCAACGACATTTACTATGCTTCTGTAATTAAAATAGACTAGCTCCTCCCGAGCAACAAATTGCGTCATAATCTAGTAGTCAATAAGAAAGCAAATATCGCACAATACACGGCGATATATAATTATTGTAGTTGCTATTGGTACTTTTGCATGAGGCTGAAACTAACGGCTCGAGCTAGCGTATGGTAAAAGTGATTAAAATAAAGCAGGGAAAACCAATAATCAAAATTTTATCAAATTTCGTGAGTAGCCAATACTTTTGGCAAATAATAGGCATGAAACAATAATATATCATCGAATTTGAAAGACTTGCAGCGCGCTGTTTGGCCGCTATCTCCAGCCGCTAGTTTCGGCCTCATCTTTTGCTATTTTTCACATAGATTTCAGGCTCACACTTCATCTCATCTATTTTTTAATGCGACTTGCCCCAATTAGGTTTATAATTGTACAGTATTACACAGATAATTAGTAAACCGCGGATATATATAAACTGCGCAGAAATAATCGTGACGATTAAAAACTAGTTTACATATTCTCAATAAGTTGTGTCAGCGTTATCATCTCACATTCAATAAAATTCACAAATACAGATCAAAAACACCGTGAGTAACCTAATATGGCGAATGAACGCGTCCTACGCATCTCGGCACATGTGGCCAATAAATTTCCCGCGAAAAATCTCGCGGCATTCTGCGTAATGTCGAGTTTATATTCCACTGACGCAGCTGTAGGAGAAACGAGTCGCGGACATACCTCGATCATTCGAATTAGAAATTTGAATTTCTTCTAATTTTTTTATTTTTTGTTTTTCTTGTTCATTTGCAGGATAAATTTACGACTATTCATATCGTGTGCAAAGCGCACATTACACACTGCGTCCCATTTTTCGGTATTCGCACTGCCTACTTTCGAATATTCTCCTACCTCGACTCGTCTCCCATAAACTTCAAATTTTTAAAATGCCGATTAGCTCGTGAAGGCAATTCAGGACATCAAGTTTTATTTACGTATAGATGGATATACGCGGTTCATTTTACACTTACCTATGACTTAGGTGTTCGTATATATTCTCTTCTCGATTATCAAATCGATGAAAATCTCCGCGATCGACGTCCGTTAATATTTGTACATTTTTTTATACCAAAATTGTAGATAATGTTATTTATAATTCTTGAGACACTTCACAGTTGAATTGAATATAATCACAGAATACGTTTGAATTGTTAATATAGTTCGATGAATTGATTGATATTTGTTGATATTTTGATTATATTTGTGAGAAAAAAAAAAAAATTGCCGATTTTTCAAATCGTTATATACGGATAGCAGAAGAGACCTGTTTTTGTCCCGCTCTCTTGGTCGACTGGCCGCGATATCGACTGCTAGTTGTATTTACCGCGCTCGCCGACCATCTTCCCCCACTACCATTAACACCGGTCTGCGTACTACTTGAAGTTATCAAAAATATTGCGAAAACTATTACTCTTCAGAATCACCCGCATAGCGCCTAATAAAAAATGATGAAAAAAATTTATCCAAACATTAGGATTTCTGAGAAAAAAAAAATCAGATCTGTATTCGAGCGTTATTCGATCACAGAGAGGTCAAGTCATTATATATTTTACTACAATAACGTAACAAGCTTGTGTAGAAGTTCACTTGAATGAATAATCATATCTAATAATTCTATTTTATGTACATAATTTTATCGATTCCGTCAAGGCATATTTTTATCCTGAGATACCCGTAATGTTGCAGGCATATAGGATATGAGTGCAGGTGATTCATTGAAGCAATCATAAGGAAGGCAACATTGCAGCGATAAGTAATAAAGTATCTAGCACATAAGCTGTGCATTTGACTTTACCTACACATAACACACCTAGCTGGAAAAACCCGGGCCCTGATCGGGAGTGACAATATAAGCCTCGACAACGAGCACGTAGCTTTTGTTAGGTCTATTCATATATGTATGTAATTATGTTGCATGGTGGCCTTTTACGAGGCAGATTTTACCATAGAATTGCTAATATTGGATATGCAAATAGTACACATGTACAAAAATGATTCAGAATTTTAAATGACCGACAATTTCAGGGGTGGGATTGGAGTTCCGAATTCCAAAAGTTCCAAACTGTTAAAATCCCGAATTTATTTGAGACCCGATTCTAAGTTTCTAGAAACGTTAGAGTTCAGAAGTTGCAAATTCCGAAAGGTCGAAATGCAGACAGCTCAAAGATCCGAAAGTTAAAAACTCAGAAAGTTCAAAAATTCTCAAATTTAAGGGAAGCTTATGACAAAGCTGTCAAATAGACGACGTTGCATAAACGAAATCTGAGATTCGAAGTTTTGGTCTTTTGGATCCTTAGCTTCTGGAATTTTGAACCGTCACTGTTTATCGATTCAGAGTTTTTCAAATTGACGACGTAGACTTTCGGGGAAATGATCTTCCTAAAAACTCTGAGTCGGTCGTATAAAAATTGGAATTTTAACCTTTCGCAGCTTTTGAAATTCGGAATTTCAATCCCGCCCCCGATTTCAGTTCAACGATGAACATATTCTATCCTTCCCTAGGTGCATATAGTACGCCGTGTCCGCAGGGTGTTCCATGTCAAAAATAAGACATTAATGGAGTTACCAATCGAAATTCCAACCGAAATGGTTGGCGCGTTATCATCTTACGAAACGCATTAAATTCATATCAATGGTGGGCATAGTTGGGTTGCTCAATCAGACGTTCCATGACACTTCTCAAATATTTGTCTGTCACTTGAAATTCTACTTACTCGTTATCCACTTGGCTTACTAATGTTCTTGTGAGTCAGTTATGGGTTTATCGCTTTACGATGCGTATTACCACCTGTGAAGTTGAATTCTTCACTTTAAATTACATGCAAGGTTTTTGACTTGTTCCCTTGACACAACTGAGGTCACAATATATACAATACAGTTTATTCCGTGATACGATTCATCAGGAACTTGATATCTAGCTCAGTGGGTCACGAAGAAAATGGAAAATCAACTGTTCGGAGGGATCGAATTGCTGGGACAAACTCAAAACCATCAATGAAAAATAAAAATCAAACAGTGTACATATTTCATGTCATTTTTTTAGAATATTATGTGCAAGAGAATTGAATTCAAAGCTCACGACGCAGCAGATGATGAAATTGTTATCTCTGATGAGAAACAAATAGTGTTTCTACAATTTTGTAACTTCTAATCAAATCTAGACGAATTGATTTTCTTGCCCAAAATATGCTAACACTATTACCAAATACGGTTGTCGATCTTTGGGATTCGAATTTCGTTATCAATGCAATTGAGTTGCACGAACAAAGGTATATTTCTTAAATAGCCTGTGATAGCAATTTGAGGTGATATGGTGGAGATGACTTCGACCCTAATCTAGCTAACATAAAAAAACATGATTTTAACTGGAATCCTATTCGTTTTTTTGAACAAGTGACATACTCGGCCACTTTCTGCCAAAAAAACTGAATCCATTCATCGAGGGTTTATTCGGATCGGTTGGGTAGTCATCGAGAAAGTACGATTTGCGTTTTCGAGGTGACAACAAATGATAACAATAAAATTTCGAAAAGAATTCCATGTCGCCCTAATTCCATTGAAGGTTCAGAATCGGGAATTCAAGAAAAATTTGTAAATCATCTACGTCTACGTCGCGTTTTAAAACGCGTTTAACGTCGCACGTAATTCTACGTCTGACACATAATTATGCATTTCTTTTTCAAGATAAGAAACATCGAAGGGCATATCGATGTTTATTCAATTACTCGTCTTGTGTGCAAAAGGCATATACTCCAGAATTGTTTATATAAGTATGCATGAAGAAACTCTGGCATAAATCGTGAAGTGAATTGCTGAAATACATAAAAGTACATTCGTCATAATTCTAAATGCCTTGGCTTAAACTATCGGAAGTTGTCAGGGCTTACGGAAATGGTCAATATAATCGAGGAACTCAGACGGTCTGGCATACTGCGGGAGTTCCTACGCAGATGGGCATGCTCTTGGGGTTTTCCACACATTTCGATCGGATGGGGGACCACGCGTGACTGACGTCACGTTCCTATACATCCCAGGAGATATATGTTATACGTGCCTCGTAAAGCTCGTGGCCAGCCTCACGCACTTCCGAGGGCTCCTAGACGATCCGAATTTCTTAGAATGGCTCAAGAGATCGAAAGGCTCGAAGGTAGGTACAGTATTTCCTTGTCGAAAATTATTGCTGACTAATCTGCAGACAGTGACTCGACTCGACTCGACTCGACTCGACGAAACCCTATATACGAAATTCTCACGAATCGAGAATTGGCCACTCGAATATACGGTGATCCCCTAATCGCAATGCGTAGATGAGTCTACGAAACTTTCAAGATTATTTGCATCGGTTAAGTATTTGCCTTCTATGAACCGATGACTTGAGCAATGACGTCTTATGTTGTTATCGGTCGATCATTAGCTTGTTGTTATTATACAAATCAGTCAGCAAGATAACGTTAGCTAGAATTACATGAATCGCATCCGCAATTTATTAGCTAGTGTTTTGGGTTTCCAATACATGAAAAAACATTCAAAATATGATATCGATACGGATTCATTCCACAATTTGCAAATCAATTTGTTTCTTTTTCCTGCAATTCCAGATTGGCCAAAAAATAACAAAACCTATCGAAACGTAGCAATTTCGTATACCCCGTCAATTCGGATTCTTGAAAAGTCCGCTTGAGTGGGAGTCCGAAATTCCAACTTTTTGATTCTATTCAGTTTTTTTTTTGTTTTTTTTTTTTTGTGATTGCCAGAAGCTGTTTTTCTCTTCATCAAACTTCTCAGAGAAGTTAGTGATGTCGCGATCGGATCGCATATATTCCAGACATATTTACTGGTCATTAAGTTCTGGGAAACTGTATTCTGGACGCTTCTGCCCACCCACCCAATAACAATATTTATACGGCAAGAATGATGCGTAAAATACATGTATGCAAAGTAGATTATTTCTGACAAACCTCAAAAAAATGGTATCTTAAAAGCTTGGCTGTTTTCTTCTTCTTCACCGCACTCGAAATTTAGGATCGCAATTAGGGCCAAGGGTGGCCCAATTTATTTATTGCCACTAGCCCAACACAAGTACCAGCTAGTAGACAAATTGCCCCTATTGAATATACAGCCCGGTAAACTGTAGCAACCGAAGCGAGCAATTAACATTTGTTGCGATAGCGGCGTGTAATTATGCGCTTAGATTCTATCTAGGACTCTAGGAGTTCGCAGAGGTACATACCTACCTATCTAGCTCTCATCTTCTCTGCTAACAGCTTTGCAGAGTAGTATGTATTACATACATACATTTATACAGTATATGCCTATGTGTTTATCCACCTATATAAGTTACCGCATCTAAGTTGGCCATTGTCGAGGTAAATAGCCGGCAGGGTCGATTCCATTGTATAAACGCTCAGATACATACATGGAAATGTGTATTATATACGATTTCAGGCAATTTACAAACTATGGTATACGCGAAATTTGGAAACTTAGATAAGGTCTTCTCCCACAGAAGCTAATCAAAAATGGTGACTCGCAGTTTTTCAAAATCTAGAGAGATATTTTCTCAAGGTTACAATTCATTTCAGATTCGGGTCTAAAATGGTTAGAGAATCAAAACTGTAATCACCAAGTTCACTCTGATGATATATGACTTGATTGGAAATTTTGAATTTTGAAAGGCGTGATATCGATATAACGATAATTTGCTTCACGACCGCAGGCTGTAATTTTATCTTTCAGCAGATCAACTTTTGTGGCAACGAAATTTGGGTCTAGACTTTAGATAATTTTGGAAGTTGGAGTAAATTTGGTGAAAAATGTATACATAGTTAAGGGAATAGAAGTTGCCTATACTGGCAAAAAGTTTCGTCAAAGTTTTATAATCTCCATGGGGATTACCACATCACAATGATCGTGAAGAGTAGGTATGGGATGTTTGTGAGATGAAACTCACGTGCGTTCTTTTCTCGTGATTTTTTCCTACTTTCACCACGATAACAGATTACAGAAAATCCCCGACCTCTGTGACTTTTGAGAAAAATAACTATTATTTGTGGAGTAAGCTTATCAGCGGGGTTTTCTAGGTATCCTGCATCCCGCCAACACTTCATCTTTTTATCCCACAATGAATGTGAGAAGATTAGATGAAATACGTGCGAGTGGAAAATAATTATCATCCATGGTGTCCCCAACACGAATTGCATACAAGACAAAGGCAAACTTGGTTAAAAGACAAATATTTATTCGTTGGAAATACCAGCCTCGCAATAGAGTAAACGTTGTTAGACTCAACGTAGTCTCGTAATCCTACCTTTGTTCTTTTATTTAGTAAACTGGTGGCCATGGGAGATTCCTGTAATTAAAAACGTGTCGATATAGTGTGAAACTCGTGCACTGGAAATACCAATGGGTATATGGTGGCCGGACCCTTTGAACTACATGTATAGTACCTTTAACATATACCAGCAAAAATCCCACAGGATTTTCCCTACGGGGGCATGATTAGGATTGACAATATATTACTGGTGGTATATTGTCTTACGCCCACATGGACACTCATTGTTCTTCCCTTTGTCTTAAAAGGTTCAAGTAAATACCCGTAAGCCCCAAATTCCTGAGCCTCGGTCGTATATATTTACCCTCGTCGCATCTGGCGAGCAGGTAATAATCGAAGAGTTTCGAACTGGTAGTTCAGTAGTTATCATAAACCATATGTCCAAGCAATAACGGACATCAAATACTCGCTCTGTGACTCAAAGTCAGGCAATATCTGCTGCCTATGAATACGTGCCTATTCTGCCAAATCAGAGTAGCATCAGATTCATTCATAAATTTATTATTAAAACTTCATCCAAAATACTTACAACTTGCCAGAGGCCAGAATGTGTGAACATGGGGTCAATATGACCATTTTTATTAACCTTTCATCCCGATCTGAAAAGATTAATTCACGTTGAAACGGCCTTCATACAATCCAGTAAGGGTTCATTAAAAAATAAATAATAGTGCGTTTGTTAAGGCTGCAGAATGGCCACAAATATTTTCAAAATTATAAGTACAAACTGATAAAAAAAATCCATGACGCTTCCATAACTAAATATGAAAGTTTAGTTCTGATACGAAAATTCTAATTCGATCTGGTGGGTGATTCTAGACATGGTATCGTGGTAAAGATTTAAAGAAGGCGAATTTAAAAAGAAACAGAATAGTAATCGTGGAATATATGGACGGTAGGAAATCTGCGGAACGCAATAGGATAAGGATCTATTCTGATATAAGATAAGTTTAGAAATTTTAGACAATACTCCCTGCAAAGACGCTTCGGAACTGCTAATACAATTGGACATTTGTATTCATACATTCCTTAGCAAATAATATACCATAACTCACCCTCGGTTTTGTGGCCTACATTTTTTTCTGGGACTTTCTAATAAGTTTCGAGAAATTACAGCTGGATTTTTAGTTTTTGACAAAGTTTTTGAAAACGTCTCAATTCGTCTTGCAGACTCTTCTAAGTTTCATACACGTTATCCGTCCATCTACCAACTCACTAGAAGAAATTAAAGCAATTTCGAAAAAATTTTGGGACCCAGACACAGTTTGTGCAAACTGCATGAGTTTCTCCTGCAGGCTGCTGTTTTCTTCGTTTCAGTGGCAAATTTCATTGCCAAAAGCTCTTACGAGTTGGGAAGGAGTATGGACGCGAGAGTATGTTTTGAAATTTCATCGTAGCATACAGCCTAATAACTGTTGAGCCAATTAGGACTAATAACTATCGGATACCTAGCCAGAGAAGGTATCACGCCGAGCGATAAAATTTCAGCTCAAATATATTCCGGCTGCAACCGGAGAGAAAAGAACGATTTGTATTTGCAAAAAGTTTGCCGCGCAATTCCGAGGGACGTGTTTCTTCACTATTTTCTATAAACAATTAGAAGTGAAAATTCGTATGTGCATAATTCTAATGACTGTTAACATTTTGTTCAGTGTATATGAATGAAACAATTAAAGTCGAGTAGGCCCACGTTAGATTGCACCATCATGATTAATCAAAGCTCAAAGCATAACTTGGTACTAATTCGCTAGTTTCGTCCTCATTTCTATAGTTTATTATAATACTCGAGATAGACACGGTGCAGATTTCATCAATCCCCCAACCTTATTATGCAATGTTTAATTCAACAACCCGCACGAATTCCATCCTTTCACCGATGAGATCAAGTTTCAATAATAACAAATCCAGATCGTGACTATAATCCCATCATACCGCATCCTGATTATACCATAATGAATATAATGCAATGACAATACCTTCCATAATTGCTCGAAGTACCTATGTATGTATGTACAATTAATAGCAGAGTATGCAAATGTGCGAAACCGTGAGATAATATTAAATATAAACAGCAAGTCGCAATTATTTTCCTCAATAAATTATTGCTGCCAGTTGAAAGATTGAATTACGCAAATAGGTTTAACATTTCAAATTAGGCCGATCGTGAGTTGGAGTGCGAAGCTATGGACTGGACTCTTAATCATCAAATTTGCTCGTGCGAATATATCTTATGTATAGTTAGGGCACTGCGTCATAAGGCGGTAAAGTGTTATCAAAAGTTTCATGACTAGCTTGGTTTTATTTATTTTTTCTTTTTTCAATGCCAATTCCAACCACCAAGACGATTCGCCAACAGAATTAGTCCATTAGTTAAACAGGCTTGTTCAAAGAAGGATATAAATGCTACTTCGAATCGCACGTGGATTTTACGTTGCGGACTCAGAAAGTTAAGTAGATTCTATTGTTAAATGCGATAATATATCGTCGGATGTCTTTAGTCTTGCTCATACATATTCCTTACAGCGCCGACACTCTGCTTGTCATCGATTTCAAAGCAATCCTAGCACTTTGGGTTTTTTCAGAATTTATTCACTTCCGAACGTATAATATGTACGCTTTAAGATCCATGACCACAACTCGAACCCGAAATACCCTTGCGTTGATCGTCTTCAAGGGCATTGGCCTAGTTACATCCTGATCTAAGCTGACCTTTCTTTTAGGGATCAATACCTCTCCAAAATTTTTCTATACCGTAAACCACATGCAAGAAAAATGGTGTAGGTAACTAATTAAGAATACAAACCTAGAATCGCCTCTACTTCGAAGTGCTATTTCGCCAATGATATGGCAATGATAGATAAAGTGGTTATCGTCGGATGTGGTCCGCTGGATGAGGTTCGTATACGTTGTAGACTGTATAGCTTCAATTCTATGAAATAACAACACTATGCTAATGATTCGAATTGCAGTGTTTAGACATTTTTTATGGCCCTCCAGCCAGCATATCCACATGTGAGATTTCAAGATGAAGAAATACCGTTTTCGTGAGAAAAGTGTTTCATTACTTTAGAGTTGCGGACGATCACTGGTATGAGTAAAATGAAGCAAATGATGCTTATGCTCATACTTCTATGTGTGCTTTTCGCTATCACCTATTGTCTTGACTGATGTCTTCTTATATTCAACAGTCCTGGGTGGAATGAAGCTGAGCTTTTTTTCTGGATTCGAATACCTTGATTTTCCCAACAAAAAAAACAAGGGTTTCACAAGAGGGCTGGATAAGTGCAGAAGTACAGAACTCCGTAAGGCTTTTTCGGCCCACAATTCTCTGATGTTTACCCACAGCATTATTTACCCTAAACCTCATGGCCCTCCAGAGAAACGAAGAGATATGCTACCCTAGTATTTTCGAGTCACGACAATCTGTGAGGTCTCAAGCTTTCAGAACCCAGAAAATTCCAAGGCTGCCCAGGTTTGAACAAGGAATGTAAATTTTTACGTCAAGCTGAAAAATTAACGAGACTTTTATTTCAGCTATGACGTTTCATATGAAAACTTGCTTCGCCAACGAAGAAACTTTTATTGGAAATATTAGAGAATACCACTTCCTACTTCATTTGGCTTCAAAGTCATTCAAATGCAAATATAATGTGAAAAAATGAGACGGGGGTTACATTTGACGCCAGTGACAAATGTGGCAATTTTCGACAGAATGGCTTGGGCCTCTCTCCATTTTTGCTGAATTTATTCTTTTGAATACAAATAGAAATTCAGACTCGTGGGCTACCTACTCATCGAAGAGAAAATGGAATTTATAATTTCATTTACTTTGAAAATTCGCCAAGCCCAAAGGCTGGAAAAGGTCAAAATCGATACTCCTTTGTCCTACTTTTGTTAGGTCTATTGATCGTCCAGGGGCATAAAAAATTCATACCTTGGGGTTTGGATGTGTTAGCTATCTTCGTGAGTAAACACCATTGATTAATTCCAACCTCTCCCTGGCGCGCTATTCTATTCACCGGTTTCAGAATAAGAAAATTATCGGAAACAATCCATTGAAATTTTCGCGTTGATTTTGTCACTGTTTTTAGTTGAAACAACATATATCTTACTTATTGTTAGAGTAACAATTTCTACATCATTTCAACTACAAAAAGTGCGGAAATTTACATAAAAACTTGAGCGAACTGTCCCCAACACTTTTTTCTTTTGAAAATTCATACCAAACTTGAGCATCAAAATTTCAAAACAAGCGATCACAGATAACTGAATAACTCCATTGATATTATAACTAAAAATACGGCTTTTTGAATAGGACCAAACAAAAGGTAGTTGGACTAAATAACCTGCGAAATGATTTGGCAAAGGCTCTTGTTAGTCAATTTTTGTGTATAATAGACAATGGGGGCCGGTACTACGACTTGCCACATCGGCATAGAAATCAAATAAAGAGCAATAGCACAACATCCGTGTTTAAAAACGAGTAAGCCACCAATTCGTCAGTGGATTTCACCGCGAGAGCGTAAAATACAGGCAGTTAAACGACGCCGTTAGAATCTGTCCCATAGAATTACGGCGTTAACTGCGATGAGTCAGTGATTCGCACGTGTTCCAACCATTTTTCTTTTTTTTTTTTTTTTCTCTCCTTTTTTCAAGTATTACCGCAATTATTTACTTGTGGCATTTTTCATCCGGAACATGATCATTCGTTAATTCATCAAGCAATGTTATCAATTGACTTCCGTCACGAAGAAATACTGCAGCGGTCGACAGACCATCGAGAGTCATTTTATCATGTGAATTGCGATGGAATACACGATTAAAACTATACATATTATACATGCTATTTATTTATATTGCGCGTTACATTCCATGAAAACGTTTCGTCGTTTCCGTGTGCCTTCTCAACTGCGTGTGAATCAACTTTTCCCACCTAGTTTTCATGATACTATACATACTCGAGTCCAAAGATCTGAATATTCCATCCTGCATTTAATGACGAAACTGTTTTCACATGCAGAAGCGCCGAGCCCATATATTATAATCTAGGCTTAGCCGGTTAATTTTCAGACGAAATTCGCAGACTGAATAACCGGACCAGAATCCGCCGAACCCTTAAAACTGGTTAATTTTTCACCGAGAAATTCTCCGACGTTGAGAACTTTTAAAGTTCCTTGTCCCGCGGTCGTCGCAACGTCCTGCCCTGAGTCATCCGTACGAAGGATATGCGGGAACGATAACTTGGATAATGACGGCCTTCTACGACCCTGCATAAAGTTATTTTTTAATTCGGTAACGAAGTCTTTGTAATTGGAGTTCGTTTTACTGTGAGACCATCTGTTAACGTCCTTTACAGTATTCGTCAAGGATCTTTCGTCTTTGTGAGTTTTTAAAGTGAACGCTTCCTTCTCCAACCTCATTGCCTGATCTACTTCGCTGAACAATTTTTCATCTTGAAGGTCAATCGAGCTAGACCTAGTCGGCAAATAAACCGTCTCTTCTTGATTTGGTGCACTGTTAACGTTCTTGATCAGAATAAGAGCGGTGGATTTGGTCAATGGTATGGAAGTCCTTTTGCCAAGTATTTTGGAGAACGTGTGGCCATTCGAAGGTCTGATATTATCATCCTTCTGCCTTTGTTCTCTGCAGATACTATTTTTTCGCGTCTCTTCTCTACCTGAGAATTCTGGATGCTCGTTAGTCCTGTCTTGCAATTTTTCAACCTCCATCGCTTGACTATCTTCGGAGAATTCACACGCGAATGTCTGCGTCCCGTTTATCTTCACCATGACATTTCTCTTAGAGGGCAGGCCGTTGCAGTTGAAAGCCTGATTCGCCTCAGTGAATACCACGGCTTCGCGTTCGTATTTACTGATCAGATCCTTCACGTCGTACTTCTCATGATGATTGTTGATTTTTTTTTTCTCTGTCACTTTACGCAAGAGATGATATCCAAGATGGTCCAGCTGCGGATCATCTTGCTGCAGTACACAACCTCGATTCAATTCCACATCCATCAAAGCTAGAGTGTCGATGATATCTTCCATCACTTTTCCAGCATCTTCCTCATCAACTACCGAAGTACGACTGCATTCAACTTTCGGAGAAATAAAGTAAACGCCCTTTGGCATTTGGACAGTCACTGGTACCCTGTTCTCAAAAATTTCTGTCTTTTGGATTATAGTCTGTGCCACAGCCACATCGATTGGTTCGACTTCTGGGCTGGTAATTTGCGGTGGCAGCTGGTTTGATTTCCTGTTCGCATTTAATGATAAAAAGGAATGATTATCAACTCTGATATGGATTATACTTACTATTAAAGAACAAAAGTACGTCATGAATATTTGCTCTGACGATGAACGTGGTCTTTATACGCCTGGTCGTAAGAAACCAGAGACCAAATCTCACTTCCCGTACGTACGTATGACATTATATCTTCCTTGAGGATTGTCTGCATCGCATAAACCTCAAGTCGTCACATATTTCTAGCGGATTTACCACACATCCCGAACATTTTCACAGCGAAGTATATGAGATGATGGTGGTTGAATTACCTGACAAGACTCTCCGGGGCGTCTATTTCCTCGTCAATGTCCTTTGCAGTAGCCAAAGCCTGCCTGATGGTGTGGTCGACCTCAGTATCGGGGCTGACAAATTCATATCTCGACTCACACGTACTGTGGTAACGGGATATTCCAGTATGTCGACAAAGCTCTTTAACCTCAAGCCAACGTTCTGACAAGAACACCAACAGGGGCTTGTGCTCTTTGTCTAGCTATAGGGAGCAAGTAAAACCTTATACATCGCATCTGGCTCTATGATTAATTTTCCGTAAAGAGTTGGATCGTTACATTATTTCAGCAATAGCTCAAACACAACCTGTGAAGGTAACTTTTGATTGTCGACCCAACGATCGTTGGGCCATTTTCAGGATTTTTTTTATCACGAACCGGCATCATTTCCTGTACAATAATGACTCAATTGTGTTCTTCTAAAGTTATCGAATACCTACTTCTACGAAGAACTTTTCGGTCAGAACAATCTCCGTTTTTACAGACCAAAACTATACTTGAATTTTTATCATTCTTTCGAAGCTTGTATATAAGGCACGTCGGGGAAATGCGAGAATAGTTAGTTAAAATGTCAAAAGAGACGATATCACACAAGTTTCTGAACTTTTTGGATACTGACGAGATTTATCGAACCTACAGAAATTGCTCTCTTAAATGGCCGATTAAGATCCGTAATATTATCTTTGTTTCAAACAGATAGATAAATCGGAAGTTGTGATTTTTCACGTCAACAATTGCATCCAGGATAATAAGAGAACGTAATTGAGGAGTATGGACAGTGGACACCCTACATAAATTAGTACATATCATGATAGGGAGCCGCAAAAAACTTACATTGACTACAATCAATAATGTCCAATAGTTTATTTCCGTTACTCTCACAAGTTCGCGGCATCTGAAAAGGTGTGACGCGAACAGAAAGACACGATAGAAGTAGAAAAGAAATTAGTGTGCACTAAAGACATATTACAAGTGACCACCAATTTTGACAAAATTCAGAATAAATGAAGCTCTTATTTTAACCATATTCTGAAATTGCATACCAAAATTACCCCGGCCGTGAATGCTCATGTAATCCGGATTACATTTTTCAAGTCTCGGTTGAACGCATGATGGACGAGAATCACGTTTAATGGTAAATGCGATTGTATAGTACATTCCGAAGATATTCCCCTATTGATTTTTCGTTTGATTGGAACTTATTTTTAGCAATAACCAAGTAACCATTTCGTAAAAGGACTTCTCATATATACCTAATTTTCGACTCTAGAATTAAAATCCTGACTACTTGCATTTGACAACGTGACCTCAAAGTAATATGCGAGTCTGTCCGTAACTCCATTACCACCAATTGTTGTCACCTCGAAAACGCGAATATTACTTTCTCGATGACTACCCAACCGATTCGAACGAAGTCTTTATGAATGAATACCGTTTTTTTTTTTTTTTTTTTTTTTTGTGGAAAGTAGCTCAGCATGTCACTTCATCAAAAAATCTAACGGGATTCCAGTAAAACTCATTCATATGTAAACAATAGGTTAGGTTGGAACTGATCTCTACTATATCACCTTAAGGTGCGCAACGAGAGTCTCTTCAGATAACAATTAGACAACAATGCGGATAACCATTGTTATCTGAAGAGGCTCCAATTGTAAACACACCAAAAACGCGATTAGTATTATAAGTTTCTTTCAAACTATACAACCTACCGGGATGAATGAAACTCAGAAGATTTTATGTTCAATTATCACGGCAGAACGTGACCAAATATTCAACTGTTTTAAAGAAACGAATAGAATTCTAGTCAGATTAATATTTCTCATGTAACTTGAACCATATCACCTAGAATACGCACACAAACGGTTTCGTCATAACAGAAGCTATCCAGTGCACCGACCTACTACAGTAGTACTAACTTTCATGGTGAGATAAATAAATTACCAATAGGTGCTCATATTTCTACGTGCTCACATTCCCCCGACTCATACCTTGTGTAAGCATTCTCATATCTACTTTGCGCACCTAATAGTGAACTTTCCGAAGAATTGATATTCCGATTCCTGAAAATCTATCGCCAAAGGATGAAAAACCTGTATTATGTAAAATCAAAGAAATTGATTAAACACGTTGTTTCTGACGCACAACGTGTGACGAATCAATATAGGACGGTTCCAGATTCGAATTACACAGCTTATATGTATTCCATCTACCGCATATATGAGGAATATACAGGATTCTTGACTGTCACGCCCTTATAGTCGTGTGATTTTAGTTCGGTACGAAAACGAACTAAGGCAAAACCTTTTTCCACTTACCTAATTCCATTATTATTAAGTCTAAAGGTAAATACTACAGAGTGAATTTCTTTACGTCGAAGAGCTCTAAAGCGAAAGCGAGCCCACTGGTAGAAGCACGATAACTTGATTACTCGCACCAATTACAGGGCAAATCGCTTGGTTACCGAACCGTATACATATTTGTATGTAAAGAAGCCTCATTGGACAGTGAACTCGGCGTTTGGAAATTCCAATTGACTGGAGGAAGTTGATTTATGGCTCATTTTG
This sequence comes from Ametastegia equiseti, assembly GCA_963989295.1. Taxonomy (NCBI): domain Eukaryota; kingdom Metazoa; phylum Arthropoda; class Insecta; order Hymenoptera; family Tenthredinidae; genus Ametastegia; species Ametastegia equiseti. Next base: position 8,916,088 of record OZ022390.1, on the reverse strand, counting down.
CGGAGAATTGCAGTATCCTTAAAAGTGTGCCAAGTCAGAATATACGATTCTTGCATTTTTACAGGAAAAAATTAAAGGTGTTAAGAAAACTGTACAGTATCAAAACCGCTTGACCGTTCGCAGCTTGTGCATCGAAAATGTCACAAGACTAAACTAAATATCAGGTAAACCATTTCTAAGTTCCACGACCCCGCGTCCCTAAGATTGAGTAAAAACGCTACTGAAAATTTGTCCAAAACCCATTTTTTAATTTCTAATTCATTTTTTCTTCGTTTCAAAAGAGGTGTGACCAACAATCGCTTTCTGAAATTTCTAGATTATAGTTAGAAAATTGAAAAACGATAGGATGCGCGGGAATTAATCTTCTGTGAAAAAGTACCATGCTTCTTTCAACGGATACAACATTGGTAGTGAAAATTGTTTACTACTCACAAAATTTCTTCGATTGTTTTCAAAACTTTAGACTTGATGTAGTTTTCCATAAGAATGCATACTTTCTCATTTTTCTATGGTTTGTTGTGGCAATTTATTAAAATAATTGAAATTCCTTGGAATTAAATTTTTTCAAATGATTTTTGCAATATGATATCATTAAGTTAAAATTGCAAAAATGTGTGAGATATTAAAATCTTTGGTAACTTTTTGGATAATAACAAACAAACTCACAAAACTCTACAACTGCATGTTGAAAACTGCGAATAGGTAGAACATCAAACTTGGAAAAAAATTATGAAAATTTCGTAAGTAGCCGACATTTTTAATCAGGATGCTGATATAATCGTGGGGGAACTCGTTTTCACACTCACAAGAAAAAAAAAAAAAATGGCTTCTTTCCAAATTTCAGCTTCTGCCCAAAATAATTTAGCGGTGAAAAGCATTCAAACTTCGATTAGATGTAGTAGACTTCTGTTTCAAGAAACATCCTGAACAATAACGGCTCCACTATAGACATTTAACGTAAATTAAATAGGGAACGCAAATATATGGTCCCGTCATAAATGACAAAATAAATAACAAAAAATTGTTTCTGCCCCTCGGTATCGTTAGTTTCAATTATTGTATATGAACAACCAAAGAGGACGTATCTTTGTCCTTTGACTCGCAATCAGGCACAGAACCGCGAGTTTAACGTACTGTGTCGCAATGCAGTGTTTCACTAGATACGTCACTCTTCTCTTTCAACGTAGCTGTCTGCAAAAGTACCTATGTCCTCAATTCAAATACACAGAACGTTAAATCCTCTTTTGAGTAGAAAACGATACGACATATTCTATTCATTTTTCTATTTTATTCATTTGATCATATCATTCTTGTGTTCAACTGTATCACGTTTGCTCATATTGCGTACATCAAAGTCGTCTACGTCACAGGAACCGAAAAATGATTCCTTCGGACGGTCGAAGGCTTGAAAAATATTCTAATCATCATTGTATCGCGATTTTGTCGGGGACAAATGAAGATTTTGAAAATGTGCAATTCACCATTCTTTGAGTATGAAATTATACGAGAATTTTCTAGTTGATAATCGTTTCTGTATCTCCTATGGTTTCACCGTAATAATCATCAATGCAATGAACTCGATTGGAAATCAAATGAACTAAAGTAATTAAAATTTGTTTCGTTAAAATTACAGAAATTTGTGTATGAATCGTTTTTGAAAAACGTCGAAACGGGTGCTTTGGTGGAAAAATGTTGTGTCAATATTGTCATGGTCATGCCGCAATAGAGATTTGAAGAAAAAAAATTGGTGAAACCGTCACTCATGCGGTGGCTTTCGGATTAATATTATATCTCCCGACCCATTTAACAGAAAAATTTCACCTCCCACTCATTTCGACGGTAATGGACTGGTCCTCTTATTGTTGACTTTTCATAGAGGAACATCATTATCGCTCATTTTTCATCTTCAGAAGTATATTTTACCACCAACCCGTAGGTATAGGTCTGAAATTCTGGTTAAAAATTTATCCTGCTAGGATTTCAATTCGAAATGAACCCGAACATTATCACCAGGTAGAGAAGCAATCGATTTTATAACCTAACGTTGGTTTATTGCGTTGCGTAGTCACGTTCGACGAAAAACTGTTAAAAATAAAAATCAAGATGAAGAATCCTCAAGCTAACATTCTGTACGTGAAACTGATTGTAACGATTTGTCAGCATTTAATGACGACAACAGCACTGTACCTTTCAGGTGAGCACAAATTCGTCTCACTATATTTCTATCTGATAATGAAATGAAAGCAGGATGGTAGGTATATAAACGTTCGGCATCGAGTTCGGCATTGATCACTGTGACTTTTGCAAAGCGCTCTGATAAATCTGCATATCATCATTGGTGCCCCTTCTTAAATCCGTGATCGCAAAACGTTATGGGTTCGATATTTAGGCGATGGACCTTTCGCAGGCTCACTTTTGGTGTCAATCTCTATACGGCGCCTCATATACCGTTAGCATGCTACTTTCGGTATGACGTCGCGAAAGACCGAAACCGATCCGGGACACGCTCCCGTATGATCCTTTCATCCTGCTTTCGAAAATGAAAATAATCACCATCGTTTTCTTCCCCGTGATAAAAATGACATAGTGTTATTATATTCAGCAATTGATAGATACTTCATTCCCTTGTGCAGCACAAGATACATTTTTCCAATGTACGGAACTTTGTATCAAGTCAGTGCACAGAATACTGAGTTTGTTGAAAACAATAGTCAATTGAATAGTGAGCAAAATGGAACGAAATGTGCTGAAAACCTATCTTCTACCTCCGAAACTACTAAAATACCTATGCTTGTCACGAAAATAGTAGATACAGTTTCGGGGTTTTCATCTTTGTGCTTCACATTTCTGGGACATATTTGTATACTCTAATAATCGAACAATTTTTTGGAGCTAGTATTTGGAAAAATATTCAAATTCTTTGGTTTTCAAATACTTGTGAAAGTATTTAAAAGAAACAAACCATTCCTACATATGGAATTTGAATATCCATCGTCTTTCATTACATTGCCATTCAACTTTGAAGATACTGGTTTTGATGATTTCGAAAATGCGATTTCCCTAAAAAAGCTGTATGATTTGAAAAGGTTGTTAGTGAATGGTAATAGTCACTCGAAGCTGCTCTTTTTGTCAAGGATAATTGCGGAGGTTGATAATTGGTGTTAAAACGACGCACTTTATAATCTTACCGTAGTGTAGAGTCCCGGTCTATAAGGTCGTGAGATAATGGCAGCTGTAAAGTACTGACTAAGGGCCTCAACAGCCTCTTCATGAAGCATCACTGAAGCTGGATCACGGGTAGGCTTCACGGCACTAAGATTTCTTATCAACAGAACCAAGGCTACCAGCATCAAACAATTTTCCATGGGCAAAGCCTCCAGAGCTCTGCAAGCAGCAATTCTTCCAGGATAGACAAGTTCTTGAGAATGAACAAGTTCTCATCAGCCATATTCACTGCAGGCATACTCACGTCGAAATTCTTCCTAAAACTTCCTCTTCACGATGATAGTTCTTTGGATATGACGCGGTTCCGCAAGCAAGGGCGATCGTTCGCCAATTCGAACCTTGCAGAAGGGGAACCGGAAGACATCCCAGAAAATGACGTAGTAACCACAACGGCGCTCCAGGTGGCACCTGAGTTGCGATTATCCATTTTCCTGACTCGACTTTCAACTTTAGTGAAATCCTATCCGCCAGTTTGCCCTGGCCTTTTGGGCCAGCTCTGAAAACGTAACGATTCACGATGCGATGTGGATGACCTTGTCGTTTGCCATAATCATACTTGAATGATGTATTCATGATCATTTTTGTATTGAAATTAATGAAGGAAAAAGTTTTTCACTTTAGAGCTTCGAGCACGTAGGGACTTTTCGACCGTCTGTTGATTTGCTCTTCTTCTGTACGATCGTAACCACCTCCGCTCAGATACGATTTCAAGAATAGTTCCTGATAGTGAAGGTGATGGAATCATTTTTGTGTGAAAAGTTTTTCGTGTACTATGAGTATTGCTGAACAGTGGGTACTTCGGTCTTACCCTCAGGCCTGGATGTAGTATACCTTGCTTGCAGACTTCCGCCAACGGCACGCCGAACTTTAGCCTGTTGGTTGCAAAACGTGAGATATTTATAAAGCATGGCGAAACTCCATGCAACGTATACACAGTAGCTTGTGATTCTGATATGCTGATGGATTACTAATGCCGTAAGGTTCGATTTTAGTGCTGGAAATTCGTACAAATTTTTTTTTTTCCAATCGCCGTGAATTGAAAAATGCACGTAATCAATTGTAAATCAAAAACATAACACCTTCTAGCTTTGATCTGTCCAGATTTTTCCTAGAATTAAGCCTCTAACGCTGTACATCCAGAAATCTACCACCTGACATTATTCATGAAAAAAAAAATGCAAAATTTTGCAAAAAATAAACGAACAAACTGCAGAATTTGAAATTTCAGCGAACTCAACCTTCCAGCTTTGATTTTTTTTATATTGTCCTATAAAATTGAACCCATAAGCCAAATCTTTTGAATTTTTTTCATTCTCACGGACTTATATGTAGCTAATTATAAATGTGGCGACGGATTAGAGGTAAAATTAATAAAAAGCATGACCAGCTATTGGCATTAGTAACGTGACGTATCATCAATTTTTATTCTCGGTGAATATTTCGATAATTGTTTTTTCTTATTTCTAGAAAACATGTGAAACTTTTGTTGATCGTTTTACAGGTATTATAATCCTAGGTCCGCAGGCTTCCCAATTCTCAGATAACACATTCATAATTCTGGGTAAAAATTCTATAAAATTTTTGTTTACTCTTTGAATGCCATTACTATTACTGTTATTACTTTATTCAGTTCCTTGCGTTTTCCCATTAGAATTCTCAGTTAGTCGATGGACTAATAACATAGGGGCGTAAGCGCAAAAAAGAAAACGTTTTTTTAGTGCAGATAAAATCTTTTCACGCAATATAAAACCTTGTGGGCATATCCACAAAAAAAATATACATATATTTTGCGGCGCTTACGCCCCTATTTCATAAGTCCATCGATATTTTGGACATTCTGATCTTTCAGTATCGGTATACGGATCTTCTATAAGTTTCACACCATCGGAATGCTGGCTATACGGAAGTTTGATTTTTGGCAAATTGAACCTTCTGCATTATCGTAATCTGCATTCCACTGTTTTTTAAATTTAGAAAAATCTTTTGGAATTAATGAGCGTCGGGAATTTGGATCAATTGATGAGAATAAATCTGCATCATTGTATGAGAAGAATTCCGGATTAGATAGCGCTAATCATAAGTTTGATATTCGAGTCGCTGAATTTCGGGAGTTCGGTTATTATGAATTATGGTTTTTCGGTTTTTTGACCCGCACCCCTGCAAAGCCGAAATTGTATTCCTTAATTTGAATTCGGAAACAATCAAGTAATATAATCCTTGAGTCATACTACAGTGCAACTTTTGCAATTATGCGGAACATGAAGTTTGACTAAGGTGGATTTGGACGATGCAAAAACGTGGCTAAGTGTGAATCTTTTGAGTTCTGGGCTTTGGCCTGAAGGTCAACCGACTCGCGTTTGCAAAACCAATAAATTCCCTTTCTCCCGATAGAGCTGTTGCTGATGTTGAACTCCGACCTTCAATACCGTAACATCCTTAAATTTTCGTATCAGTGTAATTAACGAGGCAAATCATACTTCGACGTTGAACAAGACGCTTACCTTGGATTAACAGGAACTCCGGGAAAAGGTTGCCCACTCATAATTTGTCGAATGATTTGTACATTCTCACAGGCATATACATCCACTTATAATATTTCAGTTGAAACGGCTCCTTATCGCAAATCTTCTGATGTATGTGATCACGGTTCAAAGTGAACGCTTGCTCATTGTCAGCTCAATCCATTTCGAATTCTGACAATCCAATGAAAAACACAACAAGGAAAATCTGCAGTGAATAACTTATATGAAGTCAGAAATATAATATGGGTGTGGACTCGATCCTATTTGGCATTCTCATCGGATCGTAAACATAATCGGAGACTTCGATTTGGTTCCAGAATATGCATACCTACTTTCGCGTATATCGCGATTTTATCTCAAGTGGTACTGTTTCAAAAAAATAATTACAACTGTATGGATAGGTCAGGATTCCTTTCATGACGAAAATATGTCAAAACCGAATGATTATGATTATCAACCACCATGCGAAAAAAGAATTTCCGTACCCTCATGCGTCGGAGAAAAATGGACACGAAAATACGTACGAAAAATTATCAGACTGTACATTGATGCGTGCGAAAAAGTGCCGTCGGTTTTTTTTTTTTTTTTTTGCGGAATTATGAAACGTTGGGAAATGAAAAATGTTCTCTGTGATTTTTCACGTAAAATAGCTCTGGTGAAATAATTATGTGTGAAAGGTAATATTAACAACTTATTACGACTTGATTTCCCCCAGGAATCGCCAAAGTATAACGTAACGTATTCCGAAAACTTGTAAAAAATTGGAGAATTCATTTAAATTATACAGAATGTCTACAACCATCGACAAATTGAGGTTGATGCGTTGACCGTTAAGGAAACTGTATAGCTACCGTAACTTTTCGTTGAAAATCATTGATGTTTGTCACAACTAATGAATCGCTATCCTAAAACCCAAAAAATCCACAGAAGTTCAAAGAATTGACGTACTATTTTTTCTTCGAACAGTACGTCACTCTATTGTTCCGTAGAAAGGTATACAGTCCATGCGGAATACCTGCATCGTTTACTAAAACCCAATATTTCATTAACATCGGATAAAATAGTATGAGGGTAATTTATTGTGGGGCAGTACAACCGTCCACGATAATACAGTATAAATATATTGCGTGACTGATGAAACAGGGCGTAATATTATAGGTGACATACTCACGCCCTTTTGCAATTCTTGAGGGCCAAGGACGTAGATTTGTTTTATTTTTCGCGTGATTCGAATACACACGCTTTGAAATGAAGAAAAAATGTCAACGTTGAAAACTTTTTGGCATTAACGTTATTGGAAAAATTTCGCCCATTCATTCCCGAAGGGCGCGTTCGCCAAAAATTTATGATTCACCGGAAAGTTGAATTTTCTGGGGGGAAATGCGTGTCTATGTCCAAGAGGTATATTCACGGCATTCACGCCCTTTCAACATTAAATTGCCGTTTCTGTGTACGTAATTTCAGTGATACCATCAACATCTTGATAATTCGAAAAAAAGTTACGTTCAAATTTTCTATGTCCTTTTTTTTATATAAACAAGAACCTATTGGTTAGTAAGCAGATTCTTCAACTTGAATATCATCGTAATTAGTAGGATCTCTTTCGAATATGTTTCAAGTAATCAGAAAAAATGTTCGTTTTTCAAAGTCTTTCACTTATTGCCAGTGCCTTTCTCACGCGTTTTGCGCAGAATTTGTGTTTAAAAAAATTGTTTATATTTCCATCGGGCTATTCAATAACTAAACTATAGCAATACTTTTTTCCAGTGACTAATTGCCCAGTGATTCATAATCCGCAGATGGGTTGGGATTCGTATAATAAATTGTACTCAAACCACGTCACCCTGAATTCCTGTATAGGTGAGTGCAGTACGAGACAAAATTCATAATCATCGCGCCAGTATCCGAAAAAGCACTCTCCCGCGTCATTTTCTTTTCACAGAATATCGTACAAGATTCAATCATTCTCATACAAATCTTTTCATGAAATGGTACAATTGTTCTGAATAGTGGTACAGTATTCTCTGACTTATTTCGTGGTGATGCATTGGAATTTTTCTGCCAAAGAGTTGAAATCAAAAATCAATATCTCATATCTTTAGGATGAATAGAAATATACATACCTGTTACTGTCGATTCATTTTGCTGATCTGATGTGAGTTTATCCCGTTGAAAATGTTCGATACATCTATATCGAAAAAAAATCCAAAAATAGTATAACGATCAAAAATATTATATTTCGATAAGTCACGCCAGAAACAGACCAACACAACTTACCGTGTTAATATTTTATTTGCATTTCAGAGCTTCTGTCGTGAAAATTCAGGCTACGATATAACCACACAAAAGAACTAGGCGGGTAACGATGATAACTACAGACAATTAAATCGTGGAGTTTCTCGATTCAATCGATTTAAACATTAAATCCCATTGCAACTGGATTCAGACTGCGTTTATTCATCGATAATTTTGGGGGTCTTAACTTGCAACGATGTCAGAATTGTGTGAACGATATGCAATTACTTCCGATATTTGATGGTGGGAGTACTTCTATTATATCAGATATCTTTTGTCGCCGAAAGCTATCGATAGATACGCGATATTTGAACCAGGCATTTTATTGGTCAATAATGCTCGCAGTTCTTTCGAGAACTCGTGGAATATATCAGTGGAAATTGTAAATCATGGCTGTGAAACAAATGAGGAAGGAGCGGACAAAATGGAGGGCCGATAAGGAAATAATGCCGAAAATAGAGATTTGAATCAATTAGATCTTCAAATTCTTACCAAAAACGATAGCCTAACTGATGACGAACGTTAAAATCACTTACTCGAAAAGTACAATAATTACTGACGAACGCAGGGCCGCTTAAAAAATATTCAAAATCTTTCAAAATTGATAAATACCGTGAGTTTATCCTTCTAGTTGCTTCGAAAGACTTTCAGTTTTATGATTTTCTATCATGAAGTCAACTTTCAACGTCTTTCAAACTCTCAAAGTCAACTATATACAAGAACATATTACAAGTTACGTGAAGTATTGTAGTCTTTATTAATTTCATCAATATCGAAATCGGCCTCGGCAATTTCATATCCATTACACTTTCACCAATGGAAAGGAAGACGAAAGCCCTAACGGGCGACGAATTTCCAAAAATCGATTAATTTCAGCCCGTCTCACAGTGATATGGAGAAATTTGAACGATGAAAGCCACGTCGTCTAGGGCCGCCATCGAATGGTTTCCAACAAAATCGCTTTATGCCTTTCGGTTGTCTCATCTTTGCAAGTATCGATATCTTCTATGAACATGGTGTGCGACTGCAACAGGATGGATCTGCCTTTGGGGAACTCGGCGATATTTGTCAGTGCCTAGAGCATCGGAATCACTTTATAGGTAATTACAAATTTATCCTTTCAGAGCCGAATTAAGGGATGGCCTGTGACCACATGTGACCTTTTATCACAGGTTATATAGTAAATGCGAGAATAGATGGCACATAGTTTTCATTTCATACGGTGAGAACGATTCATGAACTAACATCATATTCATATTTTTGCGAGGGATCGTTGAGAATGCATAGAAAAACCTGCTGGTTTCAAAATCGTACCAGTTCGTTTCGAAATATGCGCCATTTTTTCTCAGCTTACCCTATTGCAAGTACGTTGTATTCAATTTTATGCCAAGTCAACATAAAAATATACGAGATGAATCGAGGGGCTATTCACTTCGATTTTGGGTGTACAGGTGACTTAACCGACTTCCAAAGACTTCCAAAGACTTCCAAAGACTTCCAGTTGCGTAATATGAGGAATTCTTAGAATTCTAACCGAAGACTTCCAAAGATTTCCAAAGACTTCCGAAGACTTCCGAAGACTTCCAAAGACTTCCAAAGACTTCCGAAGACTTCCAAAGACTTTCAAAGACTTCCAAAGACTTCCGAGACCAGAGTACATAGGACTTCCCAAGTGAATAGCCCCTCGAGATGAATGAAGTCACTATGTTGACATCAAACTTCGCACTAAAAAACATCTCGAAGTACAATAGGTGTGTTTCCGTTTTACACAAATTGGACTGCACCGAACTGAACTGGAACTTTTCGATTGGTAGATACTTGTCTAAGCTCCAACGTGATTGGGTCAAGGTAATCCGGTGCAGCCCAATTCGTGTAAAACGAACGAGTCTTATGATCTGCGAAGTGATGACTTTCAACGCCTCTTTATTTCAATAGTGGACTGAAATACTTATCACGTCATTTTTCTTAGAGCTCCAATCAGTCATTGTGCGGTAACGATATTGATCGAGATAACAGCACAAGGCATGATGCACCACAGGAAAAGTTGCAGATAGTTAATCTTTATTTATGGCGTCAATCGTTAGATAAAAAACGTGACCACGATTGAAGAGGAGGAGCAGGAATGTCTGGATATCCTTAAGTCATGTTCATTGCGGTTTATCCGGGATGGAAATTCCAATTACGTTAAGTACACAGAATATCATGGTGCATCGGTCCATAAGCTCTAAGTCTGCAGCCACCATTCCATATAGACCGTAATCGCAATTTCAAATCTTCGATGCTGACGGTCAATAATAATCGATCCTTCTGATCGCCGAACCGGACATAAGATCATAGTTTCTGTTCATACGAATACTACGAGTTTGCACTTTGCACTTTCATTCGATGAATCTTGTTACAATACGACTAAGAATGACAGCTACGATACCCTCGCCCCGTTGCCCATATGAATTCCCAAGGAAATATTGAATCACCAGAGATTCCTGCTTACCAATCGCCACTTTGCGATCTACGATTCGTGACTTGTTATAGTCGTACCTTGAAGGCCAGAAGCTGAAGTTCTCTGCAATGAAAATCAGAGGCTAATTCTAAGAGACGACCCATCATCTGTAAATTCACAGCTCGAAGTTTTCCTGGTGTCGTTATTGTCACGAATACAACCACAGCTGTAGCTTTGGTGTGCACGAGTCTCCGCTGGAAATGCGAATTCAGATCAATTAATGATTTCCAGGGTAACTTTTGGTTTTTCATACACCAAATGTCATGCATCAGCACCTCGTCTTCGAGAAATGGCTTTAAGGCAAGAAGCAGGTCCATGTCGATAGACTTTTGCTTGCCAACCGGATCACTGCATAAAATCGCTAAGCATTCAAGACACCTGGACAAAACCTCTGCGTCCGTTCGCTGAAGAAGGATGACGAGCTTCTCCATTGTACCGATTTCAATTGCATGAACCTTCACTTCTCTGTCAAGCAGGGATTTCAACGTTTCCAGATGAATAACCTATTCAATCAATATGGTATCGTGATTGCTTAGCATTGAGTCGTGAACTTCGAATTATAAGAATTCCGGGTGTCAAGGACTCACTAAAATGTCTTTTTTCTCGTATGTGATCCGATCAACGATCAAATCAACAAACCCGAATGTGCAGAGATCTTCCGCAGCTGAAAAAACGGAACCATTTCATCGATATTGTCCGAATAATATGCATAACTATATGCTCTGAATTAGGGCTGATTCAGCCCTAATTGGTCGTTACTTCTCCAGTATCTGGCTATCATTTCAATGACCTCTGCTGCTCTTAGTCTGATGGAAGCAGGACGGTCGCTCAAGCTCTTCGCCAAATTGCTAACTATCGATGGATTCTTCATAATTGCCGCACCGCCATCTGAATGACCGGCTATCGTCGTGTATATCATGGCAACTCTTTCTCGAATGAAAGAATCATCACTCACCAACAGATCCGCTAGCCTAAGTAATTATATCATATTTATATAATTAATTTTATTCCACTATCGGGCGGGAACCAGTTACCGTTCCGATTCTAGTACTGCAGTTTATTATTTAAGACCTGGGATCACCGATTATAAAATCTGAAGATTTATAATGGTCAATTGTGATCCGCAACGCCGGTGAACGGTGACCATGGTATACATGGTCAAGATCATAGTGGCATAGAATAGAGACCCGAGGCAATAGAAGTTGATTCGATCATTTCCTATCACGCTGAAGCATAGCTCATTAGCAAACAAGGAAGTAGATAGCCGTACGTTTTATCTCAAAAACAGACGGAAATGCATTCGCTGCTGCTAACTTTGATTTTTTTTTCAAACTACCGTGACTCCAGAACACACTGATTAAGCTCACAGCTCGATCAGCTTGCACTGCCCGAGGAATTTGAAGAGCAAAAGCTGAATGCTTGGAAATAAATATCCAAAGGCACGCTACTTTTTCATAAGTATTGAAATATACGTGAACGGATTTCACCTGTCTGGTATCAGAAGCTTTATAACTTCGGCCGCGGTTTCCGGATGGTGCACCAAATCAGCAATCGTATTGACAGCTTGTCTAACGGTCAGAGGATGCTTACTGTGCAGTTCCTTTCGCTGAAATAGTTAGAATGCAGATGAGTATCCACATTATTACTCATTTTTAAAGAACATGATTCTGATATGGAATAGTAGATTTGCCGCGCTTCCAACTATAAACGGCACACTTTGGTACCTGTGCATGTCTACTCTGAAGTACATCAAGTCAAATATTGAATTGGTATCCCATAAGCAAACCTTTTGCTCTGAATAGCTAAAGTCTCAGATGTAAATCAACATTGGGCTAATCGACTCCACGGAAAACATTGGATAGGCGTCTATCAGCCTTCCAGAGGACAAAAGAGCAGTCAATGCATGGTCGATGACGCGTATATGGTTGATCACATACAATCTTACGAATGCTGAATCAATGAACAACGATAATTATATTTTTAATTTGCAATTAATGCACCAGCTTAGGAAGAGCCTGCCGGCCAAAAGCACACTTGGCACGGGTCACATCCACGTGAGGAGCGTAACATTCAGGATGCGTTGATGTCAGCCTCAGGATTGGTGGTTCTAATTCTCTGCAATCTGTATCCTTGAGCATTGCTGAAAAGAGAAGCACAACGTGGCACATTTACTTATGCCGTAATAGCTCAATAAACCATTTTCAAGAAATGGTGAGTAAATGCCCAAGAGAAACTCACAATTTGCATTTGAGAATTTGAGAAATCTAATGCCAATTCACCAAGCGAAACACCGCATTGTGTACAGTGTACACAGACTGACTAGGGCTAGATACACAAATAGCATGATAATAAAACCCAGTAAAACTTGTGAGACTAGCTGGTGCAGCTCTCACAATTTTTATGAATAAAAGTTTAGACCCACGTCGTGTGACCGGTTGCCATGCACAATACTAATTATGGCCAATCACAGCATTCAAAAGGTACGAAGGAGACACAGGGCACATTTCAAAATAATTAGGATCCACGGGCTGCTGTCGTCGTAATATGACTACTAGGTACTAGGAATTTAGCCTGATTCGACCATAAATTTTATTATTTATTTATCTATATTTTTCGCTGCCCTAACGATCAGATGATCATAATTAAAGTAAAACCAAATGAGGAAGGGATGGTTCAACTCAATTAACAATTCAGCTCAAATACGTGATTCCTCCGACGGATGTGTGATTGCTGGTATTGAAATTTTGTTCAATAAACTACCTATCGATCTTACAAACTCATGATGATGGAAACATCTCTCTTACTCGCCTAGTAGGTTTACTGTACACTGCTGAAAGCAGTCATGTGTGCCATCGAAATGGAATAGTGCCGTTTTCCATTTCAACGATGTCAAAAAACATTCTGATGTCGAAACTGTAATATGTGCGGCTTTAAAAAAGTTTCTTGATACCACATGTCCCCTTTAATACCGTAATAAACTTTTATCGAAAATATTTCTCCTTCACCCTCGAAATATGTATCAGTGGCATTTGAGGTGGAAGCTAAATTCGATAATACGCCTCATGTGAGGCAACCTGTCTCACGATCAGCCAGAGATTCATCAATGAAAGGATATTTGACTTTGCCACAAACTATTTTTAAATTCAATGCTAATTAACTCGGCCAAGTGTAGAACGAATTATGAAACAGATTACAAGAAATTTAAAAAAAAACTAGGTAATAATCATCTACCACGTACGCTACTTATCATCGCCTGACTGCGAAAATAAGGAGAACCGGACCGCAACTTCACAAGCATGTGTTGAATTTCTTCATAATTCGACACTACTTCCAGCCTCAGCTGCACCCCACAAAATATGCGTTTACTCCTATTTTGTAGAAATTCAATTGAAAGATCGTACCGCGGTCTATCATCCGATTCAGAGCTCTCCTAGGAATCTTGGTTCCACATCTCTGATAGTAACTGTGAAGCATCGGACACGGATACATGGTGGATATAATTCTATTGGAGATGAGGTGGTTGTACAACGATTCAGATAAATGGCATCGCTTCAAACAACACGATTGATGAGACAAAAGAATAAAAAACAAGCAAATTCCAGCGATTTTAAAAGCGTTCAATTCACTCATCTCCGTACAAAATAGCGATCAGTGGTTGAATTCGATCGATTTTCGATATCCTATATCCTAAATAAGTTATTGATAGCTGGCAAAAGGCGATGATGTGCATAATGTACGTTTCTGTACTGCTATCATAGATTCCTTGCCCGAATTTGGCGTGTGTACTGGCAAAAATTATGTGTCGTCCTAGCTCGCAGTGCTTTTAGTTTCCATTTTTCGATGTGTATACGTACATTGTTCGCAGTAGTTTATCATATTCATAAATGTTATAAATTTTACAAATAAACACGAATGAGCACTGAAGAGTATTCCGTGGCAATAAGATTTCATGCTATTCTCCGGGGAATGACTCCCACTCAGGTTGGAGGCCCGCCCTGTCCCACCCACCCTTCAATTATTAATGCATAATTAGCAGTTCGCGTGACTAATGGATAAGCTCATATACATATATAATGATAAGTACGTTTGGAATTTCTAGAATCAAAAGGTCGTGTAATTTTTTATTTTTGATATATCTATCACAGAGGAACGGGAAATATATGTTCAACAGTGTTGCAGTTGCAAATTGGTAAATTATAGACAAAACGTCGTGATTGTTAAGAAAATATACGATCTTTCGATCCTGACTTTTGAAAGAATGATCAAGTCGGCTGATTCCAGAAAGTAGTGAGCAACATTATACATAGAACTGCTTGCTGGTGCATATAAATTTTCCATAAACCTGAAAAATCGCGAACTTAACAATTAAAAGCATAAAAATGGTTCGTGAATACTGGCAGATACGGTTTTCGGTTTCTAATTTGAGAAAAAAATTCGAGGACCTTAGAAGCAGAAGGTCGTGTCCGTCAACATACAACCCTTTGCTTTTAGGTTTACTAATTCTCAATTTCTGAATATTTATGGGGTCTCATTATTTCTGTACATGACTCTCAAGATTTCTGCATCTGCATTTCTGAACTTTGGCAAGCCGTAGCTCTATAACGGTCGATCCTAGAGGAAACTTTGTATGTATGTACACAATTGTACACCTACAGTAGGGACATTGATTCTGTCGCCCCTTAACTGGCTCAGATAGGCAACTGAACATACACGGCCATTTAAAATACTACGGCGTGTATGTTCAGTCGTCCATCAGAGCCAGCTGAGGGGCGACAGAGCCAATGTCCGACAATCGACTGTTTCGGAGCTACGGCTTGCCAAAGTTCAAAAATGCACCGAAAAAAAAAATCATTTTTAATGATAAAAATCGTGCATCCTTGCGTCAGCGAAATCACACTTTGGTGCTTACGATCTTAGTTTGCGTCTCGCGTCGAAAGACCTTGTAGGAAAGTCGGGAACGCCTGCACGCACGCAACCCAAGTACCACATCGATACCCCTAGCTACGGAGTTGTATCTGCGAACTCCATTCTAGGTATAAATCAAAGATTCTAAAGTTGTATATTTTTCTAAGCAGATTATACAGATACACTTGTGTTCGGAGATACGACGTTATAATCTTTGATTTATAGAATGAAGTTCGCAGATACGATTTTTTACTCACAATCAGGGGGCGTTGAATAGAACCAATGGAACCAAAAACCGATCACGCGATGTTCTGGTTGCCTGAACACAGGCGTTTCGAATCGCCCGCGCTGCTTTTCCCCGAAAATAATACTTTTTGTATTTTTCTCTTTCAGATCGTGATTGTTGACTGAAAATATCTAAAGAGAGCTACCCTCATGGAGGAATGTAAGCCTTGAAAGTGGCCTTGAAGCCGACATTTAATGAGGAATTCTTAGTCAATGAAATAGGCTTGGGAACGAAACAGGGTACCAATTTACCGATCGAGAGACCATTGCAGTATATCTATAGTGTTTAGATATACTACAATGCTATATCTGTCGGTAACCAAATCCATTTTTTCAAAATTACCCGGGGGTGGGCCGCGTTCTTATAATTGAAATATCCTCCCACTAAAATTTCGATTCGATAAATCGAACATTCAGCTGATATGATCCAAGATGGCCGCTCCGGTGCACGTTTCTCTTGTCAAACGTCAAACGAACACCCTCCGGTCAGCGAGGCGGAAAAATAAGTTGGAAAGTGATGAGAAACTGTGATCTCTTGAATTGAAACTAGATTTGAAAAATGGCAGAAGGTGGACAGGTGCTCGAGGGCTTCTTATGCTCGATTTGTAAAACGGATTTGAAAACTCCGTATCAACTAACCAAACACTTTGAAGAATTCCACAATGATAATCCCGAAATTCTGAAAACACTAAAAGGTACTTTGGCTAGCCAATCAATACGAAAATCGCTTTTTCACAAACATCTCAAATCTCTTGATTTTCACTCTTTTAGAATTATACGGCAAGGCGAAGAAAAAAATTATGAAACAGGATGAAAGCATCGAGGGATTCGCAGCCCTTGAAATACCAAGGAACGAAGAATCTAGCTTAGACCTTTATTACAGAGATTGGGAGCCTCAGGAATTGGGTATGATTTCAAAACTCAATCCGTCATGTACTTCTCAATCACACGCCATTATCTACTCATCTGCATTCTCACAATCAGGTTTCCAACCTTGTCAGAGACCCTGTAACGCTTCTCTTCTTCCCTGATAAGATCCAAAATTATCGCGACACTAAAGTCAATAATATTTTGTAATTAGCATTTGGGAAACCATAATTTCTCTTGAAAATTAACTACTTTCAGTAGTTGGTTGACAGAAAATATCAAATGTTTGAAGCTCTGTATATTCATTTCATTGCAACTTCTGAAACAAACATTTCTGAAATTCTGAAGTCTCCAGAATTGGCCTGCAATTTTCCACCTGTAGGGTGTCTACATATGGTGGCCACAGTCAGGGAAAACCGGGAAATGTCAGGGAAAAAAAATTGGTCAGGGATCAGGGAAATGTCAGGGAAAAAAAATTGGTCAGGGATCAGGGAAATGTCAGGGAAAAAAAAAATTGGTCAGGGATCAGGGAAATGTCAGGGAATTTCAAACTTGGTCAGGAAAAAAAGAGATGATCTAGCATTTGATAAAAGACTGAAAGGAAATTCAAAACTGAATATTTTTCTCAATGTGTTGTAGATATTTTTAAGCAAAATGGAATAAATAATTTTTTTTTAAAGTAAATATATATTTATATGTGTTTGCTGAAGTTTTTTTCAGCTGTTGTTGAATTACATAATGAATTTACATTGGAATAGAATGAAGAATGCGAGATACTGATATGTATCACTAATGACGACAGCAACCACTTTGGTCAGGGAAAATTGAACAACGGGTCAGGGAAAGTCAGGGAATTTTTTTTTCCAGAAAAAAGTGGCCACCATGCTACAGGTCCGGGATATCCTGAAAATCCTCGAATTAGCCTGGGATTTTTTTAATGCCTCAAATCCTGGACATAGACTAGAATTTTTTTCGAAATTCTTAATTCTTCTACAATTTAGGAATTTTTCTTCTTTTCCATAGTTTATGTAATTCTTTAATTCATATCTGCGTTGTGGATACCAGTTGAAATAGTGATCTGATCATATTACGCAATACGTGATCTACTAATAGGTAAAAGATCGAATAACTTGTCTGATTTGGATCAAAAACTACTTGGACTTCCCGATATTCCTGTAGTTACGTCGTGGCATACTCTTGATTAATCTTGGATTTTCCTTAAAATATCCCTAGAAATCCTGGAAAAGGCCTGAAATTCGGAAACCTGAACTCTGTAGACCCCCTGACCTCAGGTTGAATCTTGGGAAATTTTTAGTTGACGAACAATCTAAGCACACCTAACTCTTTGAAATTTTACATTTTGCCAAAATCCACTATCACTTTGTTCAATAAGTTCAGTTCCGAGGGGTGAATTGAGGGGGAGATATAGTATACAAAATGCAGGACATGTTCAAGAAGTATTGAGAAATATTGGGAGATAAGTGTTGGAAAATCTTAAAAATCGTAGAGAAATCTTACAAAAATGTAGGGGAAAGATATCTAGAAATTGGACATATGGTGTACGAGTTGCCTCGTGATTCATCCCTCGTCCAGTTCTAACTCGCTCACTTCATTATTGTCTATTGTATCTACACAAGAAGATGATAGCAGATTTGTTAATTTGAAATTGTTTAGAGTTGAAAAACCCAAACCTTGGGTTCAAGAAACTTGTCTTTTCATTGCGCTTCTTGAAAATCAACTCCGGAATCATAATTCCTTATTATCACAGGTGAAACGAGATCGCATACCAAGTACTTCACTGGAATTCGAAATATAAGACTGGAGAGGTATTCCACCGAGACTAACAAGCTTCTAATACGATTGGACAAGCTGTTGAATGAGTTGCCTTCGGATCCCATCAGCAGACGAGGTTGTAGATGTTATACAGTAGCTAGCAATCTTCATACTTTAAAAACTCTAGAACGAACACGACGATCTATCCGCTAATCTATTACGGAAAACCTTCTCCAAATCATTCTATTTTTCTCTAAGTTATTCTATTCTTGAACCATCAATAAATATGAAATGGACTGGCGTTATTCTACTAAAATACCATCTTGGACTAACCGGACTAGTTTATATTGTACATTGCAGCCCACGAGCAGTCCATCGTTCCATGGATAGATGACAAATCTGTTAAATTATGTCCCACTTGCGCCAAGACTTTTCATCTCGCTAGAAGAAAACACCATTGCAGACTTTGCGGAGCTGTGATGTGCCACGATTGCACAATGTTTCTTGCACTGGGGGATGCAAGTAAGAAATATATGGGCTTTTCATAAATTCAAACGAAAACTGCACACAATAAACGTTGTTTTCCGACAGGATATTAATGAATAAATGCAAAACTAATCCTTTAAGATCTGCTGAAGTTTAAGATTTTCTAGTAAATATTCTTATTCAGAAAGAAAAAGAGTTCTTAACTTTTGTCTCATCATTTTAAATTGATTTACTGAAGTACAACTTCAAATTACAGCAGTATTTAGTTATTTTGGCTACATACATGTCCCCTTGCAGTATAACATCAAGCTTTGGAAATATTCAATGATTGTCAGTGATTGAAAATAAATTTTTAGGAAAAATGGTCAACCCCACTCTTGTACAAGACGATTCTGCAATATCCCCAACTTCTTCCGACTCTCCGATAGCTGGCCGTTTCATTCGTGCTGGTATAGGATTGTCGAAACTAGCAAGATCACCATCTAGCGGAAGTCTGAACAGCGTTCTTTCGTTAGTTAACGATCCTTCGACCGGCGAACAACACTTTAGGCTTTGCGTTCACTGCGAAGAACTTCTCAGTTCCAGGGAACGATTGAAAGAAAGAAAATTATCTAAACCGATAATTTGCCAGTTTTATGAAAAAATGCGTTCGTACATTGACGAAGCTAATGAGCATTCGGCGATGTATAACAAGATGTGTGCATCGTTGAGGTAATATATATCTCAGAAAGTTATATTCTTTTACTATTGATAAAAAAAACTTTAGTGAATTTGATTCGATTTTTATTATTGAAATTCAGAACAGGAGAAACAACGTACAATCTGCAGGATGCTCAAGTATTACGTGTAAGAATAGCAAAGTTGGCTGAGAACATAGATCTGATCAGTAAAAGAATCTCCATTCTTGGAATAAAGGATATAGATAATCCTCCTCAAGGACAAACATTGAGACTGCAGCAAATGGTCAGATCAGCAGCGACGATATTCCTTAAAGAACATCTACTCAATGCCGAACCCTTGCCAACCGAAGAAGAATATGAAGCTTTCAAAGAAAAACGTAGAAAAGCAATTGAAGCCAGAATCGAGTACGAGAGGCAAATTGAAATGGAAGAATTGCAGAGAGAAAGACGAAAAGAACAACAAAAACGGGAAGGTATATCCTCAGACGGCATCACAGGGTCAAGAAACGATCAGGTAAAACTTTTCGAACAAAAATTTTTCAAATGTTTCCTTGTTCGGTAAGTCGTATTCTGAGACATGATGTTATTTGTTGACTCTACAGTTAATTCTGGATCAATCGCAAGGGTGGGGTCCCTCAAGCGCAGCACCAATGCTAACATCTTCGATGGATCCGATAATAGAACAGATGAATAATCTTCGAGCCTATATAAAGCAAGCACGAGATGCACATAAGTACGACGAAGTCGCTACTCTAGAAGCAAATCTACGCGAACTCCAAGGCGCTTATTTTGCAATGAAACAAAGTAACAGCAGCGATAGCTAAAATACTTTTAGCTAATACCAGATTATACCAAATCAAGTATAGATAAAGCTTATAGATATATTTTTCAAGCTAAAGCATAACAATATTCTCAATTGAGTTGGGGGAGATACCTGAAAGAGTTGTACCAGTGGATAGAACTCGGTATGATTATATTCTATCGATCTTACATGGAAAATTACCTGGAATCTGATATTTCCATATTCCCACTATTAGATTGACAGTTATTTGTAATAAGTATGACTGTACTAGGAATCTGTCGAGCTGTTGCTTGTTCGATAATTCTTACCACTTAGCTGTGTTTATTCAGTGCACTTGATACAACTGCTTGAGAGATCATGAATCGTGATTCTATCCTGAACAAAGCTAGTACGTGTATGGAAAGAACTAGTTTTTGGATAATTATTTTAGCTTCATTATCAATTTCAGTCTAGACGTACTAAATGAAGCAATGAAAAAAATGAGATGTTTGTATGATAAAATGAAAAATTTTACGCATTTATTTTCAACATTTATATATAAAGATTTATATGTAATTTAAAAATAGAGATAACAGTGTAACACATTTCTCTATGTACTAGTTGGCGTCGAAGAATTGCATTGACAGCAACATTCGATATAATTTATACCAATTAAAGATTGTATCTTCTCATAGGAATCCGTTTATCAAAGAATATATTTGCACAATCAAATTCTCCTGGGTTATTAATCATGTACAGAATAAATATATATATCTTACAAATATCTTATAAGATGCTACGTCGAGGTCAAAATCAGTGATGATCATTCAGAAGAGTCGCTCCCTTCGGTGAAAAATCACAAATTGGTATGAATTGAATTTTATTTTGCATGAGTATCCGACTAACGAGCATCGAAAATCATGACAATTCAATAACATTTTATTATAATAATATAACATATATATAATAACATATAACATTTACACACAATTATACCCGTTTTCCATCTGTGAGGCAGCATTACATTCTCACTCATTGTCAGTGTAGTTTCGCGATAATCCATTTGTTCTCGTCAACGAGCAATTACACCGAATTTTATGCCTATGATTAGCTTTTCAGGGTGTACATCACCTCGCGGCCGAACAAAAGTCGCGGCTTAGTGAATTTTTTTCGTGTAAAAAAGGGTGGAGATTTGAAAGTTCCTTTTTTTTTACCTTAATCGTTTGATTTCGCTTAGGAACCCCTTTTCTTATGCGTTGCGACTTCTCAGTTTCGCAACAATACCATATGTTAGTGTACTAAATAGAGCATTGCAGAAAAAAAAGATGTTTGTATAATAATATAAAAATATGATTTATTTTCAACACGTGTATAAACGACCTTTGATCATTTAAAAACAAAAATAACAATGTAAAACCTTTCCTTAACGAATAACTTAATATGAAAAGATTGCATCGACACCATTCGATATTCATACCATTCGAAAAATGAATGACATCGCCGAAGAAGCTATTGGCACAATCACATTTTGCTAGACTAATATAATAATATAATACATGAATCGAGGTGGTGCGAAAACTCAGATTTTCCTCAAATCGCCCTTATTTACTGGGTTTTTTAATGCATTTTTTCTCCTATAAAAAATATACATACCGGAAATTGAGCGGTAACATACTGTGAAGTGGAAAACTAGTATGTGTTCTTCGGTCTAACGTCTTCCGCTTTTGGGAAGGTAATCTATGTAAGACTCATGTTCTCTTCAACCAAATTGCAAACATAGAAGCGATTATTTTTTCATAACATTTTGTAATTCCATTACACACTGTGGCAATTCCGCAGATTCTAGTTCTCTCGGTCTCTCAACCAACTGACTGCGCATTTTATTACACTCTGAAACCACGAGCGGTAATTCCTGTGAATTCAAACCAATGTATTCATATGTCGATATGTTTTTACTACCTACAACTTGACCAGTACATTGTTCTTTAGGTGATTCATCAGCACCGCCGATAGGCCTAGTCGAGCTATCACTTTCTCGACGGTGTCCGAGGTCAGCAACAAATTGTGGCAGTTCTGCTGACACTAATTCATAATGGTCAGTAACTTCTGAAGGTGAATTCACGCGAATTGGTATATTGCTTTCTGTATTATTGTCAACTGGACTTGTGACGTTTGTCAAATAACTGGAAGACACGTTTGACGAATTTGAATCATTTGAAAGAACTGGTTCGCCGAATGATTCGGTATCAGTTATTGTATCGGATTGACTAGAACTTTGATGAGTAATTTCGAGAACGAATTGCGGCAACTCGCTTGATCTTATTTCACTGTACATCGATGACGAACCTCTTCCAATATCTCTTACAAATGTTGGTAATTCGCTAGATTGCAATTCAACATCGGTACTATCAGTCGTATCGGAAATCGATCCATCGCCGTATTCCACATTGGAAAACTCCTTTCCATTCACCTGTACACGGATATTCTCTTCCTCTGTTATTTTCTGGGAACTATATTTGTTGGAGATATTCTGTCTCTGTAAAACCTCTGGGGCATTACCAGCCAGATGAGTGTTGCAGACTCCATTGACTAACGGAAAGTCTTTGTCCGAATTCATTGAATTTGTAGTACGAATCACACTGCTGCTGAATTGCATTAGATTTGAATTGTTATAAACAACACTATTCCGGTCATTATTCTGTGAAACTTCTACATCGCTTTTACTAAACTGCATTAAATTAGAATTCATTGGTTTCATTTCTTCATGACGTATTGTCAAATTTGATATTTCTTCGACGACCTCTAATCCAATGCGTCGCGTTTGGTGGTAGGAATTATTCTCGTTTGACCGGTGTTCTATTCCCTGCTGGTAATTCTCAACTGAACTTTGAACAGAGAGTTGAGATGGATAATGAAGTCCATCCAAAACGCTGTCTAAAGATTCCTTGGAAAATTGAGAACCAGACATCTCAAATTCAGAGTCTGTGCGGTTCATCAGCTTGGCAATTTCCTCGTCAGAAATGTCAATCCTGGCAGCCGGACCATCGGTAGGTCTTTCTGGAGGCTGTGCTGAAATTATAAAAAACATTCAATTCTTTCATAGAAAATAGTCTATAAATTTGAAAGACATCGTATCTTCGTTGAGTATCATTAGCATCGAGAATTTATTGGTGATACTCACTTTGTAACAAGTCAACCGCGATGTAATCTGCAGCCCTGAACAGCTGAACTCTGATAAGAAGATCTAGCGTAGATCTTAATGTCGGTCTTTGTTTCCCCATCGTGCTCCATTCTTCGAGAAATATTTCAGCCCCTGATTTTCGTTGCTGGCCACTCGCTTGCTCGATGAGACTAATCGTTTGAAAAAATATTCATTAAGCATTCGTTTGAAGATTAGGGTAAGATTTGTTTGACAAGAATTTGCATCACATTGTGGCACTCAATCAAAACCATCTCCAAATTGGAAAAACATAAAGAAAGCTATTCCTAGTTTTTATGCAATTCTTATCACCCTAATGCAATGTACACCCTAATTTTATTAATGAGTGAGAAAAGTTATCAATTATATTATAATAATATACTTGAAAGCCTTGAAATTTTCATCAATTCTTCAATTCTTTCCAAATTGAAGATTTTTGTTTGTACCATTTCCAGTTTGTTAAATAATTTATTGGCATCGTGAATACTGGCGACAAAGGTGTTTCAACTAATCGTATAACGTATAACTTCTCCTGTTGTCGCTATAACACATTTAATAATCGTCGCAAATTCAAAAATCGACGTGTCCCGTTCGAAAAGTGTTATTCCAGAGAATTAGTTTGAAAGGACGTATTTTCTGATACGAATTTGAAAGGTATAAGTATCTCGCGATAGTAGTCGAAAAGAAATAATCTCACGGTAGCAGTTGAGAAGAGAGTATCTGTTGATTAAGAATTAAAGAAGCCCAAGATACTTGAAAATGAGTGACAACAACTAGATCAGCCAAGTTGTAGACTGTATTCATTTTTCTTCGTATCTTCAACTGTTTGGAATAGTAGCAATAAATGTCGAGAAAATGACCAAGGAAATTATTCCGATATCAAAAAACTTCTACCCTGTTGGCAGATTTGTTGATTTACAGTTCTCTTATTACAGTATTTCATGTTACAAAATTTGTGTTAATATTACGGGATATGCCCTTACAAACTGATTCTCTGGGATACTACTTTCGGAAGGGACACGTCGATATAATAGCTAAGAATATTTGTCGGATTTGGAACAACTGCTATGCTTGTTTTTCAAAATCTTGTAGTTTACTTAGTGGAATTCTTTCAGTTGCTCTTGGTTTTGCATGAAAATATGCCTGGATATCCTAAAAAGGAACCCTTTGGAAAACTTCGAAAATTCTCACTATTTAGACATCCCGTAGATCATTCAGGGATGAGTTGACCTAACAGAAGCGTGACGGAAGGAATATTTGGAATCAGCTTAAAAAAGCTTGAAACTGAATTGTAGACCTTTTCAGAAGTCTGGTAAGACGATTACAAAATTTGTATGAAATTCGACGATAATACAAGTTCTGCGTTGAATGTGAAGCATGTTCGAAAGCAGTTTTAAATACAGGCTTACGCAAAGTGCTCGGTGTTGAATTTCGGATCATTTTCAGTTCCTTCTTTGGGCACAACAGCCATCAGAGTTTTCCAAGAATCTGATGCTGCCAGAATCCTTGCGAGTGTGTATAGCTCCGCAGGCCTTAGTTTCCGTATTTCTGTATTTGGGTCCATTGCGATCTGCTGAAAAATACCAAGAATCAGAATAATCGAAGAGAATGAACAGAAAAGAGAGACCAACTATACAGCAGACTTTGGAGAACAAATCTTATGCTCTAAGAGGACCAATATGATAATTGATGTAACTGCATTCTACTGGGTAGCTCATAGAATTTGGATATTTTCAAAAACCTCATTTATTATTGTTACACACAGTACATAATGACAAGAATTCAGTAAGTCGTTACTCTGCCTTGCAGCCTTATAGCTCGCACACCTGAATTCGTTTGAAATGAAATTATTTCATATGTTTTAGAGTATTTATGAGTCCGGCTATAGTTTGTGTACATTTTTTTGGGTCGTTTCAATACACCGATCTCAATAGAATTGACGCAACAGGTTGTGGAAGTGAAAAGCTCCACCAGACACCAATCATTCCGAAGTTTACATCGGAATGGGCGAGTGTCTGATGAAAGCATTGACGGTACAGGTTAGGAAAAAGAAAGTAGTTTATGTTTCTTTTCGGGGTGGGAAGAAAGTATACACGTATATCCTGAAGGCTAGAGGTACGAATAACATAGAATTGATATTTTATAAGGATTTTGAGGAAATACGGACCTAACAGAACGAATTACGAATCTGTCAAACTCCTCAGTCTTCGATGTCGAAGTTGAAGACGTCGAATACCAGAAAAAAACGTGTCGGGTGTGCGCTTTAGTCACTGCGCAAGAATTTCAAATGGAACTTGATGCTGATTGGGCTTCCAACTCGCGGGAAAAAGAGCGGGAAAAATTCAAGCCGAATATATACGGAGGTGAAATAAAGATCGACACTGTCACTCAAAATTTAGTCGAAGATTTTAGGTAGTTAAACGGACAGACATGTTTACTTAGATGTTTCTTTCAAGAGTGTTCGTTCGATTCTGCTCCCATGGAGTCAGTTTCAGCAAATTGTCTCTCGCCGAGTCTCGGAAATTTCAGGTAGCAGGGGCGTTCGCGATCCCTAATCTCTTCGCTGACCAATACCAGCTCAACTTCATTCCTATTCTTCAGAATCCCAGGTAATTTTTTCCCCTGGCTTCTTGGTAATTCGAGTGGGACAGGTGCCCGAGTGCATTATTAGGAGCGGTCAACGTTTTAGGAGTGGCCTTTGTATAGAGTTCAAAGTAATTAGGGCAAGTGTCCCAACTATTGACACTTCAAGATCCAATTATTGACACTTGTATTTTCTTCAATTTTGAATCGATGATAAGAATTCTTTATGTTTTCGTTAACACAAATCAGTGGCTAGAGACTCAGAGAATACGAATTTATTTTTTAATAATTTGAGATCTCACGGATAAAAAGGAATCATTGAAAAATGTCAATAATTAGGACACTTACCTCAGTTGTCAAGGGTTTCCTCATGAATAAGGGAGACCTTCCAAGAATGTTAATTATTGACCAAATTCAATAGCAAAAGCTAGTCGGAAAAGATTCGATTAACTAACTCATCATTTGGATTCGAACGTTAAAAACACCATTCGAATCGAATCAATGTGATCTCGTTTCTATAAAATCTTTGCTCACTTTATTGGAATCAATAATCTTCCTAAGCAAGGTATCATTTGCATTTGACCTAGTTGATTTTGAACATGATCAAAGGATATGGTAGGTTTTTAATTTCAACTGTCTTGTGTCAGTCGGTTTTGAAACTAAATTCTTTATTTTTTTGCCCAAATATCACAATAACAAATTGGATCGAATGATACAATACCATAATTTCAAGCTCAATCTTGTAATTTTGGGATAACTAAAAGAAAATTCATATTCATAGTAGTTTTTTTCGCTTGTAATATTTAAGAGATTTGTAACAGATACAAATGGAATAAAAACAAAAAAGAAAGAACTTACTTAAGAGCTATACAATAATATGGCGAGAGTAAGAATTCATATAAACTTATACCGTATCATAGGTACAGTAATGTTCATCGATGCATGCTCCGTGGCTAACTTCCTTTTTCCGAGTTTTGCTTCCTTTCTACTGATATTTTGTGTGCCCATGACCGGAGAAGCAGTCGACGGTAGGTTAGCAAATGGCTGCATTCGTTTATGCAGTGACTGCAGCAGATCTGCGCTGCTAATCCAATCGGATCAAAGAATAAAATGGAAATGACCAATGAGAGCGCGCGGCTGCTATTCTCGCTGCCTAAAAGAACGCACTCGATGACAGCGGCGGGAGATTGCAGCAATTGTTTATCAAGCTGCTTCTATCAACTGCTCCGCGCGCCATAGATACATGACAGACGAGTAGAAACGAAACAAAATTCGGAAAAAATAAGTTAGCCACGAAGCATGCATCGATGAACATTACTGTACATACACATGGTAATACATTATAATAAGATAAGGTACGAAGCATCTGAGGAATGTTAATAAAATTATAATCATTGGAGAAAAACATTAGCAATAACATTATAAAAAATTCTTCGTTTCGCTTTAGTGTTTCAATGACAAAAAAATTTCCAATATAATAATAAGTAATACAATATATATGTCTCTCCTATTCTTATCATTATCAAATATCGTTTAAGTAGCTATTGAATAAGGCAATAATTCCCTGCAGTTAGACTTAATACAATTACCTTCTTCTCACGACTAACGATCATTTTTTAATACTCTTTTTTTACGCGGAGGACTGATCGCTAAATTGTTTTGCAATAGTTGTTTTCTTTCCTCCGCGAGTTGTTTTCGCTTACGAGAACGTACTTCCGTTTCTGCGTCAGCTTCTTCACCCGAAGATTCTGTGTCTTTGGAACCACCAGCCGTCACTGCGAACTCGTCGTCACGACACACTTTAACCTCCGTCAGTCCGCTGAAAAATTAGACATTAAATTAGACAATTAGACGTTAAAAAAATATGAAAATATTCTGAAATTCTATTGCGAAGAACAAGATTAGCTAGCCAATAAATATTGACATTACTTACATTTCATTTCTAAATAGTTCATAAACGTTTCTGATTTTGTTGACCTTAGTTAATCGTTGAACAAACTTTACATCGTGACTGATTACAATCAGTTGGAAATTCTTCTGATGCTTTGAACGGATGTTCACGATTCTGGAACAAACATGAACAATAATAATACAGAATAAAATTTTCTACACCCTCTTGACGATGTTAAAAAATATTTTTCTTTTCACGATTAGTAAAATACTATGTAGTTGTTTTCGTATCTTCTCTGAGTTATTCATAGTGAGAAAATTATCTCCGTTCGATATTCGATTCAATTCGTTAATAATCACAAGTTTTGTCCTAGTACAGTCACCAGTTCACACAAATACATCATAAATAAGGAAACCGGACAGTTATATTGAGTATCATTAATTAGACTCACGTGGCAAGTGCCTGGGCTAAGCTGGTCATGTTAATTTCATCGAGATTTGTAGTTGGTTCGTCGAGTGCAAATATACCACAGTTTTTAGCGAATGTTTCAGCTAAGGCCATCCTTATGATGATCGATGCAAGTACCTGAGTAACATTTAATTAGAAAATTTTTATTTCAACTAATTCGAGGATATACTCAAGCGTAATAATCTACATTATCACTATTCAGATTCACCGGCTACTCAACGATGTTTAAAAAGTGATATTCTCATCATTTGTAACAGATTTGATTCTTTTGTTACCTTTTGCCCTGCGCTGCAGCGTCCTTTCATGTCCATGATTACTTTTTGCTTCTCTTGAACGACTTTGTAATTATAAGTTCTTCTTTTATCACCCATTCCAGCAGTCCTCTCTGTTTGTATTTTTATCGCTGTGGTATCCTTACCCTTATAAATAAGTTCCCACAGTCTCTGTATGATTTGATTTACCGAGTCCATTCGTTCGGCGTGATATTCAATAATTGCCTTATCTAAAGCTGTCGTATATGCGACCAGATTGTCTATCGCTTCTTCTTGCACCTGGTACATGAATTTATTCAACATATGTAGATATGAGCAGAGATAATCATGGTTCATATTATTTCTAATTTTCTTCTGATAAGTGAAACTTTACACAGAAAATTGATCATCTAAATATCCCAATGTGAAACGAATGAATGAATACTTTCAAAAGTCATTTACTATTTTATACTCACAACAATCTTTGCACATTGGTTTATGTAGTTCTTCAGAGCAAATCTATTGATGTCTTTATTTAATTCCTCTTTCAATTGCTCGATGTTGCGTACAATTTCATCCTGACCGCCTTGCTCTAGATTTTTCTGAAGCAAACAAATACCAATAAATAAACGATTTCTAATTACTCAAAAGCCACAAAGACTCAGAGGTCATACCTCTCGAATAAGAAGTTGTTCCTCCTCGTTCAATTTCTTCTTTTCTTCCATCAATTGGCGGTGATTCATGTTCCCTAATTTTTCCCTCAACTCTGTAATCTCACTTAGAAGAATTTCAGCCATTGCAGTCTTCTGCTTGAGTAGCATGTTGTCGTTCATATCTCGTTTACGAGTCTCTTGCTTCGAAATCTGACTCAATATCTCATTAATTTCGGTCGAAACTTTGGTCTTGTTGTTTTCCAACTCTTCAATCTTCTTCTGATACTTTTTCATCTCCGCTTCGGATCTCCTCAACGAATCAATGACTCCTCGACGAATGCAGCTATCAATTTCTGATTGAATACTCTTCAAATCATGTAGGCCCCTTGATTTCTCGGCAACCAATATTCGTTCATTTTCCAATATCTCGTGATGCTCTTTCTGTAGTTACAAAATCAGAAACATTTACTAATAGCACAAAAACGAAAAAAAAAAAAACATGATTGACGATTATTTAGTCAGATATGAAAATGTGGTCAAAAAAATCATTATTCATTGATCGTAAACATGTATCCACCTTTGTCTTCTGTAGTAAGTTATCTTTGGATTCACACTGCTGATTAACAGGACCTAATTGTTTCTGTAATTCTTGAACATTCTCTCGGAGAGACACTTCTTCGGCGTTTAAATCTTTCAGCTTATCTTGCAACTGTTTGAGCTTCTGTACTTCGGACGTCATTTTCAACTGTTGTTCGACAAGCTTGTTTCTACTTTCTCTAGCATTTTGGAGTTTATCGTTATGCGAAGTAAGCGACGATTGCAGCTTTTCAATATTCTTACGTATTTCACTCAACGATTTTCTCAACGATTCTTGTTCGGCTTGAGCTTCTTGCATTGACTTATCACCAACTATTAGGAAATGAAACAATTCAAATTTAATACCAGCAATCAATTTTTATAAGTGTGAATATTTGTACGAAAATCAAATTAAATACTCTAGCAAATGAATTCACCTTTGTTAGACAGACGCCCTTTCACACGAGCAATAGATTGATTCAGTTTCATTACTTCGGCTGAATGCTGATCCCATAGTGCTGCATCGCCGACAATATCCTTGCACTGTGCTAGCTTACTTTCTGGTTCAGCAATTTGAAGTTGTAGGATCTCAACTTGCTTGTGAGATTCTGATAACTTCTGTTTCAGATCACGCAAGTCATTTCTAGTTTTGAAGAAATCTTTAATTAATAATCAGACAATCTTTGTAAATTGTAGCAATAAAGAAAAAACCGTTCAACTTTATCGCTTCTTACTTCAAATTCTTTAAAGTGTCTTCTTCTAGCTGTTTAGCTTTTGTTACAAGAGGCTTCATTTCCAGCAAACTGTGGTAACGTTTTTGTTGAACTTCTAATTGTTTTTCATAAGTCTTCAATTGATTAGGATATTTGTTCACTTCTTCGTTCAATTCTGATTTAAATTCCTCAATTTCCTGTTGATTTTCAAAATCGCGATGGCAGAGCGGGCAACATCTGTCGGTTTTCTTTATGTAATCTTTATACGCCACACTTTTGTAAGCATAGAGTCCTCTCGAGTCCTCTAAATCTTGTACAGTCTTTTTAGCGTGTAGTAAAACTTCGTCGTACTCTTTGCCGTGGCATATGGACGATATTTGATCCTGTATAGCTGAAGAAAAAACAACTTTTATTCAGAATATACGCAAACTGCTAAATTTCTGCTACTAGGAACAACAGAATTTTCTTAATTGCAACACATCATGCTTTACTATCAATAATCTCGATTGTATTCAAATAAAAAAAAACAAGAATATCTCAGGTAAAACATTTCTAGCGATATAAGAAATTGAAGAAAATCAGTTATCACCTTCAAGCTCAGCATTTTTGTCTTGTAATTCACGTTCTTGATGTTTTTTAGTAGTTTCCAAAGTGGTCAACTCGCGTTGTTGCTTTTGCACTTTGTAATTCAATTGTTTGATCTCTTCGCTCTGAAAAGGATTATTTGATGAATAGTCTAACACAGTCAGCGGATGGCGATTACTTGCAATATCTTTGATTACCTAAATATTTCAACTTACAAAGCTTTCCTGTACTCGATTGAGCTCACGTTTCAAGTTCGTTTCTGGTAAGACTTCGACATTCAAAAGCATCTTCAAGTTGTCTTGATGTTTGTTTTTCCTGATTAACAAATTCTCATTTATTTATATTCATTTTTTTGTTTCTTTGCGTTTTTTACCGAAGACTTCAAAAGATTCATCACAGCGACTACTCACAATTTTTGAATTTCCTTCTCTTTTGCCGCTAAAGAAGATTTCAGCAGATCAAGTTCGGCATGTAATGAACTTTGCTGCTGAAGTAATGTCACTTGCTCGTTCACCTTATCTAAACTCAATTCCATTACATCGCGCCTTTTTATTTCCTCTTCTATTTTTTTTTTCATTGCATCTCCGTCGAAACTCGCAGCAAGGAAATCTACTCTCGTATTTGCTTCTTGTAATTTTGAATCTATCAGTTCTAGATTACTAGCCAATGTGTTCACCTGTGAAAATACATACGCTGTTCATCACATCTGCCAAGTTGAACAATAATCTTGAAGTTTCATGTCAGAATAGATTTTTTCGACGTACTCGGAATATATTTCATGTTTCGATCAGTTTATACATTGAAATGCAGTTAATTATGTGGAATGTTACGATTGAGAAAAAGAGAAGAGATTGAACACACCTCGTCTACTTGAGAACGCATTCTGCCTGCTTCTTTTCGTTTTTCAGCAATCTGTTTCTTGAGCATAATCATTCCTGATTCAAGCTTTGATTTCTGATCTCTTGAATCATCCAATTCTTTTTGTAATTGTTTTTCGATAGTTTGATGCTCGAGGGTTTTATCTTTGATGCTCTTCTCCATTTCAAACAATTTTCTCTCCAATTTATCCAAGCCAACAGATGCCTCTGTGAAGAAATAGAATTCAAAAACCTCAATTTCATACTCGCAATAAAATAATAAAAAGTTGAAAATAGTACATTAAGCCACAAGGGACGAAAATTGAACTTCCGTCCCTGCGTGTCATGATTCCCTCGGCTTCGCCTCGGGAATCATACCACGCAGGGATGGTGTTCGATTTTTGTCCCGTGTAGCTTATACTTTTTTTCTTCATAGCCGGTCGAAAGTACGCGATTAATTGTAGAAATGAAATCGTTATTATTCGTCCCAAAAGTTGAGGTTATGAGTTCGAGTTCGTTGTCAATGCCCGCGGCATTTGCAGCACGAGCGTCAGCGAGGGCTGCTGGCCGACGGCGGGCATTGACAACCAATATTTATCAAATTAATAAATTTGTTTGTCATTAAAATCAACTGAGACAACTTGAATATTTTGTGACAGTTTCTTTATCATATTTACAGTAACTCATTGTCAGACAACTTGAATATGTTATGATTATTAACTAAGACAGCTTGAATGTGTCTCAGATAATTTTGATGACGAACTAATTTATTGAAATCATGATAAATTATTGACTGTCGATGCCCGCGGCATTTGCAGCACGAGCGCTAGCGAAGAGGATATGTTCATATTCAAAGACTTATAACCTCCGTCGCTCACTAACTTCCCTCCCGCATTGCGTCTCTTTCCTCCCGGAACACAGATGGCGCGCGGTACGTTTCAGCAAGGAGTGAAAGACCTACTTTCCTCTGCCAAATCAGGGACGGAAATACGTACTTTCGACCGAAGTATGAAGAAATAGTACATTACGATACGAGTATGGAAAGGCTTTTTTGACGAAACGAGAGGTTTACGGCACGAGCCGAAGGCGAGTGCTGTAACGAGTGTCGTCAAAAAGCCTTTACGCACAAGTTTCGTACAAAATTTTTCATCATGAGAGCCGAGAAATCGCGACGAAGTTGCGATTTTGAGGTTAGAATGAGGAAAAGGAAATTACTTCCAGTTTCCTTGTTTTTTCAAGTTTGTCTTTGTTTTGTACACGATATTCAAAATACAATAATTAATTATTGTTGTACCTGTCTCTGTTATTTCAGCTCCGACTCCCTCCAGGCCCCATTGAGTTAACATTTTATTTAAGTTACGGTTTCGTAGAGCGATATTTTTTTCCTGTGCTTGAGCCTGTTGCTTTAATTCTCCAATCGACAATTGCTGTTTGCCAATAATGACTTTTAACTTGCTTTCCTCATTGGTAATCTCTTTCAATTTACTTTTCAGCTGGAATTTGTACAAAGTGATGTTATTTTTTTAATGGAAAAGTTGCAAGAATTTTTTTAGTCGAAAATGAGTATCCTTGTAATTCGAACTTACGACTTCCATTTCACTCTCCATTTCAGAAATTTTAGTATCAAATGCAGCAATTTCTTTGTACAGTTCGTCTGAGGTTCCCTCATGCAGAACTTTGATATTTTTCTTCAACTCCAGAACTTGGTCTTTCAACCCCACGTACTCCGTTTTCTTTGATACTGTAAATGAGATATCTCTGTTTATTTGGTCTTACTGTATAAATTAAAATTTGATCATCAACGTTGCTCAATAATCAAGATGAAAATCAATTCTTACCTTTTTCTGCATTCAAGTTTAGGTAATGCGTTTCAGTGTGTTGAAGCTCCTTCATTTTCACATTGAGAGGATTCATTCTCTCCATAATTTCGTTAACTTTTTTAATAGATGCTGCCAGTCGTTTTTCAAATGTATCGAGACTTTTCTTCTTCCGCCTAGCTTCTTCAAGAACGCCTTTCAGCCTTTCTTGTCGTTCCTTTGAAACGCGAAGGTCAGTCTTCAACGTGGTATTGTACTTTCTGATCTTTTCCACTGCCTTGTTATACTTGTCTGAATCAAAAATCTGGTCGAATCTCTCTTTCAACTTTTTTCCATCCTCTAATGGCCACGTGGAGTCTTCTTGATGACAAAATATAACGTAATTCAAAATTGGCTTCGTCACTCCTAATAGTAATCCCATTTCAACATCCACGTCCGCACACCGATGGCTTATCGCATCCCTCTGGTTTCCAACAAGAAGAACATTTTTTCAACATCTCAATACCGAATTCATATCAGTAAAATAACATCATCCCCATCAATATATTCAGTTCTCACCTGTCCAGTGTCTTTGTCGATTCGCGACAAAGTGGTATCCAGAGTTTGAAATTTTTTGACATGCTGTTTTTGGGTACATTCGATCCTTCTTGATACAGTCGCACGGTTTCCTTTTGTGTCAACTATTTCAACTTTGACTAAGCCCTTCACCTGATTTCGTAAGTAAAA
Organism: Ametastegia equiseti; assembly: GCA_963989295.1. Taxonomy (NCBI): domain Eukaryota; kingdom Metazoa; phylum Arthropoda; class Insecta; order Hymenoptera; family Tenthredinidae; genus Ametastegia; species Ametastegia equiseti. Next base: position 8,881,450 of record OZ022390.1, on the reverse strand, counting down.
GAATTATGCAAATCGGTAATTTGAGGAGATTGTTGAGATAGGGAATAACTAAATTCCTATTTAAAATTCTCAATTATGACACAGCCATCTTGGAAAGATATTTCAAAAATACAAGTGTACATCTATAATTGCTCTACAAAGCGCTTCGATCGATATCTTTGTTTTCAAATAAGCAGCATCGAACCGATAAATAACTGTGTGGGCAGCAAATTTCGAGCCCGGATCATTTCTTTGCAAATTATTCATGAATGAATAGCAGCAGTGATTTTCCACTTCCCAAGGATAGGATACCTGGTTCCGGCTATCTTTAGTTTTCTTTTTCAAACAATTCAGAACAAGTTTTCTATCAGTTAAATATAAAACATGTTGCTTTGGCTGTATATTGAAAATGATTCTTGCGATTTAGCGAATCTTCATTTTTAATTATTTGATTTTTCTTATCTAGTCAAATACTCAATGCTGTGCAATTTGAGACTTATGTGAGTGTCTGAAAGTTCATTACTGTGTCCAGTTAATGGACCGAACGATAACAAACATTTATTCAACAGCCGAAAAAGACAAAGAAGCAGAAAAATAGAAAGAGAGGCATCACCTCTAACTGATACTCACCGAGCACTCGCTAGTCAGCAGGGGATCATGAATGAACGAGTTAGTTTTTCCGGTACCAGAACCAGGAGGAAATTCTCCGGTTGTAGCATACTTGAGGGCCTCGATGATGGTCGTTTTTCCAGTTCCGTTTGGGCCGATTATCAAGGACAAGGGATGGCTGAAATTTATCGTTTGCAGCTCCGCGTCTTCGCCTGGACCAAAATTGCGGATACCACGAATACCCAGTCTCCGTATTCTCGACATCTTGATTGTTTAAACCTGCTCTGTTCGGAATATAAACAAATATATGTTATCCTGCATAATTACACTTTGCCAAGGTCAATAGCCTCCAAATAGTAAAAGTTTCAACAATACACGACATTTATTCGTAAATATAGTTAGAATAACGGCGACGTATCAATAACTGTGTAGAATATGTCGAGGACGTGCAAATCAAGTTCCTGGGATGGAAACTCTTTGCAAACAGGGATCAGTACATACATGTGACTAGTCTGTCAGAACCACTTGTCGCATTTTCAAACCAATGACTAAAACAAAGACGAATTATCGCAAAGCTGGGCGACTATGACCGGCAAAATGATTCGCATGTGGCAGAGTTGTTCATGCAGAGAAGACTTTGTAGTGAAATTGATACAGGGGAATCGGAAAAATTGAAAAGTCAAGAAAATTACTTTAAAATAATGGAAAGTTGTCGTTTTTGCATAACTCTTTAGAACGTTGACGAATATCGTCTTCATTCGAGGTATGTAGGTACGAATGTATACTTACGATAATCGGATGTCACCGGTACTCTTAACTCTAGCTGTACATACTTCTCGAATCGCAAAAGTAATTTTTCTAGACAGTGAGCAACGATTTTATTGATAATAATCGCAATTCCGTTTTGACAGTTCCGTTCAACCCACCGGTACTTGGCACTTGCACTTATCGGTCTCCTCAAGGTTAAGGAATTCTACGCGATGCCGCGCATTTAGAATAATATACCAATTTGGCACGTTCGGCGCTCAAACGTAACCGCAGTGATTTCACGCTCCTTATTGGCTCAGCTTCGGACAAATTCTGTCAACAGCCAATACGAAGCGTCAAATCACTGCATTTGCGTTTACGCATGCGTCTGCGTTTAAGCCTTGTGCAAACGTGGGGAGCTTTCCAATGAGAGCACAGTGCGACACAGTGTCAACATTTCCAGTGAAAGCAACCAATCCAGGCAAAGGAATACACCACAAATGTTGACACTAGCTGCATTCGTTTTACACAAATCGGACTACCTGCACTGGAACTTTTCAATTGGTAGTTGCAACGCAGAACGCATGATTTGCGGTGCCTCGTTGGCTTAGTTCTGAACAAAGGACTGTCGACAACCAATAATGGCACGTCAAATCTGCGTTAGCGTTCGCGGTAATTCCTACAATCGTGTTCGTACTTTTTAGCCAATGAGGAAGCTCGATTTTTGTCGTCAACGTAGGCATCGCTAGGTGATGTGATACGGCCTTGAGTCCTCCACAAAACTAGTCCAAAATAAGCGGACGTATGATCTGGACAAACAAAGTCGCGGTAAAAATATGAAATGACACGTTGGACGAATACGATAATCATTTTCTCTATTTAAAAAAAAAACTGTATTAGATAGTGATGCAATGGCTATGGCGTGATTCTAGCAAGTTTCACGGTTTGTGTAGATACAAATTAACTTTGACACACACGCGGACACTAACTAAAGTATTTATTTACCATATTATGACAATAGATAAATACAACACATAATAGAAAATAAATATTTAATCATTTCTTACATTGTGACATCTTATCACACATCTCCCATTCTCCGTCTCGTATTACCATTTTTATTGAATAAATCTAGCAAAACAGTTCCCTAATTTTCTTTCAATCGTTATAAACAAACGTTCTTACATTATTTACATCTGTGCGAATATATTATAACGTTTGTACAAATACATATAGTGTACATTCATGTATGGTAAGTGACGAGAAAATGCATTCATTTCACTCACGAGTATATCCTATTTGTAAATAAACATTTAATGCCGAAAGAATAAAAAGAAAAAAATTTCACAACTCAATGAATTTGGGATATTTTTTTTTTTTCACCACGACACATATCAAATCCATACAATGTTCATCGAATATAATACAATTTTATTTTATAAAAATATAAACATAACGCATGTACAAACACATAAAGCCATACACGAAACTGAACAGGAAATGAAGCTTATTTCGTTAATTCAAGTTAGTTAAGACCACGAATGCTGGGGCTGAATGACTGGAATATGTTCCTACCGAACATATCGCCTTCTCAAGCTGGTCAGCCATTTCGATTACTCGTGTAAACAAATCTTTGAATAGATCGATGAAGTAAAAACTTAACAGTTTCATTGAGAATAAAAATTACGCAGAATATAAATACTACCGTTCAACTTTCCCATAAATAAATTTGTCGATGCTATTACTTGGTATGGAGTAAAATAAATATGTAATATTCACACTCCTATGCCTCATCCTGTATGCAAAAAACCATTGCGAGCATACGTAGTTTAGTACGTAAAAACCGAGTATCATTTCAATGGTAAAATACTTGAAAGGGTATCTGAATCCGTTGGAATACTTGTGCCAGACTATAACACGTTTGCTCATAAGTAGATATAAGTTCTTAAGATACCTAGAGTGTGTATATGAATCAATAATATTGAACACCATTTTCTTACATTAATAGTGTTTTTCATTTGACTTCCGTTCTATTACTTGCTACAATTCGGTGCGTAAATATCATATAGTATTACTCGTCATGGTTACACAATAATGTCGCATATATGAGATAGACTATCCTGTGTATATTGTATACAAATTAAATACTATTAGCTAAGTGAAAAAAATCTCTGTACCGTAGATGTAGGATAATAATTTTTTTATCGAGGCTAGAGCATGGCACCGTATCATCATCTTTATTATAATAATAATAAATAATCGTTTGGTATAGTATTGGTGTACTATTTTTGGCAGTATTATCTTTAGCCAGAGCGGTTTCGGTTCGCTCTAGGCTTACATTAAAGCATCTTGTCGGGTGGGGTATACGTTTTATGGCAATGGAAGAAATGAGCTATTATCACCTATGGTATGACAAAAGAGTCGCAGCCCACAGCAGTCTTTGCCATATCCAATGCGGCACTCTGCAGGGTCCGAGACTCACTATAGCTCCTGCCACATGACGCATCCAATCCCATAGTCCCCATGGTGCATGGCCACCGTTAACATAGAGAACGTATGTAAAGCCATCTTTACACTTGCCATGGATTGAATAATAATACGGTAGGAAGCTATGCAGTCGAAAATGACATCTTTGATAAAATAGTATCGCAGGAGCGTTGCTCGAAAGTACGTGAAGAAATACAGCCTTCACGGTAGAACGCTCTGGTGCTGTAACATGCGCCAATAACTGTTCTAGTAGAAGAGAGGCTATGCCGTTACGTCTGTAAGCACGTCTTACACCTAAACTTAAAATATATCCGACCAACGATTCGTCATCAAGACTAGTGCACAAAATACCACGATCTTCTTTGTTCACTTTCCAGTACGGTTTGATCTCTGCTACAATCAATCCAATTATCACACCACCGTAAACTGCGGCCAATGCATAAAATCGTGACGAACTTGTTATTTCTTCGTACCACGTGTATGGGTAATCTGAATCAGAAGTAATAAAACTCACTGTTAAACTACGTGCTAATAATTATCAATTTTTGTCAGGATTAAGGGGAAATGAAACACGATGTTAAAAAGCCATTTTCAAAGGCAAAAACATATTCCATCGATGGAAAATTGATTGATAATGGCTATAAAAAAGAATAGAATGAAGGACATGATACTCTTCAATTTTTGAAAATCGACTGCAAAGATTTACAGATTGTTTATCAAAAGTTGTGATCTGTTGAACTCCTCATCGAGTTTTGAATATTGAGGAGTATCATATCCATTGTCCAATTCTTCTTTATCGCTGTTATCATTTCCACATTGATCGGATATATTTTTGCTGAGGAAATAAGTTTGGAAGATTTCAAGTAGACAATCGTGTTTCACATCCCCTTAAGGGAATAAAGCTTACCAGAAATACAATCGCCATTGTAGTTCTGGTCTCTTGAATATTTTGAAGATGGGTTTATGTGTGAGCTTGAAGTTTGTAAGTTTAAGGCAACAGAGTATTCTAAAAAATGCACTACTTGGAAAATAAATTTTTGTTACACTTGCAGAGCTCCTAGTGGACCGATTGACCAAATAGAGTGAAAAAAGTGAGTCACAAGGTCAGAAAGAGACTGTCAGTCAGAAAAAATCATTCAGACAAAAGTGAAATAGTCGAAAAAAGGTAAATTCCTCTCATAAGAGAGTTTGGAAGATGAGTTTCTCGAAAGAAGTGATTAGAAGTGGAAAAAGGGTTCGACTAGAAGACCGCTGATTGCAAAACATGTATAAACCTTCAGCCCTTGAGACTCCAAATTTCCGCGGGCTATTTTGCTCCACTAAATATTTCAGAGAGGGTTTCAAACTTCAGCTCTGATTTTATCAGACTTCGAAATGTGAGTTTTGCTTTTATATTCAACACCCATAACACTTTGAATAAAGATTTTGGTTTTGGTTATGATTTCATCCAAATTTCAAACAAGGGTTTTGGTTTGAATCCCATAGAAACATGCAATCAGGGTTTCAATTTCAAACAAAAATTCCATATGAAATTCTCGTTTGGTGGTCTGACTAAATTTTGAATAACGATCTTGTGACCACACAAAAGTATAAGTTAAAAGATTGTGATAAAAATTTTTGGTTTCATAAGTTCTATTCAATATCCGTTCTATTTCTACCTCTAATTGCCAAACGCATAAGGATCAACAGCAGAATATGCGATGTTTAGCAGTTGCCCGGAAACTGAAACCCTCTACTCTGATTCTATTACATTACGTTTCCATTAAGAGATTGAAAATATAGATGTTTCAGTCTCTATTAGATTCTAATGTTGAACAATATTCTCCGTTCCATTTGCATGAAAATAATGAATAAGTTTATGACTGGCGTGAACGAAAGAAGTTGAGAAACAAAAAATGATTCTTGCTGGATAAAAGCTCAGGACATAAATGGAATTACTTCAATTAAACTGTATCGTTCTTCCATCTGTGGTTGAAATGATTTCTCTAAGCCACTGGAAAACCCATTACTATCAATTACCAGGTATTGTAATGATTCACGTTGAACGTGACAGCGATCAGCTGATTCTGGGAATCGTCACGTTGCGACTATCTCGAAGGTGGATAGTTAAGAAACGGGATTTATTACCTATGGGAAACCAATCTTCGCACAGGGCTCGAACCTCTTCCAAATCCTCGGGACACAAAAACCGAAGTTGAACATCGCCCAGGATGCAAAGGGGCACCGTGACGGCGGTGTGTTTTGATGTATTCTCGTTCCCATTGCACTCCGTAGATACCGAACAGCATAAGCCGCTATTCTCGGCCTGTTGCTGATTGTACCAGTTAAAGGGCGCAGCCATTAGGGCAACACACTTGCAACCAGATACGAGAAACACGCATTTTATAAATTGTTTCAAAAGAAATTCTATCACGTATTATATAAATATTTTCCAGTAAACACACCGCAGACAGCAGACATCTTATTTTTCTGTTATTTCTTTTTTATTATTCTTTTTTTTACGTCACAGACGTCCATTGAAGATAAAACATCTCCTAGAATCAATCCGACTACGGGATGAACGGACCATACAAGTCGTTCCATCTGTTGTTTAATTTCAAATTTATTTACTTACTTATTCTCGATTTTACAAAAATATCAACAATACGAAAGTTTTGATAAAAAAAATACAGCATTATTTCACGAATACCGAGCTTCGGAACGATTTGTCAATCGGATAAATAGTTAAATATCGAATGAATGCTGGATGTGCGTAGTGTCGGTAACGTAGATCGCTATAATATATTTTGTACAAAACAGAGTCAGCCAATTGGCGATTTGGAAAGAATGGGGGAGTTTCTAAAAGTGTTCTAAGAGTGTTCTAAAAACAATTTATTATAATTCGATTGGCTAACTCTATTCGAACTTCACCGCGGTGGTTGAAATCGTTGAAATCAATTCATCCGTGCTGGCTAGATGTTAATGCGTCTACAAACTTGAATGAACATTTTGCCCATAAGGTATTTGTTGTTTTGTATTCTGCTGTGTTCTGTCTGTTTATTCTCGAGTAGTGGTCTGCCAATGGGATTTACCATATAAATTAAACAACACATGATATTTGGATAGAATTGTAAACGGAAATTCCGTGACAGGAATCGTGTTGACGTATCAAGGAAATGTCATTTTCGCAGGTCGCTCGGTATGGCAGGAACTCAATTACGTGTTAAGACACAAATTTCGAACAATATTATTTCGAGGTTAGGTGACTAAAATTTACGACATGGCATACGAGATAATAACAATTATGATAATAATTTTGTATGTAAGGTGAACTGGATAACGCCCACACACGTATGTCCATATTCCGATAATCACTTTTATTAATCGAAGAAAAAATCGGGTTTATTTATTCCGGTAGGGAATTTTGCGATAAATAACTAAACGTCAACTGCATACGACAATTCATTGTATTGTTCAACTCAATTGTAACTTACCACCTCCTGTCAAGCAGCACCAGGTGATACCGTATGAGATTTTCTTATTCGACAAGAAACACTTAGTTCTATTCTAATCGACACACAACATATGCTTCTATAAAGATTTATGATCTCGTTAACCATGTATGATATTTTCCTGTTCTCTGACCAGCCAAGACACGACGCTATAAAAAACTTGGCTAACAAGACTCATAGATCGTAATCAAAGTGACGAAAGATAGTATATCATGTTTCGTAAATAAAAATAATCTCATAAACTTTGATCGGTAAGGAGTAAAAGGTTTTCTCACTTTGACGTGATATTGGATGAGAACAATACCGTTTACGTGCTCACGCTCTGCTGGTTATCTCTAAGTAAAACGAACATTGATTCAATATCTATATGGTGGAATTCGCAGCTTGTATTTTCCAGGTTTTACATATGCAAAAATTGAATGCATTAAATTGTTCATTTTCAGCTGAGATCGCGAGTCGGAGATAAGAGAATTCACAATAACACCTATTATCTGTGTATCTAATCGCCTTGAACTGTTCAGACCTTTGCATAAAGCATGTATAGCGAGCAAAAGCCTCAGCTAACATGTTCAATTTGGAATCATACATAACACCAGTTATACTCAGCTATGTTGAGAAGTATGTTAAAAACTTCAAGCCCGAACAGTCCCAGGTTTGTATTGCGTATGATTCTGCCCTCGTCGTCGCCTAAAAAAACTTCAGATCAAATCAAAATACGATCTTCAGAGGTCCGATTGAGTACTCAGAGAATTTCCACTGGTTATTAGCAATTCAAATTGCTAAAGCAGTTTCAAATCCTGTTAATTTTAGCTTTTGCTGTATCGTCGGCAGTTTGGAGCAATTTTTGCTTGAATATATTTGATACATTTTATTTTATCGCAAGTCGTTTAAACCTTTGATGTATCTTTGACAAGATCGCCACATGAAGGCAGATTGATTTATGATCAAGAAGTTTTGAGCAAATTATTATTACAGTCTGTGTTATAATTCTACAGGTTTCATTGTGGGGTGGAGATGCCTCGTTTCAAAATCTTGACTTACGGCTAGAAGTTTTAGAAGAGCAGCTTAATCTTCCATTCAGCTTTGTTAGTGGACATATTCATGAACTCCTCATTCATGTCCCCTGGGTCAAGATTACCTCCGAACCAATCGTAGTTACCATCAATACTATAGGTAATGATAGTCATAACTTTTACCCAGATTTGAAATATCATTTATTTTATCACAGTACTGCTCATGGGTTTGAGATCACTATGCAATTTCTTAGGTGCAACAAGAAGTTCAAACGTTGTAGAAAAAAGTTTGGAAATTATTTCAATAACTAAAGAAAAGAGGCTATTCAGAGCATTTTGTTGAATACCTATTTTCATGAATTTCTTTTCTCCGTCACGAGGTGATTTTGTAGATTTTCTTCACTTTTCTTAAACGTAGTGCAAATTACTAGAATTACTGTCTACTACATGTCTGTAAAAGTATTCATCTCTCATGTGATCATTTTCAATTTGTTATCTTGTTTTCCATTTCAGAGTGTATCTTGAAGCTCAAAGATGAAAACCAAGCGGAAAGTTCTGTGCGTAAACCACAAAAGAAGAAGAAGGAGCAGAATGAGTATTGCACATGTTATATTTCTCCCTATCTTATTATGAATTGACAATCACACCTCCTGCATATTTATTCTTATTATTTACTTGATAAAATACTTTAGAACAAAGTAAAAACCAATGCCTTTGAAAAATGAAATGCATCACGCTAAACGATGAAGCTTCTTCTGCAAGCATTTCATGCTAATAAATTGTATTTCTGACTTGATTGAATCTCAAATATTGCAAAACTGTTTTGTCAAACTCATGGGTGCTCACTGAAATTCTTCAATAATAGGGAAGAAGCACCTCCTGGATATATCAAGAGCATGGTGACAAAAGTCGTAAACAATATAACGATCAATTGCAATAATTTGATACTCAAATATGTCGAGGAAGACATAGTTCTGAGTGTGAATATCAGGTTCCTCAGTATGCAGACTGTCAATAATAAATGGGAACCAGCATTTACAGGTGGGATCGATACTATCTATCTCCTCATTTCCGGTGAAACATTATAACTCTGTACGATGAAAAGAAATTAGCTCCAAAAATCGACAATAATTATAAAATACTTTTTCAAACCTCACAGATGTTAGCAGCTACGAAGTACTCCTTAGAAAAGTCATAACGATACAAGACCTGACTTTATGCTTAGATAAAATGGACGCATCTGGAAAAATAGAAGTTTACCAGGTAAACGTGTTTCGATTGAGTAAAAGAATCAATGACGAATAGTGTAAAAAATTGAATTCACAGCATTAGGATAATATACAAGAGGCATTTTAGATCTCCAATGAGAATGGTTTTTACTTTCTACAGGATCCTGTTCTATATCGGTGCTCGATGATGCTACGACTTATAGTCAACTATCACAGTAACACTGCAAAACAAGCCTCGGTCACTAGACTCGATCTTCACTGTGAAAAAATGGAGTTCAGTATAACAGAACAGCAGATTCCTATGCTACTAAGATTGATAGCGCTGATTTTGGCTTTGCAAACTAAAATGCTGCCGTCCAGCAAGGAAAGAGCATTGATATCATCCGAGGATAGTATGGAAAATGAACACGACGGTAGATATATTATTGATTGTTGTATAACATTCGTGATTAGTAGGTTTCAAAGATTCGCAGTAATTTATTTTTGCCTTTTTTCCAGATGACTCTGAATCCGACACTGGCTCTCAGCAAGAAGGTGGAAGTTGGGCTGGCTGGGCTTGGAATATGGTTCCATCTTTATTGCCAGTTCATTGGGACAACGATTGGTCCAGTGAACAGCTTATGGCATATACTGGTCATACTATACACATGGGTTTCTATGTCGATGATGCGACTGTTACTTTCAAGGTGAAAGATCATCGCTCTTTATTAAATGGATCGGTATTTCCCACTCAGAGAAATTGAACATAAGTTCAAATCATTTTATTACTCTAGAGTTTATTTCATACCAAAGGGTCGATCTATCTCGAAATCTGGTGTAAAATTCTTTGTAGAATCTTTGAAATCATGTGAAATCTTTTGAAATCTTCTAATATCATGCAAAATCGTTTAAAATCCCTCGAAATCGTAGGGAAATCTTTAAACAAGCTTTCGGAGTCATTTGGGATGGCTAAAAATCTTCCGAACCTTTCAAAATTATGTAAAATCATTAGGAACATTCGAAATTATTGGAAACTTTTCAACTTGTATGAAATCTTTTGAGATCTTCAAATATTGAAAACTGGAATATGCCAAAATTCATGATTAATTGGATGAGAGGACAAGAATTGATAAATCATAAAAATATAGACAATGGACAGCGTGAAGGAGCAACTATTCTACAAACCTCGAAAGACTAGATATAAATCGTTTCTGTCTTTGAAATTGAACGGCGTTGTGATAGATGTATTACATCAAGACATGACCTGGACTAGTATGCAGGCTGGTCTGGGCAGCGTGCATCTTTTTCCTAGAGGATCCTGTAGCTGTGGTCACCTAGAAGTTATAGACGGAGCACAGGTTTGATAATAAACATGAGCTTTGCCTCGATAAATTCTTGAGTAATTATTAGCTTGAGTGTTTCGTTATTTATTCAATATTTTCTCATCTTTGCAGCCACCTTTATACATGTCCGCTGGTAAAGTTGGAAACAATCATCTGAAAGATTCTTTATTCGATGACGAAGCTGTGGAAAATAAGGGAAAGAAAAGGGTTTACAAACATGGTATCGACTATCATCTCGCCACTGTTTCCGGTAAAGTTTTATCACATTAGTAATCCAGTCACTGGCCAAACCAGACTCCAAATTTTCATATCTAACGACAATTTCATGTTTCAGTGGAAAGTTTGCTAGAAAGATGCCCTGCGTTTGTAATGGACTATATCTATCTCATTGAATTACCTGATGATATTACTCCGGAAAAATTTGCCGAATTTAATTCAAACTTCGAATATAGGTAACATGTTTATCTAAAGTCTTTCGAACAATCTTTACATGACTTGTTTCAGCAAATATAGAAGATTAATAGTAATAAATGAATTGAATTATCTTATACGTTACTTTTACTTACAGTAATTTTCACGAGCACAGAGTAGTGCGTTATATTATCGGTGAGCTGACTGTACGAATGTGCTCAGGGCTCTTTCATCGTGTAGAAACTGTTAAACAAGCTGCTATGAAGTACGATTACGCACCTTACATTGTTCCAAAACCTGGTACGAAAATTGTATATTTTGTTTACCTACTTGGGATTTTCAAAGCACAAGAATATCTGGATGAATAAAGCTCACAGGAAAAAATCTAACGAAGCTTTTGAGGTCGGAGAAAATAAGCTTTTCAAAGCTCTTTGTGCAATACTTTAGCGATTTTTTTTCTGTGGAGTTATTCAAGCTTTTGTGTGGAATATTGTTTCTTAGAAAATTGTCCATAACTCGAAATTTTGCCAGAAAGTGTACGCAATGAAGAAAAGTTTGCAATTCCTGAATTCTGATGCGTGTATGTAAATTTGTTTACAATTTTTGATGAGTTTTTATTCTCGTCAGTCTGCGTGTAAACAAAAAAATGATGAACAAAATTTTGAAAACTTTCACATAAATCAGAAATCATGAATTACAAACCTTTTCATTTATGAAACTTTTTGGTAAGTAAGTGAATAAGTCAGTGAGTCGAGTTACATACAATTTTCCAAGACTCAATATTTTACAGAAAAGTTCAACAACTCTGAGAAAACAATCAAAATAAGCTATGAAAAGCTTGTTTCTTCTGCTTCAAAATAATTTCAGTTATTTTTTCCACGAGGTTTTTTCGTCGCTATAATATGCACTTTCTATATTCCGTTGAAATCCACAGTCATCTTGAATTTTGGGGTTCATCTTTACTCCGATTATTCAACTTAAATTATATTCCTGCAGAGCCAACGATTGACGAATTGCCTCCGGTCACAGTAGAAGAGTACGATGCTCTGAGAGAGAATATATCAATGGTCGAAATTAAACTAATATTAATCCAAGGTGCGATCGAGTTACAATTAGCCGATCACCAAATCACTGGCTTACCTCGGAAAAGAAAACTCGTAGAAAAAAAGGTATAACTATGCGATTAATAATATCAATAAAAATAGAACATACTGTCGGCTAAGCGAACAATTCCTCATTCATTTTTCAGACGGCGCCACTAACTCCCGCCCTATCAGATGATCCGGTTCTAAGCATCGAATGGGACAAACTGTTAATAGACATAGATCAACCGATGTATCCACATCGTTTGGTTGCCTGTGCTTGTAAGCAGGCCGAATTACCATCGAATATGTTGAACTCTTGTCACAGGCTTGTTAATGCAGCGGTAAGAATAATTTTCTTGAATTTCTTCAGAGTTAATCGAAATACGTTAGTTAACATCCTTGAAATCGTCAATTGTTAGCCGTGATTAATTACAAATGTTTATCGTCCTAGGCACATGGTGTGAAATGCCAACTCAATTTGACGAGCAATAGTCGAACGACAATTGTTATGCCTTTTGCAATTAGTTACTCCATGAAAATGTTACTTTATCCTCAATATTGGCTCAGCATGGATATGGCCCATGATTTTCACCATTTTCAAGTCGATGGTATCACGATAACTGGGACAAAAGTTAAACTCATGGTTGCGACTTCAATTGTAACGTCTGTTATCAATCCTGAGAATACAGTAAATCCTTTGATCTGCTCATCACTTTTCAACGACGCTTGTCAGGAAAAAGGTATCCATGTATAATATTGCAATTTAATTAGATACTTTGAATATTTGATATGAATTGATTTGAACACTGAAGATTAGAATTGAAAATGAAATGAAATTTCTTCTAATAGCATGATGGAATGTTTCATCTCATATTCTTACTTATTTATACTCTAATTATTGCATAGATCCCGTGTACCTGGAATTATGTTTGGAAGGTATAAGTGGAAAAAGTATATCGTCGATTGCTACAGTGTCAAATATACTCAACATATCTTCTATCAAAATATTTCTGCTCAATGACTTTCAACAAGCTTTCGTTGTTTCTGGCCCTGAAAGTGATCATCCGAGGTATGCTACAATTTTATATCTTTGATGATACGATTAAACTATTGCATAGAATTAATATAAACTCTTTAAATCACTCCTCAAAATTCTCTTTAATCGCAATCTAAGCTATCGCATCAAAACTCATCCCTTGAAATTTTGTATACAGTGAATTGGAGTCGAAACCGCTATTAACGGCTGTGGTACAGTTTTCGAAAGATCCTAACAAGCAGCTTCATCCGCCAATCCTCTCGTTCGAAGTCTCAGAGATCCGAGGCTCTCTGGATCCGCTGTTAACCCAGTGGCTACAGTATTGTCCGGTTTACTATAAATTAGATCAGCCGAATGTGCCTCAGCCTGAAATCCAGCATCAAACTTCCGGGGGCATATCTCCCGATACATCTATTCGGAAAAAGAATTTCCCAAGCCTGAGTCAGAGCGTTCACAGTTCTTCTGATAAAGATAAACGTAAATCTGGAATCACATTGGACGAATCTAATCCGCTATCTAAACCTGACGATCTCCCAAAGTCTGAGCAAAAGACTGAAACTGTATCATCTCAAACTGTAAGCATCTTACAAAACGTTATCCCAATCACGTTTTACGTATAATTTAAACGGAAATGGAACTGGAACTATAATTTAGAAGTCACGGGTAGTCAATTGAAACTCAAAAAGTTGATTGTTAGACTTTGAAATTCCTTGGAGTTCGTTTTTGGGCTCATCCCAAGTCTGTGGTAGTTACCAAAGTCATTGGTAGTCAATTAAAGTTATTGGGCGTCAAAAGTTGCTACATGCATAAAATTGCAGAATAGCCCCTCAGATTTAGGTATTCTAGAAGAGGCGTGGGATTTTAAGACTAAAAGTCCATAGACACCCTGATATCGTATTTTTGATATTATGACAAGTTTTAACTAGGGAGAACTCAAGAAATTGCTAATAAAATCTTTGTTTTGTCTGAAAAACTGAGTTTTGTCGTCGGAAAGTGTAATGATTGATAGTAGAACTTACAGAAAATGGGGATATTGGATAGGATCGTCGATTGGTATCCAGGATGGTGTGGACTTGTGCTAAGTGGATGTATAGGGCACATTGTTGTTTATATCCCAACAACAACAATGACTGGCATTGGCGTCCATGGTATGTATTGATCTCCAGAAACTATTCATCTCTAAATTCAACATTTATGCATTTTTAAAATTCGAATTATTTCTGATTTACAGAACCGATTTTACTTTAATCGAATCTGCTGTATATTAAACCTCTGTTAATGACAAATTCTATCGTAATTTGATATTTGTATTCCAGGTATTGAGCAAGCAAAAGACCAGGCCCTAAAGAGTGATCAAAATTTACAAATGCTTGTGATCAAAACTCCGTCTTTACATCTCAACTCAACTAACATACAAGCCGAAACTTTATCAACGTATCTTAAAGAGCTACCTGTTAAGCTGCCGAAAACAATGTGGACTCCTAGTAAGTCGGTACTTTTTGCTCGTTTGAAAAATGAATGAAATACAGAAGTTAATACAAATATATAGGAGATTTGAGTATGTACAAGTTTCTAATCGCAATTGAACTTTTGATAGAAACGCAGAGTTTTCCATGGACGATAAATGTGAACGATTTTCACTGTTATACGCTTCAAAAAGAGAGACAAAATAACTTTATAAAAAAAGTATCTTTGACCGCCACTCTGGGATTAACTGGTAAAACTTCAACCGAACCTTCCCCAATGTCTAAGACAACGTTGGGAAGCAAATTAACATCTTTGAGTCTGTGTGTTCACGTCGATACAACGCCAATCACAATTTCGATCTCCGAAGAACAGGTCGGTGAACAGTAAACTTGTGCATTTTTTATAGCTGTTGGAATTCGCCCTCAGCTTTTAAGATATTCGTTTGAAGTATCGAAGGGCTGACGGTGACTCAACACTGTAAAAACATGGTACTAAAGAAGTAACGTTGCTCGTTCCCTACGGTAAAAATTATGAAGTTTTATTCCATTCACATTAGGTTTTATTCATGAGCGGCATTGCTGCAAACGTATTCGATCTATTGCCAAGTATATATAAAAAAACGAGTGGCAAAATCAGCTCAGATCTTCCCGGTGATATGCCGACTGTTCTTCCCACATTGGCTCAATCTAGTCCCAATCAAACATTGTTCAGAGAAGACAGCGCTACTACGTCGACTTTGTCCACTGCCAAGGACGAGGGCGAACAAGGTAAACGAAGAATCATTTTTGATCTGATATTTATGCTCGTTAAATTGTTGCCGTTTAATATGAATTGAAATTTCACAGAGAAAGAGGGATTAACTTTAACGGCATGGGTGCAATGGACAATCAACAAACTAGCAGTGAAATTATATGTCATGGGGCAGCCAAATATTCCATCTTTGAAACTGGCACTTGATTTAGAGGATATCATCACTTCCCTGGATCTACAGCCAGTTTATCTCAAATTGAAAACCAAGATCACTACAGCTACAATTTTCAACTACGTCAGGTGCTTAGAATAAATACTTTGCTTCGATTAAGAACATCGATGATTCGAGGGGTCGAATTCATCGCGATTATTTGTACTAACTCTCTTTAATTTGACGGCAGAGCACCGAGAGCTCAAATCTGGGATCTCGGAGAATACGGTGGACTGGTAATGTGCGGACGAGAAGATAACTTGGAAAAAGGAGAGGACTCTGGTTTTTTGAGCCTCACTCTCACTAGAGCAAAATGTGGTAACGTACACACCCGCTGGGGAACCCAAAAACGCCATAAAATGCAAAGGGTGAGTATTCTGATCAGCTTAGTAATATTATTTCAGAATCAAACTGCGTGACGTCTGAAAATATCCTTGATACGATGTACCGCCACGTTCTTGACTCACTATATAGTTTTGTGCGATGTATGATGGACTAGTAGCAACTTTAGACTTTGAGCAAATTAATCTAATACATGATATCCTACTTTTAGACTGATGCAAAATCAGACTGTAATCAATTTACGAATGGCTACATAAGCGAGGTTGTTATAAAAATGCAAATGCTGGACATAGTATTGCCTCTGAGCATTATCGGGAAGTACAAGCAGCTGGTTGAGCCCTTTGTACACTTGGCTCAATCTTCTGATAACAAAGTCGTTGATAATACCCAAGAAAAGTTTGCCTCTTCAACCTTGAGCAAGTTGACCAATTTGAGAAACGATTCATTGCCGCTTGTATATCTCGAATTCAAAGGGTGTAGGCTGATGTTACCCGCCTCTACCACTGCCAGATACGGACTACTTCACGATCTACTGATGATTCAGGTTACGCTATATTGATTGTCTTATGAAAAAGTTTCAAGAAGATAAGTTTAGTCCCAAAGTTAAAAAATTGGAACTTTTAATCTGCATGATATTGGAGAATCTGATTACTTGTTTAAATAAAATCAATGATGTATTATTCTATATCATTCAACAATTTATATTCATAATCTAGTTAGATGGCATCAGTATTACACCGCATGCGGAAAATCCAATTTGTAGAGTACCCATTCGATCCGATATATACCAACTGGCAGCGCAAGCTAATATATTAAGTATACCTGGTTCTGCCGTCGAAGATCGACAGTATCAAATCAATGTGAAAGGCGTATGCGCTGATACAACTACTTGGAAAAATTACCAACTCAGCGTTACTAAGGTATTTCCAATAATACCTTGTTGTAGTTTCCAAAACGGTATGATTACTTTATATAAATGCATTGTTAAGATACAATTTTGATCCCGCAGAGAACATCGCAATCCTATTTATACACTATGAGTGAGAATCCAGCCCTAGAATGGAACAAACTTAGCAGCGGAAGCAGTTTGGAGCCAAATCTGTCCACATTCCCTGTAATAACGAGGTATGTTGATCAAGAGAGGAAAAAACCTTAGATTGTTTTGGATATTATATCTTATTAGACTGTCTTATGTATCTGGTATATTTTACACAGGTTTGATCTATGTTTGATCGTCGCACCAGCGACGATATTCAAGCCGGAAACAATAGTCTGTGGAAATGCTGTTGAAATAAATTGCTTGACGGATATCGATGTGACGATAAATTTGAATCAAATAAAATTGATCTCGACACTTAGCGGCGAGCTTGAAACACTTGTTACCGGAAACACCAAAGATAAAGACGACTCTTTGTTTCCTATCAAATTACCAACTACAAAGCAACCTTCTTGCGCACCCATATCAGAAGAAGCAGATATGGATTTTGCTAAGGATAGCGGTGTCGATTTTGAAATGTCCAGTATGAGCTCAACAGTTATTGTAAGTATTGAGTACAATTATCATTCATCATGAAGCCATAGATACCCTAAATACTTTCATACTTGAAATATTATCATCAGGGAAAATCAACACGTCGCAGTGCTACTTTATTGCCGCCTTTCGAGTTCCTGGTCAACTGCGGAAAAATCACATTCATTCTTTACGAGACCAAACAAGTATCTAACGATTCGGAGTATCGCATGGTAAGTATTCTTTGGCCTCTGGCTGGACTCGATGAATCTCAACTATTAAACTTTATCGAATAGTCAGATCTGGAGATCCCGAAAATAAAATGCTTACATTCATCCCACATCTTTTCAGGATGCAGGTGAAGCAGATGAAGATGACAATGATGACATTAAACAGCCACTGTTTTATCTCATGATAGATCAGCCAAACATTTATATTTCTCAACAAAATTTGACTCAAAAACTACAAGTATGTAATTCATTACCATCTATTTTTAATAAATAGTATTCATTTTGCTCTGTAATATCCATTGTTCAAATTACAGGTCACATGTTTCGATATGGCGGTAGGACTGGGTAGCGAGGAGAAGAAACATTTAACTTCGATACCTAACACAGGAGATTTTAACGTTTGTTTAATGGAAACAAAAAATGGAGAACCTCATAGCGACACTGGTATCCCGCCTTCCTTTCTGACCATCAAATGTCACTGGCATCCAACTAAAAATCACCATTATTCCGTCAACATGGGACGGCCAACAAAAATTCACTGTTCTTTGTCCAGACTGAATTTCATCGAGACTATGAAAAACAAGGTAATGCTTCATTTTCCAGTTTGTAAAATAAAATGAAATACTTATTGATTTTTTCCTACTTTATACTGATCTTTCTTTCATATTAGCTCATCTCGTGCTATTCGAATAGCGGCGTCGTCAAGGTATCTCCGCATTCTCCAAAAGACTTTAATCCCTCCGCTGAACAATCGTCTTCGAGAACTTTACACAACAAGTACAACATTCCTGACTTGAACGTGTCGACGAAACAAATCGTACTGTCATTAAAGACTGACTCTGGATCGGAAATAATCGTCAGTTTAGCTGCGCTGACTGGAAATACATCCACCGCTATTAGACCAGAGAGGATTTATGAAAATCTATCTTTGGATTCGTTGATAATTTCCGTTCTGCTTGATGGAAATATAAAAGTCTTGTTAAACCCTTGGTGTTGTAACGTCACAATTTATCTACTCTGGGAATCCTGGCAGGATGTAGATACCCTTCCACAGATGCAAATACAAGCGGATAGCGAAAGTCTTTATCTAGACTTTGGACCGGAACAGATGAAGATAATATCGACGGTATTAGAAGACTGCCAAACGGTCTTAAACTCGTTCACATCATCCTCAGATGAGGAAGAAACTGTCAAGAAATCAACTACCTCAGTTTCCGAGCAACACTACAAAGACGATTTAAAAGCTGGCGCTTTTCAGTTCATCGATGGGAATGGAGACGAACTTCCTTTTCCTTATCAAGTAGGCTTTATACCCGATGATCAATCCCTCTGTATTCTATTTTCTACTAATAAATCACAATCTTCTTTCAGGTAGTATTTCTGACTTGTCCGCAGCAGGCAATGGCATGGCGTTATCCACAGCCAAGAGCACTCACAAAATTACACGTCTCTCCCGTACCGTTCAAGGTAATCGAATTATCTTGAGTTTGAATTCATTTCTAGTTTCTGCGAAGAAATTTCCTTGCTTAGAACTTGTAAAATTCTTGTTTTCCAGACGAACGTAGTCGAAGTATCATGCGACGAGCAAGTACCTTGTACAATAGAATATTGGAGCGAGAGTCACGCGGCTTACCAACACTACGCAGACTTCTATCTCTCTGAGACAGACAGTTATCGATTGGATTTTCCGAACAAGACGCCAGCCAGAGCAGTCGCTTGTATTTGGCGAGTAGTTCTTACACAAACAAAGTCACAAACTTATGCCAAGACTCTAGTCTCCGCTCGGGCACTCGCCGCTTGTTTGAGAATCGATTCTTACTTCAATCCTACAATCGTACCGAATTTACAAGCCGCATTAAACATCGGTACTATTCACGTCGCATTTTACAACTACGTCGACTCTCGCAGCTACAATACTCTGCCTCATCCGCTTCAAAACTATACTTTGGACAGCCCGATTCCAGAGACTCAATGTTACCTCGTTTGCGAACACAAGCAGGCAATTATAGTCGTCAACAGATGGGCGGACGGAGCAGTAATGGTTGACATTGGTGGGATCGTCAGCGTTCGAGTATTGGATTATGGACTATTGAATATGCACGAAGTTCTGGATCCACTGGAAGGAAAAATCCAATTATCAATTGCTGATACGGTGGATTTGTCTGTGATATGTAATCCGTTTTCGCTCAAGTTTAGCCCAGCAATCAGCCACACTTTAGCAGTTTCTGCACATCTTTGGGCAATTGCATTCGACAGTAAAAATAAAAATGTCGTAGTTCTTACGAGATATGTGATCGGCAACGACAGCAACATTTCTATTCGCCTTGGTCAAACCGGAACAGATGATAATATCATACTTCAAAGTAGACAGTGTCATTTCTACTCTTGGCGGTCTGTTAATAATCAGACTTTACGTATCGCTGTTGAAGAAAGCGGCTGGATATGGAGTCAGCCGTTCACTGTTAACACGAACGGAATACAAATCGTAGATTTTGGTAACAACGTGTTGAAGAATATGACGATTTTTGTCAACGTTACATCTCTGTCTGCGACTCAGAAATTGATCACAGTTTCTGGGCAGCTCGTAATCACAAACCAGTTGCTGGACAACTTTGAAATGAAACTAGTCAAGTACGAGGTGAATGCAGAAACTACTATAATCCCTTCCAAAGATGTACATATGATCAGAGGAAAAAGTCAGCCCGCTTCTATCGTCCTAGAAAATAGCAAGAACATGGCTATGCGATTGCGATTCTCTAGTTTGACCAATTTGTCATGGACGGGCGATATTCCACTTCAACCAAATACTAAATGTAGTCAGCCGTGGCTGGTCAAAGGTGGGCATTTGTCTTTTTGTAACTAAACTCGTTTCGATAGTTCAGAAAATCATGAAAGTCCAGAAATTGATTACGATGAGATTGCAAAATGATACTACTTGACTAAATCTCTATTAGTAGATAAATTGTGAAATTTTTATTCTTTTCATGATCCAGTACCGCTACAAGAACGTGGACAGTTTCTCAGCATTTGGGTGAGAATCGTCGTTCAAGAAATCCATGGGAGGACAAAAATTCTGGTGAGCGTTTGATTGTAACTTGAATAGATAATGCCGATAGGATATTTATTACACATGTTTTTATTTCTTCCAGGCTGTTTTGAGTCCACTGTACATGATCCGTTCCTACTTGCCAGTCCCGGCAAAGGTACAAATGGAAACTCCATCGTTAAAAGTATCATTGTCTGCGAGTGTAAATGGTCGAGGAGAGAGACAACAATTGTACTGTCCTGGAACTTTTGAACACTTTCATCAATTAACATTTCAACTTGAGTAAGAACTTTTCGTCTTTATGTTTTTTGCACAGATTAATCGCTGGGTATTGTCTGTTTTTCTTGTATTTTTGAGCAACTGAGTCAAAATAACAAAATTATGTCTATTGATAGAATTTCAGACTGAATTCAAATCGAACGATTTTTGTTTATCTTCAGATCTGGTATATCTGCTTCGAATCCATACGTACCTCTATCCTACAGCTCAGTAGACCAAAGAAAGTTTTTCAAAAGACCAGAGAATGAGGATATCGAGGCAATTTTAAAAGAGCTTGAAGGTCTGAAGGACGAACCGCAATGGCCCTTCCAAGGCGATGATGTACCTGAATGGATTTCCGCAGAGCAGCCACAAACACATGTCCAAGTACGAGCTTTTTCTTATTTGCGTTTACAGTAACGTGCGAAAGTTATCGAATGCTTGATGAAAGAAGGAATAAAATTCAAAGCAGGCTAGACTGCAAATAGATAAGAAAAGAATCTCTAAGCAGATGCAAAAAGCTTGTTTACTGTGCCTGTACCTTATTTTTAGGATATCCTTTCGAATCCTGATATCGTTCGGAAGATAGGCGTTTTTATATACTTTCAGAATTTTCGTTCAATCACTTGTAATTTTTCGGCAAATGAAGTTAGCGATAATCTCAATACATGTCTGGAAAGTAGACAAAAAGTCCTTGAATTTCATCGAATTGAACAATTTTTTATGTTTTTTTTCTTCTTTATCTAAGTTCTCAGCGTTTGAAATCATGAGTTTAATGTGTTGGAAAATTGATAATACATATTTGATATATTTCAAGTGAGGTGAATAATCACACTGTGATATTGCATCTAATAATACAATAAATGGTTTATTTTCGTTTAATTGATTATTTACCATTCCACAGTCCAATTATTCACCTCCGTTATAATATATGAAATATTATCTATTTTGCAACATATCAAAGTCAAGAGTCCAAAGACTCATAACTTTGGTAAAAACAAACATGCACAATTCTGCCTTTCCGTGAAATTCAAAAATTTTTTGTCCACTACTTTACAGCTATATCTTCAAATTTTATCGCTAACTTCAGTTGCCGAAACTGTAAGTGATTGAACCAAAATGGACACGTTGTGTTTTCATAAATGAATCAACGTCGATACAGTAGAAACAATTAAATGGGCATATGCATGTGTTCTAGGTAAAATACCAAGAAGCTGGACTGGTTTCAAGCACGCTGTTACTGGAGCTGCAACCGTGGTGTTTTATACTGAACTCTTTGGGATGTCATTTATCTCTTGTATCGGAAGATATCGAACTCTGCCAAGTTCCTCACTACGGAATAGTCACTCCGCCAAAGCTAGACGTAAGCAGGAATTGAGTCAGCCACTCACCCTCTAAAATTTGGCCCAAGGAATTGTGTTAAAGAATCAATGAGATCCAGGAAATTACAGTAGAATTTCCTAAAAGCCGTTAATTGATATCACTGAAAGTAGAAAAATCAAATGAATGCTCATTAGATCTCGTGTATAAAAAATACATATTTAAATTGCAGGGCACATTCCATTTCGGCGTGGGGCTCGGCGACACTTATTACACATCTCCAGCGCTTCAATTGGCCCGCCCAGACTGGAGCCAAAGCTTTTATATGCCTCGAATCGGTGGACTCATTCCACTCGAGGGAAACATGAAAACTGCAGTTGATTGCGGCTCTGGTGTAAGTTCTCGATTTCACTTTCTATGGCAAATTTTTGCCTAAAATCAGCGGACTTATCCAGCCGTTCGATTCCAATTCGACGATGATTCGATTTTTTAAATTGGTACAAAAATGACGACATCATTGAAGAATTGTACATTTATTAACAGATATGTATGGTGAGTGTGAATTCGAGCATGCATGAGGATATGCGATTAGTTCGTGTCTCGAGTAGCCATGTGATTGCTAACTTGACGACTCAAGAATTGTGTATTGCGACTCTTGCCGTTAATGAAACATCATCAGATCTCCGTATTCCAGTCGATCTG
Source organism: Ametastegia equiseti (assembly GCA_963989295.1). NCBI lineage: Eukaryota > Metazoa > Arthropoda > Insecta > Hymenoptera > Tenthredinidae > Ametastegia > Ametastegia equiseti. The sequence goes on along the minus strand of OZ022390.1, from coordinate 8,858,205 downwards.
ACTCCGTATAGCTCGAATATTCTTCCATCTGAGGATCAAAAGTGAGTCAATAGTCTCTTACACAGTCTCGATTCCTGTAATACAGAATAACTTTTAGTTCAAATGGAGGAATTTCAATTACTGCAGGTACGCCACTCCAATTGTACAATGGTATTTGCTACATGAACACGAAAATGTCGATCCGATGGCATTGTTTATATCATTGAGTCTGGGCCACAGGTGGTCCTGTCCCATAAGAGTGGACCAAGGTATGAGTCGTCGATGTCTTGCTATTCCAGTAAGTAACACAATTTCATGTTACCAAATTAAATGTTGTATCAGTATAGGTGTAACGATAATATTTGGGGAGATTCGATTCTCCGTGAGATTGAGGGATCACAAAAAGGTGCTTAGAATCATATTTACTACTTTATTACTGGTATTTAAGCCTGTTGCCTGTGAATAAACTAAATTTTCTGAATTTAAACAGCTACAATTCCTTACAAATGCTCTTTCATAACCGATCTGTACATTTTTCTTTCTTTACTCATCTTTTTTCTCGATATTAGACTTTTGCACTATTATTAGCCTCAAAGGATTCCTAAAATTCCTACTTTTCCCTGAAATTCCATGAAGTTTGAGGAAATTCTGGAACTTTGATGCATTTCAAGTATAAGAAGTGGAATTAGTGTCCGGTTTCATCACTCAGTGTTTAGGCAGTCCTTGTTTCTCATTGTTTCTTACGATTATCGTGCATGTCGCAACTTCTCAAATAGAAAAATGATAGGGAAAAAAATCTGAGAAAGGCTTCGCAAAGATTGTAATGGCCATATTGAAGCTTATAAGATGTGCTCATTAGAAACGTGAACTTCAATTTTCATTGTGCACATGGATTTGAAATTGACGATAACGTTTGAGACAGACATAATGCTGTTAATAAATCATCGATCTACGGGTGACTTGTCAGATGGATGAAATTGTATTGCAAGTTCATCTTTCAAATTTCTGCTACAGAATTGCTCGTTTTGAAGTGACAAGTTTTTTTTTTTTTTCGAATTATTCAAGAAGATCTGCCCAGATGTTAAACTTGCAGCATTTTACGATATCTCTAATTGTATTGTATAATCTCTTGGAAAAAGTCCGTGTAATCATAACACGCATATCCTCGAATCCTAAAAAAAGTTCTATTCTTGCTAACGACTTGATTTGGGTCAAAGAGAATACAGATCTCTCAATACATGTTGGTCATCGATCTCATGTGAAAAAACTTCAAATAAAAAAAGCCTATGAAATTTTAAAGAACGGATCTGCAACCATGCCAATAGTGGTAACTACGCAGGAAGATAAAGGTACGACATACATTACCATACATGTCGACAAACATCCACAGCTGTTGATCAATAATGGATGTAATTTCAAGATCTTACTCGGTCAGGCGAACGCAGATATGAGTGAGTTGTTAGATCAGATTTGGATAAAGACTTTTTCACTATTAGGGAAATCCATGACTCGCGATATTATATCAAAGCACCTATTTTCAGCTGGTATATTAGCCGAGACCCCCCAATTCTCTTGGATCTGTAGCGTTGAAAGTGGTGGCTCTTGTCATTACTCTCTACCAGCCGTTGGTAGTCGTTTACCAGATTCTCCGGCTTTGAGCGTTACGCCGTTGTTACTATTGACTGCTGTATCAAACAATGACAATGACATTACAGGTCGGTAATAATGATCCTTGCGTATAATCATTGAATATTTTTGTCAGAATAGTCCCGTCGTCTCATACATATCATTTAACGCCATTCATTTCTTCAATAGAACAAAGTCTCGACTGGTCACGTGGTGTCAGCCTTTCGACAATGACGTCTGTACCATCCGATCAATACGTTCGACTTCCGCTTCATGGAGACATAAAGTTAATCATGTACACTCGTTGCTATACGACTTACATCAACATTCTTCCAATATCGCAGGTAAAAAACCAATGTTAACATTGGAGAAGAAGTGTAATTGGCATGATTTTTTCATCTGAATTATAGTCAATAATTTTTACATCGTAAATTCTGCTCAGGTTGAAATATCCGCTCGAGATATCAGAAGCAGATTATTCCACAATGAAAACAAGCCGAATGAAGTGGAAATGATTTATAATCGTCAACTCGTCAATGTCTCAGACGACAGTATGACTCCCTTAATTGCACACGTGAGTTGATGCTTTGATTTGATTCTTATGCTTTGGGAGTCAATTTGTTATTAATATGACACGAAGATAAGTTATTGTTTATCTTATAATCTCGATGTTTTTCAGAGTTCTCCTAGTTCCACGTCGGTAACGAGTTTTTTCTCAGCGCAAGAAGATATCTCCGGGACAAATTCACCCGTATCTTCGCAACATAATATGAAACAATTTAACGCTAAATTAAAACGAAGCATGCATACTCAACAATCAAATGATCAGTGTAAACCGATTATAGAATCCAAAGATTCTTGGACCCAAGAGCGATCTGTTACTGTTTACCTTCGGGGAATCACACTGATTATAACGCAAGATGTTAACGAAAATGCGCAGACCATCGAAGTCGCTAGCTTGACAATAAGTGATCTATTCTTCACAATGGAACCGAAACAAAACATTCTTAACATGTGGATTTGCATCGGGGATCTACAATTGGATAATCAAATGTTTGGCCAAGGTGGTTTCGACTTCCCAGTCGTATTGATTGGCCAGAATCCAATTTCGAAAAAAGAGTTGACTTTTTCCTTGAATAGCCGATTAAACACCGTATTGGCGCAGTTGCAAAAAAATTCTTTGTTAGCCATCAACGTTACTTTCGAAAATGACGGAGGATCTTCTGGTAAGAAGATTTCCGTTATTCTTTTACTAAAATTGTTCAGTTCTCGCATGAAATAAACCCATATCTTCATTTTGTCTATTCAAAATTGTGTAAAAAAATGATTCCTCCATCGATTGTAAAGCTACTCAAAGGTTCACAAGCCGATGATGATGACACACACGTGTGTAGTTATTATTCAATCTTATTACAATAATTTTTACTGTAAAAATGAACTTTTTACAGGTGTTAAAGATTTTCGAGTAACTCTAGCACCGGTCAGTGCCTATATCGAGGATACTTATATAACACAACTATTAGACTACGCGACATCACTGGTGCCACCCTGCTTTGTGATGCCGCCGGATAACGTGAAAAAATTACGAGCTGCTCCGACGTTGTCTACAGTTTATGTACCAGACTACATAATGATGGATGCAAAAATTCTGAGCTCTCCTCTCAGACTCCAAAATCTAATTATAGATCCAGTATCCATTCTACTCAGCGTACATACCTCTGTACGACTCTATTTAGCATTGGATCATTCTCCGTTATACTTTGGCATGTTTGAAAGAAAGAGTTTATTGACCACCCCTTATCGGCTCGGCAATGCATTAACAATGCATTATTTATCTGGCGCTATATTCGGAGCAGGTAGGGAGATCATCGTCAATATTAATCATCGATATTTATGAAACTATTTTTTCTCGGTACAAATATTCATAAATTCCTAATTAGACATTGAATATAGATTATTAAAAATGAATAACAGTTGTGGAACACTTGAAGCAACGATATGTAATAATCAGATCGAAAGATCAAATTTATTGGATCATTTCCCTAAGTGATTACTTAACAATAAGTAAAGCATTATTCGAAATTTGAATTTTTTTTTTCTCTCTCAACAGGGTGGGTTGTGGGGTCACTTGAAATTCTTGGATCACCCGGAGGACTTGCCCAAGCTTTAGGATGCGGTTTAAGAGATTTTGTCTCATTACCGTTTCAAGGCCTCTTACACGGACCATGGGGTTTTGTGGTTGGCGTAACACATGGATCTGCTAGTCTTATGAAACACGTTACTGCAGGTATATTTACACACAATGCATGCAATTACAAAATAAATATAAATAATGCTCCATTAGGTAAAAATATTGGAAATATTTAGTATGATTTTTAATAAACAGCATATCTCTATATTTATGTTCCATGTATTCAGGCACAGTGAATTCCGTGACAAAACTAGCGTCTAGTGTAGCCAGAAATTTAGATCGGTTGACCCTCGATGTGGAGCATCTTCAGCGTCAAGAAGAATCTCGTAGAATGCGACCACAGGGAATGGCTCAGGGTCTTTATCAAGGACTCACAGGCTTCGGAATGAGTTTGCTCGGTAATTTCTTCATACACAAATGCCTTTCTATCCAGTAAACATACATTCAAAGTCTCCGTCAACTCACACTGACATTAAATATCTTAAAAAACTATTCATAAACATGTTGAAAGAAGAAATTGTCTTGCCACAGCCGCTGTAGCAGGACTAGCGCATCATCCTCTACAGCAAGTATGGTCTGGAGGCGCAACCACTAGAGGTCTTGTGACTGGGGTAGGTCTTGGATTGGTTGGGGTAGTAACCAAGCCTTTGAGCGGTGCTGCTGAGCTCGTTGCTCTCACTGGTCAAGGATTACTACAGGGTGCCGGATGGAATTCTTTGCCTTCTGTAAGTCAGTCTGTTATCTTCAAAAATCCCAACATGTTCAATAGGGTGTGTCGAAAATCGACTTTGATTTTTTTCTTTTTTCGCTCGTACCACTCGAAACTTTAGGTTTTGACATGAAAGAGCTCTTTGTTCAAGGAGGGTGCTGTAGCTGGAAGTTTAGAGGTCGCTCAACGAGGCTTTAGGATTCCCATCTAATTAGCACGTAAAAAATATTGTTTCTCGCAGGTATTAGGCGGTAGCAGGCTATTAACGAAGTAGTACGGACACGATGTAAACAGCACAATTTCCCACTCAACGCTTTAATATTATAGCCTCTGATGAGGGCAGAATATGACTGCCGAAACGTCAGGCGACACACCTACACTGACTCGACTGGATTGATTAAGACCTCTTCCCTTATAATATTGTTTCTCATTCAACATTATTTCAGGCAACCAAAAAATGTCCGATGCCTGTCTTTCTCGGCTCATTTGAAAGCGAAACTCATCTCGTAAACGATTATAGGTCGTTCTTTGACATACCTCGGTCCATTCTTTTTATTACATTTTTTGCCCACAATAGTCACCTTTTTTAAGTTCAAAAAGTCTCCAGGGTATCAATGAGTCTCAAATAAATTGCTACAAGTATTGATACTTGATTCGAATGTAAAGAACCAATTCCAAAAATTGATGAAACGTGAAGAACTTCTCAAAATGAACATGATCTTTTACGATATGGCAATACGGAAGTGAAAATTGAAAAAAAAAAACGAAAGAAAATTATGAAATTAATGAAGTATAAAATAAACTCAGAAAAATTAGAGCAGTTAAAAACGACCTATAATCGTTTAGGGAATGAGTCTCGCTTTCAAATGAGCCGAGACAGACAGGCATCGGACAATTTTTGGTTGCCTGACATAATTTCGAACGAGAAACAATATTTTTTACGTGCTAATTAGATGGGATTCCTAAAGCCTCGATGAGCGACCTCTAAACTTCAAGCTACAGCACCCTCTTTGAACAAGGAGCTCTTTAATGTCGAAACCTAAAGTCTTGAGTGGTAGGAGCCAAAAAAATAAAATCAAAGTCAATTTTCAACACACCCTAATATTCAGTTATTGCGTTCATCTGTAGAAATGCTTGTCTGACTACGGATCAAAACATTCTTCTTTGCTTTTTTTTTAGCCACGTCAAAGACCGGTTGTGCAATACTCGAGCGGCGGTAACAATGCCCCCATCAGATACGCCTGGCGTCTAATGCCGCTTTTGATAGCAGGCCATGATAACATTTTACACATAATCAATGCGGATCATGTGATTCACCAGGGTAGCAATCAGGCAGTCTCGTTGGTTTTAACAAGACAAGTTTTACTGGTAGTTAACATCGCCGAAGATAGTACGGAGAAGGTATTCACACTCAACGAACTTACAAGTGTTGATCATCCGTCGGACACTGCTATGCTTTGCTTGCATTGTCCTCCCGCTGTTACACAGCCAGCGGCTCCTTCTTCTCCTCGAGAATACCGTGAGGTATGATTATTATTTTATAACGTAAGTTTTCAGGGGGATGATCGATTCCAAGTTATTCTATGGGACGGGATAGAGTTCTTCCGGTCAGTTTGAGTATGTGAATTTTGACCAGTTTTCCTTTTTTAGATGGATCAAGAAATGAGGGCAAGAGTCGAGGAGTTTGTTCGAACGAGTAGTACAGGTTTGGCCAGTTTGCCAACTGATAGTGATGCGCAATCGGATAGCTCCGAACCGATATTGCCTCCTGCCGACAACACCATTACATTTTACGTCGCGCCTGATTCTCGAAACTATTTTCTTTCCCTGTTGAATGTTGCTAAAAGACAAAGCCAAGGAAAAGGTTTTCAGGTATTGTAGATGACGTTCTTGGACATTCAAAGTATTACCCGAAAGTATATCTTCTAATTGATTTAGCTCTTCGCGGAATCTATGACGAGAAGATTGTTCCATTATACATATGTAATTTATTCATCGTTATTTCGAATGTAAATTTGTAGAAATATTGAGGAAAAAACCGGTCAGGACGTTTGACCAAATATTGTTGTAATATATTTTATGAAAAAGAAAAAAGAAATAGTGGCCTGAAGACTTTCTCACTCACATGTTTACTTCGGTGTACTTGATTTTTCAACGAGCCTTGAAGTACATGATACAAAAAGGTATTTGTGTGTACTATCGAGTATGGAAATCTACCAGAAGTCTGTTTAGGACGCATGATTGATGCACAAGACAGCGTAACAATTTTCCAATAAATGATAGCCACGACTTTGACCTATATTTTGTTAATAATCGGAGCTCTGTGGGTTTGTAGTTCTCACAGGAAGAATAGAAGTTCAGATTACACTCATAGTAACCATTCCTGATACTTGAAAGACTAAGAACATTTTGTGACTCAAAATAAAAGAATATACAGGTATATGTTTTTACATCTATGACACAAAATTCTCATGTTGAATTTTCTCCAAGGTTTCTACTCGTCATTATTGTCATCTAAGTGTGTCTCCAAATTAATTTCTTTTCGTCTGAGATCCAACAATAACTCACAATGATCTAGACAACGACACTTTTATGAGACACCGGCGGAGAAGCACTTTGTATAATATAATACATCGAAAAAGTATAATATTTTTGTATAAATGATGATTGTATGTACAAGGCGAACACATCCTGATAGAAAAATATTTTTAGCTTACGACATACCTTTCCTGTGATAATCACTGCAAGTCATTCATACTTATCCATTCTTGTTATTACTAGTAAATTAAGTTTCTTGTTAATAAACTGCAAGACTGCCAGTTTCGATTTATAAATACGAAATGGCCATATGACCCTTTCGATTCATTTTAGTTTCACCAGAAATGTAGCATTTACAATTCAATGATATGGATCAGTGGCGACGGGTCAAGTGAAATGGGACAGTCAAATTGTACAAGTCAATTAAAAAATGAAATCTCTGTTTATTATGAGTTTGAATATAAATTCCTGTGTTTTTAAATTCATGTAAAAATTAGCTGTGGTGATGGCTATAGTGTACAGCATAGTTTCTTGAGGCTGCGTTTCATATTTGGAATTGAAATACTTAATGCAATAAATAATACAGTATTTATGAAATGAAATCGACTTGGATTTTACACAAAGTTGTAATTAAACATGTATCTAGTTCTAGTGAGCGTTATTGTGTGCTTTGATAACATGGCACGCAGACGACATGAATTTTGAATAATTTATTTCGGTCTAAGGTAAAATAAATGACTTTTAATATACATTAAAAATTGTAATATAAAAATCTCAACAATCAATTCCTAAACTAGTTAAGTTACATCTTATCATATTCATCAGATCAATCGTGGATCCTCTTTGGGTCACTTGTTTTATACGGTACACCACAGCGCTGGCATTGTAAAACTTTAGCAGATGTAAGAATTTTTCTACAAACGATATGTGCGCACGGTAGCTTATACAGTACGTTATCCGTGCAGCATAAACAACTTTTTGGTACTTTGGACGCTTCGCAAGTTTCTGGTGTACCAAATCGTTTGAGACTTGATAAGACGGATTTGACATTCAGTTCCAAGTCTCCGTCAATGACGCTGCTCATATTTCCAACACGATTATCCTCAACTTCAATTTCATCTGTAGTTAACAACTTTGTGGATTTATTATATCTGGATCGTTTACATTCGACAAGATCTATCGGCTGTTTTGCACTGGTGACCACGACTGGTAGTTTATGCTGGTTTTTTGTTAGAACTTGTGGAATTTTTCGTTTCAATGTATAGCTGGACATCACTTTTGCAATTGTATTGTTAGCAGATTTACTGTTTTCCGAAATCATTTCTCTAACGTCTAATATTTTGTTATACCCATGGAGTTGTACTTTCTTTCGACCTAATGTTCTCGGTAGTTTTTTTATTTCATCAGCATTGCTATTTTCTATTAGGAACTTGTCTATCCTCATTTTAAGAGCAGTCGCAACTGCAGGTCTACACGAATTCCCAAATGGAATACCGGTGAATGGATCCGACGGCGAGCGACCCCATACAGCTTCATTCTGCTCGTGACGTTCCAAAGTGAATTGATCTATAATCTTACCACTAGGCAACACAATTGGTTGTACCATTATCTCACATGTGATCGGGTCTACAAAATCTTCCGGTACTTCTAGAGAACAGGTATTCTTCTTTCTGAAAAAATTAAACTAAACTGAAATCTAGTTCATATTTCACTGGAATCAAATCTCTTATTTTTATATTACCGAAACTGAGTGTCTATTTGTACGTAGTGTGTTTGCGATCGAATCTAATTCGAATTTGGAAAAATCGTAGTTCCCATTGCTTTCTGTCAAGTTCTATAGTTCCTAATAGTTTTCATCATTACTTCTGGGAAATTGTAGCCGAAATTCTATTTTGAAGAATTAAGATGCTTGCGACCGGAACGTAGCATCTCATAAGTTAAAATGAAGCTTTTCACATATCAGAGTCGAGAAAGAAATACTCTGTATCGGAGTTCTGGGCGGAATCTAATGAACAGCGGGGAGTTCTACCCTCTCAATTTACCTAGCAAATTCTTCACAAATTCACTTCGATTTCAGATGTACAGGTGATTTTCAACTTCCAAAGACTCCAAAGACTTCCAGAAGTCTTGCGAAGTCTTTCAAATACTTCCGAGGACCTCCGAGACCAGTATAAATAAAACTTTCCAAGTGAAAAGCCCCTCGAACAAAATGGTACTTACACAATATCAATATCGTCATCCGGTAAGACAGGTTCCGTGATCTTTTCTGTGGCTAATGTGGAGGGGCTGTGCTCGTGAGTCCACAATGCGTTTACTCCGGCGACTACGTCTCTTCCACAACATCGAGAAACTCTGCCCCAAACTTCTATTCTTCCTATGGCTGGAACTGAGTTTTCTGTTTTCACGATACATAGCCTGAGACAAGTAGCTTTATTGACAACTTGTTGATCGTGAATCTTGATGTATCGCTGTAAGAAACCGGGAGGTACAGAAGTCAGCGTCTCGTTTATATCTCTTCTGTAGAATATCACTCCAGACTCGTTACTGTTTAAATATGCATTGGACACTGTTGTGTATGGTATAGAAGGATCGCTCGTTGACTTAGCCAACAGTTGGAATCCTGATGATTTTTGAGAGCCAACCGTAGGCCATATTATCACACGACTGATTTGGACGTTGCAAATAAATGTCAAGTCGATGTTTATTGGTGGTTTTATACAAGAATAGGCCAAAAAACCTTTGGACGATTCGGAAATGAGGTTTGTTACGTCGTAACCTTCGGTACTTATCGTACTGCAGGTAGCCTCTGGTCGCAAACACGGGTGACAAAAGTTTAAGAGCATTTTATTCCAGGCTTTCGACTAATGAGCACAACATTATCAGGATTGCAGTAATCTTCGGTGTATTTCAGACTTCTGTATAAGTATATGTGAGTCAGTAATGATTAATCTTGTTGGCTGTTTGCGCGATTATCGAAGATTTTTGGAAAACACGGTTCGGATAGTTTGATTCGGTTCAGGTTAGGTTAGGTTAGGTTAGTTGAGATACATGAGTTCCAAATCAAGGAGTTCTATTGCTTGGTATCAAATATTCAATTCAATTCACATATTAGAAAATAATAAATTTATTGAACACTCTCGAGTAGTATTTTGTGCAGTTGGGATAGAAGTCAGTGTGTTTTCCGACAAATCGTCACAAGTGTACCATTCTGGACTGCACTGAACCCGAATCGCGATAAATGCCTAGAATAAAAACCTAGATGAATGCAACTATCGTTTTCCATTGGGACTGGACTAGGCTTTTTTCAATATGTTTCCTACATCACTGCTATCAATTCTATAATAAGCGGGACTATTTGGCTAATAGAAACTAGATTTTTTTGTATTCCCGACTGGAAAAGTGGGACTTGATTCCCTGCCATACTTTTTGTCCCGCAAATTCACTTTTTTCCCGCATTTATCAATGAAAAGTAAATTTGCGGGATGTAAAGTAGATTTGCGGGACATGAAGTAGATTTGCGGAATGTGAAGTAAATTTTGCGGGCCGTAAAGTAGATTTGCGGGACGTAAGGTACTTTTTGTCCCGCAAATTTATGATTTCTCAGAATTATTGAAATATGTTTTTTTTTTCAATTTATAAAATTTTTTTCTTTCAATTTTTTTCACTTATTTTCTATTTGTTTAATCCTTTGTCTTGACTATTGCCTATCCATATTATCATGAATTTTCAATGAGCTTCAGCTTCCAGACTTATGCGCCGCGGAAACTCTGGAATATTCCGCTTTTTTACGGTGGTCCCATACTCTTCAGGTCAAAAAAGTGGCCACGGTGAGTCGGAAATAAAGTCCTATGTGCAACGCGGGAATAAAGCAGATCATTCCCTCAGGCTTACAGCCCTCGCGGAAATTCCCTCAGGTGAATCTTGCCCTCGCTTCGCTCGGGCAGTAAACCCACCTTCGGGAATAATCTTCCGCTTTATTCCCTTGTTGCATAATGTACTATTAATCCTTCAGGTAACGACAAAGTTGATGTCCCTAAGAGACTAGATTTGATGAATTCCAAGTAAAAACATCGGGTTCTGCTATTTCTATGCACCTTAGAAATTTGATTACGATTTGATTTTGAGATCATTTAAGAACACTGGTATGTATAGGTATATATTGGCTTATAGACATGGAAGGGGCGCCAGCCTTTTGTCGAGAATCGAATGATACTGTGGAATGTGGACATTCTTGACGGAAATCGCGCGCTCATTCCGAATATGTGCATCATTTCTCGATTCGGATGCTTCCTGCCATTTGACCAATAAAAAATAAGAGTAAATGTGAATCTGGGAAAAATAAAAAATAAATCGACCATTTGAAATCAGAGGAATTTTTTAATTTCAAATCGGCTTGTAGATTATAAAAGCGTAGGTTCCGCAGATTCCGGAACAATGTATTATTCGTATATTCGGACGACTTCGAAGAATTCCAGATTTTTGAAAAAAAGGACAGTGGTACCCCTTCTCCTTACTTTGAGCAGAAAAACTTTATGTCGAGAATCGGATAATCATAATGATATTCTCGATGGAAATGACCCGCTGATTTCAAGTATGTAGGTATGTCATTTCTTGATTCGGAAGCCTCCTGCGATTTTACCAATAAAATACAAGAGTATCAAAATTCAGAATCCAGCAAACAGTAAATCGACAATTGAAATTGGGAGGAATTTTTCAATTTCAAATCGGCTTGCACTATCTGAGAGCGTAGGTTCCACAGCTTCCAGAAATATGTATCATTCCTATGTTCCGAATATTTCGGAAAATTCCATATTTTTGAAAAAAAAGGACAGTGGCACCCCTTCTCATTTTTTTGGGCGAAAAAACTTTTTGTCGAGAATCGAATATTCATGATGATATTCTTGAAGGAAATCGCACGCTGATTCCAAATACGTGTATCATTCCTCGATTCGGAAACCTCCTGCGATTTTACCAATAGAAAATCAAAGAAAAAAAAATTCGGAAAAAGTAAAAAGTAAATCGACGATTTGAAATAGAAGGAATTTTTTTATTCCAAATCGGCTTGCACTATCTGAAAGCGTAGGTTCCTCAGCTTCCAAGAATATGTATCATTCCTATGTTCCGAATATTTCGGAAAATTTCATATTTTTGAAAAAAAAAGGACAGTGGTACCCCTTCTCATTTTTTTGGGCGACAAAATTTTTTGTCGAGAATCGGATTTCCATGATGATATTCTTGAAGGAAATCGCACGCTGATTCCAAATATGTGTATCATTCCTCGATTCAGAAACCTCCTGCGATTTTACCAATAGAAAATCGAAGATAAAAAAAATTCGAAAAAAATAAAAAGTAAATCGACGATCTAAAATAGAAGGAATTTTTTATTCCGAATCGGCTTGCACTATCTGAGAGCGTAGGTTCCACAGCTTCCAGAAATATGTATCATTCCTATGTTCCGAATATTTCGGAAAATTCCATATTTTTGAAAAAAAAGGACAGTGGTACCCCTTCTCATTTTTTGGGTGAAAAAACTTTTTGTCGAGAATCGAATATTCATGATGATATTCTTGAAGGAAATCGCACGCTGATTCCAAATATGTGTATCATTCCTCGATTCGGAAACCTCCTGCGATTTTACCAATAGAAAATCGAAGATAAAAAAAATTCGAAAAAAATAAAAAGTAAATCGACGATCTAAAATAGAAGGAATTTTTTATTCCGAATCGGCTTGCACTATCTGAGAGCGTAGGTTCCACAGCTTCCAGAAATATGTATCATTCCTATGTTCCGAATATTTCGGAAAATTCCATATTTTTGAAAAAAAAGGACAGTGGTACCCCTTCTCATTTTTTGGGTGAAAAAACTTTTTGTCGAGAATCGAATATTCATGATGATATTCTTGAAGGAAATCGCATGCTGATTCCAAATACGTGTATCATTCCTCGATTCGGAAACCTCCTGCGATTTTACCAATGGAAAATCGGAGAAAAAAAAAAGTAAATCGACGATTTAAGATAAAAGGAATTTTTTTGATTTTAAATCGGATTGTAGATTCTGAAAGCGTATATGGCTCCGCAGATTCTAAAACTATGTCCTATTTCTATATTCGGATGATTTCGAAAAATTATAGATTTTTGAAGAAAAGGAGAGTGGTACTACTCCTTTTCATTTTTTTGTGCGAACAAACTTTTCGTCGAGAATTGATTCATCATAACGATATTCGTAAGAGCATATGCGTACGCTGATGCCATAAATGTATATCATTTCTACCTATGTATTCTATTCCTATAAGTCTGTGCATTATTGTAACTGGAAGATATCGCAATTTTGGTATCACTATAGTTGTGTGTAATTGTTAAGTCAGGATGCAATATTTTCGCTCAAATGATGAGAAAACGTGATAAAAACACTCGGAATATTGGCGAATGAATTCGCCTCAAATCGAGCGAATAGGTCACGTGACGTTCGTATTCATAGTTACATGGTCGCTGGTTTTCACGTTCGTTCGTGAAAACGAAACGAGCTAGAGATCAGTGACCACTGACCAAATCGAACTTCTAGCGAACAGATTCAGCGATGGAAATGTTGGTCATGTGACACTCTTAACTGCGCACCGAGTGCGGATTCCCTAGTTTTACTGAATTCCTATTGATTCGAATCTAGGGAATTAACACTCGGTATGTATGTACGTGCAGCCTTTTTCGGTGATTTGAATTCATTTCATTACAGTGTCAGTAAGCTATAAGATGTTTTGAATTCATAAGGTAAAACTAGTAAAATAAATTACCCATCTGCGGCCGTCATTATCTACTATAAGTAGTCAATATCCTCAGATGTCAGAGAATTATTAGATCAGAAATGAAACTGCAACTACTAGTTAAAAGAATAAAAATAATAAACGAATAGAGGTAATTAATTATTGTAGGAGGAAGACACGTGCGACGTAAATAATAACATTTATTTATTTATCGATTTTACACTGTAATATTATACGTTGAATACAGAATCATATGTATCCATATCGTATACATTAATGCAGACAAATTAGTACGTGAGAGTCCGCCGTTGTTGTAAGAGTATATAGGTATATAAAGCTGATGTAATTTATTGGTCATGATATTATGTGATCAATTGTTCATTTGTTCATATTGTAATGGTTACTATAATATTCGATTTCTTTAAAATAGAATAAATTCATATTGTTGTTGGTATTATTATTATTATTATTACTATTATTATTATCAGATAATATATATAATATATGTTTTTGTGTGTGTAATATATTATTATTAATAATATTATTATTATTATTATTATTCTCATTATTATTATATAAATTGATAAGTTAGTTTTGTGTATTGGCTGTTTCTGTATTATAATAAGGCCACTATTATTTTCGATGCACGGCGCGTTTTAGTCGTGTCTTTGCATATTGTGAATATATATATATATGTATGTATTTATGTATATCATGTATGTTACTTCTTATATACGTTTTCGGTATTGCGCGTAACTACATATATATATATATGTATATATATATGTATAGGTATAGATGAATTTTCGTTAATAAACGATAAGATATTTTTGTGCGAGCCTTTGAACCGTCAAATTTCCATAAACAGCTCACATGAAAATAATGACGTCTAAAGGCTCGATTAACGATAAAGAGATCGGATTACGTACGTATTATTGCAACTAATAATAATTAGTTACGTGCGCGGTTCGCGTGTGTTTGTGTGTGTATGTGTTTACGTGTTATGTGTTAGTGTGTGTATGTTTGTTTGTGTGTGTGTGCATTTGTGTGTGTGTGTTTGTGTGTTATTCGTGTGTTTGCACATAAAGTGCGTATTCGTGTAAGTATTGCGTATGCCCTGTACAGTGTGAATGAAAACTGTTTATACAGTTAAATAGTTAATTAAATAAAATAATATTACTATATATACATAGATTTATTTATGTATATATATTTATATATATATATATATATATAGTTTTTTTTATCTGTTTATAACAATAAATTTTCGCGTATTTCTTGGTGATCAACAACAGGCTTCATTTTACTTCTACCATATACAAAGCAAAAATAATTTTAATAACATCATATACGTATGTATACATATACTATGTATATATATTATAGAGAGTGTATGCGTAGTTACATTTTATTCTAATTTAATAGTAAGGCGATTTGATTCTCAGATTTTCAAAGGCATTTAGGTTTCTGTTTTTATCTTCTTCTTCTTCTTCTTCTTCTTCTTCATATTCTTCTTCTTAGTATCGATTTTCTAATTCTTACTCTTGTCAATTTTATGCGATATAAGATAATTCTTTTCATCATATTTTAAATACTACTGTATATTAATATTATATAGGTTTTTTTTGTTTTTTTTTTTCATGATTCACTTGACTCATTACATACAATTTCCCACAGGAATTGAGAAAAAAAATAAAATAACATAAAATAAAAATTACTTCTTGAACGCTCGAAGTCTAGAAAGCGGTTATGCATGTAACATACGTACGCTTCTGCGATCAATGATATCAATATCAGTATACATGTATAATAAAAATTGAAAAAAAAAGAGAAAAAAAAAAAAGAAAAATTGACTATCGTCTCTACAGCTACGAAGCTAGGAAGTTTGCCCTAAACACGGCCATTAAATAAAGCGAAATAACCTTCGTGTCACCTCAGCTAGTAATAAGAAGTGACGAGATAATAACTATTACCTATACATTCCATACAGATTATTTCTTTCGATTTTAATCTAGTTTTATTTCGTTTTAATACAGTTTCCTATATTAACGCGCTCAATTATGAGTATAATATAATATAATATAATAGTTTTGTCGCTAGTGTGTAACGCCATTATAAATTATTTGATGTTACAAGATTAAATCTTACGCATCATTCTCAAACGAATGATATCCGTGAACGTGAAAAAAATGCCTTGAGAGAAATATCATGATCTTTGCGCATTGTGCGAATCGGAATATATAAATGATCATCTTATTATTATAAAGGTATAGGCAACAAGCAAAGAGCGTTACATCGTAGCGAGAGAGTATATGGCTTGTGGAGAGATATGACTGCAGACGTACTTTTTTTTCCTTTTTTTTTCTTTTCTTTTTTTTTTCATCTCTCAGTAACGTCAAATTTACATCAACTTCTGCTTGGCGCACTCTGGGCAGATAATGTCATCGGCGTCAGTTATGAAGCCACGACCAACCAGAGATGTCTTGCAACCGGCACAGATGAAGCAGTCGTTATGCCAGTGCCTGTCTTCGAAAGAGATGAAACGCGTTCCACCGATACCTGGAGCATATATTTGATCAAAATTACAAATACAATTCAACCCTGTAAGACACTTGATCCCTTTGATACCGAGGAAAAAGTCTAGCTTGTGGTAATTTCACCTCATACCAGAACTCGATAAACTGAACCAGGGTTATGAAATTTGCGAGAAGCTATTCACTTCGATTTTGGGTGTACAGGTAACTTCCGACTTCCAAAGACCTCAAAGACCTTGAAGGAATGCCGAAGACTTTCGTAAACTTTTGAAGACTTGCAAAGAATTCCAAAGACTTTCGTGGCCAGTGTCCATAGTACTTTCCAAGTGAATATGTATAGCCCCTCGGACATTTATTACTCTACCGATCATTCCTCAAATCCTTCAACATGCATATTAAATGGGGGATCTGAGTACGAAAAATGTTCAGTAATTCACTGACAAGAAGTGATCATTTTAGATCAGCAGTTTGAAAATTGAAGCACAGAATTAAATCAGTTGACTCAAGTTGAAACAAGTCGACTAAATCCGATGTTATTTGGCTCAACTCCATATTTATTGAATGTTAACCAATGATTCAATTTACCGTTATTAATTATGCCCTAATAACTATAACAATAAAATTTCCTCTCTGTTTATTCATAATGGAAATATTGCTATTCTTACCGGTGATGGGCTTGGTGCAAGCGGTGCACCTCTTTGCAAAAAGCTCTCCAAAGCAGTCAGCGCAGTATGGCTTCTCGTCACGAGATGTAAATCGTTGGCCTGCCAATGACGTGCTGCAGTTGCTGCAGGTAAAGCATTCCCTGTGCCATGGTTCGTTCTTGTACGTTACACCACCGCTGTTTATGATCTGTGAATGATTTTTGTTTCATTATCAATCAAGCCAACATCACATTATACTGTCAGAAGTGTTAACGAAAGTGAGAAAAGTGATCTGTCGATTTGAACTGTGAAATGTGTCGTAATGGCACTAGGATAACGCAGACCTTGTTGCACTTGACGCATCGTGTAGCAAACTTGTCCTCGTAGCATCCAGCGCAGTAAATTTCCTGTTCGCGAGGGATGAAGCTCTTGGTGCCGATCGGATTCTTGCAGACAACACAGCAGAAGCATTTCTCGTGCCACTGTCGGGTCTTGTACTCCATCTTCTTAGTGCCTAAAAGAAGAAAAAAGGAAAAAGAACGTTAATACACATCCACCAAACGAGGCACGATTCACTTCGATTTTGGGTATACAGGTGACTTCCGAAGACTTGCAGAGACCTCCAAAACCTTTCTAAGATCTCCAAAGACTTCGAAAGACTTCGAAAGACTTCCGAAGACTTCCAGGACTTCCAAAGACTCCCAAAGACTTCGAAAGTTTTCCAAAGACTATACCAGTTTCGTAATCTAAGGAATTCCTTGAATTCTGACCGAAGACTTCCAAAGACTTTCGAAGACTTCCCAAAGACTTTCGATAGCAGTGTACAATGGTACATAGAACTTCCGAAGTGAATATCCTCTTGCCAGCAAATCATTGTGAAAAGTGTTTCGACAGGTTCTAAAGAAGTGAAAACGATCGATAGAGCCCCGGGTCCGAACAGCGACTTCATATCGTTTTAATCATCTTATCGCGTGCAGGTAGGCATGATCATAGACATGCACACAATTTGTCGACAGAGTGAATTATCCGGAGACGCAAAGTCTAGACGCATACTGAATTACACCTACTCGCATTGGCACGTGTATCGAAACAAGTGAGCCTGATTTGAGGTGACAATTAGGACCCCTAGTTATTACTAATGACTTTTCATCACCACGTCATCTCACCCACGTTTTGCTGATCCTATGCCCGTTTGCGAAGCATTTACTGTTATGTAGTTTCTGTAAATTTCGCAGGCCCAGGTCGTCGTGCCACGATGTGCCAAGTACGACCGAGCGCGTTTGGAACGTCTGTGCAAAATCCAAAAATAAAACAGACACCTGCAGCTATACATCATAGATCACCATTTCACCTAAAGTTGGTTGTGGGGTAGAAGATATAAGGGATACCAGCCTATGTGTACATGACCTACCTACAGATACGTTCTATGGGTATGACGTAATAAGAAAGAACCGCGTGAGGCAAAGAAGATCCGCACTGCGGCACGAAAAAAGAGGAAGGAAGCTCAAACCGTAATGCCCCAATTTCTAAACTGGGAGGATACGGAGAGCTATTTACATAGGTCTAGGACCTGGGCTGTATGTCCGGTTGTACGTTGGCGGACGATAAATTTTATCGGCTGTTCTGTTTTATCGCTTTTATCGCACTTCCTTATAACTCGAGCCGGAAGAGAGAAGACTTATTAGATAGGTATGTGTTAACACGAGTGAGCTCGTTACGGTCAAATGAATATTGTTCAATGAATTTTAGTATCGCATGGAACGAACGAGGAACTTGTGCCCGCTGTTTGTACTGAAAATTTACGAATCAAGAATAATCTGCAGTCTCGACCATATCCGAATGTTCAATCAGCAAATTTTTCTGGTCTCTGATTTAATTATCACGTCAATCGAGATTCGCGGAATTCCTGTCTGGTTGATGAAAAATTCTCAGTATACAAATAATTGCATCTTGATGATTAGACCTAAGTTAATCATCGGCGTGTTCGCGTACGTACGCCGATCGTGTAATGAGATCTGATTTCATCAACATTGTCTAGCAGACGCGTTGGCTTGTGACCGAACACATTAATTAAATCCAATGTCGCGTCAATCAGTCACAACAGCATCGGCAATATATCAGGTTTGTCACTATTGACCCATATTCTTCGAACAGTATAAACTGGGAGTGAATAATTTATTTACAACTATGTATAACCACACAAGGCATGAGGAAAATGCAACGAGATTTATCAGACGACGAGATTCGGGGTTAATTGATCAATCAAAATTCATAACTTAAATCTACGTCGATGGCGTATGGATCACAATTGAAAAGTATGACACGACCGTCTATCTGAGTTTTCGATGAATTTTAATCCATGCATTATGTTATTGCGTTGAAAGAAAGTCGTTGATTTATTGAAACAGAATCCACCACGTCGGGACTCCGCCTTTGTAAGTCATAAAATGGTGCAAAATTTTTGTATGAATACCAAAAGCCATTGATAAGGTTGAACTAAACGAAGCTGCGTCAGTCAATTAACAGACAAAATATATAACTAAAATTGAATTCTCTTTTCTCTAGTTATAGTTAAGGTATCGGTCTTTCTGTCAAAACCGATTAATATATTAATTACAGTTTTCTAACAACAATCTCTAGCCTCTAGTTAATCAGAATGAAATAAAATAAAGAAAATAAAATACTTTGACTAAAGATATTGCCATATTTGTTCGGTTCGAAGCGTGGGATGCGTCCATTAACAGGTTATGCTAATTGAATACGTCACTATACGGTGAGTATTGTGGTGGGCGATTCTTTGCCTCACGTATACAATATCAGTACATTATGATATTTACAGGTACTAGTTTGCAGGTATTTAGTCACGATTATTATTTTTTTTTCTGGTTTGTTTCTCTTATGTGGGGTCATATTATAATCACTATACTTTTCTTGTATATATGAAGTTCCAAAGTCTATTTCGATTCAACTTTTCGATACAGGTGTTCATGCATGTAGTATACATGCCTAAAAATGCTGATTTCAAATACATAGTCAGGAATTAAAACTCGAGTTAAGTCACTCCTGGCTATCTTCAATTTGACTTATCATGCTTGAATGGCCTCTTCCAACGTTTCAACCGATCCAACAAGTTTTCTATAGATACTTGCACCGGCTTTAGCCGTCTTTCACAAACAAGTAGCACACGATGAAAAGACCATCGTGAGTTTGCAGACTGACTTTACTACCATATGTACTCCATGATGCCTTTCAATAGGATATTTCATCAATGTTATTTCATCTATGGACCGATTGTAATATCACCGTAACATTTTTATTCGCTGTACTGCAGACAGCATATGATCTAGGCGTTGGGGAACTTTATACCTAATGTCTTCAGCCCAAGTTTTCGAGACGAGATTAATAATCTAACTTGCACGTAATCGACGCTGTTCATCTGACACCTACAGTACAATTTGCTTATGATATGAGTCATTCAACGAATTAGGTATATTTGCTAGTAAAAACCTATAGTGTCAGACGCATTGCTCACTTGTTGTTTGAAATCCAGCAAGAAAATACACTACCCACGCTCAATTGTTGGACGAAGTGCCATTTCCGTAAACAAGATATCAACTGTCTCGGTTTGTTTGAACTTTTAATCAATTCATTTCGCAGCAAGTTCGCTGGTTGGACTAAATTTGTCTTATTGTTAAAACACATTCTCCTTGAGATGAAAAGAAAAAATGTCGGATTCAAGTAGATCAAGTCTTACATCGTACTCGTTTTAAACCGCGATCCTACAAATTACGTAGAAAATGAAACGTCTTATCATCATTTCGAGTTAGGTCATTGCCTATTCTGGTTAATGACGGAATGAGTCGCATTTGAAATGACGAGTTTACTCTGGATCTGGAGATTTACACGAAGAATATCCTTTCGAAGCTTTTTGAACAAATGGAAAATTCTCCCCATTTAAAACACGCGCGATTTACTCAACGCGATATGGTACACTTCGCTTTGAACTTAACCTAGCTAACATAGGAAATATTCATCTGACTGGACTTCTATTAGTTTTTTTTTTTTTTTTTGAGACAACAAAATCCTTTGCCACTTTCTACCATAGTAAAGCATCAGTCTCCTAATTAGTTTCATTCCGGTGGGTTGTAGATTTTGGAAGACTCTACGAATCGCGTTTTCGAGGTGATGACAATTGGTAATAATGGAATTCTGACCATTACAGTCCCGTGGCACTTTGAGGAGAGAAAAATAGCGCGTGTAAATTATGCTAATGGTAAAAGTGCGGAGTGCAGTACGTCACAGATAAGAATAATCTATAAGAGCAGATAAGTCATGTCTACCGGGTCGATTAGATGAATGAAAACCGCGATCTCAACATTTTGAATCTGACTATAACTTTTAACGTTGCTTAGATCGTACTACAGACTTTAAAGAACGGTACATGGTATTCTGAATGTACTAAAGACTGTAAGATCAGGCCCTATTATAATACATTTTCGTGCAATTAGGTTCTCGCTTAAATGACTCAAGGTAGATCTCGGCTCGGATGACGTCACGTGGTCCAGCCTATGTCCGTATATGTATAAAGTCTGATGCCCCAAGGTCCGAGTATTCCAATGTAGCTGCGTTTCGATATTTCATGTAGTCTACACATGTTTTTTTTTCTTTTACACCTTTCGTCACAGTCTGATCATTCAGAATTGGTAAAAATATGACATTTTCAAAGCACGTATAAATTAAATAACTCACGACGCAAGTGACTACGTAACCAAAAATATATCGAAAATCACTTTCATCCTGCAGGTGTAACGATCGCACAGACTTTCGACAACGAATTAGCGAATTTCTAAATTATTTCTTGATACTTTCGCTTGACGTTCGACTGAAAGTGATTTTCGGAATAAAAATAAAGATCCTCAGATAGTGAGGTGTTGAATTTTTTTAAAGAAGAGATCAATAATCGATCTAGCTAGTCAATTAATTTCTGCAATTCAATTATTCAGGGATCTCTAATCCGTATCGACTCTCACTCTGCAACTCTATATTTGATATTTCCAATACGTATATATATATGTACGTATAATGATATGTACACCAATCCAAAGTGATCTCTGTACAGAGCTGTGAAAGTGCGAAATATACGTAATGCAATATGATGACTCATTTCTAAATTTATATACCTACAAAACGACTAGGAGTATGATCATTTTGACCTAAGTGAAGGCTCGCTTTGCGAATGAGATGTGTATAAATTCGCGGTGAGAGATTAATTTGGAAGATTCCTATCGGGTCGTTACTGCGCACAATATACCTATACATACATACGTAGGTACATTACATACACACATACATACATACATACATGTTCTAATACAGGTGCAGGGTATTCTCTTTCGCGAATGACCTAACAGGTGGGAAAAAATACGAGCTATAGTCAGGATTACGAAACTCAATATATACGTCAAAGCATCGTAGTATCGGTCATCTGCGGTCATCTGTCAAATGCTTATCGGAGTAACGAAGTAATATGCTCTTCAAAATGACATGCATGATTTTCCAGTCAGGATGAACGTAATTGTGGATGAACCGCGGTAGTGAAAAAAAAATAATGATTTTACAGGTGAAAATATGCGACGATATTAAAAAATTTGTGCTGTCAATATTTTCCTTTAGATGTTTGATATTCGTCGCGAAACCGATTCGAAGGTTGTTTGAGATTTCTTAGTCAATATATGTATAGGATGATACAGATAAAACAATGACGAATGTCGGTCTTAAATTGATCCTGCAATTCCTGCTCTTCCATTTCTGTTCATCAAAGCATCGACCGAGCTATAGGTCTTCGAATCGGTGATTGAAAGCAATTTAAAGAGTTGACATTTGACGTTATCTGTTTAAGCTTATTTATCGACATATATAGTGTTCAAATATTGACGATGGAGATCCCGAAGTAACCCTAAGGCGATTCAAAATTCTTTACACAATAAAATTACCTGATGTAACATCTGCGCGTATACGAAGAAAAAACAAACAAACAAAAAATAATAAGTAATCAATCGATGGGTGAATTTTTTACCATCTTTCGCAACAACGACTTACGACATGTGAATCGAGAGAAAAAAGAAACAATTGTGGTAAAGCAGTTTCTCGTATAAAAATATATTCAAATTCAACGAAACGGGCCAAATATTCGGGCCCTTATCTCAATTTGAACTCCTGTAAATTCCATCGTTTTTTCATCCAACCGTTTCTGTTTCCGAGTTTAGAATTTTCGATGAAAATCGATGAAAAATATTTTGCAACTTACAAAACTTGGCCGGAAAATGTTTTCTATTTGAAAAGGATCAGCCGTTCCAAATTTTCCAAATGCTAAAAGTGTATAGAATCTTTTCCAGTAAAAACGAGTGTCGGTATCAGATGGTATAGGGCGATTTTTCATGCCTATTATCAACATGTAAACCCTTGTGAATTTCGGATTATTTCATCGAGCCGTTTTTGAGATCATTCAAAAACATGAGATCATTCTAAAAGCCTGTTTTTTGTATACTAGAGAGCCAAATGAATGTAGTGATTCGTTAAAATCTAGAAAAGTAATTTCCGGACTGGACCAATACGTCTCTTGTATCACTAACAATGATGAGAAGTAAAGAAAGTAGAATAAATGCCAATGGAAATTCGAACGATTTATTGGAGGTTCGAAGGCATAATGTCGCGAGTTTCATACACGCAGGGTAGGTCGGCTGGTATAGGTGCAAACAAAATATCCGCGAGGCTAAAGTGTACTTAATATTGAATGATGATAATAATAATGGTTATGGGTAATTAGCAGGTTCATTAACTAAGTGGACGGTACACACGAGGGTGTATATAGCGACAGGACTGTTCCATCCCGATAAGGTCATGTGTGCTGACTATACAAATGCACTGGAACGTCTGCTCAAAGCGCATATCCAGCTAGTGGATCAAGCAGTTCTCTATTTTTCAACGCTGATGAACGTCGGACGACTGCAACGCAAATTAGAAGCTTCATTGCGATCTAATGATCTGAAGTATTAGCACTTTTATCGGTTATCGATGATTTTATCATAAAGTCATACGTTTCGATCAATCATCACCTGGATCTGCTTTTTTTGGATCTCCTATAAAGCATTCATTGCCCAGACAGCATCTGAATTTTGGGTCACTTTCCATTCCAAACATCGTTAACATAGCAACGTCTTCATCCTTCGATTTAGCTCGTTTGATTCTTTCCTCGCCGACAGTTTTAGTTTTCAAATGCAATTTGTTTGCTAATCTATCGCTGAGCGCGTCTGTCGCCATTTTTGTTTATCTTCTGTGTAGACTTATTTGACTCAGGGTAACGTGACACTTATATCGATTACCCAACCGATTCAATCGAGAAGATTGATCTTGTCTTTTTTTTTTTCTTCTATCTATAGAACACTTTGGTTTTATATCAACAGGCCCGAAAGTAACGAGTAGTAAATCACACCTGTAACTGAAATTCAACACTCAACTGATTTCGAAAATTTCAAAATACTTCAAAATACTAAAAAGGTCACTTGCGTCTACGTTCAAAACACGTGCTTATATTTCAATTTCCAGTTGAAATATTCTCTGTGTATTAGATCCACAGAATTCGCCATATATCTGGCTACTGGATGAGCGTATATACTAAATAAGTCTATCATCAGATACGAAATATGATAGACCGAATACAATTGACGGACGTGGGAATCGAAGTTGGTGCTAATATCTCGCTGATAACTTGTCGATAATAAATCATCACGAGGATGATAAACAAAACCGTCATGTATTAATATCCTTTCCATCTATAAACTCTTTGCAAAAATTCACAATTCTTTGCAGAAACATTTGAAAAACAAAAACAACAATATTAACACTAACAGCGAGATACGATCAGAAGAAATGTTATCTACTATGCTGCGAAAACGATAAGCTCAAATACAGAAAGAAATACAAGATGAACAGTATACATAAAGATGAGAAGATAGATTATAATAAAATGTAATTAAACGTTTATCAATGGATTCTATTTTCACTATCTGAATAATAATCGTGTTCTCTACTGTATACTTATGTATGTTGATACTGATAATCGATTGTTGATGATATGGTAATAAAAGGCACGCCCGTCAATCGTTTAGTGTACTTTGAATACATTAGGGGGGGATTGTTGTATCCCGATTGCTCTATGATATCTTTCGAGTTTTTGAAATATCGTTATCAGTTTCTTTTGTTTTTTTGTGTTTTGTTTTGTTTTTTGCTGTCTTATACTATTTGGAATACGAAACACTATTTCTCCGTACGATTGGTATGAAGGCTTACGGACTACTGAGGGGCAAAACGCTCCACGACGCTGGAGTCAGAGACGGCGGCGGCACGCGCAACTGCCATATAGATATATACGTATACACTATATTGTACACACCTACACTTCTATATACTTTGATGTAATTCTTTAGGACTCGGCAATGAAGAAAACTCCTGCGCTTCTCATTACGTCTGTCTTCTATCCTATCCACGTATTACATGCGGAATTGTCACTATTTAGACGAGTATGAAAATGGCCAAGATTCCCCGCAAGTTAACAATTAATGAAATATCAACGAAGTATGTACCCATGTGCTAAAATCTAAAAACATTCTAACCTCTAAATTTCATTAGGAACCTAATAGCGTCTTCATACGACGAGAAAAAACCAACAAAAGGGAAAAAAAAAAAATTTGGAAAGAAATCTATAATAAACACCTATGTTCGATTTATTAAGCGGATTAGACCGAGTTCGGAATTTAGTTCCGGAAATGAAAGCTCGTTGAAAACAATGAATATATAGGCTAGTAATTATTGCAAATTTTTAGTCGGATGATTATTGGAAGACTTGCTGGTTTTGTGAAATTATTTTTAGTTTGTATTATATACAACGTGAGATATGTGAGAATTTTAAGAGGCTATAGATATAGTGTGAAAATTATCAAGCGGAATGGATGCTGGTTTTTTTTTTTTTTTTTTTTTTTCCGCAAATTCATTTACAAACTCCCATCGCCCACGTAGATATACAAAGATCCATCCGCAATGATGTCATACATATGCCACTATGAAATATACAAACGAAACGAATAGCTGCTACAGCAATAACTCTGAGTTTTTTTCTTTGCTATCCTTATTTCCTAGAAGAAATGAAGGTATCGAACAAATCTGCGGTATAAACGTGAAAATTTTTTATCTTATGAATATCTGCGATAGCTGGTGTAGATAATAGTAGGAATAATAATTAATTATCCTTATGCTGGTTAAAAATTCTCTGCATAATCGGGTATGGTTATTCTGAATAATAAATAAAATCACGTTTCATATCATTTCGTCATAGGAAAAGAACAATCAAAGGAACGTACTTCGTGGATTCATCACAAATTGTCTCTAGGTATGATTAACATGGAAGAAACTCGAATAATTTATCTCTTCAACTCGACGCCCAAATGCGGTTGCCGCCGCATTCGCGAAAAGTAAATGACTAATGAATCCAAGTATCACATATTATTGGACAAAACTCCAACATCTAAAAATGATGTGATGAATTCTATCAGAAAACAAAAACAAAAAACAAAAACTCAACAGGATGTTGCAATTCTTATTTAATGTCTGAACGAAGCTCAAATATCAACGATAAAAAACAACAACAACAAAAAAACTAATAAAGTATCTGATCATCGCAGGTATAGGAATACCAGGCTTAGTGATCTGAGATGCAAAAAAATAAAATAAGCAAAAAATTCCGTGTATGTAAGTGATATATATTTATCACGAAAGTTTTGATCTGGAAACCGTGGAGATATAACGGACCCTTAAAAATGTCAGCCTTGAAGATTGAAATGATAAGTACATGTAAGGTTGTCTGAGACTTCTTGCTAGGTGCTTCAGCAGAGTTTAAAACCATCCCAGTCTTAGTTATAGCGCAGACCGGAATGACATCATCGGTGAATGACAATCAACATAGGCGATAATGATTAGCGGCTGTACCCAAGTAGCGTCAAGTATTTACCGATGTTTTCAACCGTGCGAAACTAACGGGTATGGATTTCAGATTCTAAGCTTTAAGTATCAACCGTGATGAAGATACTAGTTAGACTAGGAAACGACCTGTAGCCCGTAGAAAGATCCTCACATACTGGTCTATTTTTTAGTGTAATATTAAGAGGGGAATACACTTTAAAACTTCAGAAAAATCGATTCTTCGTCTCAGGCATTTTTGGATCCTTGATTATCTAAACTATATGTGAAAAAAATCATCATGTGAAAATTCGCAAGAATAAACAAGTTGAGGCAATTTACGTACTTAAGGTAATTAGATACGAGTCGTGTGGAATGATGAAAGGTAAATACATGTCTAGTGTGTGGAAGTGTGTAATAATGCAATAGCTCCGGAATAGCGAACTCTGAAAAAATGTCAATCCGACGTTAACTATGGGTAAGCCATTTTACTTTTGAAAAGCAGCCATTTCCAGCATAAAAATAAAAATAAACCAATCATTTAGAATTGAGGGAATAAACTTATTTGGATACGTTATTATTTTGTCTAGACGTATAAAGAATTTATCAAAATTGTAAACATAAAATTTGAATCTTTGAATATTTGAATTATATTTTATTATATTTACGTTCAAGTAGCTGATTAATTTTGAATACTTGCATTTACATTATGCTATAAAATAATAATAATTTATAAAATTAGAATTATGCTTCGACTTAATTTCAATTCATTCTAATTCGTCGCATTATTTATACCTGAGATATAATTTCAATCAAATAATGAAGATCGTATTCTTACGTCAACGAATTAATTTTTTTTTTCTTGTATTACGCTGAAAATTTATTAGACATTTAAAAAGTAAAATGGCTTGCCATAGTTAACGGTGTGACGGTCAAACGTAGATGCATACAAATCGTGGAAATGAGCCATTTTTAAGTATACAACAACAACACGTGCAGAGGATGAAACGCAGACTAGTTTTGAGTGTGTCCATTAATACCGTTTGGAACAAGATAAACTTTACATCTGCAAGTGCAAAGAGTAATGACGTCTGAAACGAGGTCGATTTAGACTTACAAAAATAAGCACAATAATCGCAGCCTCTCAAAAAAATGTATACGTTATTGCATCCCCCCCGTATACTTTCAGACTTATGGTAAATTGTATACGAAGAAATTAGATTTCCGTTTAAATTCTGTGTGAAATGTTCATTTCGCTTTGCATTTTGCTTGAATATTATATTCAACGTTCGACCTTGGTCCTCCGACCTTTGTGGTTCAAACTACTGACCTAGATTTATATAGCGAAAAAAGTAATTAAACGTCACTTGAATATGGACTTTGATTAGGTGTGGGTTGCGCGGCAGATTCAAAGACTCGGTTTCGACCCATTAAAGTAAAGTGCAAAAGTTCCGCCCCTCAAATTGCTGTGTAACTTACAGCGTAAAATTTAGTGCTTTATGAAGGCGGTAAAAAAATAAGTATATGTATCAGATAAGCTTTCAAATTTTAGATTATGTTTGACGAACACTCGTGTAAGAATTTGTCAATATCAATAATTCATAAAATACTACACACATTTGGTAGGCGTAATTCTCAACTCCCGATACTCCTACGTTAAAACGGACTTGAATGAAATTTTTTCACTCTGAATGAGAATTGGTTTCTTTTACGCCGTTATTTATCGTCGTACTATTAATATTTTGCTCTAGGCCAGGGCCTTTTTCATTTTAGGTCACTTTGTACGACGTAACGTTGACTAATTTCTATTGATAGCTCCTTCTTATCTATCATATTATATACATATGTGCGCATATGTACACATATATATATCTGTATATTTTTTATACACGTATGAAAGGAGAAAATTAGGCGTATAGATAAAAAGATCTTCATCGATAATTACTCAAGCATATACATATGTATGTATATATGATGAACTTTGTCAACGATATATAATAAGTCAAGATCTGGTTGCATAAATCTTTCCATTCGTTTCAGCGTACTTCTGTAAGATAATATCAATTCCGTTTGAGCCTTATCCTATCGATACAATTTGGAGAAAGTTAAGCAAGCAATTCCATAAGTGCTTCACGTACACCATATGAGATTCTTTGCAATTATACACGTATGTGTGTACTTGTCGATCGAGGATCCGACTAGTTCATTCAGATACGTGATTATCTACTTAATTGGCGTACGTTGGTGGTCCACGACTCATTCTGCCTGTCAGATTACAAATTAGGATTTACGAAACTCCCACGTAGGTGGTATTCGGTGCCTATGATACATATTTCACGTCAAATTTTGTCTATTCTAAAACACCTGTGACCTCTGGATTGATACGTATCATCTAATGTCATTTCAATCATTGAAATCTCACGATTTTACATCCAAGGTGCCTGTTTCGCCAACAGACAAAAATCACCGTAGCTAACAATGTGCAAATAATGAAGCGATATTTTTATTTTTGCGATTTGTGCAAACGTGAATATAATTTTCCTGTATTATCATTATAGTGTTGAGGCATTTATGGTCACGTACTACAAGTATGACAGAGTTATTACTCATCCGAACTGCATCATTTATCTCAATCGTCATTGATAAAGTATGAGAGACGTATTGTTGTCTTGAAAAAAACTACGTGGCGACTTGCTTTTTGCGCATTTGCGTTAACAAAGTCATATATGCAATGTTCGATAGTGTAAATATTTGTCAAGACTCCAGGATCGCATCTTTTACTTTCTTAACAATCATGAATTCAAATGATTTTCAATTCGAGATTTTGAAAGCTCGTAAAATAGAAACGAAAATTGAAAAACTACTCCTCAGCCTGCAGACTTTTGCCAAAAATTTGCCAACGTTGTTACAGGTTTTTTCATAAATAATTATATATGAAATCTTAAAATCATCGCCTTCGTTATGAAAGAGGGGACCCCGTGAATCTAGGAGAGCGCGAATTAGCCGTCTGGCGCGTGTCTGGGCACTCCGGTTTCTGAATCAATTTTTAATACACGTGCGTGCGTGATTGAACTTTGTACGAGGGTGCGATGTAGGCTTGTGATTTGTTACGTGATTCACTTGGGATCTAGGTCGTATATTTTTCAAAAGCAAGCAGTCCGAATACACCGAAGGTTAAGCCCAGCTGTACATACATTTACCAAAATATTGGTCAACAGCTGGGGATCAACGGTTTTATATTAATTGGCATATCTTCTTCCTGAATGAAATTTATGGACCACTTCGTTTACACAGTTAAACGAACGAATCATCGAGTTAACTCTCACACCTAAATTCTACGCCTGCAGACAGTGGAAATAGTGCAAATGATAAGTGCGCGAGTTAATTCCTCCGTGTCGGTTGAAGGGTATAATCTTTGAAGCAATTGGCAGTTCCTTACGAGCGATTGCATCATAGACCAAAACTGGCTAGATTTCATGATAGAAGAATAAAAAAAAGCAAACCGCAAATTTGGTAATTCTGATAAGACTTGCTCAATCAATTTTCCACAATTCATCGGAATGATCCGGTCGAAAAATGATCGAAAGATGACCGATGAGAGTCCGGTGGTTGATGGCTGATCGTATACAGCGCAATAATAATCGCTTATATGTCTGGGCCAGAACCTTGACTCGGTTACCTTAATAAGAAACGCCAAATGCGAGATATAGTTTCGTCCTTTCTCACTCTTTCTTATAGGTAGTATGTCGCGTTCATAGACCCGCACGTGTTTCTCTTGGTCTGCAATTACACGCAGGTTCTCGATTAACCCTCCCATTTATCAGACACGCGCGAATATCTGTATACAGCTATAGATATACTAGCTCTGAATGAATCAGCCTGGAGGAAATTGTTTGACAGGAGGCAATTGTATCTTATATAGGGTATAGATCGGAGAGTATCGATTTGCTGTAGTGTATTATGTATCATAAGAATTGTACCAGCTAGGTCAAGCCCACGTGCAAGGTCGATAGTTTTTGTCACCTGCATCAGACGTGGTTCGAATATATATAATATTATATATATATATTTTTCCCAACATTTTTCATGATAATTGTGTAGAAAAATTGTTCACTTACCAGCACGGAAGATTTCTCCACATCCATCGCAACGGCTCGCAAATTGAGCGTCGTAACAGTTTCCGCAGTAGATTTTGTCCACCTTACTTCCAAACTGTTTGTCGACCAATGATACTCTGCACTTGTTGCAGAGGAAGCAGGCTTCATGCCAATGCTTGTCCTTGTACGACAGATCCTTAAACACAAGGAAAAAAAAAAGAAATTTAAAGACTCATATTCTCTCCGACTGGGGCAGTTTTCAATACTCTATGTTGATGTATAATCTTAAGCTTTGCTTGAAAAAGCAGCTATCTCAAATTTTGCTTGAAGAAGCAGTTATCTCGGAAGTCGCTCGAATAACCGACTATTTCGCGAGCGACTCTGAAACCGCTCTGTAGCGCTATTGACTTGCCATGCAACTACAGAGCGGTTTCAGAGTCGCTCGCGAGATAGCTACTTTTTCGAGCAAAATTTGTGATAGCTGCTTTTTCAAGCAAAACTTGAGAAAGCTGCTTTTTGAAGTAACTTCTGAGATAGCGGGTTATTCCGCGGACCCATCGATGTAGATTCTGGATCTTCTACCTATCCCTCTTTTTTTTGCTTCATGGTAATCGATGAGCTGCTCAAATTGAATCAGATGCAGAAAGGTGCCGTTTATCATACTGTTCATAATGTATGAGCGATTCGAGAAAATCGATGATCAAATTCGCCTGCTCATGATGATGTTGGTGGACCATGTTGTAATTGGACGGTTCAAGGGTTAACCGGATTTCGCGAATGCGTATTTGTTGATGGAGTGTGTTTTGCCGGAATCTATGATCCCCGGAGGAAAACAGCAATAAGGGTGATAATTAATTCCCGTCGAAATGTATCCCGTTTTAAAGTAGTTAATAATCGAAATAAATGTATGTCGCCGTGGGAGTAGGTATGTAAGCGGAAACACGCTTCTGTAAGTACAGTCGAGCCAATATGTATACAAACGAAGGCTAAATCACCGCAGCTATTTCTAGAAATGACTAATTACAAGTCGGTCACCACTAGCCATAATTCAAACACGCATTGCGTGCTCATATCATTATATACGAATGCTAATGTCGCGGACAAAGTTATCTAACCGTAAGGCATTATAATGTTTCTGGTCATATTCCTGATCATCTGAAAACGCCCATTGACGTACAGACCACTTTGAGGTGATATGGTATAAGTCGCTTTAAACCTAACCTAGCTAACATAAAAAAATATGAATCTTAACAGAATTCTATTCGTTTTTTCCAACCAATAAAATACTCAGCCACCTTCTGCCGTGGTGAAGCATTAATCTTCTGAGTTTCATTCCGGTAGGTTGTATAGTTTGGAAGAAACTACGAATCGCGTTTCCGAGGTGATAACAATTTAACATAATGGAATTCCAAACATAGTCCCGTAGCATTTCAAGGCGATACGGAAGTTTGTTGAAAATTCCATTATGACCAATTGTCATTTCGAAAACGCGAATCGTAATTTCTCGACGACTACCCAACCGATCCGAATGGACCCTCTACGAATAAATTCAGTTTTTTGGCAGGAAATGACCAAGTATGTAATGGTACTTGCTCAGCCATCCGGCACGAGCTATATCCAGTAAGGAAGAAGAAGAAGAAGAAGAAGACCAAGTATGTCACTTCGTCAAAAAAATGTATAGGATTCCAGTAAAACTCATGTTTTTCATGTCAGCTAGGTTAAGTTGAAAGTGATCTCTGCTATACCACCGCAAGCCACTATAGGGTCGAAGGTCCTAGATTCGGGATGATGGTCGGTGTAATATTATCTCTTGATTTAAATGAGATTCGGTAATAATGAGGTGAAAAATTCCCATGACTTCCGTTATTCGGACTGTGGAAATAGAAAAAAAAAAGGGAAAGAAAGAGCATACCTTAGAATCGATGCCGATGATCTTGCTGCATTCCTCGCATCCGTTGGCAAATACGCTCTCGTAGCATTTGATGCAGTAAGGATGTTCGTCCCTCAGAACGTATCGTTGACCAGTTAGAGACTCGTCGCATTGCCAACAACAGAAGTGGCCGCTGTGCCAGTCCTTGTTCATCGCCCTGGTGAATTCACCACTGAAAATCAACTGCAACACGAATCATGAATTGAATTATTGAATTTATATCAACATGTCATTTCTTCGCTAAGGTTAGATAAAATAATAGTTCCCAAACGCCTCAGAGGACGACATTTTAGCTTTCGCCTTTCAATCGCTCATTCGCGGTACCCCAATTTTTTGTCTGAAGGCTGTTACGTATATATCCCCCGGATCTAATTCGTATTCCTTATTAAGTATCGGTGCAAATATGATTCAACATTGGCATGACAAGCCGAGTGACGTGGGCAAGGACACTGCGTCGTTCTAACGATTTGCGTTTATATTAGCCCACTAAAGAAGAATACTCATCTCTATAGAGCGGTTTGAAATTTCTCCTTCCTTCTAGATCGTTTTCAAAACGTTATACCTATATACCTATACATACCCACATACTGTCGTGAGTTTGTGTATCAGGTATCACGAGATCTAGGGCAACGCGTGTACCATATACAAGTATATTGTTCCAGAATAAAATACATCATTGTTGTGATTGGTATTGTTACCACATTGTTATTCATTTGAAAATTATTTTCTACGGTATATTAGAATGTCGGTTTTGTCTGTTTCACAGATATCTGGTATATCACACGTATATTATGTATGTACCTTGGATGAGTGCTGTTGTATGTGCTGGCTGGGTTTCTGTATAGACATATATACATCATGTTCGGATGCATGATTCGTGATTGAGGTGAATTTGTATGACATAGAAATACATTGCGAGTAAATAATGGTGGTGGGATTTTTCATATGATTTCAGTTAGATTCGCGAGTCTTGGAATGCCACTTATACCCTGCAGATTCGATTTGCCTGCAGACTCGAGGTTTTAAGGTCGAGCTCATCATGTCCCTCAGTCACGGAACATCGCGAGATATAAATTTACACCTGTAAGTTAGCGGATAAATTTCAGATAACGTTAGAATGATGAGTCGCGTGCTGGGTGGAACGGTTTCCCTTTAATCCGAACGAGAATAGATGAAAACTGATCGTGAATGGAAAGGGATTTTCAATTAAGTTTTAACCACTGCTTCCTCCGAATAGAGAAAGTTCGTGATGAATATGTGAAATGTAAAAAATGTAGGAGTATCAGTGGCACCCAAAGAAAAAAATGGAATTTGAAACCGGGATAGTTGACAGTATTCGACCATCAGCCAGCACATACTTATCGATGGCGTTGTCATGATGGTTATGGGTGCTGTCGACTTCGGTGATCGTGACTTCAGCGTTCTGGTCAGAACTTTCCCTACGCTTAGTGGTTTTCTTCACTTTACGAACTTTACGTTCCGTCGTGGTGTACACTACACTACTGTCTACATCCGCCATTGCAATGTAAAACTAAAGTTCCCTCGAATGTATAACGCGAAAAAATATTTCAGATCAACTCTGCAGAGAGTCAACTAGTGTCAACGACAGTTGAAAAATATAAGCGAAGTTAGGTGAAATAAATATCTGAACAAATTGAACACGATGATCGAGACGGTCGTCCGGAGAGTACCGCGACCCAATAGAGTTTGCGAACTGACTGAAATCTAGGACCCAATCCCTGGTCGTCTCATCATAACCGGGACGCTATTTTCGGCTTCCCGACGACTCCAGAACCCGCGCCGTTTCCCCACCTCGTGGACCACTTGCAGTGTGCCGGGTGCAACTTTTCTATACCCTCGCGATATCTTTCGCGAAACATACACACGTCGAATACACATCGAATGCTTTAATCGTTTGGATATTTTTGGATCAACGTTCCGCCAAACTGGTAAAAGCACATTGGCGCATTGTCGTCAATTCGAAATTACTTAACGGCGCCAAAAAGCCGCAAGATTTTGCGCGAATTGCCTGCCAATGGATGTGGCAATTTATGACCGAAAATCTATGATGTTATATACCTATTGCAAACGGCTTATCTGTGTGCAGCAATAACTGAATATCTTCACTCGTTTACACACTGAAGGCTATAATATTCCTCACTTTCCTCACATCTTGGCACAAGTTGCTAATTTATCATCGGACCATGAGACGTATATACAGATGAGACTGGGTATCTGTGATTCTTGGAGCATTTCAAAGCCTACCTACAAATATTCGTAGCATACGGAAAGAAGAGAAATTGTTACCGCTTCCATCATCAAGATAGGTAGATACGATGAAATAAATTATATTTCTCGACATAACAATAGGCATTGGAAATAATCCAGAAATTGAGATCATGTTTGCAGTAATGGGCACAGTAGACTTTGGAGTAAGTTGCAACGTTTAAGTTTTTCGGATTCCATCAGAGTTTCTCTAAGCATCATCATCACTCGACGTGTGTATCTATTTCTGTGGTCTGCTATTACTATATCAACCAAAGCGGAATGCATGCCCACCGTAAATGTGAAATGTCTTAAGAGTTTAAAAAAACTTTAGACAGAAGGAATAAGATACATGTTCGAAGATTTATCGCTTACATCATGATAACACATCGATTACTCAAGTTCTGTGTTTTCATTGGTTTTTAGCTCCAGAAGTCTCGTTGATTTCATAACATAAGAAAGAATAACGAATTGTCGTTGTGAATCAACGTCGATCAAGAGAAATTCGATATCTATGGACGAACAGTTTTTTCGATAAGGATGAATTTCTGGGTATGCGTTTTTCTTTTTCAATACTCGTTCGATTTAACATGATCAATTAAGGTGTATATATACATGCAGTAAAAGTCATCTGAAAGAATGCCCGATAGTGAGCGAAAGTTATTTTTGAGAAACGGCGTAAATTTATGGGTGAAAAATGAGGTGCTTTTGCACACCGAACCAAGACTACGATAAAAGAGCGGAATTATTTATTTCGATAATTGTACCGACGATGTTTCGTTGAACTACGACTACTTCAGAAGTACCTCATACTAAAAATGTGTGTTTTTTGGAAGTATAGGTATATAGCTGAGCCAGCTAAACTGACAGGTGACATTTATCTTTTTCCACGTCGCGACGCCTCGACACCACGACCGTCGACGCCTACGCGTCGATATCTAATTCCCGCATGGCGGGAAAGCGTTCTAAAGTTGTATATTACTTTTGATTTTTCTATATAGTATAGGAAAAGCGGATACCCCGCTGAGACTCTCGAAACTCTTGAAGATTAGAAGATCGTTTTGACACCGTGCCAAGCAGGTGGTTCCCGAGACATTCAACTACCCAAAGAAAACCGACGGCGGAGGCGTCTCCGAGAAAATAGAATCGTGGAATAAATAAAGAATCGGTCAACACGGAATGTAGGCCGGATTTTTCCGCACATCACCAATAATGCTGTTTCCGTGAAGAACGAAACCTTCTAGAACGATGTTAAAACTTTATTTCGATTCTTATTCAATCTTCGCAACGTTTCTGAAATATAGTCTTTCAAAAAATAACCTAAGCTATGACATCACAAGGGATTAGCATAAAATTTAGTTTCTCTTTCTGCCCATTCTGACTCTCATCCATTGATGCCCCTAACAAATGAAACCAATCTCTTCTCAATTTTTAATTCCCGTCA
Organism: Ametastegia equiseti; assembly: GCA_963989295.1. Lineage (NCBI taxonomy): Eukaryota > Metazoa > Arthropoda > Insecta > Hymenoptera > Tenthredinidae > Ametastegia > Ametastegia equiseti. The sequence goes on along the minus strand of OZ022390.1, from coordinate 8,821,480 downwards.
CATAAGGGATGGAAGAGTTTTAGCTTCGGGTTAAAAAACGACTTGCAGCAATTCGAAATTAAATCTTTTGATCTCTCGACCCTTTAGCCGTTGCCACACATGGTTCTAAACATGCGTTGGACTGTCCGATATGAATGATCCCGGTTTTTTGAAAAACGACTGGATGCAAAAATTTCAAACTTTACAAGACAAAAATTGCTTCGTTCCATTAAGATCGACCAACTGGTTCAGCCGAAGAAAGTCATAACGTATAAATTCAAAGGAATAGAAATAATCAAAGCTAATGGAAAGCTCAGGAAGACTTAGTTGATCAATTAATTTTGATCCTCTTGATTCTATGGCCGATTAACCCTTCGTTTTCACACCATCAAATAATATCACCGTTGTTACACCTGGGTGGATTCTACCCCGACAGTTTAAAAAAAAACGATTGTGAGCAAACTATCACTCTGAAGTATTTAAAAAAATTACAGAACATGCTTCGAACCTTCTAAATCACGTACAAATAATTGATATTTGATAAAAAAAAAGGCGACTTGTTAAACAGAAAATCATAAAGAGGTTAAAAACGCAAAAAGACACTTTTTCGGTAACAAATCATAACTTTGTCAATTTTCAACATTTTCAATTCATATTTGGATATAATACTCCTGAGATACGTTACTTTCAGGAAAAAAAAAGAAAAAGAAATGGTACGATAGTGCACGCTTCAAAAAAGGTAGTTATTCCGACATGTAAAGACGTCGGTCCGTACCTATGGGGGGGGGGGGGGGGGGGGGGGGGGGGAGACTTCAAACCCTAGGTATGTGACCATTAAAGTGCCATTCTCGCTTGGAAAATTTGCGATATTTCGGCCTAAAGTTGGCGCATGGGTGAAATCCAGTGTGACAACGGAAGTTTAATAAAATCAGTAATGGATTTCCGAGGAGCAATAATGATTCGAAAGTCGGAATTTCTCGCGAAGTATCGATGAAATATTGACGAAAGTAGGGACAAGTCGGGACTGACAGGATGGTAAAGAGAGCCTCGGTAACAGCGAAAATATTGCGGAGGAATTGGGAGGAAGGTAGGAGTTGACGTTTGATATTTTGGGCGACCCCACGCGCAGCACACGGCACCAACGTTGCCGCGGTTGAGTCGGCCGATGAGCCACGCGAATGTAAAACGTTTTGTAATATCACGCTTTAGTGCGGAGCTCACCTTAATAAATCTCTCTGTTTACGTTGGCTTTTATTCTTGTCCGATAAAATTATAGCATAAAGTTAATCGATCGGCGAATTTGAAGGTCTGTTAGGAGGCGGGCCGGGTCTTCTTTAAATACTAAATCAACAGTTCGAAATTTGACTCGCAGTTATATCAGCGATCAAAAATGAACTCAGAAAACCCCAAAAACCGCGAATTTCTATTCATTGTCGAATAATCGCATGTAATCAGGCGGTCTCGAATCATTGAAATTCGTCAAATCAGTCGATAGCCAATTGACTCGTCCGGAAATGTAGTTCTCACTCGCTGATAGCACAAGATTGACATTTCGCGTCGCCTGTCTGTCGTGCCTTGACGAAATGCTGAAAGATGCCCCACACAAATGTGTCTCATTCTAGGGAAACGCAAGATTTTTTATTACAGAACTTTTGGGGTAGGTCTTGGACGAATAGGCCGAAAATCTAGCACATCGGTTATGACGAGGGGCGATTCACTTCGATTTTGGGTGTACAGGTGATTTTCGACTCCCGAAGACTTCCAAAGACTTTTGAAGACTTCCAAAGATTTCTGAGACCAGTGTACCTATAGGACTTTCCAAATGAATAGCCCGGGGCGGGATTGAAATTCCAAATTCCAAAAGTTCCGAATGGTCAAAATTCCGAATTCATTTGAGACGCGATTCTGAGTTTCCAGAAACGTTAAAGTTCAGAACATGAAAATTCCGAAAGGTCGAAATGCAGAGAGCTCAAAAATCCGAAAGTTAAAAACTCAGAAAGTCCAAAAATCCACAAATTTGAGGGAAGCTCATGACAAAGGTGTCAAATAAACGACGTTGCATCAGCGAATTCCGAGATTCGGAGTTTTTACCTTTCGGATCTTTAGCTTCTTCTCTTAGCTTTTCTTCTCTTTGGCTTTAGCTCTCTCGATTCGGAATTTTTCAAATCGGTCACGTAGACTTTTGGGAAAGTAATCTTTTCAAAAATTCCGAGTCGGTAGTACGAAAATTCTGAATTTTGACCTTTCGCAGCGTCTGGAATTCGCATTTTCAGTCCCGCGCCAATAGCTCTTCAGGTTGCGATGCCATAGTATTACGGTCCATTATCAAAAAGTAAGAATTTGTATTGTCGGTATTGATTATAGCCGATGCATTACCGAAGGATTTGACGCCATACGGAAATACCGAAAAGCCCTGAAAATCTGTTTACTTCTTAGATTCCGGAGACCACCAACTTATGTAATATCCATTCAATTAGACTAAATTGCAACTTTTACTGGCACACGAGATGTGTTTGGAATTAAAATTACCCAGAAGGCGTTTTCGGTGCCAGTTTCCGGGATAGAGTACTCGACAACTCCCTCTTCCGCATCCTTAAATTCTTCGTCGATCAAGTCATCGAGCATTTGAGATTGAGTTTTTTGAGTAGAAACATGTTTCGCATCATTTCTCTGGGCGCTTGGACTCCTCGAATTTTTCCTTAGATCTTCTTCGAGACTTTTGCTCTCGCTTCTGTCCGACTCCAATAGGGCATTTTTGATTTTTTCGTAATCACCAGGATCAGCTTCTTCGAAACTCGATACTCTGATTGGCTGCGTCATCTTGCGAGACTTTTCCACAGATGGTGTGATCGACTTTACCCAAACAACGCTCGTTCCATCTCCTTTCGAGTCGTCAATGGACCCATTGAATCTCCGCTGCTTGAGAGATTTCTTACGGAAATCACCCCGCAATGACATGTCCCTTCTGCTTTCAGACAGGCCGATGGCCATCCCGTTATAATCCTCGAGGTCCTCTTCGTCGGAAATGTGTTCCTCAAAGCTGGTTTGAACTTGGACGGAAATACTCTGCCTGCTTTCTGATCTCGATAGATCACTGTCAGGTGGTGATGTATTAGTAGCTTCGTCGCACGTGGAATCAAAGTTGATTGTTTGCACGGAAATGTCAGACTTTCGTCTTTCCGGTTCTTTGTTTCTCTTCGATTTTTTCACAACGAGATTTTCCGCCGACTTGCTAACTTCTGCATTCTTTGATTTCAGACGCGTTGGCTTCCGAAGGATTGTCGTCGACGAATTTTTCAAAATTTTTCGCTTTTTTCTATTCTCAACTGACTCTTCCTGAACTTGCACAGTGCACATACGTACAATGTCCGACTTTTCTGCATCACCGTATGCACGCTGATCTTCATGAACATTATCATCCCAAATCTCGGAGGACCTGGATAAGTTTTCAGTGTCGTTTATCGACTTAGGGCTTTCCGAAGCTCGTACAAAGTCCGAGGAATGCTTAGAAATGCTTTCTACATCGTTGACAGACTGCTGGGGCGACATGCTAAGACGTACGACGTTAAAGTCGCTCAAAGACGACCCCGCGGACTGACTCACAGCCGACAAATTGTCGAAAGAGCTTTTCGTCGGTGCTTCGTTACCCGAATCATCATCGAAAGAATTTTTTCTATCACTCGAAGAGCTGGAAGCTGATCTCGATTTTCTCCAGGCATCATCAGTCGCAGTAGCAAATGGTATGGGGGTAGGAATTCTCTCGTATTTTTTCGTCGTCGGTGTTAGTAGTGTCAGGTTCTTCAGTATCGAATTAATCTCCGCGTCACTACCCATCAAGGACAGATTCTCTTCACGTTCCGAGAACGGAGAAGCCCCTTTGGAAATATTTCTTCCTTCGTAAGCGGCATTATCTGGTCTGTAGTACGACTCGAAATTCGAAGTCCATTCATCTCTAGTTTCATAGTCAGCCAAGCTACTGAGCCTAGAATCGGGTCTAGAGTCACCCAAAATGTCACCAGTACTGCAATCCGACAAGGTACTCTCGTCAAAGTGTTTGTCCAATGACCTCAGCTCCCGCCTGACCTTCAGACTATATTCGTGTAGGTTTTCCAACTTGTGTCTGGCACCTTTTGGCAATCTTGCTGTTTGGCTATGGCTGTAAGTACAGAGTGAATTCACGGACGTATGTCTTTCCGATATTTCAGAGTGATAAGACAGACATGGTGCTGCTGGACCGAGGGAAGGAGTCAAACCGTCTGAAATATGACGAAGACAGGTCAGCAGTTCGAGAACTCCGATGCAACTGACTAAAACGGACATCAAAAGGCCCATATTGTTGGCTGGAAGACTCAGGGCTCAATCTCTACGCATTTGTGATTTGAAGAGGAAATGGTCTGAAGAATATTTGCAGAACAGGAGAATAGATCCAGATGTCTCATGTATCACTATTGTGACTGCAGCACTTGCTTCAGTTTTGATCGGATATTGATCCTGTATTTGTTGATCCTCAATCCTATTCCGACAAAGTATAAAGTCGAGTAGAAACCTACAAATGTACAATTAGTCGAAAACGCGTAGTCCGTTCGTGGGCGGCCTGATGCTACCCGCAAATGATTTATCTATTCGTCCTATTTTCGTATGGTGATTCGCGAACACTTCCAGGTGGAGGGGGCAGCAGAGATCCAGCCGATGATGCTCATTCCGACTCTAGGACGGTTCGGATGTTCAGTTGTCTTGAGAGAGCTGGATACGATGGTGGTTCTATCATTCGATTGCTGGCGAAGAATAATCTTGAAAAGACTATGTCACCGCATATCGGTGCATGAGTTACACTGTTAATCGAGATTAATTATCATCGCTTCAGAGGTAGCATTGAATATCAAAGTTTCTCCACTGAAGCATGTAGAGAATATAGAACCACCGTCAAGAGAGCCGAGAAAGAAATTTCAACCGACATTTCCGGATCCAGAATTAAATCCGCTGGCATATGCGACACCATCAATGTTCAAATTCGCGAGTCATCCATCTGCTGTCACAATGTTACATAATCCCAAAGCCTGCACCCACACTTGTTCAGCCCACACCCCGCTCCGAACTTTATCCTGTTAATCTCGAGTTTGACCATTATCCATCCTGACGGAGGGCGGCTAGTACACTGTTTTATTTTATGCTAGCAAAGACCGAGGGAGATACTGTTTGGCCGTTATGCTGGTTCGTGGCTTCACCACGCGACAGCTAATGTCTAAAGTTAGCCCAAAGTCCCTGGACGCAGAACGTGTCCTTAATGTAGTCATCGATGGCAACGTAATAATCTTTAGGTGTTTGCTGGCTCGTATACGTGCCTTGGCACTAGCCAAATCGGGGCTCGTTTAATGCTCTAATGAAGGTAGATTCCTAGTCAAGATGACGAGGAGGGTCAAGCCTTTCGTATGTCCAAAAATGGCACGAATCGCCCAAACTTAACTAACCTGCCTAATCATCGCATCACGTCGATGAAAGATGATCGAGAAAAGTACTGATGAATTCGAAAGGCATATTTTGCTCGAGGACTTTCATTTCCAGTTCTATCATTTATTAATGCATCCTCTCAGAGGCACATGGACTTGACGTGGGATATTTGTCCTTTGTATGAACCGCGGTCAAGACGTCTTTTGGAATTGGCATCAGTCTGGGTATCTACTATACGCGTACCTGTTGTGCTGCCTCGTCTTGTTTTATTTCGGTGGAAAATTTACGGTTATTCTAGTTACCTCATCTCAACTGACGTCACGGGAATCTTTGATACTGAGTTTTGCGCTCGGTGCAATTCTGGACGAAGTCCAAAAATTATTGAAACTTCGTTCCGAGGGCCTATTGAACTTCGATATGTTATTTTTAAGCTACTCGACATGTGGGTTGTGAAAAATTTATAAGTAGCAATAAAAAAATCATAGCGAACATGAGTCAACCTGCACCCCTCTTGCCGATCGGAATACGTAATACGACGGTCACCTTTGACTATTATAAGCTCGAATCTATCTACTCATGATGAAGGGGATAGGATGAATGATTCAATGGTAGATAATATGGGAGAAAGTTGTATCGTCTGATTCAAAGTGTACTTGCTATGGATCGAATCCGGGTTTCCTTGGGCGTGTAACTTCGTATAACAAACTTCAAAGTCAGCGTTAAAAATAAATCTTCACTCATCGGCTTATCGCATTCAAACAAAAACAATCTGAGACGTTAACATGCTCGTTGTTATGAAATAATTAATATCAACAGGTTATCTATTCGTATAAATAATTTTATTAGATGTCTAGACGAGGGCTGCAGTTCGTCTTGCTTGATATTTTTATTATTATTCTTTTCTTTTTCAATTGCCTGCTTCAATTCGAATTCCTGCGGGATATAGAACGTTCCAAAATTAACTTTCGCTACATACTTTGGTCTCCCGTATATACGAGTTTATGGCCAAAAGTATGGCATTCAAGTGTTTCCAAAGCTGCCAAAAGCAGCTGACTTATTCAGATCACATGAGCAGGGTTTCCAGGGTCTGCAAATTTCCCAACATAAGTTGTCCTTACATCTTCGGTAATGGTCATTTTTTTAATACAACAATATTTTTCTAATGCAAAACAAACCCAGATGAATTCTGAATCAGTAGGTATTCTCGAATCATTTGACGTTCAGAGTAACTCGAATATCGCAATTCAATGCTCAACTGTCTGCGATTCAACTTCAAAGGTAGATTCGTCACCGTTATTGAAAAGTTTCAAGTTCCACAGAGCATGGACGTTAAGTAGTTCCTTCATACTGGCAAGCGATTATCTTCATCAATGGAAGGAAGAAGTGAAAACGCAGAATCGCCCGAAGACAAATTGCTATAATCCCGTTGACATGGGGGTGAGGGTAAGGTTCATTATATATAATTGGTTGTAAACAAGACTGTTTTGCATTTTACTGCCAAACGTCCAATTAATCTGTGATCGGAATTAGCCAGGCTCGTTATGCCGCACCGTGGTATTTTCTCAAGACTCCTCTCGAGCAGAACGGAACAATGCCAAAGCTATTTTTGCCAGTGACCAAACCTTGCTTTGCTTCTACTTGGTCGTTTAGCTCACATCCATCACAATATACGATGAAATGGTTAATTGCATGAACCTGCACCCAAAGATCACTGCATAATCTCAGCGAGTATAAGCCATAAGCAAATAATTATCTCAAGTAGAGTATCGAGTATATTGAATGAACTAAAATAATTCAAAGAAGAATTTTGCCAACGAAAGACACCTGAGAGAAAATGACGAAGAACGAACAATCGAAAACCTTGGGAACCGGAATTTCTACGCTGATGTTCAAGTCTTGAGTAACGATGGGAGGAATCTGCATCTGGCAGTATGAATTCTTTTCCCTTTCTTTCCTCTTTCCGTTTTGATTTCGGCTACTCGAGCATTGGCGATGGTCTGGCGAGTCCAAAAATGGGTCGACTACCAGATTACGTTACTACCAACACCATCTCCATCGTGGTTTGGTATATCGAGTGTCTACGCATGCGCAGGTCAATCATATATACAACCACCAAATCACCAGGAGTCACCGGTACCAGTTGGTCCAGAACTCTCGAGGAACTTCTTCAACGAATAGTAGATCGTTGAGACCTTTCATCGGGATATCATACCCGATCACGTCAACGGATGCCTCGATTTTTACCACTATCGTATTTTCCTAACTGACTAGAAGATGGATTGATGGGCAGTCAAACGCCTGACAAAAGATATGGGCACTTAGGGTTTGGCAACAGGAAATGGTCAAGTGCAAAGACCCGTTGAAAATGCGAGGCGTTCGAAGCACTCAACCTTTTGCCTGCATGTCTGCGTTCCTTGAATTACCAGCAGGTCATTCGGTTACTTGACTGAAAGTCATTTTGCGTTAGAAAATTGCTTCATTCATCATTGAATTCGTGTGCCTCCAGCTACCGAATTCAGCAATTACATATAATTGAGGCAAACACAAGTCATTTGCCCAATTAATAATCGTTGGGCAAATCAGCAAGATCTATGAACGAAGGTATCTATCTTGATGGGGTTTTGCTAAGATCAAACATCACCGACCTAGATACATCCATTCATCTTAGCGTTGCAAAATCCTAGGCTATTTCCAAGATTTCTTCCCAGCGATTCAATCTTTTGAGTCTCGACTCTGTCGGACCACCAGTGTTCTCCGCACTGGTACCGGCGAGACGTTTGCGTAGCTTCTTGGGCGGGTCGTGTGCAAAATCTCAAGAACCGCAAAGTCTCGGGATTGGTACATATACATACATGCGTTTATATGCGCGTCGAGTGTGTATATCTAGACACAAACACAGGTACAAGTTACAAGTAGAATGTTCACACTAGCAAGCCGAGGCGTCGCGACGCCCTCTTTGAGGTTCGCCTCGACAACCTCGTGCTAATCCACCGTGATGGATTCTCGTTAGTGGTAGGAAACCAGATCTTGGACTCGTAAATTTCGCTTCACTTTTTACAATAATTAAGACAGCTACTTCCGGTTGGCGGTATGACGTAAGATATGTGAAAAACTAAAACTACATCCTTTCTAGAAACCCTTTTCAAGAACTTGAGGGAATTCTCATAGGCTGAGGGAAGCACTGAATGCAGAAAATTTGGTGCTCGAATTTCGAAGAGATTTTCAGTGAATTTGCACGGCAAACGTCATGGTATGACTAAAGATTGATCCGCGCGTCAACCGGATAAACTGACTACATGAAACACATTGTGTGCTTGCGAATCTTGTCTGTTAAAGATAGAAAGGATAGAGGAAAATTCTGTGAGGAAACTCGAGAAGAATCTTATGGCTCCAAAGTCCAAAACTAACTTTATGGAAATTATGTAACTGTTTAGATCTGGTTCTGTATATAAAAGAAGCCAAGAAGCTCGAAGCTGTGGCATAGAATGCGGCGTCTTCTCGAAGAGCAGACATTGAGAGTCAATGCAATGTCACTTGATCCGCATATTGCAAGTACCTAGACATGATGGAATTTGGCACTGCGGCTGAAAGTGTTGATTGGAGCAGCTGCTTTCTTTGAAATTACATTAATTCTCGAATATACATTCGTTGTATACTTTTATTACATTTTATTTTGTGTCGTGTATGTGCGTGTACATGCATCACACTGCACTTACCAAATTTTTCAACTTTTCAGATGCACAATCCAGAATTTTTTTTTTTTTTTTGTACTAAAAAGAAAAAACTACGAGCCTAGAGTTTTCGAGACAAAGACACGTGTAGTTGTGTAACGCAGGAATGAAATGTAGATAGAAAAAACAGCAGAAGAAGAAAAATATTAAAAAAACAAATGAACCTTGCAAATATATTCCTAACGAGTTATATTTTAGAAACGAAGATCAAGTCGGTGATAAGAACGGATTAGTTGGGTTTGGTTCTTCGCCTATGACTGGCTCTAATAAAAGACACCAACTGTCGACTCTGGACAGACGGTCTTCGTGGTGGGAGCTTTGGCAATGGAAATAGATTAGCCACCCTTAGTGACCCGAGGAAAAAGCATTTTTGTCATTCCATAGATCACGTATCGAGATTATCTGTGCAAAGAAATTTCATTACAATTCAAAGAGATGAGAAGCTCTCACAGACGCTTTTGCATACGATGCATGAAAGCAGAGCTTACGGGATTTTTATCCGAACGTTATATTGCAACCCTTGAACATTGATTTGGCTGTAGTTGAGATTTTAGGCTGACCTGCGGATTGCTTTCTATGTGAATTGTCAAAAATAGTACTATGGATAGAGAGCAAAGAAGAAAGCGAAAAAAAAAGACAAATTTGTTATTGTTTAACTCGGAAAATGTTGTGTAAAGCTACGTGAAGTTGCAAAGTATTCGGGTTTGTTTCATTAGTTATGCAGTGAGGGCTGCCAAGATTGTGAGCCAAGGAGATTGTCCACTAAAAATGTATCAAATTTAAGTAAAGTGGAATGGAGAACCGATGAAATAGACTAAAAAATAGTTGGTGAGCAGAGACTGAAAACAAGTAGAACCCCTTGGTAAGGATAACGGGCGATAAAAGCTCACTTTTAGTCCCGTAAAAATTGGTAGGATTACCGGATAAGGATCAGTACAGTGCAATTGATGCAAATTCTCAGGTTTCCGTGGCGCAATCTGCATGCAGCATGGCAAAATAATCCTGTGTCTTCCAACCGGCTATTTTAGTATTTCTAAATAAAGCCGGACGCGACCCAGTTCTTCCCCCTTAACACCCGTCTTTCTCTGACTCTCGGCATCACCAAGAGATCGCGATTAATAACCGGGTGACATTTCGTTTCGTTGTAGGTACCTCCGGCAATTTGGTAGGTATACCTACTAGGTGTAAGGTGCGAATATAGTATTTCGGTCTTTAATCTTTCCGACGAGACGCAAGGCTAACGTAGCCAAACCTTGCCTAACCCAAATCTAAGCCTAAAGCAATTTTCAGCCAAACCCAATGTCAGGAAACTATATAGTGTAGGTACTACGTCGCAAGTTTTTATTTGACATTTACGCGCCACTTCCGGTTGGCATTATCACGTTTTTGACGTCACGACTCGTCTTCAGGCGTCATACCAAAAGGACATCCGTGACGGATTTCTCCCGTTCTATTTCTTTCTTATTCGTTGTTATCACCCGTTTTTAAGAAATTACCTGACATTTTTTCTATATTTATAAGAAAAATCAATGCCAAGTCACATTCTACTTTTTTTTCTTTCAACCTTTGAAAACCACTATAGGAGTAAAATTGAACGCTGCTAAGTGTTCGCAGAACGAGTGGGCCGGTGAGAACACGAAAAAAACTTAAAATTAGAATCAATGTTTTCACCCTCGAAACGAGAGAGCTGAGTTGTTGTTTATTTATATTTGTATTCAGATATTTTCAGCTGTGAGAAAGCGCGATCAGTTTGATTAGAAGAAAAAAAAAAAACATTTCAATGAGTGAATTCATTGGAAGCAGAAATTTCTGGGTCAATTTTAATAATGGAGCTTATAGAAACTCGGGATCATGATGATATTCATGAATAAAGCATTATTTCGGCTGTCTATATAGGTATATAAATTTCACGATTCGAACAAGAGTAATTGTTCGCGTTTGCTGAAGATGCGTGATAACGTTGATCGTCAAGTAAGAAATTCAAAATACACATGCACGGAAGAAAGATTATCTCTGATTTACCTAGATGAAAGCAACATTCATCCAAAACTTTACACAACCGATACTACTGCCTGTAATGTCTTAAGGGGGTCAGACGTACCGAAAATTTGACTTCCAGAACCGCCAACGGTAGAGACGCTGATTTTTTTTCTTAATATCATTTCTCATATCAAAATACCTCACATTGCACAAATGTTGAAAAATTAATTTTTTTCGAATCCCGGTATCGAAGGTATCGAAAATCCCATCTGCTAAATTATTCATTCTGACCCAAAGAATGTGTGAAAAATCCACGATCTTTAAAGTTCAAAATTGTTGGAGCTTCAGATAGGATTTGAAGTCACAAAAATCGTCCAAACGTGTGAAAAGTGTATCATATTGCCTTCTAAGCTCATATTTTCATTACTTTTTACTTCTTTCTCGTTATGAAAAAATTAACTAAATAAACTGATAGGTAGTATACAATGCATTCCATGACCTGAATGAATAAATTTCTATAACATGATCGAGTAAAACTTTACCAGGACGTAATTATACAACACTATTATCATCATCATATAACACAGTCATGGAACAGCTTTTTTTCCCAGAAGTATAAAACCTATTTTTCGTTTTTCACATTTAGTACACACGTGGATGATTTTTGTGACTTCGAATCCTATTTTCTCCTACAATTTTGAACTTCATAGATCGTGGATTCTTTTACCTATTCTTTGGGTCAGAATGAACAATTGGGTTGGGGCAGATGGGATTTTCGATATCTTAACGCGTTCGGAAGAAATAATTTTGAAAACAGGGAAAAAATTCATTTTTCAAATTTTTTTCTATGTGAGGTATTTCGATATTAAGAGAAAAATCAGCGAGTCTCTACTTCGGGGTTCGTTCGGATCGGTTGGGTAGTCGTCGAGAAAGTACGATTCGTGTTTTCGAGCCGACAACAATTGGTAATAATGGAATTCTGAACAGACTCTCATATCACCTTAAGCACATTGGGTATCTCGAATAGGTATACGCACACAGTCTATCGAACATTGATGACGGGTGAATTTTTTTTTGGCACTATATGGACCAAAAATTTTGACGACGATCTTCACCGAGGATTTTTCAATCGGCATTTTTGGTTTGGCGATTGGAACTGAAACACCGACATAAAACCAAATTGCCGATAAAATAAACCGAAATGCCGATTCGACGGAAATATATGGAGGTATAGAATATTAGTGATACATTCAAAATGATTCTAATAAGAATTGCAGTTCGATCATGGCATAGGCATGTCAGTCGCAACGCCGAACGACGATCGCGGAACATATTGAAAGATTTTCAGCACTTCGGTTTTGTAATACCTCGGTAATTTGTTATTTCGCTATTTTGGAAGTTTTAGATTTCGGTTTCGGGTTTGGTTTCAGTTCCAGTAATTCGGTATTTCGGGATAGCTAATTAATATGCCGAGCTTGTTACTGGCGGATGTATCACACTTACGTATGAAACACCCCAAGATTTTTGATGTACCAACATAAATTGATTGTACCATAAATGATCCTTCACCGAATATCGATATTCATCGAATCTACAGCGTATTAGTAGTTTAAGTTATATCGCAATTGATTAGAGAGAGAAAAAAAAAAAAAAAAAAAAAAAAAACGACCTGAGTATGAATAATGGAAGTTACTTGAATTTTGTCGAGAACTCCTCGAATCCTGAAGGAAAGCTGTGAAGTTCTTCTCCAGCTTTTGGTGCACTGAAGGAAGCCGAACTGGCTTCTGATTTTATAAATCGATTCAGATATACAAAAATCCCCTACTAACCACTTCAGCAGTGCTGTTGAGCTTGTGAATTCCCATAACTCTGTCAGATGGTTGAATATATGTAGATCCAGGGCTAAGAACCAAATGGGCGTAAGCCCTATATGCTCACACATGCGGATTATAGCGTTGTGAATATCAACCCTCAACATAAGTATAAGTAGGTATGTTTTGCCTCGAAGATTTCTATGATTAGAAATCGAACGAGTGAATTTTTCAATGAATTAGCTCAAACGTAGTCGTGCTCTATTTTCGTTGATGGAAATATTTTTTCGAATTCCTTCTATTCGCGTTTCATTCTTCAAAATATCTGTGACTTAAATTCTCGTTGATCGGTAGAATTGGTGACAAAAGTATTCTTATCCCATTCATTAATTCGATCGAACTAAATCGATTCGAAGGAACGATCCTTTGAAAAGTCCGAATTTTGGAAATTTTATAATTCAATCTATACGAGATAATCGACATTACTGAACCATTCAGCGTACAGAAAACAATAGTTTTTGCAAGGTGGACATTTGAAAAGTAATAATCTGAACATACCAGAAACTGAGTCTGCGAGACGTTCAAAGGTATCAATGGGAAATGAGTGAGCAATTCGCCCCTTCATCCCCAGCCATCGTCATTTCGGAATTTTGAACGGCGGGTACCCCGTGGGTTACATCGATTTGAATGTCTGAGAAAACGCTGCCCTTTGGTGCAAAGTAAATCAAAATCAGCCAATGCGATATTGAGTACTCACTTGATCAATGGGTATTTCGGAATTCCAAAAAAGGAAGGTATAGTATTTTTAGAAAAAAAAATCGTACACTGATTATTAGGGTGCTTTTTTTGGCGACTATTTTTTTTTTACTCCCACCTCGAAATTTTCTTGGAAACACCTCAAAAAAATTCCCTATAAGTTTGAGCCCTTAATATTAATATTAAATCCTCGCCCTCGGCGTTTGAAGATTTCCCATTTCAAATACACGTATCTTGAATTTTTTTTCTTAAAATTCTTATAGCCCAGAGGCCCTTCATGTTATTCGAACGTTTGAAGAACCAAATTACTCGGAATCGAATGCTCTACAAAAGTGACCATTGCAACGGAAATGTAACTTACACGGATGAGACAGTACACGTGATTAAAGTCAAAATTTCACAAATTTCTTATTTTTTCACTGTTATTTCATAATTGGCTGAAAATACAGAAAAATTTTAAATGACAAAGCTGTAGCAAATTGAATTTCCTTCAAAAAAGGTAACGGGCACCGATCTCTATATTATTGATATTTTTCGGGATAATGAGCTTTTTGTTTTTCATGATTTACGATTTTCATGAATTTGCGCCTCATTATCAGCTCACCCGTTGAGGTGACATTTCCGTTGCAATAGGCACTATTGTAGAGCATTAAATTCTGAGTAATTTGGTTCTTCAAACGTTCGAATAGCATAAAGGGCCTCTGAGCTATAAGAATTTTAAGAAAAAGAATTCAAGTTACGTGTATTTTAAATGGGAAATCTTCAAACGCCGAGGGCGAGTACTTAATAATAATATTAAGGGCTCAAACTTGCAGGGAATTTTTTTTGAGGTGTTTCCAAGAAAATTTCGAGGTGGGAGGGAAGAAAAAAAAAAAAAAAATAGTCCCAAAAAAAGCACCCTACTGATTATAGATAAGGTCAAATTCAGCTTCGTTTATTTTTTGAACCAAAAAATGTGTGCCGAACAAAACTATACAAGCTCCTTGAAGTCAGTACAAATGAACGAGATCGAAATAATTTATTGATCATGTAGTGAAAGAAAACTTGATGTTTGAGATGTTCGCCGTTATTCGCCAAAAGCGATTCGATCAGTGCTCGAAGTTCGCAATTTCTTGATTTCGAAAAAGAAACAAAAAAAAACGCGACTACAGATTCTTTTAAACTGCTTTATCATTTTTCATACTTATATTGAATCATAATTCGAGAACGCGTTCGCTAATTTTCATCTACTTCGCGCCCAATGGTAGCATTAGCTATATCAGTCGAGATCAAGCCTTGAAATTCGTTTATCCGTTCTTTACAGATAATCGATTGTAATTATTGTTTCAAAATTTTGTTACCAATGCCGATATCTTAGAAACTATTGAAGCCATTGAGGGCTAAATCCAATCAGTCCCATTGAGTGAGATCAAAATTCAGTCATCCGTTAGCGGGATATCGTTGGACCAAAGATCTGACGAGAACTATAAATCTTTTCATTTCTAGGGTAATTAAAACAACTTGTCTTTTTATTTTTTTTCTTGTCGCGGGAAATTAAAAGTCATTTTCTTACGAAATATGCGGCTAGATAAATCCCAAGAAATGGTAAAAAAATTGATTTAAAGAGCTGTCAATGTTCCTTATCATTTTCAACAAACAATTGTGTCGCTAAACTCGCGTTTTATTCCAAAATAAAACCGCACAAATTGTGAATTTTTTATATATATTTCATGGTATCGTACTAGAATCGTTTTCTCGTCAAAGTGCCACAAGAATTGTTTCCCATTGCTAAGAGCCAAGTGCATAACATCTGCGTCTAACATCTACGTAGGTATGATATAAAATTGTAAAAAGTAAAGTTACAAGCAAGTATCGCGCGTTATGTCCGCCTTGAAACTTTATTTGGGTCAATGCATGGTTCAGATTCTGTAACGTATCGTCCCTGCGCCGTTCTGTATATTACAGAAGCAATGCCACTCCATAAAAGTGGCTTACGAAACAAGGTGGTGAGCCTTCGAAAGAAATCAGGCCTTATATCGCGGTCCCAACTCCTTCTACGGACAAGTACAAACCGGCCGCTAACTCCGACCGCAAACCACCTCTATTCTGACATCAGCGTTCGTTTAGTCTGGCGAAAAGCTCTCGAACTATTGCCCGATCTACTTACCGACCTGCGTCTGATAAATTTATCCGTTGGTAAGTTACCTTCTGAGCAAAATATGTATTGACGCCAATATCACGAAATTCATCGTTGCAATGTTATGAACGGATCGTTCCGGATGAGTTAGAAATCTGCCAAGTCCCGAAGCCTTCGAGCTTTCGAACTTCCCAGCTTTCGAGCTTTGTTTGGCAAGGATTCCCCTCTTGACAGGAGTCGGTAAGACAGATTCAGGTCTTTTGCAACGGTTGGTATTCGTCATAGCTGAATTTTCTGTATCGATCGGAATCTGTTTCACCGACTAAACTACTTGTTGCATTCGATAGTCGCATATAATCGAAAAACATTTGGCGGATTCATATTCATGAGTTACCATTTCGAAAGAACACTTCCTAACGAAAGTCGTCTACGACGCTGTACGAAAATATTGCTAATATTCAAGGAAATTTGAAATTCTTGTAACTCTTCATGCGACGATATAGTTTTAAATCCAAATTCCTTGTTTCATTTCTGAGAAAAAACCAAAACAAACTATGAAAGGCTGATCATTTTTCACGCAGCCTTGCCATGGTGATTTTTTCGTAGTCTTTTGGTTTGTGTGTCGAAGTTTGAAAAAAAAAGTCAGAATCTTGGGAAATTAGGATTTGATCAACTATTATAGCTTCAACGACAGATTACGAAAAATTTTCAAACGCGTAGGAAATTGTTATCATGTTACAGAGTTTAAACGAACTTTTAACGAAAGAATACAAATAATTTCACAGAAATCTACAATTTCGTAGAAAATACTACGGAGAGTATGAATTTCCCTGGAAATTCGTAAATAAATGTACATGCAAGTTTTGTCATTGAATTGAATCCAAACGAGATCACAAATTCAAGAATGAACGACTAACGATAAGCACCCTACAGGTTTATAAGTTCTCATAAGGTGCTTCGTTGATCATTTTTGAAATGTATAAACCGGACTGCTTGATATGGGATACCTATACTTATAATTAGTATAGCAGTTAGACAAATCAAACACAGTCTAAAATAAATTGTTTTCTTCGGGGAATTTCGTTTATCATAGGTAATTTTAATTGTTCGATTTGGAACCATCGAGGATCGAGATTCGTCGATCGGAATTCGGGCCCTGATATGAAAAATTCCATTTTCAAGAGATGATTAGGTATTTGAAAACAGATGCATAGGTCAGGGAATGTTCAGTTCTTGAAAGATCGACACCATGTTCTAATACAATTTTTCCAATTTCATTTCTGGCACTTGATTATCAACTCCGAACAATCCTAATTCTAAATTCGTAAGATCGGACCAGCGGCTGTGTGTATAAATTGGTGCGATAGGTGTTTTGAAATATGAGATGATTACAATGATTGTATGAAATGAACATTGGAGAAGAATAATAAATTGATTTTGGACTACGTTCGATTTTTTCCAGGGTGACACGCCGACCCCTTCGATAAAATATGAATAGGTGATAAAATGTGACGTACCTCGTCGCAGGCTGCACATCTTCCTTTCAATCGTTCAGCGTAATGTCTTTCGCAGTAAACTGCATCGTTGTAGACACAGTATGCTAAGTCAACAAGCAGCTCTCTGCACTGAACGCATTGAAAGCATGCGGGATGATAATGTTCTCCTAGTTTCCCTGCGGAAACTGCTAGAGAACCATATTTCAAGCTCTCCTTACAGCTCGCGCAGTTCTGAAACACGAAAACCAAATCTTGTGTAAATAAACATTAACGAGCTTTGAACCTTTCGAAAAATGGTCAATATATATATTTTCTGCGTGATTATCAATGATTCCAAGAAATCCTAGTTCCGAATCCAAATCAGACTGATCGGGATCATTGGTAATATTTTTTGGGTGGGGTTCAAAATTTATTCATCCCTCCGTAGTCACACCTCGCTGTAAAATCACGCGGGAGTCACACTGGGTCAAATTGACCCGAAGCTGTTTTTTAATTGCCGTACAAAAAGTATCCATCCGATTTTTTTCCAAAAATTATGTAACATACTTTAAACATTGTAGTATACGTACCAAAAATCAATTTGACCAAAATTAAATGTTGATGTGTCTAAGAAAATTAGCGAAGATGTGAATTGTGGGAAAAATGCACTTTTACAGTGAAATATTCATAACTTGTTGATTTTTCAATTTTTTCCAACAACATTTCAGGTTGATACTAGGGCTGTGCGAATAGTGTTCAAATCGAATCGAATCGAATAGTGCTATTCGATTCGAAAATAGTTCGAATTTTCGAATAATTCGAACGATTCGAATGGTTACTTATTTGAAGAGTTCGATGTCCCGAAAATCTAAATAATTGAAGTTAATGAAGGATTCGCATTATTCGATCCGTACAGCGAACATTTTTTATCATGTATTTCGATAGAGGCCACTTCCTACGCTCACTCGGTTAAACTTTTTTTGTATGAGCAAAATGATTTTCGGTCTAAATTTCAATTTCACAAAAATCTAACGCTCGTTTCTTCTAAATTGTTTTCTGAACGTGCACACGAATTTTTCCAGATTCCATAATATGTTGATTGATGTAGAAGCTATTCCATTCGTTGAAAAAATTCAACTTTTGTTCTTAAAAACAAAAACACAATTGTTCGGAAAATCCTCGTCTTTCGGAACATTCGTATTATTCGAAAGTCGAATCAAATGATTCGAATATTCGAACTGTTCGAATATTCGAAGTATTCGAATTATTCGAATATTCGAACCATTCGAATTATTCGACTATTCGAACTATGCGAATATTCGGCCTATTTGAATTATTCGATTCGATTTTGAATCGAATTTTACTATTCGATTTCGAATCGAATTTTATTATTCGATTCGCGACGAATAATTCGAAAATTCTAATATTCGCACAGCCCTAGTTGATACTCACAAGATGTGGTACTTTGATCAAAAAATAGCTCGATAGTGGAAGTTTCAGAAAAGGTATTCATTTTGACATCTGAAAAGGGTTTATTTTGGAGTTGAAACAAAACGCATTACGCATTGTTACATGGTAGGCAGATCCCCATCTGAAGCCATCCCCATACAGATATTCAGCCCCAAAGTTGGAAGGTGGATCAATTTGACTCACCGTGATCACTACGGAGGGTAAAGTCAATATGTAGAATGGTCAATATTTCGAGTTCTTTCAATCCGAATACTGAAAAGCGACGGATAAAATAATTTTTTTTTTTAGTACTGTACCCACTTCAGAGCCTTTTTCTCATATAGCTTTTCCATACTTTGAACAATCGCTTTTTTGACATTCGCATTTTTGGCCATTCGAAATTCTGATCTTACCATACATTGACCACCACCCTACTGTTTGATTGATTTATAAGCCGGAAATAGCAGCTACTTCCGTATCAATCTACCTTGATGATTTCTTCATTATGAGGTAAATATGACGTAGTAAGGTATGGGTATAGTCTACTTTGGCACAGAGAAGCTTTTTCCAGCAGTAAATGTAAACATCTGACCTCTCCAATACAGTTCTAAGTTTATCCATATATCCCTACGGAAGCCTCAATCGAAAGCCCAGGCGTTGACGCGGCATGTGTCTATTACTATTATCGACAGTTAGAGGTAAACAGTTTCTATATTTATCTCCGGAAACTCGTTTTCATCTCTATTTTTATTTCTTTCTTATTTTTTTTCTTCTTTTCCTCTGTTCCATTGAACAATAATACGATATTACAGACTTACACGTTGGCTACTAAATCACCGATCACACCTTTTGCCTTTTTATTAAACATACGAAATGACTAGACATCGTTAGAAGAAAGTTGCCTACGTTGTTTTATTACTTATTATCTCGTTATTTTACACCCGCACAGAGTTCGAGATTTCACGATCAAGTTCAGTATTGCAAAACCTCGTGAAAAATGTTAGAGTGAATTACTTAACAGCTCGTAAAATTCCTCACACCTCACAATCTCTCCTAGATCTTTTGCGTGCCGGTATAGGTACGTATTTGTTTTTTCACCATCCAACTTCCGCCTTGAGGCTAGAAAACCTTGTGTCTACGCAACAATGATAAAAAACGAACCCCAGACTAATATCGAAAATTGAATTAACATGAACAGATTACTTCCCTCTTGTTTTCTCGGTTTTTTTTTTTTTATACTTTCATTTTTTCTAAACACTTCAAAGTCTTTTACTTTCTTTCGGTATAGAAATTTACGTATTGGACTCGACTCACTAATTCTTGTAATATTTTCAACTATTCGCCCACTGTCGATTAGTCATGAGCAATTTATTTCTGACAATAGTCAAAGTTATTGATTCTTCGAAAAGAAATGTACTACCCTCAGAGGGTTGAACGGAGTACAGCTGAATGTGAATTATACACTTACGGTCCCACTTTCGAGGATTTCCTGAACAGTACCGATGTCCAGGGCGATTTCATTCCTGGCAGCCATGAAGTCATCCGCGCTCGTGTAATACTCGGTGGCTAAATGTCGACAGTATGCTTTGGCCAAATCCTGTTTTGGCAATTGCATAGCCAACTGACGATCCCTGTAACGTTCTCCAGGTGTTCCTAATCTCGGGACTGATATCTCAGGCAGCATTGAGAAGTACTCTTCAACCTGCAAGTCAACACACAATTCGATAATTCACAATATCGGGAATGAAGAATTAGATAGAGAAATTACTTCTGGTTGTTAAGAAAGGAAGGAACCTATAGAACTTTACCATTGCGATACTAAGACATACTCGTTTTTACTTAAAACAGTTAACAAGATGCGGTTGCCAGTGATTTAATGGAAACTTTTAAGGGTATCAGTTAAGCTTTGTTTCAGACTTTCAAATTGTTTCGAAATTATTCATTTATTGTTCCCCAAAGTTCATTCCAGGTGAAAAAAATATTCTCTTTCAAAAGTTTAAAAAAATTATGAAAATTTTGCCCTCTTGAAATAGTGGAAATTAGATCTAGCGAACTTTAACCGCTTTTCCATCAACTATGGGGTGTTTCTTCATTTCGTTCCCATAGCATAGGATCGTGAACGGTATTTTTGAAACCGAAAATTTGTCACCCAAGACTTGAAATAACTTAATACAAGGGAAAACTATCGTTTTGATGGCTCTTGATGCATATATCGATTCAATTTGAACACAATAACGGAATTACAGAGCCAATAATTGTTTATGTAATCAATTGGCGAGGAATAAAAAATGTCAAAACGTGAGTCGATCGCGGATATGCTAGATGATGATTGGGCTTATTAATTGATATAGATTTAATTTGGGCTGATACCCTTTCGGGAATTAGCAGTCAGCGGATATGCAGCTGGCATCGAGGGAGAAGTATGTGAACACACTGTGAATACACCATCACGTATAGGAAGTAGTCATTTTGATATTGACTGAAAATAGTGAAAATTCTGAATTTATTTGAGACGCGATTCTGAGTTTCTAAAAACGTTAGAGTTCAGAAATTGAAAATTCCGAAAGGTTGAAAAGCAGAGAACTGAAAGATCCGAAAGTTAAAAACTCAGAAAATCCAAAAATCCGCAAATTTAAGGGAGGTTCATGACAAAGCTGTCAAATAAACGACGTTGCGTGAGCGAATTCCGAGATTCGGAGTTGTGGCCTTTCCGATCTTTAGCTTTCGAAATGTTGAACTTTCGGTGTTGTTTGATTCGGAGTTTTTCAAATTAGCTACACAGACTTTCGGGCAAATAATCATTCTAAAAACTTCGAGTCAGTAGTATAAAGATTCGGAAATGTTGATCCTGCGCAGGTTTTGAAACTTAGAATTTCAATTCCGCCCCAAAATTCGATTTACTTTAACACGTATATTGCGATACTTCTAGCAGACCGTGATTTAATTTATATCTTTATAATTATAGCGGCAGATACGTTGTTGTGTGCGAGAGTTAGAGGTAAAGCCAAGATAAACCGCGGTATGATTTCTGCCAGGTGTTATATATAAGGCATTGCGAAATCTTGTGTATACATATAGAATATAAATTATAGGTTGATATATGGTGAGGCGAGAACTGGCAACCTTAATTGAAGATTTCGGGAACGTGGATACGTTGTACATACATACATACATACATACATACATACATACGTGGCTAAATACAGTTACGAGCATCATACACAAACGTGTTCAAAACGAGGCACTGAGATCGAAGCTGTGAGAAACAGCTTTCACACACATATAGGTACGTATGATAAAACACCGCAACAAGCACCGGGCGATAGAAGATCGCAAGCATATGCTCGCGATTAGTTATTAAACGAATCCCTAAAACTTTAGGCTCAGGAATACAAGTCGAACTTTGGCATTTAGCCAATATGACGCAGACGTGCATATGGCGAATAAACCCAAACGGTAATCGTAGGAATTTATCAATTTTTCGATTACTATTGATTCCATTTGCACATAGGTCAAGGATGAGACGCACCTCTTTACACCGAGACGCATATACCCAAGGAATATGGAGCGCCGAACCCTGACTTTGATTGAAACTAGTGCAAAGTTGTCAATGCATAAAAATGCGATTTTATTATGTTCATCAGGTAAAGATGAAACAGTATTGATTCCATGTTGAGAATGACTCGTTATTTTTGAATTATGAAAAATTAATGTACCATTATTATTGGCCGACTGGTTCGACCTCAGAAACCGACCTCGGAAACCGTCCAGATTGAACGGAAAAATAACGATGAAAGGCGATGAAAAGTTGAGAGTAACCCAGTCAACGAATGATCACTTAATTTTTATCCTATAAATTGAAAGTATTCCATAATCGGCTGGAAAACGGCAGTTTCCAATTGTGAAGAATTTGTACATTTCGAGATTCTCGAAGAACCGAAAATCGTCGTTTCAACGCAATATCGGTTGAATGAATTCAATTTTGGCATGAAATTTTTGTTTATTTTTAACCTTTCGGTGGTCAATGAATACTATTGATATGGTCACCGTTAGTATACTCCATCCGCGCCAAAATCAAATCCTAAAAATAGACCTGATAATAGACTTGATGAAAAATTCTAGGCCAATGAATTTCCCACCTGTTTTTTTTTTTTTCGCTTCCCATTTTTTCTTCATCGAAAAGTGAAGATTACAATAAATGAACTAGATTTTTTATTATACGTTTGGCATTTCAATAATTCGATAGTGACCGTATCAATTGCAGAAGTATCCTTGCTGCTAACTACTGATGACTTATTTGTTGATAGTTATAAAAATTTCCGGTTGTACAGCAAATTTCGTTACCTTGTGAGCTGGTAATCCTGGCGGGGCCCAAGCGAGGCCCATTTCTCTGGGATCGCAGGCGACAGATCCGCTGGCCCCATCACCTTTGAGTCCCAGTCGAGATCTGACGGATACCCATTCTTCGTGGCACACATCGTGGGTTTCTCTGGGGCATTTGCAGCTGGTGCAGTTTTTTCTGAAAAAAATAAAAATCCATTGATCAATTCTTCATTTGTCTACGGTGATAAAACCAGTAAAAATGCGAATATTCAGTTTCAATTCAGAAATTGATAAAGATTATTGTTCTCTCTCAAATGTGATTTCCTTCCCGATAAAATGAACCATTGATTGGAAATTAGAAGGCTGTGAATAAAATGGACTTTATCCAATAAATCTTGCCTATTTTTACAAACTGTGGTGTATTTTTTTCAGCGTTCTTATCATGTTATGATTAGACACTCCTTTCAACTAAACATAATGCTACCAATTGGTAGAGATGAAGACGTAATTCCTTGGTGATTTTGGCTGAACAATTTAGGTGCCTAAATCATTGGGATTGCCATGGAGTGCAGACGAGAATATACTGCTGGATATGTGTTTAACTTGACGTTAAACGAGAATTACTCGTAAAGGTGGATTTGGGAAGGTGATAAATATTTGTCTCTCTTCTTAATTAAGTCGAACCTAAATGCCCGAGAATTCTAATAAAATGTTACTGCTGTTTATAGGGTTGAATGATGTTGGCACGTCTCGCGATAACCCGGCAATTACACCGGTGTGCAAACTTGCGAGATATTTCAATAAGATCGCCTTGTGTGAGTATCTTTCATGGGAAATTAGAACAAAGTTGATAAATAACACCAAACTCATTATCCCCCGGAATGCCTTCAATCGATTTCAACTTCTCTGGAAATTGACGTACCAAACTAAATAAGGTGAACGGAAATTTACGTTCCTTCATACCTTCGCCGAAATTAGTCGAGAACAAAAAACGGGACGATGTTCAGGAGATGAACTATAGAAGATTATTATATTTTTGATATTTTTTCAACTACGGGTCCACGTTTAAAACCGTCTTATAAATACGTCATAAAAAATCCCTACAAGTATGCAAATTAGGCAAAGGATGCATGAATTTCTCCAAACACAGATCAGACACCGAATATCTATTACTGTCGAGTCAAGTCGAAGACGTTTTTTTTTGGAAGATTTTCCTGCAATAAAAAATACGAATTTCAGCCAAACTTGGAGTTTTTCAAATTGCACATCGAAGGGAAACCAGGGAAAAAAAAAGTTCGTTATCCTCTGGCACCACCTAAACGAAAGGCGGTTTAATTGACACCTTAGGGGTAACACCACTCTGGAATCATCCGGAAGATATTTTTTTTCGTTTGGCATTTCTTTAGAGTTCAATTCTTCAAGAATACTCTCCCATAATGTTAGAAAGAAATTAGGAAAAATGCCGGAGCCCCAGCGTTCGACGCGAAGCATCTCTGGGTGCTTGAAAAAGCCCATTATAGCAAATCGAAAAAATCGCCTCGAAAAAATGCACAATTTCTCACACTGCCAATATTTAAAGTTTTCTTCTCGTGTCTGGAAAGCGGAAAAACGCTATAGGTTGTGGAGTGGATGCTTGGCAGTTATATGAGTAATTCTATTGGTACCGAAGTTTCAAACGCGTGTCACTTGAAATCAAGTCTCTGGATCACTCGATTGTTTCACAATTTTCAGCCACTACAAAAAAACAACAATATAGATCGTTATACACTCAGATTTTTCATATTGTCTGACTTTTTGAAAATCTAAATTCAAAATTGTCACTATAATTCATCAGGGTAAAATCGTGACTCCGCGCCGTTCTCAAAATCTCAACGTTTGCCATTTCCCCAGAAATCAGTGTTCTGGAATGTTCACAGGCACAACGAAAAATAATCACATATACAAAGAACACAAATGTGCGATCCGTTTTGTCCCAGATGATCTGGACCCAGAAAATCCTTCAGCAATTATGGCACAATTTTGAGAGCCATGCGAAGTGCACTGAATACGCCATAACCTCCAGGATCTTTAATATTTTTTCACGAAAATCGCAGTATACATTTTTCAGGGCATGTACAATGAATGAAACACCTAAAGTGTCTCAGAAAAATTTCATGTTCTAAGAAAAAAATCGTGAAAAACGACCAGTTTTCGGCAGTTGACGCCGCGCGGTGTTCCTCATTTCCCACACGATATCCGCATACGTATATATCTGCTGTGGATGCAATATGCGAGTCGGATCGTTTTCAGTGAAGAAAAGCAAACGGTGATGCGGTGGTAGTTATATCGAACGCCAATATGCCAGATGCACTTGCTCTGACCTATCGGGTTGTTTGCGGCACACCCTACCGGAAGTAGATCGACGCTCAAGGATCCGGGTTATACTGACGCAAGGACGCCTTGGAAATTTCCTCATTAAATATGTATACCCAGTTAAATTCTTGCTAAATTGCAATACCAACTCAAATTCATCACCTAGCTCACGACTGTCCTTCGTATATTTATTTTCTAAAAAAAAAACCGCTTTGTTTCAAGTTTTGTACGACGGAATGTAGCGGAACCCTATTAATTACCTTAGGTTTCCGTTCGGTCAGACCCTGCTTTTGATGACGTATTTTTGTTCATGGCTAATAAACGTTGCAAGATACGAATAACATTTAGTAGTTTCATTCATCACGAATGGCATGTATCACTGCTGCAGTTGACACTTCGTTAAGGTGACATGGGAGTCTGTTCGAAGTTCCATTAGTACCAATTGTCGTCACTTCGAAAATGCGAATTGTAATTTCTCGTCGACTATCTAACCCATCCGAAAGAACCTTCGATGAATGAATTCAGATTTTTGGTAGAAAGTGGCAAAGCATGTCACTTCGTCAAAAAACCCGAAGGGATTTCAGTTAAAACTGATGTTTTATATGACAGCTAGGTTAAGTTGGTAGTGATCTCTGCCATACCACCTTAAGGAATAAAAATGATGGATCAATGAACCCCGAACCATAGCTGAAAGATTATCGTTACAAGACAACAAATAGATGCGTAAAAAAATGAGATAGTAGAGAGTGAAGACATCGTAGCGTTGCATCGAGTCTTATGAACAGTGAATGGAAATGTCAAAGTACTCTTCTCTCCTTTTCAGAGGTAGAAAGAAACACACTTTTGTTGTACGTAGCAAGTTTTCCGAACTGAAATGTCAGATCTCGTGGTTTCATAATGTCATCGTGGCTTTTTTTTATTCCCGTCGGAAAATTTGTTTCACCTATTACTGACATTCTACGACCGTTCCAACTGTCAACTCTTTACAACCAGCTCAAAGGAAGCGCTCGAGATGGTACATGGAACATCTATTAATAATAAGGTCTTCAGATATCCGAGGACGCCGTGTGGACGGACACCTTGTTAGCGACGGTGGACAGACGTTTTATGTCTAGACCTCGTTTTTCCTACCAAGAGAATAAAGAAAAAAAGTAGAAAAAAAAAAAAAAAAATGAGTCGTTTTTCTATCGCAGCTCATTGTCAGAAGGGCGTAGATAACATTTGTCATCATCGTACAACGAGCTGAAATCACGTATTACACTTACGATATGAACAATTTATTCTTAGACTATAATGAGGAGAATTGAATCCGAAAGACTCTTCACCGAAGTAAGTTTGAGCTAGTGGTTGTTATTTATGGATAAAGAGAGAGAGAGACTGAAATAGCCAGTAATTTTAAAATTAATTAGGAATATGCGTCACTAGAGATTTTGGACTGCGTATATAAACGAGGATAGACGGACACAAGGCGGGTTTGTCACAATCCAAAAATATAATAATTTTTGGCGATTGATTTTCAAAGGAATGCAGTGGAGTGAAGAAAAAAAAAAATTTCAAAGCAAATAAACCCCAGTGGTTTATATAGACGGGATGGGGGGTTCAGGACTTGACAGATATTAATACACTCTCATCGTGAAAATCTTACTGAAAAATACTCTCGATTTGTACACGGTCCGGGCTTAACATAATTACTCCATTAGTTTAATGTTTCAGAATCCTGTCTTCTGTTGCAACAGTCAGAACCTTATACCAAACACACAGCTGTATCCATTTCAATGCAATAGGAAGTAAGCGCGGATCACACACTCTCTGTTAAATGGTGTCAATTTAATTTGCATACATAGTCGACCAGATCTATAAATTGTTCTCGATATACCTACGTATAGTTCGACTGAACTACGCAGTGATTTCAGGGTTCATACTTATAGGAAATGTCAAAATATAGCGGAATTTAGGGAAATCTTGATTTTGAATTAGGAGGGGAGTTTCAAGGAAGCCACAAAATAACTATATGGGCTAATGTAGACATTTGCATTCGAGTTTCCGAGCATTATTTAAAATTTATGATGATTTTATGGCTAATACTTCAAATATGTATCACATATTCTCTATTATCATCATGATTAATATTATATCCCTATGATATTTTGTCTTCTTATTTGCTATTCTCGAATTTATACCAAATTCTTTTGAAATATAGAATATTAAGTATAGCTATAATATTATAGCATCGGCACTAAATAAGAATAGAACATATTGCACCCGCCAAAATAATGTTTTTTCTCTCAATGTCCAGAAAAATAAGGACTATATTGAAAAATTTTCGATTTTAGGGGATGTTGCGCAAGTAATTTAGAAATTAGGGGGAATCTGAGGGGAGGTACCAATAATGAAACGGGAGTTTTAGAGAATTAGGGGACAGGCTGTAAGTCCCGTGATCTCGTTTTGATGTAGGTATGTACTCTAAAAGGATTTACGAAAAAACCATACGAACATTTCCAACTTGTGACATACTAAAAAATATTTCGAAATGAACAAAATTTCTATCAAATCATATCATCATGTATAATTGCCTTAGATTTTACTAATTTGTTTTGCTTCTTTTGCATTAACGTTTTTGACCAATGTGCTACACGCGATTGATTATTGAACTGCTGTTGATTTCATGGAACGAGTTTTACATCCTGGGGGGTAGAAAAGATTCCCATCCACCGTTGAGATTCGATCATTTTTTTACCCTCTGAAATTTTTCGCGTAATGGTGTCTCAAGGGAGCGACAAAAGTCCCTATATGCGAAGCTCTTCGCCTCAGCTCCGGTAGAAATCCGAAGCTATGACTTAGCCGACTTAGCGTGAAAAATGGATCGATATGGCTAATCGGAACGGGGGACTGCAAACTGGAAGTGAAACGCTAGCAGCAATTTATCTTCAATCTTTCAGCGACGCGATGTGATTCGTTTCATTTTGCTGTGTTCATCATGTCTAGTTTCAACTCAAGATCTACGATTTTCTGTAATAATTACGAAGAACTGACAATGAGTGAAAGACGGTAAAGATCAATGATCGCGGGCTTGTTATCAACACAAAAAACCAGTTTGCAGTTAATACAAGGTATACGTATGTATGTACATATACGAAAAGCGAACACAACATCGAAATCTGATGTTTACATCTCGTGCATTAATGAAATTTACCTAACAATAAGTTCGAACAGTTCGAACTGATCGAAGACTTTGCAGTAGAGATGAAGTACCCTGACACATGCCCATCTCATCCCGGGCCAAGGGGCTAGGCTGAGATCAAGACCATCTTCCAGGGGACATTTCCCAATGGTAAAACCTCTCCTCAATTCGGCTCCAGACAAAGTGGGATACCGGTGTCTTCTATCCAGCATTGGATTTCTTCTGCCCTTCGATAATTCGTTCGTTGTACCGATCAAGCCCCTTTTTATTTCAGCTCCGGACAGCGTTGGATATCTTTCCCTTCTGTCAAGGGAATTAGATTTCCTGTATAAATCTTTTTCCGGCACGGATGGACACCTCTCTCGCATTTCTTGCAATTTTTGCTGTTGCTGCAGTTGGTGCTGATGTTGTGGAGGGCTCGTTGGTCTTTTTGGCTCCGGAATTCGCACTCGAATTCCCTGGGGTTCTGCTCCAGGCGATGGCACGCAGTACACCCGGACTTCCGTTTTCGGTACATCCTGGGTCGGCCCTTTTGGGCTCATTTTTGAACCCGCGGGCCCCGCCAGGAGGATTGGCGTCGTATGACGCCGACGTAGTCGCCCGTTCAGGGTGAAATTTGAACACTATCAGTCACCATATCGAATCCACGAAATCGATCAGTTATAACACGTTGTCACTTTCTCAGTCACACAAATTTTTATAGAAATTTATTTTTCACATTCTTATTACTATTTTTTTTTTACCTTGTATGCATTTTTTTTGTCTATCAATTTTTATCACAGATTGACGAAACTTATGTTGGGTTTAATATTTTTTAATACATATCGTCAGTAATTGAGAATGTTCTTCGCAGTGCAGGCTCACGACATCCAGATGGTTCGAAAATTTCGATTCAGGTCTGAAATATTTCGTGTACATTTCTAAATTATTAGGCTGAAAGTATGATTACTGCAATAATTCAAACGCGTAATAGAATACATAATTATTTATCTGTTTGGAAATAAATCCGGATAACTGCTCCCGCGAGTAAACGAAACAGTTCATCCGACTTCCGTTTGCTATATTAAATGGCATAAAACTTTGGTATATTTGACTTCCCTCAATGAGCTATCCTTCTGCACATGATTTACGCAACATTTGGGTTTATTATCGTTGGATAAATCAGACCTACATACGACCCGCAATAAAAGTCATTCATTACATCACCGGTATGTCTATCTGTATGTGCGACGATTCGGAAGAAGAAAAAAAAATTGCCAAAAAGAGCAGATCACCATCCTCGGGGATGAAACCGTCTTTTCAAAGCCAACGAGGTATGAAATCCAGGGCATTTTCCTAACACCCTTGCAGCAGCATCATAGGTATACGCGTAGAACAGGGCAAAACGGGATACCTAACTTCAATGTCGTTTCAATGCAACCAGCGATTAGATTCGCAGTACATATTAGGAAAAACCGTCTGTTTCAGCCCAATCAAGTTTCACCATAATTTGAGCACAGCTGCATCATGAAGTGCGAGGTCAAGTTCGTTGGATTTATTCATACCTGCAGTGAAACTAACTGACTTCAGAAAAGCCATGAGGCAGAATGTGATAGTCTCTATGTGCACCATGGCCTGTCAATCACTCCACAAAGTACCATTTTCACTCGCATGAATAGACCAAATGGATTCTAGCTACATAGTCTAGCTACAAACCACAGTGAAACTTCATGATACAATTGAAGTACATGCACCGTTTCGCCCGATGCCTTTTTTTTTTTGTTGGCAAAACTCAAAATACTCTGAGGGAGTTTATTCTTTCGACCTGCTTGTTTCAAGGGATGAACTTAGACCTGTGCCGAAATGGTACAAGGCACAAAAAAAGTTCTCTGGTTTGTCCTCAACGTTTTTATAGTCCCTTATAAAACGTTGGGTATACCATTTTGCCCCGCCTTTTCAGCTATACGGTGTGGCGCACACCGTGTCAGGGTTAACCGAACGAAATTGGAGTGCTCAGCTACGTAGCTCTTCAAGATAAGTCTGATAAATCAGACAATAGAGATTAGGCGAAAGGATCAAAGTCACTCCTCGAACATAATGCGACCTCCGTTAGTATACCAAGATCAAATTGGCCCTAGCAATATTCGTATAGAAGAAAAGAAACACACGTGGCTTTACATTTTTTTCAGTTCCTTTTTTTTTTTTTTTTTTCTGCAACCTCGATGACCTGACTCATGCAGTCATGAGAATGCCGAGATAAACTGATTGACCATTCCACGGCTCATTATGCATTGATCAGAGTTCATTTGGTCGTACGTCGTGCGTCGTAGAAACGTCCGTTTCTCGAATCCACTAGATCTTTTGATTGTGAGACGAAAAATGACCCCCTTTTTCACGTATACGAAAGGCACAAATTTCCTGGTAAATTCATTAGATACGATAGGGCTGTATTTTCGTCAGGGATTTCAAGATGTCAAAGCCCAGTTCCTTGTTTTGACGTTTAAACTTCAAGGCGGGATTGAACCTAAACAAGAACAACTCCAGATGAAATTATAGAAATACAGCAGGGAAATCCTTATACGCGTCTAGTTATGCCAATGATGTTAATTGGCGAGAATTATAGCGAATTTAAATTGTGTCGAGGAATGTGTGCAGTGTATAGGGTCGGAATGAACTCTAAGAGGAACTTTAGATCGATAGTATCAGTTCAAAAGCTTTGGTCTGTTTGAGGTTTTATGTTCGTATAGGCATTGGCAATACATGGATCAGAGGCATCGAAGCTAATGGCTATTAATTAGATAAATGCCTGGTGTACTAAGAGGAGTAATAGTCATCGTTTAAAATAGCCGCATGGATAAAACGCAATTTCACGCTTTATTCTATTTTCGTCTAGATATTTTATTATATATCTAGGTAGAAGCATAAGGTGTAACGTCGATGTGTGCGTGTCTGGTCTTTCATCTTCTTCGAGGTATTTCGCTTTCCACAACGATGACGCGATTTCTTTAATGGATTGTATTTCTCTCATTCATTTATTGTCACCAACTTCTCGAGTCGGTGTCGTTCCCGAAACACAAATTAAGTAGGTAAAACATTGACTCTGTTCCACGCATCTATACATATATGAATTCTAATGAATCTAGAGCCAAGTAGTGTCAGAAAGCTATTAGATCTATGCCTGGATACCTGTGTCTTACATTCATTTCATTTTCAGCTCTCGATATTTTAGTATATATGTAATAGTAATCTACAGTTAAAGAGGTATCAATTTCACCACACGGTTCTATTTCCCATCGCCAAAGCCTTATCTCTGTCAATAACCGAAACTCATTGAAGTGAAAATAAAATACCTTCCATCGGTGGATATCGCGAGTAGAAAAAAAAAAAACCATCTAAAGAATTTCATCGTCGAGTACCTATCTTCACCATGGTACAAGAGCCGAAAATCCAATGGCTGTAAGTACGTAGCTGTATCCTATCGCGAAATGTGTTTGAAAACCAGCCTATCTCGAATTTTAATTAGAAATTAAAACTTCGAAATGGTTCGAAGTTGTTTTTTCTCGTACTGTAACCGAATTACATTCACGCACCTATCTAGATAAAATTATTTGATGACTCTAGTTCATGTTCATTGAAATACGTACCTATACATAGAACATTGCAAACGCATTTTGAGATAAGATGATATTGCTCTGAGGCGTTGAATTATCTAAAGATTGTGCTGACTGGGCATTAATTTTACTTTATGAGTCATTATTTGCATAAACTGCGAAGAAAGTCGGACTTTGATGGGATATACGTTTGACTTTGGAAATCATTGTTTATGGCCAAAATTAAATGCAACCCCGGCCGCTTTGCTATCGCCACTAGGCACGCGAGCCTTCGTATAACACAAACAAATCTTTTGACGTAATCGCACTCCCCCCTTTTCTATCCATGATTCCCACTATACGCACGATTGATAGATAAAATAGAAGTGAATGAACGTGACCTTAACGTACGCGCACCTATAACTAAACGCGGCTATTTCAAATTCTGCGATCCAAATGTAAGAAATGTTAAGGTATGGAAAGAAGAGTTGAAATTTTCTTGGATCGTTGATTAATTTTCAAGAATCGCTGGTAAAAAAAAAAGAGAAATTTTTTGGAAAATTGTCAGAGGATAAGATAGCCAAATACTTGAAAATTATTCTGTTCGAGGTGTACGTATAGAAAATAGACATTATACCGTAGAGGAATGTTCCGAGTCAGTGTGACAAGCAAAGATATCCATTTTCGTATTCGTGACGCAACATTGTTTTCAGTTTGCACTCGTTTATCGCTAATAAAGGATATAAAAGGTGATAGAAAACGCGAGGAATTTCTCATACTGAAAGTATTTTTCATCCACTTCAAGAAGATTCAGCCACGGATCAGAATTCATGAATGAAAATGTGGAAATTTTGAAAACTGCGACGTTACGCGCATTGGTATATCACGTGCTCGTGTAAAAAACAACTTATAAGTCGTAATTTAAACGACCCCAATTTTTCACGCGGGCTCTAATAAGCTCACGTTTGAAATACATCGCTTTTGTGAGAGAAAGAAAAAAAAAAAAAAAACAACGAAAAACACGAACGAAAATGACGTTTTTCTCACATTCTAAAATTACCTCCTCTCTCGTATGTATGTGCGTATTTATATGTATGTATCTGTATAGATAAATGACGAGAGAAATGAGTAAACTGGTGAAATTCATTATTAACGGGTTCTCTGTCTCCAATGACAACTTTATCGCGTTGTTGGCTTTAGGAAAATCGGAAATTAACCGATCCGACATGATATATGGATCCATTATTACCAAATGACCCTGAAGTCCCTGACTACCGCTCGGGAATGTTTTTTCATTTTTCCTTTTTTTCTTTTTTAATATATTTTTAAAATTTCACACCCACATATGGCGTTTATTGCCAGCTAAATAGGAGAATCTTATCATAATTATTGTTATTATAGGATTTTAATCTATCAGAGAGATATAAATGATCGTTATAATCATTGTTGAAAAATCGTCCGTTACAAAATGAATAAAAAATAATAATAGTCACTTGATTGACTTAGAGGTGTTAATTTTCTGTAATCCAATTATTAGAGAAAGTAATCGTTCAAACCGCGTGAAAAGTTATTTCTGCAGCCAACTAATTTGAATAAGCTTAAGTTTTATTTACCATAATATTAGCTATACACTCGATTACAAGACTTACTCTAACAGTACGTATAAGATTTTGAATCATTTTCTGTTAATCGATGTTCGTTAATATATTCCAAACGCAAGTAGGACTAACGAGAATACTGAGAATTGACATATTTCAAGGGGGAAAAAAATGTCAGCTTCAACGATTTATATCTGCGGTTTCGTATGTGTATGTACGCGTGATAACGAAATTACAACTATTATACAGATAAATGTTTGAACGGTTCGTATTCCGCGGAAATCTCATGCGGTCTTGAAAAACTTTTCTGGTTTCGGTTTCCGCGGGATAAACGGAGAAATGAATCTAAACGCATAATACATATATATTATATTATGTAAATAAAAATATACACGTATTCATATACGAACTACGATACAAAATTTGCGATCCTACTTAAAAATTTCCGTCCATCATCATCATTATTATTATTATTATTATTATCATTATTATTATATCTATTACAAGAACGCGCGCGCATCTACTGAAACGTTTTATTACCTTCTCCGCGGACAAGGTGCATCAAGAGTGCAACTATACGCTATATATAGATATACATTATACATATATATATTATATATATTCTATGTACTTATAGACATATATATGTATGTAGTTGTATCTATCTCTGACGCTTGCAGCAGACGCTTGAGTTCCAATTAACATAGTCGCCTGGATAAATGCGAGACAAATAAATTATAAAGATGCATTCCCGAAAAGAAGGAAGAAGATGCAAAAAAAAAAAAAAGAAAACCAAGAACCAATACCCTCTCAAGAGAAAAAAAAAAAATGTATATATATATATATTTGTCTGTATGTGACCAGTTGTGTAAATATTATCAGTTTTACGTACTAATATCATTAACTAGCCCGTATGAATAATTCTTAACAGTTTCATCGTCATGATAATCGTCATCATCATTGAAACTAAAAATTATTGTTATTACTGTTATTTCTCGACGAATCAATTTTCTAAAAATTTTGTTCAAACTGATTTCCACATTCGTATACGTTCTATAATAGTGACATACTGTATATATATGTAACACGTGTACATGTATTTTAACGCGAATAGATTGCAAAATGATTAGAAATGTGGAAAATAAGAAAAAAAGAAGAAAAAACAAAACAATGAAGGAAGAATCGAAGAAAATTATTCAATATTGTTATAGTATATACAGATGTAGAGTAGCTATAGTTTTATAACGTTCATACTAAACGTGAGTATCTCAAACATAACTAGTCGTAAAAAATACGTGGTTAAATATCCCGAAACACTAAACGGTTCGTTCGGAGGAACTTCCTATATTACCATGAGAATGAGAGAAAAGAAAAAAAAAAAAAAAAACAGAAAATGAAATAAGATTGCAGAAGAAATATCCCGACCGGAGAAACTGTCACCACTTCACTTAGTTACAGCCTCCTTTATAAGTGTATAGCGAATGTTCTTATTCTGCTAACGCGACGATGCACGCGTTTACAGAATTATATTTAGCGTTACACTCTTCTTATTCTTATTTTTATTCTCATTCTTTTTATTATCCTTGTTCTTCTTATTTCTCTTATTCTAAATCACGCACGACGCCGCTGCGTACGAATGTTAATGTACCGAATGTGTTTTGCACGTAGCTGCAAGTATACGTTTATAGTCTAGGCGTTCGAACGTTTGTCACTTTTTGCCCAGTCTAGGTGCGCGTCGGGAGTGCATCCTGCGGAGAGGCATGATTCAAACTGGCGCCATGACGCGCGTCGTTCCTCGGCCTTGCTCGGCCTACATCGGTCTTAATCGGCAAACACTACAACGGGTGTCGAGGAAATACGTCGCTTTCCCTCCCCCTGCGTTCACGCAGGCGCGCGCAACTCGCGACGTTGCTGTTTTTATTAATTTGGTTTTTGTTTCTATTTTTTTGAATCTCATTTTCAGTTCGTCAGATTTAGTTTTCAGTAAAATTATGCCATGCCATGCCTTCTTTCCGATTCATTTCGCAACTTGATTAGGGAAAATTTTAGCCATCAGCAATCGCGTCGTTTGGGTTAAAATTTTGTAGAAGATCTTGAGATTTGGACAGACGAAAAATAGAAGTTTATCGATTTGGGATTCAAGTTCCGGAATGCAAAATTTCCGAACGGTCAAAATTCCGAATTTATATAGGTATTGCAAATTCTGAAGGGTCGAAATACAGAGAGTCCAGAAATCCGCAAATTTGAGAAAAGCTCATGACAAAGCTGTCAAATAAATAGACGTTGCATGTGCCAATTCCGAAATTTAGAATTTTTGACTTTCGAATCTTTAGCTTTCGGAATTTTGAACCCTCGGTATTTTTCAATCCGGAGTTTTCCAAATTGGCTACGTAAACTTTCGGGGAAATAATCTTCTGAAAAACTGCGAGTCGATAGTATAAAAATTCGGAATTTTGACCATTCGCAGCATTTGAAATTCGGAATTTCAATCCCGACCCGATTCAACGGTTCAGTACAGCTGGTTATTGCTGTTAATTGGTATAGATTAGTTCAAGTACCTAATCAACTATTTTTTCGACTTGAAGTTCTCGTTTCGTCAGACTATAACAACGGATATACATGGAACGCGAACACACAAGCATCGGTTTAGCGATTCATCGTATACATGTTTCTCAACGTATGTACATATTTTGTACGAATGTGAAGGTGTAAGATTGCGCTGTTATACGAAACTATTATTCGGCTCATCTTACGAACCAAGGCTAATCGTATAAGCAAGAGAATTATTTCATTTTTAACACTACTCAGCACTAATAAAACTGTCAACCCTATCAGACTGTATGCGAGTACCGAAATTCTCAGACGTTTATGTGTAACAAAGAAAATCATTAGATAAATTTAAGCTGAGATTTCTTCCCCTTGGAGTGAAAATTCTTTCATAATAATATAGTATGGTTTTTGACTCGATGAAAAAAATGACTTTTCCACAAATTTTTTGTCAATTTTCGATCTAATCGCAGAATGAAAACTCATCCTTTTATTAGAGCGAAAAATTCCTGAAAATTTCGGTCTCATTTGTATAATAAACGAAAATTAATCGTGGAAGAAATACTCGATGAGAAGTTTTCTCTATGCATGTAGTACCTACCTGGCTTGCGCGCTTATTGGCTTTCAGCAAGCGCAACCTTAATACGACGCTAACCTTTTCGCGGTAAAGTCGAGAGATTTTTCGAACACTTTTGACCCAGATTATGCCTCGAATATCTGATGAATTAACCGCTTAGGAATTGGGTAATTGTTTGATGAAACAATGACTGTCGAAGCAAATAGCGAGAGATTATATTAGATTTGAGAAACTAGGAGACATTGCGATCGAAAGATATTGAATTTTGGTTTTTGAAATGTTGGGACTCTAATGTACCCGACTGCGCAACGCGAACTGCGCATAGATTTGGACAATTTGACACGAGGGTGACAGAAGCTTGGCAAGAACTAGGAGCTTTTCTTATACTCTTGTGTTTTAACACTTACACGACATGACGACATAAACATAACATCATTCATACAGCTCGAGAGCACCCGGTTCGAAAACCGTTGTCGAGCCAAATTGCCCGAATCCTAAAAGCTCTACAATTAAGCCTACGCGGAAAGTTTCCAATTCCTTTAAACAAATGTATAAACAAAGTCAAGGCGCTTTCATGGGGCGGGGGTCGAAATGTCGAAAAATCCAAATTTCGAAACGCCGAAAAAGCGAGTGTTGAAATAGCGATTGTTCAAAATGACAAAAAGCAGTATCACAAAAGGCTTCAAATCGATACTCAAAAAAATTACTCATTTTATTTGTCGCTGTTTTGATACTCGTATTTTGAAAATTCGAAATATTAGCCATTCTAACTGAATGATCTTTGGGAATTTCAGTGCGTTTATTTCGAAATTCAATTTTCCCGTGTTGTGCCGACTTTTTGAAACCACAAAGAGTCCAAGATACTCGATTTTTTCCGGATAAATCGTTCCTCGTCAATTATGTATATATTTTTTGTAATTTTTCATTCATACGTGTAGGTATTTGCAACGCGTTCTGTTAGAATAACCTGGGTTCGAGAAGCTCTTTGGACAGTGGAACTATGACTTCGAAAAGCTATGACTTCGTGCTGAATGTACGCTACAACTGCCACAAGTTCTGAATTTCTTCATGGAAATTTCGCTAAATATTCTCCAAACATGTTTGGATTATGCAATACTCCATGAATCCCAAAACAATCAGGTAAATCGGCTGACCACGGTGGGGAGACCTTAAGACTTTCCGCGCAGATCTTTCAAGTTCGAACAATACAAAACTACTCCATCGATCTACATAGTTCAAAATTGAGTCGCTTGTATGTTGGAGCGAATACTATCGATGAAGATACAAATAATCAAAATCCGTTGATTCGTTCTCGAGATGTGACTGTTTGAAATTCTGTTTTGTAAAATTTTGTTAGCACGATTACTCAAAAACTATTATTGTCAACCAATTGAATCCAAAATTTACTCAGCTCTCAGTTACGAAAGTCGGCATCGATGAAGGTGAAAATCATCCAAATCCGTCGATTCATTCTCAAAATATCGTCGGACGTGAAAAATTGATCACACACGGACACACTCCGACGTTCAGCCAAAAATGGGTCGGAAATGATTCTCTAGACCTGATCAATAGTACATTGAGGTAAAAGACACCTATCCTCCCTTGATGCACACTATATTTTTTATTACACATGCATAGAAACCGATTTTCCAAGCCGTTTTTCCAAACTATAGTGTGTTGTGATGTCTAGTGAACAACGCTCTTTTCTTCCCGCTTTTGTAGGGAAGAAAACAAATACTTCACGACTTGCGCATGCGCGAGTTCGCTTGTGGCCCAAGAGAAACAAAAGGCATTTTTACTCTCGAAAAACAAGTGCGGAAAAATCGGGTTTTCCGTGCATTTGTGATAAAAAAATATGGAAATCTGGTGAAAGACCAACTTTTCATTTTTTCGGTGATTAGGATATTATATACATAATAACTTTCCTTTTTTCAAGAGCGAAGGTTTGAATAATGCCATTTAGGTACTCCAAAAAATAAATGTAATTGTGACATTGTTATTTTTATGGTGGTCAAACTCTTGTAGTCCCCTAATTACGAAACGTTTTCGAATTTGAGTAAGAGGCTCGGCTCGGAAGGGTTAGATCATAGAGTACAAGGTTTCACTGATAACAAAATTAGCACGTGATATGCGTGCGTGATAGCAGAAAAAGGGTGGAATCGAAGTATGCGATCTAGTTAATGCGTAGGACTAAGAACAGAAGGCGAATGTGGGCGTAAGGGTGTATATTTGTGCTTAAGAAAATTTCAGTACCGTGGAGAACATTTAATACCGCGCGGGATGGGTAAGTATGTATTTACATGAAACTTTATTTAACGACCAATCCTCGAGCGTGGGTAAAACTGGTACTTTGGATTGCGTTGCAGGTTGACTTGAGTCATGACTTATCATTACGCTCATCCGTCATTCCGGACGCTGAGTTAGCCCGGTTCCAACTCCCAATCCTATTCTAGTCCACCTAGAATGACCTAATAAACTTTATATTTGGCGTAAGGCGAGTTCCTTGGAACGCAAGCCGCCGTACCGCAACCAAATACACAAACAAATTCACGAAGGTTAAGGGGAACGTGCATCGTATATCCCGGTAATTCGTGTATGTTTCAGTACTTGGCACTCGGAGTATGTATAGGAATTCGAAGATAGTTATACAGCCGAAGTAATCGCATGACGATCTTCTGTAAGGTTTTAACTTCGACGTACGAAAAGCGACTTCTAAAATTAGCAATTTCAACCATTTTTAAGGTGATATAGTGGAGATCACTTCCAATCCTAGCTAACATAAAAAAGCTGAGTTTTACTGGAATCCAATCAGTTTTTTTGATGGAGGACATACTCGGCCACTTTCTGCCAAAAAACTGAATTTATTCGTAGAGGGTTCATTCAGATCGGTTGGGTAGTCATCGAGAAAGTATGAATCGCGTTTTGGAGCTGGTAATAATAACAATATTTGAAAATAACGGAATTTCGAACAGAAACCCATGTTGCCGTTAGGTACTACGTTCAGAATTTCATTATTGCCAATTGTTATCATCTCGAAAACGCGATTTTTAGTTTCTTCCAAAATATACAACCCACCGGAATGAAACTCAGGAGACTGATGCTTTACTACGGCAGAAAGTGGTCAAGTATTCTACTGTTTGGAAAAAACGAATTGAATTCAAGTCAGATTCATATTTCTTATATTGGCTAGGTTAGGTTCACAGCAACTTGTACCATATCGCCTTAAGGGGGTTGCATGTACACATTTCTGAATCTTTGCAAAAATTGGTTTCCTTCAAACCACGTCGGTGTCTTGACGTAAGAAAATCATGCTACGGAAAAATTCGTATTTGAACTTTGCGCACAGGATATCTGAAGAACCGCTGGACTGACCTTAGTCCGGTTTTACCCAAAAATTGTCTATTTTACCCTCTCCAGAATAATGAATCTAGAATTTGATACGCGGATGGTTTGCTATCATATCATTTTATTATAAAAACAAAAACAAAGAAAATGGAATTTCAACAGGAATTTTTGCATATCTTGACATTCCTGCAACTGTCAATATCTTGCAATTCCGGTTCATAATTTGGATAAGCCTCGTTTGACGAAAATTTGGTAAAAAATTTCAGTTCAGTCCTGAGGCTGTTGCTTAGAAAATCCTATGCACGCAGCGTATATTAGAATTTCCACAGCGTGACTCGTTTAACTTTCACACAACAGCTGACACATAATATTATATGTAGGTATTCGGTATTGAAAGTGCAGTTCTTTTCTTCGTATCTTTGGTATTTTCATACACCGGGGCATTGAATGATGAATGAATTTTTACCCCAAAAGACGTATATTCCCTCTAAATAAGAAATTAACCAGTTTTTCATTTTTCTCGACTCAACAAGAACGGAATTATACAACGTAGTTACGGCTTAGGTATGGCCACGTATAATAATATACGTTTATATGAATAAAGTGACGTATACCTTTACTGCATCGCAGGCAGTCAGGTAGGTACACAGGTATAGAGAAATCTTAGTTGTGTATAATTATAGCGATTACTGAATGAAGCAACTTGACTCCGGCAACCGCCTTACCTTGGACGTCATCTTCCGCCTAGCTTAGAGCAAAACAGAGTTCAAGAAGAAGAAGAAGAAGAAGAAGTCCATATTAGGTAACGGCAATATTGTATTAATTAAAAACATCACGGTGCCCTGCGAACACCGCGCGAAATACGAAATACACCAAAGAATTATCGGCAACTATTATTATTCGTTTGAAATTCAAATGGAATAGGCCGGGCCATAATATGCTTATGTGTATTGACTCATATGTATACCTACATATTATTCCAATAGAATGGTGCCTGTGACAAAGTTCTATTTGTATGAGCCGTACAAAATGAACCTCTGACCAACAGCACCGCGAGATATCGGAAGTAGGTATTCCACTTTCCATATTACCCGCAGACTTCGTCCGCACTTTCTTGTTTGTTTAGGTAATTTCGAAATTCGTACACAAATCCGAATATCGACGTTGGAATTCTGCCGATATCTCCTCATCTTGCGGTCCGTTACAAAAAAAAAGCCTCTTGCAGAACAGAAAGAAGATTAAGAAAAGAATTCTCTCCTTCTAGCAAATATTTGTTCGGGTTGAAAAATTCTCAAAAAATTCAGTATTCATTTCTCAGTTCTC
Source organism: Ametastegia equiseti (assembly GCA_963989295.1). NCBI lineage: Eukaryota > Metazoa > Arthropoda > Insecta > Hymenoptera > Tenthredinidae > Ametastegia > Ametastegia equiseti. Next base: position 8,779,920 of record OZ022390.1, on the reverse strand, counting down.
AACCACGAGGTCAGCGAATATAAGGTAAGATGGAAAACATTTTCAAGGTATGTACCTACGCCAGACGACAGATGACTGTAATTTACCGTACGTCGTGACTATGGGCAAGAACTACATCGCTGCAGAAGTATTTCCCTAGTTTCTTGTACAATTGTTTTAACCACCTTTCCGCACTGGCGTAGGATTCGGAATGAATTAATGGATACGTGCAATTACGGAGAAGATTCCAGTCCGCAGGTGATTCTGAAAGGAAATATTGTTACAAGGCTAATCGAATCTTGAAAAATAAGTAGGATAGAATGATAATGCATTCTGTTATGTTATTCAATCAGCAATCTGCAGCATAATCAAATCAATTGTGTGGACATATTGAGAACGTAATTTACTGCATCCTCAATTCCGTCATTTATATTTATTGTCTTTCTTTATATAAGGACGATTTCTTACTTCACGTTATTTGGCTCAATAAGACAGATGATGGATCATGAGAATGAACGTAAAAAATGATTGTACCAAAATAGTAATACAGCTGTCCTCGTTATTCAGTTCATAAGTATATTTGCTTCCTTTTTTGTCCCCCGAAGGTCAAGTCTGTGATAAAGTATTCCGTCATAATATATACTCACTCCGACAAAATCGAGGTCTTTGCGTAATCGATGCAATTATTTTTGGGATCATGAAGCTCTCACGGGTATAGTTAACCTTGGCAAGAATATCATTGATCCTTTTTGATAGTTCGAGTCTCTTTTATCGTAACTGTTTCGAGCTGCTTCCATTCGATTCATATGAATATAACTGAAGGGCTCAAAACAAAAAGTGTATATTTCTAATTCCACGATATCGACGCTTGAAGTTAAGAAGCGCGATTCAAAGTTCTTGGCAAAGCTGACGAGACATTTGGAGGTTGGAATCTCCAGGAGGATGTAACACTTCTTTAGGTATGAAAGCTACATTTTTTTAACCCTGTGCCGTTTTCGAATTACATGAAAAAAAAAGGGCAAGGAAGGCACAGGAAACTTCAGTAAATTTAGAAAAATTTGTATGACTATGGAATATAAATTTCGTTTTTATCCGATAAAAATTGATCATCTAGCAAAATTCATTCATCGACGAATTCATTTTCTAGCTGACTAACAGTCGCAGTATTGATCTCGGATCATTTCAGGTGCTTTTTTCAATCAGGGGAGGTATTTCGTTCAACCGAGCCCCAAGTCATGAATTTGAAATATCTTTTTTCTTTCTAAAAAGGGACAAAATTAAGTGTGCAAGACTGTGCTGATCGAATTTAAATTGATTTTAATTTGGTTACTTATACAATTCACTTTTCATTTGGATCCCTTCGATCGATTTTAGTAATAATTATATGTGTTGAGGTCGCCGTATGCACAGAGACCACTACATCGATGTCTAGAATTATTCACAGAAGCGCATTCCTGGATGCATGCGAACAAGTATAATGTTTTGATGACTGAGAATGGCAACGGTAAAGTTGATGAGAGCAAAAAAACGAGCTTCTTGATTTGCTGAACGATGTATTCATGAAATTTCTTTGACTCAGCCGCGGTTACTGGTTTGTTTGAAATTTTTCTCACGTAAACAAATTTGCAACATCGATCAGCTAATGTTAAAGCACGATTTCAACAAAAATTTATAATCAAATATACGCAAAATGCTTTCACTAAAAATGTGGAAAGATGAGTTTCTTTGGTTGAAAATGAGACAAATATTTTACTAATTAAAGGAACCGGTATTTGGGAACTGTTTGGGTTTTTCATTTTACAGACGATCAGTTTTTCCATAATCGCATTTACCCCAGTAGGTATGTTCTTGAGTATTCAATAATCTCACAATTTTTTCAGGGATTGGAGCTTCTTTTGTTTCAAATTGCACTTATTTTTGCGAATAAAAAGGCATAAGAATATTAGTTTTATGACCTTTGTTACCCTTTTGTAAATGAATGTGAAAAACGCCGTTTTTCGCTCTGCTACGAAAGCATCACCCCTAATCCAAGGTGATAAATATTCGGAAACAGAATCAAGCTGAAGAAAGCTATTGTTTCGTTGATGGCACCAACTACCGGAGGATCAAGACTGGGAACAATGAAAGTTCCATCTGTCTACTACGACAAAGAGAACAGTCGAGGGATTCGTACAGCATGAAATAGCAGGGCAAGCTGCTCATTGTCAGAAAGGTGTCTTTATACCCGAGAAAATGGACCGCAGATATGTCATCGCTAAAACCAGAGCGAGCTTAGAAGTCAGAGCTTTGCGAACTTCGGCGAACGGTAATTAATTGATGGAGTTTCGCCTCTCTCTTGTGGGAAAATCGGCGTTCGCCACGTGGTTAAGTGCCCGATTGTTATAAGAAAGAAACTCTTCCGCCACGGGTAAACGTACTTGATAAATCATCTAATTGTAAGCCTTAGATTCCAAAGGGACCAATACAAGTTGATTTGGTGAAAAAATCGGTTTTTGGTCTTTAATAAATCTGTGAATGCGTTTGAGTCAGTATTAGGTATAATAATACTGGAGTTTGTCAAATTTCATGATCATCGTTCGTCTGACTGAACTTCTCGATAATTCATTTCGTTAAAAAAACATATCCTCACACCTTTATCGGCAAGAATAAAAATCCAAAGATTTTTTCTCTGAAGGTATTAGCAAATGAGTGAAATTTGCTATTGAAATTCACATTGATCGATAATATTTTCTACGTTTGATAGTCATCCGCCGATTACACGCAACTAGAAATAAAGATACGTTCTCGGAACGGGCTGGATCTTAGAGAAGCTGAATCAGACTAAACATGGGACAGAATCTTAACGACAACGCTCAATCATCCTCTCAAATTTTGAACTGCCAGAATAAATTGATCATACATCATTCACATGAAATCAAGTTCAATACGCTCACAATCAAACGAGCAGCATGAACGACGAATCTTCTAAGGAATCTATACAATGTATGGAAGGCTTTTTTGACTTCCGGCTTTTGAGGAAAGGGAAGTTATCTTAGACACCCCGGAAATGAAAATTTGAGTTTTCACGAGATCTTCACGTTTTCAGATCCAGAGCGATGCGATCAATTTTCCGTAACTCAGAGCTGATTAGAGTTTGGATTCAATCCGTCGACTAGTTTTCGACTATAATTGAGCGAACAAAATTTTACAAATAAAATTTCAAATCGTCATATCTCGAGAACGAATCAACGGATTTTAATGATTTCGATCTTCATCGATAACATTTGCTCCAACTCAGAAATTACTAAATTTTTGAATAGATCGATGCAGTAGTTATGTATTGTTCGAACTTGAAAGATCTCCGCGAGACGTTAAAGAGCTGGCCCATATTGTGGTCAACCGATTTACTTGCTTATTTAAATAAAAAAATCGAACGGGTGGATCTCATCGACGATTGATATGGAGTATTCATTGAAATATCGAATATATATTTCGATGAATAAATTAGAAACTTAAAGCCTTACGTGTTGCCAGTGGCGTTGGTGTTGAACGAATCCTCGAAAGTGTAGGCGACGCAATCCTCGGGTGTCGTGGGCGTCGGAGAGACACCTACACGTACATCGACACCGACGCCTCCCGAATGGCGTCGACCTCGTCTTCGAACCGCAAAGTTTCTTTCCCGTGATGGAAAACGTGGGGTTTTTTTTTTAGCTTCGGTAACTTCGAGTACCGACAACTGAGTGTTATCCCACACCATCGTTTACGAATTTGATGATTTTTGAAATTTTTTTTTTTTTTTTTTTCTTCCGTATCAACAACGATATTCTTCCGACAAATCCAACAGCCTCGTCTGCACGTTCGTGCCACTCTGCTGTATATACCCTTTCCAAACGATCAGCTTCTACGTGCTCAATCCACTCGATAAAAATATTCCGATAATAACCGTGACGGAAAACATATGCATCGATAATGAATCAATATCGTATAGAACCGACACACGGATTACTCGGATGATTCACTCCTCGTAGAGCCAACACCGTGTTGTTAATTATATACGACGCGTGAACTCATCGCAAATGGAATCAAAAAAAAAAATATTGCGCTTAATAAAAGAGAAAGAAACCGTGACGAAAAATTCTTCTTGTCGTGGTTGGTTCGCGACGCGAAATGATTCTCGGTATGTTAACGCGGTCGTTCTAAGCTTCTTTAATCAAATTAGTCCAATCCCATTATGAGCTTAATGAGAAGTTCGTAATCGAAGTAATATACGTACTATTCGGAGGAGATATAAGCAAGTACAGGGAGTATCAAAGCTTGATCGCGAGAACGGTACGACGAGAAAACTAAAGCTAGAATAATCGAGGCGCCGGGTCTTAAACCTTGGCTAGACTCTTACGTTCCTCATAGCAGCACAAGTTTTTCTTTCTAGTCTTAATTAATACCACGTGAAGTTTAAATCCCACTTAACAACTTGTAGGTATATGCTCGCAGTGCTAAGTCCGAGTATGAACTGACGCTAGTCGACTCGGTTAATGCTGTCTGTGTATATTGTCGACTCGTATTCCAGCACGCTGTTGCATTACTACTATCTGCACGGAGCGTGACGACAACCTTCGGTTCTCGACGAACGTTCAAGAATATTATTATCTATTTTGTAAGATGATATTGAACTGAAAGAAGAAATTTTGTCATGTTGAAAATTGACTTAACAAGCAGGTAAATCGATTGACCACGATCGGCCATGTCCTAAAATTTCCGGTGCAGATCTTTCAAATTTGAACAATACGAAATTACTGCATCGATCTATTCCAAAATTTAGTCATTTCTAAACTGGAGCGAATGCTATCGACGAAGATCAGAATCATCAAAATCCGTTGATTCATTCGAGAGTTATGAATGTTAGACATTTTTTTGTTCTAAAATTTTGTTCTCTCGATTACTCAAAAACTATGTCGATGGATTGAATCCAAAATCTAATCAACTCTGAGTAACGAAAATCCGCGTCGATGGAGACGAAAATCATAGAAATTTGTGAATTTATTCTCAAGATATCGTCGAATATAAAATCGATCACACGCACAGACGTCTATCCAAAAGTAGTCGGGAGTGATTTTTTGGAGTTCAAAAGGTGGAGATTTGCTGAAAACTGAACTCTTCATTTTCGAGGTGATTATAACTTCCTGTTTTCTCGAAGCAGAAATTTATTGTATCCAAAGTATCGTTAGATATAGAAGTAATTCGTGATGCTTCCTGTCAACTGATCACACACGTTGCTTAGCTAGGCGCAGCTGACAAGTCAACGGTTTATCGAGAACCGATGAGATAGTAGTATCAAAAGTGAATAACTGCGTTATCTCAAGAGACGAGTATGATGAAATGTGTTTGAAATATTTTTCTCTTTTTTTTTATTCCGGAGGTAATAAAAATATACGTTAGTATTGTATTAATCAGAAATACTAAAATAGACATTTTTGACGTTACCACATCAGTCACACACGCCCTCTTCGCAGTAGAGTAAACTGGAATGAAAGTTATTTCAAGTGATCCGGTAAGACTTATGAAAAATCTGAAGAATTTTTGCCACGTAGAAAAATTAATCATTTCTATATCCTAGTTATTTATTTATTTTCCCCAAACTATATGTATATCGTTTAATCTTATGCCAGACAGCAAACGTTTGCCATTATTTCGAGCCAGTTGGTAGTGTTGGAAATGCTGAACGACTCGTTGAAAGGGTCAATCTAACAAGATTACCAACAATTTCCACTCGCAATTGACCCCAGTGTACTTTTACTCTCTGTTTATGTTACTCGGGAATGACGAGGTTCTCGACACCCCGTTGTTTCTAGAAGTTTAATTAGAATGCAGCGTGCCATTCGACGCAGAGAAAGCAACTGGTACGTGTCACAGCAAAGACAATGTCGGACTTAATTCTGAGCTGCGCAGATTAGTGGTTAAAAATAACTGAAAAGTGAACAGCTATTTCATGCTGAAATACGAACCTCGGACTGTAGCTGCTAGTTTCTTGTACTAAACAACGTGAAACTGTAATAAAAATACATGAAGCAACTTATCTCACCTTGCATACAAATACTTTTTAAGACATTTTTAGTATTAAATAGGCATTATTCAAAAGTCACTAAAAACTCTTAGTAGCTGTCACATCAGAGTTCCCCTTCGATCTTAAAAGGTATGTTTGATCGGATGTACCGACTTCATTAACAAAGGAACCTTTTCATAATTGGAAGTGGTGATAGGGGGTAGTTTGACGAAGAGAATGAGGTTTCATTGCTCTTTATATCTCAAACCGTTAGTAAATTGTGTCAGTTCTACCAAATCCGTGTATTTTTCACTCTGACTTTTATTGCAAATGCACCGTGGAAGATACTGAGGTACAATTTTCAGGTAATTCTCATCGAATGTTTCACTATGAGAGTATGCAACGGTTTCTCGATGCCTATAGTTATTTCGAAGAAAATTGATGTTCTTCTCGAAAAGAAAACCTTTTCCTCCAGTTTCATCTTCATCAGGATCAAAGAAAGATTGCTAAGAATCTAGAACATTGCAAAACCATTTCGTAGTGCTACGGCAGTATTATTCAGAACGATTCCAAACCTAGCTGAAAATCCCAGTAAAGCAAAACGAATTGAAATGAATTGAATGAGCCAAAAACAAAATATAACACGAATTAAATAGATTTGAAAAAAATTGTGTGGCAATTCTTTTTGATTCTAAAGAATTGAAATACAAGTCTTTCGAATTCTGTTTAATTCCGTTTTTCACATACTCAATTCGTTTTGATTCACTGGGATTCATTTCCAGACTGTTGGTGCAGGTGAAATCACAGGGTCGGTAAAGCTGACATAACTCTGCAGTAACGTTTTCAGCTGCAGAACTCTGTGGTACCTTATTTTCTTCGTTAAATTGCCCTCTATTACCTCCTACGACCCTTAAAAGGTTCTTTCATTATCGCAGGAGTTGGTTGTAACTCTTCAAACAAATCGTTTCAGTCCGGCGAGACCTCGTACACTCGTAATATAAAGATCCAACCTATAGTATTATTTTGGGAGTCATGTAGAGTCATTTAATTAATCTCAACTGATTGAGAGAGAATAATATTCTCGTGTGATTTTGTGCACTCCGAATCACAACTGGGCTGATGATATCAGCTTGAGTGACGTCCGAATGATCAATCTGCGTGTTGCCGGATGGCCGACTTCCTTAGTAAAGATATTTCAGTCACGCAATCAGACTAAACTTTATGAACTTGTCGCCGGAAGCCGCCGAGTATACAGTTCTTTTCATCCACGGTGTATACCTACTCACATACCTGTATACGAAAGGCTTGGAAAATTCTTACGATACAGCTGCTATATCTATAATCGATTGTACGAGAAAATTATCTACCAGTATTATCCCGCTCAACTTTAAGATGAATCATTATTGTTTTATGTGTATAATTCCGACCACTCCAAGCTGATGTTTGAGGCGATATGATACGAGGCGCTTTGAACCTAACCTAGCTAACATAGGGAATATGAATCTGACTGTAATACTATTAGTTTTTTCCGGACAGTGAAATACTTGGTCACTTTCTGCCGTAGTAGAGCATGAATCTCCCGAATTTCATTCCGGTATGTTGTATAGTTTGGAAGAAACTACAAATCGCGTTTTTGAGGTGATAACGATTGGTAATAATGGAGTTCCGAACATAGTCACGTGGCACCTTAAGGCGATATGGGAGTATGTTCGAAATTCCATTAGTGCCAATTCTTATCACCTCAGAAACGCGAATCGTAATTCCTCGATGAGTACCCAACCGAATCGAATGAATCCTTTACGAATGAATTTAGTTTTTTGGCAGAAAGTGGCTGAGTATATCACTTCGTCAAACAAACTGATAGGATTTCAGTCAAACTCGTGTTTCTTTATGTTAGCTAGGTTAAATTCGCAGTGATCTCTACTATATGACCATAATCTGCAATAACGACTGATGAAGATGCGTGCAAATTACGTAGAGCAAAATCTGATATTGAATTTTCCAAAGGTCGATTTCCATGAGGGACATGAACTGTAAATTCAACATGTCTCTTCTTCTTCTACAGTGCGCAGGATTGTTTTATGATGAAATTTCGATCAGACCTCACGTTAATCGAGTTTCGGTTAAAAAAAAAAGGGTCGAAATTAGAAAAATTGTTGAAAAACGACTAGCAACTCACCTATGAGGCCCGAAATTAGAACAATTCGTGCATCTCGGCGGACCGGACGTGTTGTCCAAAATAGTCCCGGCCCGTTTCCAATTTTCCCAACCATTCGACCCGTACATTTCGACGACAGACAGCGATAAAACGATACGTCGAATATCAAAATCACTTTTCAAAGCTGATCCGTGGCATCGTTATTAATAAAACATCGTTTCAATTCTGCATATACATATATCTACGTCACTGGCAACGAATCTTGACTTGTAATTAATCGATTTCGTTTATCAAAAGCGTTCATTATTATCTCGCTTTACAGAAATTACGATCACGGTATTTCGTTTTTTTGTGCAGATAAAGCGATGCATATAATATATGTATATGTGATCGAAACTTTTAGCAGACACATAACGTTATATACATAAAACACGTCACACAGCTTTACATTGACATAATTCTTACGTATATCGCACGCGAAATATAAGATCGGCTTGAACGTCTCGCGATATACGAACCTTCAGTGCGAAATTCTTTTTTTCAACTAACTGAATAGCAAACACCACGCAACAGTATAAAATTGCCACTAAGGAATTCAGATCGCTGCACACGCGACTTCGCGGGGTTAAGGCTACATTAACCCGCGTGTCTGCCGATATCGTAGGGTTTCTCAAGCACGGCCGTAATTCTTTATAAATATAACTAACGTGACGTCATTAATATGTCAATTAACATTATCACGCAGGCTGCGGTACACGCATCAATGTTTCAATCGTCGTATAATACATTCGCATCTCATCAGCTACGGAGACTGTCAATGAATTTTTTCGTGAGTGAATGAAATTTTTTGTGAAAAAAAAAACAAAAAAAAGAAACAAAAAAACTCAGAGATCATTAGATCATTCGAATAGCCGGGTTAACTCTAAACACCTTGTCGCGATACCACTGCGGTTTGAAATAACAGCGATTTATATACGCGCGGAAATTTTTTTTTTGAATTTTACATAGGATTTGAAACCGGAAGTATTAGTTCGATGGGGGATTTTGAACTTGAACCGTCGATCGGAGGCGAGTGAAAAGTCTTGAGGAAAATTTCACGGTTGCTTAGCTAAACTCTTGCGATGGACTCGGAGAGGACTAAAGAGACGTACAAGATATTTGGCGTAAGCGTAACGCGTGCGCGTTGCGATTTTATTCTCACGCCTACTCCTCGCTGTGTAGATCGAGCTATAGGCCTGGATGTGCGATTATTACGACCGGAGAACGCGTCCTCCTGCTGAACTCCCTTGCACGCTGAATAATCATCAAGCCTTTAATAATACCTAATGCGTGTTCACGCGCGGATGCGTTCAAGCTAATTATACCAACGCCGTTGCACATATTATCTCCGTGTACGGGGACGATACCCTTGCGAGATTAAGGGGACCAGTAGAGCTTGGTTTTATACAAATGTGGGAACTAGTAGTCCAGAATTAATTTATTTTTCACCAAAGTTCACTTCACAGTAAAGAAATGTTTTCATTCAGACCCTGTGGCGTAAAGGTTTCGGAGCACCGTTGATCCGTTAAAAATCATTATGAGGATTCATTTTGTTCGGAAATAAAATTCTCATCATGTGAACGAGGGGATCTGAAAAAAAAATTAACTGTCAGCAGACTGACACTCAATTATCTAAAGTCTTCAGAATTTGGGCCACTATAATTTGTGAATTACTTGGCCGAAACAAGAACATTAAAAAGTTGGCTCGTTGATATGGTGAGGATTTTATTTCCGAACAAAAAGAGCCTGCAACTATCACTGCAACTATCAACTGTCACTTCATAATTCTGACGACACAAGTTTTGAGAGGAAACATTTTTTTCATCTGTGAAATAGACTTTGGTCGAAAACTAAATGAATTCTGGAGTACTTGAAATTTTAACAATCTAGCTGTAAAGGTTTTTTTAACCTTCGTTGTCTCACTGGGTGCACTCCGCCCATGTACCAACTTTAGGCCTGAATGTCTGAAATTTCCCATGTCAGAATGGGACTTTAATTGTCATATACCGATAGGGTTTGGCGTCTCTCCCATAGGTTCGAACCAACTTTTTCACATGTCGGAATAGCTACGGTGTTTAAAAGGCACACTATCGTATTTTTCCTTAAAGTAGCGTATCTCAGGAGTGTTACGTCCAAATTTGAGTTCAAAATGTTAAGAATTGACAGAGTTATGATTTTTTGACCCAAAGAGTGTTTTTTTTTTGCGTTTCTACCTGTTCATGATTTCTTTTTAACAATGAATCGCAATGTTTTTTTTACAATAATCAATCTTTTGTACATGATCTAGAAAGTAGGAAGCATGGTCTGTAATTTTTTTTAAATACTTGCGAGTGATAATTTGCTCGCAATCGTTTTTTGAAAACTGTCCGGGTAAAATCCATCCCAGTGTGCCAACGGTGATATTATTTGGTGGTATATGACAACGGACGGTTAACCGGACGATTCAACGCGTGTGCGATCATACACTGTGAATATCAAGGGCAGAAGAACAGCGGGGGTTTTAACTGCGGACTTGGTTCGGGTAGGTACTTTATCTAATCCAGGGTAGATTCATCAGCCCACGACATTGGGATTTTCAAACTTAGGCTACTTTCCGAAGGGACACTGCACGGTTGAAGGTCTGCAGGATTTTGAAAATCGCTTCGAATCGAGTGAGATGAATTATTGGGGTGTGAAGAGAGCCCAAGAATCTCCATGAACCTTTTTCCAAAGCGGGATTCTAGGGATTTAGAAAAACCAACGATACTTCAGGTTATTGCAAAGTTCAAATGTCCGGGACTCGCGATTGAAATCCTAGAATCCCAACAAATCAGCATCGATGGCTCAGGATTTCAGTTCTAAGTCTCAATAATTCCACATAGCTGAAAACTCAGTACCCAATAATGCTTAATTATTGATTATTATTAATAAATAAGTGCGCAGCGTGCAGTTCGTTCCAAGAATGCCAATTTTTTTTTAAGAAGCTTCACAACTGTAAAATGCTGAGGAAGAGTTGGGAAAAAATTGGTGCTTCGAAATGATTTGAAATAGTCGAAAGGTATATGGTTATTTTATTCAAAGTATAATCGAGTTACACCTAAGCCTCTTTCGAATCGAATGTCTTTTCCGATCTCGATGGAATCTCTCGTTTCTGATATTCAATTAAGATTTTGACGTTTATATTGACTTGTATTAAAAGAATGAGTTAAGTTAGATAGGTATCGATCGTAGAACGTATTGATTTTCTGGAATCCGGTACTTTTTCTCATGGATTTATCCTCTCGTGCGCACTCAACAATTATTGACAGATCTCAACAATCCTCAATCAAAGAGGAAACGGATAATCTAGAAATTAGGTATTTGGCAAAGTTACAATTAGTATAGGCGCATAGCGTTTGAATTTTATCAAGATGACAAACGGTTTCACCAAAAAAGCTCAAAACATGCACGATCACAAAACTTACTACATCATCAACGGATGTTGGCTGTTTTGGTCAAAATCTTCACCAAATCGGACTAGAAGTTTGTTTATAATAGTGAAAACAAACTAAAAAGCAATAAACAATGAGGGTTATGGGTCGAAAAGTTCTGTAGAAATTCGTCGAACTATATTTTTATGGCAGTATAAATTGTAGCCAGTCGAAAGTTCATCCGGTTATTTAAAGAAACGGGAAAGTTATGAATTTTTATGTAGTTTAGACGTTTGCCATTTCGAAACCGGAAGTGATGACGAGTTTGACGGCTTATTAGTACGTTCGTCGCGAACTATTCAATTTTCTGTAAATATTTAAGCGAAATTGGCGGGACGCAAGCGGTTAGTCTGAAATATGTATAGTAATTACACAAAATCTACGCAAATACGCATACATTCGTAATTTCTTGAAATGGCTTGAAAACTTGTTAATTATGAGTAATAAAACACGAATTTTATTTAGACATTTTTTCAATCCACCATATTTCGCAATCATAAATCACGTTTCTGATGCCAGAAGCTCGGAAAACGACATGGTCTTATATTAAAACCAGAGACTCATATGATTAATAAAATTTATTCAGGTGACATTTAATTGCCTAAAAATTCATAAATACCTACATATAAATCTATTTAGAATTTATCAAATCATAGCTCTTAAAACAAAAAAAAACAAAAAATCAGAAGAATCAAAGCCAGATGGTTGTGAATGCGAAAATATGCAAAATAACGAATATTGTGCTTAAAATAAAATCAATCAGAAATGATGGTGAATAAAATAAAGGATAAACATAAATGTGAGTCAATACTGTAAGTGGGGGTGGGATGGCTCACATTTTTTTAAACTGGCAGAATCTCTACTTCTTTTGCGATATAAAATTATCAAAAGAATTGGGAGCGCACGAGCGTATGGCATTCGTGTCACGAAATTTTGAGACTTGTTTTTTTCTTTTTTTTTTCATTCGCTCTGAAAACCTGGTCTTGATACAAATTTTACTATTTGAAAAAATATTTTAAAAAGTATATAAAGATGAGATATTGTAAATATATGTACTTGAACTAAAATGTAGGTATGTTTGCGATTCTCCCGAATGCATCACGTATTCATAGGATCCCACAATTTTTCTATGGAAAAGCGGCTGCGATTGAACTGAATGAAACAAACTTTGATATCAACTAAATCCATGTCAACTCATGCAGGCTTGTCAGAATGAAGGTAAAAATTGCTAGAGCTATTCATTTTGACTTTGGCAGTTTTCGAAATCTTTTCAATTTTCTTTTTTGTAATAATCGTTGAAATATATGAGGTTGGAGTTCGTAATGTTAACGCAAGGAAAAAATCAGGAAAAAATTCTCCGTTTCGCGACTTGAACGGTTCAAAAGCAGCAAAATACTGTGCATAATTTTCCAAAGTAAGTAAAACACACGTACCTCGTCTATTTGGCCACTTTAACAACATGCAAGTCATGAAACAATGAATTTTTTTCCAAAAATACTGTGATAATAAAGTTACGAACTTCACCTTCATTGAAGTGCGGAATTTCGGCATGGGCGAGGAACAGAACTCAATGAAAAATCGAAGAAAATTTCCAGAATTAGTAGCGATTTTTCACTAATCATGCACTGCATTCTGGAAAGAAGAAATTCCTCGTGTCGTAATCTTCCAGAATTTTTGTCTACAACCTTCGAGAATCTTTTCGGAGCACAAAAATATACACACATATCTTAATTTTTATTCCGCGTGATGATCAGTTCTGAAATATATCGCGTTACTAATGCCATAAGGTCGTAAGCGCCAAAAACGCGATTTTAGTGCCAGAAGGTCGTATAATTTTTTTTTTTTTCTGTAATCGCTTTAGAATCGCCAATTACGAGTAAATCAATTGAAATTGGAAGATTCGAAAATTAAAAGCAGAAGGTCGTATGTGCCGGACACATACGACCCTCTCGCTTTAATTTCACGAAAAAATTGTAAAAGTTAAAGTCAGAAGGTCGTATCCGCCTTTTTTTTTTTTTTTTTCGAATCGCCGTGAAATCGACGAAAACGCGTAGATCCATCGAAATTTCCGAAAAAAGACGATTTTGTCGGATACGACGTTCTGGCTTTAGTTTTCCACATTTTTTCGCAAAAATAAAGCCAGAAGGTCGTATCCGCCTTTTTTTTTTTTCTCTTCAAATCGCCGTAAAATCGACGTAAAGACGTAGATCCATCGAAATTTCCGAAAAAAAAACAATTTTTCAGCGGATACGACCTTCTGGCTTTAGTTTTCCACGTTTTTTCGCAAAGATAAAGCCAGAAGGTCGTATCCGCTGAAAAATGGTTTTTTTTCGGAAATTTCGATGGATCTACGTCTTTTCGTCGATTTTACGGCGATTTGAAGAGAAAAAAAAAAGGCGGATACGACCTTCTGGCTTTATCTTTGCGAAAAAACGTGGAAAACTAAAGCCAGAAGGTCGTATCCGCTGAAAAATTGTTTTTTTCGGAAATTTCGATGGATCTACGTCTTTTCGTCGATTTTACGGCGATTTGAAGAAAAAAAAAAAAAAAAGGCGGATACGACCTTCTGGCTTTATCTTTGCGAAAAAACGCGGAAAACTAAAGCCAGAAGGTCGTATCCGACAAAATCGTCTTTTTTCGGAAATTTCGATGGATCTACGCGTTTTCGTCGATTTCACGGCGATTCGAAAAAAAAAAAAAAAAAAGGCGGATACGACCTTCTGGCTTTAATTTTCACGATTTTTTCGCGAAACTAAAGCCATAAGATCGTATCCGACCAAAATTTTTTTTTTCTCATTTCCAGTGGATTTATCCGTTTTCATCGATTTCATGACGATTCCGAGAAAAACAAAAAAATATACGACCTTTTGGTTTTAATTGAACCAGAAGGTCGTATAATGTCGCTTACGACCTTATGGCATTAGTAACGCGATATGAGCACGGTCAGTTTGCATGATTTAAAATCAATTCAGACTGTTTCTATCAGAAATCGGTGTTCCATGAGGATACAGCATGCAGTGTGCGCCTACGTGGATAATGATAAGCTATACAATATTTAAAATGTTCGTGAATTTACTATACACATTTACCTATTGTTCGAAATTCTTGTGAAATTACAAATTGGGCGTTAGCAAAGTGAATTGCCAAGCATGTTTTCAAAAAATTGCAAATAAATTCTTCACTTTACGAAACTTTCATGGCAAACACAAGAACTTGTATTTGAATTCGACTAAATTGTATAGCAAGTTTATGGAATTTATAAATTAATTGCGAGGTGAACATATAGTGAATATACAGTTTTGGAAGTTCAGCACAGAAATTTTTAACAGATATTTCGAACCCTCAGGGTATATATTTTAGGTTTTATCATTGGCGAGAAGTTCAGGTACAAATTTGTCGCGATTGTCATAGGAGAAGCGGAGTGAAATTTATCGAACCTTCGTTTAGTAACTGGATAAGGTTGAGAGGACTGCTTGTTGTTTATTAGACGACCACGCCTCGATATTAAACGGACTGCATCATGCGGCGCGAGGCGTAGAGTGATTGGTTTTCAAGGGTAGTCGTATTATGACTAAACTTCATCACTCAGGTGTTCATAAATTCGCCAACACACGCAGAACAATAAGAAAGAAAAAAGAACAGAAACAGAAAACCAAATATGCAAGGACCTATGTGCCATTCACTTTTCTTGATCTGACAGTCTCGTAGATACTTTCTCGTCATAGTTTTTCAGGCAACAAATATGAACGAGATAAATTTCTTCGTCATATAAATTCTGAACAGAAACGTTGGAATTACTTTCAAGCAATGTTAATTACGTTTGAATCAATTTTGCCGTAAGAATCTAACAATAAGAGTAACAATATCCCTCACAATCTCGATTTCCTAAATTGTTACAATTGGAATACTTTGTGTATCCATAGATGAGAAAGTAAGAATTACCTTGAAATAAATTAACTGCATAATTTCTGTATAGGGATCGAATTGGACAAAACTGAATAACAATTATTACAATTCATTCTGAATTTTTTGGAATCAGCTTTGATTTGTGTCCGTTTCATTCCACTTCTTACAGGAATTACAAAATTAATTTGATTCACCATAAACCGGCATAGTACTAAACGTGAATTATCTTCTGGTCTGAACAAATTTATCACAAATTACCCAAAAATGGTAGCCAAATTTGATTCGTACTAACATAATATTACCTGACTTATCGCCAATCAACTTCAACCAATGTGAATTATCAGGAAATTATTCAGAATTCATGAAGTAATTCGGATTCAAATCGCAAGAATTCGAATGAAATGAAAAGAGAATGCGAAATAGTTCAGACTTGAAAATTGATGTGCCAATCCAGGTTTGAGTTATTTTCCCCTCGATCATGAGGCAATATCACAAATTAAAAGTTGCCACTGTAGCCTCGGTGTTCAACCTAACGAAGAGTGAGTCGAGTCTGTGAAAAACCCGTGGTTCTTGTAATAAATCCGTTCCCTGAGGTACCTCCATTCTTGTTTCAAGCTGCCGAGTCACTCCCGTGGGCCCTGGTCCTACAATTCACCAGAAAATGTCACCAGTTACCCTTTCGCGAACACCGCTGTTTACGACTGTGTTAATTGACCCGTAAGAAACAACGTGATCATTAAAAAGACTCATATATATCTTCGGTCTGATGCTCCGTTACGTTTCGTTAGAAAAAATTAGATCCCAGCACATAGAAATCAATTTGTCTTTCACGCTCTGAAGAATTTCAAAGAGAATCGTCGCGAATAGGAAATGAACGATTGGTTCTTTTCGCGCATTGGCATGTGGCGAAAAACTCGAAGATTTAGGCATAGGCCAATCAAGCAGGACGAAGAAACAGAAAAACAAAAATTTTCTCAATGTTTAGACTGCGGGTCCAAGTTGACCCACCGTACACGTACAGCTGGCTAAAGTTACCGATGCGAACGACCAACGCGTATCTAGACACGTTTTAAAAATTTCGAAAGAAAACCTCAGGACGTCCTATGGAGTGTGTCTATAAGCAGAACGGTGAGCACAAGTTGATGTTCTAAGTCTAAGGCGACGAGTTGGCTCTTCAAGATTACCGAACGGTATAGTCGAAAATAACAAACCACTCAAAGAGGAACTCGAAGTCCAATCGTAAAAAGAAAAGCTTCTTGTAGACTTGGCCAAGTCTTTAAAACATTGGATCAAGCACACGAGATGCATTTGCATCCTAGTCAACAGCTCAACTCTCCTAAAATGACGGGAGCTCAAGTTTTGAGTGGATAATTTCAAGTGTCGACAAATGCTGATGCCTCTTGAGTACCGATAGATATCTTGATTACCGCACAAGCTGCAAGAGCTTTTCGTATGGGATTTATAAATGTCCAGGACGGGTGAGGGTCGAAAAACCAAAATTTATTGTGACCAAAATCCCGAAATTCAGAAATCTGAATGTCAAACTTATGAATATAGTGAATATTCCAAAATTGAGAAGTTGAGAAAGACCATGAATCGGAAGTCCCTTCTCATCAAATCATCCAAATTCTCAACGCTCATTTATTCCGAAAGATTGTCAATAATTTTGAGAATATTATGAAATGCAGATCGTGATAATGCAGAAGGTTCGATTTGTCGAAAATCAATGTCAGAATAGCCACTTTACTTCGATGGTGCAAAACTTAGAAGATCCGTACACCGATTCTGAAGTGTGCCAAAAACAGAATTAATACGAATTAAATAGGTTTGAAATGAGTACTTGTGTGTCAATTCTTTGTTATTCTGAAGGATTGAAGAACAATTGTTTCGAATTCTGTTTATATTATTTCCGATTTTCAAATACTCAATTCATTTTGGTTTACTGGGAGATGCAGGTCGAAATATACAGACTGAAAATTCCGAAAAATTAAAGTCCCGAAAATACCACGAGAATCACTCATCGATTTACACAAGTCCATTTCCGTTGAATAGATTTTCAATAATTATTGGTTACTACCGATGTGGGAAATATTCTATACATGCAGTATCCATTTATACGATATTTTGCACCGTCCACAATTTGATTATTCGGCGTTCTAACCCCTTGCTCCTTTATCTACTGCTTTATGGAGCTTTTGCACGAGACATATTTGGATTCTTGACTTTCGGAACTTCGAAATTTCGATCAATATGAATTTTGGTCTTTCGGTTTATCCATCCCCTGCACCCTCTACAGGACCATATGTAACGAGTTGCAATATCGAATGAACGTCCCATTTAAGAAGCCGCGACGTTTGTACAGTTTCACCAATATGTCAACGGCACGTTGTAGTGTGGATTCCTAAGTTCTGTTTTCATACAAAACAGATTAGTCTTACTGCCTTAACAAGTTGACAGCTGCTCTAGATCTGCGTGTCTCTCTACATACCAGCTTAGCGGACATGGATGTGGTAGGAATAATCGTTATATAGATATAACTGCAGGTGTTATTGGTAGCGGGTAATTTTGCATCTGGCAGATACTGAAGTCGATGACTCGACCTTTTCGCTTTTTATTTTCAAAGTCATTGACCCCCAACGAATGGCGAATTCGAAAATTAAGTACTTAGCCGTGGTACTTAGGAAGCGATAAATTTACCAAATAACCGTGAAAGATGATCCCGATTTGTTTGTCCAGAATGAAGAATATACAAGTAACTGCAATGCCTCTCGTCTGGATATACGTTTTTATTGGAAAATATAGACTCGCCGCCAGTTTGGCTGTTCGCGATATTCTTTATTGCTAGCACGTGTATGCCGGACGGAAACATTTGTGTATGTAAAAAAAAACAGGTGGTCGCAGATGAAATAACTTAGACTAGTAAAGAGATGGAGATTCAGGCTAAGAAACTCGCCGCATAGATCAATAGAAGTTATTTCAGAAGCCAAATTAATGAATCATAATAGGGTCAATTGAGAGTCCATTGAACATTGCTATGTCCTTGCCATCTCATTACGAATAGATTTTTTTTTTTAAACCATGAACTGTCTTATTGTCGGAGATCCACGCTTTTTCAATTCGCCATATCGTAACTATAGGTCGTAAAACTAGATTCTGACAATGAGTGCAACGAAATTCTGGTTACTTGGTTATTCTGGTTATTCAAAACCCAAGTACATCTTTACGAATCAGCCTTTTTCGAATGAAATGGAAACTCCATTCCTCTCAATTTACAGACTAGACCCACAAATTGACCCACTCTGGATAAGATACTAGAGAATATATTCATAGCAAACTCCACGAGATTTTTACCTTATCTATAACTCGGCTTTCAAAATTGTTTCTCTATTTAGAGTACCGAGTTTCTATTGCTCTCCGAACTCCGCTTGGGTTTGTTGAGAAATCTTCACACTGCTTACATAGTTACATTCGAATTATAGGATCAAAAATTTGATTGGTTAAGGCAAAATTTCTAAAGCTGCAAATTTAACCCTATTATAGTCACTTACGGTGACTTACGGACCAGGTGGGTTAAGTAATTTGCATTACCTGATGAGAAAAGTAATCTGAAGTAATTTCTATACGATGAAAAGTGGATTTGATCACGTAGTACTTGTTGAAATATTGACGCAATCTTTCTTTCTTTGTGTGTGTGTGTGTGTGTGGGGGGGGGGGGGGGGGGGGGGATTTGCCATAGCAAAATAATTATCTGATAGACTTTTGCCTAGAAGCCTGCAAGAAAACTGATTTATCGTACAATCGAGAATGCCACTGATTTCCAAGAATGAGACAAACATCTGATAATCAATCAGTCAGAATGGGCTAATGAACCCTGAGGATTCTATGCCATTCTGTTTACCTTGCGCAGGGCATCATTCTTTCGTTAATGATTAAAAATCACAAATTGAGTGTGACTAAGGCGTAGAACTATAGCCATGAGCTCATCTGAAAGGCGTGGGCGTACGGTAGGTACCTAACTACTTACTTACCTACCATTGCAAAGGCACTAAAATATTGAACTGAGTGAATTGACTTTCATGGGTTAGTAAAAATTTAATTTATATCCGCGGAGGTGGCCATTATTCCGGATCGTTTCGATACCCCTAAGATCAATTAAACGACTAATATTTAGTCCCACTTCGGTTTGACGAATGTTGGGAAAAAATCTGGCGAATCTAATGGAAGGCGAATCATTTCATGTCGCGAATCACATGGCACACTTCTATAAGATAACCGGACTTTAGGTACATACGAAGGTAGGTATGTTGCGGTACAGATATGTTACTTATTGTGCTCCTAAAAATGTGCCTTTTATCGCGCTGTCAGTCATAAACCATTGTTTACATTCGCCGAAAACACTGGTTTGAAAATAGAACTCTGAGTTTGAGAACGACGCGGATGTACTATAGTTATATATTTTATAGACGTGAAAAATAAATCTGAGCAAGAGAATTCATTTATTTTAGGAACTGACAGCAGACCTACTTAACGCCGGTGGGGGAGCTTCGTTTTAAACTTTGACAACGTTCATTTCGTCAAATTAATGAATATTGTATTGATTGAAAATCGAGTTCAGTGCCATGGGCGAACGATATTATACATACAGCGAGGGGAAGAATCGGAATTCCGAATTTCAAAAGCTGCAAAAGGCCAAAATTCCGAATTTTTACTGTTGACTCAGAATCTTTAGAAAGATTATTCCTCCTGAATAATCGGAAGTTCAAAGTTCCGAGAGCTAAAGATCCAAAAGGCCGAAACTCCGAATCTCGGAATTCGCTTATGCAACGTCGTTTATTTGACAGCTTCGTCATGAGCTTTCCTCAAATTTATGGATTTTTTGACTTTCTTAAATTTTAACTTTCGGATTTTTCAGCTGGCTGCATTTCAACCTTTCGTTCCGAACTTCAATCACACTCTCATAACGAAAACATTTTTACAATAAGTTTGCGATATGGACTAGGTGATTGGAGAACCACCAATTCCACGAACGTTAAATCTTTGATATTTCCTATTCTTTCACATCACTGTGTACGAGAGCCCCCACGCACTTCGTCACTTGAATCAAACATTATACTGCAAACATCACATCATGCCTCGCAGCTGCGGTTGTTAACGATCAGCGATAAAAAGCTCACAATACGATGATAATACGTTATGTTCAAACAATTTTAAACATCATAAGAGCGAACTTTATAACCGCAAATGACACGTTGAATCGCAAATCCATTTCAAAAAATTTCAAGTCCGGAAGAAAATGTCGTACCGTTAAATCAAAATCGAACTTTGACCCATTGTGACTTTGCGGCTAGTAACCGCTTCTCATAATCTCACTAATTCCAAATCATGGACAAATTGTCTGGAGGATGGGTTTCCTCAATTTTTTAAAATACGATATTTACAATGATTTTTTGACCGAACACACAAAACCGTTGGGTATAACGTTCCCAGTGCAGTGTCTTGGCACTCACTATAATGAAGATGGGAGAAAAGCAGCTAGTGCAAAAGGCTGACACCGAATGACTCATAATCAGTCCTTCACATATCTACAGTGTAAACGAAACGTGTATACGTATGTAGGTAAAATTAAACACACTACTGTCCCAAGCACAATAAGACGTACAGAACTGACAGAGAGCGCTCTGTGGCGCGGGTTATCCTTCTTTGATGGTTGTGTGTTTACAGAGGGGACCCCAAGGCGTCTAGGTTATACGTGCAAAACAGACGTCTTGAGAAAACCGCATGATAATAAGACGTCTGATGTGTATGGAATAAATGCATCCACTCTGCACCACTAGCTTCATGACCGTTTTACGATATTACGTGATTATACTGTAACGCGGAGTGCAAGTGCCTCGTTCCGAAATTATTCAAAATATTTAGTCTGGGGGTTAGAAACGAGCAAGGGCAATAACCACGCTTCACGTACGGCAATTCGTATATAAATTCGTTCAAAAGCATATTCAAAGAGAACGTAATATACACCACTGCGCATTGCGAATACCGAGGAATGCGTCATTTTTGAAAATATTTCCCAGTTTCATTTCCCTCTCGCATGTATTCATCTACCCATCTACGAATGCCGGTGTATTGTCGGATCTACCCACATGGCACAGAATTGGCACTATCCAGGATGCCAAATTTCGTTCGTTAATACTGCAGGCCCAGTACAGAGAAATTATTTGCCCAGCATTGGGCAAATGCTGATGACTAGTACTGACAGGTGAACATACATGGGGTTCATCCGGAAGTCAGTTCTGTACTGGGAATACGCTGGACCAATATGGTGTTCTATACTGGCAGCGAATTATTTCGTGCCGATTTACGGCACCATAAGTTGGACTGGTGTTAACAGCCCAAAATTGTCCCGACATTGATTTTGACTTGGGCAAAGCTTGGCCCTTGGAAGCTGTCAGTATTGGCAGTTATGGCATCAATACCGTGCCAATGCCAAGCCAGTTTGCAGTACCTAAATACATGGGTATTTGTGGTTGAGAAAAATTGAAAAACAGAAAAATATATATATGGAGTATTCGAAGGCTTAAATTACTGTCATAATATTGAACAGTCTCAAATTAGCTCTGTTTCGGAAATAATGTCTAAAAACGCTAATTAGACCAGCCAGCCGTCGCAGGTGGCACCATTTGGAACTGTCATCGTCGTCAGTCGTCTGCGTACGTCGTCGAGTGAGAATGAACAGTAGCTACCCGAAAACTGGCGACGAAAGTGGATGGGAAGAAGAACTTGGTAACCACATAATTGTGTATGTGACGATAAGCTCATGATATGCAATGCGAAATGGTAAAGAGCCAACAGAATTGCACCCCTCAGTAGGGAAATGCCTCTGTTCACGACCTCCTTTTGGTTTGTTTTTTGCATTTTCAGTCATCAGACAAAAAAATTCGAAACATGAAACACAAGCCAAAAATTCGTAGATCTAAGAAGATTGTGGGGTATATTCCAATGATTCCTAACTTTAATTGAAAAGCTGCCCTTCATCTGGGTTACAAAACGAAGTTTTCACTACCGAATGAGTTATAGATCCATCACATACTTTGGTGATGGATTCTTTGAATAATTATCACAACGATGTTCCCACGAATTGCATAATTTACCCAGACGTTTCAAGGAGCAGGACGAATTCGTCACGCGTGTAAATCGATGAAAAAACTGGCAGTAAGTGTCTCTCTTATATCGAACCCCTAATTGAATATCTCAATAAGAAGCATCATACATTCATGATGATAAAATCTTTTTTACATCGTCTTTGCAAAATTTATCGATCAACAATTACCAACAGCTATAATGATTTAATTATTTATGACGCAGGCCGAAAATTCGTCGAATCAACGCTATGGGTACCAAAACACACTCGTATGTAATCATGCCCAAGATTTTCTTACTCAGACGACAAAAAAACGGATGTCGAATTGAGAAAAACTGGCGAATTCACCTCAAATGTCATTTTTCTTCAAATACCATGCTGCAATTTCCGTTAAAATAATTCCACAAGCTTCAGCGAGGGCTTGAATTCAAGACAGTCAACTAAAAAATGCCGTGTCGTAGGAAACTAACTTTCAAATTATGTAGATGCTCAGTTTCGGCATGGCCTGAAAAGTGCTGAATGAATACATAATCGTTTCGTTGCATGATCAATCGAATGAATTCAATGCATATAATCCTTTCGCGAATCGTATATTTTTAAGTTTCTTTAGCGTTCCGCTTAAATTTCTATAATGCAAGAAAGACAGTAAACGTTTTGTACTTAAAACTGGAAGTCGCGGTATACATACATACCAAAACTCAAACTGATAAGCAGGTGTTGAATTTACCCCACACTGCCACTGATAGGCAAACGACAAAGTCTATAAAGGTATAATTTAAGGACTGAGCGAAAAAAAATCGCGATACTCATGAACCAAATGATTTTCTAGCTAGATGTAATATTGAAGCTGAATGTAACGGGAATCGAAAGAAATTTTCGACCTTCGGTGTTCATGGTACATCATGCATGTATACATTAGCTTGATCAATAGTGGTCGATGGTATATGGCCCGGGTGTTGATGGTCGGTCGTTAGTTTTTATTATTTTTCAATAATAGGATAGTTCGCGATAATAGAAATAGCGTGAATAAAAATCGTATAGATCCATTTTCTGCACCACGTGGGGAACATCTGCCTGTATAGAATTCCGTCTACAAATCGTAGACAGAGTTTTCTTATACTTCACTTTATATTATAAAAATCTAAAAAGAATCAGTCGAAATGTTTAGAAAAACTATATCACCGTCTCGTTAAAACACTAATTTCATACGTCGATAATATACGGACACTCGATACTTGTTTACAAGACACAGTTTACCCTCAGGGCAATTAGCTCTGACAACTTGGACTAATATCGATCAAGCTTCCGCGTTACGTGATCACCGCTTCTATATGTCTTCAGGAAATTTTCATTTTTATTTTCTCATTTCACTCACGGTTGTTTATTTTTCGGATTTGTTATGACTTTGTTAATTATCAATCCGATCGGTCTTCACTTCACGTGTCTATTATTGTTTATCGATTCGTCGATTCATTCACCGTCTGATCTGTTGTACCCAATTCGACACTTCGTAAAAATTGATAAAATTTCGATCAAACTTTATTGCCAATATAAGGTGATTTTTGTTTTTTCTCTCTTCTTTTTGTAATTCGCATGATTTGATCGTTTATAATTTATTGCACCATATTGTATTCGGCGTAAACGCGTGCGGACACGCAGCCTATCTACGCTGTGCGTTTCGTACAACAGTTCGAAATAAACTGGAGCTGACCGGTGCTGCTTTAGAACATAGAGTTTGGTGAACGAAACGCCGGATTCGCACGCCTTCGCGAATAGCCTGATTGTAAATCGGAAATAGAAAAGTAAGATACGAGTACAAACTAGAAATTAGTTCACCACTCCGTGGCTAATTATCTTCGAACGCGACGACAGGCCGTCTCATTCACACTTCGCAACTGTTACTAATTGTGAATTATATTCGCAACTATTCGAAGGATTCCACGAGCTTTGCCAATATCGAACGAGCTAGGTGGGGAAAACATGAATTTAAGGACACAGATAATATGAATAAATCTTAGGAAAACGTGACCGTCGACTGAAATCTGCGACGGTCTAAACAACCGTCGAAATTCTAACTTATTAGAAATATCTGGCTTTTTACACACGGTGATCAATTCCAAATTTTCATTGAACGGATCTCATTGTGATGTGAGATCGAACGCTCGATGTCGCGGCCAAGTGTTCCGATTCCAGCTTGTTAAACAGCATGTAGTAAAACCTATAAATATCTTAAACAAGAACACGTGCTTCTCCTGAGCTCTACGAACAGAATAGCAGAGAACAAGTGGACCAATTTTTGAAGAGAGATTTAGACCGCCGATCGCCGAGCTAATCGCCTCAAAAGTTTCTCTACTCAGCACTGGGTAAAATAATGAATTTGGACTGCAAAACATTTGGCAAGTATTTTTATTTTTTATTTTTTATTTTTTTGCCCATGGGATAGCTCTGGTTCTAGATAGGCAAATTGGTCAATTGTACTGACAATGAGATCGAGTTCGACACCCTGAGAAGGAAATAATTCTGGAACACCGAGTATATGAGAAATAACCAATGATAAATAAAGATCTAACTTCCTCGTGGAGATAAATGTTCGTTTTGAGAATTTTATGAAGTGATCTTTCTCCGGTTGAGTAGGGATAGAAATTTGGCATCTAGATCTCTGTGGCGAAAATCTCACCTGCCAAATGTGTAATTGGGTAGAAAATTACGGTATATAAATTCTAAGTTTGCGATGTAGTTGAGCCTCATTGTGATCCCTCAGTCAAATTGCTGATTCTTGTACGGCAAAGGGTAGACGTACGATTTGTAGCCACTGTATACCGTTTTTGGCCACGTTTGATAAATGCATTACTCATTCCTGGCACTTCGAATCTATTCAATCATTGAATTAATTGAGAAATCATATTCTACAGCGAATATTGCACCCAATCATGATTTACATGGCCACAAATGAAGCAAGTGATGACCATGAACGGTACTATGGTGGGCAAAAATGGTACGCCTACCCTACAGCAAACTTGTACGACCAAATGTGTTTGCATGCGAAATGAAGAGTACTGTGCGTGGGCATGGGGATTTTGTTCATTGGCAAAGAACTGCTAGATGACAAACGTTTCAATTGAAACTGTTCATGGACTATTATACCGCAGGGTGTAACACTGAATTCACTACATCCTTATTAACACCGTCGACGACTGTCTGTCTAGTCTGAGTCTGACGCCAATAAAATTAGACTCAAGCCACGAAATAGCCAGAGCCATAGCCCAGTCTCAACGCAAGTTTTCGGAAGACGATTGGACAAAGGTTGGCAAAAAGTCAAATCCCTGTAGATTTAGCGTATACAGCCAGGTATGGTTTCCGATCAATGATGGTGACTGGTGATCGGTTCGACTATTTGGACACCGATTGCGTTCTTCGATTGGCGTGGGTGTATATACTGTCATGTGAGATTTGCGTCTATCGAACTATAACAAGCGAAGTGGTTTGCAGCTGATCGTAAGCTGAACTCACGCTGCAATCACTTTAGGATTATCTCAGAGCATCGATGCACGGCAGTGTGATGGAAATGAGTTAATTAAATCCGATCAACGCGTTCTCCCGTACATCCAACATTCAATCGGTGGAAGGTATTTCAACGAGCGGATCAAACCAGTCTGATGATGCTCTTTGTCCCGTTATTTATTTATCCATTGTACTGTCTTCGATATTGATCTCAGATTTTTTTGTTCAGACGAATAGACTGGATAGTATAACTCGGAGCAGAGCTAGAGCCGTTTGAAAGCTTGCCTTCCAAATGAAGCGACCAACACCGTTTTTGGTACCTGACGCATCTATGTAGGTGGTCTAGGCTAAAAGAAATAGAATTTAAAGACCACGTTGAAGAGAAGGTAGCAATTCAATTCATTGATCAATTGGTCATGTACTATATGGGATAAATATAACATTGAGATGGTATTAGTGATTGATAAAATCGTTTGCAATTCATCACAGCCACAGTGTCACTCAGGGACATGCGAGGTTGTGGATCGATGCGCGACTGTACATTGAGATTTTTTTCTCCTGTGCCAGTAGGTTCACCAAAAACATTTATCTACGAAATTGAAGGGAATCGATTCAGGTATCAATCAATGAAGAAGAATGTATCGTTAAGCTGTGGAGGTCCCGTGACAATGGTAGATGAATTTGTAGAACCAACGACGAAGCAAAGTCTAAAAAAATCATTCAATTTCTGGAAGTTGTATTGTTTTATGAAAGTGTATTCTTTCCCGAATCGAATGATCCAAGAATCATCCTGCTTCGATAAATACTAGCGAAGGTATGATTTTTTGTGCTTTGCGGTGCGATGGCTGTTTCCCAAAATTCGCGTAATCCCAAACCTGCGAATGTTGAAAATCTGCCAGAATCCTCAAACTGGTAGTCTTTCCCATGGTACAAATCACATTTCAAAGGGCTGGAGAATCCGTCACCGGACGATTATTGTATTCTTATTCTTTCTCAAGTGAGATGACCTAGATCTGCTCAAATACTCATGAATATCTATCACTATTGCGACGTCATTTTGGCTATTGCCAGAGTGCAAACCATGAAGAATTAGTCCTTAATTTGAACTGAAGTTGGTTCATTCGTCGGAGCCATCCCGTTGTAACTTTTCCATAGAATAATGTGCCCAAAGTGAAACAGCTTTTCATTCAATGTCTAATATACTTGGTCAGGAGTGAAGGACAGTAATCGCCACATGTCCAACTAGAAAAAGTCACCTGTCAAAACAGTTAATAAGATTTCTTCAATTGTGCTAGGTCGAAATCTCACACACTACCGAGACGATCACCTAACACAGCTGTCAGCCTACGAAATGCGTTTTTCTTCTTCTTAATTTATACATACATACATCACGAGATATTCTCATACACGTCTAGGTACAGATGTCATATTATGCAAATGATCCAGGCTTAGAACCGTAGAGACATGGACACACAAGGCCTACGTTTGGATGAGGAAAGAATTAAACGTTTATTTATTTTTTTAGCATCCCACTTCTTAGGCAGTGAATTAATGTCAGTCATATATTTTTCAGATTGATGATTGCAATTGATCGTCAATTTGAGCAGCTCTGTCAATTGCATCAAATTAAAGCAAGTCGACAACAGACGTTCATCTGAATCCATTTCTCTGTTTTCGGAACTATACGTATAATATTCTTTCTCGAAAAATCTGTTGAAAACGTATCTAATCCTCAAAAATATTTTGTCCTTGGAAATTGGAGGAGACCTTTTCGAAGGGACAAACAAGATTTTATGAATTACCCTCTCAATCTCCCACTTCGCCCAAATTTCCCATCAAAATTGCAGAACAGTGCGGCATGAAGAACCGTTGAAAATGATGAAAATAAATGATCTCAAATCGTGACTGTGTCCACTTGCTATTGCATGGTACATGACGGTATCACGTGTCATGAGAATACCATGGTAAATCTGTAAATGAACTTAATCGAGTTTATTACAAAGAAGTATGCCAGTATGAAGATGGTGCAATGGATCTCGCCATCAGAGTTTCAACATGATTCAACGTTCGGTCCCCTTTTACCCGCGTATATTCACCTGAGTTAATATTGCTCGGTAAATCTCTTGGCTCTTGAGCGAGTTGTAACCGTAAATTTTGCAGCACAACAGCTTAGCATAACATTTCCTGATTGTGATTGTGTGAACTTAATTATACGAATGTAGGTATAATCCTCTCGTGATGTTTTACGGGATGAGATGGCTTACCATTCTCGACCTGGCATAATTCACTCTCAACGCCTTTGCTTCGCTACTATACGCCGACGTTACTTAGGTTGCATAAGCTTCGGGCGTAACTGAGAATAAAATCCGTGAAGAAACTAAATGAAGTTCTTCTCCTTAGTCCAGAAAAGCAACAAATTTTTTGTATTTCCAATGAACGGCCTTCTCATAACCGTAATTTTTATTTTTTTTTATTTTTTTTTTTCATCTGATGAACGTGGCTCGGGAGGACCTTGACTTTTACTATTATAGGTACATACATCAGCGAAGACCTCCCGATAACGGAAGTCTTCAATTCTCATAACCGACACCCGGAAGAGGCTAAGACAGCCGTATCAGGTGTCTGCGGAAGCGTCTTCCGATTCCCTGACTATCAGTTTTCTATTCCGTAAAACACTTTCAGGGCGATTAGAATTAGGCAGTGGAGAGTGACGTTGGCTGTCCAATCGTCACCGATTAATGTATAATGAATAAATGATCATTGTATGTACGGCGGATGTACCATATATCTTTGTTAGACGATGAAACTCACCTCCAAGGATGCTGCAGGAACCCGGAACAGGCATCTTCGCACTTTAGACAAGGCTGACCCTCGTCTACGTCTGTGATTTGAGCCCCCTGAAACATAGAAGTTGTTTAATTAATGTCGAGATCTACTGTTTATGGGGATATTGCCAATTTCATTGATTGGATGGATGGGAAAGGGAGAAATTGACTCATTGGGAAACTGAGGCTTCGAATGGATATGCGAATTAATAGGGGGTGGGATTGAAGTTACGAATTCCAAATGTTCCGAAAAATCAAAAGTCGCCCCAGTAGAAATTGACTCGGAGATCGGAAAACCCGACCAGCGCCCGGCCCGGACCTGGCCCTCCCTGGTCGGGTTTTCTGATATCGGAATCAATTTCGATCTGAATTTATTTCAGACGCAGTTCTAAGTTTCTAGAAACGTTAGAGTTCCGAATTTGCGAATTCCGAAGGGTCGAAATGCAAATAGCTCAAAGATCTGAAAGTTCAAAACTCAGAGAGTCCAAATTTGGGGGAAGCTCATTACAAAGCTGTCAAATAAAAGACGTTGCATCTCGCGAATTCCAAGATTCGGAGTTTTGGCTTTCCGGATCTTTAGCTTTCAGAATTTTGAACCTTCGATCCTTTCCGATTCGGAGTTTTTCCAATCAAAGTATAAAAATGTGCAATTTCGCCCTTTCGCAGCTTTTGAAATTCGGAATTTCAATCCCACCTCGTCAATAGGTCTTGAAATTTTCATCGAAAAACTATAGTCCAACCGACGACGAGCGTTTAACTTTGAAACTGTAATAGCCCGCTTTTGAATTCGAGTTATTTTTACCGTCAGACATTTGATTTATTGTAAGAGACACAAAGGAAGGTGTTTCTTCGATCACTTCTCACCACTTTGGAAAACATAGTCGTGGGTGGTGGCTGCTGGTTTGGCTCAATGTCAGGTAAAGTTTTTTTATTTATTTTTTACGTCATTATGTAAACCAGACACCCTGGCTTGCTCTATGGATCACCGTTTTGATCTAGGCCAGTCTTTCGGCTCCCGAATCACTCAACATTCGACACGAAAAAGACCCACGAATCGAAAGGGTCGGTTTTGAAAAAAAAAAAACCACGCATACCTAAAGCCCGCAGCCACGTTTGGAAAAAAAATTTCAAAAAATCATCTCGTCATTTGGCTGGGGATTCAGTCGTATATTCTGAGATGATTCTAGGCCTCGTAAAAACGCCAAGGGGATGAGAAATACCGTGTTAAGCTCGGATGATTCAGTATGAGATTGCATTGCGTGGTATAAGATTTAGATCTTCCTCGGCAAGAGGTGCGTGTATCTGTGGCGGATGCCTGACCTAGACAAAAGTAAATTATGTACGGCTCTTCAGAAATTAGTCACAACTCTTCTCGCATTCTTGAACAGCTTCCAACCGTTTCGGATTTTCAACGGTGCACGCGTCCGCGCGTACATCTTATTCTCCCATACGAATTCTTCTTCACATAGAAACCAATTCACCTATACATACTTATGCGTTCAAAAATATATCTGGATTATCAAAATCACAGTCCGGATTCATACGCGTGGGTGGAGATGCGGCATTCTTCGCATATCGGTTTATAAAGCTGCTTTTTTCCCCCCCGGCCGTCACCTTGCATTGATTTGAAGCACCGTGAGATTTCTTTGCGAAAATTCGCGCGACGAATGGCATTAGGACGTTAGTACGAAAAATGGGATTTTTATGACAAATGCATAGATTGATGGACATCAAGATGTAACAAAAGTATGAGCAAAACGTCGTATTCATCAGTTTTACTCTTTTTTTTTCTTCGGTATCGACAAGTATGACAATATTTCAGGATCAAACGGCATAATTTCCCAATTCAAATTCAACAATCTAGCAAATTAAGCTGGATAAATTATGCGCCCTCATACGATTAGGACCGTGTTCGAAATTATGAAAATACGCACACGGTTTGTTGTTCTAGCTTTCACTTCAGAATTATGTTGAAGCACATAGATAAGTTGAAATTGATAAGATTGAGGGGACCGGTGCAGCTAGATTGTTCAAACAGAACTCAATCATTTTCCAACCAAAGTTTATTTGACATAAAAAAAAATGTTCCATTCCAAAACCTGAGTTATAAGGATTTCGGAGCACCGTTGATCCAATTAAGGTCGTTTAGGGTTCATTTTGTTCAGATATGAAATCCTCAACACGTGGAGGAGTAGGTACATTTTTGAATATTTTTGTTTTGCCCGAATTATCTGCAAATTAGTGGCCCAAATTTGGAAAACTTTGGATAATTATTGATTGTAAGTTTGCACATATGTAGTTGATTTCTCTCAGATCCCCTTGTTCACATGATGAGGATTTTATGCCGAACAAAGTGAGCCCTCAAGAGCTCCAAAATTTTTACGACACAGGTTTCAAGGGAGAACACTTTTTTTCATGTTAAATGATCTTTGGCGGAAAAGAACTGAATTTTGGAATAGTCTGAAACCAGATTCTGAATTTTTGAAACCAAGCTGCAGTACTGCGGTTACCATGCAATGCTACTGGACTATGTTCAGACTTCCATGATTACCAATTGTCATCACCTCGAAAACGCGATTCGTAGTTTCTTCCAAACTATACAACAACCTACCGAAATAAATTATTGCTTGACTATGGCAGAAAGTGGCCAAGTATTTTACTGATGGAAAAAAACGAGTCGAATTCCCATCAGATTCATATTTCTTATATGTTAGCTAGGTTAGGTTCAAAGCGACTTGAACATATCGCCTAGGAGCATAAAGTCGAATCTATCTACCAGTGCATCGGACTTTCTGCTTCTGGCTGATTGGCAGTAATTAAATTTCAATATTGCTAAACGAGGTTTAATTTTTATTTTCTTTTTCTCTTTTGTTAATAGAAAAAACTCAAGGCGTATGATGACGGATTACCTCCGCGAATAGCGACAAGAGAAATTTCTGATTATGGCCACGTGGTAAAAAAGTTGAATCTTTTTTTGAGTACCATTTACAACCCTATAGATGCCTCATGCTGGCCACCGTTATGCGTTACGCTAAGTAATTTCAAGCCGGGAAACGTTGCTCCTTTAACTCCGTTAATGTGACCGCGATATCATCGTATAATGTAAAGTAACAAGCGATATAATCAATCGCTTAAGTCTCCTCAAGCGCGAAGCGAGCGATAAAAATATCACGATCATTTTACGGTTTGCCTGAAAGCCGCTTATAAGGTATACGAGCTTTATTCGTTGCCTATTTTTACCCCGCGAACACTTTGTCTTTTTATTATTCCCCCTGAATGGAAATCTTCGGCCTTAATCTATCCAAGGAAACTTGAATCAACGAAAATAGAGCTGAATATTTAAAATTCTTGATCGCTCGAGATTTATCAACTCTTGTGGGACAATTTTTTCATTAACTGGGGTCGTGAAAGACTCAAAATTTGAGTTTATCCCGAGAAAGATCCTTGACCTTTCATCTCCATCGAACAATGTCAATTTTCACACTATTCATCACGTTCGGTGATATGAGAAAACTATTGGTTCAGTCTTTAGGATTAGAGACGAAGAATTTGTTCAACCGAAAAATTTTTTCTTCTACGGTCCCCCTCAGGTATTTTGAAAAATGTCGTGTGGGTCGAATTTTCTATTCTGGAAACTGAAGAGTGTCGCACGTGGCTCGGGAATGTCAAAATCAGCTGATCACATTCAATCGGAACCCGAATGGCTGAGAATTGTCTAACTTAGCTCTACTAGACAGAGAAATATTACTGATAACAATTTTTCTCCAATTACGTATTCTACAATTTCATACCAATTGCGGTTCGCGACTGTCAGCAGCCGACGTCTCGTTTTACGAATGCAGACAAATCAGCTCGACAGTTAACGCTTGGCAGAAATTTCCAAAAGCAAAACTGCTTAAGTCTCACCTTAACGTGATCTACTCCACTGCGTCTTGGCAGAGCGATTTGTGAATTGAAACTGCAGGAGTCAAAAATCCGCGAAATAATTGCTTGAATAAAGTCATATTTTTTGATGCAGGCAACAATGACGTCATAAGATACTCTGGTGGTTATCAAACCGAAAATTCAAGAGGACATTCGGACATGCCGATCCTTAGCAGGGCCTGAAGTGACGTCAGCTCGTCCGTAATGCAAGGAAGATGCATTCCGCAGTAAAGGAATAAGAAAATAAGAAAAAAAGATGAAGAAATAAAATAAAAAAATAGCCAGTACGGAGTTGCGGGGACTAAGTTTATGGGCTGGTCTCGTCCTGGAACTTGGAGTAAAAAAAAGTAAGAAAAATGTCTCTCGATCTCGACGTAACGTAGGTCGAAGACAACCTTGAAATACCAGTTCAACCAGAGTTGCAAATATGTAGATACACGGCTGGTGGTTGGGGTATTAAACTATCACTGCACCACCGAAGGGCACTTCCTCGTCGATAAAAGGATCGCATCAGAGATGCATGCGTACTTTTACTTTGCAGAAAATTTAGAATAAGTCCCGAGTAAGACTATATCTACTATTACGATAAGCAATTGGGGAAAAGGGGGCCCCCCTCAGAGTCGATTAAATTTTCTTTCAAAAATCAAGAACATGAAAATGTTATTCATTTGTTAACTTGCTTGTGTCGGAAAACGTTTGAACTCAAATTATTCACATCGCATAGCGAGAACTAGGGAAAAGACGAGCGAATTAGGACCATGCACTTGAAAAATCATCGCGTCGGATCGTTTTCATTTTTTTAAACTAGTGAATAGTGTCTTGTATAGATTTATCTATGATTTACTTGCGATAGACGCTCATTTTCGGTCAGGTTTTTATTTTTTGGATAAAATCAGAAGATTCAACGATTTAAATTCCAAATTGTAACATTATTTCCATAATAGACCCACTTTCCCCGCTCCTCCTTTACATAGATCACATATTTACGGAGGATTTTTAGCTGCTTTTGTACATCCAACGATTTGGATTCTGCAGTCACCCCCAGAATACGCAATCACTTTTACAAACTTTCGTAGTGATAAAGAGAGTCCGGGGGATGTTTTCATATAACTTGGTGTATTATTGCCAGGATCGCTCAAGGGGGAACGTTACACTCAGCAAAAAGTATCGTTGAATGGACCAAAATTTTGCTGAATTGACAAAGAATTTGGTAGAGTTACTGCAAACAAAATGTAGAGTTAATTTGACAAAAGATTCCGTTGATTTAACGAAAGATTCCTGTCCGCCAATTTTAGTTGAACTGACATAGCAAAAAAGTTTGTCGATGGTTGAACAGAATTCTGTTGAATGATTGAATCGACAAAAAATCACCAACAAAATTATTTTGGTCGGATTTGCCAAGCTTGTTTTCTGAGTGCAGTGAAATTAGGATGAAATCCATTTTTTAGTTCGTAAAATGACTTCGAGAAATGTAATAAAAAATCCATTCCCTAGTGCGATTCTTTCATCGCAGAACCTTCATACTTTTTTTCCATGTACACGTACTAACTGCAGTAACTAACTTCTGTAAGAAGCAATTTTTCATTTTCTTACACTTCTCTTAGTCATTTAAAAAATGAAAAAATGGATTTCATTCAAATTTCACCGAAGTCTCCCCTTAATCAAGAGAAAAACTATCTTCCTGATGAATTGTAATGTGTACCACAGTGGACTTGCAACACTTCGGAGTCACCTTTTCAACACTTTACAATAATTGCATCACTCTTCGGAGCATCTGGATTTTCTCAATCACTTTGACAGTTTGATCTGGTTAGAGCTGTTACGTAGATCGATGTTAACACGCAATTAGCAACATGGTATAGTAGCAGATCTCTGCTATTATAACCTGTGGTATTACTAATCTACGGTCATGTATTTCGACCTGTAATTTCAAGTGGTTCCGTTTTTCGGGGGCGACAAAATCCAACTCGTTGGGTTTACATACAATTATGTATACTCTGTAAAAGATGGTAGTGATAAAATTGACGAGCTTGGACAACTTTAGAACAATCGAATGATAGTTAATTCAAAAATCCAGCACCGATTAAGGTGAAACAAATGTTTCGGCGTGTCAAAAAGACTTTAAATAGGGTTGAATTGACACCAATTAATCGCATCTTA
Source organism: Ametastegia equiseti (assembly GCA_963989295.1). NCBI lineage: Eukaryota > Metazoa > Arthropoda > Insecta > Hymenoptera > Tenthredinidae > Ametastegia > Ametastegia equiseti. Next base: position 8,744,819 of record OZ022390.1, on the reverse strand, counting down.
TGGTAGTCCACATCGCTTACAGTGTACATACATAAGCAACTCGTATGGTTGCCTCTCATTATTGGCGGAAAAATGCCGCACGTGCAAATTCGCGTGGCTTTTGGTGTACGTCAAACTTTTACTTTCTAGATGGCGGGTATATGCCTAAATATGCCTATGTATACGTCATGGTGTACAGAAATGAGAGTGAGAAAAGAATGAAGTAGAATGCATAAAACGTGCGAGTACAATCTCAACGGAATCAATCTTGACTTGCGCAATGGTAAAACATGCTCCAATTTCGTTGCGACAAAGACGACGTGTCCGGCAGACTAATCGTGCAGCGATAATAAATCGTTCGATAAATTTCGCCCTCGTAGTTCCCGAACACGGTGAACGTATACGAACCTTTTTTCCAGCCCGTGGTAACGATATCATATTTTTTTTTTTTTAATTTATTTTTTTTTTTTTTTTACCCCAGCCTCCTATGCTCGGGTAGATACATATATTATGTATGTCACGTGCGCGTTTATGTAATATATATCTATGTATAGAAAGCCACGTAAAATTCCAACGCACTTGGCGTATAATACGAAAGGATAGAACAGACGAGCGGATAATTCGGCTAATCGCATATGGCCGGATCTATAACATTCCGCCCGGATTTTTGGAGCGTGGAAAAAAATGTTTTTTGAGTGAAAAATGCCATTAGTTGAAAATTGGGTAAGTACTCGTGTATCTTAATACCCCCCAGAGTTGATCAGATTTAGGTTGGAGCAAATTTCATATAGATTGTGACCAACAACATGAAATTCCGTTGACCTGTTCTCGAGATATTATCGAGGAAATATTGTATTTGTTGAACATTTGTTCGTCGAATAATTGAAAAACTGCGCGACCGATTAAAGCCGAAATCTAATCAGTTTTGAGTAATAAAAAAAACTGCAGTGATCAAGACAGAAATCATCCAAGTCCGTCCATTTGTTCTCAAAATATCGCTGGATACAAATTTTATCACCATCATTTCTTAAACACAAATTCACCCAACGTCCATATTCTGAAAATGATAGGAGGTGATTTTCGATCTCGAAATGTGGAGAGCTGGTAAAAACTCGATTTTTCCAATTTGGCGTAAGTATAGCATTTCGCATTTTTTCGAAATCAGAAGTTGAGAATGAACGATCGAAAGCATTGAAAATTTTGTGACTTTCACAACGATTAAGTTGATTAAGGAATCGGCAATTCAATCGCATTGCAAAGCTGTTTTGATGATTTGTACGATCTTGGTCTTGATCGTTGTGTTTTTTTCCAATTCAAATCCGGATGAATTTCCCAATGATTCGATCCGGTAGTTTGTGAGTTAGGAAAAGCGTTTACAAACCCTTTTCTTCAAAGTATACTGTTTCGAGCTCAAAAATCCTCGGTAGGAAGTTGTAGGTCTAGCCCAACGTGATCAGCCATATTATCCGCTTGTTCTTCTTGCGCTTTGATGCGTGTTTGTAAAGTCCATAAGGGATGAAAAATTTAACCGTTGCAGTAGGTAATTGTTTATCAGTCAATAATCTCCTGGGAATCGAAATATGTATTTACAATACTCGTCATGCGTTGGAATAGTACATTACAGTTTGAGTACGGAAAGGCTTTTTTGACGAAACGAAAGGTTTACGTAACCAGTTTCGTCAAAAAGTATTTACGTACGAGCAACAATCATTATTTTTCATCACGAAAGCCGAGAAATCGCGACGAAGTTGCGATTTTGAGGTTAGAGTGATGAAAAATATATTTAACAATGGAGAAAAACTGAATTGAAATAGGCGTCGATTATACTGAGGGCTCTGTTGATGATTCTATATTATGCTTCAAAGGGTTGAAAAAGCGGACAACTGGAACTGAATAATTGAGATAAGGACGGTGGTTTTTCGAGTCGGAACAAAGTAAACCGAAGATTTTTATCCACGAAACATGAAAAATCTCCTCTGGTAGTATCGCCAGTTACAGAAAGTCGGGCTAATCAGCTTCGGACAATATTAGTACTGCCTTCTCACAGAATTTCTTGTTAGTTGGGTGAATTGCGAAATAAAACACTGTGCCGTTAATTTACACAGTGCGTAATTTTTGCACAGACACGCGGTGGCAAGCGTTAATGAAAAAGTAATCGAAGTCTTGATATAAGAACAAGAATTTCACGGAATAAAAGAACTTTGAATTAAAATCACGCGTCGCCAGAACAAATTTGTCAATTCTGAAGTATTGCTTTCTATATTGATCTAAATTTTCAGTAAATTCTAGTTTCCAGACTTATAAAATAATCACTATTACACGTAAGAGGAAAAATTTGATAATTTTTTCTTTTGCAAAATTAAAAATACTCCGCCTCCGTTCGTGGGCCTCACTTTTCGAGTAAATATAGCGTCCACGGTTGAGTTGGGAATAAAACATTATACGTATGCAACACAAGAATAAAGCCGATTATTCCATCTGGTGATTACTCGCTTCGCTCAGGCAGTAAACCCACCCTCGAGAATAGTCCTCAGCTTTATTCCCTTGCTGCATAATGTACTATGTTTTTGCCAAAACATGTTTGCAAAATTTATTATCGTTCAAAATGAATTTATTTCCTCGTCGCAGTTTATCTCAAATAATTATAATCGACTCATCTTGAAACACCTTCACAAATTCACACTCGCCGTTGGTCCGATTTGAGTTTGTCAGATTCAGAGTCATTCGGAATACACGGGTCGTCACATATCGAACTAGGAAGATTGGAGAATTTCATTTTTGATTCGAATAATTCGCAAATCAGTGAAAATGAATTGTTCAATTTTCAAAAAATCGACCATTTCTTCCATAATAAATTTTTCCAGTTGATTTCCCTCGGTCATTTTACGATTACTCGTATTCCGAACGATCCTGAACTTGAAAAAGTCAAATCGGATCAAGGGTGCGCCTAAATTCGTGCAATAGGTGGTTTTAAATGCGACGATCATTATAATGATGGGAAATGAACTTCGTTCAAAAAAAATAAGTTGATCTGCCCCCTCAAAACCATGACGTGAGTGTTTTACAACGACCGATTTCTTCAAAGTAGAATAATGACCCTGGGATCAATCGGAAGGATAATGTTAAAACAATTTACAGTAAAATGGTCGTTAAATTTACGTCACAAAATGGCTTGTAGGTGAAAGGTTTCCGCTTCGTTCGTTTCCCTCATCTATGTACATATATATATATACGCTTCAACACACTTATACACGGTATTATAAATACCACTAAGGTACACTGTGTCACAATATGCTAGGCACGAATTGCAGTGGCGGATAATGATCGAGAAAACAATTAATATCATTCATAATGACGAAGGATGTAGTCAGTAATATAGAAAGATATTACGGTCTAGCCTAGCCGAAGCAGATACTTAAGCCTTGGTATATGGTTATATCAAGAAAGATGCAGTATACGGTGTGCAGCTAAGGAAAGATATCATAATATATAATAGAGTGTAATAACCCGTTGCTGGGTAACGTTAACACCAAACGTGAAGATCCGGATATCTGCATAATATAAGAAATGATTTAAAAAAATTCTATTCGATCTTGATAATCGTACCGATAATTAGAAAAGGCGTATTTAAAGCCAGTCAGTCAATTACCTCGAACGACGACCACACGACCCGACAATATGCAGATTCGATCCGGTTTCGCGTGCACGCATGACCGGCTTGGCGTAATTAACTGCTGGAAATCGTGGCTGACAATGAGTCAGGTATACAATATTGTTTATTTGTTTACTCACAGGGATATATACGTGTATATGGATTCGCGATTTTTCTTCATTTTCAGATTCTATATAACTTTTATGACGATACCTAATACCTACTAGGTATACGTATGATTTAGCCATACGTGTTGCAGGAAAGTAGCCCATCATCATATCCATACCGGCGGGGACATGTGTCTTGTAAATTCTGCTATAGAAGCAACAGGCGACAGGCCTTCTCTTGGCAAATATGGTAACTGCCCACGTGTACGAGTCCGTCCGTGTTGTATCGCCAAATATTGAATAGCCTGCAGAAATACTAGCCGATATCTCGACGGCTATATTTAGTCATCTTGAATAATGATCGCAAATGATTCTTACTAATTATCAAATGTTTCTTATTTTTTTATTTTATTATTTTATTTTTTTTATTTCATACACAAATTTCTGACCCTCTCTCTCTCTTTTTATATATTCAGGCTCATAGTTCAACGAACGTTAACCAAACTAACCAAAGTTAATGACCAGCGAAAGCACGTGAAAACATTAGTTTATATCTCATCCGCGGTGTGTGTTTTTATTAACAAGACAAAGTCAGGCTCACAAGTATAACCAATAAAAGAATAAGGGGCGGTTTTCAAACAAACGATTATCTTTGGAACGGATTGACTTTGGCTCGTAGATATAACTATACCGCGAAAAACCATAAACTTTGCCTTGATTTTCAATTACAAAGCCTTCGACCGTTAACGCGAGACTTACTGTTCCCTGGCTCTTCATTCGACGATGAACAACGCGGCATATAGAAAACGCACAAATAAATAAACGGAGACTAACGGTAACAGATAGGCGTTCCAAATGTCCTGAACGTTTGTGTACACAGAGATCGAAAATATGGTTTAAGGTGCAACGGGAGTCTCTTCAGATAACAATTGGACAACAATGCGGATAACCATTGTTATCTGAATAAGATACTCCCGTGCGGCACCTTAAGGCGATATGGTACAATCCGCTTTGAACCTAACCTAGCTAACATAAGAAATATGAATCTGACTGGAATTCTATTGGTTTTTTCCAAACAGTAAAATACTCAACCACTTATTCTGCCGTAGTGATGCATCAATCTCCTGAATTTCATTCCGGTAGGTTTTATAGTTTTGAAGAAACTACGAAACGCGTTTTCGAGGTGATCACAATTGGTAATCATGGAAGTCCGAAGATAGTTCCGACTATATTCGAAATTCCATTATCATCAATGGTCGTCACCTCGAAAACGCGAATCGTACTTTCTCGAGGACTAACCAACCGATCCGAACAAACCCTCGACGAATGAGTTCAGTTTTTTGGCAAAAAGTGGCTGAGTATGACACTTCGTCGAAAAAACTGATTGGACTTCAGTAAAACTCATGTTTTCTAAGTTAGCTAGGTTAAGTTGAAAGTGATCTCCATTATATCACCTCAAGCTCTTCAGCTAGTGGTGGAAGTTTTTGGTGATTTGTTTTGACTGGTATTGTTAGAGGGTTGGGCTGATTGCTTACAGACATCATCTTGCGACAAGAAAGACTATTTTTGAGACAAGGTGTACAAAGTTGACGAGGTAAGAGAGATAAAGAGAGAGATCGTATCTAACGCGTGTTCTATACGGTCCAACACAATATGGTAAGTCTGGAGGCGTGTGGTGACATTTACGTGACGTATTGAGCAACTGCTTCTTATGTAACGAAAACTTCATTTTTAACACAGAGTGACGTGATCACGAAATAGCCAACTGCTGCGTCCACTAGATTTTATACGAAAACCAGATCCAGTCGTAAAACCCGACCCACGGAATGTATTGTAAAAAAATTAAAGAAATTAAAAATAAAAAAATTGTTAGTTCTGTGTTTTAGGTATGAAATTTCAACTTGTTCTCGTACCCCGTCCCGATAATTCCAGATTTTTCTTGCCGGTGTGGTAGCGCTGGTCCAATCTTTATCCCTGTTCCCTCGACCGTCTCTTTTCGGCGAGTCATCATCCTCTTGCCGTTTTCTAGTTTTGTCCTTTATTTCCTCGTTGTTAACAAAAACCCCTCTATTCGTTCGTCTATCGTTCTCGGAATGGCCGTCGAAGACGTTGCGAATTTTGATGGTAATTGGTTCGCTGCGTCCGTTCGCCCGGTCAATTTCTACCGAATTTCTCATCGGCTTGCGGTTTAGCTTAGAGTCTGTTGTGTTGTTCCTTTCGTTCGATTCCATACCATCGATTCTTGAAGATGACGTATGTTTTTGACGAAATACCGCGAGATCGTGATCCGATGAATTCCTCCTACGTTCACCAAAGTAAATTTCTTTCGGTTCTCCAATCGGACTACTTTGGCGAACGCGGTCCCTGCTCGATTCGATTTCAATGTCATTCCGATCTCCGCTTGGCGAACGAACTTTGCTATTATCCTGCAGATATTTAACAGCAAATTGTTTGTTCGCCTGGTACCAATCTTTGCTATTAAAATCCTTAGTTCTTCTTGGTTCGAAGTTATGGTCGTTGTCCTCTGGTGGAGTCAGAGGTCGATTATGTCTTCCGTTTCTCTCCTGAGTCTCGTTCAGCTCGTCTTTGATTTTCAGGGAACTTCGTCTTTTCACTTCCGTTTTTCTCGCCAATTCTGGATCCTTTCTAGGACCCGTCAACGCTCGTTCGTACCTTTGGATCTGAACATCGAATTCTTCGGGTGATCCAGAATAAACGTAGCTCCGTCTTTTGGACGATGATTCCTTTACTTCCTCCCGGTCGTTAAGCTCTCGAGGCTTTTGGCTAACGCTACGTTCTACGCTGTAAGTATCGCTGCGTTTTCTGAAACCACTTTCGATCGAGTCTCGTGGATCTCTTCTCTCAAGAGATCTGTAATTTTGAGCTTCAGGCTCGATGTACTTCTGCTCCTTCCGGTCCGGAGATTCCGACCTGTATTTTCCATCGTTATTCTCTTTCCATTTCCTACTCGATGATCCAAATCGTCTTTCATCATCCTCGATGTCGTACTTCCGGTTTCGAGAAGCTTTCCGATCCAGGGAAGGGTGCCAACCCTCGTACTTCTCTTTCGACAGCCTCCGATCTGTCGAACCAATATCGTCTCCAGATCGCATTTTCATTCTGTAATTATCGTTTTCACGACTGGACGATCGGTGTCGTTGCGTCGATGATTTCTTCCCCGTTGATTCCTGAATCTCGTTGTTCCGATCGTTTGACTTGAATTTATCGATCAGCGATCTGATTTTATCGTTTTCGTTTTCGGGAGAAATTTTACCAGCATATCGCCTCTCGATTGGCTCAGGTGATTCGGTTGTCTTGCCAAACCGACGTCGATTCGATCCAAAGTTTTCGATTTCTTGGAGCAAAGCTCGGTTATTTCTCGGTCGATATTCCTGATCCTCTTGGTAACGCGTTGGATTTGTCGTCCTTTCGATTTCCTTTGACGGTGATTTCGCCCCGGTTTTATCATGGCCGTTATTTTTCTTGTTCAATTTATATCTGTCACGGTCGAGATCGGGCGATCGACTTTTGCTGTGCTTTCGCTCAATCGATTCGAACCTCTTCTCGTGTAAATCGGAGCCTCGATTTTCCGGCGATTTATGTTTCGATCTAGTAGTATTTCCGTTGGTTATTATTCTTTCACCTTCCACGCCATTCGATTTGAACAAATCGAATCGTGATTTTCTGTCGTTTTTTGACGTTCTGTCCTGTTCGACAATCGGCGTCTGCTCCTTTTTACCAATTATTTCTTTGATATCCCACGAGCCAAAATGATCTCGACTTCGACGGTACAAAAAATCGGGATCTTCCTCTTGGTCCAAGTCATCCGGAGGCGATCTGTATCCATTGACGTCGTACCTGTCCTCACTCCGTTCGAAAACCGCGTCGTGTTTACCTCTCGAATCTTTTCGAGATACTTTTTTACGCGATCCTTCAAAGTTGGGCTTGTCTCTGGGTTCCCTACCGGAACTCAGATAAGTCCGAGACTTCGAGGACAACAAGGACGTAGGTTTTGGTTCCTCCTTCGCTGATCCGCGAAGGCGGGAAGTCATTTTTGCTAGGAACGGAATGTTGGCAATTTTTCTTCACAACTACGTCCTAGAAAAATCGTGCTGCCCAGGGCTGCCCACGAAAGGTACTAAAATCGGCACGAGTTTGAATCGCGCGGGAAAATTTTTTTAGTCACAAAACTCGAGTCGTTATGGCACAATATTTGTTCAATCACTTAACGTGAATTCGACTAATAATCCTAAACGACTCCTCGAATAATTCAAACACTGACGCACAACGTCCACAAACGATGACTGTGTGCGAAGAAGAAGCGCGAGTCTCGTTAAGCAAAAACTAATAAAAAATAATCGTATGAATATGAAAATTAGTTTAATACTTTACTAACGATTCGTCGCACGAGGCTTACGATTAGCTAATCATAGATCGACTGCAGTTCCTCAAAGCACAGACTATAAGAAACCAGTCGAATGGTACCGCCTCCTCACAGCTTTCCAAAAAGTCGCACTGAATCACCAAATTTAATTACCAAACAGGTATAAAGAAGAACATTCAGGAAAACCCAGTCGAAATCACATTCTGTGCAGATGACGAAGTTCAAAAATCGTTTCGATCTGCTTCTTCGATTTATATCGAGCGATTTCTTCGAGCATAATGGAATGGATTGAAGTGGAAGTTTCGTTCCTAATCGCTTAGAAATTAGTGAATTTATTTTTATTTTATTTTTTAATTTATGGTCACACCGAATTTGCGTTTAAAATAAGAAATTTTAACACAGACGACATGGAAGGAGCGATAGTCGGCAGGAGGCTGTAAGTGGCTCTGTGTTTCAGCCGCAACGCTACGCGGGAGGGAACGACGGACTGACAGACGAACAGGCCGGTTCCGTGGCCACGCGAGAAAGCAGCGTGGTTTGCGCAGGTGGTGAAGTACCTGAGGATTGTCCTTGGGCAGATTTATACGGAGGACGAATCCCAGCCTGTATAAGTTCGCTTTTTCAACAATACTATACGGTTTTTTTTTTGTTTTTTTTTTACACAATATTAAACCTGCACCTTGGTATACACATGTGACGAGAGCCGAAACAGATTCAGAATTATCGATAGAACAAAGTTGAAACTGTGTGTGACTAGAACCGGAAGAAAAATTCATAAATAAACTGGAACGAATCCGGACGATCAAATTATTCCGCGTTTCTAATGCCGTAAGGACGTAAGCGACATTATACGACCCTTCGCAGGTCTTCATTGAACCAGAAAGTCGTATAATTCCGATTTTTTTTTTTTTTTTATGAGGTACGCCAAGAATTCATTCATCAAAATTCAAGTGTTGATGAATCCATCCAAATTTTTAAAATAGAATTTTTTTTTCCATACGATTTTCTCGTCTTATTTTTAAAGGGGGGCTGAAACTTACTCCGAAATTGACCACGAATGTCTTGAATCAACGGAAATAAAAATAAAAAATGTCTTCAATATTCAACTTCTCGCACAATTTTGAAGATTAGGAATCGCAGATTTTTTTACTAGTTCAGAAAACGGTTAGTATACGAACAATCAATCGTATTTGTTGTCTAAATACATTTTCTCTCGCATGAATAATATTATTTTTAACATTTATGAAGATACGAACTTCTGGCTTCGAATTTAGACGAAAATCGGGAAAACTAGAGAAAGAAGATCGTAGCTCCAAAAAATATTGGAATCATCCAGGGTTTTGAGGCATCAATTACTGTTATAATTCAATGACGAATTCGAGTCTCCATTACGAGTCCGAGTCTGTCCATTACATTCGTAATGTGTAAATGAACTCATTTGAAATGTAATGGTTATTGCAAATGTATTTACATTACAGAAATATAAATTTTTTGAGATGCGATCAACTTCTCGCCTTAATTTTGAGAAAAAATCAGCGACAATTGAGCCATAAAAGCTTTTGATTTTCCATTTTCCTAATTCGAAATGATTTGGACATATTGATTAATTCCAAGTCGAATTTGAAGAATAAAAAAAAAAAATAAATAAATTATACGACTTTCCGGTACTTGAACCGCACTTTTGGCGCTTACGACCCTATGACATTAGTAACGCAATTCATCTTTTTTTCTACATCCTTTCCTTTTCCTCGTTGCACGAGTTTCCCGAGGTGATTAGGTACTCGGAAGTTTGCACAGTTTGCAAAAGGTATACCTGTGGGTATAAACTGTGCGCAGATGACGGATTACACCTTATTGTAAAATTCTAATTAAATAGGGAAAAAAGCAACTGCGGCAATAATTGAAAGAGAACTTGTTAACGCGAACGAAGTCCTCACAGAAGAGTTTCAGGCGATCTATGATCAACTTTTCAAACACATCCGACTGTTTTTATTGATTCAAATTTCTCACCGTAAATAATATTTTTACATTTATATATACCTACGTGTAGGATTCAGACCGGTTAGATTTGTTCCCAAAAACTGTATGGAGCGAGTCTATCAGAGATGCAGAGAGAAGAGATCAAGGTATAGGAAAACGAGGATTGGGTCGTGGGTTGTATAGCTTCGTTTATGTAGGCTAAACCGACTATGATCGATTTCACGACCCATTTGACATGCATAAATGTGAAATCAAGGCCACCGCTCATACGCTATTGTTGGTTTTCGTATATGACATCATTTTCATCCAGATTTTCAGATTTCTCTTCGAGGAATAATTATTTTACTTCAAATTACCTTCAGGAAAGGATGCAGTTCTAAGAATTTCTAAGAACCATTAGGAAACTCACGTACAACTTTTCATAGGTTTTCATAATACACGAAGTTGGAAATTCTATTTCGGATTTATCAACGAAATGAACATAATTCCCCACGAAAAAGTAGTAAAAATCTGCAATTTTTCATCACAAACCATGAAGAACTGAACTTTTTTTTCATCGACAATTACGGAATGTCCCAGTTTCCCTAAAAATTAGTCGAAATTTCAATATGATTATCGAACTATCTATTTTTTGAGGAAAGTATCACATATGCTTGTGGGCGAAGGTGGGATAAAATTCTCGGACTCGAAGGAGGCGAATGACATTGATTGGTTACTTACCAGGGATATATAACTAACTAGGAGTCTACAGTTGGGTTGAACAATGCACGACCTGAGTCATCGCGAAAATTGTGGTTTCTGCGTATTATATGCACATGATATGTACAACACATACATGTGCAAAAAAGTGAATACGTGGGACAGGAATATCGCCGGGTCATCGAGATAATTCCAGTCCAGTAATGACCATGATCCTATTTTACCCAACGTAACCAAACCTTAAAACCTCCAGTTTTTAATCCTGACAGCCTCGAGATTGTCAACGATTCTTTTCTATTTAATATCACGCGTGGAGGCCTATATATATATACATCGAAGTCAAGATAATACGTATTTTGAAGGTTTGTGATCTAAGCGATGTATCGTTGAATCGCAAAATTTCTACTTTCTAATGAATTTTTTTTTTTCAATAACTCGACGAGTGCCTTTCAATTCATCTGCAATTTTTTCTTCTTTCGCACATTCTTCAATTTGGCTTAAACTTTACATTGTCGTGTTCAAAAGTACCGGAATTCAGCCTTGAAATACTGGGTCTTTATTGCAGTGTATTTCTATTAGTTTTCTGGCATAAGATTTTCGTGTTATGTATCAGCACGCGTCCCAATTCGCTACTCGAGCACTCGATCATTATTCCCAAACTTTGCTATGGATTGTAACGCCGACTTCAGGTATTCATTCCAAAGATTACAGAGTCTGATTCCTTCTGAGTTTCCAAGCCAAATGCATATCTCAAAATATCAAGCGGAATCGGTAGAAATAGGAAAAGAGTGAGGAGAAAAAGGCTAATCGGAAAAATAAGACTCTGGATAGCGATTTCGATCAATAGATTTTTTAATTTTCACCGAAAACTATAATAGCGTGACCGAAGATGAGCGTCGAACGCATTTGGGTATCTGAAAAGCCAAATAATTGCATCCGGAAATGGTAGACCCTAAAGATTTTCGAAATTCAATTGCCCATCAAAGCTATGGAGGCTTTTAACTGTTTCACCTGATTTTCATCGTGAAATGAACTCGCTATGTACTGTGAAGAGTTGGGGAAATCGATCCGAAACCTATAAAACTTTTAGGCAGACTTGATGATTCCGGAAACAATTGAATATATAATACAATTGCGATAGACTTCTTGCGGGTGATTGCGTTACATTATGATAGTCGTCATTGTCGTTTCTATTGCCGGGTTTTCTTTGAACATCCGACTTAAAAAAAAATGTAAGTTATTATAATCACCCTGGAAATGAAGAGTTGAATTTTCACCAGGTCTTCGCGTTTTCAGGTCCAGAAGAACCGCATCTAGAACAATTTTTGGGTGGACATCTATGGGTCTGTGTCTGTGTGTGCGATCAATTTTATGTCCAATAATCGACGGATTTCGATGATTTTGGTCGAAATCGATGCAGTTTTTCGTAACTCAGAGCTGAGTGGAATTTGGATTCAATGGGTCGATTAGTTTTTTGGGTAATTGAGTGAACGAATTTTCAAATATAATCCATATCTCGAGAACGAATGATTGGATTTTGATAATTTCGATATTTGTCGATAGTGTTTGCTTCAACTTAGAAATTACTGGATTTTGAAATAAATCGATGCAGTAGTTTTGTATTATCGGAACTTGAAAGATCGTCGCGGAAAGTTTTAGGGCTAGCCCATTGTGGTCAGCCGATTGTCCCGTATGTTTAATTAGGATGCATTGGGCGCAGTAGAATCTGCGATTTCGAAAATTCGATGCAATACTCGATGATGTTCCCGCCGGCATTTAACGCATAATTGACATTTTGTGGAATCACCGCCTCAGTCCATCAATATACTTTCTCCTACATGTACACATACTATAGATATTCTTCACATAAAAAGTTGCATGAGAAAGAATTAACCCTTCGCTCTTTATAAATGAACGGATATTGTGAAATCGTTTACACTTTCCGTCTCGTCGCATACTTTTTGAGAAATTAGGTAAAATCCAAGAGTGGGATAGGCGAAGTGTCACGTATGGCGAATGAGGCATTTATAGATTTACATCAACGAACCAAGTGGAACCAAAGGGCGAAACAATCCGATCGGATTAACGGATTATAATGTCGAAAGCAAAATTTTACTAAAATACGTATTTTATAATGGAAAGAAACGATACGGTGGGGTCACAAAGTGCGGCAACGAAGTTTTTGGAAAGTTTTCAAGAGCCGGTATTAAGTGCTGAAAAATTATGCAGCTATAGATAAGTGACTCGTATCGAATCGGTTATAAGTAAAAGGCCCAATGCCGTAACGAGCGGGATAAAAATATGAACTAATATTATCAGCAGCCGCAATCGACATGTCACAATTTCTGCAGCAATTATAGTGTCGGGTGAGTCATTCGGTAGCCCGCGAGTTCTCGATGACAGTTCAAGTTGCCCGCAGAGAACGGAATACGGGCAGAGAGAACCGTTCGGTTCTCGTCACGTTTCAAACCATTTGAATTCGATCTGATAAATCGGGATTCGATTGTAGAAAAGTTTCTCGTCGACGACGACGACTTAAAGAAGAAGAAGAAGAAGAAGAAAAAAAATGCAACAAAAGGAGGAAATAATCTCGCCATAGGAATAAAACGAATTCACAACTATTATATCAGTTAGATGTGTCATTACAAATAATATCCGAACATGGGTTGTTCGAAAGTTTCTCGCGGTATCAATTTGGAATTGAAATTTGTGCAGATTGGAATTACAGGAGATTCTGAGTGACCTAGAAATTCGTCATAATTATCACTGAACACAGAATAATAATAATCATAGTTTTTCTTTAGGATTCACTATCTTCTCTTTTAGAATTCACTCTTGTATCAGTTATAGATGTGTCATTAGGAATGATATCCGAACATGGCCCGTTCGAAAGTATCTTGCGGTATCGATTTGAAATTGAAATTTGTGATTGAAATTAAAATACGTGATAATCATCATAGTTTTGCTGCTTCGTATCTTTATATTTGTTGGATATCGTTTTTTCCTTACAAATATTTCATTCGAAAATTTCTGGGAACTATATTCCTCAAAGAACTTTTTGCGAATTAATTATTCGTCTTGGAAAACTTTTCCATGCCGAATTCTATTTTATGGAAAATTCATCAATTCCGAAACCTTTCGTTTTCGAACGACTTTCGTCGTACCTCGATCATTTCTAAGATCACCCGATTTTTTGAATCGCTATTCTGAGAAACTTACTTTCCTTGCATGGGGACACGTCGATATGCACAAGACAATGTATATAATTATTTTTCGAACTTGAATAACGAATAAAACCTCGGAAGCTTCGAGTTAGCTCCCCTTGTGAATACATACGTTTTTACTTATAGAAATCCGGCGATGAAGATTGAACGATTCAATCATCCGGTTAATTAAGTTCGCATTAAGGTTATATAACGATCATTCGATGTAACGATCCTTCTGATATTTTGCTGTCTATTGAAATTTGTAGTCTTTTCGCATCGTCATCCTTTCACCTGAATTGAGAACAAATCAATCCTGGAGACTTTGTTCAGCTTCAACTTCACGAAAAACTGTTTTTTTGTTTTTGTGAAGTTAACACTTGGCCCCATAGGTATAATATTTATACAGAAGGACTAGATCAAATAGAAGGACTAAGAATTTTCATGAGAATTCAAAAGTTTCATATTTTCATAGAACGACACCGTATAGTTTTCTATAGATTTTTCCAATTTCACAAGAAAAGAGATTGTAGTTTTACGTGGTTAATCATACACAACTGTAGGATCTCGTAGTTTTTCACGACAAATCGTCAATTTTATGGATGAATCTGTAAAAGATTAGGATTTTTTATGGAAGACTATGATGTCTGAAATTTCCCAAAAATTCAAGTAAATCAGGCTCTTCTACGGTTTCAATGCTCAATATCTGACGCTCAGAAGGTATTTTCGATTATAAGAAAAAAAAACAAAAAAAAAAAGTTTTTCGCAAAGTACATTCGAAACTGAACAAATTCACTCGAATTCTTCAGGTTCATGATATTAGCCGATGTTCCGCAACGTATACGGCTTTATATCTGAAATCGGAAAAAGTCTGCAAATTTGAACAAACAAGACAAAGATCGAAAATATTATTACCTCGAAAAACCGTCGTATAAATTTCTACGACTTTTTAGTGGAGAATAATTACCAAAAGTGGAAAGAAACCGAAAGTTAGAAACTTTGAAAAATACACTAGGACCGCGGCATCGAACGGCAAAGCTAAGAACGTCCCAGGCGACTGCTTTATCGAGGTCTGGTAAGTCCGGGCTCTGCAATAAAGCGGGTTTGTTCCAAGGTACGATAATACAGGCGCGACGAAGTGAGCTATAGCTAACGAAAAATCCGATTTCCAAAGCGAACCCAGAGGTACAAGCCCGAAGAATTCGAGTCTGACTTGCACAAACGGTATCATCAACTATATTGAATTTTTGGATGAATTGCGCATACAGAGTAGAATCAAATTGAAAGCAGAGGACTGACCACAATAGGCCCTGAAACTTTCTGCACAGATATTTCAAGTTCGAACAATACGAAACTACTGCATTGATCCATATCAAAATTTGGCCATTTCTAAGTTGGAGCTAATGCTATCGATGAAGATCAAAATCATCAAAATCCGTTGATCGGTTCTCGAGATATGGCTATTTGAAGTTTTTTTTTGTGTAAAATTTCGTTCGCTTTATTACTTAAAAACAAGTCAACCGATTGAATCTAAAATTTTGTCAGCGTTGAGTAACGAAAAACTGCATCGATTGCGACTAAAATAATCGAAATTCTTCGATTCGTTCTCAAGATATCGTCTGATGTAAAATTGATCCATCCAAAAATCGTGGGAGGTGATCCTCTGAACCTCAAAACTTGGAGATCTGGTGAACACTCAATTTTTCACTCTCGGATTGATTGTAATAATTTCCTTTTTTTCAAAAGCGGAAAGTTAAAAGGGAAAAATATATGTATAATATGAGAAACGTTATAAATAGTTCGATAATACGTGTATGAAACTGCGTATTATATGCATCGTCTTATTTTAATGTAATCTTGCCTCAACGCTGCATCAGTGCGAGCAATGGAAACGAACGTAATTATTATTTATTAGTATCTTCCTACGCAGTTCTGACAATAACTCTGCCGGACATGTATGTAACTTACAATTTGCAATTACAATTTGCAAATGATATTATGTCTCGAGGTGGGCCTGGGCGACGACACTCGTTATACCTACTTATAAACATATCCCAGTGATGTCAGTATTCCGGAAGTGACGTCAGTCCCTTAGCTAGTTGAAATAATTCCCTATTGATATCGTCCATTGGAAACCGATTACTTCTAACTTTCTTATGCTCTTTATTATCGTCAACCAAAAATCTTGAAGCCCAGGAAATGACAAAAAAAAAATTTCTTTCAATGATGAAAAGTCACTTGATTGGATCGAGTAGCTCGAAATAATTATTTTCTATACTGTTTTCTCCATAGTTTTATATCTTATAAGCTTAGAATCCCGTGTTAAACATCAGGATGCGGAACCACCGAATACCGGAACACCGAAAAGTAGGTATTTTACACGGATTGTGCAGTTTTTCAATTACCATAGGGTCTAACTCGTCTGTTTAACAATCCGTAGATCCTGTCTCGATAGATCGTGCGTATGGATACGTTGCTTCTTGATTTTTTTTTCTCTTTTCATTCTCCCGTTATTACGTGAATTTTATTTTCTGCGCCCACGGGTCTGCGTATATAGGAATGAATATTAAAACGCGTATGTAGTATTCGAAGAGTTTTAAGTGACACCAAGCCCCAAGGCACAACGTTATTCCATTCGACACAGCCTTGGCGTCGCGATAGTAATTCCTTCTCGATATATTAATAACAACGTTACAGGCAATAATGGATCCTTCGTATATCGTCGATTATCATCACGACAAATGTATACTAAGTCTGTATCGCAATCAGACCGAACAGATCAATAAAAATAAAATAGAGATGAAAAAAAAAAAAAATTAAACGAATGAAACCGGATTAATTTTGCTTGTTAATTGATTAAATAATTATGGATACAGAGGGAAGTAGTTACTTTCCGTTCGAGCTAAATTGATGGATTTAATTCGTCGCGATGGTGTGACGATATTTCGGTTTCAGGGAAACTCGTATTATACGGGCAGGTGCGTTTAACACACCGTCTCATTGCCCGGGAAGCCTAAGTCCTTCTGACATCAACATTCCCGAACGCTTATGTCACGGACGTCTATAGAAATGGCCACTTTTCGGTTCACCCTATGGTATTGGAAACCAGTGGCTATCTGTTTACATATATATCCATATTTAAACGACACACGTCGATCGTACACCGTGTAGATCTCGTATTTATGCGCATATGTATGATATTCGAATATGCATGCAAAATACACATCTCCCTCTTTCTTCCTGTCGAGATCACACTGACATGGCTATACAGGTATAATAATGATGAACGAAGAAAATCAAACACGTCTGAAGTATTCCTCTCAGCTGTTTATAGTTACAGAAATTTTTCAAGTCGCGAATCACTAATCACGAATAAAAAATGAGTGGAAACAATCGAGTCAACCCATGTGCAAGTACTCCGATTCTTTCGAAACATATATCGGAATGTCGTCATTTTTTTAGTCATTTTTTCATTTTTACTTTTTCGGTAGCGATTGCTTATGTAGTAGAAGTGGACCTATTAGGAAACAAGCAGGTGAATCGGCAGATCTCGATGCACCATACATGAAATCTTTCAAGTTCGAGCAATATAAAACTACTGCATCGATCTATTCCAAAATTCAATCATTTCTAAGCTGGAGTAAATACTATCGATGAAGATCAGAATTATGAAAATCCGTTGATTCGTTCACGAGCTCTGACTATTTGAAAATTTTTTGGTAAAATTTTGTTTGCTTAATTACTCAGAAACTAGTCGACCAATTGAATCCAAAATCTATTCAGCTCTGAATTACGAAAAACTGCATCGATTTGGACCAAAATCATCGAAATCCGTCGACTCGTTTTCAAGGTATCGTCGGACATAAAATTGATCACACAGCCCCATCCAAAAATGATCGAAAATGATTCGGTATAAATCAGGTAAGTATACCAGTTACTGACCCTGTCCCAATTATTGACTTTTTTCAATGATTTCTTTGTATCCGTGAGCTCTAAATTGATCGAAAAAATCAATTTGTGTTCTCTGAGTCTCTGGCAACTGATTTGTGTAACAGAAAAATTCAGAATTCTTATCATTGACTGAAAATGTAAGTAAATATGAGGGTCAGTAATTGGGTCTTAAAGGGTCAGTAATCGGTACACTTACACCTTAGACCTGAAAAAGTGGAGATCTGTTGTAAACCACAACTTTTGATTTCCAGGGTGATTAGAATAATTTCCCTTTTTTCGAAAGCGGGAACTTATAAAAATTGGGTGATTCATGTACGCTGAAAAATAGCGTCCATAATTGCATTACATGCACACAGACTAGAAAGGCTTGAAAGTTAATAGGCAGATTCATTATCAAATGTTGATAGAAAAATGAGTAAGATTGCTGTGTAAACCTGCTTTATTGTGAAAACCGTCTTGTTTCGGACTTTAAACTGAAAACATGTACCCAGAATATACGGATTTTATTTGCTCGCATAATTTTCCCTATCAAGTCATGTAAATGCGTTTGGGAACCCATTTTTATTGCGTTGCGATTTAACTAATTCTCGCAACAATATTATGATTTCAAGAAGCAAAATTGACCTTTTCTCTGGGTTAGATTATAGTCGGGGACATTCATCGGCGTATATACAATGTATACGTATACCTTGGGCTGGTACAATTCACACTGACCAATGTCCATGATTGGAATGCAGCAGCGCTGCCTGCTTTCTATATTTAGAGTCGTGAGTTTTCATTAAATATGCGACCGAGTACTCGTGTCGATTGCATTTCTAAAGTAACAAGATAACGTGTTCCGAGGGTGGGCGTAATTATTTATCAACTTATTACCGCGGACCCCCGTCAACTATATGAAAACGAACGTTCAAGACCAAGATATGATTAGTATTCACCTGTAGGTTACATTTGGAGAGAAATAATCAAACCATATCTCCAACAGTCTTACGTACCGGCCGTTATTCCTTCAAATATCTCAAAATCCGACCCAAATCAAAACGAAAAAACATACCAATAAAAACCGAAGAAACTTCTACCAGAGTTGAAACCGCAGAAACCAGAACTTTAAAATCGAAATACAGACTGGTAAATAAGTCAAGATTTGGTTAACATTTTTGAATTTCTCGCCAAATTCAATAACAGGACGTACTGGATAGTCGACTGGTCGGTCGAGAAATGAAAATCGTAAGTCAATCAAACGGATACGTCGTATTCGTTAAAAAAAAAATAGGAACGATAGATGAAATTCATATTTTATTGACTAATTGTAACATTTATTTGTATAATTAATTACGTGCGCGAAAAACCGCAAAAAACATCTCTAGCGAAAGTTGACGCATTTGAATCTGACAGAAATCGGAATGTCCAATTGTAAAATATTGTCCATCGATTGTAATGGCAGATGGTAGAGGAAATGAATCAGATATTTTTTTGGATTTTTTGTGAAATTGCCTAAACCGAAAATGTTTATCAGATAATAAATCAACACGATAGAGAATAAGTCGAGTCAAGAGACAGTTAGAGAAATAAAAAGATTAATTATTCACTTATTGAGGCGAGATCAACTCCATTTGGAAGAAAGTTAAAAGCGTGGAAGGATTAATAATCGGTGCGATCAAGCGATTGATCCCTGCAGTTTCGATTAACTGTCTTAGCGACTAACTAATCGATCGATCGGTACTTTCGACGGAATTACTAATGAAAGAAACAATCAATCAGACATCGGTAAATCGATGATTTGATTTATTGAAAACACAATGAAACGAAAGTGTCGATCAATCGATTGATTGGAAACCGAGATTGATCATGCAGTTTAATGTACTCCGTTCTTAGGACATAAAATCACTGCAAACGATCATCGGCTTGTTCACTGGGACGGAAACATCGATCTGTATCTGAAATTTTCTTTGATTTATCCTACTAGTACCTTTGCCCAGGTAGAAAAATTTGCCAACTCTCAGCCTCAACCTCAACCAGATCGACTTTCGCATTCAAATTCGCATCGTATTCCTATTGGGTTCGAATTTTTCTTCATACTGTCGCCAAACTAATTTCACGAAGATAGTTGAGGTGATTTCATAAAAAGACTTCCATTTTAGCGAAGATATTCGTACTAAAAATGACAATTAGTACATCATTTCGTGACTCGTCTGTTGTGAAACTGAGAAAGTATTGATGACAGCTGTTCACTTTATCACACCCAGGGTATAAATATCTTTGATTTACTTATAAGAGCCTGAAATGCTGACAAGTGAAAGGCATAACATATTATATGCCACGTCATGAATTGCGTAATCAGTGTACAACTTTGTTAGCATTAAAGAAATTGACCTTAGTTAAACTAAACGACGAGACCTTGATCTTGGCGAGATCTTTACTTTTCCAAGTCAATCCTGGATCGGTATAATATAATAATTAGACACGTAATTATTGTAACGGAAATAAAAACTGACTCCGGTACTTTTAAGGTAATTTTCTTTCATTTAATCATCGAGACGCATACGTTGGCTTATTTTTCCGCGAAACTGGTACAAAAGATAACACAACTCAAGCCGCAATTATGCCACTTCCTGTTGACTCGTTCAAAGTCAGCAACACATGCCAGCCTATGTAGATTCCAGTACTGGATGATCTGGTACATTTTCCTGAGGAAAATTTCCTTCCATTTTATTTATACCTAGGTATACATATGCGAAATATTCCACGCCGTTTTTAAATCTACTAACCGTCAGATTTTTCATTCGATATTAACCAATTTTCGACCATTGTTAAAACAGTTGAGTAGAGTTTCCAAGATTTGAAAATAGTAACAAGCAAGTACATCGGCTGATCACGATCGGCCAGTCCTAAATCTTCCCGCGCAGATCTTTCAAGTTTGAACAATACGAAACTACTACATTTATCTGTTTCAAAATTCAGTCATTTCTAAGTTGGAGCAAATGCTATCGATGAAGATCAAAATCATCAACATCCGTTGATTCGTTCTCGAGATATGACTATTTGAAATTTTTGTTTGTACAATTTTGTTCATTCGTTTACTCAAAAACTAGTCGATCGATTGAATCCAAAATGTAATCAGCTTTGAGCTACGAAAACCTGCATCGATTAATACCAACATCATCGGAATCCGCCGATTCATTCTGAAGATATGGTCGGACATAAAATTGATCCATCCAAAAATGGTCGGAGGTGATTCTCTGGACCTCAAAAGAGAACTCAACTTTTCATTTTCCGGATGATTATAATGACTTTTTTTTTTTGTTTTTTTTTTTTTAAGGTGAGATATTTTTGCCTGGATACATTTCGATTGAAAACTTCACTCGCAATTAAGGAAGACCTCGAACTTCGATCGATAATTCGATCTGTAGAAAGCCTCGATGTACTTCCAAATGACGAAGACGATTGCCGTGTATCTTATCGGTTACCGAATACGATAACTGACTGTGAAGAGCCGGCAACATATAATCGATAACGGATGGGAACAGCGTTATTAACTTGAACCGATAACGCGATGTTTAGGCACTTTGATATAAGGCCGGACACTGTGCACAGTCATTTTCATACGTTATCAGTTTATCCTAATACAAACATGACTGAGCCTTTCCATCATCCCTGTATACGCCATTACAACTACCTTCGCAATCAGGAGAATCAATTATCAATGTTCTGTATTTAATACATGGTGAGAGGAAAATCTAGCTTAAAACGTTGAGTCGATCAGATATATATATCGTCGGTAAATACCAACGTACTTGGCGTACTGCAACAGAGGTGTGGATATACCACAATCTATGACTATTCGATTGTGCAATATCGTAATCCATTATCGAGGACAAAATTTTACGGAGAAAATTCGATTCGTCAAATAATCGATCAATCAACATCCTTATAGTATACTTTTCAACAAGTGCAGTGCTCCGCGTTAACCCTTCGAGTCTGAAGTGTCGAAATTGATGAGGTTGAAGTTCATAACATTAACGCAACAGAATATTCGGAAAAATGTACAATTTCGTGACTCAAATGTTGTTATAATGATAAAATACGTGTAATAGAATATTCATAACTCAATTTCAGAAATTTTGCACCGTATTTTGCCGTTTTTGGAACAATCGATCACTGACATTATCTCGGACATTATATAGGAATATTTTTAATTTCTTTCGAGTTACGTGACGAACTTCAACCTCGTCAGAATTATACTGTGAGTTTTATATGAATAGCATGTCTGCATACCATACGCTTTATGCAAGTTTACGTGCTTTTCAGCGATGCCTTCTATACTTAATACTTTTGTTTTCAGATTTTCTAGGCTTTAGCTCGAATTAATTTGACAGAGACAATGATTTTAAGATAGCCATAATAATTAGTCACTCCAAAAAACCAAAGTTTGGTTTTGAATCAACGCGTGTCAAAGATAATAAAGTAGGCACAAGAGCGTTCAACAGACTATCAGCACTTCTTTCTACTGCTTCTTGGGACTAACTATTCAGTATCTGATCATTTGATTCATTTTTCGACCACCCAATTCAGCATTGTCAATCGGTTATTGAGGCTTCCCAAACTAGAGACATGGGTCGCTCGAATTCTATCAAAATTTTTCTTCACTCTCCGATGATTAAACTATACATCCGAAATTGAATTTTTTTGCAAAGATTCATTCTGCGTAGTAAAAACCTTATTTATAAAAATCCTCTGCGATTATTCAGTTGGGGCGCTCGATTCAATCAGTATGTCGATATCGAAATGTCCTTTTATTATGAACAATCAATGAATCGATGTTTTATTTTTTTTTTTTTGCACAGTATACTGCGGCAAACTGCAATGTGTGTATAACTCTGGACCATCAGGAATAGCTCGTTTTGAAGAAAATACGTGAGGTTTTATCCGAGCAAAAGCATAGCTCTTCGGTACGTTATAACGTATACAGCCACAGCGGTTAAGTTTCTTGGAATGTAACATGACGTCATTTCCCACGATTATAATTATTGTAAGCCTAAACCCAGGAAAACGCTGCAGAGATCGTAAGCTTGCGGGTTGTGTCAGGCTACCGAGTCGTGTGTGCCTTATCTCCAAAGAAGTCAAGAAGTCAAGAAGCCCAGACCCCAGACTCCAGACTTCAGACTCCAGTCTCAGGACTCGGAAACTACATGCTCGCTACTAAGATGAGGTTGACAGAGAACTGCCATGGGATGTACTGCATACGTATGGCATCCACCGTCTGCATCATCAGCTTCGAGGTTGGATTAGGCCGATGGACCAGTAAAAGGAGATGCAGATACGAGAAATAACGTGGCAGTATTCTATCCAACCTCTTCTTCTATCTCGATCTCTATTTTTTTTTTTTTTTTCCACCTAGGCAACCTCTCGGCAGTGTAATGATCGACTAGAAAATGATCGTAGCATAAGAGACAAATGGAAATTTGTTGAGTGAAATCAGCAGAAATGTCGTCAACGAACGTGGGCTGGTATCAGAACCCACAAAGTATTGGCATTTACATTTGTGTGGATTGCCTCTACGATACAACAACATATAGGTATGGAAATCAGAACGGAGGCAGACCACACGTGTCATTCTTGCAGCACATATTATACCAAGCTGCGTACAGCTGATGGGTGTAATACTTGTATGTACTACAGCTATAATACTGTACAGTTACAGTTCTTCTCTCGGTGATCCTCGGCAACCGGCCAGACCGGAACAAGAACTTTCGCAAAGCTATGAGCTGTATTTTTCTTTTTTTCTTTTTCCTTTTCAACATTTGACACTGCACTGTAAAGAGTGGTGGTGTTAAAATTGGCCAGCTTCGACAACTAGGTATATAGAACAACTCTAGTAGTCAAATCAAGAATTCAGCTCCAATTGCAGATGTTGGATTATTTTGTACTGTCTCAAATAGACCTTAAGCCGATACGGTACAAGTCTCTTCCCTTCATTAACCTAGCTAACATAAGAAATATGAATTTGATTGGAATTCTATTCGTTTTTTTTCCAAACAATAAACTACTTGACCACTTTCTGCCGTCGTGAAGCATTAATCTAATGAATTTCATCCCAGTAGGTTGTTTAGTTTGGAAGAAACTACGAATCGCGTCTTCGAGGTGATAACAATTGGTAACAACGGATTTCCGACCGTAGTCACGTGGCACCTTAAGGCGATATGGGAGACTGTTCGAAATTCCATGATAACCAATTGTCGTCACCTTGAAAACGTGAATCGTAATTTCTCGACGAATACCCAATCGATTTGAATGAACCTTCGACTAATGAATTCAGTTTTTTGGCAGAAACTGGCCGAGTACCTCACTTCGTTAAAAAAAACTGATCGAATTCCAGTAAAACTCATGTTTTTTTTTATGTTAGCTAGGTTAAGTTGAAAGTGATCTCCACTATGTTGACTTACTACCAAATCGCCTTCTGAAGAGGTCCGCCCCCGGGAATTGCACAGTAGATTTGAGAGAAAAACTTTCATTGAATTCAGTGTATCGTAGGATTGATCCGTTTCAATTAAATCGACCACCTCCACTCACATAATTATTATTCATTTTGAATAAACTTGATTTCACTTCAAACGAATGACTTACAGTTCATGGTGGAATTAGACAAAATCGTTTTCATCTGAACAAATGCAATATTTTGCACCGTGGAATACCATAGATTAGAAAGTTTTGCGCATTGGGTGGCGTTGAATTTTCGCAATGACCTCAACAATCGTCCCTGTCAGCGACTCTTAACAATAACGAGTTATTCTCATGTAACTACGGATTTTAATAAAAATGGAACGAAATACTACATGTATATAAATACAACAATTTCTTTTTTTCGAGTCAATTGTATGAATACGTGGCTTTTAGCGGAGGCCTGTAAGTCAGTGGATAAAAATCGCCTAAGCGATGAATATAAAGAAAGAGTGTGGTCCGTTTAGCGGTGGTTTTTGTCAGCGAAGTAAAGAGAAGAGAAGAGAAACCGGTTGTTATCCAGAATCCAGAATTTATTTAAAGAGTTCCTCTTCTGTCTCCATCGACTTCTCTTGCGACAGGTCGACCCGAATATATACTTTTTATTCTCTTCAGCCCCCCGCTGTTTCCCTCTTCTCTTAAGCGAAAAAACTAGTCAACGATGATGCAAGTGAGTAGGTAAGTGTCAGCAAGTTTGTTGATCCAGATTCGCATCTAGGCGTGCCATTAAATTGTCACCCGTTTGCCCTTGCCACATTTCTAACGGGTGTCTACTCCAAAACGTGACATACTTCGGCCAGAGATTTGCCTATTATTTGGGCAACATGAACGAGCTCGCGCTCAATTCACTGGAAAAAAAAAAAGTAACCCTGAAAGCCCCTTAGCAATATGAAGACGAGGGTATACGATCATCAGCCAATTGATCGTTGGTTCAGATAAAACTGGGGCAATGACACTCAGTCTGACAATCGGAATTGGAATTGAAAAAAAAAGCACCACCGTTGAGGGAAGAAAAATGGAGTAAGGGTCCAGATCCACGAAAAGCCACAGACACAGATTCCAAAGTATTGTTCTTCGCTGGTAGTATATAGGAATGAGCTTTCCGTTTCTGGTCCATCGATAGCCTGCGGCCTTGTAGGTATGATATTCCTTTTAAATATTGCCTACCAACAAAAGCTGACAGCAAGACTCATCGCAAAAGCCAGCCACAGTGGGTTGGAAGTAAAATTTCAGGGCAATTGCGCCGGTATAGGTATAATACCAGTGAAACCAAAGCAACGAGCCAACTCCTCAACACTACCATGTCAATTTTTTTTTTATCCATTATTTTCTCACATATGGAAATTCTTCACGTCGAGATTGCGACGTTTCTTGTCGGTTCACGAGCAAAAAAGATCGAATAAGTGGATTTCACAATCCTCCCTGTCAGTCTGTAACTGAAGCCAGAGATACGTCGAGGGAAATTGGAACTTTGATTCTCGCCCAAAAAATCATGGGTAGTGTACTGATCGCCAATTTTTGTAAATCGGCTTTGACGATGTAGCGCAAAATTGGTATCTGGATATCTTCTGTCAACCTAGATCAAATTGGCTTATGCCACATTCCGAAAAAAAAATCCGTCTAAAGGTTTAGTTTAGCTCTGACTAATCTGTCTTTAACGGTCGTAGTATCTCGCAAATTGCTGTAGCGATTGGGTTTTACACTTCATAATCGGAGACCATATTACGAAATATTCTAGATGGTCTAATCATTTTCCTCAAGAAAATTCGATCATGGATAGTCTAGGGATGAACGTCATCGGGGAATCAGAAATCTCTCAGGACATAGTGAATTTTTCGAGGAAATATCATTCAAAAATAATTTATTGCTGACTGATTTTTGAGAGTGCAAAATTTCTTGAAACCCACTTCAACGATTTTGTTTCGAATTGAAACCTCGAGAGAATTTTCCGTCCATGTTTAGGAACAAACGAGAAAGTATACGAGGAAGACTGTCGGCTCGTTTATGTAAATCAATGATTTCCGAGTGAAAATAATACGGATGAGGAAGTGGGATGAAAGAGGAGGCAGATGTAATCACTTTGGTACCATTTGATTATTGATTTGATTGTATAGGCGTGCTGTGTTTAGTTGGGGAACGTGACGTAGGTATAGCGATAATAATTAGCAATTCCCAACCGTCTTTGAGAAGAAAATAACACAAAAAAAAACACCAAAGAACAACGAACAAGGCTATATGGTCGTTAATTGTTATTCGATGCTATACAAGATTTACTTTTCCATCCACGACCGCCAATTTAATTTTAATTGGCAAATGGTGGGACGAGGTCTTGGCCGGAAAGGTTAAAAACGCGAAGGGGTAAAGTACTGATTGAAGGGCGCAGTCGAGATAAAGATTCTGGGTGTGGTTGATTACGGTTTGCTTCCACTAGCTCGCTATTCTCTTTTTGACGTTTTGTTACCAGCTGCTTTCTTCCGCAAACGATTTACCGTTTACTGTGCCTATAGGAAGTATACAAAATTCAACAAACAACCGTATACGGATATATCAATCCGTATACATATTTTTGCAATAAATTTCTTAACAATATTCAACGGTTCATTAAAAATTACACTCCTCGATGATTATCCGAGATGATAAAACGTCGTTAACTTTTAGGTGATTGCCTTATCGATTTCACTATTTTATACCGTATACATATACATGACTGGTTTATCACGCGATATGATTAGCTGGGTACATATAGTTATACTTTGCGCTAAATTTACGACATGTACACTCCCTCCAGATTAATCAACCTCGTCACAAATGTACTCGCAGTTTCCTTCGTATGCTAATCTCCCGAAAGATTAGAATGGATTCAGATTCATATTGATGAGTGCATCAATCGACTGACTGTAACCCTTCGTTGCAGTCACACAAGAGGATACATAATCACATGTTTCTAGAGATTTTAAAAAAATTTTATTCATTCAAACTCCATATCCTCCGATAGTTTTCAAGATCAAGGACTACCGATTTTTTCTACTTCTTCAAAAGAATGTCACGGACAATCAACATTGTATCGGATTTCTGATACATCCATTGATTCGGAGATAAAAATTCAAAAATGATCGAAAATTTTTCAGACTATTTCTTAGTGCAAACAATGCTACAACCAATATTTCATAGGGTAATCATTTATACAGTACAGCCTCCCTACAGATTTTTTCCTGAAATCACCAAATCTGAACACTGAAAAAAATGTTTGTAAATTTACTACATGTTTACTGGTCGAAATTCTTGTAAAATTACAAATTCGGCGTAGCAAAGGTAATTGCCAAGCGTGTTTTGTAAAATTGCAAAGAAATTCGTCGTTCTAGGAAACTTTTATGGCAAAAATACGTTATTGTATTTGAACTTGACTATAAATTGTGTTGCAAATTTGTAGAATTTGTAAATAATTTCACGGTGAATGTATAGTGAATTTACGGTGAAGATTATCATCCATCAATTTGAATTTGAAAAGTTCAAACACTTTATTCATTTTTCAGCGCTCATCATGAATTTTCAGGATTCTGTTTCATCATTTTATCATTTGATTTGACGTGCAAAGGCAGTTATTTCCCAGATGTTCTAGGATGTTCAATATATGATCGATGATTTTTATAGTCAATTGGGAAATATGATTCAGTTTGAAGGGCACCGATTAAAAAACGGCTGAGGTAATTTTCTTTCTTTTTTCTACTATACTATATCTCGTGAAAAATTTGACAAGACGTTTTATAGTCGAGTCTGACAGTGGCTGAACATTGAAGCGAGTGCAAATAAATTATTGGCTAATAGACCATGTTGAAGTAGGAGTTTGCAAACAAAGTGGCCGATCCATTCAGCGGAGCGTGAAATCATCAATGAAACCAGCGCATCGTTGGTCATCCAATTCATTTTATACCAAGCCGACGCTACGCTCGGCCCGATTTCAATATCGCTGAAAAGGGAGATAGATAAAACTACGTCCATTTCTGTCCTTGAACCGGATAGAGAGGCCCGTCACTTTCCTACTTTATCGCTATTCATTACCATGGAGAAATGAAAAACTATTGGATTCGTGTCAAAAACGACATTCTTCAATTTCAAAAATCTTCGACTTCTCGACCGTTAATATAAGCCCAATTTTCCGGAAAACGGCTGAACAGAAAGATTCAAAACTTCACAGGATTGAAACTCGTGCTCTGAAGATCAGAAATTGTTACTTCCCATTAAAAGTGTCCGACTGGTTCATCCGAAAAAATCCGAACGCCTGAAGTGAACGGAGAAAAAATTGATCAAAAGTGATGAGAAGTCCAGGAAAACCCAGTTGGCCAATTATATGTTGTCAATCGTGGCAGTCGTCTTCGAAACGAATCCAATTAACGTTATGGAATAATTTCACCGGAATGAATCCGGGCTGTAAAATCGGATAATACTAAGAGCCAAACAGCCTTTCGTAATACGTAGATTTGAGCAAAAATTCTAACCACGATAGAATAGGATAGGACAAGTCAGGTGATTCCCAAGGGAGACAATTGAAGATGAAAATGAGACACGCGATCATGAAACAGACCTTCCCTACGTACATACATAGGTATAGGTATACATATAAATGTAAAAGTACGCGACATACTTTTAAGCAATTCATTAACGCAAACAAAAAGAGAGTTATCACGGTAGGTCGCGTTTTTATTGCGTTACTGCCGTCTCGGGTAGACTTTTTAATCGACTTTTAACATCATTAGCAGATGTCTGATTGCTTAGATTGTAACTTTAGCTGCAGCTCGCCTTCCATGCACCGGGTGATGGGAATGCTTCTCAATTTGTTCTGCGTCTCCATTAGACAGAAGCCGAGAATTCAGCTGACCAAATTTTTCGACTGGAAAGTTTCACACACAAACAAAACTCTTAGAAATTGGATAATAAGCGTTTGCAGGATTCGTTTGTGAGAATTTTTGGTTTTGAATAACTATAGACATCTATACCGAGGCAATACAAGCAAAAATCCCGTCAGATAGGTATATGAGCCAGGAGAAATTGCGTTGATTAAGACCATGCAGAATTATCTAAATCGGTATAATATTTATGCTCAAGATATCGTCAAACGAAACATTGATCGCACACAAATTTATCCGAAGGTAAGGCGTCAGATTCCAAAAGGTTCAGATGTGGTAAAAACTCAACTTTTACTTTTTTCTCGAGACATGACTATTTACAATTTTTTTTGTAAAACTATGTTCGCTCAATGCTCAAAAACTAGTCGACCGATTGAATCCAAAACGTAATCAGCTCCGAAAAGTGACGAAAAACCGCATCGATGAAGATCAAAATCATGCAAATCCGTCGATTTGTTCTCAAGATAGCATCGGACTTGAACTTGATCCATCCAAAACATAGTCGGAGGTGATTCTCTGGACCTGAAAACGTGGAAATCTGGTGGAAATTCAACTTTTCACTTCCGGGTTGATTATAATAATTTGCCTTTTTTTTTCCAAAAGCGAAAAATTGAAAAGGTTTTCGGTTTGATAATGTACACCGTCAAGGTTGCATAGACCCGTTTACTCCACTCAGCGCAAGTCTAATACCATAACATACACGTGTCCACTGGATGGACAATTTGTTCAGTCGTGATAGAAGATACAAAACTGCGTGGAGTACATACATATGGGTAAAGTGATACCAGAAAATTGAGACATAAAAATTGACAATGCTATATATATAAGAACCACACAAACAGCTGTAATTCAAGCCAATCACTTTGTATGTATGTAGGTATGTACTACATATGGTATCTATATAGCGCAGCTACCTACGCACTCCGTTACTACGCCACATGTCATGAATGCGAATGTCATTTAATCCAGATTCTAATTGGATATAATAATTTCATTAGGGCCCCACGTACCACATTAAAGACACTCACCTCGACTGAAAATCAACCTCACTGTGGGTCTCACTATTGCAGTTCAGAACACGACCGGTAAACCTTCAGGGCCCAGCACACTCTGGAATTCTTTGACCATTTTTAAGGATTTTGGCATAAAATTTCGCCTCCACTTTCCCGATTCAACTGAAACTCGCAGAGTATAAAATGTGATATTCACATTGAAACGAGGAAACGCAGAACAGATGGGCCGACAAAAATTATGTGACCAAGTTTTCAGGCCGTTTATTCGAATCCTCAAACTAATATTTCGTCAGTTTTCCAAATTTTCAGCAAAAAAAAAAAAAGGGATTTTTTAATGATATTCTTGCTTCAATGTGCATTGAGGAAAAAAACATGGTGGAATCAATCGAGCATCGATCCCGTGACCAGAACCAACATTTTTAGTCGAGTTTCAGAAATGGATTTTCTGACTTTCGGTGGAGATTTTTTGGATACCCTGACTTCTCCGAGTGTTTTCAAGCAATTCAGAAATTCCCTGACGTCCATGAATTTCTGGTTCTACTTTTTCGCGACCTTGAAGATCTCCGCATATCTGCATAAATCAATTTTGCCAATTCCTATAATAGTTCTGAGAGATAACTTTATGGGGATTATTCCGTCTCTCTGCCGTTTCCTTTTGCTTTTAAAATTTTCCTTTTTTTTTTTAACTCCATATGAGTTCGTCCAGACAACTATAATTCTTCACCGCTCGCACTCACCTCGTTCTTTAATCTCTGAGATAACTTTCTCGAGTGTTTTTGTTTCCTTGTTCAATTTTATAAATTCGTAATTATATTGTCTACATTTTTTTCAAATCCAATATAAAGTTCGATTTCGTTACCTTAGGTCTTCAGCACATTATACCTATCTTATTAGTTAGATTGGTGATTTTTTCGGAATATCGAAAAATCAAATCCAATTCTCGAGAAATGAGCATGGAACTCAAAAGTCTTCTATCATCTCTCAGATCTGGGGAAAGGGGAAAAGAAACGAAGTAACTCAAGTTTTTTGAGTTCAAACAAAACTGTCTCGAATCTGATATTGGGAAATCAAAGTAGGGGATAAAAAAAGCCTCTAAAAATTTATCTCTCATAGCATATTAGCTGAAAAAAAAAACAAATGCCAAGTGCTGCATTGACAAATCTTGGGATCATATTTTCACATCTTTCCCTGCTTAAAACTCGTAGCATGTATATTCCGTTTCACCTGATAATTCTTCATATTTCTGATCAAAACAGAAATTAGATCGACAGCTTGTTGGAAAGAAGAAACTCAATGCCAATGATAATCATTTACCCAGAGGTGTAAACTCGTTTGGATCATTTCCGAATTGTCACAGACGGAAAAGCGTATCTCAAATCAGCCCGAAATTGAATTTAAAAAAAAGAAAAATTTCTTTGGCAAAGACCTCGATGTCCAAGAAGTTGTCTGACGGATTAGCAATACTATAAAAACTTTTCTTCACACACAATTTCAGCCGGAGCCCTAGTTTCGAACTAAATATCATCTATAAGTCTGAACGGATTTGCAGAGATCTAAAAAAAAAAAAAAAAATCCTTATGATTGTCAGCATCGCTACTAAAATTGTCTCGAAAATGAAGCTTATTCAGCTAAGTTGAGGGATTAGTCAATTTTCTGCTGCGCTTGCCGCATTGCGCTGTCTTGCAGAACCCACGCGGGCTGTTTAATTTATAAAATCGCGTAAACTGCATCTGGCAGCAATTTCATGCTCCGT
The DNA here is from genome assembly GCA_963989295.1 of Ametastegia equiseti. NCBI lineage: Eukaryota > Metazoa > Arthropoda > Insecta > Hymenoptera > Tenthredinidae > Ametastegia > Ametastegia equiseti. Next base: position 8,712,699 of record OZ022390.1, on the reverse strand, counting down.
AATTTGATGGTTCTATATTCCACTCGTAATTTGATAAATTCCTGACAAAATTACCGTTACCGTCCAGCGCCACATCCGGATACAGGTAGGTATAGCCGAGGATCAATTCCGGTCAATAAACTGCAGTACTGTTATCACGTCAATATATTTCATTTCAAGGTCCCATGGACCAGCAAACTCTGAATAATCGTCATTTTGTTATCGAGAAGCATAATATCAATCAATCGTCACGTTCGACGAAAATAAAATTCTAATGATAATGATTAATGAATAGCTTTGAAATGAATGAATGAATGAATTTTCGCCTGATCGTCACTACGTGGGGATATTTTAATGAATCAAACGTGTACACATAGCTTTGTATACGATGTTTACTCAACGACGGTGTATAATTGCTAAGTGAGCAGGAAGTCGTTTCAATTAGGTGAGGCGAAAGGCTTCGTGAACTGCGAGGATTCTTTAAAATAATTCATTCCAATTCGGTTACCTGAGTAAATATACGTATCAATATTAATTTGCCACACGAATTTGATTCGTACGTGAATTTATTGCCAAAAAATTACTAGTTTCAGCGGATGAGATTTCTCAATAAAAAAAAAATACTGAAAGATTCTGAGAAAAAGGAGAGAAATAAAAAAAATTGCTCTCGTTTAACCCAGTTTAAGTGAAGTGAAGGTGAAGCTCTATCTCGTTTATTTGTATTCAGATATACATCAGCCAGCTACATCTCTAATTTTTCCATGTAACATGGATCTGGGTATTTGCAATCTACGTATAGATCGTCGTCGCACGACTATCGCAACCTGCACCAGCAACTCCTTAAAAGTCATTCCGACTTAGCATTGGCCCGGATTCGTTTATTTCAAGATTAACTACTTTCTTAATAGGTTAAGATCGTTTTTTTATACCTATTCAGGAGGAGAACATACTATGCATATCCAGCTATGTATATGGGGCATTCCATTCCGAATTGACTGGCTCAATATCCTCACAATCTCAAATTCAATCGTCGATATTCTATGCAGTTGTTCTACCTCAAAAACAGTCATCGTTTTTTTTCAAAACTGTTTCCGGGACGTTTTTAATTCATGAATCTTTAAACCGTTCAAAATTTCCGCCATTTTTGAAAATTCTGAGAGATTTTCTTCAACAACCCCGCGATCATTAATCTACAAACCAAGCCCGGAATCAAACCAAGTTTTTTGAAATATTTTTTTCAGTATTTAAAAAATGCAAGCAAGTGCTTATAAAAATTTCCAAAAAAATTCTCAAATGTTTTATACCCTATGCGAATGTTTTCAGATTCTCAAAACCAACGAATTTAAGGATCAATCCTTTTCAAATTCACTAGATCGTCAAAGCCATAAATCGCAGCACCAAGAAGGTTTAGGTACAAAGAATTTCCGTCCTTCATGAACTATTCATGGCAATTCTGCAGTCATCATTTCCCTGACGTTGTGCACAGGGCATTTTCAAAAATGGCAAAAGAATACAAAAGAAAAATGAAACGCACGCAGATTACTAAAATCCGAAAATTATCAGCATCCCAAATTGTTCTCGCAGTAAGTTATGTCAGTTTTCGGTTTTTAATTGCTGTCTGTTTTTGTATCTTTCACGTATTTTTGCGTATTAAAGGTGTTCTACTGGACAAAACGAATTCTTTTCCTTTTTTTCGGGTAAAAAGGGCAAGAAAATAATTCATAAAAAACTACTTCGTTTCTTGTCTACTTAATTCTTCTTCGTGCGATCTGATCTATGAATTTCTCGATACGGAGTATCGGCTAGATCGATAGTTGACTTTAAGGATTGGTTTTCCGCGTAGTACAGAAAACTCACGAATAATGACAACCACCCGAGAAGTTATGGAAAGAAACAGTTCGTTTGACAAAAGGATGCCCCATATATGCCCGAAGATAGAATCGGATCGACGACATTTGCCTCGACGCGTTATCTCACTGACAGAATGAAATTGCTTGTAGAATTATATGGGTACATACACGTGAGTCTAAAACTGGGAACTGCGCTTTTCCGGAGAACATAAACCTGACACATTTCCTATAGTGGGTGGTTTTTTTTTTCTTCCTTTTTTCTTATATTCTTTGACTTCCGGAGGCATTTCGCCAATATCTGATTCTTGAGGGTACAAAATTTCGCTGAAAATTCGAGGGCTACATGCTGCACACGGACAGCAGTGATTTGTCGTTTGGAATTTTGCCTGACTGCAGCCTGCTGGCAGGCATTTACCCATCTGCAAGAGCGTCCTATTCAACTTCAGAACTCCTCTGCAGTTTCACCTTCTAATATCCTCGAGGGACTGGAATTCGTCCTTTCAGTTCTCAGAGCTCATAATACCGCTTCACGACATTTATAGCACAGAATTTTGTTAACTTGCTAAATTTTATGCGAATGGTAAACTTCATCAAGTCAAATGTAACTCTCGTCTGATATCCCAGGTACCTTCAGCACCCTCCGAAAATTCCAGTTGTTCGGATGAGACGCTGCGAGCTTCCAAATGATAAAGTCGAATTTGCAAATAACGGTTGGGGAATGTAGAAGAAATGTGTTTCTTCAACGTTTTTGATAATCCAGCCCTGAACAGGTTCCACGTTTAGAAGGATCAGATTTTTTAACTTCCTGCTTTCGAAAGATGGAAGTTATTACAATCAACCCGGAAATGAAAAGTTGAGTTTTCACCTCGGTTTTTACCAGATCTCCAAGTTTTCGAGTCCAGAGCATCAGCTCCAATCATTTTTGAATGGATCAATTTTATGTCCGACGATATCTCGAGAACGAATCGACAGATTTCGATGATTTTGGTCTCAATCGATGCGTTTTTTTCATAACTCAGGGTTGAATATATTTTGGATTTAATCGATGGACTAGTTTTTGAACAATGAAGCGAACAAAATTTTACCAAAAAAATTTTAAATAGTCATATCTCGAGATCAAATCATCGGATTTTGATGATTCTGATCTTCATCCATGGAATTCGCTCCAACTTAGAAATTACCGAATTTTGCAGAAGTAGATCAATGCTGTACTTTCGTATTGTTCAAACTTGAAAGATCCGCGCGGGAAAATTTGAGGCTGGCCTATCATGCTCAGCCGATTTACCCGCTTATTTCGATTCAAGTCATGTTCGACCAGATCATGTTCCCGCGATGAGTATCGGAAAAAAATTCGAACGTGAGAGTCAGTCCGGTCAAAGTCGAAAAACATATCAACGTGTTTTGCCCGAATAGTGGGACCTAGAGGTTTGGAACTTTGGGGAATTCTGTACCTCAGTACACACACTGTAAGATTTCGAAATGCAAAAAAAAAAAAAAAACAACTTCCGGCTCCGGACCCTATATGGCGATCGTGTCGACAGACATCGGACCAAGCACCCGCACATACCATCAGCAGAGGAAATTTACGCAAAGTGTATGTAAACCGCGAAAGGAGGAAAAGTGCGGAAGATAATAACATCGGTCTTTGATCGTCTCACTTGATGACGATATATTCATACTTTTAGTATCACTCGATGACCAATTTAGGTATGTATAAAATCAAAGAATTTCTCAAGAAAATCTTATACATGACGTACCGCAGCAAACTTGAAAGCACATATCCAAAGTGAAAATAGGGATCGTTTTTCTTCCTCTCTGTGTTCTTTTTTTCTATGCCTAATTTCTTCTTTTTGACTATTTTTTTTTGTTTTTTTTTTTTTTGTGTGCTTTGTAGTAGTTTTCTTGCATTGACGTAGGTTTGTATGTATATGAATACGTCTGTATAACTAGAAGCATGCATCGCACGTACATATATACAGATATACACATGTCACGTATGGTAGAAAACGTGGCCACGTGCTACGCACGTGTCGCGTTGGTCCCGCGGTGTTTAAAAATCCGTCAAAACATGGAGAAAACCGGGTAGGACTTTCTCTCAAGAGATATAGTATAATGAGAAGTCTTGAAATGATCGAAATTTTTCATCAGTGTATACCATTGGGAATAATATCTTTCGCTTGAAACGCGTCGTTGATATATCGACTCTGTATATACAGCAGCGTATTTTTTTTCTCTAATCTTATCAATTATTAACCGTTCAGAACGACTCGACTGCTTTTATTGATTACGTCAAACCTGCTTACGAATTAAGTCACGAGCAAATCTGTGTACGTTTGTGTTCGTTCGTATGTAAACCCTAGAGCATTGAACTTGCATTGCCAGATTACAGAAAGCCGATTACTAATACACGCTTCGATGCAATACGTTTTTATTTTATTTTTTTATTGTTTTTTTCTTCTTCGTTTCTACGAGCATTGGGAGAAAATCTTATCATTTTTTTTTTTTTCGAAATATTGCTCTCTGGATCTTCACGCATGTGAACATTAAACCTCTGAAGATCTAGGCTATGGTGGATAATAATATATGCCATATAGGTACTGCGTTTGATCGATAAATTGCAAAATATCTGACAGAGGCACGTTAAGATGTTCTCTCTGCGATATTTTCGGTCATCGTTTTTGAAAGGTTGCTGAGGAGATGTTGAAAACGTATATTATACAAGCGTGAGGCTTTTGAAAAGAGCCTAAAGTTCCGAAGGGCAATTCAAATCAGAATTTTCAAAAGGTAAAGTTCTCTCGGTGAAATTACTAAAAAATCTCAGTAAGATAGGTGAAAGATTAAAGGTCAATCAAGGATTTCGAAATGTAACAACATTGGGAAGTTAAATAAGCGTGCGGTGTCAAGTTTGTTCAGAACTTTTATTCAAACTCACGTGCGGAACTCCAAGCAAATTTTCCCCAAACATTATTTCAAATGAAATATCTCCGAAATCAGGCCCTGGACGTTGTCCAGAAATTTCCAACCATTCTCTCTAACTCTTGCATAGTTTCATCTAAGTATAACGAATGTGTATTCGCGGTTTCCACTTTTCGTCACGAAGTGACCATTCATCTGGTACCGGACAGGATTCTGAACATACGTTAGGCTGTCTGTTAATTTATCCGAAATGAATAAGCGTAGTATTCTGAAAAACGATTGGACCGAAAAATTTGAAACTTTACAGGGATCTAGCTCGTGCCCTGACCCCGTGTAGAAATTTCGATCCGGGCCGTACCAGGCCCAAAGCAGGTTGCCGTATTTGACATCAGGTCCGGATACGGAAATCCTATCAGGCCCTTTTAGTGTTTCGTCACGCTCCCACTGCGAAGGTCCGGACGAGGCAACCTTCCCAGGTCCATTTCAGGTATCCTTCTACTAGCCTTACAAACTTTACGGGCCCTGATCAGGGCCATACGGGTTTTCTATCGAGGTCTTTAATATATATCCGTGAAATCCGAAGGTATAATAATATTCCGGAGCTGATCGAAAAACTGCGAGGCGGAAAGAGAGCAGCTGCTTCCTTCCCAAGGAAAAAAATTACATAGAAAAGAACATCAAATAAACAAATAAATGAAAGAAAATAAACGTGAAAAAGATCAGCCCATCATGGGACGAGTGTAAAGATAATCGGAATGAAAAGTTGAAGTTTCAAAAATTTTTTAAGTTGATAAAAAGATCAAATTCTGAGATGGGTTCGATTGATTATAGAAAATCAACAATTGAAGGAAAAAATCTGAAAAAATTCAGAAGTGCTTTCTTGAGACCGAAGAATCGTATAAAAAATCAGGCAGCGAATCAAAAATGGTAAGATGAAATCATTGGTCGAGTGCACATGGCATGCCCCGTATCTATTCAACCAAGGATATATCATACGCGGCTTTGTAGGTTAGGTGAGGATGTGAAGTAATGTTGTTATTCGATTGGATATTTCATGATTTGCTGTTACATTAGATAAGATCGTTCTCCAAAAACCGTTCAGTATGTCTGAAACAGTTCATCAGAGAACAAGTGAATATATTCTCACTAGCTTACCTTCGGCATCTCGTACAGAGGAATCATTCGAAGAATTGGATGATTTACCTCGCGATTTCATTAAAACGTTCTTCATAGCACGATTTCTTTTTGATCGAACTCGGTTTTGATCTAGTTTTCTTTTCACTGGATCCATTTCAAATTTGTCAACTATAATACTACAAAAAAAAAAAAAAAAAAAAAAAATAGACTAGTACCAGGTACAATGAAAATAGAAGGAATTTTTCCATCATCGTGCGTAACCTGAAGATAGGCACCAGCTGACATACGCAGTATACCTAATAGAAGCGGTACGCATGTATACCCTACTTCAGGCTGAATTCAGTACGCCTGACTATGATTCATATCCGGGCACTCTTAACCGGGCCCCCGTCAGGGCCTTATGGGTACCGTACATAAGGCGTACATCAGGCAAACTTACTTAATAATAAGGGTGACCTACTCGGGCCGTATGAGGCCCCGATCAGGGCCGATATGTGACTCTTCAGTTCAGGCAGTCTGATCAGGACCTGGCGCTAGCCTTTTTTGAAAAAAGGCATAGTAAGGCAATTTCCACACGGGACGATGAAAACTTGCCATGTCCGGTTGATATCGATCGACTGGTTCAGCCTCAACTTTGAAATTGAAAGGAAACACACAAGCCCTACAGTGTCCTGCAAAATGGCTTCATAGAAAAATTTGACTTCACAGGGTTATAACCAGTCTTTTGACAATAAATAATTCCTACATCCAATTAAGATTGACCGACTGGTTCACCGTAAAAAATCCCAAAGTTTGATTGACCGGGACAACCTAGTTGTCCAATCATTCAAATTCACGAATCCATGAACGCATATCTATATTGTACGAGATTTGCTTAGAGGGATACATGTAGGCATTGTTTTTGATTTGTAATAATAATCGGCCTGTTCGCAGACCCATACATACAGATTATTGTTGCACTCGTGCCTCTGCGCTCGTATCTCGGAACGAATAGAAATATTTATCCAGGTTTAGACATAAACGGGGTTAAGCACGTACTTCAGAGATAAATAAAATGTCACCTTCGCCACTACGTGATGGGTGCCTTAACGTCCTTCGCTACACAAGTACAGACACATGTCCATGCGTTATTTCACAGTATAAAGACTACAGGAGCTGTATACAGCGAAACCGCGATCTTTTCAGATCCTGGTAGAGAATAAATTAAACTATTTATGCAATTACACTTATAGAAATGAAAAATCGTATCTAACAGACCGTACGGTTCGCCGGTTTGCGGAAGTAGAACGCGAGTCATTGGCCAGTACCGTTCATTATTGATAGTTATAGTTCGAGTTATAGGGAATCGGAATTAGAGGGACTTAAAATGATCGAGGCTTTACTGTATTTTGATTCATCAGACATATAATCTGCCTCCTAAGCCTGTACTGGTATCAGCCAGTATTTTTATCTCCATTCTGCATTCAAATGCCGCTGGGTGTGAATTTCGCACGTCCGTCAACAAACTGCACCTTTTTATCTCCATTGTCAATATCAACGAATAGAAAACGTGGAAAAAAAAAAAAAAAAAATAGAGAGAAAAAGGTGTGTTAATTGCAAATCAGAAGACATAGATTCGAACACATGAGAAATTCTGGCTCCAATTTCCCCAATTTCTTCCCAAAATTGAAGCCATAAGATAAGAACGTGCGGAAATTTGTTTCCATTCTCTACCTCATCGACCATTACTTCCGGTTGATGTTTTACCTGATGCCATCAGTGTTATTCTTCAGAGTTCCGCACGCACGACCTTCCGGTGTGGATTTGAGGAAAACTTCTGGTTTCTTTAACCCTCCGTGGCCACCATGAATAAATTTTACCCAGACCTCATTTTGGATGAAAAATACTTAGTAAATGCATTAGTTACGATTTTTTTTCAGCGAAAAGGTGCATTTTTCTCACTTATATTTTCCACATAAATCAGTATTCATTCTTACTTCAAAAATGATCTTCTTCACATGTCGAAATGAATAGCTGTTTTCAAACGTGCACTGTGCCACTATTTTTTTCCTAGAAGTACCATATCTGACGAGTATTCCAGTTGAAATATAACTCGAAAATATTAAAAGTTCGGAAAGTTACGACTTTTTGAGTAAAATGGTGTATTTTTTGACATAATTATACCAATTTACAATTTTTTTTGAACGTGTTGTGACTTAATCTTTGACATAACAACTTTTCGAACCTGTTTTAGAATATTCAAAGTTATTTCAGTATTTCCACGATCTCGATCGGACTGATAGTTTTCACAAATCAACCATTCGAAACTTGGCTGGATAAAGTTCACCCAGTGTGACCACTAAGTTATTCTACAGAGGTGTGGCCACGAAGGGTTAATCTCACTAGATTCATATGCATATGTACCATATATGGATTTAGAGGCGAATTCTCCAAAAGGAAATTTTACGAGTTTTGATTTTAGTATAAGACCCGAAGGCCACATGCCGTCTTCATTAATACTCCACTATTAATTTCGCAAGTGAAAATACATAACCGAAAGGGAATAGCGAGCAATTAGGATCACGGTCTCGTAACCGATAAAAATGAATGGGCATACTGGATGAGAAACGATTTGAGGATGTGGGCACGGGCAAGGCGGTTTATTCCTATCCAAAGTAATAGTTGCCAGTATAATTTCTATATGAGTAAACGTGTGTACCGTATATGAGCTCAGTTGTTAGCAAATGTATAAAACTTCGTACTAATTATATACGTTACATCCGCGGCTTGGTTTAACATTCGCAAAACGGTGTATACGGACCGGAATGATCTGTGGCTTGAAATCGGCATTATGTCTGCACGCGTCATATCTCGCCAGTTCATACCAAATTCATTACGAAAATGATTAGAGTAGATCGTATGGATGATTCAAGTTCCGAAAGTTCGTTGGAATGGAAATTTGGAAAATTAGGGTCCACCGCGGCACGTTTGTTCATCCACTAAATCTATACGATTTATAACAGATTTTTGATGTGTCGAAAATCGAAGGTCAGTTATCAAAAGTTCAAAATTCACAGATTTTGGACGATCAAATACGCGCAATATGAAATTTTTTTGTTACTTTCGTTCAAATGAATGTTCGGAACTTCATCAGGCTCATAGCAAATTTCGATCTTAATATCCCGACTCATAGATGGCTATGTATATAAGGCACGTTAATTTCCGACGCTTCTTCAAAACGCAATCTAGCCTTTGAATGTATCTTTGATTCATTACTTCCTGGAATACCACATTATCGGTCCAAAGAAATACTCGACACATGAACGTGAATGTTATACGAGTCCTAATTGATCAGAGACAAGGTGGAAATTTTTGGAGGAAATTGACTCACGCCACTTCATTGCTGATGATCTTTCACACAGTCGCTCAACGTACCGTTCTTCTACTTCTTCTCCTTCTTCTTCTTCTTCTGGAAGATTGAAATTACACCTTAACTCATCCTCACGCACATACAAACATAAACTCACACACGGGCGTAACAATTGTGAGAAAATTAGAAATAGCCGAGGACGAAAGGTCGGTGTAACTTAACACGCGATATTCCGGATCTTGTTGAGTGACTAGATCAACTTATTGCAACCAGCATGTATACCATCTTCGAGAACATCCGAGTCTGAAAGGTCCGCCTGCTAGTTACCAGGGCATGAAAAATGTCTGCGAAATCATGGGAGAACGTTTGCCGGTCTTTATGGGGACGTAAGAGTAAAACATAAGATCTTCTTGAGTTTGTACAGTAAGATGAGTGTCCCAATTACGGACGCTTCGAAAGCAATTATAGGTAATGTTGAGACTTATATTTTCTTAAATTTTATATCGATGCAGAGAATTCTGAAGGATTTCGTTACGCAAATCAGTTTCTAGAGACTCAGAGAATACCAATTTATTTTTTCATAATTTGAGATCTCACGTATAAAAAGGCATATCATTGAAAAATGTCGATCATTGGGACAGTGTCAGTAATTGGGACGCTGAGGTACTTCAATTATAGTGGAGTGGGATTGAAATTCCGAAATTCAAAAGCTGCGACAGGTCAAAATTCCGAATTTTTCTACTACCGACTCAGAGTTTCCGGAAAGATTATTTCCCCAAAAGTCTCCGAATGGAAAAACACCGAAGGTTCAAAATTCTGAATCTCGGAATTCGCTTGTGCAACGTCGTTTCTTTGACAGCTCCCCTTAAATTTGCGAATTTTTGGACTTTCTGAATTTTTAGCTTACGGATCTTTGAGCTGTCTGCATTTCGACCTTTCGAAATTCGGAAGTTCTGAACTCTAACGATTCTAGAAACTCAGAATCGCGTCTTAAATAAATTCGGAATTTTCGTGATTCGGAACTTGAATCCCAGCCCCCCATATATTATAAGTTATAGTCGCGCCTCGAGGTGTACGTAAAGCGAGAAACGGGAATATCGCCGGTACTCGTTGACGAGGTTGCGGTGAACCGGTATGGAATTATTATTGACCTGGTAGTGGCCGCACTGGTCACTCGAACTGCCCACTCCAGGCCATATCGACTGGCTCACCGTTTACCTACGCTCTTATAAACTGCATGTACACGCGAATACGAATCAATGATAACATAATTATAAGAATCTGCGTACCCAGAATATATACTATACGACCATCCGACAAACACCTATAACGGTATAGGAAAATTCCCATACCTTATTACGTTAATGAAATGATCATTCTTTTTCAATATAATTATATTGTTTATATACATATATATAGATGAAACCGGCTTACCCTTGCATCGAACATTTCGGCGGGCATGCGACTAGCTGTTACTCCGTTCATCTTTCGCTCTTATATCATTCAATCCTTTTCCAAGTGAACAAACACCTCCGAACCACATAAGAAACTAACAACAGCTAATGTCGTTAGTTCGAATCACCGCTAATCACTGTTACGATTAAAAATAATCGTTCTTTGATTTTTTATTATTTTTTTGTTTGTTAAACACACTGGGTCGTTCGAGTTTCGGTTAAACAATCGACGATTTGTACAAAAGCGATTTCCAAATATTATTTTGAATTTAAAAAATCACCAAAATTCTTCCTCACATAGATTTAAGGTATATATACCTATAAGCTGGGTATTTCTTGGATGAACTATCGAACCGTTATAGTTATAGGCGAAGCTGGTTTATGTATACGGGGGAAACTTGATGACCGACGGTGAGAATATCAGTTATTATTAAAATCCACAGTGATTATAATAACAGGATATAACCCCGGAATTAACGAACCACACAATTGCATTATATCCCTCTCGATCGTTGTACCTTTACAGCTTATACCTATGTTATATTATAACTTTTAGTATGTTGCGGTCGCGACGAGTCTACGTAGAATGAAAATATCCCCGAATCTTATCGACGCACATAGGTAAGGATCATTTACAATCTTGAAATCGATTCAAAGTGTTGAGTATAATTCGTTCAAACCTCGCGAAATAATTAGATATTATTGTATCTGATATACCGCGTGCTTTGAGCATATGATGTATTCATGTATATTATCAAGTTCACTCGATCGCTTGCCTCTTATTTAATTTCCGACCAATCGAATTTCCTGTTTATATTTATTCGTATACGGGACAAGTTCGAGTTTGCGTATATATATAGTTTTCTTTACTCCTTTTTGTACTCCGTTATACCGCGAATATATCAGTTTAAGAACGAACCTCGATTAAGAATGGTTTGGTTCTGTCTTGCCGTATAACATGCCGCATCGGTACGCGATTTGAAACTCAAAGCTTCACTCTTATACGATTCTCATTGCGCATGCGTACTTTTTTTTTCTTTTCTTTTTTTTTTCTTTCTTTTTTTCTTATTAATATTCTTATTATTATTATTATTATTATTATTATTATTCGTTTTCTTCTCTATACCGCGTTTCAAACACGTGGTATATACGGTTATCTCGAAACTGTACCATATATATACCACCAACCGCACCGTGCACACGGATATGACGTTCAGCTTTTATATATACTCAAGTTTATCAAACTATTTTAATCTTCTATTCGTTCGATTCATGGTTTGAAATTGTTCCATATGATTTTCAATTGTTCGGAGGCGGAAAACAAAAAACAAACGAATACCGAATCGAGATAAAGTGACAGTTGAATTTCACTTTTCAAACGATCAATATTCTAAAGAAACGGCGATCGTTTAATAACACAAAAAAAAAAAAAGAATGAAGAAAAGGTGCGATGGAATAATATTGAAAAAAAATAATAAAACGAATTGAGTTAATTCAGACTCGTTTTGTAACTTTTTGAATCAAACGACCAGTTTAATGAGTGAAAGAAAATAACCAACAAAAAATGGAGAGAAAAAAAAAATTAAATAAAAAACAAAACAAACAAAAAATGCACAGTGACGTTCGGACGTTCGGGAAACCACGTGGTTCATAAACAGAATTCAGACTGCCCGCGACCGACGCTCATGCGAAGCGGAGTTGAGGCGCACCGCGTCGCGACTGGCGCGGGTAAAAAACGATACGATGACCTCATCACTAGCTATGTTCTCTCGAGGCGGGTATATACTAACCGTACTAAAAACGTCGGTATATGACCATCGCTGTTGCCGTTGCCGTCGCCATCGGCAGAGCGTAATCCCGGCACTCTATAATCCTACTTTGCGTGCGTACCGTACGTACCTCAAACATATAGGTATACGTATACGCTCGACGCGTGAACATATACGATAGATATATCCGTATAGATATAGATATAGGTATACTTTATACATGGGACTGGCCTGCATGAGGCCCCGGAGGCATTTCGTCTATCGTTATAGTCATATATACCTAGTATATGCGACTCGTTTCACTTTTGACAACGACTACGAGTCTTTGGAGTGATGCAAGTTTGCCGGCGCCGCGGCTATTAGTCTGACCATATCCCATAATGTCTTCGTTCACGTGCGTAATATATTGTATATGTATATTATGTGCATCTGTGTTACGGTTGATTTAAAATCTCAGGTTTTAAGGTACGCCGCGTCGATTGACCGTAGGGAAAGTAAAGCGAAGGGTAAATACGGATCGAAAGTCAAGGGCCGGTTTTCCTAATCGCGTAGGTAGGTACCTACGCTTGTTCTACGGGGGACGTTGCAGACGCAACGTTACCGGAGCAAGGGACGGCCTCGTCAGACCCTCTCCTGCTATTTTATACGGCTTTCCTATGTCTTACCGTGAGCAGCGGTTGTCTATCAGGTATAATTACTTGGCTAGGAAATCTCTGATACGGGCCACACGAACGACCTTAGAACGATACCAGCTACATTTATTCTTCTTACAATTAGTATAAGTTTGTGCCGGCTGCAGCCTGGACGTCCTGCCTCGTTGGGGAGCGGGATTGAAATTCCAAATTTCGAAAGCTGCGAAGGGGCAAAATTCCGAGTTTTTATCCTACTATACTAGCTCAGAGTTTTTAGGAAGATAATTATATCCCCGAAAGTCTACTTAGCCAATTTGAAAAACTCCGAAGGTTCAAAATTCCGAAAGCTATAAAGATCCGAAAGGCGAAAACTCCGAATCTCAGAATTTGCTTATACGCAACGATTGTTTATCCGACAGCTTTGTCATGAGCTTCCCGTGAATTTGCGGATTTATGGACTTTCTGAGTTTTTAACTTTCGGATCTTTGGGCCGCGTCTGCATTTTGACCTTTCAGAATTTTCAACTTTTGAACTCTAACGTTTAAAACTAGAAACTCAGAATTTTGTCTCAGATAAATTGGAAATTTTGACCATTTGGAACTTTCGGAATTCGGAACTTCAATCCTGACCCCTCGTTGGGATCACCGTAGATTATCATTATAATCCGCATCTCACGTAGTGCAATTTAATTTGTACCTTATTTTCTCTTATCGATTATATTTCGTTAGACGACAATCGTCGCGTGTTAGAATCTGTACACCAATATTGCTGACGGCGCATCGTCTTACGATGAAAGCAAACGCGGAAATAGAACAATGATAAATTGATAACGATATAAATTGAGTATCCCGTTGATCTACAGAACGTTGATCTTAAAATAGCATCGGCTGGACACAGGAAAAAAAGGAAAGAAAAAAATCCTAACGAAAAGCAAGACATAGATAGGAAAAAATCAGCTCGATCATCATCGCTTCGTACGTTATAGGTACATGGTATACATTATAGTTCGAAGATTCGACGATATACGTACTTAGATCGAACTTTGTGCGAGACTCCGTCACACCTCTGTTTTAACGATTAGTCCACCGATATTTTAGAAGCCTTGTTGTATAGCCACAGCTCATGTCACGCGAGAGCACGAAGGTGGAACAATTACTAGATTGTGATAAAGCGCGAGTTGTGTATGTCTAACATACATACATACATACGTATATAATATATATATGTATATACATACCTGCGCATACATAATACTTCGAATTAGATAATATATTATACCTAGACGTTTCGCATGGCGGGATAAAGAATTATCTTTCCAGTTCCATAACTAACGCTGCAGGCGGGTTGGTGATAATGTTTCTTATTCTGCATATAGCGATGTTATACAGCTAGTATCCACTATCCACTCAACTTCTGTCTCGTCGTCGACCTTTGCCGAGCTAATATATCATATAACAGCCAACCGGGGCTTGGATTCTCAGCCAAAGTATTATAAAAGCATTGCCAACAAGGCAAGAAAGGTCACGTCCCAAAGGATAAGCTTCGAAAAGAAAGAAAAATAAATAAACAATATACATATACCTACATTTACATTTACGTGAATACACAAACCTGTGCTCGAATAATAAATTAAAATAAAAATGTCTCGGTAGGTAAATAAGATATTTACCTAGCTGTTATACCTAATTCACAAAAATACAAAAAGTTATTGTAAACGTATATAGATGGGTATGTACGCATATAGTGATGAAAAACGCACGCATATTGAGAGGAAGAAGTCGTTGAATCAAACAAATGTGCGTTCACGGGCGAATTAACTGGAGATTTGTTCTTTCAAAAAAATATTCTACTATATCCACAATTTTATTCTTGAAATAACTAAATATTCATTTGAAAGACCGTGAAAGCACATTTCTTTGATTCAACGACTTTTTTCTCTCAGTGATATATATTCAAACATCGCTAATTCTACAGATTACGATATACTATTCAATAGAATTATGTAAATATTTATTTCAATAAAAGCTCTCTTCGCGCACCCATGCCCCCATTATTATACCGATGTTCATTTTGATTTACCCTATACTGACATGCTTTATTTAATCGATCTGATAAGGCAGGGAAAAAGTTTCAGTACCTTGACACACTTGAAATCGATACATATGCAGATCGCACGTAATTTTTTTATCGCAAAATTTATTGTACAACATCAAAAATATACAAAATCGCAAAGAGTTTTGCCTCTGTTCGGAATATTACTCAATGACGTCATGACGCTGTATTTTCAGACATGATATCTTGTGAAGTTCGAATTCAAATATCGAATGTTCGAAGAAAAAACGTTCCAGATATCGCACCAACCAATACGACCAATTCAAAAAACATAAATAATGAAGAATGCGGTTATTTAAATTATTATCCAGAAATTGACGATTATTGAAGATGCGATAGAGTATAATAACTTAATAAACTCAAGCCAACTGTTAAGAATATAGCTTTTCTTTCTCGAGCACACCGTTGACGAGCACACGAACCGTCATGGAACACTACAATGCATAATGAATACAAAATTCGAATATCCTCGATATTCTAGTCGAATAACAACCATTACAGGCGTTAAACATGATTTAAATGCGTCGAAGCAAAACCACCATTCGTAAATCTGGCGCTCAAAGGAGAATGACAGATCGTCTATGTTCTGATTGGCGAGCAGTCAGCCAATCCTCGAACGCCTAGCAAATACACAAATTACAAAACCAAACGATTGTTGCACACGTGCGTACTTGTCGCAAAGTGCATTTTGCACTCGCCCTAAGCTATCCGAATGTCAAAAGTCATTCATCCAAACACGCGAAACAGATTCAATGTCATAACACAAGTACAATTTATACCAATTTACGGTAACTAGATAAAACTCTACATAAACTTCGCTTAGCCGCACGTACGTACGTAAATTGTTAGTATCAGAAATAAGAGGTTAGGTTATGTTAGGTTAGGTTGACCGAACTTGGCGTTGCACAGCCGACATACCTTCAATCGCAAAACGGTAATCCCTATTTTGAGCTTCGAAACAACCCGATTTTCATGTTATTTACTTACAAAATGCATTCTCGGTCTCGTTACCTTTAATCCTCAAAAATACATTCTTACTGGTCACGTGATCGACCTAAGTATATTGCTCCGAATATGATTGGTAATATGATTTGATTTCTTACCAATTTTTAGTTGTTAATTAATTGCTAGTTGATCCTTAGATCTTGATCAATTAAGAAAAAATTGAATATACGATTCCAGTTCACGAGGATGGAGCTCGAAATATCAATACAACAAAACCGCGTGCATAAAATTCTCTAGAAAGAACTAAAGTATTGTAAAAACAGCAAATTTCGCTTCTTAATTTTTGAAAAAGTCTGTAATTCGTACCTTAAGATTTTCATGACGTCTAAATCCTGAATTAGAGGATTTCATCAAGAATATTTTGTTGCTTTACCATCACGAATTTCAATCGCATTCCAGTTCAGCAATATCAACAGTATCAGTCCCTCTTTAAAAATGGATTCAGAACAATCTGGCGACGGTGAACAAGTACCAGATCCGACAATAAAGATCAAAGTAGAACCAGGTACCTCAACTTCTCTGCCTTCGACAAGCATAAAAACAGAACCTGTATTCCCGGCGTCAACGACGAGGCTAACTTCGTTCAGAGTACCGAGAGACTTGACTTTAGGCGGACACGTCAAGCTCGAAAAGCCCAAGAAGCTTTACACTCCAAATTTAAACGTACAACGAAATAAAACTAAGGAGTAAGAATCAGCAATTTTTATTAAACAAAAGCCACGAATGAAACAAAGACCTGAATCAACTCAATGAATAGTTCCAGCCAAGCTGGGTAAACCGTATTAACATCGGAGCTTGTAAGCTCAAGTTATTACCCCGAAAAGTAGATATGTTGCTCAGAAACGAGTCCGAATCCACTTCGTTCTTTGTCAATGTATTTATTGTATGTTTGATCACTCTTTTGTGACTGAAAACCATTATACTGTAATCAAATGCTCATCATTTTGAATTTTGATCAATTTCTGGAATATTTGTTGTCCTCGATTAACAATAACGTTTGAATTTTACTGTTCCCATGAGCTGCAACTAAATTTAAAAAAAATGCAGCTGAGACCTCAGATTTCTGATTCAATTCTAAACACTGCCCCTGAGTCTTAGATCTTGCAGACTTGAATAACATTCTGACTTTTGACTTTTCACCCTCTGCAGTTGGTTTCTATTTTCGTTTGTAGTGCCGCTTCGAAACATATAACATTTGGCATACTTCTTTTATCACACCTATGCTGGTGACTAACTTTACACTTACAATTTGATGTTCGAAGTTTTAGCTTCGGTAATAAATTACACTACGATGATGAGGCTGAAACTAGCGGCCAGAGCTAGCGGCCAGACGTATCAAAAGTGATAATATGGCAGGAAAAATTAACAGTCAAATTTTTCATCGAATCCTGTGAAAGGCCAACACTCTCATCAAATTGAATGCAAACAACTATAGCATATTGTTAACTTTTAGAGATTTTCACTATGTTCGGCCGCTAGCTCTGGCCGCTAGTTTCAGCCTCATCACTACGATGTGCAATGATGTCTCAATCAACGGTTTGGAAAAAATTATCACTGCTGTATTTGTGCTTTGAACAAATCCAACTTGTTTTTATGATTGTATGTTATATCAAAACCGATCACAACTTTCAGCCGAATATGATTTAAAAGATTGATAAATTTTTTTCTGTACATTTTACTTGTGATACAGTGTAACTTCCACAATGATGATGTTAAAGAATCCCAGATAATTCAAATGGGAAGATTGGAAGGCTTAGAATAGAAGCAGGACTCAGAATTGCCGCAGCAACTTGCAATTTTGGCACAATTTTTATCTATTTCTTTGGAGACATTTTGTCCCACATGGGCATTAAAATATCTAGAAAAAGAAAAAGAATCATAATTCATAGCTAGAAACGGAACATGTTCGTTAAAACCAAGAAAACTGGAACCGGAGTTTGATAAAAAAACACAATTAATCGTTTTCCCTTATGATGTCATTATCTCTTATAAAGTATGAAGAGTTTCGAACTAAATTGCTACATCTTCATAATGACGTTAACACTTGGAATTGTAGAATGGAAGGAAAGGGCTTAAACAATGCAGTCGAGTCAATTAAGTAGGATGCCTAGTAGGGTTTAAACACATTCACACTTACAAACATGTTTGCTAAATTGCTACATATTATTGCACATTTTCTTGGAAAATCTGTCTACGTAGTTTGAATGTCAAAAGGTCAGCAAAGTCATCTTTTCCACATCTGTTTGTATTTCTCTGAACTACCGTTCTTGATTTAGGTCCTTGTGAATTCCATCCGTTGTTGCAATTTGGAAATTAATCGATAAAAATTACTAACTTTGCTGAATATTTGTATTATGTTTAAGTGACCATACTCCGGCAAAAAATAATTCAAGAAGTTCCAAAGAAAGAGGTCGCGGTAGAGGCCAAGGCTCCAGAGGTCGAGGAAGGGGAAAGACTTCGGATAATATTATCCAGGTTGTTAATTTTGTATTTTTACAATAGCTGTTATTTTTTTCTATAAATCCATCGCTCGCTTTACATAGAATAAAGGAATACCATGTTTCGTATAATTTTTTTATCGTCCTGTACACAGACCGACGGTGTTTTTTCAAGCGGTATAGCCGACTCGTCGAGAACTGGTAGAAAGTCTAGAATTGCCAGAGAAGCTGGTACTCGTAGCAGCGATAGAACGAGCAGTTCTGCTCTAGAGAAACAGAAATTAAATTTGAATCACAAAATCGACAAAGCCGAAGAGGAAGAAAAATTGAAAAACCTACTGAGGGATGATTTCATCGAAAATGGGGCTGTACCGGACATGGAAAACGCACCAGTTATGCTGCCCATGGCTGATGAAGGCAAATTTTAAACTCAACCACATTACATAGGATAAAGAAATGATTTTCTTATTTAACACTTATTCGTTGACCTTTTTAGCAAGACTTTATAAGGAGGAATTGAAGGAAGAGCCTGTAGTACCTAAGGTGGATGGTTCAGAAGATGTGAAGCCAGTTATACTAGAAAATGGAAAAGGTGCATGACTCGAGATTGTTTTCAAACGATCCAAAAACTTGGATCGCATTATTTGAAATTTCATTGAATTCATAAACTGCTAGCTATGGTAGAAAATTCGTGAAAAATTGCAAAATATTTAATACAAAAACGTTTCAATTCCGCTGATCTTTTGAAAGAGAAGTATAATATTTCTCTAATACAATTAGCTTGGAGAATTGAAGTGATAAACTGAATGATAATTTTATTCTGCTGTTGCCATTCGAAATTAAATCAATTTTTTGATTGGAAATGATCTTTTTGTTCTAGTTGCCGATGAAAACGGCAGAGTGAAAGCGCCTCTTTTGAAAAAACCAGCAAA
Source organism: Ametastegia equiseti (assembly GCA_963989295.1). Classification (NCBI taxonomy): domain Eukaryota; kingdom Metazoa; phylum Arthropoda; class Insecta; order Hymenoptera; family Tenthredinidae; genus Ametastegia; species Ametastegia equiseti. The sequence goes on along the minus strand of OZ022390.1, from coordinate 8,693,126 downwards.
AGATGAAAAGAAACTTATCACCATTCCACAAATTGTCGGAAACGAAACAAATAGCTACATTTTGATACAGGTATCTATCGAAATATGAACAAAATATCAAAGTATAAACGGATTTCAAGTGAGTCCTGTTATGTATGAATACAGCGCATTATGTTTTTAGTTTCCCGACTGTTTGCCTGGACTTAGAACTGACAATGAGATGGCGGATCCAAAATCTAAAAAGGCATCTGATTCAAGTACAGATGATCATAGTGATAATAGTCCCAAGACTGAATATTGTACGTTGAACAGCTTGAAGGAAGGGATGTTAGGAAAATTGCAGATACTTAAATCTGGTCAGGCGAGACTCGTCCTAGGAGATAACAAACTGGTTATGGATGTTGGTTCGCACGTCAGTTTCAGACAAGTAAGTCTGAATACGAGAAAGAAAAATACGTTACTATATTTATCTAAATGCTTATCAATGTTAATTCTTCTTTTTTTTACTTCCAGGATTTGATCGCTACCAAATTGGACCTGGAAAAACTCTCCGGTGAACTTATAAACCTTGGCTCTGTTGGCAGTACTTTCATTTGTTCACCAGATTGGGAATCGATGTTATCTAATCTATGAACTTACTTGAGGATTAACAAATAAATCTATTCATAATTTATTACTCTAATATTTAGGATTTTTCGATTCCTTAACTGAACTACATTCTCATTCAGGTAGAAACAATCCTACCTTATTTATCATAAATTTTTATCACTAGTTAATCGATGATTTAAAATACCAACCGACCTACCAAAACCATGAATATCAAGTTAATTTAATAGTATCTAAATCATATGCCTGTATAGTGTTTGTAGAACAGTTTTGGGTAGAAATACAGACGTAGGTAAATTGGAATGAGGAATTAATGTGATAACTTACGTCCACACGATATTTCTTTAATATATAAACAAGTGACTCATACAGTTTCATATGTATTTGTTTTTCTTTTTCTTTTTTTAATTCTTTCTTTTAGTTATATCCGTTCACATGTCAACTTAATTTACAAATAAATTGATTATTTTTCACACTGCACGAACACCGTTTGCAATCCCAAAATGAAAAATAAAGTACACCTCTCTTCTTGCTTTCAAGTTCCGAATGCTAGAAAATGATTACAAAGCTTAGCTTCTTAGCTTTAGTTAAGTTATTGTAAAATACAATCAAATAATGTATGTAATGTGTTTGTTATTTTCGTTTTTTTTTTTTTTTTTTGTTTTTTTTTAACGTTACATGGAAATTCTCCATTGCTCTTCCATCACTAATATCAGAGAAGCTGTTTAATGAAATGAAAATTAATCAACTGCGAAGAGTTGTGTCCTTCACTGTCAGTTATTGTTCAGCAGTTGTAATTATTTGGCAAAAATAAGATCGTTGATAAAACATAGTAGGTAGATCTTTGAATTTAAGAGACAAACTTCTCTGATATTAATATTAATTGATGATTAGATAAAACCCGTTCTAGTCACTTTGTTCAATACTATGCCCTTTCTTCATTGACTTTAATGCTTTTTCACGAAGTTTCTTCTCCAATTCTTCTGTATTACCTTCACTTGCGTCAGACTCCTCGGACTCTACGGCCTTCTTCTTTTTGTGCTTTCGATGTTTCTTGTGCTTCTTGTGTTTCTTGTGCTTTTTATCCTTCTTCTTCTTCTTTTCTTCAACTTCGCTGTCCTGTTTTCGTGAAAAAAAATAAAGAACAGTATTTTATTAAAATTCAAGATCTTCAATTCCATCAGCAGATACACGCGTTAGGTAGAAAATACGATATTCGAACTATCAAATTGTAATTACAATTTCGACGGATACAATTGTTCCATTTGACTAAACAAAGACTACTTCTCAATCACAATTGAACGCACGAAAATCTCGATAAATCGAAATTCAATCTAGGTAATTTTCGGTGAAACCAAGATTGACGAGATAAATGAAATGATTTTTTTTTGGCTTACCTCAGATTCGCTCGTACTAGTCTTAGTCTTCTTTTTGCGTTTTTTCTTCACTTTTTCGTCATCGCTGCTGTCCTCAACTTTCTTTTTCTTCTTGCTTTCTCGTTCAGCAATTTCTTCATCGTCAGAGCTGGAGTCCCTCTTGGCTTTTTTTGACTTGGATCTTCCCTCGTCGTCGCTGGTTGATTCTTTCCTTGATTTTCTACTCTTTGATTTCGCATCCTCCGACGAACTGTCTCTGCGCTTTCTAGACTTTTTAGGTTCGTCTTCTGAGCTTGAATCCTTTTTAGATTTCCTTGATTTCACTTTATCATCTTCCAGCTTTGCGATTTTCTTCGATTTCACTTCATCTTCCTCCGATGTCGAGTCTTTTCTCGATTTTTTCACTTTCCTCAAGTCTTCCTCAGCCTCCCTCTTCGACCGTTTTCTCAATTCCACATCTCCGCTGGTGTCACGCTTCCTGTTATCCCTTCTGTCTTTACTGCGATCATCCAGTACTTCTGCGTAACAAAGATGCAGGCGAAAATTAACATGCGTAACAATCTTACCAGTAATTTCTTTCTGCATGAATGTAGAAATGACCATAGAAGATTATGAGCTTGCATTAGAATTCTATTTTTATTCCAGAGCAAAGTGATCTAAGTGCCAAAAAATTCGAAATTGTTTTTTTTTTTTTTTCTCATGCTAAGTGGTCGAACTTGAGTTACTATACAGTTTCTGGCATTTTCGAACAAATTTGTTGTTTGATACTTAGATTACTTTGCCCCAGAACGCTTAAACTTTGAATCGAGTATAGAATCCCGTATAGTAAATTTGGTTTCAAGTCCACCTGACGAATGACAATGATTACTCACCAGGTCTTCCAGAGTCTCTAGTTTTCTTAGATTTATCCAAGTGCTTTTTCTCATCTTCAGATTCGGAACTAGATTCAACTTTACTTCTATCTGATTTGTCGTCGTCTGTAGATTCCTTGCGAGATTTTCGCGACTTCTCTATCATCTTGTGTTTTTTTTTGCCTGAAAATTATATCGCAATGTTAGATGGATATTCATGAATTACAATTTAAGTCTTATGTACTTCGTTTTCATTGCAGAACAAATAGTTTTTTGTTTCTAGAGATCTTTAAAGTAACTGTAATCATTCATATTATTGTTAGTCTCACTTTCACCGTCGCTGATTTCAGAGTCCGAAGATTCTTCCCTTCTATCTCGTTTTATCCTCTTGTTCACTTCTTCGGATGATTTTTTCTTCAACGATGTAAGGTCGATCAGTTTGTGAGTTAGTTTCTTGTCTTCGGCTGTAATCTTGGGCAATTTTATCGGTCTCTCTTCTTTTTTCAGCAAGAAAACATCACTGGAGGATAGCGTGGTCTCTATGGACTTGGGAGACTCGTCCTTAGTGTCTCTAAAATAATGATTTTTCATTAATTGATTATTCGTTTGTTTGATTAAGTTAATTTAATTGAATTTCTACAGATTATATCGAATATTCGACCCTACCTCGAAGGAGTCTGCTTGATTCTCGCAGCGGCGATGATATCTTCAGTTTTTTTGAACGGTGACGGTGTGCGGGATAAACTCTTTGAGAACTACGATAAGAATGAAAGAATTTGATTTCAATATTAGGTAAATTATCATTTGTCAAAAGTGATACAGTATCATTTTTCTTTGAGCAACTTTAATCGCACTAACTCGAACATGGAGAATAACTAATGCAATTTACCCTGTGCCTGGTAACAGGAAGTATAGCAGATGAAGTCTTCTTCGGTGAAACACTGGCTTCTGCTTTTTTTGGAACAACAGTTTCAATTTTCTTGACTTCTTTTTCTGGACGAATGATAACATCATCCTTAGCCGCTCTTTCCTTTTCTTTCTTCTTGTTATCTTCTAGGATTTCTCGATCTTTGACTTCTTGGGGAGGCTTGATTTCCGGTAGTTTTCTGCGATTCAAATTTTTTAATATTTTCATGTGTTTAGAATAACTTGTAGACTACTACAGTGACTAACTTTCAAAATTAGCACAGATTACCTAGGCCAAAAGACTAAGACACACTACACGCTTTGGACGACAAGTTGAGAAATTTTAGCATCGTTTTGGAAGGAAAACAGCATTTTAAGTTGAGCGAGGATTATTTTTCTTTTATCCCCTACATAGATAGTTTCCAGCATAGGATTGTTAGAGATTGTTCAGAGTTCAGTATAAGCAAATGAGTTGTAGCAAAGAGCAGAGAAAAAAAATTAATATGGATAGATTTATGCTGAAATAGCTGAAATCCAATTACGTATATTTCAATTTAATTCTTGAAAATGTGTTTTCTTTTACATACTACCTCGAATGTATAGAATATCATGAAAATAAGCAGATTAAAACCATAAATTTGTTATCCCGTGAAAATCTTACGAGAAGACTCTATACTCAAAGTCTGAATTTCGTATTTTCGATTTGAAATTCAAGCTTCATCTGAATTGTTTTAGTACTCGTCGAAAGTAACGTTATCTCACATTGAAATTGAAAATTGTGACGAATAAAGAGTTTGAAAATGCTCCTCGCATCTCAATCATGCTTTCAGGAGATCCGTGTGATAGAGAAGTTTTGAGAACTAAAGACCAACATATTTAGACTTCTTGTTCTCTCAGAATAATTAAAAATCGACCTTTTTATGCCATTCGGTTTACTCAAATTGACGAAAAAAATAATGTTTGCTTATTATTTGGGAAACAATCTAAATCTAATGATAAAACATCTTAATGTTAGTGTCCGGACCCATTTGGAAAACATTGATGTGTTGTAATTATGATCGAGACAAAAGGACCATTTCCATTTCACTATTTTTCAGTAAATAATGTTGAACAACTAACACATGTGTCGAAATTTAAGTTTCTAATGTAGAGTTTTGAACACCACGTATATGTTTCAGACCGAATTTCAGACACAAAGAAAGGAGGAGAATACAAAATTTCTACTTTGAAAGTTCTCTCTGATTCAGTTGACACCTAGCGTCACATTTCCTTAGGAAAATGTATTTCATATCACATAGCTGTACATACATACGTAGAAAAGAGAAGAGAAGATGCCAATTGGGCAAACGAGCAATAAACAGTTGCAAATAAGACTTTGTATAGACAAAGTCTTGCACAACGCGTCACTCACCTTGTCGATTGTTCCTCATCGCTAGAGGAACTACTCTCTGTGCTTTGTGAGCTACTTGATTTAGACCGTCCGTTTCTTAGCGTTTTCAATGGTCTTCTATCCTCTGGTCTTTTGACGATTTCATCTACCGTCGGCTTCTTTTCCTTTGGTTTTTCCTTCAATTCCTTGTCCGGCGATCTCTTGTAATCTTTAGAACGATCCAACGAGGACTTGGGCTCTTTTGATCTGGCCCTTGATCTATCGGGAGACGCCTTACGGGACTCCTTTGGATCTTTGGATCTTTCTCGTCTACTAGATCTGTCGCGAGAGGAGGATCTATCGTACCTGTTAGATCGGTCCCTGCGCTCCGGCGACCTTCTCCCATCTCGACGATCGACAGATCTGCGACGATCGTGTCTTTCTGACGATCTTCGTCTACGGTCGGGCGAAGATCTCCATCTGCGACGGTCTCCTGGGCTCGGTGAACGCCTGCGGTCGTACCTTGCTGGGCTACGACGCGGTGGGCTCCTAGATTCAGAAAGGATAATCGAGGATGATTTATTTGCAGAAGCAAACGAGAAGAGAGAATTCCTCGAACATGAATGATCAAACTGGCAACCGAATTTTGAATCAACGAAGTTGAGCGTAAAGCAGTCCTAATTCATTTGAAATGGAAGAATTTTCTAATTTCATTAATTTCCAAACATACCAATAAACATATCAATTCAAAGAAAATAAGGTAACTTCAGGATTAGCCCAAGGTTTTTAGATATTTTTGAAAATTGTACAAGCTGTAGGTGAAAATTACGAAATTCAAGTATATGAGCCCGAATTCCCTGACATTTTCCGATTTTTCCAGATTTCCCTGACAGTTGAACACCCTGATAATAATGAAATGGGTGACGACAACTTGCTGGAGAAAATAAAACAGGATAGCATGAGCGGCTGAGTTTGAACAAAAGGAATTGATCAAGCGATTGTTCGAATTGATTTGCTATTTTCAATGTTTTACCTCCGCCGGCTGGGAGCTCTGCGTACAGATGGTGGCCGCATTCCTCGTCCCCCGCTGTATCGATCGACTCGATCTCTCTCCCTGTCCCTTTCGCGGTCTCGATCTCTCCTCCGATCTCGTTCTTTTTCGAAAGATGATCGCCTGAAATCGTAAGGAATTAGAAATTAGTGTGATTATCCATCTGGCGCCATCCGTAAGTTTAAAATCAGATGGCAAACTTTGGAGCTGCAGAAGAAGTCCGAAAAAGATTGTGGAAAATAATTTGATACAGTATTTTATTTGAAGCAGAGGAGAGAAGCTCTTTGAAGCTCTTCGGGGTTTAAATATTCTGACGAATTTTTTTCCAGTTTCAAGAAAAAAATACTAGCTTCAATTCGGTTTGATGAACGTTTGTTAACAATATTTTCTTGATTTTTTTTTCTGGAAGTGATTCAACATTGTGGAGAAACGTCGATTTTCAGGAAATTTTGCCCAACTAAAGAACTACTGACAATAAGTTTACAAAAAGGATCGAGAGTACAAAAGCTTGTAGTTCGCGACTTGGAATTTATGTCGATATTTCGAGAATTCTTGGGCGTATGTAATTCATTTTTTTGGACACTTTCAAAGGAAAAATACATTTTTGCAGTCAGACGCTTAAACCAGGTGACTTTTAACTTTTTCTTGCGACTTTCTCGAACAATAAGAACAAAAAGCGAAGTTCAGGTGGATCAGGAATAACAGAATCAAAATTTTTTACCTTGTGCACATTTTGATAAAGTTAAATTTTCTACCAAAATTTTCTTTTCAATCAATAGATGGTAGAAAAAAGTTCCAAAACCCGAATGGAATTTTCATTTTGCAATTCAAAAATACTTTGGAAGCACCTAGTTTTCTGTCTGATCATATCGCAAAAATTTCTACATCGTGAAACAATACAAGAAAAAAAAAAAAATTAAAAAAAAAAGCAGGAGAATATAAAAAACCACATATTTTCAAAAGGATCTTGAAACAGAGAAACAAAAATTGTAAAAATATTCAACGAGGAGCTTCGGAAAGCTTCTTCACTCAGCTATAAAATGCTTTTCTGTGTTTTTCGTCAATATTTTCCCCCCGAGATATTGCACTTTGTGATCCTCCCTAAAATTGGCAAAGTGACCTAAACCTAATGGATGACATCGAACTTGACGAATTTTGGTAAATTTTGGTAAATTTTAGCATTCGCACCTTCTGTTTCTATCCCGAGACCTGTCCCTGTCCTTAGATCTGTCGTTCCTGGGTGACGGGCTTCTTCGTTTTTGTGTAGATTTTCTTTCGCGACTGGAATCAGAATCGCTGCCGCTGTCGTCTTTGTTGGTCTTACGGTAAGAGCGTTTAGCTTGAACGCCGTCCTTTTTCTTGCGAATTTCGAAGTCGTTTTTATCCTTGTCTCCCTTTTCCATATCTGATCCTGAGCTGCTGCTCGAACTGGCATCACGTTTTCTGTTCGATTCAACATTTTCCTTCCGTTTTTCAGGCGACTTAGATCGCGACTTTGAAGACCCAGAATCGCTTGAGTCTGAACGTGACTTTCTCGATTTACTGCGATCGATGCTCTTTGATCTCGACTTCTTTGAACGGATTGGCGATTTGGAACGAGACTTCCTTGACTTTGAGACGGGCGACTTGGATTTAGACCTTCTTGACTTTGATCGATCTTGAGATCTGGATCTTGATCTTCTGCCTTTAGACTTGGATCGAGATCTTCGTGTTCTTGACTTGGAACGAGATCTTCGAGATTTTGATACTGGAGACCGAGACCTTTTAGATTTCAAAATTGGAGATTTTGACTTGGATTTCTTGGACCGACCGATAGGCGACTTGGAGGGTGACTTCTTTGAAACTTTCTCCGGAATTTCTAGAGACGGAGAACGATTAATTTTCTTCTTCCCATCGGCGATACTCATCAATTTCGCTTGTAGTCTTGATATAGCAACAGCCGCTTCTCTGTAGGAACAAATTATTCGGATTAAATACGTTTGAAATTCAGATTAGGAGGAATCTGATAAGAAATTATGATTCATTCCTTGAGTTAAATAATATCGATACTAACGGTTTAGTTTTCACAGGCATAAGGGGTATCGCATTTTCTGGTTGTGGTGAATCCTCTCTTTCGACTTTCACCTCCGTCATTTCTTTGCCGTTATCTTTCCCCAAAGATTTTCCTGGTGATCTTGAACTCGATCTTCTTTTACGACTCGAACGGTCTCGATCCCTGTGTCGATCACGCGATCTGCTTCTCTTGCTCCTGCATTGAAAACATATTTTCATATTTATAATGTAAACTAACAATATTATACGATATTTTCAATCTATTCAAGTTTTTGCAAAGAAAGAAAGAATATCCTAATTTTTTGCAACAAACCTGTCTCTATCTCTATCTCTGCTACGATCCCTTCTCCGTTCTTTAGACGATCCTCGGTCCTTGTCTTCTTTCTTTAGCTTTGATTCCGTGTCATCTTTTTCTTTCTCGCGTTCCTTTTCCTTTTCTTTTTCCGCCAACGAGGCTTGAAGCTTCTCTTGTTCCTCCTGTTGATTATTCAAAGCTTGAGGAAAGGTGGCAACTTATAATGATAAATCAATCACTGATCGAGCGATGAATCTAACGACGACTTTGACTCGATCGCAGAATATTTCTTTAAGACTAATTTACTGAGAAATTAAACTGTTACTCATTATAAATAAATGATTGTCGCGGTAAATATAAACTGAATTATGCTAATCCCGAAGTTTCAGGTACAACTACAAAATCAGCAACAAGATATAAAGATGAAGAGCTTGTCAGGCATTTTGTCGGTGACCAACAGTGACCAACAAACAGTAATTCAACTGATAAACAATAGACCACGTTTTTATATTCAAGGCCATCTTAGATGTGGGTTGGAAAATTTTTCGTCCCAAACAAAGACACATACATAGATTGACAAATTTCTCTTCCAATAATAATGATAATTATTTCATGAGCCGATGGAAAATTGCAATTGAATGTCTATCAAAGTTATCCAGATGTAAAAGAAAGTGATGAAAATCTTACCAGACGTTTTTTAATCTGATCTTTTTTCTGCTGTAAAAATGCCTCTGGGATGCCCGTGACGCTTTCCTGCGCAGAAACCAACAAGTCCCAAAGTTCGCCCATGAAAGAACGAGCGTTTCTTCCGTTAAGAAAACCTGTGAGATTGATCTGCATTTTTCGAGGATCAGGAAACTGTAAAATACATTTTTGAGATGTGAATAAATGGAAATATTGTTGAAGGTTTTTCCTAAAAATGTAAAATAAACTCAAGCCCTTAAAAACTATTGCACGTCATCATTTTTGGAAAAATTTTAGGGAAAAAAAAAGAAATATCTAAAAGAAAAAAAAAAAGAAAGAATGATCAAATTTGGTTTAAAAACGTTACCTGAGCCTGAACAAAAAAAAGATATGGTCCTAAATCAGAATAGCGTAATAAATAAAAATACTTGATGTTGAAATAATGAAAAATCTACAATAAACGTAATTGCTTTTCCCCCTCGAAAAAGCAGAGTTGCTTGTTAGAACCCTAAGTCCATCTTACCACCTCCGTAGCTGAGTAGTAGCTGCGTAATTTTGTTTCACATATTATTATACCGCTAAATGAGAAACAAATACGATTAGACGATTCGATAGGCATAACCAGATGAACCTATAGATGGGAAGAAAGAGAAACAAATCACACATTGAGAACAAGTAATTCCGACGTGTAATGTAACATCGTTAAAAGCTAGAATATAAAAGAAATCGATTAGGTACAATAATATTGTCATTCGGTTACATAAATTAGCTGAAAAACGATGATGAATGAATATCAATTAGAAATATCATCAATAAACCAACCTGTCATATCGACTAAGATTGTCACAACATGTGCGAATATGATCGTCGTCTACCAATCCCAATCGAAGCTTTCACTACTTCGTTCCCCCACACCTTGACAGAGGACATGGTAGCGAAACTGAACAGCGATAGTTCAGGGAAACCCGGAGTTAAGAAGCCGCGAAGTTGTCTCTCCGGTGTCGCGTCCTTTTCTCAGTAGTAAATGAGCCTCGAGGCGAGGCCCGCAGTTGTTGAGTCCGTTTTAAAGAAGCGAAGAAATCCTGACGAAGTTCCGTGTGGGGAAAACCTTGCCAAGGCCTTTCAGCTGGGTAGACAACGGCGAGTTGAACTGCCTCGGAAGAGGCGACTCGGCTAATCTCAGCAAGCCAGATGGCAGAGATGAAGACGAAGTCCATCGAGAAGATGGAAAGCCTTAGCAAAGGCCTTTCAGGATGGAGAAAAACTCGCGTAGACAAGACGATGTAGTAGCAACGGTCGAAGAAGATGAAACATAGACGGTGTTCTCGGCGGCGCAGAATGGGGAACTGCGATAGTCGATGTCCTAAGCAGCAGATGCGGCGATGGGGAACCAGTCCAGGAGGACGACGACGGTGACGCTATGGGCTGACGGCTGATAGAAAGGCGGCCAATCGGATGCAGAGAGGAACACATCCGAATGCCATTGGGACAAAAGGGTTGAGCCCCAGCAACGGTTTCTACTTATAATAACGGGGAATTCAAAGAGAAGTGATAAAACTTGTGAGACATGGTATTATGGAATGCAATTTTTTTTTTTTTTTTTTTTCATTTTCTGTTTTTTTTTTTAGTTACGCACTTCACTTCTTTGTCCAAAATTATAGTTTCTATATAAACTATGGAACGGTTTTATAAAATATGAAGAAAAATGCCATTCATAGATTCGATTGTCAAGTCTTTCATCGAAGTATTTTACTATCGCATGCAGATTAACCGAATCTGATGGCGATCCGGAGAGTAATTTACAAAAAATAGTTGCTTTGAGGTAGTTTTTTTTTGCTTTTTCCTACATCACTTTTGAAACGTCAATTGACCTAGTGATCAGCTAGCGAAAGTGTTACATTTATTAATGGACTTTGTTCGTTATGATTATATCAATTGTATGTACCTGAGAATTTGAAAGTTGAATGTGTTTACAACTTTATATCATGAAAATAATGAATCAGAATACAAAATTAGCGTCTTGGGTAATATATTATTTTTATACTTTCATGTGTTCAAAACCGTTATTAACAATTTCTACACAATGTTACCCGAGGTATTTGTAGTTTAATAGCATAGTTATAGTCTGTGCCTATGTGTGTCTATATGACAATGTATGATGTGTGTGCTAATATCAATGTTCTATGCTGAGGGGAAAAAGCCAAGTGAATGAATTGCTTATTCAATTATTTAGACCATTCTATCGATAATTATAAATGGAACATAAAAAAGCTTAAGAAGAAAAAAAAAATTGTAAAAAAAAATAATGCAGCGATAAACGATACTAAGTTTATAAGAAAAGAATAGAAAAATCACTTTCGGAGTATTCTTACCTTCTCTTCCAACTGATTGTAGACAAACTCGACAACCACGTCATCTTCCATTCCAAGAATCTGAGTTATCTTCGTTGTTATCCATGGCTTTATTACGTCCAATTTGACTTTACTCATATCCACCTAAAATTTTTTAATCTTTAATTTGTAGGTACGATCACGTTGCGCAGTGCCTATTGGGTTTGTTATAGCAAAAAACGTTGGATGGAAATTGGCAAACTCCGATATTGTTAGAAATTCGTCCCATGACTTCTATAATTGATTTTTAGCCATGTCTGACTCGTGTCTGTATGTAAGCCAATGGGGTGGGATTAAAGTTCTGAATTCCAAGAGTTCCAAGGGGTCGAAATTTCGAATTTATTTGACCGGCGATTCTGAGTTTTTAAAAACGTTATAATTCAGAACATGCGAATTGCGAAAAGTCGAAATGCAGATAGCTCATAGATCCGAAGGTCCAAAACTCAGAGAGTCCAAAACTCCGCAAATTTAAGGGAAGCTCATGACAAAGCTGTCAAATAAACGACATCACATAAGCGAATTTCGAGATTCGGAGTTTCAGCTTTTCAGATCTTTAGTTTTCCAAATTTTGAACCTTTGGTGTTGTTCAATTCGGAGTATTTCAAATTGGCTACGTAGACTTTCAAGGAAATAATCTTTCTAAAAACTCTTGAGTCGATAGTAAATAAATTTGGAATTTCGACCTTTTGCAGCTTTTGAAATTTGCAATTTCAATCCCGTCCCTCGACCAAGAATGTTATATTCTGGAGTCCGGCATAACGACTTGATCGATTTGAATCAAATTATGGAAGGAAATCAAGTGTTTGGTAAAAAGAATGCTCCAAGCTGTTTAAGATTCGGCTACTTTCGGTTACCAAGTGATAAGAGTCCGATCATTCTAGCCATTATTACGTATGTCCAAAATTTTGGGCTGATTGTTCGGGATGAAATTGGTGGGGAAAATCGAGTATTTGGTGGAGATGAACAAAAAAATTTTGAAAGATTTTACCACTTCTGATGGGAAAATCGTGAGTGTTGAATTATCAGAACAAGCCTAGTGTTTGTCTAGAGATACCTAGATTTATTTTTCAACTGATGTACGAGAAGAAATCGAATTTCTCATTCAGTAAGTATTGTTTTTGCGCATTATCCTAATCTGTTTAATGATTAATTCACAATAAACGGCCACGCACGCGAATTATGGTATATGAAATATTCCGATGTAATCGTACCTTTTGCGTCAAGGAATCGCCGAATTTCATTAGCTTAAGCAATTTCTTTTCCTTGTCGCTGAACCGCGTATCCTGGGATGCGGTGGTCCCCTGCAAGTGAATACGCAGATAAATACATAGACAGGTTTGGAGTAATTGTTAGAGAATACGGAACCGATCGTGCGTAGAAAGAAATTAGTCGTTAAAAGTGACCGAGTAGTACGGAAAATAGTATTTCGGTGATATTACCGTGTACATCATATCGAAGGCCGGGTTTTTTCAACGGCCAATTCTGGAATTGGGCGAAAGGCCGATAAAAGCCTCCTAACTTCAGCGAGGTGTCGAGTCGAGAACGAAACTTAACAACTGCGTAAGAAAAATAGTTCGAAGGTTAAATTTACGATAAAACCAACACTCCAACGTGTTTGTTATTTCCTCTAGGATTCTATTCTTGAATTTACCCGATCACTGATATTTTTGATGACTCAAGATAATGCGCTGCTGTCCAACAACGCGTTTGCCACTCGAGTCAATCCAACAACATGGCTGATTGCTCTCTCGCGTCCCCAACTCCCCACTACCGTTGGCAGACCGCAGAAGATATTTAAAAGGCGGCTGACTCAACGGGTACATTTGTGCTGGAAAAGTGAGCTTGGGGACGTGACAGTATGCGAATTTACCGACCGAAATAACGTTGCAGTATATTTATAGTGTGCAAATATATAGATATACTGCAGTATAATATTCGTCAGTAAGTTTACAACGCTCTTGCACCCCCAAGCCCGCTTACTCAGTTCACGAAATAAACCACGGTTAGCTGCCTTGAAATTTTTCAATCATTCCTAGGCGTAATTTGCGGCATGCTTTTTCAAATCGGAGCGTGAATCGGCTACTTCCCTTTTGGGTATAAGCCGTATCCGCAACTTATTTAGCCCTTTGACGTCATGAATCATAGAAACTTTTCATCAAGTTTCGAATATATGAAACCGTTTTGTATCTTTGGAGCAACGAAAGTCGAATGATCACGTAATACAATATCATTATTGAAACAATAATTAAAAATTATTTCAACGTCGGTGCGGCAGTGGGCAAAGATGGCCGCCGTAGCTCAATCTACGGCCACCTCGTGACTTTGAACCGTCTGTTCTATCTACCAACTATGAAATTAAACAGAATTTACAGATCCGTAGCTTTTCCAACACCTGCATAATGAAAAGCAATAGATATTGGCCATTTTCAACCAGCCATAAAATCGTCAACCGTGAAAGAATCTCCCCTGCGTCTGACGTCGCGTTTCTGACCAATCTAGGACGGGACAGATACGTTACGGGAAGGGGAACGTTACGGGCTACTGGCGCACGCGCAATACGTATAACACCAACACAACACATGGAGAGAACAGTAATGCCTGGTTTATGCAAGCATCCTATAACTGCCTTAGCTCAAAAATCAACCAATCAGTAGCCATGCATGCGACTGGAAAATCCTCTCTATTGGTCTATTCCTAAGTTAAGGCACTTAAGGACGTCTGCATAAACCAGTCATCATTTGTTCGCATTTGTTGTGTCCAGTGTAAACGTGTGTTGTGTTGGTGTAACGTATCCGTCACGTATCCGTACCGTATTGTGTACACAATGAGGCACATAAACGTAACGTAACGTAACGGAATACGGGCGCACGCGCAATAGCTACATCAAAAAATGATTCTCAGCTGTCATTGGCTTTCATATTTCTTGATGTAGCTATTGCGCGTGCGCCCGTATTCCGTTACGTTACGTTATGTTTATGCAAGGATACTACACTATAAGAGGATGTCTAGATCCCATAAGCGTAATGTTAACGGCCGAGTTCGGTGGTGGGGGTAGACTGATGACGTAGCGCTAGACCGTCGTAGACCTCTGTACAATAACGGTTATATGGCGTTTCACAGTTTTGCGTCATTTTCATCGTGATAACTCCATTATAACTAGATTATCCTGTGGATTAAGACAAAATAATAAACAGTTATGATGTAAACCTTTATTACTGCCATTTTTGCCCACTGAATGAACCCGTGTCAACAGTCATTTGAGGTTAACCATACACATTTTACTGAATAGAATTAAAACGGTTAATTTAATTACAAAAATATCAATGGGATAGTTTTCTACAAACTCACAGAAACTAATTTTAATAAATCTAGTTAAATTGGTGGTATAGATGTGATTACTTAGTTTGTAACTAGGATTGTTTATAGCTTTTCAGATCGTTCTTAATCATGCCTGGCACCAGGTGCACAGTCGCTGTGTGTAAAAATAGTCATGCAAAAACGAAGAATGGACCTGTAATATTATCCTACCATAAATTTCCTAATGACCCACAACTGCGAAAGGAATGGATACATAGATGCCGTCGCGCTGGAGAGTGGAATCCAAATAGTTGCCACGTATGTTCCATACATTTCAAAAGAGATGATTTCGAGATGGATGTGAAAAATCTTGTGTTGGGTTTGCCTCAGCGAAACATATTGAAAGAAAACGCAGTACCATCACAGCATTTAGGATTGACATTGCTCCAAGAGTCTGATTCATCAGAACGTGCAAAAAGAATGGAAGCGAGACACAAAAAAAGTTTCATCAATGAAGTGTTGTTAGAAAAAGACGAACCTGTGCTGAATGTACCGAGTACCACTGATCCTCAAAATTTTGCCACAAACAATGATACAGATACAAACTTACAAGCCGCAGTTGATGAAACAAGGAACGAAAATAACAATCAGCTTGATGCTCTGAGAGAAAAAATTCAAAAACTTGAGACTGAGAATGACCAATTGCGACAGCAAATAACGTCCCAGAAAATTCTCGCAAGATCCAGAATAAAACGTCTACAGAATCAAAACCAATACCTAAAATCAAAAAAGCATTCCGAAAAAGAATTAAATTTGAAAATAAAACAAGTTTTGTCCTCTGTTCTCACACCTAATCAGCTTGACATTATACTTGGTAAAAAAAAACGAGTCAATTGGACTACAGAAGAAATCTCAGCTGCCTTTACCCTGAGATATTTTAGTAAGCGATCCTACATCTATATGAGATCAACCTTGCATTACCCGCTGCCTGGACTATCAACCTTACAGGCTTACGCTTCGAAGATAAATATGAGGCAAGGATTATTGAACGATGTCTTCAAATTCATGGAGATAGCCGGGCGTGAAATGACTCCTGGAGAAAAGTTGGTCGTAATACAGTTTGACGAAGTTAAAGTGCATGAAACGTAAGGATAATTATTCATTCATTGATAATGATATTTCATTTCTTAAGTTCCTATATGTTTATTGAACTGACGCAGGTACGAATATGACAGAGTAAACGATGAAGTGGTTGGACCACATTCCCAACTGCAAGCTATCATGGCAAGAGGCTTAATAGGAAAATGGAAGCAGCCAATATACTTGGATTTTGACAAGAAAATGACATCAGAAATCTTGGATTCTGCTCTAAAAAAGCTGCACTCTATTGGTTACGAAGTAGTTGCTTGTGTTAGTGACTGTGGCGGTGGGAACATTGGTTTGTGGCGTGATCTGAATGTAACAATTGAACAATCATGGTTTCTCCATCCAATCACGAACAATAGAGTGTACTTCTTCGCTGACGCTCCCCACTTACTGAAATTGATAAGGAATTGGCTCCTCGACACCGGTTTTATATTAGAAGATGGCACAATTGTGAATAAGGAACCACTAATCGCACTGATCAAATTGACTGGCCACGAAGTTAGTGTTTGCCATAAATTGAACGAAACCCACATTGCCTGTAGGGATAGTCGGAGACAAAATGTTTCCCTGGCATCTCAACTTCTTTCTCACTCCACTGCTACTGCTCTAAAACATTACCATCCTGGAGTCGATAAGGAACTAGCAGTGAATACTGGAGATTTTATTGAGTTAGTAAATTCATGGTTCGACGTCATGAATTCATACAGACCCGTGGTACCACTTTTCCCATCAAAAAGTGGATTTGGAATGAACCTGGAGGCGCAAACTGACATACTCAACAGAATGTTTCAAACCATACACAGTATGCACTGTATTGGAAAAAAATCACTTCAAACATTTCAAAAAGGTTTGCTGATGTCGATCAACTCCTTAAAGGCTCTTCGAGAAGATTTGAAAGTGCGCTATGATATAACATATATACTGACGCACAAGCTGAATCAAGATTCCTTAGAAAATTTTTTCTCTCAACTGAGAACTCGCGGTGGGTTAAATGATCACCCTACCCCAATGAATGCGCTGTTCAGAATCCGTATGGTCATCCTGGGTGAGTGTTCTTTGATACTATTGGAATGGTCAAAAAATAATGAGACTGATAAGCTGTAACTCCTGAGATAAATGAATTAATAAATAAGCAAATAGATAAATTAATTAATAAACAAATAAATAAATAAATATATAAATAAATGAATAAACAAATAAATAGATAAATGGATGAGTAAATAAATAAATAGATAAATAAATGAATGAATAAGTAAATAGATAAATGAATAAATAAATAAATAAATAGATGAATAAATGAATAAATAAATAAATAGATAAATAAATGAATAAATGAATAAATAATGAACTAATGTATATATGTCATGGATATTTTGTTACAGGAAAAAATCCAGGTATTGTGCAGAGTAACACTAACACTGTCGATGTTGCACCTGACGAATACGTTGTAGCAAAAGTACTTCAACAAGCTTCAATCAGTGTACCTGACCCTGAACCAGAAACCGAAGTTTTTGAGGTCCTTGATGGTTTCAGTACATCATCACTTACTTCTAGTGATTTGAGTGATCGTAGCAACAACAATGATCAGCAGGGCTCTCGTAATTCGAATTACCTTGAAGGAGAAACGGCAGGCGACGCAATCAACTACTTGGCTGGGTGGGTGGCAAGAAAATACCGCGATACCTATCCCAACCTTGGCGATTATTCTTACGTGCGGATAGCAGACCACAATTATGCACTTCCAAGTTGGACGCAGCATCTCTCATACGGTGGTCTGACAGTACCATCCGCTGAATGGGCTACAAGTGCTCTGAAGTTTGAAAAATTTTTCAAAAAACATCATAGTGGATCGGGAGATTCAGTATGTCTGCAGAAAGGAAAAGGAGTAGTTGCCAAACTAGTGAAAAGAATCATGCGCCGGACGACCTTACCAGAACCTGTCGTCGAGACATTCATCAGACAGAGAACTTTTATTCGAATGAATTACCTAAACTACAAAATCAAAGAACAAAAAACATTGAAACGAAAATCCGTCGTTGCGAACCGTGAAAATGAAATTAGAATGCGTATTCGTAATAAGCAGCGCAAAATTATGGAATAGATCATGGAGTACATGTATACAATTACTTTATTTCCAACTCAACTGTAATGGCCACTTTATTGACCCGATAAGCGAGATAAAAGTAGCATATGATTCCTTCTTATACTTTTTTGCCGCAAATGCGGTTCGCAGTTTTTCTGGTTTTCTTTAGGTCTTTTCGTTTTACACAAATTGTGCTGCACCGAGCTGCACCGGAACTTTTCGATTGATAGGTACTTGTCTAAGCTTCAACGTGATTGGCTCAAGATAATCCAGTGCAGCCCAATTCGTGTAGAACGAACGAATCTTTCATTAATATAAATTTGCAATAAATTCTAGTCAATAAAGTGGTCACAGTTGAGTCGGAAATAAGTTATATGCAACGCGAGAATAAAGCGGCTTCATTCCCTTGTTTGCAAAATGCATTGTTACATAATTATATTGTGGAATTAAAATCTTGATGAAACTCATTGTTTGTTAATCCTTTTACCCAATCCGTCTTTCTCAGTTCTATAGAATTATGTTACACACCGTAATATTATGAGAGATGCTGGAATAAATATTGCATGCCAAAACTAATATTCAAATACTCAGACTTCGAAAATCTCGTTAATATATTATTATTATTATCGTTATTATTATGTTATTATTATTATTATTATTATTATTATTATTATTATTTACGTATACGCTAACTCGGCAGCATAACCAAAATAACGGCTGTATACCATTCACTTCTACAGTTTTCTACAGTTCTGATTGTACTTAATTTATCGCATCCATATATAATAATACAGACACTTTATCGTGTTTAATTTAACCTGAAAGCATGTAGAGATATTTCATTCCAAATATAATAGTCTTCCAACAACGTTTGGTAAGATCAGAACGGTATAAGACTGTAGAAATGTATGGTATACAGCCGTCATTTTGATCGTGCCGCCGAGTAGGGTCTAGCGCTACGTCACAGACAGACCAGCCAATCAGCATCAATGGCCGCATCTAGACATCCTCTTATAGTGTAGTATCCTTGATGTTTATGTACCTCATTGTGTAATAGCCATATAGCCATAATAGTAATTCCGCAACTTACTTGACTGAAAGGGATGTGCAACGGGATGTGTGTGCCGGAAAAGTGGGCTTGAAGTGCGCTTGGAGACGAAAAAGCGTGCGAATGTACCGACTAAAATAGAAAACGGGAACATTGAGAAACGAAAACAAAAACCACCATGGCATTTTCTAATTCAAGAAATTCCATCAACTATAATAAAATGGAAAGAATTGTTCAATTGCACACTTTTCATTCGGGTGAATTTATTTATTTTGCACAATTATGCACTGTACATACAATCGAATCGTATAATCAATTCACAGCAAACTGAATTAGGTACTTGCAAAAACATGAAAAATAATTATAATAACCAACAAAACTAAATATAATATTTGCAATATAAAAACATATTTCTCCATTGTTGACTATAGAATAGTTCTCCAAATCATCATGCTTTTGCCAAGTAATCTTCCCTCCATCATCAACTTTCCTGTTAGCCATAATATTCTTCTGCATTAGTGGGGCCTTTCTCTATTCTTCTTACCAATACGCGCACCTTTTTTTGCCCCGGATATTATATTCTTGAATCTTCCTGCATTTTTTATCTTTTTACTGCAAGAATATTCATTATTGTTTTTTTAGTTTTAGTTTTCATCACAAAATCCAATATAAATAACTAGCAACATATATCTGATGGTCTGTTAACGATATTACATTCATACTAACCGTTTATTCAATGCAGATCGAGTCAGAGGCACGTAAGCATAAGGATCTGGTTTCCCTTTCTTTTTAATATCCCCTTTAGCTTTCTTGGCAGAATATTCACTGCCAGGATTATTTTTCGATGTATTAGCCGCAATTGGCCTATGAATACCCGATCCACCCGCTATAACAATGATTAGGCATTTTTAATTTGCTATTTAAATATATTACAGTGAACATAGAAACATGCATGCAAATGAAAATCTTCAGTTTTCCAATTCACTTGTAAACAAATTTTCTTATCATATATTTAGTAGAATCATACTAAAGCCTCAAAACAAAAGATTCAAGTTTGATCTGTACCGATTCGTGAGAGTGAATTCAACCATGTAAATAAAATACCTTGATACTTCATTGCGGGACGACCTGTACGTGTACTGGCAGCATCTGTGCTTCCGCTAAGCTTCCGTTTCCGTCCAGTTTTTATTCCCGATACAATTGATTTTGTGTCTTCGTCATCTGAATCACAGAATTATTTACAAAATGACTATAAATTCATTGCGTATTTATAATCAATTCTTGGTACTACGACATGAGATCCGGATTCAATCCTGAAATAAAATCGCGAATGTAAGCAGGTAGTAAACCGTGAAATTCTCACCAGTCTCATGCTCTGAATCGCTTCCGAGGAAAGGCAATTTTTTTGGCTTCTTTTCAGTGTCACTGTCACTAGCGTCATCCTTAATAATCAGACGCCCGTCTCCAGCTAGTTTAAAACCATGATCCTTCGCTTTTTCCTTGGATAAAGTCGAGACCAGACCCCCGGGTTGCGTTGCTACAATATTTAGTGGAAATTAGTTGATATGATGATCATCAGAAAGTATTACAAAGGATTATTTCACATTAGCATCATTTTCAACTCATTTATAATGCAGGATAGCAAGCTCACCCATAATATTCTTAGCGGCAGCAGCATCGACAAAGTCCACGATATTTTCTTCGTTTTCTTGGATCCATGCCTTTCTTCTTGGCTTCTGTTTCTTACCTCGTCCAGCCTCCTCAGTCTCCATATCTTCAAAATCATCGTCACTGTCTGCCAAAATTTCTTCAACGCTGCAAAATAGACGAAGAAGAGGCTTTAGCATAGAAATTTTATGCTGATTTACCAGAATTGGATATTTTTATTACCAATCTTCATTTCATACCAATTAGGTAATCAAATAAAACCTACACGAAGCATTACCATGTTGCTTAGAAAGATTCAAAGGATTTTTACGAATCACGACTTACGTTTTTGGTCTAGTTTTAACATTGAACTCTTCGTCATCCGCACCATCTTGATTTTTACTTGCTAGTTTCCTCTGTTCTTTTATTTTTTCTTTTCTCGCTTGTATTTTTCTCAAATTTTTTATTCGTTTGT
Source organism: Ametastegia equiseti (assembly GCA_963989295.1). Taxonomy (NCBI): domain Eukaryota; kingdom Metazoa; phylum Arthropoda; class Insecta; order Hymenoptera; family Tenthredinidae; genus Ametastegia; species Ametastegia equiseti. The sequence goes on along the minus strand of OZ022390.1, from coordinate 8,671,871 downwards.
GCATAACTATGTCGGACGAGGGTACTATTCCTGCGATTACATCTACCCCATACTTTCTTATGAGTTTAACAAGCACGTCGCGAAATTTCTGACGAAAATGTCTTCTACAATCCTCCGTCATATCGCAAAGAGCTTTTACCTGAAACAATTATAGACATACCTTAGACATTGGTGTTGCAATTTCGTATCCGAATTTTGTTTTTGGATTACACAGCAAGTACCGTCTTGTTTCGAATATAGGTCGAAGTTTTCTGTTGTCGATTTTACCATCAAAAATCTACCTCGACTTATACGCAGGGTCGACTAATATTGGGGATTTTTTCAGCCAATCGACTGATTGTGAGACAAAAAATGAATTTTTTCGCCAATTTACGCGACCGAACAAACAAACTATAAGACTTTCTATTGATGGTGAAATTCGACCAACGAATTTCACGCTGCCGCTACACGCGTTATTTTCTAGACATCGAAGATTCGAAGATTCTGATTTCTTTAGCTTCGCGTCGGCTTATTACTCACGAATTGTAAACGAAAATACGTAAAATTGGAAAAAATTCTAACAGTATTGGATATTCCAAGTATGGATAGAATTAAATCTAGAGTTTCACAAAAAAATCAACGAAAAACACAGGTAACTGTACAGCTGCGGCAAAATTCGACATCTTAGATAAAAGTATGTCGAGAAAACTGTAATTCCAGAATTTAGATGTGTCATTGTGAATATTCTCTTGTGACTACAATTTGTCATAAAATTTGACCTATATTCAGTACCTGAAAAAAAGTCCTGACATAAATTTCAAAAACTAGGGTCGACTTATATTCGGAACAATGCATATAATATTATATTATCATTCCATTCAATATAAGTATCTACTTACGATGATGGACAACGAAGGTGCAACCGTAGGCGAAGGCATAATCGTGAGATAAACCTTGATATAAGAGATTGCCGATAAAGCTATTTCTCTAGTGGGCGAAGTGACCAAGTTGCAAGCATGTTCTAGAATTTCCTTGACTGTTTCTATCCCTAATGAACCTGTAGATAAATGTTTAGCTATTACGTGTTTTACGCGTCGTCATATGTGATCGTCGATATCACACAATTTTTTTTTTTTTTTATCATTTCACAGTAAATAGATTTATAATTTGATAATTGATTCCTCACCGTTGAAATTATATGTAACAGAAGCAAGAGCGAGCAGAGTAGCGCTACAAAGTGTAGGAGTACCAGCAAGACCAGCTACCAACATTTCAATGTATTTTTCAAGGCTTTGTGTATTTTGAAGTAGCCTTTCAGCGATTGTATTCAATAGATGATACGCAGATGATCGACATTTTTCATTAACTTCCTTGATGCAAAGAACAGCTTCTGGGACTATAGATTTTAGAAGTTTCGTCTGTTCCAGTTGGGGCTGCGATTTTACAAGATGCTCCAAACATCTAAGCCGAGCCTAAATGTATTGATGCTTTGATTAAATGATTTTCATCGAAATGAATTTTTCGATTACATCGCTTTATCATGGAAGATGGTATTCGAATTGAATTCGAGTCCTAGATATTCGAAACTAGTAGTTAACTGTATACTATCAAAGTAGTACATGTATAGAATACACACCGCTTTGCTACTTGCAGCAGTAGAAGATAACGAGTTCAACAACAGTTTCTGAATAGCGTGTCTATTTTGTTGTACAAATTCTTGGCAGGCCTCTTTTTCACTGTGACATATTTCTTCTAAAAATCTGAAATCGTACAGAAGGTTAGTGTGCTCAAGTGCTAGGAGGAGATAAGACATAATACAGCCAAATAAGCTTTTTTAGATATTATTTTGTTCATCACAAAATAATTCGCATTGTAGAAATATGAAAATAATAATACCTGTATGCTTTTTTCTGCTCTTTGGGATTCTTGGTATCTGTCAGTACAGGAACGAATTCGTTATAAACAGCGAGAAGCCTATTACCATCTGTATGACAAGCTAATACTCTGATCAAATCCAAGATACTTTCTTTCACAAAACTCTCAATGTCGGCCGATTGCAGTCTTTCTAGAGCTCTATCGAATAGCTCAGCTGCTAATTCTTTACTACTGATTGTCAGGTACATCTGCAATAATATGACATTAGTTAAAATGAGATTTCGATTATTTCAGTTGAAAGCGAAAATTCTCAGGAAATAATCTTTGTTGATTTCATAAGGTTTCTGATAAATAGCATTTATTTTTTTTCCATGAAGCTCACGCTTTCTGAGATTTGAATTGTTTTCGGCTGAAATTTGGAATCAACAACGATGCAAGATTCCTTTTCATTGAATTGTTTCATATAATAAAAGATACTCATCAATCCCTCCGTTGAATTGAATTGAACAAAATCCAAGCATTTTTGACAAACGTAGAATTTGATCAGAAAATGAAATGGTAAGAATTCCTCAGAAGTAATTTACTTTGATGGTTTCCAAAGCCGCAAGTCGTTGTCCTTCTTCGTCGGAACCATTTGGCTTGTTTGTGTAAAGATTGAACAGGAGAGGAAGGAAGTTTTTAGCAAACTTAGCCAATTCCGCAATGTCTTCTTCGTTGTTGTCCTCGGTTGCTCTTGTTATAAGTTTTCTCAATGAAGCCATAACTGATAATCTCAGATCTTTTCTTTCGCTTATAGCAGTACCCAATATTCTAGCGATATTCTGTAATTACAAATACACCAAACACATGAATTAATATAAGAGAATACTAGTTTTGAAAAGATCTCGCTGGTTGAAAGGCGTTTTGAAGTCTACGAGAATTTTTCTATGTTATTTCGTCGCTTTTATCACACGTACCGAGTCGATATTGAAGTACAATATTTCGTATCCTTTGACGAGGGATATTGTCATATTTTTATATAAGCATATTTAAAACAAGAAAAATTCTAGTCACAAGGTTTTTTTTTAAGTTTGTTTACTTAAAAGGAGTCAAAATTTATCCAGGCATTTTAAGACTAAAATCACTCTTTCTTTTCTTGAACCCGACTAATTAGGCAATTCCCACAATCCACGGATAAGCTAACTGACCGAAAAGTTACACCTGTCCTGATTAGTTCAAGAAAAGAGAAAGAGTGATTTTAGTCTTGAAGGTTCGGATAAATTGTGACTCCTCTTAGGTAAAAAACTACAAAAAAAAAAAACCTCATTACTCGAATTCTTCTTGTGCGATTGAGATTTGACGGACTCAGGTGATTTTACTCATTACCAGAGCCGCCTACAGACTTGGATATGTTAGCATCAGGACTGCCTTTAATTTCCTTTAAGCTCAGATATGGGTGTTTTTACGCACCGAGACTGTCCGCCAAGACTTTGGGTTTCACCATTAAGTGAATCGTCCTTGGACACGACTGTGAAAGTACTCTAGTCTACTAACATGGTGACAACAATTTTCAGGTGAAATGAAATTCCCTGACTTTTCCTTGACTTTTTCTAACTATCAAAATTCCCTGACTATTCCTGGTTTTCCGGTTTTTCCAGTCTCTCGCTTCAATGACTAATTGTCTTCTCGAATAGCCGAAGCTGGCCTCTAGCTAATTTATTCTTACTTTAAACGACAGGAAAGAATGACGGTGTGTCGGATAAAGAAAGTGCAGTCGGATTTTGTGAAACAAAATAATATAATTCAACAAAATCTTTGAAATTCGATATTGAACCAAAGTTCATATCACAAATGTGATCTTACCTTAAAACTATCTTTCGTATCATCAGGATTGTTACAAAAATTGGGAAGCAAAGCCCAGATTTGAGATGTAAGTAGCTGGTAACTATGCGCACCGATCCCATCGTTCGTTGATTTCAATGCCTTAGATTTCTGTCTGGATTTATATAAAATACAATTAGGTCCGCGAAGGTTCGATCATCTCAGTTTTCATAATTTAATGATTCATAGAATGAATACTCACTCGCACATGGTGGCCAGCGGTAGTAATGACTTCACGAAGTATGAAAGTGGAGCTTGAGTGATGTTTTCTTTCAGCGTTGGTAAGAGCCAGCTTCTGTTCAAATCGATGCTATTTTCCGATGTCTAGAAATCCACAAAGATTTCATTTATAAGTATCATATAAAAGAATTTCAATAAGATACCGGTGTTATTTGATTACTCAACAAATTTTCAACAAATTTTTGCTAGATGTAACATCAGCGGAATACATTTTCCGCATGATATTGTATGTACATACCTGTAGCGGGATTGTGTTCAGAACAACTTCAGGGCCCATTGACTTGATAGCAGATCCCACAGCAAATTCGACTTCTGCATTGTATGTAAATTTGTAAGAATCTCTGAGCTCTGCCAAAGCTACTAATATTCCTACCAATTGATCCTTGCAAGTTTTGCCAGCAATCTGTGAAAAGAAAAATGAATGGAATTAGAAATTAGGTAGTTCTAATAACTAATTCAATTGTGCGTAACATCTTATCGTATGTACCCCTTACCTGGAAAATAACTGCGAGTAAGTGAAGAACGTGATGCCAGGCGGAGTGATATTGGTACTTCATACCTTGCTGTATCAGTTGAATTGTTTTGGAGATTGTGGACTTGTACCTATCGCCGCAAATACATAAATAGCAATTTAAAAGCTGTTTCATGTACTCGAACTGCTTGCCTAATATTTAAATGAATTTTAAATCAGCTGTAACGCTAACACGTACTTTTTTACCGTTTGCTCAGATTCGCACAAAGGTGCAACGCAAACTTGTAGAAGTGTTTTGATGGTATGCGAAGCGCTGGTCAATACTTCGGATCTTTCGGACAACCAAAGATCCGTACACTTTTCCAAAATTCTAGGTAAGTTGGCTGCGCATAGAGCCAGAGAATTCCTACGAGAAACAAAGAGATTTGGTAAAACGGATTCAAACAAGTCCAGTAAATTAAATTTTTCTCCAAACTGGTATTAGTATTTGAGATAAAACATCAGTCTCTTGGAAATAACGCGACTTGGAACTCTAGAACTATAGACAGAAATTCAATACCGCAATGAACAAATAAAAAACCTAAACATCCAATCAAACAGAATAACTATCCGAACTACTTACACAACCAGATTACAATGTGCCTCTTGCATTACAGCCAGCCAAGCTAAAGTGGGCTGTGTATCTCCTGGGGCTGGCTGATAATCGTAAAGAGCATTGATTATCTGAGCATTTAGAGTAGATGGTAGAGTCGTCTCGGAAGGTCTTGAGACGAACAGACTGTGAAAAGTTTGGAGGCAGCAAGAGGTAACCAGCACGTTATTTAACGTCATGATCTTGAGTAGTCCCTCGCAAATGGTCTGCAATACAAATCAGGCAATTCGAGATGAACATTTGCATAATTTTTTTTCATCCTCCAAACCTGTTGGACAAAAGTGTATCGGGTATACCTTGACATTGGATTTTGGGAGCTGATCTAAGACTTCTCTTAGCATAGTGAGAATGTGAAGAGTTGTCGTTATCCCACCCGGTTGCCCAGCCGCTTCTAATTGGGTAAGGCAATGCTTAGCAACTTGTTGCGCTGCCGGATGATACGCAAGTGGATTTTCATCTTTCATTATATCACTTCCTGGTCATTAGAATATAAAACATGTTAACGAAGTAAATGAATTTGCAGAAGAGACAAAGAGATTCTCTATTTTATGAGTACGGACAAATTGATATGAATACGAATCTTAAGTAAAGTAATGAACAAAAGCTCTCTTTCTAGCAATGGTACAGACATTTTGTGGATAAAGTCAGGAGCCTCAGGGTATTACTAATTTTTTATCAACATTACAAAGCTGGAAAAAAATATTGCTAGTATTAGTTGGTATTTTCACCTTTAAGAATAGAACATACAGCGTGCTGCGCCGCCTTTCGTACTTTTGGCTTAGAGTGGATGGTAAATGCCAGTATTGCATCGAGTACTCGTGTTGTTGACGAACTCGACCATACAGCAGCCTCTTGGGATCTCAGTAATATAGAAAGGCAACCGATACACTGCAACATTATTTTAAGGAATGAATCGATAAGACCGTTTTAATATCTGACTTCTAGAATATCAAGCTAATGATAAATTTTCCAACAGAAGCCAATCCAAGCGCTCCAACTCTGGCAATATGATTCATGATTAATCGGCAATACTTTCAGGTGGAAGTTATTCAAAGTTCTTTGAATGGCTAAATGATTTCTTTTCATTTCTCCAGGTTGTCTGCGGAATTTACAGATTCCAATGTCGAAAGTAATTTTCATAAAATCTCAAAACGATTTACATCTAATTAAGCATCTCAGGAAATAGCCGTAGCATGAATTACACAGAAAATATATATATCTGTTATTCTTAATACAAAATTTTCATAAAAATTCCAATCTTTATGAATATGAATTCGAAATTCACAAAAGTTCAAACGAATTGATGAAATTTTGTGCTATTTGTAGAATTTCAAGACTTTAGAAGAATTATAAGCTGATCTCAAGCCCTGCAAGTGCCCATCTATCCTCGAGATGTTGTAGACTTGACAATTATTGGATATTAGTCAGGTTTACTAGTGTCAGATTTATCATTGAGTCAACCATCCAATTTCGTGATAACGTACCGTTCGGAGAATAAGATAATTTTCACCGATTGCATATTTTGTTAATACTTGAAGAAACGTTTGACTAGCTTGACTGAACTGCAACCTGAGTACATTCTTTGGCACTGCCTTCAGGCCCATTCCCAATAGCGATACCACAGCTGCCACTGATTCCTCCGTTTCTGTTGCTTCTAGCGTTGTCATCTATCAATTATAAAGTATAAAGTGAAGTATTAAGTATCAAGCACTTCAGTATACCTAATCTACTATTCACTTTGTTCACTCGTTGCTTTAACAAGATTTAATTCGTACTTGATTCAGGCTAGATTATCGCAAAGAATAGAGTTGTTCGATGATTGATTATTTTGAGGAAAGATAAAAATACGGAACCAGTGTTTGTATTTGTTGTTTCATCCATCATTCATTAAGAATTGAAAATCTTTGACTAGTCTAATCTGTATTTTACCATAATTTTACATGTTATGAATTTACCAATGCTGCATAATATTCAGTAGGGGATTCAGTTCCTCCATTCTGTTTGATGACTTCTGTAACCGCAGCCAAAACGGCTAACATTTCTTTATGCATTGCCGAACTTGGTTGAAAGCCACTCAGGAATCTAAAAATGGAATTAATTGTTCACAATCTAGATGTGTGTGAAATCGAGTTTGGGATTCAACGGCCCCACTTAATTGCTACAGAACTGGACTCCTCTGTTATATATGAAAGTTTGTGGGTCACCTGCTGAAAGAAATATTTGAGCAGCTACTCCAATCACTAGCAAACGTATCAAACGTCTTGAAGGTAGTCGCTTGCGTTCCCTCGTCATCGTCTACCTCAATCTTATCGGTATTCAGATGCGATCCTTGTATAGCGTTGTGCTTATGAAGGGCGTCTGAAGTCAGGCCACTGGTACCTTTGAGGAAAAGTTAAATCAAAATGTTGGATAGCACGAATAATGAACAACAAATGTAATGAAATGAGATGTAAATTGACGAGAGTATCGAATGGCTGTTATAGAATATCTGAAACATAGTGCGATAGTTTTTTTCTGTTTCGAGAGCAGCAGCTGTCTAAAATAAATTGAAATTAGGGCTGTTGATGGAATCGTAACGATTAAACGCTGGCGATAAGCAAAAGAAGGTAGAAAACTGGACTCGAAAAGGCAGTAAAAATATGAGAATATTGCCATAAAAATTTAATCAACTGTTATCACGGAGGTATAAAAGAAAGTAATTAGATTTTGTATAATCTCACCGAAATTTTCTTGAAAAAACCTGGTCCGGGCTTGGTCTCGGTGTTTCTTTGTTTCAGGATTAGAACTGGAACTTTGTCCCTTTGCCCATCTCTTAGCTTTCTTACGGCTTCCCAATCTTGGTTTGATTTTGCCCATTTTGTTGTTATTGCGTTTTATTGATGAATACTTTGACGATTATTCCCGAGACGAGCACCGAGTTTGATGAAATTGACAATTGAGGTTATGTATCGAAAGTGCGAACGGACACATGTGGACGGATTCAGGAGCTTAGGGTGGATTTTCATGCGCGAAAAATTGCTGCAACAGTAAGTTACTGCCGCCGCTCCATTGGCTCTTGTGAATCCACGTGATCAACGATAAGCAGCCGATCGATCACGTGGGTTAGTAAGAGCCAATAGCGCCGCGGCAGTGAGGTGCGTTTACATTTGCGGCATTTGGAAACTGTGTAACGTCCGTTCGGACTATCACCATCTAACTTTACCTATCAGAGTAAAACTAACTAGATTAAACAATGTTATCATTCAGATAGGAGAATCCTGGAATGAAACTTGAACCTAAACGCAATCTATTTTGTCTAACTGTATTATCTAACTCATATATGAAACAAATCAAATCCCTATACAATTCTGTCAACCTTGCGATCACGAAATCCAAGAAACATTACACCTCAGGATTCTCACATCCTAATGTGAACATATTCGGATACTCATCTCCACCTAAGTACTCACGTTAAATTACTAGAATTAAATATCTTATACATACTCATATATTACCATATACACTAACTCAGATGATAATCGTAGACCGGTACGGACATCCTAAACGGTATCCAGATTATCGACAACTTCGTGTCGATAATACAGAATATTGCCTAGAATAACTTACCATCAGTACGGTGTTACCCAACAACCATTACCCACGACGAAACGCGACCTTACCCACACTACCTTACCAGTCCGCGATAATTATCATATCATATTTTGGTATACTTCTAACCATAATTATATTTATATATTAATACCTATATCTAATCCTATGTAATATTGCCACAAGCATACTCAAGTACCATATTGAGGTCTATCAGTATTAACGATAGAAACTAGTTATAAAACATAAAACTAACCATATTAATAGTCAATACTTCATTATACTAACGTTGCATTATTCAAAACTACGTTATACCTTTATAAAAAGGACTTGATTTAATTATACTACATAATGTTAACTAACATTAATTTTAGTTAGAATAACTATACTGAATAATACATATATGAATATCATATAAAAGGAGTATTGCACAACGATGATCTTATAAAAAGAGGACAACCAAACTTTTACTGAGAAAAGAGCTTTCAAGTGGAAACGATTAAAAACGCCGACGTGCCGCACTGATAGAATTACGACACACTTGCGGGGATCACGCAAGGTGCCGGGCAGTACTCAAACGAAAAGAAGTCTTAAATTTAAAGGCACATGCGGCCAAAAGCCAACCAAAACCCTACCCTACCCGCGCAAGGAGAGGATTTTGACATAAGCTAGGAATTAATGACTCACAAGCTAATGTGTGGGGGTTAACTTTCTCGACGAATGAAATAGATCCATTTTGCCTATATAAACCCTTTCGTGGGAGGATCTCTCTCGCATTTATCACATTACTACGGGGGCACTACGCTTACACCTTTCGGGATTCAAATCAGAGCTCATTCTGGAACTCATTTCATATTTGAAGTAAAGACATAGTTAGTCAGTCAATCTAAGCAACTCTTTCCGTATCATTCATTTGAGTTTATTCGAGTCTTTCGTGATCTTCTCGTAAACGTTAAACTCTGGTAATAAATCTGAATCATCAGCTTAAATCGCATTTTACTCAGTAAAAGTACTCAAACCTATAATAACACTACAGTTGTATTCAAGAATATATAGAACATATAATAAATAATAGATAAAGGTTCATAAAACTCAATTTAATAAAACCCTGCACCTCTACAAATCTCCAAGCCAATCTTCCGTCACCATCAAGAGACTCAGCTCAACAGGTAAGCCATACATCAATTACAGTATTTAACAACCTTTCGGAAGCTTGGAAATCGGAATCAACCTTAGCCCGAGCTACCGAAGGAAGTAACATAATTGATTAATAATAGGTAGATGAATTAACAAGTTAGACAGATATAATTCCCTAAGGACCCGACTTACTGACTCATCCCTTGTACTTTAGTACTTAATCGACATTGGAGACCCACAACTACTGAACGTGCGTCTAGGTAGTCAATTGTGATCGAATTCGATAGTTAGACTAAGAATTTGTCCACGAACGTCCGCCCCGACGTCACAACTGGATGCGATAAGCTCACATTGGTTGATTCGCCGCTGAAAACGCGTCTGCGCAAGGTGAGGAACGGATACGAGCTGCAAATCGACCAATAGGAGCTTGGACCATACAGGATGGACCACTGTTTTACACGAATCGGGGTGTACCGAACTATATTGGAGCTTTTCGATTGGTAGACAAGCTCCAACGTGATTGATTCGAGGTAATTCAATTTGTGTAAAACGACGGAATCTATTTACTAATATACTAAATAGCGTATTGAGTGTAAAAATTTTTGGTTGAATTGAGATGCCTTTTCACGAGCGAATTATTCGCTGAAAATCGTGCGAAACGGTGAAAAAAATGCAATAACCACGTTCGATTCGTTCGATTTTCAGGAACGCTAACTTTATTCTGTTTGAAATCTATAGAACAGCGCGCCCAGACTTCGAAAATTGGAAGCATTTGATTGATCGGAAAGAAAAGTACAATGGATTTTACTTGTATGTACGCCGGCATTGTTCTGCAAATTCTTACGAAAAACCAATCAATGTATAGTCGATATTAGGCGTTTTATTAAAAGAAAAAAAAAAACTAGTAATTCGTGTGAACATTGACTGAAGATGTGAATGAGTATATGGAACTGCGAGAAAATTGGATGAATAGACCAATAGAGATGATTCCCCAGCCGCATGCAAAGCTATTAGCTACTGATTGGTCCACTCTTAAGTTGAGCGACTTTAAGACGCGTTTATAAACTAGGCATGGGGCAGTGGGGCCCTTTGTGCCGTGTGCACAGACACGGCATATAAACACCTCCATTTCAAGAGGACCCCGCAGTTTGGGTCGCTCTCTTCGAAGTCCCAACATCTTCATTTGACAGAAACTTGTCCAAGACTAGGATCTAATTTTTTGAATTTCGAACAACTAGTTCTCTTCAAAATTTGAACTTATACGAAAAGCAATCTTTTCTAAAAATCTATTAAACTATTGAAGCTTGAGTTATAAGCTGAGTAAAAGGATTTGAATCCGTAGAATTATAACAACCAACGTTTGTACTCAAAATCATGCGAATACTGATGAAATAATCAGTTAAAATATACACACATAATTCAATTCCATCAAAAACTAAAATCACCGCCTTCGAAAATCTCCGACATCTCGCCATCGTTGAGGAACCAACTGTAATACCAATCTCGACAAGGTAAGAGCAAAATTAATCAACAATAATGCATCAATTATAGAAATTTTTATGGAAAGCCGGTCTTCATTTCTCAAACGAACAAGAAACGTTCAATCAAAAGACGAATGCTACAAGTTCTAGATTATGGAAAGATATATTTTGGAAAAAAATTCAATTTGCTGCGATGAAATAGATTCTTATGAAATTATATCAACAGAGCTGCAAGACGCGTCTTAGAAACAGAACAATTCATTACTACGAAATAATTGATTTCCGGTATTAATTAAATATTTTTTCAGAAAATTAGAAATATTTTTTTGATAAAAGCTAACCATTTAGAAAATTAGAAATATTCTTTTGATAAATGGTAATTTTTCAAGGAGTGGAAAATATTTTTCGAAAAAATGGAAGTTTTTCAGAAAACTGAAAAAATCAGAAAACAAATACTAATTTTTTAGAAACTTGAAGATATTTTTTTCAAAAAATTTTAATTTCTCAGAAGATTGAAGATATAATATTTCCAAAAAATTCGAATTTTCCGGGAAATCGAAAATAGTTTTCCAAAACATCCTAATTCTTCACAAAATTGAAAATATTTTGCCACAAATTGAAAATATTTTATCAAAAAATTCAGATTATTTTTATATTTTCGTTCTCATTGGAATTTGACAAATATTTACTCGACTTCGGAGATGATGAAATATTGTATACCAAGTCCTAATCCCAGTATGGTGGAATGCATTTATGAAAACTACATTTGAGAGAAGCGTTCACAAAAAGTAGCGAATCGTGCAATACTATCAGCAAGAAATGGGAATGTTGATAAAATTAATAGGGGAGACGTCCAATTGCTAGATGCATGAACTAAAGATGAAATTTACACAAGCATCAATAGTTTAGATATGACCGATGTAAATTATGGCAAAGGTGGAATTATATGTACCGATTTTTCGTTTGAAAGATTTCCTCGCTGTAATATCTCGAGAACGAGGAAACATATATTATAACGCGGTTTGCTGGAGGTCCGCGGGTATCAACGGGGGAACCATTTTACAGCATTCGTAGACGGCGACGGGACGGCGACCGATTCGCCTTCTCAACCCCAGCCACCTTCTTCTTCTTCCTCCAGCTTAATATCCCGACCCCAGCCATCACAACTTTGAAATTTTCAATAGCACCCTACCCGTGCAATATACATATAGCAAATTGAAGCTCTAAAAAAATGCTGTCTTTTAGTACGTATTCAGTGATTCAAAATCGGTCCATATATATGCGTTATATCTTGAGTTATTTCTCAATAACTATATTTCGATGATACCGGACCGACGGTCTTTGTTGATTTGTTCAAATTTGTTAACTAATAAATCTACCCGCTGGCTAGCACTAAAACTGCTCAGAAAAGTTGTCGCAAGCGAATTTTGAATCGAAATTTGGTATACGACTTACTTGATGGTGATACTGAATCTTGATGAAAATTACAAATCCCAGGAGACGGCCTTTGTTGATTAATTAGAAATTGTTCATCGATGAATTTTCAATCCCATTTCCAAGGTCGACGGAGAGTGGTGGAGAGAACTGCCGAGTTTTACTCAGGCGACATAAAAAATAAAAAGGTCTGTTAATTCCTGCCCCAACCTAATTCGTTGCGCTTACGGAAACTTGCACGTTTTTAATTTCTTACGAAAACTATTCCATTTCGACTAACCGCGATAGCTAACATATTTCAATAATTACGCCAAAAACTAACACGTTTCAGTCACATACTATTCTTCGCGGTGAAAATTGAATCGTGTTTTTTGTTTTTTTTTCTGCGGTGAAAATTCCAACGCGTTAGTTTTCGTAAGAAATTTGAAACGTTCTAGTTTTCGTAAGCAGCGTCGGTATAATCATACATATATGAGGGTTTCTTTGTCAAACGGGCCACCCGTTTAATCCGAGGTCTCCGAAAATTCTGTAAAAGTTTCTACACGTTATTGGGGATGAGAAAAAATTTTGGGAATTTTTTCAGATTTTTTGGTCATTGCATTCAAAAAATCATTTTTTTCAATCATTTTCACGTAGCGTGAGAAATAAACGCCGGAGCGAAAAATTGTTGAGATGGAATTTGTATGTCTTTTTCTCAGCTTTTTGGTAGAATTGGAAGAAAAAAAATTCCGACCAATTTGAACCCCCTTTTGCCAAAAAAACGTTTGAAAATGTGCTTTTCCCAAATTTGGACAGTTTTTTTTTTCTTGAAAAAAATGTCGAAGAAGGGTATTCATGAGAGAGTGTTGAAAAAAAAAATTTGGAGTGGAGACTTGAATGCTCTCCCAGAAAAAAATTATTACATAGATGTTATGAATTTTCGGAATTAAATAAAATCTATTCAATGATTTTTTTCTGGGAGAGTATCGAAGTCTCCACTCCAAATTTTTTTCTCCAAAACTCTCTTATGAATACCCTTTTTCGACATTTTTTTCAAGAAAAAAAAAAACTGTCCAAATTTCAGAAAAGCACATTTTCACACGTTTTTTTGGGAAAAGGGGGTTCAAATTGGTCGGAATTTTTTTTCTTCCAATTCTACCGAAAAGCTGAGAAGACACACAAATTTCATCTCAACAATTTTTCGCTCCGGCGTTTATTTCTCACGCTAGGTGAAAATAATTGAAAAAAATGATTTTTGGAATGCAATGACCAAAATATCTGAAAAAATTCCCAAAATTTTTTTCTCATCCCCAATAACGTGTAGAAATTCTTACAGAATTTTCGGAGACCTCGGATCAAACGGGTGGCCCGTTTGACGAAGAAACCCTCATATATTATATATGCATCTCATAACATCTCGCCCCAGCCACAAGAAACCCACCGCGCGTGCTGCAGTTGCAGCCGCACCGTTTCCTTATCAGAAAAGGTGCTGACTTATGATCCTTCTCCTTCTACGAGCGCACGTTCATTCCTAAGGGATCACATCTCTCGACGATTCTTTCGATCGTTTTTGAATATACGTTAATTCCGTTTATGAGATCTCTCTTTCTTTAACTGGTCACTGAACCAGTGTTACGCGTGATTAATTACTTTTGGTATAATTAATTACTTTCTAAATACTAAATACATAAGTATTTAGTATCGAAATTTTTTTGAATTAGGTACAAAATACAAATGTATTTTGTATCGAAAAATCTCCCAAATACAAAATGCAAATGTATTTAGTATCGGAAATTCTCCTAAATACAAAATACAAATGTATTTAGTATCGGAAATTCCGCTAAATACAAAATACAAGTGTATTTAGTATCGTGAAATTTTCTAATTACTAATTACACAAATGTATTTTGTACCGAAAAATCTCCTAATTACAAATGTATTTAGTAACGAAAATTCTTCTGATTACAAATTACAAATGATATATTCTCGAAATCACTCATATGTACTCAAAATCAACCATATACTCCGAAATTACCTCTATACACGACCAATACCCCATACGTACTCGCAGATTCCCATATAACTCAGAACCATGCACCTATATATTCACTAGGGTTTGCTCAGTGTACGTATTATTTCGTTTAATCTGAGTAATTAGCTCTGAAAATGTCTTCAATAAAATTTCCGAGATGTGATTCGCTCGATAAACGGTATTAATTACATTTGTAATTTGTAATTAGAAAATTTTTCGAAACTAAATACATTGGTAATTTGTATTTAGGAGATTTTTCGACACTAAATACATTTGTAATTTGTATTTAGGAGATTTTTCGATACAAAATACATTGGTATTTTGTAATTTGAAAAAATTTCGATACTAAATACATTTGTATTTTGTATTTAGAAAGTAATTAATCAAAAATCCGCTCAACACTGCACTGAACTCATAATTATTCACATGTCAATGAACTACGATTTTGTTTTACACATTATATCGACGTTGTTTATGAAAACCAACACGTTTCAAACGTCTTACGAAACTAGCACACGAAATTGTCACCACGAAGAAAAGCATGTGTTTCATTTTTTACCGCGAAGCAAAGTACGATTCGGAAGGAATATTTTATTCAGAAAAATAAGTTTCTAAAATCTCTGAGAAAATTGAAAAAGTAGATAGGAAAATCACGTATTATTTCATGTCAAAAAATATAATATAATCATAGATTACGAGAGGTGCGAAATACCACATTGCATACCAAATTAGTAGTTAATGTTTTATTTCGATAATCTCTTTCTTTTTGAATGTGTTAAATCTGAAAATTGAAAATATTCTTAAATATACTATCCATCCTCTCCTAACACAAGAAAAATATATACGTGTAACGAGGTGTTCCATGTGAAAACGAGAGCGATCTGACCTTGTGGTTTTCGATTTCGATCTAAAATTTTTTTTACATTCTTCATTCCGTGCTAAAACCATTCCCGATACGCGTTTTTCGATAGCACCTATCTATTTCGATCAATCAATTTACGAAAATATCAAAATCAATAAAACAGCCTCTGATGAGGGCAGAACATAACTGCCGAAACGTCAGGCGAATGATCGACAATTGGCTCGACTAGATTGATTTAGTCACACCTCCATATCCAAGTTCGAGCGATAGATTCAGAATGAAGAAGAAAATATAAAAATTTTCAATTTTACCATTTTTCGAATTTTTTTTATCCGAAACGCCGAAACGTCGGGTAAAATTGATTATACCGAAAATGTTCACTTTGAATTGAACTTTCTGAAAAAAAATCTTTTTGAACTCCCGTCACTCACGATCATCGGAAATATTCGAGTTTAAACACTAAATTTGAGATTTCCAAAATACGCATTTTTTGATTTTGATTTTTTTTGTTTCGAAAAAAAGTAGACAAAAATACGTAACTTTGAAGCCCTCAACCAAGTTGAGGCGGCTTTTCCGTCTATTTTTTTCGGGACTCGGAAGGTCATATTAGTGACAAACAATGCAATTTTCGAATTATTTTTTAAATAATTTCATATTTATTTTGGAAAATATTTTTTTATCAACTTTTTTCTTCAATTTTGATTCGAAGAAGAAGGAAAAAAACGATTGCGCGACCCCTTGCGAAAAAAGTGGACCGCTTTTAAGAAAAATAATTCGAAAATTGTCATAAAAAATGTCTTACTCGATAGGAGTTCATCTGCATCTCATAAACTATGATGTACTCAAATGGTACCGCTTGTGTTTAAACACAGGACTCAACGTTTACTTGAGAAATGCGTTAACGACGAACCGAAATGATAAAGCCCATCTATAGTTATTAACACGTCAGCCCCTCAAATTATAAAATTGAAATTACTGCAATAAATGCTTGAACGAGTAGATAGATCTATGGAATACTTAGAATCTACGATAAGGCTTATACCTGTTCCGTCGCATGACTCTCCTCCAGATTTCCTCTCGCATTCCCACACTAATTTCTTCACATTCTTAACAACACTCCCAAAAGTCACCAGAGACAGTCTCCATATCCTTCCTTTTCCTAAACCTAAAACTGCTCTGTTTAGATTCCCACAGCTCTCTAACCACTTCGCACAATTTACGATCTTTGCATGAGTCCTCTTTCGTCCCTTTCCATTTTAGTTGCCTTTCCCTCTTATTTGCCTCATGTCACGTCCTTTTCCTCGTCGTTTCTTCAGTCTTGCACAAGTATAGTTCCTTCAATTCGGACGTGCATGCTCCGGGAGCCCCTCATTTCAATTGCTACTCTCGTCAACATATACAATCAGTTCATAACTAAATATCTCACACATTTTTTGTATATTTCTTAAATATATTAAATCGTTTTCTTTGTTTGAGTTTAACACCGTGTCAAACAGTCTTTTATTGAAATACCTGCAATCCTTTAATTAGTATTGTAGGCGTTCACGGCAGCGAGATACAATTCAATTTGTACACCATAGCAACTCGAACAATACCAATGTATTAGATCGTGACTTCGTCCCGATTGGTGTTTAGCTTTATATTCGTAGTATTTTTTCGATTTCTCCTGTTTTAGTTTCAATTTTTCGAATCGTCTCTGTATTCTAAAGAATAAATCGTGTAAAACTACTTAATTTATAAAATATAAAACTACTATATAATAATAATAATATATAATATAAAACTACTTAATTTTTTTTTTTTTTCAATCAATCCGGAGTCTGTACGCTCTTGATAACTTTATCAAGAGGAAGAATCGTTCTCCGGATTAGATACAGTTGCATGTTATATGTAACTTTGGTCCGTCTCGTCTGCTAAATTCACATGGTTGTACTTAATTTATACATACTAAAGAAGCTATATATAGAGCACAAGTTAGATGTGAAGAATTTGGGCCAGGATGGCAATAATTATATAGGATTGTTCGTTCACAAGTATTTATTAGTCACCACATTACGATACGTTCTTTGTCCTTGGTGACACATCTCGCTTTCATCTGTTTCCGTTAACAGCCAGGGTCTTAGAGCTGGGATTAGCCCCTGCCCTCTATGGAATGTCTAGACTCTAAATGTTTTGTATACGTGCCTATAACGAGAAAAAACACGACAGAATTATTATACGCAAACGTACTTACTGGCTGGGCAACCTAGCCATACTTATAAGAAATAAACTTAACAAGCACCGGACCATAAATACGTGCCTTTTTCCAGAAATCGAAAAGGGAAATGATCCAAACGAGAAACATCACGTTCGAAGTCCGAGTACCAGAAAGTCCATTCGACTTCATAAGGGTAAAGCAGCTAGAAAACTGGATTAAGGTTGAATCGGGTCACATTTTGTCATCTGAAATACAACATATCCTGAAATGTCTGATCGAATACGGACACCTGAGATTTCACAGCTATCAGCTTTGCGTGAAATCATCGATGCACCAGGATCAGACTGTCTTCTACGCTGCAATTACGGAAACGCCTGACAACAGTATCCTCATCGTGAAAGAATACTACGGCCAAAAAACGATTTTAGCAATGATCACTAATGACTACGTCAAAACGATCATGCCATTTCATAGACCCAAAGTCGAACGAACATCTATCCGAGTAGTCTTAGTAATTAGAAAACATAGGAGACGTCGGGCCACCAGAATTATTGACCATGTGCGTACAGAATGATCGAGCAATAGGCTCGTCGTACCCGAGGGGTTAACCACTCGTCGATTGACTGTAAACCTGACGTCCAGACTTCCAGACTTCATGAAGTCAACTGACTTCAACTGACTTCGACTGTCTTCATGAAGTCAACTGACTTCCACTGACTTCCACTGACCAACTGACTTGAACTGACTTTTGCTGACTCCAACTGACTTCAACTGACTTCCACTGACTTCCACTGACCAACTGAATTAAACTGACTTTTGCTGACTTTTGCTGACTTCAACTGACTTCAACTGACTTCCACTGACCAACTGACTTCAACTGACTTTTGCTGACTTCTACTGACTTCCACTGACTTCGACTGACCAACTGGCTTCAACTGACTTTTGCTGACTTTAACTGACTTCCACTGACTTCCACTGACTTCCACTGACTTCCACTGACCAACTGACTTCAACTGACTTTAACTGACTTTTGCTGACTTTAACTGATTTCAAGTGACTTCCACTGACTTCCACTGACCAACTGACTTCAACAGACTTTAACTGACTTTTGCTGACTTTTGCTGACTTCCACTGACTTCCACTGACCAACTGACTTAAACTGACTTTTGCTGACTTTAACTGACTTCCACTGACTTCCACTGACTTCCACTGACTTCCACTGACCAACTGACTTCAACTGACTTTAACTGACTTTTGCTGACTTTTGCTGACTTTTGCTGACTTCCACTGACCAACTGACTTCAACTGACTTTTGCTGACTTCAACTGACTATAACTGACTTCAAGTGACTTCATGAAGTCTGACTTCCACTGACTTCGACTGACTTCAACTGACTTCAACTGACTTCAACTGACTTCATGAAGTCAACTGACTTCCACTGACTTTCACTGACCAACTGACTTAAACTGACTTTTGCTGACTTTAACTGACTTCCACTGACTTCCACTGACTTCCACTGACTTAAACTGACTTTTGCTGACTTTAACTGACTTCCACTGACTTCCACTGACTTCCACTGACTTCCACTGACTTCCACTGACTTCCACTGACTTCCACTGACCAACTGACTTCAACTGACTTTAACTGACTTTTGCTGACTTTTGCTGACTTTTGCTGACTTTTGCTGACTTCCACTGACCAACTGACTTCAACTGACTTTTGCTGACTTCAACTGACTATAACTGACTTCAAGTGACTTCATGAAGTCTGACTTCCACTGACTTCGACTGACTTCAACTGACTTCAACTGACTTCAACTGACTTCATGAAGTCAACTGACTTCCACTGACTTTCACTGACCAACTGACTTAAACTGACTTTTGCTGACTTTAACTGACTTCCACTGACTTCCACTGACTTCCACTGACTTAAACTGACTTTTGCTGACTTTAACTGACTTCCACTGACTTCCACTGACTTCCACTGACTTCCACTGACTTCCACTGACTTCCACTGACTTCCACTGACTTCCACTGACCAACTGACTTCAACTGACTTTAACTGACTTTTGCTGACTTCCACTGACTTCCACTGACCAACTGACTTCAACTGACTTTAACTGACTATTGCTGACTTTTGCTGACTTTTGCTGACTTCCACTGACTTCCACTGACCAACTGACTTTTGCTGACTTTAACTGACTTCCACTGACTTCCACTGACTTCCACTGACTTAAACTGACTTTTGCTGACTTTAACTGACTTCCACTGACTTCCACTGACTTCCACTGACTTCCACTGACTTCCACTGACTTCCACTGACTTCCACTGACCAACTGACTTCAACTGACTTTAACTGACTTTTGCTGACTTTTGCTGACTTTTGCTGACTTTTGCTGACTTCCACTGACCAACTGACTTCAACTGACTTTTGCTGACTTCAACTGACTATAACTGACTTCAAGTGACTTCATGAAGTCTGACTTCCACTGACTTCGACTGACTTCAACTGACTTCAACTGACTTCAACTGACTTCATGAAGTCAACTGACTTCCACTGACTTTCACTGACCAACTGACTTAAACTGACTTTTGCTGACTTTAACTGACTTCCACTGACTTCCACTGACTTCCACTGACTTAAACTGACTTTTGCTGACTTTAACTGACTTCCACTGACTTCCACTGACTTCCACTGACTTCCACTGACTTCCACTGACTTCCACTGACCAACTGACTTCAACTGACTTTAACTGACTTTTGCTGACTTTTGCTGACTTCCACTGACTATAACTGACTTCAACTGACTTCATGAAGTCTGACTTCCACTGACTTCGACTGACTTCAACTGACTTCGGCTGACTTCAACTGACTTTAACTGACTTCCATTGACTTCAAATGACTTTTCAGCAAAGTGTACACCAACTTCGAGGGTGGTTAACCCCTCGGCCATACTTGACCCCTGAGAGATACACTGACCCAAAATGGGTCAATCAAAAATCTTCATTATATCTTCACAAAGTCAACTTTCGTATATTTCAGACTCCTTCGTATTGCCAATAAAAAAAACGATATATGTCGGTAAAAAAAAGTAGACTTTCAAAAACTACAAATCAAGCACTTCATTTCAAGGAAAAAAAGTACCCTGTACGATCATTGCAATTCTTATTTTAACGGCACCGTCCATTTTTGGGCACCAGTAAGTTAGAGAATGCTGCAACAATACTCGAGTCTGAAAATATTTTCCTCAATCTATGTAACCTCATATAAAATTCGACTTAATCAAAATCCTTAATAAATTCCGCAAGCTCTGGACTTGATCGAGTCTACGTTCTGGAATTCTTCTAATCTAATTCCAACGATATTCTAACACAAGTATCTAAATACCAAATATTCAAGATTATGTGTCATTGCATTAAAATTATACATTGCTTGTATTAATATTATATATACTCGTATATTTCAACTTCAACTGCAGTGATTATTGCGAATTGATTCGTTTCAACAAGATTCAGAATTTTAGATTATCGATAGCCCACCTGTCGATAACACAGAATGCTGCCTAGCCTAACTCATCAGCGGAGTCGCTTGACTAATTGTAAGTAAGGATTACTTCAGTCTATGACTACATGCCTTACGCGATACCTACTCCGCGACTATTATCATATTATACTCTCTTATAGAGAACCAACCAACCAACCATAATTATACTATATTATATGCATGATTGTATTTTACCATACCTTACATGTATGTATGCTTTATACTTTCTTACTCTAATACCAATGAATAAATGCTAATTGAATAGGGATGAATAACAATTGGTTTGAATCCAAATGACTCAGATATTCCACCACAGAACCTTTGCAATCAAATTAACATTAGAAAATTTAGGTGTAATACGAGTTCGTAGACTGCAGTTAACGAACTTCGTATTTACAACTTATTCGAAGAATAGCACATCTATAAGTTACCAAACATTGAAGATATCCTGAGATTATTCGACTATAAACTAATCAATTCATGTACCAGAAACAAAAACGCATGTCTTTGATTATAATCATTAATTCGACCCATATATTGTTCAAACCTTTATACTAAATATTCATGACAATTGTTACTATTCAAATTTTTTATAAGGATATGTTAATTTGATACTACTCTATATAAGATTTATTACCAGAATGTAGTTTTACACTAAGGTAAGTGTCGCACTTACTGACCCTGTCCCAATTATTGGAATTTTTTATTGATTCTTTTTTATCCGTGAGCTCTCAAATTATCAAAAAATTAATTAGTATCCTCTGAGATTCTATAGAAACTGATTTGTCTATCAAAAACATCCAGAATTCTCATCATCGATTAAAAATTTTCCTTTAGGAAAATGTAAGGGTCAGTAATTGGCACACTTACCTTACGCAACTTAAAACTTACCCCTATCATAAAAATATTAGCCTAATAATATTTAGCTCTCATTTTCATTGGAATAACTTTGATACTGTATTCCTTATTCGTACGAAACGAATGTTGCTCTTATTACATAGCCGCTATTTCTAATTAATCGTAAGTGACTTACGGAAAATCAATGAGCTTTCACTGAGAAAAACCATCAAACTGAATAATTAGAAATATTGTCATATTATATGCAAAAGAACTTGACTTGAATCTCACTGTAGTAAAATATTTATTCAACAATTCTGTTTTTATAATTAATATGATATTACAATATAAACAATGTTGAGGATTTAGAATAAAATGGTTTTTCCGAAGTTCTTGCCAAAAATGCCCATTCCTCTTATCTACTGAAGCAGCCCTTGGGCCTCTCGTAGTAAAAAGTATCCGTAGTTGTTTATGGGCCGGCATCTGTTTATTAGTCTCGAGTTGCAGGCCCAACATGGTCAAGTGCTCTAGCGCAATTAGGGCAGCAGCAAAAAACAGGCCAGCACTGCTCAGCGAATACCTTATTTCCAAGTCAAGTTCGATTCTCAAAAATTCAAGATTTCAAACTCATTCTTATATTCATAAAACTCAATCTTCCCTCAAAATCTATCGAACTGTTTAGTTTAAGCTAAAACTCAGTGAAAGTATCCGAATTCCCAAAATTATAAACCAACCTTTGTACTCAAGTTTATGAATATATAAATAAAATAATCTGTGAATACACATGTATGTACATATTTACACAGCGTTACTTTTTACATATTTCAAACCGACTTAGGGGGCGGAAGGAGTAATATTCATTTTGACCCCAAATAACGACCACCCTAATATACATGAATAAATTTATAAACCGATTCAATTATGAACCAAAATCAGTACCTACCCTCGAAACTCTTAAACAGCTCACCATCGTTGAAAAATCAACTGTAATCGCAATCGCAATCTCGATAAGGTAAGAGTAAAATTAATCACATTAATTGCATCAGTAATCCTTTCGCATCTCAGAGATCAAAATAGAGACTTATTGTTAGTTAGTCCGAATTACAGAGAAGGTATAGCCTCGGGTATAATATACATTGAATCGCAAAAACAACCCCGTTGAAAATACATAGATAGGACGCAAGTTGACGATTAGACGGAGACTATTCCTGAGTTGATGATGATGATCCTTTTCATTTGGGCTTATACTAGTTAAAGAAAAAGCCGGCATCCTCATAAAATCATGAAAGTGGAGTCCTTATTAAAGATTCATATAAACTTGTTTCTAACTTTACATACTATAACCGATGTGAATCCAAAATTATATTCTCTCGTAGTTCCTTATAAATTCAAATATCCTAATGGTTTGATGTATGTTTATGTAGTTAATTATATTGTCTTTTCAACAATTCCAGCCTCTAATGGCTAAATAAAGGTCTACGGCCTACACCACTGTATTGGTGAACGGTGCGGTGCGGGGCGGGTTGGTGTAGCGGGACGAGGCACAGTGCGGCGTGTAAAGTACCTGCAGTCAGACGACGGTGCCACATGTTCCGCTATAAATCTCATATGATTATATGAGATAAAAAATGTATTACGATCATACTATCTGCAGCTAAGCCTAGTAATCGATTCTATGTATTTGAACTGATTTTTTTTTATAATTGCTTAAATTACGTCCATATAGTTTAATTTCCGGCCGAATCACAACTCCATCTTATACAAGTAGGGTTACATAGTATCACATCGTAGATTGGAGGATTTTCACCTATCACCTCCTCATTTTTTGCATCCAAAGATACGACTGCAGTATATGTAGTAGGATTAGCGAGCTGTAATAATTCTCATAATTTAGGAATCGGTGAAAGAAAGGAGCAGTAGTCCATAATTCAGAATGCCACACATCAGTTAGCCAGAACGCTGAAAAAAGCTACGTCGCAGTCAAGACCGTACGCAAATACGCAAAAAATAAACGCCCATTGCATTTTGCGATTGTAAGTAAGTTTCACTGAAGAGAACTTGGATCCACAAAATCAAACGCAATAGATTCTTGTGTCTGTACCTTCACGTATCTGGGCTTAGCTGCGCATAGTATGTATAACCGTAATACATTTTTGATCCCGTATAATTTGAGATTTACAGCGGAATTATTTATATCATTTTGCGCCTAATGGTCATATAACAGCTGTGGTGCATTGAAAATGTGGCACCATCGTTTGATTGTGCCGGCTGTTGCAAGCCAAAACGCAACGCGCTGTGCCGCGCCACGCCACGCCGCACGCACCCCACCGCACCGCGTTGCAGCATAGCTGCGTAGGCCGCGGTTGGAAAAATTAAACATAGTCCAAAATCAAATTGTAATATCACCAAAGTTCATTTTGCATCATTATAATCATCCCACTTAGAAAAACTGCACGAATTCAGGCACACCGTAGGTCAGATTCGACTTATCTATGACCAAGATTCGAAGGAATTCAGGCCGTCACAAATTGAACGACGGAAATTGGAACATTTAATTTTTAGGCTGAGTTATTTGCAAATAAGTGGAAAAAAAAATGTTCCGCGTTTTCCGGAAAATTGGCCATGTCTTCTATAATAATTTTTTTTATTCAATTTCCCATGTTCAATTTATGACGGCGCGTCTTTCGAACAATTCGGATCCTTAGAAAGTGAAATTGGTCCTATGGCGTGTGTCAATTCGTACAGCGACTGATTTTTAGTGGCATGATTATGATGATGTAAAATGAACTTTGGTGAAGAAATAAATTGATTTTGGACCACGTTTCATTTTTACAACCGCGACATACTGGTCCCCTTGAATTCGCAAATAGACCTTCCTGAAATTATAATTCCCGAAAACGTGCTTGCTTAGTTTTACCTCATTATTTTAAGTTCATTTACCTTTCTTGATAGATTCCGTGAATTCCAAAAATATTCCGGACACAAAAAGCACAAAATCGTTCTATATTATAATCACTTCATTCCATTCTTTGATCAATATCCACTCCATCAAAGGATTGATCGGATTTTTTAAGCTATCGCAAAACGTGTCCGGCTGGTGCAGTTTCCACGATTGGACTCCACTATATTTCTGAATTAACAACGTGACTTCCTAATTGGTGCATGTGAATTACAATTTCAGGTATGTCGGCGCATATATGATATATTTCCGACGTAAGTCCCTGCACGGAGAGAATTTTATGATAACCACTGTCATATTATTATAGTACGATTGACTTATTGCGGGTTCTGAGACCTGGAACTATACCTATGGTAGCGCTTGCTGGAAGTATGGCAACCGTTCTCATAATTGTGGCAAGCGTTACCATACGTATAGTTCCAGGTCTCAGAACCCGCAATAAGTCAATCGTATTATACCGAATATGACAGTGGTTCACATAAAATTCTCTCCGTGTGGTGAGTCGACGCTCCCAATATAGACTTCTGTTTAGTTTATGTATCGAGTGATTATGTTTATATGAGTTTAGTTACGCCTGAATGCAACTCATAGTCGTATAAAGGAGAAGAACAAGAAGAAGACGAAGTAGTTTCGGTTTACGTTTCGGCATATTTTTTAGTATTGGGCAATTCCATATCAAGTGATCAAGGCTTTCAGGGCAAATTTTTCTGATCTTGACGCCTGTAATTAACACAAAAGTAGTTGACGGTGAAAAAAAAATATCTGCCGGAGATTTTTTCAAAATTCCCAATTTTTTGGAAGTTATCAAACCTCGTCGTTTAGGCGCATTTTTTCCCAAAAGATCATAACTCTGGCTACGTTGGTCGTATAGGGAGATCGCCTTGGGCTCATTTTGTTTGCAAAAGAATATATAGTTTCCAGAAAAAAATACTGCATCCGGATTTCCGATGGCTAAACGCAAAATTTTCTCCATTTTTCGAAATAATTGGGGATTGCGGAAAAACACATTTTTTTTTAATCTGAAAAAAATCACAGTCTTAGGTATGTATATCCTCTCAGTGCTGTGTGAATTTCAGAGTGAGAGAGCCAGCCGTTTTTTTCTTACGATTTAACATGAGTATTATTTTGACGATACCCTTTATCGTGCATACTTGGGTATTAACAATTCAGAAATGGGTTTTTTGGGTCGAATAATATCTTTAATAATGGTTTTTGGGCTGAAGCACTTGATATGGAATTGCCCTATTACTTCTAGTAATTCAAGCCTTTGGTCTAGTGAGTGGCGCAGGAGGGGATGCGGGACGAATGCCGGCAACTTGTCCTCGCTAAGGGTGTGGAGTTCGTGAAAGCCGAGGCAGCAGGGGGGGGGGGGGATTATTTACGATACGTATTATAATTGACATATTACGTAAAATATTGGGGAAGGAACGATCCTCCAAGTAAAAATCCTATAAATCGACAGTCCTACAAGCCAAAGTCCTACAACTGCGATATCCGACAGAACGCAGTTTTCTGACGATCCTACAAGCAAAAGTCCTGCAGCCACAGTCCTACAACCGAGCCTACAACCAAAGTCCTACAATCTGAATATCACCGGAAATGCCATAATACGATTCTGGCTTTCACTTGAAAATGACCGCCAAAACCACAACTGGGTGTTTCAGTGCATCTATGATAGTTTTCGTTTTGAAAGCGCAGGCACGTTGGGTTCGCGTAAAAATTGTTGAAAATTTTACGAGACTTTTTAAGTTACGTCTTTGAGTTCGTCTTTGAACCTGCTATCAGCCAGTCATGATGAAAACACGTGTTCCCAGCTATCCAAAATCATGAAGTAGTTAAAAAATCTTGAAAGTGGCGCAATCCACAAATCAACGCATATCAGCATTAATATCTTTCCCCCTCGGTACCCTTCAAGTTTCGTACCAAAGTTTTTCTTGTATCTTCTCTAGTTTTCGAAATATCAGCCTGTATCGATTAAAACCACCGACCCTGTATAATTGTATATAATAGTAGTGTTGCAAGAGTTGATGATCTTTTCGAATATGAAATTGGATATCGGCATTTTCGATGATATTCAGGTTGTAGGACTTTGGTTGTAGGACTTTCGCTTGTAGGATCGCGTAACGTGCGACGTCTGACACTTGTGTGACTCGCGTTTTTAGGGGATATTTCGGTTGTACGACTTTGGATGTAGGACTTTGGTTGTAAGACTTTTGCTTGTGGGATCGTCAAAAAACTGCGTTCTGTCGGATATCGCGCTTGTAGGAGTTCGATTGTAGGACTTTCGCTTGTAGGACTGTTGATTCGTAAGATTTTTACTTGTAGGATCGTTGCTTACTCCTGAGGGTGTAGAATTTTCACAGGGTCTGAAATTTGGGTGTGGAGTTCTTTCACATCCTCCCCATGAAAGTTGCAGGCACTGGTCCCTTTTCAAGTATCTTTTTCGAACGTAGCTGTCTGCAGTCTGATCCTTGATCTGATTGTGAGCCAGTGTGCATCACCAAATAGACTGTCCTTTTTGGATTCTCATTAGAATAAGGCTGGTGGATCCGTTATCAAAAGCTTAGAAATGGAATGTCTTATTTGTCGTGTCATTTGCAGATTGGGTCAATGCTATGCTATGCTACAATTGGTACTTTTGACAAACACCATCGAGTAGGATGAGCTTAGGATTTAGTCAAAGTACCTGAAAGTCCATCTGAAAATGATCATCTGAAAACGTAGAGATTGGTGAAAACTCAACTTCTCATTTTTTGGTTGATTATACCTATGGGGTCGGATTCTGAATTCCTTTTTACTTGGGAAAAAGTGTAAAAAAGGTGATAAACCTCGCCCGGACCAATCAGGAAGCAGCTTTAATCGGAAAGTCTTCTCTATCACCGTTTTCACTAGCGGAAAGGGACTCAGAATCCGGCCCCTTAAGTGCCGAATAATGGTAAGGGACTTAGTTGCTTCGAACCCATTCTTGACAATCGAGGTGACACACTCTATATGGTGATTTCCCATTTCATTAATTAATCGTAACTATCCAAAAAATGAACATCAATTTCCGCCTATTGTTAGATGTTGCTGAAATTGGATTCGACACAATAATCACCATTTATACAGAATATACAGTTTCGATAGTTAAGTTAATAAGGTTTCAAGGTACAAATCTATTGGCGCATCTGATTTGGCCACTATTGAAATACACAACTGAAGCTTCAATTGAGCTTATGTTTGGAAGAATAGTAATTGTAACCATTATCTTATGATTGGATGGTTCGACTTACGTCGCATGGTTCTCATTTTCATATTCAAGTTATAAGTCGTATAGGGATAATCATTCTTCAGTAAACCCTCCACGAGTCTAGAGAATCGAAAATAATAGCATCTATTATTTGACATATTACTAGGAAAGCACGCAGGCTCGTTTATCAAATAAAACCCAGAAGATCCAATATTGCCGTCACTCAACAGTGTCAGTTCAAGTTGAATCGTGGAGATTGGGAGATCTTGCTGAAGTTTAAGTATAACGTTTTATTAAGAATCGTCATTCTGCCTGAAAATCCGAATACTTTCACTAAAGACCTGTTAATTTATGAAGAGAAAAAAAAGTAGCAGATTGTAATATCAAGACCCTTCACATAGTACGTCATCATTCTTGTGGAGATTATACGTTTTTCAAGCGATTTTGGAGTTTTGAAAGAATTTTTTCTAAAAGCTAAATGAAACCGTCGACAACAAAAACGGATTTCAACATCGCAGTTGGGGGTTTGAGGCACGCCATGAGCTTTATTGGAATTTGGCCAAACATGCCGCAAACTTTAACAATGGCTCTGATTTGGCTCGTCTATTTTGCTGGATTCATCACGTCAATTTCTGCGAGCTTTGCCGGTGCGATAATGGTTGACAAAAATTTCGAACGGCTTGTAGCCGTTCTTGGGCAAGCCATTCCGATGTCGGTGATAACTGCCAAATATGGTTTATTCAAGGGAC
Source organism: Ametastegia equiseti (assembly GCA_963989295.1). Lineage (NCBI taxonomy): Eukaryota > Metazoa > Arthropoda > Insecta > Hymenoptera > Tenthredinidae > Ametastegia > Ametastegia equiseti. The sequence continues at coordinate 8,642,767 of OZ022390.1, read as the reverse complement.
AGATCAAACGTTTAAAATATTTCATGAGAATCATGGAAGAAGACTGGCAAAGACAGAAGCTGTGCACAATGGAAGATAAAAACACCTCGCGATATTATACGATAATGCAGACCCACGCCCGATTATCAAGAATTTTTTTCAACACGTACATAGTAATTGTTATGACTTGTTGGGGCCTTTTCGTTATAGGACCTGCCAGTCAGAGAATATCTGCAACCAATCAAACGAGAATTGACCATGAATTTCCGATGAGCTCTTGGTACCCTTTGCCTAGTCATCTGAGTCCTATTTACGAGGTAAAGATTTGGAAATTATTGCGATTCAAATTGCAAGAGGATGTCTGTGAGGGGACTTACAGGCAAATTGATATTCTGTTATGCGTATATTTTTACGATCAGAGGATGTCAAATTTTTCACTCATTGTCAACTACCTATGACCACTTCAGATACGCGATCATCACCTGTGAAGAAAAAATTTGTTCACTACACCCAGAACAGGCTGCTCTTTAAAATAGTCCATAGAATTACGAAGAGGATCACCGAACTTGAATTCATTCATTTTTTAATCATCACTAGTTTGACAAGCAACCTTTACGTGCGTAAAAAACTGTTTTTCTACAAAAAATTCTATTTGTTGTTTGCGTATCGTTGGATACAACTTCCTAACTTCTCTTCCTTCGAATGACACAGAGAATTCATGGTTACAGAAGATATTAGGACTTCGCAATATTACAAAGGTGGTATGAGAGGAAAATTTGGCATTCTTGCAGGACGGAAGTTGAAATTTCATTATTAACCCTTGAGCCGATCTAATTTTCAGATAATATACGTATTCGAAGTAGTTATGGGAACAGCGATGGTAATTGCACATACAAGTATTGACGGCTTACTAGTAGCGTCTATTTTCCATCTGTGTGGACAGTTCGAGATATTGCGGTTCGTAAAACCATAGCAGTTGTAGTTGAGGAATACTAACTATCTACAATAACTAACAATAGGAGTACTAGGGTGGTCCTTTTGCCGTCGTGTATAATATCAAGAGGATGGGGGGCGTAAAAGTTGTGATAACGCCTTGTAAAAAAATGTACGCGTAGTTGTGCCCATGAACAATAGATTTACACAAAAAAAGAATTTTTCGCGGGCTTAGGGACAGTTCGAAAAAATAATGACTGATTAGTCTGAAAATCCCATGTTATTCAAATGAGAGACAAAACGAGCTTACAGGCACGTCTTTTTATTGGACTACAGCGCTCCAATTTGGCACACATTTTTATTTATTTATTTGAAACGTGTCCAGGGGGCGCACTTGTCACAATTAGTCAACACCCCAAATAAGGACCACCCTAAGGAGTACAGATATCATACTCATATTTACAACTTTACTGGTACTTCAAGGTGTCGTATCGAGGAGTTCCGGACTAAGGGTCACGATACTAAAGCAATGGTCGATGACATGAGGTTCATAATAAAACGCCATTTGGCAATAATCAAGTAAGACAAAATCAAAAAAGTTACTCATCAAGCATCTTGTATGCGATTGAACGTAATAATCTCGAAAATACTGCAGTGCAGCTGGTGAGGTAGAAGAATCTTTCAATCTCATTTTGTTGGGACAATTACTTGGCGGAACATTTAGCATTTGCTTGGCAGGATTCAGCTTTTTACAGGTATTAATTACTGCAGTTATAACAAACATTGAATTATCAATTATGATATACCTTCACCGTTTGCTAATTACTTGACAATGTCGTCAATTGAAATGAAGATGGATAAAAATGATTCAGTATAGCGCCGGAAAACTAAGCGTGATCATACTGATTTTCATATTTTTCCAAAATGTGCGGGCAATACACAAATCTTTATTTGGACAAAGCAGATCTGAATGGGTGCAGGGGATTAAAATTCTAAAAGATTAATACGTAAAATGACAAGAATTTCAAATTCTTTACCCACGCGAATACCAAAATAGCGACAGATAAAATATACGTATAATCGCTTTTTGGAAATTCGTATTTTTAGCGATTCTAAATTCTGATCTCACGATATTTTGACCCCCACCCATCTGAATTTCAAAATTTCAAATTGCATATGAAAATGTATAACTATATTTGTAGGCAATGGAATCAAATAACGCTACAGGGCTGGTAAGCTTTGGATTTCTACTGACGATGTCATTGCAGCAAATGTTTATTTACAGTATTGCCGGAGATTATCTAACGTCACAAGTAAGTCTTGTATTTCAGAATGTGCAATGATACCTGCAGGATTGAATCTCGCCACGATTTCCATGCTCAAACGATAGAATTTATTTTCTTGATTAAATATTAGGGTGCTGAGATTAGAATGGCTGCCTACAAAGTGAATTGGTATGAACTTCCACCGTCGGTCAGCAAGTCATTTTTATTGATCATGCTGCGGGCAACGAAGCCCATTACGATCACAGCTGGGAAATTTGTTCCAATGTCGTTGATTAATTTCACAGGAGTAAGTCTTTGAAAAAAAATATACCACGATGGAATCGAAGTAACGTGTCTTGTAATATTTCAATTTGCTAAAAAATTCCCCTATCTTTTTTTGCAGCTCCTTAAATCGTCAGCATCGTACCTTTCTGTTATGAGAGCAATGAATGCGGATAAGGCTAACTAATCAGTCAAATTTCCTGATGCAGGGCAAACTCGGGAAAATTGGACCGTTCCAATTTGGTAATTTTATCATTGAGTCTTTCCTGGATTTCGAAATATTAGGTGTATGACTTAATTTTTACACTTTCTTGTTCAAGCTCGAAATTATATTTGGAATAGAAATATTTCTGCAGTTTTTTGTGGTTTCGAAAGGATCAGGGGCAAGGTTTCAGAGTAAGCAGCACTCATTCGGCACTGCATTCTATACGAATTCCAACAAGGAACAAATGCTTCTAAAGCACGGAAATCAATTTCTAGTGTTCCTGGTGCCGATGTTATGTCTTATAAAACGTTTAATTATACAGTACAAACGTTTTAGAAGTAGTGATTTCGATCTTAGTGACCAGCCTGGACAGCCTCGAAAGTTTGAAGATGTGGAATTGCAAGCTCTACTGAATGAAGACTCAACGTAAACGCAATAAAAGTTGCAGCTCAGAGTCACTCAAACAGCTATTTCCAAGCGTTTGCACCAAATGGAAAAAATTAAAAAAACTTGGAAGGTGCAGGTCCCACATGTGTTGACCTAACAAAACCTATACGTCAACGTATGAACACGTGCCTTTCACTACTTGGTCGACACAAAAAAAAAAAAAAAGGACTTTTTCCGGAAAATTGTGACGGGTGATGATAGTACATTTTGTTACGACTACGGATAGGCTTTTTTTGGCGAAACGAGAGGTTTACGGCCCGAGGCAAAGGCGAGGGCTGTAACGAGATTCGTCAAAAAGCCTTTCCGTACAAGTGACGGACATTATTTTTCATCACGAGAGCCGGAAAATCGCGACGAAGTTGCGATTTTGAGGTTAGAGTGATGAAAAAGCCATTTACTGTGCAAGGAAGCAGGCAAATCATGCTTCGTCATATCAAGTCATGTCATCGACAACGCTCGATCGACCTCACGTTGCTCGCGTGACTCAGAAGACCCTCTCGAACTTGGGATGGGAAGTTCTTCCTCATGCGGCATATTCTCCGGAAGATAATTGATAAGGAGATATTTTGAACAAAAAAAAAAGTAATAATAATAAAAATAAAAAAATAAATAAAATTTTTATTCAGGGGATGTATAGGAACAATTGCTTTTTAGTTGGTATACCTACATATATATGTATACAGAACTAAATGCGTAAAATGATAGTGGTAATAGAGGGGGTCGAGCTGAGTAAATTAACCTAAAGAACATGATTGTGGTCACCGAAGTCACGTTCACGAGATAAAAAATCGCGCTAACCCTCAGCGCGAAGGCAACCGAGTACACACTTATGTAAGCAGTGATCATCATTCTTATCCTCGTCCTTGTGTTCACCGAAAATTCAATATCCAGCTGTTTTTGTTTGGAAGTCCTAAGTTTCAAACGTTACGTAACAGATCAGCAGTTGGGCATACTTATCAGCAAGACGGATATAACCACTGGTTCGTGTATACTCGATTGCCTACATGCTGGCGTTTGACGCAATTTTTTAAATGGTCGTATCTCGCGAACGCGACTTCGGAGACCACATTATGTTCTCTGGGTTAATTTACTCAGCTCGATCTCCTTTATTATCCCTGTCATTTTACGTATTTAGTTCTGGGACACCCTGTATAGTAATTACAAACCTGAAATCGAATCTGCAAAACTGAGGTCATGAGAAACAATTGGTATATGTATTATAAAATTTTCCAAAGACTGGAGATCTATCTGAATACCCAGCTGTTCTTCGAATAGTGCTCAAGTCGACATCCTTGTAAAGGGGTGCCGATTTTGTCGCATGTCTCGTAGAATGTGCAGATAGGGTAAGTCCGGGGTACAGTTGGCCATAGTTTTTAAAACTGCCCACCATTTATTTATTACAATAAAAAAGAATTTTTAAATGATACTCAACCCGAGAGTACTCATTGGACGTGTTGTACGTCATCGATAAATATCGATTACTTAGATCGTAACTAAATTAAATATACTTTTTTAAATACCTTCGATTGGCCATCTCTCCCGAATATGCCGGGAAAGATGGCCAGTCCTTCATGAATATATCTATATTTCGTGTGTAGCTAGTTCGAAATAATTGAACAATGCAAACAACTTTCACTGGTCATTTCACGTGTCAAAAAATGAATAAAATTGATTATTGTAAACGAGAAAACAATCAAATTAATCACTTGAACCCAGTAAGGAATATTGAAAAAAGTCAAATACACTTTAGGTCCACCGTTGCCTTTAAAGTTTGGGTAGGGTAAGTGTACCAGTTACTGACCGTGTCCTAATTATTGACCTTTTTCCAATGATTCCTTTCTATCCGTGAGCTATTAAATTATCAAAAAAATCAATTCGTATTCTTCGGGTCTGTAGCAACTGATTTGTACATCGGAAACATTCAGAATTCCTATCATAGATTCAATATTGAAAAAATATAAGGGTCAATAATTGGGTCTTAAAGGGTCAGTAATTGGTACACTTACCTTATCACTGATCCATATTTCTGTTATTCGTCTTGCATGGATAGTGGTTCGTAAGGATTGGAATAATTTTTTAGAAAACATTAATAGAACCACGATTTTTTTGAATTGGCCATCTCTCTCTTAAGGCCATTTACCCACGTAGTAAGGGATATTTTAAAACTTTCACAGCCAGTCAAATACACTTTGGTCCACTGTTGCCTTCAAAGTTTGGCTACCACTATTTCATATTTTTTTTTTGTTTTTCATGGATAGTGGTTCGTTAGCACTGAAATAGTTTTTTAGAAAACATTAAGAACGACGATTTTCTTCAATTGGCCATCTCTCCCTTACGGCCATCTCCCCCGGACTTCCCCTAAAATCGTCATATCTATACCACTTTTTTCTAGTGCGATTTTGTTCCACTTTTTATACAGGTTTATATGGTTTTTTCGTGGCTATGAAAACTTGGTCTGTCTCTTTTCGTAGTGAATTTGTAACTTCCATGTATTGAAATATTGTTGACGCCATGCAAAGACCTGGTTTTCAAGTTGGTGAACAGTTCAAAACGCTGGACGATGTGCGTAAATTCATCGATGACTTCATCGCTTTAAAACCTGCAAGTTTCTTTCGTGACGGCATTCGTATATATGCTACCTGAGAGATGGCGCAGGCTCATAGAAAACGATCGACAATATTTTCAAGATTAAGTTCGTTGTTGTCAATTTTTTTTTTATGATATAAAATTGCGGAAAAATCAGTAAAAAGTATAGAAATGTTCAGAGAAATCCGAATACACATGAAACCCATTTTCAGAATCCAGGAGATGAAATTATATCTCCAGAACGATTTCAAAACCTAAACAGCTGCGGCCCAGTCCACCGATTGGTTCAATTTTTCCAACTCCACCGGTTTGGATTGACCTTTCTACTGAGAAAATGAAACATGTATTTTGCGCTAATATTAAGTTCTAGATGCGAGATGCCATCGAAGTATTTGTATACAGCAGTTAATCATTAAGTCAGAATAACGTCTATAAGAGAATTAATAGCAGTAGGTACTAATGATGGCACTGAATTTTACTATCACACTGTTATTCTTCGGGAATGAGTGCCTCATCATGATTGCATTAATGGCACTAATATACATGATTGTTGTATACGTTTCACGGATAAAAATAATAAAGCGGCCGGAAAAATAGGTTAGTTTTGGTTTAACATTTTTTTTAACATGAAAGAGTATAGTTTCAACTAACTGCCACAATTTTCCTCATTCAAAAATATTCATGAATGTGGTAGAGACAATGGTTTCTGCAGACTGTTGTTTCCAACGCGTTGACCACTGCTGCTCCGCAACTAATCGCCTGAAACAAGAAAACCAAACGAATTGAGTTTTTGTATGAAACTATCTAGTGGTGATCGAAGGAATTTTTTTTCGATGCATACATTTAATCTTTTATTCAGGAAAATGGAGCGTTTTTTTGGCCGACACAATCGCTCAATTAAACTGTGGCCATTTTTTCAAAAACGAATATTTATTAGAATTGTTCGATTAAGAGCAAGATAATTTTATACAAAAACTAAATTCGGTCGGTTTTCTTGTTTCAGGTGATATGTTTCCGAGCAGCAGTGGTCACCGCGGTGGATGATTTTTTAATAGCGGTCTGTAGAAACCATCGTGTCTATCACATTGGTGAATAGGTATTTTGCATTGAGATGAATTGATGAAGATCTTTGAAAGTATACTCTTTAATGGGAAAAACAAAATTTGAAAACCTCCACACGTTTTCCTCAAAAAAATTAAGGAGAGCTCACTTTTTTCCGGCCGTGAAGGTGATGTACCCTAGGGTGGTCCTAATTATTTCGGGTTGGGACGAATTTCGACCGTAACGCCCCCCAGATCAGCTTCAAATAATTCAAAAGAAATTTCCCAAAAGTTTCAGCCCTTTTCAAATATCGGCGTTTTAGAGCGTCGTAAACTCTTTCAAAAAATCCCGATCACTCAAGAATGCGTTCCTGGTATGTACCCACATTCTACATATATCCAGATGAATAAATCGAATTTTTTATTCAACCGTGACAGCATATGGGACATTCCAGAATTTTTTTTTTTAATAATTATCTAGCTCACAAACTAATAAACAGATTTTGACGCGCAATATATATTTTTGTAGGAAATCAAACGCTCTATAAAAAATGTCTCTTATCATTTTTCGATAAACCAACGAGTTCAAAAGTTATTCAAAGTTAAATTTATGTCATAATTCCATTTTTTACTTCAATTTTAGGCAAATTCATTAAAGTTATTATCAAATTTAAAAAAAATCATTAAAAAAATCGAAATTACTATTATGTTCAATAAGCTTTTTAAATCAATTTCACTGAAACACCTACTATTTCTGAAAAGAATTGATTAGAATGGATTTTAACGGATTTTAATGGAACTTTTGAACTCGGTGGTTTATCGAAAAATGATAAGAGAAATTTTTTCAATTTCCTGCAAAAATATATATCGCGCGTAGAAATTTTTTAATCAGTTTGTGAGCTGGAAAATTATTTAAAAAAAATTCTTTCCCCATGTTATTTAAGTGGGAAATATAAATTCTCGATGCGCGACCTCTAAATTAAAAAATTAAAAGCTCCGGTTTTCACAGGCGTCTTTTTTTGGTACCCTGGAGATATTTCAGTGCGAAATTTCAGAAAAATAAAATAGTCGATTTTTTTTAACCAGCCTAATACACATGCAATATCCCCTGTACGCAATTCCTTACCAATCGATAGTCTCTGATCAATAGCGTACAACTACGGAAAGTGAGTATCCTTGCGAATCCAACAATGAACACAGGAACTTTCACATCTAGGGATCTCGTCGACAACTACGATGTGAAAAAAAAATCACAGGACTAAACTTCTGGATGCATTATCCCCAAGCAATCGCCTTTTACGGACATACAAGCTTATGTTCCGTCTACAGGCCGTAGGAACTCCGTTGCTATTTAAGTAAAGGTCAAATAATTTATTACCTCTGCTAAACATTGTTAAATACATGATATTTATCAGGTATCAGGATGCCACCTGTGATTTTAATACATTTTTTTTAAATTTTTTATATTGATATCCATTTCTAACACGGGGACGAATGACCAAGTGATGCTTCTTTGGTATACGTGAAGGTAAAAGTACGAATTAACAAAAGGCAGGTATTTATTTTTGTATTTTATTATGTGTACTTTCGTTATTATTTTAATAATAAGATTATACAATATTATACTCTACAAGTTAGTTTTGATAGAAAACAAAAAAAAAAAACAAAAAAAAAACGAAAAGTTGCTTGTTTGCTGCACCTCTACGAAAAGTATAATCATCTAAATTATGACATACATCGGTAATACAAGTAAGAATGTACAAAATAGTACCTAAGTACTTAAGCAAACGTCTTTTTTTAGATCCTACGTTATAAGTAAATTTTATTTATGGAATAATTATTATTTATTATTCCTATAATTAAGATGGCCGCGTTCGCGCCAAGTCGTTGCGTCCGAAATAACGTCTGCAATTTAGTATCCTAGATCTTGTTTACCATTATACTCATAGACTTCGGTGTGAACGCAGCTGTATATTTACTGGTCACGTTCGGAATACGTTAATGCATGTGTTTTTCATGCTTTGGCATGTGAAAAAGAGCCAAACATGATTATAATTGATTATGTATACTACTACAGTTTTGGCACTTGGATTAAATTTTCGATTCCACTATCTGGTACAACTCGCAAACATCATCAATGAGAAGTCCCACAAACTGCATATTGAGGGGGGCCTCCTCGCACCAAATCGTCAAGATTTACGTTTCTGCTTACCATTATGTCATACGACGATGTTTACAATAAAATAACTTATTCCGCTACATGAGCGGGTTTTTGCGAAGTATTGAAAAAATGAAAAGAACTTTGTAATAACACAGGTATATTAGTTGAAAGTTCAAATATGGTAACTGAGTGTCTCCAGTTGTATGTATGTACATTACGGTGGGCAAAAAAAAAAAAAAAAACAAGAATTTTTTTTTCCTTAGGTACCATGAAAAAATATTGTTCAGGATGACGTAAAGATAAGAAAAATCGATGTTCCTTACAATTATTGGTATTTCGTAAAAATTTTAATGTTTCACCAAATAACACGTGATGAACTTCACGAAAAATTTGATGTTTTATGTTTTCGAGCCATTTTTTCGTGATAAAATATAAAAAATCGTGGAAGTCATACCATACACCGTTTGGGGTTGAACTTTAACCTTGAATAACTTTCAAACAAGTCGACTTAGCGAAAAATCATATCAGACCTTTTTTGTAGATCGTTTAATTTCCTACAAGAATATGTATCGATTTTTACAACACGCTGATTCGTTAGAACGAAATAAAATTCCAAACAAAAGAAAAGAAAAAAAAATTTTCTCGTGTTATTTGAATGGGAAATAAAAAATCACGAAGAGGCACCTTTTAATATTAATATCAAAAGCTCAAACTTTCAGATTTTTTTTCTCGTCATCCTGAACAATATTTTTATGGTACCCATGAGGAAAAAAAAATTTAATTAGTCGTTTTTTTTGGCCCACCTTAATGTACATCGAGCATCGAAAATGCCGATTTGTCAGAATTTAATCAATTCCATTTCTTCTTTAACGGATATATTCGTACCGTCTGCGAACAATATGCTTTGACAGATCGCTTTCACCAGGAAAGCGGTGCAAAACTGTGTGGGCAGGATGGCAAGAAAGAAATTACTCTTCAGTATACAAGAGTCGTCGAATAAACGATTGGCTGATTCTTCATTGGGGCGCGAGATGCGATTTTGAAAGCTCATAGATATAAATAACCCAGGATTGACGAAATACCTCGGTGTCAAATAAAATACAAACAATAAACTTAATTAAACCTAATTACGGTAAATCTTAACTTAGAAATGGATGACAATGGATATGGTGTGGTTTGCCGCCCTCCACGAGCGTGTGAATAATTATTATGCGTTTAATCTGGCAAATTCTAAGCTACGTTATTTTTTCTTTTTCTTCTTTTCCTTCTTTTTTCACAATATATTTAAGAGAATGGGGTTTTCTGGTCTAATCGAGCACTAGATATGTCACAGGCAACTAGAATTAAACTAAACAATCGTTGGAATGGCTGCAGGCTATTGATTTCTAATCGAATTTGATATATTCTTGTAATTCATTTTAGTACTATAATTTTTTCTCATATTAGATTGTGATTAAATACCTAAAATTTAATAGTTAAATCCTTCAGCCGAAAGTTAAGACTTGTGAAAGATATTCTTTATCGTATCTATCGCATAAATATTTTCACAAGAATAAAACCTCGTTTGATATTCTTAGATTTATCGATACTAAATCAACACCTCCTATTATTTGTGCTTGGACTTTGATCGTTTTGTTGTATATATATTTCAAATAACCACGCTCGAGCTTGTTACTCGAAACGATATTACCTAATACACAGAAGTACGGACAAAAAAAAAAAAAAAAAGAGACAAAACAAGTTACAACAATTATTTACAAAGTTCAATCCGAACGCCATTCCAATTTGACGGGCAAGAATCTCCACTTGTAAAGTATAATTGAAACGTTCCTAACTGGTTACCAAAATTGGAAAATATTTTTCGCCAGAAATCGTTAGGCAATTAAACTAAACCAAAATCAGTGTGAATCGGAACGTCGCAATTATTAGGTTTCTCTGCCGCCGCCATGTTAACTTCAACCAAAGTATCAACGCTGTTTATTGAACAGCCTTTAAGTATCTTTTGAGCAGCTAAACTGGTGAATTGTACCTGTAGGTCACTCAGGCTTGGATACGGATAGAGATCACCACGACTTGGTGATTTCTTTAGATTGGGTTCTGAACCTTGAGGTGCGCGCTGTTTGGAAGACTCTAAATTTTCGATGTAGACGTTGTTGAACGAACCGCCGAAACCATCGAAGGATTTTGTTGGGGACGGAGGATTCGATGCTAAATTACTTTTCGAACCAGGTCGCAATAGATTTCTATAGCTAAGCGCGTCCTTGGACAAAGATAAGCTAAGTTTTCTAGAGTTGTTCATAGCGTCGTTAGTGTTTTTAGAAGTCGGTATTGTGGAGGGCGGGTTTTCGTTTGGGTGAACCAGTGAGATTTTATCGATATGAGATGATCCGTCGATAAGATGAGCCTGACTGTTGTTCAGATGATTAGTGAGTTTTAATTTATTCGGTGGATCTTCGTCAACTTTTGGTTTATTCTCTTTGTCCGATTCGGAAACTAATCTGACCTCTTTACCACCGTACAAAGATGTAGGTCTCTCGAGTTTCATCGGTTTGTACCGTTGATCGTCAACCTTCATTGTTTTGAACTGTTTGTCATCCTCCATCTTTGATTTGTACAATTTATCCTCTTCCATCTTGGCAATTGTCGGTTTGTAAAATTTCTCACCAACAAGTTCTTTCTCCTGCTTATCTTTAGCCAAGGTTGAATCCTTCTCGGTGTTACTGCACTTGTTCAACCCATTTTCAAAGGTAATCACTGATCTAATTGGGGAATTATTTTGATGAACATAAATCTTTGTCCCTGGTGCACCAGAGATGGTAGTAGTCGTGGTGGCGTTTGATGCCAATGTCACACTGCTCTGAACTCTTTCCTGAGGCGGACTAGTCGGGCTCAAGTTCGTCGAGACTTGAAGAGTTATCGAATTCTGAGCTTCCTGCAATGGTGTCAATGCCCCCTGCTGGATGACCTTCAGAGGCGACGATTTAACCGGCGATGTTGAACTCTTCAGGGGTGAAGACGAAAGTTTACCACTGGACGTTGACTTCCCACTGGAGTGTGTCGAGTGACCAGATGAAGTTTTCTGAAGTACCTATAATCCATGAGAACAGGGTCAGGTATTGATAATCGTGTAATCAATGAACAATCATTGCCAAACTATAAACTCGTTACTTTCGGGTATCAAAATAATAGTTTACCTTGTGCTGGGGGGAGCTATTTGACGACTTCGTTCCACTTCCGGTAGAGTCATGACTTGGTCTTCGGGAGCTGTGCCGAGTTCCGGAACGACCTAGAGTCCCGGTTTTACCAGGACTTCCGTTCGAAGCTCTAACCGAACCGGAACTTCCGCCACTTCTGCTCGGGGATGAATTCGTCGAATGTTTTCCAGTCTGTCCTTGGCTCCGAGTCTGATAGATATCTTGTGCGGTGGTTGGTGGAATAACCGATGCTCTAGACGTGCATCGGCTCAAACTCGAACACTTCGATCTTGGTAAAGTCGAGCAAGGTGATCTGTGGCGCCTAGAACTTCTAGGTGTCGAATTGGCCAATAGGCTCGATGAGTCTCCACTCGCTTGGCGTCGATGGCGTCTAGGGAGTGTCGCCGAACGTGCAGAGCTGGAATCATCCCAGACTTGGAAACTGGTCTGAGACTGGTCCAAGCCCTCCAGCATCTGAAGAACAGCCAAAAAATAAGCATCTCATGCCGCCAACGTGAAAAAAAGAGACTGAACATTAAGAGGAAAAGTAAACTTTGCATAACGTTATAGTTTGTGCAAAGGTTGATGTCACTTACCGAGGGACTAGCTGCTCTAGTTTGCGTAGCAACACTGTGAAGATGTACAACTCTGGGATTAAACCATTCCGTGGGTGGATATTGGGCGCTGAAAGTCCCCATCAACGGAGTGCCCTTCCTCCTGGAGCTGCGTCGGAAAAGCCTTGAGAGCAGTCCAATTTTTTCTGAAAAAATGTTCGAGAAACCTTAAGAAAAGAGCGGGATGTTTAGACCTGCAAAAAGCTGAAGGAAGACTGGGAAGGCTTTGCTATTAGCTAGGGTGACTAGAAGCTCTGTGACTATCCTAGGCTCATCTGCTCTAAAAAAAACAAAAAAAAAAAAAAACAAACGGATCTGCAGGGTCAGAGTCGGGAAAAGTAATGTTGGTAATATTGCTTCGATCAAGTGGCAATTACGCGTAAATATACAAAAGCACAAGTAAATCCCGGGAAACAACTTCACATGTTCATTACACACAAGTTCTAGAGTTTCTCCACCCGTCACCATATCAAACCCTTCCCAATATGACTCACTGGTTGGACTATGAGGAGCGCTATCAGTGCTGGCGTATTCTGCACTAGAAGAGGTGTCACTTCTATCCGGTCTTCGAGGTAAAGACCGGGAACTCCCACTTCGATGAAGACGTCTAGCAGAACCCCAAAGGCGTAGAGAATGCCTTCGTTCCAGTCGTCCTGGTACTGATCGACATCTAGCGAAGAGAACCTTGTCGTTTGGGTTTCCTGCAAGTCGATAATCATTTCTTAAAACACCGTTCAAATCTCGGTAAAGAATATCTTGAGAGTAACAAGCTTCCATAAACCAAGAGCTGTTGGGTCTATACATATAAGCGGCAGCAGTGCAAGTCTCGTAGCAGTAAATAAACATTTTTAAGTCTGAAGATCATCTCTGGTAATAGGTGGCAAAAATTCAGGTGGTCTTTGGGAACCCTGCCGACACGGACTGCAGTGTAACGGTAGAGGATGTCGTGACCGATAGCTAATATATCATTGTACTAAACGCTTTCCAAGCTAGCACACGGGTGCTGGAGCCTCCAGCGCTGAGTATATAGAACCTTAGTGAGAGAACATTTGCGATGTGGGAAGGTACAGAGCTCGACACCATGGTATGCTACGTCGATGAGAGTAGGAACATGAAAATCTAACACCTTCCCGAACGAGTGTTGCACATATTGTCTCGCTTTGGTTAATTCAATTTGCTGCAGCTGCCTCTTTGTCGAGTTACGTATTGAGGCTTCGACATGCAAAGTACGTAGGTTGTTCACCGGTACATTCCATGTGCACCCAACGCCCGTCCGAAGATGAATAATTTAACCGTAAGTTCTTATCTCTGATCGGATCTGATCGGAGCAAAAACAAAGCGATAATGTATGCTGCGGGTAAGTAATTCTTTATAGTCGGATAGAGTTTTAATACGGTAACGAAAGTTGTATGTACGCGTTCTCGTAACTCTTTACAGCTCGTAAATGTATCTAAATACATTACTTTGCCTAGATACCCGTATCCATAGGTTTTTCGTTCACTTCGAATCACTGCCGCTTTTCAATAGAGGCAAAAAGTTCAACCGTGCATAACGTTTTAGTTGACATGAAAAAACAAAAAAAAACAAAAAACCCAAAAAGAAACCCGACCGATAGGACAGAGGAGCTCGCACGCAGTCAACCAGTATACAAAATACCTAATCTTGTGCAAATCTTGACAATGGATACCATCCGCACAAACAGCGCTGGTTTATTTCGCGGGAATTCGTTATAAACATGACGAAGCTGGACCTTGACTGGACCGTGATATCATCTGAATGACCTGTGACAAGAAATGCGCATTACGAACGAGAGCTGTTTTCCTTTCGTGTCTACCTTGCATTTGTGCAGATCGATGAACCATGTTCACATGCAGATATTTTTGGAGGCGCAGAAACGTGGCAAATGCTGCCGAAGACTGAGGAGAACTTTGTGTGGCGCCAGGGGCGTCTTTTGAGCGAGTAAAACTGTTATGGCGCAAGTTGGACCATAAAACTTAATAATTGCGGTCGTTGCCAGAGATGATAGAATTTTTACTTGTCTGTTTACTTTCACTGTAGCAGCATTACGAGTAGGATGATAATGCGATAAGACTATAATATATGTGAGTGAACATCACTGGAAGTTTTCGAAACTTATCACACTCCATGTGGCGAGTTTGAAGCGGCTGTATTTTGGAGATTCACGAATCTATGATTTCGGAACCAACATATGTTCAACTTTTGCTTTTGTTATCCCGGTCCTGGCATTCGTTACCTTTCTAGGATAAATGTACTATATGCAACATTGTTGAACGAACCATGTGACAGTCGCCTACGCAAATCGAACGATCATATAGGTGTTCTCGAACGGTTATACCACCTTCCTCAACGCGTAGGTAACAACAATCTCATTTTGTTCAGTATCATTATTTTCCTTATGCATTCAACCCGGTTCCACGATTAATGACATGCATGCTAGCAGATTTTTATCTGAACAAGAATTTACCCACTGAAACTTTCGCACTCATATTTTTCTCTGGCAATTTCTCAGTCGTTGCAGATTCGATACAGCATAGCCCGAGGGGCTATTCACTTTATTAAGAGGTCCTATGCACACTGGTCTCAGAAGTCTTTGGAATTCTTTGGAAGTCCTTGGAAGTCTTTGGAAGTTTTTCGAAGTCGTTGGAAAACTTCCATCCGAATTCGAAGAATTCCTCACAATACGCAATTTGTAGTGTTTGGAAGTCTAAGGTCTGTGGAAGTCTGTGGAAGTCTTTGGAAGTCTTCGAAATTTTTCGAAATTCTTTGGAAGTCTTTCAAATTCTTTGGAAGTCTTTCAAATTCTTTAGAAGTCTTCGGAAGACTTCGGTCAGAATCCGAAAAATTTCTCACATTACGCAATTGGTAGACTTAAAGAAAGTCTTTGGAAGTCTTTAGAAGTCTGTGGAAGTCTTTGGAAGTTTTTGGAAGCCTTTCGAAGTCTTTGGAATTTTTCGGAATTCTTTGGAAGTCTTTTGAAGTCTTTGAAAATCTTTTGAATTCTTTGTAATTCTCTGGAAGTTTTCGGAAGTCTATGGGAGTCGGAAGTCACCTGTACACCCAAAATCGAAGTGAATAGCCCCTCGGCAGAGCCTGTTAGGTGCGTAAATAACGTATCGTTCTTGCAACGATGAGAACACGTTCGATCCCAACCAAGGAGCTTCTTGATGGAGGGTTACAATTCCGGAGAAAGATACTTCGAGTTCCTTTGTATGGAGATACAAAGCCGCGGCTAAGGTCGTGCGGTGTCTTGTTTGTCCGACTGATTGTGGCCAAACAACTAAACGTGCGATTCGTGGGGTGCTTGTTAATTCCAGCTGGTTTTTCTCTGACCGAACGTGACTTTTGTGTTTGCGCTCCAAACCGAGCAGTCGTATGCCCAGGTCTTCAGCTGACCTTATCATATATAGAGAAACTTTAAAATGACCCGTTATGCATAGATCTTCTGGTTTATTTAGTGAACGATGATTATCGTACTGTTAAATCCTCGTCAACGGCGAGGCTACGTGAGGGAACTTTTTAAAAAAGGTAACCAGGTACTACCTAGTTTAGTGGTAGAGTAATGATGTAATTAATTCTTTTCATCTCTCGCGAACCGGTTCGATGGGTATTCAAAAATAACAACCGTTTCGATATTCCTTGGCTACGGAAGTCTAGACTGGACAGCATATCCGATGAAACGAGGAAAAGTACAGAAGTCGAAAGAATGACTGTAATCTTTGAATGAATAGGTTTTGATCTTGTAGTCATTCAAACCTGGGAAATACCATCTGACACGGTTTGGAACCGAAGGAATGAGGAAGAAAAAAAAATGGCTAAAAATGATGTAATATTAGAAAGTTGCACACCTCCGCATATTACGTCTGCCAAATTAGTCTGCACCGCCTGGTGGGTAACGTCGCCATCTCTCAAGGTCAACATTTCACCGTGAACCAGAGCCATCGCTTCATCGTTGCTCATCAGCATCCCACCTTGCCCCCTGGAGCCAGGGACTTCCCTGGAATTCCTTCTGGAACTCCCGGAATCCCGTCTAAGACGTCTAGTCTCGGGCGTAACAACGAAGTATCCTTGAGAGGTGTGGTAGATTTTCCTCTCCTGCATAAGCTTGGCCAAAGCATCGTAGACCAGGTCACGACCCGGCCTCTGCATTGCTGGAAAAGCATTCCTCAGGGCAGCTCTCAAAGTGTCGAGTGTAGCAGCTTGACGTTGTGATGTCAGCTCGAGAATAGCCCAGCAAAGTGCTTCAGGGAGTGGTGTGAATTGACCCTGTGACACGGGGGCTACAAGGCAGTCCTCAATGTCACCTGTAACCAAAAAATGAAAGAAAAATGTTCGATTATTAATGCGGGGTATGTATAGTTGCGATTTTACATTATTTTCCTGAATTCGTTTCATGTATCAAATCATGTACAATTTGAGATTTATCGGCATTGCATTGCTTGAGGCTTCCTGGGCACGTTTCGACTGTCTACAGTTTGGCCTCATCGTTTCTAGAGCACGTTCCCGAGGGTCCCAGTTGCCTTGCCAACTTCTGATGGTATTATAGCTACGCGAAGAAGCTTCGGGACTTCATACGGAGTCGGTACACGTCCGAGACTATAAAGGAATCAATACGACACGCCTATCCTCTGGGGCAGGAAAAATACGACGTGTAGCTTGGGAAAGACGTCTGCTTTATCCGCGATATTGTTCATTCATGTAATAAAAAAAATCAAACCATGGACCTAACGGATGATTTTTTGTTCTAAATATCAATGGACTGCGTTGACTACACTGTTACCATTATGTATGCATGTGGATCATGGCTATGGAGACTTTTGACTATCACGCTGACATAGACTGCGGAGTAGCTAAGAACAAGACGTATATCGGTAGCCAGCGTAATCGCTTAGTAAAATAAGACTACAAGCGCGCAATTACAAGGCAAGAGTCCTCCTGGACTCGCCTTCCTAGTTCCACGTGTAGGTATAAAGTACAGTGAGTTGAAACGTCCTCGTGGGTGCTTCTGGGAACAAGTTGGACGGTATAGGAGACAGGCACCAGTGGAACGCGGTCGGTGGAGACGTCTTAATTAATTATTACAGATCACGATTTATGGCGTGCGAATTGTTCCTCGGTTAAGTAGCGGCTGTATAACTTGCTGCAGGTTATCATCAGGACTTTCTAAGGACGTGCGAACAAGATCTGTGGGAACTTGTTACGGATAACGTTTATGTTTCAGCGCTTGGAACTGAGACAGCGATATAGTAAACCCATTAGAACTGACAAATGATACGCAATCTAACGTGAAATAATTGGTTCACTCTCTTCAGCAAATGAAAACATTAAAGAGCGCCGCTCCACCAACATGGCACGTGTCGAAAATCACCCCAGCTAGACTACATTCCGACCTGGTTTTGATAAAATCAGCAAAAAATTTCACTTCGCAAGGCACAAAATGTCAATGTGACGATCAGTCAAATTTCATGCAACTTGAAATTTCCACACGTAGTGTAAAGACTGATGATGCAAAAGGTGGTCTTGAATTTTTGCTGACATCACCAGACTGAAAAGTTAATTTTACCCATGACTTGGAAAATTCGTTGCATTTCTTACACTGCAGACAGTGAAGTATAAGTCTAAAAATATATTTTCATTCTGACTGCGAGGTTAAAAGAACGATCTTTAATTACAAAACCAACTTTGCTATAGTTTATGCATCTCATACCCATTCGTTCCACCATCAAACATTGAATTGGGGTGAAATTCACTGGCGAATGGAGGGAATCGCCCGCATCACTGCGCCTTGGTAAACTGACGCATGTACCCGTACACAAACATACATACATAATACATATACATATACGTATGTGTACGAGTACACATCATGAAAAGCTTCAGTCCTCTCAAACCGAAATTGTTTGCATCCGGGCTATCGATTCTCCAACGGTCGTGCTTGACATTCGGAGGAAATAATATGAGCAAAAACTAGCATACGAATCTAAATCCGAAAGGGTCACTCAATGCTGAAACGCGTGTGGTTTACATTGCACAGTGAATATGTTTTATCGATTGATGCATTCGTCATTTAAAAAAAAGCAGGAGATACTGTGAACCCCAACAAATTAATGATAATACTTAATTTACCATTCTGCAGTGGATACATCGATGACATTAAAGAAAATTGAAATCTCTTTAATCATCCAATGTCCAGATCTGAGTCAATAAAGCTTAGCACAAGTAAAAGGGTGCAATGCTTTCGACTCCCTGGGGCCCAATGACTTCAGAAGGGTGTTCCATTTCACCCCTTCGATTATTCGGGGGCTGTATAACAGTTCGATGTTAAAACTTGGTAATGCATATTAATTCGAGCCACCCTTTAATTCGAAGTCTCTGCCCTCCGACATTTTCTGCGGGTTAACAAAGCCTGTGGATTCTGCGCAGAGTAGGTATATGGCTGCAGGGGTTGATCCCGCATAGCATTGGTATTCGGCCAGGACTAGGACTATAAGTAATAAGTCCGAAGCCGGAATATGAATTAGACTTATTCGGCGGTCTTTTTATGTCAGCTAGACTAGTGTTCGCTGAACTAAGCGCTTTACACCCCTGTGATATACTCGCAATAAAAAATCTCATATATGGAACATAAATATCCCCAGAAGCCGGATGAATAGCGAATATAATAAAGCGACGTGTTCCTACGTCCGGCATTTTCAGACGTGTCTTGAATCACATCTCATATAGATATCAGTTTTTCTACCGACCGCAGGATACATGCGGCTTACATGTATAGTTCAAAAAATATTTGTTTCTACACAGAGAAAAAGAACTTGTTGAATCAAAAAAATATCGTTTGAGTAAAAAAAATCTGCTTTCACGGGCCGCGAAATGAGGTTTTGGTTGGAGCAACAAAATGCTTTTTCGAAACAAAGAAATTACGCTTCCATCAACTAATTCTTGCTTAGGCGAAATGCACAATCGATTATTACAACAAATTTTCTCATTTGGAAATATTTAGTACATCCAACAGATTATTCCTCTATAGCTATAGGATGAAGTGCTTCAAAAATGCATAACAAGACGAGACATCGTCGTTTTTCCCTTGGCAGTGTGGCTTGATTAAAATTTCCGTGTTAAATGTTGTGTCATGAAAAAATTCCGTCAGGCTTATCTGATGACCTCATTGTCAGTATTAAGATTCTTGAATTTTATGCATCGGAATAATTCCATACCAACGAAATTTTGTATATTTTGACGGATGACAGTTTTTCATAGATGATTCGGCCAATATTGGTTGGCCATGATGGATTCCAGTTTTAGATTACGAAAATCAGAGCTCGAGTTCGTGACTTAGAACCCAAAAAAATTCTGACATTTGTCAACACTTGATGGTAATATCCTGGATATTATCACCCGCTACTTAGGATCTGATATTTTAAATGTTGATTTCAAATCCGGAACCAACGGTTTCAAGAACCGTGCGGGTTGCCGCAGCACAATTAAATCGCTGTAGAATGAATACATGTTTTGATTGTTTTCAAGATGTCCAAATACAATATGTCTCATCATGTGAAAGTTCAGTAAATAGATATACGTTGAGAAATAAGCTTCTGAACGAATGTTCTCTGAAAGCAATGGTGATAAAATAATAACTTGCTGGCTTGGTTTCAGCAATGTGAAGATTAGTCTCCAGGTCTCCAGCACTTGATTAGCGCTAAGTAGTACCCATCGATTAACCACCAACTAACTAACTTGCCACCGCAACTGGTGTAATTAGAAGTAGGTATAGTTCTGGCGATAGTCTCGGTTGTAAAATCCCGAGTAAACGGGAATCGCAAGGCAATTCTAACTGCTCGTTCAAGGTCATGAAACCAATCGGGGCGCCGGAAGGTGAAAGAGCCATGGAAAAGGTATATGTACATACAGACGAATCTATACACGGAGGCGGACAAGCTAACAAGCAAAGTAACATACGAACATACACGTTGTTTCCCACGAGAATCGGCACTATATACATGTATGTACATTATACATGCATCTATCAGGTATCGGAGTTGCATTGCGCACCTCAAAAGGGAGTGGCACACCCACGCGGGTGGTTAGACATAAGTGAAGTGAAAAAAAAGGTAAAGAAAAAAAAAAAAGAAAAAAATAACCAGCAAGAACAAAAATGAAGAAAGTAAAACAGGTGCCTTGGTGCCCCTTGGTCTCGCATATATCGCACCATGGTTCGTTCAGCTGAGATTTTCTGACCGGTATCGCGTGTCTGCAGGCTTTGGCCAGGTAATATCTTGGTGTTAAGTTATGACGTCAAAAGCCGATACGGAGTGGCTTGTATCTGTAAAATAAAACCTTTCAAGTAATACAGTCCGACGAAAATGCCTCGAGAGCTGAATTGCAGAGGAAATATACCTACACGTACGTACGTATACGAAGGTGCTCGTCTATTTGTCTAGGTGTACCTATCAGTGCCGGTCTTGAGGATTGTTTGAGTTACGACTTGAACCGGTATAAACTCCTTTGCGATAACTAAGTACATTATCGGTAGACCATAATTTTCTACCTTTTGTTCATTTCAAGCACAGCTGTTTACTGCCTGAATTATGATTAATCGCCTTCAAGTACAGCCTTTAGGTGTCAGGCTCGGAAGGATTTCGTAACGAGTTTTATTCTTTCGCCAGATGGACGTCAGGCGTCGGTGTAATTGCAGTACCACTATATAATACGCGACGTTTTTCCATCTCTGAAACAGTAAGACTGGATTTTTCCTCTCTGCATCTTGGCAGACTCTATCCTTGACATACGATGATGCGAAAAGTAAATGATTCAGGTGCTCTATAACTGCCGTTGAATAATATCCCGCGCTCTTATTAAACGTAAGATAAATTTCTCCTGTCCACTCTGCAGCCCACATACCGATCGACCTGCTCCATTTGAGGTCAGTGCCTTTTGCAGCATCAGCATCATCACGTGGCACATGGCCAAACGAATTACCAAGCAAAAACTGCGGCAAAACTTCAGCAATATATTCAGCCCACGGTAACGATCCTCAATGCGGGTTTTTATACCCAAAAGAGATAAAGAAAGTAAAAAAAAAAAAATTATGCATTCATTGCTGAACAGTGCGATCCTCTTCTGCAGCATGCGGTTGACTATATGGCCGCGTATGCCGGACTGCAATCGAATAATAAAGATTCAGTCGTGACTGTAAATCACTTTTACTTTCGTTGTCCAAAGCTGTATATAACTGACAACAGTCGGCCTTCGACATAGTTTTAATACACACCATCAGAACCATCACAGCCCACGTAAGACAACGTAGCTGCATCTTGACTTTACTTCAGCTGACGCGTAATCACGAAGAACTCGAACCAAATGCCGAGTACTCACGATCATCTAAGCTGTCCGTCAAATTGTCCTGGTATTAACCTGGCATTCCGTTATTCTAAAACTAAACTCTCAATATACGGTCTTGACTAATGCGCAGTATTCAAGATCCGCGGATCTGGTATATTATTGATAATATTCACTTGAAGAGGTTTTCTAATTTATGTACACGCATTGATTGACGTAATCGTTGTTACAAGAGGCACTGACTTTCGGTGCCATTCACACATTTTATGCTGTCGTGATTGAGCCCGGCAAACGGCACTTGAGAAATTAATATTCAAAGTGATTCCGTGCTTTTAATGGACTTGGAATTCGCGTGTGAATGCAAAAATTGAATAAGAGGATCTTACGGTTTGAAAATGAGTTGAATTCTAGACCCTCCGTAGTTGCACCTCCGTAGAATCACGTGGTAGTCAAACTGGGTAAAATTGACCCAACTGATTTTCAATTGGTTCCCCACAAAAAGTATCCATCTGATTTTTTTCACGAAATTATGGAACATACTTCGAACATTGTAGAATATGTGCCAAAAGTCAATTTGACCGAAATTAAATGTCAATGTGTCTAAAAAAATTCGCGAAGATGTGAATGTGCAAAAAATGCACTTTTTCAGTGAAATATTCATAACTTTGTTATTTTTGAATCTTTTCCAACACAATTTCAAGGCGATACTCACAAGATATGATACTTTGATGAAAAAAATTTAAAAAAATTGCTCAATAATGGAAGCTCCATGGAAGGTATTTATCTTGACATCTGAAGAGGGTAAATTTTGGAGTTGACACAAAACTTGTGGGTCAATGTGACCCACAGTGACTACGGAGAACTAAACGAAACATCTTGAGTTTTATGCAGCTTCACTGGCTCTTGGAAGATCGTTCGAAGAGGAAATAGCTGTTTCAATAACAGGCGTGTTGGAATTGATAATCATTGGAAATGGTCTGCTGTATGAAAATTTTGAGACTATATTAAGATGAGAAAAACTTGACACGGTTGCTCGCTGCGTTGCAGTGCGTGAGCACCGTGCGGCTGTAAGAAACAAGTAAACTTTCAGGACTGAAAGTACTTTGAAAGTGCGGTATACCTACCCAGATTTACTTACGACTGAAAACATAAATACGCCGTTTAAGCTGCACCGAGACTAGTTACGCTGGGGATTAAAGTCCGACGAGACTCCAGCGGGAGGAGGTCGTCTAACGTTTCAATCTAGCCCAGATCTTCTACTTTCGTTACTCGTTGCTTATAACTTCCAGGATTAGAGAAAAAGCCTCTACGAAGCCGTAACGACGAAAGGTCACGATGAAACCCAACTAACTAGTTTTTCAAACCGTAGAAAATAGCATCACTGCTTCCCAACAGATTCGTCATTTTTCTTTCAACTTTCTAGTAGGTATCCGGAAACTGATGAAGAGAATCGAATTTCCAATCTAGTCCTGGTAATGAATAATATAATCAAAAAATCACTGGATTCTGTTCGTTGGTTTTTTTTTCTTCTCAGTACCTCGAAGACGAGTGTTTCTCAACATTCACACTTCATTTCATAAAGACATTTGACTCCCACTTCAAAGCTGTTTCTACAAAGTACAATTCTTTATTATTTTTCTTGTTTTTTTTTTCTTCTTCTTCTGAAAGCAATGAGATTTATTACCCGATGGTAATTCACAGCTGGGATGAAAGTCCGCGGTGTGAATCCTATAGGCGCACGTCTGTGTATCGCAAATATTTCGTCTTCCCGATGGTTATACAATTGAAACATGAATCTGAAGACAATATGAATGCGAATTTGATACGACTAGCAAAGCTAGTATACCGAACCAGGACAGACTCATCAGAGAAGTAATCATGCGCTGTAATCAGAGGTTGGAAATAGATTCGCGAAATATACATTTGAGTGGATCTAGTCCTAGTTCGGAATATGAAAGTAGGTATAATCAAAATGTTGCAACTATTCGCGCTAACGGACGTGAGAAGTTAAAGTTCATAGCAAAACACACTAGTCAACCGCTGTAATGATCTTAACATATGGCCTTCTGGAGATTTTTTCAAGCTTGCAGTTAAACTACGAGAATAATTTCAACTGCAGATGATCCTTCCTTATTTGCCAGGATGTAAAATACTATATGGCGATTTGAATTATCGACTAGGAACTGCAGCTAGTCTTTGAAATATATATGAGCAGCTGCAGCAGCACGAGCTCCGGAAGAGGACAAGTTTAGCTTCATGCGGAGAGGTGTAGTGTAGGTATTGTTCGGTGAAAAAATCGAGACTACCTTCTTACACACATAAATGCACAGTTATAAGGAGCGAGAACAAGATGAATAGAAGAAGATATGCGTGCTGTAGGAATTGCCGTAGAGTTTTGCTCTTCGGGAAAGTCGAGTCTAGTCGATGAATAAATAAATAAATCAATAAATAAATAAAAGAATAGGCGACTAACTCGACGTGAAATTTTTTCGTCCTCTCATTACGCGATATCTTTGAATGGAAAGACAATGGAAGGACAAAGACGGGGCGAGTTACTGCCGTTGAGTGAATCTTTGGCACCGTCGACTTCTTCCTCATTCGACCTTACGACCTTTACATCCTGAAGTAAGAGTCTTCGTCTTATGCAAATCTGAAACCTGCGCTTGTCATGGATGCGAAACAGTGTCTGTCATCTTGCTTCAGGGTATACAGCTGGAATTAACCTTAGTGTACCTTCTCTCCTGCAATTCTACGGACAGTATTGGCACATTGTAACATCAATCGTCTCATTAACGTTTGGTGGTCACACGGGCTAGAATAGACGCGTCGATCAATTTTGGGCCCAAATATCTTCAATAGTCCCTGGCTTCGAACAGGACTTGAGTTGCCACGCACCCAGCTGGAGCTTGAAATGTCCCTCATAGGTACGGACTGACCCTGTTCACATGTCAGAATGGCTACCTTTTTTGGATAGCGCACTATGCTATCATTTTTTTCTCGAAAGTATCACGTCCAAGAAGTAGCTCTTCAAAATTGTGGTTAACAATACGAAAAATTGACAAAGTTATGATTTTTCGAGAGGAAAATGCGCATTACCACTTCGCGGTTGTTCTCATACTTAATATGTTGTCACTTGATTTCTGATCAATCGATTATTTGGACGTAATTAAGAATGTTCAAAGAATGTTCCAAGATTCTTTGGACCACTTCAGACGGATCGTTCCCTTACAATCATTTTTTTTGTTTCAAACTGACTGGGTAGAATCGATTCAATGTGACCACCGTGATTGAATTTGGAGGTGTGACAACGAAGGGTTAGGAGGAAACGCCACTTTGAACATTCTTATGGGTTTTTATTTCATTTATTTCAATCCTTCAAAGTTTTTTTTCTTCAAGAAAACTTTCCTAAAAATTGATAGGCAAATTCGGAGAAAATACAGGAGCTATAGCGCTTGATGCGATGCAATCCCGACTGCTTGAAAAAGCCTCTTATATCAGATAGCTGATTTCGTCCGCCTAGATTCCTAGACCAATAATGTCAATTCTTCTCATTGCTGTTGCCCGAAAAGCGGAAAACGTAAGAGCTGGTTTCGGAAAAGACTCATTGCTGTTAATCAAATAATTCCATGGTTGCCTATCAAGTAAGTGCAGGTACCGGGATTTCGAGCGTGTCTCTCTCAAAATTGACTATTCCCATCTCGATCCAAGAATTTCTTAGAAACTATCAGCTCGAGTGTTTTGAGATTTTCACAAGATATAGAATACAATATTGAAAGGACAATTCCAAAGTTTTTATGGTTCTTCGGGAAAGTCAAACTTTCTTGCTTATAATTCTGCCAGGAATCAATATTTTGCGGAAAGTAACTATGTGAAAAATATATGAAATTGAAGTTTAAAGCTCTCAATCAGTTAGTTCCGGATAATTCGGGCCCGGTTAAACCAGTCGGTCAATCGTGATGCAACGAAGCAATTTTTCATCGTGAAGGGACAAGCTGTAATCCTGTATAAGTTTCCCAATTCCTCCGTCCAGCCATTTTTCCGAATTCCGGGCTTATTTATTTCGGAGAAACCGACGGACCATGGCGTATGTTCGGAATGATGTGTGACATCATCCGTAAAAACGCAAAGCCGCAAATTTTTAAAATTCGCAAATGTTGTTTTTGACACGAAAGTAATAATTTTCAATTCCTCACGAGACGAGAAGGAAAAAAATTTTCATTCAGCGATGAAAGAGAGTAGCAATGTCCTAGAAACGTATAAGGTATGCGATATTGTTAAAAATGGTAACAGTAATGCGCTTTGTTACGCCACGTGGGCGAATCAACCAGATCCCTCTCACCTTTTACTTTTTACTAAGCAACGTGTTATCCGTAGGCGTACTCGGGCGCAGGTAAGGGTTTCAATTGATAGAAAGGTTGTTTCTAATAATAGTTTACTGCCACTCGGTAGAGCAGGTGTCACCGTTGGATAAAATTTATGCGAAGTATCTTGAAATTCATGGTAAACTGATACTTCATTAATTCACTATCACCGACGTATTATACATGTATACCTACATCGAGAGAAGTGTTTATTCGAAACAGCTGGACACTAACTTGTAAAACAACTTATTGCACAAGTTATTCATTTTCAAACCAAACCCCCTTTATTTGATTGAAATATCATTTTGACGGCAGTATGGAAGAATGTGGATCTCAAATTGTGCCAGAACAACGTGCTATCTCAGATTGTGGAAGGATAACTTGCAATCTCGATCAGGGTTGATATATTCATTGATATGGCACTGAAATTTGGTGCCTGGAATATGTACAAATCACTGTTTTCTAATACATTGTTTGATTGTTCCAATTCATTTTTCATTTATTCAGCTCCCATACTACAGCAAAGCAAAATTCAAGATAAGTTTAAGCAATCCAAATTTTTTCTCATTGAAACTTGTCTCGAATCTTCTGTTTCTGTATCATAGGAAACAAATAAATGAGAAAATAATTGGAACAATTGAATAATCTATTGAAAAAGAATTCTTTGAATACTCCGGGCACCCCAAATTCCAGTGCCGTATCAATGAAAATATAGTCCTTGATCAAGATAGCACGTTTTTTTTTTCCACAATTTAAAATAGCACGTTTTTCAATACTGGCATATTGATTTATATATTCACCACTCTAGTCTAGTATCGGTTTACTCGATGGAACAAATCTTGTTGAAATTCACCTATCGATCCCGATTGAGGAAATATCTTTTCTGCGGGCTCGATGAATCAAATTTTTTTCTGTAACGATATAAGATGCGAATCGTTGTACCAGTGTGCGAAAACGATTCTATCGATAGCCCTAGAGAGGATAGGTACCTGTTATTTTTTTATTTTTATTTATTTTTTTATTTTTTTTCTAGCTTGTTTAGTCTGGATAGATCTGCTTTCGCGGTGAACTAGCAATGTACATTTGCTTATACCGTTATACAGCCCTCGTCCATGTGTGTATAATTGGCAGGATATCGCGTTTCTTACATAAGCTATTTGCATTTGAATCGGCAGGAACAAAATGCCTTCCAGTTAGCACGATGTATTGATTACGGACGAGACTCGCACGCATAAATCCAACCGGACTTCAAACTCGATATATCTATACATAGAAATGTATACATAGATATTTCATGTAGATATATATAAGCAGTGTTTGAGATCGTGGTAAACAGTATAAACAGTGAAATGAATCGGGTGATTGTGTAGGTAATATAAGGTGGCAGGTATAAACCACACCTTATTCGTGAGCCACGTTTAGGATCGGTACATCTAAAACAATCGTGGATATAAAAATAATAAACTATACGAATGGTTAAGTTCTGCGATTATTATTTTCTTCTATTTATCGAATAGCGTAACTTGATATTACCATCGAACCTATCAGCGGAAAATATCCAACCCGAGTGTACGAGCTGAGCCGTATATTCATTCTATTCGACAGACTCTATTTTGCCTCTATACTCATTATTTTTTTTTCATCGTTTTACCGTGTTGAAACAGCTGATCGGCTGTAGATTTGCATCCAACGAGCGATTTCTAATTCTTCTTAGAACGGACCAATCGCTTATATACGCAAAGTCAACTACAAGCAGTATATTCCAATGCATCTGAATACGTACGTACTCGCGTTTCTAACCCCGCCTGGGTAACTTGAAACTAGTTTTACAGCTACACCGAGAGCAACAAAATTGAAAATGATTTATAGCCGATGAATTAGACGAACGCAATCAGCACTGTTTTCACAGTTTCTGTTAATTGTTTTCAAGTATAGGTACAGTTACATCAAGAGCATGAAATTTTTGTCGTTAGAAGAAAAATGGAGTATACGATTAGCATCGTGTTCGGAAATATATAAATCTGTTTCATTTGCACGATAAAAAACTACAAGTTTTTCAATTAGATTCAAATTATTCACGCAAATGACAAAAATACTACACATATATATCATCACTACGAATAAAAAATAAATTTTAGCTCCATAAGTTTTGCATGTCTCTCTTTTTTTTTTTTTTACGAATTTTGGAACGTTTCGAGCAAATTCATTCGAATGAATTGCAAAATCGAGGCGACGCGATTTCCTCGCGAAACAACGAATTTGTTATTCGCAAAAAAGCATTGCGAATGGCCGATGATCGGATGAGATGATATTAGCGACTATCACAATCAAATCTTGCCGAACAAGCTTGTGTGTGTATATGTGAAACTTGCTCGATACTTTTTCATCGCGTAATAATTCAGATTGGGTGGTCAGGTTCAACGAACACAGTATTGTACTGTACGTAGATGAAGGTATTTGTACTTCCTACCTATCCACCTACGATGGTGAAGTTATTCTTGGGTGCGATCACGCGATGGGTATAATATAAGCTCAGAATTCGCTTACGATTTCAAGAGATTATATCACGAATCATACCTGCTGTTTAGATCCGAATACATTAATCCCCGTCTGAAGTTACAAGAGCGTTCGCTCTGTCGTTTTCTCTGAGTCATTGCCAAATGCAAATTTCATGTAAATCGCTATTTAAGTCAATGCTAACCTTTGAGTGATCATGACGAATGATTACGTTCTCGTGACCACCGCATAAGATTCGAATTCCAACTTTGATCCCGTTTTAAGTTGTGAACTGTCCATCCGGCAAAAAAATTACCAACGTACAAAATCCTCGAATTCGCGACTCACGAAATACAAAAATATGCTATGCGGCATTTATGGCAATTGCAAAATAACGAGGAAACGAACTCCCCAATACCTGGACCAACGCGTATACGGGATTTTTAACGAAGATTTGATACGTTTGATTAGGTTGCCCGCCAAAGGTTTTACACCTGTTGACTTTAGTTCGCACGAATTTTGCCCAATTAATCATCCTGTTACTGAAATTCGTTCCACCGCAACAGGATCCTGGTAATAAGATCATAATCACATCTCTGCGGTTTCTAATCTGAACCGCGTGTTTTGTTCGACAGGGTTAATACTTAAGGTGCACGAATTGTCTTCTCGAATATGAACAGAGCTAAGAATCTAGTGATGGTAAAAAATCATCGAAAAAGATGAGTACGAACTAACTTACGTAACTCATAATTTTCCACGCAGGCGATTGTCATCAAAGCGATATGGTACAAGTTGCTTCGAACCTAACCTACCTAACACCAGAATTATGAATCTGGCTGGGATTCTATTAGTTTTTTCCAAACAGTAAAATACTTAGCCACTTTCTGCCGTGGTGAAGCATTCATCTTCTGAGTTTTTTTTCCGGTAGGTTGTATAGTTTGGAAGAAATTACGAATCGCGTCTTTGAGATGATGACAATTTGCAATAATGGAGTTCCCAACATGGGCTCGTAGCACCTTAAGGCAATATCAGAGTCTCTTCGAAATTCGATGACTACCAATTATTGTCACCTTGAAAACGCGAATCGTATTTTCTGGACGACTTCCCAACCGATCCGAATGAACCCTCTACGAATGAATTCAGTTTTTTCGCATAAAATGGCTAAGTATGTCAATTTGTCAAGAAAACTGATAGGATTCCAGTGAAACTTGTGTTTCTTATGTTAGCTAGGTTAAGTTGGAAGTGATATCTACCATATCGCCTCAAAGATCCTTTCAGAGAATAAAAATAACTTAACGAAAGAAGTCTTGGGCTTTACGCATCGCACGATTGCGTTTGTCAGGGGTAGAATAAAGTTGCGGTAGAAACAATCATACATGCCCATGTGTATACCGAAGTAATACCTACTATGTGCTAGAGAATTATTTATGAGGCGGCATCGCGTAGGCAGGGTCAGTACAGATAATATAACATTACTCTATCTCGGTTATATCGCGGAGTCAAGAGTTAAAAGCTGAGAGTAAGAGTTAGAAACGAGCAAACGCCGCGCACCACTTCAAACTAGCTTCCTACACAGTGTTCATTCACACCTGGCCGCATTTGCTTCGCGAAGCCCATTGATATATCCTGCAAATAAAATTGTTACAGTCAGAGAGCAACTTTTAGACACGATAGCGCGCGGTACGATTGTGAGTTACCTATTAAACGATCAAAACTTATCGTCATCGAGCAATAGAAATTCTTGTATTGATTTCTGCAGAACTGGTTCGCATGCTGGATTAAAAGCCAGACGATTTCGCAGCTTTCCAACCAGGTGACACATTGAGGTATATATATACATGCATTGAGAAATCACCGTGGAATCGTTCCTTACGTAAAACTCATTTTACTGCAGTCACACGTAGTCATACCTGTATTTATATTTATTAAATTAAATGAGAACCAACATGCGGTACCGAGCCTCTATAAGGCGTTTCACCACTTTTTGTGCAACGGTGGAATAAACACTCGAATATGTCATTCAATGATTTTCCATTGCAGGTCAGTTTTTAGGTTCAAATAACTTAGAGCAAATTCTCGTAAGCTTCCCGAGGCATTTTAAGCCAGTTGCTCGGCTGTGTGCCACACTCGCCATTCACTGATACTTGAATGAATCGCAACCATTCGGCACTTTCGAACAGTACCCAAGTTTGCGACTCAATTATACACAGAGCGAATGGTACTATGAGTCAATCCTCATGAGTAAAAGTATATAAGAACCCACTCGTACATAATATAATACCAAAAACTGAGAATTAAGAATTGAATTAACCTTTTTTTTTTCAGCAAATTACAAATTGGTTTTTTTTACTACTGTCGCAATTATTTAATAACTGGCATTAACGGATTTCTTGTGATTAGCAGTTGCTTATAATTGTTAGTATCATATTGGTTCTAGTTGCCATTGCGTAATTGTGATACTGTAATAAGTAATACTATACATTTCTCACGGTTGAAATTTGCGATTCGTTTGATTAGGAAAGTGCTCGACTGCAACAAGAACATGGGAAATATTTAGCCTCGCGGTGCAACAGTCGAGAGAATTATCCGTTCTCGATAACAATATGGGCGTAGCCGATTTTATTCACCATCTGATGTCAAAAAGGCAATGAACTGCTTTGCTATCACGATACTATCTACTTTCGCAGCCACTAAGCAATTCAAACTAGCTAGGTACTATTTTGTAACTTTTGTTAGGATTTCTCACTGATCAAATCACTGAAAATTCAATCCCTTTTATAATTA
Source organism: Ametastegia equiseti (assembly GCA_963989295.1). NCBI lineage: Eukaryota > Metazoa > Arthropoda > Insecta > Hymenoptera > Tenthredinidae > Ametastegia > Ametastegia equiseti. Next base: position 8,611,069 of record OZ022390.1, on the reverse strand, counting down.
TGACTCTCAATATCGAATTCCTGCAAATCGATTGTTCTTGTTTAAGTAATCAGTTGATTTTCCTCCACAGGTAATATGGAACGAGTCACTTTTCCGATGAAATTATGTACACGTCAGAGGAGAAACGGTACTTCAGCTGTCTAACTTTCGTGATCACGTCATCTATGCGGTACCTTCAACAAGCTCATTAGTCGATCGTTGTATATTTGTTTTTTGATAACGAAAGTACACGGGTAATTTTAAGAGCCCAATTACGAGACGAAAAATGAAAGTCTTATTCGCGGACGGGCGCAAAGAGGCGCATCGCGTTAGTAACGGTGCTTTAACATCAGCCACATATGATTGAATTGACTAGAATCAGCTGGCTTCTTCAACAACTTCCGGGAATACGACTATCAAATCTTCATATCAATTTCGAATATTCAGATCATATTGATCGAGCAATTGATTGAGACTAAATATGGAACATGACTAGGCGAAATCTAAGGTATACCGGGCAGAATTCAACAGCTGGCGATATGGCAGTGGAATATATGGCATGAGCAAAATCTACGCGAGGCTTTGTCACCGTGAACTAATGAGAAATTCGAAAAACCGCACGTCATTCAGATGAAAAAAAAATTCTGAAGATTCGTTGGATCCCAGAACCTCCAAAGTCCAAGAGTCTGTCGTCCCGCTTTTAGAAACTGTGCAGATCAACACAGCTTGGTACCTAATTGTCTAAGCAACGCGAAGGCTACCTAAGCCAGAACCGAACAGAATTTTGCGACGTGACCGTGGACACGTTCATTTTCATTTCATTGAACTATTCAAGAAAATAATTGGCCACCCGTTCCTTTTGACCAATCTGCTCCGATGTACCCTACCCCCCCGAAAATAGAGTCAATTCTGTGGTACGCGATATCTTTGAGACCGCAAAAATATTTTCGTTAGTGTATATTTTGCAAGGCAAACAGTATCGAACCGATTTGACTCATTGGAGGATGAAATGGGTTTCCGTAAGCTGAACATTATCTCATACAGCTGTTATGGGGACCTTGGTCGGTTGAACTATTTTCTATTATTGTCAATAAGTCAGTCACAGTGACCACGATTCTTTCCGCTTCATACAACGATATTTTTCATTCATTTATTCAATAATTCTAAATTGGGATGTGGGTATTAATTTCGATACTTTCTTCCGCCATGGGAAATTGATTCACTTTCATTAAGGAAGACCGTAAGGTTTTGCCGTAAGATCATAGAGATATGAACTTACAGCCGGTTTAATTGATTGTTAAAGCAAGTAAAGTATATGACTATGTCTGATGACATGAGAGTATACGAAGTCCCATCAATCACATGTCTTGCCTACTCCCTCTGTCACACTTTCTGGACATTAGCCTACATACGATATGAATGTGTATTGTGAGAAGGCGATGAAGTGTTTCATTCTACCATTAGAAATGAGATAGCAACGGGTTATAGACTCGGTAATAAATCGTAGATCGAATAAAAACTCCGACTCTATTTCCAGACGTATATAAAATCAAGCGTTTTCTGCCTCCGCGGTTTTCAATTAGGAAACTATAATAATTGACTAACATTTATTTTTACTTGCTTGACGGTAATCTTACTTATCACGCAATCCATTCGTCGCAGTTCCAGATAAGCTATAAATTTTACTGATGACTCGGCAAGTTCTCGGCAGAAAAGTACTACTGGTAATACTACTACTTACTGTGGAGGAAACTCGATTAGACGAACCTGTTAATAGCAACGAAGAAGTATACCCAAGCGCACGGTCGAAATCATCAAATTAATTGTTTCTCTTCCATCAATTCCAATTTCAAACGTAAAGAACGTCGATCCAGACGTCTGCGACTTATTTCGATGATAATCTGATCATTATGGATAATAATTTACACGCTGAAAAGACATGATCGACACAGAAGAGCTTTTTGCCGCAAGGCTGTTTTTTTCTCAAATAGCTGCCAACAAAATTAACGGATTGAAAATCAGATGATCGAACATAGGAAATGCCGTCTTGGAGGCCATTCAAGATCCTACATCGCGAATGACGTCACAGTATTCTTAATGCCTTGACATAACAATGAGATCAGAACCCACGCAAGAAATTAGCAAAGACGTATAGAGAACCGTGTGAGAGACGGTGTCCAGGGTGTGGCGGCCAGGCCAGATACGAAAAATCATATTTATCACTATAAGGTATCTATGTACTTAAGTGTATTATTTTCTCGCCGTTTTGTCCGCGGTTAGCAAAGTTGTCAAACTAGGTAGCGGATATTTTTATCCACGAAAAATTCGCCAGAGTCTTCAACTCTCATCAGTTATCTAGATTCCAACTAACAGACGTCTCGGAAATTTATGCTAATGCGATATTTGATCCTAGAGGACGTGGCCGGTCTGAATAGATCCTGAGTTGTTATTTATCAGCTTATTCGGAGAATATCTTTAGCAGATGTAACAGACCAGATACATCCTAAAACCGCAGAGCAGAATAAACAAGCCAAATTAATGATGGTCCGGAATTACCGATCCTGAGGGAGGACGGTATATGGGCTATTCCATTACTGAGTCACTCCGGAGTTTGCCCCAGGCTGACAAAATTATATCAACGTGGAGAAATTGCCTGCAAAAAATACTCCGGTTGTAGCAAAAAACTAGTCGATACGAAGGGTGTTATTTGAGAGCTAATGACAGTACTAGAGCACGTGTAGGTTACATTTTATGATATTAAAGCCGCATGAAGTGGAATGAAAGAATCGACATGATCCATTCACCGTAAAATAGAAATCAGTCAATTCATCGATAGCTTAAGACGATCAAGTCGGTTGATTCAATATGATGAATTATTCTGTTAAGGTGGTACGACGGGACTATGTTCGGAATTCCAGTATTACCAATTGTCATCACCTCAAAAACGCGATTCGTAATTTCTTCCAAACTCTACAACCTACCGAAATGAAGCTTCGGAAATTATTGTATTACCATGGCAAAACGTGGCTGAGTATTGTACTGTTTGGAAAAAACGAAAATAATTCCAGCCAGATTCATATTTCTTATGTAAGCTAGGTTAGGTTTGAATCGACTTTTACCATTCAAAAGAAAAGAACGATCGATTGAAGGTTCCACAGCAAAGATCTCGAGGCAACTTCAAAAAAGTGAGGCCTTGAAGAAACAACCAAGTTGAAGTGTACTCGAATTTTCAAGATCCTTGAGGATCGTTGAAATCAGAGGCAAATACCCAGATCCGCTCTCTTGAATTTGTAACCATTAGAAATGACGTAATAGAGCCACTGGACTGAGTGACCTCGATGATACCTACGATCCGGTACAGAATCGGCATCGAATCAAAGAAGGAAAACTGGTATCAGTGATCGAAACAGGCAGTTCTTAACAATACAACTAGAGCCATCTCGCCTGTTTGATTGATGAGAACATCGTGAGATACTAGCCCAAGGGGCATCCACCTCCGCTGCACAATTCAGTCAACATCAGTTTGGACAGTGAAAGGCATAAGAACGTCATAGCGACGAGCAAGTATACCCTGCAGGTTCAGGTATAGGTGCAACCTAAACCCAGGTGAAAAGGCTACAGTTGTTATTTCCTTTTTAATTTTTTATTATTTTTTTTCTCTCTATCCATTCCTTCCAACGGACACTCTGAAAGGATACCTAAGTATATTCTTAACGTGCTGGGCTCCCGGAGATAACAGATAATGTAATCTACACGGAGGCAAAGATTATGCATCCCAGAGATTCACGACAGAGATTTCGCTGTGATCTATGGACACTGGGAACGGAGTGAGATTCTAGAAAGAAAAAGAAAACAACAACTAAAGGAAAGAGAAAAAAAAACAAAAAAAAAAAAAACGAAATGAATAAATACCGACATTGCTCAGGTGTTAGGACAGCTCTTGGTGAAGCTACATTCACACGAAATAGCGGTCTCTGTATCCCTTCGAAGACGATCGTTTCTCTTCGTGTGCAGCTATGCATAGCTTGAACTTCATCGCTGGATATATGTATGATCTTTTCCGAAGTTAGAAGAGTATTTAGATTAGATGGTTTCTTTGGAGTTACTGGCACGTATATTGTTAAAGGGTAAAGATGAATCATAATGATGGATTTATGACGTCAGACTTTCGCCAGTTCTTTCGTAAGAGAAAATCTAATGTCTCGCGCCAGTTCAGCTTCCGTCACGACTTTGAAGATGGACATAGGGAATTCCCCCTGATTTACATAAGCAGCTGGGATATAGATACGATCTGGCTCTCTAAGGAATATTGTAATCCTTAAGGCGAAGACAGATAACACAACCGCGAGTCTGTAAGCTTTTTACCAACACCAAACGTCATTAGCAAGCCTAATTGGCTGTATATCTCGTTGTTTAATATTGTTCTGGGGAAAAAACATACCGCGAAATTTAGCCACCTTCACTTTCGAGTTTTTTCCGAGTCACGCACTTATCGCTCTAGGACAGACCTGCACCTTTCGATTTGAATTAAGCCTTGGAAAGTTCTATACCCAGATCTTTCAAACAGCTGTATTTCAACTCATCAATTGCCATAGAAACAAATTTCACCATAAAAAATTATCTTGGCTATTGAAAGAATGTTTTTCTTCTTATTTTTTTTTCAACACAAGAAAGATCGCATGGTACTTCTTCTTCGATAGAATGTATCTAGACAACAACCCAGGATCGGTAATAAAGGTTCATGGCTGAAGGCAGCTAGCCTACAGATCGGACGTATTATAGACTGCTCGGATCTTATCTGGCACAGTCCAGATTCAGTTCCAGTTCCCATGAGACACTGGGCGTATAATGCAGCTCTGCACGACTCGTGCTCTCCCAATGGGATATTTGTTATTCATATAAGGCCGTAAGTATAGCCTCATGGTTGTCCGAGGGATGTAGATGAGACTCTATTCGATCGTACTGACGCTGGATACGCAGGTTTTCTCTAATATTTTTTCTCAATATAGGATTCGGTACTAGAAAAGTCTCCAACATGTAGAAGTTTCGGAATCCGTTACGAAGATATGCACACGTATGGGTTCCCAGTCAGAGATATTACAGAGACTTACGAGATATTTTTAAACAGCTACACCTTTTTCATTGATTAATGAACGTTTTCACAGATGAAGGTGGTAATAGAGAGTACATTGACGAAGATGATGAGCTCTCATGGACCCCTGTATGTCATACCGTTCTGAGTTATGCTAGTTCTACCTAACTTGTGTATTTTTTGAAAAATGAATTTCGGTACAGATTTGGTATCGGCTGAAGAGTTTTGCGAAATTTTAATTCTTGGTACTTTTTTTTTGCTGGGTTTTTTTGTGAATTCCTATCGATTTTACGAAATGGTCTGCATTCTCAAGACAATCAGATCCATAACTTGAAAAACGTTAGTCAAGAAAATTCTAATGAAAAATGTCTACAAAGGTTTCAAATTCGCATGCACACCGCGTACAGGATTCCTCAAACAAGAGCCCAAGGATCGAGTCCAAATTTCGACCACATTTTAATAAGATGAGGCTTGTCAAAATGATGAACGACATTTGGAAAAAAAAAACTGATGATCGTCGAAACCCCAAGGCAACTAAATATTTGTATTGAAATCCAATTCTTTTAGCACCAAATGAACTAATAAATAATATTGTAGAAAGCAATCAATATATCACACGATTGGCTTATCATGCTGAAGAGTGTAAAATAGACAGTTTTCTGGCGAAACCCGATTCAGGTCGGTTCCGTACTTGTTGAAATATCCCATTGCAATCAGGTCGAAGAAAAATTCCTTGAGTAGAACAATTATTGTTCGACAAGACATGTAAGAAGACAAAGCATGTGCAACTATAGTCAAAAATATTTTTCCAGACAGAAGGGAAACTTATTGACCCCATAATTGCAGGCTGTAAATATCTGCAGTACCTATTGTTTGATGGCATTAATCAGCCGTGTGAAGGAAAGCTTCACAGAGTGAAAAGGTTGTCCTCAGTTCTGGCTCGATCGCGAAATCCCATCTCGTCCGAAGGGGGAGGCCCATGGATCAAAAGTCAAGTATCAGACTGACGGTTGAAGGTGATTTAGAGAATTACAGTTAAAAAATAAGCGATCCTACACAGTAATTTATGCAGAGGCAAACTCGCGGGACAGACAATCATCGGCACACCTGTGTGTGTTCAAAGCTCATGTAAAGCTAATCTTAAGACTGACATTAAACGACTTCGAATCCCACACGTAGCGCATAACTGGGAGAACATAAAATTACTACAAGCTAAATTCCAGAGTTGATATAGGAGTGTCTTTAATATACAAGTTTCATAAGTATAATTCACTATAGCCATACATCTACTGATCCGTTGTCATTACAGCGTGCGTGCGTGTTGCGTATATTTACGTTTGAATAAACGCGCTGACCATTTACCAGGGTATCTATACCGGGGTATATAACTGCACGGGTTAATGATTGGTCTTTAGAAAGGCGTGTATGAACTACTGGTCTTAAATAATCATCGAATTAGTTAATAATTTCATTCGATGCGGTACGCTGGACTCGACCATTTAATCAATGGCCTTACCGCGATTCGGATCACAATTAACTCAACCTTAACGTACGAAGGTAGGTATAAGGTATCAATGGTATTCCAGCCGAGCTACTATCTCCTGATGGAAACTGTAATGAGGAATTGAGAGGTTAATCGACGTACCTATCATAACTAAATGAACATTGAATAGAAGCTCACTCAATCAAGGCGCCGAATACCGCTTCAACGATTTAACCATTTTTCATTGGTGCCAAAAGTGGGATGAAGAAATTGCAAGGAAGATCGTGAAATGAAATCGAAGTTTGCCGTTGGCAAGGAAGTATCTGATAAGTTAAATTGAAGAAAATTATCCACTGGAGTACTGATCTTCAGAGATACAATTCCCTTTCGAATGGGACATGTTGGAGCCGTCATCAATATCTTCTGCAGCTTTTTCTGTTCGAAATACGTTCCACACTGATTTGCCAAATATTTGACATCGAAGTAATCACGTCGTACAGAATTCTCCTACCACTATAGTAGTATGAATGGTAAATGTGGATCGATCGACAACTGGGCGAAGGATCGAGCCCTCGTCCCAGGTCCAGGATTCTCCCAACTACATCGGGGCATGTAACGTATATCTATATCTGAAGTGTTTGTCCTCCTTCGCGGTTGAGTTGGCTATAGAAAATGGCAAAAGGTACTCACGTTTTATCAATGCCTCTAGTTTCAAAACAGAAATTGCAAAATTGTCGAGCATCGTGTCGTGAGAGAGTGACCTTAGAGTGCAGTTTGCCTCAGGGCATGGGGCTCGCGCAGTGTCCCACTCACAAGCCTCCACCGCACATTTGATAAAGGATCTGGGGTCTGACCTGGGTAATTATTATTAGCTAGATGCACGCGTTTGCTCATGTAACGAGGGCAGGACACTTTCGAAGCTGACAAAGTCCGGAGAGTCTCTACTCGTGTCTCTGTAACGTGTTGTCTGCAGCCCAGGAACAGACTATGCAAGGTTCAGAGGTCAGTGTCAGAACTGACGTTGCAGTAACGTACCGTGAATTCCACCTCCGTAGATAAATGTATGTATTTATCTATGCGGTTTTTTCTTTCGTTTTGTTTTTTCATTCATTCAAGCCAGGCAGATCAACGTCTGCTAAATGTTCAATTAAATAATTCTACACCCACTGACACCAGTACATTACCATCCTAAGGCCTGGGAGCCAAGTAACCCGCATACTACACTACTTGAAAGTTGCAAACTACCCTCGTGGTTATTTCTGCACTTGAAAATATTTATAGATTTTCAGCAAACTGGACTTGTCGTGAAGAATAACAATTTGACAAAATTCAAATTCGTTGTTTTTGCGATGATATTATCAAAGAAAGTTGAAAGTTCTCATGATAAACTACCAAGAGTTTCAGTTTTCCTGAAAATTCGTTGATCTATATCTGTAGAATTATTTTCATAGTTTCCGCTATGAAATAGGAAGAAATTTGTCGCAAAGTTTGATTTCGCACTGATTGCGAGTCGACGGTGCTTGGACGACGGTTTGTGAAGGCAGAGATCTTGTCGATAATAGAATAGCCTGTCGTAAACTGGATGGTAACATAATAACCATGCCAAAACAAAATTATTACCGTTAGATTATTCCCATGTACATACATACATACATGTACGTATATCAATATCATGGGAATTCATCAATTTCCGAATCAACGGAGCGGACAGAAAGTATCAAACGGCATTTCTGGTCACAGTCGAACTCCTTGCTAGCTGCACGATAAGGGACCAGGTGTATGATACGTCACTATTGGCTCACACATGCCGTAGGATATAGATAATTCCAAAGCATGTCTAGGTTTGGCACGCGCCAGGTTCGAGACAGCCCTCGCGTTCCCTGGCATGGTCTCTCAATGTAGATATTGCGTGATCAGCACCCTAGGAATGTCGCTACTGTCTTGCTGTAGCGATTGATTCATTGCCTACGAGGTAAAACAGATTAAATTCCACCAGGCTGCAGTCTGGTACAGCGTGTGAATTAAAGCCGGCTCTAACGATCTGACAACTATAAACATATTTCGCAAACGAACGATTCCGATCGTCCCTACAGGATCCGTCAAACAGATACCACGAAAGACCAGAAACTATTGCATCCTTGTTGCAAGATAAATGGTTCTTTTTTCTTTTTTTTTGGCATAGAATTGCAATTCGATGTCTCTTTATTCGGAAGATCCGGCATGTGGAGAAAAAAAAAAACCTATGGTCGGATAACAAACGGCGAAGATATTCGGATCACCTCGAACACGCGATTCGTAATTTCTTTTAAACCACGTAACCGATCGGTAGCAAATTTTGGTGATCAATGCTTGAGAAACCCGCAGAAAGTAGCCAAGAACACATTTTATCTTATGATCATTCTCCAAATTTGTCCTGAATTTTATTCAAATCCAAAGAAGATTTTTGGATTATTAAAAATTCGGAAAAACGGAAATCCTAGCCACTTTCTACTGAGATAAAGCATCGTTTTCCAGAGTTTGCATTCCAGTCGGTTATGTAGTTTGTGAGAAACTTTGAACTGCGTTTTTGATCGGCGATCCGCCGTAAAGAAAACTAACCATATCACGAAAAAGCCTGATCCACTTCGTGCATCGGTCGACGGTGTACGATTTTTCAAAAATGGATCAGCCTTTACGGTCTGCAAAGGGCTGCAATGTTTTCAAAGAAAAATTGTGTTCCATCTTTACCACAAAAAATCAATTTCCTGTCTTATCCGTATTTTGTAATGACACAATTTTGCAATTTCTTTGTCTTTGAGGAAGAGAACGTTTTTCCTAATTATGTGACAAGAAGTTGAAGAGGTTTTTACATTTCACCATAACTGTTAATTGTTTTCCACAAACTATATTTTTTGAAAAATGAGCAGGATGATATCAATTACTCGATTTTGCACCGATCATTATTTTCTGCGTCTCTTATCTCATCACAAGTTATCTGGGTATCTGAGCTCGCTTTTATTCTCTATTATCATTACTCTTATCATTATTATTATATGTATTATTATATATATAGTGAAAATAATGTGTGAGAGAAACGGCAGTGGATGCGAAGTATAGACCCGTGGCTATGCAATGGTGAGTATTCCGTATTAGAATTGTGCGAATATCTTGTAAAGGCAATGACTTACAAATCCGAAGTCCATATAAATGCAAATTATTTCTCCGAGCTGGTCGGCATCGCCGGGCCTTATACCTCTCCTTCGATCCGAACCTCAATATCGGATTACATATTCTCTACATTCTTCGACTCGGACCAATTTGGAATTTATAACGTTCCGTGCGTGAAAAGAAAAAAGTTCAAACGAATGTGAGATCGTAATGTAATCTAGAATGTAATAGAATTGAAAATGAAACGTTCGATAGATTTAAAAATTATCAACAGATCGATACCCAAGAGCATTTTTATAGAAACTCAACGGACTGAGCAATCGACTGCGCATGCGCAAGTTTCTGCATCAGCTCATGCAGGCTTACCACCCCAAGTTTGAATTGTCAAACTCCATTTCTAGCGACTACCTCGTCAATAACAAAGTTTGAGGTTAGAATCTCGATCGATGAAGTAGGTGCTCTGGGGCAAAATATCTGGGTTTGACAATCTCGTGGGTCAACATTCCTAAAGATCACCATGGGTAATAGCAAAAATTTCGAATTTGATTAATACGAATACTAAAATAACGACAGATACAATCTATTACCAATTATCAATTCTGGCTGTTAAAATTTTGCTCTTTCGATGTTTTGAGCCCCACTCCCGACGTCAAATTCAGAAATCTCTTAAAATATTTGTGATTTTCAAGTATCGCAAGCTTCGTACGTATGCCCTGGAGAAATTAGCATACGTATGAGTCATTCTGTGGCATTTTGTAGGGAAAAAAAGGCGTATAAATCGAGCAGATGCCTAGGAATTGCCGGGCTTTGAAAAGCCCGATAAGAAATAACGTTCCGTTCGTCTTTGCAAGCCTTATATCCGAGGCGAGGTGATAATCCGGCGAGCCGTATAGTGCGGCGAGATAGTCTGTGATAACTTGTTCCAGTAACTCGCCTTGGGGTAGATATCGTACTAAGATCGAGGCGCGAGGAACTGCGCGAAACAAATCGCATTATCGATCGGTTCTATCGGTATAAAGGAATTATTTTGATCCTCGGTAACACGTGCGCCGACAAAATAACACGCAGAAATCGACGCTGCAAGACACGAACTCGCTATAAAATATAAACAGTACTTACGCGGACGTGTATAAGACCTGCAATTTGATACGGCGACAGAGCCGAGAGAACCTTAGCTCATGCGTTGATATATCCGACAAATAAGATATACATGCAACGCATTTAATATGCATACTATATTAAGTGATCGGATTTTTACGGTAAGCATTTTTCCTGCTTCATCGCAAATTAAAATTATCGTTTCATTTCCTCCAAGTAGAGAAAATTTTTCGAGATCCGTGGATAATACGGTACCGATCGTAGAAATTCTCATCGTTGTTTTGGAATCGAAATTCGGTTTGAATCACGTTGGCGAATAGTGAACATAGAATGAGAAATGCCAGAGTCGAAAATGCTCGTTGTTTCTCGATTATTTCAGCAGGACATCCATTTTTTTCAGATTAATTTTCGGAATTCTGCGATCGAGATATTTCAGTGTTCGATTTGAGATCGAATCTCTCTCGTTCTCTCATGACAATAATTATTCAACGTTGCATAGCGAACAGATTTTGGCAAAAATTGACGAAATGTTGATTATTTACTGTTTCAGAGAAACTAGGGGTTCAGTCTCAATTGCAATACCAGAACATCTTCATATCATAATCAGTGCAATGAACATCTCCTCAAAACGTGAATGTCCTGCAAGCATGATTGATCATGGAGCATTCACGAATTCTCTCTTTGTAATATTGAACAACTTCTGCATTCCTTACTCAATTTTTACCCCACATAAGGATTTTGTTACCTTTGGATAGTACAGACATAACCGAGGCGTAATTACCAGAAGAGAGGAAAGAAAAATGAATGAAAAATTTGGATTATTAGTTGGATCTTCCTTCAGAGGGCATTTTTCCCTTATTGTTAGATAAGAGATATGGTGTGACGGGCCACACGAATTTATCTCCTAAGATATTATGAGTGTTTTGTGCAGATACACCTATAGTGATCGTGGCTGCTGCGCGTCGATGCACTCATTGTCGAAGATACATTAGATAGAATAATAGAAGAAAGGGAACTCACCAAGGCAAGTTATGGCGTGGTCAGCGGGTGGCCGCAGCACATTGCGGGCCCAAGCAGCTCGAAGGACTTCGAGAGCGCAGGGCGGCCCTCCCACGACGAGCACCCCTGGGGACACATGGCCTTTGTAGCGTAGCTGACGAGCTGCGTCGACCAGGGCCGCGTTCCACCAGCACTTGGAATTCGCTTCCAAGAAGCTCTGTAATTTATAAAAAAAAAAAAAATTACATCACATATCTATGGCAAAATATGGAAATATCGATGTGAGAAGTAATTTCAGAAACCACGCTGAGGTGATACAGCAGAGATCACTTCCAACCTAACCTGTAGCTAACATAAAAAACATGAGGTTTACTGGAATCCTAACAGAGTTTCCGACGAAGTGACATACTCAGTCACTTTCTGTCAAAAAACTGAATTCCTTCGTCAAGAGTTCATTCCAATCGGTTGGGTAGTCTTCGAGAAAGTACGATTCGCAGTTTTCGAGGTGACAACAATTGGTAACACTGGAATTGAACCATGTTCGGAATTCCAGTATGACCAATTATCATCACCTCAAAAACGCGATTCGTAGTTTCTTCCAAACTGTACAACTAACTGGAATGAAACTCAGTAGATTGATGCTTCACAACAGCAGAAAGTGGCTAAATCTTTTACTGTTCAGAAAAAATGAATAGAATTCCAGTCAGATTCATACTTCTCGTGTTAGCTAGGTTAGGTTCGAAGCGACTTGTACGATATCGCCTCATCAGATTGCGGTGTGATTCATATTCAAAGGAATCATGTAAAAATCGAACATATTATACAGATTTTTCACTCTAAATGACTGAAGTAGTCATCTGGGATCATTCGGCGGTAAATCCAATTTATTTTTTCATCCTTCATAGCGTTTTAAGGTGTTTTGACAAAAACAATGTCGGAAGGAAGCGGAGCCATTCTAATTCAAATTTGAGAAATCGGAAATCTATATTCCTGAATGCAGACGAGATGAGTTGGGTGAAGAATATGGCCGAAGAAGAGGACGATAATTGGGTAGTTTTTCTCAGAAATATAGAAGATATTTAACTCCGAGAACGCCTCCGGTAAGAAAGAGCTTTCAAGACAGCCCAGGAGTCTGGCGGATGAAATATGTCGGCGCCAGTAAGTGTTTAGTGCCCTAGGGTGAGGAAGCTTACTTAGCTTCATGAGCCATTCCAGGTCCCCCAAGGTTTTCCAACCCCCCGGATAGGGTAGCGGAGCGAGGCTAGACCAGACAATAGACCATAAACGAACGCTAGGCCAGACCTCGTTCCGCGATAAAACTTGTCGATCCCTTGGGCGGGTCACTCGAGTACTGAATTAGCGAGAATCTCTTATAGATTGCAAGATTTATTACCCTGTTCCTTCCATGGTGAAATTTTGGCTGTCACTGTTCCAGGGTGGTATTCCTGTATCAATCACACCATATTCCAGCACACCATTTCCTAAAAATTGATCAGCAATTCAGCTTGAAAGCTCCGCATTTTATACGCACGGTACGACTTCGCAAAGTATTTTTACTATTCGCTCGAGAATTGATGAATGAATTTGTACTTTTTCAGAATATGAACCCCTGCGAAACTTTTTCGCACCTTCTCTTCGCTAGAATAGTATTCTGTCGGAATTTCAGTCGAATTTGTTGAACGGATCGTCTGGAATCCTCTACACAAAAAACTCGCACATCGTATGACATTGAGTGACCTAAAATTATCAAAAAAAAATTCCTGAAAATATATTTCTACCGCGGAAAATTGCGTTTAGAATCTAGTTGGACTATGCAAAAACAAAAAAAAAAAAAAAAAATGTCTAAGTTAGCGTGTGTCGTTTCAAACCCGGAAGTGGGAATAGGTTTCAAAGCTCAAAAGAACATCGTCTCGATACGAACGATACTCAGTTTAAATTTCATTCAAATCGGTTTAGCGGTTCGTCTGGAATCCTGCGTACCAAAATAAGATTCATTTTGCGATGGTGGCGCATAAAGTACACCGCACACCGTACAGGTCGTGCCTAAAAAGATAAATAAATCGATTTATGACAGTATACCTGATCGAAGACTGTGTCGCTGCAGTTAGCTAGTTCGTCGATTTCAACCACCGATAGGGGAGCAGAATGGAGTCGATCGATATAGTCAATTGATTTACGGCCGTGCGACGCGGAGACATAGTGCGTGGATTAATTTTCCACTTGTTGATTAAGCGTCTGTTCAATTAGCGTGTACATGGGAAACGCGTGACTCTGAATCACGAAGTCAAATGTAACACCGAAAGCTGAGCAGCTAGCACATCAACGTCTGATGAGAAAAAAAAGTAACGAGGTCAATTTTCTTGGTTCAAGAAAATTAGTTGCTAAAGTTCAAAACGATTTTCCAAGAGATTTATTGGGAAGGCGAGTATCCCGAATATGAATCTGAAGAAATATGAGAACCCAATTTTCCGTAATTCATAGGAAAACGTGACTTGGCACTGGGTACAAAAATGCCCTGACGAAGTTATGTTACTGACAGTTCCATTTTACAGAATATCCCCGTTTCTTTTTCTTTCCAATCGTTCGCTGGCTTTCAGTCCACCGAACACTTCTGCAGTTCTGCCGTCCCTATAAGCAGCCCCGACTGGAGTTTTACTACTATTTCTTGTCGCGTACCGTAGACGGAACATTTTTCACAATGAATCTGGATGTAAAGTGAACCCTGCACCTTGGGTTTATCGATAAATTTCCTTGACTCGAAGCTGCTCGGGGCGATGAAGCTAACTTGGGTTAACAGCACCGGCTGAAAACGCACTTATCCATTCCCCTATCGCGATGTCTGGCACAAAGTGATGAATTCAAACCAGCAAAGAAAAAAAAAGCGAAAGCAACTGCGTTTCGCAGTGTAATTTCTACCTTATTCAGATCAGTGAACTGTGCTGAAAGGAAACTTAGGCTTCGTCATTGAGCGACAGCATGGAACAGAGGAATCCGCTCAGTCCAGACGAACTCATCAACATTCTAGACACGCCAAGTTGGTTTCTTCTAAATTTAAACCGAGTGAAAAATTCTCAGATTCATACCATCGCAGGTCCCGCCTTAGTCGGTTGGTCAGCAAAATACCTCGTCAGTGTGGCGCCTGTTTCTCTTATATTATGCAGTTTCCTATCCTGACTTTGCTCTCTGAATGTACTTTGCTTTGTACAACATGTGAACGCCGTGTGCACTTGGTACATAGGAAATATCAAGATAAGATCCCAACCTGGGTATAAACTGGTCTAACATAACGGCCGCAGTGGGAATTCCAGTTATTCCTTTACCGCGGCTGTAGATTTTTCAGATTTTCACAAACAGGAGATGGTTTATCAGGGTAGAGGCTCTGAGATATCAAAAAACGTCTGCGTCGCAAGCTGCAAACTTTTTGTACGAGCAATCAGGACGTTCGTCAACGTAACCGTGGATAACTTTCGCAGAAGCAAGTCGCATCATCTTTCTCCAGAACTAAAATCTGCAGCATTGCATATGGAAAGAAGACTAATCCATCATCAATTTCGGATGATGAATTAGTTTTAGAAGAATTATCGAAAGTTTCTGCACGTAGAAAGATTCCATTTCGATAGTTTAGCTGATGAATATGAAACCTATTGGTTACATTGCAAACTGATCAGCTGCCCCAAATTTACAACCAATAGATATGTATTTTATTGTCTGTAAAAGAAGGCCTATTTACTGTTCCATGCGCTTATCTTGTACAAGCCACTTCTGTTCTGCACAACTGATCACCGATAATTACTTTGTCTTAATTATTGATTGTAATCTGCAGGCATCCTTTACCCGCTGTGCTTAGCTCTGTAGGATGGTAAATTGGCAATTGGGAACAATTATCCCAATCAGCACCCGCTACTATAGAACAAGTACTATGGACAAGGGACTTTGTTCGAAGATTGCAAATCGAGATAATTGCCAATCGTTATTTTTTACGCTCTCTAGAATTGATGCCACTTAAGAGAAGGGAGAAGAAAGAAAAATCAAACAAGCAGGTATACTGAGACCCGTGATTCTAATTTCTGAAGAATATCTATCCTCGAAGCTGTTTTGTTGATTAGTGGAGGAGACGATTTTTACTGGACTTGAAGCTTGTTTTTTCAACGACAAACAACAGACCTTCCAGAATAATATGACTACGAAATCTCTTCGCTTGTTTTATCGTGTCTCTGAACTTGGCAAATTCATTCAGAGCCTCTGAAAATCTACTGTCAAAACACTGAACTTTTCCTTGAAACATGAAGATCCTACCATCACGATCGGGACACATAAGAAGCATTTTCACGTTCGGTATATTCAATGGTAAATAACTCTGGGATTTCTTATCTAAATTTTTTTTTGTAACACATGCACGATTTCTGCGTTTTTTTGACCTATTAAGCGAACCTAAAGTAACCTTTTTTTGTATGCTTTGCAATAAGCGGGCAAAAATGGATTCTTTTTTGCCCGCTTATTGAAAAGCGGGCAAAAATGGATCCATTTTTGCCCGCTTTTTGAATATCCATTTTTGCCCGCTTATTGAAAAGCGGGCAAAAATGGATTTATTTTTGCCCGCTTTTTGAAAAGTTTGCAAAAACAACCGTATGTGTATATATATACATATTTATACTACAATCTTTCATTCTTGTCATATCTATACTTTCTTCTCCTATGTACTACCTCTCTTTTCCTGTTAAATAACTGCAATCTAACTGTGAGGTGCCGTGTCATAAAAAAGTCACCTTAGTTCCGCTTATAGGCGCAAAAACGCAGAAATCAATACATGTGTTACAAAAAATATGGTGTGCACCAAGGGCTAAGTGGGCTTTTTCACCTCGTGTGGTTGCAGTACTCGTCTTCGGCTCGCAGACGCACTCGTCTTCGGCTCGCTGCTGCACTCGCCTTCGGCTCGTGCTAGCTCGCCTTCGACTCGTGCTAGCTCGCCTCCGACTCGTACTGCAAACTCCACACTCGGTCTAAAAAGACCCACGTTACGCCCTAGGTGCACAATATACTATATTGACAAAAAAAAAAAAAAAAATACAAGATTCCAGTTTTTAGTCCAGGAACTTGCCATAAATGATTCAACTTCCCAATCACTATGCAATTTGACCCTCACACGTCGGCATTAATTATCAATGAAGCAATAATGAAATGAAGCTTGGAGACATTTTACACCGTACAAGTTACAAGTTGCTTTGAACCTAACCTAGTTAACACGATAAATCTGAATCTGACTGGAATTCTATTCGTTTTTTTTTCCAATCAGTAAAAGACTCAGCCACTCCTGCCGCGGCAAAGCATTCATCTTCTGAGTTTTATTTCGGTAGGTTGTATATTTTGGATGAAACTACGAATCGCGTTTTCGACGTGATGACAATTGGTAGTTATGGAATTCCGAATACAGTCCCGTGGCACCTTCAGGCGATATTAGGAATCTGTTCGAAATTTCATTGCCACCAATTGTTGTCACTTCGAAAACGCAAATCGTACTTTCTCGAGGACTACCCAACTGATCCGAGTGAACCTTCTACAAATGAATTCAGTTTTTTGGCAGAAAATGACCAAGTATGTCACTTCATCAAAAAACCTGATAGGATACTAATAAAATTTATGTTCTCTACGTTAGCTAGCTTAAGTTGAAAGCGACTTGTACTATATCGTCTTAAGAGATTAACCTCCTTCTAATGTCTTTCGACAAAGCCTGGATACATCGACCATTAATTATTGTGCATCAGTTCCGATATCGTCAATCTGCGAACAATTGGCTATCAATTCAGGACTACCATTCCAATTTATTTAACAATGAATCAATGGATTCTGTGCCTCATGCTCAGCGAAGCATCCTCGCAAATAATACATAAATGATGATTTATCGCAGAACTGCACATGGCAATAAAAGTTCTGTAATTGACCATGCGTTAATGACCCACCGTCGGTACTCCAATACCCTAAATCACATTTCTAAAACTTTTGCTGAAGTTATAGAATGCTCATCAAACGATACGCAATACAGCAGGACTTATTGTGCTCTGGTTCGATCGTCGGTTAGTCAAATCATTATTATCCGTAAATTTTTTCGCCATATCTACCTCTCGTTGACTTATGACTCCGTGCCATAACCGGAAGATATTTATGACAGAGAAGCGCGCGCACTTTGACCTATCCAAGCTCTTAGCAAGGGCCGATTTCACTTTCTGTTGCCTCTGATCTTCGCCTTGTTGCGGTCGACGCGCTTCACTTAATTTGGCGCACGTAAGTGCGGTTAGGTCAATTGTTCCCTCTCAGTCGGTTACTATATACGATCACGTCGTGTCCCAGGTGATTATGTCAAACAATATACCAACTGAGGATCCATTCTGAGGGATAAGTTTAATTACCAGGCAGAATACGGAATGGTGGGGGCAAAATGGGGTGCCCTATTTGAATCTATAGCTCCGGGCCAACCGTGAGCATCATTCTCATATATCTATCTGCTGTTATCGCTATACGGAGCTATTACTCGTTTCAATATTTTGAGTCGCACGTATTGTTGGTTTAGCAGCATGGCATGAAGTACAATGAAGCTGACGCTAGCAGCCAGAGTTAGCAGTCAAAGGTGCTGAACTTTTCTGAAAGTTGGATGATGCAGTACAGATTTACGTCTACAATGCAATAGAAGCTTCGGTTTTGCTCAAAACTTAACAAAATTTGGATTCTTGTCGTTTACCATCATCATTTTTATCTATAATGCATTTCATTTGGCTGGTAATTTTGGTTAATAGCTTCAGCTTCGCTGAAATCCAGAGTAAATGGTGTTGAACACTCGATTCGTGGATCACCGATCACACGATGTGTTCGTATGGTGATCCTTGGATGATGCTTCCATACGTATAGTGTTTCATTTAAATTAAACATGCTCGTTGCCCGCAAAGCTGAAAAATCAAGTGATCTCACTTTGCATCGCTGAAATTTAGTTAAAAATATCTCATCACGCGTATTTTATAATTATAACAACATTTGCGTCATGAATTTATAAATTTTTCAGAATATTCTGTTGTGTTAACGGTATGAACCTCAACCTCATTTCTAATCCACAGTTCACTTTGATAAAACTAACTCAAGCTGACTTCCTAGCATACGCCAGTGTTTAGCGAATATCAGCAACCCAGGTGAGTCCAGAAATCAATACTCGAGACGGATGTAGACGGGATCTACTGTTTATTGTTCCAGGTTTGGGGCAGAATTGGGCAAAATGCTTCGTTTTCGTGAAGCCCAAGATACCTGGAGTCAGATTTTTTTTATTTTGAACCCGCTTGTCTCAAGGGATGAATTCTGACGGCTACTGAAAAGTTTTCCAGTTTGTCCTCAAAAGTTATACTGCAGTTGGCTAAAAGTGAAGTGTACCATATTATCCCGTCTTAAATGGTATTAAGAAACGCTCAGTTGGTATTAACAAACGCTTGGTCTTTGCAGAATACCTAGATCTTGCCTTGCTGATGATCCGGATCTTTGACGGTTGTTATAATCTCGAATCTAGCACGTTAGAAGCTGTGTACGACGTAGGTGTACATACATAAATTTGACGCTGTACAATACAGATCGCGTACAGGGAGTTTATGGCTAATTTATACAATTAGACTTCCACTTTAATCGACGCTAGGGCAGGTCTTACGACTGTTTCATTCGATGAAACACAAGGCAGAAACATAACGATGCTGAAGACCGAAACAAAAAGCTCACACAAACGATAAAAAACAGGTCGTTTCTCCAGTATTAGAATTTCTTCATCCTAATGACGGACGGATTTCAATTGATGATCATTTTGGAGATACATTTGATCGCAAATTCGCCACTTCATGTTAACCAAATCTTACGAGTTCCTTAGAATTGTAATCAGCTTACTTTTGAAAGCTTTGACTCGAATTTGAATCAGTGAATAATAAGCTGAGTTTCAAGCTGAATCGATGTTTAGAAATTCAAGATATCTCGGTGTCACAATGTTTAAAAAGTGTTCTACTCTGAATTTCGCAATAGATTTGTCATCAATAGCGAGATATGTTCCCTGTGATATTGTTTTCTTGAAATATGCGTCGTGGGAGTCGGTGTTAGCTTAGAACTGTGGCAAAGATCTGGATAATGCGATAGCAGTAATTATCGAAAGTGACAAAACGAAGTGAAGTATAGAAGTAAATAAACCGCGATTAATCTCGAGAGGTGAAGTTGCTTGGAAAAATTAGCATACAAGATCTCGCTCGAGATATTATTATAAGACAGTCAGCCTCCGTTAACGGCATGTAATATACGCTTTCACGTAGAAATTGTAACCTACGTACTTGATTTACCGGCAACCAACGAACGGTCATTTCCCTACCGCCGAGTGATTGATATCGCACAAATCTAACGCTTCGGCTAAACTTGTAGATTTTTCATCACCTCATTGCTCTCCGGCAATACCCAATCCGCGTATTCATTCTCATCTACAACGTCATCATCATGACTGCATTTGGTCTGTTTTCAAATTCGAAGAAATTTGAGAACCACCCCATCTTGCTATCGCTACTTGTGTTTTCGAAACAAATTTGCCACTGGTTCTGATCGAGACTTGAAGTGCTTAAAAATTTTGTTCTGCATTAGAAAACAGTCATTTGGTCATCACAATGTCATCAATGTAGACGCCATAACGAGAAAATTAGAACTTTTTTTCGGTCCCGAGCATTCGTTTGAAGGACCAATTGTGAGATACTTAGCATTTTTCAGAGCGAGCTAAAACAAAGTATGGATAATTCCGAAATTACTAACCATGATGGAGCATTGGGCTGAAGTTCATACCATTTTATTTTCCATTCACTTGTGTTTTTTTAAATTTCCTCCGCGGAACTGGCGGGGTTACATTCGAAGACACTGGATTAGGGGTGAATTCGCTATTAGTTTTTCTTGTAATTCTTCCAGAAATGACGAAAAATCTTTTTCATAATTACAGCCGAAAGTTTTTTTTTTTTTTTTTGGCACCAGCGTCAAGTCAGAATGTTTCCGATTGTAAATTCGAATCCATTTTGTCGTTCGATTCTCAACTTTCTTCATCAATTAACATCTCGTCGAAACAATGAAGAAAGGATTTTATCATCATCAATCTACGATACTGTCCATGCACCAATCTACCCAAATGGAAGTCAAAAATAGGAGGAAGAAACACTGCGAAAGGTGCAGGTCGGTTATCGATCCAAAATTTGTGGTGAATCCACTTCGATTTTTGACAGGCTGGAGTGAATTCGTCATTCAAGAAAACCTTGATGTAGAAAATTTTCAGGAACCAAATTTTCGTGGATAAAACACACATTCTTGACACTTGTTTGAGTAGTGAAGCTTCCGTGTCTCAAACGATGGTGTTCAATCAAAGTTAGAGTAGCGAGTTCATCCCCATGCTTACTGATTTGCCTAACGAAAACCATGAAAAGAAAATGAAAAAGGCTTTCATGCGACGAGATAAGTTTTCCCTGGAGCAAAAGCAGTATGAGAAAAAACATTCGTCGGCATACTGTCTGTCGTTTTCAACGAACGACTAGCCAGTCCGTCTGGGTAGCGGGTTGCGAGCATAAATCATGATAGCATAATTTATATGCTAATGCGCAAATGGCACCAGGCGTATAGTCCGCATCCCTCAGAAGGGCGAGGCTGTAGCTATAACAACGTTTCTATGAGATCGTAAAAGCTGACTTTTCACGCTGCGGTCTGAACGTGTGCGTGGTTAAGCATAAGTTGTAGAAAATCTCAAAGGCTTATTTTTCCCATTGAAAATATAAAAAAACAAATACTTGGGGGCCTCGTACCTATATCTGTTAAGCGGATTATGGTCGTAAAACAAGAAACGAATTTAAGTACCTACCGGCAGGCTTCTTGGTCTGTACTGGCATCATTATACATGTAGGTGATTTGAACGGTAGTCATTACATCGCCATGGTTCAATTTACTCCCCTTCATAGATCAAACTTTCGGTTAATGATGCCCGGCATTCGATCTATTATTAATTGCAGCTATAATTAATTAACCGTTCACCAATACTCCAAAGTTTTTCATAATTTCATATAGATTCGTTCCAAGGTTCAAGACGCGGATGAAACGAGCGGGTATAAGGTACTCGTTAGTGAATATATGTGGACTAAACGGGACAGTTAATAGATAATAAAAAGCAAGGTATAGCACCGAGTGAAAGCGCGGACTAAACTAGGCGCCTAAGTAGCTACTAAATGGTTGGCGACGCCCAGCGTCTAACGGCGTCGATGTCTTCTCGGTTGGTTCAGTGCGATTATGTGCTCAAGTGGAATATATCGGAGATTAGAATAGGCAGTGAATGTATCCACCGTATATGAGAATAAAAGTGATAAAAAAAAAAAAAAACTATCAGGGAACGTCTGGATCGAGGTACATAATATCAAGTTGTAGATTCGAGATGCGATTACCGAAGTAGTCCAGCCTCTTATAAGCAGATTTGTTACAATTTATCTTGTATTTTCTGTTCCCCTCGTACTTAAAACTTTTTCTTCAAAGAATTGATAAATCCAGTAGGCATACGAAGGCACAGACACGGGTCGAGGTAAAGTAAAACCTTCCCACGATTTCTATCACCTCGAGAAAAGTGACTCCCTACATCGTTAATTCGCTACTATGGCTGTGGTAAAAAACGCGAAGAGACTTGACTGAGATAAATGAGCGTATTTCTTGCGCCCCTGAATTTATAGATATTGATCTTAAAATAGTTGGTATTCCATGAAAGGAGAAGCTCGTGACAACTTCGTCGAAAACTCACGTTGATAGGTTTTCCCAGACAGTGACAGCGAAAAGTTTTCGCCACTTCAACGCCGGCAGAGGATCATCCGCGTATAGCCTAGAGCCCAAAATGGCCGAAAACCTGGAATGGCTTTTCATTTCTGACAGAATGATAGGAGATAATTTGACAACGTAAGAAAACTGCCTTCTCGAACTCACACTTGCGAAGAAAGTAATGTAAAACTATGGAAATTCGAGGGAATCTGCATTGCAAAGTACAAGGGGATTTTCTCCCGAGAGAAAAGCTCAGGATCTTGATTCTTCGAGGGCGTGTGATCCTGAGCTTAGATTTTCGAGGATAAATCGTTTATCAAATAAGGAACATCGTTGATCGCGATATTGCGTGTGACTTCCGAGATGAGAAGTGAAAATTTCCCCACGTTTGAATAAACTCGATTAATCGCTAGGTTGCGGGTACATCTAATCTAATCTGAGTGAAGATGTGTTACTTGAATCAGTTTCTTTCATGTTTGAATCATCTCATTTGCCAGGTTCCTTATGAGGTCGTGATTTCGTCTCAAGATAAGCACCAATCTAAAGAAAATAAGTAACGAGGCTTTGTCTTGCGGAATTCAAATGGTGACAACGTCATTTCCGGTTAATTAACCCTTGACTAATTAACCCACCGTAACAACCACCATGTCTACCATTCTTCGCAACTTAGTGCGAAAAACCTCATACCGTTTCACTGCATACGCCATTCACCATACATTTTATTATACTTCTACCCGACACGATGTCGACGACTTCTTAGGCGTCTTCGTAATATCTCAAAGCTATAACAGGAAATACTTGACCATTCTACAAACTTTGATCATACATGAAGGAATTGCATCTCCAACGGCGAATTTCGGACTTGAAAATGTCATCAAGGCAGATGGTGTGACAATTTACTTCAGAACTAGCCTACCCTACTAGAAGTGGGATATATCAAGAAAATACATCCTGATTGACGTATCTAGTCTAGAGGTATAATTTGATTTGGCAGACGGTGATGTCCCTGGATGGGGAGACGACAGACAGAAGGACAGATCCTGGATTTGGGAAAGCCCGGATATTTCTGGAGATACGTGTACGCGATAGAGTTTCCCTCGTTAACGCGGTATCGATTCAGCGAATATCTGATTGCCGTGCATCGAAGCAAACCACACACCCTCGATCTGCAGGACGTAGCAAAAGCCCCCCCAGGTTTTCCTCGTACAACGAACACACACTCCCCTTGAACAAACTTTACTCTCGCCTCCAGCGGCGTCGGGGGAATCTACCGTCTGATAACGTTTTATTACATTTGCACAACTCCGAGCTCCCCGATCTCCGAATTCGCAATTCTGTGGATAGCCTTTCACCTGGTCAACGTCAAAGATCGGAGAATCTTTCTTGTTCATCTTGAGTTCAGATTCTCGGATGGAGATTCTGAACAGAATTCACAAATTCTTGAGTATTAAGTACAGTGAAATTATCAGCTTCATCAATGTTCATCAAGATATCGGTAAGATCTATTGGTAACAAGTTTCTGTATTGATTCCATTACCAAATCTTGCATTGAATGAATACTTCGGTCTTTATGTTGGGTTTTTTGCATTTTCTGGTAGGTTCTGATTTCAATAGTTTCATTCCTGCCTGATAGCAGATTTATAGATACAAAGCTTTGATGGTTTCCAATTCGTGTTGGCCTCTTAGACGTTATCAAATAAACTGCAACTACGAGATCATGAAGGCATGGTAAAGTGTACAGTTCAATTTGCATTCCAAAGTTACACAGACTTGTAATCTCGAATGAACGAAGATATCTCAGTTTATCATACTACAGGGGGAGAAAGAACGTCTGCGGAGATAACGCGTGCACTAGATGGCCTGAAGGTAATTGCTGTCTTTATTAGCGGCAACTATCAAGATGTTTTTTCACTCGAAGTTTATCTCACAGTGCACCTTTGGAAAGACGTGAAATCCAGCTAGGATTAAACAGCATCTGCAACTACGCTCTGCAAAGGACCTTCAAGACGTAAAGAAAAAAACCCCACTCCAAGAATAAACATCGTACAAGTTGTGTGCATGATGTGCCATCTATAAATATGCATAAAGTTTGATAAAGCGAGCTCACAGCTGCATAAAATAGACATTTATAGTCGCTAAGATCAATCATTTTCTGAATGACTGATTGAGATAACGAATTGAGATGATAGAGATTCGAAGAGGTTTGTGTTCAAGATCAGACATGAACCACCCACGTTGAACAGTAGGAAAATACTGCATCAGTTTTGCGAAGGTTTTAGTCGAAGCTCTTTCCACTAGGTCACCAGGCCGAAAGCATTGACACAGGCTTTGTTAAATATTCAAAGACCTCAGCCTGAGCCTCGACTTCGAGAGGGGTTGTACTCTCTCGAGACCCTCTTCGAGTTTGAGAGAGCACCGATAGCTTTGAATGTGCTATTTCTATGTAGAGAGGTGTGGAGACGAGTACATCTCCTCCACTCAAATCAAAAGCACTTCTCGGATTTGCACACTTTGCTTCAACTAATGCAGACCTGATAGCGCTACTGTGAGTTCCAAAGCTCGATCAGACGCATCTGAAGATACATCAACTTCATCTGCACAGATCCAATTGTCTCTATTTTCCACTTACAACCTGTGCAAAATTCCATGTTGCACAGAGGCACACGACTAGTTTATCCTCCATAGACTTGGCGGTCAACTAGTTATTTTTATTACCCGTTTGCCTACCCTGTTTTCAACGAAATTGCCCATCATTCAACACGCTTCATAGCTGCCTGTTATGGTGCAACCAGTAACCAACAAGCAGAGGTACATTTTTACGAGTACCTACTCCGGTTTGTATCATTTATGGAGTACATCAATACTTTATGAGAAATATATATGGAAAATCATCATTTCACTCCCGTCAAACGGTGGCTCATTCGATATAATATGAATCCTGAATTGAACTGACCTGGAACAGATTGTACCCCTTATCGTACATCCACATCTCATCCGCCGGATGATCCTTGTGCCCATCACGATGACTATCACGATGGGCTGCGTTCAATACTGGCGGTGGTGGTCCCCTGGACAACTGGATTGCCAAGCTTCTTTGAAGAAGCAAAAGACATCGGGCTGGTCCTGGACCACCATGGGCTGAGCCATCCCCCAGCATCGAGGCCATCTTAGTGCCTCGAGCTAACGGTTCCGGCGATAAGGTGGTGGCATCGTATAGATTCTGAAATTAAAGTGAATTTCTGATTTAACAAGATATTGCGATCATTCAATTTCTATTATTTCTGAAAGTTCTTTTGGCGGGCTTCTCCGGAAATTTTCTAAACCTCTTTAACTACGGGGCACTCTCTGGCGAGCCATCAGGCGAAGACAGGCGCTCTGTTATTGTATCAACGCCCCAACTCAACCCAGCCCAGCCCATCCATCATCTAATCGAATTACTTGCCCAGGGCAAAAGTTTCCCGTCAAAGTGAGCGAAAACTCTCGTGGCTAATGGCTCCTTTGTCGGATTTCTGACCCATGTGATAGGTATTGGAGAGTAACGATTTTCACTTTCGTTCATTCAACGATCTATGAACTGATTTCTCGCATATCCAATACTGCAGAGATCTAGCCCAATGATATTTCGGTAAATATGAACAGACAATAGGGTGGACGTACCATTTGTGACTACTATACCATTTGTAGTCATGCTTGATAAATACATAGCTCATTTTTCGCACTGTGATAAATTCATTCATTGAATTCATTACGAAAACATACCCTCCAGCGAATATTGAATCCATTTTTCAAGCTGTTAGAACATTTACGTAGGTACCATTTGTGGCTCAGGCCTTGATTTCCATGGTAATGGGTATGGTCACAAATGGAGCGAGTGATGACTACGAACAGTACAAAGGTGGCCAAAAAGGGTACGTCTATTAGTCATTTGATAAAAAAAAATGGTAGTTTCGATTTCGCAACAAGCAAACCTACGCGAATTTACCTTGTACCAGTTTGCGGACCGGAAGTACGGTGCTCGGGACGTGCGGAAAAACGATTTCCTGTCGAGTGAGTCACACCGACCGATCGCCAATGGACAGTACCTATACCAACCTACGCTTATAGCGGCGATCGGCGTCCGTGACACTGGAAACACGACCTGTTCCTGTTTCAACGAACGAATTACTTTCCGTAACCTTTCCAAGGCCGTCAATTTCTCCTCACAAATCCTGATTATCGGCAAAAACTATCACGTTACAAGAAGTTTAACCACTGCAGTTATCAACATCTCGATGTAATCTATACGCAATCTTTGCTCAGGATGAGGCAATTTAAATGCATTGCATGCAACTGCCTGATCGTTTCTCATGGATCTTTCTATATAAATCGAACTCTGAAAAAACAGGAGAATCAACGGTATCTCTTTTGAGATTGTTTGAATTGAAGGAACTTCTGTAATGCTCCTAAGCCAAACATCTGGCCAAACCGATCTGTTGAAAAACCATATCTTCGGTATTCTGGCGTTTACGAATAGCTACGATAATCGTAGGATCGACTCAGTATTGCAGATCGAACAAACGATAATCCCTGAGAATTCTCCGAACTAATGAAAAAATACAATTTGGAGCATTTTTCAGGGGGGAAACAAGCAATCTGAAAATTTAATAACGTATTAAAGAATTGTGTTACGAAATACTGATTTTGTTCGGTATGCTCTGGTGTAGCCCGATTGATCCTCTTTGGAATGAGTTTTTGTCGAATCTCCTATAGCTCAATCTAGTCCCAAGATACCAAACATAACCGCATTTTTGGAAACATTGAATGATTCCGCCATGAATTGCTTCTCAGCAAAGTGGTTCGATATGAAATCGTTTGTCGAGGATCAGAATACGTTCCGATAGCTAAGACAAAATCTGATGATCATATTGACGTGGAATGAGCCCACAGTGTACTGGAGGGAATATGCACACATTTCGTAAGGTATTAATACTCTGAGAATTTCTTCATCGAAGTGGCATGAGCTCGTAGATATTTTTTTCTATCTTTGAAGAGCGTGGATCAAGTGACAAGCTTTCGTCATCATAATCCTCATAATCAACTCAGCGTTTCGCTGACTAATTTATTTAACATGTAATAGAACTTCGTGCTGACAATCTTTTCCGCCTTATCTTCAGCTTCAGCATACGAACTAACGACTGCTAATTCCAATCTAGACAATGCTAAGTGTTCTCAAGTAGGATCCTTGAGTCGGTGGTGTAACCGTATACATATACGAGAATCTTATGCAAGCACGATTACTTCGAGACTTCCTAGCCTGGAGGTTAAAAGTCTCAAAACAAACGATCATTCTGTATCAAGTTCACGCGAATAACAATATGCGACTGTATCGTTGAATCGTGCTGAGTTGCTTCTTATCGAAGATCGACTGTCTCCGTTATTGTCCGGTACTTTGCATGCCAAATGCGGGTCCGATTGACGATGAGCGAGGAATAACAACGTTAGCTCAACATACTATAAGATAAGACCCGCTTGCTGAGCAGGTGAAAAAGTAGGACACCAAACACCCGGGCACAACGATAAACACCAAGGTATCTTGAGAAAGGCAGTTTTGGTCCACGTTCACAACCAGCTATACTGCAACCTGACAGCAACGCGTTGCGTTATCGCTTGTAAACAGATATTACACTCTTTTTCCTCATCATCCTTGTTAGCCGTAAGCAACATTCAATTCTACTTGAATCTCTAAGTTGAAGACGGTTTCGAACTGTTCATTCAAGTGCTCGTGCATAAGTGTAATTCTGTTACTAACTACCTACATAAAGACTGCAGACGAACTTTTCGGATCAGAAAAGTTGATTATAGAACGTGTCTGATCGGTAATCATCAGTGAGGTAACTAGACTGAATTCTTTTCTATTCGAGGGATGGAACAATAATAACATATTATTTTTTACTTATTCTAATTTGCTAATGCAGGCAGGACTGCCTAATGAGAAGGAAGATGCATGGATGGCTGACAGGCACGTCAATTAAGTTGTCAAGAGCAGAAATAGCTGGAAGCCCTCAAATGTTATGTGTAAGTTTGCTCATCTTGGGTACGTGAGATTATCAAGTGATGAGTAACCAAACTGAACAGGATCGAAGATGGAGGAAAAAGATCTCAAAATCACTTTACATATAGGCTCGGTGTCTTTGGTTTGGATGTCTCAATATGTTCAAAGTAAATAATACTCTGAACTCACGAGCATTTACATTCTACATTCTTGGATCTTACCTTCGAAAAGTATTCTTGAATATTAAAAATGAAAATAAGAATCTGATTGATCGGAGAAATACGACTTTACAGATGCAGAGGATCCCAGACGCGACAGTATGAACAAAAAAACCGACACCTTGGATTCGCCTGAATCATTTCTGGCGCACTTCGCCGGTTCTTACCACTACAGGATAAAAAGCTGCTGAATACCCGTTTATTAGCCTTTCAATTCCGAAGAGTCTTACCGCATAGTATTCCAAAAACAAACCATCACCAGACTTTCAAGGTGCAACGAAACCCGAGCTAATTGTATACGTACAATTGAAGGTTCGCCTTTTTTACTGCAACGTAGGGTACCTAACCTATCCGAAGAATATCTCAATTTACCGAAACAGAGGAGCGTGACGAAAGGCAAGTCATTGCTCAATCGTGTAAATGAATTGAGGGTTTCATAGGATCGTCATCTTCCATAGACGTCTTGATGAAAATTATCCATTGGATTGACATGGAATTAAGGCTCAAAGCTACACATGTTTGAATTATACAAAAGAAATTTACCTACGAAGACGAGTGAAGTTCTTACAGGTAAGTTGAACGGCATGGACTTCTTGAAGTCTTGACTCATTAGCCGCGAACACTACGGAGCTACCAAGGAGCTCGCTGTGCAAGTAATGTGCAAGATAAGAGATAACCTTTCAGCAGGTATACGCGGAAATTGCATTCTCTATAAAAAATTCTCGTGATGTGATCTGTGGGGAAAGTGACGAAGGTACGAAGTACAAAGTACAAATACCTACTGGAAGAAGCGATTTATCGAAAACTGGAATCTTAGAAGCTGTAATAAGTAACTTGCTTATAACGGACAAATGCCAAGAGTCTTGTAATGGGGGCCTTGGACAGTCCTGGGTGGTCTTATATCCTATCATGTAGTGTATCCTGGTAGTCTTGCTATACGTACTATTTCAATGAAATTTCAGTGAGAAATAAGGCTGCATATGATAGGAAGCGACTAAATCGAAAGACATGCATATATATATGGGGGGTTCTCGCTCATCCGGGACACTTTTCTGCGCGTAGGTCACCGATTTTGGTGCCACGCGAGATTTTGGATCGGACCCAACCCCCAACCACAAATCTAGAGCTATTCGCCTCATTACCAAGTGGTTCAAAAGTTATTCGATTTTCAAAATACTAAAAAATCGGTTTCCGAATGCACCGAACGATCTTTAGGCGTACGTATCTTCGGTTTGGGTGGTCCGAAAAATATTTTCAAATAGTGATTCAGAATCGCAAAACTTCCATCTTTCATGCTGTGAGCTCAGAAATTTTCGGAAAAAATTTTTCGCCCATAAATTTTCCAAAAAAATTTTGATTTTCAGTTTTCGAAACGAAGGTAATAATTTTTTTCGATGAAAATTTAACCGAAGGTAGTTCTCTGAATACCAAAGAATCCCTGAAATTTGTAAGAGGGCGTTCGGCCTAGTTTTTTTTTCATGATTTTTTTGAATATTTTTTTGGATTTTTTTTCGATTAAATTTTTTTTTTCGATTCGTAAATTTTTTCTTTGGCTCAGTTTCTGGTTTCTCTCACTCTTACAGCTTGATCTGACAGCGCTAAAAAAAGTTCGACGTACCTCATTGAACATTTTGGATTAATCGAAAAACTGGAAATATGAAAAACAAATTGTTTGCTGTCAGATCAAGCTGTAAGAGTGAAAGGAACTAAAAACTCAGCAAAAGAAAAAATTTACGAATCGAAAAAAAAAATTCAATTGAAAAAAATTCTAAAAAAATATTCAAAAAAATCAGGAAAAAAAAACTAAGCCGAACGCCCTCCCACAAATTTCAGGGTTTCTTTGGTATTCAGAGAACTACGTTCGGTTAAATTTTCATTGAAAAAAATTATTACCTTCGTTTCGAAAACTGAAAATCAAAATTTTTTTGGAAAATTCATGGGTGAAAAATTTTTTCCGAAAATTTCTGAGCTCACAGCATGAAAGATGGAAGTTTTGCGATTCTGAATCACTATTTGAAAATATTTTTCGGACCACCCAAACCGAAGATACGTACGCCTAAAGATCGTTTGGTGCGTTCGGAAACCGATTTTTTAGTATTTTGAAAATTGAATAACTTTTGAACCACTTGATAATGAAGCGAATAGCTCTAGATTTGTGGTTGGGGGTTTGGTCCGATCCAAAATCTCGCGTGGCACCAAAATCGGTGACCTACGCGCAGAAAAGTGTCCCGGATGAGCGAGAACCCCCCATATATATAACGACGTGAGCTATCGTTGGAAAGTTAATACTTCAACTTATAAAAGTCAACAACAAAGATGGACAGCATAAAGTTCCGGCTAGCAAGGAGCTGTCAATCGTAAATCCCGTCCTGTATAAGCTCGAACGATTTGAATTACTGATACAATGTGCGCAAGGTTCTGCAATTACAGGCAATTTCTAATGAAATAATTGTTGGCCGCTTGTATACGAGGACCTAAAAGTACGTGATTTACGTGCAAGAATTCATATGGTGATAGTAAACCTACTCGCGTGGAAGATTATCCTTATGGTAAAATGCGAACATAGGTCCACGAAGAAACTAAGTAGTATTTCTCACGGGCCTTACCTACAACGTAGATCTAGGTACATACTATAATGTGGTTGACGTTGAAAATATTCTAATAATATATAATGGGGCATAGTTTTATAAATCGGTATGGTAACCCACCGCCAATGAAACATCATGTGTATAAGTATAAATGGTCAAGAATAATATATATATAAAGGTAAATGCTTTATGTCGTACGTGACAACTTAGCACTTTGACGCATGTATAATAGCGGCAATTTCATCGGAAGTGTGCTGTGAGAAAGGGGCATTTTGCTTTGAGGCCAAATCATATTATAGTTAGTGTGAAATGAGGCGGTCAATTAGTTATTCACATGGGTATGTAACATACCGCAAACAAATTAACCGACTGTATAAGAAGTGGATCGCGGAATTATGCTCAATCAAATTTTCCTCACCACTCTCACTCGGATTCGAGAGACGTCTTCTTCGAAACAAATCATCAATGATAAAAGCTTCTGAACCGCAAGCATCTCAATATATTAAAGTCACGCCCTACCAATGACTTCCTCGTCAATCATATTGCCGGAGACATTCCTCATAGATTCGTATATAATTTGTCTACACATATAATTGTGCTGCACTCTTCGTCCAACAGGCTATTCTCAAGCTGTATAATTTGTCCGTGTATGCCATGCAGATTTCTAGTGGGTGATTCAAAATATGAATATGAAACTGAAAATTTTGAAATAGAAATATCGAGGTATGAAATTTTTGGATTATTCTGATCACAGGAAAAAAGTAGTCGCCTCATTCCACACCGTAAAATATCGACAGGGAATTATCGTTCCGATGGCTACTATGCTGAATAACTGACTGTATCGATACTTCACTGATTTTGTATATATAACATGTATACATACGTTGTAGTGATTGGTTCAGATGCGCACGAGTAAATAAAGAATCAGCTTGATTCACGTACAATTGAATATTATACTATATACCTGTAAAGGAAAACCGAAGTTGCCAATTTATTTTCACTTTCATTATTGCTACTAATTTCTTCGTCTTACGTTGATTCGAATTGAAAGTGAATTTTATATTTGCAACGTGCCATTTGAAAGTTTCTCTGTATAGGGTCAGCCGCGTGTCGGACGAATCGACGCTAAGATATCCTGAGGAACTAATAACTCAGGAGACATCGTGACTCGTTTGAATTTTCCAAAGTAGGACTACTCCTGCTGCCATCTATTTCGAAATTCCCTTTCTCTGGCGAAATGAGAAGAAAAATAAAAAAATAAAAATAAAAATGGCAACAGGAATCGGGAACTGCATACGGGATTTGTCGCAAATCATTTCCATGACTGTCAAAGTAATGTCGAACGTAAAGGGTTTCAATTTCATTTAAACTTTCATGAGCAGGTCGGGTCAAAGATGATTCTCGTGCTTCCTGCAGCTAGATTCATACATAGACCAACTCGAGGCGAGCATCCGACTACTTATGATGAATGTACCTAGACGAGAATCTGTTTAAGATGTCGGATTAGTATACGATTTCTAGTAGTTGACTCGGTTGACAGAGTACGAATGCCCTATGGACCGAGCCTCGTCTTCTTTGTCTGAAAGTTAAGCTATAGGTGAAAATCTCTCTCTCCGGTCTGTCTATGAAGTGATTTGTTACTATTGGACCAGCACGTCTACACATAATTCTATTGGACATTTCCATGCCTGGTTCTGACTCCTAGACAAGTATTGAATTATTGGCGAACCAAATTTCTAACAACCTACTGAAAAACCCTTGCTCAACAACCGCCTGGCCTAAATGCCCAAGGTATAATAAATTTGGATGAATTCATATCCTCACGTTGAACTTATCGACCTGACTTAAAGCCACGATAAAAAAAGTGTTGAAATCAACGATCATTAACGGTCGATTTATTCAGTCGATGATTATTGCAAAGCCCTCTGTCGATCGGAGTATTTGATTAGTCGAATTTCGAACGTAGCATAAAACGTGGTTCGGTTACAGGTGAAGCAAGGAAGATTTGCGGTACGATTCTGGACGATGATTCATCATGGGTGCAAACATGAGTAGGTATACTTGGATCACACAGCGTGTAAAAATGGTGTGTAGAAAATCTTAGACCCGAAAGGGAATTCCTGAGATCAGTTTGCAAGGCCAGGTAGAAGAGTCTCAGGTGTGGCCAGTCACGTGATACTGGTCAAGGGGAAGAAGAAGAATAAGGAGAAGAAGAAAAAGAAGAAGAAGAAGAAGAAGAAGAAGAAGAAGAAGAAGAAAGAGAAGAGAGTATAGGCTGCTACAAGATCATTGCCTAGGGCAAACGTATGTACGTCGGAGCATTTGCCAGCACTGTATCATGAGCTCGCGAGAATTCCGGTATTTCAAGACGCACCGCGTAGCTTGTTTGCCGTTTTATTTTATATAAACGGGAGATTCCACAAAGGATCAATTCGCCAGAGATAATTTATGAAAATTGCTATTGTAATAGAGATCCTTTGGCGAGTTTCACGAGAACGTAATACGTCTACATATCCAGACTATCGATCTTGTTTTTTCATAGAAGTAGATGCTTTGGACTATATTTTTTGCCGATGGAAATCATCTTTCTTATCCCATATTTATAACGTCCAATGCAATGGATTGAAAAGATGAGTGTACCACGTGGAGCTGTACGATGTATATAGAAAATAATTGTATGACTTTCCTCGAGTTTGATTCATCTCGAAACTCATTAAAAGAAATCACATCATCGTTAACGCACAAACAGCCCCGGGGTTAGAATCAGTTATAGATTCAGCTCGCTGTTCTATTAGCCCAGAATCCTTCGGCGCTCGATGCTCTAGAATCTTAAGCCTTTGTCAAGATAACCTGCACGAGTACGAAGGTCCGTTGATATTACAAGTCAATAGCCACACAGTCAGATCGCGTAACATCGTATGCGAACGTTTAAAATACTTGTACCAATCAATGTCCATCGTAGACTTTGCCTGGCTTCACTCTCACGGATGAGCTTCATTGCAACTTCAGCCCAATACCCATAGGGCCCACTTGACCATACGGTTCATGCGTACTTTTTCTTGTAACGATCTTAGACAGCCCATGAAATCGCTTTGGGTAATTTATTTACGCCTGGTCTTCCACAGTGTCCGAACGCGTCAGTTTCTTTTTGAAAATTATTCGGATTGATTGGACGGAGATTGTACCGTGGGATGAATTTGGCGAGAGGAAATTAATCGAATTGAAAATCACTTGAAACTCCAATGCAGAACTCATTTCTCTATAGGTAAATCGGAATTGTATTTGGTCATTTGAAATTTTACTTGAAATGTTAAATTCCATCTGGTCATTTCTACACGAAATCTGATGGATTAAGATTCTGAGCGCGTGTTTTTTTTTTTTTTTCACCGCCGAGCGACATCATATGCAAGACAATGCTCTATTTAGTGCAGTCCTAAATATAATTGAACAAATTCTGTAGTCGATAACTAATCGGTTCAAATTTGGTCGAAATTTTGAAAAATGGAACATCCTTTCACTTTCTCCCAAAACGATTATGCATTAATTTCCAAAGTTTTATTCCGATCGGTATCAATTGATGTAGGAGTTTTGGCTCTCTTATACGTTTTCGAGGTGATAGCGCGTCTTTAACAGCCCCTTGAGGCGATATGTTCAAGTCGCTTTGAATCTAACCTAGCTAACATGGGAAATATGGATCTGACTAGGATTCTATTCGTTTTTTCCAAACAGTTATACACTTGGCCATTTTCTGCCGAAGTAAAGCATTAATCTAATGAATTTCATTTCAGTAGGTTGTATAGTTCGGTACAAACTACGAATCGCGTTGTCGAGGTGATAACAATCGCAGGTAATTATGAAATTCCAAACATAGTCCGGTAGCATCTTAAGGCGACATGGAAGGCTCTTCGAAATTCAATTTTTACCAATCGTTGTCACCTCAAAAACGCTAATCATATTTTCTCGATGACTACGCAATCGATCCGAACGAACCCTCGACAAATGAATTCAGTTTTTCTGCAGAAAGTGACCAAGTACGTCACATCGTAAAAAAAAAACTCATGTATTTTATGTCAGATAGGTTAGGTTCAAAGCGAAAGATCCGTTCAAAAAAATGAATCGAAACATTCTGAACTCCTCGGTGTCAATCTGCATCTCGCAATTATTCAGCGAGAGTACGACTCCATAGATGACGAATATCCAAACGCTTATCCACGCTATGTAAGTATATACGTATGCTTATTTTGACCGGATGCAAACCGTTAGCGGTCAATAGTCTGAATAACACCGTCGTACACGCGTCAATTAGGGTTCGAAGGCATACGTATGTTGCAGGTACTGTATACATACACGTTATCAAATGAGATAGGTATATACATATATATATGTATATATATCTAGATATAATATGTATCGTGGAAGAACGGAATAGAAAGTACGTACATACATACATAAACATAAATTTACCATCGCTGACTGTCCGTCCCTATCCACCTTCTAGGGGAATATGTTTTTTTTATTCGCAATTTATTATGCCGCCCGCTGTTTGTTTTAGATACGTCTTTTGTTTGCCTATTATAGACAAGATGGAATGAAATATTCATACGATAAACCTATGTTATAGTATGTATTGAATGAAAAATAAATCCCTGTAGAAAGCGAGCGGTACTAATAACTCCACGTATACTTACAATATACTTATACTTATATGACGGACCGTTTGACCAGGCTTCAGGTATAGGGCGCATAAATATTTATAGATATTCTTATTAATTATGAGGTTTCTAAAATCTTTTTTCCTTCTCTTTTGTTTTTCATTACAAAAAGAAAAAAAAAAAAAGAAGAAGAAGAAGAAGAAGAAAAAGTATAGTCAAGGAAAGAGAAGTAGCTGAAGAAGAGTTTCTTTGAGGAAGTCAATGACATCCGGGACGATGCTGCGTCGTTGAAAATATCCATCCGTTTTAGTAGGGCACTTACGTCGTTAACAGATAAATTTCTAATTGCGAAAAACTAGTTATTCAGTAATCACATCCGTTCAGTCACCTAATACTTCATAGTCGCCAACACCGGCAATAACAAGAACAAAAAAAAACAAAAAAACCAACAACCAAAAAAACACTGGGATTCATGATGCGCTGTGGTGGTGATGCAAACGAGCGGAAAATTCTGACAAATTAAATGAATGTTTTTGTTTCATTTTTATTTTCTACTCATCTGTTACCTCCTGACTAAATGAAAATTTACCAAAATTTATACCTCAACATTTTTGAGTCTCAAAGTCTTTCGCGGATTAATTATTTCGTTTCAATCGGCGAGCGAATGATCGGAAAGGTGGCGATGATCGGTGCTTTCATGCAAACCAGGCGAAAGTAATGACCGGACTTTGGTCAGCGCGTATAGAACTCGCACACTCTCCATTGGTTGTCCTTTTACAAGTAGGTACAATATACATACATACAGAAGAAGCCAATTCGTTTTTGTCTCTGATCTCTCGCAGGTATATCGTGTCACTTCTCGTTTGTCACAGAGCCACGAGTTTGCCGCAATACTTATACCTACTCCCATGAATAAAAATTTCAAACGGTCGTGTTTAGCTATACGCACGAGTCTACGGCTATGATAGTTGCCTTTTTTATTACAGTCATGCTCCTGCTGTTATTTTATTTATTCATTTCTTTTTTTAGAGAGAAATCTGGAAAACTTTTAGGTCCATGATCGTGCTCACTTTATCTACCTACATTAAAGTTTCGAGGTCTCAGTTCACGGGCACATGGTAAATTTTGTCTCGATTGCTGATCGCGTTTCTGAATTCTTAATACAATTCACGCGCCGCTGCACACATCAATTGTAATCGAATATACGTATACAGAACTGCTACTCATCTGCGTATTTTAAGTGTATAATATACAGATACGTGGCAGAAAGCTGTAGGGCGAGATAAAAAATTCTTACGATTTTTCAAAATTTCAAAAACGAGACGAGAAATGTTCAGGTCGCTGATTCAATTCGGATTCGCAAAGTCTCGAACTTTTCTGACTTGCCAGGTTTTAACAATAGGGAAGTTATATTATAATCACCCCGAAAATGAAAAGTTGAGTTTTCACCAGATCTCCGCAAGTTTTTAGGTTCAGCGAGAATCACTTCCGACCATTTTTGGATGGATCAACTTTATGTCCGACGATATCTTGAGAACAAATCGACGGATATCCATGATTTTGGTCTCAATCGATACGGTTTTTCGTAACACAGAGCTGATTAGATTATGGACTTCATTGATCGATTAGTTTTTGAGTAATTGAGCGAACAAAATTTTACAAAAAAGATTTCAAATAGTCATACTTTGAAAAAGAATCAACGGATTTTGATGATTTTTCTATTTATCGATAGCATTCGCTCCAACTTAAAAATGACCAAATTTTGAAGTAGATCGATGCAGTCGTTTTGTATTGTAAAAGTTGAATCTGTATTTTTCTGAATTGTCGTGGTTACCCCGCACTTTCCTCCACGATTCCTTGAATTCAAAATTAGATCACAAATTATCTAATTTTTATGTTCCCGTTTGGGTTAAAAAAAAAAGAAAGTTTTTACAACTACCCCAAAATATGAGAAGGCGAGATTTTACCGGATCGCCATGTTTTGAGTTCCGGATAATCAAATCCAATCGCTTTCAGATGGACGTCCGGGTGTACAATGTACATACATATTGTGATCAATTTTTTATTTGGCGATATCTTGAGACCAAATGTGAAGATTCTCATGATTCTGGTCTCAATCGATGTACCTTTTCCTAACTCACAACTGATTAGATTTTGGAACGGATAGGTAAAGTCATTTCCGAGTTATTCTGGAAACATAATGATGAAAAACGAGCTTCGACAACGTTCATTACGTAATTCATACAAGTTTTTCCATGGATTTTACTTCGTAGTTGAAGAAGAAAAAAAAAAAAAAAAAACGAGAAATCCTGCCCAGCTGAATGATCTGCTTGTTTCAATAAAAATCTATGTATACGAATATGCTATACATTTCCCCCGTATAGACTATTCCTTAAGGACTCCATCCTGCCCCACTCTCTCCTATCCAGTGTATATCTCTGCAGGAATATACGACGCTCTGTATATCAACATATCGCATTGTATGAAGTTAGTAGGTGGGTTTGAATTGTGTTTATAAGGTAGCCAGTATCGCAAGAACTTTCTCGATTCTCCCTGCGTTTCGCGTTTGTGGAACAGAATAATTACCCTAAGGTCCATCGGGAGGTATTGTTCAAAACGAAAGGCCTAGGCCAGGATTTAATTGTAATTTAATTAGCCTTTGTTGTCTGCCGGCTTCGCATAGGCATGTACATATATACATACAAGAAATAGCTTTAAACTGCGATTCATAGATGAATATCTAAGATTGAACAGCCGAGCGAGAGTCGGTAACATTTCTTTCTTTCTTTCTCTACATGTGTATATACATGGATCGCAACATACTCCGATGTTCAATCGTATATTAATGAATCAAACACCGTGTACCGCGTAATGAAACATTCCACCATCTTGATCAACGGTTCGTTCATCCAAAAATTACGTTACAGAATAAGATGAAAGTAATTTGAAAAAAAATTCTGAATTTTCTGTTTCCCGCGAACATTTTCCTCACTTTCTTTAAGAAAATGAAATCTGTCTGAACTCGCGATTTCCACCAGTTGCGTACGAGAAGAGATAGAAAAGTGGGAGAAAAAAGTGAAAAAAAAATCAACAACTGAGTGGAATTGCGAGTCTCCATAAGGAAGATTTCAGATCATGCCAATGCCACACGGTAGATGCATCAATTTCGCGCATTGTTTCCAACGCAGGTATAAGTCGCTTTCTACCTGTCGCGTTGTACACGCGAGTGACAGAGGGACACGGGTCTAAATACATCATCAGCTGGGAAGAAAGTTACCGAGCTGGTTAAATTTTCATTTACATATATATATATATTCTGAAACGGGAATCAGCATATGATATGGAAACGATCAATAACACTTCGTAATAAAGAGACAATAATCCAGGATACTATCGAGTTTTTCCAGTTTTATTGTTAGACAAACCGATTTCAATCTAGCCAAATTTTTTAGCATGATACCTGACGTTTCGACAATCATGTTCTGCTCTCATCAGAGGCTTAGACTTCATGACAAAATAATAATAGGATAGACAACTGTCCTCTATACTGAGTTATACTTGAAATCACTACTTGATTAGTGGACTGTACGCACAGGAGGATAGTTGTCAATAGTTGCCATCCTATATTAATTAGTGTTTTGATATGAAAACCGCAGATTCCGCACTGGGCATTATTTGAAGAGGTGCAATAGAAGAGGATACAAGTAATCCCTGAAGGAATT
This sequence comes from Ametastegia equiseti, assembly GCA_963989295.1. NCBI lineage: Eukaryota > Metazoa > Arthropoda > Insecta > Hymenoptera > Tenthredinidae > Ametastegia > Ametastegia equiseti. Next base: position 8,571,236 of record OZ022390.1, on the reverse strand, counting down.
TTGGCGATAGGTATGCCAAAAACCGGTATAGTTAGGATCAAAAAGAGATATCCAACTAAAATCTCGCTTTTTGATTTTTGTGGACATCTTTTTGCATAGCGCCTCCTCAATTAGCTTAAGCCTCTGATGAGGGCAAAAAATTACTACCGAAACGTCAGACATCATCATCCTCAACAAGTTGTTTAAACTAAATTGATTTAGTCCTTCTTTAATTGTACGTAACAAATTCGAGCGTTAATTTCACTATGAAAAAACGAACTGATTTCATTGGCAATGGGGTATGTCTACATTTTGCCCAGCTATCCATGCATATCGTATTAAGTCCCCAGAGCCAAGGTCTGATTATTCTATATGCTTCTGACAGGAATATTACCAGTGAATTTCACGGTTTCACTTTTACATCTGTGCTACGCAAAAGGTTGGGCCTGAAGAATTTTGCACCGAGTGATTTGACCGTTATGATATGCATCTTACGTGCCCGAGTATATCGACAGCAGTTAAGGACTTGGTCCAATTCCCTGGATAATTTTGACCGGTAAAACGGCCAATGCCTGTATTCACCGGTCCCGGGTTATTAAGTTTCACTTTTATTTAGTGAGTTGTATATGAAGAGAATACATTCGTCGCGGTCGATAGTAATCGCGAATCGAGTATGAGGTAGAATTTTCCAGAATGGTATGTAAGTATAACTGGAGATTAAACCGCAAATGGTACATATGTACACGCTTCATGCTTCTTATATGGATAAATTCGCAAGGGAGATTATACTCGACTTGCAATTTTCTAGATATTATCACATCGGGAGAAAAGGTATCTACATCCATACAAGAACAGTGCAATTAAAATATAATTCACAAGAATAATAATTAACTACCTATACGATACTCCTTTTCAGTATTAATCTAATTTGTTATGTATGTATATATAATAAACTTTCAAGACCACGCGGCTAATTGGATTAGGAAGTGTTTCCGGTTTTTATATAGGTAATTCCGCAACCTATACTAGGTAGTACATTATGTATACGTTTAAAATAACGAGAAGGAAATAACTAGCAAGGTCGTCGTTGCCGCCGACAAACTCCATCTTTGTAAAAAATAAAGGAGAAAAATATACATTTCCATATAATTGCCGGTGCAAGAAAATTCATAAGCGGTTGAACGAGCTGAACGAAGAGACTTGAGATAATATTTAATGCAGTCGAGCACCCTGTGCTCCTGTATAATGAAATTCGTTTGCAAAGCATCGGGATCAAATTACCAAATGATCGTTTCGTGGGGTATAAAACATCGCCTCGCTCTTTAATGGAAATGAAAGGAACTATTCATACTCTGTAAGCTAAAGAAAATGACCGTAACTGCATCTTCGAGAAAAACAATGAAATAAAAAATTAGCCACTTTTTCACACGGTAAAAGTAAAGTCAGATTTTCACGATCTCTATTTAGGAGTTTTTAAAATTTTTTTTATCGAAATTGTAGAATGCTTAGTTTCATGACAGCAACTTGTATCATGTGTCTTCTCAATTGTTGAACAAATCTAGCCGCAAACGTTTGGATTGAAAAACTTGATATCAATATCGAAGAATTAATAGCAAAGGACCAATTGCGAATCAGTCGAAACCATCAGAATTGAAATTTCAAAAACTTCAGAGAAGCTAGTTTTCAATCTTCTTTAGTGGATTTTTGACAGAATTCGAAAAGATTCGCTTGTCGACTACACGACGTTTAATCACCTATTCGACAGGATCCAATCAGGTTTAAACTTCTCGCTTCGAAAAAGGTAAGTTATTCGGTCTAATCACTAGTACCACAGTGAAAAGTTGAGTTTCTATGTAGATCGACAATTGGGTGTATGTGATCAATTCTTCGTTCGAAGATATCTCGCGAACGATCAATGGATGGATTTTTATGATTTGATCTAAACTCATGCGGTTTCCATAAATCAGAACTGATAAGATTTTGATTTTGGTCGATCCGTTTATAGTTTTCAAGTTTCTTAAAAACAGCGCAACGAATTTTGATGATCTTCTTGACAGCTATCCACTCGACAGTTGGCCGTTCTGTATCGAAAACTGTTTAAACAATGTCATTTGCTCCAACCTAAATCTCAATAAATTTGTTTACTATCTCATCAATGGTTGGTGGTTTACAAAAGCTATTAACTTTGTTCCGGTCTTCATATTTCCTACGGAACTCAGTAACCTGTAGATTTTTGATTGCAGATCACTAAAATGAGATCATCCCATTTAGATTCCGCGGAATTTCAAAATACAGGGAATTTCTGAGGAAAGTAGCCATCCTTACTATAGGCAACCCAAAAGACGACCCCAGATTGAGTCTACGCCTTTGGCTGCTACAAAACTGGAATGGGAGATCCGTGAGAGTGGACTAGCAGACGGCTCCCTGTCAAACGTCGCGGTTAAAAGTCAGGTTAGGAAGAGAATAACATCGAGATGTAAACTGACAAGTGAGTGAGTTGTGAGTTGATTTGGCGAACGCGAATCGGATAATTATCCGTGAAAAAATTACCGTCAAGTAAACAGTTGATTCGGGATATCAACTTCGTGTTGTCAAGAAGCAGCTCATTTGTGTATTTGGTAAATTGACTTCGGTAAATAAATTTGAGCAGGTAGGTGAACGAAAATTTATTTACAAAATAATTAGAAACGGGCAAGTACTCGTTCACCGTCGTATCGTTGATTATTTTGCAGAGTTTAGATTTGATGCAGGCTTCGTTGCGAGGCAGGCTTCGATGCGAGGCAGGCTTTGAGGCGAGGCAAGCTTCGAGGCGAGGCAGGATTGAATACGAGGCAGGCTTCGTTGCGAGGCAGGCCTCGCCTCAAAGCTTGCCTCGCATCGACGCCTGGCTAGCAACGAAGCCTGCCTCGTATTTGATCCTGCCTCGCCTCGAAGCTTGCCTCGCCTCAAAGCCTGCCTCGCATCGAAGCCTGCCTCGGCTTCAATCCTGGCTCGCCTCGGAGCCTGCCTCGTCCCAAAGCCTCCCTCGCATCGAAGCCTGCCTCGTATTTGATCCTGGCTCGCCTCGGAGCCTGCCTCGTCCCAAAGCCTCCCTCGCAACGAAGCCTGCCTCGTATTCAATCCTGGCTCGCCTCGGAGCCTGCCTCGTCCCAAAGCCTCCCTCGCATCGAAGCCTGCCTCGTATTTGATCCTGGCTCGCCTCGGAGCCTGCCTCGCCTCGGAGCCTGCCTCGCATCGAAGCCTGGCTTGCAACGAAGCCTGCCTCGTATTTGATCCTGGCTCGCCTCGGAGCCTGCCTCGCCTCGGAGCCTGCCTCGCATCGAAGCCTGGCTTGCAACGAAGCCTGCCTCGTATTCAATCCTGGCTCGCCTCGGAGCCTGCCTCGTCTCAAAGCCTCCCTTGCATCGAAGACTGCCTCGCAACGAAGCCTCCCTTGCATCGAAGACTGCCTCGCAACGAAGCCTGCCTCAAATCTAAACTCTGCAAAATAATCAACGATACGACGGTGAACGAGTACTTACCCGTTTCTAATTATTTTGTAAATAAATGTTCGTTCACCTACCTGCTCAAATTTATTTACCGAAGTCAATTTACCAAATACACAAATGAGCTGCTTCTTGACAACACGAAGTTGATATCCCGAATCAACTGTTTACTTGACGGTAATTTTTTCACAGATAATTATCCGATTCGCGTTCGCGAAATCAACTCACAACTCACTCACTTGTCGGTTTACATTTCATTCTCTAATATCGGTGCCGATGTTATTGTCTTCCTAACCTGACTTTTAACCGCGACGTTTGACAGAGAGCCGTCTGCTAGTCCACTCTCACGGATCCCCCATTCCAGTTTTGTAGCAGCCAAAGGCGTAGACTCAATCTGGGGTCGTCTTTTGGGTTGCCTATAGTAAGGATGGCTACTTTCCTCAGAAATTCCCTGTATACTGGACCCAATATGGCTGTTAGAGATTTTATGAAAATGGAGGATGATTTTTTCGAAAATGGATTCCTTCGGTTGCTGTTGTGGGTATTGATGTTGAAAAATTCGAAGCAGTGGATACGAAAGCGAAAACGTAATGCATTTTTCACCTCAGTCAGTTTGCTGAACTGTTTACTCAAAAGCTTCTATATTTACGTGCTCTAACTAAAGAGCTGGTTTGGAATTAGTCATGAGTCTGGCCCACCGCGGCGCGGTGAATTACCTGCTTGTTTCTAGTATCCGATTCCCAGAAACGAGGATGAAACTTATGAAGAGAAAAACCATGAAAACTCAGCAGTCAGTTAATTCAAAGAAATTATTATTTTGACTGAGCGTGTGATCGAAGGATCGGTTTTCAAGGATAAAGCGAGAGAATTTCCGCCGAAATAGGCGCCAGCTGCCATAGCGATAAGTGACAAAGAAAACTATATAGCGCAGCTGAATGGACCAAGTCCAAGATCTGAATGTGTAGTTCACCTGGGTTATCGTTAGTTGAGAACCTTCAGGATTCAGGTTCTACCTGGCCACCGACGTCTCGGGGCCAGAATCCCTCGGTGAGTCCCTCTCGGCGAGTACCTCGCGAGTGAGACGGTGTCAAGACTCTTGGGTGGCATGCTTGTGGTCACGCCCTGCGCTAACCTAACCTAACCTAACCTAACCTAACCTTAACCCAACCTAACTTCACCAAACCTAGCCCTAACCGAACCCGTCCTGCCCGGCAAAGAGCTTGAGAAGCCAAGAAGTTCCCCGAGTCTCATACATCGGCCAATACGTGAAGAGGAACTGAAACCACAGCTGAAACTTGTTCGTTTTTTTTTTGTTTTGTTTTTTTTTTTTGTTTCTTATCTCCATCCCTCTCCCTCATAACTTCTCAAGATTTTAGATTCAGTCCCGAGACCGATGATCGGGGTACCTACAACTGGAACCATTAGCTGAGACCTGATCAATTTATCCACGCTTCGATAGGCGGTACGCGTTTGGAAGTTCCATGGGATCGGAAAATACCAGAATTGGAAGGGACCCGATCGCGTCGTCCCCTCATCCGGTGAAACAACCCATAGAAACCCGTGCAGACGTTCACCGAAGAAGGAATCAGAGACCTCGAGGATTAGGGTCCGTATAGATACGTGGCGTCTAATGATCAGCTTCGAAGTTCGTTAAATTCTGACTTTTGGTATAGGTAGGTATAAGGTGTAGAAGTTCTTCAGCGAAAGGTGCAGGGTACCAAGACCTCGAAGATTCACCTGTCTCCACGGACGGACGTCCACCGTGAGAATAAGTTCGATGAACTCAAAAGCCAGAGACTAATAAACCGTCTCTGTAATAGCGTGAGATTTTTAGTCATTTTGAACAATGAGCCAATGACATCTCTTTCGCATGTTGTACACCTATACACCTGAACCTCTGGGATCGTTTCACGTTTTTGTGTAGGAATTACAATGATAATAACGATCTTTGTGCGTAGGTACCTACATGAGCTTTTCACCTGCTGTGGATTTAACACGGAAGTGAAAATTGGTAGTGATTTTCGCCCACGTGAGTATAAAAGTACGGGATATGCAATCAGCGTGCAAGAAGTGCTAAGATTTTAAGCTGGGTTATATGTATTGCCATTAATTCAGAGCAGAATATCCCACGCGTGTTGATCTTGGACAGCATGAAAAGGGTCCGAGACAGTGTTCGGAGATATCGACTAAAGTGGGCGTCCAGTTTTTGGCTGTACAAATGAACTCAGACCCAGACACAGGCACAGAGAATGTGTCATTATTCCGGGGTGGTTGTCCACGCGAATGTTTCACCATGAGTTTAACCAGTCTGATCCTCGATACAGCGTGGGCTTTATTCGTAACGCATTAGACATGCAATAAGGCCGTGTTATCTGAGGAACTTATTTTTTTTTTATTTCAGAATGTTCCTGATCGATATGATGACCGAATGACAATTTTTTCGAACGTAGAGTAAGTACCTATAGATGCAGAAGACGTGGGAGACGAAATTCGTACAACTACGGTAATAGTGAAACAGACGATTTCGCTATTTTTCTTGGTGAATGAATCATTCTGCTTCTATTTCATTGGACGGGCATGCAAAGCCAGTATACGCAATAAAATTCGAGTTCTGACGTGATAAAAATGAGAGATTCCTGGATTGCCGGAATCCTGCAGACTAATTGTAAATTATACGGGAAGATTAGAAGATTGAAATGTTCTGTGACATTCAATGTTCTGTTTTTATTCTGCACAATAATGATGGTATAGAAAGATCGACAATGATAATTTGGACATCTGAACAATTAGATTGATAGCTTTTTTCCAACCCATTGACTTGTCTTGGGTACTAATTTTTGCGGTGAGATTGGAATTCTGAATTTTAAAAGCCGTGGAAGATAAAAATTCTGAGTTTTTATACAACTGGCTCACAGGTTTTAGAAAGATTGATTTCACGAAAGTCTACATAGGCAGTTTGGAAAACTCCGAATCGAAAAACACCGAAGGTTCAAAATTCCGAAAGCTAAAGATTAGAGAAGCCATAACTCATAATCTCGAAATTCGATTATGCAACGTCGTTTATTTGACAGCTTTGTCCTGAGCATCCCTTAAACTTGCGATTTGTTGGACATTCTGAGTTTTTAACTTTCGAATATTTCAGCTGTCTGCATTTTGACTTTCTGGAATTTGCAATTTCTGAACTCTAACGTTTCTAGAAACTCAGAATCGCGTCTCAAAGAAATTCCAAATTTCTACCGTTCGGAACTTTTGAAATTCAGAATTTTAATCCTACCCCTAATTTTCTCATCCCCGTCTTGACATCATTGTCATCGATGATCTGATTCCATTGCTCTGGACGTCTTCTAGCTTTGATTGGATGTACGATTGCTACATTGCTCTTTTAGATGATCTTTCTATACATCAATTATTATATTATTATTCATTCTTCACAAATGATTTATAATATTATTATAATGAGCTTTGAAATTAATATTCCATCCATTTAATGAGTTTGCAACTAACCCCGATTTTCTATTGTCGGTTTCAGACAGATTCACCCGACTTTACAACGGAACAGGTTAATGAATAGATCACAAATAGGTATACTTCGAAGAATAATATCCATATTGAAACTCAGTTTCCCTAATAAGTATATGAACTTTTCACAGTGGTCGAACACTCTCCATAGTAAAAATCTTCACTTTCTGACCATGTTAGTTCGAACATCATCGTTCATGATACAAGAAAACTATAGTTGTGCGGAAATGATGGAGTAAAAAGAAGAAGAAAAAAAAAAAAAAAAAAACTAGTTGGAGGCTGTCAAGTATGCAGAGTTTAAACTTATAACTGAAAATCTATTAGTGTAATTAGCAAGAACGAGAGGATCAGGTATTGGTTCGGTGATCAGATATGTGCGAATTTTCTAACCAATTTTATCCACTTAAATAGGACACGGTAATTCGGTGCAAATGCCTGTAATAACAGACTGTGATCAAAAACACGTAGGTACCTTATACACACGTATCCGAATAACCAGCGAAATTGATTGGTACTTGGCTCGTAGAAATTTCGCTAATCAAATAACCAACATCCTGAGAGAGTGATGGCCTGTGTCCATGAACCTATATTAGTTTCTTCGTCTATATTCTATTAATATCTGTCAGACTTATACTATACAAGGATTCAAGCTGGCGTTACAGTTGAGAAATCGCGAGACGATATTTTTCGATAAATATGGATATAAATCAGGGGGCAGGTGAGATCACACAGGCGTATATTGCATACGAATGCGTATATGTGTTATAGGTATGTATACATATGATAGATGTTGAGATAATAACGAAACAAGTGGAGCGAAATTATACACCGTGTCCACCGCTCCAAGACAAATCATTTCAATTGTTTAACGACCGTTCTTCAAAACGCTACACGAATTGTAACAGATCTACATAACAATGGCGTATCATGACTATAGAGGAATAATATAGCGGATCGTGAATCACGCTTGTGGGAAAATACTATTGAAATTTCCGTACATTGGTAAAGAGGAACGTACGTCTAGTACTTTTCGAAGACCGTTAACTAGACTTTGAGGATATCCTCGAGGAGTCACGTAAAACAGTAAATTTCAAGTTATATCACTCAGAAAAAAGTATCGTTAAATCGATCAAAATTTTGCTGAATTGACCAAAAATTTAGCAGTAATTACACAGCCAACAAAATGTGGCGAGTTGATTGAACAAAAGATTCTTGTTCACTAATTTTAGTTGAATTAACATAGCAAAACAGTGTGTTGATTGTTGAACAAAATTCTGTCGAATTGACTAAAAATCTCCCATAAAATTATTTTTCTTGGATTTAACAGACTTGTTTTCTGAGTGTAGGTACTCCAGCTTTCTAATAAATAAGGAGGAATCCGATACCAAAAGACTTGAATCGCAAATTCAGATTTTGTGGAATGCTCAGGAGAAGTCCATTGATTTTTTGCAACTTCTACAACATTTTTAGTACCGTGAAATATACATGCATGTACGCTGATCGAAGAATTGAGCGGATAACAGGCTTTCAATTCTCGAATGACTGGTTACACATAAACAAGAGTCGCTTCTTCAATTTTACGTATAATCCTGCTAGACGAGTAAAGCAGTTGGTATAACGGTTAACGGGGCTGGTTATAATCCAGCGGGAGTTCTCTGGTCGAGAAAATTGAAGATTATTTTAGTCTATACGGGGGCATAAGGATCAGCCGACAAAGTCCATAGCGAAGGGGAAATAACTCAAATCTGGATATGGACACATCAATTTTTCACTTTAAAATAATTCGCATTAATCTTCTCAATTTCTTTTAATTTTTTCAATTTGAATTGATTCATTACAGCTCAAATTATAATCCACTATAACTTGAAATAATTTCTTTTAATTCAAAATAATTTTGTTTAATTCCACATTGATTCATCGATTCTGAATGAATTCCTAATAATTCACGTTAGTTGAAGTTAATCCGCAATAATTCACGTAATTTGATGTTAGTACGAATCAAATTCGGCTTGAATTTTTGAGTTCATAATACAGAATAAATCTGTTCAAGGCAGAAGATAGTTCACAGTACAATACCGAGTTATGGCAAATGCAAATCAAACTGATTTGTTAATTTCTCTGAAAATCAGAGTGGATTGGATGAAAATCGAAGCTGATTTCAAATAATCCAGATTGATCCAAAATAATTTTCATTAATTTCGCCTAATCTAAATTAATTCAATCTCATTTCATTAATGTTATTCAATTTAGTTGAATCCTTCCTAATTCGAATCAATTCAAGTACCTAATGCTAATTATATTTCATGTCAATGTAAAATATTACATTCGATTCGCGTCAATTCACATTGATCATCGATTGAATTGTATCAATCCACAGACTATTGGCATGTCAATTCGACAAATTATTTTCCTCTCGGTTCGTAGGTACCAACGGTGGCAGCTGGGTTGATGAATTAATCTTTGTTCATCCAATGATATACTTGAGGAGAGCAATAAAAATTGGATCACCGGTTGGTATAATAATTTACTTTTTACAAATGCGTAGTGTAGCATGGCCCAGTCGGCGTCGACGTAAAGTCAATTGATCCAATTGAATTTCCCAATTATTCAATTAACGCAATCAACTGACTTGAGCCGATCGCAATAGAACGATTAGAAATATAGTTTGAAACTAATAAAACTGTGCGCAGAGACCGAATGCCTCAGCTCTGCTATTTTTCACTGTACAACATAGAAACAAAAAGTTCCCACCAATTGCACAATCTCGAATCAACCATGAACGAAAACCACGAAATTGTTACAACCATTACTCGCCGCACACTTTCGATGTGACATTTCCATGACACCCAAAAGATTTCAGTTCCAAAGAATAACATGCAGTGGCTATAAAAATCGAGTACGGTACTTGTGATTAGTGCTATCGGGTTTATGAACCCTGAGAAAAAAGAATATGTTAAAATAAGATAACGACTATCTCTCTGCAGCTGCCTGAAACCTCCATAATAAATTAACTAGTACATTGTACAGACTATAGAGTCTCTATCGTTAAACCATCGTCTAAATATATTCATGCCCATAGAACTAGAGCTCCGGTTATTTCCACGCCGGAAGTGGATGGGTGAAAAATATGTTTCGGGTTATCTGTCTGTTTAGGACGTCCCTTAATTACAGAATCATACAATTTATCCCGCGACTGTTACGTTACATGGGTTCTGATAATTATTGTACTTTCAGACGATGATTCTCTTTCATTTTTTCTCCAAGTCAACTGATTCATGAGAAAATTCAAAGTTCAAACCAAAAATTCGTCAAGTCTTCCGTTTTCATCCTGAAAAGCTCTGACCACCAGACTTTTGCCGTTCAAAATTCTAACGTTCAGGTTGTACAATCGGTGTGATTGGTTGTGAAGAACGTCTTGCTTTCGCTGATACGATAAATGAACACTTCAGCCAAAACTTATTCATGAATCATGAGTCCAGAATGATAGGAAAAATGAAAAATAGTACATTACAGTTCGAGTACGGAAAGGCTTTTTTTTAACGAAACGAGAAGTTGCAATTTTGAGGTTAGAGTGATGAAAAATAAATATCTGTACATGTCGAAGGAAAGCGAGCACGAGATTGATCCTGAGAAACCAGTTTGAAATGAATATCGATACGACGAAGGTATCATTAAGGGCCTTAAGCTCCGAAATCGGTCTGATTTAAATGGACCGTAGCCTTTGTCGGTGGCTGTGTAGAGAGAAAAAAAAAAAATTCTAGATACGTTGTACGGTTTTACTTTCGAAACCGTAGATAATGTTCCCAATATTATTTGACATTAACATATATATTATAGTATTATATACATATACATATAAGACTATAACGACCGCGCTGTATTATATCCTTATGACGAAATAATTACAGCCAATTCTGATATTTTAAACGCACCCAACCGCGTCCCGTGGTATAAAATATACATCGATATAGAAAAAGAAACCTCCTTCAAATTCTAATCAAGGCATAAATAAATTCTAACATCTTAGATAAGAAACTTTTCAAGCTCATACATGTGTATATATCTCAGGTTACGAGCTGTGAGAATTTATTCACCCACTCTATAGGATCGAGTGTCTCCTATGATCAAAACTGATTTAAAATTCTTAGGGTACGATGTATCAGCTGAAGGCGAGTAATTATCAGTCAATTTTGCCTTAGGGGTATCACCAGAAACCTCGTCAGGCCACGATCATGGCGAAGGTGTTCCATCGATCGATGATGATGATGATGATGATGATGATTACTTTCAGCGAAGAATTATTCTCTTAGCTCTATATAATCTAAGCCGCCATAGAGTAAGATAGAAAGGTATGAAGATGAGTAGGAGTTGAGTACCGTGAAATTAGATCGAAGATCGCGGTTAACAAGGTCGGTAAAGAATATCTAGACAACTCGCAAGTGTCGATATCTGTGATTCTAAATTTGCCAATATAATGACACCGCGGGGGTCCTAACTCTAGCTCTATTTAGTGCAGGTCCTGATCGTCATCCATAGATGAGACTATCCCAGCTGATTTTTCTTCTAGTTATAGGAGCTGCGGGACGGGGACGGGCTACTATCCTGACGAGCGTAATTTAGAATTTAGAATTTAGAACGTGATCTATTCCGGAGAAACCGCGTGCATAGATACAGTTTGCGGGTGTGTCCCCATATCACATATATGTGTCTATTTGAATTGACGTAGGTATAAACCGGTGGTCGATGTGCTTCGGCTATAGCTTCTATTTTAATTGAAACTTTCAAATCCTCGAAATAATGGCGGCTTTGATTAGCTTCCGATCGAGTTTAAACGACCGAAGAATTGATGCCGCATTAAATTACCTCTGTATATAAGATATATCTAGGTATATATATACACGTGTCTGTATAGCAGTTAGTTAGTTAGTTAGTTAGTTAGTTAGTTGACTCCTGCCAGTTTACTTTTCCGTCACAATTATTTCTAATTATTTAGAAAATCCACCAGTTATACTATATTACACTATCTGGTCTCATTCGTTTCAAGTTTCTTTACCCGTTCAAGTCTGCCTTGACCGTATAGAGTAAATATAATGCATTATAGACGCAAGTATATTATATATATATATATATATATATGTATACTAAGTTACGTATTGGATGTCCCACGTCTTTCACATCCAGTTCCCACAATGTCTCGTGCCACGACTTTGAACATATCGAACGTGGGAGAAATTATATTCAAAAAATGCCTAGACTGAATGTTTTTTTTTTTTTTTTCTTTTACTTTGTTTTTAACGGTTCTTTTAGTATTCTACTGAAAGGTCTGCTCAAGGAAACCGAGATTTTGCCTTTTGCTTGCGGTGAAGATTTTCTACAGTTTCATTTTCATGATCAATTGGCCGTCCTGCACGCAGTCCCGCATAATACATTTATAGTACACAGTTACTCCGAATTTGATAATTTTTCTTCATTTTTTTGGTCCTTAATCGACTATGATCCTTTTCGTCTATTTCTAGCCGATTTGAAATCGGTTTTTGAATCGTCGAATTAGACTAAGTTTGCATGTTTTTTGAATTTTATTGCATTCCACGGCTCATAGCTAATCTATCAATTAAAGTCGCAAGATAATTAGCCCCAAGTCATGTCAGGTACGCGGGGCTATCATAATTAGGTACTGCCATGTCCGAGGGCCTGTGATCATCGCAGGCTCGATTTATCTTGATCTAGGACAAATTAGCACCTACCAGCTACCCAACGTTTGAAGCAAATATCGCGAAAGCGCCACTCCAAAAGGACGCAATCAACGTCTGATTGCAAATTGATCAGACGGTGATCCTTTTGGTCCCTTTCGATTTCGAAGCATGGCAAATAATTACACGTACCTACGAGAAAATCGAAAAATCGGAAACGGTTTTTATTTCTCGATTTAAACAGCTGTGGTGAATCCCGTGATAATTCGGTGAGTCATTTCTATGTTTATAAGTGTGAAGAAATGTGTTGATCGATGTTTGAAATGTCGGTGTATAGAGAAGTGGATGTGAGGTTCAGGTCTGTCTAGCCGATGGATTGAGACGGAGGTTGAGTAAGTCCTGGGAGTTCACGCCCGAGTTCTCGCGTTTTTGCTCAGGCCCTTTGCTCGGGGTTTGCAAAACCCGTGGTATTTCCAGTAGCTCGGATTAACTTACTTACGAGTGATTTTGTGGTCGAGTGAATTACGCACGCCTATGTTTAGGATCATGGCTCGTATACTCGCCTTCAGGTAATGCCTGTTTCAATCGGACAAGGTTATATTTTCAACAAACAAACTTCGCGATCACTTTCATCGGTAGTACTCAGGCCACGTGTATCAAGGAGACTCAAATGTCTCTGAATCTTCAAAAAAAAATCGATTATCCTCTAATCACGTATTGTAATTGTTGTATGCACAAGAGACTTTTCTCAAAGCTCGCGTTGCAGATATTTCGAGAACCGCTGAACCGATCGGGATCAAATTTTGCACAAAAATTGTGTCCTTCGTCCTCTCCAGAATGGTGAACCAGAAACTTCGTACGTCCATTAATTGGTTTCTACGATATAGTTTATTTCGCGCAGAGAAACCAAATTCGAGTACTTTGCACACGACAGCTGATGTGTGTGTTTTCTCATTAGACCAGTACCGATTTTAGCCAAGGTCTGATCTTGATGATGAAAATACAGTTCTTAAGGTGATATAGTACAGATCACTTCCAACTTAACCTCGCTAACATAAAAAACATGAGTTAAACTGGAATCCTATCAGTTTTTTCAACGAAGTGACATACTTATAGCCGCTTCTTGCCAAAAAACTGAATTCATCCGTCGAGGGGTCACTCGAATCGGTTGGGCAGTTATCGAGAAAGTACAATTCGCGTTTTCGAAGTGACAATTGGTAATAATGGAATTTTGAACAAACTTCCATACATCGCCTTGAGGTTCTACGGGAATATGTTTGAAATTCCACTATGGCAAATTGTCATCACCTCGAAAACGCGATTTGTAGTTTCTTCCAAACTATACAACCCAGCGGAATGAAACTCAGGAGATTGATGCTTTACCACGGCAGAAAGTGGCTGAGTATTTTACTATTTGGAAAAAAAAGAGTAGAATTTTATTCAGATTTATATCTTTAATATCAGCTAGGTTAGGTTCAAAACGACTAGTGTACCATATCGCCCTAACCTCAGATTATCGGTGTTCTTACGTCAGGGCCCCGAATCGCGCGAAATTTGTCCTCCAAGAGACGCGTGTGTGCTATGTTGAAAAAACGACCGAAGATTCAGAGGGCAAAAGTCCACAGTACGTGAAATTTTCCTCCCAATGTAAGTGTGTAAGTTTCGCGAAGAGTGTCCTTGTGCGATTCGATGAATCGAGATTAATCGTTTTATTCTTTTTCTGAAAAAAAAAACAAAAAAACAAAAAAACAGAGTCTAGGAGGAATTCGACGAAGCGTATACAAAACCGACAACAGTTTGCGTAACACAATTAATCAAACCTCAATAACTGTTAATTGAAAATCTTATCAACCAATTATACACTTTCTGTAATATCTTACAACACCTGACCCGATACGATCCCTGAACAAGAGATTTCGTCGCAATAAAACTTGATGAGATAGTGAAAGGGAATGGAAATTAATTACAATCAATTTTACGATCTTAACCAAATCGATTAATTATACCATTCCCTATTCACCTTCGATCTAACAAAAATCATAACAATAATAATTATCGCCATAAAAGGAAAAGGAAGAAGAAACAGAAGAAGAAGAAGGTCACATTTGTCGAATGAGTATATAGCGGAATTTCACCTGTCGGGGAACAATTATTATTAGTGAGAGAGAGTGTAATGAGCAGGGATACGTGATTGGTCGAAAGGATGAATGAATGAATATGGATAAATGAAGGGTTTATAATTCCACATGCGATTCATATATGACCAATAAACTCACCAGTAGAAATATTTAATATCCAAGCTGGTATAGCATGCCGGTAGTATTCTTCGAGATATAGATGAGAAATAGAAATTCCTCTGATCGAGTATCTTGTGATAAACGATTGTCCAATTAAAGGTAAGTTTCTTATTAAAAGAAACACGAGTACGTATCACAAACACATAAACGATAAGTTCCACTCGTTATCAAATATCCAATGCTATTTATAGGGAAAACTTTCAAAAACTAGTACACACCAATATATTCTAATACGATTCTCGAATTTCTATCAATCCCAAGCGCTTCCGGATACCGATGCTTATACTTTTGGGTCAGATTCTGGCGAGATATCAAACTGCACGGCGATTAGATCGCGAGTCCGATCCTAGACACATGTTCCTTTTTGTGGATGAGGAAGAGAAGAATTAGGGGAGAAAAGTACTTGACGATCTCGTCAGCGGATGTACTTTTTTTATTTTTTATTTTTTAAAAGACCGCGCGACAGGTGCGGGCGGCTCGATTGTCGGCGTTATACTAAACGCATAGAAGGTTGGAGGTACTGCGAACAGTCGCGACAGCCGCATTCGAGAGTCGGAGGACTTCGGCTTCGGCAGAAGCGGAGGGAGCCAACAAACTAGCGGCATTGGTCGCCCGCAGACCGAGTCTCGACCGTTTCAGAGGACGCGATACTCGGACTCTAACTCCCTCCTACAATATCGTCGCTCAAGAACTGATGCTGGATGCTGGATGCTGCAGGATACTGCGCACTCGGCGCTTCGGCGATATTCAGCCCCGCATTATACACTCGGGGCGATGATCGACTGGGAAAAATTTCGATTCCGTCGCGTTCCGATATCACGAGTTGCAAAATAGGGTCGAGAAAAAAGAAGTGCGAGTTGGAGGAGGATTGAAATTTTTGATTTCAAAAGCTGCGAAAGGTCGGAATTTGGAATTTTTCTACTACCGACTCGGAGTTTTCAGAAAGATTATTTCCATAAAAGTCTGAGTATAGCTAATTTGAGAAACTCCGAATCGAAAAACACCAAAGGTTCAAAATTCCTAAAGCTGATGATCCGAGTTTGATATAGCTTTTTCGATAGATTTTCAGACTTTCTGAGTTTTCAACTTTCGGATCTTTGAGCTGTCTGCAATTCGACCTTTCGGAATTTGCGAGTTGTGAACTCTAACGTTTCTAGAAGTACGGAATCGCGTCTCAAATAAATTGCTCAGAAGGTACTTTTCTGCATTTAACCCTAGAACTACAAACCCATTTTTCCTACCTTTAAACTAAAAACCGGGGTAAATATTTACCCCACGTGTTTCTTGTTCGTAAAATCGTTCTGAAAGCAGTAATCAGACTCGTAAGTACATGAATCTCTTCATTTTTTCATGCATATAAAGAGAATAGTAAGAAGCAATTTCAATTTCATTGACGTTTAGTCGGTGAAAAATCGATTCAAATACCTGAAGGTGCTGGAAAACCGCAAAAATGTCATTTTCACAAAGTTTACCTGGGGTAGATATCTACCCCGGTTTGTAGTTCTAGGGTTAACAATGATAGACAGACAATGGGATAGATAAAATAGTATTGGTCCCATGTGAGAAGCGACTTCTCCAATTTGGAAGATTTTCAACTTTTTGACCCTTTAGCTGACGCCAGCCGTGATTCTGAAAATAAATTGGACTCACTGTGGATTTATTAAAAATCAAGGACTTCAGTGTTCTGACAAATTACGTCTGGATGGCCAAATTTGTAACTTCACAGCATTCTAGCTTCTATCCTGACGATGAAGAATTTCCATGTTCAATTGACATGGACCGACTGGTCCGGCCTCAACTTTGAAATTGAATGAAAACGGAGTAAAAATTAACATCAAAGGCAATGAAAATTCCACGACGACCCAGTCGCGCAAATATTCATTCTGTCATCGGTACCCCTTCCATTTTCCTTGCTTTAAACATTTCTCTTGTTCGAAAAAGACAGCTGATTTAAAAATACTGATACTTGTGGCTCAAGAAGCACTTAGGATTCTGATAAGGCTTGGCTTGTGTCAAAATGCTTTTTACATCGAATCTTTTAGCCCACAATTTTGAAATTGATTTCTTTCAACGATCTGAAGATATTCATGTTCGTTTTGCAGAATCAGGTAATTTCATTCTCAGTTCCCCTGAATTTGTTTTTCACTTCTAAAAAACGCACTAATTTGTCCGACTTCATTTTCTACTTGATCAAAAGACTGGGAATCTCACCCATTGAAATATCTTGAAAGTAACTTCCAGTGAGTTCGTTATTCTTCTGGAAGTGAAATTTCACTCTCTTTCTGAGACTGTTGGACTTTTCACTCATGATTCGCATCATTTTCAAAGACGTGCGAAATACGATTATGTCATAATTTTTATAAAATAAGCGATACAAGGGCACTTCATTGAAACGGGCGCATATTATGAACCACCGAAAAATTAGCCAATATTCAACTATGATATCCCTCGACTGAATGGAGCAAGAAATAAAAAATTCTATTCAAAAAACGGGCGAAAAAAAGAGTAAAATATGAAAGAAATCTGCTTTTAAATTGCCTCGCCGTGAATGGATCGCTTTGTTGTCTGCATAGAGATGGTGGAACGCTGCACTGCGAAGGGTGAAAAAGGGAGAAAGAGAGCAAGCGAGAGGGTGACAGCTGTTTTAATGGAAAAGAGACGCAGGCGTTTCCATGCAGTAGTGGTGGTCGACGACGTGGGTGAGATTTTGATAGGGGAAACGCGTCGTGTAAGTCTTTGGGGGGTTGCCAGCGTTTCAAGTTTTAGGGTTGCACGATAACGTCCTGGGAATCTGACGGGAATCAAAATAACGATTCAAGGGATGACTTCGCTCCCGTTTACGAAAGAAATATCCCGAGATTCAAATTGAAGGAAAGGACGCAAGAGAAAATTTACGAATTGATTTTATGAGAAGAAATTAGATACGAAGTGTCTAAAAATCAACACGAATCTGCAAATCATATGAAAAAGTAAACCAGAACACTTGATATTTCAGACGTTAGGAGGGTTTTGAAATCATAGTCGAAGCCATACAGAATCCGAAAAGCAACCTTATACGTCAGAAACATTCAAATTCTTCAATTTAAACCTCGGAACGCGATTTTATTATGTAGTTTGAAGAAATTGACTTCAGTTTTGCAATTATACGACGTGAATCAGAAAACTTGATACTTCAGACGTAAGGACTATTTTGAAATTATAGTCAAAGCTACACAGAATCTAAAGGGCCGCCGCGCCAAGAACGTTCAATTTTTCAATTAAAACTTCAGATGACGATTTTCTCGTGTAATTTGAAGAAATTGACAATGACAATGAGTTTTGCAAATTATATGGAAAAGTGAATGAGAAAACTTGATATTTCAGACGCAAGGAGTATTTTGAAATTCTAGTCAAAGCCATACAGAATCCGAAGGGCCGCCACGTCAGGAATATTCAATTTTTCAATTCAACCTTCACATGACGATTTTTTTGTGTAGTTTGAAGAAATTGACTTGTATTTTAAAGCTGGATACTTTTCAGTTGTGGTGCCGAACGTCTTGTTATTTTCACTAAAGAAGAATCTGTATACACGGCGACCTTGGTCAGGAAATCATTTCGGCTGAATGTTCCGATTGCTTTTGACTCTCACACCTGACTCGACTACCTGACCCAACACAAATCCCGTGGGATAGTGATCCCTGAGTAAAAAAAAGGACTTTCATTCTACTTCCACATTGAAGGGCCTTCCGTCTCTCGTATATAAAACCGTTGTGTGGTTATTTAGGATCTGAATAGCAGGACGTGAGTTGACAAATGTGTCTTTGCCACGCCTTGGATGTGTTGCTGCAGGATCGACAGGATTTCTTTAAGTCTGTGAAGAACATAAGGAGACGTCAAGAGGTGGATGGCGTTGTATGAGGCTCAGGTTTTGCTGAATTTCGTTATTTCCTTATACGCGTCACTTCCCATACAATCAGCTGTGGCCGTAACCGCTATTTATGCAAAGCATTTGAACAATTTCTCACATCTAGCGTGACGCGTTTTCCTCGGCTATCCAACACGGGGATCTGGATTACCTTCCCAAGGCAACTCGGATGCTGTTTAAGAATTCCACCTCCAAACAGTCCTCGAACGTCGGAACGTTCCCAGTTGAGACGTCGTACTTATGCAAATCACCGACTCACGAGAGAGTCTCTCTTTTCGAACAAGGAGGTAAATAAGGCCCCGGTCGGGCCCGAGTGCATAAGACTCGACTTACTCCAAAGCGGACAGTTTTCTTACCAATGGAAATTGGCGCTGGTGTTCCTTTATGGGATTAACAAACACGGGCAGGGAAACGCGAAGGGAAATTGCGTGAAACTGAATTGTCATGTGTGACAGGTCTCGATCGTTAAAGGGGAAATCTGTATTTTCCTGTAACTCGTTGAGGTCTTCTTTTTCGCCCCTTTTCTGGACGTAATTTATTCAGTCGATGTTCCAGACCGGATACCGTCTTGACCAAAATCCCATGGAGCCAAAAAGTGGCACATGCTGTACGCCCTTCTTTCACTTATATCGTGGAAAATGGTTGAGCCAGATAAGAATGGCGAATCTTCCCCTACCGAATCTTGTACCACTGATTTTCCAAAAGTTCCGAACCCAAAAAATACATTATTTTGCAAGATTACTGATTTCTACATCGATTCTGAGGCGTCTTAATTCTGAGACGGCGTGTGTTTTTTATTTGTGCAGTTTTTAACTACCAAGAGGTGACCGAAAAATCTGAACAAATTCTGACGAATCAGAAACATGAAACATACCTTTTAAGAATTTATTCCAATTTTTTGTTTCAATGCAAACACTCTATTCTCAATCACCGAATCCTTCTCACAAAAATTGTTTTGTAGTGTATATAGATGTTTCTACTGTTATGACAAAAATTGATATGCTTTTACTCTTCATTCCCTCCAAATACAAAGAAAAGTCTCAAAACTCGACCTGCAATAAATGAAAAAATAGAAACAATAGAATACAAACGACGAAATTTCACATTTTCCGTTGAAAATCCAAACAGAAATCGTTTTTTGGGTTGAGCTGATGGGTGATCAATGGGGTATGGTCATTAATGTTCGTGAGATTCGCCATTTGCATCCGAATAGACCGAATCAGGTGAAATATCCCAGGTGGGGTTTGCCAATTCTGTAAATACGGCCCAGCATTGGGCCAGTACCGAAACTCAAGCCTGGTTCGCCATAGCTGTTCCAGTACTGGCTCGATTTCGACATGGACATCGGACCCAATACTGGACCAACATTGAAAAACGAGTAATGAACCGATCTTGTCATTCCGGAGTTTTACCTGCAGTCTTGGCCCAGCAATGGGAGCCAAATTTGACCCAGCGCTAGAACAACGAACCCCAATGCTGGGCCAACGCTGGGCCATTTGTGAAACCCTACCTGAGATATGGTGCAAATTCAACAAATTTTCTCGCATTCAATACAACTGTACGAAAAAGGGCTCCCTCAGAGATGTATTCTATTCAGATGACGTCACCGACGCCTACCTTTGATTTCACGTGGTTGTAGCTGGCCATCTACAGCTGCAATTCTGTTGTACGTGCGCAAGGTGACTCTCACGAGGAAGCCACTGTCCAAATGAGATTCGAGGAATGCATATCTCCGAGTTTAAAAATAGCCCGGTTGCTTTAAGAACGAATTCGAGGAACTTGAATGCTTGGCTAAGAATCGGCGACTACACCAGCGTGATATTTCACTGTTGAACTGTCGACGATTGATGTTAGGCTCGACGTCGATCATCAGTTGAAGTTTTTTTAAGATAAAGTGAGAATCTGACACGTAATAAGCAAAATGATGCAACAGTTGATACATGAGGTATACCACCGTCTAGTGTAACGCCAAATACGAAGGAAATTCGGTTTTTAACACTTTCTTGCCACTGTAACTGACTTTTCGATGTTTACTAGCTGCAGGGCAACGTGTTTATTCAAGCACATCCCTGTTATGCCTAAGTAGGTGTTAAACGGTTACATGAAACCGGGCGTTTGCCGAAGAGCGTGAAGGTTGCGTTTCTTTGCCTTTGCCATTCAAAGAGATCGATGGAAGATTATTCAATCAGACCAAAGATATTATTTTCTCAAGAAACTGAAGAAACGTTGAACAACACTGTCCGTGTGACGAATTTCGTTGGAACGTCTATTGATTGGTTCAAACGTGAGATTGAACGGAAAATGCAAAAAATTCGGATTGTACGGAGAATGCAAAAGATCCGGAAGTTTGGCTCTGAAATCTGGGTTACATGGAAATTCAGATATTCCGGGATGTGTAAAATAGAAGACCAACCAGTCAATTCATTTAGTTTTCAGTCATTAATATAGCAGCGGGAGTGTTTCGAATTCTCGTCATTTAATGAACTTTTCCAAAAAGCTCCCTGAAACATCCGAAATATTCATCTTTTCAATTCGAATACGTTTCTGGCTGAATTTTGGAGATATAACTTGAGAAGATTCACATTGACTTTTTCGCTACATCAAATACTTGTTCTCGTAACAAAAATTATTTTGCATTCCCTCCTTTCGCGACGGAATAATTCTAATAAAAATTTTTGATTTTGGTGAAGCACGTCTTTTCGTGGCGTTTTTTCATTCTCGACCGATTTCTGAATCTTTCTCACGACGAACCACTCACCGGATCGACTATTATAAGATCTTGCACGCTTCTTCGGAGATGAATAATGAACAAAATTACAAAGAGGATTCGCGATCAGGTCACTACTCTTCGATGCAAAAAGGAAAAAAAAAAAAAAAAAGAAAACTTATATTGTATACTTCAAGTGATCACCACGGCCGAACTTGACCTAAAAATACAGGAGATTAATTGTCCTTAGGTCATAACTGCATGGCTTCACGTAACATACGGTTGTCACATGGGGTTTTATTCTAATCCCCATCGAGTTTCAAATGACTGCCGTATCGCTTAAATTGATTCAAAAAAATCCAGGGTGATATTCGACGTTGTAATTCGAGAAAAAAATTGCTGTGATACATAAGATCAAGTGATGAAGTGGGGTAAAAAATCAGCAAGCTAGCTGTGAAAGTGTGACAAATGCAAAAGTTTCACAACTTCGGTATTTTTTAATATTTTTTTGATGAAATTTATCGGTGCTACTCTGGAAATGTGATATATACTTTCAGGAAAAAAAATCGCTGGATAGTGAGCGGTCCAAAGAAACACTAACGTGATGTCCCTACCTATAACTGTGCACAGGGAAATACTTCAACGACCTGCCATACCTATGCAGCGCCAACCACATCCAACCCCATACAACTCATACTTACCAGCACTAAAATTGAGAGTGGGGTCATATTGACCCCAAGTGTTCATGGAAGGTTAAGAAATGACCCTTGCAGTTCAAACTTCTATCATAAAGACCACCTGGGATCTGAGTTTCAAAATTAGCATTTGTAGTCCGGGATTGCAGAATTCGAAGTTTCCAATAATGATCAAGAGCTCGAAAGTCGAGCTGATTGTTTTCCCCGCAAACATGGGAGCTGCTAGTGAACAGCAAATTCAAAATTGACCGATCTTGGAAGTATAACAAGTATCTTACGGCTTGCTACTTGCAAGTAACTCGTCCGTTCGGCTCGGCGAGTCCGGCTCGAGTACGTTGACTAGGCCCGAGGCTTGCACGTCTCCACGGTCCAGCGACTGCCTCCGTTGGTACAAACTTCGTTTATATGGATCTTTTACGCGACGCCTAGCGTCCAGCGATCAGCCAACCATTGAACCATACCCACCGAAGTCTCGATCAAGCAAAAGCTCGGCAACGTGTAGGTATACGTACTATACGTCTAGGACTTACTGCCAAAGCGATTCTTCGAGTAGCTGGTTTCCACTCAGTCAGCTGGCAAGTAATCACCGTCCCGATTTACACCGCTATACGGATAGGTACTGGCTATTCATTTATAATATCTAGGCTAGTATTATCGCTGTTACGCGTTCTCTAAGTTGCAGTATTCTCGAAGATACGGCGACGCCTTCGCCTCTTTAATTATACGACTCGTTATTTCGCTTTACTGCAGTCGAGAGACCTTGCCAGTCAGAATGTCCCCGACCCGGTCCAACCACTCCTTTTTTGGTCTTCCGTCAAAGCCCCCCGGATCGCCGCTAAGTCCTGGAGATCTTTTGCTCCTTCGCTACCATCGAGATGATCCTCATCTTTGCTATGGTCTCAGTTTACTCCGGTGCACGCGTCAACAGCTGATCGACGCCAGAGTGGGGCTGAATCACTAAATATTGGCAAAAATTTCAAATATTAACGTTTGATTACAGGAATTTTTGATCAGACCGATCGATAAAATGGTCAGTGAGATAATGGGTGCATTTTTTGATTTTAGGAATGGCTTCCATTCTCTATCGAAATGACAGTACCAATTAGTAGTTCCATAAAATATGTAGAATACAGAGTTCATTTGCAAGTGGGATCGGGACGAAAGCTTCTGAATAAGTGGGTAAGAGTATAAAGGTTTAACAATGGTGGCAGATCAGAGGCTGATGCATTTTTCACGACACGAATCGAGTCGTTCCATTTCATTTCACCAAGTTGACCGTCAACGAAATGGGACACATTGAGGAACAGACTGGGCATTAAAAAGTACTGAACGCGTGCTACTGAGGAAGAGAAACGAATTGCGGAAGACCGTAGCAAGAATAATCGTACAAAAAGGAATCGACTCTGAATCGTGGCATATCAGCATTTTCCCAGATCCCGGAGGCGGAAGTACGACGGTGGAATACAGCTTGACACTTTTTTTTTTCGAAAAGTCAGCTGCTATATATTTTCTTCGGTAACGGGAATCATCGAATCTAATTGTGAAATCAAATGGTTGTATGACCAAAGTCGAACAGCGTGGAAGATCTTACAATCAGTCAGATGATATTTTGAGAATTGGATGTTTGTGTAAAAGAAGTCAATCGATCGATTTACCCAAGATGCTCAAGAAGCAGAGAACAAAGATGTCAAGAGATATCGGGATGATTGCTCGCGAAAGTCTTCGAGAGAAAAGACACTGGAAGACATTTCCAATCCACTTATGGTGATTCCGGATCCACACGTCGCTAGTATCAGAAATATACCACGAAATATGGAAGAGCTTGTTGTTGGGAATTACCCTATCGTTGTTGGATCAATTCTTCAACCCAGTACCTAATACTGTCGATGATGATGACGATTCCGATGGTAGTGTCGATTCAAAGTGATTTTTTGTATTAATCAATCCATTTTGTAGTGTTATTCTTAATGGTCAAGCTCGATTGATGACCAAAATCAGTCAATAACGTATAAAACATGCGTAGAGGAAGAGAGAACGATATTCTTGATTGTTTTACTTATAATATTGAATTTTCAGTGTTACCTCAATGAAGTTCATTTTTTTGTTGAACTTATTGATTCGTAATCAGCAGCATCAAAGAAATCTCGAAATCCAATTTTGATTGAAACCTGACATGTTTTCTACACATGATGTCGCCGCAGTAGGTCTATCATTTCGTTCATCCCAATTATTTCGGTTTTGTACGAATCTTTTCAGTTTGATCAATAGTTGGGGATTTTCTCCAATCGAGGCAACCTCCCTTCTGAACGTACTCATGTTCATCGAGAAACTGGCACATGCTTATTACATCCACTAGCCTTTCAATTTTCATTTCATACAAATACTCCGTCTTGTGTATTCAATGGAACTGTTAAACCTTTGTGAATGTAGCAGCAACTTGAGACTTCCGAAGAATCGCACATTCACAATTTTTATTAACTTGATTATAATTTTGATGACTGGAAGGTTGAATATTATATATTTTACATTGATCTACTGAACGAGGTTGATAATACTGTGAAATAATACAAATTCTTCAAATGATTTTGGATTATAGCTGTATGCGTTATACGCCGATTCACCGTCGAGGTTTGCATCAGTATTCCACGAATATGAATCATTTTAACTCCCAAGCAATTAGAAACTGATTTTTGGTTGTTTTGTAGGTACTAAATTTGCACGGTCTATATATTTTCCACAATTCAACGATTTTTTTTTGATTTGTCGTTCATCGATTATGGACAGTATTGTCAACACAATGTCAGATGGTGTAATTGATTGAAACCTATGTGTCCCATTATCCACCGATCACAACAAAAAAATGACTTATGAAAATGGTCTGAGCATGGAAAAATCGCGCTAGCAAGTGTTTTCAGAAAAGTATTGCCATCCTATTTTGCGGTTGTTATTTCCAATCAAATTTGGAGGCTTGACAAAAGTCCTCCATTCCACGGTTCGTTAATTACAAATAACGTTCGACATCGGTCAGTAGATGAATACACGAAACTATAGTCAACTCAGGCTGAGAAATATCTATAGAGTATTTAAAGTGTATTACAGGACTTTCAAAATGGTGCGGATTTGGAATAATAGTCCGTTCGCCGATCTGATAAATCTGGAGTAAGGGGCGATGATTCTTGGACATACATAGTTTCAAAAGTTTTTACTTCGTGCTGTGAACGAAGTAGAAAAAAATACCCATTATACCTGTGTACCGCGAACTCTAGTTTCATCAAAGAGACATGACGTCAAAGAGAGAGAGAGAGAGAGAGAGATTCAAAGTAAACAGCAAGGTGTCTCCAGAAGATAAGCCGAAATGACCAACGCAGTTTGTTTGAAGCCGAAAGCGGTTAGTACTCATGAAAGACGTCTCCAAGGAATCGCAATTTATCTTATGAATTGAAACCGGGCGTTCCTTGAGTGGCTAGTTATCACTTGGCTATTATTCGACCGTGGACACACTTAGCGACTGACCTGATATCAAACCTTTCTCTCGCGTACTTAAAGACCCAGAGAATGAAAAAATAAAAAATTAAAATTTAGATATAGTTTAATTCTTTGGAATAAGGATGAAACTCTGTCGGTTCGAAATGGAACACTGGCTATGCTTGTCTATACGGTATTCATGGAGAACGTGACATTACTCAATTACATCGTGGCAAGTTGTACAAATATATCCATCACTTCCCTTGATCATAACGTCAATCCATCGAAAGTGACTGTATCAATCCATTTGTTAGATCATTGGTTATAAATCATCGCCTTTATTTCTGAGAGTTTGTTTAATGCAAATGTATAATGCTTCAGGCTGATAGCGTTTTAAGGAAACGTTTCTAGCACGTAGCTCTGCAGTACTGTTTGCCAAAAACGAACGATCTATGGCCGAAGCAAAATCCGTATCTGCAAGCGGAAGATAGGATTGAATTTTTGCCAAACCTCGGCTTTAGTCGCGCCTTAGCAATGCTGGGCAAATATTTGAGTTATCAAATTTTATTACCAACTAGGTTGACCTCAAAATAGGCAGTAATGTTTATTTGTACGGAATAAGATGGTTGAGACTCGTTACTAGTTTTCTAGTCTGATGTTTACTCAATTGTTTTTGTAAAGTTTCAACGTGGCTATAAGGTCTTCCGCTTATGCAACCTTTTCACACTTAACGTTATTCAGATGCCCCAGCTTTCGTAATGGAAGAAGCAATCAAGTTTTGAGTATTTCTAACTCGGGTGCTGACCACGTCTCATAAAGTATCCTTACATGTATAACACAACAAAGAGAAACGTTCAACAATTACGTAAGTAATATTATACAGCATAACTATTCTCTCGTCTAACTTTAGAGTCAAGGTCTTCCAGTTCTATTCTTCAGCCGATGTCACACTACTGCTACACCTAAAAAAGTCAACCTGATCCGTATGAGCCGAGCCTATTTGCCAATCAACAAAGCTAATGGACGGAACTCGTTGGTTAAGATATCAGCAACTATTTGAACGGTATAGATATTTTATTTTCTCGTACAATTTTCACGGTTTGCAAATAAGAAATCGCCACGTCTACTATCAGTGCTTCTATAAGCATGAATTCAGGTAAATGCCTCAAGTGCTTTACGGCAATCTTGTCATCCGCATCGACGTGCAACATCTCTTCATGCATGAATACAGATTTTTCAAATTCATTCATTTATTAATTTTTTTGTTTTTTCTTCCTTTTTTAGTGAAACTGCACGTTGAAGCGGTTGGTTAAATGCAGATTTACCTGTGTAAACATATCGGTAGATATCAAAGTTTAAATTTCCGTATACCAGCGGGATAGTTAGAACATAGGCTTAGATTTTCTAAGTGGTGCTCCCAGTGCCAATTTGTTATCGATGGATGATGCGGAGTTTGTTCGTACAGGTAGGTGAATGCATAGGTAAGAATTAACGATTTCTCAAGCCGCCTGTATACTTATCGTTAGGTATACTAGCTACGATGCGACGAGTCCGAGTTTCGTGCTAGCCGCGAGATAAATAGAGTTATTTAGCCAATTTGAAAGAAGCGGTAGGTATATTTCATAGCGCGGAGTTCAATTCCGGTACCGTGTCCATAGTTTCCGGATTGTTGAGCGAATGCTCAACTCTTACCTCGCATATTTTCACCTCGTATTGTTTTCTCTCGTTATGCCTTAAGCCTGGACGATAATTCACAATTAATTCAACGTAACTTTACGCCACAGTGAAAGCTACTCACATTTTGGCTTCTGATATATTCTTATAATACAAAGGTTTCACGCTAATCCGAGAAAGACAACGAACTTCCATTCACACGCAATATTTTTACGACACCGAGATATCAGATCGTATTTGATCTTCTAGTTCATGAAAAATTGCAATAAATTGAACTTGAGAAAAAATCTGAATGGATGGACTAATCACTCGGGACAGTGTGTATGTACCGAATACAGAACAAATCCTTAAGAGAGTCGCGAAAATTCCACATCCAGAACCGCTCATCGCAGAGAATTGGTCATTTTTGTCTCATCATTTTTCATATCAAAATACCTCACATTGATGAAATTTGAACAAAATTAATTCTTTCGCTGTTTTCAAAATTGTTACGAGATGAGAGATTTTCATAATTGTGAATCGAAGAAGGTGTGAAAAAATTCAGAACCCTGAACGTTCAAAATTGTCGGAGGAGATACCATTCGAAGTCACAAACATCGTCCAAATGTGTAAAAAAATGTGTCAAATCGCCTTCTATTTCTGATCAATTTATACGTAATCCAGCTTTCACACTTCTGCGGGAAGGAGCTCTTTCATGATCATATTACATATGATGTTGACAAGTGCTGTTTAATTTCGTCTAGGTGAAGTTTTACTTACAATTAATCATATCAAAGACATTTTTTTCATGCAGGTCATGGAATCAATCTTTTGATTGATTATACTCTTGTTAGATTATTGAGTTTATTTTCCCACAATGGAAAAGAATTAGAATCTACCGAGAATTTAAGATTAGAAGGTATTATGACACATTTTTTACCCATTTGGACAAAATTTGTGACTTCAAATGGTATCTCTTCTGATAAGTATGGACTTTAAGGGTCGTGTATTCTTTCTCACAATTTTTGGGCAACAATGAACAATCTCCCGTATGGGGTTATTGATATCTCGACGGATTCGAAGATCAGAATTTTGAAAATGGTGAAAAATCCGGTTTCTTCAAATTTTATCGATATGAGGCATATTTTGATGTGGAAAATGATGTTGAAACAAAAATCGGTGAGTCTCTACCGTTACCGGTTCTAGAGGTGAAATTTTCAGCTCCCGACCCCCTTGTAAGCTGGTGATACAGTAAAAATCACTTCCAACCTAACCTAGCTAACATAAAAAAACACGAGCTTTACTGGAATCCAATCGGATTTTTTGACAAAGTGATGTTACTTATCGTTAGTCATTTTCTGCCAAAAAAGTGAATTTATTCGTCGAGGATTCCTTCGGATCAATTGGGTAGTCGACAAAAAAGTACGATCGATGTTTCCGAGGTGACAACAATTAGTAATAATGGCGTTTCGAACAAACTCCCAAATCGTTTTAATTGAAAAATAAATGGTATGGCGATGTGTGACCTGGCGATGTCCAAGCGACTGTAAGAAGTTGGCTAGTGTTACGGAAAGAACGGGTGACGCTGATGTTACTCGCTATTTTTCAGAACTTGTACAAATTGACTACAGCCGACGAAAATGTAGTCGAGGAATCCAGGAATTTCTAGATACGGTGCGATGTTGGTACCTGGATCGCGAACGATTAGTACCTAGGTACATGTAATCGGAGTCTGGATGTAACCGTATCTTGGCAAGCAACTCCTAAATCGGTTGCTACAAACCCGGACTGAACACTGATCGTGGATTGAGTTAAACTGGCAATTTTAAGGCTACTTCAGAGACGTCGCGTTACAACACCATGGAGTCTTTAGCCCAGCCATCAATGCAATTCCAGGCTGGTAATATTAACGTCAAAGGCACGTGGCCTTATTAAACTTATTTGGAAGTGAGAAGTAGAGATAGGCTATACGAAACAGAGAGAGGTAAAACCGAGGTGAACGGTTTCAAGGACAAAGACAGAAAGATCTGACATTGTGACTCACGTGTGAGGACGATTTCTATTCTAATACCATGAACCTTCGATGCACTAGGTTGCTGCTGGCCGAGTGACCGTATAGAAAATTATCAGTAATTCCCATAGCTCTTCAAAGCATACTCGTACCTTCCAAGATGAAGACATTTTTCCAAACGATTTCACAGAAATGATGAAGTTAAATAAGAAATAAGAAGAAAACCTGCACTCGCAGGCTCTGCACTTTCTATATGTATCGAGAGAATTCAGTACATATATGCATCTGCTACTACGGAAATTAACTGAGGAAGAAGTCACTAATGAAGTTATCTCACGTATCATATGATACTATACAAGATGTAAAAGTCTGCGGTTAATATTATGACCGGTAAGCTATTAATTAACGGAGGAGGTCACCTATATCGCAAACACAACCTTATACTGGAGCTTTACCCGGATCAACTTTTCACTTATTCTGCCTCAAGCAATCCTTAAAAATAATCATCTAACGGCTGTGCACCGGCCATTGAGAATTGCGATTGGGTAACCGCGGTGAGCAAGCAAATTGACAATCATTTAAACGGCTAAGAAACGTTATGGCTAAAGGAAGGATCAAGTTTTATTACGGATTTAGATTACATTAGGTACATAGCTTGGAGTTACCTGCGAAGAAACGAAGAGTTGCGTTTACGTGTATTTTCACTGTCGTTTTGTTTACTTGCAATTATTTATTACAAGATTAAGTATGGCTATATTGGCTATCGGCTAGAGCGGCTTGGGTCTGTATAGGATCCTGTTGACTGTTGATCAGCCTGCCTTCGGGCATGATTAATTTATCTGAAGTACTGTTGACGCTGCAGTAGATACATTTCTATACGCATGGCTGAGCTCTGCACTTTACCAGAGAACCTCAATCCCAATATCGTAAACCTGTGTAAAGGTACAATAACTTTTGGAGAATTTTACTGTGCTAGAAATTGCAAATCCATGTCGCAGCGAAAAGAGTGATTTATTCGAAAGTATATTGTTTCAGGGTAACGGTATGCTGAAGCTGAGGATCCAAAATCGAGTAAAAGAAGTTAGAACTTTCGTAGTTCCGTACAGGGAGAAAATTTTCAGTTACTTATTTCGGAAAATGACTCGGTAATGACATCGGCTGTCAGTACCGATACCGAAATGCCGAGAAACGAGAATTGAAAACTACCGAAGTAGAATACAGATCAGGCAATACTTCAAAGTACCGATAGGTACTAAAATATCAAAATACCGAGGTGTGGATTCCAAAACATCGAATATCGTACCGATAGAGTTCCGAAAGCTACCAAAAACTTTAAGATGATGTATTAGAGATGACTTCTAACTTAACCTATAGCTGACATAAAAAATACGAGTTTTATTGGAATTCCATCAGTTTTTTTTTTTGTTGAAGTGACTTACTCAGTCATTTTCTGCCAAAAAGATGGATTCATTTCTAGGGGGTTCAATCGGATCGGTTTGGTAGTCAACAAGAAAGTACGATACGCGTTTCCGAGGTGACAACAATTGGTAGTAATGGAATTTCAAACGGAATGAAACTAGGAGAATAAATGCTTTACTACGGCAGAAAGTGGCTAAGCAATTTACTGTTTGGAAAAAACGAATAGAATCCCAGTCAGATTTATATATCTTATGTTAACTAGTTTAGGATCAAAGCGACTTGTACCACATCGCCTTAATATGGTTAGCAATACAGCGTCGCAGCCTGCATGCTATGTTTGAATTGCAGTGTCTGAGAAACAAAGCACTGGTATATTTAACATCACGTAATTCCGTGGACCTACTTGAGCCTTATTTATAGTTTTCCTGAATGACACCTCGATTTTTGAACGTTGTTCTGGTAATTATTCTCATGGGTGGAATGAAAACTGACTATTTGAATGAAAGTTTCAACATTCAGAACCGTTGAAGAATTTCTTACGAACATAAATCTATAATGGGGTATCGTTTTTTGATGTTTGTTTTATTCGTTGATATTATTTTTCCAAAAATTCGAAACCTACTTCACTTTAGTCCCTGCGCGTACAATTATCTCAATAACGGAATAACAGATGAAAAATATGACTTCCAGATGCGACCATGTCTTAGTGAGTTGGATAGTCACGCGTTATGATCAAGACTTTATACGACCGCGGTATCTCCCCCCGGAACGATGGCCTCGGAAGATAAAGGCAGACGGGAGATGAATACACGCCGATTTGGAAGACACGCGTGTTTCCTACAACAAGAAGTACCTTAGTACTTATGGAGACATTTTCGTGGGCGAGTTTTCTGTCCAGTGATTATGTAACGCTTCCGAAAGTACCCAGCAGCGAAAAAGCATTAAATCAACGATACAAATCGCGCCGTTATTCTTGCAACATACCCCGAAAAAAATGCCTTGAATGGTTGAAAAAAAAAAAAATACGCGTTTTCATTTATTGTTTACAAATTAATAGGGAATGAGAAGAAGAGTAAGCGACAAACGGAACTATTTCGGGAAGGGTACTTCTTTGAATACACTCGAACGGTTTGATTTATTGATATACACAAACATTCATGCTCTAAATCAAAATGTAATTATTGAACACGATCAATAATGAATAAATGCATCCAGTGACCGTAAAAATAGCCAAAAATTATGTAGTCCGAGAGCGAACATCAACGAAATACCATTGCGGTTTAAGGCCACAAAATTTTTCGAGCACTTTAGTGTGCGTTGTTTGGAATCGTTAAGGCTGCTGTCACATGGCGCCGGGATCGACGGAACGGAGGCCTGGAACGGAAATATTCACTAGATTAAATCACTCGATCTCACCAAATTTAGTTAGATTTAGTGATTTATCAAGTTAGATCTAGTAATTTATCAAGTTAAATCTAGTAATTTCTCCGGTCCGGGCTTCCGTTCCGGGCGCCATGTGACAGCAGCCTAAGACCGAAGCACATTAAACTGCAGGGGCCATACGCAAAATGCAGAAGCCTCAGCGCCTGCGCAGTGCACTAAAGCTTTATGTGCATTGGCCCTAAGTTCTTATGCTTGAGGATTTTCATATGGGTTGAGATCATGAAGACTAGAACCAGGAGACCGAACTCCTCGCTATTTACACTCTCAACGCGTCCCCAAAAGCGGCGCTTGGCGTTAGTTTCAATTTTTGCCACCTCTGTGCTGACGTAGTTATGTGGCCTCATAAGCTCGCATTAAATTGCAAACAGCGAAGTCAACAAGTGTCAAATTACGACGTTTAAATCATTATTTTATCATTTTAACCTAATCTTCGTGATTTTCACATAGCCAACATTTTACTTCATTCATACACGAGACTCGAAAAATACGTTCAAACATGCCGCGTGAGTGTCAGTTTAGACGTCAGTAACCAAGCAATCCTCAATAAATACAAATATTCCCAATAAGTAATAAGCCGATTCTGTAAGGATTGCTGTCAGAAATGATTAATGATTCATTTTATTCATTCATTCATGATCCTCCAATCTTCATCCTACTTGAGATGAAATAAGGTTATCTTGTACAACAGTCACTTTTCGGGCCACATAACTGCATCAGCGTCACGGTGGTAGAAATTGGAACTTAAGGCATGCGCCGCTTTATGGGACGTCTCAGAAAGCGTAGTTCGGTCTCCTGGTTCTAGTCTTCATGGTTGAGATTCTGGATGGCATAAGCAGAATGCAGTATTGCAGTGGACAAAGCGCATGCGCAATAGCTTCTGCATTCTGCTTATGGCTTCTGGAGTTTTTTGTGCTTCGGCCTTGAGGGGCTATTGGAGACGCGCTATCACCTCGAAAACGCGGAGAGCCAAAACTTCTACGCCACTTGACCGATCATAATGAAACTTTGGAAATCAATGCATTGATTTGGCAGAAAGTGGAGCGATGTCTTATTTTTCAGTTATTGCGACAATTTTTTTACAAATCCGTTATCGACTACATAATTTTTTTTGATTATTTAGAGCTGCACTGATTGTGAATAGATCTTTCTCATACGTATGATGCCACTCGGCGTTGAAAAAACACACGTTTAGAACCCAAATTCATCAGATTTGATGCAGAAATGACTGAATGGGAGCTAAACTGGTTTTTGATTACTAAAAACATTGACATCGAAGATAAAACATTGAAGATCATGGTAGCTTGCCGGGCTAGTTTTGGCTCAAAAGGCGCAGGCTCAGCGTACATACTCTTTCACTTCATGCGCAGGCGGTTCAAGCCGAGCGTTTTCGCGCACAGTTCAAACGCGTACAATTTTGAAACTTTACTTTCGTATGGAACTTTCACCCATTCTGGAAATCAAATTCACGATAGAATTAGTTTTCCAACAACTTCTGCAGGAAGTCTACTATTTTTCATTCGCGTCACTCTGTTAGTTATATGGTAGGTGTAAGTATACCCTTTTTTTCCCTGCAACCCTTTGAATGTTCGGAACGTTGCTTCAGATCTCTGGATACAGATAAGGTGTCATAAATTCTTGTTACGTAGGGAATAAAAAATAACAATTACAAAAACAAAATGAAAATAAGAACGCTAGTTGGGCGTGACATTTCTGGGAGACAGAAACGCGTTTTTTCTATATACCTACTTCTACCTACACATAAAATCATTTCTCGTATCGCCGAAGGGAAATAGAGAAAGGGCCGAGAAGTATTTATGAAATGGTACAACGCGAGTGGTGTATATACATGTATATATATATAACTCCTCGGCTATACTTATGTCTTGGTTACTTCCTGTGCTCGTACAGCTGAGAGAGATTCACGCCACCGAAGAAAAGTCAGCGGACCACCGAGGCTGGGTCATTGACCTAACAGAACTTCGCACTTTATTGATTTGATACCCGACGAGATATTGTTCCTTGATGTGGCGAAAGTTCTTCAGATCCTGGCCTATCCCTATTATATTACTCAATATTCCTGATTCCGTATTGAAAACTAGTATATCGCTGGTACCCACTTCGTTTTATAACCATTTGACATTATATCGTCTCCCTGTCTGACCTATGTTACTGTCGCAGTCGATTGCGGCTCGCGAATGCTTCGAATATATATAGGTATACTTTGAATAGTTCAACTCCAACTTTCTGTGCGGAATGCATTTTTGAATCCTAGATATTGTCGGAGGATGTCTCCTCGCTCCTTTCTAAATGAGAGATATTTTTTTTATTCTTCGCGAAATCTATCGCGCTTTGCCCGACTTAGAATTCAGGATTGGTCCAAAGGACAACGGCCTATGGCAAAGGCCAACCGTGAGATTTTCATTCATTCATAATACCTAAAAGTCTGATGGGGTAAAAAGATTGATGAATAGGTTTAACAGCGAACAGAGTAGCAAGAAGAGATTCTGGATCTTGCACGTTTCCAATTCTGCACGTTTTCCACGAAAACCTTACCGCTTTACAGTTACCAGATATATATATATCACGTTGTGTAAAACTGGCAGGATGTTTCTGTCCAACTAATGGACCGAATGGACGACGACGACCTTTCAGCTCCGTGTTTACAGAACTGCGAGCAGTGCGGCATTTGTGAGTTTTGATAAGTCAAATAGCAATGAGAACAGCTATAACAACTTCGTCAGGATTTTTACCTCGCTCTGTCCCTCGTCATTTATTTCAAAACGATTTTTTCTCTCTAGAGAAATATCTGCATCAGAGATCAGAGAGGATTTTGATAATTCAATTTTTCAAATTTTCAAATGCAATAAGAACATTTCATGACAATATCAATTGGGTGCAACAATTTGGTTTTTTCTTACACAGATATAAACCTCATGTGTAGTGATGCTAATGGCGTATAAGAAATTCCTAAATCTCACGGTTCACTTGACACAGATGTACCGCACTTCCATCTTCCGATGATCAAAGGAATTTCTAACTTGCGGCTTGTAAGACCGTTTTTCAAATTTGTTCTGTTAGTTCGCCGATGTTGAAATTCGGTCGAACTGAATCTGTCGCTAGATTAGATTGGATTAGCCAGATGAAGAAGTGAAAATTTTCTGACTGGAGGGTATCGCTGTAGCCGAGGGGAATTAAAGAGGGCAAAACCTAAACAGTTATAGGTAACTGTCGTAGGTCAGAATGCCTCAATAAAACTCAATGTCTTTACCTCTGTACCTCGTGCCTCCACGTTCTTCTCAAGAGATATAGTTTTTGCACCAGCACGCCTCATTAACTCTCGGCAATCAGTCAATCCGATGTTTCTAGGAACGCCCGTGAGCTATATGAGCCCGGAGCGAACATGCTCCTTCAAGATATTTTAGTATTCTAATACCGAATTTCTATTTTATCTATCATTCGTTATTCACGATATTTTTTGTGCCTCACAAATATGCAAAAGTCTCTGTTACCACTTGGGCGGCTGATTGATTGATTTCGAGGGAAAGCCCATTCGGCCTATCGATCGCGGCGTAGTTTCAATGCAAATTCTTTCACTCGGAACATAGGGCAAAAAACGATTGAAAATATTCGACCACGGACCGCAATATTGAGGTTGGATCTAATTGAAAAATATTCTGCGACTTCGATCTAGTCCTAGACAACACAGTATGCGAATATATCGATTTATCGGTATGAAACGATACATCGAGGCGTCGGTTTTCCATATCGGAAAAATATCGAATGCTTCATATTATCAATTACCGATATTCTATAATGTGCCGATTTACAGACAATTTTATCAGGTATCGAAAATCGTTCTACACACATGTATCAAAATAACCGATTTCCACCAAATGCATTGCTTGTTGATCGATTCGTATTGATGAAGCTTCGCGTTTGGTATCAGTGTTGGGCAAACCTTAATCGTTTGAACAATCAACGATTGGCAATAAAAAGTGAATTTTTCATTGCGATTAACAATTGAAATTATTCCATTGTAATTGTCGTATTTTACGATTACGATTAGTAAATTATAATTGTGTGTACTGACAATTGCAATTAATGAATCGTCAATTACTTTCACAATTAGTTTACTACAATTGAATTATGGTAAACTATATCGTATGTTATTATAGTTTGCTCCAAAAATTAAATACCTGCGTGTGTGTAATACTGTGATACTTGCCTGCGGTCTACGGCCGAGTGAAACTAACGGTCAAAACAACTAATAAATGCTACAAAAGGAAACCGAAATCAAACCTCGAATTTAATGGTACTGCAAATTTTATTGTCATCGACGGTTTAATTTTTATGAATTTTGACTAAATTATGGTGTCATATATATTCAGATAATTGATTTAATTGCAATTAAATTCACTTTTAACTGCGAATAAATTCAATCGCTATTGATTCGATTGCGATTACTTTATCAATCAATCGATTAATTGATTGAAAAATGAATCGATTAACGCCCAAAGCTGTTTGGTATATGCAAGGAAATCGATGTTTTCTGGTCAACGCTTATACTTGACTTGAAATTTCACTTTGACCGGTAAGCTTGCCTGGTCGTGATGCTGCCCGCGTGTATTGCGGATGATGGAGATAATCTGCAAGTCCGTTTTTGGCATTCATCCGAAGCATGTGAGGCGTGGAAGGGGCTTTATGGAGAATGAGGTAACGCATTCGGTGACGACACGTGACCCAAAACGAAAATTCTGCTTTTGCGTTGGCATTGCAGTGTGCAGGGCGGTGCGACCGCGGCGGTGGCAAAGTCGAGGTATAATTATCGTGCGTAATGAGATCGTGACTTGTCTGCCAGTCAAGTTGCGACTTTAATTAGCTTACAACATAACTTCCATAAGGAGGCTGGTCACTGGAGTAAGTCGGACGTATGTATGTATGTACATGTGTCTCTAGTATCGACACATTGTCCGTGCAAACTGGAGCATGCATATGTATGTACAATGTACATACACATTTTTGCCAAAGGTTTTAGCGCAGAAAGATGTCACGCCGATCGATTTCAATAGAGGCAACTACCCATACATGTACGAATACCGGGCTCCGGAGTATTGCCGGATCCATCTATCATGGCACAGAATTGGCACGACCCCGGCTGACAAATTTTGTTCGGTAATACTGGCCCAGTACAGAGAAATGATTTGCCCAACGTTGGGCAAATGCTGATGACTATAGTACTGACAAGTCAACATACATGGGGTTCAGCCGGAAGTCAGTTCTGTACTGGGAATACACTGGGCCAATATGGTGTTTTATACTGGCTGCGGATTATTTCGTGCCAATTCACAGCACCATAAGTTGGAACGGTGTTAACAACCCAAAATTGTCCTAACGTTGATTTTGACTTGGGCAAAACTTGACACTTGGTACCTGTCAGTATTGGCAGCTATGGCACCAATACCGTGCCAATGCCAAACCAAGGTCCAGGGTGAGCGTACTTTTAGTACTTCTTTGATACCTGGGAAAACTCTGCCTATGCCAATCTACTGTAGTACGTACTTCGACACCAGTACCTGGATAAATACCTCAGTATATATCAGGCTTGCGCGTTTCTACCAAGAGAATTAATAACTTTCAGTTAACGACCATGTTCTACGAGCTACCGCGACTATCCGGTGCACCGACAGACCCACCTATCCCAGATATTACTCGCGTCTATACTACTACTAAAAAAAAGAACGAGAAAAACGTAATGCACAAAAAGAGAGAGCTCAATATAACCCACTTGTTCACTTATCGGAGTTAGGTATGGATTACCTACCATATACATTTGTGAATGAAAACAAAAAATTCGCATAACACAATCTAACATGCTCACCTAACTACTTTACGTTTCGTCATTAAGTAGGAAACCAATTTTTGTCCAAGCTTATTGAGCGAGATTAGATATACGGTTTGATTATTGGGACCAGAAGATCACGAACAAATACTGTTTGGAGACTGACCTCAAAATTCAGAGGTACCTACATCATATTTACTGATAGGACCTTCTGGCTTCAATATTTGCCCAATATATTTAGAAACCCTAAGCTATAGAAATGGTATCCGCAAAGATTTGATATTCGTTATAAATTTTGACATTAATAGTTGCGTTCACACGTAGGTATGTTATGAATTTCGAAGCAATTATTTTGGGAAAAATAATGCGACTTTCTGGTACCGGAATCAAATTTTTGATGCTTCCGAAATCTTACGGTGTAACTAATAATGATGTACGATACGTTCAAACTTTACGCATGAATTGCAAATTGTCATTCAATAACTATCAAGATGCACTGGGCGTCTAGTACAGCTGTATGTATATAGTTTAAAGCCGGATCTAACGGGAAGCGTCTACTCTTACGTATACTGTCGACTAGATAACTATATACATTGCCCAGGCAGATTAGTTTGCCTTATTTTTTGCCATGGGAGGAGAAAATGGTATAACATTGGATGCTCGCGGGTATGACGATCTAACGGATTTTTGTTATTAATACACCGTCATTGTATAGTTATTTTTGGTACACCTTGTTATCCGATTCTGGGAAGCAAGAAGGATGAAATTCACTGATTTTTGTCGCCATTTTAATCTCGTTTAACGCCTTATTTAACGAATCCACGTTCATACCGGTTTTTTCCCATTTCTTACCAAGACCCAAGAGTCGAGACGCTATTCTGGAGACATTAATTCACCGCTTCGCTTATAGCTTTTTCATCGCAGCTCTGACTAGACGTGGTAAAAACCCATTTCAGAAGCTGTGGTTATCGATTGATTTGTACCACCGCTCTAACATGACCCCGAAAATTCACCATGGGCAATTTCTTGACTGTCCAGACTTACGTGGATCGCAAATTTTTGCATTATGTATTTTCCGATTGCGAAATATACTGCAGATACTGGCGAGTCGGTTCTAACAATCGCATCAAAGGCAGTAGCTTAACACATTGTGCGGTAGTAGGTACAGTGCTTTTGTGAATTATGGGTTTAATGGATTCTTCGAGAAAGTACAAGAATAGTTATTTCCCAGTTATAGCTGAGGCCTAACAGCCTTTCAATTAGTTTTAATAATGGCCATTAAACTGTCGTTTATGCAAGCAATACTGGTCCGAAGGACGGCTAGCTAACAGCTAAACGGATGATTATTGCCTTGCAAATTCAATTACAAACACCAAACACGTAAAATGAGATGGTTAGCTTGTTTTCATTTGTTGAATGTTGAAGAAGAAAAAATTAAACATGAATAATCGAAGAAAAAAAAAGGGAAACTTCTATACCTGTGGCTCACGTACCACAAGTTTGCCAATGATCTTTGTAGTTCAATTGAGAATCTTCTGGTCTAGTCCCACGGTTTTCTAGGGCCTTAGTAACCCAAATCTAAAGTTAATGACCCAAAAGGCGTACGTAGGTCAATTATATCAAACCAATTTGGCATAAAGTTTGACTTTCTCCGTTATTGAATATGCGTGCGTAAAATCGTATACCGGGAATTATTTTTTTGCGCAAATTTATATATACCAACGGGCATTAGCATTTGGGCACATGTGAATTTTTTTGTCGCTAAGAAATCAAATTGCAAGTGCGATGATTGCGCGTCATTACCATCACTGTGGTCGCTCTCGGCTCTTTCTGCCCGGAAGACAACAATTCGTTTGAGAATCGCAAGGACCAAAGTCCAGCCAACGTGAAACTTCTTCGTTTGGTTATAATAATCTGACAGTTTTGATCAACAATCATCATCTCATTGCAGTATCAATCATCTATTTAGTTCTCGAAAATAAATGA
Source organism: Ametastegia equiseti (assembly GCA_963989295.1). Classification (NCBI taxonomy): domain Eukaryota; kingdom Metazoa; phylum Arthropoda; class Insecta; order Hymenoptera; family Tenthredinidae; genus Ametastegia; species Ametastegia equiseti. The sequence goes on along the minus strand of OZ022390.1, from coordinate 8,531,144 downwards.
TCAACTTTGATGATACACAATGTAGATCTAACATCTCTGCGATGATCGTGGAATGTGGGATCTACGTTTTTCGATATCGAGGACGATTATTTTTATCAAAGACCCGTTTGTGTATTGAAGAAATTCGCACATCGAGCCAATGACCATATATACAAGATTCGAAAGGTAATTTTGGCGCAGAAATCAATCCGAGGCGTTACAACTCTGAGATATGTATGTGTATCTGGGTGATATGAATGGAGTGTCGACAAGGTATTGTAATAACCGATGAATAATTTCGCGATGGATAATGCATGAAGGGGAGATGAGAGAGTCTGAGGAGAGATTTGGCGAATGTCTGTATCGAATGGTTGTGGTTAAAAATGAATTTCGCCCGAATACAATCGGCTATACAATGATCGAGGTATATTGTTCGTAGATCGGTGTTTCATTTCTTCGCTAATAATATTATAATGCAGTTTTCTATTTCACCGCAAAGTTTACGTAATTTGAATTTAAATTATCACCATTCCACAAAGTTGAACGAACCAGATTCAATCCATCAGGCGGTTGTAATGCGATGGAAAGAACTATAATATACCTACCTATATCTTATGGTGAAACCAACTTTTCCCCGATGGTTAAGGTACGCTTATATACCTAACAGGGGAGGCCTACGCACGGTACATTGAATTCACCACTTCCTGTACAATATTTTCCCACACCGTCTTACAGCTGTTTACCTCAATGCTTCCCAACTTCCAGACAAACTGTCATTATCGAGTTTCCGTAGCTCGTATATACCCGTCATTGAGAATATGTCCAATTAGAAGAAAAATTTACTGTATTCTAAATTATTTATTCATTTATTTTTTTTGGCTATTGTAGAAAATATTCGCTTCTCTGTTTCGACGAAGTGTGAGAGATTCGTTTATTTGAATCGGATCATTCCAAAAATCGATAATTGGTCTGGTTTAATGTGGAGGTGAAGGTGGATGGACGTAATTTCGCACCTGCCAAATCTCACGAAGCACCCGTGACTGGCGAACCGTTGGCTTGCCGTTTGTTACTTTCATTTCTATCATATCTCGCATCTCTATTCACCGCCTCGAGGTCGAGGACATTTCGAGAGAGTCAGTAAGTGAACGAGATGAGTGCGGATAAAAAGAGAGAGAGAGAGAAATACAGGGGGCAGGAAGGAGAGTAGAATAATAGGAAGAATAAAGAGAGAGAAAATTTCTTCACAGTCACCATACGGAAACACCAAAGATCATCTACCTCTTGCAAAATCCTTACAGTTTCAAAGGTCAACGCTTGAATTGAAAGTGTCAATTGTTCAGCTCGATATACTGTCTCCGAACCCATATACTATACTCTTCCGAACATCCTCTTTTTAATTTCATCTGAGTATGATTTTTGAACATTTTACATAAAAAAACAAGTAGGTCAATCGGCTGACCACGATGGGCCAGCTTTAGAACTTCCCACGCAGATCTTACAAGTTCGAACGGTACAAAACTGTTGCATCGATTTATCTCAAAATTCAGTCATTTCTAAGTTGAAGCGAATGCTATCGATGTAAAGACCAGAATCATCAAAATCCGTTGATTCGTTCTCGAGATATAACTATATTTGAAATTTTTTTGGTAATATTTTGTTTGTTCACTTATTCAAGAACTAGTCAACCGATTGCATCCGAAATCAAATCAACTCTGAGTTACGAAAAACCGCATTGATTGATTCCAACGTAATCGAAATCCGTCGATTCGTTCTCAAGATATCGTCGGACATGAAGTTGCGATCCATCCGAAAATGGTCGGAGGTGATTCTCTGGAGCCCAAAACGTGGAAATCTGGTGAAAACCCAATTTTTTCATTTTCGGAGGACGAAATCTGAAGAACGATCAATCAATGGATTTTCATGATCCTGGTTTTAACGTATGCGATTATTTACATCTGTAATAATAATAAATGATCAAATTTTTGCATTGATTGGTCCCCTGGTTTCCGAGTGATTGGAAAATCAAAAATTTTTCCCAAATTTCCAATCAATGACCCAATTTCCAATCCTGATAACTCGAGAACGAATCAACAAATTTTCATGATCTTGATCCCAATCAATGGGATTTCTCCAAACTGAAATCTGATTCGATTATGAAAAGCATTTATTTTTCCTTCTCCCTCATATTCTGTTTTCCAAAAATAACATTGTCAGAGTCCAAAAAATTCTTGTGGGTAGTTATAGATCTGGCTTATTCTGGTTCGTTGAACTTTCTATTTGTTCCTTGTTCAATATTTTAGAATGATGAAATACAATCAACACTGTTTCCCTCCGTAAAAATCACGATCAAGTAAAAAATTTGCGATGTCTTAAGTAGAAAAATAATTTCAAATCCGATTCTTCGCAGATCCAGTTATCGATGAAATTGCGCGGCTTGATTTATCGACGAAACTAGAATCGGAGGCGTCCAGCTGTGAACGAGGAAAGGGACGGCCTGTGCTCGCAAAGTACTCAACGAGTCATAATTCTGGTGATTTTCAGGTTAAAGTAGCGAAGGATTACAAGGAAGTCGTGTCCCCGGGTTCACGGGGTTAGCAGGACACGCGAGGTACTCAATTCCAACAAAAATCTATAAGGTGCTACGAGAAGGCCAAAGGCTAAGAGCCGGCATTCCAGCGATGACAAGGCCTTGGATATCGGTGACACCTCTAAACACCCAACAAATTATTCTCTCACCTTATATGGAGAAGGATTTATCTGCTTGGCTGGAAACTCAAATCGGACAAATGCTGGCTGGATTCGATTGATGATTTGTCTTTACATTTCTTTGGCTAAAATAACTCCAAGACAGAGATACTCATGAAGCTGGACCTTACGGTCAAATGAAAATTTTATTAAAATTCCTTTCAAACGAAAATTTCAATTTTTTTTCCAGATCTTCACGGTTTAAAGTCAAGAAAATCACACGGATGCCAGTTTTTCAAATATACGTCTCGGTGTGTGTTCGTGTAATCAATTTCTCAATCGATGGTTTCTCGAGCACAAATGATCAAAAGATTCCGAGTATTCTGGTCTTGATCGATCAGATTTCGGTGTTAATTGATCCATTCGATCAGTAGTTAATCAAAAACGGATGTTAATCGATGTTAGTTCAAAAGAGAATAATAAATGTTAGTAAAATGAGATCAGAATTTTTCAACTTCCAAATGTTACGATGCTGAATCCGATACGTTAGACTAACATTCTAAACGAAGATGGGACGATCCGTTGAAAAAAAAAATTGAAAAATGAAAACTCGTAGGTTTTTCGAATCGATGAGGCCGAGATTGAAAAGTTCAAAATGGCGGATACACCTTTAAACAAGAAAGTAATTCGCTTTCGATTATATCTGAGCATCAGCGAAAAGAGTTTTTCGTAGAACAAGTCAATATTTGTGGCTCAATATCAAACAGCATTTTGAGAGCTGACGATTTTGTGACTTGTATAAAAAAATGCTCTTCAATGCATCACAATTATGTTCCCAGCAATTTTCATGCTTTAGATATCCCGAACGATCATTTGAAGATATTATGGTGCTAATTTGGGATTGGATGTCTCATTCCCTCCCGGAAAAACCTGGATCTCAATATTCTCATAAATTTTTGCAGAAATGTTCATTCAGGATGTAGGGGAAGGGCTGGCAAAATGAGCCCATCAAAGAAATATTGTTACGAGTGGAGATTTCAATTGATAAATCTTCTGATTTTTATCAATAAAAAAAACGACACCCTGAGTGAGGACGAGCGTCTACCGCAAAGTTGGAAAATTGCGGGCAAAGTGGGCCCCGCTGAAAATTCTTAGAATTCTTTCGAAATTAACAAACATTACAAATCTATATTTATTGATCTGCATCACGAGACTTTTAACATCAAATCAACTATACTTTGATAACGAATTAAAAATTAAAAGATTCAACGGTTAAAATCTCAACTCGTGACATTAATTTCTTAGTAGGCCGACTCTGCCCACCTTTCTTCCTAGTTTTTGTAAAATATGTTCAATTCGTTAATACAAATCTCCCGACCCAGATAAATAAGTGAATTCATAACTTTTGTTAATTTTGAATAAGTACGAAAAATTTTCAGGAGAGGGCCCACGTTGCCCGGCTCTCCCCAGTACATCTCAGGTGAAAATAGGATGATAAAAAATGAACGTAACGCTTCGATTCCAGCTGTCGACAACCTTGGCATTGAAAACCCGGTAGAAGCAACAATGACGGTGTTAAACTATGCGTAGATCCCGCACACGGTATATGTTATACATTCGCTGTTGAATACCATGGTATATGGTTTGAGGTCGCTTCCCTGGGTGTCGGGGGGATACGCAAGAGAAGATTCCACCATAAAGGGCAGAAGGAAGTCCCACGACCCTCGTTGCGGTCGTTGGTGCTGATATTGCATCGTCAAGAGGTGCGGAAATTAAAGAACTGTATAGATAATCTGAAATTCTTATTCTAGCCTATAACGTTCTTGGACGTCGCATGATGACGAGCCACGCGTGTCCCCCTTTGCAAATCAATCGATATTACAAAGAAGTATACGGATGTAATCGATCGCTCGCGGTTCTTATAAACAGTCGGTACCGTCTTCACAATTATTCAAATTTACGTCCCGGTCACCCGGGCGTCGGGGTCACCGAGAATCACGAGCCACGGGGTCATGAGATTCCGTTCCGTCACCGACGAACTGTTATTTTAAATAACGGGCCTATCGAAAATCGACACTTCCCACGCCACGCCGCCACGTCTCGCCTCGGCCATCCACAAGCCACTAAAATATCGGCGAAAAATTAACGGGGCCTTTTTTCGATTAAATTCAAAAAAAGAAAAACACACAAAGCACAAAAAAAAAAAAAAAAATGACTCGAACAGCATAAATTTCTTTCGCAGACTCCACTTTCTGCACCGAAGTGCAAACCAAGTAGACTGAGAAGATGTCTTCGATTTCGACCTACAGTTTTTCTTATTTCTATACAATTTCAGGTGTCAAGTCTTCCATTTTTGTACATTCACTGCGCATCCTACGATCTAGGGTGAGTAAGTAGGAAATAGCGGGGCAAAATGGGGTCACTGAAACGAAATACATATATGGCTGAACCCGTTCAAATCGTATGCAGGCGCCCACAGAGAAAAATTCCCAATCATCTGCTGATTAAATACGTCAAGCTCTAGCCAATTCCGGATGATACATATTTCAGGATCTTAGATGACAAAGAAAAGGCCGCTAACTTGTCTACGTGCGGACTAGTCATGCAATCGAGATGAGAAATTTTTCGTTGAAATTAGATGAGACGAACAAATATTTCGCGTCTCGAATGGCGGTTTTTCTCAGCTCAAAACATTTTGCAAAGTTGGCGCAAAACAAGTATATTTTGTTTTGATCAACGAAATTCTCGAGTGTGAAATCTCGATGTCCTATCACCTGATTTTTTCCCTAATGCGCTAATCATATTCCTGTTCTACACACGCGCATCAAGAGTCTATATATTTTTGAAATTTTCCACCTCTGTCATTGGCTCTTTCAGCTAGACTCGAGTGCTGATTGGCTAGAAATGTTAAAGATAGGATCTTGAAGTGCGTGTTCCCGTGTGGAATTCGCCCAGGTTGACCCTGTTACAAGAAGGTTTCTGGTCGGGTGCTGGTCGGGTAGTTATTTTCTCGAAGTTCCTAGCCAGGCGCTAGTCGGGAGCTGATCAGCAATTTTTCTAAATTTTTTTATTCAAGTTCCTAATCGGGTCCCAGACAGAAACCATTCGGTCGCAGGCAAATCTTAATTTGAAGAAGAGGTATTGAAAATCGTACATTATTTGGAAAGCAATGATGTTTTCTTTATACGTATTTGAAAAATTAATTATTCCAGAAAAAGTATTGAAGAGTAATTTTGATTCCCAATCCAACACGAATTGAACTCATGTACCTACGAAATCCGTCACTAAATCTGAGTCCCACTATATATTCAAAATTTTAACATCATCCGGCCCGACTAGCTCCCGCCCAGACCCCGGCCAGGTAGTTGACTGAAAAATTTAATCACTCATCCTGCATCACCATGTATGAGCTCGGTATAGGTACTAGTTTTGATTATTTCTAATTCTCCGTCAAAGATCTCAAATTCGTATGATTGCTCACGGTTGCCGATAATACAGCTCCGCCTATATATACGTAGCATCAAATTCGATACTACTACCGTCGGCCCATTGCATATGAAAAGTTATGTGTGGTATTAACAGGCAGAGATAAATATGTTGAGATTAAACAAAATCCATTTTCATAGCTTGGTGAAATAAATCGTAATTAAGTACTTGAACATGTACTGTATCGATAAGAAATGGTTTGACTCAGAATCAGGTAGAAACCGTTAATCAGTCGATCACTGAAGTTAAGCACGAATCGCCACAGTCAGAAAATGGGTGACCCATCCCCAACTGTCGAGAGTATCGAATCCGTCTCAAATTATGAATTTTTAGTTTCACTCTTTTTTTTCTTAGTCTACATCTCTATTAGTGTACGCCCATAACCGCAATGTAGCATAGGAAAATTAAACAAATTGTTTCTGGCATTACTATCAAGGATTTTGCCTGGAAAAAGGGAAGCCCGACCGGGGGCTGGATAGGCGAGCGTGACGCTTTTGGCCAGGCTACGGCTTGGCCGGACGTCCCGACCAGAACCCGACTAAAACCAGGGCTTCCTGGCCGGTCCCCGACCAGTTCCCCAATTCAATTTCCACACCGGTTTAGAACCTAGGCATAAAGAATTGGCTCACATCTGCGATCGAGAACACGACAATAGGGAATAGAAAAATGGTGGGAATTCATGGAAGTTGAAACAAATTATGTTATTTTATTATATTGGAGAAGTGAACTAGCAAATATACAATTATGCTGGTATTATTCCTTTATAATTCTTGAACATTGCATTGCGAACTAACACTTGGGATGAGCCCGACAGACAATTCAGATTTGAAAGAGCTCGCGTGTACGGACGTCGAATCTGATTCTAGCCGAGATCTCGTGGTATTTTGGCTAAACGATTCCCGAGTCATTCGCGTGTTGATCGAACTCAAAGTACAACTAGAACGCAAACATAGCTCCCATATCCGCAAGATCGAAATTTTTCGAGGCAAAACTAAAGAACCTCTCTAGAGATTTTTCCGAAACCAGAAGTTACCATTTTTCGTCTCATCTCGTCTTTACAGTATCACTAATTAAGTGGACCAATTTTTCTCTTATCTAGCGCCTTACCGAACTTGATAAGCAATTAGTCCTCAATCGAGCGTAAATGTCGAAGGAATAGTCGGAATTGAATGATTGCTGTTTGGTTGAAAATTTGCTAAATGTCATCAGCTGTTAACTGATTTTAAGTCGAAAGTGGTCGATAAATGACCAGCAGAGTTGTCTGAGTTAATGTGAAGAGCATCCGAAATATTCACATTCTATTTGCTCACAAAGTGAAAAAATTGCAGGACGGCAGCCGTTCTTACAAAACGGCCCAGCATTGCATTCATATCGAGGGCTTAGGACCAGAAGGGCGTAGCCCACCAAAAACGGAGTATACTGCCATAAGGGCGTATCCCCAACTTTAACACGGGAGTTCCATAAGGGAGAAATTAGGCAGACTACTTCCAGAAGGGCGTAAGCCCACTACCATACTGCCAGAAGAGCGCAACCCGAAAAAAGTGGGTTACGCCCTTCTGGCAGATTAGTGACAATTTTTTCCCCGGTTCAAATCACCTTCTTACTGCCAGAAGGGCGTAACCCTCAAAAATTGAAAACGTCATGTTCGCCTCACTAGATGTGCGTAACATCGCCCTTTTTGGAATTTGGTAACCTTGTTACAGCCGGAAGGGCACAACTAGACGTCACCGTATGAGAAAATTATACATTTAACAAAATAACGAAACGAAATGAAGAAAAAATGAGAGATTATAATAAATTGAATTAGAAATTAAAAATCTGCGATTCTTTTAAGGCAGTCATATATGACAGCCACATACATGACTGCCTTGAAAGAATCGATTTCAGATTTTCAGTTTCTAATATTTAATTTATTATAATTTCTCATTTTTTCTTCATTTCTTTTCGTTATTTTGTTAAATGTATAATTTTCTCATACTGTGACGTCTAGTTGTGCCCTTCCGGCTGTAACAAGGTTACCAAATTCCAAAAAGGGCGATGTTACGCACATCTAGTGAGGCGAACATGACGTTTTCAATTTTTGAGGGTTACGCCCTTCTGGCAGTAAGAAGGTGATTTGAACCGGGGAAAAAATTGTCACTAATCTGCCAGAAGGGCGTAAGCCACTTTTTTTTTTCTTTTACCCGTGGGGCCTTCCTGGCAGGAGGGAAATTCGAAAAAATTGACCTGTTATCTTCAAAAGAGATGCAGGCCACAAAAAAAAAAAAAAAAAAGTGGGTTACGCCCTTCTGGCAGTAAAAAGGCGATTCAAGTCGGGGAAAAAATGACCAGTGATCTGCCAGAAGGGCGTAACCCACTTTTTTCGGGTTGCGCCCTTCTGGCAGTATGGTAGTGGGCTTACGCCCTTCTGGCAGTAGTCTGCCTAATTTCTCCCTTATGGAACTCCCGTGTTAAAGTTGGGGATACGCCCTTATGGCAGTAAGATCATGAAAAGCCAAAAAACAGTGGGTTACGCCCTTCTGGTTCTAAGCCCTCGATATTGGTGAATTAATAGAATGGTCTTGTATCATCGAGTCAGTCGGCTCTGCGGTGGCACGATATTGGCGTTTTTAGACAGCTCAGCAGTATCAGCGTCGCATATCCATTTGACGTTCGTTATATTTTGGCAAACGCACCGCGAGAATGGAGTATGCCGTTTAGCACCGCCGAAATGGCACAATGGCATTGAAGTTTCCAACGAATCGAATGAGTGTATGCGGCAGTTGGCTACAGTGATTACATTTTTTTTATTTTTTTTCTACTTTGGCTCGTAAACGCCCAGGATTTTTGGTCCAATATTTTGTGCCAATATTGGTCAACGTATACCCAGCGTTACACAACAACTTCCATCCAATATCGTCAACCAGTCTTGACCCAAGCACTTTACGGAATATTCGGCCGGTTAAAGTGGGTGTCATTGGGTCAAGTGGATCCATGGATATAGCTATTAGCCTTACAATGTCACCGCGTAACATGTCAATTTAGATCCAATCTCGAATACCGAGCATGGGCCGACGATCGTCCACCGTAAAATAATATTGGCCCAACCTTGTGCCGACATGGAATTTCGGCTCGGGTATAATCCCGACTCTTCACATCGAAGAATAGATAATTTGTCATCGAGGTAAGGTAAGTGTCCGTATATAATCACTCACAGTTTAGGACCCAATTATTGATAGTCACTTACATTTTTCTAAACTCCAATTTGATAATAAGAATTCTAATGGTTTCCATTACACGAATCAGTTACTAGAGACTTAGAGAGTCATGATCAATTTTTCTATAATTTGTTAGCTCACGGATAAAAAGGAATCATTGAAAAATGTCAATAATTGGGACACTTACACTGGAGCACGTGTGTTTCATACAGAACACGAGATTTTCAGTTGAAATTATTCGTAAATTGTCCATATAACTGCAGTAAGTATGGAAAAGTACAATGAACGTTATTATATTTGGGACTAATTGTACAGTTTTCTAACCCCACCTTGCCTCATCTGTCTATTATATTTCAGCGTCAAGCACCACCGTAACATAAAGTATGGAATGAGTCCCAGTCCTGAGCAAATTGTTTAATGAGTCTATTTGTTCTTATCAGCTTCGAGATGCATTCAAAAGGTATATTCGCGAGCGAGAATGTCTATCGGATTATCTTGCCAGTCGAGTTTGGCTTTCAGCGAGTAAGATTTATGGTTTTCCGCGGATCGGCATGTGGAATGCGAAGATTCCCTCCTTATCTTCGTGCCCACGTATTTATATTCACCGAGTTATAATAATACCGGTTCATTATTATGATTATTAATTTATAACTAACGATGGAAAAGCTGTATGAATATGGACGTGCGAAACCGTGGGGTTTTCTCACGTTCTAGATTTTCTAAATGACCCGCGAAATAACCGGCCAATTTAAATGCTTAATCTCACAAGCTACTTTGCCAACTACATGTTCTACGTCTCATCTCTGTATTATAGTATACTGCTAAGGTATATAATACATGTAGGTATACATATACGAAAGAGTAAGAGAGACAGAAGTAACCCGTCCTCGCCACGTTATCCCATAGCAATACTCGTACGATACGTATAATCGGTACATACATATAGTCCTGTAGATTTCCCACAGTTGCGAGAAAGGGCGATGGTTTATCCTACACAAACGATCACCGACTATAAGCCATAGGAAATAAATGATATAACGTCCGATATCCAGGCCAATGCCTGCAAGTAGCTCGGTTAGGTCAGTTGGTTGACCTTAACGATTGAATCATGCTTTCGGGCGGAAGTGACGTACCTGCAGTTCAAGCTATGGGTGAATATACCCATAGGCATGAGCTTGATGTACGTTATGAGCTACACACACCTTCTGCTTACCTAAATTGGTTTTTACCGTAAATATCGCCGCATGCAACGGCCTACATCTTCGGTTTAATAACCAACTTCGATTTCTCTCGCCGCGAAAGATCACCATGATGAGCATAACTCCGTAGGTATATTTCTCAATCGAAAAATATAGATCGGTCAAGGAGTTTGAAAATTTTCGGCTGAAACACTATACGCGTATTCGTAACGTAAAAAGTATTTTGACTTCAGCCAAACCACATCAGAAGTCGAAATGCTCCTTGAGCCATAAGTATCGAAATGTTCAAATCAGTCTTTTTCGAACGAGAGTAATGTTTGAAGAAAGGAAAATGAAAGGGGTACCTACGAATGACAGAATGAGTAGTTGAGCTACTTGGTCGCCGGGGACTTTTCATCACCTTTAATTTCAATTTCCACTGCGTTTTCATTCAATTTCAAAATTCAGGCCAAACCAGTCGGTCCATCTCACAATCAAATGAACATGGAAATTTTTCATCGTCAGGACAGAAGCTAGAATGCTGTGAAGTCTCAAATTTTTTGATCCAGCCGTTTTTCAGAATGCTGGAGTCATTGATTTTTTATAAATCCACAGCCAGACCAATTCATTTTCAGAATCACGTCTGGAGTCAGCTAATGAGTCGAGAAGTTGAAAATCTTTCAAATTGGAAAAGTTGCTTCTCACACGGGACCAATACTCTTTTTATCTATCCATTGTATGGTGGAAGAGGAACATTTCGGGATCGAAGTTCCGAACGGTTATATAATTCGGGATTTGTACTTGGAACGCGATTCTGAGTTTCTAGAAACGTTAGAGTTGAGAACTTGCAAATTCTGCCAGGTCGAGATGCAGACAGTTCAAATATCCGTAGGTTAAAAGCTCAGTAAGTGAAAAATTTGCAAATTTCAGGGAAGCTCATGACGAAGCTGTCAAATAAACGACGTTGCATAAGCGAATTCCGAGATTCGGAGTTTTGGCCTTTCGGATCTTTATCTTTAGAAATTTTGAATCTTGGGTTTCTTTTTCGATTCGGAGTACATATTTCAAAGTGGCTAAAATAATCTTTCCAAAAACTCTGAGTCGTTAGAATCAAAATTCGGAATTTCGACCTTTCGCAGCTTTTGAAATCCGAAATTTCAATCCCGCCCCTCAGTCAATTCTCGATCTAACCAAACTCAGAATTACTCAATTTCCGATTGAATTCTATCTTATCGGTCCGAGATTTCCGACATTCTTCTCGTGAGAATATACATTTATATATTCAGCTCGTTAAAAACTCCGAAATGATAATCGAGAAACCGTCATGTCAGTCCGGATAACCCGTCCTCGCTTAGGCAGGCCTCCCCTCGTGTAATGAGATGAAAAAGGTAAAAAATATTGATGACTGGACAACGTCCATGCATCGACCTGCATACAGATCGATAGATAAACACACGCTCTTGCCCAGTCTTCTACTTACTCGGTATAACAACGCTATGCCAACCAAAGACCGCGACTTTCACTGCTCAATCTTCGACAATATTGTACCGGTCTTACGCCGGTCAACGTATCCGACCTCGTATCACGGCTGGTATACTTATTTGTTTTCCACTCGATTTCATATGGCTGAAGTACGTGACCATCGACGAGAGGGAATCGCGTTTAACTTTTATTGAAAATCACCAAAGGTTAATCCAGTCCTTTTCTTTTTCTTTTTTTTTTTCAATACCTTTTCATTTTTCAAGACGCAGGAATATCGTTGAACCTAAAAATCAATCGGCTAATCTATCTCGCTTTTCACATTATACGTTCGACATTATTCCGTTAATAAAACTGCAGTCACGAGTCAAATCCAATAATGGAATTTCCTGACCGGCAGTGTAATGACTGCCGATTTTTTATCTGACACGTCAGTTCTGTTTCTTGACTGAAATCATGAACGTTCGTCGATCGAGTTAGTTCGATTTCGAACAAAGGTCGGGTGGGCGCACATCGCGATCGAACTTTACAGTGTGTTAGTATGTCAACAGGCGATGGGATTGTCTCAATCGAAATGGCACATCAAACAGCACAGATCCGTTTCTGCTAGTCATTGAGGCTGGGAATTTCGCTCATGGGCTGTATAATTGCACGCAGCAACGCTCTCTGTTAGGTATATACGGAGAAGTATAGGAGAACTTCAATCGTCGATGTCTCAACTTTCTGGAAATATCTCTTTCTCCAGTAAAATCATTGGCTGTAATTTCGGAAATCACTAATTGAGAATATGTGCGAACTGAATAACTTTCCACAGAAATGAAGATCATAATCCTCCCTGTCGGTCCGGCATTGTCTGCATTACATTTTTTTCTAATCTCTTCCAAATCGGTACAGCGAATCAGTATCACTCAAAACGCAAGGATAATTCTACAGCGCCAATTCTGTGCAGGACTCGAGAATTTTTCGAGCCATTATTGTTACATGATTTTCGAATCACGCGAACCTGCGTTACATTCAAAATGGCGTTTTAATCCCAACTACATTCGTCAATCGAACGGATCAATCTGGCATTGATGTCCGAACGTAGCACAAGGATTAATTGTACGTTGTATCATAATCATTAACGGACACAAGATTATCACGATTTAGCAAAATTAAATTCTGGCCATAGATTTGCAATCTAGAGGAAGATAATGGGTTTTCAACATGCTACAGACATATCAGTGGATTTGATTCTCGCAACGGAATTACAACAGATTGTTTTGGAACAGACGTGGGTATATTTTATTAGTTTTTTGTTGGCAATACCGATCAATAATTCGCCTGTTATTTTGATTGCAGCGATTCTAATAAAGTAGAATTTAGTGATTAGCAAGACAGCTGCAGGTTTTCAATCGAAGATAATTTTGTGCTGGTCTATCAGCGCTCATGATGATGAATCATGAAACGGTTCGATTTCAAGGACTTCTTTCCCCTTTTCTATTTTCTTTCAGCTCCTACTACGTCCGCGACCTCGACCCGATCCTAATAATCAACTCTCGCCAGCTAATAATGAACAAAACTACTTTTCATTGACCTGTTATACCCGACAGTATTAAATTCTCAGCCGTGTGCGAGAACTGGGTCAGCGGGATGAGATAGACTAATTAACTTTTAATCACTGAAGCCTAGGGTACTACCAATTAACCGCTTGTGTGTTCACGGCAGCGCCACATATTTCTTTGCATTAAGGACCCGAACTACCGCCTACTACAATCTTAAACGCTAAGAAAAACCCATCTTATGTGCTTTGGAATGGTCAGCTCGGAAATTTAAGGGACATTTTTACTGTGTCGTAGATTTTCAATAATAAAAAAAGGCTCCAAAACCAGAAAGAATGAACGATATACCTTATACTGCATTTGGTCACAGTTTTGAAGAACAAATTAATTTCAGCGTTTCACTCAAGTCGACGAACGCACTGGACCACAATTATTCAAGGCAGACCATATTTATGTCTCGTTTCTACTCTGAGCTTGACGTTGAATCATAAATTTCCTATGGTGTTGAGTCTACTGTAATCACACTTTCATCTGATTGCTACGCGAGTGCTGCGGACGTTCGTATAGATGTTTGTATGCAGATTTTCTCGTCAATTTAATCAAAGTACTATTAAAATAAATATAAAAAAATTTAGTCAATTTGGTTACCCTGTAGACTTTACATCGACTTTCGTTTTTCTTACGTTTAATTTAGATTTTAAGACTTTCTCCGGTCTAATCAGTCCGGCAATCGTAATAGGATATAGCAATTTTTCATCGTCAAAATACAAGCCATAACCCTACATGAGGTTTCAAATTTTTCTATCATGCCGTTCCAGATCACTGGGCTGTTTTGTTTGTATCCAATTTCAAAGCCAAGGTGAGGCCGAAACAGTCGCTCAGTCTTAATTAGATACAGCAATTTCTCACAGTCGCGGGACACGAGCTTAAATCCTGTGACGTTTCCGAATTTTCTCTTTAGCCATTTTGTAGAATAGCCAGCTGCCTTCAGATTTTTGACAAACAGACACACCTGCGCATGTTTGAGTTAATGAGGGATGTCAGCAAGAGAGCCAAAAAGTTGCGATATCTTGCAAATCATGAAAATTGTCTTTGCAGATCCCATGAGTGATGAAAAGTCAAAAGGTTGAACGAAAAGCGTTTACCGCGATAATCGATTTTCATTTCACTTGATATCACTAGAGAAACGAGCCACGGATTAAGTTGTTTTTCGGTGACATTTTGACGGAAACAATTTTGTCAGTTTTTCCGAAAAACTTCAATAAATCTGATTAACAATCCTTACTTATAGAAATTCATATAATACAGTGAGACCCTTTGTTCATACTATGTCTTCCGCTTGTATAAGGTATACGTTTTTCTCATTCAAACGCTGAACTTTTTTGGACCCGACAGTGTTACCTATTCAGTCAATTATTTGACTTCAATGTCATTCCCACTGCCATCATATTTCTTGAAAAACGTATGAACTAGACCTTACTGTATGAGTATGTATTTTGAAGGAGAATATAAATGTTCTGCGATGGAAGTGTGTGCGCGAGAATTTTTGCGCATGCGATTTTCTCTCTATCATTGCAAACGGTATAACATTGCAGATAAACTTTTAGCGTAGATACCAAAGAACATTGAAACATTTCACCTGTATAACTAATTATCGCAAGTAAGACTGCCTGAATCTTTTTTCGCAAGGAATTTCCGAAAAGGTTTTTTACTGCGTCATTTTGGGAATGATGACATCGATTTCATCGAATCTTCACTGAAGTTATCCCTCTAAGGCGCAGTACGCGATAGATTTTCAGCTGGACTGTATGTACTGGTCACTTTTCACATTGTGTACTCGACTCTTTTGAAATGGTGCGTGTTAAACAAGTTTGAAAAGTGTTTCGTTTCCGTATAACGAACTTGAAACGCGACGTGAAACATCACGTCCAACTCATGAACGAAGGTTAAATTTGCCGCGGATGTGAGTTTCGTTAGCAATCACGTTGTTCAGTCGACAATGGCTGGTGCTCACACCTGTTTTCATATCGGCAATTGCCCCGTGGTGGGTACGAGATCGTAGGCGGGAAAGTTGTTTGGTTCGCTTGTCCCCGTAGAAAGGCGAGCCAATTTTTACAAATTGAGACTATCTAACTCTGCATGCTCGATTATTATTCCCCGGGTACCCAAATCAGTTCTATCAGCATTCATCACAGTACGCTCGTTGGACTGAATTAAATCACTTTTTGAGTCGTTCAATCATGCCGATCGTTTCCCAAATCAATCGGCAGCGCCATTGGAAATCTACCACAAATTTCTTACCGCACTGAAGATTGTCTCTTACTTTTAGTACAGCGTCTAGCCATGATATAATAATTAAAGTGCAGCACGACATGTCTTACGCAACTGTCCTGGCATTGATGTCTCCGTGATCTAGTAAAATTTTTTGTTATCCAAGCCGGAAATCTTTCAAACGGTATTTTTTTATTTTTCCATTTTTCGTTGTTTTGTTTTTGATGAAAATTTTATAAGCTTATGTAATTCTGGTTTCTTGCTATAGGCGCCAAACAAGGAAGAAGTCAGACAATTCTAGCAGACCATGACGAAGACGGCCGACTTGAGCAGAGACTTTTTTATCCCTTGGGATTTTTTTTTTTTTTCATTTTGTTTTTTGCGATTTTTTTCTCGTTTTCTCGTCATTTTCTTGCCATCAGCCGAACAAGTTTGCGGTCTCGGCTGTGGTAGGCCGGCGAGACTGCAGCCTTACTGCAACATACGAAAACATAAAGTTATAGCTATAAATATGACCCGCGTAGTCGCCAGTACTCGACGTTCCCGTATGCCTCGAAGGTTCGAGCACTTATACATATATACTGAAGTCGTTTTACTGTTTCACGCCCACCTTCGCACATAGTTTACCCGATAGTTTTACAAACTTCGTTGGTTTTCTTCAGACAATTCAATTACTTGCTACCGATATTCCACGCAGTTTTGTTCAACCTATGTCGATGATTCGACCAAGATAGAAACGAAAGTTATGTACCTTGAAAAAAAAAATGAACTGATTTTCAAATAGCGTTAATCTCTTCGAACTACATCCCTAAATGAACCAGAAAAGTTTGAACTAACTAACCCCAGGCTGATTCCATCAAGGAACGTCCGGAACCGTCTGCGTATTCATCACAAAATCGTTGTTCTCGAAAACGCATAACTCAACCTCGAAAGTGTTCCAAATATCGCGGATTAAAAAAAAATAAATAAATAAAAAAATAGTGAAAATTGCTGCAACGGTTCAGAAGTCATGGCGATTTGACCAGAAGGCCAACCACAGTACGTCTTGAAAAATGACTTTTCATGAGTAAAACTGAAGTTCAGTTGAGATGCTGACGATTCTTCTGAGATAAATCCAAATTGTAATGTAATTTGTGTGTCTGTAAATTTTGTAAAAAATGAAAAGATTATAATCGGAAACGATCCGGCGATAGTCAGTACCCCAGATCACCCTAAACGATTGTCAATGAAATCAGCGTTCATCTACATATAGGTATTTCCGAATCAGCAAAGAGGCTCAAGTTTCAAAATCTTCTTGTGTAAAAAATTCGCGGACTTTGACTGCCAATCGTAGGACCCATGTCATCATTCCAACGTACTGCCGTTCGTCCGCCCACCGTTGGTGCGTCGTTGGCAGTACTGGCCCAGTACTGGGCCTTTGCCAATTTTTACATGAGTATCGATTGATTTAGTCTCACTTCACCAAGAACGATAATCCATATCGTTCGTGATGGACTACCCACTGCTTAAGGCAGGACATCACCTTTGGCTGCAATTTTTCAAGAGTTTTTGATGAAATTAATGAAAAAAAAAAAAAAAAATAGCCACCACCACCTCATACTTTGGCACCATTTACAAGAGGCTCAACTCTTCTCAACTTGAATGATATCGTAATAAATGCCTCAAACCAATTTTGTTTCTGCCCATTTCTTTTGTGAAAAAAAGGATTCATTGAAAACTCTTGAAAAATTGCAACTAAAGGTAGTATCCTGCCTTCAGAGAGGAACCTACTGAAACTTTGGAAAAAGAAGTTGTGCGTTTTTAAAATGACCAAAAAACGTCCAATCAGAAAACGGATTCTTGGAATTTCAGATTATGGTAGAATATGTTTTGAAAAAAAGTTTCAATTTTTTGCAATGAAAGTTGAAGCGCAAGGAACGTTTCCCAGCCCTGCGAAGGAGATATCCTCCGAAAGGTTCCTTGCGCTTCAACTTTCATTGCAGAAAATTGAACCTCTTTTTTCGAAACATATCTTACCATAATATAAAATTCCAAGAATCCGTTGTTAGATTGGAAGTTCTTTGGCCATTTAAAAAAGTTAAGCGCAATTCGACTAATTTGCGGAAAGCTTTCGTACGGTTGATATCGTTTCCTTCTCATTATGGTGTATGTATAAATAATTTTTCCAAGCAATAGTGAAATACGTGCTTATCTCAATTGTCGGACGGAAACCCTCGTTAACTTACGAGTTATAAACAAGCTCCGGTGGTATAAAGATTTTATTCAAAGATTGTCTCCGGTCAGGATTCCTTCGCAGAATCCCACCTAGAAATGCCTACTGTAATACACCGCTTGGCTTACGCCCGGGCGGCCGAAGCCACGGCCGGTTCTTCGGTCACGTATCGAAGATCTTGCCTGAGTTCTCACCTGACGTGAATCCAAACAAACGAGAATTGATACGCGACGGTTGGCTCGTGAATCCAGAATTCACCGCGCGCAGTATCATATCAAAGGTGAACTTTCACTGCTGGATACGGCATTGTCCCTAGATCCTGCACAGGTACCTTCAATGGTCTCTCCGCAGTCTCAACTTCTTCTCTATAAGATATATACTGCACACTTATAAAGTCGCCCTAAAAGTTCTCACGCACCTTTCGACCTTTTCACCATACCAAGCCGCAATTGCCCACGTGGTTAAAAAGGTTCATAGAGATCGCATAATTCGATAGTTTCCTCAAACGTAGGTACCCGTCCACTCCACGTTTTATCTCATTCTTATGCGACTTCTGCGACGTAAAGTCATTGCGATTTTATTCAGCTCTAACCACGCGTGTATATAGGTTCACTACGTGAACTTTTACAACCCGTTGTATTATATTAACAACAGTGAATTGCGCTTTGTGCGATTCATTCTAAACCGCGATCACTTGGTCCAGCAGAAAAGAGAGAAAGAAAGAAAAATAAAAAACAAAAAAAAAATGAGAAGAAATAGCCGAAGAAAGGAATCTAGGTATACATACCTAGCCGGGCAGGATAGAAGATCATTCTTATAGGTTTGCTCGTTAAATTTCACCTCCAGTTTGACGTGTGGTCACGATCGGTGACAATTCGATTGGAAGACGTCAAATGCAATTACACTTGTACCCGATAGACACACCCTCTTCCTCTAGGCATCTATAGGTAGGTATATATATATAATACACCTACTTCTCGGCACCTTCTAAGAAATGATTTCTAATCTTACATTTCTCTGGAGACTGAATTATGTCAGATACAAAGCAAGTAGGTGAACTCAAGTTTCGCGTACCCTACCTATTCGTATATGTAAATATACGATCAGTTATATCCTAAATTTCATTTTAGAAATTCTTCCATGATATTCTAATGCCAGATATATAACTTATGTCGTTATGTACATCCGACGTGGGTGAAGACCCGGACAATAGCTGAGCATTCGAAATCAGCTGCCCAACCTGCTATTATACCGTTACCGATATTCTGAGTGATTAGTGGCATGCGTTACTCTCAATCATCATCTTGCTCTCTACTTCGTATGTGAACTTTACCAGATGAATCAGCCCGCAGTATACCTATGCCCTGACATAATTATTTATTTCCCACAGTCTCGGTGAAAGTGTGAATTTTTAATGCCCCCCCCCGGGAAATAATGGAAACTTAACGATCCTACGAAATGTGGGGTCCATCTTCGGTTGATAACATGAAAAGAAATTCAAAATTACATCGCGAAGTCTTACGGGCAAAAAGTCTGTCAAAAAACTTTTTTTTATTTACCCAGGGATGCTGATGGTGATCAGTGAAGTTTGGATATATATTATCTAAGATATATGCCTATGTCTGGCACATTGTGATGTTTTGGAGAAGTCTTACCGTGAAATAGACGGATATTGGTAATCTATAGGAATGAGTTCGACTCCATTTCTGATATCGTTGCCTTTCTCAAGGTGGATGACAGAAGGTTGTTATTTTTTACCGGGTCATTATTAACGTCCCGTTACGGGCTGGATGACATCTTGCTCTCTAAGGTCACCTGTGACACTGACCCTGACGGGGTACTCTTCGTCGAAGCTCGCACAACGTCCACGTCCGGTCGGGATAATTCGCTTTATAACGAACCGCGACAAGACCGTTTTCTTCGGGGTCAACTATTGTCGTACCACAACGAGCCTAAGCGATCTCTATACTATAGGAGATGTTTATCTCTCAGTTGACTTCTTTGCTCGTTATAAACTCGGTATTTTGATCGGTGCCTCGTTTATTTATCCCTCGATGAACCGATCCCTAGATCATGCAATTCTTCGATCTATCGAAAGGCGAGGTAGATCCGTTCCCACAGAAAATCGCCGTACGACGTTGGTGTCTACAACTAACAGTAAAACCCATAATTCATACTTATTTAGGAGCAGATGGTATTATTGTCCCGTCTATGCCGTAGGGTTGCATAATCTTCCGATGCATTTATGCATTATGCATTCAGGAATTTCAACAACTATACTTATTTACACACGTGCCTTATTCCTGCATCTTGGATTCATATAAATTAAGCCTCTGAATCAGACACATCGTCGATCATTCGCGAATCATCGCATTTATGTAACCAAAAACTTGTGTCTCGACTTCGTAATAATGATATAAAAACATGTAATTCGCATATCTTTTCGGGGCGGGATTAAAGTTCTGAATTCCAAAAATTGCGAAAGGTCAAAATTCCTAGTTTTTATACTACCGACTCAGAGTTTTTGGAAAGATTGTTTCCCCGAAAGTCTACTAATTGTAAGCCGAATCGAAAGACTCCGAATCGATCGTAAGCTAAAGATCCGAAAGGTAAAAACTCCGAATCTCGGAATTTGCTTATGCAACGTCGGTTATTTGACAGCTTTGTCATGAGCTTCCTGTAAATTTGCGGATTGTTGGATTTTCTGAGTTTTTCATTTTTCGGATCTTTGAGCTGTCTGCATTTTGACCTTTCGGAATTTCCAGTGCGGAACTTGAATATCACCCCATCTTTTCCTCAAATTCGGAATTTTGAGCTTACGCCATATGACTATCACGTCTTGGGTTATAAAAATCGGAACCCCAACCCTCGGCGATGAACAGTGAACAACATCAACAATTTTTATACTTTTAATTTGCCCCGAGAATTTTGACGGAAAATCTATGGGCTATTTCCTTCTGAATCAGATCAATGTGAGTTCAAAGAAATTACGGAAAATGGTTTATAAAACGTTGGAAGATATTCAATAAATGAGCTCGGGAATCTCTGGCACTTCAGGGAAGTTGCAGGCTGTGACAATCTTTCTCATAATTTCAAGAGTCGTTTTCCGTGGGATTAGAAATCACTTGAAACTGGAGTGATCTAACAGAAGTCATGCCATGTTTTGAAATTCGACTTTTCACTTTTTCAAAACCGGAGATTACGGGAAACCAACAGAAACCCTTTGAATTACGGATTTCAATATCCGTATTATATTCGCACTGCGATGATTACTAGCGATTTCTGGTCTCCTCCAACTTCTTTATCATCAATTCTCACGGAATATCTGGGTGATTTCTCGAGTGAATAACCCCTCGTGAATGATTGCAATTCAATTGTAGCCGAATAATAGTGTCTTTGTTCATTCGATTCGGGCGTTCGAATAGGGACTAAAAAAAACGATCGAAATACACTCGATAGATCGTGACAATCAAAAAACAAGTCTGTACCTCGCCTTGCAAGGTATTTCGCGCCTTTGCGTCCCGTCTTGTTATTGTCACGGTTTATATATTTATATGCATTAATATTTATGCAACGGCACGTGTAGGCTACCTACCACTTGTTGCGTCGGGATCAGCAGCTATTGTGTATTCAACTGACTGACTACCTTCACCCATTTTAGTACCACCTACGCAACAGATCCAAGTATATATATATAAATATATCTAACTACACCCGAGTACAAGCTTTATGACTGACATCGTCCTTAGGAATTCTTTGGATGCGAAGAAGCACTCGAAAACATAGACGTGATCCATCCTAGTCCAACCCGATCAAAAGGTGACCATCATCTCAGATCACGGACCATGTACGTTGAGTCAGTTGGTCATTCATCACCGGTGTATACTTTCTACAGGAGATTAGTTTCGGGACTTTTTAAAAATTAATCACGAGATCTATTCTGTAGGTTAGGTGGGTAGGTACGTACGCTGGATTTCTAACGATTCAACAAAATGAGTTGATATTTTATTTTCACCCAAATTAGAATCTTGGCCTTTGGTTAATTCGGGTGGATGGATCTGGCAAGGTGAATGACTAATCAACAACCGGATTAATCCGACTGACCACAATGAGCTTGACCTGTAACTTCTCACTCAGATTCTTTGAGACAGAAAAATAGTACTCTCTGCAGAGAACGAGTTCAACTATTAGGGGTATATTGTGCTGCGAGATTTTTGTTCAAATTATCCATCTTTAGAAAATCCCGGTTGGCTATGTTGGATCCACAATCCACTCCGAAATTCTGAGAGTGGAAAGGCCTGAATTCATTCCAGTGTTCATCAGCAATCCACGATATCCCTAATTACTAGGTTTCAATGAACAGGGAAGAACGTAAGAACGAATGCTGAATTATAGCTCACAGACTACTCAATCAATCAACGGAAAAATTGCATCGGATTTGGGATCGGGAACATCTTATCCACTGGGACTAAGATCATTGAAATATGTTGATCGATTGTCGACATATCATCGGATGGAACGTTTCTTCCTTTAGAATTTTTATTTCATGTTTCTGATATCTTGGAAGCGATAAACCAATCAAATCCTAGGTTCAACTAGTTATAGGTCAAAAAAATCTACACCGATTGAGACTGATAGTAAGATCATCAGAATCCAATTCCATTTGTTCATTCGCGAGACATTGTCGATCAAAAAATTGATCACATAGATTGAAAGGTTAATTCAAAAACGACCGAGGGTGATTCTATGAATTTAAAACGTGACGATCCGGTGAGAACTGGAATGTTCATTTTTGGATTGATGATACCAGCTGCAGTTTGCACAGCGAAATTTGAAAAAATGCCAATACTCGACTTCCGGCAGTGCATATGAATGGCATAGTGAGTTTTTACCAACAACAGATGACCATGACGAGCAAGTTTTGTCTCCGAGAAGGCACGGTAACCCGACCTGATTCCACCCTTAACGAGATGTAACCCAAAGCTACTTATGTAAACACACATTTGAATAATGTACACTGACGCAGTCGTCAGAACGGAGCATCGCTTACGCTACTCGCGGACTCGTATTTCTCGTTTTACCTGGTCTCGCATATGGATGGTGTGTGCAAGACCTCTGGTATTGTCGGGGCAAGGTTGGTCGGTCAGCCTCGCTACGAGAAGAATCATGACGCTGCTGAAATAAGCCAGTCGAAAAATCAACTGTCTGTATAAACTTAAGAACTACGCACTCAGAGTCCATATGGGACTTGAATGTACGTGTAAAAGTCGGATAAGGTGGCGTACCAGACAATATAAAAACGAAGAAGTTGAACGATCTCCTGATACGTGAACCAGTTTCATTTCAAATCTTCAAAGCCCGCGAAACAAATCACATTTTATCACCTCAATATAGGTACATACATCAAGAGCTGGCCATTAAAACTGCATGAATCAATTTTGCTGCATTTTACAGATATCTAGACTAACCTTAATTTTTAGACAAAGAAACAATTTGAAATATAATTCCTTTCATAAACGCTATCAGTTTTCAAACGTAAAGGATAGTTCTTTTCATTATCATTTTAGAGAGAATCATGGAATGGTGTCGTTTTGATTCGGGAACGTTACGTTGAGCTATTTTGTATGAAATTATGCTGGGATTGGATTATTTTGAAGTCATGAAACATCTTCGGTCGCTGCAGAGCTGAGGCTAAAAACCGATGTTCTTCAACTTATCTCGTCAACATTTCGTTCACGTCTTCGATGTTTCTTCGCTTATTATCCGACTCACAACTAGCTGATTCGACATTTTGATGTACGTATTTCATTATTACTTTATTTTTTATTTTTCGCCTATGGCAATTTTTGTAGCCATTTGCGCATTTTCAATCTACACGGCATGAGCGCAGTGAACTAACACCAAATCATACGCGTTTTTCACAAACCATTATAAGCTGGAGTTCGTATGGTTTTGATTTAAATCACTCCATTCAACGATTTCCAACCGTATATAAGCAAGTGCTCAGGATGATTAAAATCCAGTTCGTAATTAGATTGCCGGCCGAAAGAAATTATTCCTTCTTGATTTTCGGCTAAGTAGTGATCAAGAAAAATGATCAATGACACTTCCCATTTTTTACGACGGTCTTTCTTATAGACCTTTTCACAATCTGGCGTCTCAACGGATATGCCGTTCTGCCACATCCCAATAAGAACAGGTTCGTCGATTAAACGTCTAATATACGTTTCATTGGTATAAAATTGGTATAGGTAGAAAAAATAAACGTTTTTCAAATACGTTTTTGAAGTGTGCGTTGAAACTACGTTTTCGATCTACGTTAATTTCACATATTTGATATCTAACCGTTTATTAGACGCATCAAATATGTCAGAAAAATACAATTCTTCAACGTTTATGGTATCCGCATTTAGAACAGTCGAATATACGTCGGAAATACGTATTAAAAACGACCAACTAGACGTAAATTCTAGACGATTCTCCTGGCATTTCCACAGCGAATTATACACGTTTGTGTGCGTGGGATATGATCCCAACTTCAGCACACGCTTCTTGAACGTCACAGAATAGTTACCTCTACACCGAGTATATACGTTTACGCTATGCGGATTCAAGTTGGTCAAATATACGTAAAAAATACCTGATTAAAACGGAAACATAAACTGAAATGATAAACGATTTTCCCGGTATCCACACAACGAGTAAGACACGTTTCTACGTGCATGGCATATATTCCGAACTTCACTGAACGATCTTTGAACGTCGCAGAGTAGTCATCTGCACACCGATTATAGACGTTTACGCTATCCGCATTTAAGTCGGTCAAATATACGTAAAAAATACCTGACTAAAACGGAAACATAAACTTGAATGATGAACGATTTTTCTAGTATTCAAACAACGAGTGAAATACGTTTCCAAACTTCACTAAACGATCCTTGAACGTCGCAAAGTAGTCATCTACACATCAATTATATACGTTTATGCCATCCGGATTTAAACCGGTCGAAAATACGTCCAAAATACCGATGAATAACGGAAACACAAATTTCAATGGAAAACTATTTTTCCTGTATCCGAACCTCACGAAACCATCTTTGAACATCATAAGATTATAGTGATCGGTATACCGATCATCCACGTTTATTCGGTCTCATATCAGATGATAGGTTTGACGTCATTAATCACCATCAAATTCGAAAAACGGGACGTTTTAGTAAGCGAAAGTCAGAAAAGGTGCCCGTTGAACAAAAACACGTTTTAAAAAGGTTTTAATACGTTTCATGAAACCGCCACTAGGCGGCGATCCCACTATAGTCCTCCTGCGAGTAAAAACACTCCGCGATTTGAAGATAACCCCATACGTCAGCGGATGTATGTTCAATGACGCTGTCGCGTTTACAACTATCGTTCATGAATTGATTAACTACATAAGAATTAATTATATTCTGCTGTATGCTTGGTCAGTTCATAAAATTCTTGAATACTTCTCTGATGTAGTCGTATACTGAGCTATAGTGTCGACTACAAATTGAAAACGTATAATTGCATGTTGATTAATTATAGGAAAAATTGCAAATTTCAGCACTATCACTATTGTCTACGTTCATAAACCAACCAAACAAATTTGTTAAATACATTTCATATTCAGATACGTAGATGGGTTAATATACGCATACGTAGCGTGGTCTTTGTTCTGACAGAATCGACCATAGATTATACGACTATATTCTACGTATTTAAAGTGTAATGGGTAAACGTTAATATTTTCGTATATCACGTGGACATTTTTCAGTTTTATAAACGGTAATTTCTGGAGCATTCTGAATGTAGGTGATCGACCATAGATTATACGACTACATTCTACGTATTTAAAGTGTATTGGGTAAACGTTAATATTTTCGTATATCACGCGGACATTTTTCAGTTTTATAAACGGTAATTTCTGGAGCATTCTAAACGTAGGGTTGTGTCCATTTTTAAACGTTTATTCGACGAACTTGTTCTTATTGGGATAATATAAAACCTAGCATAACATAGCATGCCGATTTTTAGTCCAAGTTCCACATGGACTTCTGTGTGACGCCCAAACAGCAAGACTTACTTATAGATCTCAATGAAAATGATCGTGGAATCAGATTCGTGTCGATGAATGATCGTGTTGGAAAATTAGAACAGAAATCAGTTCAGCGGAAAGTAAATTTCAGTACAAGTTTCTTGTCACCAACTGATTATATGACTATGCAGTCTTTTGCCATTGAAAGATTTTTTCTGACTTTGGTAAAACTATTCCTGCCATCTCATGGACAGATGTTTTCGAAACACGACTAAGGTATGTTTCGGTATTGCTGTTGGGGAATCTGGTAAATTATTACTGCAGGTATGGTCTATATAATAGGCGGTTTTCTGGTTGGACAAGGGTTCAAGAGCCATATTTGAGATGTTGGTTTGAGTTCGTTGCACCTTCGCTGCAGGGAGGCTTCGGGTCGTCCTGGCTCTTAGCTGGCGCCAAATCCTGCAAAAACCTGACGCCAGACCTGGCCCGAAGTATTTTTAAACCCCGGTCGACGCCGCGTCGAGCCATCTTAGGACTCTACAGATTTGGCTGGACCATCGGGTCCCCGACTGGGCACCGAAGTTGTGTAACGCCAATTTATTCTTCCTGGATCCAAACCGATCCTTGATTCAAGCCAAAAAATCCTAATCAATTCATCAGCTACTGGTACATAACGCGTGCATATGACGGCAATTATAATTCTTGGAGGTATTTTTCGATCCACTTATTCCAGTTAGCAGATTTACGCAATGATTCTGGGTATCAGAAAACATGTGTTTTGCTTGGGAAGGTCAATGCGAATGATGACAATCGATATCTGGAATGAATTCGTCATTCGATTATGCAAATAAGCGAAAAATAAAACAACAATATCTCGACGTGGCAAACTTTGAGACCATCTAAACATCGTGATCGAAGTCTCCTCTATAGTCAGTTGTCTTATGGAATAATAGATCTGTATAATCAAGGCTCTATCGTAATGGAATCGGCCAAACGTGCCAATTATAAGAAACAAGGATTCGAATGGAATCGAACTGGAGAATCAAGTCCCTGACTTTGTACCCATGCAGATGCCAGGCGCGTGATTATAATTAATAATAATCTTATCGTAGAATAGCGACGTGTTCAGCTCGGCTAATTTTGTCATGTGGAAAGTGAAGATTTCACTTACTCAGACCTGAACAAGATAAGGATTGAACAGTGCAGTATATATTCAAGTAGTCAGGTCATCGAGGTCTACATTTAGCTGTATTTCAGGATTAAGGATTGTCCACCATGCATCGTTAGGTGCGTTTTACATTTGGCTGTAAACCAACGCCGATGTTGTCTAATAAACATTTGGTATTCCGTGTACCGTGTCCATTTTATCTAGAACGACAATTTTATCTCTACAGTTATTATGCAAATGCAGAATTACGCATTTGCAATTTCTTAATTATCTTCGTCGCGGTAAAAACCGGCAAATATCTTATTAGCCAGTGGGCTTACATTCCTTTTCTCTGACATTCATCGACTTTACGCAACGGTATCGTTTCATCTGTACAACCCGCACCGTAACTTAACATTTTTTATTCCTGCAGTCAGCACAGCAATGAGTCATACCTAAATGCAAGGAATTTCAATCCTCTTACGCAAATTCGGTAATGGATTAATTTTCATTTTGCCTAATGATAGTGGGCAATACGGTTTCAGAATGAATCACTGATTCTGAGCAATGCGGACGAATAACAATAAGCAATTCGGAGTATTCGAAGTCATGTGCTTTTCGGATGATTAAGTAAAAGTAAATACCACGCGGTTCAATTCCCTGAGCTCTCGGAAACGCCTGGAGACATTGACCACATTGAAGAGGAAGAGAACAATGAGCAAAAACCAAACGAATGTAGGTACTATACCTACTTTAATTTACGTTATTTCAGTTTCTTTTTTTAAACGGTGTGTAACGCTGTGGACAACATTGCCGTAGCAGACTTACTGAAGCATTGATCATGCCACGTCATCGTGCAATAAAACGCTTATTTTTTCCCTATATTTTTAGATCTCCTTTTGTAAAGAGAGAATAATTGCATTGCTACGTGACGATCGTGTGTCCAACTTTGAACAACTTGGTAACAGGACTTACTTCAGTGCCGACAGTGAGATGGCTCTGAAAAAAAGGTCAGAGTTTCATGATACTTAGCATGTAATCAGAGCGTTCGAGATAGTTGTTTACTTTTATCTCAATCCTTCAAGTTCAAGATGTCGTGATTCATGTGTGACGCCAAAGCCGTGTAACGATTCGCGTGTATCACTAATTATACTTATATACTGTTGAGATGGTTAATCTGGAAGACATATAAGTTCTTGGAATGATGGATCGCGTGATTTAATGATGAGCCAGTAGACGAAAGGTTTGAAAAACTAGACAAGGTATGATGAGGGAGTTGTAAACATTTCGTTTCCGATCAATGTGAGCAAAAGTGGGAGATATAATTCAGCGAACAACATCGTGGCTCGGGGAAAAAAAAAAAAAAAAGAACCAATCGATTCGCTATCGCGTACTTAATGTCATAAGAAATGAAAAGAACGGTGTAAGAACTACTCCATAAACCTACATTCACGGTTCGCCATGTTTTGCAATTTACCTACCGAAGTTGAACTCCGGTACTTCCTACGGCGAATTGTAAGATCGATCGTGTACAGGTATATATATATATAATGTATGTAGTAAATCTTTCAGATCAGAACTTCTGCTACGCCTGTCGTAATGCGTTAGTTAGAAACGAGGAGGAAACAGGTCCAGGAATCGATATCAGAATCCGTCTAGAAACTTTTCGGTGAACTTATTCCGCAGAAAACATTTGCGGTATACGAAACTCTGCAGACCTTGAAGCCTCCGGTGGGTACGACAAAGTTCAGAGAAGATCAGGCCAGGGATATAGACGCGTACTCGTCTTGCAGCAATTCCGACAGTATTGAATTACAAAGCTGACATAATCTCCATGTCAATCCTGAGTCAACGTCTCGGAAGTATATCGAGCTCGACCCAAATCCGATAATTTCCCCGGTGACTCACAACGATCGACGAATGCCCTTCATCTCACACATACAATACCTCATGTTATTTTGGTTTGAAGATCATACCGGTATGTTGATATACCTTGCGTTTCAAGTATCTTGCGAGATGGTTGTACTCGCGACCTTGCGATTAGCATAATTTTAAGAAGTAACGAGCGTGAGCCGGCCGATTATACGTAGGACAAATGACAGCCATGGCTTGTGCGCGCACTTACTTTCAAGGTAGAAATACGTCGTGTATAGTATAAAAGCGAGTAGTGAACAAAAGGAGTTGTAAAATCCACGCGCCTTTTTCAAGGCAGGTTCAAATTGGACTACTTCCGCATATGGGCAGGTGTGATTTGGTCAGACACACAAGTATTTTGAGTTGCGTATACCTCCGACTCGAAAAGCGATAAACCAGCACGCTTCAAAAGGCAACAAACTGGAGCGAGGTGCAGAAATGGAGTTCGCTAATTATTGCTCTTTCGCCAAGGATGTTGGGTGCCCAGGACTAATTTCGGGGCGAATTATGATGATTTCAAATTTTTAGCGACGCCGTTGGGTACGGGAGTCGTACTGAGGATGTTGGGCGCCAATCGGGACTGGGAGTCAGGAACTGAAATGTACTAAGGATGTTGGGCGCCAATCGGAACTGAAAGCCAGGAACTGAAATGTACTAAGGATGTTGGGCGCCAATCGGGACTGGAAGTCAGGGGAACTGAATTGTAATAAGGATATTGGGCGCCAATCGGAACAGGGAGTCAGGCACTAAATTTCACTAAGGATGTCGGGCGCCAATTGGGACTGGAGGCTCAATGCGAGTGCCGAGAGTTAATTCGGGGGCGAATGATGATAATTGCGAATTCGTAGTGAGGCCGTTGGGTAAGTACGGGAGTCAGGAAGTGAATTGTAGGTACTGCGCTATGACAACACTCGGGACTTGCTCGGAGTAGAAATATCATAGATGATGCAACCGCCAGCGTCCATCAGTCGTAATGGGTCGCTGCAGACCGCAGAGATAAACGAAACTCATTCCGCAACGTTTCAAGTCGCAAAATTGAACGGTGTGTTCAGGCGGACATTGAGTTCGCGAACGAACGATATTACTCGGCTTCGTTATTACTTTACCCACTATAATTTCAAGACGTCGCGTCGTGTATACGAAATGTGACATTTTCGAACTTCCTAGCCTGTAGTTTCTTTCCACACCTTTAAGCTAACCGAACTTGATGGCAAAATATTCGAATCTCTCCGATAAGTAATCACATGCCAATCCAACTGTACAATTACAAGTTTTTTTTTTTGTTTTTTTTTTTCTTTGTTTTCCCCAGATTCCCGTTACAGACAAAAATTGTCACCTCAACCTTCGTTCTTTTTTTCACTGATCAACAGAGATCTACAAGTGACATTTAGTTACGGAATAAACGTCTGAAGTCTTAGTTAGAGTTAGTAGTTCATTGCAAGAGAAGGTCGATACCTCATTACCATTTTACTTACAATTAGCATGATTAATGCATAGAAAGATGTTATATCTGCGAATGTGATATGAAAATTTATACAGTTGTACATCGTAGGTATACATTTACCAAACCCTCGGGCGTTTTTGCAATTACGTAGCAGAGTCTGGTTGATTTTATTAGAAAGGTGATAATTTTGGAAGTTATTGTTAGCCAAGGTCGATCTGAAATATATATGCCTGTCAAATTTAATTGGATAAAATCTGAACCGAATCGTGTACATAGATATCTCAAGACTCATGACAAATCAGCAAACTCTTAGACATTATTATATAGCTTGTCTATAAAAAAAAAAAGTTGAGATATAGTTGAATTGAAATCGAGTGACTGATGAAACGAGCACACACCTTTTTCTGTAAAGTAATTACAACATTTTTATTAATAAAGAAAAGAAAAAAAAAAACTTCTTCTTATTGAATCATAGCTTCACATCTATTGGAATATCGCGGCGCCTATACCTGGCTGACTACGCTTATCATCAATTGACGCAACAATCCGCAACCGATGTACTTATAATTATAAATCTCACCACGCTCGACCTTGTCGCATGAAAGCCATCAGAGTTTTAAAAAAATTTGAGAATTAAAAATCGTGAACAATGCACATGAACGTGAAAAAATTCGCACCCACATAATCAAGGCGCCCACAAGCTCTTGTAGTACATTAAAGATACGCAGGCCTGCAACTGCAGAGCTTTGCGTCGACGATGGCAATCTGCATAAAAGATATGCGTGAGCTAATTCGCGCAATTCTCTTTGGAAGCGTTTATTTCCTCACAGTTAATACACGCCATGATCCTCATAGCTATGAATTTCTTTCTCCAATGAAACAAAGTTATTCTAATGAAATCGGATAACGTTGATCCGCAACTACGACAGTTCGAGTTATCTAGAAATTCCATTGGCAAGTGCCAATTCCGTAGAAGAGAGATTAGACCATCGAGGAGTACACAATATATATGGGGCGAAAAAGAAACTACCACTGTTATAGATTCGATCCCATGACAAATATACGAACAGATTTGATACACCGAAATCGATTGGTTCTCGCTGCTTTTGTCGGTGACAAACGGCGGGGATATAGGCATTGTCATAATCTCATATGGGAAAATGATGAGCTTTTCATTGCGGTCCGGGGAAAATACACATCCTCTATAGATAACCATATGGCTGCAGGGGGTAACGTGCTGACACATACTATATTTTCGAATTTCTATAGAAGCCAATTACTGGAGGAGGTTTTTTCTTTTTTCACTTTTCATAACCTGAGGGATAGAACAGTATTAGTTTCGTGTAAACAAAAAAAAAAAAAAAAAACTTTTCCCAATTCCAAAAATTATCGACTGTTTCTGAACATACAGATGTTGGTCTGTCTGCCGGTCTGTCCAAGATGAACTGGCGCGGTATTCTGGAAAATACCTAGATAGAAAAGTCTCTGGGAGATGGAAAATTACTAAAATTACTATATGTTCCATTAAAATTGACTGACTGCAGGTTTGGCCAAAGGAATTATTAATCAGAGGTGATAAAAAAATGTAGGGCAACCTAGCTAGTTGACCAATTATTTTACACATCTTCGTTTAATTACGCTATGGAAAATTCTTTGGTGGTTCGATATTGTTTGCGCTTATATTTATAATGTACTGATAATTTAGACAGAAGGTCTTAGGTCCCATAAAAATTTGTGATCTTGGTGAAAAAAGATTACCGGAAAAGGAAGTTGCGTGCAAGTCTTAGTAGCGGATCCTGAAACTCGAGGAAGCGAACTTGTAAAAAGCGTGCTGGATTGCGTCTGATTGTGAGGTCCAAGTCGCGATCACATCCACCTTGAAATACAAATTTATGTCGACGGTTTGCCATTATTCTATGGAGCAATCGATCGTTTCGTTGTCTCGAGGCTTCGCAACTCAATCGTTATAAAAATTTGCGACTTATAAATTGGCTGAAGTAATGTACTTTTATTCTGATAATATAAATATCGGGATGTTTGTATAAGCGATGCAAAGAGAAGGTTGAATATAGCATGAACTTTCAGGAAGAGCATTTAGCCATCAGCAATATCTAGTTCCGAATGGCAAGTTTCCACCGCGAGAGTGGAGCCAGATGAGGCCTACTTTATCCAGAAAAGGTTATACCCTGGGATGTTGAGGCTAGATGCGGTATTGCGTTTAGTAAGAGCTGTCACTGTTTTTCATTAACACAATTCCAGGTTAAACGCAGATAATTGAAGGCGGATTTCTATTTCAAGATGAGACTCTCGCCTATCTCGGGTTCCGCTATAGCTCTATGGGATTTATTTTGATTGCATGATCATACCGAGTTGATGGTTTTGTATCATTTGAAAAGATTACTCTAAATTACTAGACCACAACGCGCACCCTGCAGCTGCCTATTTCTATTATGAACACGCATTTGGACAAGGAAAAATCATTTCTTCTGTTATATACTTGAATTCGATCTGACCGCACGAATCTGTCGTAAATAACGTCACTGCATAAATTACTCGTTCTTCGAATATTACGCAATATGTATAGTAAGGTGAGTGCAAAGAGAGAGAGTTGCTTTCGCAAAATTAAACGGTATGCGTGTGCGTAGGTATGTGTCTGAGATTTGACCAGCGATTTGATAGTTTCACGTTCTTTCGTTACCGAATATGTTATAAAAGACCAGCTTGGAAACCGCGGACGTTTAGTAACAGCTGAATTTGAATTGTAAATCCATTGCTATGAAGATCCTGATGTATCTTAACGTAACTAACCATTCCTCGAGCTGGCTACGTATAACTGTAAGTTTATTATATCGCGGATCGAAGGAATGTCAAGGTTTCAATATTTCTCGCCAGTTGGACAAATGTCAACGAAACCTTCAATCGACCATCTTTTTCATTCGGTCATCGATGGTCAATGAGTTTCCAACAAGCCTTATGTATTCCATATACCAGTGTTGGGCATTAGTTAATCAATTTTTTAATCAAGTAGGTAATCGATCAATTATCGATCACAATTAAAAATAACCTTCCAATCGTCAATCGTTATAATTGTTCGAATAATGAAATTCAGCCCAACATTACCTCATGCTATGTGCAGACCGGGCTTGCGTATCTTGTTACCTTCTTATCATCACGGATGATCCATAAGATCTGCGTCCTCCATAATCCCAGTGAGAATAGTTCTATGGATTTTTAAGAATTTCCATAAAAAAACAGTAATATTGTCCAATTATGTCGTAAAGACTAACGATTTTTGGGTGTGAAACTACAAAAGACTACAAGTTTGTTCTAAAAAAAATCAAGGAATCTGATTCCAGAATTCTTAGAAATTCAAAAATTTCCACCAGAGAAAGTAATCGATGAATGCCAGAAGATGAACGTATCATCGCCGATATGAGGCTGACAATCGGTTTAATACGGTTGCTGTATCAATGCGAAGAAGAAATGTTCAAAACCGAAGTCATGAGCTAAAATCTGACTATATAGGATGTGAATTATTTGAAATAGAATATTGCGAACTTGGAATTCCTAACGCGATATATTGAGAAGTATTCGTTGTTATATATACGATTTGGGATTTCCCCAGGTCCAGAATATGCTGTAAGTTGTTACCGAGAACAGAATTCCATTCAAAGTTGAGAATATCGTTTCAACATCACACGTGACCTCGAGTTAGATACGACTTCCTCTATTTTTATCCTGAATTTAACAACCTCACGGCACCTGACTCGACTGTCAAATACAACGCAACTTCCGCTTTAACTTTTCTAATGTAAAAGACATAAAGAATCAGGTGAGTCCCAAATAACGAAATATCCAACGATAAATACAATTGACAATTTTTTAATCAGATTAAAAACAACGCTGCAAACAATCCTCGTCATTTTGCAACACGTGGATCTTCAATCTATGGGCGATTCATTTGTATTACTTAATTCCATGGCAGGAAGCCAGCAGCTCTATGGGACTGGTCAGACGACATCAGACAAGTCGAGTAGTTCGCCTTCGCGACTGCGGCAACGTGCAATCGATTGGGCATTTTTACTTTCGCGACGAAGAAAGAGAGGAAAAAAAAAGAAAAAAAGACTCAAAAGAACAGCCCAGCTTGGCTCGATTACAAAAAATAAAGAGTACAAGATTTGCAAGGAATTCCAATTTCGAGCAATCCTTTGGACTTTCGACGATCGAATACGTACTCCAGCTGATTGTGAGTTCTACGTCGATACAACGAGTCTTGGTTTGATGGCACGCGCGGCTTTGGTATTTCTTGATCTTGCAGATACAATTATACCGGGATAATTAGTCCCTGGGGCGATAATCGGCAGTATACGAATTATCAAAGGAAACCCGTATACATATATATATGTATGTATAATATAGCTGCGGTTATCTGTTTCTGAATTTCAGCGCTGATCCAATTCCATGAGTGTTGTCTTGTTCTCATTTTGTTAATTCTTTAATTGTTTTCACTTTATACATATATACCACGTGCTTTATGCACACCTTTCGAAACGTTGATTTGTGTCAAAGGCTTCGACTGATTAATTAATCGAGTCATTAAACTGCGTACGCAAGTCTATATAATGTTATTTCAAGCAATTACTTCCGACCCTTACGTCAATTTGTGGGTGAGAAAAAAATTGTGCCGTTGCCAATTAATACAGATATGCATGTAATCGACTAATCGCACACATTCATATGATTGCATAATCCAGATTTCGCCAAAATTAAGCAATCGGCCCAGGTGAATCATCGATTGCCTAATCAAGCGTCACCACTCATTCTATTTTATTCTATTCTATTCTATTCTATTGAGTTCTTCCATCGATTGTGGGATATCCTTTTACCCAAGCTTAGAATTTCATCGTGTTTATATATCGAGTGTAGAATCAGTTTCACAAGAGCAACTAAAACAAGTTAAAGGCTCGACGTCAACGATCCAGCATTTCTTCTTATTATCTGTCAGTAAAGTAGTCGGGCAGCAATTTCTCGCCGGGGTATATATCCGGTAATCTTACACGGTAATACATCCTCAACAAGTTCGCATCTTTGCGCGAGATACTCGTTCACCTTGTTGCAAAGCTCAACCTCTGACCTCAGGCTGGGAAGGCGTCACGACTTAACGCGGAGGTGCAGCGAAGTAGAAGCGACGAGTCTATCCGACTGTTCAACACTTCTGGCTGGCTTAACTTCTTCTGGTAGTAGGTAGGTATAGTCACGTGGTGTGTAACGATAAGTTACCCTGACTTGAGAAACTGGTAGGTATGTAGTACATATACGTATATACCTGTATATGTATACCTAACCACCTAACGTATGCATCGAGATTCGAGACACGCCACCATCACCATGGGCACGCAGGAAAGATTAAAGATGTATATCGATCAGATTGATCCTCCGATCATTGAAATATAATTTTCATTCGAAACTTCCGACTCCTGCACTTTCCACCCGAGTCTATCAATTTCCTCTATGTATGTACCTGAGCTGAGCATCAATTTGTAGTCACGTATCATGTGAAAGGATGAGTTACCGGCATCTTACCAGCTGCAGTGATTAGTTAGGAGCTGTTAACAAGTGTCAAGATACAACGCTGCAAAGTACACGGGTGTTTCCTCAATTATCATGCATTCAATTTCTAACCGCAAGCTGAGCCATCATTCTTATTGCCAATTTTACAATCGCTGATGATTATAAATCACTTGTCAAACGTATCTCGTGTCATATTCAATAACCTCACTTTACAAACAATAACATTTCGACGGCTGAGCAGAAGATGACATAGTATCTCAGAATTTGATCGAAAACCCATCGTATCTCAGAATTTGGTTAAAAAAAAACGTACCTCAAGTCGAGATTTTGTTAACAGAATTTCTTTGAAGCTGCGCCACTGATTGGCTACTGGTTGAAGTGAATTCTGAATTACGATGATTTTGAAAGAAATTAATTATGAGATATGATGTTGTTCTGCTCAGCCGTTGATTCGACTTTGGATCTTGATGATGTTTTACCTTGAAACAGTCACTATCTGGAATTGCATCCTACTTCCGTTTATCATCCACGGGATTGTTCACACCAGCGTATCATACGCACCGTATAGAAATAGATATGCATGTAGCTTGGGTCGTATACGACCTTGCATAGCGTAAGATGATAAGCCTAGGTATGTAAATTCAGCGTGGCAATACAGGTGGGTTAGTAACCCGATCGGTGAATGGAGAATGAAAATGCAACGCCGGTACCCTGATGCAATCTGTAAATTGCACCAAGGATATAAAGTTACAGTAGAGAGGCCATGAAAATTCTCAACGTGACGAGACGGTCTCGGCTTGGCCTGGCCTGGCCTGGCCTGGCTCGACTTGACTTGACTTGGCTTCAGGATTTTTGAATTCAAAGC
This sequence comes from Ametastegia equiseti, assembly GCA_963989295.1. Lineage (NCBI taxonomy): Eukaryota > Metazoa > Arthropoda > Insecta > Hymenoptera > Tenthredinidae > Ametastegia > Ametastegia equiseti. The sequence continues at coordinate 8,494,119 of OZ022390.1, read as the reverse complement.
AATCGTTTCCTCGGTCAAGAGATCAATTGAGTCCCACGAACGGTATATACGACGTAATTGGTTGATATCAGTAATTGCTTCCGAGAAGATCGTCTTACACCCAGCCTGCTGCCAAGAAAGGTGAAGTTTCACTCTAGACAATATGTGTCTTCACTAGGACGGCTACTTCCTCTTCGATCATAGCTGATCTCCTCTTCGCCTGCAGAGGTCAAAGTTTGAGTGGCTCGTTAGTCGAAGATCGTTGACTGGAAGATTCCGAAAGAATGATCCTTACAAAATGAGGCGTAGGTGCTTCAGCATGTGGGACAACAACAAGCGCGTGAAATTATATCCATGCGGACTGAAGCATTAACGGTGAAAGACATCTGCCCTGATTTTTCAAACCGAACTTCATATATTCAAACGCGCAAACATCGAGACAGAAACTGCTCGGAAGTCAAATGCAGCCTTTGGTCGTGACGGAAGATGGACAGAGTAATGGGTCTCCTTTGTTCAACCTTGTTGAATCCCAAGTAACTGTTTGACTTCTCGCTACTTCCGCCAGGACAGTCTTCTTTTCACAGACGTTGACACCTGATTCACGAACCAAAGACCGGAAGAATGGGTACAAGTATGCTACACGAGTATATAGCTGTATATATCTATCCACTTACATCTACATCCAGTGACGTTCGAAGCCCCACGAAAGATATTGGGGACAAATAGATTGTGGCCGAGAAAATTTCTTGCGATTAGGTAGTCCTCCGTTCGTACCATCTTATTTTCATCTTCTATAAAACAGGATGTGAGAATACATTGGAACCTTGTATCAGCAGTGAAGGTACATTTCCGGTACATGCATACCCGTTCTTCTTTTCCTTCTTCTTCTTCTTCTTCTTCGTCTTCTTTTTAGAAAGATCTATATTGGAATCTGTCACGGTCAAACTGATACCTGCTGCTCGCTTGAGCTACACCGTAGCCGACTTTCCTCGTCAGTTTGCAGTTAGGATCTGAGAGAATATAATGTGCAAATGACAGTGTTGAACAAAATTTAATTGTCCAAAAAATTCGATGGGTCTGCGGAATAACCAGCACCTCAGAAGTTGCTTGAAAAAGCAGCTATTTCGAATTTTTCTTGTAAAATCAGCGATCGCAAAAGACGACTCTCAAACCGCTCTGTAGTTGCATGGCAAGTCAATAGCGCTACAGAGCGGTTTCAGAAGCGCTCGCGAGATAGCTGCTTTTTCAAGTTATTTCGCCGACCCATCGAATTGACCATCAACGATTAGAAGTCAATTCTCAATCGTGATTGTTAATTAAAATTATTCAATTGTAATTGTCGTATTTTACGATTGCAATGAATGAATTGCTTCCGTGTGTACTAACGATGACAATTCATCAATTGTCAATTGTTTCCATAATTGAAATTGAAATTTGGTCGACTACATGTATTTGAGGCATACCTGCGTGTGAGTGATACTTGCACGCGGTCTACGACCAAGTGAAATTAACGATCAAAACGAATAATAAATGCTAAATAAAGGGAAACCGAAATTAAACCTCGAATTTGATGGTACTGAAAGATCGACGTTGAAAGTTTAGTTATAAATACATTAATTCGAACTAAAACTATCGTCATATGCAGCTGATTGATTCAATAGCAAATAAATTTAACTGCAACATGCAATTTACTTTGAGTCGCGATCGAATTCAATTGCGATTACCTTTTGAATCATTAATTGAATAATTGATTATAAAATTAATTGATCAATGTCCAACTTTGGCACACGAGAACGAGACCATGGTCCGAGAAATGGTGACATAGCTGTATTCAGAAAAATATATTGTTTCAAGCATTTGAATTTCGATCAGAAATCTATACCAAAACACAAGCGAATCACTATTGGCTAAAGATTCAGAAAAGAACGCTTTGCGAACATGTTGCAAAATCGAGTAAGTTATCACACCGATTTCTGTTATCGTTTTCGAACAAAATGTCCGATTCTAGTTATTTTTTTACTTTTGCTATAATGGCGAAAGTTACCATTTCTCAATCTGGGCCTGACGTGCCGAATCAGTTTTGCACATTCGTTCAAAATTCGGAGGAGATTCTTACCGAGGATATGAGAATTGTTATGCAATATTGTGACAGGTATTGGAATCGATCAATCACATGGCGAATATAAAATCTTGGATGAACGTTGTAGGTACAGCCGGGAATTAGCCCATGGTCGAGGTCTCAGAATTCAGTGAAGGTATAGTCAAATTGTGTCGTCCAGGAGAAATCGTCTATTCAATAAATGGCTCCAACTGCTTGGCCCGTTAGGCGTTCACGCATCTCTACGAACCTGTACAAGTGTACATACCTTTACACGCGACTCCAATCTCTGGTCATCTCTGCTACATGTGTGCATAGAGGTTAGTATATATCCGTATACCAGACGTTGGCGTGGTACGTTCCCCAACGGTACACCGTATGTACAGATGAACTTTTGTACATGCGTACCTCAATACTAGTGAAAATATTTCAAGATTCCAAAATTCTCACGATGTCTGCAGAGTCGGGGGATCCCGTTCGATATTATCCTGCAGGCCCCTAGGAATGATCCACATCAATCGACTGCCGCAGACCGCAAATCACTTCTAGATATGGCAACGAATTAAGAAGGCCGATTCGCTTTATTTTCAGACGTGAGAATGACGCAAGTAATAACGGCCTCTCATGGATTAGGTAACCTCGTAGGTAATATGATATACATATATTGAATTATCTTATTGCGCTGCGTGTATTGACCGGACCAATTCGCAGTGGAACAGCTTTGCGGTCTCGCGTTCGTTTTCGAATATCGATAGAAAAGTTCGGTTTTTCTATATCTTTCGGTTTGAAAACCTTTCAGTTCTCCGCTTCTAGACAGTATAACGAACAAATCACACTCAGCATTGCCTTCATTGACTTCATCTCTAACAAACGTTCAAGCAGGAAGCCGGATGAGGAGCTTGAGATTAAGACAACTTACTTATCGTATCTTAGAATTTGGTTCAACACCATCGCATCTCAGAATTTGCTCGAAAACCACCGTAGCTCGAAATTTGGTCTAACAACATCGTAGCTCGAGTTAAGGTTTTGTTCGCACAATTTTTTGAGACTGTGCGAGTAATGGTTACATGATATTTTAGAAAATATATGTATGTGCTGGTCACCTTATAGATCACGTTTGGAATTTGATATTTGTTTACGGAATCATGATTCAGTTCTGAGACACAATTATTGTAAATAGTACTATCTGAAAAGATCAATTATTTTTATGAATGATCGAATGCATGTGATTGTTAATAATTATAGACTTCATTGACAAATAAGTTTCGTTGCGAACAAATTCAATGAATTATTGTCAAGAACTGATGTTAAACAAAAATAATTAGGTAGATTTACCATTGTTTCGTTAAATATTATTCATTATTTTATGACGATTAATTTGAAATTCTGAATAATAGATCTTATTATTGTAAAATGCAATTAATAAGTCAGCCAGCCACCTATGTTTCCTCACAAATTGTGTACCCATCAGTATAGCGTAGCTTCTAAAAGTTGTGTTCACAAAATCCTAACTTGAGATACGATGTTGTAGAACCAAATTTTGAAATCCGATGGATTTCGAAAAAATTCTGAGTTACGATGATGTTGAACTAAATTCTGAGATACGCGGATATATATGTCATTCTGCTCAGCCGTCTTGAATTGATAAAAAAAAAAAATCGGCGTCACAAGTTGTTTGCTATCAATCGATCAGAATATGTCGTACGGGGTAACACCGACATTTCGCGACATATATATACGAATGCGTAATAATTATTGTTGATAATTGAATTTCGAGACAGATCTCACGTGATAAAATGCTGCAAGGCATAGGTATGGGTATGCAGGCTTGTACTCGTAATACACTGTCAGTCATTATAATGTATACTCGCCCATTTTGCAAGGCACGTATGGGGCTACTAGCCCGTCTGATAGAACGACGTCTAACCAAGACTTTCCTTCCGCAGAGACTACGAGCCGTTTATCTTGCGGTTGCTTATTTTGATCAATAATCAAACGCCTGACGTCCCTTGTACTTTTAAAAGTTCCCACTCGCTCGCCGCACAAATGTCTAACTTTCAACTCGTTGCTGATGTGCTTACGGATATGAATATCTTGATGCACACCACATTGGTGAATATAATAAAGGCATTCATAGATAAATGTACACACACGTAGGTATACATCCTTATAGTATCTGAACCGGAGCTACGTATACAATTTTTACTCCAAGTTTTATTTATTATTCCGCAATTCTTATACCAGTAACCCTAATTCCGTTGGATCGCAAGATCTATAAAAATGATGCAGAATTTGACTGAAGGAAGTATTTTCGGACTTTCGCCTATATTTTCACAATTTCCTATCGTGTTGAATCCTTGCGTGTGATCACAGCACAAGAATCAAGATACCATGGATATATACTCGGTGAAAAATAGCTGCTCTCACAATCAGAATTAAGGTTTCCACGTATAAGTCTGACGAGGCAAGGAGTCGCTGCAGGTCGACCATTTGGTAACGAATATAGCATCGCTATCGAAGGCATCTGTACCTACAGGTGTCTTTTTCTCGGTGGAAGGGAACAAGCATTGCCCAATAACCAGGTACAGCGAGTGTTAAGAATTCGAGTCCGATTCTCATCAGCCAATGATGCAATAGCAGAATTTTTATCGGTAAAAAAATCCGGTAAAAGAAGATAAATCGTCTTGAATTTTTTGCTTAAATAACAATTCGGAAGTTGATTCAATACAATGGGCTATTTGATCGGTGAACAACTTTTTGGACCGCATTTTGAGCTACCAATATTTTGGTATTCGAGTGTACAACTCGTCAGACACATACCAAAGTGTTACATAAGTTAATTTCATATGCAACCGATCGAGTGCGTGTGATATGAATACAAGTGGCCCGTGCGCGTAGCCAAAAAAATAGGTTCTAAGAAATAGGATGATTTGATTGCCGGTTCATCCCGATCATCAAGTCCCGGGGTATAGAGCATTCCGCTCAATTCGACGAAGCATACAATCGGGAGTATAGAATTTGGTACTAAGTAAAAGTGAAACGAATAAACCTGATTGAAGTCGAGAGGTCGGTAAAGGCGAACTAATCTTTCCTTGTATCGGCAAAACTGAATACTTTCGAGACCATTAATTATATATTAATTAGCACTTAATCAAGGATCTCAGATCAGCGATAGATTCTTCTTTCAATACTTCTTCAAGCTGATGATTTCTGAGCGTGGGACTACCTGGCTAGACTGAAAGCAGACCCGAAGGTGAAAATAGGTTCACGTGAACAAAAGGATTTCCATTGACGGTTTCTCATATACTTTTGAAAAGATCTCTCGCAAAAAACTACAGATCCTGACAGAGTAAGACTCGCTAGCGTCTCTTTCTTCAGAAATCTACTACAGCGGTTATAATCAAACGGGTAGAGAATGATCTCAAAAATGAAACAGCGGTTTTCAAGTACAAATTAACGACCATTGATCCAAAATATAACTAATTGCCAATTGATCTAGAGAACGAAACTATGATAATGGGATCAATTAACCAGAAGTAGCAAGCGTTCGAACCAGAAAAGATTACGAAATACTTTCTGATTCATTTTGGAGTGGAAATCGTGCCGCTCCGGAAGAAAAAGTGAAAATTCTATGAAGAAAATTTAGAGAGAAGATTTGGAGTTTATTTTCGGAGTATCCTGCGAGGCATTTGATATGCCGGAATGAATTTCAGCGGGTTATCTCATTTCACACATGAATCGCAGTATACCGAAGTATCCAGCCTAGATAGCTCGTATTTCCGTGCGGATCATAGTTTTTGGTATGAAAACTGAAATAGCGCGAGAAGTCGAAACGTGAAAATTGTTACGTATCGCGATGCCACAAGCACTCGCGCGCTGGCTTTCAGTAGAAATCGTCCTGGATCCACCTTTTACCAGTCCGAGTTTACCTTCTGCTGCAACTTATGCCCAGAGCGGTGCATTATATCGCAACACAACCTTATATAACCTGGCGACACACTTGCAAGCGACAGGAATTCTGTGTATGCGCCTTAATTGGCCGTATACGAGTGTAGGTACCTACGCTAATTCTTTACTTTTTATTTGATTTTTATTTTTTCTACTTTTTTTTCTTACTTATTTCAGCTAGTAGCACGTGTAGTGCTGCTATTCGTTCGCACTTACATATATACAAATGCATGTGTATAGATAAATCCGATAATCCGTTGACATGCGATATATGTATTGTTACAGATTATGATTTCGCCTCACTGAATTTCAACATCTTATTCTATTTTTGTTTATTTATTCATTAACTTGTTTTTTTTTTTTCTTTTTTGCTGTTGTATATTTCCGGTTTCTATCGCGAACATATATCTGTCTGTCCGATACAATAGCCTATAGCAGATACTTCGAGTATATCTTTGATCTGGCAATCGGTATCCGTGAGAATGAAAAAAAAAAAAAAAAAACTGTCAACCTTATAGACACTCGAGTCTAAAGTTCTACTGTTTTGAAAGCAAATATCACCTGCAGCTTACGTGCCATATATAAAAATGACAGATAATGTCAAATGACATACGATGTATACCCAAGGAGGTGGATTTTGTCGCACCGAAAATATGCAACCGCTTTTACAGGTCAAAATAAATCACCATATAGGTTGGCATTACCAGAGATAATAGCAAAGATCTGCTACCTTGTCGCCGATGGCGTCTCAACGTCGATCTACATAACCTCTGACTTGCTTAACCCTAGAACCCTGTCGTAGTTTTCAGCACCCGAAACACCTGAACATGGGTCGTTCGTGTCCGTCGCTCATTTCACTATGTTATCGTACAAGGAAAAATCTGAAAAAATTCATGGGACTTCTTTGGACTTTCAACTATACGATAAAATTGTTGCCATACCTGAAAATTCCTGTTTCAATGAAAATTTTTATAAAAATTTTGAGATCTGTAGGCCATTTACACTCGAATGTCTGAAAATTCATATCTTTCGTTGTTTTCAACATAAATGCAAAATTCGAACGCGAGTTTTTAGTGGCAATTACATAGTTTTCGAAAAAAAATATGAGAATTCTGAGCCGTAAAAATTAAATATTTATTTTGCAAATTGAAAAAGACTATATTTCAAGACCGGCATGTCTACTCCAATAAGTAGGGAACGATCGGAAAAAAATAAAAACGTCTACAGAATGGTGTTTAGCCTGTTCATTTATAGGTTTTTTCAAAAAAATATATGTTACGATAGTACAATTCGATAGTTATATATGCACTCGCGACACACGTTGGTACGGTGATCCGGATTTGCTGACCACTTATCCATCTTTGCCCCTCGTCAAGACTATTACATTATTCTTCTGATCAAAAATAATCCTCTTCTTCGATATTCACTAGTATGGATATAATGAAGCATATATGCTTATGCTCATACTTCTATGTGCTTTCACTATATACAGAACTGCAGTACAGTCAAAGTACATAGAAGTACGAGCATAAGCATATGCTTCATTTTATTCATATCACCTAATATCTTCCTCATCCGAGCCCTCACCACCAAAATATTCGACCTGTTGTCGAGGCCGGAGCTAATTTGTCACTTCGTCGCTTGTACGCACCGCAATTTTGCTTTTAAAAAATTACTACCTCTACAGATATGTTTTGTTTCGTCACTCGGATGTATTTTGATGAGAAATCCAATTTTTTAGAAATTGAGTTTTTACCTACCTAATCTTTGAACATGGGTCATTCGTGTCCGCTCCGAAGTTGACTACTCCACTACACATCGACAAAGTAAAAGAAACTGGCGGCGCTTGAGGCTCATATTTGTCCCACCCCAAACTTTTTTTAGGGCACAAGTGCAGGCCCGTACCCTCAAGGATCTAGAGATACTCACCCTCGAAAGATTTGGTTCGGACACAAACGACCCATGTTCAGGGTTTTAGGGTTAAACTGCCAAAGTAATTGAAGCTTTTACAACCCTTACACCTCTCTCTCGCCCTTCGCTGGGCTGAAAATTATGCGTCTCCTTGTTCTCCGGGGAGCGATTCTGTATACTGATAGCACATTTTCTGAATGATGGAACATTAGAAAGAAATTGTAACATAATTTAGACTGTTAAAAAAAATTGTTTTATTTATTTTTTCTATTGCAGATGATTCTAGACATTCCGAGTAATTCCTTAAAGACCATTGGATAGAATATTTTTGAAAATTCGTGAATTTTCTGTGAATTTCTTCAATCTTTTACACATTGTGAATTTTTTCAGAAGATTCCAGACGATTCTAGAATTTACTAGAAATTTCTCAGAGTTCCCTGTTAAGAATCTTCTAGAAAATTCGTGAATTTTATTCAATTTTTCAAGGATTGTAAATTTTTCTATCAAGTTGTTGACGATTCTAGAACTTTCCAGAAATTTTCCAGAGACATGTGTGTATATAATATTCTACAAAATTCGTGCATTTTCTGAAAATTTCTTCAATTTTCTTTCTAATTATCATCGACCAGTTATATATATAAAATACTGTTGAAATAGGTATATTGAACTTGTGTTATTTTTCCATACACATCCATTCCAATAACTACAAGGGAATTTCACTGTATGAATCTGAAGCCCAAAGATGTATCCACGCTCAAAACCCCTAATTTTTTATTGCCTATCTTGTTTCGAGCAAAACAATTACATTGAGTGACATTCGATGTGTCATAATATATGACATGATATTGGAATGACGTCCGAACTTTAGTTTCAACAGTTATATATAGGTAATTTGTAATGGATTACATAGCTGAATAGGAAGTGCCGATTAGTGATCGCGGGTACCTACACTTCCTGAATGAACAATCGGAAAGTGTGTAGGTATATGCGTCAAGACTCGATAATGAATCAAAGATCGTGAATATCAGACGAACCATTAGAGGAGCGAATTATATAGGTACAGTATATGAAATGCCAAAGAACTACACGGTGCGAGTATATTAGCTCGCAATCAACGAATGGACAGTGGCGATAAAGAACATCTGTATATCATGCACTGTTCATTGTTGTTCGTCGGCTCGATTAGTTACGAAAGCCACGTCACATGCAATAAATAATTAACAAATAAATATTCGACCTCTCGTGGGTTCGCTGGACATAACGAAGTAGGTATAGTAACATATACGTATGCAGTTACGCGTGTATGTACATACAGATGTGCATGACACTAGTGAAATGGAAATAGAACCGATATATACCGGTGAACCAGCTGAAGCCACACGTGAGATCGGTCCATGGTATAATAGTGAAAAGAATAATAATTGAGATCCCTGCAGAGAAGTTACACAATGTTTATTATACGATATCTTGCCTGAGTCCAGCTTAGGTACCCACTCGAGAGAGTTTCCTATATCCATCTACCAACATCGTCAAACCCCAGGAATGATATACATTAATTAATTTTAGTTATCTCTGAGCTTGTTCCCTTAATGAGTACCGCTTAAGACTATACGGCGGAAGTTTATATCTCATAATAGGGGCTAGATCAAGCCCATGTCCAAGTTGACAAATTCTCTTATATGTATTTATACACACATATCCTTACTTCCTATAATTAAGCAACTCTAAGATATAAACAGGCGGTTTTCTTCATCTTCATCAAAGTATCTCTCACCACATGTATACGGATAATGACCAGCGTGGAAATACTTTGTTTTTTCTTCCCGAACCAGAAGCAGGTTTGGTAGACGTATGTGTTTTACTCAGTATGTATGAGGATTTTTGTTAGTTTTTTGGTTGTTTTCTTTTCTTTTTTTTCCTCACAGTCGGGTTACACAGTCGGATTAATTCCTCGAGTACGTCTACAACGATAGAACCACAAGACGACGACGATGACGACGACGACGACGACTCAACGACGCCCAGGATATCGCTAACGCCATCGCCAAGGATGGCTGTATTGGTGCCTGCGGCCTCGGGCAGCCGCGCGTCGTACTGGTCAAACAGGTCATTGATCTGACACTGGCAGGTCTGGCCTGCAGACTCATTCATGGGGCAGCCATATTTTCTACACACTGAATTGAAACAGCTCTGGAATACGGGCTCTGCAGGTTATAAGGACTTAAAAATAGCCAGAGTATGAGAAGGAAGACAGGTTGGTTGGTCACCCGCACCCGTACTTTGTGCCCGTCAAGTAGAAACGAGAATTTTTCATTAACCGACGGCACGTATGCGGTCGAATCATTTCATATTTTTCACATTGATCCCGTTGTTCGTTCACATCGAATCGCGTAGAGCGAATTATCGAAGGACATCCCGTTCGGAAGATGTCAAATTTCCATCTTTCAATGAATGGGAATTTATCCGAAGGCTGTGAGCGCGATGAATGTCTCAATTTGAAATTTTTTCATTTCATACATTTCTATTGTAATTGTATGATTTCTCATTAGGCTGCTCCTTGATTAGGATGTTTTCGAAATTTCATGCCGACAAGGCGGTAAAAGTTTGCAAATTAATCCAAAAAAGGTATGCGAAACTTGGAGCCTGTGGGTGAATTCAAAGCACTGCCTCTGATTTCAATTTGAATGGGAATTCGAGAACACGGCGTTATTATTTTTAATACCGCGTTAATAGCGCATCGAAGAATATAAAATTTGGCATACGAATTCCTTACAGTCGTGGGTATTTTATACAAAATTCGGCGATATCTGCCAATTAAAGTTTCGAAGTCCAGCACGTCAAAGTTGTTTTTCGGAGTCGAAAGTCGCCATCCAACGGAATATACCTACTTGGATGATTAATAATTGGATTTATTTTACAAATTGTATCCGAGTGTAGAACGAAATTTCCCGATGCTCGGAAACGTACCGCGCGAAGGGATTTCTAGAAATATGAATAACATTTGTATATAATATACAATGGTTGAGCGATCAAAGCCGACATCAATAAAAATAGAATTGTGAGTTTTTACCAGTTGTATGGTCGAATTGATTTTCGAAAGCTCTTATAAGTGTACTGAATTGTTCAGAGTAATTTATTAATCCAAGTATTCCGTCAATATGGCAATTTTCAACTTCGAAAAACAACTTTGACGTGCTGGGAGCTCGAAACTTTTATCGCTAGAAATCGCCCGATGTTTAGGTAGTAGAATACCTTCGACTATGGGAAAGACTTATACGCAATGTCAGATTTTTCCGAGGAGTATTATTTCCAAGTTCCTCGTACTTTTTGGGGGGAAACTCCGAAAATACCCTAAATAAGGGTTACGCAGCTATTTCTCGTTGAATTTTATGGTAATATTGTTCAGCATAATAGAAACCTCACCCTAGGAGTCCGAATCGATTGTGAATATGCAGGATGCATATCCAGCGTTATACGTGAAAGGCCTAGAATTTCGCAAAGATACCTGATATGCGTCACGATGATGTTCACAGGAGACTCATATTGAAGGGTAGTTTTCAGGACTCTTACAATTAAAGGGAAATATCGACGTAGCTAATTAAGAACTGAATCTCTTGTTCTCGAAAAACAGCAAAAGGCACCGTTTGATCAATTTTTGTTGAAAAAGTTGTGCAATAAATCGATTTCCACCTATTCTTGTTCTTCTTCTTCTATCTTGATCACTCTTGAATATGAACGTCCGGTAAAAATCATTATGACTCAGGACATTTTCCGGAGTTCCTTATTTTTCACGAGTAACGTAATTGGATTGTAATTCCAGCATTTCTCTTCTAATTCTCAATTTCAGGGTTGGATTTTTTTTTTTCATTACAAACACCACTGACATGCAATAACGAAAAATTACCACAATTGTAATTACGGTACCAAAAATCCAAAGTGTTCAGTATTTCTGTCAGAGGCCCCCTTGGAGTAAAAACTGAAAGTATCTATATACTGTTCCGAGGGGACGAGCTGATCCCAAGGCGTAGAAAAAGCATCGTTTAAAGTTCTGTGGGGTCATTTGTGGTAAAAACGAACATAAGTATTGGTTAAGCGGCTGACGGTGAAAAAAGTCCAGTTATCCATATAATTGATGATCGCTATAATGGGGCCCCGACATTTTAGGAACGACTAGTGCACTGAACTATTTATGCTTTACGATAACAAGCGATAGACGTGTGTTTTATGGGGTACACATCTTCGTTTTTATTGATTGGTTAACGTTAGTTATGCCTCGGAAGCGAGCTAGAAAAACGTTAAATAAATAAGTAGTCTCGGACTTTATGACATCTTTCGTAATGCTTCTGACTCTTCTGCATTCCAATTTACACACATGATTTGTATTCGTATATATTCACCAAGCTGCAGATGTGGGAATGGTGTTCCTTCTGTTTAAGAATTCATAGTCACCCCGTCAGTCGTTTATGGATCAGGAATTGAAACCTGATCAATTGTAGATTCAGGGAAAGAATTGCTTTTTAATTATGAGTGAAATTTCAATTTTCATGAGAAGGTACGGTTAATTTTGGGAACTAACTTTTGACAAGAACGAATTTTTAACCGGACAGTTGTATGAAATCAATCCTCGGTTTACGTCGAATAGCAAATAATCATATCTGCAGTCTGGCCAGTCGCAGCATCGCTTTAGCCGTCTAGACGTGGGGGCGTCGTCTACATGCCCAGAAATGCATTAAACGACAACACCAGACGGCTATACAATTCAATTCAACGCGGGTGCAACGCGTTCGTTCAGATGAACGGTTTCACGTGTAATAACACAGAACAAAAATAGCCAGGCCAATGATTTTCTGCAATGAAACACATATGCGGTTAATGCGATTGGACGAAAAAAATCCCACCAACCATTGATTGCGAAAATTAAAAAAAAAAAAAAAAAAAAAAACCTCAAGGTACACTCCGAAAAAAGTATCGAATCAACCAAAATTTTGGTGAATTGACATAAAATTTGGTACACATACAGCCAAAAAAATGCCGAGTTGATTTAATAAAATATTCTCATCCATTGATTGTTGAACAGAATTCTGTTTAATCGTAAAAAAATCATCAAAATTATCTTTGATGGATTTGCCAAACTTCTTTTCTCTGTGTATTCTGAAAACTGACCACCTGCCAAAACTGTGAAGTCAAATCTCCAAGTCTCCGAAAGAAGTGAATATATATACTTTGATGATTTCTTGCCATATATGTAATTCAGGAAACTTTAATTTTTCCCAAGAAATAATGACATTTAGCAATCGATGAGTATACGTATTGGTTATGATTTGGCACCTGATTCAATCAGTTGGAGCCACAATTGATGATAAAGACACGGTCAAATATTTTGAAATGATTCAGGTGCATTCCTCGAATCTTTCCCCAAAAATCTGTGAGAATATATTCATGGAGGATCTAGTTTTGTCTAAAAAAAAATTAATTCAAACGTGTTCTGATACATGTCACTAAGGTGATTAGATCATTTGAATCTTTTTGGATAGACAGTTTCCAAATTGATTTGGAAAAAAACGAACGGGTTTGGGCTGACCATCGGCCAGCCTCTGAACTTCTCGTTTTCCAACTCATTAATGCGAGCTCGAATAATGGATATTCTAAATAATGAAAAAAAAAGACAATACTGCTTTGATGTATTTCAATATTGAGTCATTTTGAAGTTGGAGCGATGCTACCGATAAAGATCAACATCATCGTAAAATATTTAAATCCATCCAAAAATGGTCGTACGGGATTCTCTGCACCTAAATCTGGTAAAAACTCTATTTTTTTGTTTCAGGGTGATTATAATAACCTCCCGTTCCTCAAAAACGGAAAGTTAACAAAATCTTGGAGCGTTTTCTTCGGGCTTGACAGTCGCTGGTAGCTGCATGGAAAGCCACTCGTTTTGCGTTGCCATGCAAATATGAGTCACACATACCTACAGTACGTTTAGGTAAAAAAAAAAGGAATAAAAAAAACAACCTCAGAAAAAAAAACTTAAGACTGAACCGTAATCTCTACGTACTATACATCATACCGGAATCTTCTGAAGCAGAAAATATAATTTAGTTCGAATATAAGTTTGTTGCAAATCAGAATTACCGTGTATAATCCCAGTGTTCCACGAACTGTAGTTAATGCTTTATCGAACCGGTTTTGTAGAATAGATTCTTCTGCTTCGGTGTTCTGCGGATGTTACATACATAATACGCGAAAGATATTGTATGCTGGTATGAAATAAGAACACGGCCAATTGTATAAACGCCGAGGTATTTGTGGATTGGATCTGACAATGAGTTACCAATTAATTGTAAACTGATCGTACGTGAAGCTAATCTTTTTGGAGTCCCCTTGTCTCCCCACATACATCGTTCTCTGCTATCTGAATTAGCAAAAAAGTTCGGCTTGGTTTGATGATGAAACTCATCGACGTGACGTGTCAAATGATACAGTTTTTTCTATCTTTGTATCACCAAGTTGAACCGTCTGAGTTTTCACCGAAGAAAATGGTTCGCAAAACTTCTTCCTCGTATATTGATCTTTAAATTCCAGCTTCAAATCTCTCCAATAATTATATTATGTTGAGTTTATTCCAGATCTCCACCTTTCGAAGTCCACAGAATCATTTCCGACGATTTGTAGGGTAATCAATTTTATATTCGATGATTATATCTCGGAAACGAACGAATGGATTTCTACCATTTTCGTCTCGATCGATCCTGTTTTTCGTAACGTAGAGCTGATTCGATTTCAGAATTGATCGGCCCATTAGCTTCCGAAGTATTAAAAAAAAAAAAATCGCGTGACTAATGGAAAAAGGGCCTAAGCGACGTAAAGTGCGATTTAAATGGCAAAAGGGCGCATTTTTTTTTTTTTTACGTCTATCGATAGGAAAACTGTCGAAATGAAAAACGGTGCTGGTTTTTTTTCGGCCAAAAATTTAGAGGCAAAAGGGCGTAAGCGCCTCCGATACGCCCTTCTGCCACTAACAAAATTTCGAACTAATGCCAGAAGGGCCTATCCACCAAAAAAATATATTTTTGTTTTTCAACAAAATTTCGGCGGATGCGCCCTTCTGGCATTAACTTTATCAAAAAAATTATCCCAACTAATGCCAGAAGGGCCTATCCGCCAAAAATATTTAATTCTCGAAGAATATCGAATTTCAATTCACCAAAGGCGTTTACTTCGCAAAGAACATTCGATTTCTATATTTCTCGATAAATATAAATATCCTGAAACGGGCCTATCCGCCAAAAATACGTATTTCCCGAGCAACATTGAATATTTGAATATTTTTGGTGGATACGCCCTTCTGGCATTAACTCGATCGAAAAAACCGTCCCCGCTAATGCCAGAAGGGCCTATCCGTCAAAAATATTCAAATATTCAATGTTGCTCGGGAAATAAGTATTTCTGGCGGATATGCCCGTTCCAGGATATTTATTTATCGAGAAATATGGAAATTAAATGTTCTTTGCAAAATAATTAAACGTCTTTGGTGGATTGAAATTTGATATTCTCCGAGATTTGAATATTTTTGGCGGATAGGCCCTTCTGGCATTAGTCGGGATGATTTTTCGATAAACTTAATGCCAGAAGGGCGCATCCACCAAAATTTTATTGAAAAAAAAAAATTAATATTTTTCTCAGATAGGCCCTTCCGGAATTAGTTGAGATGATTTTTTCGATAAATTTAATGCCAGAAGGCCATATTCGCCAAAATTTCGTTCCGAAAAAAAAAAATATTTTCGGCGGATACGCCCTTTTGACATTAATTTATCCAATTTTTTTGAATCGCTAGGGGCGTATCTCCGGCGTTCACGCCCTTTTGCTTTTAGTTTTCGATGTCGACATTTCCTCACGTTTCAGAGGCTTCTTAGTTAAATGACGAGAAAAAAAATATGTATACGCCCTTTTGCCTTTAAGAATTACAAAACGGCGTAAAAGTGTCGCTAGGCCCTTTTTCCATTAGTCACGCGAAATGTTTGAAACCGAAATTTCATTTGATGATATCTCGAGAACGGATCAACGGATTTTGACGATCTTAGTCTCAATCGATGGGTATTGCTCCAACTTAGATTTAAATAAATTTTTTTGAATATTCGATTAAGTAGTTTGTGAGTTCAGAGGGGCAATGATAAACTTTTCACTCCGGTTTTTTGAGCTCAAAAATTCATCCGTTGGTTTTCGGTTCTTTGCAGTCAATTAACTCCGGTGATATCATTATATTACGGGTATGCTAACGAGTCTAGTCATTACTACAGTCTAACGATTGATCACCGCATCTTTCATGACAAACTAGTTTAAGTTCGATTTTTCCTTTGTCGTTTTTCTCGTCAAATCCTTGTGTAGAATCTCGTACATCGAAAGCACGGTATTATTCAAAGTTGCATTTTGTACACCGAACTAAAAGATCAAATTACGTTTCTCAGTTCTTGTTGCTCAAAACGCAATCGAATTATCAATTTTTCGACTGCAGTTAGTTAGTGTCGCGGTATAATTTCTAAATCGCGTAGTAATTTACTTGGAGATTCATTCACATAGAACTCCGTTGATACGATAGTTCACAGGTATAATCACTCACAGTCAGCGAGATAAACTTAAAAATAACTTCACCCTGGGTGTGTTCAATAAACTATATCCTCTTGTTCTCGGAAAGGGTTCACTTCCGGGTAAATATGACTACCGGTGATAGTAGCGGTAGTAATAGTACTGATAGTATTAGACGAACTGGAAGGGTAACATCCGTTACAGAACTATAGCCTGCACACATAGGGATTTCTTGGAAAAGATTCACCCAGTTAAGTGGGTGTAAGCAAACAAGAAGATTAAATTTAACTCCAGAAGCGAACTAGATCTGAAGAATAGTGTCACAACGAAGGGTCTTTGTATTTCTTTGTCAAAACCGGCAATTAGATCTTCCATGGATCTCTTCCAGCGGAAATTCTGATGAAAGATCAACGGCAGTGAATTATCTTTATACAAATGTATCCCAGTAAATTGACAAATATGACTACTATTCATCAGTGAAACGTGCATGCATTTGAAAAATATTTTACAAACAATCGTTACTAATTTTGATATTAATATTTGCTCTGCGGAAATATTGAATCTTCGTGACCGAAACGGAAAGGAATATATTCACTTCATATCTGAAGTACTCACTTCCGGAGACATTCATTTCTAAACCTACAAAGGTGCGCTAGTTGCTTTGAGAAAATTGGAAATTTTATATCATTAGACATTTTTTTACAAACACTTTTGTATGATGTTCTCACCGTTGACCCTTCAGGCATTTCCGTAAAAGCGAATATATGTATTTCCGTTTCTTGTACGTGATTCCACAAGCCATGAAGTATATTTGTTCATAGGGTAACGTAAAATGACTAAATTTCTTCAACCTCTGAATCTTTTGACAAAATTCGATAAATCCTGAACAGAAAACACGTTATCGTATGTCTTTCGGGAAACGACCACGCGTTTTCAGAATCTTCCCGGTATTAAGAAATTCGGGAAAAATGTAGAGCCGCTTCCCGGAACGTCTAGCACATTTTCCAAAAGTTGGCAAAGTCAAGAGTTTGAGACGTTCTTCAATAACATTTGAAATCGAGGCAAAAAC
Source organism: Ametastegia equiseti (assembly GCA_963989295.1). Lineage (NCBI taxonomy): Eukaryota > Metazoa > Arthropoda > Insecta > Hymenoptera > Tenthredinidae > Ametastegia > Ametastegia equiseti. Next base: position 8,476,531 of record OZ022390.1, on the reverse strand, counting down.
GAATGAATTTCTACGATTCTCGCGAACGAAATTGGGAATTCTATCCGAATCGATCGTTGCTTGAAATATCCGCAAACAGTGGGTTAATTTCTTCAAAAATCAATGAAATCGAAAGCATTACGGTTCCCTTCACAGCTGTGAAAATAATAGGAAGACGAAATTGAGGAGACTCGGTGCAATGTAATGAAGAACAGACGAAGTTGGCTGCTCAGTTGTTGTTTGAAGAAAGACTATACATGAAAACTAGAAGAAGTCTGAGTATCTCTATCTACTAAGCGACGGTTTATGCAACTGGACACTCCGTATGAGATCTGCATGCATCGTATGAAGTCAGAATAAGTAGCCAGCATAATGCACTTCGTGCTATTATTTGCTGAACGGAACGTTAAGAGCCGCCACAAGATCTGCAAGTTATGGCATAACGTTACATAAACTATTCTTCGAGCGTTAAGAATTGATGAAACTGTTAAGAATTAAAATCCATGCAGCATGTTGCGGTCTTTTATCATCTCTGACTAACTCAGCTGGGTGATTCAGCCATCTGGTCAGAGAAATTCTTGGACTAAAATCCCACTTATTCAGTACGCTGGCTGAGTTGCGGCAATCGTTGAATGTCCAAAAATGGATTTGAGCCTAGAACCTCGAAAGTTGAATACCGGAATGTGTTCGAGTCATCATAAACCACAATCATTGACCCGGCCAATTATAATCAATGGCTATATTGAGCATATCTGTTCATATATTCATCCATGTACGAATATCTTCCAGATTCTCAAAACAGTGTGCATACACCTTCGAATAGGTTCTGATTTGAAAGGAGACATATCGGTTTCTTCCTACCGAGAGTTCAACCACTAATAAGTTTTTATAATCATCCAATTTCAAGATTCCAAGGTTGCGAAAGATTCCACAATATGGTTTCAGGGATTCTGAAAGATTTCAAAATATTTTTAATGATTCGAAAAGGTCTCAAAGAGTTCAAGTGATTTCAGAGATTTTCAAACCCTTTGAATTATTTCAAGAGATTTTCATAGATCTCGAAGATTTCCAATGAGTTCAAATGATCTCACAGAATTTCAAAAAATTTCAGAAAATTGGAAAGGTTTGTAGTGATTTCGCATGGTTCCCAAGGATTTCGAAAATTTCACAAAGAGGTATAGATACACCAGATTTCGAGATGATTGAACCTGCGCGGCGGTTTATACTGTACAGTTATCTCTGGTAATTAAAGGCCATGAATACCAAGATGGGTTAATGGATGATTCTGCTTCTTCGTTATAAAGAAGTGATTCGGAATTTTGTTATCCTGAATTTATCCGAACCTCTCCCAAAAATGGTGTTATTTGTTAAATTTTATCAGAGTTCTAAATTCCCGAGACGAACGAAATTCATTACTGAGGTTTTTTTACTCCAATAAGCCTGTCAATTCGAACTCTAATTCTACTGAAATGACATCTTCATATATGTCAAGATCGAATACAACCGCAGTAGCTTCTGCAGCTTCGAAATATACACGTCTACCGATCGACGTAACCCTGTCAACGAACGATTTCGAGTTGGGTTGAAAGTTTGAACGTATCCCATAAGTAAAGGCGGAGTAACGCAGCGGTATTTGAAGTCAAATATTTATACTGCACTGCACAAACAGTGGCGAGGCAAGCACATCGTGCGTGGGTTGTATATGTGCACCGTTCTTGTTCAATAATGCTGAAGCTGCAGACAGCTTACGTTTTGGTAATCCAACCGGCTGCAGAAGGGCCCCGACATCCAGTAGACATGGATGCGTGTTACCAAGGTAGGCAGATAGTCGGATATACTTATTGCTCGACCAACCTCGAGGTAAGCGACACGCTTAATTCGGACTTGTCGGCGAGGATTTGAGCATTAAGTGCTTCGGTGCGACAAGTGCTTGAATACTTGAGATCTCACTTACGAACTTACAAAGCTGAGTTTTTCTCCAAAAACGAAAGTGAGATTATATTCCTCGATTAGCTTTTACGGAGTATCTATTTCATTTACCGTTTGCTACGTGACTGTAAGCGTCTAATTGCCGGAGGTGGATTTTAATTTATTTTCAATTTCCGTTCGGATGAGAAATTAGATCAAAAATCCACCTCAAGCGTGTATAGGCACCATAAAATTAAAAGGCGTTCGTCTTCAATCAGCAATGAAATATTAACGATATAATTGGATTCTTCTAACTGTTCTTAAATACAGATTGAATGCCCGCCTACTGAATAGAAGGCCCACTTTCTCGCCAAGGGTTGGCAGAATATTGAAAATTCAAATCACAGCAAACGCGAGTAAAATTCAAAACCAAAACCGGTGAAAATAGCCCAAGAACTTTTCCGGAGAGCGTAAAAAGATGTATTGATAAGGAAAAACTCTTTGACACAGGCTCATAGAGCTGATCCAACAACGGAGCAAGTAATAATTCAAATAGTATCTGACTAATCGGTTTAGTGGGTATACACACCTATTGAAATTGATTTTTTCAAATTACTGGTACCTACGCCTCACAGAAAGAATTTATTGACTCAGTTTTTTGACGGCAGGTTACTAGTATTTCAAAGTGTTATTCAGAATTATTTTGAGTTATGAAGCCTTCGCCTTACCGAGTCGAAGACTATCAAAGAAAAAGTGGCTGTCGTTATGGATAAAAGTCCCATCGTACATCGAAACCTTTTGAAGTTTCGAAGGAATTTTCTACAATGATGTAATTTTGGGCCAAACCAATAATATCTAGAAGTAAGATGTAACTTTTGTCGATGGGAGCACATAACACACTATTTTCTGGAAATAAACCAAGAAAGATCTTAAAACCCACATATTATTTGAAATTAAAAGATTGAATTCATCAAATATCATTAGTTTGGCCCAAAATTGCGTCATTGTAGAGAATTCCTCCATATTTCAAAACATTTCGATGTACGATGCGACCTGTACCCTACTACGATAACCACTTTTTCCTTGATAGCCTTCGACTGTGTAAGACAAAGGCCTCAAAACCGAAAATAATTCTGAATTACACTTTGAAAATGAATTATTTCTGCAAGGCGTACCGGAAATTTAAAAAAATCAATTTTGAAGGTGTACTCGTGTATACATATACCCCGTTAATTTATTCTCTGATCGTTAAAAATACTTCGAATTGTATAGATTAACGAATGAGTTTGAAAAAATCCTAATCAACCATGTTTAGGTTTAGATTTAGGTATAACGTGGATGTTCAGACCGTATAGCATGGGTGCTGGTATTTTTTCATCCCGTCGCATATATATATACGTGTAACGTGGATCTCGTTTACGGCTGACTATACTATGGGGTTTCTGGTGATGCTTTATGGGCTGTATAGGTATAGGTTGCACCTGCAAAAGTTCTCTCATGCATAAACAAGTAGAGAATGTTTCTTGACTTATACGTCCATATGCGAGGTGCATATGAGCGTTTGTTTTCCGTTTAAGCTCATTACTAGCAACTCCGAGAGCGAGAGAGCAAGAGCTGAATTTATGATCTAACGTTATATCTCGGGCGAAGCTAATCTCAAGTGAAAAAGCCACAGGTTTCCGTGTTTCTTTCACGCAAGGTATAATACAGCCTTGCGTGACACCAGCTGCAAATTGTTTAACTTTTTTCTAAACACCAAAGCACATAGAACTTGGATAAGCCGCAGGCAGAAAACTTAAGACATTGCGCATGCGTATTACTTTCCAGGTCCCGCTAATACTATATAGTTGTATCTATGGCTTCTGCCCATGACTTATGGAGTTTTATCTGACCACCTCGAAAACGCGATTCGCAGTTTCTGCCAAACGATACAACCGATCGGAATGAAACTTTGGAGCTTGATACTTTAGTTGAGCAAAAAGCGGCTAAGTATTTCACATTTTGGAAATTTAGAAAAAATGTACCGTTATTTATTACCCAATCTTTGTACCTAACCTGTGCATTTTCATCTCCACATTCTGGTATAGATACCTATCGATACATTTGGACTGTTTTTAATGCTAATGCTTCCGGCCGGCGTCAGAATATCCAACATAACCCTTTATGCCCAAGTCATTGCACTTTACCTCGTCAAGCTCTCGCGTATAAGCCGCGAGGCACGCACCAGGTGTCGCGTGACAGAAGTACGCCATGTCGTAAGTATTTTTGCTTTTCAGTCGTTTTACGAGCCCAATAACCTCCATACGAAGATCTGGCCTCCCACGTACCAGTACACGGTAGCCGTTCATTCACAATTGTTACAAGTTAGATCAACTTCCTGTTCAAATATCACACACTGTAAAACGAAGTGAATGGCAATCTCAACTTCAGTCTTTCGAAGACTCGTGTATTCGCAATGTTCAACCTAATTTCAAATGTATAATTATTCGAAAGTCAAGTCGAGTCTATAAAATGTAATATTAAGATAACGTGTCACAGAATAATAGATACAACGTTTTTTCGATTTTTGTTCCATGATTTTGAGCATTAATGCCTCGATCGAATCAACAGAGGGAGTTAAGGGCCAATTGAAAGAAACAAAACAAAAAAAGAAGTATGAACGCATATCTTTCATCCCTATAAGATTTTAACGCTCAGTTATATCGCAATTAAAAGTTTTTGGCGAAGGTCACGGGACCTTTGGACGGTGGAAACTCCAGACGAATATTACACTTCACTATAGTATGAAAGGATTCATTAATCTTAATATTCAGTCGGGAAAAAGGGCTAATGAGCATATTATTATGTCGCGAATTTTTAGAAATCAATGGAATTATCTAGCTCGGTTTTTGTCCAATAAAAACCTGCGAGATCTGAGAAAAAACATTTGCTACTGTTAGATATAGGGACAGTCACATTGCCACCCACAGCCGTATACTTGTACCGTTTTTGCACCAAACTTTATGAGTTCTTTCGTAAAACACTATTCGGAGATGTTCATGAATGGTAGAATCGAACAAGAATCAATTTTATTGCAAGAGTCGTCTTTTCACAGGTTTCCCATACTGAAAAAACCCTCATAACGTAAAAATTGATAAAAGCTTCTTACCAAAGCATTTTCGTTATACAGCATGAAGATTACTTTGACCATTCATCAAACTTTGGTCACTGACAAGTTATCATTAAATCACACAATTTATTAATAATTATTATTGATACGATTGATAACAGACGATGTTAAAAATCAAACTTCCTATACATACGATGATCATTCGAAAAATATGCTCCCCATGATGACAAGGATAAGAAATATGTTTCCTCGAAATTAAACCAGTAACTATTCACGATAAAATTTCTTATATTAACCCGCGTGCAATTAAGATCTCACCCCGTCCCACGATACGAAAAACCGTGAACCACGGTATCATTACAAAGAGCAGAAATGCAATGACGGAAGCAAATGAACGGATTCGTGCAAAGGATTTTTAAGTGAAATGATTTTTATAACCCGAATATCGTAGATATAGAGATACGGGAAGAATATACACGTTCGGTCTATAAATCATAGCAGCGTATTGTCACCCCCCCATTCCCTTCCACAAGTATATACGAGTAAATATGGATTGTGAAAGAATGGGATTTCTTCGTTGCGATTTCTTCTGCTTCGCGTACTTCTCCAAGGTATACTATATTATACCTACGTATATAGGAATCTTGGGCAAGAACGTGCGGCCGCCCTGCAAGTAGGCGACTTTCAAGTCCGTCGATTAAAATCTGGTACGAATTTACAGCCTCGATACGAAATCTCTGAATTGATGCACAGCCAGTGCTGCAGTGCTGCTACTGCTGCACCAGCTACTATACGGCTTGGCGTGGCCAAGGTATGGTATAGCATGGTAGGTATGGCGAATACCGCACAGCATAGGAGACCAATATTCGAATAGCAGCTGATCTCTCTCATTAGGAGACTCGAACTAGCTGCACTGCGCCACCAATAGCATCAGCAACAAGGAGCACTCGAATACGTACGGTGACGTAGTTCAAACGATTTATTGGCAAGAACTAGTCCCATTTTTTGTGGATTGCTTATTGGTAGAAACAGTACAATCCCGTTATCAGGTACAGATCGGGGCTGCAAAGGAAGCAATACTGAGAAAAATTGCGGGCAAGACTTCCCCCGTTGTCGTGCGGTGGCCTTTGATTTTGTTTTTTATCTACAAGCAGAAGGAAAAAAGAAACGGAAAAAATTGCTTCATAATGAAATTCCGCTGTGTTTCAATTGATTGTTACATAAGACAAAGCACCCTGTTGATAAATAGGCCGATGCAAGAAACACTACAATCAACGATCTATGTGATCGATTGAAACCGTCAACATTAAGCCGTAGCGATTCCGGCACGGGTATAGTCTTTCTTTCAGTGCTCTAGCGATGGGCTTTTTTCTAAATTATCGATAGCAGAGTCGCTGTCGTTTTTTTAAATTTAGGTATACGTAAGAATGGACTGTGGGTAGCCATTTCAATTGCCGCCTCGTCACTTTCAATAAATATAAAAGTCAACGGTTTTTTATTCACTTTACTACTACTTACATTCTGTGGTGCAGCCATGTCCCATCATCGCATAGTGTAGAGGATACTGGAATTGATCTTTCAGTCTTCCAGCTTTGCTTCACACTCAGTACACTGTAATTCATTCGGGTGTGGGTCAAAATTTCGGAAGTTTAAAATTTAGAGTGGCCAAAAGTGCGAACGTCGTTAATATCGATCGTTCAAAACAGAATAAGGCAAGTTTTTTCAAAGGGGAATACTAATTGTAAGCCTGATACCAAATAGGAATACCCCGATATGGAAACCTTTCCGAAATTCCATTATTACCAACGGTTGTCACCTCAAAAACGCGGATTGTAATTTCTTGATGACCATCTAACCGATCCGAACAAACCCTCGACAAATGAATTGAGTTTTCTAGCAGGAAGTGGCCAAGTACGTCATTTCATCGAAAAAAGCGATGGGATTCCAGTAAAACTCGTGTCTTTTTATGTTAGCTAGGTTAAGTTGGCGGTGATCGCTTACTATCTCGCCTTCTTGCCACTACGAAACGGACAACCCGCAGAACCCGATATTCGGGACTAACAAAATAATCCAAAGAATCGATAAAATAATTCCGAACTAGTATTGTCGGTCAACTGATAGGGATAGCCCAATGTTTACGCGGAAACTCGACTCAAGACACTTACACACACACACACACAACAACAACACACTATTTCCAAAATCTACTCACGACACGTCTCTTACGAGTCCCAATCAATACTGAAAATCTTTCCAGCTGTATCGACCCTTGATCTTAGTTTCAGATGGCGCTTGCGCTGTGTCTATCAAATTTTGATTCACTTTTTTTTACTATGAGTTCCCGATATATGAAGAGTTGTAAGTGAGGCTTACGTACTACCGGGTCACATACACACTATATTCATAACTTTTCTAGTGCGGCTGAATCCTAAATACCATGTCTTTCATCTCCCTTTATCACGCACGGATCATCATCTTAAATCACAATTAATATTCGGGGTAATAATAACACAGACTAAATGTTTCGATTATTTTATTTTACTTTTCTCTATTCCGAACAGTCAAAATCTCGAAAGGGAGAAAAATAGAAGGACTAAAATAACGGAAGCCTCGGACAATCTGGCCGATCATGGAACTGGAACAATCATATACCGATTGTTTGAGCTGCTGAGTATTTTGAGCACTATCCGACACCCTGGTCATCATTCGAGATGTTGACCCTTTGAAACAGTTCCAAATTGTATTCTATCGGCAACAAATTTCGAAATCAAACTCTGGTGCTATTTTAGTATTCGTATTTTCTAAATTCGGAATATTGGCCATTCTACATGTTGATTTTTCGAAACTTCTACCCCGACCCGAAGATTGTCGGTATAAATTACTTCAAAATGCAATTTGGTGTAACTTTGACATTATTCGAGGTTAGCCTGACACAGCGTGAGATTTTTGTACCTAAAGCAGTGCTGAATTTTCGAATTAATTACTTTGACAGATTTGTAAATTCATGATTTCGCTGGATGAACGCGAAATGAACGTTCATTTCCCTAATTCATGATATTAGGCATACTCGTGAGTATCTCGTTGCTACCCGTGAGTTCGGAATTAAGTGTAACACGTACCGGAGTATAAGAGAGTAGTGGCTCTTCAGCTGCCACGAATTTTGCGATGTAGGTACAAAGACCCAATTCTCGTTGCAAATAAAGAATAATAAGGTGCGTGCAGATTAACGGTGTACGAAGCCTTGAGGGTCGGCCATATATTGAACACAATTCGCATTCTGGGGCAAAAGCGTGGCCGAGATCGCGTGAGTCGATCATCGTCCAAGGTCGTCAAAATTCTTGGTCACAGGAAACGCCCAATAATAAAAGAATCTTCTTGAAACATTATTGCTTCGCGACACAATTTCCCCATAACTATAACATGAGTCGGAGATCGAGTAGAGGATTTTTCACGAAGAACAGATCTTCTTCGTGGAGGAGCCATTTTCAATTTGATTATCCAATTTTTTCAATCAACGATTTTCAACGAACATAAAAACGATTCCAAATCAATAACCTAACATTGGACTCAATTATGAACGGATAATTATTCAACCCTTCGTTGCCACATCTCTGTAGAATAAATTAGGGTCACACTTGGTAAAATTTACCCAGCTAAGTTTCAAATGGTTGGTGTGTGATAACTATCATTCCAATCGGGATCGAAAAAATACTGAAAATATTTTGAACATTCTAAAACATGTGTGAAAAGTTGTTGCGTCAAAATTCAAATCACAAAATGTTGAAGAAAAAAAAAATCGTAAGTGTGTCAAGAAATACACCTTTTCATTCAAAAAATCATAACTTTGCGAATTTTCAATCTTTTTGGGTCCAATTTCAACTGAATACTCAACAGGTACGGTACTTCTACAGGTATTTATTTCGACACGGCAAGAGGATCGATTTTGAGTAGGAAGGAATGCCGATTTATCTGGAAGATCTACGTGCAAACAATTCTCGTCTTCGCTTGAAAAAAAATCGTAACTAATACATTTGTTAAACATTTTTCATCCAAAATGAGGTCTGGGTAAAATTTACCCATGATGGCCACGAAGGGTTAAAAAAATGCTAGGAAAGCGCAGACATTTCCATGTTTCCTCAAAGTTTTCAAAAAAAGATGATGTCAATGTTCGTTCTTGTATATCCATGTACATACATACATTCCATAACATAAACGTTCGCGAATTCGAAAATTTTTCAAGGTAAAAGCTGCGTAACGTGATCTCCGCATTTGTTGTTTAGTCTGGAGACCTATAGCCATAAATTATCCACACCCTTGCAATCGATCCTTTGTGCCTGACTGCAAACTCAGTTTGCCACCCCGAGGGAGAGTGAAAAACATAACTTAATCACCGCGAGGTAAGTACAGCGGCACACATGTACATACATGTCAATGCAATGTTCCTTGGCCTACGTTTGGACTTGCATATCTAGATCATTGCAGATGCTTACCTACATATGAGGCATTCCAGCTCATCTCAACCAGCGAATGGCACTCACCTCTCCGATATTTTTTTTTTTTTACACTTCGCAGTGCTACCGAAAAGAAGACAATTCTGTAAATTGGAGTTCTTGATCTCAAATTTTCAAAGAGAGACGAGAGCTGCAAAATTTTACTCCAAAATTTTTCTCCAATTTATTCCGCGCAAACTATTGATCTAGGAAGAAAAAGTTCTGTACAAAGAACCTGCGTTATGCTGTCAATTTTGAAGAGAAATTTAGTCGAAAATTTTTCATTCATTGTTTGACCTACTATTTTGCCCGATTTGAATCAAAAATTGCAATTGTCAAAATTTTACTTTCAAATAGAAGAATTTTGAGACCTTAACCAAGTTGTCTGTACATTAACTTCCGGAGTTATGAATTTTTGAAATTTTTTTTACTACTTTTTTCTATATTTTTTTTCTAATTTGATTTTCTCAGGCCATACATTACACCTATTTTATAAAAGATACAACGAGAAAATTCACAAAAATAGTACAACCACCAGCGCACCAGCGTGAAGTTCAAGCACTGTAATGTTTTTCCGAATTTTATATTTCAGCGAGAAAAAATTAAGGAAATCATTTTCGGAAGTAGGCAGTAGAAAGAAGTGAAAATTGTATACGAATTGTAGACGCTATTTATTTTTTATTCAAGTTTCATTTATGGTTTTTAAACATTTTCGGGTTAGGTAAATTTTCAAAAGTAAACTTTTTTGAAAAACACAATATTCATACAATTCGTATACACATTTTCAAAAATATCGTTTTCGGAATTAGCTTTTTGATTTTTTTTTTTTTTAATTTGACTGATCGTTGAAAAAATCTGAATAAAAATTCAAAGGCCCCTTTGGGTCGATAGCAACATCACACTGAAAAAATTTCAAAATCTGAGGGGGTGAGGTACCTTATACATAGGATGCAAGTTTGACGTGGCATGCCCCATTGTATGTATACAATTCGTATACAATTTTCACTTCTTTCTACTACCTACTTCCGAAAATTATTTCTGTAATTTTTTCTCGCTAAAATATAAAATTCGAAAACACATTACAGTTCTTGAATTATTCTTCACGTTGGTACGCTGGTAGTTGTACTATTTTTGTGAATTTTCTCGTTGTATCTTTGATAAATAGGTGTAATGTGTGGTACGAGAAAATCAAATTGGGCGAAAAAAAAAATTAGACAAAATTAGAAAAAATTAGAAAAAAAAATTTCGAAAATTCATAACTCTGGAAGTTGATGTCGAGACAACTTCGTTGGGGTCTCAAAATTCTTCTATTTGAAAGTAGAATTTTGACCAAAAAAATCAAGGAAATCGAAAACGGCAATCTTTGAGAAAGTTGCAATTTTTGATTTAAATCGGGCAGAATAGTAGGTCAAACAATGAATGAAAAATTTTCGACTAAATTTCTCTTCAAAATTGACAGCATAACGCAGGTTCTTTGTATAGAACTTTTTATTCCTAGATCAATAGTTTGCGAGGAATAAATTCGAGAAAAATTTTGGAGCAAAATTTTGCACCTCTCGTCTCGCTTTGAAAATTTGAGATCAAGAACTCCAATTTACAGAATTGTCGTATTTTCGGTAGTACTGCGAAATGTAAAAGAACAAAAAAATATCGGAGAGGTAAGTGCCGTCCGCTGGTTGAGACGAGCTGGAATGCCCCATATATGTATGTGTGTGTGTGGCAGGTTTAAGGCGCTCATGAGCAAACGCCTCAACCGCAAAGATTGTTCTTCATTATTTTTCGTTGTTGGTTATATTGTTCGCCAAGTTGCTTTATCGTCATTTTTATTAGTAGCCATTGTTGTGGCAGATCGCCGATTATTACAGGGTTGTTGAACCAATCGGAGCGTGCGGTAGAGTCGCGGCGCCCGCCGTCGCGACGCCGAGATCGAGAGAGAGCCGCTGTACCGACGATGGATTCTTGAATGTTATCATGACGCACGTCATTCTGGGTCGAACACGGCTGCTTGACGGTGGTGTAATTAAACGGCATACCTTACCTACGAGTCGCCCACGCCTCTCTCACGGTCGACGGAACGCACCGCGACGTCCAGAACTAGTCGACGTCGATCCGACCGGACCAACTGGTCCAAAATATCCCGTTCTGCTGCTGCAGCTTCGAGTTGAATAAATTTTGAAAAACAAGTCCAGTATTTGGCCACATGTACAATGGCTACAAGACATTTAGCTAGACACACGGTGAAATTTTACATAATAGACCAACAGGTTCAGAAAACAATTATTTCCGGTTTTTTCCGGCCCCTAATAAATATACATTACCAGTCAATTCAATCCCTTCGTTTTGATGGCTTCTTTCAATAATTGGTCAACTGGGTTGTCCTGGATTTTTCATCACCTTTAACTTTGTTTTTCCGTTCGATTTTGACGGTATATTATTTCTTGACCAATCTAGTTAGTCAATCTTGATGTGACGTACTAATTTTTCATCGGCAATTCACGAGCTAAAATCCTGTAAAGTTTGAAGATCTTCCCATCTAGCCGCTTGTTAACGTAGACCATATAGATTCAGAATCGTGTATTTAAAGGTTAACAATTTTTTGGATAGGCGAAAATCGTTTTGATGTTCGCAAAACAACAGTTTTCTATTCCCTACATGATGGGATGTAAAAAGAAATAATAGTATGAATAATAGAAATAAAAGAAATAATAGTCGACCGCAGTTAGTCGAACTTTCCGAACTGATCCATCTCCGTCGATTATATCTCAAAGAATTTTGACTCGCAGAGGTGCAGTATCCTTGACAAAGAACGTGTTTCTCAAGCCGAAGCAGCTCGGTTCAGAAAAAAAAAAAAAAAAAAAAACTATACCCCATACAAGAGAACGGAATACACCCATTGATGCCGAGGACAGTTAAGGTTATTGAAAGTCCAAAGAGTCGATATTCATCAATAACGTAGGCGACATTATCAGTGTGTTTCCAAAGTGGCGCGAAGATGATGTTTGATTCTCAGTTCTGATCTTTGTTTTCATATTTCAAACGTAAGACTAATTATGTTCTCTGGAAAGAATTTCATTAGAAATTTTTCTTCACGTGTCACGAAATATTTGATGCTTTTTTTCATAGTAACAATGCATAGTGAATGTTTGCCTTTGTCACGGATCTACATATATATTGAAAACGAAAGAAACTCTTAAAGGTCGTAGAGAAATTCTATTATCGGTTAACAAATCTCTCAGCTGGGTTAAAAAAGATTGTCTAAAAAAGACCCTGCTTCCGGTGGACAAAGGAATTTCTTCACCTTCTCAAACGTTCCACAGCACTAGGGCGATAATTGTCTTTCTAATAATTAGAAAAGAATGCCATTGTCACGCAATCTACTATAGGGATAAGGAAGGAAAGTAATATGCAAACGCTACTGTTGCACTCGGAGCCATGAAACGAACTGAAACTTTATTGTCTTCACAATATACTGAATAGGTCGAACGCGTAAAACGATATGTACGCCACACTGGTTGACCCAAGTCTTTCATTCCATGTCTTTTCAAATTTTTGGTTTTTTTCGTTTTTATTTTGCTTCATAAATTTCTTATCTAAGTTGAATGGCGGATGTTTAATTGACGATGAAAAATCAGTTCGGTGATAGAGAGAGAGTGTGCTGCAGTTAGTCAGCCCTTGAAGATCCGCGCGGGGACGCGAACAGCAAGCCTGAATGCGTACTTACATCGCAAAAAAACGGGGTATTCACCGTTAAAGAAAAACAACCGCAAGAAGAAGCCCAGTTTGACGTAAGTAACCCAATATATATGGGTCTGTAGTTCATTCACTTGAAATGCAAATGTACTCGACGACGTATAGGTACTATAAGGCAAGACGACTACCGCGTTAAATGTATTCCATGCTGTATATGCTACCAAAGTATACGATCTGCAAACTATATACTTTGATGATACCCGTGTCGGTTCATGTCCATGTGTCGTTAGAACTCACTCACAGCATGTGTGATACATGAATCCTTTTGTTTATCCTTTACAAAGCTGACAAGTAACGGTCTTGGCCTGCAGTGTGAAGAAAGTATAAGGGTATGGTACCAGGTATGAGCGTACCTAACCGTAGGACGGGCTGAGTATCAAAGAGAATCTTGAAAACTCCATAATAAACAACGTAGCCAGGGAGGTATAAGATACCACCGGTACATGCGATGATAAATCATCATCACGAAGATGTGAAAATAATCGAGTTAGCCCGTTTCGTTGGATTGCAATTTACTGAGCCAGTGCGATAAACTCAGCTCGGAGGTGCGATCGGGCGTTCGCACAATCAAAAGCTATTCTTGGATCCTCGGATCCTCAGAGATCCCCTACGCAGTCTAGATCCTTCGAGATTCTCACTCGGGACCAACTGCAGCGTCTGTTTCAAACTGTCTACCTGCTTCATCGCAATTTCTTCCAGAGTCCCTCCGGGTCCCACCAGTGCTGCCCGACCTTTGCCGGACTGCATTCCACGCCAAGGAGCCCAGGACTCCCCCCGCACACATATGCGTTCACATATCCAGCACACCCTTCAACCTACGGTCATACACACATCTACGCATACCTTCAAACGATATATATTGTGTACAGGTTGACTCAAAGCCAGTAATGCCTTAGCCACAGAACCGCACTTGTTATTAGACACGCCGGGGGAATTGAAATTCCAAATTTCAAAAGCTGCGATAGGTCAAAATTCCGAGTTTTTATACTACCGACTCGTAGTTTTTAGCAAGATTATATCCCGAGAGTCTTATACGTATAGCCAATTTGAAAAACTCTAAATTGAAAAACACCGAAGATTTGAAATTTCGAAGACTAAAGATCCGAAAGCCCAAAACTCCAAATCTCGGAATTCGCCCATCATGCAACATCGTTTATTACACAGCTTTGTTATGAGCTTCCCTTGAATTTTCCGACCTTCGGACTTTCTGAGTTTTGAAGTTCCGGATCTTTGAGCCAACTGCATTTCGACCTTTGGGAATTTCCAAGTTCTGAACTCTAACGTTTTCAGATACCCAGAATCGCGATACGCTATGAACAAACCTAGATTCATCAGTTTGTCGCGTTCATAAATTATGACGATGATTGAGGAACTGCCGTACAAAAAGATGTCCACATGTCCACAAGAATCAAAAAGCGAGATTTCAGTGGCTATATCTTTTTTGTTTCTATCTACATCGTTTTTCGCATATTACAAAAATTCGTTTAGGTGTGACTTGTATCGTTTTGCATTGCATCTTCTCAATTGTGGTACTTCGATGCAAATGTCATTCAGTGTTGGCTTTGATGGGCTAAGACGCTGTCAGCGCAGGCTTGAAGATTTCCGAACCGAATTTTACGGTTCACTTTCTGCCACGATGTGCAAAAAAACAAATAAATAAATAAAAAAATTTAAAAAAACATGGCAAAAGTGTGTTGCACGCGTATCCGATAACCTTGGAGCACCTTGAGGTGTAAAAGAGACAATAAAACCATCCGAAGGTTGGGCGAGACGAGATATGGAGCGGAAAATAAATCGACGCGAATCCCGGCTCTCTTTGGTCGCGTGTCACCGACACTGCTTTCTCGCAACCGCAACGCGCGTTGGCAACGTGTGGAAAGTATAGATGTGTCTGATAATTTCTTGGCGAAATTTTTCGACCGATTATTATACTCCGTACTTACCTACCTATATATCCACGTGATCGATTTTATTCTTAATTGGTAACTATCAATGGTTTATTGTCCATTGAATCACTCTCAACTGTATAACGAGACATTCTCCGTACGAGTTGATCTCGCCAATAAGAAACGGTACCTGCAGTTTCATATTCATATACCTACCGTGAAGAAAGTCTCGCTTAAATTTTTCACCGATGGATTAATAATTATTCGCTCACCAGATGTAGCACGAACCTTACAGATCTCAATATGGAATGATTTCAGAACAAGCTGGAAGATTATCGTATTGTTACGCGGGATGTGCCAATCTGCGTTATTTTTTATTGC
Source organism: Ametastegia equiseti (assembly GCA_963989295.1). NCBI lineage: Eukaryota > Metazoa > Arthropoda > Insecta > Hymenoptera > Tenthredinidae > Ametastegia > Ametastegia equiseti. The sequence goes on along the minus strand of OZ022390.1, from coordinate 8,461,028 downwards.
GAATAAAATTCGATTTTTTCACATTGTACTCCTAGCTCCAAATTTTTACCGACAAACTCTTTTCACAACATATTCTTCGATCAATTTTGTTATTCATTAACTCTACCCGAGTCGAAATTTAGCGCCTACATTTGACCCTTATAGGTAGGAGCTCCTACGCAGGCTTTAAAGACAGTAATAGAACCCCAACGTTGGGCCATTCGTGTCCATGCCAAATACAACATTACAGTGTATAATGCTTTAAATCTCTTCGAAGTTTACAAAAAATAATTATGAAATTTTGGTTTTTCAGGTACAACAAGAATTTTATCACTCAGATAGGAGTCTAAAGAAGGCTCGTGAATTTTTCCAGATTTTTCATACATTATAACATAGTCAGATAGGCAATCGACACGAGTGACCCGTATGGTTGGGGTTTACGGGTGCTGAAAACTATACGTTTGGGGTTCTATGGTTAATTGGTCATTTTTTCGGGAAATCGACGAAGATCGATGAAATATGTGAATTAGAAGATGAAATTCGGTTAGGGGTTTTTATTCTGATCATGGTAAAGGTAAATCGTGAAGGGTACCCCAACTGGATACGTCACTGGAACATATGGAGTATGTATGTAAGTACATACATATACTCTCACTGTAAAGAAAGCAAAAGGGACGCGGCAAAAAGTACCCACCGTGGTCCAAGGCCAGCCGCTAGTGCACAGAACCCTTCGTGGGCATCCATTATTTATCGTTTACATAGAATTGCTGTTCAAAAACCGCATCTAATGAGTCGCGATTAATTAATAACGAATTAGCTCGCGAACAACTGTTGTCTAGTCTTGGTAAGCATCTTACCGAACGACGCAAGATATTGGCGATTTTTATTACTCTCGGGACTAAGCTGTTGAACGATCTAAGTACCTCTTAAACAAAGTGAATACAAGTTGAACGATTCGTCTATCCAAGTTTCTATTATTGCACTTATATGATACATGCCTGTTTTACTTCTCAATTCTATTTATTCATTTTTCTCGAAGGTAGCTGTAATATGAAAGTCAATTACAGGTAATTTGCGACCCATTAATATTTACGCCTGTAAGATTTAAATGCGTGCACACTTTCAGGAAATAAAACATCGAATGAATTACGAAGAAAGAAATGTAAATTTATTAGGGCCCTAAGCATGCGGTATCATATTTTGATTTTCAAAGTGAATGCAGCATAGGGTTAGAGTCACGATATAGTTGAATTCGGTTTTTTAACTCGAAAAGTGAGTCTATTTCCGTAATTGGAACACCCTAATACGTTTCATTGGTTTGAATGTGAGTACCATAATTGGAAGAGGCAGAGTTTTTTGGATCTAATTGATTTTCTACTTTTTCTTTGCAAAATGAATTGTTTTAATTGAATGAACAGTCAACTTCAAAAACTTGTATGAACCAACGATTTATTATCATCAATAGCGTGTATTTCAGAAAAATCTAACGATTGTTATCTGATTGTAAAGCCTTCTTTATTGGTACACACGCCCTACTATCGGATTCAGGAGTCCAGATCCCTAGTTTGCAAAGTTTATAACTCGTTCTGAAAAAGACGCAAAAATATGAGAACAGTGCCATTCGTTAATTTGAAGAGTTTTTTTATTTTTGTCACGAAGTTTCGATTTTTTTCGATAATGAGTTTTCTGATTATGGTGATGGGAGTGAAAAAAATGCGGAGTTCTACGTGCCTTTTAAAATACTCAACTTCAACTGCCTGCTTCTCGGCTCACAAGTTTAAAAAAAAGATGGTGATTTTTTTTATGATTCCTCAATTCTTTTAAAATATATCGATATCAATGGATTCATAATGCAAACAACCATTTCATTGTTGATAACAATTTTACGCGACGTTGCTATTCCGTAAATGGAAAACGATACTAAATCCTGAATATCGGTAAGTTTTACGGTAAGTATCTACAAATAACATTCGCGGGGAACTGCCAAATGAGGAACGCAACGAACACTTGTGCGTACATTTGTTACGACCTCAAAAGCTACTATTTTTCATGGTCTAGTCCGGGGGTCGGCAAGTGGTGTACTTAGTGCACATGGTGCACCGACCGGGTATACTGGCGCACTTCATCCTGTTGGCGACCCAATTAAGGGGGACCCAAACCGAGCTATCTGCGATCGGCCAAGTCTCAAGAAACAATAGAATGCCTGAATTCGGTACAGACTCAGAAAAACATGGAATATGCCAACAGAGGATTAGAGGGCGTTTTCTTGATTCCCGGGTAACAGGTTCAACGGGCCCCTCGAATTAGGTGCACCGAGCAGGTAGCGTGGTGCACCGCAGACGTCCTGAGTCTAGTCGATAAAATTCCCGTCTAAACCCTGCAGAGGTTCAAAAATCTTAGTATCAATGAAACAGAGCTCGTCAAAGGCAGCAATGATTTATAATTCACTTGTCAGCAATGAAATCGGTGTGTTGTTTCATCATAATACATGAGAAAAATGAATACAAATTTACAATAAAAATCATTTGACACTCAAATCATCCAACAGCAACGAATGCTGTAAACTACGAGTAGTCATTTCAAAGAATGTTACTTTGACCATCATTAGATCATCCGCGAATACGTGTTTCGCAATATATCAGACAGCGAATAAGAGGCGCAGAATCAGAAGGGTTGAAACGTATTTTCGTCCAACGCAGCAAAGTCGTAATGCAACTAACCAGTTTTCGCGCTGTCTCAAAGTTGGCAAATTTATCAATTGAGGATCTCGCAAAACGACCGCAGTATACCTACGCCTCGAATCGTAAAACTTTTACGATGCGTTTGTCTCTTATACCGCGACCGAATATAAGGACCTGCAGGGTGATGTAAGAAGCGCAAGTTTCTGCAGAACGACATCGAACGATTTATTTATACTCGTGTTATTGACTGTTTTGTGGATGCCACATACATTCTCAACTCTTAAACTTTATGGACCAGTGTGAAAGCACCTTTGCTGCTTTTACGACTATCCATGTTACACGCCAGGCACATGAAACATTTCACCATGTAATAGGTACGTGAAACTTTGCAGGACGATCAAGGAATTACCATTCAATTTATTCTCGGTATAAATTAATCCACGAGTTATGAAATATTTCTTTCTTTTTCATTTTCTTCATTCACTCATTCATTCATTTTTCTATTTTTTGGTATTACTTACCGATCAGTCTTGGATATAATTGTGTTTACGATCTTTCCTGCACTTGTGCGTAAAGTATAGGTACATACACACAAGAATTATCAAGTATGCATCTTGTGGTTGATTCTTCAACTGAAACTCTTGCTCATCCGATAAAATGTTGTGATAAAAACGAAGAAACCTGCTCTCGAGTTCCTTCGTATACGATACGATTATGTTGTATTGGGATATCCTAGTACAGAGATCTCTACACGACCGTAATATAAGTGAGATTGTATAGTTACGGCATTCCCTGGTAATTTGTTAAATTAATTTATAGCCAATTAGGATTCTCGGATTCGTCGGAAGAGAAATTTTGGGGTAGGAAGTGTATACAAAATGAAATAAAAAGAACTTCGTATTTATTCATAAAAGTTTGTTGTATTTTTATTTTTTTTTTTCGATTTTGTGTTTTTCTTTTTTTGTATTTTTTGTTGATTTTTTTTTCTTTTGTTTCCATTTCTCTCTTATGTATATTCACAAAGGACAATTACATCTGGCTTAATAGATATTTCTTTCTAAACGTACTTATGTCGATAATAATTATTAATAGTAATTACTTAGTTATTACTTACGTTTTACTCGCTACTGTACCCTAAGCATCCTATAAGATTTCACTTGTCAAGCACAGTTTGCTTGTGTACATTGTTTTTTTTTCTTTTGTGTGTATATTTTTTTTTTTTTTTTTAGTTTTTTTTTTCTTCTAGTTTTTGTTTTTCTACTTTACTCTCGTCAACCAGAAACATTTTCCTTAGTAATTATTCTTATAAATTTTACGATGTAATAATTTAATTTATTTCAAAAATGAGTCTTTTTGTCAATTGCTTAAATTTTGTCTCACGATATTCTATTTTTTAGATCAATATATAGCGAACCAAACGTTTTACAAATATATTAAAAAACTTACTTTTTATTTTTACGTTCTTTTATTATTCATTATAATAATAATATATTAGATTTTCCTTCACTTATTATCTGTATAAATAATAAATATTCGTAAATACATCTATGTCAACGAATCATGAATTTGACAATGGTAGACATCAGTAATCATCACTAAATAAAGATTCAAGATTGGATAAAAAAAAATAAAAAATAAAAAATTAATAAAAAAAAAATAATAACAATCTTTGTCACAACGAAACCATCCTAAGTGGACAATGAAGTTCCCCCCCCCCCCCCCCCCCCCATCAACTCTCGTTAGCATATAGTCGGATTTCGACAGGTGGAAGAAGAAGAAGAAAAAGAGACCAATTTGGTTTCGAACAATATAATAATTTTTTTTCATCATATCCTATTGGATTGTGGGGGGTTTGGTTCTACTGATTGCACGGATGGCATATATTGAACAAAGTTTAGCGAATTTTCGATAAATCATTTCATTAATTCCTTGCTGCAAAATGCTTCTCTCGACTTGTCTCGGCAATGATTTTGTCCAATGAAATTGTCATTACGTTTTTGTCCAAAAATATATGTACACATATATAAATAGAAACTATGCCTAATACTATATATATATATATACTATATGTTTATATATATATGTATATATATATGGATGAGTGTGTTGTGTGTTTCTTGTGAATTCGTGTTTGCGTGTGAATGCATGCCCTGGAAGGGAAGATGTTGGGGTATTTTGTATTTTGTATTTTATTTTCATTTTTTATTTTTATGACAGGGATGCAAAAATGGCAGGACAGATTCATTGGTCATTTATGACCCACTCGATTCGATCATCGTGGAATTTTTGTCTCTCTGTCAGTTGGACAATGTGACCGTAATCCGGATCTTACTATATATTATACTATTGTTTATTTCGAACTCTGATATATTGTATAGACTACAATTATATATTGTTTTATGTTGTATTCTGCATAATATTCTTTGTATTTTTTTTAAATTTATTTAGTTTTTGTTTTGTTAATATGCTTCTTGTCATCTTTTTTATTATTATTTTTTTTTTCTATATATAAGGCGGACATGTTTTATGTTTGTTTCACGAGACATACACATCAAATTTTTCCCTTACACTTATACGTACGTTTGCTACAAACTACATATGGTTTTTCCATTTCTTTTTTTTTTTTTTTTTTGTTTTTTTTTCTAATTTTCTTCATTAATTTTTTCATAGAAAACAAAATGGCATCTTTTTGGCATTGGAAGGAAAAATACATTTTTTCAACTTTGCTTTCTCGTTCGATTTTTGTTCAATCATATCTTTTAATTTATTAATAGTAGTATTACTTTTAAAAATGATTTTATTCTTACATACTTTAGCTTTGATAGTTTTATTATAGTTATTACAAGTATTTTACTTTCTAATTATTAGTTTTAACACTATTTTGGCATCGTCGCATATTATTTCTCAATTTTTTTTCTTTTATTAGGTTTTTTTTTTTTTTTTTACTTTCTTAATCGCTTTTCTTATAAAAATTGTAAGAATTCTTTGTGATTTTGGAGCAAGTGTATAAGTGTCTTTTCTCTGTATGTAAACTGCTTTACAAATAACGTCACGATTGATAATACACGTTAAATTTTATTCAAATTCCCAACGGTTTATGTGGTAGAAAATTTTGATTAGAAGCAGTTCAATACCATACGAAATGTTAAAAGCTCTGAACGAAACTTCCAGCGTGCAATTTGAAATCTATGAGCTAATGGAACTATAATATGATAAGAAACTTGCTTGAATAACCGAAATTTTTTTTCATTACATAATATATATATGTATATATATATATATATATATATATATATATATATTTACTTCACGACGATCCCAACGCGTAATTTGGAAAAATAAATTTGAAAACGATTCAATACTACCATGGCACTACAATATAAATTACAAGATTAAAATTCTCCTCGTTGAAAAACACGCGAGCAAATGAAATTACTTCGTATATAATTGTGCCTTCCCGCAGTGATAATATGTATGTATGTATGTATATATAGTTATTACATATTAAAGGTATGTATAATGTATATGTATTATATATTTGTATCTGAGTAAGAGAAATCTTAGAATTGAGAACAAAAAATTCCACATCAAAAATTTATGAAATGATATTATACTATGGATCAAGACATAGTTGTACTGTCGTTGCTATGAGCATAGGTATTTTATCTTCAAACTGATTCAATCATATGATTCGTTTAAAAATTCGAGTATTCTTTTTTTATTTATCTTATCTTTGATTCATGAATTTTCTTTCACCTCCACTTTTCCTCTCCTCTTCTAAATCTATGTCCGTCCTCACATAAATAAAAAAATCAAAGAACTTACCTTACGCAAATTTGGAATAGATTATACAAAACCCTGACGCTTAACGATGTGCGATGTATATTATTTCTCTTTGTTAATTTATTAATTTATATTTTATTTTTCGTTTCTTTTTTATTTTGTTTCTTTCACTTTAGATTTAGGCACCGTGTCAAATATTGTTATAAATTGACGAAGACCATATATAATCAAGCCAAAATAATAATATAACCGGTGCAAGGGCGCAATTGCTCGAGCATCAGTGTTTCGTAATAACACATATATAATATAGTTAGCTAAAAGTAGTAGTACAATAACACTTTGTCAAACTTAATCAATAAATAATTAAATTACATCATATTACTAATTATTATACGTGATAATAATGAATGATAATATATTAATGATTCTTATAATACTCGAGGGGTCGCCATTCATTATTCGGTCTTTTGACCCCGCGTGTCGAAAAGTGAATAGAAGAGAAAAAAAATAGATTCAAACCGTAATCAATCAGTACTTCTAATAATGTTATCAGCTAATAGCAATAATGATGATAATAATAATTAATAAAGGTAATAATGATAATAATAATAATAATAATAATAATAAACTTGATGTAAAAGTCGATAGAAATAATCTAAAATCATCCTAAATTTGCCTAGAATCGAAAACAAGAGTATAGTATGAAAAACTAATGATAATATTAATAAATAAATAGTTGAAATTTAGCGAAGCAATGCAAAATGTACGTTTTACTTGCTAAAATTAAAATGAAATAAAAAACAAACAAAAAAAATTAGGTCTGAAATTAATATATGACCTGGCATTTAGGTATACATATGTATATATATATACAGAACTGAAATAATATAAATTAGAATTAATTTAAGAAAAACAAGAAAAAAAAAGTTTAATCATTTTGTATGTAGTATATATGTATATATATATATATAATTTAAAATACGAATATTTTGTCGTATGAGCTTCAACGTACACAATTATATATGCATTCGAGTTTTCTATTTTGAGTGTGGCTATACCGCGATTCATATAGTGGAGAGATTTCAAAATACTTTTCATACGTAATAAGTAAATAGAATTTAGTACGTAATCATTTGGAAGCGATAAAAAAATAAAATACATTCCAAATTTGGTTCAACGCTTATACGAAACGTTTTCACAAAGATCTGCGCTTGCCACACTCGAACTCACCACATCAGCTGGCGTATTGTTTTGTTGTTGTTAATTTGTGTGATTTTTTTTTCCCGTTTTTTTTTTCATTTTATATTTACCTATATACGTATTTCACTCATGATTGTTAGAAAAAAATGCTTTGTACTCACAGTCGCTATACATATAGCGAATGGTTAGTATTTTAATTTTCTTTCATTTTTAGTTGTTCCGTATTCTTCTATTTTTTTTGTTTTTGTTTTATTTTATTTTTTTGTATTTTTATATACTTTTCTTATTTTCATTTCCTTCCATCATTAAGATTCAATGATTTCATACTACCGCGTATTCAATTATACATACTATTTAGTGCAGGTAGTGCAGCGTACAAATAAATACGAAATAACAAGCACAATATACAAAGGCTAAAAAATAAGATATTAATCATATATACCGTAATTAATTAACTTGAGATCATTTTATTTTGTTTCTTATTATCCCTTTTTTTCTTCTTTTTCTCTCCTTTTTTTTTTCTTTAATCATCTTCATATGTTTATGTTTATCTTCCAGAAAACTGTGATTGTGCAATAGCTGTACAAATAATCGTCAACCTAATTGAGAATGATTCGTATATATATGTTCAATGACAAGTATTATTATAGTCATCGATCGAGCGTAATAATGATAATAATATGATAATAATGATAGTAATGATAATGATAATGATAATAATAGTAATGATATACATGCGTGCGATAAAATGCGTAATACAGTATAGTAGTATGTGACCTGGGCATGGACTAGCTAATAATAATATTAATTATTATTACAATCATAATAATAATAATAATAATAATAATAATAACTGTAATGATACAGTGCTACTAAACACGAATTGTTACTAATTGTAACGTAAATATTATACGTTCAATATATAACGTTGACAACTATAACAGCATTGCATCACCAATAGTATGTGCTGTTGTAGGTTTTCTTTTTGTTTTATCAAAGAAAATAGAAAATAGAAAATAAAATAAAAATAAATAACTTAACAAGAAAAACCGTCTTCGCAAAATTTTGTTTCTACAATTCTATGTATATGTATATTGGTATATCTATATATAGGTCAAACGCTATATATAATATATCTGGAATATATTTGAATCTCGCGTGTGATTTTACCAACTTACTCTGTTTTTGTTTTATCATGGTCTTATTGTCGATTTTTCGTTCTTTTTCTTTGTGTTCTAAAGCCCCGGTACTTTGGTAGCTACCACAAAATATTTTCTATCTCCCACAGCAATCGACTCTCTTCTTTATTGTATATATGAAATTCACAAGAGAAATTATTAAATGCATCGAGGTGATTTGCACGATTAGAAATAACCGGAACTGTTACAAATCGTATATTGTATTATTGTATACATCGGTATACACGTATATCACCTAACTCCACCTCTTTAGCAGGTGATTAGAATCATTAGAGCTTTGGCTCGAGTAACGCCTAATTTCGTTCAGCTGCTTCATACAGTTTCATCGATTTGATATTCATTATTATTATTACATGTCGATTTTATGTTGTTTTCATCCATTCCTTCGGTCCTGTTCTCTTATATCTTTTGTCTTTTCGATACGTTTCATCGACAAACCTTCTACCGCTACTTGATGATTATATCTTCAAGTATAACGCAATAACATGCTATATCGAGTGAGACGTGAAATAGGGAAATGGCAGTGCTACTTTTGTTCTGATAAAAACAAACAGCGTCTAAACTCGGAGCCTTGAATAAAGCAACACTTGAATTCCTCATAGGAGAACGTACGACTCGTTTTCATTTTCAACTTCGATGGTAGAGAGATTCTTCCTACTCTGGTCTCGGGGGGCGGAAACTAATATTCGTTAAAAGAACATTTTACACCCCTAGTAATACTCTTCGTGAACATTACTACGTCCGAGGGGAAAGATCCATATATTTCAAAACCATCGCTTAGACTTGAACTGTATTACTTAGGATTAGTAAATACTCATCCGATAGCTCCTCCCTCTTGATAAGGACCGGTAATCATGCACGGATGCATGGGGAATAACGTTGTCCATGTCATGGTGGTGTACGTCGGTGACCTCATCATGAACTGGGAACTCGGTACATTTGGTATGTGAGGCAAAGGTGGTAGTTTATCAGCGCTTGATGTACTGGGACTGGTGGGTGTAGTCGGTGTTGAAGGCGCAGTAGTGGCGGTGACCCCAAGTTTTCTGAGTCTCATTTTTTCCTCCCATTCATCCCAGCCGTGTCTAGGTCTGTTCAAATTACGATGTTGGTAAAATACCAGGCTTATTCTTGTCGGGTTTATCCTGTTAGGTTTTTTCAACGCTGTGGTAGAATGCATCTCGTGTTTTGCACACTCGAATAACACGCTGCCGTGTCCAAGAGCTATGGCAACACCTCCCATCTGTGGGTCTTTGAAACACTCCTCGTTGTCAGAAAAATCGGTCACCTCGCCAAGAGGCTCGGCTTTTGGCGGTGGCTCAGGTACGACGGGAAAGTAAGAAGGAGGACCATATATATCCCATCTAGGAGTCTCCCATCTAGCCCAACCCGGGTTCATCCCTTGATGATAGGGGCTCATGCCCTGGTAAGGATACTGAGGTGAATGATAGCAGGGCTCTCTTTTTGGTTGTTGATAAAACTGATGAGGATATTCGGGCGATTGGTGATAAGGCTGATGGTAATTGTAGCCGTCCCAAGTGTTTGGATAAGGTTTATCGAAGACTGGATACGAGGGATAACTGTACTGAGAGAAAGGGTGATGTCCAAGACCAGAAATAGCGTGAAAGTCTTGTATCTGTTTCATTTCTTCAGCCCAAGCTAAGCAGCCGGGATTCGTGTTGGGTACATCTTGTCTAACGTCGTGGTGAAAACCTTCTCGTAATTTTTCCTCAGGCCAATCGGTCCGCTTTTGATTGTTTAAAACGTTGTTGGTGTTACTCTGCATCGAATTACAGCTTGCGTTGTTTCCCTGCATGTTATCGCCGCCAAATGGTAAGTTGCTTTTGGTCGGTTCCTGCGGCTTGAGAAACGTCTTGGCAAATGAATTTTGGAAAGTGTTTGGCTCTGGTAGGGCTTGACTAGGCGCAGCTGTTCTCGACGGTGGTCTTCCTTTAGGCACCCTAAACGGAGAAGGTTCCATAGGAGTTTCCCAAGATTGTGTTTTAGGGCTTTCGCTATGCAACACAGCTCGTTCGTTCCAAGAAGAAAGACTCTTCTGGTGTTGTTCGTGCTGATTGACCCTCTCGTTTGTAACGTTCGATTCAATTTGATGATGCGTTATACCCTGTTGTTCGATGCCTCTGCTCGCATTATTCGATCCCCAAGTGTTAAGCGTGTTCCAATTATTGTTATTATTGTTCCCGCAAGAACCGCTGTGATCTGGCGAAGCTGGGACGAAAGGACTCGCCGCAGATCGCGTCAGATCTGATTGTCTGTTTGACACAATTTTAGCACAAGAATTACTAGGCTTCTTAGCGTCGGATAATCCTGTTAAATTTTGACGATGATGACCAGATTGGTGATGACCATCGAGCGAAGGTATAAAATCAGAGTTTTGAATCCCATGATAATTGTTTCTAGAATTAGATAAATGAGACAAAGACTTCTGGCCACTATTATCCATACACGGCGAAACCATATTGGCAGAACCCGTTGCGAATAAATCTTGACACTCGTTAGAATCCAAACTTGGATTTCTGTAGCCAGGAGTTCTGGAGGGCTGAGGTATTTCTTGAGAATTAAATCCGTGGTGTAGTCTGTTAGTAAAAGCTTGATGATTTTGATCCATCTGTTGTTTTGGTGAAGGTAATTTATTCGGCTGTTGATTGCCCATACTGCAACTCTGCATCTGGCCAACGTTACTGTTATATCTTTGTTGATTTTGATCACTTTGTTGTCCTCTCAGTGAATTGAGCTTCAATTGATTCTGACTTTCCATATAATTCTGATGCATGCTTCTCGGGTAGGCGGCACCAGGCGATTGGCTCCCGTGCTGACCCTCGAGCGAAGTTAACGGTGCAGCCTGATACCCAACCCTAGGCGTAACGTTTCTTTGTGCAAAATCAGGATGTGTCGATGTGTGGAATCCGACTCTAGGAGAAGCTGTCCCTTGTCGACTGTTATCTGAACTAGAATTTTGGTAATTTCTCGAACTTGGTGATCCGAAATGGTGAGTTCCATCATTGACGGGTGTGTTGCAGGGGTAACCAGCGCTTCTCGGTGATGGCATCTTCTGTTCCTGAGGAGTCCCTGGATACCCTCTGGGAGACATGGAGTAAGAAGCTTCTCCAGGAGTATTGGGATAAGAACTTCTTGGTGAGACAGGATGTCCTCTTGGAGAAAGAGCATAACTGCCTCTGGGCGATTCCACTGTTGAATTTGGAAAGTTTCTCGAGCCTGGCCTCATGTCTTCTTGAGAGAAGGCACTCCTCGGTCTAGTTTCGTCCAAGCTTGTGCTGTCAGGGTCGACTTTGATGTCCCTTTCTAATCCGCCGAATGGATATTCTCCCCAAGGATTGAGCCAGTTGTTTTTCCGCTGATCAAGCCACCCGCTTCTAGCCCATTGCTGATCTCCCTGATAGCCCCATCCCTGGTACATCGAAACCGGACTGTCCAATACGGTTGAAGAAACTTGGGAACTTTGTAGCTGTGCATCCATCCCCTCTAACATAGTCGCCATTTCTAAAGAAAGAGATGGATCTCTACCAGGTGTTCTCTGAGGTTCTTGGTGCACTGGTACTCTCGATGGTTCAATTGCCTTTTCGGTTGAATTCTTGGCTGCGTCTTTCTTGTTGCTTGCTGCATCAGGCTCGTCCTCTTTTCTCTTTTTACCGTGACGTCGACAGGGCTGTAGGGGAACTGACCGAACTCTTACCTCGCAAGGGTATCTGGAACAGATCGAACATCGAGAATTTATTAATATAGCTTCTGGAGGGTGTAGCTTTGATGAAGCTTTGTTTTAGCTCTGATAGCAGGTTGGACGATTCATCAAGGTTTGCACATTTTACTCACTTGCTCAATACTTCGATTGCTCCTGTTCGAACTTTTTCCTCCTGTCCTTCTTTCGAGCCATACTCGTCAGACTCGTCCATGATGTAAAGTGGAAGAACGTGTAACTGTTCGTCATCTGGCTTGGTCAAGAGTCGATGCTTCGTTAAACTCACCACCTGAAATTCAATGCGATATTTTAGATGCTGAAAATACAAGAGAATAAGAGGAAAAACATCTTTCACCCCTCCAGATAAATGCAGACAATGCCGATTCTCAGTAATGAATGAAAATGTTGTTTTGTTCAAAGACCATGACTTACCACAGTACAGCCGTTGTTCATGTTGTGAAGATCTCTGTGGGAATGTGCGCAAAAGTCTATGCAAGCTGTAACGCCAGAGAATGGTCGTCCCGGTTTAAATCCAAGTCGACATTCGCTAGCCTCACGTTCGAATTGCGTTTGATTGTTAAAAGCTTCTGGCGCCAGACTCAAGTAAAGAGGAGACAACAATGTGGCCAAGACATGCATTCGCTCTTCGACTTCTTGTTCCTGTAACAAATTCATAAAATTCGATATGTTTTCTTTGTAGTAGATCCTGATTTTCGATAATATCGATTGTTGAAGAAGCAACATTATTTTAAAATCATTACAGAATTCTATTACAATTCTCACCTCAGTTCGCACAGACAGACGGAACTTTCTGACTGTTTTACTCCTGGCGTATTTGCATCCGTTATAGTACATTGACCAGGAGCAACCGAATGAGAAACTCGCTCCACATGTGTCAGGGTCAAGACCCTGACAGGCACAAGTCCTTGGTTCGTTAGTTCCGCATCTTCTAGTTGTTGGAAGACCAAAGCGATTCAACTTGTGGCTTAAGATAGAGTAAATTCTGTCAGCCTCGTGAGTTGGAACACCTTCCCAGGCAACCATAGCGACGACTATCCAAGCCGTAGCGCATTTGTGACCTTGTCGATGTTTCACTACAGTCAGAATTTTCTCCTCTGGACCTGATCGTCGAATCACCTGCAAATATCCTTTTAGTATGAAACGTGGCCACGCAAGGGTAGCTGATTTATTCTACATTCTCATCCCATGTGAATTCGTTTCAAAAACAGAGGAAATAGACATCAGCTTCTTTGAATCGGTTGAAACTGTAGGGACGTATTGCGATACACCACAAAAAAGTTCCTATGAAATCTAGTGTAAAAAGTTGTCCCCTTTGAAAGCACAAATGACTCTTCCAATGTATGTTGGTTGACTCAAATGACTCTTTCAAATTACTGGAAAATCATTCGAGCCAAAAAGTAGTTTACGAGCATATCAGATACAGTGTTTTTTAAAGTATTTTTATGAAATAGCACAAGATTCATAAAGACATTATGTGGCAGTTCTGAGATCAGCTGTATAAAGTGTCATTTTACTGATCGAAAACTGAATTCAAAAAGCCACTTTTTCATACCAACGCCATAAAAATAATGAGCCAGATTAAACATAAGGTGTTTTTTAGAAAACAAAACTGAAAACGGTTCATGGGATGGTCGAATTCGCCCGGAGTGGTTTCATGCAAATTTGTCTTCTAACTTACCCATTTTGCCATAGGACATCCCTGCGTAGTTTTCCCCTCTTTGCCTGTGTAGATAACTTTCTCAAATCTAATAGCGATTCCCTTCAGTCCTGTTCTTCTTTCGAGGTCATTACGAAGATCAGATAGACTCGCCGCTGCGCCAAGATGCGTGTAGTATGAGCCGGGTTCGGGTGGACCTTTTGGTTGAACTGTATTTTATTTACAACACCGATTCCCAACGTAAGAAGCAATTAAAATCCCTGTCCCATTGCGTTAAGAACTGAGTATGCATAAAAGCACTTTGACTAGAATCGTTTTTTTTTATTTTTCATGTGTGTCAAATATTATCCTCCACCGCATTGCTTAAATATCACATATGTGTATCGATGTTTGCACATTGTGTGTCATGACTCATGGTTAGTGTGTTCTCTCAATGTTAGTGTCGTGCTGAATACACATTTTCAACTCACATTTGTCGGCTGGAAAGCAGTTGCAGTCCGGTACTTCGGTCCTGACATTGTTCTTCAGTTTTTCCAAATGGTCCTGTAACTTAGGCGTAGCCGTCGCAGCTCTGGGACTGTTAGGTCCTTCGCTTTTAACTTCCTGCGAGTTTACCTTAGGCTGTGGTTCGGCCAAAATTTCATCCCTGGTCTGTAGTCCTTGGCAACAACCTTCTCGCAGATGTTCAGGCGTTGGTTGTTCGGTACCACCTCGTCTACAGCACCAGGAACCAATTTCTGATGCAACCATAGCTGGTCCCCCGTCACCTCTAAACTTGTAGTTAGTTTCGGATAAGTCAGATCTTTGGTCGGGCTCAGTTTTCACCACGGCGTTAAGCTCGGTTTCTATATCGTCTTGAATTTTCGAACATTCAGTGTTGCTTTCTAGTGGCGAACAGTTGTAAGTAACAACTTCCTGTTTGATCACTTGTTCCGAGTTGTATTTCACCTCATCGTCGATATTTTCCGGTCCGAATTTAGCTGGTTCTTTAAGACTCTCGACTGGAAATGTTTCTCCTTCTTCCGTGGTACTGGGATCTTTGACAAAATCAATTGCATCTTCATTACTCTTGGACTCTTCTTGTTCGTTGAAAGTCTGATCGTCGTTTTTATCCTTTGAAAATGCATTTTCGTTATCTCGAGCGATGCATAGCTGTTGTTGAAAAGATTTGTCGTCGATACTTTGTTCGTCTGTGATTTTAGTCTTAGGATCTGTCCAGGTTTGATGTTGTACTTCAACCTGAGACGGTTTTTCGTCAACATCTTTTTCGTCGCCGGTATATTTCATGAAATTTTCAATAGCAGTTATTCCACTTTCTGGCAAAAGGTTGCCGTTGTTTACGTTACTTCCTCCTCCTGTCCACTCCCATAAGCCACCACCGTCGGGCAAACTATTGGCCCGAGGGTGGTGGCTATGCAATAAAAAATTACCGGTCATTGATTCATTTGTTTGAGCCATCGACATCATGGCTGCTTGATTCAAATACTCTCCAGATCTTTTCTCCTGTAACTTCTCAGTGCTTTCGTTGGGTTCTCTTAATCTATCATCTGTTGGAAACTCAGCGTTTGGATTATTATTGCCATTTGGATGTTGTCCGATCTGATGATGCATATGATGTTGTTCTTGATGGTTCATCTGATGTTGTTGCATCTGTTGTTGTTGTTGCTGTTGCTGTTGTTGTTGTTGTTGTTGTTGCTGTTGCTGCATTTGTTGTTGTTGTTTATTCAATATCATAGTTTTCAAACGACTGTTAAGATTGACTCTATTCGATTGTGAAAACATAGTACTATCCTGGTTATCCTGATTATCAGGAAAACCATTTTGTTTATTGTTATCCGGAGCACCCTGTTGTGGCCACAAAATTCTTTCCCCTGAATTTTGCATATCTTGTTTAGTCGCCTGTTGGCCCCAAGTCGCCTGATTCTCTGCCGTTGAATTCGGCGACCAGTTCATTTGATTGTCCATTTTATTATCTTGAGAACTTTGACTTTGCCACGCCCCTGGCTGATGACCAGGAGTTCTTCTCGGACTAGGTTGACTATCTGGCCAAGGTTGTTGAGGCTGTTGACTTCCGTCGCTCTTCAAACTACTCGGTGACCAATTTGGTTGACTAGTTGGCGTGTCAGGCCATGACATTTGATTAGATGGTGTCAATCTTGGATTTTGTTCAATTTTAGTTTGTTGCCACTGCTGCTGCTGTTGCTGTTGTTGTTGAATCTGTTGCCCAGACGGTGTGAGCCTTGGATTTTGTTGTCCAGACTGTTGATTCTGATTCTCAGGACTACTTTGTTGCCAGTTATGTTGACCGGACGGCGTCATCCGTGGATTTTGCTGTTGACTCTGATGTTCGTTCACTTTTGGAGAATGCTGAGGCCATCCCTGTTGACTTTGCTGTTGAGCGGACGGTGTGAGTCGTGGATTTTGATTATCCCTAAGCTTAGGACTTTGTTGTGGCCAATTTCCTTGTGTTTGCTGTTGTTGTTGTTGTTGTTGTTGTTGATTGTCCGTATTTTCCGTCCAAGATTGCGGGGTCTGTGGTTCTTTAATACTGCTATTTTCCCAGCTCATATGACTCGCTGGTCTTGGAAGCTCTTGTTGATTTTGAAGGCTTTGTTGCTGTTGCTGTTGCTGTTGTTGATTTTGTATCTGTTGTTGACGCTGTTGACTTTGCATAGCTTGTTGCTGATCATTCTGTTGCTTCAAACTGTTCTGCAATCTTTGTTGCTGCTGATTCTGAAGCTCTTGTTGTTGCGTCTGTAACTGCTGCTGATTCTGCATCTGCTGCTGCTGTTGTTGTTGTTGTTGCTGCTGCTGTTGTTGTTGATTTTGTTGTTGCTGTAAACTGCCGTCAGACCACGTCATACTGTTCACGCTACCAATTTTCGCACTAGTATTAGTATCTGACCATATGTGACGTTGATTTGCGTCAGATACAGTCTGCTGTTGCATTTGTTGTTGATTTTGTTGCTGTTGCTGCTGCTGCTGTTGTTGTTGTTGTTGTTGTTGTGCGACTTGAGTCTGCCATTGATTTTGCGCTTGCTGTTGACCCATTTCTACGTAGCCTGGATATCCGTTAGAGTTGTGTAAACTCTGCGGGGCCTGTTGAAGTGGATACCCAGGCATCTCGTTTCCCGACACACTGCCGGCGGCGATCGCGGCAAAGCCTTTTACTTGCGTGTCCGATGACGGCTGCTGTTGCTGTTGTTGTTGTTGTTGTTGTTGCTGATTTGGCTGGGTCTCCATGTGTACTGAACTACTACGACTTGTTGGGGTTGTCGAAGGAGGAGGAGCCATTGTCACATCCTGAAAACAAAAAAAATTCTCCCTATTATTTACACGGTCTAATCCCAATGAGCAACAGGATCACAACTTTAATTTTCGATCCTTGAACTTTTTCATCATTTACATCCCAACTTTCTCCGTATAATAGCAACTTTTGAAATTGTATGCAATAAGATCAAATGAACTGCAAAGAAATTGAAAACTAGTTCGAGTTTGAAGGATTTCAAATTTTGATTTCTGTCATTGGCAATGATTTCGGAGTATAATGTATATGTCATATTGTAAAAGAGTAAAAAGTATAGTAACTCAATTTACCTAGAATTCGATAATCTGGCTCACCTGCTGTTGGTATCCATTGACATATTCCTGTCTTTCGTAACCAACTGGTTGACCAGCTGTTAAAGCTGGATCCATAAACTGACCGTTAAGAGGTCTTTGGACAGTCGTAGCTGCCGATTGAGCTACAACTGGTGCTAAAGGCGACGGTTGTCCGGTGATAGCATATTGTCCGGTTGTACCAGCCCGTTGAAACGCGGACTGATCCGCCGTTATGAATGCTTGTTGCTGATAAGCAACTGAAACCAAATAAAGATCTACTATTAATAGCGTAAACTACGTCCAGGATTCGACATGAGCCTTTTTCCAATTCTTTGAAATCTCATGATCATATGAGATGCGATTTATTGAAGAAATTAATTGATTCCGAATTGCGGGACGTATTGGTCCTCTGAAAAGGATCGCTAAAACTGCTACTCACCAGGCTGTGGATGATAGGGAGTGGCAGCGCTGTACTGAGTGTGATATCTCAATTCTTCGAGCTGATTTGGCGCTGGTATTTGCTGAATGAATTGTTGGGGAGGCCAGGCTGCCGGTGCAGTCTCAACCGTAACAGCACCAACGGGACCGACTCCTTGGTGCCAAACAGTGTTTCCGAATCCAGCTGCGGGCCGAAAACCTGCACCTGTGTCTCCGTAAAATCCTGGCATAACTCCAGGGGACTGAAATAGAGAAAATAAGAAAAAAATAGATAAAAAAGTGTTTTAGAAAATGGAAAAGTTGCGCCAGGCTATTTTCCCGAATCGAAGTATAGGGCCAAAGATATCCTTGGCGGTATAATGGTACGGATTTGGCCAAAGAAAGAAATCTATTTGAGGAAAGATACAACTACGTCTATAGAAACGGCTTCATACAACTAAGACAAAAGACACAGCGTCTAATCCGCGTTATGTATGAACTTCGCTTTAGTCGCTTTGCCGTTCCAAGGCGCGTGATAGTCAAAGAAGCGAGCTTTTAAAAGGTTCCTAGTAGGGTAAAGGTTCGCGGGGTAAGAGGATGAAGTCATCAGGGCAAGTTTATCTCCTCAAAATGTCGTCTGGTTTAATGCCTTGGTGATATGAAGGGAAACCTGGGTGAAAAGCATCGTGAAAATTTATGGCTGCTGTCTGCAGTCTGCCGGGTTTGACGTGGCGTAAAGGTGCCCCTTTTCACGGGTGTAATATGCGCATACGGAGAGAACTGTGAAACGACATACGGCATAACAGAGCGAAAAAGCGCAAAAGTCTTTGACGGCAAGCACACCGGCGAGCTGCTTTTCATATGATTCTATGAACCTAATATATCAACGGCTTCTCCGAAACTCTTTCGCGGATTTCACGCAATACGTACTCCAACGTCGTGATGTTCTAGGGTCAAAAATCATCGCTTAGACCCTACCTCAGCCCACCCATAAACAAGTATGTCGGTATCTCATGTTCAGGATTCTTCGGTGATAACATCCGCTGTCAGAGCCGATAACTGGATACTGAGTGTGAAACCGAAATCCAAAATTACGGAAATATGGAAATATACGCGAAACCGCTCTGAATTTGCTTACCGATTCGGTTTAGCAATCGGCATGCCATATTTATAATGCAATCCCTCGCAGGATAGGAATCACTTGTACACTCGAACAATTCCTAATATTCAGCTTATGCCTAATTTATCGTATTTTGTGATCGGTATTTCGGTTATTATCGGCAAAATGGCATTCAGGTGAGCTGAAAATGCTGATTAAACAATAGATACCAAAAATGGATTGTAAATTTTCAATACCGAACAACCCTATCGTACCCTACCTATGGATAATACCAAATGAGGCTGCCATATACATATAGCTCGATTTTCTTTATTTTCGCACGAAGTGAAAACCGGCAACCTCGCGATTTAACTCGCTGCTATAAAACTTGGTGCAAAACGAAAACGAAAGCAACGAGGTGGAGGTAGAGGTACAGTGCTTGGATCGACTGGCTGGCTTGCTGGCTGTCTGGCTGGTACAATAATCGAGGTATTGCAGCCTCTATCAACCTTGATGATGGCGAGAGAAGGTCTGCGATGTCGCATCTTTCGATAAATCAAAATACTCATACGTCGGCCGTGGATGAAGCATAGTGAATTCTGGAACCTGGTAGTTTGGGCTTTACCTCAATAACTTTGAGCTTTCTGAATTTTCAACACATTCTACTATACTCCGAAACCGAAGATTTGATTTACGTTGTATTTATTGACGATTGCATGAAACGTCTCGGACGTGCCGACGTAAGAAAGCTTTTGACATTTTCCAAGTTTCAAGTCTTGTATTTGTCCTGCAGATGGAGAAGTTTGAAATAGTGTAATTACGCATTGGAGAAAGATAAAGCGTGAAGATCGAGTCCGGTAACAAATAGCTTAAAGGAGCTTAAAATTTACTTACTAGATTCAACAAATATTGCAGGGATACGGAAGTGATATTCATCGAATAAAAATGAACCGCGTTTTGTCTCACAATCAGACTATAAATATTATGGACATGGTTGATTTGAGGGAACAGAGGAATCAGAGGAAATGTTGAGAGCATGTCGAATCCACTGAAAATATTACTGATTTTCTAGATTGAAGAATTGGGTGGAGGAAAAAGACTACTAAAGGTAACGGCTGTCGATAAATGTCGGAGTACCCAAGATTACTTCAGTAAATGTCAGGTTTCTAACGAACGCCTGAAAGCAAGATGAAATTTCTGATCTATTCAGCGATAACGAACGAGATTAACGATTTCGAGGGGATATTGAGTACAGTCCGAAAAACCGATTCCAGTATGCGAAAGCGACTCATTTTCTGCGGTATTCTCATTTTTTCCTCTCTCTCTCTCCCTCACAAAAAAAATCACATTTCATTGACATTAAATTCCTATACGCTGTGAAAGAAGACTACTGAACTGATAATGTACTTTGAAACTTGAACGAGTTGTTCGTCCAAAAAGTTTCGGTTTCTTCTGTATGAGGAGCAAAACATATATGATGATCTGAAACTTTTATTAGAATTATTTTCAGTTGATTAAAAAAAACATGATGGAAAGGAAGAGAGAGACGATATGATTGATAAAAGATACAAAGCAGAAGAATCTCTGCGAAATATCTTCAGAAATCTCTTAACACGACAATCTGAGAACTTTGTCTGATTGTGAGTAGACAATGCTCATTGATAATCACGATAACCATCTTAATTGAGATATTCACTTGTCATACCCAGAGGTTTAACTAATTATACGGATGAGATTGAAATCTTTTGTATAAGCACATGATTAGATGGGGCGTTGGTAAATTGATCAATAGATACGTTTGATCGCCATAAAAGCGATTAATTAGTAATACAACGAAACCAGATCGAAGATGGTCCTGTTATATCCACGGGGCAATCGTGACTTAAACTTTGTTACGAATAACCAACAGCTCGAGAGGAAACGATTAAGAACTTTTAGTATTGTTTACTGTCTGGATTTCGGCAGTCTTGGATTATTACGGCAATTCAAACACTCGTAACAACCCAATTGGTGAAAATTACATTCTGAGTGGCGCCAAGAAATCCTTAGAAATAATCGCTGGTCCAAACTCAAGATCCAGAGTTCAGAATCAGGACAAAATTAATTCTCGACTCACATTTTAGCTCCTTCAATCACATTCCCTCTGTCTGTTTCACAAATTTATTTTAAATCGTTTCTGATCTACCTAAACACTCTCGTATTTTGCGGCAGTGGATTGAATATGTAACGGGCAAAAGAAGCGGCGGATTTCGTGGGCGAAAATACCTCCATCGATTTCAGGTACACCCTCTATACCATATAGAGCATTTGGTGTAAAATAAAATGCAAAACCGGAAGACAAGGAAGCAGGGTAGGAAGGAAGAGAGAAAAAGGACCGCAACGTGGCGTTTCCATGGTTATGCAGGCGAGGAAGAACAGCGAACAGCCTCGAAAGAGAGGAACCATGAGAGAAAGAGAGAGATCGAAATATGTATAGACACCGAGAGAATGCGCAATGGCCGCCGCGCCTCGCAATTTAATCAGTCTCTCTTGAAAATGGCAATCACCCGTCGTTGCTCGACTAGGACATCAAACTTTATGCAACGGGCTTGCGGCAGCTGCAAGTCAGTTTCTCGCAAATCTTTAAAAAAAAAAATCTTTGAATGCATTTTTACGGAGTGTGAGGAGGCATGAAGAGCATCTCTCGCTTCCGGAAAATCCTTATGCTTATATTTCTTCAATCAAATTACATTATCGTCCATTTTTTGTATTGGCGCCCAACGTTGAGTCGAGATCCGAAAATTGGTACAACAGCAGATACTTCACGACGCGAAGGAGCTTAGGCTGCCGTTTGAAGACTCACTTCTGAGCCAGTAGAGTATAAATACATCAACGACTAGAAGCGCCCTTTGAGAATAATAAGTGCTCCAGAGTATAACCTTGGTCACAGACCTCGTACGCAGGACTCAAGTTGTTCGTAACAAGAGGTTTAATTCATTGACTGCAAGGCACGAGGATTTTGATTCAGATTGTGTCAATTAGAAGATTAGGGATAAGCAGATCTGTGTGTTTGTTAGCGCACTGAAGACTGCTATCTCGGCAGTTTGGTTAGTAAATTACAAATACCTACTTAACGAGAGATACATTTTTACACTAGGCAAGCAGTCGACCTTCGTTATACTGCAGCTCAATGCAACAAAGAAAGATAATATCCAGGTACTATACGTACTGCACAAGGCTACCCGCCCACGAAGATCGGACATCATTGTCATACTGTGCATGTTTAAATTGCAGCTATTGTGCTGATGGAGAATGATCAGTGGCAAAAAGTAAAACGAAATATCATCCATGCATTTCCAAGTGTTGCACCAGGATACCGTTAATTGTTATGCACGTCTTGTTTCGAGTAATTGTCTCACGGTCGACCATCAACTCATTTTCCACAAATCTTGAAGAGATTTGCGAAAAAACAAAGCAAAATGAATGCCTGGAAAATTTGCCAGAATCAAATAGAAGTGATCATTCTGAATCCTATAGCTATGCCACAGAATTGATTGAACGCAATCGACCTCACAGTGCTAATCAGAGCGATGTAATGGGGTTTTCTTCAAGGAAATATCGCATGAAACGGTATGTGGCTCACCTCTGTCATGATGATGATGATATGACGTGAGTTTAGCGCTACGTAATCGTATAGATGAAATGACTGATAGACACTGATCTCATTTAAATCGGAGGATGAAATGGCTTTTTTTCATGAACAAATATTGAAATTACGGAATTGTTAAGTTCATAGTCATTCATAGTTTCACTTGACGAAAGTATAATCGGTGAACGATACTTCTGTTCAAATTATAAGGACGATAGAATAACCGAACTGAGGTCAGCAAACAAGATATCTCGACTTTCGTCAATTTAATAGAAAAGTGTGTCGGAGCAAGAAGCGCAAATCTATCTAAATCCAGAAAGTGTTTATGGGACCTAAGTAGCTTGCAGCGAAGGCTGATAGCATCGAGGACGGGCTCTGAGCCAAGCCAAGCCAAGTCAGACCGTTGATTTCACTCCCACTCGCAGCAGCACGTGTTCGCAGGAAGAAGGTTCGCAGGACGAAGGGACGAAGAAGAGAAGGAGAGCCTGGAGGTGGAGGTCTACTTCTCTGAGATCCTTCCATCCGTGGGAGAGCAAGCAAGCGCCGTGACCTAGGCCAACGCAAGGCGCCGAAGCCGGCACCCAAACACAACCCTTGGGGATGGGATTGGGAATGGGAAACAGGGAAGAAGGGGCGAGATGAGAGAGAAGGGCAATTCTCCCTCGAAGGAAGGTGAAGAAGGTTCAAGCCGGACCAATTCAAGGGACGATTATGTCTAGTCGTCTATCAGACGAAAGGCTTTTCGCGACCCTTAAATTACCTCAGGAATCTCTCAAGAGTCAAGACTTGACTGGGACGAAAAAAATCAACCGGCTGTATCCCAGAAAAAATGGAGATTTTCTGCAAAAGCCGTGATCGCAGGCTCATTCAAACGATCAAATACTCGATATTTCGTGATCAAAAGTGGTAGGATCTTCGAGAAATTCCGTGGATCATCTGGACTAAAAACTTGATTGCCTCCCCAAATTTCATTAGAATCGATCACATTGCTCTTTCAGAATGTAAGGCATGAATTGTTGGGCTTACACACAGAGAAATATTGGAAAATACTCAAGAACGTTCGTGTAACCAACGAGAGGTGTTTCTGAATTGACGAGGATTTTCCTTTGCCATATTACGTTTTTCGCGATAGTAAAGAGTCTGATAAGACAGCCTAAATCGCATAGGCAGACAAAACTGTAACTGTGACATAAGTTTGAAAAACCGACTAATGAATTCACAGCCGAGTGTTGCAAATTTGGTTTACATAAGACTACAAATCAGAAACAGCTATCTTTGTGTCTTTACACGTCTGTATAGCATCAGGGCTACTGTAAAATTGCCGAACACCTTGTTCACTAACTCTGTAAATGTGGCGTGTGCCAGTGGTTGTAATATTTATACGACCACCTATAGCAATGTGAAGAACCGTGGATATAGTCTACGTGATTCACGGTTCGATGTACAGAAAAACATACACGATATACCTGCTGTACAACCACGTATATTCTATGTGTGAGTTGCTGAAAGTTATTTGTGAAATAGCTTTGCCAAATGGTATGTAAAAATGTATGCAGACCTGAAGATCGTAAACTCCAATAAAATTCGGTTATGTGAAGTAGTTTCTATGAGACATGATTTTCATGCAAATATTATTTGTCCGCGATGGTTATAAATATTGATACGTGATGAACGAGCGCGGTTCAAAGTCTGCGGAAAATTGGTCACGTAAAGCAATGAACGAACGAAGGATCGATATACGTTGATTCAATTAATTTCCCATCCCGCAGCTATCCGCTCTAACTTCCTGATAGATCAAATTCATTTATGCACGGGTCACCGCGCACAATACGAATACCGTGCCAAAAACAAGGTGAATTCAAGCGTCGCGACGCCAGACGTCGCCTCGAGACGCTGTGCCGGAATGCAAATGAGATTCTTCTGGATATTCGTATGCCCGCACGTGTTCGAAAATACCAAACGAGCAAAATAAACGTCTGATTACTTGAGCCGAAATTGCTTTTAGGCAATTTTAGACCCGCACGAACTCTATGTGATCAACAAAATGAAAATCTATTCTTGAATTAGTCATTGTCAAAGAAATGACAGATGCGTTTAATTCTAGACTTGTAGGTATCTGCTTAGTTTGCACACAAAGCTACCACCTCAGTCAGCAAGCTTCTCAATAGATATTTCCTCGAGCTCTAGTGTTTACAAACATCACTAAAGGTCGATAACTGCAGCCGAAGACTGTGTTGGTATGTATAAAAGAATAAAAACGGAAGGTCGAACCTAATGCATCCAAGGTGTAGGTATACACAGCGGGAACCAAAGCCCACGATCCTCATACCGGACATAGAATATAGTCACCCCCAGTGTGTGGTCCGAACGCTTAAATCGATACCGAAGCTGCTCCTCCCTTTCCCGAGAGCTTTCCGGTAGGTATAGGTGGCCGGTGGAATGTATTAAATGTACGATTCACTGGTAGAAATATATCCACACATCCATAATACATGTGGACCGGTGTAAATGGCGTGTATATTCCGTCGGAAATGGAAGTTTGTGGGTATATCGATTGAGGAAATCGGCTTCGGAAATCAAACCGCTTCGGGACAGCTTCGTAGCTTCGAACTAAACGTTCATTTGCACCCACGATTCACGAATAACGAATCAATCATCGTCAAAAAATGAATGCCCATCAAAATTATCGAGATTCTACAGTACACTGCCGACCATCATGTCACGTTTGGCAAGAATTCGCAAGATAGTCCAACACCCAATATTGATTTCTTTACCAAAGTTAATGCCATACCATTATAAGTACATTTAAGTATCATCAATCGATACTGAAAGTAAATTATTGCTTTCACTGATCTCTACGAAGAATAATTCATGTATTGAGATATAGGGATGATTAATAAACCATACTAATGTCTTCGTAGACAATTTTTTGCCTAATTCGCAGCTCCCGATCGCAAACGTGAACATGTACATGAGCATCATGATTTGAAAGCTAGATGCAGTTAGAGTGAAATGAAAGCACTTTGGAATCTTTGTCTCCAATTGTTCATTAAACGAACTGGTAGTTTGGAAATCGCAGCCCAAAAGTTACCGCATGTCGATTAGAAAAGATATGTACATCTGGCGCAGTCGCTGGTAATTGTTTTTTGAGCAAACTGACATAGCGGAAAATATGATTTTTTTTTTAAATTTGATCCAAGCGGGCTTGATTGGGCTTGATGAGACTGATAAAACCAAAGCTTGTTGAACACGGTGGCCACTAATTTCCCCGGAACGAATAGAAATGTCCTGACATTCGCATAGGTTTTTCAGAATTTAACATGCAGTTTTTGCTTTCGCGTAAATTTTCCGTCCTAGTTCCCGAGCTTTCATTTTCCACTGCAGAAACTTCAGATTTCCGATTTGAAAAGATCATTCAAGAGTCCTTCAAAAAGGTCCAGGCAATCAGAAAGTCGTGCGAAAATTGGAATCATTCTACTGAGCCGTTTCTGCGATTTTTCAAATTGATTTGATTAAAAACCTACATGATTTTCGAATCCTCTAAATCTCGAAACCTGAAGATCCGTCGGAATCAGCCGACTTGAATAGATTTCCTCTTCAGGTAAAAACCGATCATTGATTAAAGTAGTGTAGCTACGAACGGCAATGGCTTTTGGTAGCACAAGAGTGGAAAAGCAACCAGTTGCGACCTAAGGGTTATCGGAGGTGAAGCTCTCAAGGTTGCCCTAGATCGTGGTCTGAAATGTAGCTCTTTGAGTAAATTTACGAGTAGTAGGTCTTGAAAATATCCCTTCTTGCGATAGGTGGTCGTCGTCGCAGCATCGCAAAGCACAGAAGACCCCATAATCTGGATGTGTCTCGGCGTCATTGGTGTCAACGCACCCTTGTCCTCTTCTCAACAAGGATATCCATCGCTATCCCAAACCCAACTGTCGACCCGTTAGGCTTTTAACCCTGACCGAAGTAGTCATGACTAACAAGTCCTTCTTCAAAGGATGAAGAAGAAGAAGAAGAAGAAGAAGAAGAAGAAGAAGAAGAAAAAGAAGAAGAAGAAGAACCGAGCCAAGCACCCTTCCGTCCATCACGTACCTGAACGGCCTCTTCGCGCGTGGTTCTTTCCTCTTTTCTTTAATTTTCGATTTCACGCCGCAGAAGCGACGGACAAAAATATGTAAAAATATGAAAAAAAAGGAAAAAAAAAAATGAAATATAAATAAAACCGAACGATAGTGAACGAATAACACAAGGAAGGGGTAGACTAGTAGCAGACGGCGGTGGTAGTGGCGGCGGCCGCGACTGCGGGGGCGGTGACCGCCCGCCAACGAGAATCAATACCCGCAGGAACAGGAACCGCCGACCTAGGAAGAGCGAGATGGAAAGAGGTCGAAACGTGGATGGAGAACTGTGAGCGGGAAAGAGATGAGCCCAGACGCGGCGAATCGAGATGAAAAGAGGCTGCAGGGAGTGTGCAGAGAGCGAGATTGGAGAGAGAGAGAGAGAGGGGGAGAATTGATGTATACGTTATTCTATTCGATGAGAGAAATTCCAAGCAGACATATTTCCCATGCTATCAACGATTTGAAAAAAGAATCAGATGATGATTCGGATGACCACGATGGTCCAGGAACAGATTTTTACAACTGGACAAATAGTTCTTATTAGCTAAAAAGGCAAATGGAGTTCACTATACGAGCGTAAAATTAATGACTGTTGCTTTTCTACCCTAACCAACGTTTGGAATTTTTCAACATCGAGCTCGTACTCGTGCAAACCAATCGGAAGATCCTGTTCATCGACGAATCATCTTATCCATGAAAAATCTGAGTCAGCCATATTGGATTCACATTCTTGGAATTTGGAAAATTCTGATCATTTTGATGATCAACGATTCGAACGCCTCCTGAATGCCGAGTTTCAGTTTAAAGAGATATCAGTACAAGGGAAAAATCAATGCGTCTCTTTTCGCTCGCGAACTGCCGGGTCGACGACTAAAGAAATTCGATCAGATCCAATGGGCCAATGAGCCTGTCGATTGAACCCAAAGTCGTTGAAATCAGTTGAATCGTTGGCGAGATATCACAGGTGAAAATTTGTTCTATTTTTTGGATGATTCGGAAACTACTAGACTGATCCAATCCAAAAAACTTATTGGTGCTCAGTTTATGATTGAAATGATTAAAATTTATTCATTCATTCTCGAGATATCGTCGCGGGAAAAATTCTCCACGTACAAACGTCCATCTGAAACGATCAAAGGCGACTCTTTGAACCCCGGAACGTGCAGTTCTGGTGAAAACACAACTTTTCATTCCCAAGGGCGGGGGATTATAACAACTTCCTTTGGTTTTCAAAGCGGAAAGTTGATAACTGAACAACCAACGTGTTAGAAACTAGAGATCAAAAAACGTCAACGTCAGTGCCTGAACATTCGTATTATATGAAATGTACGAAAAATGATAACAAGTTAATAACAAAAATTACTATCTTTCAAAAAATTAAGTCTCTTTGTCCACTTATACCACAGGAATACGATTTTGCTTTTCATACGTCATATTCGCAGCCTTGGATATAGTTGCAGAAGATCACTTCCAACGTAACCTAGCTAACATAAGAAACCATGAGTTTTACTGCAATCATATCAGTTTTGATGACGAAGTAACATACTTAGCCACTTTTTGCCAAAAAACTCAATTCATCCGTAGAGGGTTCATTCGGATCGGTTGGGTAGTCGTGGAGAAAGTATGATTTGCGTTTTCGAGGTGACACCAATTGATGATAATTGAATTTCGAATCTTAAGGGGCCACGTGACTATGTTCGGAATTCTATAATTACCAATTGTCATCACCTCGAAGACGCGATTTGTAGTTTCTTTCAAACTGTACAACCAACCGGAATGAAATTCAGGAGATTGATGCATCACTACGGTAGGAAGTGGCCGAGTATTTTACTGTTTCGGAAAAACGAATAGAATTTCAGTCGGATTCATATTTCTCATATTAGCTAGGTTAGGTTCAAACCGACTTGTATCACATCGGTTTACGTTCTCAATCCTTCCTATACACCGCAGTAGTCTACCAAAAGATTGGCTAATCAAATACATACGGTTACTCAACCGATTCGGAGTCATTGCACGCTACAACTCGACGTGGTCCTCCGTTTCTCCTCGCCTCTTCTATTCGTATACCCAAACGATAAAGTCGAAGTGAAAGACGGAATTGTGACTCCAAGAAACGCACGCGGACGTTCTCACCGATCGTGAGGTCAGAACGGTGTGAAGACCTTCTACGTGGCCTTGAGGGTCGCCGGTTGGTTGGCTTTGCCGCACGTATAGATTCGTACCAACATACGAAAGGTACATCATAATTTCATAGAACAACGATGTTGATGATGATCATGACGATGATGATGATGATAAAAGAGAAAGAGAAAAAAATAAAGAAAGAAATAAGGAAAAGAATCGACATGGGAAGAGACATGGATGGAGGGTCAAGCGCACCCGTTTTCGAGACTGGTTTGCCCAGTAACCCGGGTTAGTCGTGTGATTCCCGGGGCTCTTTAAGTCACGGGTACAAGTTGTGAGGAAGAATCCCACATTCCTGCACGGGGGACGACGCCGACGACGTCGCGGTGGTCTCGAGAGGAAAGTGAAGTGACCCTCGCCTCGTCGTCGGCGTCGACCACTACAACTCGACAACTTGTATGTACAATACATACGCCTAACCGTGTTTCGAAAGCGAGAAGTGCGATTTCGATCGGCATACGTAGGGGCATACGTTTCGTGTTAAACGATCCGTGTTCAAGCGTCTTGTCAATTCGTAACACGTGTGGACACGAATTTTTCGATCCTGTTCAACTTTACCAATCTTCACCAAAGTATAAGAGATAATATGTATGTCCTATCCAATACTGATTGTGAGGAAAAACATATGAAAAACTTGACCAAATATCTGTTTCAATAGTCACAATTCAATTTCACCCTATAACGGTAACCCGGGGTCTTTAAACACCCCAACGACTTGAAATCTCCCACCGTTTACGTTTCACGTTTCATGTTTCCTGCCCTCTTGCCTAATTTCTGATCAACTTTTCAGACTTCACGCGAAATTTCCGTAGACTCACGTGATTTTGGATTAGAAAACGAGATGATTGAACCTCCGGAGGACCCTGTAGGTGAAATTATACTCGAGATATGAATTTTTCAAGATTGGGGTGTTTTATCACTCTGGGTAACCGGAAGAGGTAAGAAAAAAAAAAAATAAGGTCACCGTTCTGGGGTTAGTAGTTGGTGCGACGATATTCCGATTGGCAATTGACATGACTGAAAATCGGTCGATATTGTATGATGTGCAATTACAACAATAGATATTTATAGTTGTGTCAATTCTGATGCGAATACTTGATACGTACATTTTTTAGAATGTAATCGAAGAATTTCAACAATCGGTACTGAACACGGTGACTAAACTTTATATTCGAATCGTTCGAATCACAGCGAACAAAATTATATCGCCATACCAACGCCATGAGGTCATAAGCAACTTTCTGGTCCTACCAAAAGTATAGAAGGTTGTATCATTTTGTCGAGTCAACCTTATCTGATTCGTCTCGAAATTCTACAGTACACATCGATCTTCATTGAAATAGTAAAAGTATCAGCATATAAGGCGTTTCGACTCCAATTTTGGGCAATTGAAGTTGGTCTGTATTCAAAATAACGTGATTCGTATGAGAAAAACTCTCAATTCCGTATAGCAATAATACATGAGATATAAAAAACTGATCAATTTTTGCAGACGAAACTTTATGGCTCTGATTTTGAGAGAAGATCAGAAAAACTGGAGCCCAGAAACGCTGTATGTGGTTTATACGTGTTTCACGCCTACAGCCTTCTGTTTATTTAAAATTTCGTTAATTTCAATTGATTTTCTTTGTATATCAATACCAAGGCGAACTTCAGAAAAAATAATAAACATAACAACTACCTTAAGTAGAATCCGAAATTCATACCTTACAGTTTAAACGATTTCTTCTTACCAAAACGAATTCCCGACTCAACATTTTTAATGCAGTTGTTGAATGAAATATGGATCTATTATCTGATTTTTTTCATCAAATATGCCACCGATACGATCATGTAAACGTTAGGCTATATTAATAGTTTAGGATGATATATCACCGAACATTTTTGATGTATAAACGTACACACATGTGTGTGTATGTGTGTGTGTAAATGTGAAGAAAACTGGAGCAAGGTATAGATACTAGCTCGTGGTTACTGATAAGCGCGGCTCGAACGATTGTGATAACGAAAGGCAAAAGCCGCGCGCTTTACCTACATATAGTATAGTATAATTATATTACACTTAGATTTATGTTTAGGAGTTGTTGTAAATGTTTATGAACAGGATTTATTTTCAATGTATATAAATCGTCAGTTTTTATATACTCAATCCCACCGCGTCACTAGTATACCGTGAGGTCGTAAATGCCAGAACTTTAATGTTTTTGCCAGAAATACGTACAATTTACTGTTTTATTGTTTTTGTTATTCCCTCTCAATTTTACCTTGGTATTGATATAGGCGTGAAAATCAATTGAAATCAACGAAATTTCAAATTAATAGAAGGCCGTAGATGTTAAACACGTATGAACCACGTACTACGGCCTTCTGGATTCCAGTTTGTTTTATCATCTCTCGAAATCAGAGCCATTAAGTTTCGTCTATGAAAATTGATCAGTGTTTTATATTTCATCTACCATATTGCTAGTAATATATACTGACAAACTTTGATCGTCCAGAATTGGAGTCGAGACGCTTTATTTTTCACTTTTCGAATTCCGAGGATCGCTCTATACTGGAGAATTTGAGGATGAATGAGAAAAAGTTGACTGAACAAAATGATACGTCTTTCTAGTTTTGGTAGGACCAGAAGGTCGCTGAGGACCTTACGGCGTTAGTAAGGCGATATAATTTCGTTCGCTATCTTTGCAACGTTTTGAATTTTGTCGTGTACATGCAATACATGATATGCATGTAAAGTTCAATCACCGTACAACTATGAAGAACCTGAAAAATTGGACCTTGGGGAACCGGAAAAACACGAGGATTGATTTCAGAGTAGAATATTTCTGTACACGCAGGTATGTGCGCAACCTTGCCGGATCGAAGAAGAGTGTATTACCAATTGACGATAGCCAGGTGGCTACGAAATTCTTTCAAGAATTCTTAAGCGAACCGATCGACTAACGGAAACCTAATCTATACTCAGAGCCACAGTTCACTTATAGTAAAGAATAAACGGTACTTTATACTTTTGATGATCAAGTTGCTTCAATTACCAAATTGTCAAATACTACCAAGGAAAAGCTTCGGAAATTTTTTTTTTTTTTTTTTTACTTCCAAACAGGTGATAAGAGTCTCCGTCTGTATCAGCAATGAAATTTCATTTCCCATCCATTTACTAATGCATTGTCACATGGGGTTGGAATGATTGACCGAAAAAATCAACGATCATACTTCCAACATTCTAGGATACGGAATAACCGCATTTAATATACGTATGAAAAAAAAAAATATCTCGAAAAAAGAAAACTGGAGAGTGTAAACGCTGAAAAATGACTTCTCTGGATATAAAATCAGGATAACTGCATTCGGAAGTTGTTTTTCAGTAGAACTTATGGTTGATACGGGAAAGCCTTCGGTACTCTTAGAAAATAGTACATTACAGTTCGAGTTTCATCAAAAAGTCTTTACGTACGAGCAACGATCATTATTTTTAATCACAAATGATGACTGATGAAAAATATATATCTGAAGAGGGTCTAGATTCGGATGACGGAAGAACTAGCAATTGCATGTGTGGCTTCATCTTTCCTTTTCACAAAAACGCTCGCTTCTATGCATAGGTATGCAATGGGGTAACTTCGACCCCAGGGGATCAGGGAGAGTTGAAAAATTCTTGGTTTAGTAAAATTTGGGAAGTCAATTTTTCGATTTCCTGAAGCCTAAAAGTTGGTAGTATCTCGTATTTGAAAAAATCAAACTCACCATAGATACAACGGGTGGTGCAGGATTCCCGTTGCGAAGAGCACCGGGCTGCTGAACTACTGCTGGTGAAAGACTGTCCTTGGCCTGCTGCATGGCGTCAACGTGTAGGGCCTGTTGCTGCGGATGTTGTTGTTGCAAACCACCAATACCCGCCTGAGGACTACCTAGTCCAACAGTTGGAGTATCCGGCGTGCTGACCTGCCGTGCGATCTTTCTATAACTCTGCAATCACAGGAAACAAAGAGAAATATGTTACTTAACGGGAATAACATCCTCTCACAACCGATCCCTCTCGATCGAGTAGAAAGTTTCGAGCTAACGAACACCGAGACACGCTTTCAACTGTTTTCTCGTTGAAAGATTTTTTTTTTTACAAAAATGAGTGAAAACAAGCAGGTAAATCGACTGATCACAATGGGCCAGCCCTAAAACTTCCCGCGCAGATCTTTCAAGTTCGAATACTACAAAAATACTACATCGATCTGTTTTAAAATTTGGTCATTTCTAGGCTAGACCGAATGCCATCGATGAAGATCAAAATCATCGAAATCTGTTGATTCATTCTCGAGGTATGACTATTTGGAATATATATATATATATATATATTTTTTTTTGTCAATTTTCTTCGCTCAATTACTCAAAAACTAGTCGACCGATTAAATCCAAGATCTGATCAGCTCTGAGTAACGAAAATTTGCATCGATTGAGACCAGAATCATGGAAATCCATCGATTCGTCCTCAAGATATCGTCGAACATAAAATTAATTCGTGCAAAAATGGTTTGAGGCGATTTTCTGGACCTCAAACTCAACTTTTCGTTTTCAGGGTGATTTTAATAACTTTCGGTTTTTGCAAAGTGGGAAGTTAAAATACCATCAGGATACAAAATCCTCTCCTCATTGCGTCACAAACATGAAGTTTTTCGATTCAAACTCTAACGCCTGTAGATTTTCTACCAGATTTCAAAATCGGATAATTCCTGCTCATAAAACTGATGATTTTCTGTACCAATCGTAATCGATTTTTTTTCCGGCTCGATCGTTCAAGACATATCAGTTATCGCGATGATCACAAGCTGTCCTGATTTCCTCCGAAATACATCAGACACATAACGAATTGTCAAAGATATGAGATACTCATTGTTTCCAAAGAGATAAACTCATCGGTACCTGTACTTAAGATATGACTCGATATCATTGATAAAGTATTACAACATACATTTTTTGTTCCTGCGTTTTGAGACAACCGTGAGCTTATAAGCTTATAACTCTTTCAATTTAAGAATGACTCATTCTTCCAATACCAAAAAACCAAAAGACGATTAGAAAAAAACCAACAAACAAAAAATAATCAGAAAAAACGAGGCATCGAATGGACGGAATATCTGCGCTCGTGTGACCCTATTACTAAAAATACATCGCCAAGTAGGCCACGACGGTTAGATGGCTTTCCATAGTTGAACAAACGATACCATTGGTATATAGACGTATATCTATGACAGCCCTGGTGAACGATGATAATTTCATTAAGCCATAACGACGGCTTGTCGCGAATAATTGACGGATACAGCTGTATACTTTACTGCATACTGCACTATTATTACGGTTGAGTTATCGAGCGTGGATCGCGCTTCGTAAAACGTTTAATCTGCTTCCAATTCCTTGTATATATGCCGTTTATTTATGAGCATTAGAATATTGGCCGAACGAATACGTTAACTTTGATCTATTATTGGACGACCCGCGCCACTTCCAGCAGAAACCAAAAGGATCCCACGAAAACCTGGATGCTTTGAAACCATCTGTGAATTCACGGATTCTCAGAGACTATATATACTCATTCGAAAATAACGGACATCAGGACTTGTAAGTTTTCATTGCAATAGCCGGCAACAGCTGTACTACGTTTTTAATGAAAACAATTCAAAATTAATGAAAAATTCCGTCCGCCGCAGACAGTCGAAGTTTGTTTCCGACTTCTACACGCCTCGGGACTTTATCCACTCTACAGACTGGAAATGAACTCAAAAACACGAAAACAAGCGTTTATATTAATCGCCAGACTTGCAGCTCTCGAATGAACTACGAAGCGAACGGTCTGATACCATGTTTCCGGTCTGTGGGCCAATGAGTGCGAGAAATTTCGGAAGAATTTAGATTTTCTGAACAAAAATTCATAACTTGGACATTTTTCAATTGCTTCAAATCATCGTAGTTCACGCGAGAGCCGCAACCCTGACGATTGAATTGAGTTATGATTCTTGTGTATCCGTGGTTGCGTTCTAACGGTACAATGGTTACGGTACGGAGTCCGTGACGGATGCAATTTCAAACGGATTTTCAATTGTTTTCATTCAAGTTTTAGCCTCAGTGATTTGATATTTGAATGACTGAGTACGTTTGTGACTTCGTATAGGAAATCATGACTTTGTACAAAACCTCGAGAGTCTAAGGGCTCAGTTCGGTACTTCGTCCAGTTTGTCATGCCAACAGAAGAACCGTGATCTGCTGACTCGTCGTCAAGACTCTAGAGTCGATTCAGGAGACGTCCAATAAAAGTGAAACAATTGAATTTCCTGCGCGCCACGGGACGCCGTGGCGTCGGGCGTCGGACGTTATCGACTAACGAAAGTCAAAGGGTTGTCCCCGAGGAGTCCAATGCCCCTATTACGATGTATATCTACATATATGCGAGTAAATGTATATTTATTAGGTTTATAAATAGGCAGCTTCCAACGTCCCATGCTTAGCGAGCCGGGGGAGTCGGTGGAAAACGCACATGCTTCACTGCAGTCATGCGGTTGCTTATAGTCCCTCGCCTTAAGCCCCCAGCTGCGAAAGATCGTTAGGTACTTTTTCGAGTCCACCTCTCTGACGGCGAAAGCCAAATTTTGGCATTGAAATTCGAATGAATTCGGTAGCATTTTCGACGGAAAAAAAGGGAACTTATTTACGAGTCACCCCAAAAACGAAAATTCGAGGTTTCACCAGATTTTCAAATTTTGGGATCCAGAGCGCATCATGGTCATTTTCAGATGGACACTGTGTGTGGGTTCAATTTTTTTGTTCCTTATGATATCTCCAGAATGAATCAATGGATTTTTATGATTCTGGTCTCAATCGACGCGGGTTTTACTAACTCAGAACTGATTCGATTTGGGAAATGATCATTAGAGTAGTTTTCGAGTTATTCAAAAACCAATATGTTGGAAAAACAAAAAACAACGTTTTTCGCTCATATATGTCAAGAACGTAACGACGAATTTTGATAATCTTGGTTTCAATTATCCGGATTTACTTCTACGCAGATTATTGATCAATTTTCCAAATCAATCGATTCAGCAATTCATCGATCGGGAGGAGAGTCTGTAAACTTCTTACGTAGGTATACAAAATGCAATGTGGTCGGCCGAATTATCTGCTTGTTTTTCATCATGACAATTTCTTTATTTATTTACTTTGTTCTGTTTTTCCATTTCGAATGTGTACGAAGTACGTCGCGGAATTGTCAACAGAAATGAAAATGGCGTGTGCAACGTGTGTGGATAATGTGTGTCGCTCATTTTCCTGTCCACGAAAGATAACGAGGGTGACACGCGATATCGAAATACCCCGCATAATGGCGACGAACGACCACGTCAATATTATACGGTGGGAAATCGATATCCGGAGATACAAGTTAAGCAAAACCTCACGAAACCCGCGGGTTAATCCAATCTTCGTATATGCACGAACAAAGGCGAGGTTATTTTTGACGAGGAAATCAGAAATTCCCCCCAATCAACTCAATCAGTTTTCTAAATCCAAATAATTCATCTGTATCAATTTCTCCTTTCTTCAAAGCGAAATCCTAATGCATTGAATTCAATTGAATTTTCTTCATCCCGTGATGATGTGATCAAATTTCAAAAACGCATTTTTGTTATACAGCTTCTCTCGAGTGATTCGAAACCCTCGATTTCTTCGTACAATTCGAATCTCCATATGTGTGTATATACGTTGAAAAGATAAAAAGAATAAGCAAAAAAAAAAAAAAAAAAAACTTTCAAACCGGTTACTCGGGTGTCCAAGTCATCCATGACTCTGTATCGCTGTAAACGAAACCTCGGAGGGTCAATTTCGGTGTATAGATTTGTCCGAGGTAAAAGGTGCCAGAAGACGTGGGTAATTGCAAGACTTAATAAGCGTATAAAACTTTGAACTCTGAGAATAGAAATCGACTGCAGACTATTATACATGAATCGTGACGTTCGATATCCATCTCGTAAATTTATACTCCATCGACCATTTACCGGG
The DNA here is from genome assembly GCA_963989295.1 of Ametastegia equiseti. Classification (NCBI taxonomy): domain Eukaryota; kingdom Metazoa; phylum Arthropoda; class Insecta; order Hymenoptera; family Tenthredinidae; genus Ametastegia; species Ametastegia equiseti. Next base: position 8,423,704 of record OZ022390.1, on the reverse strand, counting down.
TGATTCAGAAGTCTCAGCGAATTTTTCACTGGGTCAATATCCTTGTCAAAATTGAGATCAAAATATCCTTAACCATTTTTCTGAACAAACGACTTTTTTCAAGTTCAAAGAAGAAAAGAGATGAGAATTACGTAAAACTAGTTTACTGCTTTTCTATTCGAACAAAAACGGCCATGATTATTGCGATGATGATTTCAAATCGTGTAGTTCAAATACCGCGAAATCGTTTAAAACAAAATGGCGAAGGCAATGATTTCAACTCGAATTTATATTTGAGGATTGAATAAAAAGCAGAGAAATAAGATACCATTGACCGAAGTTCCTGATGACAATAAAATGAAAAAGTAAACGAAAAAGATATTCTTCTCTTTGGAAAGCGAGGTTAAAAAATTGAGAAATTTTGTATTGTTGCTGATTATATTACTAAGCCGTTGAATTCGTACAAATTGTAGCTGAAATTTTATTTCTACAGGATGTGAAAACGTGAAATGAAATACAAAAACTGCCTCGTACGCGAAATCTCGCAATTGACACGTGTGCGGAGTAAAAAGTAAACAACTAACGCTGTATAATCGAAAATACCGAGAACGAATGAAAACTCCCCAGATATTGCGAGAGAGAATAGTTAAATTTTCGTATGGCAAAAACTAAGCCTCGAAACACTCCCTCGTCAATTGATAATAATTCAATATATACTTCCCATTTTTTTCTTTCTCTTCCTCACTTTTTCTTTCTGCCTCTCAAGGAAAAGAAGATGGCAGAAAAAAATTTCTCATCTTTCGAGGATATTGTCCAGGAACAAAGGCATGATATTTCGTATATGATCGATCATATAACTCTCGAGAAAAGAAAGAAAGAGAAAAAGAAGCGAGAACAAAAAAAAAAAAAAAAAAAAGAAGGAAAACTCATTTCATGGAAAAATTACTTCTTCCGTTTCGCGGTTCGATCTGTACTACCGTCTATAAATATATATGTGTATACTTAGAACGCCGACCCTTTCATACGTCAGTCAAAATTTTCGAATCCTAACGCGATCGGAAACCTCTTGAACACGTTCAACCAACTGTGGTCTGGGCCCTTCGGGGATTTCCCCCTTTTCAGACCCTAGTACCCGACCCGGAATGCCCGAGGGTCATTTGCCCCGTTGTGCGAGATCTGGGGTCAGAATCACGCGCCTAAACCACGTGGCCGAGCCACGTGGTCCCTCCCCGAATATTCATGAACAGAATGAGAGAAGTTTCCATTGTGATTCAGGCATGAAGAGAACCCGCAGAACATCTTCGATAATGTTTAAAGAAGAAAGAAAACAATTTGCGGATTCATTATTGCCTGCGAAAAACTTCCCACTGATTTTCCAGCAAACTCAACGGATCGACTGCAATTCGAAATTTCCGCAAAATCATCATTTTGTTATTTTATTTACGGATCTTGGAAGCTTTCTCCACCCGATCCATAGACCTTTTTTCCTCTTTCTATGGCAAGTAATGATAATAACCCTCGAACTCTACGATCACGTTTCTTACCCATATCCCCCGAGATAAATGGCCTATACGATCCTACAGAAATCTGCAGTTCTACGGAATGGAAATCCTCAAGAAAATATTCTACATACGGAATAAAGCGAGCAATAAAGTCTTTCAGAGAACGTATCGTACGTAATCTTTTCAATAGGGAATTAGCCTCCGAAATTACAGTTCGACAGAATGAAAATTCTACATTTAGAAATTCTACCGTAGAGTATGTCGATAGATGAATTAACATCCCAGGGAATGGATTGCACATACTTTTTCCTGACACTGCAATTCTACTCGATGAATTCCGCATGAGCGTATAGTATTCCTACAGATTCTGTCGCAGATCTATTCTGTAGAACCGTGAGATATAGAAAATACAATCTGTGGAATACAATTTTTAGGATATTTCACCTAAGAAATTTTCGGTAGAATCGCTGGATATGCAATACATGCATTCTTCAGAACTACTATCTGTAGAATCATTTTTCTTTTGAGTAGAAGATTACGTAGATGATGACGGTTCCTGCAAGATTTCATTCCGTAGCGATCCGTGATGATGTGTATATGATGATTTTCCATTAGAAAGAGATTCTGCAGATAACATTTTCTGTAAAACTGATTTCTGTGGGATCTGTCTTCTTCCATCAAAGAACGTACCCAAATTGTATCATCGGCGTTAAGTTCTTTCCGCACAGGTGAAACAAGCTTGTAAATCCTCCACAACGATCTGTTCATTTTTCGATAGCGAAGAGAACGATGTACTAACGATAAAGTGAAATTCTTTGAAGATATATTGATGAAAAAAATGAAAACCGATTTCGTTCAGAAAATGCCATGGGTTAGATTTGTTACCCTGCAGCGTAGGGGTTTCAAGTAAATGATTGATCATCTGGCGGAAAAGGTTTTCGGGAGTGGGTATAGATTTCTTCGAACAAATATCGCTCATCGATACGAATATACATAAACTGTGGAAAATTCTTTTTACAATCATTCGACATATTGCTATCTGGATTATGTGTATAGCCTCACCAGTGTATGTACGTACGTAGGTACATACATACGTGTAGTTATTAGCTGCATGGGACACCGCGTGACCTGAATAAATTCTCGTCGAGTTAATACGCCTTGCGCAAGAATAAACCGCGAGGCACCATTTGACGCGCTCTGAGAACCTTGGAAAGGGCCTCGGAGTAAGATAGCGAGCTAGAAGGCCGACAACAACTTATGTAATTTTTACGTTATTCTACTTCTGTTTTAATTTATTTTTGAAATTTTTTTAAAATTCTCTGTCTGTCTTCTTTACGACGTACAAAAAAAATTATAGAATCATCTGATTTTTCGAGATCTTACTAATCGAAAATCAACTTTTTCATCACCCTAACCTCAAAATCGCAACTTCGTCGCGATTTTCCGGCATTCGTGATGAAAAATATTGATCCTTACTCATACGTAAAGGCTTTTTGGCTCAACGCGTTACAGCTCTCGTTTCGCCAAAAAAGCCTTTCCGTAGCCATGACGAAATGTACTATTTATTCCCTGTCTGTACAGCAAACTTATCACGATCGTTTGTTCACGAGACGCGATGGAAACTTCACCTTCTGAATGAAGTGAAATATAATTTTTCTAAATGCAGTGAAGAAGTTCGTTCCTATCTGGCGCGAAAAATCTTAGGAGAAGTCCTGTCGCAATATCGATAACGAAACCTTGTAGAATCACGAGTTCGACTATAGTAAATCGGAATAGTTGATCGTTGGGTCAAAACATGTGCATCGATACTTCGTATAGTAAGTTCTAGGTTTCTAATGAAAGTCAATGAATTTTCCCCGGCTTTTTCAGTCTGTTTGGACTCCTCTGACTCTACCTAAGTTCATTGCTGTTTCCGGGTCTGTAACAAACCTGATCAAAAATAATAATTCGGAGGGATAAAAAGGGAATGAAAAATTATGTTAGGAAACGAAAATTGAAGAGAATAACTACTCCATGTGATCGTAACTCAAGTATGTTTCATACGTATAAATATCTACTTCGACGGTGAAAGTCTCTCGAGGTATATAGATATGACAGCAGAGGATAGAAATCAATCCTATACAAAATGAAGTACCCGCGACAGCTGCGTGCCCACAACTTGAGGTGATATAGTAAAAATCAATTTCAACATAACCTAGCTAACATTAAAAAAACACGAGTTTTACTGGAATCCTATCAGTTTTGATGACGAATTAGTAACATACTTGGTCACTTTTAGCCAAAAAAAAACTTAATTCATTTGTAGAGGGTTCATTCAGATCGGTTGGGGAGTCATCGAGAAAATACGATTCGCGATTTCGAGGTGACAACAATTCGTAGTAATGGAATTTTGGAAAGACATATCGCGTTAAGGTGCCACGTGACTAGGTTCGGAATTCCATAATTACCAATTGTCATCACCTCAAAAACGAGATTCGTAGTTTATTCCAAACTATACAACCTGCCGAAATGAAACTCAGGGGATTAGTTCATCACCACGGCAGAAAGTGACTAGAGTATTTTACTATTTGGAAAAAAACTATAATAATAGAATTCCAGTCAGATTTATATTTCTTATGTTGGTTAGGTTAGGTTCGAAGCGCCTTGTATCATACCGGCTCAGCTTCAGATTTTCCTTCGGTATTACGGTTCTCCCATTGGAATGAGAAGAAAAAGTAGCAGACTCTAATAACGTATCAGGATTTTTTAGATTTGATAAAATCATCTACTTTCCGTAAAGAAATATATACCAAACGAATTATCTGGATGGCCAAAAAGCCGGATGGACCTGATAGAAAGAAATTACTGTCGGTTGGCAAAGGATATCCATTCTTCCTCAAAAATTTCACTGACCGTATTTCAAAGGAAAAAAAATCTATCGATTTCGGAAAAAGTTTCATGCGTTTGTTTGAATATTCACTTGAAATAAACGCCTTTTCTTGAGGAAGTACAATAATTATCAAACGATTTTTCTCCAGCCAGACAATAACTTAATTTTTTCAAACTAGCTGAAAATTTCTCTTATTCGGAATAAAAATCATTCGATTCCTAAGATCCAACAAAGAAATTTCAACACGTTGAATTCAACGAATTTTTATCCTTTCTTGGTCATTCAAAACGAATGAAGACGACTTTTCCACTGATATCCAAGTGGCTACTTTTATAATGTCTTGTTTTTTGTTGTTTTTTTTTTTTTTTCTCTCGTTCAAATATGGAAGATTCGGTATGCGAAACGCGTGGGACGTGTAAATCGGAGTATATGTAGGTATATGAACTTAAGTTGTTGACTAAAAACTTACTTCGTCGAGGAAGGACGTCTGTTCGTCCGTTTTTTATACTCGCACTTGCGTCCAGCTGATATTTTGTGGATATTTTTTTCCAGTTTCAACTTTCGTTAGGCAGAAGATGCGGGCACGTGTTTTGCCGAACCGTGTGGACTCGTCAATCAGACACTATGACTCTTTATTTCTTCGGATTTAGGGCAAAATAATTTCCCTTTTACTTCGTTTATCCAAAGTTTGAGGAAAAAAACGTGTTAAAAACAAGATTAAAAAACTAAATGAAGCACCAGTCCACGGTATCACGTATATATATACGTATCCCACTAAAACGACCGTTTGATAAACCTATATATATTGAAAAACGGACGAGATTGAATAACCATATCCAACGTTTTGCGAAGAAGAGAGAGAGAGAGAGAGAGAGAGAGAGAGAGAGAGGAAGAGATAAAGAGAGAGAAAGAGAGAGTCGAGAGATAATTATAATATACGAGACTCGATGTCCACGTGACGTGTTGAATAAGAACCGGAACGGGAAAATGATCACGGGCACAAAATTCCGAAGGAGAAAATTCAGAATGTATCCAGTTTGTCTGATGTATTATTTCTTCGACGACTATAAAAAATTACTAACAAATTTTAGATCAGTGGAGAAAAACAAAAGTATGCAGGATGATTCAGAATTTGCGACGAAGATCTTAAACCCAGGGTGAATCCTTGTCAATATTGAAGTAAAAAGTTTCTTAGCCATTTTTCTGGATAAGTAATATTTGCATGGAGAATTTTATAATTTTTTTGATTTGTTGACAATTTTTTTTTTCTCCAAATTTCCATCAAGTGACATGAAAATTGTTCCAACACCCCTCGCTTACATAACAATCCACTTCTCATTTCAATTCGTAACAACAACATATTTTTTCCAAATTCCATTGACAAGAAAATTGGAAACAAAAAAAAAAAAAATTCAATGAAACAAGTCAGTTTTTAGAAAAATGAAAGTAAGGAACTTTCTACTTAAATTCCATCGAGGATTCACCCTATGAAATATTCCTCGCGAATTCTGAATCACCCTGTATATCCAATCTCAATCACATAATAGAAACATGAAAATTTCCAAATTTCTTGGCGATGGTATAAAGTTCTATCTTTTTTTTTTACAACCCTCATTCAACCGACCATTCGTAACAACAGAAGTATGAATAATCGATGTTATTTATTATAGTTACAGTTATAAGTTACTCCAAAAATACAAAACGATCCTTCGGTTATACAATTAACTTACTATTTCATTCACTAGGTATATGTACAGATTCAAACGTCAGCTGCTCGGAATTTAAGCGAGGAAATACACGATCTCGTAAATTTACTTCCTACCCAATAAGAACGGGTTCGTCGATTAAACGTCTAATATACGTTTCATTGGTATAAAATTGGTATAGGTAGAAAAAATAAACGTTTTTCAAATACGTTTTTGAAGTGTGCGTTGAAACTACGTTTTCGATCTACGTTAATTTCACATATTTGATATCTAACCGTTTATTAGACGCATCAAATATGTCAGAAAAATACAATTCTTCAACGTTTATGGTATCCGCATTTAGAACAGTCGAATATACGTCGGAAATACGTATTAAAAACGACCAACTAAACGTAAATTCTAGACGATTCTCCTGGCATTTCCACAGCGAATTATACACGTTTGTGTGCGTGGGATATGATCCCAACTTCAGCACACGCTTCTTGAACGTCACAGAATAGTTACCTCTACACCGAGTATATGCGTTTACGCTATACGGATTCAAGTTGGTCAAATATACGTAAAAAATACCTGATTAAAACGGAAACATAAACTGAAATGATAAACGATTTTCCCGGTATCCACACAACGAGTAAGACACGTTTTTACATGCATGGCATATATTCCGAACTTCACTAAACGATCTTTGAACGTCGCAGAGTGGTCATCTGCACACCGATTATATACGTTCACGCTATCCGCATTTGAGTCGGTCAAATATACGTGAAAAATACCTGATTAAAACGGAAACATAAACTGAAATGATGAACGATTTTCCCGGTATCCACACAACGAGTAAGACACGTTTCTACGTGCATGGCATATATTCCGAACTTCACTGAACGATCTTTGAACGTCGCAGAGTAGTCATCTGCACACCGATTATAGACGTTTACGCTATCCGCATTTAAGTCGGTCAAATATACGTAAAAAATACCTGACTAAAACGGAAACATAAACTTGAGTGATGAACGATTTTTCTAGTATTCAAACAACGAGTGAAATACGTTTCCAAACTTCACTAAACGATCCTTGAACGTCGCAAAGTAGTCATCTACACATCAATTATATACGTTTATGCCATCCGGATTTAAACCGGTCGAAAATACGTCCAAAATACCGATGAATAACGGAAACACAAATTTCAATGGAAAACTATTTTTCCTGTATCCGAACCTCACGAAACGATCTTTGAACATCATAAGATTATAGTGATCGGTATACCGATCATCCACGTTTATTCGGTCTCATATCAGATGGTAGGTTTGACGTCATTAATCACCATCAAATTCGAAAAACGGGACGTTTTAGTAAGCGAAAGTCAGAAAAGGTGCCCGTTGAACAAAAACACGTTTTAAAAACGTTTTAATACGTTTCATGAAACCGCCACTAGGCGGCGATCCCACTATAGTCCTCCTGCGAGTAAAAACACTCCGCGATTTCAAGATAACCCCATACGTCAGCGGATGTATGTTCAATGACGCTGTCGCGTTTACAACTATCGTTCATGAATTGATCGACTACACAAGAATTAATTATATTCTGCTGTATGCTTGGTCAGTTCATAAAATTTTTGAATATTTCTCTGATGTAGTCGTATACTGAGCTATAGTGTCGACTACAAATTAAAAACGTATAATTGCATTTTTATTAATTATAGGTAAAATTGCAAATATCAGCACTATCACTATTTTCTACGTTCATAAACCAACCAAACAAATTTGTTGAATACATTTGATATTCAGATACGTAGATGGGTTAATATACGCATACGTAGCGTGGTCTTTGTTCTGACAGAATCGACCATAGATTATACGACTATATTCTACGTATTTAAAGTGTAATGGGTAAACGTTAATATTTTCGTATATCACGCGGACATTTTTCAGTTTTATAAACGGTAATTTCTGGAGCATTCTGAATGTAGGTGATCGACCATAGATTATACGACTAAATACTACGTATTTAAAGTGTATTGGGTAAACGTTAATATTTTCGTATATCACGCGGACATTTTTCAGTTTTATAAACGGTAATTTCTGGAGCATTCTAAACGTAGGGTTGTGTCCATTTTTAAACGTTTATTCGACGAACTTGTTCTTATTGGGTAATATCATGATATCCGCGACATTAAGAATTACCGTTAACTTAAAAAAAAAAAAAAAGAAAAAAGAAAGAAAAAGTTACATACACGATTATAATACGTATATAATATATTTACAATAAGCGGCAAAAGTTTCTCTCTCGCAATCAGGCCAGAGCTGCGTTATCGCGCGGTAACGCATTATAACCCGAACGAATTCACCTATATATGTACATATATATTATATCTATACAAAAATATATCGCTCTGAATTAATTATTAAACGTTAACACACACGCATAATATATCTGTATGCAATATACATATATGTATAATAGGTATATGAAAGCGACTGGAGGGAACCGCAACTTGTGTTAATGCCACGCGGCTCTCTGTCTCTCTCTTTCTCTTTCTATCTTTCATTCTTTCTCTTTATCTTTCTCTCTCTCTCTCTTAACGACGGTATCCGTCGCGTACATCGCGCGCGCACACAAATTGATAAAAGTGAATATATGTATATGAATACATATGTTTATACATATATATTTATATATATGCACATACACAGCCGAAGAATCGACGATAATAATCATAACAATAATAATAATGATGATGATGATGATTATTATTATTATTATTATTGATATGATTATTATTACTATTATTATATTCACTGCTGCAGTTTCCGCCACACCCTGTGTGCACAACGATTAATTCAAAATATATATACCTATATCTATATGTATATATCACAGAACTTCCACAGAACGTTGATTTTTTTTCGTATGTCTATTTTTTTATAAATTTGAATTTTTAGTTTTTCTCGTGATTATATTAACGCGATTTATTTTTATTTTTTGGTTTTGTGTAATAACCGTAGGCTTTAGTTCGACTCTATATCTCGATATTTAATCTGTTATCTTTTTCTTTCTATATTTATCAATCTACTCTCACGCAAGAAAAGGCGCAAGGTTTCTTTCCTATACGTTCTCTGGTGCGTACGACACGAACTCCGTACACTTAAATGTATTTGCGCTCTCTCGTCGGCCGTAGGGTTCAGCCGCGGCGCGTCAAGTGCGCGCCTCCGCGCCTCCGACGAACGAACCAGTCTCGGTTATTTTCGGTCAAGATCGTACAACTTCGTTTATTACATATCTATAGTGCGCGCTATACACGCGCGTATTATGTATACATATGTATATATGTACATGTATATATATGTACATCTATTCTATACTCAAGTTAGTCCAATGTCTGAATCTATAGTACTGTATATACTGTATACATATACCTATGTATACATATATGATACTATGCCTCCGTGGCAGCGCGAGCTTTTCGCCGCGCTCTTTCGATACGTAAACATTTTTTCCTGGCCCTGACGGTGGCCTCCGGTATACTCGCCCGCCTTACCCTCCCGCGGCAACCCGCGCACGTAGGGCTCACTCGTAGTCTCGTCGTCGTATTCATCACGCTCGCTAAAATCATCAACCACTTTATTCTAATTGGTAGGTGTACGTGTATGTTCGGGTGAGTAGGTATCGGTAAAGGAAATTCATGTATACAGTACCTATACTAGACCGATTTTCATCGATGAATCAATACGAATGTGTTATATACCGAGATTTCTATTTTCGCTTCATTTTCTTTTTTTTTTTTTTATTTCATCGAAGCCGAGAATATAGGTAGGTTTTAATATCAAAGAAACAAAACAATAATGACGACGCATCGCCGGACTTACGCCTTCCTTCATTTGGAATTTTTCAAAGCTATTTTCTCAGCAAAAACACATCCGATCAATGTGAAATTGATAACAGGGATGAAGAAGAATTGCACAAAGGGCATTATTAATTTTGATAAACAATCTGTAAAACTTTTGGTCGATTTTTGGAAATCCAAAAGTATCATGTCCTTCAATCGATTCTTCTTTATCGCCGTTATCAATTTTACATTAATTGGATATGTTTTCGGCGAGAAAATAGCTTTTGAACATCGTGTTGCATTTCCCCTTAATAGTCACCCCATGGTGGCGAGACCGCAAAGGGCCGTATTGTGTGGGCGAGTTCCAAGGGCCCGACAATGTTCGCAGTTTGGTACTGTTCAAATCTCTCAAATTATCAGATGAGACTTGACGAACTAGATTTTTTGACGAATAAAATGACTCATGGCGTTTGCATTACGTCGCCTTTTGATACGTGTCAGCAGCTTTGCTCGAGTCTTGAACATCAACAACCTAACCTCCTTAGGAGCTGATTGAACATACGCCGATACCGATCACCTCGAGAACGCGGCGAGCCTAAACGCCTACATCGTTCGACCGATCGAATTGAAACTTTGAGACAAGATGAAGTATTTTGGCATAAATTGGAGCAACCTTTCAGTTTTCAAAATGTTCGAAAAAAGTTTTACAGTTCGGTTATCGACTAGACAAATTTTTGAATTATTCATAGTTCCGGAAACATGAAGGTGAAATGTGCGAATAAACGAATATCTTCCTGTTTCCATCCAGTCCCGGTTTAACTCGAGCTATACCATAAACGTAACGATAAACACGCCCGCGCAAAGAAAGACGGATAATAGATCTACTATAGATACACAGATAGCTAGATTGATGGATAGCGTATAAAGCGAGGTAATAGAGCGTAAATCAAAGGCAAACATCAGTCGATGTATCAGGGAGACTTGGCCTTCGGGGTGAGAATTGCATCGGGCCGCGACTGTACTGCATCTACTCAGGCGATGTTGGCCTGTATGTATCATGTTGGGGAGTCCAGGGTACAGTCGGTTCGTGTTAAAGTATAAACGGTCTGGTTAAAGGCGGTACCAATACACTGCCATACGCACAGTAATATGTATCGAAGTGTATATGTACAGGATTGGTAGTAGTGCGCGGAGTATAGATGGCAGAGAGTATGAAGGTATAGGTACTCAGTGCAATGCGCGGTGTTCGAGCAACCGACCAAACTATACGTTTCTCCGCTGCTCAGGTGGGTGGCGATGGGTGGCGGCGAAGCCGAGCCAGGTACATTCCGTGCCGACTCGAACCTGGTCCCCTGTCCCTTTTCCCCCCCCTGCCCATGCCGAACGCGGTGGCAGAGTAGAACTTCAGATAAAGTTGAGATAATAAAAAGTTTACGCCGTCGAGCACTGACCGCGAGCATGGAACAAGACCGCCTATTGTTCTCGCCATTTTTACTCAGACTATGCGTGTGGCACTTACTGCGCAACCGGCGGGTAATATGATTGATCGAGAATCGATTTTTGTTCATTTCAGCTATGAGCATAACGTTGATTCCTTCCGGAGAAGATTGTAATTGAGAAAACGAAACCAAAACATAACGAGGAATATGTAAGCGCCGTTCGACACGCTGGCAGACACGACCTTTAAGGTGCCACGGGAGTCTCTTCAGATAACTATTGGGCGAAAATGTAGATAACAATTGGTAATAATGATACTCCGAAGAGACTTCTGTTGCACCGTAAGGTGATATAGTAGAGATCACGTCCAACTTAACCTAGCTAACATAAAAAACACGAGCTTTACTGGAATCATATCAGTTTTAGTGATGAAGTGAAATACCTGGACACTTTCTGCCAAAAAACTGAATTTATTCGTGGAGGGTTGATTTGGATCGGTTGGGTGGTCGTCAAGAAAACACGAATCGCGGTTTCGAGGTGAAGACAATTGGTAATAATGACATTTCGAACAAACTCCCATACCGCCTTAAGGTGCAACGGGAGTCTCTTCAGGCGACAATGGTTATCCGCATTGTTGTCCAATTGTTATCTGAGGTGCCACGTGACTATGTTCGGGATTCCATTATCACCAATTGTTATCACCTCAAAAACGCAATTCGTAGTTTCTTCCAAACTATAAAACGTACCGAACTGAAACTCAGGAGCCCAAAGCTTCACCACGGCAAAAAGTGGCTGAGTATTTTACTGTTTGGAAAGAACGAATTGAATTCCAGTCAGATTCATATTTCCTATGTTAGCTAGATATAAGGTTAGGTCCAAAGCTACTTGTACTACATCGTCTTGAGTTCTAATCTCAAAATAGTCGCATAAAGTAATTGCATAATGGGCCTATGAGTTCGTTTATCTGTTCTTTTCATTCCTGACTCTGTTCGGATGAATTAACTGACATTGAAGTTGCGAAAGGTCGAATTCGGATCGCGAATTTATGTCACTAAATCCGTTGATGTGGTATCAACAATTCCGCTGAAAAAAAAACCAGAAGAAATCCACACACAATCGGTGGATACGACTTGTAGCCGTGACAACAAATGTTGAAGAAAAAGACAAAATGAAGAAGATATATAAGGTCGTATCCGCATGAAACGCAACCTCTAACTTATTTTACTTTTAGAAATTTTTCGAATCGATTAATCGTGACATTTCGACAGTAAATGCAAAAAACAAAAAATCAAAGATCCTTTTGCCGATGAAATCGTATTTTTAGCGGATATACGTCCTCGCGCCGTTAGACACGCGATATAAGTTATTCAAAGAAAAACAAAAAATAAAAAAAGAGCAAGAGAAAATGAATAAAAGAGGCGTATAATAATGACGGATTGACGTATCGGAATAGCAGCCGCAAATACTGGGACGATAGCATTAGATAGTAAGTATATAGGATATATGTATGTATGTAACATACATACAACAAGTACTGGTACGAAAACAGCAGAAATGAATCAGCCGAGACTTTGGCCTATAAATAGCGTCGAACCTTTCGGTTTGACTACGTGACTAATAATACGAGTCTTCGGCCTTTGCCATTACTCGACTAGCGCTCAAAATTGACTTAACCTTATCTCGAAGGGTCTCCCGAGATAAGATAGACCCCTGCATATCGTGAATAGTTCGACCGTGACAGGTAGATGATACGCGTTGTATTATTCCGCTTTAGTTTGTACAGAAATACAAAAATCTTTTTTTTTTTTACAAATATTTGGACGTAAATTCAGTAGCTTATACATATAATTTATTCAGTAAATTACAATCTTGATTAGATCAGCACGTAAAACTTCATGAAAGATTCCATCGTTTAGCAGAGAAATATACAGACTCGAGGTAGAAAAAGACGACTTTCGGTCCTAATAATTCAATAAATATTTCGTCTCGTTATGGTTGGTTGTGTCTTTATATTCACGATGTTTACTTTGGTGTAAAGAATTACAGTCACGAGTTTTCTCGACTTGTTTCCGGGTTTCTCTTCCCCCTTTTACTCCATCTACAGCTGCAAACGACGAGATAATGGGATATTAAATATGATGAATAATTGAATAAACCCATTCCGGGGGTGTGAACGTGACGAGGGGGGAAAAAATATATATATATACACGTGTATATGCGGTACTATTAAGACGAAATCTGGACCATTGATGATGAATGGAACTAAACTACCCTGTGATAAGAGAGGTAGTTAAATGGATGCAATTTATGACGTCATTAGACAGTAATTAAAAGCTCATTAATCATTGGGACACCGGAGCGGACCGTGAAGTTAGCCCAGGGTGTAGGGATTATATCTACGTGGATCGCAGACCTCATATCGAAGTGAAATATCACTTGGTAAATCGAATAACACAAGACTCGTTTGCTCATTAGTTACTATGCATAAATACAGTCATTATACATATACACATGTAAGTATACATAATATACATACATCAGCTACGCAGTATATTACTGCACCACGTATATATGTATGTAAAATCCTGACGTGCTTGATACTGCGTATGGCACACAGTCGGATATAACTATCCGATCTAGAATATCGGTCACACGTCACGTGACTGCGATAACGCTTTTTATCAGGTCAATTAAAATACACAGCCTCGTCCGAGCACGCGGGTATATATTCACGAAAGAGTTAGTAGAATTAGGAAATACAATTACGATTATATAGTAGGTAGGTATGTATATAAGCGCCAAAAAGGCGATTTTCATTGCAAACGGACGTATTGATGGCTGCGTAGAAAAATCGGCTATCTCATAAGTCGCTTGAATAACCGCGGGCGACCTCAAATTTTACTCGAAAAAGCAGCTGTCTCAAGGTTTGCTCGACTAACCAGCTATCTCGCGAGTGACTCTGAAATCGCTCTGTAGCGCCATTCACTTGCCATGCAACTACAGAGCGATTTCAGAGTCGCTCGCGAGATAGTCGGTTATTCAAGCAAACCTTGAGATATAAATGCTTTTTCTATAAGTTCACTTCATAATCGCTATAAAAATTTAAAAAAACGTATGGATTGTTCGAAATGAAAAATTTTGAAATGTAAAAACAGTTGATCAATTATTCTCTTCTTGTTTCAAACATTGTTAACAGCAAAAATCCGTAACTACATGATTTTATCGTGTTTAGTCGAAATCGCGTTGATGCAAATTCGCATTTCAAATTTTACAATTTCTGATTACGCAGAGTCGGTAAATTGAGCGAAACATGGGCGAGAATAGAGAGAGAGAGAGATAGAGAGAGGGAGAGAGAGAGAGAGAGAGAGAGAGAGAAAGACAGAGAGAGAAAGATATTATACGCCCTGATGCAATTAGACACGGGATATTAAGAGAAAAGTAAAACAAAGAACAAAATGAGGGGGAAAGAGGAATTGATTAATTGAGAAACGCTGAGAGTATATACCTACGTACAGAAGAGGATGAGTAAATTTATTCGAGAAGAAAAGTTTAGTAACAGCGGAGCCATAGGAGGGCAAAATTAGCATTGCACTTCCTGCAGTTGAATCAATATATGCGCGTTCAAGTTAGTTCGACGATGTTCCTGTACCTGCCTAACCGTATGGATATAGGTGCTGGTTAGCGGGCTCAAAATGGTGGCCCAGGACTATAATGAAATTTAGCTGATATCAGCGCAGCTGCACGTAGGAGGCAATGCTAATTACTTCGCGACGTATACCTATGTATATGTATATGATAGATATATACGTATATGTATATGTATAGTCGAACCTCGTACATCTACTTGGCAATTCGCGTAACTCCGGTGTTCTGATATCGCGAAACTCTCCCAATTCTGATGAAATCATAATCTCCGTTCGATGAAATTACCAAATGATCAGCTAATACATTACGGAGGATTTCGTTCAGAAATTCCAACATTCGTTTTCACGTGAAATGTACAGCACAGAGATATGAGCAACTTTCATACGAAGTGCATGCGAAGGATTTTGAAAAAGACTTGAATTCACGAAATTCTCGGTTATTCGACAGCAACATCATCATCGCCAATATTCTTGAGGAAACGTCAATTCGATTACTTAACGTGTGGAGGTCCTTTTTGGGCACTCAGCGTTTATTAGGTTCTGAATAATTATCACATAGATAATCAGTGAAAAGATTTTTGGTGTGGCACTTGGCGTCCATGAAAAACTTATGTGCGCAAAATTGCACTGGATAACTTTTGACGTAAATAAAAATGTAATTCATTTAATAATAGCTGACGACGAAGTATCGCAAATGAATCTCAACGAATCAGAAGATGATTATTATTCAATGCGGGATGAAAGTTGGAATGTTTTGCTAATTTTTTTACACCCTGAATTCATGGCCGTGCACAAAACAAAAAACAAAAAAATCAAAACTACATGCATTTGGAGCAACCTGTTCAAGTACATGGATGTGGATGGATGTGTTGCTTGTACGTGATCCTCGAGGAAATGCACATCAAGATGCACCACAGTTGCAGGATTGCCCGCAAGGGGGATTAAGCTGGAAAATTTTAAACATGGCGGTGCAACGCGGACAGGCGCACTCTGTCCCGATCAATAGCGCCTTGTTTAATATCAGTTCTCAAACTCTGTACAGCCACTGTCAAGATATAGTGCAATAAAATTCCCATTTATGCACGGAAAGGTTACTACACACTATCACAGCTCGAACGATTGTGCACGAAAATCACGCACAAATTTAGCGAAAAGCGTATACAATTATTATGAGGAGTCCATATAGATGGGAAAAACCGCTTGAATATAATACGCAGAAATCAGCCGAACTCAATACGGCGATGAATTCTAATTGCGCAAATTTCAAACGATCATCCGGTAGTTGAATAGTCGTCTCATCAGCCAACAATTCCTGGTCAAGGCTGATGCATACATAGTCCCTTCAAAAATCGATTTCTACAACGTCCGATACGCTGCAGATCCAAATACTTCGTTTTTGTTTTGCTATTTTCATCTGAAGATGATTTAGCCTCAGTAAAAGTGAGAATGACGATTCGTGTGGTAGGATTATTTTTTCTGTTTCTCATCGTTTGCAAAAGTAACAAATCAATCGGTAGCAGAATAAAGTATAATTTCTGGCTTTATAAGAGCATACATGTGGTATTACCCAGCCGTTACGATTCCCAGATTGAAAAACTTTCGAGATACGACGTACAATGAGAAACAGAAAGAAAAATGAAAGACAAAACCTCGTCGAAGTAAAGTTTTTGGAGATTTGAATCAACGGAGGTCCTCAAAGTCGGAAAAACTCCTCTCTAAAAGCCTCTAACTAATGCTCTGCGTTGCAGAATTAGATCGTTCTTTGAACAGGCACAATAGCCGAAATATTTGGTGTAAAACAAATTTCAAAACGCGAACTGCATAACGAGCGTACACGAATACTCATATGGAGAAAATTGTCCTAAATTGTGTTTCGGGAAGGAACAACTAGCTAAACGAATTCAGGATTCGATTAGTACGCAAAAGTGAAAGAAACATGTTTTTTTTTTTTTTTTTGTACCGAGGTCTCGTTGAAGTACATGCACTGCTCCCAGGGATACGATAAAAAGGAGAAAAAAGAGAGAAAATTTAGCGAGGAAGAATTAGGGGCGAAAGGCAAACATAAAATTTGACTTTTTACAGTTTTATGTGAGCAGAGCGGTCGGCGTTGCATTTTACGGCAGCGTTTGAGTGCCTCGTAAACGCGTAAGGAAAACGACCTGCTCTAGTCCTTCGGCTTACTGTAGGTACCTTTTATACCCTACACATCCGTACGTGCATATGGGCAAAAATACCGAACCATATTACACGAGCCAATCTGTACATCTTGTTCTGGATTTCCCTATGGGTTTACTATACGAGTATAGTACCTATACAACAAGCAGTTGGTGAATTTTCCAAACCGCCTATTTCCGGTTCTAATTAACAGTTTCCCAAGCCTCCGCACGTATAAAGGTAATTCTGGCTTTTGCGGACACGTAGACGACGTATAATACATTGCGAAGTAAATCCGTATCTACAATTCTGATAGCGATCTTTACGATTAGCTAAGTCCCATTTCCCCCATGTAAGTACGAGGATTTCGTGCGCATAACGTGCGTGTTCTAATCAGGGGCTATGGTTATTAGCAATTAACCATAGTAAGTAGCTACGAGCTATATGGACTTGGAAGAAGATATGATGAGCGCGTGAAGGTCGTCGAGGAGTTTTTAATAAACGGTAAACGAACGTGTTATGATATTATTCGCATTTACAGCAACACGTAACAGCTACCTTGATATTGTGTCAGTTTCTTTTCTTTTTTTTTTTTTTTTCTTCTATTCAACAAATGGAAAACGTCCTATGGTCTCGAATCGTGTTATAATACAGAATGAGCTTTGAACTGCAATAACATAAACCTTAAAGAGACGATTTCAATAGTAAAAGGGCGTATTTGCTACTTGCCCTGGCTCCAGAAATAAGAAGAACGCGTAGATTAATCCGTATCAAGATATTCGAAAAGTATAAGCACATGGTCGTTTGATACTTTGTAGCTTTTCTATTTTGTCTTTTCCTCTCACCTTCGTTATTGGCTGATGATTGTACCGACAAATTTATTTTTTTGTCCAACGAGATTGTTAATCAGACGTTTCTGGATCAAATGACATAAATCGGCAATTGAAATTCGATCATTTCTCTCCAGAAACGACACAGCGGCGTGATTTGAATTCGTCACTCTTGACTCGAAGGAATTAATTTCTTATACCTCAGAATAATACGATTTAGTACAACTTACCCTGGGTGTTCCTTTTCCTCTTCCTCGACCTCGTTCCCTGAAGGCTCCATCGCCAGTTTGCAGGTGATATAAATGCTGAAACACAACAAAAGCAGAACGGAATATATAGAAGAGTTGAAAAAATCTACACAACATCGTGAACATCGAATTTATGTTCAATATACAGCGCTGATTGTTAATCATTCGCGTCGTAGGCAACGGAATGATCGCCTGCAGCCCCGCAACCCGCAAATCACGCCAGTGACGAACTTGCATAAGATTTGGAGTTGAATAACGGACCACGGCCGATAAAATCGCAGCTTATTGAAAAACGATTGAAATTTATACACTGACAGTTAAAATGAGCCTAAAAAATCACCTCCAGTATCCTTCGACAGGTAACATAAAGAAAACTGACCGAAAATGATTTCAAAATCTGATAAAAATCGTTGATTTCATCATCAGGTTTCTGTTTTACCGATCGCATGACGCCGTGGGATGCGCCAATGATAAATTACCGACAGAACGAGTTGAAAAAGATGTTATCATTTCGTCGCCAGATGTCGTGAGAGAGAGACTATGTAGGTAGCGCCTCCGCAAAGTAATTCGTCGAAGCTGTACGTACATACATAGCGAACTGAAAACTACCCCTATAGCGCTACACATCACAGCGCGCATGCGTATTACGGAAAAAAAAAGTGAGATACAATTGATTTTTTTTCTGCGCGGCACTTGGAAAATTAAATTACTACGCGACTGACGCACCTTAAGAGACCGACGACGACGACAAGTTTTCCTACCCGTTTCAAAATCTCTAATCATATACCTCCGTTTCGATCGTTGTGACGCTGCGGCCAGGGGAAGATAGGATTGAATAAGGCAATGTAAAGGTAAAGTAAAGTTGGGTAAGGCGAGGTTAAGGTAAGGTGAGGTAAGGTTGGGTGTTCAGAGGTGAAATTACATCTTTCGACGTTTTTCCATCACCGTGATTATTTAATTTGATATTTCAGGAAGTGCGTTAGCTCCTCGAGGCAAAGTTGGCCAGGGGTGGGGGGAAGAGGAGGCACAGGGGGTTTAGGGGGGGACTTGGAGCGCCAGCGTGAAATCGAGTTAAACTTGAAATTAGACTTGCTTCCTTGATATTATATAAGATATTTGTCTTCGCGGAATTAATTTAATATAAACTCGGTAAGTCTGATTTGTTATATTTACTTTCGAATTTTCTCTCCAGTGTTGACGGAGAGAAATTTATCAT
Source organism: Ametastegia equiseti (assembly GCA_963989295.1). Taxonomy (NCBI): domain Eukaryota; kingdom Metazoa; phylum Arthropoda; class Insecta; order Hymenoptera; family Tenthredinidae; genus Ametastegia; species Ametastegia equiseti. The sequence continues at coordinate 8,404,296 of OZ022390.1, read as the reverse complement.
TTACTAAATTTCCAAATTCGTCATATATTCGTACCTCATGTCATAAATAAATAAATGAACAAGTACTTACAAACACGCACCGGAAATTCGTCAAATTGAATCGCATCGAGACCATTTTTTTTCATTTTTTTTTTTTAATTCATCAATGTATTTCTACACCCGTGCCGGTTGGGACAAAGAGAATATTGAAATCATAGAGACTTTTCCCATCTTGGCAATAATAGATGGTATTATTTATTAATTCGAAGTAAAGAAATTCGCAGTACGCTTCACAGGGGGCGGGTGTATAATATAGGAGGTTCGATGATCTAATCAACATCTCCGTGCAGTATTTTCGAACCAATGAATATCGGGGTTTCCCGTAAATCCATAACTCAAGCTGTATATACGTGTATAACCCTTTCCCTATTATAGCACCTACCTCGCGATGCGGGGAACCGTACAGTATACAAGGCATGAGTGACCGACTACGGTCTAATTCTCCCTTCAACACGCTTTGCTTTATACATATCTGCCTATTTACGCATATAAATTGCGTGCACGGAAGTCCCTCTCTGTATATTATATATGTACTATATACTGAAACTTTACTCACTCGTTTATCGATACACACTACGTGTGATACACCGAGAAATAAACATACCGCGATTAGCTAAAATTGCTAGAAAAGTCCCATCAGAAAAATTATTTTCCTGCAGGACTTTTCATCAAATCATTTTTTTGTTTTTGTTCGTTTGTGATATATTTTTTCTCATTTTTCACATACTGAGTTAGTGAGACACCCCATACATATAGATATTTGAATTCGGAGCAAGCGAACCTCTCGATTTCCATCGCGGAAAAGCTTAAAATTCCGATAACAGAATCGGGAGCCCCTTCAAAGCTCCCGGCTAATCCGGAAGACGGACCAAAACGAATTGTCGACGAGTTCGACCCTACCAATACCAATATAACCAATGAATCGTTGGAACAATGATTTTCAAGTCGATTCCGATGCCTTTCCTCTTCGAGTAATAAAAAATAAATAAAAGACAAAAAACAAAAAAAACCGCGCGTGCATCTAATCGTGAAAGACGAAAGGGCTGCAATTCGTGTGATGGGATATGATCAGTGACCTAATAATACGGGAACAAGTGTAGGTGTATATATTTTCATTTCCTTTGAACGAGGTGTGAATCCATCCTGAAGGATGGGTCGCTTATGCACACGCATCAGAGTAAGAGAAGGTGAGGTTAGGTTTGCGTTTTGCTCCCCTCTTCTCGGTCTCTCGGCTACGCACCTGGCGAAAGTATATAGTATAGTCGATAAGTACACGCCTGAGAGAGAGGGGTCCCTCCCAAGACACAGGGCAAATGTCAATATAACGAGAATGCATCGTTCTGAACGGATCTCCTCCACGTTGGTATATGTATACACATATACCCATGCCTTGCAAAAAAGCCGCAGGAGTGCCAATGAGAGCGTAATTAATCGAACGAGTCGAGGGACTCCAGTTTCATTGGCTCAGAAAGAATCGATGTCGTTCAGTTCTCCTCGTTCACTCGGGCTATAATACACGTATAGTTCATTCGCCCGTACTATTGCAGGTTCAAGAATATCATCGATGCAGAGGGTGGAATTGAAATAATTCCAAATTTCAAAAGCTGCGAAAGGTCAAAATTCCACATTTTTATACTATGTACCGACTCAAGAGTTTTTAGAAAGATTATTTCCCCAAAAGTCTACGTAGCCAATTTGGAAAGCTCCGAATTGAAAAATACCGAAGATTCAAAATCCCGGAAGCTAAGGAAACTCCTAAAAGCCAAAACTCCGAATCTCGCAACTCCCTCATGCAACATCGTTCATTCAACAAATTTGTCATGAGCTTCCCTCACATTTGCGGATTTTTGGACTTTCTGAGTTTTTAACTTTCGAATCTTTGAGTTGGCTTCTGAATTTCGATATATCGGAATTTGCAAGTTCTGAACTCTATCGTCTCCAGAAACTGAAAATCGCGTGGCAAATAAATTCAGAATTTTTACCGTTAGAAACTTTTGGAATTCGGAACTTCGAACCCAACCCGGACGTAGATGTGAGTCGGATATTATGAAATCGGGTTTCATTTGCCGTTGGGGCGTTCGTGTGACTAAAACGAGTCGAAGAAAAACCGACGAAATTGAGTGAGAAAAAATTCATCTCTCGTTTTTTTTTTCTCAACGTTATCGAAGAATACAGCAGAACGAAGGACAAGCGTAGAAAAGAAATTTCAAAATTTACCACCGTGGAACGATATTTTAATTTTCCACGGCAGAAAGGGGGCGCGGGGGCTCTTTCCTCAAAAGTAGAAGCACCGCCAGCAATGAATTATTTAAAATGCCCAGGCGTTGTTGCGTGCCCAGCCTGCAAACTGGCCCGATGACACTATCTACCAGTTGGGATCTCACAAAATACACATACAAGAAAAGAAGAGAAAAAAACAAACAAACAAAAATAAAAAGTCCCAGCATCGTCTTAGGAATTCGCAAAAGACGCAAGACTCGACTCTCTGTGATGTCGAAAACTACCGAATGCATCCGAAGTCTTCCGAATTATTTCAACCCCAGAAAAGTCGATCTTTCGGCTTAAATACGCGTTCTTATTTTTTAGTCACTCTGCAATTTGACTTATCGATTAAATATCAATTTCATATAGACCTTTTTCTCTTTATTTCCCATCGTTGAAAAAACCAACCGCACGTATTATATGGTGTAGTTGGTAAATAAGTGGTGGTGGCGGTGGCTGGTGCCAATTAGAAACACGCGCGTTGCAGCAGCTGTTTCGATTGGCCGATAAGGTAATTAAAATATTTCGTAAATACATTACTCGTTTTTGTACCAACAGATGCGCTCTCTTTGATAAAGAGAAACAAGTTAAGTGGACCTTGAATTAATCCAACTGTAATGAAAATACATAAGAGAAAAAAAAAAAAACTCTTCCAATACTAACAAAGAGTGAAATGAATAATTGAAGAAGTCTATCACCACATACGATATACGCATCTACGTTTATCTATGTTTCATCGAAAAAATTGTACTTCCATCTGAAAATGAATGATCGATGAAGAGAATATCAAGCAAGAAGATGATTGTTTATTAACGTGAAGATGAGCAGGTAGAGTTGAGGCGGCATGTGCAGGACCCAGGCTTTGTACGGCGTCATCAAACAGACTAAACACAGAAGCAAGTCCAAATAGCTAAGGAAAGGAAACAGCATGGCGACAGCCGTCTGTAGTATTTGTTTAAAGTCGGATGACACCGAACATTTGCCCCAGAAGTTGGAATTATAACCAAACATGTCCCTCCTCTCTGCTCCTTCTTCATCTTCTTTTTCTTCTTCTTCTTCGGATGGACAGGGACAGTGGAAACCATCATATTTTTTTTTTTACCCTCACAACCTCTTCTAGATTCATTCCACACTCCGACCGAAACCTTTTCTAGCCGCTTTCTATTGAAAATATTCATATTCAAAGGAAACGCTAGAGATTCCTTATAACCCGGCCTACGAATGTTTCACACGTTGCTGAGGCCTCGCATGAATCACTGACACACATTTATATATCCCAGTATACATGTCTTGAGTATATTTACTTTTAGTAATACAGGCTCAACATGCCGCGATAGAAGGAATTGAACATAGTCCAAAACCAATCAATTCCTTCCATAAAGTTCATTTTACGTGATTAAAATTCTCTAGAACATCTGCTGCACCAATTTAGGCAAACTCAGTTTGACTGTCTTCGAATTCTCCGGGTTCCAGATTGTTCAAAATCCGTGCCATCGTGAATCGAGTGCGGGAAATAGGTTGAGAAAAATAGTCACAGAATATTCAGCCAATTATCTGGACTTCAAACATGTCATTTCTGCTGATTTGCAACTTTCTCATTCCGAAAATTTATTCTTCTAATTTCCCGCACTCGGTTCGGAGGTGTGCCTGAAATTGTGCAGCAGGTGTTTTCGAATGAACTTTGATGAAGAAATGAGTTGATTATAGACTATAATGTTCAAGAAGATATAGAGTCGATTATATGGACTTGAAACATCTCGTTTCTGCTTGTTCCCGACTTTTTCAGCCCAAAAATTGAATTTTTCAATTTCCCCCACTCGATCCGAAGATATGCCTGAAATTATGCAGCAGGTGCAGTTTTCGGATGAACATGCAGTAATGAAGAAATTACTTGATTATGGACTATGTTCAATTTTCCCAACCGCTCGACATATCGGTGACATCAAAGAATACCCTAAGTATTCGTAATACGAATTGCGAAAACGCACGTGCATCTGATCGGTTCATTAATTTCGAGTGAATTTTTTCATTACAAATATACGTTTATAATGCGGATGCAGGTTTTTCGAACGGGCGCGGCGGCGCGAAGCACATGATTCGTATTTGTCACGCCCGGGTATTATACAGCTGCCCGGGATATACAGTCGAGATATAGAGCCAGGACGAATTTGTATTTGTATCTGTAACGCGGATGGAGGGATGGAGGGAGAATATAATAAAATCAAAAATCCCCCAGCTTCCGTCGCTGCCGCGTATAGCACGGATCATTGAATAGACGGATTTTATGGCAGAACATAAAAGTTTGCTATTGTTGTTCGATGTATCGAAGTGACGATTTGACGTTGGACGAAGGGAGCAAAAAAAAAAAACGAGAAAAAAATAATCGAATAAAACAGCTTCCTTTCTCGAATTTACAACTACTTCATACATATACTACCGATACACCAGCTATTTACGATGTACATATTTCGATGATAAAAAAAAATACTCAAAAAGTATCAAGTTGCTCGCAATTACGTGATGAGATTCATTAATTATACGTATACGAAAATTGAATGATTGTAATGGAGGAGATAAGCGCCGATGCATCAACTCGAATGGACTATAATCACGTGACTAAAAATCCATTTCGAGTCCAAACTGACTTTCATTTTGACCAACAATTTCACAGCGACAGCTGGTCGGCGGCTGCGAGAACCGTTGCTCCCATTAGAAGCTCGACGGTTGGAACTTGAAAGTATACCAAGGGACAGGTTGACGTACGACCGACCAGCCGACTGACTGACTGACTGACTGACTGACTGACTGACTGACTGGCTAACAGAGATAATACATGTCGATTGGATTTGTTTTTTAACCATGCATATATTTGCCATACGACATCCAAGTCTCTACACATGACAGCAGCAGGGGTGGATGATCAAACCCTTTCGTTAATTTCGGTAGTAGCTACGATCAGTGGGAGACGAAAGAGCCGAATTTAACAAATGACCACGAGGGGTTGCACATTTAAGAAATCATTGAACCATCGCATCCGGAATCAGACAGGAAATGGCCAAAAGTTGCTGGAATTCGCTCGAATCGTATGATTTCTGGATTTCCTCATGATTTCTTGAAATTTATAGAAAATCATGGGAAATCACAAAAAAAAAAATCACGTTATTTCGAGAATCGCTGGGAATCTCGACGATTTAGAAATCACGGAAATCGCACTCGAAATGGTGCGAAAACGATGTCTATTGGAAATCGTTGTGCCATCGAGTTTGCAAGTCAGCAGCCCCTCGAATGACCAAAGAAAGAAACGCAGTAAGCACGTCTTCGTCGATCAAAATAATTGTACATTCATCAAATTTTGCCGTTTTTCCATCATTTTAGTCCTGATTTAGAGAACGATAGACTGTAGCTAGAATCCCATACACAGATCAAGGGATAAATTCGCTTTTCAGAAACCGCTAGAGCAAGACATAAGAATTCTGAATGGATTCATGTTTTTTTCGATAATCTCTACATTTTTTTTTTTTTTTTTTCTTCACCAGGGATGCTTTCATTGAACGACACCGAATGGAATCGCCATTAAGGGCAACTGTGAATTTTCCTGACCCGCACAAAAAAAAAAAGGTGGTTAGTATTTCAACTACGTATTGGTTCAACGTATGTATGTGGATTTATAAAACGAGTTTCTGTTCCTGCAGAAGCGCGTGGCGAATCGGGCATAGGTCATTAATTTTGTTCGTCGATGCAGGAATAATTCGAAACTATTATTCTTTAGAGAATCGCGCCCTACGACGCCATGATAAAACGAGAGAAAATAAACCGTGCGCAAGTAATGAGAAGAGACGGGATAGATTAGCGGATGCCAATTTAGGCAGGTAAATAATTTTATCCATAGTTTAGGACTTTAGGGTACTTTTGCGGTCGATGCATACCACGTTTTGCACTTACTACGTATGTACATACTTATAACAGGCATGAGGTGATTGGATTTCATACGAAATAAACACATATACCTAAGCGACTAGCTTCAGACACCGGTTAACGGTTATAATAATGATTTTTACAGCATTTCCGAGTACGTATGTATGTATGTACATATACACACGAGCATACATACATATATACCCTGAAAGTCTTTGGCTACAGTCGTGCATGAGCGCTTTCCAGCTGGCAGCCAGAGGCGGAGGAGGTCAACCTTCTGACACAAGGGCGTCGCGTACATTCGGGCGCCAATTTACCTAAAAACATATCGTTTCTTTACTTAAGCCCTTACTTTACGGCGGATACGAATTGTCGGCTAGTATGTGTCGTGCGTTTTCAACCTCCCGCAACTTGTTTTCAATTCAATGCAGTACCATGTAAACATATTTATACGTACACACATCCTTTCTCGATAATATTCATAATACTCTATTTTTTTCATTATACACTAGGAATGTTTATACACAAAAAAAAACTCTTCCTTTTTTTCTTCTGCGGTAACTTTTCATTCGAGAAGGACTCGTGCGAAATTCGTAGATGTTCGACGGATTTGGAAATTGCTTAGTCGATCGCCGAGGGTCGAAATCTGCTTCTTGTCTACATGAAAGCTTTGAAATATCTTGATATCATGTGGAATCATCCAAAGCTCTTTCAGATGCTTTGAAATCAATCGGAACCTTCCACGTTTATTGAAATCATTCAAAATTTTCCAAAGTCCTGAGGAATTGTGCAGTATGGAATCATTTGACATTTTTGAATTGTTCGGAAGCGTCCAATCATCGGAAATTTTCGGAAATTTCTGAAACACTCTGAAATCATGTGCAATCTTCGAAATCTCTTGGTATTATTGAAAACAGTTCGAAGTCGGATGAAATTATGTGCAATCACGTGAAATCATTTTCGAACCGTTGGATTCCTCATAAATCTTTCAAACTCGACGGAAATCCCCTCAAGTCATTCAGAATCGTATTAAATCATTTCCATTCATTGAAAATCATCTGAAATCATCTCGGACCACGTCAAGTACCTAATCTCTGAAATCATACGAAATCTAGAATCTTGAAACCTGGTGTAGATCAAAGCCTAGGAGTGGTTGATTCCCAGCTCGATCGAGATATGATTATTCATATTATCGTCGATCGAAGGTGCGAAGTGAAAATTTATTCCCCAAAATCCATACGTAGCTATACATAGAGATATATATATATATATATATATTTCGTTTATGTAATATACTACGAGTGTGTGACGATTTGCTATTGCTCGATTCATCCGCTCGAAAGGATTTTTACCGACGTCAATAGATTTCCCGCCTTACGTTTCGGAGCCATAAGAACAATAACATTTCTTCGATGCACAGTTCGGTGATCGCGCTTCAGCACAAATATTTATTTTCCTTATAGCAGGATCGATTCGCTGTCTCTGCGATACTGTAGAAAACAAAACAAAAAAAAAACAAGAAAAAAAAACTCAAGACACTTTTAATCAGCCGAACCGTGGCCATATGCAATCAGAAAATATTAAGTTTGGCAAATCCAACCAAAATAATTTTGTTGATGATTTTTTGTCAATTCAATAGAATTCTGTTGAATAATAATCGCCAAACTGTTTTGCTGTATTAATGGAACTAAGATTGGCGGACAAGATTCTTTTGTTAAATCAATTCCAAATTTTTTTGGCTTTGTAACTCTACCAAATTTTTGACAATTCAGCAAAATTTTGGTCCATTCAATGATACTTCCTTCTGAGTGCGTTGAACGACAGACGATAATGTTCCCGAGCTTCTTTCTTCACGTATTAAAATTGTTCTGATAATTATTTTCATTTCGTGATACTCGTTTTACTCGTTTTTCAATTTTTATATCAGCGGGGGTAGGTATAATTATCGCACGAATCGAGAAAGTATTATACTTCTTTCCCCTTCTTATTCAATCCTGACCTCTCCCAATTCAGTATATCTCTCGTCTCCCCTCGCATAGATGTACTATAAGCCGTCCTCCTCCTCCTCCTACTCCTCTTCCTGCCTACAAACCATTCCCCCCAAGTTGCAGGCGATCAAGATAGATCTGAGGGTAATCCGACCGAGATATCAAAAGAGACCCCATCATGCACGTGGGGAGAGGTAGAAACCCGAAATGCTGATCTTTCTCATCGATTCACCCTGGAGACTTGTCTTATCTTTTTCACATCATCCCAATCCGTCATTCTCTCCTCGAATGAATACCGCTGAAATTTTCAATACTGATTTCGATAATTTAAAATTGAAGGAATGTTTTTTTCCGGAAGGGTAAACGAAAGGGCTGGTTGCTTGAACCGAAGGTTGGTTCGTAGCTGTCGCTGAAAGGTGCGCGCACACCAAAGTCTAGTTTAGCTCCGGCGAAAGCCCAGAGGAGAAGAGAGACTCGCCCACGCGCCCTCGATACGAAGGGTGAGGTTTATTCTTGTACCAAAACAACCCCATGGTGCACGCGTACCACGTAGCGTCGGGTGGCGTCGTATGACGTCGGCAGCGTCGACGCCGTCGGTTTTAGGAACGACCAAGCGACCCACCAACCCCCTGCAGACTTCCTTCCGCGTTTTGTCACCGAAAATAGATGCCATGCAAATACCCGGGCTTCTATTTTTTTCCTCGGTATTATACTACCTCCCGATTTATTTAGGGCAACTGCAGGATATTTTTGGGGAAACTGGGTGACATTCGTCAAGGATTATTCAACGAGGCTGCAGATTTATCTTGATATCAGGACGGGATTGAAGTTTCGAACGGTCGAAATTTCGAATTTATTTGAGACGCAATTTTGAGTTTCTAGAATCGTTAGAGTTTCAGAACTTGCAAATTCCGAAAGGACCAAATGCAGACAGCTCAAAGATCCGGAAGTTAAAAACTCAGAAAGTCCAAAAATCTGCCAATTTAAGGGAAGCTCATGACAAAACAGTCGAATAAACGACGTTCCATCTCGCGAATTCCGAGATTCGGAGGGTTGACCTTTCAGATCTTTAGCTTTCGAAATTTTTAACCATCGATGTTTTTCAATTCACAGTTTTTCAAATTGGCTATGTAGACTTTCGGGGAAATAATCTCTCTAAAAACTGCGAGTCGGCAGTGATAAAGTTCGGAATTTTGACTTTCCCCAGCGTTTGAAATCCGGAATTTCAATCCCGCCCTTACGTATCTCAGCCGTCAATAAGTCATTCCCGCATAAGTACTTAGGTACGTTTCTCATAGAATTCTGGGTGGCTACGTCAAGTGGCATTTGGATATTCAACTGCGTACATAAAACAAGGTCTTAATAGCTGTATACAAACCTACCAAAGTAGTACTGGACAGAAAAGAGCCGCGATCCTAGGAGCTGTCGACGCTCGAGATATCTAATCAAACCTTGACAGTAGTTGAAGATAACCCTGACTTTCCTAACCCTCGACACTAGAGTACAAAACCGACGCTGAACAGATTCAAAATGCTAAAACACATGGCCAAAAGAAACGAGTCAGTTTTTTCCAACAGAAACTCAAAAGAATATTAAAAGAGAAATTCGGATTATCCCTGATTGGTCGACGATCCGAGATGTCAATCAAAGTCAATTTTCGAATTGATCAATTTCATCCCAATGTTAATAAAAGCACATGCATAGAATTTTCTGGGACAAGAAAAGTTTCGGTGAAGATGTGATTACCGCGTGATGGCTTAAATAGCAATAAGCCTATACGTAGGTAGGAATTTCGTGAGAAATTGATAGCTGGGGTCTATTAGTTCCGGCTTACAGCTCTAATCTTGTCAAAGTTCAAAAGAAGTATATAACGTGTCGAGAAACGCTAGTTACGTGTAATCTCTTCCTGCAGTGATAAGCTTAAGAGAGAAATCGTCCCCCGACTTTAACATGTGTGAGTAGGTATATTAGTGTGGATATATGAGAAACCCCGAGTCGACGGTTTTCGCCCAAAATCGATCACGTTGCGTCGGTTCCAAAGGTGACCATGTCAGGTTATAACGTAATCCACCGATAATCCGTCAATAATATCCTCTGTGCAATACGAAAATAGAAATCCATACGAAACGGAGTTGGTTCGCGTGACACGAGTCGTAAGACATTCAAAAAGTCGAAACACGTGGACGGTCCACCACGTGGATATGTTATTGTTTTGGGCGTAAGAGAGTGTAAGGGTGTTCTTCCCGTTGAGGGATTCGACTGAGGATGAGGTGGGGAAAAGGGGAAAGAGAGGATCGGAGGGTCAGACACCCCACGCCCGACCCTCCAGGAGGGATTTCATTCATGGCCCCCAAACCCCCGAACGACTGAGGAGTCAGGCCGAGGGCAAACGATACATTACCACTAGAAAAGGGTAGCAGACGCTTCGAGGCACGTGATGGTTTGGAAGAGGGGACTTTACCCGACCGTCTGCTAGCTCAATCCTCCACCGTTTGGTCATTTGACGTCTTAATGTCAGGGAAGTTAAAGGGTTTCTATTTGTTACCGCTGATGATCCTTTATATAAGGTATGATCTACTGTCTGATGATTAGCACCCAATTCTCATCATCCCGTTAATTTTCCCCTTATGACAATCTATCCCAACTTTATACTCCAAGGTCAGAGTGATTTCACAAGTAAGAAATCCACATTCACAGGGCTTTATAATCCCTGTGTATATATTTCAGCCTAACGAAACATCGCCCAGCTAAGCCGTATATAAGGACCCAATTTACTACCACTGAGCCAGCATGCTCCGTAAGGCTTCGTTGACGTAAGATTCATGAGGAACAGAAAAAGTGCGAATGAAAAAGTGAGAAAAATTTCAAGAGAGAAAGAAAGAAAGGAAAAGGTTTCGATGAACAGTGAGGAACCAAGCCAGTGCTGACGATAAGTTTCATTTACATCGTCAGCCATTTTTACTCCTCCTTTTCATGTGCAGAGAAAAATCCGTCAACACGGTGCTCTCTAAGTCAGAGATTTTTTTTTCTTCTTCGAGAGAGAAGAACGTCCGCGCCAGGTGCCCTTGAGAGTAGTGACTCGTGCGAGGGAGTGGCACGCTTCCAGATAATTAACCAGGACCCCCGTTTCGGGACCCCTCTCTAAACTCTAAAGAACCTTCTAGAATCTCGAGACTGGGGAGTCCCCAGTCCCCTTCAGAACTCAAAAGTGTGGCACGAGCCACGGGAATAAGGAAAAAAAAGTTAGCATTCCTTCCCTAAAACTGTCTCTCTTTTGACCCACCCCATGATGGCACCATCAAGAAGCGTTTCATTTCTCCGCGACGTCCCCCCTTCGTATAACGGAAATACTCCTTGATGACGATGATTCGAAAAATGTTTTCGATTACAGAAGAAAAGAATACCGTATAATGAAAAACGACGAAGGGTATATATTTATCTCAGGGGGAGGGGACACTCGACGGTAGACAGGAATCTTAAGGTGTTCTTTGATCATGTGAAGACGAGTGGCTGGGACTGGTGGTTTTGTGTTGGTGATGGCGTTGGCGGTAGGTACCAAATGCGAATGTGATAGTGTGTGAAAGGATACAGTGGGACGGGCATGAGGCGAAAAGCTATACTGCGAAAGGACCAAGGGAGGAAAGAGGAAGAGGAAGAGGAAGTCTTCCAGTCCCCTGCGGGACGGACCGTCGTCGGGATGGAATAGGATTTCCCTGACCTGTCCTCGACCCTGACCCAGACAACAGTCATAACACCACCCTAACACCTCTCTGCCTGGTGCTGAGGAGGGTCTTTCCACAACTGAGGGTCCCGGTCGCCCACTACGTCTGGTGGTTTACATTTTATCGCACCCCCTTGTCTGAGGGATCGCTTAGGCTGTACGGGGAAATACCCCAAAAGCTGGAGGGCGAGGGTCGAACCCTGTATTGTTAATTGGCCTGTAATCGCGAAATATGAGGGGATATAGATGTGGATTAAACCTCTGCCTCCACCTGACTCGTGCCACCGCTAATTTTCAACTTCCTGATTTCTCGATCTGATCAAACCGAATCATCCGAAGCGATTGAAAAACTCCTCATCATCTATCACGAAGGTTCACGCAAGTCCTTTGATTCTTTCTCACCTACCTATAAAGACGCTTCATGGAATTACAAGTGGTTCAGTTCCGCAAAGATGATTTTCCTTCAGTTCATTACCCTAAGAGTCGAAGAGAGTCATTGAGCTATCTTGAGAATTTTTTCATCGATGTCACAAGCAGACTACGTCCATCATGGGAATTATCTATCATAGATTTTATATGGAAGCCAATTTTATTTCACAAAGACGGATTTTGACGAAAAATGTTGAAGGGTCGAAAATCTTCTACTTTGGTTTACGAACGGTCGGGAATCGAGTAATCTACGGATCTATGTAAGATTTCGGGGAACCAGAGAACGTAAATTAACCTCATGTTTGAAAATAAGAGAAAAAAATTAAAAAAAAAAAAAAGGAAAAGGAAAAATTCAACAGCTGAGATCCTGTACGGCCTTAAAACGTGTAGCCCCGACATCGGAAGGATCTGGCGCCCAACATAAATCAAAACGTCTTACCAAGAAAAAGCCGAAAACAAAAAAGGAAGAAAGAAGATAGGGGAAAAAAAAAATTAGGACAGATGGTGATCCCCACCCAGAGCATCTTGCAGTCGTAGAACCGAACGAAACCATGGTATATACCTTATACTATACATATATACACATATATATACTTTCGTGCATTAATTCTCCAGGCCAAGAAACTCTCTCTTCTTATAATAAATCCTATAACGATTCGAAAGACGCATCTTACCGACTGTATGTAACACATAGACATAAGTATGCTTTTGATTTATTCCCCGCTTTACGAGGCTTTGAAGTCAATTTACATCTCTATATATATATACCAGCAGACTCAATAACTCCAGGTGAAAAAGAGAAAAACGAAAGAAGAAAAAAAGCGACATTAACTGTCAAAAAATTGGACTAATCGCGTATTCATCAATTAATCGAAACCAGACGAGAGTACTCGATCATAATCATCCCTGTAGGTATATAGGTATAGGTATATATATGTATCGTATCGTATAAGCCTAATACTCGAGGGTATATAGTATATATACCAACGGTTGAATAAAACAAACAATTTCGTCGTCGGGGTCATGGCACCGTCGGGCATCGCACTTACCAGGGTTAGGTGTGGGTGGTTGGGTAAAACCGTCGAATGTAGCAGACGGTTATTTCTGAATACACCTACCACCGTCGCGTGTTATACATATGTATGTATATACCTGTACATATACGTATACATACAGGGTAGGTATATTCACGTGGGTGTACAACATAGAGGAGGGAAACCTCACCCAAACAAACCTTTGGCCTTAGGGTCAAGGTTTCCAGCCCCATTCCTCGGACCGGCATCTCATCCACCCCCCCAGCCTCCGGTACTCCTGGGGGTGGATGCGAACAGCCGGTAGTAAACCTCTTCCTCTTCCTCTTCCTCTCGCCAAAACTCTCTCTCTCTCTCTTTTTCCCTCTTGCTCATCCTCTACTAGCAGACGATAGCCCCAGGCGTTCCAGACAATGGGCTCTGTTTGGGTGTGAACGTAACCCGTAACCACGTGACGTTTTGCCCGTAGGTGATGGGTGTTAAACTCGCCACAGCTTCTGTTCTCTCTCTTTCTATCTTTTCAGCTTTCTTATCTTTCCCTCCATGGTACCTTCACAGCTTTCGCTACGCAATCATGTCCATCACCGACATACGGACTTTACCCCAAAGGTACCTTATGATGTACCAACATGATGGAGCTGCAGCTAGCAAATAGAGTTAGCAGCCAAACGAACTAATCGTCTTCCAAGTAGGATGATGCAGTACAGATTTATGACTTTTTTGGTCAAATTCATTCACTTTTGATGAAAACATAGTGAAATTCAGAATCTTCCAATTGTGCTGCCACATTTCCATCAACTAAGAATCATTCGACTGCTAATTCTGGCTGCTAGCTTCAGCTTCATTACCAATCTGCCAATGTCTCCTATGATCGCGGTCAAGTTCTGGGCCTCTGCAAGACGCTTTGAGTAGGTCCGGTTCACGCCTAAGGTTGTAACAAGGATGACAAGGGTTTGCATTATCGTGTATATGTGCATCTTTGAACATACGATGATATGTAATGGGTTTTTAAAATTTTTTTTCCCCTCTCTCTCTCTCTCTCTCTCTTTCTTTTATGCCTTTCTCTTTTTCTTTCTCTCTTGCTCTCGCTCTGGAGCGAGGCTAACTGACTATTTCCTAACTTAATCCGTAACTTCCGATGCCCCAGCAATCTGACATCCTTTTTTATTTTCATTGGCTCAGCCGGCACTCACCGACGGATGAAACGACGGATGGAAGCTCGTATACGAACGGTCAAGCGCTGGGCGATGGGCTATGGGCTATATGGGCTATGGGCAATGGGCGATCAGACTTGTTCCCAGGATTTTTCTATCCGCGACTGAGCGACCCAACTAATCAATTTATGTCGTTGCTGTGCGGTGCTGACCGACCGAGAACAAATTGCCCGGCCATGTCAGTTGAGTGCGGCTTCCGTCGTCCACGTTACAGGTTCATAAAACCTGTTAAGTACCATCGCGCATACAGGGTGTCTCTTTAATCTTAGCTAATCGGCCGTAGGTTCGATTAACCGCGAAATATTGAAAATTAAAAAAATATATACTAAATCAAAAAGAACACAAGCGCATTTGGGCTGACCATGAGCCTGCCTTTGAACTTCCTGTTTTTCGTAATTCATTCCGAGCCGAGATAATAGAAATTCTAATAGCAGAAAAAAAATACTACTGGATTGATGTATCTCAAAATTCAACCAATTTCCAGTTGGAAAAAATGCTATCGATCAAGACCAAGATCATAAAAATCCGTTTATTCGCGTTCTCGAGATATCAACGATTGAAATTTTTCTTTAAAAATTTTGTTTTTGAATAACTCATAAACCACCTCACCGATCGAATTCAAAATCTAATCTGTTTTAAGTTAAGGGAAACCACGTCAGCCGAGACCAGAATCCTCAGAATCATCGAAAACTCAATTTTTCATTTTCGGGCGGATTACAATAACTTCCGTTTTTGCAAAAAAACGGAAAGTTAAAAATGTCCCGTCAATCCTGGGATAATTCGACCAATCGACAATAGGATCAGAGATAACATGACCACGTGAATATTCATGATCAAAATGATGAAGGGAGTAGAACTTTGGTTCTGAAAACTTTTCCTTCTTCTTGGATTCCGGTTCCATACAGAGTAGTAGAAAATTTGGCAAAATTTCATAGCTAAGTTTAGATTGAAAAGTTAGCGGGTTTGTTCGGACTAGAGTATAATAGTTTGATTGATTGAACAGATACGAAATGTTTGAGGAATAGTTTAATTACCTCCGTAAAAGAAATACTCAAGAATTCACATTGCACCTTATATACATCCGTGACGAGTCCTTCGACATTTGCATCGCGTTATGAAGAAATTCTTGAACTCGTCGGGCGAGAGAATGCTGAAAATTTTAATTAAACGAGAAAATAGGAGAAAACGAACCAGAGAAAAGGAAGAAACGGGTATGATATTGAAAGTACGGAATAATTTCAGTGCTTGGCTTTTATCACTTTGGATTCTGCATACACATGGATAAAAATGGCGCTATTGAACGGTAACAGAAAGTAGATTCCAAACTAGCTACAATTTTGCGGCATGTTTTGCGACGAAGAAAAAGTTAGAAGAGCATCGTGTTTTTATTTCGCGTTCGAATCCGAGTCTGTGAACCCAAAACAGAAAAGGGAAGAAAAGGATGAAAAAGAAAAAGAGAGAAAGAGAGAAAAAAAGTGGTTGTCCTTAAAGAAGAACTTCTCAGTTCTTCTCAAGTTAGATTGGTGTTAAAGCCTTGACAAATGCGGGCATCTTATAGCCGTGGGAAATGGTACCAAATATTTTATTTCTAACCACCCTTATACCCCGAAACACACCCTCATCCTGGCAAGTCACCGGAATTTACTCTGCGATAAAAGAAGATTTAAGATTCGTTATCTTCTCCGACAAAATTATCATCCTTATAGGTATACGTACGATTATGTATCCACGCATTAGCTTATACGTGGCTATAGGTACCAAATTTCACTATCCTCACCACCATAGCCTGAAGAGTCACAGATAACTCGAAGTTCGATCGCTGAGGTGAGAAACCTGGTAAATATTTACCATAGGATAAAGTCTATGCTCTGAATTCCGTAGATCAGTTATAAGTGAGGCGGACAGTGAATCGACGTCTATTTAACGACGAGAAGAGAAGAAAAGTGAAAGAAAAAGTTCAAGATATTTCAAATATTATTGAAACTACCGAAGAAGGAGACACATGTCGTAAATGAATCATCATCCCCTGTATAGTTACTATAACGTACAGGAAACTGCCTACTATACTAGGCAGGAAAAGGTCCTGGCCCGCCACCATATAGTAGCACATGTGACTCCTGCCCCTGTGAGAAATCCTACGGAAGGAATTCGGTCATGGAAAGACTATTTCTAGACTACGTTATGCAGTTGCCGCCCACCCTCGCGCACCTTGTCACTTTCCAATATCCCTCCAATTACTTGCCATTAGGGTGGAAATTCAAAAATGAGAAAAAAAAAGAAAATCACAGATAATGTCCAGGTAGGGAATAAACTAGCACGAAGAAGTCGAAGATCGTCAAATTGAATGGAAACGATGAGACTCTTATACTCATCATATGGATTGATGACTTTGAGGATTTCATGAATATGTATCATTTTCAACTTCCCGCTTTTGAAAACAGGGAAGTTATTATAATCACCCCGAAAATGAAAAGTTCAGTTCTGACGAGATCTCCACGTTTTCAGGTTCAGAAAATCACCTTCGACCATTTTTGGATGGATCAATTTTATGTCCGACGATATCTTGGGAACCAATCGATGGATTTTCATGATTCTGGCTACAATCGATGCGGTTTTTCGTTGCTCAGAGCTGAATAGATTTTTGATTCAATCGGCCGGCTAGTTTTTGAGTAATCGAGAGAACAAAATTTTACCAAAAAAAAATCAAACAGTCATATCTCGAGAACGAATCAACGGATGTTGATGATTTTGAAATGGATCGATGCAGTAGTTCCGTATTGTTTAAACTCGAAAGATCCGCGCGGGAAGTTCTAAGACTGGCGCATCATGGCAAGCCGATTTACCTGCCTGTTTTCATTATTTATTGCTAAAAACTGGCTTTACTGAATTGTAAATCAAATGAAAATGACGTATGAATACATATTACACATGTGTGTAATATACACAGCGACCACAGGGACGATGAAGCGCGGGATACAGATATACGTGCCTATGCATAAACTGCTAGGTACTTCAGTAACTAGAGCCATTATGCGCGCAAGCATTGAGCATATCGTGTATAGTATACGGTATACGGTATACGGTGTGTAACGTGCAAATGTATGAACCATTATCGTGGTATAGGTGTACGGGCGTAATGTATGTCTGTAGGTTAATGCAATTCGCTCAGATCTCATTGCTGGAATTGATTGAGTCGCTCTTTCAATATCGCGATTATTACGTGACCCTTTACAAGCGAGAATACGTATACAGCTCGGTATAAGTGAACCATTGAAGACTAATAGTTCCACTCGTGATTTTCAAATAAAAAATTTCCAAATTTTCCAGAAAACCATACACACACACACACACACACACACACACATACATACAAATGTTGCACAAGCAGCTGAGTGCGCGGGATTCTTTGACCTCTGGTATTTTCTATCGCTTTGTCGGTGTCGGTGTGATCCTCTCGGCTATTTAACCGCGTGAAGACGGTCGTTCAGGCGAGCGTAGGTCCAGAGGTCGTAAGAGATTTATCTCAAACCTCTCACCCCCGCCGAGCGATTATAGGCTGCGAAAGTTCAACACTAATACAGATACGAAGATAGAGAAGGATAGAACTTGTTGAGTTAAAGCAGAATCCTAGCTGCGCCATCTGCAGGGACTGTTCTACTACTCCTCCTAGAGAATACTACTAAGCTAGATATCTGACAAGCAGGAATAAGCGCGGCAGATGTTCAGAGGCAATTGGAAAACCGGTCGTGTTGTTGTAGCTGCTGTCGCAAATCGCTACGAAAACATTCCTCTCCACATAGTAGTAGGGTAGGTACCTCTGACATGCCATGGCCCCGGGACGTCACAGCTTTACTCCATTTTTCATCCCCATGCACGTATGAAAATCACCGTAACTTTTTAACCCCAAAGTTTAGACGAATTATCCGTCTCGAGCATATTATATTATCATTTTCTCTCCAGAGCCACTGGAATCGATTATAATCGTCTCATTCCAAAACACCTGCTGCACGAATTCAGGGACACCTTTGGTCCCATTCGATATTTGTAGAATCAAAATTGTCTCGAAGACGTGCCGCCGTAAATTGGGCGACGCAGGAAATTGGAAAATTCCATTTCTGGGCCAAGCCGTTTGCGAATTAGTGAAACAGAAATGCCCAATTTTTGGGAATTCGACCATCACACAATATCTTTATAGTTCAATTTCCCGCACTCATTTCGTATCATTAGCACGTTAATGGTGATCAATTTGGATTTTCCCTACAACTGCGACATGATGTTCTCTTCAAAAATGCTTTCAAATTCAGACGATTCGAAGTTGAATCAATGTGGCTGATAGCCAACCGTATAAACCATCGATTGACTCAAAAATTTCTTGGTTAATTTCCTCTGAAGTAATGGTACGCATTAATCAGACATTTAACATGAGAAAGGTCTACGGGGCGATACGCGTCATCAATTTTCATACAAAATGGCTTCCTAAAAGAGGAACAAAAACCCAGGTAGACAGATACCAGCAGGACTTTCAGGCACCTATGCAACAAGCTGGGCCGACTAGAACGTCCCAGGTCAGAATTTGGGACAGCTGTTAGCTCCGGGACATGACGGCTGAAGTAAGACCCGTGAAAAATTGAATCAAGTCTCTCGTAAAGTAAAATAATTAATTTCCTTTACAACAGGGCACAACCCGGTCCGATCACTCTTCCTTAATCGCAACCGAAAGCCTTCTTCCAAAATCTGCGTAGATTGTGTGAAATCAACTGAATTGCAAACCATCAACCAAAAAAGTATTATATATATCTTTACCGGGTACTTGTCCTAATCGACGTAAAGCAGGATAAAATAGGGTGCGGAAAGCTGGGCATAAAATGGAAATTCTTTAGGCATCGCAAAGAGATCGTGCATAAGGTAACAGCTGCAACTCTCGTAAGATTTCCGATTTTTTCGTACCTACCCGTTGGCCTTTGGAGGAAATGTATTTCCTCCACACGTGGTCCTCGTTTAAGGTCAGGCTAGTATAGTCTGTCTTTATATGTATGTATATATACGGGTCTGAGGTCTAGTCTAGCCGACATCTGTCCGGGTCAAAGTAAGCATGAACCATCGAGGATTGAGCATAGTAAAGTAGTAGGCTGCAGAGCCGCGTGTCCCAGTTCACACAACGGTTCACCAGAACCAAATTGATTCCAAGATCAAACAAGATTTTGTCCTAGAAATTTAACATCTGATTCAACAGGGTGAACCCTGTATTAACAAGGGTAAGACCCGCCCGTCTAGTCTACTACATTCAACATCTACTACTGCAACCAGCTACTCGTTCCGCTAACGAAGGACCACTGTTACAGGATTAACGAGGGAAATAAGAATCGGGTACACCAGATGCGTTCATCTCGAATTCCCTGGTTTGTTTGAAGAATGAAAAATCGACAACCACCGATGACAGCAATCCAAATATATTCCAGAGCTTTTTTCAACTTATCCCGCATTTAAAATCCTACCAAGATCATTTTTCAACTCTTCAAGGTCCACGTGTGAAAAAATTGCGGCTATCAGTGGAGAAATGATGCAACGTGTACGTGTCTATTGAGTAGCATTTCTGCAATACATTGATTTGCTGGGTTTTTTTTTCCTTTTTCACAATTTCCTAGCCTTCTAACGGAAGGAGAAAGAGTAATCGATCAATGAGTTCTGCAGTCCCCATCGCCTAAAAGGCGAAGGTTTTTGGTACCACGAAATGACGAGACCAATACTGATCAGAAGTGAAAATTTGACAAACATGATTGAAGCCTCTAAATAAGTATCGACCGTCCGTTCCTATCAACCTTCTGAATACGCGAGTATATCGATCAATCGATTCCGATAAGATTTCATGATTTTTCTTCGCACAGCATCTCTGATCAAGTGATGAGAGTGAAATCATCATTCTGCGACCTAGAGAAAAATCTTACAATGATCCTGTATTTGATGAAATGAGGTATAGGAAGGTTCGACATTCGACTGAAGATTTGTATGCTGATAGGGCAAAAAGTGCTATGGGCTGTTGAGCATGGGGCGGATGAAATCCACCGGGTTGCAGATAATCTGCGATCTGTAATGGGATCAAAAATGCCATCTGTCATTTTCCCATGGTATTCCGTATAGTTACGGTATACGGTAATAAATTTCAGAAATCTAAAATCAGCGGGCATAGAAAATCGCGGTTAAATTTTAACAATAACGCATTAGTCAGGGACCCCCATAGAGCGGTTTTACTACCGAAATACGTGCGGCACCATACGCGCGTCAGGAGCAGAAAGGATCTCCCATGGTAGCCATGGCAACTGCGCAAACAAGATGGCCGACAGCTTCCGGTGCAGCCGGCAGCTGCGCGGATCTAGTTTCTAGGTAGGCACTACTGTACATACATATCCGTACGTATGAACATACATACATATGTGAAACGTATACTTAGGTATAGTATACTAGGCCTATACCTACAGACGAGAATTGATCCTGCCTAGGATTATGCTTTTATGCTTCTCAGCTTTAACTCCGATTTCAGGAAGTTACGCCCGGTTTTCTCTTCGAGGCATAAATACAAATAACACTCCTCGGTCCTCTGTATGCGATAGAACTCGATCCTTTCCGCTCGAAAATTTTGATCGATAGCTTTTACGTGGCCCAAAAATTCAATCCAAAATCACCGCCGAACAGGACTCCGTCCAGACCATCCGAATGTTTGAAATCTCAGTCGAGACAATAATCAGGATTCTTCGCTATTTCGTGTTCGAAATGCTTCGGCAAGGATGTAAATGCAGATGGTACAACTTAACCTACCTGGCATAAGAAACACAAGTTACACTGAAATCCTATCAGTTTTATTGTCAAAGTGACATACTTGGTCACTTTCTGCCAAAAAACTGAATTCATTCGTCGAGGGTTCATTCGGATCGGTTGGGTAGTCGTCGAGAAAGTACGATTCGCGTCTTTTCGAAGTGACAACAATTGGTAATAATGGAATTTCGAACATACTCTTACGCCGCCTTAAAATCCCTCCATAATTACCAATTGTCATCACCTCAAAAACGCGACTCGTAGTTTCTTCCAAACTATACAACCTACTGAAATGAAACTCAGGAGATTGATGCTTCACCACGGCAGAAAGTGGCTAAGTATTTCACTGTTTGGAAAATAACGAATAGAATTCCAGTCAGATTCATATTTCCGCCGTCAGCTAGGTTAGGTTCAAAGCGACTTGAACATATCACCTTAACGACTGTACATGAAGTTCACCGGGAAGTTGAAGAAAAATAGAAGAGTATATCAACTCCATCGAGCAAGATTTGTCGGTGACGTTTTGTGAAAAATTACATCATTCCCTCGACCAGGGTAAAAATAAAGAAGGTATCAAAAGGCCGCGGGAGTATCAGCGAAGGGTAAAACGTATTCGATGGAAAAAAATCCATCAAACTTATCGTCGATCAGAGATAATAATCGTTTTGGAGAAAAGATTAATTCGCCACATCTAGCGCCTTTCTTCATTCCTCTCGATTTGTTTGTGATTTATTTTATTTTTTTTTTTTTCAATTGTCTTCTTCTCATTCGAAATTGAACGCGGAACCATGGTCTGAGCTTTATGCAAATCATCTTAATCAGAACGGTGGGTAAAGATTTACGTTGCAGCAGCGGGTGCAATCGATTTCGCATTTAAACGGGTCCGTTGCACGAATAGCGAAATGAGCCCTGCCGAAATGTAACGCGCGCTTATAGGGACGAACGATCAGGACCTAACGCCGACTGGCCGCATTTCCTTTGAAATAAAACTAATGGCCATTAATAATCGGGATTAGCATTAGAATCAGGGGTGCAGGCAGCGGCAGTCTGTTGCCCGTTAGAATTAGAATTATACGCATTGTGGGTAAGCGCGGCGCATGTGCTTGCCCTGCATGGACTTTTCTCGTCCTATATTACGATCATGGCTCTGCACAATTGCATATATGCGACTGGCTTGTAATAATGTATGCGTACATATACGTACACATATATATAGGCAACGTAGGACCAAGGCTTGGACCATTCATTCGCTTCGCTATCAAACTGTTCATCAAGATTCTTTGTGCGTTCTTGTTCGCGTACGTGAACGGAATATAGACCCAGACTGATACACGACGTCGCAGCTAAAGGGCCGAGCTTTTAGCTGGCCGTTTAACGATCGCCTTTAATTTCCGTTTGTTAGCTTCTCTTCTCTTCTCTTCTCTTCTCGTTCTTTATTTTTTTTTTTTTTTTTTTCTTTTTCATTTTGTTTCTCTCACCCGAACACTTTACACGACCATCTCTCAGCTCCTCAGCCCTGCAGGGTTTTAATCGAAGAACCGTGCAAAAATATACATATAACAACAGAGTTTCTCTCTGCCCGATTACCTATATATTATACAGTTTTTCGTTTACGCTGCAACGAGAAGATAAGCCCAGGGCCCGTAGGTATTTACGAGGGTTTGAATTAAAGCACAGAGTATAACATTATAGGGCTCGATTCCGCGGATTTCTTACTCCGTTGAAAAGTCCCTAATTACGCAGGTGTCTAATTGGCTAAATTAAATCTCAACTTTCAAAGACTTTCTCTCTCCCTCACAAGACGTACGTTTTTTTTTTCTCTTTCTCTATCTTTTCTTATCATTATTTTACTTATATATATTCCATCTCATGATCCATATACATAGATACGTCATTTCATTAATTCGGCCATATTGCTGCTGCAGCTCTGCATCGATTTAACTTCAAAGTCCCCCCTCACCCAGTTTCAGGGGCAAAAAATGATATAGTAAGTGGCTATACCCACGGGTATTCTGCGGTGTCCCATGGCGCAGATAAATCACACGAGTTCGTAACGCCATGGGGATATTCTCCTCTTTTTAATTTTTCTTTCTTTTTTTTCTTCTTCTCTTTTTTTTCTCTCTCCTTATACTTTCACGCACCCCCGTTTCTACAATTTATCTCACACCCCTCAAACTGTATAAACTATGTGACATATAAATATAGAGCAGAATTACTAATCCGCGATTAGACACTATATATCATATAGGACCGGATAACGCAATCCTTGGAATACAAATAAGAAACAAGAATATAGTATATGCATACGATAATAATGAAAAAATGCAAATTTTTAGAAATCTGATGAAAGATTATTCCTCGGTGCAGAGATTAGATCTTTGAAACGATCTATAGCTAGATCGCTATACGTGGAATCGGTTATGGCTCGGGCGATTATCCTTTATCGACTACGTTGGCTATGTACTAGTACATGTGTATATATGTATATAATATCTATATATTATCCATGTATCTATAGACCTACGGACTAGATTCGCTTTTATGACGTCATAATGAGGGAGCAATCAACAGCATTGTCGACATAATTCCGTACCTACAGCGGGCCGTTGTCTCACTTAATCTTAGCCCCGATGGGAAGAGGGGGTACCTATGTACTTATACCTAAGTACATTGTTCGCGGTGTTCCTTTCATCGGACAAAGTTCTCAATCAAAAATCAAGTCGCGGTTACTTGCGTGCAGGGCACGTACTACAGATGTATATAAGTATATATACGAGTAGGTGTATATATATATATACCTCGAGAAATGAAGTTGAATAGGGAACTTGCTACTTCCCTCGTTTCTACTTTGATTCGGTATTTTCTATCGGCACTCACGGTGATTGCCAATTGATTTTTTTTTCTTTTTTTTTTCTTCTTCTTCTCTTTTCTATTTCTTTTTTCGTCATTCGCACCAAGCAAGAGACACGGTATAGCGCGCGATTTCAACGCGAATCTTGAAACAGGCGCGAAATTGGATCACCCGGCTGTTTTCTTTTATTCTTTCATTTCTTTTCTACCGTTATACATATACATATATGTAACATATATTTCGCCATAAGAAAACTACCTCGATTGGTATAGGTACGTATACGAGTATGTGCTCTTTTCAACATTTCTCTCCAAAGGCTTTTATTTCTTTTTCTTTTTCTTATTCTTATTCGTCTTATGCGACTGGTTTTCATACTTCACGCGTATAAAACGAAAAGAACTCGTCTACTTGTCGAAAATATATACAATACACCCGTATAATATCCGCGTGTAACGCAATTCTATCAGCTGACAAGCTCTGACCTTACCGTTTTTCACAATCTCCCAACATATCCAGCGGCAGATATCAGATACCGAGACTATAGAAAATTTTGCAACTGGGTCTGTACGCGATTAATAGAAATTCATATATGAATGACGATTTGTTGAAAATTTTCACGAAAATCGCATATCTATCGATGATTGCGATTCGTCTTTACCGTTATCTTTCTCCTTATCAAATCACCAATGTGAAATGAAACTTATATTTTCTGAAGTAGCTATAAGACAGAGTTCTCAATTCTGAGTAAACGAAATTTATTTCTTTACAACGAAGAAAGTTTCATCAAATCAAACTATACAAAGCTGTACGCAGGAAATTCCACGAAAAAATATACGCGATTGCGGGTACTAGATGATTAGAACAAGAAAAGCCCTATTCAAATCCAACAAACCGTTTCCTAAAAGTCAGTTTCAAACCAAAACGATTGAAGAATCTATTTTCGTACCGGATTCCGAATCGCAATTACAATTGGCTGAATTTATCACCTGGCTAACATCAGCGGCCGTAATGATCTATAGATCGGAAATAGTTGCTGCTGCAGGGAGGATCGGAGAGACTGAACATTGTAAAAGATGGTGGTGTTCAAAATTGGCCAGCTTGGACCACTATAGAACAATCCAAGTGGTTAATTCAAAAATCCAGCATCGATTGAGGTGAAAAAATGTTTCAGGGTATTAAAAAGATGAAGCTGAAACTAGCAGCCAAAATTAGTAGCCAAATGAAATGCGTTAGATGAAAATGAGTCTGTGAAGGAGAAAAATTCAAATTTTGTCAAGTTTTTAGCAAAATCAATGCTTCTATTGAATTATAGACGTAAATCTGCAGTACTGCATCATCCAAATTTGAGAAAAGTTCAGCACGTTTGGCTGCTAACTCTGGCCGCTAGAAGCTTCAACTTCATATGTCAGAAAGACTTCAAATAGTGTTAAATTGACACCAAAACGGGTTCAACAATAGCCACACCATAAATTTTTTACAATTAACTAAATCAGAGTCGTCTGTTAACGGAATAAGATACAGAATCTGAGTCACGAATTATTCATATTATTATATGAAATTGAATTTTTCATCTGATTTTCATCATCTTTATACCTCCACATACTGCAGGCTACTGGACGAGTTGTTACCTATATAGGTGTTTTATACCTACCAACCATGCGGTATAGACGAAGCAGGTAAAAAGGGCCCTACAGCTGTCTGACAGCTGCGAGCTGCCGGGCCTTGCATCGGCACCGTTTGGCCGTCTCTCCGGCCCACAAATACATGCAAGAGAGAGAAAGAGAGAGAGAGAGAGAGAGAGAGAGAGAGAGAGAGAGAGAAATAGAGAAATATAGAAAGAAAGAGAGAGAGAGAGAGAGAGAGACAGGGCTTTCACGGTGAGGTAACACGGCCGTGCGGCACGGCATATAGGGCGAAATGCATTTAATACACGCATTCGTACCTTGCAGGACACGCATGTGTCTTGCGGAGACGTATATGTGTATCGTGTATCGCGTACAATGGCGCTATCGAGGTATGTAAGGGCTACCGGTATATACTATACGTGTATAACGGAATTAGTGGCGCATCATTTCAACCCTTTCAGTCGATCTCGAACCCCGAAGCCCGAAGCTTGAAACCCTTTCTCTCTCTCTCTTACTTTCTTTCTTTCTCTTTAGTTTTTTTTTTTTCTCTCTTTCTCTTTTCCTCCCTCGCGAATCTCGTTATGTCTGTCCATCATGTCCGACTGTCCCGTTCGTTCGTTCGTTCATTCGTTCGTTCTGGTGCGCGCGCGTCAATGTGCCTAGCGAAGCGTAAACGGGCGACTCTCGAGTGGCAGTTCGTGTTTTTAATTAAAGAAAATTGGATTAAATTTACTCCCGTAGCACTTTTAGCGACATTCGATTATATTCGAGGAAAAGTCGTTCGTCTTAACGCGCCACCCCCTTATACTCGTCGCAAACCCCCCCTTTTTATCGAAGGCCACCTAAGATTTGGCCAATTTTGTATATTTGATGATATCCTGTAGGTATGTACTATAAAGCCAACCGAATTACCCAGTCGTAGTATTTACTAACAGATGAGTGTGTTTCTCCTTCTTATCATGTCATTTTCATCCCTTGTTGTTGGGGTGTTTTGGACAAACTTTTGAAATTCTCTCGCGATTCGGGTGGGATTGAAGTTCCGAATTTATTTCAGACGGGGTTCTGAGTTCCTAGAAACGTCACAGTTCAGAACTTGCAAATTCCGAAAGGTCGAAATGCAGGCAGCTCAAAGATCCGGAAGTTCAAAGCTCAGAAAGTCCAGTTTGAGGGAAACTCATGACAGAGCTGTCCAATAAACGACGTTGCATCTCGCGAATTCCGAGATCCGGAGTTTTGGCATTTCGGATCTTTAGCTTTCAGAATTTTGGACTTTTGGTGTTTTTCGATTCGGAGTATTTCAAATTGGCTACGTAGACTTTCGGGGAAATAATCTTTCTAAAAACTGTCCGTATATTTTCGACCTCTTGCAGTTTTCAAAATTCGGAATCGCGACTCCACCCCTCACAATTTTCTGCAATACTGTCAAGAAGGCGCATATACGAGTTTTGAAAGGTATTTTTGAATATTGGCTTGTATGTTCTACAACAATCGATGAACATTCTCACGGTTGAAGCTAAAGACAAGGGGTAGTTTCACGAAAAAAATTAAATATCACAGAACTCTGTAGCTGAAACAATCACCGAATGATGCCCGTTTTACCAAATTTGTACATCTTGACTCTGGCCATGATAGCAAGTGCACCATTCAAAAGACTATACCCTCAAATACACAGGGTATATCGACCAAATCTGCCACCATGGTGCTATGGAGCAGTTTATTGATACCTCTTTTAGTTTGAAGGATATTAATTTTTTTTTTTCTCTTTATGCCAAAATGTCTTTTTCGTCACTCTAACCTCAAAATCGCAACTTCGTCGCGATTTCTCGGCTTTCGTGCTGAAAAATATTGATCGTTACTCATGCGTAAAGGCTTTTTGGCTCAACTCGTGCCGTAAACCTCTCGTTTCGCCAAAAAATCCTTTCCGTAGTCATGACAAAATGTACTATTATTTTACAGTTTTTCTATAACATCAGCACACAAAAAAAGTAGTGTAAATGAGAATGTCGCGAGTTTGATAGTAGCATTTCTCCAGCCGAATCAAAATCTGGCTAGAAATCCATCTTCGAATTATTATTATTGGTGCAGCTGGAATCCTCGTCATTGATTAAGAAGTGCACGAGTTTTCAACCTATAGTAAAGCTTTCAAATACGGAGGTCAATGAAACTATTTTCTTCGTCAAACTACCCCCCATATCACCATCTCGGATTATGAAAATGTTCCTCAACTATGAAAATGTTCCTCAACGAACACAGGGCTGATATCGATTCAGAAACACCGTCAAAGACTCAAACGGTGAAATTCACACGCTTTTCCCAGCGTGAAAATTCAATCGACCACATATGTTCGGCGATAAAACGCACGCGTGTCAGCTGGACCAATTGAAAATTTTCTAATCGACGTAACGTCGTCGATGCTTCTTGCGTGCTTTACGTACAGGTGAAGCACGTCATTGTATACGTATATACATCCATAATATACATTATAAAGATGACGGGAAGCCGGATAAAAATAATCTTCAGTCAGTAGATTTACGGTATCGATTTTCATTGCAAGTTGCGCGTGCCAAAGATATATCGCCGCTTTGCACGGGCGTGAGTCACGAATTAATCTATATTGTGTTGTGTTATATATATATATATACACATGTATATATCTATACTATATATATATATATATGTATGCGCACGACACGGTTACTTCTCGTATCGTTCGCACGCATCACTCCAACTTTATAGATATCCATTTCCTGTATGAACCTACCGACCTACTACACCCGGTGAAATTTTATACCCAATTGTATGTACGTATACGTATACGTATTACTCCACATATGCGGATACCTTCGTGTGTTCGACCTTTGTTTTTTATTTTCTCATTATTATTATTATTTTTTTTTTTCAACTCGTAAAGGTACGAGGAATATATGTATATCGGTAATACCGATTGTTAGTAGGTAAGTAAATATTCGAATAAGATGAAAGCTCACTCCGGAACCGAAGAATCGATAAATTTGTATATGATCATGCGAAAAACCGTCGTTAAAATATCGAAGTGAAGATCTACGCCATAGGGTCAATTGTATTCCAAATTTCTATATATACGCAGGTAAAAAACGACTTCGAAACACCCGGAGGTATTTTATATCTATACCCGCTACTCTATACACGGTTGCGACAAAATATCCGCACCATTCAATTTCCCTGGTTCTACAGAAATGTAAAACTTTTGAAAAAAAAAAAGAAAAAAAAAAAAGAAAAAACTACAATGGCAAAACCGATCTCATGATGAATTTTTATACATAGGTAGATACATACACCCTATACTATATACTATATTTATATACACAGCCTAGTACCATTCTATACAATCGACAATGCTTGTGTATATAGAAATAGGTACCTACTTCGTTTTCGGGACTTTATACGACGAAAAAAAAAAAAAAAAGGAAGAAAAAAAAACCCTACACTAGCTTTGTCGCGATGTCCTTGCTGCTACGGTATGAGGTAAGGCTCCGAAATGCCTTTTCAAAAGGCAACGGTCTCTGCGAGCGACCGAATTCTTAGGTAAATCTTGATGGAAAATAAGGTATTCTCTCGTTATTATATACGTTCGGAGGAAACTTGTTTTGTCAAAACGAATACACGAAATTCATTTACGTTACTAAATCATTTCGTCAAAGTTTTCGAAAGAATTTTTTACTGATGCAGTCAATGTGTTTTTGACAATATCGATACACCCGAATAAACTGAAGATGTCATCTGCGATATGAATACAGATGGAACCCTGCAGTGATTCGACGTTTCATTTATTTGACAAAAATGATTTTTCCACTCGATGGAAACTTTTTGGGAAGATAATTTTGTTCAATCGAACGAAATTTTGGAAGCAAAATTATTCGCCACGTTCACAAATTTAGCAAAGGCGGTCAATGCAAAATATAAAACGATGCTGTTCGATACGTGCTGATGGAATATTTGTTGTCCTAGCTGGATTATGTAGCTAATAATTGCACACAATTCGAATGTTGTATCAGATGAAAGCAGTTTTCAATAAATTGGCCCTGGGACGTTTTAATTGCGTGCATTTCGCCTTTTGTAATCTTGTACACGTTTATGTCGTATCCAGAATCACAATTGACACTTGATCGTACGATTCTTGGTATTGCAGTGTGAAACCATCATTCCGATCACAGAAAATTGGATTTTCGACAACGTGAGATGTAGTTTCGAAAGATTGAATAGACCAATAGCAAAATTTTCAATTTCCACCGATAGCCAATCTCGTTTTTGTAATTTTCTATCCCGCACTTTTGTTTTACAATCGCGTTTTTCACTTGCAATTCAGAGTTGAATCGAATGATGGGAGCTGAATTTGAAGTATTTTGGTACCGTCAAAATTCGAATTAACAGTTTGATACCAAGCGTGAAAACCGTAATCAAATGCAACACAGGTAGCTGTCGAATTAATTGGACGAAATTCCGCCCACATACGTAGGTTAAGCGATAAAGCCGTAACGATACGGTGTAATAATGGCAACTCGCATGACGGACAAAAGCTGCCTATTCGAAAAAGTCCCGACTAATTTTGCATTTCGCTTATTCGCATTTAACATTTTGCATTTTTCACTTATGATTGCATGTTTCTCGCATAGATGACGTGTTTCGCAGCATGTTATTAAACGCACGTGAGCCACATGTTCGTTCGTCGTTCTACACAACGAATACACGTATACACTATATTATATAGACCCCGCAATTCGCTCTTGTATACGCAAAGCAGTTGAATAATGGAAATTCTACGTCAGTTTTATTCGCCAACGTACTGCAGGGTAATCAACTGTCTGCCATACCTTCTCGATGAGACGGTCATTAAAATTCGCATTCTAAATTCCGCCCAGCTTATATATGGCATATAAAATCCACGGAATTAAAATTAGAGAACAAACTAAAAGAATCTGAAAATTGCATACAAATGTGATTGGACAAAAATTTCTTCTACTGTCAGAACGCGTTTTCTGTTATTCAGATCCCGAACGTCAAGCTTGGAATTCGAAAAGTTCTATATCCGAATGATCGAAAATATTCGTGCAATGGAAAGGTTTTAAAATACGTAGGATTTAGTCTTGAGAGCTGAGTGAAAATTAGTGATTAGTACCTTCAACATATAATTCGATTTATTGTTAGTCCACGTGACTAAAATTATGATGAATTGATTTCCGACACATCGATGATCAGAATCAACGAATTTCACAAGTAAAAAATTGACCAAGTCCGTGTGAATTGTAAATTGTGTAAACTAGCTGATGAACATAGAAAAAGTTTCAGAAATTCAGTCGCACAGACAAATATATATATTCAAAATGACCGGCAAGATTTTCGCAGATTTACTATGAGCCGTGTTGAGAGGATTAGTAGAGTTAGATTGTTTAAATTTCAAGTAGATACTGCAGAATTATTTATTCTCCAATCAGAGTTCATTTTTTCCAAAAGCTGTGTCGTAAGGATTTTGGAGCACCGTTGATCCGATTGAGGTCATTGAGGGCTCATTTTGTTAGAAAATAAAATCCTTATCACGTAAACGAGGAAATTTTTTAACGCTTTTGTTTGGGCCAAGTTATTCGCAAATTAGTGGCCTAAATTTCAGAAACTTGAGATAATTGACAGTAAGTTCACACACTGTTGATTATTTCGAGATCCCCTCGTTCGCATGACGAGGATTTTATATCCGAACAAAGTGAGCCCTGAAGGATCCTATAATGGGATCAACGATGCTACTCCGAAATTCTGTGTCGTGCCTAACATTTGAAAAATAACCATTTTTTCATATGTGAAATGAACTTTTTTGACAAATGAATGAACATCTGAAACCAAGCTACAGTACTGATTCCCTAAAAAGTGTTAATTCCAAAATGCATAATGATTTTTCGCGGTATACGTGCGTTTATAAGCTACGTCAAATGTTCATCACCCTTATATTTGCCCCCCAATGATTTCTATGTATACATAACAAAAGAAGAAAAACATTTTCATCCTTGAGGTATATATAGGTAAAAATTTTTCCCCGATCCTCGGTTATACACCCCTAAGCTTTGAACAACACAAACGTAGGTATATACATAGGTGAAATAGATATGTACGTATAGATATACCTTATATACCTACATGTATATACAACTGATATCTCTTCGGGTGATTCAGATGAATGTACAGGCACGTACGCCTCCGTTTACAAGTCTACATATACCCACACGCGGCGTTCATGTCACTCGCGGACATATCTCTAAGGCAAGTAATATGGCTTCAAAGCGGAATAGAACGTGCGCACGCCTAATCAATCCGCCTATATATATATATACTATACGTAAACACACGCACGCACGCACGCATGCACTTGCCTATATGGGTATACACCCCCAAAACAACGTTGCATTGCAAGTAACATCGCTTCGAAAGCTTTACACGCGACGATGCAACTTCTGAAAAACAAAATAGGGACAAAAAAATAGATAAATAAATAAATAAATTGGGAGCGAGATTAGTAGGAAATATTGAATGGTGACGAGAACGACACTGACGCATAATAGGATTTAGACAAAATAACCAAAAAAATTCGTCACATTCGCGAGTAGATATCAAGTAAATCGCAACAACAAAAAAATCGAACACATGTGGAGGGACTAAAGTGTCTAAAATCCTCAGAAAATGAGCTAAAGAGACTATTATAAGAAAGAAACGAAACGAAAAGACAAATTTTCTTCATTTCTCTATACTTTTTTTTTTTATTCTTTCTTCGAGTATTAGGCAGGTATTAGGACTGGATTCTTGCAGCTAGAAGGCAGTTTGGCGTTAAAGGGACGTGGATGCTACGCACCTAGAACGGCTGGGTCGATTGCGAACGACCAACGCATTTCTGAGCGCGTGACTGTGATACATATATATATGTACTATACACACATATATATATATCTAATATATATATGTGCCTATGTAGTCTTGTACAAGGATATGCCAGAGACGCGTGTATATACATATATACATATATATATATATAGGTATGCATGGTGTAGCCAGATGCGTATAGGTGCCACGTCGTCGGGGCCCTCGCGTCAGCGTCAGCGTCGGCGTCGTTGGTGTCGGTGTCGGTGTCAGTGTCGGTGTGCACGGGGAGGCTGTGACTCATCCTGTGGGAGAGAGAGTCCTGTTCCCGCGGCAGGAAGCAGCTAGTGGGGGCGGGGATCGATATATCGACTGACGAAACTGCTTCTGCCGTCGACAGAAACTGCGTACCTACCCGGGCGCAACGCGAAAGCGTATACGGTGTTTTGAGGTACAGATAGAAATTTTAGGGTCTGTACCATCATCGCAATCACTATCATCACGAAATAGCCAAATTGGAGAAATTTTAAGGAATCAAAGGATGTCGTTTTGGCAAATGATCTTCATCCGCAGAATTGATAGAATTTTTTTATTATTTTTTTTTTTTTTTGTCATCAAATTCTCAAACGACAAAATGAATCATTATTCGGCCAGTAAATACAACTAGTTTGCTTCTATTTTCAGTGTTTTATATTTCCGGTTGAGACACACGCGATTTTTTACCCGTTAAACGTATAGCTAACGGTCGGTCGGGTATAAAGTAGGTAAATATTTGCATATATTTACGCACGTACAGGTAGGTTACGTTAGTTTGGTAGGTACGTATAGAAATATTAGGGCGGTCCTTATTTAGGGTGTTTCAGAAATTTTTTATAGACAAAGCGGAAAAAGTTAACAAAATAATAAAAAAAGGATTTCGCGAAACCTCGAGCCTGTAGGTCAACTCAAAGTATACTGCCTCTAAGACAGCGAATTTTCCTATTCAATTTCAATAGGAATTCGTTAAGTAGTCTACAATTTTTGTATTTGCTTCAGTCTTAATAGCGCTTCGAGAAATATGAAATTTGATCTACGTCTTCCCGACAGTCATATATGGGTACCTATTTTACCAAAAATTGGGCGATTTCCAGCGATAAGAGTTTCGAAGTCCCAGCGGTTGAATTCCGCGTACTTTTTTTGGCTTTATTTGCAAACTTGTTCGGCCTTCTCCGCAAAAAATTTCAAGAAAAAGCCATCATACGTATGCTCGTTTTTAATACTGAACATTATAGATTGTTTTGAAGGATTTAGGAGAAAATACGGTAAAAGTTTCCATTCTATACACCCCGAGTTAGGCATATATAGCTATGTGGTACGTGCCCACCTGTACTTAACCACCGAAATTGCATTGCTGGAATAATCGTGGTTATATTGATATTTACAATCTAACCGCAAAATCGCTGCTGGGGATGAGAGGAGAGAGAGATTTTACCAAAATTAAAGCAATTAATTAATTAATTACGGATACATTTTAGTACAGGCGGCGCATCGTCAACGCTGTTCATTTTTCACCTCAATACCGCATTGTTTGTTTGTTTGTTTGTTTGTTTGTTTTCGTTGTTATTGTTGTTGTTGTCTTTTTGCTTACAGTTCACATCGTTTTCACCCACCGCGGTAATTAACGGAATGTATGTATCTAGATTGTACATATACATACCTGCGCAGGTATATCGCTCTAATTGTTACACAGATTTTATTTATAGTGATGAAAAACGCGTTACTGCAGAAAATATTTCAGAAAAATTAATCACCGTGCCTGTACTGCAAAAAGAACAAAAATAAAAACAAAAACATACAAAATGCACGCTGGTTAATGAAATCTTACGTTACAAGATGAAATATGCAGGTTTCATTCTTTCAGTACAATACAGAATAGCAGAAAATTCAATAACCGTGAGAATAAAATTGAAGAAAAAGAAATACCGTAATAGTACCTGACGAACATAGATCAATCCCTGCATCTAAGCTGAGTCTATTTCATGAGAGTTGGATTCAAGAATTTTTTTTTTTTTTTCTTTTTAGGAACTGAATGTAAGTCGACTAAAACTAATGACTAATGATTGGCATTGTATTGACGCAGAATTTATCCGCCTATTGATATTGATTTCCCGGGGTATCCACAGAGTTCTGGTTTCTAAATTCTAGGCCTTTTTCAAGATTTCCAGGGATATTTTGATGAAAATTCGAGACAACTCAAGAGTATGCCACGACGTGACGACAGGATATGTTGAGGAAGTTGAATTATTTTTTCACCCGAATCGGACAGGTTATTCGACATTTCCTCAATTAGTAGATCACGTACTGCAGAATTATACGAATAGATTATCATTTCAGCTAGTGTCCACAATGCGGATATACTAATTAAAGAATTAAATATTATGCCATGTGAAGAAAAAAGAAAAATTCTTGCATTGAAAAAAATCAAGGATTTAGAAAAAAAAAAATTTCAGGACATTTCCAGGATTTCAAGGCACTGAAAAAAAATCCTAGGCTTATTCCAGGATTTAAAGAATTTTCAGAACCTGTAGACACCCTGGAAATCTTCTCACCTATACAGAGAAAAGAAAGAACAAAAAATCGATCGAAAAATAAGAACTACCTGTTAATATTTGATAATAAACTGCCAAATACCGATAGGTGAGTATCTGAATGTGTAATTATTGGTTACAACGAGATATGAAGAGCAAAGAAAGAAAAAGGAAATAACTGCAAGCACATTGCGCGTTCGGATACCTACCTACTACATGAATGATATGCTATAGATATATGTATAGCTCAACGTATCATCAATGAAACTGTTTACTATCTGTGGCGGTATCGCTTTATCAATGACTTAGAAGATAACGCGTGACCCACCACGTATGCATATAGCTATAGTACCTACATGAGCTCGTATAGATTCAAGTTATGACCATATTTTTTTTCGATGGTGTAGGAAAAATGTCGACATCAACTTTGTGCCATATACACGATTTAAGAATTATTGTATGAATTCATAAGCGTGGGTCAACGTTTTTTATAGAAAGTCCGTAAAAGTTCGCTTTTAACGTATAATACCCAAGTAATAGGTACGTGTTTTATATATAGTTGAATTTATCGTAAAGGGGGCGGCACGCCACGTGACACGTACGGTTGGGCGGCAAATCACCCTAGTATACCTAGTTCTGGAGGCGACAGAAAGCGTGAGTAAGTATGGGTACAGAGAAATTCAAAATAGGTTAGATAACGAGATAAGCAGACCGGCTTCGGTTGGTACGGCACCGAAAGCTTTAAGCCTTAGGCCTTAAACCGTAACGAACTTACGCCGAAGCTCAGCTAAGCTCTCCGTTACAAGGTGGGGGTCATCCATATATCCCGTCCCAGAATCACCCTCTTCGTATTGCATAGAACTGTTTCAAATTAACGCAGACGACTATTTTTCCATAACTATAACTTCTGCATGATCAAGAACAAATCCTGGCATAGTAATAGATGCTGATAGAGGGTATAAATTCGACGAAGAAAATTAGATGTCATAGATCTCTCTATAACCTCAAACCGGTACCGATTTAACGTGGAGAAGTTTTTCTATTAGTACTGATTGTGAGTGGATGGCGGATGGATTATTGTAGAAGATGAGAAATGTCATTCGAAGAATGAACTGGACTGTGAAACTGGCTGCTTTATTTTGCACATTATGAGCTGGGTGGTGGTCAAAAGATCGGAAGATACATAATGACCGAAATGCCGATGCCGATGCTCATATGGATAGCGCATGATCCAGAAGCAAAATGTTGAGGAAGACCAAGAACCCGAAGTACATTCTCATCAAATGATCCAAATCCCCAAAGGCCAATTATTACGGAAGATTTTCCCAAATTTTAGAAATAGTAAAATGCAGATTACGATGAAGCAGAAAATTGAATTTACCGGAAATCAAATTTGTGCATAGCCACCTCTTCGATGGTGCAAAACTTAAAACACTGATGCTGAAAGATCAAATGGGTCAAAATAGACATAAGCTGAAAACTCCGAAAAATGAAAGTCCGTGCTATCATTTTCATTAAATAGATTCTTGATAATTACTGGTTACTCCCGATGTGGTAAATATTAAATGCAGTCTTCATTTTCGGGATTTTGCACCGTCGAAATTTTGATTATTCGGCTCTGTAATTTTATTCCGGTCTTACATTTTTCTGAATTTTGACTCATCTGAAAATGGTTGACTTGCTTCTTCGAATATTTAGTATTTTTGTAACTCGGGTTTTTGGTTGACCAAAAATTTGCCAATTCTCAATATCACCTATAATGTGATCGGTTTAACTTTTAACATGTTTTTATTCTTCTTCGGATTCGTGGAGCTTTTGTACGAAGCTTATTTGGATTATTGCTTTTTGGAACTTTGAAATTCCGGAATTCGAATCATTATGAATTTCGGTTACCCAGTTTTTCAACCTCTCACCCAGTGCACTGGTTGAATTTTCATCCGAACCGAAAATTTCCTAGATTATGAAAACACGCGGATATCCTGCATCCAAGTCACATACTGATTTGATAAACGCCATTTCTCTATAATGTATACGTATATATATATACGAACAGGGAGACAATAGTTGAGTCGAAATTCAAAGAGCGGCCCACCAACACGCATAATATCTAAAATCAAAACGAAATTCTACCTCCATATAGCTAAATCAGATTGGTGAACAATTCTCACGTTGCGAAATACGAGCCTATACAAAATCTGGGTCATGAATCTCTAAACACGCGCCTCGCTTTGGTATATATACCTACGCGTTATATACCTGGTACATTCAACACACTTCTGGGATTCGATTCTATGCATATGGTAATAAACAGACGCATCTGGCCCGTCGACAGAAATTTATTCCCATTCTGATATCAAGTCTAATGGTGATATATACCTACGCTTAACCTTCGAGCTTTTTGACAAATAGATTTACATGCAAAAATTAGGACTCGGGTTAATCCGGAAAATCCCCATCATGGGGATTTTTACACGTGACTATAATTATTCACCGTACAGCGTACAGAATCGAATACATCATTTACCACCTCGATATAATGATCGATAATCCTTGAAGGATATCTTGCAATTTCTTTCCGATCTACAGGAAACTGAAAATTTTATGGACTCGTTTCGTCGTCTCTACCTAACGGCGATAAAAGCAGATTTTATACACTCGGTTGAAAAATCGAAAATCTAAACATCTTCACACATGTGTAAATACTATACGTATCTGTATGACTGTGTGCGAGTCATATGCCAAATATACACCCGCCGAGTGCTGTCGAATTTTACTTACGTGATTTTGCTGTCACAGCTCGAAGACCCGGAGTTCCGCGTTCAGAAAATCAAATTTTCCTCTTCCCCGAGGGCGAACGAAACCTTTTACCCGTAAAGCGAGGGATTGCGGATCGCGAAATATTTCGGTACGCCAAAATATATAGGGAGGGTATGAGGACGCGGAGAGAGTCAGAGGCGGATGAGGTGGAGGAAAAGTGGGCGAGCTGAGAGGAAGTGGACCAAATTATTGTACTTCCGGCCGGGATTCTGTACCCGCACCCGACGAATTTCTCTTTTCTGTGAAATAATTTATAACGCGTGACAAAAGTTTTATGCTGTTATTTTTTGTTTTTTGTTTTTTATTTTCGTTTTTTTTGTTTGTTTTTTTTTCGTTTTTTACCGCCCCGAATATAATTACCGCTTGTTTTTACATATACCAACACCTGAGAACGTTACTGTGCAGTCTAGTGTCACTCAGGGTTTCCGTTTCGTTTACCCTTCGAACCGCAGAAAGTTTCATTGACCAGTGTTCATCCCATTTTGTTATAAATTTTATGGTTTTTCGTTCTTCAATTACTCGTGGGATATAATTTTAATTTTTTTGTTTTTGTTTTTTTTTTCATGTTTGCAACGCAGGTTGGGTAATTCAGAAATGGATGAGAATGTTTGGATACTTTAAACTGATTAACCCCGGGGCGTGCAGACAAACGATTGTGCAAAAGTGCAAGACTTGTACAGACCGAGGCCTTACAAACTCTTCTCAATTTCTCGATAAATCGAAATGAAGAAGCCAAAAAACAGGAATTTACCTCGAGGCCTACAGTTACCATCAACCAACGAACCAGCCAACCAACTACTATATACTATATATATAGGCTCAACGGGTACCCTCGGTTGCAAAACTTTCCCTTGATCAATTTTCTCCCTCACGATTCCATTACGCATTGCAGGGCCTATGGTTAGGTACACGATTTCGCTTCCTATGTACTTGACGAGAGTTCTTGACTTCAACCAACCACCATGTGCCTATGAGGTTGTATCTCGTTCTGTATACGGGGTGATTCAAAATACCTGTCGGATCTTTCAGAGAATAAATCCTCATCGAAATTGAGATCCAAATTTCCTTGACGGTTTTGTTTTTGCAATCAGGTCTGAAATTGCATCGATCTATTTCTAAATTCGGTCATTTTCTAATTTTGAGCAAATGCTATCGATGAAGACAAAATCATCATAATCCGTTGATTCGTTC
Source organism: Ametastegia equiseti (assembly GCA_963989295.1). Lineage (NCBI taxonomy): Eukaryota > Metazoa > Arthropoda > Insecta > Hymenoptera > Tenthredinidae > Ametastegia > Ametastegia equiseti. The sequence continues at coordinate 8,364,960 of OZ022390.1, read as the reverse complement.
TTGAGAAATTACACCTTGAAAATTTTTTTAGTGAAATTTCGATCGCTCAATTACTCAAAAACTAGTCGACCGATTATACCCAAAATCTAATTAGCTCTGAGTTACGAAAAACCGCGTCGATTGAGAGCAAAATCATGAAAATCGGTCGATTCATCCTCAAGATATCGTCGGACATGAAATTGATCGATCGGAAATGATCGGGAATTATTCTCTGGACCTTAAAATGTGAAGATCTGATGGAAACTCAACTTTCCATCTTCAGAGTAATTACAATCCCCTATTACAGTTGCCTATTTTCAGAAGCAGGAAGTTGAAAACAATAGCCGAGATTATTTTTCGTGGAAATTGGACAAATAATTGCCAAGATCATCACCGTTAAAATTTCGACTCGACTTAAATTGTTAGAAGTGCAAAATTTCGAAAAGGAAGAGAAAATCGTAACAAATAATGGCCCAGAAAATTTCAACCCCAAATCTGACGAGGATTGAACTGAACATCAAAATTCTTGTGTTTCGGATCATCTATAGAAAAAAAACGAATCAATCACTTATCGCTGTAAGAAAAAAATCCCTGATTAAAAATTGGATCCCAATTTTAGAGAGAAATTAAGTCTGTGGAGAATTCTTCACGAATTTTGGATCACTCTGTACACACAGGTGAACCCAGGTATCACCCGATATATAATACCACCGAAGACAATACCTCAGAATAAAGAGAGCGAGAGTGTAAAAGCAAGAAAGACATATAGAAAGGCTTGGGATATAGCCGATGAAGAAAACTCAAATTCAAAGTCAAATCCATGTTTCGGAGAGAAATTTAGTAGGTTAGGGTAATTATGGTGAGAAAACGGAGGAAGACATTCCTTGGTCGGACTGTACGCATCTCGCGACAGTTTAAGAGCGTCACTTTCGGATACTACTTTTGGGTAAAGTTTATTCAGGTTCTGATAACCGAGCGATAAGAAAGACGCAACGTTAAGTTCAGGGTTATCAAGCCATAGGCCAACCAACTCCGGATTATGTGCCAAAGGAAAATAGAAATGACCTGCGGCTCCAGGTCTAGGTCCCGAACTACACGACGTTTAAAAATTTGACCAAATTTTTTACCACCCTCGTTTTCCCCCTTTGAAAATTTCTATGTTTGATTTCTTTATTTTTTTCTTTCATTTCCTGCAGTTGATTAATGAATTTATCTGGGTAGGTTCCAACTACTTTTTTCATTACGCCTAATGTACCACCATCAGTAGAATTCGTTTTTATATCGGGTCTAGAAATCTGCAAACCTACAAAGACTGGAAATTTCGCAAAAGTTTCGAACCAAGTGAACTTATAGTTTGTAGAATTTTGTTTTTGTTTTTCCTTCTCTCATTTTTGAGCAACTTCAATTCACAACAGAAACCGAACAAATAAATATTTACAGTTCGGTGTCATTCTAATCAAAATTCTAAATTACCCATCTTATATTATACATCTATAATGTACAATCTAAACGCACTACACATCTGAATGCAAAAGTTTTTCTTATCGTACAAGGAACACAAGATCTCATTGAAATTGTATGTTTTTTCTCAAATCCGAGATGAGATAGGGAATATATATAATATTCCACACAGTTAATATTATCGAATTTTTGCCGAGCGATACGCGGGCCGCAGCAAATTTCTCATCTTTTTGCAAATGTTAACAAATAAACTCTTTCATTCTGGAGAAGAAATCTCAAGCTCTTCCTTCACGTTTCTTGCCCAATATGTTCTACACAATCCCTAATTTTATTCTGGTGGTTTTTTGTTTGACAATCGTGTTGCAAATTTATCTGATGTTAGAAAACGAAAGAAAAGTAAAACAACAACAAAAAATTACTCATCGTTCTAAGCAGCTGTTATGTGAATGAAAAAACGACACATTGATCGGCACATCGATATGTCGTGTACCTTTCAAGACAATTTTTTTCCCCCGTTTTTGGAGGTCTAATCTTAGGATTGCAGATGTAAGAAACAGACGACTAAAAAAAGAAATTTTTTTGATTTACAAGAGTCAGGGACAAGTGAATTTTCTTGTGAAAATGACGGGAATTCGCGATATCAAAGACAACCGCGATTGTAACTTCAACAAGCGAAAAATTTATAAGTACCAGAATTTGTGTTATTTTCACACAAAAAAGTTCATTTGTCTCCTAAAATGCTACTGCTGACTTTTGTAAATCCAACAATAATTCTTTTTCCTCGCAGATTTGGAATGTGAAAATAGGCGCAATTAGAAAAACAAAAAATACATTCACTTCTTGTTAATTTCCTTGGTTCAAAAACTGCATCAACTTGCAAATCGAGGACACACGTCCCTGATTATTGCAGTTTAAGAACAGAATGGAGGCATAGACATACCTACCATACTTTTCTGGTAGTTAACTCTATAAAATTTTGTCTCAGTGTCGATATTAATGTGGCTCGTACGAGATTTTATTGAATGAACTACCAGAAAAATATGTTAGGTCTGTCTATTCCTCTGCATTCTGTCCTCAAACTGCAATAATTGTATGGTAGTTTCTGCGATAAATTTCTCTCCTTGTATATGTACCGACTCATAGTGTTTGTGATGAATTCTCAATAATTCTTTTTTTTTTTGGGTTATTATCCCTTTTATCTTTTATTCTTTGCTTTTACTTTGTCGCACTGGAGATAACGACGAATAATATCAGAGAGGGGAGAAAACGCAAAAACCAAATACCAAAAAAACCAGAAAAAAAACAAAAAATCCCTCGTTGTTAACAAAAGCGGTGAATTTTTGTCTAAAGAGATATTATAAAATGGCCGCGTACTAACCTACCCTAATCTCGAAATGGGAGGACCCAATTCACGCACGTGTGTCCCCTTTGCCCGCGTTCGTTCGTTGGCTGGTCGTTTGTTGGTTACGTAGGTATATATATATACATACATATATATATATATATATACAGAGATATATATACGTATATGCATACACGGGATTTAAGCCTGTAGGGGGAAAGTTGTGTGCCATTGGTTGAGCCTGACTACCAAGGGGTGGCAGGCGATCGAATGAACCGGAGGTGAACCAGCCCCATGCCTGGCACTGGGTGGCTGTGGCTCTGGTTCTGGTTCTGGTACTGGATTCTGGTTCTGGTTCTGGTTCCGACTCTCTGACTGGGTGGCAGTAGCAGGAAAGTCCCGCTATTCTGCCCGTGCCCCGGCTACGTGAAAATTATTCGAGAATCCGGCAATTGGGAAATTCCGTGAAATTGGGGTGAAAATTACTAGGCTATGCTTTAAATTTTACTCGCTACCACCCCCAGCCTCCTATCTACCGCCAGCACGCGCGTTTTCCGTCTCTCTTTCTCTCTTTTTATCCCTTTCTCTCCCTCCTCTCTCTTTTTTCTCTCTTTTTCTCTCCCCTTTGCTTTCTCTCTCTCTCTCTCCGGCACTAATAAACGTTCTTTTTAGGGAAAATGGTTCGTTGTCCGTGTACCACCCGCCGTTTGTGTCCCCGCGTTTTCCATCGGCCCGACGACGGACCATTCCTCGATTCCAATCTCCGACACGCGCTTGATACTCTACAGAAGTAGAAAGGAATAGGTAGGGCGCGTGGTGTGGATCATGGTTCACTCCGCGTGATTCAAACGGTACTATTCTATGAGATAACCGTAGGTCGCACGTTTGACTACGAAAGCACGAGATAGAAGAGAGGGAAGATGGAATTTAAAAAAAAAATATAACCTAACAATGGAAAATCAAAATACAAAAGTTCCGAATTTATTTGAGACGCATTTCTGAGTTTCTAGAAACGTTAGAGTTCAGAACTTGGAAATTCCGAGAGGTCAAAATGCAGACAGTTCAAAGATCCGGAAGTTCAAAACCCAGGAAGTCTAAAAATTCGCAAATTTGAGGGAGCTCATGACAAAGCTGTCAAATAAACGACGTTGCATCTCGTGAATTCTGAGATTCGGAGTTTTGGCCCTTCGAATCTATAGCTTTTGGAATTTTGAACCTTCGGTGTTTTTCCATTCGAAATTTTTCAAATTGGCCACGTATAGACTTTTGGGCGAATAATCTTTTTTGAAACTCTGAGTCGGTGATATATAAATTCGAAATCTTGACCTGTCGTAACTTTTTGACTTTGGTATCTCAATCCCAGCCCAAAATTTCGAGTAAAATAGAAATTGAACTTGAGCGTCAATGGCAATCCGAACTATTGGTCGTTTTCATTTGACAATCGAGAATTACTTCTATATTTCTTATGTTCAGTTCTACTGGATTTTCTCCCGTTCTATGCAACCTACTAGCAGTAGAAGTCGAGTGTTCCAAAAAGAAATCAAAATACTGCACTTTTCTATACTTCGGGAGCATGGAATAACCTATTGATTGGAAAAAGTCAATTCGTCTTGCCGAGGTAGAAAGTAACTCAATAAACTGTAAAATGTAAGACTAGCAATGCGCGGCGGAATGGTATATAACTTTCACGTATGTATGTACCTCCATACACAAACATACTTATATACTTATATACCTACCTACCTACCTATATGCGGCAGGTGGTCAAAAGCAACGAACCGTGGAAACTCCTTTCAAAGGCGAAAGAGACAGAGAAACGGGAGGAATAAGGAATAAGGAATAAGGAATAAGGAATAAGGAATGAGGAATAAGGAATAAGGAATAAGGAATAAGGAATGAGGAATAAGGAATAAGGAATAAGGAATAAGGAATGAGGAATAAGGAATAAGGAATAAGGAATAAGGAATAAGGAATGAGGAGTAAGGAATAAGGAATGAGGAATAAGGAATAAGGAATAAGGAATAAGGAATAAGGAGTAAGGAATAAGGAATAAGGAGTAAGAACCAAGAATAAGGAATGAAGATCAAAGGAATAGAAAAAAAGTCATCAGAAATAGGAAATTAGGAATAAGAAATAAGGAGTAAGGAATAAGGAAAAAGTAATGTCAGGAATAGGAAATAAGGAATAAGGAATAAGAAATAAGGAATAGGGAGTAAGGAATGAGGAAAATGGAACACGAAAAAGGAAATAACAAATAAGATGAATAAGGAATAAGGAATAAAGACCCAGAAGTAAATAATGAGAAATGAGGAATAAGAAATTCGAAATGAGGAATACGAACTAAGGAATAAGGAATAAGACTTACGAAGTAAGAAATGGGTAGGAGGAAGTAAGACATGAGTACAATCTGGATACAACGAATGAGAGAAGCTAAAAGAAGACCGTCAAATAGGAAGAGGAAGAGAAAGAGAGGAAGTCAGGAAGAGAGGCTTTCCCTCGGGATAAAGAGGGTGTTAAGTCGGGGAGGGATGAGGGCTTGTTGTGACGGCGAGTCAGCCTATATACCTTCGTGTTCAGCCCCAGTCGTTCATCTATCATCCGAAACTCCTTTCTCTGCTTTATTCCCGCTTCATTCCCGCTCAATTCTATCTCCATTTCTACCTTCGCTTCCCGCGATTCGGCACATCCGACCTTCGCGGTTACACAAAATCACGTAACACTACACAAAAATCCACGGGACCATTTCCAAAACTCGAAAAAAAAAAAAAAGAAAAATTGCCTTTTTAGAAAAATCGACTGTTGCCTAAATTTTTCATCTTTTTTTTTTCCTTTTTCATTTTAGGTTATTCCTGTTTTTTTCTTCTTTTTTATTATTCAATAATTATACCTACATACGAACGGATGTGTTTATATACAGTATATGTTTGAATGGTTAAGAAATAATTTTTTTTTTCTTCTTATTTTTTTTTCCGACAAACAAATCAATTATGCTCCGTATTACGGCCGTTCTATATCGTGTATTGACCTATGAGTCACTCGCGAGCTATGACTCCTACGTACATACGTACGTACGCGTATATATACGTGTATAATTGTATATATAGTAGATACGTATAGTTATAATACAGAAACTGTGCGAGACGCGGTGGATAAATAAACTAAAAAAGTCGACGTAAAAGCGCGTATGTTGCGTAATCCGGTAATACCGAATGTTGAATAGGTATTTCATGCCTATATACATGTAATACATTCATATATTTTTATATGTATATCTCTGTATACGTGGATGTTGCGAAATAACCTCCCGCATCCAAGAAACTTACATCTCATGTACCTAACTTCTTTTCTTCTCTTTTCATCTTCAACTTTTCTCTTTCTCGGGGCGGGATTGAAATTGCAAATTTGAAAAGCTGCGTAGGGTCGAAATTGTGAATTTTTATACTAGCGACTCGCAGTTTTTGAAAAGATTATTTTTCCCGAAAGTTTACGTATAGCCAATTTCAGAATCTTCGAATGGAAAAACACCGAAGGTTCAAAATTCCGAAAGCTAAAGATCCGAAAAGCCAAAACACGGAATCTGGAAATTCGCGAAATGCAACGTCGTTAATTTGACAGCTTTGTCATGAGTTTCTCTCAAATTTGCGGATTTTCGGACCTCTCGGAATTTTCAAGTTCGGAACTCTAACGTTTCTAGAAACTCAGAATCGCGTGTCAAAGAAATTCGGAATTTTGACTCTTCGAAACTTTTGGAATTCGAAACTTCAATCCCCCCCCCCCCCCCCCCCCCCCCCCCTCCTTTTTCTCCCAATACCCAATAAAAACTATACGCACGACAAATCATTGATTTTCACAAAAGAGCCGCGATATAGACGCGGGGCAACGAAAAGCATCCAAAACTAACGAGGAACCGTTGAACGATCTTCTCTGCAAGCCCTTGCCTTGGATATCGTCGTCGGTGCAGGATTCTCTCCTCTCATACCAAACCTACCGACCAATCGACCAATCGACGTCATATCCGCCACCGAGAGAGAGAGAGAGAGAGAGAGAGAGAGAGAAAGGTAGGGGGAGAAAAGCTCGAGGGAAGGGGGAGGGGGGGAGAGGCGAGAGTGCGGTGTGGGAGAGGAGCGAGACATCATCTCAAATTGCCAATAATCAATAGTACAGCCGTAGTTCCCAAACAACGCTGACAGAAAAACACACATACTGCATAGAAACACGTTGGTGGGCGTACAGTGAGGCATACGGGAAGTTTGCCTTCACGTCAGCATAAAATTTGTCCAAAAAAAAATATCCAAAATTCATGATATTTGATCAAGTTCAGCATATACAAGTCAAGCGGCGGAAAGAAAGAAAAAAAATTCAATACACAATTTAGCGAAATTGAAAAAGCTTATGTCAATAAGCTAGGTTATTGAATTTTTCAGTAAATTCCAAAAATTTTATCTATTTGGATGAAATACTTCGAGCTTTGGAAAAACAAAGTCAAATTTGAAGATAGAAAAGAACAAAATGGGGAAACGTGGAATAAAACGTGTTTGTTTTTTAAGGTTTTCGAGAATCTAATCCAAAACGAATTCTATATCCGGAAAGATCAAACTTTTTTTCATTAAAGTCGTATTGGATAAGATTTTGCTTCTGTGCTAAGGCTTGGATGATGAAAATTAGTAAAACCCTTCGAGTACACACACCGACACCGTAGCGAAATCTTAAAGAGCACACGGGCTCAAATTGACCCAAAGTTATTTTTTCACTCAGAATATCTCGGGAACTACGCACTGCTTTGTTTTCTTTTTTTTTTTTTTTCTTTGTTTAAAGATGTGGAGACATTTTTTGTAGCAAATTTAATGTACTTCGAGATTGCGACGTAAAATTGTCGAAAAATAGAATGTTGGTTATCTAAAGACGTATACTTGAAGTCAAAGATGTGCGCAAAAATACACTCTTTTATAAAATAAACAACACGTAAAAATGTCAATTTTCGGTTTTGGAGAATAGCGTTTTTTACTCTCAAAGCTGTTCCAATTGGATTACAATTTTGGGATCAAAATGACCACGTGTACGCTACGCGATGGTTCAGACGTGAAATTTAGTCCGGTCGAAGTTGGAAAACTGAAGAACGTGCTTTTCTTTTGAGGGAGGCCCTTCGGTGAAATTTGGATAAAATTCAATTTTTCTTTTCCTCAATGACTTGGAAAAATCTGATAAAAAACGCTTTCTACAAAAGTTATTCAGTGTTAGTATGTGTATTGAAAAAAAAGTAGGTATAAAGGTTCTGCGATGAAAGTCTAGACGCAAGGTATAACCTTTCGCAGGAAATTTCTAGCGTATCCTTGCGTCTTAACTCTCATCGCGGAACCTTCATACTTTTTTTTCAATACACATACTAACATTAACTAAGATTTTTCATCAGATTTTTCCAAGTCATTTTACGAATAAAAAAATGACAGTGAGGCCCATAGGCCTGAAACTTGGAGGATTTTGAAATCTCGCAGTGGATACTATAAGATAGGTATCGAAATTTCAGACAAAACTGGAACATATATTTAGGTATATACAATTGTACACGAATTCAAGCTTCAGCGCAATCGTTCACATAGCAAAGAGAAAGAAGATTGAAACCGAAACAACCATGGGTTGTTGAAATCATAGAAATTCGAGGAATCCGTTATTATATTACAAGTACCTATACGTAATTTACTATAGATTGCAGTTAATGCGAAGATCGAAGTTGCGTACAACACAACATAATATACAGTAGAGAAATATCCGATACTCGATATCAGTAAAATAATAAGAAATAAAGTTGAAACAATAAATAACTTCGATTGTAAATGAAATTAATGGCATTTAAATCATCTAAGCGAAAATACTATGCATCCAATATAAGTATATTTCACACATATCCGACTATATGTATACGATGAAGGAAACAACAAGCTATACGACTAACTAAAGGCGCGAGCATTGGATTCCGTTACAGCCTCTCACTCAATACTTACTTACTATACTAACGTTAGTAAAGCTCGTGAGATTGGGTGACCTACGTAAAAGGCCGTGAACTTGCCTGGACGATAAGATCCCTCAAACTGTTTACCAGCTAAACCGCGACTCTTCTATGAACCGTTCGTTCTTCTGCGCTCATATATACATTAATATTATAATATACGAGCGCATCATTACAACGATTGAATACATTATATTTATTATACGGATTGCAATGCACCGTCTACCTACTTCATTTTCTTTTATATATTTATTTATTTGTATATTGGTACATTATATTTCTTTATTTATTAACATTCCAAGATGAGAAGAACGGAGCCCGGAAGTCAAAAAATCGTCAATATATCTCAAACGAACGTTGTGTTATTAAACAAAACTTTACACACGCGTGAATTTTAATACGAATTATTGCTTTATGAAGCTTTAGGGAAAACCCTAAGCTTGTAAATATATAGGTATAAAGCATAAGTATACATATACGGATGTATCTATGTACGTAGGTAGGTATAGGAAGGGGGCTGGGGGGGGGGGGGGGGGGGGGGGGGAATGCCGGTAGCAACACCCTTCGATTCAATGTCGACGCAATAATAAACCACCACCGCGTTATCTGTATTTCTGTATTTCTGTATTTCCCTCTGGGATTCTCGCCACATCCAGGCCAAGTTCAGGCTATATATATACACATAACCTACACCTCCCACTTTAACACACAGCTCTATGCAAGCCTCCCTCTCTCATCTATCTCTCTTTCTCTTTCTCTTTCTCTTTCTCTTTCTCTCTCTCTCTTTCTCTCTGTACCCGCCTGTAGTGTGTAAAACAACGCGACATCGGGGTGCGATGCTCATCCGCGAGAGAGAGAGAGAGAGAGAGAGAGAGAGGAGAGAAGAGAGAGCCATTCGTCGACCGGAGTCGGCCCAGCGTTAAATAACCGCCCCCCCCCCCCCCCCCCCCCCCCCGCCAAGTGTAACGCTTCTGTGCGTAGGTAACTCGTAGGTACGTACAGTACGTTATATCCACGCGTACATGTTTCACATGTCTCACATGTTACGAGGTTAGGCGACGGGGCGGGGAGGCGACTGTTTATACGCGCAGGTAGGTATAATATTTTTGTACCGATCAAGCGAATTTAAGCATTATATATAATATAGAAAGTACATATATAAGGGGTGAATTTTTAACGTCCTAATACTCGGAGGAGCAATGAGGGGATGGGATTGGAATTGCGAATTTAAAAAGCTGCGATTAAAGGTCAAAATTCCTAATTTTTTTTACGATACCGTTTTTAGAGAGATTATTCCCCCGGAAGCCTACGTAGCCAATTTGGAACACTCCGAATCGAAAAACACCGGAGGTCAAAAATTCGAAAAGCTGTACCAAAACTCCGAATCTCGCGGGATTCGCGCCATGCAACGTCGTTTATTTCACAGCTTAATTGTTATGAGCTTGCCGTGAATGTGCGGATTTTTGGACTTTCTGAGTTTTTAACTTTCGGATCTTCGAGCCGTCTGCATTTCGACCTTTCGGAATTTCCATGTACTGGACTCTAACATTTTTCAAAACTCAGAATCGCGTCGTAAATGAATCCGCAATTTTGACCGTCCGGGACTTCTAGAATTTCGAATATTAATTCCGCCCCCCATTGAGGTGGCTATGGATCCAGTATCGTCAATTGTTTGCCATTTGTAACAAATCAAATCGTCACAATCAGCAAAAAAAAAAAAAATTGACAATACGAATTCGTGGCCACCGTTGACTCTCCTCTATGAGTGTCAACTCTCCTCTATACCACATGGTCAGATTCCATTTTGAAGATAAAAAATACGTTGATATAAAAAAAAAAAAAAAAATATAAAAAACTCCTTCAACGCCTAGTTCAGACGCTAGAGCCGATAAGTAACGCACCAATCAGAAATCATCTCCAAAAACTAACATCAGAATTCGGTATACCGCGGCGGATAACGCTAACGATAGCTAAGTATTGCTACATTCTGCTATGAATTTCTAAAGCCGATCGCCGATTGGTTCGTCCTCATCAGCTCTAGCCACTAAACTAATTGTAAGCTTTGGAAAAGATTGTTTTCGAGATATTTGAAATACAAAAATAATGCTCACTTTATAAGAAACCGCTTGCAAGTTCTTAAAGAATGTTCGAAAGTTTATACTACCTCATATCACTGCAAAGCTCTCGAAAAAATCTTTCCAAATCTTTTTTCAAAATTATTCTACGATACTCCGTTGGAAAGTAGGCACCGTTTGAATATCAAAAGTAAAAATTTGTTTTTAATTGTTGTTACATTGCTTTATAAAAAATGGGAAAAAATTATTCCACCAACATAATACATGTCGTTCGAGAGATCTTCGAAAGAGCTTTTAAACGCATCTAAGCTGGTATCTGTAGAGTGATTATATATTTGAGTGAAATATGAAAGTTTGAATTTCGCACAAATTTGTCCCTGGGTGGGCAAAAGTAATTGACCGGTACTGTATGTCTGACATGTAAAATGCAATGCGTAATTCGCGTAGACATATCGCGTCACTAATGTCATAAGGACGTGAGCACCGGAAAAAAAAGAAATCGTTTTTTTTGGGCCAAAATCTTTTTCACGTAATATAAAATCTTGTAGGCACATCCGTAGAAAAAAATTTTTTTTGGCGCTTATACGACCTTATGGTATTAGTGACGCGATATCCTTGTAGTTGTAAGTAACGATATAGGCATCTCAGTTTGCCGGAGCTTTAGCGCGCGAAAAACGAGAAGTGAGAAGCGTGTGAGACTCGGCTAGGGTTAGGCGCTTTCACGCATTCGCCTCGCTCTCTAGCGCGGTGAATATTTGATCGCCTCGTCGTTTGCCAAGCGCGTGCTATCCTAACGACTGGAAAACTGGGTCTTCGAGGGTTAACTACGGCACGCCATCCTCTCCTCCCGTCCTCGCCCCTGCACCGTTAGATACCGCCGCGCGGCACCGATCGCGATGGTATAGGTACAAGAGCGGTAACCTCAACCTCTGCGGGAAAGAAACTCCCGCGAATCTTCTATAGGTACCCTGTATATTCTCTTTCCAGATTTCTAGGTGGTATGCAAACTCGGAAAGTATTTGGCAAAGATTCGTACCTACTACCGTTTCCTCCGACGTGTATTACAACCCTTGGTTTTCAATCGAAAGCGACAAACGTGAAAATGCCGCGTGGAAAAAAAATACACATATGTCCGCACAAAAATAAAAAATCACGATTTCAGCTGCTGGGTTGTGAAAAATTTAATTGAAAATGTAATGTTATTACATTTTCAATTACCATTACATTTCAAATGAGTTCAGTTACACATTAGGTACTAATGTGATGGACACTCGAATTCATCATCGAATTAACAAAAGTAATTGATGACTATCACAACCCTGGATTTCAGTTGGATAATATTTATCTTATCCTGTTTTCGTCGAGGGGTTTTCTGCATATTGCCTGAATTCGTTTGGGTATATGCAGACTTGTATATTTCTTCGCATAGCACCTCGACCTCAAATATCTCAAAATATGTAAATAAAAGTGAAAAAAAAACCTGAAATTTTCCCAAAAATCGACATAATCGATTCTAGAAATACCGAAAGTTGAAAATTCTGAAAGCTAAAAGATCGAAAGGCCGAGACTATACGGAACTTGAAATTCACCCATGGAACACATTCCATTTGACTTTCCGATAGTCTGATCCCTTTCGATTTCTGGATTTTTAGAATCCCTGAGTCTTGGTCATCCCGATCTTTCGGGATTGCAAAGTTCTGAGCTTCAAAGCTTCCGGAAGCTCAAAATGAATTGGGAACGTTGACGTTGACGTTCCGACCCGATCAACGCGGTTCCAAAACGAGACAGGGTCATTCTCCATCAGGTTTCGAGCACTTTGGCTCCTGAACCAAAAAGTAACATTGAAAGGTAAATTGAAAGAGAGACTCACCTTTTTCTCCGTGAGTTTCTCGCACCGTCTCATCTTGCAAATTTGATGACTCTTATCGTTCCTGCACGGTGCGCAATCACCGCAATTGTCTTTTCTCTGGCAACCGATGCACTCTCCGCATCGTTTCCTCTTCTTTTTAGCAGGTTTATCGCCTAAACCACCCTCGCTATCACCGTCACCCATACCACCCCCCATGTGATGTTGACCCCTATTAGCAGTTGAAGAAACGGCAGCCACTTGTCCAGAGCTTTCGACATTAGCACCGTCTTCAGACTCCATAGAACCAGCGCGAATTTTTCTACGCTCTTTCTTTCTTCCGTCAATATTAACACGTGACGTTGGCGTGTCGAGTACCGTCGACATGGGGTTTTGAAAGTTCGTATGATGTAGCTGTGGGTACTCAGGCTTGACGACCGTCAATACGGTATGATGTGGGTGGCCTGGAGGTGGCGGGAAAGCTTGAACAGGACTTGAGCCCAAAAGCTGTATATGACGTTCGTCTAGAAGCTGTTGTTGCAGGGCTGGTACTTCCCGTGCCTGTACTGGCGCTGGTACCAAAGGATACCCAACAGGCCCACGATGTGGATGAGGAGTAGGCAGAGGAGTACCAAGGGTATGAAAGCTTGGTAGACCAACAGCGGTTACTGGTGGTGAATGAGAAACGGAAGCTGGTGAAAGCGGGGTCAAAGCTGTAAGCTGAGGTTCAGCTTCACTTGGTGCTGTGAATTGGCTAGCAAAAGACGGAAGTCCTTCACCACCGGCGTTCTTTGACTCCCATGGCCTGTACTGGCTAGCAAGTACGACTTCGCCCCGTGAGTCAATTAATCGGCCTGTAAGTCCCTCGTAATAGTCCCAGGATGAGGTAAGTCCCAAACCAACATCCTGGGCATGAAGGGTAGTCAATGTAGTCGAGCTGTCCATAGCTCCGTCTGCAAAACTGCTAAAAGGGGGAAGGTGACGAGACGCTACTGTTGGGTCCCCCGGGCCGGAATTCGGCGAGGTCGCGGCTACCGGAGGGCTCACCCTCTCGGAGGCGACCTCCTTGGTAACGTCAGCGCTCATCTTCTCCGCCACATCTTCACGGCCATCCCCCCTCCCCAATCTTCCGGTTTCTTTTTTTTTTCTTTCTTCAAACCTGGTTTACCGACGTGGCACCAACAAGTATGACGAGAATCTTGTCACATGCAGCGACATTTGGAGTTGCTTTTTCTTTTCTTCCTTCCTTCCTTCTCTTTTCTTTACTTTACTTTGATAGTATGCGTATTACGGATATTCCCTTTTTTAATTATTTATATCTTTATCCTTATTTTTTTTTTTTATAATTTCTTTCTTTCTTTACTCGTGATGGCTTAGTGCATTGGATGTTGTAATTTATACGAAGATATTTAGCTATATATTTCAACGTAATTTTGTTTTTTGTTTTTGTTTATTTTTGTTATTATTATTATTTTTTTTTTCTTGTAAGTATATTTAGGGTAGGTAATTTTTGTACTCGTCAGGTTTAGGCTACGCTCTGAAGTAGATTGGTTTGTCTGAAGTATTCTTTTTGCGTAATCTTCAATAAACAATTGTTTTACTCTTTATTATTAGTATCTTTTATTTATTTATTTATTTATTTATTTGTTATTTGTTCTTTCGTATAAATTTTATTAGTGTGCTCGTTAAAAAATGTAGGTATTGTACTTACGATTTAAATATAAATTTCCTATTATCTTTTCCTTTTTTTTTTGTTCTTGTTTGTTATTTATTATTATAATTATTATTATTCTTTTTTTTTAAGTTTTATTCCTTTAATAATTACTGAGTATGAAGGACTTGTTCGTTTTCGTTAAGAGTATTTTTTTGTTTTTTTTTTTTATTATTTCAATGATTAGTAGAAAATGGTAGTTTCTTTGGTTTATGGTTTAATTATTATTATTCACTTTTCTTTTCGATTTGGCACTGGCGGACTTTTCAGATATACTTTGTACACTAGATAGATAGATACGATACTATAGCTCTTCTTATTTTTTGTTTGTTTTGTTTTATTATAATTTTTTTTTTTCTTCCTCTTCCTCTTCTTCCTCGTTACTTTACTTTTGTTTAAATCTTCTCTGAACCTAAGCTCATGAAATACAAGATTACAACATATACACACACTAATTCATTCTTTCGCGTTTCGTAAGAAAATAGAAATCACTTGAGGTTAATGTGGCTTGTTTAGAAGGCGGTAGATTTGTACGATCTGGAACAAATAAAGAAAAGAAAATAAACAATACATCATCTCATATTGAAATAATCAATTACATCTCATACATATAAGTACAATATATCGTTCATTACAATTTCCACAATAACCTATAATTTCTCTCATCAAACTTGATGAAAACACATTAAATTTCTAAGACTGAATCGTTACCTACGTATATACCTACTGTATAATCTGTGGCTTAATTTTCTATCTACTGTACGGATCGCGTATTATAGTTGGTTAATTCAGGTATGTATATGAATCCTGAAGAGGGACGCGGACGGGATGAGGTGGACTAGTTCGAGTCACGTGTTACATGAGCATGTAGCGAAGGCAGCGCGAGATATGAACCAAGAGAGTAGGTAGAGTAGAAGAGACTCGGGTCTGGTATGGTCACGTGACGTAGGTCCTGCACCGCCGGGAATCGGGGGATCGGGGGATCAACGGCGTGTCGTCGTCTATTACTACGTGGCTATACTATATCTACGTAGTAGCTGAGGGAAACACCGCATAGTAGTATAGCTGACGGGACTAGAGCGAGCGAGAGAAAGAGCAAAAGAGCGAAAGAGCGAAAGGCTCCGTACGTATATACATACATACATACATACATATAGTAGGTATATACGTCTACGTAGCGATGCCAAGGCTACTATTAAGGTTGTCCGATACACGGAGCGACCCCGCGACGACGCACCCGCGCGCGGCGCTCGCTGCCCCCCCGCTTTACACGCTTTCATGTATATATCCATAATGCTGCCGCTGGCTCCCCGTTGGTTGTATGCTAGTAGGTGCTTCATTCATATAGACTGTCGCGGAAGAGTGACGGGTACGAGCGTCACGTGCGCTGCACAACCACTACATGTAGACGTTTAACGGCGTATATTTCGTTACGAACAAAAATGGACATGTGGACATTTTCTTTATCAATCGTACCTTTACGTATATACAGGGTGATTCAGAATTCGTGACGGAACATCTTACAGGGTAAATCTTTGTACAAAATTGAAGTCGAAAGTTCCTCAGCCATTTTTCTGCAAAACAACTTTCAGCATTGAAATTTTTTTTTTTTTTTTATTTAATCAAATGTTTTTTTTTTTTTCTCAAATTCCACTTCTCATTTCATAGAATTCGTAAAATCATAATTTTTCCCAAATTCCAATGAGAAAACGAATCAAAAAATTGAAAAAAGTTATATTTTGTCTGAATGAAAAAAATGTAATTTTCAGAAAAATGATCGAGGAACTTTCGACTTCAATTTTGACTGGGATTCACCCTATAAAATATTCGTCACGAATTCTGAATCACCATGTGTCAGGTTGGACAGCTTCTTTTGCTGCTATAGACGCTATACGGTTCATGAAAGTTTACCGAATTTAAAGATCACTTCCGACCGAGGGGTGAAACACGGAGGAGATATGGTGTACAAAATGCAGGAGATATTCAGGAAATATTGTCAAATACTGGGGGATAAGTGCTGCAGAATGTTGAAAAGCGGTTGAAAATCTTGGAAAATCTTGAAAAACAGTTTAACATATCTAGATATGTTGGAAAAATGTAGGGGAGATACTGGGAGATATTTACAAATCGGAGATATGGTGTACAAGTTTTTGCCTCGTGGTTCACCCCTCGCTTCCGACCTAACCTAGCTGACATAAAAAAAATTAGTTTTACTAGAATCCTATCAGTTTTTTTTTTGACAAAGTGACATACTTGACCACTTTCTGCCAAAAAACTGAATTCATTCGAAGGTTCGTTCGGATCGGTTGGGTAGTCGTCGAGAAAATACGATTCGCGTTTTCAAGGTGATAACAATTGGTAATACTGGAATTGGACCATGTTCGGAATTTCAGTATGACCAATTTTCATCACCTCGAAAACGCGAATCGTAGTTTCTTCCAAACTGTACAACCAACTGGAATGAAACTCAGTAGATTAATGCTTCACAACAGCAGAAAGTGGCCAAGTAGTTTACTGTTTGAAAAAAACCAGAAGAATTCCACTCAAATTCATAATTCTTATGTTAGCTAGGTTAAGTCCAAATCTACTTGTACCATATCGACTTAAAGGATCCGGTTTCGCTTGTTCCGTTCAAATCCACCCTGATGGGTGAGCTTGAGGTACAGAACTCCTCAGTCTCAAAAAACATGTTCGAGTTTTCACAAGCGGCCGAATAAAGTCGTCGGTTTGTTTAAAGCCAGAACGTTCCGTTACGGAAACGCGATTTTCGTATTTTGTCAAACACGTTGTGGCTAGCATTCAAAAAATAGCCGAGAAGCGCTTTGCTGATAGGATTTTGATTCAAGTGTTTCACACCCCGATCTACCCCGACGGGTCAAATTAACCCCATAAAGGCAGAAAATTGCTAAAAATGAATATCTAGTACCTAAGACTTTCACCGCGAACAAATCCAAGCCAAAGGTAATTCGAGAAGAAAAACATGCGGTTTTTTTTTCGTTTTCTTTTGTCTAATCAAATAGTTTAAAGCCTAGAATAAATGAGTGAAAATTGTTGATCCGAATAGCAAAGTCGTCATCTGATAAGTGGAAAGAATGAAGAATAAAACGTAGTAAAGACATAAGAAATGAAAATAGAAAAATCCAGGATGTTAAAACCAGCGTTTTCACTTCACTCTTTCCGATAGTTGGAACTTTCGGAGCTTTTTTTTATCTCGTTTTCTCTCGCGTACACTCCGTTCGTAGCTCTCTCTAGAATTTTAGCAGCGTAGCCCAGCCTTGGTGAAATATCGACCGGTCCTTGGCCTCCCTCTCTTTCTCTCTCTCTATCTCTATCTCTCTCACTCACTCTCTCTTTCTATGTGTTATGTGCAAGCTCGTTCTACCTATGTGCCCCCTCTTCGTATATAGAACTTCGTATACATACCTAGTATACATACACACACACACATATATATGACTCTGTACGAATGTATATGGTATATGTACACATAGATGTACATACATACATACATACATGCATATCTACATGGAACGACGGCTGAGTACGTGCATACGAACCCAAACGAGGAAATACGCGCACGATAATATACATATGTATAATATATATATATATAGGTATAATCCATGTACATGGAGATATATGCATGTATATATATAGGTATATCTATTATGTACCTACGTTATACGTACACAGAACTCTCTGTGTAATAGGTTTCGCGGGGTGCTTTGGTATGGGGAAAGGAATCGCGCTTTCGCTATCGGCGCGCTCGCGCTCGCGGTACTTGCACTGTGCTCGGCTGGCACTTTCGCTTACAAAGCTCGCACGCGATCTATACTCCATATATATAGTATTTTATCTCTTTCTCTCGCTCACTCTCTCGGTCTCTCTCTAGTTTCCTGGGATAGAAGCGCAAGGATTCATACGCGCTAATCGTGGACAAATATAGGAGATCTTATAATTCTTTCCATTCATCTTTGCAGACAATCGATGATGCAGAGGAATACCAAAGAGAACGGAAATTTTCTGCGTTTTTGGTGGATTCATACAACGATTTAAACTTCGACAATATCTGACAAACGATTCTTGCCGGATTTTAATTATGTGAGCTTTACAGAAAAAATTACCCTTATTATGGCTTAAGGCGATATGGTACGAGTCGATTTGAACCTAACCTAGCTCACTTGAGAAATATGATTCTGGTTGGGATTCTATTTGTTTTTTTCAAATAGTAAAATACTCGGACACTTTCTGCTGTGGTGAAGCATCAATCTCCTGAGTTTCATTACAGTAGGTTGGATAGTTTGGAGGAAACTACGAATCGCGTGTTCGAGGTGATGACAATTGGTCATACTAGAATTCCGAACATGGTCCAATTCCAGTTATGACCAATTGTTGTCACCTCGCAAGCGCGAATCGTATTTTCTCGACGACTATACAACCGATTCGAATGAACCCTTGACGAATGAATGCAGTTTTTTTTGGCAGAAAATGGCCCAGTATTTCACTTCATCAAAAAACTGATAAAATTCCAGTAAAACTCGACGTGTTCTTTATGTTGGGTAGGTTAAGTTGGAAGTGATCTCTACTATATCACTTCAAGTCTTGTCCCTCATGCTAGTGCACTAAAAAAAAAAAAAACAATTTTCACTGTCACTCTATACCGCAGGATGCAACTTGTATGGTGTCATTTAAATTTGGACGCTATTTGAGGTTAGGTTGACACTGCGACACATTTTTCTATACATCACATGGCAGCGAATTTTTGAATCAAGCAAGTTAATTGTTCTGCATATAAGATATGAGATGATAGATTTTCGGTCTTGTTTCTTTTTGCCTTTTGGTTGGAATCGAACGAAATCCTAAGCTCTGATAATTCGACGTTGGGATTAACGCGACGGGGTCTTTGCCAGGGGGGAGACGAAATAGCGGCCCGAGTCAGAAGGCAATTGAACTTTCCTAGTACCTAACCATAAATCGTCCGGACTGAATACCGCGAACTTTAGTATTTAAAGGTCGCATGGATATATCTACACGCGTGGAGAAACACCTATGAGGTGGCAGCTAGACAGGAAGATAGCATCGGGGTCCTGGAAATCCCCAAAAAATTATAATTAATACATCGATCTGTCTATTATACGGAAGTCAGCTGCTACTATTTCCACACTAACCATAAGAAGAAACTCGCTTTTGCACCATCTTTCGGTACTAGTAATGTAATTCGATTCAATATTGCATTGATGATTATGAAAATATATAACTTAGCGTCATTGTTGAGTGACAATTTTTAAATCCTGTAAAAAAATCTTAATATACCATCCGCATTTTTTCCCAAATCTTAATTTCTATTGATACAAGTTCGAAAGTTATGGCTCCGCCAACAAATGGATGGTGTAGTGAACATTTTGAGAAGTGACTCCTAAGTTTTTAACGATTTTTCGAAAACCTGGAACACTTTGAAAACCCAGTGGCGCTCTCTACTAAAGCCGAGACTAAAGCCCCAGGGTACAGACGGACTGTTATAATACTCAATTGTTTAAAATTCGAATTTCACAATAATTAACCCTTTTTTTCACCATTTGTGGCCAGGCCTTCATTTATACACGAGTGTCTAATAGATATATCACCACATTCGGTACATGTACCCCGAAACTTGATTTTCCCGCGAATTTCAATTCTCGCAAATTTTTTCCTCCGCATATACATATTTTGCAAAATACACGGAGACTGACATATACAGAAAAAAAAAATTGTTGTTGGATTTACAAGAGTCTGCAGCAGCACATTAGGGGACAAACGAACTTTTCTGTAAAAAAAAAGAACAAAAAAAAAATACTTTGGTACGAATCACTTGTTTGCTTTTTAAAGTTACAATCGCGGTTGTATCTGATACCGAGAATTCCAGTCATTTATACAAGAAGTTTGCTTGTGTCCTCGACTCTTGTGAATCCAACATTTTTTTCAATTTTCCATACACGAATGTTGATATATGAGCGAAAATGAGAATTCGAATTTTCGAGGAAAACGAAATACCGGTTTCTTATACAGATTTACTCTGATGCGGAATGACAATCTCGCAGAGTCACTTTATACACGGATATGGAAAATGCGGAACCGGAAACGCGTTGCTTTACGTTGGCTTCGAGAGTTTAATCGCATTTTCACGCTTTTTCGCTACCGGATTAATATGATTTATACTCTGTGCGGTTGGAAGCGAGCAATGAATCATAGCTTAAACAGTGGTTTTTTTACCTTACTTTTTTTCGCGATATATGTATATATAAGGTACGCCGCGAATATACGTAATATACCCACATATATTTCATACATTAGGGCCATTCACGAATTAGATCTTGAACAGGGTCAATCCTGATGAAAATCGAGGTGGAAATTTCTGACGTATTATTTGTTTTTCGTCAAAATCGGGATCGACGTGATACATAATTTGGAGAACGTTGATCGTTTTTTGATTTTCTTTTTTCTTCAGAATATTTAATTCGTTTCTTCATGAAATTTCAGATGGCTAACATTAGAATCTTTTTTCACATCCCTGGTTTGGATATATTAATCGGTCTGTCTTTTGCTTCGACAATGGTAGACAAGAATAGCATACTTGTGTTTTTCACAATTTCTAACCAATTATAGGAGCTTCCTTCTATCGACTCCCCTGACGTTGAAAAGACTTGATAACGCTTTGTAGAAGGGCAGGTTTGAAATTACGAATTGAAAAGCTGCGACTCACAGTTTTTAGAAATATTATTTCCCCTCAAGTCTACGTAGCCAATTTGAAAAACTCCGAATGGGAAAAACACCATAAGTTCAAAATTCCAAAAGCTATAAAGATCCCAAAAGCGGAAACTCCGCATTTCGGAATTCGCTAATGCAACGTCGTTTATTTGACAGATTCGTCACGAGCTTCCCTTAAATTTGCGGATTTTTGGTTTTCTGAGTGTTTAACTTCCGGATCTTTGAGCTCTCTGCGTTTCGGCCTTTCGTAATTTACAATTTCTGAACTCTAACGTTTTTCATAGAAACTCAGAATCGCGTCTGAAATAAATTCGGAATGTTGACTCTTTGGAACTACTTTTGGAATTCGGAACTCAATCCCGCCCCTTCCATGCTATCATCCAGGATTCTGTAAGACTTTCAAATAACCAAAATCTGTGTGAACAAAATACGCTGTTCCTGACAAAAAAAAAAAAAAAAAGAAAAAAAAATCTAAATCGTTATTCCTAAAAACCTAAATAAAATTTCTGAAGAAATTCAGACCCCGACTACTTCTAGGAGGATTCGCCATTTGAGATATTCGTCACGAATACTGAATCCTTTTGCACAGCTATTCATATGTCTTCGAAATATACCATACATACATGGTATATCGGCTGTATACCAAATACATGGGAAGACGAAACGTGTTAAATATTGAAATATTACTCCCGCTCTTTCGACACCTACGTCTTTTGTATAAATAGCGGCGGGTACCTATACGGTATAATAATACTGCAGTTCAAGGCACTTGCGAAAAGTATAGCGCAGCCAGGGTATCCCCTGCAATCGCGTATTATACCGGCAGCAGCACCAGCAACAGCAACAGCAGCAGCAGCAGCAGCATGAGGAGCACGTAGACGACTACGAGAGCTCAGACGGTCAGACAAACTTGCTAGCGGGGCGCAGATGTTTGCAGTGCACTTTCGCTCCGCCAACTATAGCTAACGCACAAAAATTCAATACCGCGTAACGCATTGTGTGTACTATGCTGCTGCTGCTGCTGCTGATGGTGTTCCTTGTGCTGCTGCATCGTACGACGTAGCGTCGCGGGCTCTGGCGCTGCGGGCGCATTGGCGTCGAGAACATCATTGCGATTGCGGTAAAATGCGTGATTTATCGAAATTTATTGCATTTGTTGGAAGAAAATGAAGTTGGAGTTCGTAACGATAATTTTACAAAATTCATGGGAATTATTCACTATTTCATGACTGGAATGTTGTTATAGTTGCCGAATGGACGAAGTAGGTGTGTTTCACTCATTTCAGCAAATTATCCACTAAGCGGTAGCCAGAAATATTGGGGAATGAAATTTCATCACATTTCCAGGTTTTCCAGGACCCAAAAAACGCGGTTTTTCCATAACATTAGATTCAAGTTTACTAAAATTGTTGCCTTCAAGTAAAATTCAACAATCAGGATTATAACGACGGTTATAGTTCGAAAAATATCAACAAATGATTGAAAATTTCAATTTTGAAGACTAATTTTTACTTCTATTTTTTTTCCCGTGACGAAGATTGGACTAGTCATAACTGCAGAATAACTCCAAAGAACAATGTTAACCTATAAAATAGGAGAAGAAGCTCGTTTTAGGTAATTGCCAATGGTTTCTCATTGTTTTAGTGTTGATTTTGCCGTTATTCCACAGTTATGATATAGCGGCATAGAGTACTAAGAGAACAAGCCCCCCCAATTCATTGATTGTTCGCCAAAGTTCATTTCACGTCTAAAAAATTGTTCCCTTCCAAAACCTGTGCCGTAAAGATTTTGGAGCACCGTTGATCCGAATAATGCCGTTGAAAAATTCATTCGGAAACGAAATTTTCATCATGTGGACGATCAGATGAAGCTGAAGCTGGCAGCCAGACTCAGTAGCCCAACGATTGTTAGTCAATGAAAATGAGGCAGCAAAATTCAACAAATTCGAATTTCACTATGTTTCATAAAAAGTAAATGAATTTGACCAAAAAAGTCACGAATCTGTACCTACTGCATCATCCTATTTGGAAGAAGATTAACCCGTTCAGCTGCTAAATCTGGCTGCTAGCTTCAGCTTCATTGGACGAGGAGATTTGAGAAAAATCAACTGTGTGCAAACTTACAGTCAATTATTTGAAGTTTCCGAAATTTGGGCCACTGATTTGCAAATGAATTAGGCAAACTAAAAGAAGCATTAAAAAATTCCCTCGTTCGCGCGATGAGGATTTTATTTCCGAACAACATGAGCCCTTAACTATACCTCAATCGGAGCAACGGTGCTCCAAAGTCCTTACGGCACAGCTTTTGGAAGAGAATATATATTTTTTTTTTTTCACGTGAAATGAACTTTGGTTGAAAAATAAATTCATTACAGAGTTAGTACTTGAAATTTGAACAATCTAACTGTACTGGTCCCCTAACTTTCTCAAACAGGACTTATTTCAGTTTCCTGACGTTTCTCACATGAAAAAAGTTCGAAGAGTGAGGACGATGGAAAGAAAACAGGCACCAAGTTTGAACACGATAATTTTACCTCCATAAATTTTTTTGTGATATTCCGACGTTTTTTGCATCAACCACGTCAATAAAGAGCAAAAAGATCAATGAAATTCGGGAATAAAATGGTTGAAATTTCTAATTTTCGGTATAATTTTAGGTTTATCGCGCGATTGAAAATTACGGAATGACGTATAAAATTGACGATGATGTATTCCGAAGTCGAGTACATCTTGCGTGTCTTCAAATCAAAATGAGATAATATTCTCAAAATTCATATGGAAATCAATTGAATTTTGAATCCTAGCTATCGAATGTGGAAATATCATGAGGTTCCTGAATTATCAAAACTGTACGTATCTCAATTATTGTCAATCATTCAAAAATTCCAAGTTTTCTACTATACCGAATTTTGGAATTCGGAACTTCACCCACCCCAAGAAACATCCATCTATTGCTAGAAAATTCGATCTGCGAGTATGTATCATATAGAGTAACCCCCATAGGTATATATATGCGAACTAAAATTGATTCGGAGTTAAAAAGAATCTCATAAAATATAAGATCGTGTGATAATAGTGAATATTTTCATAAAATCGTTTATATTATTCCTTCCATTCTTTACTCTCTTGTTTATTCTAATGAACGATAGATGAAAAAGTGAATAATTATTTCACGAAAGATTCTCTCTCGGCGTTCCATTCCGAATTGAAAATGGACACTTTATACAACGAAATCTTTGGAGTGAAGCAGACGGTGATCAAAAAGTGAAACAAAAGTGTATCAAATTCGGTGTGAAAAACGGAGATACAACTAGAAGAAATTCTATAATGTGGTGTTTTAATAACTATTTAGTAAATTTTGGTCCATATGGTGCGGGCGTGTATATAAAAAACACCGATAACGTAGCTTTTCCGTCGCTTCTAATTCCGGTCTGCAAAAGGGCGAAACGAATATGGCGGTTCGAGTGAAAAAAAGGATAATATAACCTACTGCCGGTTAAAAAAGTAGGCAAAAAATAAAGAATGAAAAATAAAAAACAGAAGAAGAGAAAGAAGAAAAACGGGCCTATACGTATTTTATACATACAGAGAAGCGAACAAGAATACAAGAAGAAGAAGAAGAAGAAGAAGAGGAATAAGAATAAGAAAAAAGGAGAAAAATTCTAGTTAAAAAATACACGGCGCAAGCAAAAAATAAAAAATAAAAAAGCTCGGGTACACTTTCGCCGACCTCGTGCAGCCGCGGCAGCGTCCCTCGACAAAGGCAAAGGCTGGCGGATTCAAGGTCCCACACTCGACACTCGCACACACAACTCCCGCATATATACTACCGCGACGACGACGCCGTGCCGCGCCGATTCTGACTTAGACGACCAGCCAGCCAGCCAGCCAGCCTGCCGGCCGGCCGGCCGGCCGGTTGCGGCGCGGCTGTCCGCAAGCACCAAGTCGTCGTCGCGTGCGTGTTTCACGTATTGTGTGTATCTTTTGCGTGTACATACGCGAATTTCTCCCCTCCCCGTTTTCTCTCTTTCTCTTTCGTATGCACTCATAATATACGTTGCTGCGTTTGTAAATGTAGACATTTGGGCAAGCGCATGGTCGCGAAGATGTATAACCGCAAGTATAGCAGCAGTAGCACAAGCAGCACTCAGCAGCAGCATATCGTCAGTGTATGTATGTACGTTGCGTACGTTTCGTGCATTGTAAAGGTAGTATACGTATAAATACGTGTGCCAATGTACGAGTTTGAATTGTGTGGATGTAAAGAGTCGAGAGAGAGAGAGAGAGAGAGAGAGAGAGAGAGAGAGAGAAACACGTCGGTCGGTTGTAACGTAGTTAGACCGTCGTTGCCCGTGCATTGAAGGGACTCTTAAACCCACCCACACACTATAAAGATATCGGAAATGATATAAAATTGCGTCTACTACGCGGCTGATATTTAAATTGGTTCGCTAAAGCACAGATTAATATAATATGTGCCGAGGCTTACCGCGGGCCTCAAGTCAGCGCTAAAAGCGAACAACAATTTTACAACACGCCCCGCACCCGGATCCTTCGACACAAACTAATATTTATATGTCCAATCGAATTATACACGGTTTTTCGTTTTATTACTTGATTTGATTTTTTTCACGATTATGTACTCCAGTCTTTCGACCTTCGGACTCGATTTGTTACGTATACATTGAGGCCGGATTGAAGTTCCGAATTCCGAATGTTCCGCAGGGTCAAAATTTCGAACTTATCTCAAAAATCCGAAATTTTATAAGGATAGCTCATGACAAAGCTGTCAAATAAATGACGTCGTATATAAGCGATTTATTAACGTAATTGGCGCCCAACGTGGGGCCTTTCGGATGTTTAGCTTTCGGAATTTTTAACCTTCGATGTTTTTCCATTCGGAGTTTTTCAAATTGGCTACGAAGACTTCCGGGGAAATAATGTTTCGAAAAACTCTGACTCGTGAGTAGAAGAATTCGCAATTTTCACTTTTCGCAGCTTTCGAAATTCGCGATCACAATCCCGCCCCTCTACATTATTAGCTAATACCGATATCACTTCCGCCCAACAATCAAACGCGATTATGAGACGGATTATAGTAGGAAAGAAAAGAATTTACTTCGGTATTCCGGTTGTGTGTGTATTCCCCGAAAATGACGCGTATGATATTTTTAAATGAGAAAGAATCTAGAGACGCGTTGCGCTCTGCGAATCTAAGTATCAGCTACACATACGCGAATATTATAGCGAGGAAAAGAATAAACAAACAAACAAATTACATAGATCGGGGTATACTTGTGCAATATAACGGAAATTCTGACAAAATATCATCAAACAAACGTTCGATTCTATATGTTCAATACGAGCTCGTTGTCATTTCTTACGTAGAGCACGTTGAATTTGTCAGTCATCTACACGCGTTGTCTATAATATTATACTCTGACGCGTTGCTTAATACGGATAAGAATTAACGTTTCAGATTCATCAACTACGATAAATTTGATAAATAGTCATGATTCCGCGATTAGATTCCTGCACTCACGTTTATTATATCAATTCACACTCTCGCCGATTTACCTATACTAAACACATATACACGCGTACCTAAGTACATATAAAAAAAAATCCACGATCTTATAAATTTATATCGTCAAATAGTCATAGAAAATGAATTGAAAGAGACTAAAATAATCAACGGAAATAATCAGTTTCATTCGAGATATTGATCGACGTAATCGAAAACCCCGCGCATTCGTGTCCTATTAATGTATATATATATTTACAAGTTTGACATACGTCAACGGATTATCGCAGCATTCCTAATCATCTCTGTATTTAAGTATTCCGATTTTTACTTGATTTTTTCTTTATTTCTATTTTCTTTATTTTTTTCTCATCTCTTTTCGTTTCCGAGTGGATACTTTTAGGCCGTTTGACGCTAACTTCAGCTACCTGCATGCCTCTATAACGATTATTTATACGTATATAAGGTTATGAAACTCTGGCACGTTATAATATCCTCCATCAGACTGCACAACGACGTTTTATTCCCCGCAAAAAGTTCCGCGAGTCGAATAATATTGGCAACACGTTTACAACACACAATTCGGAGAGTTTCGTTTAGGGTTAGGGTCAGAGATTATTATGAGAGTATTATAACTAAACGCAGTCGCAGATGATACAGAAAAAAAAAAAAACAGATTCTTAAAACTTATACACATATATTGTACGTGATATATCGATTAATCAATCAATTCGAATAATTGAATGTTTAAAAACCTGTTATAAACTCTGGTGTTAGATCTCTTGAAATCTATGTATATATATATATATAGTACATACACACATATACATATATATTGTATACCGATAGATTCGTTTCACATCCTATACGTTTCGAGGGCACAAAAATTACTGTCGTTCTCCTCGTAGCAATAAATTAGATTACTTCTTTTCTCGATCCTGGACCGCGAAATGAATAAATCAAACTGCTGCATAGTATTATTATTATTAATTATTTATTATTATTAATATTATTATTATTTATTATTATTTATTACACGTCACAGTAACTTTTATATATTCACACGTAGTATATAATATGTAAAGTAGCTCGATGAGAGTAGGTGGAAAAAAAAGATATAAGAAAATATCTGATAGTAACACGAAAATCGATAACCGCAACTCAATATCGAAAGTCAAGGAATGAACCAAAAGAAAAAAATTATTCAATCAACTAAATCAACACAAACAGAAAAGAAAGAAAAAAAAAACAAGAGAAACACTTTTTTTTCACATAGCACGTATATACGAGATGCGTCCGGTTCGAGTAGTTTTTCGTATATGATATTACTTTTCGTTAAATCGTGTTGACGATGGCCAAGTGATGAGAAGAAACAGAGGCAAGAAAAAAAAAATGAAAATAAAGAAAATTTGAAATTAAAAACTGATTTATGATCCTCGATTTGTTTATTTATTTATTTAGGTAGTTATTATTATCGACAACGAGAGAAACAAACAAACAAAAAAATAACAGATATTTTTGTTGTTTTTTCTTGTTGTTCTTCTTCTTCTGCTTAGTTTTATTTTATATAATTTTTTCCTCTTTCTTCTCCAACTTTTCGTTAATTCAGGTTTTTTTGTTGTTTTTTTTTTTTGTGATTGTATTTTGTTGTTAAATATTCGTACTTTCGTTTATTATTATTAACGTGACTCGGTCACCGCTCAGTGGAGTGTACCTTTGGTTGCGGACTGCCCCGGTGCTGTGCGTGCTCGCCGCGCAGTGACTGTACTCTACGATCGCAGAGTATTCTTTGTCCGGCCCACAGCTGCCCGCGGTTCGGAGTTCGGGATTATTCGTAAACGTTCGGTAGTACTCGGATGTCATCACGGCGTCATGGCGGGAACGCGTAGACGCACGGGCATAAGGTATATGTATATGTATGGGCGGGAAGCCCTTGACCGCCATCTTGTTGCAACCCCCGTAACAGCAACGCGAGGATATTATATGTACGTATATCGTAACAAGTTTCCGCGATGTGCAGCCGAGAATTAGAGGCGAGCGAAGGAAGAGGTTGAACGCGCCGCGACTTATAGCCTCGCAATATACTCGTTCCTTAATGTTTCTCTGCTCTCATTTGATCTATCGGTTCTTCTTGCAGGCAGTATGACCCTTTTGCGTCATATCCCAGTACGACGTATACGTAAGATATCTTCATCGACTTTCCATCGTAAACTCCTACTCTCTTCTCACACCGCCGATCGATCCGCGATTCTTTTACAATTACGAAATTCGGAGTTTTGGCTTTTCGGATCATCAGCTTCAGGAATTTTGAATCTTCGCGGGTGTTTGTCCATTCGGAGTTTTTGAAATTGACTACGTATCCTTTCGGGGAAATAATCTTTCGGAAAATTCTGAGTCGCTATAAGTAAGAAAATTCGGAATTTCAATTCCATCCCAAAATTGTGATAGCATTATACCATTAACAATAAGTCAACCCATAAAATATATGTGATTCCTTCGAAAGTGATCATGATCACTTTATATTCGTGGTGGGGGGAAGTGATATATCAGTCAGATAAACAACTTCCACGTGATCACGTTGATCAGTGATCACTGACAATCAGTCAAAAGAATACACCTCTGATCGTTACTTATATATAAACTATAGCCAATTTTAATCCCCATGATGGGAACCGAGAACCTGAACTTCTACGTACATTGGCATCGATGCCAGCTAGAGTACCTACCTTATACATACCGTACACATTGCATGATTGATATCACAGTCATCTGTATATCCATTCAAGGCGCTGCATTAATTCGGTATTTCATAATTCCTGCTAACTGCAGGTTCATTCTATAGAATTTTCATCACGTTTCATCATTTTTTATACTTTTCATCGCGTCACACACGATTCTGAACACACGTTGGTCCGTCTGTCTGTCTGGCTGCCCCGAATATGAATAAGCCAGGTGTTCTAAAAAATAACTGAACGAATCTATATAACTTTACAGGATTATATTCTAAAGATAAGAAATTGCTATGGGCCATCAACATCGACCAACTAGTTCGGCTGATTGTAAGAAAACAAAAATTAATGGTGACGAAAAGCATGGGGCAAACTGGTTCATGACCAAATTTGTCTAGATACGCAATCGAAAGCTTCAGTTGATCTGAAAAAAAAAAAAAATGATTACTCAAATCGATATGCATACAGAAAGGTTTCCAGTCGATGGATTTGATCATTCGATCTGCAGTGTTTTATATTATCGATTGAATATTACGACGTATTTCTGATGTGCTGTTTGTTTGGCTCGTTTAAAAATTGCTTGGGACGAGTTTCTTGTAGGCTAAAAAAGTAACAATCTTCTACCCCATCTCGGAAGTGAAACATTTTCATTCAGCAGCTGGAGCTGAAGATTACTTTCGCTCATATTCAAGGCGGTTTCTTACAAGTTACAAGGGTTGCACGCCCCGGAAGAAACGGGAGGATGGTGTGAGATGGAAGAAGGATTCAACACACTCTGCCTTACGGCGCTAAAAGTTGTTGATATCTGTTCAATTCCCTCTGACAGCTTAAGAAATAAATCACGAAAAATCCAACCTTCAACTTTTCAGAACCTCGCGCGACGAATGAAAAATGGAAAAATTCTTATTTATTTATAATATTTTATTATCGTTTCTTTTTTTTTTTCATATTCAACGGTTTAACTTTCGCCCATTCAAAATACAGCTGCATTCGCTTTCCATTCGATCACCTTATAACCAAATCCTAAAATCACATAACCATCATCACTGCCATCAAATCTCGTACACCTTTGTACATATCATTCTAAAACACCGAATGGTTCTATAAAAGGCCTTCTCCAAAACCCGACGAGTCGGACAAATTGGAGCCTTCTGCAGCGGTATATGGTTTAAGTAGGTATAGGTAGCAGAGGCAAACCCCCGTACCTGTACCAATGTGAGGGGGTGAAATATCGTGGCAGTAATTCGACTGAATTGAGGCACTAATGCCAGTCTGCAGGTTCGCTATGGCTAAAATTACCTGACGTATAATATAATGTCGTATTGAAGATATTACTACCCAGCGGTTGAAAAATAATAATAATGCAGATGATCAAATCGGAGATTGTGGTTTTTTTTTTAAAAGTTTTTTCGTTTTGAAACTTCTTTTTTTGATGTGTATATTATCGAAGATACGCGTTTGCGGCTAATGAAATTGCCTGAGGAAAATAATTCTCTGTGATTGCAACGGGCGAGATGAAAATCTCCAATTTCGTCGCGTAAACAAGAAATCAGATACAACGGGGGTTTAGAACGAAAGTAAATACCCTCATGGAAGAGCGAGACGCGCCGGCGTATAACTGCTGCGGGTTCATTCATGGTTTCACCAAAATAACATCTGTCACAGTAATTGTAATTCCGATTTTCATTCTTCAAAGAAAAACGGACGGTAAAGGATTTACCCAATCATCGGATTTTCGTTCAAAAATCCTTTCCCTGGACAGTTTAGGGTGAGATTGAAATTACGATTTTCAGTAGCTGCAGCGAAAGGTCAAAATTCCGAATTTTTATAATACCGACTCAGAATTTTTAGAAAGATTATTTCCCCGAAAGTTTATGTAGCCAATTTGAAAAACTTTGAATCGAAAAACACCGAAGGTTTAGAATTCCGAAATCTAAAGATCCGAAAGTCCAAAATTCCGAATTTTGAAATTTGCGCATGCAACGTCGTCCATTTGACAGCTTCGTTATATGCTGCTCCCCTTAAATTTGCGAATTTTTGGACTTCCTGAGTTTTTAACTTCCGGTTCTTTGAGCTGTCTGCGCATTTCGACCTTTCGGAATTTCTAACTTCTGAACTTTAACGTTTCTAGAAACTCAAAATCCTGTCTGAAATAAATCCAAAATTTTGACCGTTCGGGACTTTTCGATTTCGAAATTTCTCTCCCACCCAACAGTGTGCATATCCATTTCAAAAATTCATTTGTTACCGTGTTATGTTTTTAATTTCTGTTTGACATACCTCTACGTGTCTACTTCATCCTTGCGGGAAAATCATCCCCGTTAAAGAGCAAGACGGCAAAAGGACGCGCGTAAAAGGGAACGCTTGAGGATATATTTTATATAAAGGAAGAGAGGAAATCGAGGCAAGTGGTGTTGTCCTCTGAGAAAAGCAAGACCACCTCCGGGTCTCCCATCCTCCGGTTCTTAATACGAAGAAGCGACCTCTTACAAGCTCTTTAAGCCGTGATATCGATAACAAAGTGTTGCGAACCTCCGCCACGGTTTATGGCCGAGTCGTAAAAGCAGGGGTACTACCATCAAAACACTCCGTTTTGTTCTACGTCCCATTCCCCCACTTAGACAACCATGGCGGTAAAGCCTAGTGGATCGAGCTGATACATATAACATACCCATCCCTATAGGCTGCAGGGGTGCAAGACGAGTCCGTGCACCTAGATATACGCTAGTCACCATAGATATATACCGACACGGAAAATCCAATCATTTCCCACATTTCGAGGTGGACGTGGACGTGGTTGCATTTTTTCCAAACAAGACCATGAGGTCAAACTTCCCCTGCAGATCTTTCAAGTTTCAACAATACCAAACTACCGCATTAATCTGTTTCAAAATTCAGTCATTTCTATAAGTTGGAGCGAATGCTATTGATTGAGATTCAAATCATCAAATAATCCGTCGATTTCTTCACAAAATATCGTCAGACATAAAAGTTTGATCACACTCACAGCGAGGTCCATCCAAAAATTGTTGGAGGTGATTTTCTGAACCTCAAAAAATGGAGATCTGGTGAAAATTCAACTCTTCTTTTCCCGCGGGTATTTATAATCACTTCCCTTTTTCTCAAAAGCAGGAAGTTCAAAATCAAATGGAAGTGATTTTTATCTTTTTTATAAATCACGTTACTCAAAAGTTATTCCAAATCTATAGCTCGAGGGACTTTTTCACAGCAATTGACCAGAAAATTCGTGAATACAGATGAGTCCACCGAAATTGAAAGACTACAAAATTTTTGCGGACTATACAACCGTCTCGGGTCAATTTCAGGGAAGAATTGGACAAATTGAAAGCAGAGGGCAGAAATGTATGTTCGTCCTTTACTATTTTCGTTCAACTTCACTTTCAATTGCGGGTTACTTTCTCGAATATAGTGTAATTTTCAATGTTCGAACGGATGCACAACCTCGATCGGGCTCTAATTTCCGGTGAAATCGAAAAATTTTAATACGAAGAAGAAAAATACAAGTAACAATCATTCCAAGGAAAATCATCAATTGGTTAGGCGATGGCAAATGAAACGAAATAATAAAATTAATATTTCCTAACAATCCTCGGGGGGAGGGGGGGGGGGGCGGGAAAATTTAAAGCGGAAGTTTTCACAACCCAAAAATACTACAAAATCGCGTCTGACATCGAAGTGTCATTTGGAGTAGGTATCAATCCATTTTCGTTATAAGCTACACGGCTTATCGTTCATTCGTTGTGATCAGACATTTTCCTTGCTTTCACCGTGTGTATTGAAGTTCACATATAGGTATGAATTAAATCTTCACGGTTTACCGCATTTCGTTTGCACAAAATATTGCCAATATTTCTTTCTGACCCAGTCGATAATCCGGCGACTTTAAGCGGCTTTACGCGATGTACGAGACCGCGAACGATCAGCCTGATGAGAATAAAACAGTGCTCCATGCACTCGAAATACTAAAATTTTCCAATTCCCATCCTATCCAATGTACGAATGCCGGAGTTTCGCCGGATCTACGCATCATGGCACAGAATTGGCACTATACCGGCTGCCAAATTTCGTTCTGTAACACTGGCCCAGTACAGAGGAATCATTTGCCCAACATTGGGCAAATGCTGATGACTGGTACTGCCAAGTGAACATACATGGGGCAAAGCCGGAAGTCAGTTCTGTACTGGGAATACATTGGGCCAATATGGTGTTTTATGCTGGCTGCGGATTATTTCATGCCGATTGACGGCACCATAAGTTGGACGAGTGTTAACGACCCAAAATAGTCCCAAGATTGATTTTGACTTGGGCAAAGCTTGGCCCTTGGTAGCTGTCAGTATTGGCAGGTATGGCACCAATACCGTGCCAATGCCAAGCCAGTTTGCAGTACATACGTATGGGATGTCACGTTTGAAACTAACATCAAGTAGCGATGAATTTTTGATTGATCATCGTTTGTCCAGAAATCTTCTTTACCCATAACTCTGACCGCGGGTATACAGGAAGAAGATCCATGCAGCTTCACGATAATCCCACGAGATATCCTCGTCCAGGGCAGAAGAATTACTGGCATATAATTAAAAAGTGGTAAAACCCGCCACTCGACAGTGTGGGCATACGTACAGAAATTATGAGAGAACCAAAAAAAGAAAATTAAAGAAGAGAGAGAGAGAAAGGAGAGAGAGAGAGAGAAGAAAAAAAAAAGGAGTATGTACGTGTAATTTTCCCAGGTAGGACTTTCCCTTCTGCATATTTAATTACGTGCCATCAACGCACACGAACCGGGCCAGGCAGGGTCTCTTCTGCTGCATATATACTACGAACGTGAAGTGCACTACCAGAATATCTGGTCTGCCTGTTCTGACAGTGGCACCGCGTCATTATCATAACAATGGCGGCGTATGCAGATATAAATTAATGCGTATTCTTGTATGTCGGGGCTGCCGCAGGCTGTGTGGCAGCTTCTGCGATGGTTGACAGGAGATGCGTCATGCCTAGGTACATATATGTGTGTGTATGTACGTCTGTATGTATTAACTTATACCTACCTACCTCCTGCGAAAATCCGAAACGTTCCACATTTCTGTTTCTTTTTTTTTTTTAATTATTATTATTATTATTGTTGTCCTAGAATTTTTTCACCCCTTTTTCAATCCTCTCATTTATTATAATCCAGCTTCGTCGTCTCTAGTTTGTTCGACCTTTTGGTGTACATTTGAGGGGAGTAGCTTCTGAAACTTTGAGAAAAACTATATTTGGAATTTTTTGCAATGACTAAATATGATCCAATTGAAAATAGCTTCTGACAATTTTTAGATATTGCGGTAGGTAGTGTGCTGGAAAAAAATATCAACCTTGCGCAGTAGTTAGCAGGTAATCTTCCCACTTCCATTGTTGGTGTCTTTTTTTCAAATACACATACTACTGATATCAAGGAATTGTAGGAAGCGATTTTTGATCGAACCATTTGGAATTGTTAAAAGAAAAAACGTAGTATCTTTTAGAAGGTTTCAGTAGCGTTTACCCTTAAGGTGATATAGTAGAGATCATTTCCAACTTAAGCTAGCCGACGTAAAAATATGAGCTTCAATGGAATCCTATCAGATTTTTTTGACGAAGTGATATACTTGGTGACTTTCTGCCAAAAACTGAATTCATTCATCAACGGTTCATTCGGATCGGTTGAATAGTCATCGAGAAAGTACCATTCGCGTTTCCGAGGTGACAATAATTGGTAATGATGGAGTTTCGAAGAGACTCCCGTATCGCCTTATGGGGCTGTGTTCGAAATTCCATGATTACCGATTGTTATCACCTCGAAAACGCGATTCGTAATTTCTTCCAAACTATACAACCTACCGGAATGAAACTCAGGAGATTGATACTTTACTATGGCAAAAAGTGGCCAAGTATTTTACTGTTTGGGAAAAACGAATAGAATTTCAGTCAGATTCATATTTCCTATGTTACCTAATTGGTTAGGTTCAAAACAACTTGTACCCTATCGCCTTGATATTTCTCTGTCCCTTCTGCTGGTATGCAGAGAAGTAATTTCATTCCGAACAACGTTATCGATAAAAATTAATTGAACTTACTTTCAACTCTTTACTTGATTAATACTTGCACACATATATATATCATATACATTATATATACTACGTGGTCATCGATGAAGTAAAATTTGAATTCCTGAAATTTCTCGGAATTAATTAAATAAAATCTAGTAAAAACCCCAGGTTTCTATCGCAATTCTCTTCCCATCAAAATGTAGCATACGAATTTTGCACTTCGTACGCTGTTAATTTTTTTCCTCTACCGAATTATTGCTTCGAAATTTTTGGAGCCTGGTAGGTTCCTTACCTATGCGGATGTTCTATGCTCTGATTTTCCGAATCTAAGAATCCAAAAATTCGATTATTCCAAATTCCGATCAAATTGAAAAATGCAATGGCTTTGAAGGTGGTGGTAAAAACCGAGACAGGACCCTGGGGTTTTGACTTTACATTCTTCAGAATTTATTTCGAGGCATTTCAGCTCATTCTCGAGTGATCGAATTCGAATGTGACTCGATCGAAGACCTGCAACCTGACGTTTTTCATTTCCTGAAACGAAAATTATACGACTTTATTGACGCTCGAATCTTTCAACTTCGAAATCGGGTTCGTTTTGGTACTGGATGATAATTCTATCTGCTTAAATTGACGCACATGTCGTACACATGTATTTAGATACAGAAAAGACAAACAATGTGGCATAGGAAACTCTATATGAATATTTGCGCGTATATGCCTAAAAATTGTGAAAGATATTCAGAGTATAGGTATACAGGATAGTCGCTGCCCACTCGATGCCCATTCATCGAGATTCATTTTCATTTTATCGGTCCAGAGAATTGATGGGATCCCCCAACAGATATAACATGCTCGGATGCTGCGTACCGGCGTTTTGAGATAAAACGCAGATCAATATCAGTCCGATTGCATCGATCCAAACGAGACACGCACACGCCAATCTTGTGCGCATTAATCGCACGACTGTGAGCGAATCCGTATACATGTACAAATTGTACCTACATGTATGTGTGTCCCAATTATGAACGTACGCGGTTGAGTTGTGTTTGTTAAAGTGATTTTTGAAATTTTTCAAATTTAGAATTCTGGTGCGGAGGAGCAAGGGGCGGATTTCGAACAAGCCGAACTCGTTTAAAGAAAGGAATTAATATGCGTGCCGGTAAAGAGATTAGGCGTCCATTATTTCACGGGGTAATTTGGTGGTTTCAAGAGCGATACATCAATGAAGAGCTAATATACATAAATACATAGAAATACTGGAATTAACCCTGTAAAGTTATTCAGGGACAATCGCCAAAATTAGAACTCGTCAAGTGTTGAATTTATAAACGCTCAATTTGCTAATTACGTCTTCTGGGCAACGCGGGGCGCCCAACGCGTGTAATTAATCGTTCGGGACGGCCTATATTTTCGTTTTGTTGTTCGCTTTTCATTTTCGGGGGTATTTTTTTATTTTTTATTTTTTTATTTTGGTTTTGTTTCGTTTTGTTTTTCCTCTTTTTTGCGTTTGCTTTTTTCGCCTCTCGCCTCTCTCGTTTCCCATTTTTACCCCCTTCTACACTCGAGGCGAGTCGAAGCGGTGGAACGCGTCCCCAGGGTTCACTGGGACAAAATTCACCCCCGGTGTTGTTTACCTACTTTGCACCGTATGAGGTTCAAAAATGAATATGTGCTTTTACTCTCGTGTTACATGGAAAAGAAAATAAATTATTGCTGCCTGTATTAAACCAGACGTATACGTTGGAAAGCCCGAATATCTGCGCCAACTCGCACGTTCAGTAAATGTGTGTGTGTGTCTGTGTATGTTTGAAACAAACCCGGGATCTTTTGCTGGACAAATAAATTAACTCAAGCCTTTAATCGGTTTGATACGGATTAAATCATTCGATCAAGAGGGAAAATTTCCCGGTTCAGATTTTATTTGACATGATTGAGAGCTGATATACGAATTATATTTTTCGCAATCGGGACACTTCCTCTCTCTCTCTCTCTTTTTCTCTCTACTACCTGTTTAGCTGCAGCAAAACACCCCATCGAAGAAGGCTGCCCGGATTCAAGTATTAATTTCCTTGCGCCACGTTCTAACCCCCCCAACTCCCCGCCCTGAGGTGAGTGAACTCGAAACGAGGGCTGGGAAAATCAAGTGAACGCGAAAAGGACTTTGGCTTGCTGCCTATACCAGCTTCAAACTACCATTCATGGAATACTAAACAAATTTTATCCGATAATTCGTTGAATTTCCGTCATATTCCACGATTCACTGTATGTTCGATATTCGACTATACTTTTAAAAAGACACTATCAAATTCGAACCGCAGAAGGAGGAAACAGATTTTGGTAAATTTTCGCAACGATGTTTTGGCTTTCGTCTCATTTTACGTGCACAGACAAATTAGCTTGCGAATGATGATTCGGGTTTTACAACATTCTTTTTTCCAATTCACTCAACTGAATTTTATATGAATCCGATCTTCACTGGAAAAAGTTGTTAAACAAGCAGGTAAATCTGCCGACCACGATGGGTCAGCCCCAAAAACTTCCCGCGCAAATCTCTCAAATTCAAACAATACAAAACTACTGCATCAATCCATTTCAAAATTCAGTCATTTTTAATTTGGAGCAAATACTATCGATGAAGATCAAAATCATCAAATCCGTAGATTCGTTCTCGAGATATGACTATACAAAATTTTGTGTGTGAAATTTTGTTGGCTCGATTACTCAAAAACTAGTATACCGATTGATTCCAAAATTCAATCCGCTCTGAGTTACGAAAAACCGCATGAATTGAGACCAAATTCATCAAAATCCGTTGATTCGTTTTCAAGATATCTTCGGACGTAAAATTGATCACATATACCCAACGTCCATCCGAAAATGGTCGGAAAAGATTCTCCGGACCTCAAAACGTGAAGATCTCTCGAAAATTCGATTCTTGATCTTCGGGGTGATTTTAAAAACTCCCCTTTTTTTTTAAGCAGGAAGTTAGAAAAAGTATCATTGTCAAACATTTTTTATTTTGACTTGAGCTTCTCATGATGACACTTTACTTCGAAACTGGTAACACAATTTCAAGAAGAAGTGTGTGCAGAAATTGACAGTCGATGCCGTCGAGCTCGATGATGATTTACAACAAGATCAGCACGTGAGTTTCTGTAATTCGAAATCTTTTTTTGATAAATCAGATTCCAGCTCAAAAAATTGAATTCCATTCCATGATGTCAAAGTATTTATCAAAAAATAAACTGATCGCGTTCTCAAGAGGCACGTTGCTCGAGTGATTCAGCCAAATGCTTTCAAGTCAACTTTGGCATCACGATTGGCACTGCTAGGAAGTGTTTTTTTTTTTTTGTATTTGTGGAAGAATATGTTCCGCATCATGATGAAAACATTCATTCAGTCCAATTACACCTCGCTAGTGGAGGAGCATTATTTTTTTTCTATCAGCTTTTTCAACGTTCGCTGATTTCATCCGTTAGTATTTTATTC
The DNA here is from genome assembly GCA_963989295.1 of Ametastegia equiseti. Lineage (NCBI taxonomy): Eukaryota > Metazoa > Arthropoda > Insecta > Hymenoptera > Tenthredinidae > Ametastegia > Ametastegia equiseti. Next base: position 8,325,968 of record OZ022390.1, on the reverse strand, counting down.
GTTAAGAATTTCTGCGTTACATACTTACGGCTGTTTACACGGCTCCAAAGATTTCCCATGCAAGATTTTTGGCATCCGGCAAATCCGGGCAGATGCAACGACGCTACACAGTTTATGATGGTACCCATACTTATTCGCGTACCTATACGTAAATGTATAATATACACTTATGTGTACCGAATCCCGTGTGCCTTCGTCCGTATACACGCGTGTATAGCTGTATACATATATGTAATGCGAAAATAAATCAGCTTATCGAAAGCAGGTAGAACGATTTCTGGGTATTGGTAGGCATTGGTCCTCCTCGGGCATTGTAAGATCGTATAGCCAGCGGTTCCCAAATCGTTGTTCGGAAAATCAGCCCACGGACTTTTTGATTTACGGCGAAAACATGAAGCCTTTTTTTCCCGGCTCTCTCTGTTTTAGAGTTACGGCGGGTAGCTCTAAAAAAAAAAGGTACAAAAATAAAATAAAAAAGAGAGAGAGAGAGAGAAGGGGGGGAGAAAAAACGAGGGAGAAGCCTGATTGAATTATTGGCTGACGTGCGCTTCCAGCGAAACTTTTCCCGTGAAAAATTGCCGATTATTTTTGTCCGCTCGTTTTGCGAATCTGCGCGTTCTGGAATTCCGCGTTAAATTATTATCACCCTGATTATTTTTATCATTATTGTATATAATTGTTATCACTTCGTAAGCATTGTTCTCGTTAAATGGGAATTGAAGAATTTCCCTTACTCCAGCATCTGGTTAGGCGATATTTATATGATTTTTTCATACCTACGATCGGAATTAATTGCCAATTACCGATGTGTATAGTTTTTGCGGTTGATAAACCGAAGGACTCAGGGCTAAAATTTCCCGTTTATATTTCAAAGGGATTTAAATTCCCTTGAGAATCTCTGCTACAGGGTATAGGACGCGGGACCTCGCGTCGATCTCGAATATATTTATCTACCTGACATTTAGCTTTCAGTTTCTCGGGAGAGCCCGACGTGGTAAGGCAAAGATTTCATCTGATCGTCAGAATTCTTTGTAATATTTACCTTTTCTTTCATCTCACCCTCAGCGGTAGCTTATACGGCTGTATACGTGGTCACGATGCAGCTGCATGGCAGAATACTATGTATATCTCGCAAAAAGTACACTTCGATTCGTATTTTGATTTTTCATAAACACTAACTCCCTCCCTCTATCATTCGATAATCTTTCGTATCTCAAGCCCTTTATCTGAAATAAACGAAAAAATTAAAGATCCACGTTTCTACTCGCATAGGGTCAACATTCACCTCTTGGTTTACTCGGATCTTTCTTACCTTCGACAATCCGCACCTATACAACAGCTGTACCTCAGTTCCGTTCTCCATAGAACAGACGAAACAGAAATAATGAAAAAGGTCCGAAGAAAAAAAGAAAAGGAAAAAAAAAAACAAGATCCTTGGCCCCATTTTGCCCGGCAACTCGTGGATACTATTTGCTACTACTAGTCAACATGTGCGAGCTGATGCTGATGCTGATGGTGATGGTGATGCTGGGCCCATAGCAAGCGAGTGGCAGCTGCAACATCGAGACACGCGTTCATTGTCACCGAGACTTTGGAAATTGAAAAATTGTCCCGACCAGTTCGGAGCATTCACCTGGCCAAAAGACCTTCGGAGATCTAGGGAAACTCCTCCTCGAAGGGATCCTTTTAATGGGCATCTTTATTTCTTTCTCTCTCTCTTTCTTTCTTCATACCGGACAGGACTTTCCCCGTCATTCAACGTCTTTTCCAAACTATAAGCACGCGGCTGTACCTGACCGGTAACTTTTCGCTCACACGTTATTCAAACATAATTTTGTTCGCCGATGAGCTACGACTCACTTTGTGGAGCAAACTGAAATGCAATTTGACGCGGTTTCGAATAGCCAAGATAATGTGTGGTTGGCTTTCGAGTCGTTCGAATCGTCACTTACAATTAGGTGAACATTCCCAGACTTCTTGCTTTTCGGAAACGCAAGTTTGAAATCCTTGCTGAAGACATCATCCCGTGTACAAACTGTAAACTGGTTTGGCATTGGCACAGTATTGGTGCCATAGCTGCAGCCCATATTGATAGCTATCAAGAGCCAAGCTTTGCCCAAGTCAAAATCAATCTTGGGACTATTTTAGGTTAGTAACACCAGTCCAACTTATGGTGCCGTGAATCGACACGAAATAATCTGCAGCTAGTATAAAACATCATGATATTGGCCCAGTGTGTTTCCAGTACAGAACTGACTTCCGGCTTTGCCCCATGTATGTTCACTTGTCAGTACTAGTCATCAGCATTTGCCCAACGTGGGCAAATAATTTATCTATACTGTGCCAGTATTACCGAAGGAAATTCGGCAGTTGAGGCAATGCCAATTCCGGATGGGTAGATCCGGCAATACTCTGGCATTCGTACATGGGGTGATGGACTTTGGGAATAATTGTTGATAAGAACGTAGCAAAGATCCCTTGAGACTCAGGTGCTTCCCCTACACTTCTCGTGACTATACCTATGTGTATTTCTGCCTATGGCGAACGGATCGGAAAAGAGCATTTAACCCCTCCTGACTGAAAGCATCAGGGCATCGACTTCGAGTCCATTGAAAAGGGCACACGCTAAAAACTAGGGCTGCGCACCCCTGTCTCATGGCTATGAGGTATACATGCGACGGTCAACACCCTCGGAGTTTGTACATGAGCAGGGGGATCGGTTGAGCCAAGGGTATCTCTTCATAGGTCTCCTCATTTCTTCAAAAAGCTTCGAAATATCTCTGAATTCTGTATTTTTCGTAATTCTCTTATGTTACTTTCTAAAAACCTTACACATCCTTACGATTCCTGCACACCGGTGCAGAAGAACATCTGCCGATTATTATAGGCTATAGAGTAGTGGCGCGTGGCCCCGAGCCAATCGGAACATAGAGTATTGTCTAATCCTTCGGAGAGCAAACGTCGGGACAAAAGGATGTCCTGCGGGATGAGGACCTGGTTTTAATCATTGCTTTTGGTGCATGTGTAGGTACACACATATACCTATACCTACTACTCCGTAGGTATAGAAACAGATGGGGCTAAATGTCTCGTATCTCTTTGCCTCTCGCTCTTTCGGAAGAGGAAATAAGGATAAGGAAAGGAAAAAGGAAAAAAAAGAAAAGAAAAGGAGAGGAGAGGGAGTACCAGGGAAATACCTCCAAGGAAGAAGAATCGACGGAGTAAAACAGCGGAGTAGGTTCATTCCCGGCAAATGAGCAGAGGGTGGGAAAGGTACAACAGCTCCTGAGGGGTTGCTGGGGTGTTAAGGTGAGGGAGGGCCAACGCCGGACACTAATAGGGGATGATCGTCCTGGTAACACCCGTAGTTAACGCAATGGATTGGGGGTCTGGATCGAGGCCTTTGGACGAGGCTTCGTCCACGCCTCTAACTGACCGAACAAATAATACAACTTTTACAAATCACGGGCAATTGCGATCCCGCGTTATACTCATGGGACGGAATGCCGACCAAACCGAATTTATCCTCTCAGGTGGGTCTTTAACCCTCCGTCGTAAAATCATGTTTTCTACCTCCAGCGCTGAATCGAACCCTTGAATTCAATCGCTTTAGTCATCAGCAAAATCGGTCTTGGTCTTGCACTTCTGCACTTCTGCAAGATCAAGATCAAGACCAAGACTGAGTGTGCAAGATCAAGACCAAGTCTGCAGGACTTGACTGCAAGAACAAGACTGAACTGCAAGACTCTTGCAGTCTTGCTATAATATTACAGAATACTTGTAGATTGTGGAAAAGAAGGGGTCATTCATAGATGTGAACTAGTGTTTTGATATACACGTATTGCTACTCCATTCCCGCCTTCCACAGGCGTTTGGTATTTCAATCTTGAAATATTGATCCAGCAATTTTCTCTTCCATCAATGACCCATTCACACGTGTTTAGAGTGAAACCAAATTTTCATATCATTCACTGCGAAAGACGAAACCATGAGTACAAAATGAGAAAAAAGAGACTTGATGAGCTTAAGTAGCTCCTATCTGTTTTTCAATGTTTGCATGGTGCGAATTTCTGAAGATTCCTCGCCCTCGTTACTTTCCATACCGATTGTGAGTCATCAATCGCAATCGGATGAAAGACAACAAGACTGCAAGAGTCTCTTGCACCAAGATTAAGACCAAAACCAAGACCATGGGTATGCAAGACCAAGTCTGAAACCAAGACTAACCGTATTGGTGCAAGACCAAGACCAAATACAAGACTATGGTGGTTTTGGTGTTGGTCTTGTTATGCTCATCGCTTGATCGTTTCTTCGAGTAATGGTTGGGTTCATTTCACCCTGAATAGTTCGATCGACCAGGAATACCGGCAAATCCAAAATCGGCCTGATATTAGATGATTCTTCGCGAGGTCACAGACTTACGATTAGATTTCATGCTGATGTATATCCAGTTGTCGGGTTGCTAAGGTTACTCCAGCATCAAGCACGTAAGCCGTCTAAGGAAGTCACGGAATCCCCTAACAGATCTCAGTCTCGAGACTCGAGTCGTCTAAGAATAAGCTAATCCACCCCGGGTCATCCCTCCGTTTTCGAACCTTTTACTCGTAGATTCTTCCCCGACAAATTCCGACGCTGCAATCCCGGTCGCTTTCCACTTTTCTGGTCAATTCCCACGATGTTCGGACGCGAATCGGTTGTTCTTCACTTGCTACCAACATACGTGAAAATTGATAAGAAATTGTTTTCCCTTTCCTCAAAAGTCGTTTTTCACCGGAATCACTTTCGATATTTTTCTTGTCGCAAACCTTCAGAAGGTCTGCTCTAATTCCGTCGCGGATTTTTTTTCGTCGAGAATTTGGAAACTGAGTAAAATTCGTATAGCTTTTCAGCTGGGGTGCCCACTTTGCCCCGGTCTTGAATGAAATGGATTGCCGATTCGTTTTTTCTAATATTTGTGTACTGAAACGACAATCTACAGTTTATTCGTAGATTTTTCTGGAAAACCTTTCGGAGGTTATGATTTTAGTTATGGTGGAACTCAAAAGCTTGACCTCCTAACGCAAAGCTGCGTATAAGACCGAATGAGTAGATTCTTCATTGCTTTGCACAAGTCTATTTTCATATCAATTTCATCTTCGCTGTAGAGAGGCGTTTCCGACAAAATTCGAACACAACTGGATATTTCTAAAAACTTTGCTCCAAAAATATTTCAAATTTATTTACAATTTTTTCTAACCAAAAATAGCATCTTTCAAAAATAAAAAGTGTATGAAAGCGCATCGAGTTCCCGTTTGAATGATGAATCAATATGACAGAGTTGTTGAAAGTAAATACAATTGAATCTATCAGTATGAAGAATAGACTGATCTCAACTCAGTTTGCATAGTACAGTCCAAAACGTAGCGATTGCAATTTCTTACATCCAAATGGCTCGGATCATCATCAAATCTATACGGAGCGCTTAATTCTTGTGCGAAAGAAATCAGACACGTGATTTGAATTATCAACATACCTCAGATTGATGGGATCTGAAAGAATTGATCTTCCCTCCGTTTCCAAAATTGTCGGAGGTGATACTATTTGAGGTCACGAAAATCTTTCAAATGTGCGAAAAATTTCTCAAATCGCCTTCTAATTTTATATTCTTGTGAGTTTTTACTTCTTGCTCGTTATGAAAAAATAAACGAAATAAACTAACTGGTAATAGTAGGAACGTAGATTCCATGGCCTGGATAAAAAAGTGTCTATGACGTATGTACAACACTTGTCACCATCATGTGATAAAATCATAAAAAGCTTTTCGCCACGGAATATGAAAGCTAGATACAAACTTGATAAAAAAACAGAACACAATTCGACCCACTTTTCACCCATTCGGATCATGTTTGTGACTTCAAATGGTATCTCCTCCGATAATTTCAAACTTTGAGATTCGGCGATTTTTTCACACATTTTTCGGGTCACAACGAACAATTTCTCGACTGGGGTTATCGATGAATAAAAAAGGAGATAAAAAATTTTCTGCAAACAGGGAAACAATTAATTTTCCTCGAATGTCATCAACGTGAGATTTTTTGACACGAAAAATAATATCGCGACAATAAAAATCAGCAAGTCTCTAGTGTTGGCGCGATTCTGGATGCGAAATTTTCGATACTCAACCGCTATGAAGAAAATCGATCCATTTTTCTCTAATATTACGTTCCGTTGCAAATACCTCTTCGCAGTGAAGGTGAGACACACACAAAAATCTATTTCTGCAAACGTATAGACGAGAAAAACACTAATCTATTCCCATACAACTTGAGATAGAAATTTTTTCGAGTTTCGTACGAACAACAAAAAAGTCACGACTTCCGAACGGCCTGCCCAAAGGATTGATAAAAAATCAGAGTCGGTCATTTTGGTCCATATACAGATTTGCCAAAGTAGGGAACACATCGGCAACCCATTCGCTGAGGGTCGGGGTGAAACTTCATCGACTTTTATCTCAACTTTCTCGTATTCATATGTAGGTATATAGAAATGAGGATGGACGTATAGGCCGGTCTTCTGCCTTTTGTCTCTTTTTTCTTTCTTTTTTCTTTTTCTCTCGGCGGTCGTTTCTTCGTATTACTTATTTCTAGGTCCCTGAACAGCTGCCTGAAATTTTAAATACCAACGTCGTCGCCACATGTTCCGAAAGTCAGCGGTTTTCTTTCTTTTTTTTTTTTTTTTTCTTTTCTTTCTCCCTTCCAATGATTCCTTACCGGTGTTCTCCGATTGGCCGATTCTCAAGAAGGGCACGCGCCACTCGCTGCAGCTACTGACCGTCCGTGAAGAAATCGACGTCTCCTGCAGTGTTTCCCTCTCTTTTTATCTTTTTCTCTATCTCTATCTCTTTTTTCTCGTTCGCATCGTCGGCCCTTTTCGCTCTGGTCAAGACGTACGCGGCAGCAAAGGCATAAAAGGCACCTAAGAAAGTACCGAGCGCGGATGAAGGGAATGTGCCGAAGGATGAAAGGTGTGCGTTTGCCCTGAGCGCAGCCCGATATGATCGTTTGCTACATCGTGTCACATCTGGAGTCTATATAGGTTGGATATACATATACCTTAGTATACGATAGTCCAGCCGTATAGCTGTACTGGATCGAGGCTTCCTTCGTCCTGGCATGGGCACACCATCGCGTTTACAGATGTGTCGAGGAAACGGGAACAGATGCGGAGGAAGTTACTGTGAATTATTATTGTTTTGGGATTTGACGCTTAGTTCTCGATATATTTATGAGACGATTTTCTCCCTTCTATAGCTACCTTTGCCATATCGGTTTGGTTTGGACTTTGAAAAGAAAATATAATTCCATCTTCTTTTTTTATATATCTACGCAATTAATAGATTCAGCGCGTTACTAACGCCAAAGATTTGATTTTGTTGCCAGAAGGCGAGGGGAGGGATTGAATTTTTGAATTTCAAGTACCGAAGGGTTGAAATTCCGAATTTGTTTCAAACGCGATTCTGAGTTTCTATATACGTTGGAGTTCAGAACTTGCAGATTCCGAAAGGTCCAAGTGCAGAGAATCCAAAGATCCGGAAGTTCAAAACTGAGTATAACTTTCGGAATTTTGACCCTTCGATGTTCTTCGATTCAGAGTTTTTCAAAATGGCTACATAGACTTTCAGAAAAATAATCTTTCTGAAAACTCTGAGTCGGTATAGTATAAAAATTCGGAAATTTGAGCCTCCGCAGCTTTCGAACTTCGGAATTTCAATCCCACCCCGAAGGTGATATGATTTCGTAAATCAATTCCGATTTTTGAACGTCGAAAATTAAAAGCGGGACGTCGAATCCGCCGAGCTTTATTGCCACTTTCGATACTTATTCACCCCATAACTTACAGTTCGTGTTTTTGGTCGGGAATCGATGTTTTCGATATTTTAACACCCAGAATCTTCAGTTAGCGTTGATTCTTCTGATTTTTGTTTCTTTCTTCTGAAATCAAAGCCGCGGAGGATTATTCCCGCCGAAAGTTTCGATGTTCTCAATTCCAGAGGATTCATGAATTTCCAAACAAATCCCATGGAAATAATGACATACCTTTTCGTTTCAATGAGGCAAAAAGATCGCATAATATCGACCTATAACGGTATCAAAAACGTGAGGTGTGAGCAAAATTCCCCGTCAATTATCTGCCGATTTTCTATATATAGCAAAGCCGGATCTGTGTGGGTGTAAAATAGTCAGCGAACGAAATCTGAATATCGAGTAAATTCTGAATCCTCCGTCACTTGGAGGATGAAATTTGACGTCGATGAAATTCCAAAGTCAAATTTTATTCCTCAAGTTTGAACGGCGGGATAGGTATATATATTCTGGACCAATCGAGTCCTTGCTGGGCCGTTTCATCCGCGGTAGGTAGGTACAGGTATGTATGTATTATATACATATATAAATATATATATGGTATATAGGTAGGTATAACTACGTTCCGCCGAATCCCACGAGGAATAGAATCGATAGGAGCTTAAGGCGAACGGACTGTAGGACACATCTGTACCTGGTCCAGGTACGCGTGCAGGACTAAGCTTTATCCCTTGCAGGAAACCGTGTGGACTGAGAAGCTTCTTATGTGTTAGCCCACCGACAACTATCTTTTGTTACGCTTACGTGAATCTGTATCCTCGTGTCCCGATGAATAAATCCCATGCCGTGCAGGTCCTCCGGTTTGGTCCAAAGAGCCACGTTACTCCGAAGGACGACGACGACGACCACTGCGTTGAATTGCATCGGATGGTTTCATGGTTACCTGTGCCTATGGTTCCCATGCCTTCACATCGGTATCACGGTATGGGTCCGAAATTAAATGTATACTTACATACGGTGGAACCATCATAGCAAATAAGACGCGAAACTACTTTGATGGTGCAAAGGAAGTAAATTAACTTTCGCAACTTTTTTAATTGTATAGGGGTAAAAATATCTAAGAAGGCAAATTTCGAAAAGTCCCAAGTACAGATGTTAAAATAGTGATCGTTGAAAATGTGGCAAGGCTGTATTGAAGGAGGGCTTTGGATGCTGTACTAGAAAAACTATACGTATAGATTTGATTTGTCGTTATTTTAGTATTCGTATGTATGTTGAAATTTGAAATTTTGACCATACTGAGTATTGATCTTTCGAAATTTTGACCCCCACCCCTTTTTAAAGGGGAGCATGTATGTTTCCTGGGGTGGAAATTTCGTGGAATTTGGGACCCTGATTATCTGAAGTCAACAGACATTATACTTCCGCTATCGAGATTAGATCTTTGCTCATAACTCGAATCGGTACTGTTTCAGGTTCCATTGCCATAATGGTGGTAATCAAGTATTTTGGTTACGTGTCGAAAACTGCAATTACTTCCACAATTGCTAGCATGGCGGGAAAACAGATTTTTCACGGTACGTAATTTCTTCGTCATACAAATCAATTCAACTACCGGATACACTGTATGAATGCAACATCATCAGAAGGTAATCATCATAGGTAATCACTAGCCAAAAATTGCAAGTCCATTATTCCGTTTCTTGTAGAAATATACATTCAAATTGAATGAGATGGAGCAATTTTTCGTGCCCCTTATCCAAATGTGAATTCCTGTCAATTTTATATTCCGTCGTCTAACTGTGTCAAATCAAACGGGATATGGCAATTTTGCATACCCATGATTTGCACGTGAATTTTGATAAATTTCTGAGAAAATAGGAATGTACACTGCGCGTAGGATTTATTAAGCAACAGCTCGAGGATTGATCTGAGATTTTTATCGCATTTCGAATACAATAAAGCTTGTCGGAAGGATGAAGCAGCTTCGCAAAATTTTGCCAACTACGGAAATATCAAGAAAATCAGGAATTCCTGTTGAAATGTATTTTTTTAATGCACTATGAATAAACCGTATTGCAGAAACTCATCTGGAGAGGGTGAAATAGACAATTTTCAGGTGAAACCGGATTCAGGTCGGTTGAGCGATTCTTGAGACATCCTGCGTGCAATAAGCGGAACGGGATTGAAATTCCGGATTCCCAAGTTTTTCTACTTATACCGACTCAGAGTTTTTGAGAAAATTATTTCTCCGAAAGCCTACGTAGCCAATTTGAAAAATTCTGAATGGAAAAACACCGAAGGTTCAAAATTCGGAAAGCTAAAGATCTGAAAGGTCGAAACTCTGAATTTCGGAATCCGCATATGCAACGTCGTTTATTTGACAGCTTTGTCATGAGCTTCCCTTAAATTTTCGGATTTTTGTACTTTCTGAGTTTTGAACTTTCGGGTCTTTGAGCTGTCTGCATTTCGTCCATTCGGAATTTCCAAGTTCTGAACTCTAACGTTTCTAGAAACTCAGAATCGCGACCGAAATACATTCGGAATTTTGACCGTTCGGAGCTTTTGGAATTTGGAACTCCAATCCCGCCCCGATGGAGAGCTTTTTTCTCGTTTGCGATTTTTTCACCGGTTTCAATTCCCGGTTTGATATCGGGAGTTTGTTTTTTTCGAATACATTCGCATACGCGCTATACCTGCGTGTATATGGGCGATTCCCCGTTTTCAACGTGACGCAATTAATCCCACTCGGACAGCGGAGGGTCGGGCAAGCCCGAGCTTTCACGCGTCGTTGAAACTTCAATTTTCGAGTTAATCGCGTCCGAACCAAGGTCAAGTTCGCAGACCCCTGCAGCATTGTCGTTTCCAACTAAATTCCAAACTGGATAACCCACTCATTTCTATATTGCCGCACCCACGTGGATTGATACTCTGATTATTCATCCTCACCGATATTATTACCTACCTATACGTACTTTTACTCCGATCAGATGTAATAGCTCTCGAATCAAACCGAATTGGATCGAATATAGAACAGAAGGGTTCCGACATGATCAATGAAAACTGGAAACCCGACTCTTTTCCACGAATTTTCAGTTTCGGAATGGGTCTCCTTTTCAATCGAGCTTCCGAGAAGGTCAAAACTCAGTAAAAGTCCAAAAATCCGCAAATCTAAAGAAATTAAACTGATCAGGACAAAGTTGTCAACCGGGATTTGGCCTTAGAATGCGAATATACCTTTAGTTTCAGTATGTTTTAATTTTGCAAATTTAGCTTCATGTGGATTTCCTTTTTTGTCGGTAGTAGAAAAATTCAGAATTTTGACCCTTGGCAGCTTTTGAAATTCAGAATTTAAATCCCTTACCTCCGTACCAATCGATTAATTCATCTATTGCAAAAGAAATAAAAAAGACGAAAAATTTCAATTAAAAAATAAATAATAATCACGAGGAGATTATTAACACCTTTACCCGCGGATTTCCTCTCTGTATAAGATTCATCTCCCTCTCTCTCTCTCTCTCTCTCTCTCTCTCTCTACATCTGAAACATCCTCCTCGAGTCGAAAAACAGGCAGAAGTTATACCGCACGCGGTATGTCGCGGCGGGGTTGATTGGGTCGTGGTGCTACGCACCACGCACCGAGTCACGCACCGCGCCACGCACCCAACGCTACCGTAGATGTGTGCCATGCCATTGCGATGAGGGGCACCCCTGTACGTGTTACGCTGCTCTTCGGGGTGCTCTCTAACGCTCTCCCCCCTTACTCTCCCTCTCCCTCTCCCTCTCTCTCCCCCTCTCGCGCTCCTCCATCCCTTGCTCCATCCTCGTCTACGCACTCCAACGAGCCACGCACTCTACGCACCACCGGGAGTCTGCGATCAATGCGTGGCACTGCGGTTGCCATGACGACCGCGCGCGACCGAACGCCACGCACGAAGCGCACCGACGCACCGCGGAACGAATGAACGAACGAACGGACGGACGGCAGGACGGAAGGACGTACGGACTTTTATACGAACTGACGGTCGGTCGGTTCGACGAGCGAGCGAGCGAATGAACGTGCGAGCGAGCGAGCGAGCGAACAAACGAACGAACGAACGAACGAACGAACGAACGAACGAGCAAGCGAGCGAATCGACCGTTGCGGAAAGTGAAGCGGAGCGCAGTTATAGTCAGCCCCGCGCGATCGATCCTCTCTCTACCAACTTTTACGCGCAAATACAAACACGTGGCCCCATGTGCGTGGGTCCCGTCATCGGCGTAGGATTTTGGTCAACAAGCTCTGAAACTTTCTGCAGATAATAAATAGGCAAAGAGCGCAGAGCGCGAGAGCTACAGAGCAATATGATATTATCATATTATCGACGCTGCTTATATTATACGAAAACACTAGCACGTTTCAAATTCCTTACGAAAACTATTCCATTTCGACTAACCGCGATAACTATAACGTACTTCAATATTTAAGCCGAAAATAACTAACACGTTTCAGTTTTCACCGCGAAAAACAAACGCGATTCCATTTTCTCCGGTGAAAACTAACGCACGTTTCTGCAATTACCCTGCACTATCCTTCGCGGTGAAATATGAATCATGATATTCTTCACGGTGAAAATCGAGTTGGGATTTTCTTCGCGGTGAGAATTGAATCGTGTTTTTTTTTTTTTTTTTTTTTGCGATGAAAATTTTATTGTGTCAGTTTCCGAAAGAAATTTGAATAGTATTAGTAGCAGCGTCGATGTATAATATATGACGTGCAATTCCTACAGATGACTATATATAGTTTTCGTCGTTTGATAGTAATAATAATAATAATAATAATAATACATCCAGGTTGCTTGTGATCGTCTCAAAGAATTTATTTTCGTCTTTTCTGGGTATCATATCACTTCACTGCATTAAAAAGACATAAACATTTTGTATACTATATATGGGGAATTCCACGCGAACTCGACCAGTCCCGAAACGTCGACTTTTTTAAAATGACTGATTTTTTTTATGGGTTATACTACTCAAAAAAACCTACCCCTATTTGGAGGTTTTTCTTTTCCGTCTCACAGTTTCGATGAAACGAAATTTGGAAATATCACGGTTTTTTCACCATTTTGATATTTTGAGCAGCTGTAACTGCAAATCTGTTAGTCGAATCAAAATAGTTCGTTGAACAAAATTTCTTGGTTTAAGTGAACTATTTGAAAAATATTTTTTTTCAAATTTTTCATTCGTCTAAAATAGTTTTTTATGCGAATGAACACCAAAAACCCATTTTTTCACAAGAAGGACCCGTTTGATTTTTTTCGAAAAATTTCACAAAATTCCTGACTGAAAGACAAAATTTTCAAGACTTTTCGGAAGTTGGGCCGATTTTTTCTTCAGAAGTTATGGATTATGTATTTTGTGGTCAAGATATCGGGCTGCGCGGCTGCCCCTTTGCCGTACCGATATTCTAGTTTCCAAATTATTTCAAATTTCGTTCCATCGGAACGGTGAAACGGGAAAAAAATCCGCAAATAGGGGTCGGTTTTTTTGAGTAGTATAACTCATGAAAAAAAAATCAGTCATGTTAGAAAAGTCGACGTTTCGGAACTGGTCGAGTTCGCGTGGAATTCCCCATATATGTATGTACGTACATACATACATACATACATACACCATACGAATAACTATATGTATATAACGAATATTTGCACGTATGGGATAGAACGAAATGCGTGTACCCAGCGTGCTTTGTCCTTAGAGAATTGGGTTCTATTGAATTTTCGCTACAGCATCCCAGAGATCGGATCCACTCGCAATTTCTCTTCATCCTTTTGACCCGCTCGGTTCTTCTTATTCTACTTATATGTATGTATATCTCATTCGACAAACACCAGTTGAAATAGAATCCATATTATATACTGTCGGCTTATTTCACCTCGATATACATATATATACCATGTATATATACAAGGAGGGTTAAGGAACTTGAACTATACATACCGCCGGTCAAATTCCCGCCTAAGATCATCGAATTGTTCAAGTTTGTTTGTTCGAAATTGACCGGAATCTACTCGCCCCTCTACTCCCTTTAAACTTGAGTCAGAGACCAGACCGTTCTGTAGCCCGTTGGCGAATTCCAGGCTCCATTTAATTCGACGTCGTAATGTATAATAATAATAATCATCATTATCATTATTATTATGATAATAATAATAATAATAATAATAACCGGCAGTCGTATCTAGCCATCTGTATATTAATACAGAGTAATGTGTCAGTATTTTATCATGCCTATGGCACGAATCCTCCACCCCAAGGAAAAAAACAAAACAAAAGGAAAAAAAAAACCAAAGAAAAAAAAAGAGAGTCAAATTTATGCTTAGTTTGTTTAAAATAACGTAGCGAGAGAACCTTTGACCGCGACATACTGGCTAAAGTTCAGGCGAGGAACGGGAGGGAGGGAGGGGGGGGGGGGAGAAAGTTTCGTAAAGAAAAAAAGAGTAGAAGATAGGAAGAAAAAGAAAGAAAGAGTAAAAGAGGAAAAACCGAAGGAAAAGAGAGCGAGAAAAAAAAGACGTAACGGAAAGACAAAAAGACGAGAGAAAAAACAAAGAAGAAGAAAGAAGATAAAAAAAAAAAGAGAGAGAAATCTTCTTTCAGTCGCGGAGGCAACTCGCCGAGTCTAAAGTTCTTCTTATAATTTTTTTGCGGAGGCTCTTTACCCTCGCATCCCCTATTCTCGGTCTCGGGGTGGCGTTGGCGGTGGCAGTGGCAGCGGCGGCGTGCGGGTGCTTCGTTCCTTATCGCACACGACATTTGCTTTATTGTTATGGTTGAACATTTTCGGGAACGTTAGTAGCGTCTGTTTATGCGCTGGAGGCTCCGCCGCGGAAGTAGCGAAATATTTCCCGGGATATCCGCGCGGCGCAACGCGCCGGAGCAACAGATTCGAGGAAAAGTTTAGGCCTCGTCAAAGTCATTCGCCTTCTCTCTACCTTAATTCATGTACGGATTCCCAGGTATAACACGGGGCGTACGTGGATTACGTGCAAAATGTAAACGAGTAGGGGAGGACCCGGCAAAATGAGCACCCTAAGAAATTAACGCTTCAAGTCGAAGTTTGAAGGAATGCAGGTCTCCGAATTTTCACATATCTGTAAAGTTCGAAAAATGTGGGCAAAATGGGCACTTCTGGGAGAAAATTTTTTTTTTTAATCGCAAAGTTTGCGCAAGGTATTGTTTTTTCGGTGAGCAGTTGGGATAGTTGATGATGAAAAAAGTCACGCTGAGATGAAAATTGTCAGCATCTGTTTCACCTTTCGTTCACAGTACTGTTGCCTGATTCACGTTTGTTTTTCAGAAAAGGCCCATTTTGCCAGAAGATTTCAGAGAAATTGAAGTAAGGGCAGTTCAACGTTTGACGACATTGAACTTTGCATCGTTCTAACGCAACGGGATTAGACGAAAATTAAAAAATATATAATATATTTACTGAAAATGATCCAGTGATTTTGAGTCGTTTTCATCTGTTGAACCTAGCAGGATCATTTTTGGTAGATGATATATGTTTTTTCATTCTCGTCGAATTTCGTTGCGTTTCAACGATGCAAACTTCAATGTCATAACGTTTGGCAACAGTCATGCTATCTGTTTTGAATTAGAATTTCGAAAGATTCAACGATTGGAATCGCGATTTGGAGCTTCCCTTTTCAGCTCCCCATTTTCTTACCTCGTGTTGTCAAAATATGATGTCGATTCGATTTTTATAGTTTGCAAGGGCGAGCGTACAATAAAATTTCGCACTTTTTTCAATCTTGAAAAGATATGAACAATTTTCAGTGGTGACCATTTTGCCCGCCTTTTAATTAATTGTTAAGACATATGGTTGATTTGATGTTTGAAATTTGTTAGGGCAAATATAGATAATGAGAGAGAAAGTTTTTTAATTTTGAAAAAGTACTCGACACATTTTCAGGGGTGCCCATTTTGCCCACCTTTCCCAATGATGTCAAGAATTCAAGATATATATTTGATTTGGTGTTTGAAATTTGTTAGAGCACGTTAATGATGAAACAGCTTGAAAGTTTTCCGATTTTGAAAAAGTAGAACAACAATTTTCAGGGGTGCCCATATTGCTCGCCGTACGTTTTCAACGGTCTTATCATGAGCATACAGTCTCAGCTCCGACAGATAATGACAAACGAAGAATTTTCCCAAGTTTTTCGGAAGGGTGTTAGTCCGAGTCGTTATTCCGATATCGATATTAACCGTTTGTATTCCAACTCCGAATAATCGTTGGAAGCTTTATTCAAGATTCCGATATCACCGATATTAACGAATTTCGAAATTCCCGGTGGAGACTTCATCTTCCTTGGTATAGAAGAATGCCGAGTATCTTCACCTTTCGAGTTCCGGTTAATCAAGCCTTCCAACTTCCATCCGACGAAAAATTCAGACACTTTCGTTCAATTCATGTCTCTAGAGTCTAGACGATTACCAACCTCTGGAACAGAATTAATTGTCCAACGTGGCAGAGGAAGGCCGGGTAAAATAGGCCTACTGAGAGGTTTGCACGAGGTTTGAAACAGAGATTTTGCGTCGATCATAGATCTGAGAATTTCCACCAAACAACTTCAGATAGCCCGATCCTTTTCCGTGAATGTCCAAATATGATTTCGGGCGTAATGGGCCGGTGAAAAAAGCCAGAAATTGATAATCATTCATATATTTGCTTGCAGAGAGAACTTCTTGTTAGAAGAGGCACGTAGAGGACAGGCCCCCAAGAATTTAGATCGTCAGAGGGTCCATTTTGCCCTTCTGCTGAAAATACGTGGAATTAAAATCCAAAATGAAAATGTAATTTGGGATCGAGTATCTCCATGTGCGTGGAAGGAAAACTCGAGGTAGGTACCTACTGATCAAGACTCGTTTCTGTTACAGGACCTTGACCGCTCACGTAAGCGAGGACCCTTTCTGTATAAAACGAGACAATCCTGTGCCTCGCGATACTTGAAAATTATGCAAAGTACGTGATACATAATCGAGCTTGTAACAGGTGAGGTGAATCGGTTAGATAATTTCTCGAGCAGTTCGTGGATTACGTTATTTCTCCCCGAAACCGATCAATTGACAACGTGCTGCGTGTTACGTTACGCGAGATTAGGTATTGCACAGACATTGTACTCCATCGAGCAGGGTTCGGTTTGGTTTCTTTAGTCCAACGAAAACGAGGCGTGTTTTACGTCACCGCGGCTAGTCCTGCCTTTAGTAATCGAACAGTCGGCAGATATTGTACGTCATGGTTATCAATGGGACCGGGAAGAGTAGCGTCCGCGTAATCCCAAAATGAGTATTGCAATAGCATTGCAAGGATCCCTGCGATTACCAAATCACGTAATAGTCGTATACGTCATCAAGTACCATTGCGTAGTGACGATGTACCTACCGTGTCCCTTTAGACGAGTAAGTCTGGCTGCAGGGTAGCTGCACGTCTGTCGCAGACGCACGGTGACGTCAGTATTACGTATCCCATCGCGTGACAAATCGTCACACCGGTGGTTAGTTACGCTAACGGGTAAGTTGACGTCAAAACTACAATGAAAATTGATCCACATTATTCGAGGACTCGATTTCAGTCTTACAATTGTCAGAATAAGCCGCAAGCATAACGTTCATTGGATCATCAGGGTTGTAGGTTAGTCTATTACAATTTAGTCCTATCATTTCAAGTCGGTATAGCTTCTGTAGATTAAGCTATAGACTATAGGGGAATCAGATTCTACAGGTAAGGTGAGGTTCAAACTGCAATGAAAATTGATCCACATCATTCGGGGAATCAATTCGAGTCTTCCAATTGTCAGAATAAACCGCAAGCATAAGCTTTTTTTTGGATCAGGATTGTGAATTGGTCTATTAGATTTTGGTCCTTGCTTTTCAGGTCGGAATTCTACAATCAATAATCGAATTGCGCTGTGGGTTGAAAGTCGACTCCCTACGAGTAAAAGTACCGGAAACCCCGGTTGCATTCAATTTGGAGAAACGATCGTGAACATACTTAGCGAGTAAAACGTATTTTTATCCCTTCGCCAAATCTGTCAATCGAATTTTGGATCTACGGAAATTATCAAAGGTATTACTGTGCCGAGTCTTGTTGAAATCGATCGACTCGTTAGACAGATATGACTGATGGCTAATTCGGACGATCACACTGGCCGGTACAGATCGAAAACGACGTAGATTGACTGAGTTAAGCTTTTTACTTTCCTGGAATGTGAAAACACAGTGCAACACGTATTCGGAAGAATTGTCGTATAACAACGTGAACAACTGAAGTAAGAAAAATAATACGTTCGCTTTGAACTTGAATTAGCAAATAGGCGGTGCAGTTAAGGTATATGTCCCAATTACTGACATTTTTCAATGATTCTTTTTTATCCGTGGGCTCTCGAATTATCAAAAAATCAATACGTATTCTTCAAGTTTCTAGCAACTGATTTGCGTAACGGAAACATCCAGAGTTCTCATCATAGATTTGAAATTTAAGGAAATATAAAGCGTACATTAATAATTGGACCTTAAAGGGTCAGTAATTGGGACACTTACCTTAAGTGCAGATATGCCACGTGACACATTCACATATAGCTGCATGCCAGTAACCATTCAATGATTTTCATTCAACAAGATTTACAGAGGTCAAAAAAGTTTAGGGTTTCTATTGAACGTCCGACTTTCATCGCAACAACGGTCGTCCCCTTCCAGTAGCATCACAGATGATAAAAAGGGCTATACCTATAGGTATATCGAGAATCAGCAGGTTGTGTCGTTCTATAAACGTCGAAAGGTCAGTAGCCGTGGCTGGTCTCCTGTGTACAGGATATACCTACCTACCCTACGATGCTAATAGGCCTGCGGGGGGTCATCCCTGGGGTCGAGGCGGGTCGTAGAAAGGCAAGACGCCGACCCGTCCGAGACAAGGGCAAGGGTTTATGGAATCGCGGGCTGGCACCAAGCCGTAAACTTGACCTATCTAACTGTGGGTGGCTATAATCGGGCTTGGAATCCTCGATTAGAAATCCCGTTTTAGGGTCAATTAGTTTCCCCCGCCAGAAACTGTCCCGTCACATATATTTCAATTCCATTTCCGATCTTCGCGTACACGTACATAGGTACGTAGAATCCTGAAATCCGGGAAATTGGACCGTTCGTTCGACCATGGTAATTGTTCCCATAGGACTAAAGAATTTTCTGAACTTGCAAGTTTCGGAAAAAGGATATCTGTCTTTTAGATGCTCCGACCTTCCTATATCTTCACAATTTCCAAAATCCAATGAATTTTCTCGAAAAATCACAAAAATTTCATGGTCCAATTTCCGGATTAGCGACTCCAATTTTGGCGACCCTGCCCTAGATACAATAGAGACTTGTGAACAAATAGGTATGCACACACGAATCAGAGGAACTGTTCAATTTTTTTTATTATCGATTGAAAACGTCCACGAACTCTGTTTTATAATTTTTGAACCTTATGAGCTTTTGGAACTCGTATCACCCTTTTTTAAGTAAGTAAGTCTTTCTTATAAAAAAAAAAGTGTCGTATGCAATGGTGAAAATTCATTTTTTGGATGATAAAATACTGAAATATTGGTTGCGATTCATTTTCCATAGCTTCGCTCTTCTAAATGTCCCGATTAGAGTAGAGGAGAGGACACCTACTTGGGGGTAAGTCAGATTGCACAGGAAGATTGCATGTCTGATTAGATAAAAACCGAGAGTTACTCATTCGCGGAAAGAATGCCTGACTAGATTTTGAGTTTCATGTGATTCCAAATTGATTACAAGGTGGCTTCTCATTCTTGATGATTTCAAGTGATTTCGAGTTACTTCAGACAATTTCCATTCTGGGTTAGACGGTATTATTTTATCATATGAGTTAAGACCATCGATTTCAAGTGAATTCGCAATTTCGTTTGGTTCGATCAACCTTGATCGATCAGAACTTCAGTTACATTGGCCATCCTGGTCGGACACTATAGTTACCCCTTCGTCACTCCGATTTGCATTTTCATCCCCATAACTATTGAATCTAAAGAGTGCGCCATCCGTCCTCGCTTTACTAAACGTAACATTTTTCCCGCTCGACTATATCTTCATTTCATTGATAGCGAGAAAGAATATTCGGCATCAATGATCGTATAATGGCGATCACGCCGTCCAGTTGGCTACACATATAGGCATCGAGGCCGGTGATACATAACGGACCGATGGCTGGTGGATGGATGGATAGATGCAGGATGGATGGACGAACGAGCGAATGAGTGAACGGGTTAGCTTTGAGATTAAAAGGAAGTCATCCCCCTGCTTCCCCACCGCAGTTGGTTCCCCCCTCCCCCATCAATCACAATTATATCCTCTCTCCCCTACCTACTATCGTTCATAATTACTGTTCCTCGTGACTTTATCCAGGCGCTGCAGTCCGGACGGACGGGTTGAGGGCGAAGAAAAAAGAATGAAAACATGTAACCTATATATTCTACCTCTCGCTAAAGTGATTGTTGCCCAGGTTTTTTGTTTTTCGTTCATTTTTTTTCCGTTTTTGTTTTTGGTGTTTTTTTTTTTGTCTTCAACCCTCGGGCTCAGATTTTTCCATCCGCGTTCTGCTTTCGCGACCTCTTTATCCTGCAGGCTTACGAATTTCTCACTTGGTCGTTCCCTTTCTTACATCCTTGCTGCTTGCTCCCTGGGTTCGAGTTCTCATCGTATTCGGTCTTGTTTGTACCCCAAAAACGAACAAATGCCCAAGAACAATCTGGGTCATAAAAATTTGCTCGTACCCTGTGTCAGTCAGAGTATATACGGTACACTACAGATTTTTTTGGGGTGCCTCGAACTCGCACATTTTCATATCATTCTACAACGAGCACTACCCTGAATTTTTCATCGACTCATATACTCAGGTAGTGTACCAGTTACTGACCCTGTCCCAATTATTGACCTTTTTCAATGATTTCTTTTTATCCGCGAGCTCTAAAACAATCAAAAAAATCACTTCGTATTCTCTGAGTCTCTAGCAACTGATTTGTATAACGAAAACATTCCTAATTTTTATCATCAATTCAAAATTGGAGAAAATACAAGGGTCAATAATTGGGTCTTAAAGGGTCACTAATTGGTACACTTACCTTACACAACAAATTCTTTGATCGTTGAATGGTTTAACAGGGGACTTTCGTGAAATTTGGATGGAATCCATTTGTTCATTTTTAATATGAATTTCCTCCAAATTTCACCGGATTCCCCCCATGAATGTTGGTAGTACTTCATCATAGGGTCGAAAAAATGGGGAAAAAGTGCGGATACTTCGGGAAATCAATGAAATTGTTTATATAGAATCCTCTGAAATATTCCACCTCGCTCCGTATAATATTATAGACGGACGAAAAACATCAGAATTCGTAATGTTCCGAAAAGCATATGAGTTCATTATATGAACAGCGATTCGTCAATTCATGTATTGGGTTACTTTTCGATCCGTTGGATTAATGATTGATACTCCGGATCCCATACATGATTTCATTTTCTGCCTTCGACACATATGATTCTGATTCTGATTCTGATTCCAGAATTGCCTGAGACCACCATCATAGATGAATCCAATAACCGATATAGCAATTTAAACGATGGTACTGTCGGATGTCGTGCGTAGTAACCGAGGTAGTAACAGTATCAACAAAACTCTGTCTAACAATAAGTCAGTTGAATAATTCGCATTGAACAGCAAAGCTATCGTTATATCTGTTTGCATTGATCTTCGATGCTCTTGAAATCACCTTCACTCATTGTCAATTCTACTTATTTCTCAACCAAATCCCAAGGAAACGGCTAGATTGAAAACAGATAGGATATAGGAGTATAGAATCTGCAAGTATAAGCTAAATAACAAAATGTGAGATGATTTAGAACATGGCCTGCAGTTTTGGAATCAATCGAACCAGCAGGGGCAGATCTGTGCGATGCACATTGCCGATTCCGGAAAAAACCGTCATTGTTATTTGTGTTTCTTATGATTTGGAACGATTTTGAAAACCTTTAAATCATGCAGTGATAAACTGCATGATGCACTGCCAAAGAATGAGAAAATTCAGAAGCAGCTCGTGGTTTTCTGTTGATTCGTCGACTTTGACAGTTTTAGAAACATAAGACTCATATGCGGTATGCCTTCACGTCTCAACGCCTGTATTACGTAAGCGCGGCAATATTCCAACACTTCTATTACGTACAGGGTGTATGAAAAAGTTTCGTCGCCACTTCGCCCGATGATTCTCCAGCTCGAGATCGGTGGCCGAGCGCCCCGGCCAGTAACATGCCCCAGCAAAATTGCAGACCTTGACCCTAAAATTCAAGTTCAACTGATTGTCAGTAAGAATGAAAGTCTCTGAGGAATCATAGGTCGGAAATGAACTTCAGTTTCGCATTTGTGACCCATCGTCCCTTTGACACTGTTTTCTCTCCTGATGAGAAGATTTTTTAGAATCAATACTAACAAGGCGGGAAAAAAACAGTTTTTTCGCGATACTTTTTATCACGTGACAAACGAATTCATCATTGCTCGGAATACTATGAGCTGTGGTCGAATTATTTCTTCAAATTGATTTAAATGTTATACGAAATGGTTTCGTGTTCGTCATGAACTCGTCTTTTCTTGCAGCATTTTATTCGTATCATAGTAATTCGTAGAACACTTTACGTGATGGGTATACGCAAACCTGTTTTACATATACCAGTCAGGGTGTCTACCGTTTACGGCATTTCAAATTCCCTGACATTTCCAGGTTTTCCAGACCAAAAATAGAGATTTTTCCAGGACTTATTCAAACCTGGCTTACATGACGAACTTATAGTTTTTGATGCTGATTCGTTAAATTCAATGATTGTAAAATGCTTTCATTCCATTAGTTGAGATAGTAAAGTGTTTCATTCAATTCGATGTTGATCAAACCCCATTGGCCAACTCACTGATAAACATTACGAATGTGAATAAACTAGAAGAAGATTACGGTGAGCCTTCATGTTTACGAAAAATTTCTACTTCTGCTTTGTTTGGTAATAATTATAATATCAAACAGTCGAAAATTTTCTCAATTTTCAAAATTGTACAGCTTTGTCAATTATGAAAGGGGAAAAATTCCAGACATGTGCCGGATTTCCCTGACATTTCCCGGTTTTTCCAAACGCATTGAAATTCCGTGACGATTCCCGGTTTTCCAGATTTCCCTGACATCTAGACACCCTGCCAGTGGGTCAAAAACGTAAAAATTTGTTCAATTAACAAAAGTCACTTTCCGTACTAAACCAATACTTTTCTCATATCACCAAAGGCAATGAAAGGTAAAAATTTCCAATACATAAGTCTGAACGAGCTCCAAATGGATTTTGCGGGGACATCTGGTTGGGATGTTCCATTGATCTCGAGCTGGAAAATCATTGGGGGAAGTTGTGACCAGACTTTTTTTAAACACCCTATACGGAGTAGTCGCCCTGATGCGATGTGCCCAGTTCTATCGTAAAGCCCGTGATGGGTGTAAAAAGAAAGCACGCAGTAGCAGCGTAGGGTGTATAAGGTACCTATGGAAAAAATCGTGCGCACGCCCGCACGCCGTTGCACTTGCAGGATAATTGCGTACGCAGGTACCTATACAGACCTATACCCGTAGCCTATTAGCGGGAGAGAAAAAATATCGCCAGGACTCGACTCCCGGGGTGCGTGCACGCATAATGGAAACCCTTCAAGCACAGTCACCGTTGTAGCACAGAGGCCCTGTCCGTGCGCCCTGCGTAAGGCGTTCACAAGTGTGCGCGATCTTCTGGATTACCACTGGATATACACCTACGTCAAACCGACATGCACGTACAACGCGGGGCTACGCGCGTCATACATGTTCGTACTCTCGTGAGCGAGAGAGTCCTCTTCCTCTTCCTCTTCCTATTCCTCTTCCTTTTTTATCCCCATGCAGGTGGGGGAGGCACGCCGACAAGTGTATCCCTGGGGCTAGAGCCGGCGTCCCGACGCCTGGAAACTGAAAAACGCATGGTATCGAGGCACGGGATGTAATGTTTAAGGGGAGCAGTATGTCGCGGTTAGAAAAATTAAACATACTAGTCCAAAATCAATTCGTTTCATCACCAAAGTTCATTTTGCATTATTATAATCATCTCACTCAAAAACGGTTGCTGCACGAATTCAGGCACACCGTAGGTCCGATTCGACTTATCTATGACCAAAATTGTTCGGAATACAGGCCGTCACAAATTGAACGAGGGAAATTGGAAAATTTAATTTTTAGGCTGAGTTGTTTGTGAATAGGTGGAAATAGTATATTGTGCATCAAGGGAAGAAATTACCTATCTTCGCGTGATGCACATGCTATTTTTTTTCATTATACACGAACGGAGGCCGATTTTGCGATCGGACGGCGATTACATTTTAGGTTATGTGACGTTCTAACCGACCCAAACTGCATGGTCGGTACGGCAGAGGAAACTAGGAGCAAAGACTTACCTCTCTAGGGAAGTAAGACTTTCCACCCGGTCGCCAGAGAAGAAAGACCTCCTACCCGAGAGAAAAGATTTTCCACCCAGCCGCTCGGTAAAGCCACTGTTTGCTCCCCCAAAACAGGTAGCAAAATCGGCCTTTCCATTCATGTATGAAAAAAAGAAATGTTCGATTTTCGGGAAATTGGCCATATCTTCTATGACAATTTTTTAAATTCAATTTCCCTCGGTCATTTTTCCCTCAAACATTTTTCAAAAAATTTTCAATATTTTCCAATTTTCATAATTTTTCAAAATTTCCAAAATTTCCAGATTAAGAAAATTAATCAATTTCTTCTTTCTTTCGCTTCGAATGCTCGAAAAAGAGCCTATACCCGCACTTGTTGAAAAAAGCACGGTGTACAACAAGGGGGGAGGGCAATTTTTAGAAATCGCCCATCCCCCCCCCCCCCCCCCCCTGTTGTGTATTGGACCACGTTTCAATTTTACAACCGCAATATACTGGTCCCCTTTGAATGTACACTATGAATACAGGCGCGAAATGAATCGAGTTATCCTAGGTAAGACCAAAGAAGTTATTCATTGATAGTAAACTTATTGCAAGTAAGGTTATAACACGGAATTGGGTATACTATACGATCAACACCAAACGTAGTCACGATCTCGGGATTGCGGGACGAATGTCAATAAACAAGAGAGGTAAGTACGATTGTTGTGAGCTGTGATAAGAAAGGCAGGCAGTCTTGATCTGGCCATCGAGCAATTCGGTCGTGGTCCCGAGATTGTGAATTCGTTAGCAATTCCATTGTGGAAAAGAGTCAGGATAGTACGAATATGCTGGGCGAATCGACCTCGGCTCCGACACCTGGGCTAGATCAATCACATTTTTATTCTCTGTATGTTGCGAAAACCGTGGAAAAAAGACGAAAGAAGTCGAAATAATTATAGACGAATAGGATAGAACTTCTACTTTATAACTATCTAGTTTAGTTTATAAATATTATTTATAAACTGGAAGTTCTATCCACTCTGCTATAATATTAATAATATGTGTGAAGACATAACTGATTTTAACTTGCACATCGCGTGACTAAAAGCAGAAGGTCGTAGCGGCAAAAAAACATTTGAATTTTTTAGTGGGATTTAGAGATCTGGTGAAAACTCAACTTTTCATCTTCGGTGTAATTATAATAACTTCCCTTTTTTCAAAAACAAGAAGCTGAAAACGATGCATGCATTTTTGCTTTCCATCACGCAAGGAATCAAAAACGCCTTTCGTCGATTCCAAGAATTCTCGTCGCTCCAACTCTCCACTTCTGATTGATTCTGAATATCCGTCGGTCCGTCCATGATCAGTCCGTCCAAAATGAATGAGCCTATATAGTGTTCTGGAAAACGGCTGGATGGAACATTTTGAAACTTCGCAGGATTGCAACCCTGCCGATTAAAAATGTCCATGTTCTATTGGAATTGACCGACTGGTCCCTTTTATACTTTGATTAAGATCTTCGAGAATATCGAACGGTAAGAAATTACTGAAGGCTATGCGTTCATGTGAAAAGTTCAGGGCAGCCCAGTCGACCCATCATTGTTTGTGACTTAACAAAATCGAATGAAAAACTTCCTTTTAGTAAAGATCAGATCATGATATCAGCATGCGGTTTGTGAAAACGTATGAAAATTCTGCCTATGTGCGATAGAACCTTTCGCAGAACATTACCCGCCTATCACCGTGAAAGGTTCATCGGTAAACATTGAGATTTATTTTCAATGCCGATAACAACATCGTCTGAGTTTAGCCGGAAGGAACGAATAGTTTTGATAGAAATTTCAC
Source organism: Ametastegia equiseti (assembly GCA_963989295.1). Taxonomy (NCBI): domain Eukaryota; kingdom Metazoa; phylum Arthropoda; class Insecta; order Hymenoptera; family Tenthredinidae; genus Ametastegia; species Ametastegia equiseti. The sequence goes on along the minus strand of OZ022390.1, from coordinate 8,299,766 downwards.
CGATGTCCTTCCCTGAAGGGGTTGATTTTGCCAAGCGATGAATTCGAGCTTTACGATCGCGTTTTCGCGGTGGCGTAACGCACCTGCTCGCCTAGGTATGCTCCGGTGCGATATTTAGCAGATTTGAATAATGAATTTCTCAAGCTTTTACCCACTTAAAGCAGGCAGCTAGAGAGAGGATATAGGATATGGGATATGGGATATAGGATATGGGGTATGAGATATATAGGTATACCTACCATGGGGCGAAACGGTGTATACGATGCGAGGCTTGTTTTGATGCGTGGAACTACGTGCGCCCGGGTGAATGCGCGTGTCTGACCTCTTTGCAAAATGTGATGGTGGTGTTGCTGATGTCGTTGATGCTATTTCTGCTACTTCCTTGTTCCCAATGAGATATCTTCATTCTCCTGTTTTTCCGCGAATTCTGGTGACAAGATGTTATTATCCTATCATGTTTCTCCAGCACACGTATATATGAGTAGACAGCTTATGCAATATACATACGATTTTCACTCATTGTCAGTGAAAATTCATTCCGCAAGTGACTCTAACGAGGATACTATATCATGCTACTATATTTCCTGATTCCCAGAATTTTCCCATTATCTTACACCCTCTTCCATCATACGCGGAAAACAATTCACCATACACCTACTCATTTTACGGACCTTCACGTTTTTCATTTCCACATCTTATGTTCGGCGAAAATTTTCATCGGTGTGCACGAGTATACGTTGTTAGCAAAATTTGAGTATACCATAACGTGATACGGGAATGAAAAGGTAATTAGTTCCTACGTGTAAGTAAAGTAGGCTGAAAACTTTTCACTTCTAACTTTGATATTTCGTCCTCATACTAGATTCTGAACACGAACAGAGTAGCAGATTCAACGCTTCGTTTAGTATCCATATATACCTACAAATATTATCCGAACGAAGTTTTCGTAAAAATAGATTTCTTTGAATCACGTTACTTTATCTCAACGAGAAAAAAAAAACATGCTATTGAAAGTGTTCGAACTTATCAATTATCAGAGAAATTGAAAGGATACACATATGTTTAAGTACGTGACTCTTCGCTTTCGTGAGATTATTGATCATAGATGATAACAAGAAGATATACCCAAGAACTTTTCGGTAATTCTTTGTATGTACACTTGTATCTCTTTTTATAAATATTGTGGCAAGAAGGACCCTTGACCACACGTTACGATGTAATAACGTTGACATTCGTAATCGTGGGGCAGGTCTGGTTGAATCAAATATTAATATCGTCGGTCACGCGATGCGGTTTGCAGTTAGAAATTTCGTCCTAGAATCGCAACTGCTCAATGTAATTCACTCGTTTGACGTTAAACGGCACGAGCAGCGATAAACTTGTCTGATTCAAAGACAACTTCTCAATTTCCGACTCACCGGTATTCGCAAACTTCCATAAGCTCAACTTGTACTCGAAGGAATTACCATATAATTATTATTTTTTATACTTCGCTTTATAGTTATGTACATTTATTATCCAATCATCAGCCCAAGAATGCAATAACTCGCGTATCACAGATATTACAGGTCGAATTATAAGAAATAATTACGACACGATAACGAAGCATTTATATCCGTCCGCAATCAATTATCTTCTAAAATTGGAAACAAAAAAAATTACTGCAGGTGATGATAATTTAATCACTTTTTCTATCTAACAGTACCTATACCTAATAGTTTTTTTTCGATTAAACGACTTGAAATAAACGTGTTCATTTTTATTACTCTAATTTTGAATCATAATTTTACAAATTTACCTTTTTTTTTTCTTTTTTCTTTCTTTGACGAAGTTTGAAATAGGCATATGTCAGATTAGATACCTACAGAAAAAGTAAATCATCATTCATCGTAGTTGTTGAAATAATGACAATAGCGACATCTACGGGAAAAGTTAGGGAAACGAGTGAGTTATCGACGGCCAGTAAAGGATTGGGAAGTGATCGTCGTTACCGACTGGAGAAAAAGCGGTCTCTTTAACGTGTGGTTGTGGTTTTGTTTTTAAATAAAACGATAGCAAGCTACTAATAAAAGACTTTTATTAAATTTTTTCTTTTTTTTTTCTTTTTATCTCAGTTATGTGTAGTTAAATTATTATTAATGATATTCACTGTATTTTGTGTTCTCGGACGGCAGCATGTCCTCGTAGTATTTATTTTATGTAGCTAGTGTCAAGGGACAATACTGTGTCTGAGATATTCCATATGAAATTTAGTCAAAACACGTGTACATTACGCTGTACGCTGTTCTCAGTTTCCAACGAGCGTGACTTGACACGTGCAACAATGTGGAAACCAGAATACATCCGTGTAAAGACGGTCACCGCTACCTTCCAATGCTACTAGCCTTTTCTGCACGTATTGCTGTTGGCACTTACTCGAATAACCGGCCGGGAGCGTGCACAACCCGTTGCAAGTATCCGATCTGAAATTTCGAGAGTTTCAGTTAAACAAATTGAAATTTCACATGCTCAGGTCCGTATTCAGTAGTTATTGATTGTACGCCCTGCTGTCGCACTTAGTCCATAAGACAATATGACCCTGCTAAAAAAAATCGATTGAGAACGATTAGAAAAAAGTCAATTGTGATCAATCGCGTTTCTTGTTTCGAAATTTCAAATAAAATACAATTATTACTTTCGTTCAATTGCTCCTTATTGTGAATTCGTCATTCAAATTGAATTGTTTCTAATACGTAAAAAATGAAGCCAATCGCAATCAATCGTCAGTTCCTTATCGGAACCCAAAAGTACAGAAGGGGCTGCCGGATCAAAATCTATCGAGATTTTCCTACTCAAAAAATTCAATTCCATTTTTATAAACCTATGGAGTTCCGAAATAATCCATATGAAAGTTCAACAATAAAAATGGATGGTGGTCATGTATATTCGAAAATTTTCAAATTATGCATAGTTACAAATTTCTTGATATTTGCCAAATTGCAAAATGTTTTCAAAACATAAGATGGGATATCCATTTCTTTCATGTGAAAGTTTCGCCACGCTATTCTAATGTGCGAGTTATGTGTCATAGATGGGCTGAAGATGCCTCAGGCCTAGGTAACTCAGCGTATACGAATAATTGCGAGAGAAAAACAGGCTGTCAAGCATCTATCGGCATGGCATGGTACTATACTAACTGAGGCTTGATTGCAATTGATTCCAATTGCCAATATTTCTTATTGGTTCGAATATAAGAACATATTTCCAAAATCCCAATTGAAACTAATTCCAAACTAATCAGAAGTGTATCGTTTTCATTTGATTACTCCTCGATGCATAAATCGTATTGAATCTCATAAAATTTCAGTTAAAAATCGACAGGACATTGATTAGTTTTTATTGGTTTCCATTAAATTTTTTTAGCTAAATTTGAACCCATTTGAAATCGCTGATTCAAACTCAATCGTATACATTTGATCATTGAGATAAACTTCCTATTCTATAACAATCAATGAAGATAGCTAACGGAAAATTGACGAAGAACTTCATTTTTTATATCAAAACGTGTTTTAGAATACTTTTTAGAAATGGCTCGACATTGGAACTAACTGAAAAGTGTATGAACCTGATACCTGGATATTTCAATTTTTCATGATTCCGATTCCGATTCCGATTAAGTTTCGGATTACACGTACTATGGAACTCAATAATTGGCTTTACATTAGAACCGATTGGAAATTAGATGGAATACAAACATGAATTTCCGTTTCATATTGATTCCGATCACATATATGCAGTTAAGCCTAAGGTTACACACATTCGATCGAATTGGTACCTTACATAGCTATTTTCCGACTCGAATCGATAGAATTTCTACACGGAATCGGGACACATTAAAAACCATTGGGATACGATTTATATTTTCCAATTCAGTGACTTTGGTATTTTCGGATAATTGTGACTAATTAGAACTTATCCAGCAAAAAATGTATTCATACAATTATATCTTTTTCCCGGGAGTCTTCTGATTAATGACCATTAGAACTAATTGAACATTAATACAGAATTCGCCATTAAACGCTATTCCCTATTGAAACTCATACATCACGTTTCAGTTGCAATGGGCAACAAACTTTCTGACCGATTGGACTAATTCAGAATAATTAAAACTATTTGGAATATAATAGGTTTCAATCATTTCCTATTGATTTTTTTTAGCAGGGGAAAGACGATTTTTCACTTGGAATTTTCCATAGTTATTTCCTCAGCAAAACCACGTACTACCATTCACGTGAGATGGAATTGAGCAATGAAAAGATAAAGATCAAACGGCATGACAATATACTCTTCGCTTTTCAAAAATCGAAGAAAAGTGGAAAAGATTATAACTTTCGTCAAATAATCTGTGGAACTATTTGTCGATTACACCCTTCGATCTATTGTTATATTTCGCTACTCGTTTCTTCATCGCTGATATCAATTTCACCTTGTTCAGATATGTTTTTGGGAGAAGATGGCTTCCGGACATTTTGTTTCATGGTGGTGAATCAGGTACCAATTACGGTCACCTCGAAAACGCGATTCGTGGTTTCTTCCAAACTAGACAACCTATTGGAATGAAACTCGGGATATTGATGACCTTAAGGTGCAACGGGAGTCTCTCCAGATAACAATTGGACAACAATGCGGACAACCATTGTTATCTGCAGATACTCCCGTTGCGCCTTAAGGTGGTACAACCAGTTGATTTGGCCCCGCCCCCTTTGTTGTTGGTTGTTAAGTGTGGGCATGGTTCACTATTTCGACTATTATCAAAGCCTACGCTTCACTGACGGAAATATGATTGAACTCCCGCCATACAATATGAAATACCGAACAAATCTATGCGAAAATACGTTGATTTTAATCAACGGTAAAGTCGTATTTTGTTAAATGACAAACCGTTGACATTAGCGACATTGACAATGAGAGTCGCGCGAGGTCATTTTTAATTTTGTCATCCCGTCACTGTCTGCGAGGCTGCATTCAGCTCGCGAACGTTCAGTCTCACTATAATGGTTTTGCGAGCGACGCTATATTGACATTCCATAATTCTACAACATGAACGCAGTACATGAACGGAACAAAAGTTATTATAGGATTTACATGAGTCAGTAGCAGCATAGGGCACAAGCGAACTTTTCTGTAAAAATGACAGAAACTCTGCAGGTACGAATCACTATTGTTCGCTTGCTTAAGTTACAATCGCGGTTGTACCTAATACCGAAAATTCCTGTAATTTTCACAAGAAAGTTCGCTTGTCCCTGACCCTTGTAAATCCGAAGACATTTTGTTTTTTCCGTGTACACTGTCGAAATTCCAGCCTATTTTTGTTCAAGTGCTTATAGATGAAACGAGAAACCACAATGACCGTGAATTATGATCATACATTGCCTGAATTATAACCTCAAAATCGAATTGAAAATTGAAAAGAAATGTAAAAATTTTGCCAAGTTTTAAACAAGTAAAATACCCGTGCTACATCTGACTCTCTGACGAGATTCAACAATTAGCAGTCCCTAGAAGTGACTTCTGAATACGGACTTCTATGTTTCGGATGAAGTCTCAAGAAATTATCGTTCAAGAGTGCCAATTATGGAATTGGATTATCCAATAGGCAGCGTAGATCTAGTTACATAATTGAGACATCGTAATAGATTCGTTTGGTTCGTATGCGAATGACATAACTGGGACAGACAGACAACAGACTTTTCTTTATATTCAAACTGGTCTTTCATCAATTTTCGACTATTTCCCAGAAAAATTTTCGAGTTTTCAATCGAGAAAACGATGAAATTTAAGAATACTGATACAGAAAACGAAGATGCATCGTTACACTTACGCGCAAGTTTCGCTCTTGACCAATTGGGTATATCCATCTCCTTGTTCTTGTAAGTTTACGACGTACATCCAGTTGCCTCGATTGTTCAAAGCTGCTTTTGGCATGATGTACTGCGAGTTTGTCAAACAAAGTGGTACCGCTTGGCCTGACGAATTTGTCTGTCGTTTTGACCGGCTTCGTTTCGACGTTGTGAAATCCAACAGAGGATTCTTCTTCAAGGAACGACCCGGTCGTCTCTTCGAAACTGCGCCTCTTACGTTGCTCCGGGTATATCTGATGAATAATTTTGTTTTTTTCTCGTTTTATTATTTTTTTATTCTCAATTTGTCATCCAATATTGCAAAATCGCTCGTTAAACGAGATACCGCAATATATTTGCTACCTGTTTGCCCACCAGCCGTGATTCTGTCCAAGAGGATCCAACGTTTGGGCGTGAGGGTAGAGGAACGGATTGGGCTGATGATGTTGTGAAAGATGTGGCTGGATTCGAGGCAATTGATGGGAAACTCCTTGTGACTGTTGTATAAATGGGTTGTTGGATGATCTGGGTGGTGCTGGGTAGTTGTAGCTGCAACAAAACAAATTGTCAGGTTGTGTACGCAGAATTCTTTGCCAATTGATTTGCACTTTTTGCGATCGACTTCGTGGATATTTTTCACGATTGATCAGCTGGTCTCACAACACGAGACAACCTCATGTGAATTTTTTCATTTTTCCAAAGTTAACTGTTGTGGATATGCATCTCTTTCCATAACGCTTGACACCATACTAAGACAACATAAGACTTGCCGTCTTTAAATTTGATTTTTTTTTCTTCATTCTACCTATACCCAAAATCCTCGGAACCGCACGTAGATTTTTCAGACAAATCGGAGGTGTGTCATTGGGCGGAGGAAGTTTCTGTCTTTTTTTTTTACACAAAATAGTCTGTTCATCGTCAAGAACATTATGATTAGAAAGAAGCATTGAAAAGTTGGCGAGGAAAACTAGAATTTTCATGTACTTAAGCTTCAGATGTATGAGTTGACTTAGAACTATGGTTCGTATGTATATTGCGTTGAATTGGAAAAACAGGTTCATCTCGGTTGGCATTAAAAATCTAAAACAGTCACCCAAGATTATCTCAAGTAGTACTACGAATTGATAAGTGCTGAAAAATATCCGAGAAATCGATGGAAAAAAGGTTTCAGCTGATAAAGAATTACCCATTCATATTGTAATTAATGAATTTCATATAATGTATGGTATGGAAAATTGAAGTATTTTGGAAACCCACCCCTGTTGATGAGTGGTGTTTGTTGGAGCTCCGTAGATTTGTGATGGTGGACCAAAAGGGTACTGCGGTGGGAGGAACGGCAACGGTTGTGGGTACAACTGCGGTACTTCTGGCCTCCGGTACTCGTAGCCCCCGTGGTACTCCGGTTCCGTTCTTCAAATAGCGGGGCGATTAGCTTCAAATTTATGCCCATTTTGGCCTCAAGGATTTCATGTGAGCTTGAGAAAATCTCCTCCGCGACATGCCAGACGTAGATTTGATTAATCACTTGATCGACCATGATGAAGAATACAGATATTTAAATTTTAATGGGGATTCATTTGAAGAATGAATCCTCCAGGTCTGATTCATTTCCTCAAAATTCCTAAGTCATCAATACAAATGGAACAAATGTGTATGGTTACTGAAACTTTTGGTCCGCAAACTTTCGGACAGCGTAGGAGAAATTTTTAGTACTGACTGATCTACATCTTGCCCGATTATTTGAGAGCTCTGAAGACTGTGGAAATGTGGCCAGGAAAATAAATGTACAGACGGAGAATTAATGACTTCGATTGAAATACGAAAAAAAATCTGATTTTCGCAAGGTTTTTGTTTTTGTATCTGGTTTGATTGGACTTCTCAAGCACAACCTCATATTCGACGTCAAGGGTACGGAATTAGGCTAAGAGATTACAAGAAGAAACCCACCGACCTGTAGGCATTGAATTCGTCTCTTGATTCGTCAACTAATAGCGTGTTGTAGTCGTAGCTCCATTTGTCGATGAGGAACCTAATCAGTTGTCTGAAAGCAAAAAGTTATCCTTATCACAATTTAGCCGGGCCTCATTCCAATCGCTGAAACTTATGGTCATCCAGTACATTTTTTCAAAATATTCTTCGAAATGGATCAATTACACGTGCTTATTTGGGCTAGTCTAAAAATTGCATAAGGCTATAACAGTTTGAGATCAAAATCTCAACAATAAAGTCATTGTAGGTGCCGATAGGTGATTGGCTTGGAATGTCTCTGATGTAGATATATTCGGATGATCCAACTACCAATAGATTCACCGTAAATAAAAAAAAGTTTAAAAAAAACAAACCATCAGCAAGATCTCAGATGGTCCGACTAAGATATTAATCGATTTGGCTATGAAATGGTCCAAAAATGTACAAACGCTATAAAATCTTCGTCATGATTGAGTAACATTGAGACTGTGAAATTGCACAAGAATTCGAGCGAGTGATCTGAGTGAACTGTTTATTTTTACGTCATTGCGAGTCTCACTGAAATATAACGGTTCGACGATAGGAGATAAACACGTAGGTAGTATATTGCCTGATTACATTACCTATACCGATTACAGAATGGATATTGTTTGCAGTGGGAAAGACGACGTAGATGGTTACGTTAATTAATTTCCCTGGGTTAAGACAACACTTTGTATGCTAATTAGGAATTGCTTATTCGATTGAAACTACTGCGCCCCCGGGGAATGGGGATGCGATGATAAACCCACATCCCTTGCCGATTACACACCCTTCCTCATACAATATACCTGTACGTACTACGTCCTTATACATATACATACATGAAGTTTGTATCAAAATTTACGCAATGAGCCTCCTTGGGGATCTTCCAGCGAGTACAATAAGAATCAAACTTCAAATTGTATCCGGAAATTGAGAAAATCGTTCAGAAAATCAATTTTTGATACCAGAATACGGTTTCTTAACCTAGTAATTGAAACTCTGATTCCAGTACATTTTTGGATGAATTGTATTGTATAATAGTAACGTAATAGATGATCAAATCGGTAATTGTGGTACGAAGGTAATTGATAAAATCTCCCAACGCTATATGCTTTCGAATAAAAAGTGAATCCTTTCGATTTGTGATTCGCTGAATCAAATGCCGGTCAAAACTGATTCTGCATAGTTTATCGAATTTTCTGTTTATGTCGGATGTGCTAGTTCATTCTCAGTTTGTAACTTGTGTGACAAATGCAGGACTGACATTCCACAAGTATAACTAGACTGGATTCGAGGATCCTTTGAATTCTTCATAATTTTCATACCATACGCCAAATTGTGTCCGTAGAAATGATTGAATGCAGCAGATTTCACTGTAAAAATGGCAATGTGTAGGTATAAAAGTATGTCTTCCGTCTACACCGCGATAACAGGAAAGGTCATTGTTCGGTAGTACCCGAAAGGAATGCCAACGATTTGGATTTCGAATTCAGATCATGCCAGCGAAACAGGTGCCACGGTAAAAATCCTGCCAGTAAAAACTAATGCGTGCCGTGCGGGGCGCATATGTGATCAGAAAATCGAAATAGTAAAATAGGAGTGGTTCCATAGACCGATCACAATACCAGCTACACCCCAATGATTTATAGTTCGCTCAATGCGGTCACGGTGGAGTTTTTTTTCACAACGGTAAATCCCTTTAACGTCACACAATTATCGTCACAAGTCATGGGTTCATTTCATCTGAAAATCAATATCAAAATTCAGCCACTGGAAGGAGAATAAATTGAATCGAGATCAGTCTCATCTAGTTCTCAATCCAGAAAAATTGTGCACAGCAAATTTGCAAACCCTTCGAGTTGTAAGAAACGGACGACACTCTAGTGATTTTTGGCACCACAGCTTTGAAGTAAGTATTTAAAGTGTTCACCGTCTTTCGCTTAACGCAATTTTCATTTTTGGTGTAGAAAATGTAACCAAGTTCGATTGTTTTCATCGTCAGAACATGTCTTCTTTTCCTCCAGTACTTCGTTTCATTTTTCACACTCTGGTGAGGAAAAATTGAGAACGCTTTGACCTATTTTCATTTACTTTGCTTCAGAGGACAGCATTCGTTCAGATGCTATTTCAGATTCTGGAGTTGGCGTTGGATCGAATTGCTGGCAATCTGCAAATTCCGAGAAATATTCCCCCCCTTGATACCTTCGAATTTCTCTACTCGTTCTCGAGATATTGAGGTGTATATATGGGGTATTCCACCTCAACTCGACACGCCCGCGGACCTCGACTTTTTCAAAATGACTGATTATTTTTTCCCGTGAACTAAAAGTCAAAAAAACTTACCCCTGTTTCGTGGTTTGTCGATAAGTCACTCCGTTTAGACAGCAGATTTTTTTGGAATTACCCGCTTTTCGGTTCTTTGGATATTTCGTGCTTCGATAACTCGAAACCTCGCACTTGTATCGGAAAACTTCAAACACGAAATCTCTTGGTATTTGAGTGTTGTTTTTGAAAAAGATTTTTTAGCAAAATTTCTGCCGCTCGAAAATCGTTTTTTATGCGAATAAACATCAGAAATCGGTGTTTTGAAAAAACGCCATCCTCCATTTTTACGAAAAAAATGTCAAAAATTCTTTAGAGATCGGCAAACATTTTAAGACCTTGGCGATGATGGCGACTCGTTTCGTTCAGGAGTTATAGCCATTTGAATGTCGAACAAGAGGAAATTTAGTGTTCAGGCTCGCCAAAAAAACCTTAGCCGATAAAATGTCAAAATTTTTGTTTATTATTATTGTCATTTCAGATTATTTTCCAATTTCATGATTGCCCTTTCACCTCCTATGACTTCTAATAAAATCCTGAATCTGCAACTACGGATTTTCTGACGAGCGCAAATGGAACATTTTTGATATTCTGATGTTCAAGTGGTTGTAACTCCTGAACGAAACGAGTTGCCATCATCGCCAAGGTCTTAAAATGTTTGTCGATCTCTACAGAATTTTTTACATTTTTTTTCGTAAAAATGGAGGATGGCGTTTTTTCCAAAAACCGATTTTCGATGTTTATTCGCATAAAAAACGAGTTTCGAGCGGCAAAAATTTGCCCAAAAAAATATTTTTCAAAAAGAACACTCAAATACCAAGAGATTTCATGTTTGAAGTTTTCCGATACAAGTGCGAGGTTTCGAGTTATCGAAGCATGAAATATCCAAAAAACCGAAAAGCGGGTAATTTCAAAAAAAATCTGCTGTCTAAACGGAGTGACTTATCGACAAACCACGAAACAGGGGTAGGTTTTTTTGACTTGTAGTTCACGGGAAAAAAAATCAGTCCTTTTGAAAAAGTCGAGGTCCGCGGGCGTGTCGAGTTGAGGTGGAATACCCCATATATATATACTTTTCGATGGATCACCCTGTGCGTCGAGCAGCTAGCCTGACGCACATTAGACAGTAAAAGTTGCGTGTTGAGTAGGTGTCGTGATTGGCTAATTACGCAATTAGTAGTAAATCAAATAATCTCAGACTCTTGTCTATGGATCAGCTTGGGAATAACACTCTCAAAAGTGAGTGTTCCTCTATCAGGAAAGGGACGTTAGTAAACTTTCTCCCTGATGCTTCGATGACACTATACGCACATTTGCCTACAATGTACATACGCCTACGAATATATACGTCGCGGCTACATATAAGGCGTTTTTATGTTTAATTCATGCTTCGCGTACCTACAGCCGTAGAACTCCTTAATGTGCAGGTAACGGTTAATACCTCCGACAAAGTTCAATAGGTTCTTTCTTACCATTATCAAACGCACCCGAGAGTCTTGAAGGATAAGAATTATGCTTCTGCAGCTAGTGATTCGTGAAGATAGTTACCTACAGATAGATGTACCTACTCGCTAATGTGAGTCCATATGTGGCAACACAGATGACTGTTATACACATGACGCAGATAAAATAGTAACTAACATCGCTATACTGTAATCGCCCGAGGAAAGGATTTCGATTTTCGTACACATAGTAGCGTTTCTACCTATTTGGTCTTTTGGATCTTTTGGCAGAATCAAGTCTTCCGTTATAGAACTTGCTTTCAAGCAATCATATGATGTAATTTAAATTAGAAACTGAACAATCTAGTCCGCTAAAAAAAAAAATGTACTCAAGCATCTGCAGCAGAGTCCAAGAAAAAGGAAGAAAAAAGTATATATATATACTCCCCTCTAATATTTGCAAATTACGATCATTCGCTACGCGCTAATAACTAACCATTAGTACTTGTTGCATAACAAACTATACGGTGCATGGTGCTGCGGTATTCGATCAGTAGAAACTAATACTTTTTACGTATAGTAGACGATGCACTTTCGTTCTAAATGCCCTCAAGCTCTATTTATTATTACATGAATGTAAATACGAAGACGACTCTTTAAAATATTTCCAAAACCGGGTAACTGAATAGCGTCGTTATCCTTTCGTAGCTCTGACATTGATCCTAAACTTTCGGAATGTGATTTGCTTGAAAATCTTTGTGGCATGGTCCAAACGCCCAATTCTTTCGACTCTAAGCTTTGTGCCTTTCACCTCGCTTTCATATGTATTCTTTGCTTGCGTACGAGACGATCTACAACTGTATGTAAAAATTTCTAAACTGCACTCGATCCTCGATCGGCATAAGAAATGGTATTTTCCATTGTCAGCTTTTATGCTAAACAATTAGACAGATTTGCGGACCGATGATTACGAAGCAGTTTTTGGTGCAGCCGGAACAATTTGATCTGAGAGGCAACTGATGAAGTTGCTATAATTCAACAGTATTGCAATCCGTATCGGCGATCAATTTTCAATAGAATTTCACGGTTTCTCCGAATTTCCGAACATCCGGGCACCGAGCCAAAATCAAAGTCGAAAGTTTTCGCAGCGATCTTCGGTTCGGTGTCAGGAGCTACTTTCACTCCGTGTCCGAGCTGAAATCGTGATAGTGACGTATTTAATCCAACGTCAATTATTGGTTCCTATAGTTAATAGATTTTATACGCGCGGTTAGGTCGTAACTTTTTAAAAGTTTAATCCTGTCTCGCCAAAAGCGTCGTTCGACAAATTAATCGAGAACTAATGTCTTCACAATTTTGTCGAAGCCACACGAGATCTCACTTATATTACCTTGCGAAACTCTGAAACATTTCGTTAGCCACATTACCAGTGCTGGGCATTGATCAATTAATTTTTCAAAATCAAAATCAATTACAGAATCAAATGCAATCGCGAATAATGAGACGATTGCAATTGAACAATTTAACTAGAACTATCTTCATCGTCAATCGTTGATTGTTCGAACAATTAGAAGAAACAATTTATTTTGGAAAAAAAAAATTACGCACTTATTCGTAGCACTTGAAATCTGGTCTTCCGTCAGCGGATGACAAAAATCGTGACTTGGCCGCTTTTACTCTGTTCGCTGGCAGTAGAAAGGATATGGACATTGACTAGAATATTAAATGTCGTTTGGTTTGTTCTTCTGGTAATGCGACGACGGTAAATCACGTGAGATAGTTGTCTCTAGTTTTTACTTTTGTTCGTGGGTAAAAATCAACTTCACTATAAGTATAATACGCTAAGCGCATATCATTTGAAGTTAAGTTGTCGAGCCTCGACGAGTTAGGGTTTTAGTCTTTGGGTATTTTGTTCACGGGCAAAACTTTGGGATTTCCATTTCCATTTTCATGTCACGTGGCGCGTGGTTCCGACTCGCTTCCGCTACGCCAAACTTTCCTGGATTGACTAATTCCATTCGAGGACGTTCTAATCTAATACACCAACCTGCAAAAGTGGAAATACCCAAACACGCGTGCGAACTTCTTCGCAATCCACACAGATCAACGACATAACCAATATGCATTCAGCAAGAATTTTCGTTTTTTGTTCAACTTTTGGCACTTTCTTCGATTTGTGTATTCGTTTGACCGAAAACATTGCTTTTCCCTCTCAATGCCTCCCATTCTTCTGAACACGATTTTGGAGTAGATCATACCGAGCCCAGCGGCTGCAATCTAATTAGATGTCATTACGGGGGGCAAACTTATATGCCTACGGGCGGCAGTGCAATAGATTTGTACAATTATTTCAATTAGTAGGATGAAAATAGACAAGTAATTGTTATTTGTCCGATCGTCCAGGAAACAATTTTTACAACATTCACACAACTTTGAATAAACTTCAATGTTCTTGTTAATTGTTTTCCCATACGTGATTATAGGCGATGAGAACAGATTTTCATGGCAAAGTATTTTGCCTTCATTATTGTTTATCTCTTTATTGCAAACTATTTCAAGTGAAACAAGTACTTCTGATTTCAATTATTAGCAAAGCGTTAATCACTCTCGTTTCTTATCACACCATTTCCAATAATTAACAAGTTTGATTGGTCCGATTTCCCGAGTAGTCCAATTTGCCCTGAAAACCTCACACGACTAGCGAACAGAATCGTGTTCTCCTGATTTTTTATTCCTTTTATAATTTTTAGTCAGAAAAATGTACCAGTGAATAAATCGGATGAATGGAGAGCCAGCGATCTATTTTTGCTGTTACGTAAAAATTGTGCAACATAAAAACGCTTATTACCTAAGTTCGGTAAGGTATGCTCAGCGAGAGTGTTCCGCTTTCAATGTCAGAGGAGTGAAAAATAAAATAAAATATAAAAGTTCGAAGACTTGAAATAACGAGAAGGTATCAAGGTGTGGCTACTAGACAAGGCCGCGGTTATGGTACACCGATCATTTCGAGTTGTGCACTGTTTGTCTATGCGTTGTTTTGTGCCACCTTCCAATATATTTCAATGTAGCGAACCATTAGTTACGTAAATTCGATCCCGCTGACCACAGACCGAAACTCCTTTCAATCAATTCGATACAATCCGTTCTGAACCGTTTTTCGGAACTAATTAATGAGCCCGCTTCTTCTTCGGCACGCTTTCGTTTTTTTACAAATTTCGCATAAAAAGTTGATTCAGCTGTTTACTTGTTTCTACCTATTATAGTGGTCGAGTTGCAGGTTCGTTTTTGCTCTCCGACGAATATATGGATCGAGTGGCTTGATACGAGTACACGAATAACAGCTATATAGTCTATATAGCACGTCACATACTTCGTACGTCTAATAAGACAGCTTTTTATTTTCCTTTAGTGTCGCTCTTCTCATTTTTGAATGAAACGAATCCTAATTCCATGTTCGTGACAGCTCGCAATTATTGCGTTCCAAGCCTCGCCATATGATCAATGCAAATGTTCGTTCATTCATCAACCAACAAATCGCTCAGACGTGATATTCATTTCAAGACTCTTACGCGATCCAATTCGCTACCATTATAATAGGTTGTTAAAAAAACTTACAATCAGCAATTAAGGGTAGGGGATACTGAAATTTGAGTGCGAAAATGTCCAAAAAATTGATTTTCGGTTTTTCACGGGAAAGTGCTCTTTGAATCCTTATTCACACGTACACGAAGCCTCGATCCAAAGAAAAATTTATTACGCTTTGTGTTCTCGATAAAGTATAAAATGTTGCAACAGGAATTTTCAATTTTTTCATATTTCCCTTGATGCGATTTTAAACTATAAAAAAAATATACTTTAGACTAATTTTTCAAGTGATGAAGTTTCGGAACCTATAATTCTTGTCGTTGGCGCGAGATGGCACTCGTCTCGCCGTTCGCGAGGGAATATCGTGAACTTTCACGACGAGCGAAACTCGCATGTGCCTTTGCTGAACAATTTGTGCTTTGTTTTGAAAACATCAAAAACATCAACGTCTGTGAAATCCTAATGAAGCGAAACGTAATACCCAGGAGCAGGAGGCTGAAACCGCTCGGAAATTCTGTCCAAAAAAGAGACAGAGCAAAGAGAAGCAAGCGGTTCGCGCGTTCCTAACCTCACTTTCGATTCAGATAAAAATCTACCTGTTTGATCCATTTTTTAGTACCAGGTTGTGAGAATTATTCTGAGAAAATCGTATCTCGTCCATGAGAGGATGTCTTTCACCAAGCCGCAAAAGATAAGTATAAATATAAATATCAAATTCTGTGAATTTCTTTCTCTGATTTCAATTATTGCTTTATGAGAATAGCTTCTGGTATTTTACCAAGATAAGTTTCAAGTTTTTCAGCGAGTCCTCTTGCATTGAAGTTGAAACTACTCCAAAATTTTGTTGGAGCTTCCAAAAATTTTGAAACTTGTTGTGAGAAGAATACATCCAAAATCATCTCATAAAATATGATTATTTTTATATTTTCATTACGTAAAATATGATATTTATATTCACAGGAATGGTTCCTGAATAGCTCCAAAACTCAAAGATGTATTTTGATATGAATGGTGTATCTTCATATATGATGTCAAGGTTTTTGGTAAACGCCCTTTGCCATAGATAAGTATTCAAATATCCATAGCAAATCTTTTTTTTCCCTAACATTCGTTTTTTATTTCACAGAACCAGATTTTCAAGAGTTGTCAGCCAAAAGGTTCGCTGCGTGCAAGTCAAACTGCTCACACCCAACAAGACCAACATCAACTGCACTGCTATGAATATGATACGTCCAAATATTTGCAGTTTCAATCATTTATATCCTTCATGATCATGTTCTACCCAAACTAAGAAGTAGCGCATATAATAAAAATATGAATTGTACTCAACTATTGCAAAGGAGGCTATTTTTTTCAACGCAATGCGCTCCAATTGTATCAATAATCAAGTTTGCAATTACATTGGGTCATAGAATCATGAAAAAGTTGGATTTTGCAAATATCTTCAAGTAAAACTTTAAATCGATTTATCTCAGAACTATGTTTTCGCCAACTCAAAAAATCTCCTGCGTCTTATTTTTTGTCGTAGACTTTTGAAATTTTTAGGGCATATTCCTACATACATTAGCTAGAAATTCACGTCACCTTTTTGAAATCAAGAGAAAATTGCGAAAGTTAGAATAATAATGAAAGCAAAATTTTTATTTTCTTTACAAAAAAGAGTGTAAAACTGAAAATATTTTAGCTAGCCCAAAAAATCGACGTGGGTTTGTAGCTTACATGACCAAAAATAAGTGTGTGCAAGCCAAGCAAGATCCAAGGATAATTGTAACGCAGGGAGGTTTTCGAAGAAAGGCTATTTCAGAAACATTTGAAGGGATAACTTCGTCCCTACTGTTTTAAATGACTTGTAATCTGCACAAAGTCTATGCTTTGAGATGGGAAACATGTGTGTAAAAAATCATTTGAAAATATCAATCGCTTAAAACTACCAGATTTCAGTATCCCCTACCCTTAACTGATCAAATTCAACTTTCTTCTAATAAATTATGAATCATCGATATATTATAGGGCTAGAATCTTTGTCAATTGCGCAACCTTTTTACCATCGACTTCTCAGGCATTTTTCATCATTCACCAGTTGCTAGTACTAATTAAGTAAACGCTATACGTGAATTTTAGTACATTTTTGAAGTACACTGTTCCGGAGGTGGACCGCTTTTCAAATCATAATATCGTAGAGACCATAGATCGTATTTCCGGGCCATAACAGCCTATACCTGTATAATATATCATGAAGGAAATGACGGCTGGAATTTCTTAGCTGGCTTCACAAAAAACTAGAGTTTTTTTTTTTCAAACCAAGAATTCTCTTTGCGCGATCTGTGCAAGATTTATAGTGAATTGGAAAATAAGTGCATCCCCAAAACAATTGGCTTGAAAAATCTGAAGAAATTGACACAGGATTTTTTTTGTCGGTTAGTACTAACAATAAGACCTAGAGGACGAGGAATAATAGGTATCAAGAAAATTTAAGGGAAAACCGTGTCGTTCGGTAGACAATAATTTCAAAAATGTTAGTTATACAGTATTTATGGAATTACAATGCACTCAAACTGATTAAATCATCCGTTGATTCATATCCGTGAAATTAAACGTATAGCTCGTATCCAGCAATGCCGAATATGACGTGGCCCCTTTTGAATACTCACATCTGGCAATGAGACCTGCTATCAGAGGCGATGATTTTGAATAGAATAACAGGTTTAGACTCTGCACAGACCTCATGTGTATTTGAAGGTGTGAGTATATTATGAATAGAATGTAATCAGCTGATGCCAATCGATGGTAGCATAAAAATCACGCATGTAAATTCGGTTTTATTTTCATTTTTGCCTTCTGCGGTATTAACTCATGCGTAATATATAATGCGGTGGAACAAGCCGGATAGGTATAATACAGTGCAACCCTGAAGGTAGCCTAATCGTGATCTGAAGTTCTTCGCCCGCAGGTTTTTTTTTTTTATAGACGCAAATGTGACACAAGATCACAAGAACCTTGAGCCCAGTTCGAAGCAGTTATTAATTGTCCTCTACGCCTTGACTTGGTTTCAACCAAAGTACGACGTATTAGTTCACAGATTCAAAGGCTGCCTTACAGCGCATATTCCTATAATTCTGCGCAACATCATAGTTCACCACCATGAACTAGTTTTTTACACCTTTGATTCAAATCACAACTTATTGTTCGACTGCACAGACACCAACGCTTCGACAGTGTTGGATTAGAGATTGAATTGCTAGTGTTGCAAAAAGTTGACATTCCTTGATTCAAGTTAAAGCCATAAATGGTTGAAGAGAAGGCTATACGTATATGCGGTGTTTGGGTTGATTCAACGAATAGGATCGTACAGAGCGACAGAAAAGTGCTCGTAAGAGATTTTGGCAAAAAGACTTCTAGGCAAAGAGCACATTAGGTTTTTTTAACAATTAGCATCAGCTCGATAATTTGTACGGAATTTTTTGGATTATCATGTACGAACTCTACCACGTGTATTTAGGTAACGAATTAAAGCCAGAAAATTTTATGAATATATAGTTATACGTAGCTGCGAAACCGGAAGTTGAAACTATAATCAACTTCGTTTAAATCAAATGTATCGCGGCTAATCGTCGTTTGTTTTACCAACGGAATTAGATATGTCATAGCTGCGCGTGGGATGGCAGAAAATAATTTATTTATCATACCGCATTCAAAATTAATGTACATACATATACTCCGTCAAAGTGTAACGAGCGCTGTATGCATAATTTGACAACCTACACTGTCGACAGCATTTCTTGTAGCTTCACAGCCTGAACGACCGACTGCGCATGCGTCGAATAATTCAATTTCATTGGTTAGCGGGATCGTCACAACCCGATATTTTGGCTTGCATTAAGTCAAGGGTGCCACCTTCATCAATTGAGATTATGAGTTTCTAGAAATTTTCTGGGGGATTAGGCCGGTTGCTGAAGAAACTTCGGGTGAATTTGACCATGTGGCGCTCCCGAAAGAACTCGAAATAAAATTAAAGAAATCAGTTCCAAACCACAAATTCTCAACTCAACCCTGATCCCGTCCACGAGTGAAAGAAGGGTGCATTTTTTCATTGAAATTACACACTATGTTGATTTCAGTGTACATTTTATAACAGGAATAATGATTTGCGAATAAATCCGCAAATGTGAGGGATTATTGGACATCGATGATATGAAAAATCAACTCTATATGATGTTTGTCAACAGCTAACTCGTAACTGGGGTATATATTCACCCAACGTGAGTTTTTCTCGTACATTCCTTCATATCAGTTCTAAAGGAACTTTCTGGTACGCAAACCTCTTGGTTTTTCGCTAAGGAAGAGAAAAGTGTGCAGTAAATTCAATTTGAAGTTCGGTTAATGAGAAGCAGGATTTTCCAACCAGACAATTTAAAAAAACAGCAGAAGACGAGGAATCAGGGGAAAATCTGAAGTGAATTTTCGCACCGGTTATGAGTTCAGCGTTTGACATGAATCCTTGATTTTTGTGGCTAAGAATTTTCTATCATACTGTCATGTGCACCAAAAGATACGTTATGCTCTCGACTCAAATGATCGATATCGCGAGTCATCGCACCAATTCTTATTTGTTATAAAAAAAATATTCTACCGAAAAAATGTCTATCCAGATTGAACATACTATATTTGCATTAAAAATCACCATGAAACCGAACGATTTGTGTCAAAATAAAGTCAACTGGAAGGACTAACGATCCTCATTTTCATTCAAAATAGACAGACAGTTGTCCTGATTGAATTTTTTTGGTGGATATAAAAACAAGACCACGAGAGTTTGATCGGGTCAGCAAATCCCAAACCCACTCTGCAGAGGTTTATAAGTAAAATTATTTGTACACTCATCTGCATTCCATTTTTATCTATTCAATTTCTGATCATTGGGAAGAATCGTTCTTCAGTTCGATTAGAGTTTCATAGTTTTATATGTATGAACTAGAATTTCTATATCATATTCAACTGTGACGCAAAGTCTCCTATAGAAAGTTCCTTGGCGTTGAACATTCACTTACATCTCAATAAGCCACTTCAAGATAGTGATCTGTGTTGTAAGAAGCGTAGTAGGCTGTTATGTATTTAGGTACAGGGATCAATCAGGAAAAATTCGTACATGAAAATCGGAGACTTCATCTGTTATCCCAATGCCAAACTGCAGGAATGGATATCTATATTGATATGAAATTTGATTATTCTAGGATTCTTACTGAGGATAATGGTCCAGCGACTCGCAGAACGTTTGTCCTGGCTTTGCACACCTTGGAGTGTGCCCAGGAAGAGCTGGTACGAAAGGTTCGTGTCGAGGAGGATGTGGACAGCCATATTCCGAACAAGGTTCAGACTGAGCGCCGATCATGAAAACCTGTTGGAAATGAATTTTTATGAATAACAGGAGTGAAGTAAGTACATACAAGTAGTAATTTCATCAGTTTGAATTTACTCTCTAATCTCCGTATCCCGTTCAAAAGGAAGTATCTCAGAACTGTATTTTAAAAGGAACTATCTCAGAAAAGTACTGTGAAAGGAAGTAACTCGCGATATCAGTTTGAAAGAAGTTATTTTGTGAATGAAAATACGAGCGATTGCGGATAACTTAAAAATGAATGATATAATCACTGAACATAGAATAATGATAGTCCTTCTCCGTAATATCTTCATTGGGTCAGCCAGTCGCTCAGGCTATTAAATTTCAAGAAATGCTTTCGGTATATCCGTGGTGAAAAAAGCAAATGTTGCCCGTGATTCGTCGTCAACTTTCATTCATTTGAATTCTGCGTGAGTATAAGAAGACCGTTCAGTATTTGAAAGCCAGAGTATTACGCGTTTCTACCGATTATACATAAACAACGAGCTTGTTATTCGATTTTTCGAAACGTAGTGATTATTCTTATCATCTGACAGGACCCTAATCTCAACGAGACATGGAATATCTCGTATATAAGAAATCTGTATAATTGTATACAAATATTCAATTCGCCGTCCTTCGCATATACATCAATCAATATTCATAGACACCTTCGGTGGCAATTCACTATCTTTCACTTTTTTTTTTTTAATCTATTTGTTAAATAGATATACACAACAGCAGTCCTACACATAGCTGAAAAAATCAGTGGAGGCGATTGATAGATCAAAACTATTCATATACCGATACGTGAAACGTGTTACACTTACAACTATTCCTCGTATTGAACAACTTCTCAATTTCCTCAATATTAGTATTTGTTTTTCTTAGTCACGTCCTATAAGGTTTGAGCAAATATATGATTTGTTTATTCTATCGTAGATTTTTCTTCAATGGGTATTATTCAATGACGCTTAAATATCGTCAACTCCGTAGTGAGGTTTTCTCGATTATCCATAATGCGAACTCACATTTTTTTTCTCTGGTAATACTAGAAAGTCTCTATAAATCAGCTTTTAACTCCGACTCACATTATACTTCACGCATTATAATCACTCCAACTTTTATCTAACACTATAGTATTTGACGCTAGAATTAGCTCTCGATGTGCAGGCGATCAAATTGCGAAGCATCATTGAGCCGAGTGCCGATACTAGGTATAACAAATCCTTGAATGGCAGGACGAAAAGTACCGCGTTGTTTCGCAAACCGGAACTCAAAGCCGGAACTTACGCTCGTGAAGCAACACTGACTAACGATACAAATTACAGACAATCTAATTCGCGAATTGAAAGGCTGAAAATATGTAAAAAAAATTTCTGCAGGTACCGAACGCCGAATTCAAACCGTTTGCAGAACTGCAAATTCAACATGCTGAATCTATTTCCGGTGATCTTTACATCTGGAACGGAAATGACGATATATGAACGGGGCATAACTTAGTTGAACTTACAAACGTTTCCACGAAGACGGTATAGAAAGTCACAATTGGGACAAGTTGGTACTTTATTCGTCTGGTTGTACTTAACCAAATCGGCTATAATTACGTCATTGCAATGACAGTCGGGGCTTGACAAATTTTCATTTACTTAGTTTTGTCGTTAGAATTGCAGAATCCTGTTCAACTACTACGTTAACCCACGAGTGGAATACCATTGACCTCAACATTGACCATCGCAATAAGTTTATTGATTGCGAGTGTCAAAGGATTTCAACACCGGTCGCGTAACTCCCCGCAAACTTTACGATTCGTTAATAAAGAATAATTTTACGTACATACTTCGTAAGATTCTAAGATAGAATTTCGACCGTAAATATTCTTCGGTGTCATATTCTAAATAACACAGTAAGAAAAATGTGTTCCACTGCTAACAAACAGCTAGTCGAGTTTTTTATGTTAAAAACGTAATACTTTCTTGTGTTATTATAACGGATTGCGCGTATGTTATTTAAATTCCGTTGCGCTAAACCTGGAATTTGACATCCAACTTTCAAACGTAACACAAAAATATGTGGCTTCATTTTCAAGTTATGAAATATGTTGGAATTTTGTTATGTAACTTTATGAGATTGATACACAATTCGCGTGAGAATTGGACTGTAAACCCGGATTCAAATTGCAATTCTGTGACTCCAACATTATAATCAGTTTAAATAACACTATAATGTATAAGAAATTGATTACCAACAAATCGATGATTAGGATCATCAAATTTTATGTGTAAAATTTATTGCTTCAAAGCTCAGACTTCTCTATTCTAGGACTTGCATGATTAATCATTTATGTAAAATCAGGTTTAGTGAACTCGAAGGACTGCAGTATCAACTATGAATTTTTCAAGAGCTCTAGAATGTGTAGTTTTTCCATTAAAAAATCAAACACTTTTCACAGGCTCAAATTGTTAATGATTCCGAATCTACTTTCACTTCTTATGAACAAAGATTCATTTCTCACGAACGGAAATAGTCTGAACAATTTGAATTCCGAATAAATAATTTTCCCGCGAATTGCCCCTTGCTCGTTACAGGATTAATATATGCATTTCGGGTCTCGCGCAGGTGCTTTGGATCCAACGAAACTTTCTAGTCCAAGTCGAGGCATTGCGCGTCTAAACTAACCTTTATTCACACGTGTATAGGTACATGTAGGCAAGGAGACAGAAAAGTCTTCCTCACGTTCGGTAGATGTGCTTATAACGTTATCCAAGAATCTATATAACCGTATGCATATCGACTATCAGTACAAGCCTCTGGCATTATTCATTAATCACCGTTCCTTATTTTCGAACTTATAAAAATATATTTTCAGCAATGTTTGAGACTCATGCTTACGTTCCGCACTATTCTCACACTCTGTCAGATGATTCTTTTTTCGAAAACTCGCGTCCACCTGCGATCGCTGCAGAACGCATGGTAAAGGACAACCGTTTTACGTAATAAAATGCTAGCTTCGTGAAGCATTTGCCATTCTCCTACCATGGGAGAGTTCAAGATCACCATTGTCAAGCGAGAAAGATTCCCCCAGGCGATAAAGCGTCAATATGTATACAGGGTGTTTCAGAATGAGGCACTTTCTTAGCACCAGTTGATTCTGTGTGAAAATAGAAGACGAAAATAATCAATGAACAAGTGTCGAGGGTATGACCGTTTGCTAGTTAGAGCCGTTTAATGTTCGCTAATACGAGAGCCAATAAGGGACCACTGCAGGGGCGGGCCACCAGTCTTTGTCACCCGGCCTGATGTCAATTTTGTCAGTCACCGCGTGATATTTGAATACAATTGCATAGTCAAAATAGCTCAGCTATTAACACCGATCTATATCGTCAGCTTGCTTGTAATTGTGTCGATTGGTGAGATCAAGGTGGCGAGTGTCCCGATACGAACTTTCATAGCCTCGTGATGACGTGATCCCTTATCTCCTTTAGTATTGGCGAACTTTGAACGGCTCTAACTTGAAAACGCTTCTTCCCTCAAGATTTTCTTTACATCGATCATACGAGTCTTAGATTTTCGCCAGAAATCTAGTGGTGCGAGGAAAGTGGCTCATTCTGATATACCCTGTATATACGTATGTATGTATATACGGGGAATAATCTATACGGTATTTAACTTAATTTTTACATTTCGACACTGTACGCCGATGCACGCGATGCCAATATTCGCTCCAGGATCAAGTGCTTGACTACCTCTCAATTTAATTTATTATCCGAAATAAATACGCCGGAAAACTGTTGGCCAGCTGGGTCGCCTAAATCGGGACGAAGAACTCAGGAATTTTAAATAAATTCTATGGGCTGCAGCAAAACCGCAAATACAAGATATTCCCGTATTATATGTATCTTAAGTGAAGATAGATGTTTGAATGTCAAACCTCGAGCCAGAATCTATGGGCAAATTTTGAGATTGAAATCTTGTTGGTCTAACCCTTTCGAGGCAACTATAGCTACACCTTCGTTGTTGTAAAACCGTTAAAATCCATATTCTCCAACTCAATGGTAATGAAATAGAATAGAAAATTCCAGGAATACGATGGTACGAGTCTGAAGTCAATAGCTAAATTTTCTGAAATACAATTGTGAGTTTCAAAAATCGGGAAAGTTGACGAATAACATCCGGAAATGAATTTTTTCAATAAGAATACATAACTCAAGTTTCAATAGATAAGAAGACGCGGAGTAGGGGCCTTCTTATTTCATACGATTCCAATTATATTTGATTTCTCATTGCATCCGAACGATCAATTATACATTTGAATGACGATTTTAGTCATTAAGTCACTTGAATGAAAGTTGATTAGAAGTTGAATAATTTCTTCAAGAGTATCGTGGTACTAACATCTCTATCATGCATATTATGTCAATGAGAATCTTACACAAGTGTCTACTATGGTATAGAATCGGCGAATTCGTCTACTCAATATTAATGTATAGTAAATAGATGCGAGTGGCGTGATCATGCAAAACCGGCACATTATCGTCACATAATTAGTTTTCTCGATTTCGTAAAGCGTATAGGACCCACTTACCGCGAAAAAAACACTCGTAAGATACGGCAGCTGTCTCATCTTGATTAGTCAAGATTTAAATTGATTATAACATAGACACTCACTAATTAACCAGTTATAGCTTGGACCATATACTGTTTTTTTTTTTTTTCACAATATTTTATTCTCGATTACTTCATACGTTACATACATCGTACTCACTGATTATGCAATAACATTACCGGGGGTAATTTAAGGTGTCGTTTAATTTAATAATAAATATCAACAACGTCGATGATTAAAATGCTTTTAATTAAATTTCCAACCATTAATCTTCCGTCATTAGTCACTAAGATTGTATTTACTTGTTGAATGATTAATCAGGTATAATTACAGTCAATTGAAGCTGGAGCCACACCACATACGAACGCCAACGCTGGCCCAATGCTCGAAGTTAAGCGCGGGAATGATTTTATATTCAAAAAACCAGAGGGGTAAAAATCGAGATGCTTGTGCGGTGATGACTGGGGCCCGATTAAGTGCGAGGATCGAATGAATCGGAAGTATATATATGTATATGGATCGTGGGAGGATTGGGTCTGATACTAACCACGAGCGATCGGTTATACCCAATGCGCGCTCATGTGGCCACGTCCGGGGTCTACCGCGATCTGCCCCAGATGATTCTGTCCGTGTAACGTACAAGAGCCTTGCTCACAATTAGTGCCCCTTCGCGAACGGGCCCAAAGCCAGGAAGCCGATAGTCAGGTCGCGCCTCGTCGCAGTCGTGTGTCTCGACTGGGTCCTATGGCCCAGGGTGGGGCCTAACCGTCGTCGGACACTTTCACTGCCACACGACATGCGCCGCGGCTTGGCCGCACACCGGCTAGCTACCTTGATGACGCATTCGAGTATAACTTTGGCCCACTCTTCGTTTCATGAACTTCAAATTCTTATCGTGCAGATGACGTTGGCAAAGATTCCGTTTTTATTATTTTTCTTACATTATAACGGACCAAATTTGCCATTTTTCGGCACCTTATAGCACCGTTTGTGGCCATCACTTTGACGGTAGTATGGAAGAACGTGCAATATCAAATTGTGCCAGAAAAACGTGTTATCTCTAATTGTAAAAAAAAAACGTGCTATCTCGATCAGGGACGGTATTTTCATTGATACGGCCATGAAATCCATAGTGTTCGAGTATTCAAATCACTGTTTTCTAATTGATTATTTGACTATTCCAATTATTTTTTGCATTTACTCAGCTCCTATACTACAGGAACGAAAAATCCTAGATAAGTTTAAACAAACGAAGTTTTTTCCATTGAAACTTGTCCGAATCTTCTGTTTCTGTATCATATAATAGGAACCGAATAAATGAGATAATAATTGGACCAATTGATTAAACTATTGAAAAAGAGTGCTTTGAATACTCCAGGCACCCCAAATTCTAGTGCCGTATTAATGAAAATATTGTCCCTGATCGAGGTAGCACGTTCTTCTTTCACAATTTGAGATTGCACGTTCTTCTATAGCACATTTTGAGATAGCACGTTCTTCGGGGACATTTTGAAATAGTACATTTTTATTACATCCGTAACGTAGCCTCAGAAAATTTTGCAACCATGATATTCAGTTGAGAAACGATGTCGTTGAACTAAATATTGAAATACGATGTTTTGGAAGCGAATCCTGAAATGTGATGTTGTTGAACCGATTTCTGAGATACGATGTTGTTGAACTGCATTCTGAAATACGATGTTGTGCTGCTCGACCTTCAAAATGAACTTTTTAATGTAGCATCAGGTCATGCACATGCAAAATATGCAATGTGTGTACCCACTGGAATGTCGAAGAATAACTTTTTCTGCATATTTTTCTGTCCAGTGGATGAGGAATTCACTCAAATTTGGTACGCGTCATTGTCATTGAAGGATCGATGAGTTGACACAAAATTTGTGATTTGTGATTGTTAATGACCTTCTTTGAAGAGTCAGTTTAATCTTGAGCACGCACACTCATGATGGCATTCCTATACCGACATAGAAGAAACCGGGGCAAAGTGAGTACCTCGGCTGAAAATTGATAAAAAATTGTTGTCTCTTTACCTCAAAAGTCTGTTTGCTTTGAAATTCGTTCGGAAATTTTTCCTTGCAGGATTTAGAAACGTTTATTTTTTCCTCGAAAATCTGTCCTTATCAAAAACCTAGAGACAATGGGAAATCTCGATCAATTTTCAGCTGAATCATCCGCTTCGTCCTGGTCTCTCCTCTACCGAAGAAAACCTGGAGTTTTGGGGAGATTTTTATTCGTAAGCATAATAATGGATAGGTCAAATCTTTGGGAGGAATGGATAAATTGTGATTCAAATTCCTTCGTTTTACTCCATATCTAATCGGTTACACTTCGTTTTTCATATCATTCTTTAGAAGTGAAATACCTATACTCCAAGTAAAAAGAATGCCCCTAAGGTGATGTGACTGACAGAAACTACGGTATTGACCATGTTTTTCCGAAACAATCATTCGTAGAGTAAAACATGTTGAACGATCTGGCTGTCCCCACAAAAAAAAACAACAAAAAAAAACTTGTGGTATTCACATAAGTAAAACATTTTGTTAAAAACGTCATAACAGTCAGAATTATGCGGTTAGTCATTTATTTGAGTGAACTTTGGTTCAATTTATACAATGGGTGTATGCATTTTTGTTTTCAATCGCCATTGACGCAGAAAACTCACCAGCATAAGTCCACTCCGTTCGTTTTTATATCTTTTCCGAACCGAACCTATCAAGATGTTGTAATAACACCTGAACCGTTTAGATACCGATCAGTGTCTGTCCTTAATCTTATCATCCACTGAAAATACCTTTTTTAAGTATGTTTATCGTGAATACACACTTGATACTTTCGGGCCCATATGAAATGCACGCAGAGGTGGTGTGAATCCGTACGACAGTGCGCCCGAGAAGTTGGATTAACAAAACTGCCGGAGTATTCTGTGTGGATGCAACTGAAAAGTTTTGTTATTTACAATCAACAATCCGAGCCCATGTATTTGATAGTATGATTGACGATGACTGCAAGTTGATATTAATCTCCTGTTTCCCCTGCTGGAAAAAAAATTCTGACACAAACGTCGAATCCTATGAATTTCCTGACTGTACGTGTCCATTTTTATACTTCGGTCCTATGAGGTCCTGTGAGGTATTTGTCAATCATGTCAGTTTTTATAATATTTTTCAGCAGGACTATTAAGTGATCTTTTCTTCGTTTTTTCCAACTTCTTAATTCTTGTTACAAAGAGAACAGTACTCGTGATAACCCGGGTAATATCTATAATGGACTCTTCGACTGGAACGAACCGTCACACTTCAAAAGTTGCTTGTTTACCTCTCACTTATGAAATGATCGCCCTTCACGGATGACCCCATAGAGTAACAAGATCAAACGACGATGCTGATGCGTAACGCGCTTTGACACGCATCCAACTCATAGGCATACACACGGTGGATTGATTAGTCTGATCGGGTAGCTCGCTTTGTGTCTCTGAGTCACTCGTTTTTTCAGTAGAACAAAAGTGTTCGATTTCGAAATGCCGATCATTTGACCACGAGAGATCACGGATATGGTGACTACATTGCTGATGCTGGCGCGCTTGTTACACACGTCTGTACAACTTTTGTGCTTCTAATCCACCGTCTAAAATTCGTTCGTTGTATCTGCTGATCGCGAATGAAAAAATTTGATACTCTAATGACAGATAAAATATCGTTTCGACACATTCTTTCATACTTGTCACGTTCACGGCCTCCCATGTACGAACGCCGGAGTATTGCCGGATCTGACTACATGGGACAGAATTGGCACTACCCCGGCTGCCAAATTTTGTTCGATAACACTAGTCCAGTATAGATTAATTATTTGCCCAGTATTGGGCAAATGCTGATGACTAGTACCTACTGACAAGTGAACATACATGGGGTTCAGCCGGAAGTCAGTTCTGTATCAGTTCTGCCGGAAGTCAGTTCTGTGAGAATACACTGCGCCAATATGGTGTTTTATACTAGCTGCAGATTATTTCGTGCCGATTGACGGCACCATCAGTTGGACGAGTGTTAACGACCCAAAATTGTCCCAACATTGATTTTGACTCGGGCTGTCAGTATTGGCAGCTCCATATGGCACCAATGCCATACCAACGCCAAGCTAGTTTGCAATACGTACATGGGCTGTTTCAGTCGTTCGTTGATTCTTGATCAAATGGATATATAACATTTACATTCCTGAAGATATCGATCGATAAGGTCTCAGAAATTGTTCAATTATGGCAGTGGCCATATGATCATTGAGGCGACTGGACCTACCCTGAATGATTAACCAGTAGAGAATGCGAAAGATGCCAACTGTTGTACATACATACATTTACATAGTGATATTGGAAATTGTTTGCTATACATCGAGTGCTGCCTTTACTGTTCGTGATGTTCATTTTGTGATGTTCAGTAGACTTTCGCTAAATTTCGCATGATTGACAAACATGAGCTTCTCCTGCCCAGATCAAGTGCGAAGACACTGCACATTTGTTGTTCCTCGACATTTTCCAATGAAAATACAGATCGAATTGCTATTTATGTTATGCAAAGTTATTTTTCGACATTCTCTTGATGGTTCACACACGAACCGAACTTTCGAGATAGTAGAATGTTTTTTTTCCTCTCTTCCTTACTCTTTTGGATACGAGAAAGGAAGCCCACTTCAAAATCAGGGTTGTGAAAAATGTACTATTACGCGAGGATATGCGTAAATACATTACATTCTCCATTACCATCACATTTCAAATGAGTTCAGTAACACATTACGAATGTAATGGAGACTCGAATTCGTCATCGAATTACAAAAGTAATCGATGACTCACAACCCTGTTCAAAAGTACATTATGCGTAGGGCAACGACTGGATCAAATAGAACGGTTTATACAGCTGCAGAGTTGCGAAAGAAATTATGGTCACGACTTCAGCTTCGATAAAAGTTTTTTCACTTTTGTTTTTGAACCGGAAACATAAATGGAACGCGACCAAGAGACAAGCAACGTCATATAGCTCTCGGAATCTGGAGCTTCCCCATAGTTATTATTATTATCATTATCATTATTATTACTATTATTATTATTATTATTATCCGTCTTCTTTCGATTAAACAATCGTCCTCGGGCCGAGGCTGCAAACGGCCCTGATTCAAGGCTTGAGCGATGAAAAAACCTCAACTTAGCCAGACTTTGTTTAACGAGTCGTAAGAGGAAAGGAGAAAAAGTTATTCGAGTCGACTGCCGTGGGAAAGACTTCTTAACATCCCGAATCTGAAATGCTAACAACGAGTGAAGAAAATTGTCACGTTCCGCTAAACAGAGTGTGGGGAAGTCCCGCAAATCACGGCTGTAAATATTTGATTTGGAGAGAAAAAAAAACTCAAGGGAAACCTTGTTCGCGTGGATGCCGATGGCAATGATGGTGCAGAGGGCGGAGGATATGTCAGGATTTCAAGATCTCGATATATCAAGCCTGAGACGAATATTAAATCACAACTCATCGATTCTCCATTCTCCATACGAGATTTTAACCATTTTATACCTTTTCCACTTGACTACAGACATACCCTGGCGAAAGTATAATAATTGTACAGAATTTCACGAATCTTTAGAGGAGTTGAAACCTTTGGTAGTTTTTCATAAGATATTACAATTTTTCATACCCCATTGACTAAAATCTATAATTCTTTACGAAAAACTCATAATATCACTTCTCATGAAAACTGTGAAAAATGCTAAATTTCTTACAAATTCGCCGAAATTTGCACGCCTAGAAATTTTCGCCAGGATAGATTGAGCCGTTTTTAATAGCAAAACTATTCGAAATTTCATTCGGAGATTATGTTGTCTGACATTTAATTAATAATATCGCCCGATGTGAACGATAATATTAATTTCTATGGTTTGTGGAATATGGTCGCCTCCAATGGAGCAATCTTATATGTGATGTGAGTTTCATATACAGTGCAGGTATGTATGTATCATTGCGAAGTCCTATGAACCCGTGAAGGTTGCATTAATCATGTTTGAAATGAAAAAGTATTACAACTTCCTTCCCACGTACGTGTACGTGCGTAATCCCATTCGCGAAATTCCCAACTTGATATGTGTACGTAGGTATGTACGTATCCTGGCTACACCGGAAACGCGAGTTATGAGCCAAGGCTTCAGGATTTCTGGATATCTTTAATACGATTTCTGAATCCGCATACAAATAGCACTTCAACAAAGTGAAAAATCTCGATCGTATCGAAGTGGGAAGAAAAAAAGTACTCTGCGAAGTTGTCGAAAGTTCAAATACCATAATTTGCACGTTCATGTGAGATTTCTGCTTTCCAGTATAACGGAGACAATGAAATTCTCTGGGAACGATAATAACTTTTGCTGAGTAAAACGATAAAGATAATCTGGGAATTGGTGGTCAAAGACCTTGGTATACATGCCTGTGATACACATATACGATTCACACAATTATCTTTCGATCAAATCCTTGCAATTTATAGCTAATGATATACGGAACTTAGAATACCACATTCTAATACCCATATACACCGGGGAATGACTTTTTTTGAATTATACTCTCTGAGAAAATAAATGACTATTATCAAGTCACGGTATAATTTGATCTCGATTTCGTACAGATAAACTGCCGAACTGGCAATTCGACATCTCTATTTGTCACGACCAGCCTTGAATGCTTGTAACGAAGTAGATATAATTAACATTCTGGCGGGCAAATGTATTTACGATTTTCAACACGCATATATGAAGTGAGAGCAAATGACCCTCCACCCTTTGAAAAAAAAAAAGAAACCATTTAGTCACGGATACGTTGTATTAGATCTGTTAGTCGAACGAACATTCCTATCATCAGAGAGCACCACAAGTAGGTTGTCGATAAAGTTGTCGGTTGAATTTTGAAAATAAATACGATTTAGCTTGGAGCGAAACGGCACACTATTCAAATTAGTATACCACAAACAAGTGATCTGGATGATAAGACACTATCACATATTCATAAATACGTTAACCAGAATACGATAGGCGTTCGTCAGTCTCACTGCTGTTTTATGCAAATTTGTTTTTTTCATGATTTTTTATCTAGTTGTCAATGACACGGCGCTAACATTATGTGTATACGGTTCAGATACAGTAACCTAAAGGTATAACAGCACGCAATGTCCCACGACCGAAACAGATTTGAAAAGAATTACATAGAACAGTGTGGCTAAATATTGTGAATTTATTGCCCAAAATCCTGTAGAGATTTCAAGATGACCGAATGTTGAAATAAAATAGTTACGGAAATGCTATGTTCAAATGTGTATGGTTCAAAAATATCTTGGCTACTTTTCGGCCTGACTAAGAAAGATTGTTTTCATTACTCAACATGGTTTTTCAGACCAACACATTTGGTGTAACATTTTTTCGGACCTCTCATCCCATCAGAAGACCGAAATTTGTCGAAACATGAAAAAAAACTGTTCACAGCCTCTTCTACCTCGTCATTCGATGCCGATTTCCTGCGGTCGAGAAATTTTCCAAGTTTGGAAACGCGAAAAAGCGCAACCCTTCCAATTTCGCCATCACGATTGCACAAGTGTCCAAACGGGTGCTTGATCAATTGTCAGCAAATGCCTCGATGCCTCGATATGAATTCTCATTACCGAATTTCAAAATTGAATCATTATATCAGGTCTCATCCAAGATCTCACACAAGATCTTCGTACCTATTAGAAAAAAATCATCGTAAGATCTCATTTGAGACCTGACATAACAGTTCATCATTTAAATTGGGTAATGAGAACTCATTGGAGATTATTCAAGACTCATATCAGCTGATACGGAGCTATAAATAATTGTCAGATAAAATCTAGCAACAGAACTCATCCCGAGATTTTCACTAGGGTCTACAAATATTCGTGTAAAATCACATGGCTGTTTTCGGGTGTCCGGAAAATTTGGTACTCACCGTCAACAATGCTCATACGGCCATCTTTGGATTGCGAGGTCCAATTTTCAACCGTTGAAAACGAAGACAAACCATCGCCGTTCACAGATTTGAGTTTGCTTTTCAGTTCCATTCACGATTTTTCTCTAAAGTGAAGGAATTCAATCACGGTACGATACCTGATTTTATTCAAAGTTGATTGCAGCATGGGCTGACAACCTTGACAAACTGAACATCCAAATGACACAAATTTTACTATGTGGGCCTTTCAAGCTTACCCATCAAACTGTAATAAAATTGTTATGATGCCAGTATCACTTTCTTGGTCAGGCCGGGAACTCGTCGAATGACCCTCATGTCGATGGTAGGAATACTCGATTTTGGTTGCTCCAGCTACATCTTGTCCAGTGAATTACATTCCATGCATTATGTGCTGTAAATACGTCTGCAATGGGTATTTCGCGGTTTTATCTGATCAAGTGTTAAAATAGACAACACGACTGGGCACACACGTTTGAGAAACTGTTAACCATCACGGATGTAATAAAATGAATACTTGCTAATTGTAACGTGGTATCTAGAGGGTACACCGAGAAAAAAATATGGTCATCTTCACTATGCAAATAGTTCCCTCAGGCATTAGGGATATTTTTCAGTCAGGATAACTGCATTTTCAGTCTTCGATACAATAATATCGTATAAGGAACTATAATCTTGGTTTAATTCAACTATAAAATAGTCTTATTCCCTTTGTCCCCGATCTTTTTTCTCAGTGTATAATAAAACGAATACAATCCGGTTGTATATACCTATAGATATAAACAGAAATCGATATTAATCATGTGCAAAGAACCACACATAGATATGTTACACCATGTTCATAATTATTGGCGTCGATTCCGTGTTGATTAGTGGCTACTGACCGTTAAAGCGAACAAACAGAGGCATGCATGTGTGCATAATACGTCTGATCCATATGCCGGGGCTGCCTGTTCTCTACATCCATTGCTAATTGGGTGTTGTAGGCTGTAAAATCGGATGAACATACAAATATGAAAGTGGTGATGAACGAGCTCCAAAAACTGAATTCTAGATTCTCGGTGGTACTGGAGCGTTTTTTCAAAACAGTGGCTGGGAGACACTATCTGTAGTCTGATCAGCCGCGTATTGGTCAGCTCGACAGCTACTTTCATACGGTCATAAGTCAGCGCGTATAAATTGCGTCCTTTATTAGTTATACCATGCGAACAACAAGTCCTATTCTGATTCAAGGAAGTGGCAGTGGAGCGCAATTTTATCTTAGCCAAAATCTTAGCGTCTGATAAATAGGCATCAGGGCTCTTTAGGCCTTTGTCATGACTGTTTGACAAGGCGTAACGATCACAGAAATGATTAATCGTCTAGGATATCTAATAAAACGCGGAATGACGTTCGCATTTTAAGCGTCGTCTCGATTCCTTGATCCCATTCTAATTGTCGGTCGTTCAGCTGTTTCTTCATTCATTTTTTGTCTGTTTGTTTGTTTGTTTGTTTGATTGCTACGGACTCAGAAGTGGGAGCCGGAAAATCGAACCGAAATTCCTAAACGATCTGGACACTCGGTGTCACCTTTGTTGTGCACCCGGGGTGGTCCGCAGCGTATTTTCGATCTTTTCGAGCCTTTGAAAAAGGAGAATAAACAAGACGGAAGAAAACAGTTTTTTTTCACGATATTTTTCATCACGTTACAAACTAATTTATCATTGCTCGGAATATTATGAGCTGTGGCCGAATTATTTCTTCAAATTGATTTTTATTTTGTACGAAATGGTTTCGGGTTTTGTCATGAACTCATCTTTTCTTGCAGCGTTTTATTCGTGTCATAGCAATTCGCGGGAGACTTTACTTGATGGGCATATGCTCCTTTCAACAAATAGTTTTCGATTATCACCTATAACACTTTTCTTATACCTAATAAATATACTTGAACAACATAAAATCGAATTCACCCATATATATGTTCAAGTACCTCGATCTAGTCCAATTCACCCATATATTCTTGTGTTATTCCTCAATCCACGCGATTTCACCCCGTAGCTCAATCTACTCGAAGAAAATGGAATAACAGAATTGAAAGTTGATTTTCTCCGGTAGAAGCGATCAGTCAAATTGAATGGGATGTGGCATTTTTTCATGTCCATCATTTGCTCTTGATCGGCTGTAAATTGTGAATTTTTTCATCGAGCCGTTTCTCAGATCATTAGGTGAGTTTGTCCGGCAAACTTGTTCTACGTATACCAGTGAGTCGAAAAGGTAAAACTTTGTTTGAAAAACAAGAGTCAATTTTCGTACTAAACCAATTCTTTTTTCTCGCCTTTTCATATATCACCAAAGGTGATGAAAAATACAAATTACAAAATACGTTATTCATTTATAATACAATACCCTACCGATGTCTATCCCGAGAACTGATGACTTCATACTCCAAAATAGATAGCTTTTCTGCGGGACAATGATTTCCTAGATATCTCAATTCAAAAAAAGCTTATGAAACTATTTGGGCCCTTATTCAAAAAGCTTCCAAAGAATCCCCAGTCATTTTTTTGTATGAAAATAATAAATGTTGTGTTCATGAGAGACGTTTGAAGTTGAGTGTCTGAAATCCCGCGAGCATAATTGGCGTGTGCAACATGAAGGTTGAATATATCGAAAAAAGTGCGGATCCAGGTGAATGCGACTATGAAAAATAGTTAAAAATAAAGTATAGAACGTAATTCATCACCGCATTATTCCTTTCTTTATTTTTGTTCGTTAGAATACATCCATCATAACTCGAAGTACATATCGTCTTAAAATAAAATAGTAATTTTAACATTTTTTCATACACTTTTCATCAGACAAACGGCAACAACACAACAACATCGTTTTACCATAAGCATATTTATATACTCGCTGTAACGGTATAGAATTTCAAACAATAACTTTTTTTTATATAAGTGAAATTCGAATAGTTCGGATTGAGATCACAGCAAGTACAGCCTGTCTATCAATTCTGTATCATGGTGCACTATTTATTTTTTGTATAGAAAGTAGATATTTATTCAACATTGTATGTTAATGTATTCGCAAATCGTGTAAGAAAGATAAAATCATCCCATTCAGTCGCAACTGAGGCAACTTAGCGGCCATTCGATAAAATCAAATCTCAAATATTCAACGGCCCTGGACCAAATAGACAAGCTGTACCTATGGCACTTACGTAAAGGGCTCCCACGTATCGTATGTCTTCGCATAAAAGGATCCATACGTATCCCAGGGAGAAGAAGAAGAAGAAGATAGGAAAATTTGATACAAGAACATTCGAGTCTTGTCAATATAAAGACGCGAATAAATTGAGTTTTGGTTTGAACATTTGTACGTAGGATGTAAGGATGGAATTTTCATCGGCAAATTGAGTTTTCGTGTTTGTTTCTTTAAACTGTATCATGTTTGCTCAATCATCCTCAACGTGGAATACCGATAATGTTTATCGGAAGAAAATAGGAACCAAATACAATTAGATGTATCGCAAATGTTTCTTTGATAGCAATTAAAAAATACCTGAGACATTGGGATTGGAAGCCGTTTAAGTAACTGAAACCGAAGCTGGTAAAACACCCGTGTACCGATTCATAT
Organism: Ametastegia equiseti; assembly: GCA_963989295.1. Taxonomy (NCBI): domain Eukaryota; kingdom Metazoa; phylum Arthropoda; class Insecta; order Hymenoptera; family Tenthredinidae; genus Ametastegia; species Ametastegia equiseti. The sequence continues at coordinate 8,262,930 of OZ022390.1, read as the reverse complement.
AATATAATATATAACTATCTATCTATTATTTATTTCTTTTTACTTTTGTTTAAATTATAATTCAAATTGGTGGTACACATACGTATAGGGATAGGCGCATACATTCTAATTCACAATTAAAAACATCTTGATAACAACATTTTGACACATCATTTAAATCAATATATTCACAATTGTATTATATATCTAGGTATATTTTATACTTAATTAAAGTAAATTATTTTCTCTCGGGTTTTTGTCTATTAATTTTTATTTTTATTCTTCCTTCCCGCATGGAAAGACAAACTACAAAGATAATTATAACAATAAATAATTCACTCGACAAATCGAAATGATCATTTTGCTAAATTCCCTATTCATTTTCATATATTCTTTGTGACATCTGATACTTTATTCACAATCATTTCATGACATTGTACTCACCACATTTTGTTTAGCCATAGTGTGAGACGCGCTAGAGTGTTTTGTGGACCCTATTGAAGTTTTATAATTTTACTACATCGCTAAATAAACCATTCACTTTTGTATACATACAGAAACATATGTGTATGTGTGTCTGTTACGCTAATCAGATTATCACTCGACCTGTGATCTATTTCGCTGAAATAACGAGATAGCAAACAAACAAAAAAAAAACACCAAACAAAAAGCAGTGAACTGAAAAATGTATACGTTATTATTCTGGATTGTTTGGTTCGTACTACGATATGAAGAAATAAACTTGTGAGAATATTTTTGATAAATGAAATATCGCGTAGGAAAATATTTGTAACTCTATATTCAACTTGGCAAGTCGGCAGGATTTAAATGCATGATTATACTAAGTATGTATCTAGACATGAATATGAAATCTGATTTTCCATTGAATGGAATAAAATATTGTTTCAAATATTTGATTGACTAAGATCAACATATTTCTATACACAAATATATATATATATGATTTTTATTTCTCTGCTTACGTATAATACAACAAATACACAATACGTAAATGTTGAATGCTCAGATTAAAAAAAAAAAAAAAAGAACTAATTGATGAATCTATTGCTACGTGTTAAACGATTCTTTGAATAAATCTGATCTTAATATTCGCAAATAGTTAACAACGTAATGACTTAGATTTTTTTTTCCAAGAGGTACATTAAGATGAAGCAAGAAATACTGACCAATGGGACTCTGAATTGGGCACAAGTCAATGATTTTTTTTTTTAAATATTATTCTTTGTATTCAGCATTCTTACCATGCGTTGATATTTAGCCTGGAGCGTTATTCATTCGATTCAATTCATGCCCTCAGATTTATTAAGGAATTGGTGAATTCTTGCAAAATGGAGTTTTGCAAAATTGTATGGAATGCGTGAAAGATTAGTATTATCTAGTAACCTATCCTTAGAACTAAACCAACCAAGGCGGTGAGGAAATTTTGCTAACATTTAATAAATATTTCATAAAATGTTAAGTATTTTGCGACAAATTTCAATTTTCTAATGTAACATGAAATGAAATTTTAAGTTATTATTAATAATGGATGATAGGTTTTTTGTCTGACCTCAAATTCCGAACAGACATCACGATTCCTCTTTCCAAAATAAAAACTTGATCAAGTTAAAGCTTTTGCATAGAAATATTGTTAAGAGTCGCTGTTCCAATTATAATCATTCGCTTTGCTACGGGAGTTAGAATTTTGTCCGGCGTCTCACATTCAACACTAATCACATATTATAGAAGCGATTACCGTCGATAACAACATTTGTTAAACTGACGTAATGATCGGTGATAGTCAAAGTTACAGTTCAATGATTTTAATGTAAAGGAAATCGTTTTTCAGCAGTTAATTGAAAATAGAAATATTTGAAATTCTCTTTCTAATCCCATAGCAATGCAATGTAATTGGCGCCCAAACAATAATCCACACGCTACCTTGAGTAGCCGGTAATGTTTAGGGCGCGTTAAGAATACCTCTGTGCTCCAGCGCGTCTCGCAAAGTGTAAAATAGCTGCAGCTGCTGCTCCGGCTTCAAGTTGTACACCTGCGACAGAATATAGTCGCTCTGTACGCGTAGTACAGAATGTTTATTAAGGGCTGGCTTGAATATGATACATGTAAAAGCGAAACAGATACTACAAAGAAAAGTCCATGCGTACAACAAGACTCATATAAACAGCCAAAATTGACAAATACATTCATACTTTTATACCAAGTTGTCATCTGTAATCAATCTGCTATCAATTAACTGTAATTAGCTGAGAAAGTGAGATAATCAACTTTGAAGAAACATCGATAAAGATAAATATTAACAAATTGATACATACGAAGTAACGAGTCTTCTTGTAAGAGTCAAAAATAAAAGGATAAGTAAACCATAGAGGAGATGTTAGATCAAATTAAAATTAAAATTAGGATTATTCGAGAGGACTAATATCACAGTTGCAAAAATCAAACATTGTGCCAAATCAATTTCTTTCTCCAGTAAAGATCAGTTTTGATTTGTCTAGAATCGAGATTGTTCAAAAAAACACGTCGTCATAAATTGAAAGCGGGAAATCGCTAAGATCCATCAGCAGTTCAACTCATTTCTAAGTATGTGAAAAAAAAGAGACGTTCAATTTCTAAAAAATTTACCATATCCTGTACAATTTTGTCAGTTTATTTCCCCACACTAAATTTATGACTACACATCTTCCGTACAATCTGGATCCTAGAGAAGTCAGATCGGATCACCGGCACGCCTGAAATTCGTGCACCAGGTGTTCCCAAATGATCTAACGTGAAATGAAGTTTGATACAGAGATGAATTGATGTTATACTATGTTCAATTTTTGTAACCGAGAAATACTGGTGCCCTCAGGGATAGATACTGAGAAAATTAGTAGTTAGGGGAATAAGAATGAGAATAAATAATAGGATTCATTATTGAATCGTTACAGTTACAGCTTACGGTGCACAAGCCAGCCCCTCGTATGGTTGTGAAATTAGTAAGAAGACAAAAAGATGTTAGTTTCAATTGAAATAAATGTATGTATCATGAATTTGATTGAACCATGCATTTTCTCTACTTACATCGCATAGACCGTTATCGAAAACTCAAACTTAAAAAATTTGTACTTTGAATAACTTGAGAATTTTACTTTGAAAAGACCCTCAAGTTTTAAAATTGTATGAAAATATCACCGACTAACATTAATTATTCACACTTGCAATTGAACGTAAAACAAGGTAACGTAATACATGCGGCTTACCTGCTGTAGAAGCTTCTGGGGCGAGGCGGTGTGGATGAATGATGAAATGTAAACATTGACGAACGTTGCCATCAAGTACTGACAATCGAATCTATCCATAATTCCTCCATGGCCAGGAATCACGTCGCCAAAGTCCTGGCATAATAAATGGTTTTTAGGAATTTCAGAAGCGATCAGATTGCCTGAACGGTAAATTTGTTTTCATAAATTCCTCATTTTTTAGAGAGTAATCATCCCGCGCTAGCTTACTCACCTTGATTTTGAAAGCCCGCTTGAATCCGCTTGCGAAAAATCCTCCGAATGGCCCGATCACAGAACTGAATACTGACATTGATAGAGAATGCAGCAAAAATGGATACATCGTGATGGTATTCTTCCAACCAAGCTGTTTAGACGGATAGAAAACATGCAAATTATAACAAGCTGTGACAATTTCTCACAGAATTGATATTTCCAAACAGAACTAATTGGAATCGTTGCCTTAAAACAAGAAACTTGTTAGTACTCCTAATTTTTTTCATCAATACATCCATACGTTTGTAAGAATTTCAAGACGGATATAGAGTCTTATAATTGCGTTAATATCGAGTATATTTAATATAAGTCTTATTATAAACGAATTTGCCAGATCGCAACTTACCCAATTGGATAAATTCTGTAGGGTTTCAGTTGGCAGAGTATATTCTTGAGGTCGAAATAGGTAGGATGGTTCACAATCCATAGTCATTCTACCCAAGGCTTCGCTGTACTCGATTGGGCATACGAAGTAGCGGTATTGACAAATTACATACGACATCTAGCAAGGGAAAAAAATACTGTAAAAAATGTGATCTCGCAGCAGAGTCCAGTGTGGCCCAAAAAAGACCTGCCCAATTTAAAACTCAAATAAGATCTTTTTGTGGCTGGAAACTAGAAAAATTCATCTTCCATTTGGCATTTGAAAATCAGAAGAATCTTCCTCCGTTGCCGAGATACACACACTTGAAAAATAAGTTTCCAAGAAGTCGCTGGGAGCTTAAAAAAAATAATATTCCTGATTGAATTATTTCATTTTCATATTTAATTGTGATTGGAAGACTTATTCTTTGCGTTTCAATTATTCTAGTTTTAAGCAAAAAAAAAGATCATGAAGATCGATCGACGCATTTAGATTTCATTCAATTTTCAAATTGGACTAGATTTTTTTTTGGGCCACCTTGTTTATCGGCAATTTGGGGAAAAAACTACCCCGTCGAATATAATTGCTGAAATATATTAGGTTGAAAATCTTACTGACCAATAATCCAAGTATGACTGTCGAAATACCGCCACCTACAAAGCCTTCCCATGTTTTCTTCGGCGATAATTTTATCAATGGAGTTCTACCGAAGAAGAATCCAAAGACGTAAGCCATTATATCGTTTATAACGATCATGCTTACTGGCACAATGAACCTTGAATAAATGAATCAATATATTTCCCTGGAGCTTATGAAATTGAATGTTCCAAGACCTGAGATAGAATTCAACGATGATCGTCAATGATCTAATAATTGAAGTGGTTGATTTTCTCAAACTTACCATATCAATCCTTCGAATATGTTTTGGATAATCAAATAACTCTGCGTTACTACGATCAACAGAGCGACGTGTGTCCATGCGAATAGAGAAAATTGCTTCATGTAGTATTTTTTGACAAGAGATAGTACGAACCAAACAAAACCCATAATGTACAAGCAGAACGAGACGAATCGATGATACGTTACTAGAACGCGTAGGTAATCCTACAGAGAAATTTTCACGAGTGTTAGTTACAGTCTGTCAAACGAAATTCAAAGTTATTTATCGATAAATCTAAAGAACTAAAGCTTCAGTTGTTTTAGCCGGGATATATATGAGGCCTGAAATTGTGCCATGTGTATAAAATAATGGCATTCATTACACAGACAATAATCTCTGTGTTATAATATTTTTGAATTTAATACGTTTGAAATAGTTGAAGTGGTGATATGATTTCATGGTTTAGAATGGGCGACTGGCGACCCGTTGAACTATCTGTTCTGATATTGAAAGCCTTAATGGAAAACGAAGCCATATGACCAGGAGTAGCTTTGCTTTCGTCAAGAGCTTATTGATTTAACGCCACAGTTATGTTCATCAAGTCTGATAATTTCCACGATGGTTAAATTCAATGTTAAATAATTCACAAGGTTGGACGCTGTGTTAAAATACAGACTTTGATCAGAACAGATGGAATTCTATTTCAATTAACTTGTAGCAAACAATCAAGAAGAAATTTTGTGAAAAATTCTACTCCTTAATACTTTGAATGGTGCAGGATATTTGGCATGAAATTTTTATTCTCAACAAATACTAGACTAGGACAACGACTTGTTTTTGGAAACGATAGTAAGAAATCATTTTACTGTTTGCGTAACTCACCGTGCGATTAATTACCACCGCAAAATAATCCATCAGGTTCTCCCCGTAGAAGAAATAATTGGAAGTTATCAAGAAATACCATGAAAGAGATCTGAACCAAGGTAGACCATGGATTCGATAAACAGTGTGTCCGATGTTGATTATCTCCTCGAAGCATTTAACTTGTACAACTAGAGTCTGTTGATGAACAGAAAAGAAGAGGCAATCTTATTTCCAAGTGAAGAACAATATAAGAATATCTATAAATTTTTTTTCATCATCATTCATCTTTATCATCACAGAAACTGGTAGTTCGATTGATCTAAAGTACATACCGTGACCATCAATGCTAGCGGTCCGCCATAAATAATAACACCAAACCCAGACACCATGAGGCAGGTAAAAATGCCACGAATCATCCAGTTTCTCCAGCTGTATAAAAGTCATAGTCTATTTATACTATCTAAATTACATACAGATTTCTTGGATGAAAGATTACCATGCGATTAAAGTCATAATGCAACGAATTGGTCCTAAAAAAATCTGTGTTTCAGGTTTCGAATGTTGTAGAAAAACCTCAAACATAGAGTTCGAAACGTGTTCAGCCATTTGGATGATAAAGCACTGGATTTTGCTCTCTTCATAACACTCCACTCCTAAGTTAGAGAATTTTGTCCGCATTATGCTATTGTATTAGCGACCTGAATTTCACCCGACTAAATTACACTACTAAATCACTTCTGCCTGCGGTCATGAGAGTATTTGATCTTATCTAATATCTTTACTCCAAGTAATAGTTCTGAGTAAACCCGTTAAGCAGAAGATTGAAATGTACTTAATCATTATTATGAATATCAATTATCCGATGATTAGGTTGCAAGCAATTCATATCTGTCTTCAATTTTGAGGAAATGGCTTTGGTCATAGAAAAGTCCATTGGTTCGATATGAGATTGAGGTTCATAACGTTAACGCAACAGAATATTAGGAGAAATTCTCAATTTCATGACTCAGATGTTGTTCTAATTATAAAATACACGTATTAAGATATTGTTTACTAAATTTCAGACATTTTTCACCATATTTTCCTGTTTCTGAACCGTCCGATCCCCGATATTTACAGTATTTTTCATTTCGTTTTGTTACGAACTTCGATCTCCTGGTTCAACATGAATTGGCAAACTAGATAACTGGTAGATTCGGATTCTACTTCCCCAAAATGCTATTCGAACATTTTTCAATCGCTGGCTATTGTTCATCTAGCAATAAATAACGGTGCATTTGGACAGATTCCAAGATGCAAACATTGAAATACAAGGATTTCACAATGACCAAGTATATCTAGACCGAGGCACGTGTGATATTTGTCTAATTCAAATAACATGACTCTTGTATCTGCGGCGTAACAAACTCTACAAAGAAGACTTTGGGACATGCCTGTGTCAAGTCTGCTTTAATTTAGATTGACAGAAAGAACATCTCTTTCACAAATACAGTGATTATAACTTATCTATCAATATTTACCGATCTGACATGCCGGATAATGCGGCAGCGAGCGCATCTGGAGTATGGTTTGTCCCTTGAGGCAGAGTCTTCGCCATTTCATCAACTTCAAGCTTATTGTCATCTTCCGACTCCGCATCTTCCTTCTACAAAATCAATCGGAAAATATTCGCCTTTGTTGACGTTTGAAGTTTTCCCTATCACTTTTCGCTCTAAGCTCATTAACTATGAAAAACTGATACTATACAAATTTCTAGATTTATTACAACTTAAAATATTGGAGCAGTAGAACGGCGTATTTAGATTAAGCAGTCGCATATAAAGCGAATCAACACAACTGTGAGCTAAAAATTCATTTGGTTTTCGATTGAAACACGATTTTCCACTTGAGATTCTCCAAAGCTATTCTCTCAGCAAAGACATATCTGATCAATGTGAAATTGACAACAGCGTTGAAGAAGAATCGAACGTAGGACATGATACGCTTAGATTTTGAAAAATTGAGAAAAAGTTAAACAGATTACGACTTCTGATAAATAATTTGTCAAACTTTTGGTCGATTTTTGGCGATCTAAGAGTATCATGTCCTTCATTTTATTCTTCTTTATCACCGTTATCAATTTTACATTCATCGGATATGTTTTTGCTGAGAGAATAGCTTTTGAACATTGTGTTTTATTTCTCGTTAATATTGCAGAATGACTGTATATAACGAATGAACTTGGTGGAGGATAATAAAGGCTACTATACTATTACGTCTTATATGTATTTACGATGATAGTCCAATTGCCAAGTCACACGCTGACACTGGTCATGAGTTAAGTTTGTACGTAGCCTTTGTTATCTTGTTGAGTCTGGCGCTAATGCTGTCGCTTGATTATATTTGATTTTTTCTCATTTTCAATCATTTCCATTCACATACTAGATTAGTTATTTCATCGTTGGCACATTCCTGCATTCCTCACTCAACTTGTTAGTGCTCTGACGTTTACTTAACAGTGGCAAAACTTACACGCGCGTCATGTTTCTATCCACAATTGTCACCGGACGGTGAATTATTTAATGTTTCATTGAATGCGTAGAAGCGAATTGTTGATTCTCGGATAAAATATAGGGTCTCTATTGTTCCATGGATTGTTATTATCGTGTAAGAAAATTTTTTTTAGATAATTCTTACGTGGTCATAGTTGACGTCTCCCGCTGCCACATCTCCGATCGTACGTTTACGGATCTCAGACATATTACTCAGCCAGATAATATTCGGCGATTATTACAATTGATAAGCTTTAAAGTTGATACAGCACTGTGATCACTGACCTGTACACGTTAGTTGCATATTTACATGTTTTAAATTATTGAAATAACCAAACGGACGTGATACATCAAATCACGATTCTAACCGACTTCAACGCTCTCACATTGCAGGTTAACGCTAGATTCGGGGATCTTCGCACCGCAATCGTGCGGACTCGGGAATTCCATATCGATTTGAAACCAACTACATGCTCGAGGTGTAGCAGGTTCGTAAAGTTAGCGCCCGCGATTACGCCAGTGACGTAAAGACGTACGTTTCATGTCATTCCGCGTACGCATTTAGATGAAAAATAACGTTCATTTTCCTGTTCGCCGTTCCTTATTTCTGAACAACAATTATTCAGACTAAAAAAAGATCCTGGAATCTCAGCATTTGCTCGCGAGCCTTCAATTTTTCACAAAATAATATAAAAAAATAGCGGATAATTGTTGTCCCTATCATTAAGCTTGTCACGAATTATTCAGGCTGACAACAGCCTCGTTGATATTTCATGAGAATGCCGCTAATTGCTGTTTCAAAAACTCAAGGGTGTCGAGCTGGGCACGCGCAGTACTGACCCATATACTGTATTACAACTCATTATCCAGTTCGAAATATAGATATTTTTTTTTCTTTTTCTTTAGTTTGTTTTTTATTTCCCTGATGGCGTACGTAACTCTGCAATTTGATCGCACCATTTTTCCATATTCCATTCTCGAAAATACGTTGTTGTGTTTCATGGTCAAGCTACACGCCGTATACTTTTTTATTCCATGAGAAGATTATGCGAACTTATACTGATGTATGATATAGTTACGCGAACGCAACCAACGCAACCACCCCGACGCCTAGATATATATTATACTTTCCGTTTTTATTTAAAATCAATACACGTATAGTTAGTATAACATACTAGACGTAACTACAGAACAAGATGAGTATATGGGTAGTTTTATAACTCTTTGATGTAGTGAGGCACGCTATTATTTCAACCACTTGTGGCGCTTTGAATCTGCTAGTCATGTAAATTATAACTTTTCAATTTTCAGACCTTGCCTACCACTCTGATCCTGATATCCTATGATATGCGATCCTGAATGATTGATCTTAGCATATCGCAGCAATTAAACCAATGAAAGGAGAGACAATGTAGAGTATACACGTGTGTACGAATTTTGTTGCGATAAGTACGAAAAAAATGACGAAATCGATTTATTCGAAATAAGAAATATTTATTTCACAATCCGTTAAAATCCCATAGCTTGTTTCTGATGGTCTATTCTTGTAGCCGGCATACTTGGTTCAGTTAATATCTTTACGGAGGTTCATCATACGGTTGAAATCACACAACGCACCGGAACAATATTTCTTTATTTTAGGATCATGCGAGGGTAATTTTTTGTGTTTGCTATTCCAAACGATTGATAGCACACGTTATTTATATATATCAAGTTCTCTTATTGGACGAAATGCGAACATGGAACAGAGCAAACGTTTTTCACAAATAAAACAAAATAACGAATGTTTACCCGCATGTGAATTCTGCGGTGATAATCTGCTCTTATGCAGTGATTTGCTCGCAATATTTTTCTACAGAATTTAGAAGTACGCAGGGTCGTGCTCTGGTGTAATCCATTGGGTGTATGAACGCTCTGGAATGTGGATAAGTGCCGTGAAGAAAAGTCGGTCACTTTGACGAACATATATGCATTATGACTATTTAGCTTCGAGGGACACAATCTACGTAATACCATGTAGGATTGATTCGATTAAATGTCCAGCATATAAATAAATAGAAAGAAATAATCAACCCTTCATTTCTGAACGAACCGATAACGCATGATTTATTTTAATCATTCGGCGCCACCTTTCGCATTCGTATAGAATAGTTTATAGTTCGTATGTAAAGTTTGAAATCCCCATTTCTAATTCCCAGGCGTTGAAACGCAAGATCGTTAAAATAATGTCTCGAAATCAGAGTCGAGAATATATGCAACTTTGCTCAACCATCTCCGTTGACTGACGCCATCTCTGAAAAACGGAAAACCCTGTGGCAGCAACAATTCTACGATATCCGAATTCAAACTTGTATCGGCCCGCCTATTGCGGCAAGAGTAGTTCCCAAAGTTGCCACGCGGAAGGAGGATGACATTAGGTTCTTTAGCGATTGGTGTCGCCCGTGTCGCCATGTAGCAGAATATTTCGAGACCATTGCGAGATTTGAGGGTCTGCAGTTGCATGAAAACAGGCGCTTCGCTGCATTCTCGCGGTTCACAGCAGCTCGCCGTATACACCTAATTACGATCCGTGTTTATGATTCTGATGACTATTGATTTTTTATTTGTTCATTTAAAATCGAAATATGCCTGCCTAGCATATGAGAGCAATGTTGTAATTCGACTTCGCGAAATTAAACATTGATCAAAATGTTTCCTACGATATTATAATCTCAGATATAATTCTGATTCGAAAACGCAACGCTTTGTCAGCTATTCTTTTCGATGTTTTATTAATGATTATGATTCAGTTTGCAACTTTATTTCCATCGTATGCATGTTTCCTATTTGTTTTATAGATTTTATGAACGGCATTCTACTCATTTTTAAAGTATATGTACATTAATACATTTTATTGGTCCATCCGTGCGTGATAAATCGAGAATGTCAGACCGAGTATCCACTAGAGTTGCAATGGACTTCTTGAAATCAAAATGACACATGATTCTCGATCTCTTTCAACGCATTATTGCAGTTGATTATGAAAGAATACTAGAAGCTGAGGAAAAAGAAACGATTAGGAAAAAATAAAACTTGAAGAAGCTCAAAAGCTCATATCATATGTTGACGGATTTGTGCTCATCTAAACACCGTATGGCGTATACGATTAGATTGTCTATGCAGTTTTTTGTCTCATAACAAACCGTAAAATGGATTGTTTGGTTCGAAGAAAAAATCAACGAGAAGCAAGCGGAGACTAAATTCCAGCAATTCCATTGAATAAAGGAAACTGACAAGTTTAACGCTCCCGGGATACTTAAACTAACAAAATTTGATAAAACGTATCTATTTCATGTTCTGGCATCGAAATTGTAAGTTATAAATGGAAACTAAATTGATTTACTCCCTCAAATTTGACTTCGTTTGTTTTATCGACGTTTGGTATTTTTTCCGATCAAAAATTTGGAACTTTGTACTATTTCCATTGCCTATAAGATTCACACATAATAATTAAATAATAAAGTATAAGATTTACACCACGATCGTTTGCAGTCTCTTAAGTCTAGACAAAAACCTGAATCGTATTTTGATTCCACCCTAAAAACTGTGGTAGCAATACATTAATTCTGACGTCTTGCTGATCTTGCCGATCTTCTGGGTCTTTTACACCCGCGGGATTATTAGCTGAGGATGATAAGAAGCGGTGATGGAGAACGAAATATCATACTAAGTAAACATATCGACTAAGAAAAGGTAATGCTCTGGTTGAAATATCTTAAAGATTATTTATTAACATCACAGATACAATAATTATGTACATACTTGTCCGAGACCTCCGTTTCGAACGTTGGAGCACCCCGTTGTCAATCTAAGTACTGGAGTACCAAATCCCGACTAAGAATACAGTAGAAAGTATGTATGCTAAATATTCAGATAAAACTGGTACAATTTATGATTAAACCTATCATGATTAATAATAATATGACGATGTGGTAGGTGAGATGAAAAATAATAATAATCACAAGTACGCGTTTAACTTATAAGAAACCTCGATTACCATGACTTTGTACATACACACTACAACGTTTGAACGATTGTGCATTTCGAATAGATCAAACATGATTATATGGACTTAACTTTGTTCACGGTATGTAGTACTATATTATAAAAATTTATTAATAATTCGCCGTATTTTATTGTTAATAGTTAATACGTGACTATACGTTATCATTTATCCTATCAAAACTACCAGATTAATAAACACAGCCCTTTGATCCGTTCAAGTCTACTATGTGATCGACTATTCTTTCTTTCTTTCTTTCGTTCTTTCCACCATATTCTCAGGCTCGCTGAAATTAGGTACTGATTAAATACGATCATCAATTAATCCTCACTGCCTTAGCAATTATCACTTTTATTATACAAATTGTCTTCCGAAGAAGACAGCTTGTCGAATACGTAAAGCTTAAGTTGAGCATCGTGCCGGTGTGGCGGCGGCGCAGATTCCGGTTTCATCATCTGAGACGCACCGGGAGGATCGGCACGTGGCAACAAAGTGTGATTCAACTCTGGCATTGACACTGTTGGATCTTTCAAGGGCAGTGTTACATCTCTCAAAGAATCAGCTGGCGATGGTGGAAGAACCACTTTTTCAGGCGCATTTTGAATGAAAATCACTCTGAAATAAGAACAAGAATCCATTAACTCGTCTGATTTTAAAATAAAAGCAATATCTGCATGTATACTGAATTCCTTCTGACATGAAAATGCAGAAACGTCAATGATATGGCAATAACAATGTCTGATGATTTTAGTTTCTTATACAATTCTGATAAAATCTTGCACCTGTTGAATGCGCGCCATCTTCTGCAGAGCATGATGTATGATTTACATTGAATGTACATGAAAACCAAGCCTCCAGTGAAGCCGATCACAACAACGATCATCTTTGTCCAGAATGGCCAGTTCATAGAACCTTTTTGTGCCTCTTCGATAGAACGTTCTACTAGTACGTAGAGCGACCATGCAATGCACAATGCTGCAACAGCATTGAAAGCTACTGCGCACCATAGCTTGCGCACTTCCAGTGCTGACATTTCAAGTTTTTCCCACTGAAAATTACAATAGATGGTATCATCAAAGACGTATGATAACAATATCAAAATTGGAAGGACAATAGAGGGTGTAACCAATTTTGGGATAGGAAAGGGGGAAATTTGGACAAGAGAGGTATATCGGGAGACCAAGAAGGCAAGACATAACGAGAAAGAACGTGTAACAGGTATTAGAGAAGAAAGTAGGAGTTGAAGACGGTTGAGGACTTCAAGAAAAAAGGATGAAACAAAAAGCAGAAATGAAGTTAGGGATAAGAAGAAAGAAGAAATGAAAATACACGTAGGATAACGCGACTTAAGGTTCACAAAGTGTGAAATGCCCAAACTTTCTCAATTGTAAATTGCCAAGCATGGACAAATGGTTTATTGTTGTAAAGTTGTAATATTATTCATGCCATTCGGTTGCCAATACTTCATGTATTGTTCCAATGTTTTTTGTGATATGATATTTATATATAAACTGGTTAGCAATGTACCAATACGGAGAATGTAAATATCACAAGTAAATGATAACAAAGCACTTCATCAGGAAACATAAGGCTTTCCTCGCTGTGCGACTAACATATAGGCTATACCGTTGTGGTAGATAAGAGACAAAGGTTTAATTCGAATTTTAATGCAAGGTAGTAACTGAGAATTCACAATATTATGAATCACTATCGACAAATGTAAATATACCATGAGGCTGAAATGCTTCAGGTCAACGCAACCAATTCTAAAGTAAATCTCAATTTCAGGACTTGCCTCTTCAACAACGAAAAATGTACATAATTTTCCAAATGGTTTTCTATAGAGTCATGAAATAATATTGCCCCTTTATATTTTCTATTTGAAAAGTCAATTCCTCTTTTCTCAAGAAATTTCGTTACATCGTGTGAAAAGAAAGAATAAAATTATTTCGAGCTTTCTCTGGCTGCAGAAAAGTCTAATATTGGAAATACTATTATACAGGGTAAGTCAATCAAAGTATCGAGAATGGGAAATTCGCATTCGACACGGAAGAACGTCAGGAAAATCTTGACGAAAGCCATAACACTTATTTTCTGATGTAAGAACAAAGTAATAAAGCAGCCAAAACTAGCCGATGGTATTTATTGCATATAGACAAGATCCCTCCTATTCTCGATACTAATTGAAGTGACTGACCCTGTACATAAGATATCTGCAAGTTGTTTCTTTCTCGATTAAGGAGGACTGGACTTGTAAAACGGATAGTATTCAGCTGCATAGTATTGTTGAATATGTATTAGGATATATATTCACCTCTGAAAACGGTTTTGTTTTGGCATGCATGATAAAAGTGAATTTACATAATTCACAGGCACGTGTGTCTGAAGCCTTTATCCACTGTTGAAGACAGGCTTGGTGAACGTAACGTAGACTTCCGCTACAATAACATGGTGCCAACAGCGGAGCTCCGATCTCACCTTCGCAATGACATATTCTATCAAAAAAATGATTAGAAATTAGATACGACCAATCCTAGATAAAATTACACTAAATAACTGCTCAAGTAGTAGTACGCCGTTTGTGAGCTTCGATAGAACTTCAAAATTGTAGTATTATAGCACAGCAGTTCCAAGAATTTATTTCCCATGTTAATAATTTCGTTTTTGTCATGCTGCAGTCCAGTGAAATTCATGGGCTGTGTTGTAAAACAGAAGTTCGCAGTGTAATTGCCTTTTTATTACAATAGAGCCTAAAGAACGAGTGGTAAGAATAGCAAAGGATGTAAAGTCGACTGGAATATTCGGTACTAATTGGATTGAAAACATGTCTGCTATTTCACAAAAGTGCTTTATTGTTTCAGTCGCACCTGACATTGCGCAAAAAATGATGATGAATAACTTATTTTTCCAGACATTTTTACAACGCAACAGCGGACAGCACGCTCAACTGTGACAATTTTTTATAGACCATCCGCGTCAACAAATCAATCAATTAGATAAAAGGTAATTAATGAATTGAAGGTAATAAAAACATTTCGTCTCCAATGCTCAACTGTCAACGATAGCACTTAATAATGTTGCTGTTTGTCAAATACAACTGATCCATACATGTCGCATCCTGTTTATGCTGAAAAAATCAGCTGTGCAAATTAGAATTAGTTTGTCTTTTACAGCCGAGGGCAGTTGAAAAATATTGATAACATCTTTTGCCTAATATTTGAGCGTATGTTGTTATGAATAATAATTTTACCTTCATTAAAAATAGAAAACTGTTTCCTTCATCACCAGAATAATAATAATTCAAATATTTCACCCGTCTGCAGTAACTGTGATGATATTACATACATTGATTGGTATCTGCTTTACAATCACATGTTATCCTTAGCATTTAGTCAAACTTATTTATATTTATTCTTCAGAAGGCAAAAATAAATTAAAAAAAGGACAGTACCACACATGTTGGACTTTTCTGTTATTTGCCTTCGACTATATGTACATCCCTGACAGTTCATTTTTCAAATCCAATGAAAGCAGATAAGCATATTCATGTATATTACATTTCACAAAAGCTTTTGAGTAAGCAATACAAAGTATTGCCATTTTTATCAGCCTATGGTTTGGTCTATTGTTATTAGAGGTAATAAAGACGTATCCCATGTGAACGAAATTTGCTTGATTAGCTTTTGTGCTGCCAATGGTGTTTACTACAACATTATGTTTTATTGCTATAATAAAATCTGAGAACGGACACTTTTAGATTTCACAATATCTTGAAATACAGGTTTGCGTCTTTATGTTGTAGAGAAACATTCCCAAATATTCCATCGACGGTATGAAAAAAACATGCTTTACATCTTTATTTCAAGAGAATTTACATTTCACAAGTTAAATATAGTCGCTGAAAACTCACCGGCAAATGTCATGACTGTTTGACGACAGAGTACTCATCGAAGAGTGCGAATGGTCAGGTAGAACTGTAACAACCGTGGCATACGCTGGTTCCTGAAAATTTGAATAGGAATTGTTATCGCTAGCTGTTCTTACTGCTTGTATACTATTACCAATGCAACACGATGAGCATAAACATGACTCGAAATTAGTTAGGGAATCAGGACAGTAAACAACCAGTTTTATACTATTTTCAGGTGTCTGATCAATAGAACTTCCTCAGACTTTTGGTGCAACACTGCTTGGTCAGAACATTCTTTTTAAGAGTTGAATATCTCGGTCTAGCATATTCTGACATCCTTTTCTTTTTTAATTGACAACTGTTTTGTTGAATTTATTTCATAGGGCTGAAAACAATCTGTCACATTCAACATGCCTCTAATGCTAAGCTGCTCAGCGAGCGCTGACCACATAGACATAATAACACTAAGAATCCAAGCATATAAATAATGATAAAGAATGTACTCATTGAATAATTACATGTTTGAACCTGTCCAAGGATAATTTTTCATGCGTAATTGTTCGACGCCGTAAAATGACTACAAATCTATCGCAGTGTAAATTTCATCATTTTCCGTGGTCACAAACATGAGGGGAGATTGCAGCTTCTTCTATCATCATTTGTAAACCAAAACAAAGTCTGAGTTTGTGTGATACTGTTGCACATAACGCAGCCTAATGTAAAGTGCAATTGAGTAATTTCTGCCTATATTTATGACAAACGTTATTTTCCTGAGCAGCAAGATATCTGCAGCAACCTTCGAGCGCAACTTGTGTCACGAAGACTGCATTTATTAGCTGTGGACTGTACTTTGCTAGAATAATTCACATTTCTCTAACGTTTGGAGCGACACTTTGAACGACTATAAAAATGGCATGTATTTCACTTGTGGATTACTCCGAAATGCGTAAAGCTATACCTGTATCCATGCGACATTAGTCTGATTTCACATCAAGTTATTTCTGTAAGACTTGGCCAGGCTAATGTGGACCACATTCTGATTTTATTTTAGGAACACCATACGCATTTCCGTATTTTCTAATTCTCACACAAACTTATTTTATAATCTTTATCCACAAAACCATGTTGGGAAATTTCGAAATCTTGTGCGATTCATGCGCGTAACCAATAACTTTTGAAATAGTGAACAAATATGAGCTCAATTTAGTATGTACAAATTACCTGATATTAACTTTTGGCACAATCTAATCAATCAAAAGAGTTTTCTCACACAGGTGTGATTATCTCGTTATTCGCTCAATCGCTATGGGGTTTATAGTCTTCCTCTCCAAATCTAAGATATCCCTGAAGATTCAAACGTTCATTTGAACAGAAAGTTCATGATGTTGAAGTTCGTAACGTTAACGTAACATCATTTTTGGTAAAAAATTCACAATTTCATGACTTAAAGTTGCGAAATCGATGAAGTATGTGTGTTTCACTAAAGTTGGAAAATTATGCACCGTATTCTGCTGTTTTTTAATCGTCTGATTCATGAAATCCAGGATCTTTACCGATTATTTTGTTGCGTTAACGTTAGGAACTTCAACCACATGAAAGTTCCATAAAAATCTTACATTGCGCTTATTCAATAGCGCAAAATTTGTGAATTTTGAACTCTAAAACTGACCCTTCATTTTCAACATATCCAAGATATTTAGCTATACTTTTAGTGGATTGAAGATTGTGGCGAAGGGATTGCTACGTTTCCAAATTTTCGTTCAAACAAACGTTTGGGACTTGAGGCGCATAAGATAAGACTATTGGGAAGAGAAGTGTGGGAAAGATAGTGGTTCAAAATTGACTTTGACTAACTGTCTAACCCTTGAATAAATTCCAACAAAACTCTCTGTCGTAATCTGAAATCACTCTTTGCCCAGAAGATTTCCATGGATTCTAACAAGCTGCGCCTACTTTCAAGATACTTTTGAAACAGTTGAAACTAAAATTTGCCAGACATATAACTCTGAATATGTGCACTTTTCCAAATAATAAACCTGAAAATTTGAAGTTTGGACATGGTATGATTCTACGGTGATCATTCCTCTGTTCATACGGTATGAGAATTTTCTCCAATATAACAACGAGTGGAGCATGAAATACCATAACAGGGTTAGATAACTAGATATATATTTATATTTATACCCTTGGTATCCATTCCGGCGGAGGTTCGCCACTTCCTGGACTGACGTTGCTCGACGGGGCTAAATGTTGGGGTTGCCAATCGGGCGGATAAACATTGATTTGATGCACAGGCATTGTGCTTCGATCACAGACGAACATTTAAGTATAACTATTGATTAAAATCAATCAAATATTTCACCGATTTTAACATCTCCTGGTTATTTACCTTAGCCGTCATTGTATACATCCGACTTTTGATAAATAAAGAACTGTCAAAATTGAGGACGTTTTTATTCATCGATTTTTTTTTTAAATTTCTATTCTTTTGATTTATGGCTGGAGGAATTCATGGCTTGATATATTTCTGTTCTTGAAGTTTTTATTTGGTTACTCGTTTATTTTTATTTTTATTTTTATTAATTTCAATAGCAACCTAAATACGAAAAACGCATTGACGGAATTGAAATTTTTTCTGCTTTTGCTGATCGGTGCTGGTTCTTGAGATGCAATTGTTATTCCAATTAACGGAATGAAATGACAGATGAAGGTATATAATCATATGAGAATCGTCGAGCACTCAGAAATCACACTGGAATATACATTCGAGCACTTATACATATGTATATCCGCATAAAGGAGAGCTATCAGACCTGATTTCGCTGCGACCGAACCCGACGCGTGGATATGGAATAATAAAAACAAAATAAGTGGAACACGAAGAATCTTGAGCCAGTCGTCTGGTGTTGGAAAATCAGCGACAATACTAATTACGGCTACTGTCCGCTGCAGTAGGTATAGTTGAAATTGTGTTCGATTTACGAATCAGACATGCACGCGATGTGCATATATCCTTGTAGTTGTATTATTATTATTCTTGTTATGAATAATAATATTATCATTATTCTCGTATCGAAAATTGAAGAGAGAGCATCTCCTAGCAGTTAGCAACAAAATATATTTATAAGTGTTTTGCAATAACCGAATTAGAGTTGACCGTAACTCTAATAATAGACGTAGTGCGACCGGTTTTCCTATTCATTTTTTGGATTATTTTCACTTTATAATTATTAACAACAATTCGGTGAAGTTTCACTTCATCACTACATGTATGTATGTACTCGACTCGAAGCTCGTTCACTCGTTCGTCCGAGCGGAATGCGCGTATACGTACTGATCCTGGATGCTAGACAGATTTGACACTATAGGTAAAGAAGGTATATACGTGAAGCAGTCGATGAATGCACTCCTGATACACGGACGTACGAGTTTTTGGTCGGAGAAATAAATCCACAATTCTTGCACGCACCAATTCGGAAGCGACTTTTCACTCGGTGTCATGTGTGTACCGAGTTATCGACTCGTTTTTTCACCAAGAGAAGACACAATCGAAATAACGATTAAAACAAAAGAAAAATTCACTCCGCGAGCGATATGTATATCCTTGCTTGCGCTCGGTGACAATGTTTTTCTGCTACACCGCCAGAGCGTGTGGGCGTGGGGAAAACAGACGCCAATCAGCTGTTTCGGCCCCTCTGCAGACGTCACGGCAGTTAAATGCGGGATTTTTTGAAGCACATGTACTACATACACACATATTTTTAATCACGTTCGATGTAGCATTCGAAATTAGATTCGCGGCAGATGGCCAACGATTATGTTGAGGAACTGGCTACGATTACTCGGCGTTTTACTCAGTTCATTCATAAAATCGAGTTGAGGGGATATGAAACACGATCTTCCACTTGGGATTTTTCAAAGCCGTTTTCTCAGCTAAAACATATCCGATCAATGTGAAATTGATATAGGCAATAAAGAAGAATTGAACAAAGGACATGATACTCTTAGATCGATTCTCAAAAATCGCAAAAAAAAACTTCAAAAGATTACCACTTTTGATAAATAACCTGTAAAACTTTTGGTCGATTTTTGGGAATCCAAGAACATCATGCCCTCCGTTCTATTCTTCTTTATCGCCGTTATGAATTTTACATTGATCTGATGTGTTTTTGCCCAGAAAATGACTTTTGAACGTTACACGAGTTCAGTAACTATATCTGACCCGCGACAAATATCGGTTTGAACTCTACTGCCGATTATTAATGATGCACTATTATATTTATCGAGCAGACAGCCGCGTGAATTGAGCTGCTAAAGTTTAACGTCCCAATAACAAAGGGAGATGTGATTATTCGCCTCGGTTACGAACGCGAATAATCGGATTCAAAATGAGCGCGAAATTTGATAACAATATAATATAAGTCAACGAAAGAAGCCGAAAAAAATAGATAAGCGAGGTTTTAACGGCAGTAAAGAATTTCTCACGGCCTTAGTTCGTCCTTTATTCGGATGGAGAGAAATAAATGATTCACGATGACTGTTGTTGAAAACAATGCGAGACCTTGCTGAGTATAGTATTCCGCGTTGATGCAGATAGGGGAGCTGGTGTAACAAAGCTGTGGTCTCAAGTTACTGATAAAGTCGCACTTGTTATCAAGCCCGTACGTACGCGATGACGGTCAGTACCGTAATAGAATGAGACTCACGGTTATCTTTACGTCCTGTGTAAATTGAATTAATACGAGTCTGTCCACCTTACATTCTTTACGGACCTTTTCTTCTGCTTCTTCTTCTTCATCTTTTTCTTCACCCTCATTGTTGAAATAATACGCAGCTTAATGCGCATCGGCATTATCGTTCGCACACTCAATGATAAATGTATTATCTCGATTAACAATAAGAATCACTATACGATAACGGGATATAGATACGCAGCGTAATTGATAGGCATATGAGCGATAATCGGCGAGCAATCAAAATGTTCATTACCAAACCGTTGATAGTAAGTATAGCTTTCAGTAACAATAACGTTTGAGGGCATATTAGAAATCGGCCAAGGTAAATACTGCGCGCCTGCCGGATGGGATAATCCAAACATCATCGCGTACGATTTAACTCAACATTTTCTAATTTTTTTAAATATTTTCATACGATTTAGGTCTATGTCAAAAAAGCACCTCCGAATTTTTTTTAAATTTCTTCTCTCAACCGTATTCTATTGTTATGAATATCACGAGTTTCGAATCGAATGAATCTTACGATCTTTTTGAAACAATCAAGCACAGGTAATCTGCGTTCAAAAATCTAATTTTGAAAACCTAGCCGATCGTAGGCGATTCATTCTTTCCAGAACTTTATATCTACAATACAAATTGAAAAACAGTATTTCAGTGCTGCATAAATATGGTTTGAGTGATATTATAATTGATATTGCATGCTGGGGTTGTAAAGAGTAGCACATACTATCAAAGTTGGAAGTTTTTAAAATTCAATCTATTAATTTTCCGGTTATACGAAGAAAATGGCATTTTTGACATTTCCATTCACATTTATAAACTCAATACAATGAGGCGTGTGATATTTTCAAACAGGAATACCCATAATCTAGAATCTGGTCGTTATAAAACGAATATTTACGGGCATTGAAAGAAGATTTTTCAATTTTGATTGTAGGTAAAGTTATAGAAAGATTGAATCGCCGACGAATGGCTGGGTCTTAAAGATTCAGTTTTTGGATACAGAATACCTGTGCTTTGTTCAAGAAGATCGGAAGATATATTCCACTTGAAGTTTACGGTATTCACAATATTCACAACAAGAAAATGGTCGAAACAAAAAATTCAACGAAGTTCGCAGGTACTTCTTTGAGATACATCGACCTAGATACTATGAAATTATTCGAACAAAAATCAAAAACGGTGAAGTCAAATCGTGTGCGATGATGGCTGCATGCATGCCCCATATGTGTATGGTAGAACATGCAGCACTTATTATACGAATTGACAATAGAAATATAGAATTTTAGACTTAGGTATTAGTATATTCATCGAACTTTTGATCAATAATCAATTCTACCCAATCATTGAAATTGATTCTGCTTGAGATTAATTATTATTACATCCCTGCGTCTTCCTATATCGCGTGACTAAAATCAAAAGGTCGTATGAGCCGTTTTACGCCCTTCTGTGGTTTGAATAACAAAAAGGCGTATATGTGTACACTACTCCATATAACAAAAAATAACTTGTAGTAAAATAAGGGCGTATACTCCATTTCCTCGTTATTTCAGCATTTGTCTAACAAAAGGGCGTATGAGCCATTTTTTCTCAACTATAGGGCATTTGACTGCAAACAGAAGGGCGTTTGAGCCATTTTTCTCAATTTGGTTGAAAACAAAAGGGTGCATGCCATTTTTTCTCATTTTGGGCATTGTACAAAAAAAGGCGTATGAGCCACTTCTTTATTATTTTGGCGTCGGACTGTGAAATAAAAAGCGCGTATTGGCCTTTGCAATTTTCTGGTGAATACGTCCTTATGATATTAGTCTCACGGTGTATACGCCCTTTTGCTTTTAGCCACCTTCCGATGTGATTCTGTTGACATACGCCCTTTTGTTATGATACTGGCATTTTTGGCGCATACACCCTTTTGAGTTTAGTCACGCGTTATGAAAGAATTGGATTTAGCGGTCTAAAAACCGTTGATGTGTTTGAAGTAAGAGCCCTGAATTAATCGTTGACGAAATTTTTCAATCAACGCCTGAATTGTTGTCTGCAGTTTTTTAAAACTCACGTCGCGTTTCTATTCATTGTTTTATCGAAAAAACTCATGAACATGTGTTACATATATTTTCTTTATTTCTGGGAAGAACATCATATGTATATTCCACAGGGGAAATAAAATTACGAGGCCGCAATTAATTGCCACGTTATTTCTGTACTTTGAGCCATTGCTAAAATCGTTGATGTAATATCGGAGAATTTTTGGTTTAACCCGGCCGATACGATTATCAATTCGATCGACTGATTTTCCTTGACCCCTTAGGTATTTTTTTTCCTTCCAAATTTGTGAATGACTTGATAATATAAAATATTTACCCTGAAACCGTGTGGCGGAAAAAGTTACTTTTGCAAGTTTCATATTTTGATTGTTTTTATGTCAAAATTCGTACATGGATTATACATACCTACTGTTCCTGATAAGGCTGCTCCTAATCAAGATACAGAAATGAGTTTGACGGATTGGCTGAAGGGAGAGATTTGACTTATCGTAAATTCAAAGACGATGACTCGTTTTATTGAACTTCGAAATCTCAAACAACGTATAACGTGCGAAAAGCCAAAGGAAAGGTGGTTCCCAAAAAATTCTCAAAAATTCTGTAATGAATTTTCAATATGTTGACGCAAGACCCACGATACTCCGGCAGATTTCTTCTTCTATCTGTTCTGCGCCCTTCAAACATTTCGAAGAAACAAAACGCCGTGTTTCAAAGATACGAAAATTCTCAAAAAATTACAAAAAATTCAAGAAAAAGGTCAAAACGCGTGTCAACATGATCGGAATGAATAATTGGATTTTTGAAAATTTCTTGAGATTTTTAAGAAATCCAATTTTGAGATGGGTTCGGTTGATCATAAAAAATTCACGGTTCAAGGAAAAAATCTGAAAAAAATTCACGAATGCTTTTCTGAGATCGAGAAATCGTATAAAAAAGCTCTCAAAGCAAATAAGAAATGGTGAGGAAAAATCATTGGTCGAGTTGACGTGAAATGCCCAAGCTTCAGAAACGCGTCGAGCAAAATTTGGAACCACAATCGTTTGTATTATGAAAATATCATCCATACGCATTACAAGAATAGTCTAGTACAATGAAGAATTCCTAAAATTCAAGGAAGTCCTGAAATTATACTATCCTAGGATCAATATACTAAAATGTTGAATTAACAGCAAATCAACTATCAACATCTGTTACGTATTACCACCAGACTTTCACCTGACCAGTCAGTAATGTTGCAAGTGTCGAATACGATTTATCCACGAATAAGATATTGTGTAATCAGATATTAAGTTGTTTAGCATTAGGTAATGCCGACATCAATTTTCTGCGACATATCTTTTTTTTTTTCTTTTTTTTCATTATACGGATAAGTACAAATATTAGAGTTGATAAACGTGACAAATCGATTAGCAAAGAGGTGCACATAGTAATAAGTTTAATTTATTGAAAATCAAATGATAACGTACATGAAAATCATTTTTTTTTAGACAATTATATTATGAGATATTAATTATTTTGTTCTGATTAGTTAAAACTAGATTATAGAAAATGAATGAATTTTGACGTGTTGCATTTTAATAAACCATTCGTTATACTACTTCTTCATGGAGTCAAGAAAAACTAGCTTAGGAAAATATTTCTGTGCATCAATTTCGTCCTCTTATATCTAAATGATCCATAGATCGATTGGCTATGTTAGATACGAATGAGAAGAAAAATGATAAATGAAGTAAATTGATGGGATTGTTGAGACGTCCCTTACAATCGTATCATTTTTCACCTAAAATTAACTTATAAATTAAAATGTTAATTTAGAAATTCTACATTCACAGCAAGGATTTATCCATACGTCGCTCAATATTTTCATTCTCATTAAAAATACGGCGAAGAATATAAAAACAATTACAAATACCCGCCAGAGTCTAATTGATTTAAGCCATGTCTTCATGAACATGTTTAAAAATAAAGTCTGATACAGGATTTGATCTTTACCGTTGAATTACATTTTGGGCAACTTTTACTTCCTGATCTTTCGAGCGCAGATTTTAAACACCCGGAGCAAAATATGTGGCCACAATTTGTAGCCATTGGTCTTCGGTCCGCGGTTAATGCTTCGAAACAAATCGGGCAGCTCAAGACTATCTGTTTTCCGCTAGACGAATCGTTTAGGCAAGGCACATCTGTGCTGTATTTCTCGTTCGGTTCAGCGCTATGAGACCCTCTGAACTCTTCTCCATTTCTGAGACGATAACCCATCATTTGAGTCTCGTCTGGGTCGAGAACTCTGAAAAAAGAAACAACAATATCATCTGTAGGAAATTCAGAAATCGTTAATGCCAAGATGAGAAGATGAATCAGTTGTGCGAAGCGTTTTCTTCGCTGAGCGTAAATATGATTCATCGTCTCAAAGGAAGGGTCCGTAAAAGGCAGTTTGTTTATTCAAAAATGAGCCCCAATCACGAAGCTTTGTGAAACTTATTTATTCAAAGCCGGATTAGTATTTTATGATTAGGAGTTATCAATATTTGTCACTATTTAAAATTGAAAAATGTAGAACAGTGTTTTTTATCTGTTTTTTTTTGTTATTCAATATTTATGTTCTGTAATATGCAATTCAGTAATGAAATACACACAAGTTTCTCAAATCACACGGGTCGAACTACCAGATAATTGATTTAACTGGGTTTTCAATATATTCACTGCCTGGACAGCTTGTTGTTTTTATTCCAGTCAGTAACCGAATTGTGTATATTGCATCAAATGTAACTAATTAGTACCCGTTTCTCATCTACCTTTATTTCGTTCGATAAAAAACTATAAAGAAGAAAAAAGATGAACTAAAAAAAAATAATTTCCTCCGAGTCTGAAGTTCTCTGAATTTGCCCTGACTTTTCCTGACCAAAATTGCCTGGCTGTTTCCAGTTTTTCCGGTTTTCCTGGTCTGTTGCCACGATGATTCATCATCAGTCCGTTTTTCTCAGCAGGCAGCAGTAACTCCATGAGCTAAATCTTAAGAGAGATAAACGAGTCGTCTGCATGTCGGTGCTCGACAAATTCAATGTACGATCCGGGACAGATGGGACGAGTTTGATCTTCATATCATTAAGTTGAATAATAACGTCGAATGATGTTTTAAAATGAATTAATAGCTGCTAGGCAGCTTGGTGTAAATTCCATATTTGAACTTTAAAGTATTGTATTCTTTGGAATCCTGATGCACAAAATCGTTTACGTCTCTGGCAGAATTTATCAACATTATAAAAAACTGTTATTTCCTTATATCCTAAATAGATTTTGAGTATTACATTGTTTTCTTCCAGTTAATTTCTCCGATTGGCTCATTTTTAAAAATTAACTCTACGAAAACAATACAGAACTCAAACTCTATTTAGGAAATAAGGAAACAGTTTTTTATAATGTTGGTAAATTCTGCGAGAAACGTAAACGATTCCATGCATCAGTATTCCAAAGGATACAATACTTCAAAGTTCAAATATTGAATTTACACCAAGCTGCCTAGCAAATATTCATTTGTTTTAAAAAAACATTGAACAGAAATAACACAGCTTTGTTCGAACCAAATATGAAGATGAAACACATCCCGTCTCTCCAAGATCGTACACTGAAATTGTCGAGCACCGACAAGCGTACGTCGGTCTCATCAATGTTGAAAATTTGCCAAAAAACTTACTGAATGTAAGAATCATGTCGCTCAACGGATATGAGAGGATCGTAGAGATGGGGAATAGCCAAGACGTGGTGATCTAGGAGATTCCTTGCGGCGTTGTTGTTAGCTCTACGGTATAGCGAAGTATTGCGAGTCCGTTGCCCCCTTGGAAATCCTGAAGAGACGATTGGTGAGTCGCCGGTCAAGTCGATGATTTCATTGGATAAGTTCAAAGGTTGATCTGCTGAATTGGACATCCTCAATCTGTTCATCCCTTCTCGTTAAAAAAACAAAGCCGATCTTGAATTTTGAACGAACACTTGAACCCTTTTATCGAGTCGAGGACAATCTGTGCAAAATAATTCAACAAAAATATAGGAAAGACCTTGAGGATTGTGAGGATTAAATTTCAGGTATTTACATAAGCCACGCTGAAATGATTCAGGACAAAGAATTTTAAGAAAAATACAGCCCAAACCTACTGGGTTGTATCTATGAGGAAAATGTTGATGTGCAAAATGGAGACGAATATGTCACTCGTTATCTGGGTGTTTTCGTTGTTATTGCTATGGCTTTTGAACGAGTATTGATAAACGGACACAAACACATACGGACAGAGACACAGTTCGTCGAATCTCACTGACGCGAAACCACGGCCAAAAGATACAAGAATTCGAGAATTCAAGAAAGAAATATATTCTTACAGCTTGGCGATAAATACTATGCGTTATTCATTAAGCGTTGATGAACCTTTCAGCGCGAGACGAGCCATTCCGAAGCTATAGAAAATACCCGAGGTAAATGATTCATAGGCTAAATTCACGATAGGTTAAAGTACTTTGTAACGGCTGTGTGCTAGTTGTGAACGAGGAAAATATACAATGCTAGTGCTAAGTCGATACTGGTCTTGTTATATGCCTAATCGCCGGAGTTTAACGTTGGGTGCGCTTGTAACGGTCGGACATTTCGAAATTGTGATCAAAAAATCCAAATAATATCGATGATGTTGTATCTGTTTATTTACCAATAAATCCGTTACGTCCGCATCCTATGAATTGCTGCCTAGGGAATGACACGAAAACAACTGACAACTACGACACCACGTTCGCGCATGACCCGCCTGACTATAGGCAACCCAAATTACGTCACCTCTTTGACGTTCACCATTGACTAAAGATTGCTAAAGACGGCCAGCGATGGGTACAGTTTTGAACACTGATCTCTACTAAGTATATTCCAATGGAAATCACCTGATCAGTCGATATAGCAGGACACGAACGTGACATATTTACTCCGGAGATATATTGTAAATCTGTCACAGATCTCCAATTCGCGGTCATCGCTTACCGTCGGTCAACTGCCCAGAAATAACGAAAAAGTTCCACAGGCCACTGCCTTACCGACTACTTACCGAAAGAAGTTATGACAGAAGTCAGTGCTTGACTGCTTGACAGGTGATCCATTTAACCGGAGTTTCGACTCGAGCGCATGCGTGTGCGAATGTGGATTGCGGAATGGTGGCATGAAAAGGAACCTAACTGAGTAAATATTGAGTTTTTACATTACAGAAGAAGAAGCCTTTGATAAAATGAGCAAGTAAGGTGTCATTCAAGCCACACTTCTGCGAAATTCACAGGATCTAACCGCAACACACACTGCGCGGTTTCCTTACGCAAACAAGCTACCGAAAAGAGATCACAGGACCGTAAATATTTTCTCCCTTCCCCGGGCTCACGCCGTGACAATTGTTACCCACGTATACATATATCGTTGAATTTCTGTAAGTATGATATGTTTTAATCACATTTACCCTGAAATTATACGTACACGAGTTCAGCCACCGATATACATAGAATTTACAAGTTCCGACATCGCACATTCATACAATATTAAACTGAAAACTGGCTTTACGTAACCATCGGCATTTGAAGGAGTACGTAGCGATATATTTAAATTTATTTATTCATCACGGCCACGACAGTGTAAAGAAAACATAATACTTGAATTGAAAACCGTTACCGGCTGCAATTCAATTCGTAACGATCAGTTACATAATAATAATACATAAATTTGCGGAGCAGTTATCAATGTACGCCATTTGAAAACTGACGACTATAATTTGAAACTGAATAATTATTACCAGCAGAATGCGTTCAATAATATTGTATGTATGCTAAAAGGCGATAATATTAACAGGCAGAAAAATGGTGGCTCACACAGTATTGCTCGACTTCACTGTGTCAAGTAGCGTGATATCAGATCTGGAAAAGCGATCGAATTTGAAATCAACGATTGCAAATGTCTTGGGAGAGCATATCGGGAGTTTAAAACCTCTGACCGAAGCCAACATAGATGAAAGTCTTGTTTTGTTGTATACCGGTGTGAGAGGAAGCCTTATTACAGTTCGAGCGTATCCCAAAGGCCTAGTAACAGTAAACATTGAATATTATAAGGGGGACAACGAAGAAGCGCTCCTTAACTTTGAGGTAAGATGAAAATTGATTTGGAAGTTTCTTTCATCCGTATTACACAGATAAATATCTTCTCATATATGTTTGGTCAAATTAAAATATTATTTTTTACTGTCCATTATTTAAAACGTTAGGTTCCAGGATGTGACGATCGATTGTTATCCACTTTATCGCGTGACTCTTGACCCTAATTTTGTTTTTTTATTTCATTGTTTTACCTGAGAAGTAATGATCCGATCGAAAACCCAATGAGTAGGAAATAACTGTGCTGTACAATATAATCTTGGAAGTTTTTGTATTATAACCGCAGGCCTCCCAGTAGTTACTGCAATTTGCAAAAACCGTACTGTTTTGTTCTCTTTATCCACAACCACCGTGAAATATGAATATTTTCCCTGGAAACTAACTATTTTTATTCATTAGGAATTTCAACTTTTACTCAAGTCTGAGATTTCATTGTCCAACAGGCTCATTTCAAACTTGTTTTATTGAACTAATATATCTATCTTACGTGTATGGTAAACTAACATCTTCTAATTTCTTAAATTTGACACAGAATAATTCTTAGCCATGTTTGAAGTTGAAAATTTTTGGATGCCAAGCAGAAGCTACAATTTTCTCATTCAAAATTCAATCATCAATATTGTCAGTTTCTTTAGTTCCAGCTTTTGATAAATCAAATTTAAGATACAGAACGAAATTCTCGGATGATACCGGAATTAGTAGATAAACTATAAAACAATGAAACTCCACTATACGTACAATTTATTTTTTTCTAGTAAGTAGCCATATTTTCTAGTTCTCTCAAAATGCTCTAGTTACATACAAATTCTGCCTATGTTCCTCTGAAATTGACTGCTTTAAGGGCTATATGGCCTGTAACAAATTATTACCATCATTAATATTGTGCTCGTTATCCATCGAGCAAACTTTACATAAATTTCAATCACCTGGCGAATTGAATGATTGGTAAATAAATAAACTGAAACATGAATTTTTTACTGAATTTCCTCTAAATTATAATCGTAGTGACTTACTGATCTTGCAACTGTATATATATGTATGTATCTACTTTGGTTTGAATTTAAGCTACCTACTATCATTCGTTATAGAAGTGTCTGAGATTTTTCCATATAATGTCGAACATAATGGTCAAGCGATGACCTCACAATTATGCTTGTAGTAGTAGCAGCATCAGCCGCAGATAAAATTCACTGTGTCCGTGTGTAATTGGTACAGTTTTTGGACTTGCTTATCGATCTTATCTGTTATATGTAACATCGGATATTTCATTTGGACAGCAAGGGTCAGGTATTTAGCATGATAACGAAATCCGCTACGATGTGATGTGACTGCCTATAATGACGATCGATCATGTGGAATAATGAAATATTCAATAAATACGAGCGTGCTTGTTTATTGTTCAGACCAGCAGTTTGCAAATAATAAGTCCGTGTATTACAATATAATTGACTAGAATTTCGTCACGTATTGCTATAGATTCTTTGTATCTCATTGAGTCTTTATGTCAAGTCAATTCATACTCCTCACTTTCATGCTTGTGTAATTTGATTCAAAATATCAAATCTTCCACTGACGATGAAAGACCATAAGTAATAATGCTAATGAAGAGGGGTTAGATAATAACTAGAATGAGAATATAAAATGAAACATAAGATAACTGAGAGAACGTTATAGCAGTGGCGATACTTGGAAGCGGACGTTGCTTTGGCTCTGAACAGCCAGCGCAGCAAACGCCTACCACCCTTAAGACGTGGAACCATATATGATCTCTACCTGACACTATCAGGTAGAAACCGTATTCCCACATTCGATATAGTTTCTATTTTCCTATTTGTTATACACGTCTGAATACCCATTCCATATTTATAATTCATTATGGAATAGATTTTCACTGATTTTCACTTCTTCTTAATATTGATTAGTAGCCACAGTTACGTTAAGGGCTTGTCAGGAATGTTTTTAGACCTTCAGCACTCTGTATTTCATTGTATGACAGCTGCAACATGATATGAGACCTTCGCAGTGCAAATCGACATGGGATTCCATACATTTATTTTTTCTTTTCGTTCATTTTGACTATAGATATTGACTTTTCAAAGCACTTTCCTGCAAGGCATACCTAGACCCCTTCTATGTGGTCCTGTCTCAATACGTGTCTTCACACTGAGCACAATGGTTTCACACATAAACATAATCGACACATAGGTCCCATTCGGAACTTTTCAATGTCTCAAACTTCGATATCATCAGATTTTCATTTACTAGAAATTCTTTCCGAAATAATATCTTCTCAATATCAAATATAAGTAACAATCGGTAGTTTGAGATATGGCTGTGATGCATTACAACACAAAATACAAAAAATTACGAGTTACCCCTTTAGCCCAATGAGCCTCTTGGTGTACCACACTTTGTACAAAGTTATGTACGGTAAATACTTTACAAATATTGTAATGAATTCAATATCATTGCGACACGCTAAATTGATACATTACTTAGCGTGCTGTTGTCACATTGACCAAACTTTGCAAATTATTAAATACTTAATATTTGCATTATTTTTTGTTCACTGCAGTCGACAATATCAACTCATTATGTCCCCCAAATTGCATGTAACTATGGCACACTGTACATTATTGCTCCATAGTTACCATATTTTACAAGTCCGATCCCTGCTGAAAAAAAAAATGTCCAGAAACTGATAAAATGTGACTCGATTCTATAGATCCTAAAAGATCCAGGATTAGAAAGGGTGGAAAGAGATATGTCTGATCGATTTTCTGAATTCATATTCAAATTTCTTTGCGATCTTTGTCAGACTGTTCAAACAGGGATGCTGAGATTTGAATCAATGCAGAAAGCAAATTATAACGAAAGAAAAGCAGACTGCTCCAATAAGCCTTCAATCATATCCCATATTCTTTCTGTTACCTAGTTCCCTATGAAAGATGTTCGCTGTTCATTAAAAGTCACTAAATTCCACTCTCATTAATTCAATGTATTTTTAGATCAATGTTGCTATGACAAGTATCTCCATTACATTGAATGCAGAATATATTTCTAAATAATACGTTGGAATCCTCTTTCGTAGCGACGCAAACTCAATGTTAATACCAGACACAGCGTAATAATGATTCATGCTAGAATGATGCCAAGTCATTTAAAGAGCACACAAATATCGTCTAGTTTGACTATCACAATTCTGGTGTAAACAATGAATTCTTCATTTCAAAACGCCCCATAGAATAGATGCTCTATATTACTTTTATAGCTGGTAGAAAATTTGGTTAATTAGTTAGTACGTTTGTTCTGTTTGTTCGTTGGTTTGTTTGATGGCTATGGTAGACAGCGAGAGACCTGGAGACAGCATTGCTGGCGGCGGCTGCTGCCACCCGGTCCCACACGCTTGCCCCCATTAAACGCGGCGGCCCTTATGAGCGATTCTATCCAACCGCCGGTGAGTTTTATTTATTATTATTTTGACAGTATCTCAGGCTATTTCAAAGAGCGGTAACTCGATTGCTCTCAATCAATAGTTACTGTTTTATAAAAATTATCAATTCCGTTAATTTCATTGGGTTTAAAGATGACATCAAGTTCATACATTGGACAAAATAATTTCTAAAGCTGGGAGTGAATGATCACAGTCTTATAGCGTAATCTTCTAAACCATCATATGGCGGATTCTAGCTCTATCGAATACTCTGAGACTGTAGATCGATTGTTGCCTCATCTGGCCACTATGCATGAATTCAAAAGTTAAAAGTTTCGCTGTACATAAAAGAAACTCGAATCTGCATTGCTCTTTGTCATCTCAATGTTTGGGAAAGAGAAAAATCTCGATTCCTCTTCGTACACGATGACTCAAAAAAATTATATCATATCATTATTGATCTCATTATACGTGTATAAATTCTCACACAGTATAACACATAGTGTGTTGAATGCGTCTAATATCTATTTGGATCATTTCACGTCAACCATGTAAATATACAAACAGCGGCGTCTATGAGCATTGGTAAATTTATGCAAACTGTGAATCTTGTTATAGACAATTTTCTATATTAAATTCAAAACGCAATAGTAAATTAGGTTATTATTCAATAAAAAGTTATTCTTCTTTACCTATCTTAACTATCACGCGCTTGGTTCTGAATCAGGCTTTATATGTTGCAGCCTTGCTATAGCATAATACTTTGATATAATTATACTTCTCATTTCAACTTTGATTCACAGTTCTATTTTAATAATAAGACATTTTTCAATCACTTGCACTGTTGGCTTTGAGATGTATTCGTAGTTCACTTTCTAATTCCATTGAAAATATAAATCGCAAAATGTTTCGAATGTTTATTCCTAAACTTTTGAAGATGAAAGGCTGCTCGAATATGACATCGATAAACTGGTGTTTGAAGCACGATCTCCATACCAGAAAGTACAAATCGTTCACTCCAAATCACTCGGGAATATGTTGGTTCTCGACGAATTGCAAAGTGAGTAATTTTACAAGCCGTTTCGCTATGTAAGCAGAGGAAATTCTATTCTCTCTCATCATCCACTTGGTTCTCATTTCACATTTTATTCTACAGACATGTCCGAGGCGGATATGATCTACACAGACACGTTAATGCAGCGTGATAAAGAGAATTACACAGGAAAAGAAATTGTTATTCTTGGAGGCGGTGATGGCGGATTACTCTGGGAATTATTAAAACAGAAGCCACAATTTGTAACGATGCTTGAGGTATCCGAAACTTTTCTATTTTCTTTTATTCGCTTGTAAACGAACTTCGCAGTCCGTAAGCTTATGGGTCTCAAATCTATTCCCTACATTGCTTTTGTGTTTCTTTCCTCTAAACCTTATTCACTCTTTTCAGCTTGACGATGTTGTGATACAGGCATGTGGCCAACACATGAGAAGCATATGTGGCGATTGTCTGGACAAAAAGAAAGCTGACAATTATGAGGTAAAAAAAAATTTCTCACCAACTTTTATCTGCACAATTATTAACTACACCTCACAAAGTAGTGTACTATTATTTATTGCAGATAATAGTTGGCGACTGTGTGAAAACGCTTAAGCACATGATTGATGAAGGCCGTCAATTTGATTACGTGTTCGGCGATTTGACTGATATTCCTATCAGTCCAACACCCGACGGAGATGCATGGGACTTTATCAGATTGATATTGAACTCCTCTATCAAAGTATTGAAACCTACCGGCAAATTTATGACTCACGTGAGTGTAATTTTAGATTAGAAACAAAATGTACGCCCTACTCTTGTCCAGATTCTTATCACATTGCCTTGCAATTATTTTAACAGTTAACAATTCGTACAATTTGTCCCAGGTATAGAATTTACATAAATTTGTTTCTCTTTATTGCAGGGCAGCGCAGCATCGTGCCCAGAATCTTTGAAAATGTTTGAAGATGTTCTCGAAGAGTTGCCTGTTCCAGTTACGTTTACGAAAGCTCAAGCTTTCATACCATCGTTCTTTGAAGACTGGGTCTTTTATCAGGTTGCATTTAAATGATGGATTAAACACACCGAGCCTGATGTATCCCAAAATGTTAACGAACGCCCTCGCTTACTGCGACCTTTATGACCCAAGTATTAATTTTTAGTTAAAAAATCAAAATTCGCAATACAATTTCTTCCATAGCGAGTCTAATTTTAGATACAAAGCAATAACACCAAATTCCAATTATGTATACGAAATATTGAGGTTGTGAGATCGCTCGACTAGTTTCGTAATAAAAAAGCGATAACGCAACGCGCCGATTAAAAAGGGTTGTTTCTGAGGTAGTGTGTCTTTGACTTACATGGCGATCTAGCGCTTTCTCATCAGGACCCACCAAATGTAGTATTTTCAACGATTTTATGTATTATATATGATAAGTGCTTGGGATTGTGGGTATAGGATTATATCGATCGATTTTAGCCCCCCTACTATATGTATACTAACAGCCATCGAATATTGATCGGCCAAAAGTATCTGAGTTCAGTCAATTTCGTATAAATAATTTCGAGAATTGAAAACAGTTCTCTAATTATTAAGAAAGAACACCCTTCAGCTGGAATAGGCAAGAAAAAAAAACTAGAGAACGCTTAAGCCTCGAGACAACAGTTGACGCCTACCTATTGTTAAACTTAAAAGTTGGATCATCAGCTTTTATCGAATTCTGAGATGACCTAAACTGTATTACTTGTACAAAATACAATCGACCCAGTCGCGAATTAAAATTATAAAATAGGTACTATAAGTTGAGATGATGTACCAACTAACATCCAGGTTTTCAACAGTTCTTAATTGCCCGTGTTGTATTTGAAACCAAAGTAGATATCGATCTCAAAGTAGATTAATTGCATTAAGTAGTAGAATAGTCTATGAAAATCTTCGAAGTATTGAAACTCACGATAAATAAAAAGCATTTATTGCATAACTTTCGAATTTACAAGATCTCTTTCTGGTTTTACTTAAATTTTTAATGGTCAAGTATAAAAAACGAACCATGTTATTACTGTCAAGTTTTGATATTGTAAAATAGTTTTTTCATGTACAGAAGTATGTATTGTGAATTACTTTTATTTTATGTACTAAATTTCAAGAACCACACTCGCCATTCTCATTAATTATTGATTTTCATTTTTTACTTGGTGGGTAATGCATACGAAAATATTGCATTTATGAACGGTGCAACATCACCAAGCAATCAATATTCCTTTGTACGCTTCGCTCTGTCATATTTACCGTGTGATAACACAATTATTGTGTTGCTACTTTTACTAGTTAGGACTACTCTGCTGAAATTGAGTAGAACGTATTATTGACTGTTTCTAGTGTAATATATAAAATGCAAGCTTATTTTTTCTAGAAATAGAAACATGAAATGTTCAGTTATGTTTTTGATCGAAATTTTAGGTAACGCTGTAATGTATGTACATACATAATAAAAATAGAAAATTATACCACATCTTCATTTCTTCATAACAGATAATTCCAGATCCTGTTTTACACAATTGATTTCTACCCTCTGTGGTCACACCTCGTAGAATAACTTAGTGGTCACACTGGGTAAAATTTACACAGCCAAGTTTCAAATGGTTGCTGCGTAAAAACTATCAGTCAGATCGGGATCGAAAAAATACTCCAAATACTTTAAATATTCTAAAAGGTGTATGGAAAGTTGTTATGTCAAAATTCAAATCACAACATGTTCCAAAAAAAAATCGTCAATCGGTAAATTTGTCAAAGAATACATCTTTTCACCCAAAAATCATAACTTTTTGAGTTTTCAATATTTCCAAGTCAAATTTCAACTGGAATACTCGTTAGATACGGTACTTCCATGAACAAAATAGTCCAAGTGTCAAATCGACATGTGAAGAGGATCGATTTTGGAGTAGAAATGAATCCGGATTTATCTGGAAGATGTAAGTGCGAAAAATGCACCTTTTAGCTAAGGAAATCGTAACTAATGCATTTATTAAATATTTTTTACCCAAAATGGGGCTTGAGTAAAATTTACGTATGGTTTCTCTATTGGTTCAATAATATATTTGATAATATGATTCTTGTGTTCTGGTAGAAAATGAGAGTGTGAAAATGAAAGCTCGGAATAGATTGCAGTATATAATAATGTTTATTATTGTATTCCGACCATTTCTCCAATATTTTTTTGTATTTCTTTTTCTTTCTTTTTTTATTATACACATAGATATTTGTTCAAAACACAGAATAACACGAAAATTAAGAAGTACATCACACAGAGACAAGTACTATAAATATGGTATATAGGTATCTTAAGAAATAAATAAGTTACAGTACATAATTTAAGTAGTAGCGATGGAAAATCAGACTTTTGGTTTACTTCCCATACCCGTGGAAACTTTGGCCCCGGTAAGGACTTATCGAGATTCACTCAAATCAATATTTATTTTTTACTTATTGAACGAACACTTGGACAATTCCCTACAACATCAGGGTTAAAAGTGATATAAATTCCTCTCAAGTTTCCAACGGAAACTGGCCCGACAATCTCGCTTTAGAAATTTCCGAAAATTGTTCTATTTCATGTATCATTGGTTCCGTTTCGGTTTCAACTAAAATTTGCTGCAACCATTCTTGTATTTGCTTAGGGTGTTCCCCGCTGTCTCTTCTAATCTCTCGATCTTTATTAGCTAAATTCAAAGGATCTTGTTCTTTGTTCGCATTTATATCCTTGCAAAAATTCGAATTACTTACTTCTTCACATTCCGCGTTGTTTGTATAAGATTCTTTAAAATCAACAGAACTCGATACATTTTGAGGCGAATTTGCCTTTAAATTCTCATTTGTTAAATCTGAGAATAACTCGCTCGAATCATTCGAACAAAATTTCTTACCAGACGCTGCCTTAGGCTGATTGTCTGATACAAATAAGTCATTTTCGATTACAGTACAATTGGAAATTGACAAAATGCTATACTCCTGATCAAACCTATTCTCATTTTCAACGCTCGAGTTAAAACTAGAGTTACAGGAACAGCTGAAAATGCTGTCGTCACAAATCGGAGCCTTATCGTCGGACGTGGATACGTTCAAATCGCTCGTGGCTTTATGTTCGACCTCATCATCTTTCTCTTCGAATTTAATTGACTTGTTAAAGCTTTCGTGATCCTTGTCGGCATCTTGGTATTCCTGGACCTTGTACGGCTCTGTATCTTTAACGGTAATCCCATTTTTTCCGTGTACTTCTATTTTGCCTAGGTGTAATATCCGCGACTCTAAATCGTGTCTTGAGCTTAAATCGACGTTCAACAAAGGCTTGCAAGAAACTAATTCCAAGTTTGATTGTATTAGAGAAAGTTGTTGTACGTGGATCGCCTCGACTTGACGCAACAGCTGCTTTTCTCTGGATTTCAAGGCGCTTATCAGGTGCTCAAAGCTGCTTTTTATTTCTTCCTGTATCTGAGGAACATTGATTCAATACATATTCTGAAGAACATATTCAATATATGTGATCGTATTCAGTGTGCAAAGCTCTTGATGAGTTGAAACAATTTCTAATTCTTAAGTCTGGTTAATTATCATTCATCGAATTATCAACAAAGCTGCTTTTTAGTCGTCGGTATAACAAATACTTAATAAACGCGATCATTGAAACGAAAAGAAATGAAAAGTAGAACAGAAACGTGATAGGCGAATACTGAGAATGAATGAATGAAGTATGGAATAATGTGATATACTTACAGTGAAAGTTGTTTCTTCCAAAAATTTCTTTTTATCCGTAATTAATTTGACGTTGGCTGAATTCATGGTATTCTCACTGTTCAGGTCATTGTTTTCAACCATGTTAAAAACGCAAGTATGTTACGGTAAAATGTGACGGGCAGAGAGTGAGAAAGAGAAAGACAGCGAGAGAGATTTGACAGGTAACAAAAATGAGAACGTACTACGAATATAAACAGCCTACGCGGAACCTTTAAAATACTTGTGTATGTATGTACGTTTCGTTACATTTTAAGACAACATACTCCACACCGGAGCGCCAAGAACGAGCAGACCCACAGGCAGGTAGGGATCTCGTTTTAACGGGATAATACGCCTAAAATGAACAGCAAAGAAATCCGGGTGATTCGCGACAATGAAAATGGAAATTTCTTGAAAACCCTTTGTCACTTCCCCAGGGTTGTAACAAGTAGGGTGAAAATATGTTTGCCAATATACCCGCAAGGGGAGCTGCTAGTTCTGCACGCGTTCGCTTAAATAATTATGGCGGCTTTACAATTCAGTTTCAAAATCTAATCATCTCACGTCTATCATTTTGCATAATTATATTATAATTGAATCGTGATATCATTTTACATCGTTCAACACTGTGAAAATATTCCTTACGCTATCTCGTCAACTGAGCTATCACTTTGGTAAATAAATATGCCCGAGTAACCTAACCTAGTTTGACATCAATCATGTGAGTTTTGAAAGCCCGTTTGCTCCAAGCATGATTCTAGAAAAAGCGCGGGAAATGCAATTTTCTACCAGCGGAATAGAATTGTTTTCCAATGTTGCAGATCGAATTATCACTAGCTTATAATGCGCAATTCTAATTCGGATTACCTCATTAATCATTATGAATTTCGTTCCAGATGTATGTAAAGTTATTCTCATTGCAGAAACAAGTAATTACAATGGATCTAGATATTG
This sequence comes from Ametastegia equiseti, assembly GCA_963989295.1. Lineage (NCBI taxonomy): Eukaryota > Metazoa > Arthropoda > Insecta > Hymenoptera > Tenthredinidae > Ametastegia > Ametastegia equiseti. The sequence goes on along the minus strand of OZ022390.1, from coordinate 8,223,675 downwards.
TGAGATTGATACTGCTGAATAGCGGCGAAGACGTCTCAACAGTTCAGTTGGATAACTGCAAAACTGAAACAGAAAATGATAAATATGAATCAAGAAATCCGGAGCTAACATCTGCTCTGGCTAAATCGTTAACTACTCTATTATGTCATAAGGTCTCCCCTGCTGCTCATCAACGTTATTTAGTCAGGACAAAGCTTATTGTACGTTTAATCAGAAACATTTCTATTTTATTAGAGAACAATTTCATATTTTACGAGACAAGTTTGCTGAAATTTGTAGCTTTCAGTTACTGAACAACAGTTTTCTAAATGTCTACAACTTATTGGAACAATGAAAATGTTCTATCATGAAACTTTGAGACCTTTCCCAGACAGCACAAACATATTTGTTGAATATGTATGAAATGTACAGAAAATTATATTCAATATTAGTGAGATGTTGCTATTTGTTCGAATCACGTGATTGAAATATCCTGGTAATATAAGTACAGTAGAACCCCGATTAACCGGGGTTGGGTTATCCGGGGAGCGGATTAACCGTGGCGCTTTCAGCGCTAAAATGGTAGGAGAGAATCGAACAAAAAGTCATGAGCGAACGAAATTAACTTGACATTCCAAGAAACAGGAGTAAAGTATTAATACCAAACGCAATTGATTCTGAGCCGGAAGCTATAAACATTTATAAATGTATCTACATTGTAAATATCTACATATGAAATGAAGATCTACGTATAATTTGGATTAACCGTACTTTCGATTATCCGTGAACCCTCCGGTCCCGAGCACCCCGGTTAATCGGGGTTCTACTGTATGGTGCCTATTCTATATTCGATAGATATTTTCGGAATATGGAACAAATATGTCATTTATATTCACTAAATATAGGTTTTCTTACCATATTGTCCGATTGATATTGCAAAAATATTTCATGGATGTTCGCTAAATATCTACCGATGAATAATTTGGAAACATAAACTACTTTTTTTCAAAAAATCTATGCAGACGCTGTACTGGATGATAACTGTTTACATCAGATTACAAATTTTCATGTCAAATGCGGAATGATGATATTGCTGACCGGTGAAATGCGTTGAATTCCGAATAATTCCTGATCGGGTCACCCATCCGAAAATCAACCCGAAGTGCAGTTGCTTAACTTTCGTGATCTGTTGCCATAGGTTATCCCCCTAGCTCCAGTCATACCGTATCAACTATGTGGGCTTTTTCTAAACTTGAATTATGATAGGAAAATAATTTTGATCTGCACATGTTTAGACTTCCGAGAAACCAAAATTTTTCCATTTCGACCCATAAGTGAATGCACAGCATAAAATATGGGAGGAAATATCGATTATTGTGAAATGTGAAACTTTTGAAATCGGTATTATATTCTTTGATATCTGCAATATTTTTAGGATAATCGCACCCGAACATTGCATGTATATAGTCGAAGAACGTCGCCAAAATATACGGTGTATTTCAGGGATATAGCGTGAGTATTTGCGTGTGTGTGTAAACGGATATTCCATAACAAATATATCGAAAATATCGTACAGATACATCAAACATTTTCGGACATTTTCATAGATTTTCAAATATTATCCAAATATTCTGTGCTGTTTGGGTTTGAACTAATTATTTTTGACATCATTCCATGTGGCTTCAGCCACCCAAAAAAATCACTACAGTCCAGAAAATTTCTGCAAATCAGGGAAACGTTTCGCACTCAGAAAATGAGACAAAAAATGAATGGCACAAACGTCAATGGATTCTTAGTAAAATAAGACGAAAAAATTAATTGGTTTTCAGTCCCAAAAAATGGAGCTAAAATCAGCAGGTAATATCTAGCAGGTTATACAGCCTAGCAGCCCCTGACTTCTTTCCACAGGGTGAGCAAATGATGAAAATTGGTAGGATCGTCAATAAAACTCGCCCGAGGACATTCCATGATCTTCGTCGTTTGCTGATCTCCTGGAGAAAAACCAGGAGCTGATAAGTTGTATTACCTGCTGGCTATCAACTACTAGTTTCAGCTTCATTCCCAAAAATTGCAAATTACTGCTCAAGTATAATGCGCTTTGTAGGCAATGAAAAAACAGATTTTTCTCATGTGACGTAACGTTTTTGTACAAATCACGGTTTCTGAGTCTCTATTTGCAAGAAAATGCTCAAGTTCGTGTAATCCAAGTATTGTACTTTCATTCCCTTTAGTTATTTTTTGGGTAGTGGAGGTCACATGAATGTGCCATACATATTGTAGTATCGTGAAATACCTGTAATGAACTCAACATTATTGGTTCTCGTAGGAACAGCTGCGCGATTGGTCAAGAATAACGAGCCGGTATTCGCATCTGCAATGTTTTACAGATGGCGAAAGAACTACAAAGTTTGCCATGAACTTGGCCAACCGGTACCTGACCGAAGAGTTTATTGTCAAACAATCTTCTGTTAATGTTTTAGTTAAATTAGGGTTTGCTTTGATAGATATGAAATTGAGAAACTCAAGGTTCGATTGTAAGTTGGACAATATCATCAACAGAATTTTGTACTTGGATAGAACAGCTGAAAGTGATATTTTTTTGGATTGTTTAATGGATAATTATCAAGATCTTTCCCTTGGTCTGACCTCTATCGAAAATATATACTATTGTAGAGCAGAAAAACTAATAGAAACACCGATCACAGATACTTTTATTCTATTTAATGCCAATTGTCCAGATGGTCAATCGGCTAATCCGAAGAGCATGAAATATCGCATTGATTCTTCAGAAAATGATCGCTCGCACTCCATCGCTAACTTATTGAAATACAGTTCGAAGTCAGCACGCATATTCCAACTGCTATCCAGCGTTCTCAAAGAAATGTTATCTTATACAAATTGCTGTGAAATGTTTGTTAATTTCATACAATTTCTAATCAGGCATATAAACAAGCTATGCGAGGATGAAGATAATCAAATCTTAGATCTGTATCCCAGAAACTTGCAGTGTGCCGTGATTCTTCTAAGAATAGAGCCTAAATTGCATACTCATAACTCCAGGAATTATACACTTCAAAAGTTGAGGTGTATCTTTAATTCAAATAAGCAAGAGCTTCTAATATTACTGACTCACTTTCCTCTGTGGCTAGAAGAATTCTCTAGCTTCATCTCTGATAGCAATGATATACTCCTTAGGTGACATTATTATTTGGCTGTGAAAATCTTGCACTGATTCATCGTGTGAATTATATCAGACACGAATCAAGGGGGTCAAACTATCATTATGATCACCCTGTGTCACCCGGAGCAGAAAATGATGCTCCATGATACATATTACGTTTACAGATACCAATATGCACATATGGATAGCAGTAAGACTTGGAATTAGATTTCTCATCGTTTTTCATTGATTCAAGAGCCTGTTATACATCTAAACAATGAACGTTCTTACAACTTACTAACATCCCGTAGGCCATGGAGTGCAATGATTGCCTAGGTGGGCTTCATCGCATCATATTGACCATATTTATTGCACCATTTTCATTTTATTTCATGCTTAAAATTCATAGACTAATTTTGCTGTACTTCCAAAATTATATCCTGTCGAATATATCAGCGATCGAATAAATTGTTGAGCCTGTTACGCGTAGAAAAAACAAGAAGATAGAGTCCAGAGTTCTTTGCAAGATAGAATAAGTATTATTATTTGTATCATAATGTAATTTTACTGTAAAATATATTGTTAAAAGTGTTTCATCTCTATAGCGTATATCACTTACCGTCAACCTATTTTTAATAATACAATCAATTCACCAAGAGCAAGTCAAAGATATTCATATCTCCCTGTATAGATACAAATATTAAAATAAATAGACAAATTATTGTACGTTCATTCGTGGGACACTATTATCAAAAAGGAAAACAAATTAGCTTCAAGATAGAAAACTTTCAAATTACTAGAAAAGAAACATGATTAGCGTAACAGGAAATTGTGTCACTGCTCCGAGAGCTGACAATAATCTCCACCTCTGTTATTACATTCCGTTTTCCGATTTGAATTTGAATGATACGAAAACTGATGAGTAACTGGACCAATAAAACTGTTCGATTAATTAATCAACGTGGATCAATTCATGAAAAGGAAAATCTGTAGTAAGGCAGAAGCTACATCTTCGCAAATCTCAGAATAGAATACTCTACCAAAAATGAATTCCACCCACAGTGGTAGATAATTGCAAAATTGCAAACGATTGTATGATACAATTATCATACAGCAATGTATGCTTTTGATGCAAGAGACATAGAACTGAAATTGACTAATGATACCTAGTCTACGGGAGATAGGTAAGAAAATTAATTAGGTGATCGGAACTTCTTATGGGCGCACAGATGGTGCTAAATGAACATCTCATTCTTCATGAAATAGAAGCATCTTCAATATTGTATATAATCATATGCTGTGATTGTTAGGCCTGGGTGGCGACAGACCGGGAAAATAGGGAATAGTCAGGGAATTTCATAGACTTTGAGGGCATGTTTTTCCAGTTAGTCTTTTTTATTTTGATTTCATATAGAAATAGTTCTATTGAATGCAATAAGGTAGACAATTTTTTACTTCTCATTCACCGAAACCTCTCGATATTATTCGGATTCGTCGGAAATAAAGGAAGGGGTATGCATTTGCTAGAGGGAAAAGTCAGTGAATGTCATTTCAGCTAAATTGTCGCCACCCTGTAGATTAGATAATAGTAATATCGTGTAACAATGAAAAAAAAAAGCAAGGGCCTTTTTGTATCTTTTGGTATATTTCAAAGTGGGACATCCATTACATGGCAGTGACGAGCTATGATTTCCTACAAAGACCACCATTCATTTTTCTGTTTTCTCGAAACTTGTTTTTCTAATTATACAATGACATAGTACCTTATGCCTTTGTTGTTCATATGCTAACGCCTTTGACAAATACACCGAAGTAAATATGATTTAATATCATAAAAGAATCTATTTTTCATTAAGATGTGAATATTTAACAGTTATGTCAGAGGCCTGAATTACTGCAAATATACTGAACGTGTGACAGAGAACAATCATCCAGACCGACCAACACCATTTTAGTCAATAGATTTGTATTTAGTAATTAATATTTAGCATTTAGTATTTACACACTCCATATAGTTCATTTCGAAAATCATTAATAATATGCTTCTAATGTTTTATTTCAAAACTTATGATCACCTACGACGTATCATTCAGCTCTTTTATTTATTTCAAGATAATATACCTACCTACGTGACTTTATAGTTTGAGTCACATTTTAAATATGAATATTACGGTATTCTTGCATCCGTAAACCTTCTATAGTCTCAAGATTATTTTGAAACAAATTTATTAACTACGTTATAACTTTTGAAACATGTTCCTTGCGTGATCTCGTTAGCTGGTTTGTGGCAAGCTATAGACGCGGAACTTCTATTATTCAGTAATTGAGGTAACTTTTACTAAATGAATAATTGTCGGACTTGTACAATTTATTTAGACACTGTTGTGCATAGGCACATGATAACTATTTATGTATTTGAGGACCTGTCATCTCAAGGATCGATCCATCGAAAGTAGACTTTCATAGATATTTAATAATTTATTAGGTATTATTAGCAAGAAAATTGGTTCATTATATTCAAGTTGTGATGCTGAATTCTATCAGCTTGAATTGATAGAAACTTTCATTTTGAATCCAAACGAATTGTTTTTACTTTACCCCAAACGGCACAGAGAAAATTGATCACACTACACCAGCGATAAACAATAGACGCGTCACACTAAAAGTGGTAGTAATAACAGATAATCAACACCAAAACTCAGGTAAAGTAGATACTTCAAATTCACGAGTATCGTATAACTTCTGCAAAGCATGTGACAGAATCTAATATCTACTACGATTTTGTTAATGAAAACGCACATCCAGGCATAATATAATTATTAAATATCTGTGCTCCTTATTCTCATTCAGAAATGTATCAATTATGCAACACACAACAATACGAATGCATATTTTTTCCGAATTCGGATATCGTTATACGTCTTAAGCTATAATTATAAAACATTATGTGTAGCCTATTATTCTACAAGTTATCGTGTAGTGAACATCTACTTCATTTTTATATTCGGTACATACTTTTAAATCACTGTTGTATTTTAATAACGTTCGATAAACTTGATATAACATGCTTTATTGTTAATTTATGTAGCTGTTCCAACTTAAATGTTAATTCAAATGTAATGCTGCAAATTTCACTGGCATATATGCTGCACATCGTTGCTTCACTCGGAAATGAAATATTTTCTTAAAGTATTTTATCTGTTTGTTTTGGATTGATCGAAAAAGTTTTCATGCCCTAATGTATACAATACAGTCTGAGAACAATTTTTTTGTAATTTGTATTGATACAGAGAACGTTTTGTGTCGATGCAAACTGTTGATTTACTTACTAATTTCGAGTTAGAACCTCAATATTTGAATATTTTTCTGTGAATACGTGAAAAAAAGAAACAGAAATCTGTTTAGGACTTACAATTTCGAAAACTTCATTGCTACATTCGTAATTCTATTCAGCTATGAGGTATCTGTTTATTTACTGAAATGCAGTCACATAACTTTCTCGAAAGAATTTACAGCGTGTCACGAATAATTTGATCATTTGAAATTCCCAAAAAATTGTGTAGTTATATATCCTAAGAAATTCCCTTGGCACGGTATTCTAATTATTACCCAACCAGATGTACGACTTGAAACATCAATATAATATACTTACTTAATTGAATTAATTACCGAACATCATTTTTCAGATAAAGACGATTCAACGAAGCACAGAGAAAAAATACTTTCAATTTTATCCCAGCTTCCTAGTCTTCCGTTATTTTGGAGGATGTGGTAAAAACGTATGATACATATTGATAACCCAATAGCTATCCGTACTAATTACTGTTCCAGTAATGTTTATATACATATCATAAATCAGAGTAATCAGAAAATGCAATTTACCCGCCGGTGTATTTTTGACTATTTTGATTCGTCATACTGGTTCATTATTTTTAAACACAGGTATGTACACATACTTGGCGTACTCCTTGTGGGTTCTAGGTAAAGTGAAAAGCAAACGATTTAATCTAACATACTGAAATCATGTTACAGCTACATATACCTATAATCTTTTGAAGACACCAAGAATTGATCTAGACTCTAGAGTAATATCAAACGTGTTACAATGAATAGTTTGAGGTATTCGCCATGTGGCGGAGCAAAATACTATTTATTTAAATGATGATGTTAGCCGCAAGCCTTATGCCTCGTTCATGGAATCATGTAGTATTAGGTATTATTTGTGTTAGGAATTTCATAGTTCCGAATAAATTTAGCAATGTCTTCTTGATTCGTAGAATTTTATGAAAAAGAAAAAGTGTGACGCATAATTTACATGAGAATGAAAAGTAAGATGTGTCGTTGATGATGAATTTAATACAGTGAAGAAACTCGATGGACAAATACAAAACACCAAAGATATGTTTTCAATCAACCATGCTTTCTATAGAACATGCATCTAAACGTTTCAACGTATTCACCTGTACGTATAGGTCGAATTAAAAAAGTAAATAAATTACGGACAATGAATAATCAACTCTTCAATAATACTGCACTTCATAATTGTTACTTATTGGTCCTTATATAATTTGTGGGACTTTCATATAGTTATTGATTTCTTTAGTACTACCCCGCAACGTGCCCTCACAAAATCATACACGTTGTATTAGCTTTGGCCTGACCAATGACCAATGGATTTTCCTAATGAAGCGTTATTTAAAACGGCGTCTCCTTTTCATCACCAACAGTCAGCTGTATAGCCAGCAGGATTCAAGATCTTCGCACAGCGTTATAATCTTAGTTTAGCAAAAATTGCTGAAATGCAAGAAATGAATCAATAATTGATATTTACTTTGGCTCGAGCTTACCTATGTTTGTAATGGTTTGTAGTTTGAAACTGCTTTTGAAAGCTCACAACGGCAATGAAAAGGACTAACTTTCCAGAGACCGAAATCTGAATCCGTTATTCGAAAAAAACTTCTTCCATTGCCAACAATTTTCACAGTAACATCTAAACTCATGCAAAATGGTAGATTCTCTTCCACATCAAGATGAAACTCATAAGAACAGAAAACATATAAAACAGTGATGAAAGTATTGGGCAGATGTAGCTGAGATTTAAAGAACAGTGGATGGTATTTAACTATGACTATATAGCTTCAGCTATGACACACGTTAATTACTACACATATGGACATTAGATATCTAGGAGAAATAAAGTATTGAGAGGCTGTTATAGAAAGACCCCGTATTAGGTAGCAAATACTGGTTAAATCCATCTTGAACTAATCTAGAAAATATAATTGAAACTTGAACCGTTTCATTTTAGTAATCTATTATTTCAGACAATTAGCCAGATATGTTGCAAGAAGGATTGAAGAAAGATTGAATGACTTTGAAAGCAGGACAGACAGAGATGTCGACTGAGTAGGTATGCCAGGGATAATATGTGATTCCGGTTGAGGTGGTAAGGACTCATGACCCTGAGGGTTTTTCTCGGCGGTGTTGATCCCTTGGACGTTTTTCCATTTTGCGTTACTTAGCGGTGTTATTTGATTCAACAACCTGGTAGATGTGATAATAACGTAAATATGACTTTACATTTATTCGACAGCCAAGAGCCCGAAATCTCAGATATAGAATCAGTGCCGTGAAATTCATCAGCACTAATTATTCAAGCCATTCGTTGAATCATTGTTCTTTATTTTACTTCAAAAGTTACATATTCATTTTATAAGAAAAAAGCAATAGCATCTAAGGACTTTCCCCTCTTGATCAAGTTTTCAATTGAAGAATTCAACATTGAAATACTCCGTAGGTACGGTCTACATCTAGATTTGTACGCGGTGTAATTATTTTTTTTTAAATCATCAAATGATTATGTCGGTATGAGATAATTCAATCAGAATAAGTATCATAGATCATAGAAGAATCATTTCGATTATATTTTTTAACTAAGAGAATCGTATTTAGTGTATTTCAATTGTTGTTGTTACACTGGTGATCAGGGAATGTTTCACTTAATTTATTTACCGTACCAGTTTCGATAGTGATGATCCGGTACATATACAATTTTAGAGAAATAATTCTTTAACATGAATTCAATAGAAAATGAAACACCATTCATGTTTATTTTATAATCCGTAATGAAACAAGTCCTTACATGGTTCACTGTCATCTCATATTATAACAACCACACTCACACATAGAAACACGCATAAGTGATAATTTCACATAGCATACTGCATTATATATGTTATGTAACTCTTGAAATAAGAAGATATGACGGCTAAACACCCTGTGATATCAGTCAGTTTCACTATTTTCATTATACTTCTTGCAGGAGATGAAACATATTGTGAAATAGCCGTTTGCAATGAGTAATATTGAAAGAAACCTTATAGCACTGTTATGAATCATAATCGACTAAAGTAATCGTCAACATATTCATAGACATACTATACCTGAAAGGTAAACAATTTTTGAATCAATATTAAATAGTGAATATTGACTATAGCGCAATATATTGTTGAAATTTGAGTGGGCATACTTCAAAAGGAAATTGACATTGGATGAATTGTCGTATCCATTGGAAATGACTGCAAAATTACGTATAATAAGTAATTGCGCTGTATAATATGTCCCAATCATGATAATGTTATCGAGGTGTGTATGGACGATGGATATGGACATGAGATGGTTCTAAATAAATAGAGCCTAGCTGAAGTGGTATTGAAATGAAAACAATATTGAAGAAAAACAAGCCGCTTCTTCTGACAGATACATTGCTGTTAGCGAGTGTTTGAGCCGTCGAATCGGCTGACAGCTATTTATTAACTCTATTGTCGGTTAAAATGCCAAGCAACAAATATTTGATCATATGATTAATTACAGTATTACCTGAATAGAAAAACAACAAAAAAAAAACAAAAAAAAAAAAACATTGGGTAAACAACAAGATGAAATGAATTCGCATATTCTTTTCCATTACTAAATTCCTACGGTAAATTATAAATTTATGAATTGTAATATTCATTTAAGTGGCCAGCACTAAGCTACCTACCTAATTACTCAAAATGAATTCAATATTTAATAATTGAATTCCTGTATAATTATTCATAATTAATTAATCAATTAAATTAGCTTATAATAGAATATACAGCGTAAAGTTATAGTAGCTAATTATTATATCTTTCAAGTTAATATATTATAAAAATATTTAATTTCAAAGGCAATGTTAAAAGAGTCGCTGTTTTATAATAACGACCAAAAGTATTCAAACATTATCCAGAGAAACCTTATCAAGAAAAAAGAGAAAATAACCGGCTAGTTTTCGGAAATAATAATCAACAGGACTCGTATAATTGGTTTTGTAACAAGATTAAGTAAAACGTTGATAATGGAAACGTTCGAAAATAGAATGCTTTGTAATTAGATGAACCATTTAACATTGAGGTGATGAATTTCCAAATTTACAGCTTAGTATTTTTAATGCAATACACACATTATCCGCCGTAATACCTTAAGAGACCGTTGTTCATCTCATCCTTGTCATTTTCAGTTTATCGACCACGCAATTCCCAACGTGTATAGTTTCGAATAAACAATAGAATAATTGGAATTCCTCAAACAAAGTCGTTTTACATTGAATTCTTAAATAAAATTAATCAGTAAATTATATAATGTACAAGATAGGGTCAGCGCAGCGAATTGTCAATGTAATTTTCATTTTGAAAAAAGAATGGCAACTCTACGGAGCTGAGGAAACAATAATCTTGCTGGGACTATAGTGAATCGCAATTCTATGCTCTGATCCCTTCAAATTTCTTCGCTGCTATTCATAATATAATGAAGAACAAACATGATATTTTCCGTGGCTAAATTCCTCAAGTATTATTCATAGTTACTCAACGATTCAAATTATTACGATATTCAATATGTCGAGGAGTAATCGTTAGTTCTTGGATCACATGAAAACAGAACAAATATCGATGTGCATGATGACCTGTGTCTGAATAATTACCGCGCAATGTAAAACGCCTTTGACGACGAATCGTTTGAATAATTAATAATAACTATGAACTATGGCAGAGTGTGTCAATTTGAAAAGAATTGAATCTCCGCTAGATGATTCTCATGCACGTGTATAATGTTATGACAAAAATAAATCATAATTACAACAGTATATTATGCATAACTATGTTTTGCTTGAAACGTATAAATGACAAAAAACATTAAATGTTTCGATAAATAAAAAGAGATGAATCATTTTATGTTATTATTATTATTTTTTCTTTCTTTCATCTATTTGCTATTATTAATATGATCCTTGGGCCAAGATGTGCAATTATCCCGTCGTCATTCACTCAGAGTGACCTATCGCCAACGATTCAGATAAAAGTTTTTGTAAAGTTCAATATTATTTTTCACAACGGCGCTTTCATCGACCGTGTGAAGAAATGTGCACGGGTGCTACTCTCATTGTAGTTGATTTTTTTTTGTTTTTTTTGTTTTTTTGCTGTTTAACTTCATAGTCGTAACTTCTACGGCTAAGGGTTTCGAAAAGATTGATTGACTCACGGGCCATCAACCATATTAATTATATTTCATATTATTATTAATTATTACTTATCAGATAAACGAGGTGAGAAACGCAAGTTTCAATCAATTATTTATTTGCTATATGCCAGGCTTTGACGGTACAATTTATTATTATTTTATTATTTTTCTTTTTCAAGATATAATCAAAATTAAAAAGGTCCGTGCACCTTTAAACGAAAATCTGACCGACGTCCAAGAAAAAAAAAAAAAAAAAACAACTAAAGTATCGCTACTACGCTTATACCCTGGCTAAGGTCAAGCATCAGGGGAAAAGTTCAAGAGAAAATAAAAAGTAGCAATTAAACCGATCGATAACACTGAACAAACGTAAACGAAGGGTCTACTGGATACTCCGACGTAATCCAACTCCTTTTTTCAATTATTATGTATTAACCAGATGTGAGAAAATTAAATTTTTGAAGAAAAAAAACAGACTTCAAACGAAAACACCAGACTACATTCTAATGGCGATCACTATATCAAAATCATATTAATATAACTATTAACTAATAATATAAATTGTTAATAAATGTAGCAATAGTAATATTACTTCAATAGTATTTCTCACTAGACACGATTCAACATATAGAAAGTTTATCGTTATTATTATTATTTATAATTATTATCTTAAAGCTGTCTAAGGACTCTCTGCGTGGCAGGAGTTAATTTTTTTTTGTTTTTTGTTTTTTGTTTTTTTCCTTCTTTTTTTTTTTGTTTATCTTTATACTTTACATTAATTTGTTTTTGTATGTATGTGTTTCAGTTTTTAAATGTTTTCGCATTTGTTCCTGTGTTGTTTATTTACGCATTTATTAATTATTATTATTATTATAATTTGTTTGTTTTTTTTCTTTTGTAATTTTTTTCGTTTCATTTTTTTTCATTTGTTTTGTTTTTTTTTTTTTGTAATTTTTTTAAATAGGTATCTCGTCCTTATTCAGGTAGATGTTTTGTTACTGCTTAGAAATTTGTATAATAGTCATAGATCACAATGTCATACCAGCTTATAACTATCGATTCCAACTTCTTTTGGCGTTATTCGTTAGCCAATCTGAAAATTCATTATTTCCATGTAATTCAATAATTATTACCGCATGCGGGTAGTAATATACACATTTTCTATTAAACGGGCCACAAGACTATGCAACTGCCTGTCTATCTTAAATCATCTTCGCTACATAATAATCCATCAGATTGATAATAATTATGAATTAATTAATTAATAATTAAGCAGGATATAAAGGTACGTAATTCTCTGTACGTAAGAAATTTATTGATTTAAAATCGTTTTCATCTGAATAAATCAAATGGATTAATAGGTTTTATGCCTATTTATCCAACGGTGGTATGCGGTACGGTATCGTGTGCCGATCAGTAAAGAATAATAATCGAATAAACCTGCTGTGCTTGAAAATATAGAATATTATATATATACAATTAATAGGTATGAATACCGTTACATTTATTTTCGACTTTCGCAATATATTAATATATTATATTGTATATATATGTGTATTTGTTTATGAGTTCATTGTAATTTGTATTTATACGTCTACTCGCTTGCCAATTAATTTAAGATGGACAGTAAGAGTAGTCTTAGGTTGTTGAGCTGTTTTTATTTTATTTTATTTACTTTATTATTATTATTTTTTAATTGTATTTTTTTTTTTCATTTTTCATATATATATATTTTTTTTGCTTCATTTTTTTATCGCACCTCTTCAATTTCTTGTAATTAATGAAATTATGATCATAATTACTAAACTATCGCGAATTCAGACCAGCCGAAATTTAGATTTTGAAAATACAACAACAAAAAATATTTAATTACAATAGATATATTATTGCTAAAAAATAAATATAATATTTATCTCTCCCAAAATAAGGTGCATTCGATGCACAATTTTGATAAATCTAATTAAATTTTTTTCTCTTTTCCTTTTTTTTTTTCTCTCTTTCTTTCTTCCGTTTTTTCTTTTCTTTTTCTCCCAATATCGTTTAGAATTAGAATTCTTATCGCACCAGTTGAGTGATCATATGTATAGTGAAATCATGTTGTTTCTACTGAAAAAAAAACAAAAAAAAAACAGACAAAAGTATTTTACTTTGAAAATAACGATCAACATACAGCCATGCGGTATGGAAGTATAACATTTTCAAGATAATTCCCTAAGCTTCAATTTCTCTTTTTTACAATCCATCTGTCTTCTCTACTCAAGTACAATTCAGCTTTTTTTTTTCTTGTTTGCGATTTCAGACATAAATTCCAGGGCCTAAGTATCTGCGACATGTAGTTTTTCAATTGATTTCGTTATTGTTATTATTGGATTTCTTCTTCTTCTTCTCTGTTTTTGGTTTAGGTTTTCCAAAATTCGCAGACACTTAGGTCCGCATGCGTTGGCATTTTGTTATAATAATATAATATATAGATTCTATATAAATAATATGCATTCATATAATATACCTAGGTATGCAGTTGCATTAGACGTGACGTCACGTAGATATAATGTTATTAGGTACACCGTACACACCGTTGCACACGCCATTTGTTTTCTTTTTTTTTTTGTTTTTTTTTCCTATAATGTATGTATGTTATTGTATGTAGCAGTGTGTAATAGACCTATTTATTTTTTTGTTTGTTTTTTATTCTCTTTGTTTGTTAGATTTTTGTTTGTTATTTTGTTGTTTGTTTTCGTTTTTTTTTCTTTTGTTGTTTTTTCGTTTTTTTGTTGGTTTTTGTTTTTTTTTTTTTTGCTTTTTTTTTTAGTACAATTCGGTGGAACATAATATATAAATATAATATATTATATAAATTCATATCGGTTTAGTTTTTACTTTCCTATATAATATAACATTATTATTATTATTATATTTTTTTTAATTTCTTTATCTTTAATCATAGATGTTATTCATTTAATAAACAAGTGCGGTGTGTGGTGTTGTCGTGTAGGTTTTGCATTTAGAACCCTCCCTCTCTCTCCCTCTCTATGTAATTTTGAATTACCTATCTCTCATATTATTTGTAATTACAATATGTAATGATCCAGCTTACTTTTCTTTGCTTATTTTTTTTCTGTTTTTTTTTCTTTTTCTTTTTTTTCATTCTTTCTTTCTGAGTTATTAATTCAAACTTGATAATTTATAAATATTCAATATATGTTGTCGGTAACTTGTTTCAGCTAAAGAAACTACTTTTTGTGTGATTAGGAATTGAAAAATTGATAATGAAATAAGTTTCCAATGCTGAAACAAGCATCATAAAAACATAAAACGGTGCAATATTATTGTTTCATCATTAGGGTATTGATGTACTTGCGTTGTTGGTGTTTACTGTTATTTTGTGTACGCGATGTTTGTAATAATCATTAATAACAACTATATATCCATAAATTCTGAACAATCAAATTCAATTGTAACGTAATCATTGCTATAGTTCATTTCCTAAAAGGATTTCCCGCTATATTTATATATGAAGAAGAAAACAAAAAAAAAAAACTCCAACCGCAAGCTAAATAAACGAACCAAAACGTTCGAAATTTATAAATCATATATGAAAGTTATCTTGTTCATTTATTAGATAGATGCCAAGGTGATAATCGACGTGCGAATCGTAAGAAAAAAAAAAAAGTATCAAATAGATGAAACAAGGACTACCTGAGACCTGATTAGTTAGCTTGATATTGAAAATAACGACAGCTTCGAGAACCTATCTAACAATTGATAATTTTGTTATGAAAAAACGTAAAGCGCAATTGACATTGAGATAGCACGAGCAAGTGGAGTAAAGATTAAAGAAATCGTAATTTGAGGACAGATTGTAATATTTGAATGAAAATTTTACGGTATTTTGTATAATAATAAAGAGAAGAGAAATAGAAAGAAGACAATTCACGTGATGTATGTTGTATAATATATGATGGTGTAATTGACTGGACTGCTTAACAGGAAATGAACAGTAAATAGTAATACTAACTGCATCTATTAATTCCGCGTAATATTCATATCTGTTTTTAGTTACGGTTTAATTATTCATTTGTAACATAGGTAGCGTAATATTCATTTTCTATGTACACGTTTGGGCTGGTACTATTCATAATTTCATCGTTATTCACCTCTTCAAATACCTCCGACAATTGATTAATAATATAATTCATGATCATCTCCTCTGTTTTCACCGTTCTCTCGTTCATGGATTGATGATTACAATATAAACTCTGGACAAGTTTAATTTGTTTCTTTTAACGGCTTATAAAACGAGTTATCGTTATAATTCAAAAGTTAAAGTTAAAGTCTTTTTCACTTGAGTAGCGGTGAGTCTAAATTAGGATTAGGCTGTTGCGACGAAGATGGTGATGGTACCTGCGCCACCATTGTCTTTCCGTCTGCCAGATTGTTTCCACCAACTCCACTACCACCTCCGCTGATTCCAACTCCTGCTCCTCCTTCCTTCATTTTTTCACAGTAATCCGCAAATATATCTCTGAATCGTCCCCATGATTTCTCTGGTACCGTAATCGCAGTTCTAAAGTTCGTTTTCACCTAAACATCCAAATTCAAAGATTACAATGTCTGAAAAAAATATTTCGTATATAAAAGATCAATTCTTCGTACACATAACTTGCAACGTTCGTATAATAATTAATCGTCAGTTTAAAAAGCCTATACAATATTACATTTCATTAATGTATGGATAAACATTAAACATTCAAAATATCCTAAATGCGCCTATAAATGAGGACGGAGTCCTGTTTCTTTGGTACCATGTGATTCGTGTAGCTAATACCCCAATCAATGTAGAAATGAACGTGATTCATGACCTCGATTTCAGAGTCTAGGCATGATTTCTGTGAATCGCAACAGATCGTATCCAAGTTGCAGTATTTAGTGGGCATACAGATGATTTAATTTTTTCCTAGAGTTTTGATGATTACGATTTCTACGACCATAATGTACTTTATGGAGAGTCCAACTCAATAGTTAACAGCTGGATAAAACATTTTCTATAGACAGTACGATAAAAGTGCTCAGTGGCATTTGAAAGTCAGGAGATTGTTTTTGTTTTTTCAAAAAACACTGTACCGAGTTGTGAATACATTTGAGTTCAATGTGTGTCAAAAAGAAATTATTATGCCAAGCTGTTGTGACGATTCGTATCGCTTTTGCTGGAATGATAAATGCCAGCGTTCAGCTGTGTTTTTCTTATCATTTGTAATATTTCTACAAAGGAGAACCAAAGAGAATGCAAACCACTTTGGAAACAAACTCTTTGAAAAATTTGATTCAGCATGCATGGAATTGAACATGAAAGTAAAATGAAACTGAATAATTGGCGGAAACCTGGGAATAAAAAATAATAGTAAAAAAAAAAAAAAAAAAAAAACGGTTGCATATGACTGAAGCTTACAGTTAATAATGCGTTTCTTACCTCTGAAATTCTCATGTAAATGCCACGATTATTTTGGCCGATATCAAAGTAGAAATTTTTATTATCAACACGCATGTAACGTCCTTCGGGCAGATCTCCTTTAAAGCCTCCATCGTCTGTACCAAATTCTTCTAGTAAATCCGTCAATGCATCACGAAATTCTATCATCCCCTGCGCTGGTATTGCTATCTGGGACCTTGGTCCACCCCGTGTTATCGTCTGGGATACCTAAACCACATTGACACATGTAATACTGTTTTTCCAATTGCCAGTTACGTCTCCCCCATTCCCGAGGCTCTTTGATTAAATAATGATAGCAAAATGTATGATCTATGAACCACGTAGAGCTCTTAGTTTAATCGAGAAATTTGTCTGTGAAAAGATGAGATTAAAGTATCGATTTCTGACGATTTTGAACAAAAGTGTTATCATCATTTTTGGAGTAAAAAGATGGAATGAGAAATTCTTTCTAGCAATAATTATTAAAGGTTAATATGTGTGTTGAGACAGATCTATCAATATTCTGCAATGAAACTGGATTGATCAATCCATATGCAATAAGTGAATTATATTATTTTTAGCCATCGTTCATCGATTACGTCACATCACAAAGTATTTACAGTATCATAGAATAGAGCGAGATAATTATTATTTTAACCCTTTGTGGCCACATCTCTGTAGAATAACTTAGTGGGGAAATTTACCCACCCAAGTTTCAAATGGTTGCTATGTGAAAACTATCAGTCCGATCGGGATCGAAAAAATACTGAAAATACTTTGAACATTGTAAAACATGTGTGAAAAGTTGTTGTGTCAAAATTCACAACTCGAAACGTTCGATAAAAATCGTAAATATGTAAATTTGTCAGGAAGTACACCTTTTGTTTAAAAAAAATCGTAACTTATGCATTTGCTGAATATTATTTACCCAAAACAAGGCCTAGGTAGAATTTATCTATGGTGGCCACGAAGGGTTGAATACGGGCTTGTGCACAGGTAGCATGATTGAGTATGGATACTTTCTCATTACCTCGTGCAACTCCACAGGCAATGAGTGTAATAATAATAACACATCAAAAGCAGAATTAATTCGAAATTGAAGTCCGAAGCAAGGCGCATCCAAATTGCAGAGAATTTAAACGACTAGAAGAGATTTATTACACCCGACGATCAAGTGAAATGCTTTTTAAATACCGATGGTATAATAGTGCAAATAATTATTACATATTTCCCCACATGCATTAGTGCGAGTGAATATCTTCAGCCAAATAAAGTATTCAACCAAATTGTAATGAGAAAAACTGCAAAGCAATATTAACAACCCATCATGCAACATTCAGCTTTGACTGAATCATTTCCTCACAAACATAAAATTTTCGATTAATCTGAATAAAACATAGCGAAAGCTTTTCTGAGGAGGACAAAAATATGTTGGAATAAAATACCGGCGTTAGCATAGGATTTGCGATGAGAAATTAAATTCCGTGAATAATCACGTTGTCAAAATTGTTGGGAAGGTGCATACTAAATAATCTAAATAATGTTGAGCAGTTTGGAATGCAAAATGTGCATAATGTGAATTTAGAGTTAAGTTGCGAGTTGCACGGTGAGTTTGATTAGTATCTATTGTATAGGTAGATTCCTACTATTTATTATAGAAAGTTGTATACTTGATGGTCGGTACATACAGGGTGACTCACCCTCAGGAAACGGCCACGTGAGTTTTCCTTTAGGTCAAGATAGTACCGCCGATTATCTTTCACCATCATTTCTGACTTGAGTTTCCCGTCGTCCGGCACGTTGTCTGGATTTGGAGGACCTGACATGTACATATACTAGAGAGTAGAGGACAATTCGATACAATTTCTTAAACTTATACTAGCATATCAATAATTAGACAAATTTTATATAAACTCCACAAACAAACCTAATGACGCGTAAAAGTCACTGAACGTAGAAAGGTGATCTCGGAATTCAGAAGCGGTGCTCAACGCCAGAAAAATCTGACTTCTCCTTCCGTCAGCCCCAATCTATAGAGAAAATAAGTCGAGTTAAACAAATTCAGAATATGTGATAATGTCAGGATGATATTTACATTCGCTATGTTAGGAAATGAATATTTTGATATGGTCAACAAATCAGTTTATCTAATCTATACTAGATATTGATTCGATCGTCTGTTTTTAGTGAGCGCTATTGATGTTAACAGTGATTATTGGATGTCGTAAGAAGTTCTCCTTGGGAATAGCGAAATGTAACTGAAAAAAAAAAAATTACCAATTAAGAATAAGAATATATAAATGTCTCATTACCTCAGCAACTTTGATGAATCTGCCACGTCTGTTTTGTTTCACATCTAGATAGAATCTCTTGCTTTGTATTTGCAGCATTTTGGTCGCTAGTTCTTGCTCACCCTGCTGACCTTGCTGGCCTGTAACAAAAAAAACAAATGCGATGTCTTAGAGAGTTTCAAAAACATCTTACTTATAGGTAGATGTATGCATACATGATTTATGCTACGATGTAAAAAACCGATCGATTCATTCCAGGAAGATATTTCATACGAACTTAATGAACCCGAAACCTTACGCATCATCCATTCATTCTTTGAAGAAATCTGATTCATACTTTCGGTTCTGAAAAGAAATCAACGCATATACATTTATCTGTCTAAGAATGTAAGAGAAACTTTCATAATTGAATCAAGGTAATATTTTCAAGTCTGTGAAAAGTGCCACAAACTGTCGTTTGAAGAAGTTTGACGATGTTTTCCATTAGATTCCTCGAACTGACCTGATTCAAATAATGGAACAAAATATTCACTCTGCGCAGCCTTAACACGGCGAACCAATATATTAGTATTTAGCTCGATGTACTAATTACTAATTAGTAATTAGTACTTATTTTCTAATGAATTGAGGGGGGACTTGGATGGAATTTGAACAAAAATGTTTCCTTTACTCCTAGAAACACTGTGGAAAATCTAATAACAAAATAGCTTTTTGCAAAGTTCTGGTCATACATAGTAATGCCGGAAAAATATATGAATATTCTGTAATGTTAGTCTCGACCCAACAAATCCCATCCACAGAATATCTCCTAAGTAACTCTGGAGAGCGGTTCCTTATATCGAGATTTTTGTAGTAGGATGCATTTTTTTACTCTCAATACAAATATAAACATTATATATAAATCGTATGAATTTTTTGGAAATTACAAATAACAGAACAATCGTTTGTCTATGTCTATTCTACCAAGTGTCCCTTCGAGAGAAAGGAATTGTTTTCTTTATATCTCATACATCAATGCGCGATGAGTTTGATTTTTCACAGTAAGAGAATCGTTGACAAATCGAAAATAGAGTTGCGAAACATTACAGGCGTGTTTTTTGTAAAACTGGCTGAATGGACCAGAAAACAGAAATGAAAACTGAACGAATTCAATACACAGAGATTCTTATGCCCAAAGTTAAACATATTAACAACCATAATAAGACTCCAACAATCCTTGTCCAGTCATATTCATATTCATAAAAAAAGCCAGTTCCTTCAGATTAGTGACCAAATATTACGTGTAACAGCTGACTTCGAAAAGTTAGGGTAATATAGAAAAATTGGTGGAGGGGGGAGAGGGGGGGACATCCCTTGAGGTAGGACTGGTACTTTAGCTGTAACATCTATGGCAGACCTCCCCTGCCCTTAACTGATCAATAACAGCTGCACGTCAGGTCAACGACCCCCTTCCCAGCTCCACTAACCCCTACTACCCCGTTGCTACCCCTTTCCAAGATTAAATGAGACCTATGGCAATGTTTCGACTGCCCTCGAGCAATTCTAGGGTCAAAATTTTTAGTAGCAAGAATATGTTCGTCTGTTTTGAAAGAGTTGATAACTTGACTGCAAGATGTTGGTTTGCTTGTACATTATATATCGATGTACAGTGAAAAAGTTAGTCATATCATCTTGACCCTTCGTGGCCACCATGGAAAAATTTGACCCAGGCCTCATTTTGGGTAAAAAATATTCGACGAATGCATTAATTACGATTTTTTCAGCAAAGAGGTGCGTTTTTCGCACCCATATCTTTCAGATAAATCCGCATTCATTTCTACTCCGAATTCGATCCTCTTCACATGTCGAAATAAATACCTGTCTTCAAATCTGCACCATGCCACTATTTTTTTCCTAGAAGTACTATATCTGACAAGTATTCCAGTTAAAAGTTTGACTCAAAAATATTGAAAATTCGAAAAGTTATGATTTTTAGAGTGCAAAGGTGTATTTTTTAAACAAATTTACCTATTTACAATTTATTTTGAACATGTTGTGATTTGAATTTTGACATAACAACTTTGCACACATGTTTTAGAATGTTCAAATTATTTCAAGTATTATTTCGATCCCGATAGGACTGATAGTTTTCACGCAGCAATCATTTGAAACTTGGCTGGAGTAATTACCACTTACAATTAGTTATTCTACAGAGGTGTGGTCACGAAAGGTTAAACGATAAGTTCCACCTTTACCCTTGTAATGTGTGAGAAGTTGTATTCGGAATTGCGGAGCTATATGAAGCCTAATGTTTGACGAGGGTGAATTCAAGTTGAAGTAATTGTGACAAGATATTGTAAAAAGATTCTCTAATTCAAAACTGAAATGACGTAGAGATAGTGGGATTTGATTTGTGATTATTTGAATCGATAAAATTGTATGATTTCCAGATGTTTATAACATTAAAATCCTGAAATGGAGAATTTTTTACAAGAACACTTTTTCTCTAGTTGACATCAGAATTTCAACCCCAAGAAGCTTTAATTTAATTCGTGAAATTTTTATTCAAGATATCTAAGCTTGATTACTTGTTATCATCGAATTTCTCGAATCGTTAATCAAGGGGGTAGTTTCGGATGCGATTTTTTTTCCGTTTCTTGCTTTAGAGTATTTGAACTACGGATCATATCTGAATGTCATTTTGCAAAATAAAAAGTTTCGAAGTACCGGAAGGCTTGAAATTTTTTTGTAGTTGTGCTCGTTGTCTTAGTCTAGGATACCGTAACAATGACGGCACAGTATCAGTAAAAAATTGGACGTTGATACAACTTTTCCATGCATTTATTATCAATTATTTTCATTCGTTAATTATTGTTTCAGGACTGAAATCGGAGGCAAATAAAAATTTCGGACCCAATACTTCAATTGCTTGCATATTATAGGTTATATATAAATATTTTCGATATTAATTACATGTAAACCGATTTCCAGTATAGAGTTGCCATCGGTCTGTCTCTTTTATTCTCTTTTCCCTCATTATTGAATTCTTTGCGATCGAGAAGTAAGATGTCATAATTTGAATCATAATATCCATTATTACATCAGGACAAGTCTTCTTTTCTATATTATAGGCGAAATATGAAAGAAAGACAAAATTGCTGTGGAAAGTATCATACATTTAGTTCCATTTTCACCAATTTTGGAAATATAGGCGGAAAAACTGTGTCTCAACAATGACCAGAATAAAAAGAAACACCACTCTATGGATTGCATTTATTTATTCTTATTTTGTTCGTCTTTTATCGACATTCAGTTAATTAGACGCAAAATTATTACGATTACAATTTTCATATTCACAAACACTAACGAAGATCAATTAAGGAAAAAAAAAATCAATAACAAGTTGTATCATTTCTTGATGAAACAGGAAAACATGGCATTTTCGATTTTCAAATCAATATATAGCACGTAATCCTATGAAAATTAAAAGAGGCGTATTTTTTTGGAAACAAGCCAAAGTACCAAAACGCTTTGATACGTATTGTACAAAGTATTTATAAACAATTTTTATTCATTCACAGTAAACGAATAGTCAAATCATATACTCAAACGGAAATGAGATTAAACAATTGAAATGAATTTCGTTATTTCCCGCATTTGATTTCACTCAATTTCGAGCTTATTTTCTTCCCTTTCAATTTATGTACAATTGTGCTGAATAATTATTCCCGAAAAGACATACAGTTACACAAGTAAAGTTGGAACAAAATTTTCGCTCGGTAACTTCGTCATACAATCGTGCCAAGCACGAATAAAACAAAAACAACAAAAAAATTATTTACACAAACACAGATAGATATAGATTGTTTGTAAAATATATCTTGCCCCGATCTACGTGATAATAAAAGTTGAAAAATCCTTTCAAGGCTTTTAAGAGATGACCATACTGAAATTTTGGCAAAAAGCAGTTTCTTATTTTCTAAGTGGGCCATAACGTTCAATCAAAAAACGGATACATAGAATTTCAGATTATGGTACAGAATATGTTTTGAAAAGAAGTTTCAATTTTTTACAATGAAAGTTTGGGTATTTCAAAATTCTGCGAAACGTGACTTACGCATGAACTCTATAATCGTAGAAAAGTGAAACTTTTTTCCAAAACATATCCTACCATAAACTAGAATTCTTGGTATTCGTCTTTTGGCCATTTTGAAAATGAAAAACTGCTTTTTACCAAAATTTTATCAGGATCCTATCTTAAATCGTATATGTACACTAATGCACTGTATTACGTACTGGATTGTTGTAGGCCGCCCGAAATAGGAATGGGGCTCAAATTGCCTTGAAAAATTCTGCTCTTGAACATCCTGTCGATGTTGGGATAATCCGTGTACCTAAATCTATACATCCTTCACTATAGTGTCTATCGGCAACTTTTCAAAGCACTTTTCACGCCTGCAGTATACGCCTGTGTACCCTCGAAACGCTATACGATTCCCCTTTACGTCGATTTGCCAAAAAATACACGTCCCCTCGCAAAAACCAACAACCACGTATCAAACCATATCACATCGTACTATACCGCACATCATGTCATGTTGACTTTTCGCCGGAAGTCATCTTTCGTTTTGCTACCATTTCTTTTTCAACTTTTTTTATTTTTTTATTTTTTTATTTTTTTACTGCCTGAATATGACGGATTATAAGTAGTTTTATTCAATAATCCACTTTCACAGTATATTTTCGTTTCCCTTGTTTTTGCCGCTTAATTACATTCGTCAGTTGACCATCAATCGTCGATAGATATTTTACGTCATCCGCGGCTGATATTCCCAAATTTAACGATGTCGTTACAATAGATCGAAGGTCACTTGTAATCGTATAGAAAATCCTCACAAACGTAATCTGGAGAACGAAATGAAGAATCATACCGTCAAAGTTCATTCCTATCAGCAGCTTGCAGTATTGATAAATCGATAGCAAAACCGGGAATCGGTACAAAAGAGAATTAAAATTGATAAAAAGAAATAAGATTCCAATGGAATCTCTCGTCAGTGTTTCCGAATTTGAATATTGATCCGGATACAGTGCTACGAATTTTGGAATTTAAATAAACTACCGAATTTAATACCAATTAAATCTCAATTATCTGACAAACTCTTACACCGATAATAATAAAAAAAGAATTGAATTGTAAATTCAAATCCAAATCAACGGTCGTGGATTTATTCACTGATCAATGATGATATGATACTTGTTAGATATTGAAACGAACTCGAGCCCTCGCGATCAACTGTAAGTACTGCAAGCGACTGAACTGAACACTGCATAAAACTAAGCAACAACTATATCGAAATTGTTAAAATTATATTCAAATCAGTATAGATAACGTTTTACGAGACTGTATAATCGTACCACAATCATGTGTAATTGTCTACACATTCATTCAGCGACACACATAGACCAGAATTCAAATACAGAGGATTATCATTTGCAATTCAAATGAAATACTTGAAAACGTATTATCAAGTGATTAGAAACAGGAAAAATAACGAAAAAAAAAAAAATTCAATTGACTTTCGATACTGCAGCGAAATGCTCAAGTGGACTGATACGAATATATCTGTTTGAGATTTTTTTTTTATTGTGCCACGATATGAAAGTACGTTTGAAATTCTTAAACGATAATTATTAATGACGTATATTAGGAAAAATTCTGTATCGAAATTTTAACAACAAACTGTGCGTAAAACGCGACTATATTCCGAGGGTGTAAAAATCGCGTAAAAAGCTCATTTTCATCTACAGCAAAATGAAAATCAAAAAATCGGATTCTAGGGAGGCTGTGACGACCGAGAGCGAGACTAGACTCTCCAGACCGAGTGCATTGATCTCTGCGCCGACGACCTGCCTCAACGCGAACTGCATTTTCACACTAGTCCCCCGTATATCGCCCCGGTTTCTCGAGCGTTGGTTCAACTGATTTCGTTTCGCTCGTTTACATTTCACTCAAAGTTTTTATAATACACGCTTATAATTATTTGATAAATTATTTGATATTTTATCACTTTTCTGCCAGATCAATTTTCTATCATACTGCACTCCGGACAGTCTCTCCTGAATGGCTTCTTCTCCTCCGTACAGTCACGTTACATTCGCTTCGCTATAACAAACTGTACTTTCTTGCTATAGTTCGTTGCCTTCACTGCGCCTGTGCATTCCGATGTACGCAGCGCAAAATTATCCCGTTTTTTTTTTCCCTATTCTTTCCAATTTTATATAATCACCAAAGAATATCAGAAATAAAAGAGATTCGAAAATCTTGTGCAAAGGCAAAAAAGAAAAAAAAAAAGTAATGAAAACTTTTGGAGAAATGGTGAACCGGAATGAGTATACCAACAACAGAAAAAAAAAGAAACCGTACAAAGGAAAATGAAATTCAGAGGACTAAAAAAAAAATTATCGATGGAAAAACCGTGATAATTAATAATAATGTAAAAAAGTGGAAAAAATCTACGGCTAATTTCGGGTGTAAGTTCGTACAATTGGTGTGAATCGTAACGTGAAAAAAATCTTATCGTAAGTCAGACTGACTATTCTTATCAAGAGTAAATTACCAAGAAACGTATACATATACGAGTGTTGGTGTAGTAAAAGTAGGTTAATATACATCCATGCAGATGACACATGTGCCCCGCGTATCGTAACGTGGATTAATAAATAACACGACACGGTACCATTGCGTACTTTTGGAAAAATTCATTTGAATTTAACGCAAATTTGAAGATATATAACACAAAGAATTAGTTACAATTAATTATGTATATATGCATCGTTTCATAATGGAACAAAAATATTACCTTCTGGATACCAATATTGTATTTTCCCCATAGTATCTCCCCATCCGTTTACTAACGGCTGTTTCATATTATCTAAATCGTCAATATCTTTCAACACTTCCCCCATCTTGGTTATTATAATATAAATTATATTCCAATATCGAAAACAAATAATCCAAATAATTAAATCGTCAACTTTAATATACTTCCACTACGAATCACAACACCCACACAGAATTATATACACACACATATTTTTGGACTTTCTTACACAATTGAAACCAGGATACGAAAATTAGGTATAATTAAAAATTATTGTTATGATTATTAACTGATGAAAGTCGGAATTCAAAGAATCTTAACTTTCAGTAACAGTTGACAGGGATGAAACTTGATTTATTTCACATTGGGTGAGCAATTTTTAACACACAGAAATCTAACAATTTTAAAAACAACAATTGAACTGAACGTTGTTTTTCTTTTTCATTCAAACATATTTAGGCGCATACACAAAAAAATGAAACAAAAAAAAAACAAAATTAAAAGTTGACATTTAAGTTTGAATAACGCTGATAATGCCAACGTGATAAAATTATTTTCTACATAATTGGAAATGAATGAATAATAATCTATTAGGGATAGAAAAAAAAATCCACTCCGAGTCCAACCTGAACAAGAACGATACTCGTACTGAAAGCTGAGATACGGGATACGGAATACGGCATACGGTTCGGTTCGGTTCTCTTTGATGACACATCGTTGCGATGAATACTCCGCTGTGTCGTCAAACGCGAAATCGGTGACGTCCCGGTCATTCATGGTGCCCACTGTCATGCTTAAAGAATGTATGTATGTACGCGTAGTGCGGCGCGGCGTCGTCGCCCGGTACATAAACCGACCAATCATAGCCTTTCAAATCCTAGACCACGTGACCCGTACCACATGACATTGGTTCTGACGTCACCGCCAGCTGACAACCAACCCCCACCGCTTAAAATAAATGCTCAACAACGAAACGATCGCTCCTTAAGCTGCCATAACCTCACCTTCTTATCCTAGTTATTAAATATAACCATTGATAAATTATAAATTGATACAGCAATATTTCTTTATTCTTGTTGTGTTTTTTGTTCATTTGAATACAACGAAATTTACGAAGATACTCGATACGACGATATCAAATCTTAACGAAACGATTGGATATCGCGATTTAAACGGTTCATGACGTGTTACGAACGTAACACAGTCTCGTGACGTCATTGACGTCAATCTACCGAAACATACATACATATATACATGCGTATGTATGTGTGTAATTGGAATTCGAGGAAATGTAAACGCGATGCGAACAGGAAGGCAGCCGTACTTTCTTGGAGATCTTATGACTCAGACATTATTTTTTACAACGTTATTATATTAATATCGTTTGTTGTTTTTTTTTGTTTTGTTTTTTTTCCTTCATTCAAACGGAAACGAGTATATTCGGTTATGGTGAAATCAAACTGATCAATTCCACCAAACCAAATATCTAAAATTCAATAGCATATAGGTGGAAGTCACTGCGGCAAAAACCACTTTTTTACCAATTTAAACTAATCTGTTAATTGTCTGGATTGCCAAATCCGTATAGATATTGCGGAAATTCTGCAGCACAGTCAAGTTCGGAAAGCCTTTGTGCATTCCGTAACCAGTTTTCGTTCTTCTCCTCTAATTCTATAGTGAGCTATATGGAGTATTTGATATTTCGTCATCTCTAGATTGCCGAAGATTCGAGGTATGGATCAATTGGTGATTCGAGCCTGTGCTTCGAATGAATCTTCTTCAGATGAAAGCACGATGACGTTTGAACGGGGATGTACTCATTCAACAACACTCATAATCTCTTGATATTCATAGAATGTAAAATTAGTTTCAGTTCTCAAATTTCACTTACCAGAATCAAAATCTGCACCACCAGTCTCCGTACTTCCTGGTCCATATTCTGAAACAAGAATAAATGTCGTGTACAGATAATATTGGATTGTGTCGAGAAGCGGAAGATCATCAAGCCAAGTTAAAATGTGTTTGTTAACTATGGAATCATCCCCCCCCCCCCTTTTCTGCTCCAAAATAAATCTAAATGAACGATTTTTTTATGACTAATGTGTTCAATCTGTAACATATACCGATGATCGTTGTATCGATCTTCGATGGTTTGACTTCAGAGATAAACAGTCCGAGAAGTAATACGTGGAAGTTTTGTGTAAAATTTCATTACAGAATGTCCAGCAAGTGAGCATTTTTAAATTCCCTTAGAATTCCAGGTTTTTGCAGGGCAATATTTGTCGTTTTTTAGAGTAAAAATCTTAACGTATCGATCTATGCATGTGGGATACGATTATTTTTTTAAGAATATTCATCTTGTTACTGGCTTATTGTTATCGATATTCAATTATGTACTCATGTACGTGATAGGTAATGAAAAGTAGAAGTTGAAAAAAGGACAATTATTTTAGAACAGGTTGATGAGACTTCATTTTTTTACTAAAACCAAATTCAAGTATGATATAATTGTTAAGTTGGTATGATAATATTGAAATATCGACACTAGAATCTATTTCTGTCAGTAACTTACTATCGCATAACTTTCACATACTTTGAATAATGTTCAATAGCCACCAAAAATCTTAAAACATATTTGGTTTTTGAATTTGAATACAAAATGTTCAATTTCCTGAACTTTGGCAAAATTCCCTGAGAATTCCCTTATAATTCCGCTGTCCAAATATATTCCCCAAGTATTCCAGGTTTTCCCTATTCCTGGACACCCTGTTCAATTTTTATTGCATAAAAAAATGAAAATGTCCATTAAGAATAGTCGTGTACTGTCAACGAGGCCTCGATGAAGATATAGTAGGCGAAACGACCGTAATGGCTCTGTTAAAATACGGAGCAGCGTGAGTCAACTCAGACTCCAGAAGTTATTTTTGATCCATTGTCGAAACATATATTTTTTGTAGAAACTGACAGCATAAATTTTACACACGATTTCACTATGTCCGTTTCATCTGAAATTAAAATACGATCCCGAAAAAAATACGCAAAACTTTATCGGTATTGACAGTGGAATTAACACGCTGATAATATATATGCGACTCTCTCAGCTCTCAAAATGTGAAATGAATCTATGCGAAGATTGAGATAAAAACTGACACGGGATCATCGAAAGAGTCAGCCATTTTTTCAGGAAAAAAATTGTTCGAGCCACAAAAATCAATTCAATTTCCATCTACAGCAGAAAAAAACTAACGGGTAAAAATATCAAATTCTTACAAAAATTCAATCAGTCGCTTTGACTAATACCAAATTTTTGGCAATAACGTATTTAGGTTTGGGAATCTTGAAATCTAATAATAATAAAAAGGGATAAGAGCTACACAAAAATCCAACCCATACCCAATGATGTATTAAAATTTATTGTAGACATGGAATCAGCAAGAGGAAAAAGGAACACGAAGATAATGGGCGGATGAATGAGAATATTTTGAATTCATATTTCAAAATTGATATTCTTATTTAGATTTGCCGATACAAGTGAATATACGTCAATATATTTGAAAAAGAATCAGTAGATACGGAAGCAAATGGGTATCTCGATAACTGGTATCTCAATTGTATAATACTGACGATAAGATGTAATTTAACGCATACACGTGTCTCCCGGCAATAAGCGATACATTGTGATATATTTGGCTGTTATATCATACCAGACAAAGCTAATCTTACACAGAAACGATACTATTATAGGGTTTATTCTTGGCTGATTTTCTGACTTTCTTCTTTTCTCTTGCCAATGTAAGAACATTAGCTTCGTAAGCAATAATTGCTGAAACTTACAATGAGAAGATCGAATATATTGCTCCAAAAAAGCAATAGTTGACTCAGTTCTTACTTATCTCTGTAGCATGTTAACAACTTTGCCAGAGGATACCGATGTGAGAATAGTTCAAGGTTTTTTTCCTTCCAAAAGCATAATAGACATCAGATGTTTTCAAAAGGAGTGTTTTGCACTTATTCAAATTTGTAGAAAATATATTAGGATTGTAAGAATCTACTGGGATCTAAACTGAATTGGCAATCTCTGTATAAATCTGCAGCTTCTCTGTCTTTGTGTGTTTCTTTTTATTCTCTCGTTTCTTCGATCTAGAATATAACGGTAGTGTAATTTTTGTGTCGAGGGCTTATCGATACAGATAATAGACTACAAACTATATTCTAGTTTATATCGCATGTTTGAGTATAAAATATTCTACGCATATTCGCAATAACGATGATGCCTCGTCATTGTAAAAAATGATAAGGACGAATGATGATCCAGCACGATGCAAATGGCGAACAACTTTCCAACTCTTTACAATTACATCTAATATTCCATCGGAAGTTGTGATTATGGAATAATGGAGCCAAGAATTTGAATAAGAGTAAATCCAAACATTCGTTGAGTTTATATCGGAGTAAAGTAAGAAACCGGATTAGAACATGGATTAAAAATAACATGGAGCTCATCTAGCTAAGCTGGAAAGTTTACATTTATTTGTCCGGTTCCTTTGCCTCTTGCGGAACGTAGCGATATTTCGACTACTGATTTGTCAATCATGTAGAAACTCGGTCATGAGTTAGTAAAAGTTCGTTGAACCCATATTTAGCATGATAA
This sequence comes from Ametastegia equiseti, assembly GCA_963989295.1. NCBI lineage: Eukaryota > Metazoa > Arthropoda > Insecta > Hymenoptera > Tenthredinidae > Ametastegia > Ametastegia equiseti. Next base: position 8,192,729 of record OZ022390.1, on the reverse strand, counting down.
TTAAACCCGTGCCGAACTCTGTAAGATCATGATTCTCTGCCAGATTATAATATCCTGTTGAATAATTTTCGCTAGGCTTATGCCGTACGATTATAGTATTGATTTTGAAATTCCACAACCTGAATAAGAAATTAATCGCTGAAACTCCTTTAAGCCTTGAGAGCTAATATGAATACCAAGAATTGACAATACTCCAAAAGTAAAGATGCTGAGTACTCAGAATAATTATTCCAAAAACCGAGATTCTGAAAATTGTTTTACTCGAAACCTGACATCAGTTGAAAAAAAAAAAGAACTATTGACCCAGATTTAGAAATTTCTCTATAACAGTTTCATCGTTTTGGAGCAGGAATTTGTACTAAGACTGAAAGGGTAACGAACCGAAAAGATAAATACTCAGAGATATTCTGATAGTTATCTGATATTTGAAATTTGGGGCTTGAAAACCGGGCAAAAAAGGCCTGGTTTATCGGTTTTGTTCATTTGTATTAACTACATGGTGTTGAAAACGGAATTTTAACATTTGGACGGTAGAGAAAAAAGAAAAATGTGTTATTGCTGTACATGTGACTAAATAGCGTGAATATTGACATTAACGTTAATAACAATATTGTTAATAATATAAGAGATATTATTGTGGTGGTATTAAAAGGTACAGCTGCAAATAAAGGAAAACAAAGCTAGAAGGCTATTGGAGTGACCTGTAATAAAAGCCATTGAATCGTGTTCTAAATTCTTTATACTTCTTTTTGAGGACAAGAGGATACGGGGAGGGGATCGCCCGTGACACGTGTGAAATTTCGCGAGAGCTGTAACCAGATGGACTTTGCGTTTAATGTGCTCCAGATAGATTGGCAAAAGTTACATCACAAGTATGTACTCGGTCGGCGTGTATAATAAACAAGCCGAGGTGCTAGGAGATATTTATTGAATTATTAATTGGCTCGAGCGGTGCGAGGAGGCGTCGTAATTTTCAAATGACGTAAATAGAACGTAGAATTGATCGTACGAAAAATTGAATATTTGCGAATATTCAACAAGAGGCTCTCGGCAAATGTGCGGCCATCTTGGATCCTGTACCATCGAAAAATAGCGATTTTTTCCCCACATCTGACAGAACGCCACGAGGCATTTAAACCTTCTAACGCCGTTTGGTTGCGCGTGAAAAAGTACGCGATAAATCGACACCGAGTTATAGGGAGAAGACGGGCCGCGTCGCGGCCTGGATTACTGAATAAACAAACGTCCTGTGCCGAAAGTTTGGCCAGGGATATAGTATATCGTTATGCGAATACGTTAGGCAGAATTTCGGATGGGTTTCTTGATGATTTCTTACTTGGACGTTGATCGTCCAGGCTTTCCTGGTCCGACATTATTCTTCACGCGTCCCTCAACGTTTCGGCAGCGGGCCCGACAACCAGAAACCCCCAGCACTGAGCACAAGCCAGTCACAAAACCCAACACACCAACCAAACACCACTTGCAAATTTTTCACTTCACTCCACGGCACCGCACGGCTCTCCTAATCGCACGCACGACCGGAACTCACTCTGCCGTCAAGTGTCAAACTTATAATCTTAAATATCTATCATATTTGGTAATATTATAACGTCTTTCGAGCTGCTATCACCTCGCGAGCTTTACATTTTCCATCAACTATTGCAATATTGATAAATCACTTGTTGCACTATGTGACAAAGTGTAAAAATTCACGAAATATAGAAGCGAAAACGTCAGAGAGACGAGGAAGTGACGCATTTGTACGCCGTCTGCTCGTTGCTAGGCTGGCTGCTAGGACAGTGCTGCCACCGTTATTCCCAACAATCCAAATTTACTTTACTCCGAAACTATAATTTATTATTAAATGTATTTACGGATGATATTTCATCACACTATTCGCATGCCAGCTACCCGATACCTTATCTCTAACTGACACGCAACTCGAATTGCAATCACGAAACTTCCCAATTTCAGGCGGCGTATCGTCTAGTAACATTCGAGAGACATTTTTGAACTGACTCCCAGCTAGTTACAATTCTCTCTTCTCGACCGTGAGCAATTCACGTGTTCCATTCCACACTTTAAATAGGTGTACAAATAATTCTGTTAACCGGATTACCATATTCATTGAGAATCACTTACGGAAGATCGGCAGTTTGAATTTTACTTGATAAAAAATCAAATTGCATTGTGTCTATGTCTCTTGCACCGTCAACGCAATTTGAAAGTTATAATTGACATACGAAAAGAAAAAAATTACGCGCATTTTTCCTCTTGTCTACATATATTTCTAACGATTTTCGGCAAATTTATTCATACAAAGTTTCTAACAATGTATTTCCACAAATATTCAGAATTCACTTTTATCTTATTTCGGCACCGAAATTTGCGTAATCATTTCCAAGTATGTAGTAGGTATGCTGGGTAATCATTTGAATTTGTGTTCCTGATTCCTATTGTTGCGAATACATTTATAATCACCGTTTTGCTATGTACAAATAAAAAGAATTAAATACAATTACAAAAAAAAACAATATTTATTTCTTACCCATCAGTTGATCCGCTTCAAAGGAAATATTTGTGATTGGATTATTAGGAATTTCAAGCTTCAAAATTAATGTGACAATCGGAATGGGCATAATTGGGATCTAAGATATTAGGTCCTGAATAACACGATTTTGTGATTTCTGTGCCAAATAAACAGATGTTTGTTCAATTCATATGTAACAGGAGGATCAATGAAATGAATAATTACATAGTCCAATATTTAATTAAACTGTTTTATTTATATATATTTTTTTTTTTAAGCAAAAACACAACAAAATTAAAATATAATGTTATTCCTTAAGTGTTTATTTTTTTTTGTGGTTTTTTTTTGTTTTTTTTTTTTGTTTTTTATAATATATAATAATAATAACTAAGATATATATCATTTTAGTAATGGCTTGTTGTTATACTAATATATGTATATGGTGAACATGTTAGTACATAATGAAATGAGATGAGTACTTAATATTCTTGTCGAGTGTAGAACATTTCATATAGTGTCATCAAATATAACATATTAATAATGATCGTCTGTACTTTATACCATTATCATCAAACATATTTCGAACAGAAACATGTGTTTATTGAATTTTGTTTCCTTTTTTTCTGGTTTTTTTTTTCTTTTTTCTTTTTTCAATATTTTTTGTTAGTTGTCGCTTATTTAAGGATTTCCTCTTAAATCGTTAGAAAAAATGGCCGCCACAGTATAAGGCACACACTTGATGCAACGCGCACTTTGTATGGTTACAGTGTATTTTATGTATTTATTTAATTATTCCATTATTATTCATTTATTCATTCGTTTTTCCTGTATAATTTAATAATGCATTTTGTATCATGAATTCTATGCGAGAATACTGAATATATAATGACCGATGCTTCGTACATTTAGGATATACATATACGCTTATTAGCATACATTATGTATATTTATAATATTTATTCCTACAATTATTATTGTAGAAATAATATTTGTTTTACCGCGATTCAGCAAAAACTAACTAACAACTAGGATTATTATTTTTTTTTTTTTCCACATTCCTTTAAATACTATTATGATCCATACTTTTACGCGCTATTGCATATATCGTAACTTATATTGACTTCGAACGAACGTGTATCCAATTTCTTTTTTCTTAATTTTCCTTTTTCTTTTTTTTTCTCACTATTTTTTTCTGTTCTTTCTCCCTTTTCTGTCTTTTCTTTTCAGGCAAACTCCGAAAATTGCTCTGCATTTGTATACATATTCATGTACAAGTTGTCGTTCGTAACTTAATTGTTACGATGAATTACTCTGCAGGTATCAACTTGTATGTACATTCGCAATAAGTTTATTACATTTTACTCAATCTAATAATTCACAGAGGCCTAGCTAGCAGGAGCTAACTAAAGCGTCAACTACAATTATAATGCACGTCACAGTATAGAAAATTGTCATACTACGATTGTTGATTTTCTGTGTTTTTTTTTTCTTTCTTTCTATTTTTTCTAGATAAATCATTTGAAAGAAGCATCGATATTTTTAATAAATATTTTCTTTTCTGTAGACGATTATTTTGCTACGCAATTTCGGAGACTTCATGCCGGAATCTGGTTATATGCTTGCAATTTATATACTTATCGGTATAACTTTACTGAATCGTGACTAGGTATCGTTATAGATATACTAGATTACTTGTTGCTTATTGTTGCCCACCGACCATTGTTCTATGCTATTATATGTAGTTAAATTTTCATGTGTCTATCGTATAAATGATGTTTGTTACGGCTATCATGCCGTTATACATTGCATTGTATGTTGTTCGGAATAACAATTTGGCTTTTTTTGCGCAGTTATCTGTTAATTATGTCTTTTTTTTTTGTTTTTTTTTTCTTCGTGTTTTCCTTGAGTTATAAAAAATCCTGTACTTTCGTTTCATTTAGAATTAACATTACATAACAGGTTTGTAACAGATCAGACCCTACTATGAAAAAACTTGACTGTATGAACTCGAGGGTCGAAAGGATATTTTACGTCCTTTTTAATATTAATGAATATGTGAAGGTAGTAAAAGATTACAATTTTTTACCGTTAATAGATGTAAATGTTATGGGTATATCAAGTAATCTGTTAAAATATCTCTTGAGCAAGATTGAAACCTTAATAATAAAAAAAAAAAGAAATAAATGATTTAAAAAATTGACAAAATAAAGATAAAACAATTATTGCAGGTATTTTAATTTTGCAAAATTTTAAAGTTACGTTTTCATATCGTATCAATTATTAATCACATTACAAGGACGCGAAGATCATAAAAAATATACCTTACCAACATGTAACGATTCATAATCTTGCTTATTATTTATTATTCAACATCCAATTGAGACATATCAGCAATAAATATCTTCAATTAGAACAAAATTAGGTCTGTCAACGATTATTAGACCTAGTATTTGTCCCTTATTTATTTTCTCTTCACGTTTATTATAAGAAGTAGGTCAAAGAGTATGCTGCCGTGAGTGCAAATACATAAATATTTATTTAGTTTGAAAATGATAATCCTAAATGATTTTTTGAATATGATTCTACGATCTCAGCATTGATGTTATGATGATTATAGTACGACGATGACAATACTAACGATGTGATTATTTTGTTGCTATAATTAACATTTCTTGATATGTACAGAGTAAAGACGAACAAGAGGATGTTTTAAAGGATTGTTACTTTGTTTTGTTGGATTTATTTTTTTTAATTTCCTTTCGTCTAATTTCTTAGATTAAAGATCCCGAGAACGAGATTTTTTAATATCTAAATTTATAACTGAAAAATAACAAGATTTAGTCACGGAGCAGACTCTTTATCGTACTACTTTTTGTCATTCGAGGTTGAAGAAAAGTGCCTCCTAACGATCATATATATGAATATTATATTACGTTACAGGGTATATCTTATAACAACAGCTATTCTGCCAATGTAACAGCAAACGTGTAGCCAACAACGTGTGTCTATATTCAATAATTCAATGATTATATAATAGGTACCATAATATTAGATAGATATATATGTATATTTTTATCATTACGAGATGTAGGCAATTCGTTATAACATTTTTTTTGGGATAAATATTTAAGTTCATATTATAATGAGAAGTCTTGACGGTGACACGTGATAATCTATTTACAAGAATGGGGAAGCCGCGTGGAACTATTTAACCATGTTTACGTAACTTAATTCTTTTTTTTATATCAATTTTCATCATTTATTAAACGGGTTCGTCATCCTAATATCCGCACGCCAATTAATTCAGTACCAACAAAGTTATACAAAGCACTTTAAAAGTTAGAACATCAATCAGTTCTCTTTGTTTTTAAAAATTATACAAACATCATGATTTCCTTCCAACGAACAACATATTCTCGGAAAAAGACATTCCGACTTGTACCAATACCCTTACTGTATATTGCAACATACCGCCTTACATGGTATGGGTCCCTCTTGATTCTGTAACGGAATCTTAGATCCCTCAACATTTAGCTGCGTAATACCAGCCAGTCTTGTCTTTTCTGTATAACAGCTCTCGTACACTTCAAACGCTTCGTCAACAGCTTCCATTTCCTTACCATCTTTCACAACCTTGTTTGATGCTTTAGTTGAAGTTGATTTTGGGAGCGGCACAATTATAGGTATCTCCTCGCTGCAAAGACATTCGATCATACGCTCAGGTGTATTGGGCGTTGATCTTTTAGGCGAGTTTGTATTTGAGCTGATATTGTTACTATTCATTTGCTTCAACGCCCTATCGCTCAATTCATCCTCTATACTCATCGTGTACTCCCTCGCTAGTCTGTAATACTTTTTCACGTGTTCCCTGGTCGCCGGATCGTTCTGATTATCGTAATTTTCTTCCTCTGTTGCCTCTCCTTCGCGAACCTCGCCGTCCACCTGCAGCTTCATTGTAATTTCCGAATTATTTTTCAACATTGTAACCGGCTCAATTATCTCAGTTTCCCAACACTCTAATACATCAGGCTCTTCGATGCTGCCAAGAGAATTTATCGTTCCTCCTGGACTAGTTTCGCGTTCGCTATTATCATTCGTAACAAATGATTTATCTATATCTATAGATTTTGCATGGCTCCTGAAACGCTCTTCTCTTTTATCGCTACCTGAGTCGCTCAATTCTTCAATAATTTCTGGATCCTGTTGGTTACTGAAATGATAAACCAGAACTTTGAAAACTCATGGTACTAATATTCCAAGTTCAACAAATAATAGTAATAATAATAAATATTGCTTTGTGAAAAAGAAAATCTAATTTTTATCTTGCGATTGAATAAGATACTTCACAAGTATTATTTGTTTGATTAATTGATTCTCTGCGGCTACATAAAATTTCAAAGAAACAATCAAGTATCATAGGAAACGGTTTTCATTACTATTTGGAATATTGAATACGAATAATATTTAGTATAGAATAGATAGGATAAATTGATTTACCTTTTTTCTAAACAGGTTGGCTCGAATACTGTCCCCGTTAATAATTTCCCATCCAGCGAAACAACGATTTCTCCCCGCTCATAGGTTTTTACATTTTCCAGTGCCTCTACACCGTTTTCGGTAATATCATCGTTACTTCTCGTAATACTCTTTACTTTCATTTCGATATTTTCAATATAATTCGTCTTGGAGTTATCTTTAGATCGTTTTAGCTCCGTTTTAACTCTGTTCAAATCTACCCGAGAGTTTTCGGCAACCCTCATGCCAGCAGCGCTACCCTTCATGGTAAACTCACAAACCCTGACACTCCTCAAAATCTCCTGCATGCTTCTTCCATTTATACTAGTAGGAGAAATCTGTTTTATATTATCAATGTCTTTTTCTCTTCTCCTTTCAATGGGTTTTGAAGTATCAAAAGTGTCAGTCTTTGTTAAATTACCACTAGTAACAACGTTCGATCGCATTCTTCTACAGTCATCGATCGATCCGTTACTAACAGATAGTGCAGGCATGGGGTTGCCTTGCAAGTTTTTTGACGGCTTACTCTTTGGATCGTCATCATATATTTCTGTTTCTGACAATTCAGAATCATCAGCATCAGATATAGGCATTGGTACTCTGAACATATCCGGTGATTTTGTTCGTTCAAGCCAAGCGGCAACCGCGTCAGTTATTGGATGATCGGAAAGGTTCGTCGTCGCCGTATCAACTTGCCGACCTCCAGCTTCGCTCGTTTCCTGGCAACTAATACCACCGGAATCTCCATCAATTTGTACGCAATCTTCCACAGAAACGTCAGGAAGATTATCGGCCTTATTTGAAGTGTTTGCAGACGCTAAATCTGTAAGTTGATCAAATACGCTGGAAGATTCTTTCGCATCCTCATTTTCGTTGGTTTCCTGAGCAGTAGGATTATCAAGAACTTCAGAAGTGGACACCTCTCGATCAATCGATGTACTCGCTATGATATTGTCCTGCAATCTTAAATTATCTTCGATCTGCTTGGCAGCCTCTTCGTTATCAGACTTGACTTCGGTGTCTAAATCTGGTCCCGGTGTGGGTTCTCTTACGAATTTTAACCCTTTGGCACTGTACTTTCTCCTGGGTGGGGCTATCGGTGCAACGGCTTGAAGAGAAGGCGGTGTAATTGAAGGCTGAGTTGACTTAGTTACTAAAGATTCATAGCTTTCTGGCAGTCTGTGTGTTTCGGCATTGATTGGTGTCGTTGTTTGATTAATCTCAGGACTAGTCGGTCTTGAACTTGGCTTTTCGAGAGGCAATTGTGGCTTTGAACATTCCGAATTCGACAATTGCCTTGTGTCGGGAGAGCTGGATCTTTCTCTCCCTTGCAATGACTCTCTAGGTACGACGCTAGATGTTGCGTCGTTTCTCTGTGGATTTCTTGGCTCACGTTTGTTACGTGCTGCCGGTTTTCTCCCGTCCATTGCTTTGGCTTTACCCTTCTTTACACTTTTATTGCCACCCTTTTTATTCGACGTTTCATTTTCTGGCTTTTTATTATTGGAAACTGGACTTGAATTACATTTATCAGCATCCGTCGCCGCTGCCCTTACATCTTGGCCATTTGTATTTACAGATTCAATAGAAATCTGCTTCTCGAGTACATTTTGCTCCTTCGACGAATGACCATTGCTGGTAATCTCGATATTTTCTTGATCTGCGAGCTTCGTTTCTGCAGATTCGGAAGTATCGTTTTTCACATTGTTTAGATGATCAGCGATAGTTTCTTCCACGATATCTTTCGGTGCTTCAAACTTCTCGCTGACTTTGTCGATAGAGTTACTCTCAGCAATTGACTCATCCTCTTTCAAAATAACACTTCCATTTGAAAGAGGTTGCGCCTTATTTTCAACCCTGTCAGAATCAATAGATCGAGGCTGTAAGTCTTCGACTATTTCCCCGTTCTTGTCGCTTTCCGTCGGCACATTATGGTCGTTTTCTTCAAGGCCATTGTCCGTCACATCCGAAGATGTTACCTCAATGTTCCTCGTGTCTTTTACCCTTGTATTTTCCAGTGTATTCTCACTTGATTTGTCTTTTAAGTTTGCATTAACAACGTTTGATAGATTTGTATCGTCCGTTGATACAAGTCTAGTTTCATCTTCCGCCTTTGACTCCTCGCATCTTTCCTCTTTTATTTCTATCGGATGTGACGCCAAAGGAGTATCGGTATCTCGGGAATCCGGTACCGTTGCCACATCCGTTGCGTCAGGCAAAACTGGTAACGTGCTTCTAAACTGAAACTCTTGAACTTCTGGATTGAGTGGTCGAGAGGTTGCTGTCTCGTTTGTACCCGCCGCAGTCGTACTTGTGGACCAAGCAGGCTGGGACCAATTTGAACCTGATTCCCACTCTGAGCTGTACTCTTCTTCTTCGTCTTCTGTGTTACCCTGTGTTATGAAATATTCATCAATAAGTTGGCTCTACACTTTTAGTACCGTTCAACAGTTTGGGATCACTGTTTGAATTTTCCATTGGAACACAATGTTGAATACCTTGTTGAAAAAAAGTCGCAGCCAAATGGTCTGAGTGGCATTTGAAATTAGAAAGCACCAACTTTGTTTTGCCTTTTTTCCAATTGTCCACAACTTCTCTTGTCCTCACTAGATGATCTTGAACATGATTGTTTTTCGCAATTATCATACTTTTAGAAAGTAGCCGGTAATTTTCGGGAATTAGTCATGGAAAATTTTTTCAATAGGGATTTGGAAGAGTCAAGAATAAGCTATGAGTGGGTATTTACAAAAAAAAATATGCGTTTTGGTTCGTCAAGATATTCAACTTTTTGTGCAAAAAGTCAGGAAGTCAGAAAATGTGTTATAACTCGAAAATCGTGAGATTTCAGATGAAATGTCCACCAATGAAAAATGTGAATTTTGAATTGTTAACTCGCTCAAATTTTTCTGGAATTTTTTGTCCGAAACTGTTTATTTTTTTATAATATTTTTCGCCATAATTAGCGAGTCGTCTCATCAATTTTCTTACTCGACAGGCTACTAACGATGAAATAAAAGGGTCAAATGTTTTGTTCATGACATGTTATTGGTCAAATGGTAGCTTGAATGAATCTTCTGTTATTATATTATAGAAAAATTTATTGTCAATTTACTTGCGATTTATTATTGCTGTGACAAAGTCATGAACAACTGCACATGTGGCCGTTTTATTCCCATCTCCATAGTAGCCCGTTGAGTAAAGAAATTGATGAGATAACTCGTAAATTGTCAACCAAAAATATCAGACAAAAAATTTTCAGGAACAAAGTTTCAAAAAGAAATTGAACAAGTTCAAAATTCGAAACTACACATTTTTTATAACTAGACATTTTATCTAAATCCTCACAGTTCTCGAGTTATGAAGTATTTTCTGAAAACCGACCTCCCGCACAAAAAGTTGAATAACTTGACGAAAAGACATCGCAAATTGAAAAAAAAAAAAAAAAACACGGACTCATAGCCGAATATTGATCCTTTCGAGTCCCTCTAAGGAAAAATGTTCATCGCCATTTCTCAAAAAATCACAAGCAACTTTCTAAGAGTATGAAAATCGCGGTAAACGATCATATGAATCAACATTATCTAGTGAGTGCGAAAAAAGATGTACAAAATTTGAAAAAAAGCACAATAAAGTAGCCGATTCTTGCCACTTTCAAATGCCACCCGGACCATTTGACTACGACGTTTTTTAAACGAGATATTCAATTTTCTGTCCTGTTCGAAAATTCGAATGTTGATCCCAAGCTTTTGAAGGGTACTGTATAAAGGTAATCTGCTTTGACAGGAAGTCCTCTGGATATCCTTATCGCATTAATTGAATAATACGTTTCTTTAGGAATAGTGCATAATTTGTAAGGTGTCTCGAATGATCTATGTAACATGATTGTGCTAATTATTTTAAAGTTATATTGCAAAAAATCTGCGAGACTTTCTTTGTTTCCTGTATCTCGAGTAAAAATTTGAGAAAAAAAAAATGTTAATATCTTACAACTGCAAGAGGACGTCTCTGCTTTCTCCTTTTCTTCTTCTTTCTTCGCTTAGCCCATAGAGCTTCGCTGGGAACAATGGCACCGTTCTGTATCGTGATACCTATAACAATGAGATTAGTTATGTAATAAGAATCGGAGAGGCATACAGGACAACAGAATTTTATGCTTTTCGATCGTTGCACTTCTGTTGTGTCATGTCAATCCGCATGCAGCGCCAGTATGAGATTAAACGTTTGCTCATTTAGATGACAAAATTATTCATTCGAAATGAAATGTATCAATAATTCCAGTTATATTTTGTTGAAATTGAACCCGTTTGACGCCTGAATCACTGAAGCTCTAGAATAAGACTGCATTGCACGACATGTATAAAGAAACTGGTACGTTGATAATTACGCAATTAAACAAGGAGCGCCGATGAGTATATCGATATGATTTCGCATTTCATACGAGGAATTAATTTTCTGAAATATCGGAGTTCGGTACTTTAAATAAATCAATGATAACTTACAGGAATGAATATTCGTTATTGACAAATTTTTAGATCAATTGAATACGTAGATAACATATCGACAGACAAACACATACGACTGAACTGAAATTCAATTTCCAAGCTCACAGCTTTCGCTTCGAGCTCTTTGCACTATATTTACCGACTCTATTTAAAGTACAGAAATGCGCAATGGTTGCCAAGTTTACTCTTTAATGCTATTGTATGTAACCGGCACTTTACAAAGTCCCGTAGAAAAGAATAAATCAATCATTGGTTTATAGATAGTCCAATCGTCCGCTGGAAAATACCAACGTCATTTTACCCAGAATAGAAAATATCTGAAATCCTTATCGACAAGTATCACTGGTATTCGCTAATTACAATCTACCAACACAAAACTTTCACTCGATATTCTTGAACTTCATGCAATCAAAGTTTTTCTACTCGTTATCAATTATTGTGCATTTTGGAAGTGAAAATCAAACATCCAATCTGATCAAACTTCTATAAAATTTCATCAATAATTCTTTGAAAATTACTGTGTTTCATTTTGATTGACCAGAAAAAAGCTGGTTGAATGCATATTAGGTCATTCTTGCAGATAAATATCGATTGCAGATATAACTTTATGATTACGGAATTAAATGTTTTTACTGATACTTGGTGTAGAAATTACCCAAGAGAACATTAAATGTAAGTTTTATTTAATGAGTATCAGTAAAGCATAAGACTTGATAGCATTTATCGAAAATATAGCTCAAATTTGAACATTCTTTAGGCAAATTGACAGAGACTGTTCGTCGGTATTCTTTCTGTACAAGTATGGCTTAGGAAGCGGATATCATCTGAAAAAATCTCATATATTCAGAGTGAGAACTTCGACTGAGAATACAACAGAGTGTCGATTGAAAATGTTTGTTGAAAGTAATAAGTTGGTGTTGAAAATTATAATAGCGGAAACTCGAGTCAGTTCTTGACACAAATAATAATTTGTTTGGAGAATAATTAGCTCTTTGGCAAGTAGCTATCTGAATCAAAGTTATTTATAGTACGGATTTTCATGGCCTGAAAACGACAATAATCTAGTTAACGAGTTAGACTCTAAACATAGGTACACCCAAGTAGGTATATAGATATTGCGAGAGAGCTATATTTTTTAGTCCACATACGCGCGTATCATCTTAACAAATATCAAAATATCTAACACTGAAATCATATTGGCAAAGAATCACTATAATCGTTAATTGCTCCAATGGATATTGAGTTCTGTAACGTTTTGTAGATTGATTTGTTGTTAATCCATAGAAATGATCATTACTACCCTATATTTTCTAGTTCCTAAATGCGAATCCGAGTAAACCAAAACGAATTGAGTTTGTGAATAACGGAATCAAACAGAATTGGAAGGACTTCTACGTCAAGTAATTCTTCGAAATCAAAAAAAATTGCCACACAACTCTTTTCAAACGTATTTAATTCGTGTGAATTCTGTTTTTGACACACTCAATTAGTTTTAATTCGTTTTGGTTTACTGGGGCGAAAAAACCGATACTGATAGGAAAACATTTAATTATTGAAAAACTACTTAAGCGTACAAGCTTGATATGATATAACAGCAAACGTAATTAGTTGTATTAGTATTTACGTTTCAATACATTTGAATTTGATTTCGATAATTACTGTTAGCGTAATATGTAGCTGAAGATGTGTTGATTGTATAACGCAAAGTTTCTAACACACATAAGTGCCAGAGATCTTGAAACCGAATAGAAAAAATCATCAAAATCAAATTACAAAATTATGGTGAATCAAGAAGAAAAAAATGTAATATGCGCCTGGTATCAGATGAATAGGAAAAATGAAAGATACTGTAAGATGGACAACAATATGCTATGTTGTTTTTATGCAAGTAGTATGTAAATTTCTATCTCGAAATGTAATTTTATGAATTTTAGTTCAAAGATCTGTTAAATGATCGTGATTGAATTGAAAATCTGTTTGCCGTATCTCGGTCTTTACCTTGAACCTGGTACAGGCGCAGCGATTATAATACAGCAATGAGGGCGATGAAAACAGCAGCAAGTATGTGTAAGACCCTTTCCCTTGGCCGTACATCTTACCAAAACTATTTCACTCATTTTCAAATTAATAATTCATACAACGAACAGCGCTAGTTACTACATTAACAGTAATATATCGATATATCCGTAAAAAGTACAACAACAAGCATTAAGTTATCATGCATACGATAATAAAAATGCATTTTCATACTCGATATTAGTAGCGATCCATTATTGCGGTTTTTTTACATCGTATCTCATTTTAATAAAAATCTAATCTCGAATAGCATTTAAAAAAACTGTCCAGCCTATGCTGGATTGAAAGAATTACGGGTGTTGCAGGGTCTCCTATAGTGAGGGTATCTCAGAGCCGACCAGAAACAAAACGTGGGCGCTTTTTGTTATTGTGGCTAAATTTTCGAGCATGAGTGAATAATTGTGCCGGTGATATTCCGGAATATGAAAATTATCTCTCTCTATGTATCGAAATGGATTTTTCAATTTATAAAAATGTATTTGACAGTCAAGTGACATGTACGAGGCCCACGAGTATTTTTGGTCTGCTATGAGTTGTCACCCATCCGCTATGAATGTTCGCCTTCTGAATTCTCAGGATTGAGGTCATTTTGTCACGAGTAATTGCGATCAAACTGATTCTGCCCTAATATTGCAACGATTAAAGTAGTCCTCGATAATCCTCGAGTGAGAGAAATCATTAAATCACCAAAATTTGTTCGTAATCGTGTCGCTTGCCGTGGTCATATTTTACAAACAGTTGATTATTAGATCTTGCTCATTTGTAACATAATCTTAACTATTTAGGCGGTATGTTTACCTTTCGAGGAATCATTACCATGCTAAAAGTACTCGCAATATTTCTTCATTATCGAGAATTTAGAAAGCGAAATTTACTCGTAGATGTGAACATGTGTACATGCCGATACTCCCCACCATGTTTGTAAGATTACAAATTGTTGAGATACTTTTCAATCTCATATTCAAACACGAAAACAATGAAAACTTAATTTAAACTTACCGTTCATATTGACCATTGGTGGGCCGAACATGAAATGACCTGGATAAACGTAGTGCTGCGGTTGCATATGCATGTGTGGTACAATTTGTGGTATTATTTGAGCAGGCTGTACGCATTCAGTTGTTGCCTCGTCGTTTACCGGCCCTTCAACATCTTCGGCTACTTCCTCGTCTCTATTCTCACCGCCGCTAACAATTTCAGTATTAGCAGGTGCCCCGGTACCCCCAACTTCATCCATAGATACAGATGATCCGCAGCTTCCCGCCTACGCTCGGATATGATAGAAAAGCATTCAGCGATTACACAAATTTTTTAATGCCAATTAACAGCCGTCTGATTCATAAGTCAGAAAGTACCGTATTGGCCCGAATATAAGTCGACTTCCAATTTTCGACCTCTGATTCATTTTTGGATCTGAATATAAGTCGAATTCGAGTAGCAAATTACTATAATCATCATCACAGGTGGATATTCATTTACAATATGAAATTTTGTGGAATACGTAACATAAATTGAACCTGAGTCAAACACAATGACAAACATTTTTTTGGGTATATTTCGATCGGCAGAGTTTTTTTCGTTAGTTTTCCCAAGCATTTTAACAATTTGCTCACCCCAACTTCAAACTGATTCTTGCGGAAAAACTGGAAATTGAGATATTATGATGATCGATTGATAACGGAGTTTCCGAACAATAACGCGAATTCCCTAAAAGGGTTCTCAAATATAAGTCAAGTACAGTTTTTGATGGTAAAATCAGCTACCAAAAACCTTGACTTATATTCTGGCTAATAAGGTAAATGATACTAACATCTAATAGGAAACAGACGTGAAATCAGATAAATTATTAAATTGCTAATTGCTGAATAGATAAAGGATCGGTAATTGCCTGTGAGTCTGTAGAGTGAGGCGGAGGGTGTTGTTCTTGTAAAGATTCTGGCATGTACTGGGGATTGAACCATTCAACAGGTCTGAGTGGTACGGGTCCACATGACATTGCTGCAAGTACGTTGGGACTGGGATGTCCAGGTACAGGAGGGCCGACTAACATAACTGGATATTCGTAGTAATATCCGGTTACTTGATCGTAAAAACCTCCATAAGCAAACTGTGCACCAGGTTCTGGTACTATGCTGTACTCTCCGCCGTTACTGCCATCCAGTAACTGCTGGTCTTCCGCCGTCTCGCTTCCATCTGGGAATAATCAAGTTCTTTAACAATATTCAAAGTAAAGGAAGCTGTGGTTTATCCACCATTTAGAGAACAGTAATTCTGATTGAATCTTTCAACAACATCTAAACTGTTTCATTGATTAATTAGACCGAAAGTATTACCTGCAGTGGAATGTGCTGCAGACTGGCTTTCATTAGTCGATGGAGTTGTCGTAGCGCTAGTTGCACTAGTGCTCGCCGTACTAGCCAATGGCTTCTTGCGAGAAAGGTATCCCTTTTTGAATAAAAGGTCCTGCCGAGGTGTGGTTATTCTCATGTATTCCTCTGGAAGGAAATATTTTATTCAAGTCAAACATGAGAGGCAAATTGTAATTATTTTAACGGTCAATTTGAGAAGAAGTTTACCTTCGATTAAACAGAGTTTGCATGTATTGAAAAGAAATATTTATCGTCGATACAATGAGATCCTGTGCTTGATAAAGATTCTCGTAGTTTTCAAAGAGATTTAAGAATCGAGTATTCATACCCGGTAACATTGAGTTTACCCTGTTGTGAAAAACACAGGTATGTATATGTATACCTTCGTTGAAGACAACTTTCGGCTTTGTCGGATCCTCTTCGTTTTTGGATTGGGAAGATTTTGACTGGCCATTGTACAACGACCCGTACCCATATCCGTAGGTATTGGCCGAATTGTTGTACGGCCTGGTGCGTTTATAGGATGAATATCCCCCTTGCGTATTACGTTCGCTTCTGACAGACCCGTTTCCATTCTCCAGCTGATATCCGTTGTGCACTTCTTCTTCCTCGTCTTCTTCTCCCGGTGGAGCTAAAAATGAATAATTATTCCCAGTTAATCAAGACGTGTTTGTATTTTAAAGTATTTGAGTGTTACTTTCACATTTATTCCATAGAATATGAATCGTATGAAACATAGCGACATACATATAAATTCAGATTAAAGCACAGGCTGTACATAGAACACCAACGTTTGATCTAGCATTACAAAGACTGAAGGAGTAGGTGAGAAGAATTTTTGAAAAATGATGCAATTAGTGCGAAGGAAACTTCTTTCTTATCACAAGATTTGGTATTGCACGGATATTTACAGGCCTATTATTAGTTATTATAGTTTCAAGTGAATGGTCATGAATGTTGCTCGTACCATCTTGGTACCTCGCTATTAGTAGAGCATGATTGGAAGAGCCAATGACATGGGAAATTCTTCGTTGACGTCGCCACTGCATTTCTGATGGCGATTCGGATGGGCTTTCACCCCTGACTTCGTTTTAGTTTCGAAAATGTCTTGTTTATTTGTGGTTTGAAGGAATAGTTATTTATTATCCAGTAATTTGTTTTGATTTCAATGTCTAGTATCACTTAATACTTGACAGACTTCAATCCATTAGATTAGTGAGATCGAGAAAACTGAGCGGTCGATGGAGTGATTTAAAAATATGCATTTTTTTCAGCTGTATTAACTGTCCTAAATCATATTATCTTTGTGTTATCAGAAGATGATGCATCATGGATAGTACCTTTGATTGAAGAAAAACTTTAAACAGCTGACAAGTATCAAGCGTTCTTTCAGTTTGCAAAACTTTGTATTCATTCGTTGATAATTTGTATCGGTAAACTTATGATTGCATTAAGTTATTGAAATATTTCACAAGATTGATGAGGGTTTATGAAAAATATTCTTTCACCTTTGGAAGTTTTGTTCTTATGAATAATAAATAACAGTTATGTAAATTGTATCTGAAGAATTATTATACGTATTGATATTTAGCTCGGGAAGTTCGTGTTCGTTTTTTTTTTTTTTTTACATCGTTGGATTCATAATAGTCAGCGACGTCAATGCAAATTGACGATTTAACTTTGGAACCGCACGTCTCTATCACTACACCAAGCTCCACGGTCGTCTAGTTAGACTTTTGAGTTAAGCCGAAGCCAGTTGGTAGTCTGTCAGCCCCGAACTATTCTAGTACTAGAATAGTACCAGAATAGCAAGCTGGGAAATGAGAATAAGAGGAGCCAAGAAAATCAAAGAAGAGAGGGCTGGAGGGGGTCCTAAAAAATAAAGGAAAAAAATCCCAGAGTGAGGGATTGCCAGACGCTCGAGCATAGCAAAGGATAAAGAAGGTTTATCACCTGAAATTCTACAATGAATCTACTCTACGATGGTTCTTATCTCAATCTTATAATTAATGTGGTAATTACACCATTCACTGATAAATGATTTATTATACCGCCAAGCTTCAGCAGAGCTCATAAAAATATGCCAAATTATTTACCAGATTTGATCACTCATTACTAATCATTCTATCTGTACCAGGAAATAGAGAAATCGTGGAGGAACATGAACCATTTTGTTGATTATTGACCATCATCTACAGGTACTTAGACAAGTGTTTTAATGAAGCATTTTCTAAATATCTGATCCGAGCCATTGATTCTTATATGTAAAATCCTGATGGCGACCATATGAAATTCTCTATCATCAGGCATGAGAAAAAAGAATTTGAAAAAGTAACCACTGATTGCAGCAACCCATGATTTGAGATGTAACGTTTTGTGATTCATTGATTGAAATCTTCATACTCCTGATCAAGGAAGGAACTTTTTTAAGATTTTGGAGAATGTACTAAAAATCTAATTTAAAAAAAAACCTGCAGTTAAATTCCGGTATTGTTATAGTCAAGTGTGCAAAGAAAAAATATGAATGTTCTGAATGTGTGAACGTCTTGATGCAAGGAACTCTTCTGCAAATCCTAGCAATTTCGTAGGAGGCGATTATCCATCAGATTTTTTTGGAATTTTGAAAAGTAACAACGCCGTGTTCATCCAAATTTTGCCGAATTTTTATGAAGTTGAAGTTCGTGACGTTGATGTAACAGAATTTTTGGAAAAAAACGACTCATGCGTGACAAAAATGTTGTTAGAATTGCCAAATGAACGAAGTAGGTGTCTTCAATCATTTGGAAAAATTATGCACTGTATTTTGCTCATGGTTTCGAACCGTTGGAGTCATGAAATGAAAAATTTTTCCTAATTCCTTTTGCTGCGTTAATGTTACGAAATTCAACTTCATGAAGTTTTGCGTTAGGACACCGAAAGCAGCCTAATTGTAAGAATAAGAGAATAATAAGCAAGCCGTATTCTCGCACAGAACTACGTTTCGTGCCGATTACAGTTTCTGTCGCTGGTATAATGTAATCTAAATACTTGTCCACCCAGGGTGGTGTTAAGTAGTCAGATAACAACGGTGTCCTTCTGCACATACTTGGCTTGATCATTTTTCGCGTTCCATTATAATGTCTGATAAGATTCTACAGTCGAGCATGGGTTGATACCCTATTATGAAAATACCCACATCTGTGTATGTATTAGACATATATATACTATACGATTGATTGAGGAACGGAACGGTTATTGTAATGATATTCACCGGTCGTAAGTAGCAGTGAGTGCGTTTTGCAGACAGATTTGTTAAAGCGAGATTTGAAAGTTATTTGCATTTTGAATAATTCAATAATTATGTACATTCACATGTAATATTCATTCATGAGTATGGGTAAAGGTCGATGTACACATTAATATCATGCAACTATTTCAAAACTGTAAGATTATAACATAGAGTAATGGTATTGAAAAGAAATTAGAGGAAACATGAATCAAGCAAAGAAAAATCTGATGTTAAAATAGACTCAAGAACGAATAATATGTTTCATCCCTCAAATCACCGCTAACTCTAGGAAGCAGACAAGGAACGGTGCTAGTTATATGGTACACTAATAAAAATGAACTTCACGCCGTTTTCGTTGCCTTTATTATGAAGTATGCTCTAACAATGCTAATGATCACCATCCACTTAAATGTAGTCTGGTGTGTGTTGTGCGCTCTGAGACCGGCAAACCGGGCTCGGTTACTCCGAAATCACGAGTAGTCATATATACTACAGCTTGAATTAGCAAGAAAGCAGTAGCAAAGCATGGCGTGGTGTATATCGTGGCGGGATTAAAGTTCCGAATTCCAAAAGTTCCTAAGGGTCAAAATTCCGAATTTAATTGAAACGCGATTCAGAGTTTCTAGAAACGTTAGAATTCAGAACTTGTAAGTCCCGGAAGGTCGACTTTCGGGGAAATGATCTTCCTGAAAATTCTTAATCAGAAGGGGAAAAATTCGAAATTTGGACCCTTCGCAGGTTTTGTAATTTTGAATCTCATTGACAATCACGCCCCTGTGTATCATGATGTCATTAGTTTGTTGCATAACGAATTCACTCGTCATCGTCTATTCGATTAATAACAAGCATGGGGCAAGGAATTACCATTTCTAACGGAAATTTACAGAAACGGGAAAAGAGAAACATAAATAATACTATGCACGTTCCTCGCTCGTATACTAATACTGCATCTTCGCAGATGTATTCAGTTTATCGAAACGAAGAGAATAAATTCATCCAAGTCCTTAGTGAGATGGTAAAGCTTGCGATTACGTAATAATTGTGTTACATCGCAGTCGAAGATATCATTTCATTTTATTTTATTTTATTTTATTTATTTATATATTCGTTTATAAAAATATCGCAGGATCGAAGAAGCGGTGGATAACCGATGAATATAAATCTGCACATCACATAGTATAATAATATATGAATAGTTCACTGACACACAATAATCATGCGTGAAACAGTTTTTCGTTATTACTGTATATTGTTTCAATATTAGACGTAGATACATGTAGACCATTCGATTGAAGAAACTGTTCACACAAACATGTCCATATATACATGTAAAACACGTACCGTTTGCAAAAACATTTAATCAATTTTGGTACAAACACTTAATTAGGAGTTTTCGTAGATATTATCGGCGATATACCTTCTTTCTTCGTAAAAATCGCTTTTTCAAAAAAACTAACTGTTCTCAATCCTATTCGTCATATAATTGTTTGACAACCGGCGATGGTACAACGATTCTTCCGTATAGTGACGTATTCGAATAAACCATTCTATACCATCGACTCGATTGATTTCTTTGACTGCAATATTATTCACTGTGCCTATGCATCAGATGACATTTGTCGAACGAAATTTCGGAGATATACATATTATTACAATACTGATGCTGATATTTTCTTCCGGTTTGATCAATATTATAATAGTATACAGGTATACGGCATGTTTTCGTGCTTCGATCGTTCCAGCTCTTGTATATACCTTCACGGTATTAGATATATCTGCATGTTTCCATATGTACCCTAATCCCAAAGAACGATTTGAATGAAATCAATTACTCGTCAGAGTCCATAAAAGTCTTCTGATCATATAGTATAACGTATTACATATTTTGATACTTTTTTGGTTTTTGCTTTTCATCGAATCTTCAAATGTTATTCCGGTCAAATAATATCCCGGACAATATTTTACTCGCATAACATATTGTATAATGTACGATTGTATACGCGAGTTGCGGCATCATGTTGAACTTTCAAGATACGATACTAAATTTACAGGGTACATCGTACAACATACAAGTGTTTTTCAAAAAGACCGTTCAATCAATCAATGCATTTTTTATCTCGCATAACAACAATATGTTCAACGTATGCGTATGCATGCATGTATTTGAATTTGCCGGCGAGACTCGAATGTGTGTAAGTTAACAATATCTAGAGACTCGGTGTCGTACGATGCTGCAAGTGTGCGCCTAGCTGTACTGGTGGAAAAGGAAAATGAAGGCGAGTATCGAACCTCGCGAAGTATGAACTGGGAGGGATTCGCGCTTGCGCTTAAAACAAACGCAACCCTCAGTATTTCTATAACTATATATATACGTATATATCTATACGTAGTTGCGTCGATGTAAGCATTCTCCCTTCCTCTCTCACTCTCTCGCTCTTTCGTTTTGCAAGCTCATTGCTTCTCTTTCGCCCCGCTACCTATTCGAACGATATGTTACGTAATTATTCGAACGAGGTATGTATGTACATATATGTATGCAAGCTGAATGCGTAGGCACGGTTTTTCAAACGCAGAATTAACTCCCGCTATTTACCCTGTACGTATATATTATACATACCATATACATATACCGGGAGTTTTCGTAGATGCGCACCATAGGGAATTAGAAAACCGCCTGCATATATAGGCAATTCAAATATCATTCGATGATTTTTCTTCTTCTGCCAAAGAAATTGAGGAAGGCGAAAGCAAGAATCATCAGATGATGTTTGAATTGCTTGAATGCAGGCGATTCGCACTCAATGTTAATTCCCTATATGGATGCGCATCGACGAAAACTCCTGGGTGTACCTATCCATCGGTGATACCTATACTAGAGATCACTTCCAATTTACCCTAGCTAACATGAAAAACATTAGTTTTACTGGAATCCTATCGGATTTTTCGACGAAGCGACAGACTCAGCCACCTTCGCCAAAAAATTGAATCCATTCGTAGAGGGTTGGTTCGGATCGGTTGGGTAGTCATCGAGGAATTACGATTTGCGTTTTCGAGGTGACAACATGAATTGGTAATACATATAATGGAATTTCGAACAGACTCCCATATCGCCTGAAAATGCTACGGGACTATATTCGGACTTCCATTATTACCAATTGTTGTCACTTCGAAACTGCGATTCGTAGTTTCTTCCAAACTATACAAACTACCGGAGTGAAACTTAGCAGATTAATGCTTCCCCACGGCAGAAAGTGGCTGAGTATTTTACTGTTTGGAAAAAACGAATAGAATTCCAGTGAGATTCATATTTGTTATATTAGCTATAGGTTAGGTTCAAAGTGATTTGTATATATGTATATACAGTTTCTTTTCTTTGCAGATTCGACCAAAGTCTGCATTTTCTAAAATACCTCCTCGTCTTCGTGCTCGTATATGCGTGTACAAATACTTGGCTAAATCAGCAATCGTTTTTCAAATAGACAAACGTAGGATGTTTTGTGCAGTTTATACAATTTCATCCTAATTGCCCACATATGTATACTTTGGATACGTATGAATGTCGATTTGGATTTGGAGTAAGATATATCTGCGATGAAATGAAAATCATCGCGATATCGGATTTATCATACCACGACCAAGCTTCATGACATATTGGACTTGAAGTTCTTCGCGTCTTCGTATTAAATTACGAATTGAACGAATTCTGAGTTCATAAAGCCCCCACATAACGTTCAGTTTATTGACTTTTGGTGGAAGAAAGTCCTCCGTACTTTATATGCTTCGCTTATGCACTGTATATTATACTTGTAGTATATAAGGTATACTTCCGGCCCTAGCATAAATACACGCATAAATGTATGTACGTACATGTATGTATACTGGTACGAAATAAAGATTGTATATAAACGTATATATACGCGAACGTGTTTTCAAATTGTTTCCTATTTGCAGTTTTCCTATAAAAATATGCACGTCATTGTCCTTGTCGGATGCATTTATGCATGTGAGTGTCTCTTATTGTTAGTTGACAACAATTACTATATGATAAGTGAATTGATACATCAGGAAATACACAATTGCATATACTGGAAGAACATCTACCTGCAGCCTCATACTTACGTGCGTGGAATCCTAAGTATAAGTATTTACAACTATATTAAGCCATATCTTTCATACGGTTCGAGTTTTACTCAATTTTTCACGTTTCTTTGTTTTCACTTATTTTTCAACAAAATTATTTTAAAAACTATGGATTATCGATCCACCGGAAACTGTTATTCATATTGTATGAAACGATAACGAAGGAGTACCAATGATTTTTCTATGAAATTTTGAAGATTTATATAATTTTCAGGGAGGGATAAGCTACCCGAAAATATCGGTAGTATATATATGAATCACTATGGACCTTGACTATACGTTTGTATAACGGCAGCGATCTTGAATCTGATTATCTAATTTCCTTCAAAAAGTGTACATAAATATATCAACATCGTCGCGTCGCTCAGGACTATAATTATATTTCATAACTTGCAAAAGTGTTAATATTTGTATTGAACCAACAATCCTATCTATTAAATTAATTACGTCTACTTCAACAGCTGATGATAATTTGGTCTTATATTGCGACACGATGACTCTCGAGCTTTTCATTCTCCATCTGCCTGTATGTATATATCTATGCTATATCTATACGTAGTGGTACAGACATTCAGAGCTATCTATAGTTTATTATACGGTTAATTAATAGTGCGGTAATCGATTCTTATAACTCGCATATTACGATCGACAAATATGCATATTATTTATCTACACCTACATATACCTGCACGGATACGTATATGTTGATAGATTTCCGGAAAGGTCAATTCCGATTATCCCTTCTTGGTCACCCGAGGTACAATTGACAACGTTCATCTTTTCTTTCCCAAAAAATAGGCCCGTAGGCTCAACTTAAAGCGGACCAGTACAGCTAGACTGTTTGAATCTTATACGTACTCCAGTTTCAACCAAAGTTCATTTCACATGAAAAAAATATTTTCTTCTTTTCTTCTATATTTGGATAATTGACTGTAAGTTTGCACACGGTTGATTCTTTCACATAACGAGTATTTTATTTCCGAACAAAATGTGCTCTCAACGACCTTAAATGGACCAATGGTGCTCAAAAATCCTTACGACACAGGTTTTAAAAAAGGACTTCTTTTTGTTAACTGCAATGAACTTTGATGAAAAATAAATAAATTCGGGACTATAGTTACAATTTCTGAAACCAATTAGCTGTACTGGTGTCATTGGAGGACCAAATCTTAAGAATATAATGATAATAAAAGATGCAATAATTATGATCTTTGAACCATATGAGGCTAATTTTTCGAGACTCACCGCACTTTCCAGATTTCGAATCACAATTTTCTGATTGAATTTCTGATGTGAAAGCGCTTGTTACATGTTCCAAAATATTGTATTTAATAATTTTTTTATTTAATTTTTAGTCCAACGGAACAACATTGTTCATACGACAGTCATTAAAAACGACTGGGCTGATTCTGAAGATTTATCATATTATTGGAAGAATTTTTAAAGTTTCTGGATCGTAAACCCAGAAATCTGATCCTGTTATTAACATTGTAGCATTAAAATCTTATTGCAGTAGCTTCTAACCCTCAATTATCGGGTACCAATAAATAAATCGATGTTATATAAGTCCGATTCGTCGACTCGCTCAGATATAAAGAAAGATGTACATCTAACATACGTATAAGAATAAGATACGAGTGATATTATTTATTGTTATCACAATGACAAATAATTATATTTCGACGATAAGAAACCAGGACACACAAAAATGCGCGGTGCGTATGTACCATATTACATAACGCATAATACATATCTACAGAAAAAATCTCTAAACTGGATTTATCAATGATTGAAACGACTGCCTATACACATAGACCCAAGAAATTTCTTACCTGCTGTACTAGAAACAAAAAAAAATATGTATAAAAAAAAAGATGAGAAGAAAAATGAAGAATTACACATGCTTCTGCAAGAATCATACAATATATTTCGTATGTATATAACTAGGCATACAAAATATACAAGACTACGATAAGAGCACTGCGTGATGAGTAGGTACCGCTAATCCGGACAGCGTGACACCATTTAACGTAATCATAGCCAATTTTTCAACGTCCTCTATACATATACATACATATATATGTATACGTATACGCTGTTTATATAACAGATAGGCTCTATTCCACCTGACCACGCACGGACAATTCACCTACATGTATATAAAATCACCAACTCAGCTGGTTTGTTTTCTTTTCGTAAACAGTTATAATTTTGATGTATGATGAAAGACCCAAAAAGCAACCAAAAAAAGTATGGAAAACAAACAGAAGTAGATGTATAAAAAATGACAATGAATATAAACAAAGACGAAAAATAAAGTACCACATACATGTATATTTTATTACACCCACATGATGACTGTATATACGCAAGACTCATCAACGCTGATGAATTAATTAATTAGGTTGGATAGTATAATACGTTGGAATATAAAGCTCGTTGTAGGTTGCAGCATGCAGTACGCGGTTGGGCTTATACGCATTAACGCAACGCTGCAGACATACCTAGGTGTGTGAGGGGTGGTGGTTATATACGTATTTAAAGCTTATCGCATAGTGCAGAGAGGAGAGCTAAATAACGCGAACCCTGCGAAGCGAAGAGGAGAAGGAGGAGGAGGAGGAAGAGGCACGGTAAAGAATAAGAGAACAGAAAGTCGTTGACAAAATAGAAAACAGACATGTATTCTGTCGCGTGAAGAGGTGAAGAGACGAAGAGAATACGAAGACGATGGCTGCAGGTTGGTTGGTGGTGGGTTGAGTGATTTGGAGCGTCGACGATAATAGAACACCTAAGCACTTTGGCGAAAACATTAGACAAGATATACCTACATCCGATGGTCAACTCTGAGCGAGCCACTCATTGTTGATCGTGGAAGAATCGTTGAATGGACTTTATAATTATACGCACCTCGCTCGATGTTAAACGAATAAATTACTTCAGGTACCCGCACCCAACAGACGCGAGTCTTCCCATTCAACAATGTCATACATCGCTGGCAAATAGCTACTGTATATTCTAACTCACACAGAAAAAATATATAAATGAATCTATACACGTAATAACAGAGTATTGAATTTATTCGCCGTTTTTAAAGTACACATACATACATACAGGATGAATCACAAGAAACTACGAAAATGGGAGGAGCCTGATTACCGAATAGGCAGATAGGCTCCACCCTTTAACAAACCAAGCGAATAGCAGGTAATGACAATAGGAACTGTTTCAGCATAACATCAGAATCCAAGAATCGGGAATCTGTTCGAGAACCTTTACGTAATCGACTCGATGTTTGTATCGAACAAGAAGTCAAGAAGGCAGTCAGTCCGAACAATATTTACATTCGAAGTAAAGTCGATTACTATCTGACCTAGCCTTCGTCATTATTCCTTGCTATGTATGAACCTTGACTCTCGTGTTATGCTCACACAATTCCTATAAATTGTTGTTGGCTACTTTCCGAAAGGGTATAAGCCGAAGTAAAGGATCTGAATGAATTCGTTTGATTGGTCAAAGGGTGGGGCTTATTTGGCAATCAGGTGTCTCCCATTCTCGGAGTTACTCTTGACTCACCCTGTATAGTATACCAAAGGACATTTTTGATTCGTCGCAAATTTTTCAGCAAAGAAATAAGTTAATGATCTGTATAAGTTTATAGAGCGAAAGCGCGTATATAACGTGGCCAATTATCGTGAAGAAACGGGTAATTTAGGAGACTAACAAACGAGCGGTGTGATCTGCGTATGACATACGGCCGTCGAGAAGCGTATAGCTGATCTTGATCTTGCTTGCGGGCAGATCACGCGGCGCCTAGTCTCGCACCTTTCAGTCTTCAACAGAAGTGGGTACCTTTCATCGGTTCGGTGCCGGCAGAAGTTTCGTTTTAGTCTACGAGCGCGTGGCTTTGAGTCACGTGTATCGCGCCCCCGCCCTATATCTACATTTCACGTATGTATGTATGCATGTTTGTATGTACAATACGCGGGTAGAGGTGGTAGACTTCCAGACTAGCTTCTTTTCTCTGATTAGGAGACCGGCGCGGCGCGCCATGCGCAATTGAGCGCGAGCTCTAAAGTCCAAGAACTCGATGTACCTTAAGATGTAATGCCACAGGACTATGTTCGAAATTCCCTTATTACCAATTGTTATCACCTCGAAAACGCGATCCGCAGTTTCTTCCAAGCTATACAACCTGCTGGAATGAAACTCGAGAGATTCATGCTTGACTATGGCAGGAAGCGATTAAGTATTTTACTGTTTGAAAAAATCGAATAGAATTCCTATCAGATGCATGTTTGTTATATTAGCTAGGTTAGGTCAAATCGACTTGTACCATATCGCCTTAAGTAATGAGCATAAGAAATTGCATCATTGTTGAAAAATCCTTAAAAAAAACAAATAAATTCAAATCGAATGCATTAGATGTGGCGATATATGGCCACTCAAGATTTAGTTCTAGAGAATATCGTAGATCAGCAGTGTTTTTTATGATGAAATAGTTAACGAAATTTCACGAGGCAGCAACGATTATTTATCAACGGGGTTGACGAATTGTTGCAATAGGGGAGGGCGATGCGTGCAGAGACTTGGCGAAGCTGTGCGGCTCGAATCTGAACCTCCTCGAGCGCGTGCACCCGAACCTCGTGGTCGTTCACGTGCTATTTATGAATAACTTCACACAAATACATACGCGCTCTGGTATTCTCTGTCTTTTTTCAACTTCTAGAGCTCGACGATCCGTTCTCGACGTATTCTAGGCACGCACACGCGTTACGACTAGTGTCTCTCATGCTCCTTTATTATATATACATATAGTACGTAACTTCGTAGTCGTTGAAATAGTATAGATATATTCACTCGGAGCAGCGTACCATATACTCGGTATTGTTATGTAACTAAAAACATGTGAGTTTCATCTCGAAATATCCTAACTCAAGTATTTTCTATTTTACTAACGCGGGGCAGGGTGATCGCGTGAGATCTCTTTTACTCTAGCCCCGCTGCATAGATATCTTTCTTTCTGGAACTTTTCTCCTCCTTCTTCTTCTTGTTCTTCTTCTTCTTCGAGCTGATTGTTCTCTCTTTTATTTATCCACTCTTTATTTTTCCATTCTTCGTTTTTCCACAACACCGATACGTCAAGGGCCTTTAAATATTAATAGAACTGGTTCGTCAATCCTCACCTTGTCGCTTATTTTTTGGAAATTAGGTCTCAGCTCCTCCTTCGTTATTATAGTCAACCTCGAGATTTCAACTCTGCAGCAACTACAACCAGCGAAGAGACCACCGTTCGATTTGTAACTGACAAATTTTTTTTTTTTGCAAGTATTTCACTATCGAATTTTAAAGCTACGAAAAGTCAAAATAGCGAATTTCTATACCACCGACTCACAGTTTTAGGAAAGATTATTTTCCCGACAGTCTATGTTATAGCCAATTTGAAAAACTCCGAACGGAAAGACACCGAAGGTTTTGAATTCCGAAAGCTAAAGATCCTGAAGGCCAAAACTTCGAATCTCGAAATTCGCTGATGCATTTAGTAAATCGTTTATTCAACAGCTCCGTCATGAGCTTCCCTTAAATTTGCGGATTTTTCGACTTTCTGAGTTCTGAACTTTTGGATCTTTAAGCTCCCTGCATTTCGACCCTTTGGGATTTGCATGTTCTCAACTCTGACGTTTTTAGAAACTCAGAATCGCGTCTCAAAAAAATTCGGAATTTCGACGATTCGTATAAACTTTTGGATATTTCGGAACCTCAATCCCGCCCTCACGTTTACAATATTTGAATATTTCATTTTAGTATATCGAGTTTGCGATTCCAGAAGTAACATTCATATCTCGGAAACATCTTATACATACTTCGAGTTCCGAACGAAACAGTTGGACGAGCCGATAACTGCTTTGAGATTAGAAATTAGGAGTCGAGCCGCAGCTGAGCAAATAATCATGAAACCGTGCAAAGAGTAGTTGATACAGGTTGAAAGATCTTCATTTGGCTTCTATAGTCGAGTAACGAGAAAATGGAAACCAAAACATGATGGTATACGAGTTTGGATTCAAAATTGTTTCAAAGGGTAGAGAATCTTTTGTAAGACTGTCACGTGGCGTGGAATAAATTCCACTGGCTGTTTTTCTTCACTCTGATGCACGTTATGAGATCCTGGGGTTCGTTTGTTTTGCGTATTATTGTACGTGTATACATCAAGGCGAGTCTGAAATAAAATGACTTTCGGATATTTCTTATGGACTCTATACACGTATATTTATAGGTCTACACCGTGACGGACATGACAACTGTAGACCTCCTCAATGCCGAGCAAAAACTAGCAAAGCAACGTATTTTCCTTTTTTCTTTTTTTTTTCTCTCTTTTTTGTTTTCCACTCCACTCAAGAGCTTCACCATTTCATTTTCTTAACCGTATACTCAAAATTACAAAGCTTTTGTTGTCTTGTTCGTTTCTTCTTTAGAAAACAAGACCAACAACGTATATAATTGGGGGAGAGGGTAAACCCTCGTTTTCAGCTTTAAGAGGCGAAAATCCTACGAGATCTGCGAATTTAGTACTATAAAAGGTAAATTTTTGCATGTAATTCGATGAAACTCAAATCAAACATTAATAAAACCGTTTTGGGTAGTTTAAGTTTTTTATTTCCCATAGAAATGAGAATTTCTCAAAACCCATGCGATTATTTGTTTGAAACATAACCTTGTGTCTACTAAAAAATCGACACCTTGAAATATTAATTTTTTTTATTTTTGGAGTTGTTTTTTTAGAAACTGAATTTCGTTTGCTGGGAGAACAATCCCGACCTCTTCCCTACAACACCTAGGTGAATGAAAAGATATTCCTCACTTTTTTCGAGTAAATTTTACGTCTTTTTTTTCTTCTTCCCGGTCAGGTTGATAAATAAATCTGTACCATGAATATTTGATTTTATTACGTGACATCGCAAAGACTAGATTTTGTACAGATAGATGTATTGTTATTATATATACATTAGTTAATTAGTATATTAGTATTAATTAGTATAACATGGATTAGACTAGATTAGACTAGTTTTTACGATGTTACATTACAAGGAAAATATGCATGGTACAAATTTATTTATTGCACCGGCCGAAAAACAGAGAAAAAAAGACGTAGAATTTCCTGAAAAAGATTGAGGAATAATTTTTTATTCGCCTACGTGTTGCGGGAAAGAGGTCGAGGATGTTTTTCTATTAGAGCAAACGGAATTCGTTAAATAATAAATAAATAAATAAATAACTTGAAAATCGAAAAAATTGATATCTTGAGTTGTCGAGTTTTTTTCTAGATAGACAACAATGTTTCCAACAAACAATCGCATGGGTTTCGAAAAACTCCAATTTTGACAGGAAATAATAATTCTAAACCGCTCAAAATATTATTTGTTTGTTTAATTTTCGTTTCCAACTTCATCGAATTACATGCAAAAATATACCTCAGTAATAAATTCGCCGACTTTGTATACGGCTCCTGCTTTTTACAGCTGAAAATAAAAGTGTACCCAGTTTCCCTTTAAAAAAAACGTGAAGGAATAAGTATTCGATGAAAGTAAGTGTTCCCGTGGTTCACAAATATCTGATCAAAAAAATGGTGAGATATTTGAAGTTTCGGAGTTGATTAAGTTCAACTTGAAGTACTTACGTACATGCAATGTACTTATGTACGCACAATGCTCCGACACACGTGTGTGTATAGAATAGACCGGGGGAACGTACCGAATAATTAGCATGATTGAAACTGGTTTGAATTGACCTAAAGCTGTCTGCGCAGGTACACGCGATCAGGCTGGATCAACGAGAATCTTATATTTGCCCCGCGGGTCATTATGTCATCAAATTATTCTCCTTTCCGCAATTAACGATATACGAGTATCATAAGAGCGTGTAGTATAAGAATGACACACTAATCGGTTGATACGTTGCTATGCAGTTATGTAAGAAAAGTAGTACAGTGTCTGGCCTTTGCACTGAATGCACGATGTTGAATCGTTCTTGCGATTGATAATCACAAGGCAAAACCGTCGTACGCAATAATAGAAGATTAGATCGATTTCGTAGTACATACAAATGATCGAGTCTTATCGAATAATTGAAGAATATAAAAATTACGAAATCACCAAGTATTATGGTCCATATCAATAATTCGAGTAGCCTAAATCAATGAGTGAAAATCTTTCAACTCTCTCCACGATCAGGGAGTTTTCATCAACTGCGCGAATGGTATAGGTATTGCGTCTTACTGTATTGGAATTTTCCACTGAAGAATTTTCCCACCTTATAAACATGATTCTATATCATCCCTTACGATAATTTGACGAATGAATCAAAAGTTTCTCAAAACTAATACAGTTCGTGCAAATATCACATAAACATAATCATGGGGTATCAAATTGAATGCCACAAATTTTTCGCAGTGAACGTACAACAAAAGCAACACCTAACTTCGAAGCCTCGAGTGATACGGCCCCGACCACTTAATCCCTATATTCTCGTATATAAAAAAATATACACAAGCTTACGTTCTTGTCGTAAAACCTTCTTTATACTGCTAAGAAGTGCCTCGTATACCTTAATACACCTATGCTACTGAATAGGTGTCTGTATTACACCGGGTAACTACAGGGACGTATGTACTTATACAGGGGTATAGATCAGGAATATTCAATAAATCGCACAGAAGTTCGATTCGCGGAAAACTATTGGGTAAAATATAGTATTGCGTAAGTATAGTTAGTGTTATCAAGTTATATTTTCCGATCAACTTTGAATACCCGACAAGAAATAAAGATGATCAATATTCCATTTTGCACAGCGTATAGAAAGTTTGAAAAATTCACAGAAATTACTTTCCATTATTAACAACTTTTAGGACTTGGCTAAGATTTGTCTGAATTTAACCTATATGAAGCTGAAAACTGCACCGGTAAAATTACCTCGCAGATTTGCGCGCAGCTGGTTTTATTCAAATGCTATCAATTTCCATAGGAATCCCATGATTCCGTAACACCCCTGTTTTGGTTTAGGTCCTGAACATATTTTGATCTTCACAATATTGTATATTCCTATTTACGTATGTATATTGTATCTATAGATAAATATATGTATTTATACGTGTAGAGGTAATAAGAAGGGCTATCGCGTTGCACGCAACACCTTCAACTTCTGCCAGACACTTTCTTATCTCTAAAAACTTCACCTGTACATACATAATATATATATACCTACATATAATATATAGTAGACATGTAGTTATTATACCGTCTGAACTCGGTTAGTATACATATATAGGCCTAATGGGTGTTTGAGTGTGAAGCAACATCATACTTAATACTATAGCCAGTTTTCAACACCGCCGAAAACCTTATCGTAAATTTGGTAAACCTATTCGAGATAACTTGCGATAACCACGTGAATTCTAAAATCGTCTAGAAATACTCTTATACACCCGAACTATAAACATATAATTCGTAAGACTAAAAGCAAAAGGGCCTGAACGCCAAATGAAAAAATTTCCATGCAACATAAGACCTTGAGGGCATATAGTAGCAGAAAAAAATTCTATTTGACGCTTAGGCCTTTTGCTTTTAGTCACACGATATGTATACTTGGTTAATTATCGATCGAAAAACGAATAAATGAATGATTAAATAAATTGGAAATTGTTTACTAACATATTGTGTTTTATATTGTGAATTGTTGACAAATTCAAAAATTCCAGTATATAATAAATGATGATTAGCTTGGTTCGCAATGTTCAATATACGTATGTGTATGTGTATGTAATATGTGCAGACGGGGTAAGTCGGTTTACATTGTTTTATGCATGAATGAAGCACCGCGCGGGTTCGAGTACT
This sequence comes from Ametastegia equiseti, assembly GCA_963989295.1. NCBI lineage: Eukaryota > Metazoa > Arthropoda > Insecta > Hymenoptera > Tenthredinidae > Ametastegia > Ametastegia equiseti. The sequence goes on along the minus strand of OZ022390.1, from coordinate 8,159,445 downwards.
GCACACGTGACGTCTCAACCAACTGGGAAGATAATTGCATTTTGTCGCCTGGTCAATGATCGCGCAAAGGCGCGATAGATATATAGATATAAAGATAGGATTTATGTGATTATGTAGTTGGAAAATCGGTGGAATATTTGTATACTGCGATACCGGTACCGGTTCAACGATCTTCTCGCTCCGAAATAAAGAAGAAGAAAAAAGGCAAGAGCCAAAATGCATGTACAGGACCTAAACTAGCATTATACTGTATAGAGTGTTGAATAAAAATAAAAATAACAAGAAAATTCTGCGTAGATTATTATTTATTATATAATGCACCTATAAGCGAACAGCTGGGATTACATAATCTGGGATTTCATCTAGTGATCTTTGGCACTTGTAATAAATTATACGTTATAGTACGTCCACGACGTTCAGCTGTTTTATGATATGGTATATTGAAAAACACCGAAATAGCGTTTACTATTCTCGATTCTTGCTATTGTTTTTCTACCCCGTTAGAAACGGCATCCAAAAATGTATTTAAAGAAACAATTTCATCATTTTTCGAATCGTTCAATTAGCTAGGAAACGGATTTTCCAACTTATCAACACGATGGAAACGATTAGTTCCGTAATCAATAATTTAAAACTACTAAATCAATCGGTTGAATAAATTGTATTCACATTGTAGCATTTTGTATAGTTTAGATTTCGAAACAAATTCGGATGCCGACGTTCTTTTTTTATTATCATTTTTATTATTCATGTTTATTGTCACCGTGCCGACCTGCCTAGGGTTTTTTTGACCGATTACGATTTCGAATTCCGAGGCTTGGGTTGGTACTCGTTGTAAAAACCCACAAGCGGCAAACTTCCGCGGTCTCCAATTATTTTGAACCTTCGCGGTTTATTCCTCGCGACCGCGTGTTGGCGGGTGAGCGATACTCAGCTACATTCACAACGAGGAAGAAGAAGAAACGGACAGAAGACATGCAAAAAGTGTAAATGTAGGTGCCGATCGATGCCTTGGACTTGGGACACGAAATCAAGGAAACTAAATCGAACCACCAAAGTATACGGAAGACGTGGTTATAGCTAAACCTTCGAACACCCGACGACTACGGTGAGAAGAGTTCTTCCTGATCGACTCGAATTTTGAATAAATACACACAGAAACAATACACACGCATATACGCATATCATCGCGAATAAAAACATATCGTCGCATTTAAAAAAAAAGAGACTCTCGCGACTGTGCCTGTTCCTGGAAATATATCATTACAGTCCACGGAGAGCCGGTCGATCTCGTAACACTACGAGGAGTATAACAGTAAACTATTATAGTTGGCCATAACACTTTTTCTTCACTATTGCGTTATTCTTCGATTGGTTTTTAATACATTATTTACTTAACATTGTGCAAACTAACAATAAGCGTAGTTGGAAAAAATGGGGGTTGAAATTCAGCTCATACACGCGGATCGATCGCGCGTGTATCAGCTGGAATTTTTCTTCTCTCCTCTCTCTCTCTCTCTCTCTCTCTTTTACTATCTCCCACTCTTTCGAAAGATTGTACGGAAATTGAATCGACGTATAATATTATCCAAAATCGTAGGTTTTTTATTCATCTGTAGAATATTAAACGGTAAATACACTGATCGTTGTTGATTCTCTGATTATTGATTATTGTCAGCGGTGTAGCGGCGGGTATACCTTATACACGTTCTATATAGATATCTATAGATACGTATTATAATCTCAGCCGGGAATGGATTAGAACCTATATACTTCCTGGGCTGAACTTTTAACAATATCATTTATTCAGGGGGTGTTAAAGGGTGAATATGCGTCTGTACCCCACAACGGAAAATTCACGGAGTCATTTATCTCGCCCGAGAGTATGAAAATGAATTTTCTTCTCAAATACTCAAACAATTGACTATATTCACACTGCTCATTCTTTCACTCTTGAATATCCCTAACTCTACTATGAATGACTAGAACCGACATGTTTTCTTCATAATACAAAGTCGAATGCTTCGGGATACACGGATGTATTTTCGATCGTCTCTTGTTCCGGCGTGTTCTAAGTACGGAATGAAATAATAACCGATTGTCGAAAACACGAGTATAGTGATGATCAATGCTCGTATTGGTTAAGCAGTTCGCACAGAGGTTACAGAGGTTACGTGTGTGGTAAGTGCGAGAGAGGAAGAGAGCGGTGCAGTACGTAACGATAAGCGATCGGCGAACAATTAGTGTGTAATTATCGGTAAAACGTGATGTAGCGGGGTGGATGGTAAGTAGAAACGTAAAACGTACCACCGATACTGAGGCTCCTCCACCGAGTTTTCCTCTTAGCACCCTTTTTTCCCATTTCTTCGAGGGCTGGGCAAGTCTCTTGGTAATGTTTTTGAAAACTTTAGTATATTCTCGTTGTATCGGAGCGTGATAATTGCTCAGAATTCGTCATCCTCGAGCCTCACTATCCTTCCCATAACGATTCCCTTTTTATTAACCTTGATTTTCTCTCGAAAATTAGGAAATACGAGTTAGATTTTGGCCGGAGCAGACGACAAATTCAAGAAGTACCCGCGCTCCTCGAATCGCGGTTGAACACTGCGGCTCTCCCCTCTACGTACCGTATCTTCCCCCTCCAGTTCTAACATCCCCACCCGACTCCCACTATCCGGGGATTTTCCCCCACTTATTGGTCGGGAAACATCCCCCTCGTGCCGACGTCGTATCTACATGGATACGCAGGGGTGCGCGGTGGGTAATAATGTGAGTTTCACACATGTGTGTACATCCTCCGTATGCACGCGTACCACTGGGATGCTTAGATTACGCTTTCTATTTTACCGAGTATTTTTTGCGAATTTTATACATCGCGAAGATTCCAGCAGGGACATAATTTGAACCGCGTTAAACACCGTGACGCGAATCGTTGGTGTACAGCTAGCTGCCTGTTACGTGTATGGATGTATAGGCGCACTTGGCAACAATGGTTTTTCCTCCGAATTGAAAGCGAAAAAAATGTATTAAAATGAATACATAATACCAAGTTAAAATAAACCTGGATATTTTAATCCATGATTTCAATCGGATTTATTGTTAGATGGAAAAAAAAAAACACCGTTTTCAAATTCTATCACGATTGTGTACGACTCGGTGTACGATGAATTTATGCACAGCGGCTGTACGTAATACAGTGAATTAGGCCGCACTCTTATTGGCACCGGTGACCGGATTGACGAACTTGAAATCCGCCGTTTTACCCATCAACGTCATTCCATTTATTTTCAAACAAAAATGTATGGATTTAGGTCGAGTGCAAAGCTAATGATTCTTGCTTTTCCATTGCAGATGGAGTCATGAAAATCATCATTGTCGAATGATTCGGACTTTGAAATATTATCAGTTATAGCGGCGCCGCATATACTTGAGAAAACATCACGAGAAACTACAGCATGATATCGTACTCTAGTTTCTTTCATGATATTACTAAATACATGTCAAAGGTTATGGAACAAATTATGTATTGATGACAATAAAAATATCCATCCTCTGCAGTTTTGATTTTTGTATTTCATTTGAATGTCGTATGATAGTCGAATGCCACAAATGACCCTATTCAGGAGCTATTTAGATACGATACGCGACATCTAGCGGGATTAAGGTCAAAGAAAAAAGGCAAACTTTTCAGAGAGACAAGTGCCAATTTGGCGCGAATATCAATTTCTTCAAGTTACATGAAAACCATCCGTAGCTGCTGACGCTATTTTCGTACAATGAATCAAGTTCGTATAATGAATCGATGACGGAATTACCTCACAACGAAAATCATCAGCGGTAACGTTCAAATACAAATAATATCCCAGGAAAATTTTAACCTCAAAGTCTCAACGTCGCTGACTGCAGTCGATGATTAATTTTAGGTTATGTTTAAAGCGGCAAAGTTAATCTAGAATTTCACACGCTTTATTGCTGAATACGCAATTACTCACCGCCGAATATCAAACCTTTGCTCAAAACCCAACGTAGTTTAAATTCTCATCAATAATCTTTCACTTTTTACGACTTTCGACCGAACTTCCAACCTAACCTAAAACCTAACCTCTAATCTCAAACTAACCTATAATTCCGTTCAAAAAAACCTGCGATACTATCGCTAATTCTAGGAATAACCGATACAAAACCATGAAGTTCTTCCAAACTCCCTCCCTCGGGGACTTCAGCCCTCCGGCATTAAATAACAAGGCAACGGTGGGTTTGGTCGGCGGAACCCTGGAGTACGCAGACCGTGAAAATCTCAGCGTATGTATGCAAATGTACGCTGCATACTTGCTCGATCATCCAGATGCCAATGTCAGTTCCGATATGCTCGCTACGCGAGAAGCAGGCAACGGGATCGGTGCCAAAGACATGTTTTTACCCATTCAAGAAAGGGCGTTGAAAAAAATTGCCAGCGTGTGGAGAGACAAGGGCTTTATCGAGGCTGTTCATGCTACTGCCGAAGAGGATCCTGATCAAGTTACGAGACCCTTGCATTGGTTGGCTTCAAGGTACAGCGACTTCTCTTTATCGCAAAATCATCAGGTGGAGATTCATTACGTTAATGTAATAACATATTAAGAATGAACGTCTGCAATCAGGACTTGAATGTTACGAGCGCAGATAAATTTATCACGTAGTTATCTGAATTGATGAAAAAGTGTGTATTATGACTTTTGAGATCTTTGAAACATCGATATTCTAGAATAGGGAATCTGTTTTCGTGAGTCTGTTGAGTTCACATTAGAAGTTCGATCATATTGTTTTTCCCCAGTTGCTATTACTCACAGTAGAAAATTCAACATTTTGGACAATCATAGCAAAAAATGTTGGATTTGGATAGCAATTTTTGTTGGAATATGTTGCGCCATGTTTTATCTAGCCTTCATCAAGATAAAATCAAAGAATCTTTGGAATTGGCTGTTTATTCATGATATGAAATGATCGAGACGCAGATACATGAGAATAGTTTCAAAATTAGGGCAATTTATTTGACGTTCTGAGTAAATGGTCAACAAGTTTCACTTTGAGTGGTTTGTAGTTTTTTTTAATTTGCTCCGAAACTATTAGGATATTGTTTAAACTTTTTGGATTCTCGTATTTTTACAGATTGGCTCGACTGTTCGATTTAGTAGACAAGTTAGCATTTCGAAACGAGGGATTACCGACTCTTGCTTCTGGATCTGTAGCGGATGTAGCCATCACACGAGACTGGGCTACTGCAATCGTAAATAGAACTTGATTCAGACTAAATAAAAACCCTATCCAAGCCTTTCCCACCAACTAACAATACAAAATATCTCTGAGTGCAATGAAAAATTACTCATTTAAATTCGGTCCGTGTTTAGAAATTATTGAAATACTCACAGTTTCTTTTGCCGTCAGGCAAACAGAATAAACGTTTCTATTAAAGATCCAATTGTTGAGCACCGGTACAAAGTTCCGAATGATTCTCTTTCGCATCACCACAAAGTTCACAATCTATCTCCCGATTTTCTAAGACTCCGCTATTCTCGTGTTTCTCCTCTAAACTACCCTAATTTCCAGTCATTTCCATAGAATCCTGTACAAACAAAGATTTTTGCGTAAAATTCTCGGTTCATCAAAGATATAGTTTTTCAGTCTTGTTTTATGTTCCCAAAATATTCCAAACACACAAAACACAAAATAGTTTTATATCAGGACCACTTTGTTCAATCCTTTGATCATCGTCCCTATCAAAGGATCAATTCAATAAACTTGCTAGTCTCAAATTAAGATGCCTTCGTCTGAAATTAAGATTCCCCTGAATTCTCATGATATCTGCAATTTCCCAACAAGAAACCCTGCCACCAAGAAGCAGAAAACTTTGATCCCTCCAGCAATAATCGATGAAATGTTTATTTCTCACGCAGGTTCGTTGCCTAGCTTGGCATCCGCATTGTACACGACTTGCTCTGGCGACACGTGACGATAGAATACGTGTATTTTGCAAAGATGTACAAGGTGCGGCTGTCCTCAGACACAGTTTTCAAAAATCAGTATCCTGCTTAGCTTGGAGGCCAAATTCTGGTAGAGAACTGGCCGCCGGTTGTCAAACGGGCATTTTAATTTGGACCGTAGAATTGGGAGCTGCGAGTAGTTCGCTCAGTCAGGCACTTACCTTGAGACAAAGAGGACATGCTCCAGTTACAAGCGTTGCTTGGAATCCTCAGGTGACTGTCTATTCAACAATACGAAATTCTGTTGTCTTATTTCTTCAAAGCATCCAATCGGGCACCAGCAATATCTAAAAACGTACATTCATCCATTACAGGGTGATTTGCTCGTATCTTGCTCTCCGGCAGATAATAATATGTACGTATGGGATACCTCCAAAGAATCTGCCGTACCTTTGAAACGAGTCGGAGGCGGTGGTCTCTGCTTCGCTCGATGGTCTCGTTGCGGTTCTAGACTACTAGCTGCATCTACTCACTCTATATTCAGGTGAAAATTCTTTGATCTTTTAGAGCGTTGCTGAATCTATGATCTTGAACGGTTGAAAATCTAACGATACACTCAATGCCAGTATTGTTCACACATATTTTCACAGAAAAATGAATTACTTTGCAATTTATACTCGCTTATGAGAGACTCCAGTGAAATTTTGACAGAAACAATCGCTTTGTTTCAAAATTGACTTGGAGAAATCAACTCAGGAATTCCTTCCAACAAACTTGAGATCATGTCTGTATATTTATGAATAATAATGAAATTTCAATGGTCGGCAATGCAAGTCTATGCAGAAAAAAAACTCGTTGCAGTGATAAGCTGGGAATCTTTTGCCAACGGTTCTTTTGCACATACACACACTCTCGTCACAGAGCATTGATATTTATTTTCAATTCACACACGAACATTCACTAATTTTGTTCAGAAGAAATTTGAGACTAGATGTTTGTTGGTATTTGGATCAATTTCAAGCGATTCCTCCTCTAACGATGATTTAGGGATAATAAGATTTAATTATTTGCGATAGAATTTGGAATACCAGCGAAGGTTCACCTTGGAAATCCGAAAAGTGGACAGTTCCAAACGGCAGAGTAGCCGCGGCTTGTTTCGGTCCAGATCTCACGCTATTATTCGTCTCGACGGAAGTTCCGGAGACAGTATTCTCGCTACCGTTACAGGAAAATATCTTCGACTTGAAAAACGTTGGCGTTAATAACGACGTCAAGGCTGCCATGGCTGTAATTGATTTGAAAAAAACATTTCTACACTGCGATGAGTACGAACAACAATCTGTCCTTGGAGGCAGAGTTGTAGCGATGGAATGGGACCCTACAGGAAAATATCTCGCCATAATATTCCAGGTTTTATATTTTTCCTTCAATTGGCTTGATATCGAGATTCCATTATCTAATGCAATATTTTATTCATCATCCAGGATAGTCCAATTGTTGTGATATTTGGCACCGACCTACAGCCAGCTTTGATAGTGGCGAACGCGTCGCAGGGATGTTTGATCAAAGGATTCCCCGGCGAAGTACCAAACTGCATGAACTTCCAGCAGAATTTTGGTCTTGACTCTGAGTCGAGAGGTGCTTGTCTGACAATCGCCTGGTCTAGTGGAAGAGTTCAACATTTTCCACTCCTCAATTCTGAGACTCTTGCACATTCCAGCTTCCCCAGTCATCATTTATACTGAAATCATGAATTCAGAAGTCAATCATTAATCAACGGGATACCCGAGTCCTAATTCTGGACACAACAGCGTTAATTATGCAAGCTTCGATCACCAGTGTGGCGTAGTTCTACGTACTAGATTCAGAAATTTCCTCATTTGATATGAACTGTGTTAATTCTTAATGGATGACCAAGTTTTCAAAAACTGATTCTTGGCACTAGCTATTATAATGTAATGTTAGAAGTAATTTGTTGAAGCACTAATAATGTGTTGTATAAACGGAATAATGTGTAATTACATAATATGTACATGTATAATGATAAGTAAATGTTGATTCGTCCTATTTTTCTATTCACAAATCTGATAGACAAGGAGAAAATAATAAAAATAGATAAACACATTTTTAAGCCCTGGTGTTGGAAGTATTTTTTAATCATCAATTGAGGTATGCAAAATAATTCTGCACATCTCTCAATATTCATCCAGTGTGCAGAACCGCGAACCGCGTGTATAGTTTGAAAGTTATACATTGTTATCTGGTAACATTGAGTTCAATGCAAAGTAGACACAATCCGTTACAAACAACGCGCATCTTTCGCTGTAGTTGAAGAATTCGAAGTTGTATTCAATCGCTGAATGTTTTATTCTAACAATTAGAGGCAAAAAAGACAAAGGCACACATGAAATAGAGTTTAGTGAATTCCAGCCACCAATTAGGAATTGATTTCAAAGCTACCGGGAATTAGGAGAGATCATGAGATAAAATAGTTTGCGACGTAATAGATTTCTAATAATTGCTATTGCCTGATTTAGATATTGTATTTGAAAGGCAGAAAAGAAGGTAAAAATTCAAAAGCCAATTTTACCTCTATGAAGCGGCCTAAGTATCAAGTCAGTTTATTGTATAGGGAGATATTTGTCCCTCAATATCTGAATCATAGGTGAATTTATTCAGGAATCTAGTACTTAGTATAAAAATTTTATTATACCATTGAATGAAAATACAACAATGTATATTACCATTTTTCATTTGCATATATTAAATCAGATATCATAATAATCGGGCTTATATTTATTCAAGTGGATAACAAATAGGTAACAAACAACACGTAAGATCGTATTATAGTATTATAATCACATTCACAATTAGTTATGTATGTTAAATTTCTTTTTTATTGGTAAGTTTCTTTTCATTGGGAAATATATGCAATCTTTTTTACATTCTTTTACATTCATCATAGAATATAACACCGTAAAACTGATTCGATAATCATTCTACGTGAATTTTTTTTTTTCATTAAAAATACATTTTATAGACTTTTTTTATCAACTCATTTACAATAGAGGTATCTAGAATATAAAGTTAATTTCACAATGATTGCAGAAATTATAGAAATCGTTTTGAAAATTATAAACCAATCGGCCAAAATTCAATAACTACTTACACAAATGTTATACTCTCTGCTACGAAAAAATTATACTAACAATAAGCGTTAAATTCATCGGGATATTTTACACCAGCTCTAAAATTGGTGAAGAATAACAAATGAAATCAACGAACATATAATTCGTAATCCCAACTGGAGTGGAAAGAAATATGTTGGTTAAATATAGAAAATTTCATTCATTATTTATACATAGTTTACCTCATTTGTGTAGAAAATTTTCAACAGTATTTATTATACTAAACACTAAAGACTCCAAATATACAGGAAAATAAAGCTCGGCATATCTAGGCAGAGCTATTGTATGTATTTATGTAATAAGAAATATTCAATTGGAAGATATAAACGTTCTGGAAAACATACAAAAATTTTCTTTCAGTATTTTATAATTAGTAGTAGCTTCAGTGTTTCTTTACTTGTGTATGTACCTATGTATGTTTGTTTCTTGTACCATTACCATAGAGCCGAAGTTTACTTTCGGCACGATTGACAAAATAAACACTATTTATCAATTCGGACCTTGGACATGAATTGTACAATATTATTTTCACCATTATTAGTTTATAAAAGTTAAGGTCATTCAATATCTTCGACAGTACTAAATAATTTCTGAAAATTGATGACGATGACAATAATAGATGTTGAATCAAGATACAAACTTTGTCTGCGATGGAATTTTTTCTTTTACACATTTTCAGTATCTCCGGAAATTTTCTACAATACAAATTCAATCATTCAAAAATGATCATGTTGGTCGAATATTATTTATCATCCATAATTCTAACTTCAGGCATTTGGAAACAATTCTTCGATATTCATAAATCGTTAATAATTTAATATCTCAGCTTTAAAATCTATCAAAATAAATAAAATTAATTAATAATAAAAATTCAATTTAAGCAGCGTCTACTTAATAATGATAATAACGATGTTTCACACATCTACTAATAATATTGGTAGTAATAACTTGAAAGAAAAACAAAATTATCCTAAAATTAACTAAATCATTAGTTGACCGAAGGCACAACATAGAACAGTATTTAGAATATTGACCCTTCAAATTTATTTTCGTATTTCTTCTAACATTCTGATCAATTATCAAGAATTTTAGTAAATTAAGTAACTAATGGCTTTATTCCCGTGCTCTAGCATTTAAAATTAACCTTTGGAATCCAGATCATGATATTACTTCGAGGCATCAGAGACAGGCAAGACAAGACGCTGAAAAGTTCATAAAATCTGACATCTATTTAAAGGACGATGAAACTTTACCTCGGCTCCATAACGAGTACAATGATCCACATACAGAGAGAAAAAAAAGGAAACTGCTTCATACGAACTATAAAATTGCAAAAATGTATATAATTCGTATACAAATTCGTGTTATAAAAATGATTTCGATTATACTTTTTACTGAATCCAATTTTCAACATTTCTTTATCGAATGCTCCTGCCAAATTTTATCAAATTATACGAAATGAAATAGGTAAATCAACAAACAGATGATCGGATCAGTCTCTGATTTATGCAGACTATTAATTATGCACAGAAATACGAACTCTCGTCTTGTCGATTCAATTGCAAGAATTTTAACGCTCCAATGTGCATGAAATACCAGATCTGGCGTTGAACTTGAAATAATTATTTAGAATAAAAACTTTGGACGTGGCACGCTCGTTGAAAGAAATAATATTATAGTAATTAACAATACCAGAAAAAAGAAAAGAAAAAGAAAAAAAAAACCAAACAAAAACTAACAACTTTATTATCGAGAACTTTTTGAGACACTGTATGCCACGACACGAGCGTGGATTGAAATCATAAACTACTAAAAAACCATCAATTTAAAAGGCTATTGCTTGAGATGGATCGGCGCATTCGCCGACGGTCATTCGATACATTGCCATTTCTGTTATTCCGTGATAATGCACAAATGCTGCAGCTATAACTAACACATGGAAGATTTGGTGGCTCTGGAACTGAAAAAGAAAAGAATTTTTAAATAAGTCAGTGATATTACAGACATTGTATTGCAGAATGCACCTCTTTGGACCTTTTTGCTAAAAAAAATCGTAACTAATACATTCGTTGAATATATTTTACCCAAAATGAGATCTGGGTAAAAGTTATTTCTAGTGGCCACGAAGGGTTAAAAAAATAGAGACAAATGCTAATTTGCTAGGTGGACGATATACGTAATTTTCAATTGTTCGATTAGCTGATGTATTCTTATCAAAACTTACCCAAATATCGAATTTTCCTGGGAAAAATCTCTCCGGAACACGCAACGCGTAAAACATAGCTCCCAAAATATAAAGGCACCCCATAAGTATGAGCCATCCAAGAGAGGCTTGGCTTATCGCCTTGAACCAACCCTCAGCGATGGCATAATGAACAGCCGGTATTACCTGTTATAAAATATCGTATCAAAGATCATAAACATTTCAAATTTTAAATATCAAACAGCAAAGATATTCAAGTAAATCTTGTATTCATCTATATCTGCGATGCTGATCGTATTTAGAAATTTGTACATCCTCTTCATTTTCTACACGTCGAAACTTAAAAGATTTTCCACCCATTCTGCATTTCATTTTAGAAACGATGAGTCAAATTCCATGACTTAAATACCTAATTAATAAAAAAATATCAATACTTATGCAAAATCGAGTAGATTGAATCGACAATACCAACGATTCATTGGATGAGAAGTTAATTTTGTGCAAATGATAGCAAATTGAGTAATTCTGAGAAATAATCTGAATAAGACGAACAACGAATGGAGATTGTTTCGAAGAGTAAATTCGTAGTAAATTTGTAGCAAATAACAAATCTGAGATTTGTGACTCACCCCGCTGAGGCCAAAGCCCATGAAAACGCCTGCTCGAAGAGGCCTGTAGCTTGGCTCGCTGAATTTTTCCCAAAGTGAAACAACGATGCTGGTTATACCAAGGACGACGACGACCGATAGATATATCAGCTTAGGTTGATAATGGCAGTAAAATCCGTAATACAACCAAGGAACGAAACTGCCCATAATTAGCATAGCAATGCCGCAGTAGTCCAATTTGGAAAATAACTTTCCCACACATTCGCTGTGGCAGTGTACAGTGTGAAACGCAAAAGACATTCCCAAACAGACAATAGCACCAGCAAAGAATGCGGCGAATACCAATTTTTCTTCTAATTGTATTTCGATCGGTGGTTGAGTTAGAAAAAAAATAGCTATTCCTATGAACGCTACGCATCCTGTAATGTACCAATATAATCCATCAGATTTGTAAACATACACTCGAGTGGTATGAAAATTGTACTTTAATACATTTCAAATGATCTGAGCAGACAATTGAGTACAAACAACGATATAAATGACAATTCAAATCCATACCTAGCAAGTGGGTCCATATGTTGCCAGTTTCGGTGTGAATGCGAAAGATACTCTTAAAACAGGCGTAAAAGGATGGTAGAGGTGGTCTGTGTCCCGCATGCAAGAAATCATTGTCTTGCAACCATCTGGGCAAGTTTCGGAAGTGGCATTGCTTCCACGATGCTTCCCATACCTGAAGTTAACATTCTTTGATTTTTTAATTTTGTCGATATTATTTCATAACTTTATAAATCATTTATGTGTATTAATGTGCTATGTATTGAAAGGAAATATGATTTGTCAGTAAATAATTCTGAGCAATAGAATTCACCAAGAGCATAGAATTTATGTAACATCAGTGAGAGAAACTTGATTTTTAGAAACTATCTTGAAGACATGAGAAATCATCTCTTGAATATGCAAATGAAAGACAAATACACTTTGGAACATTTGCGAGTAATAAAACAACTTTACTATGTAGGAAAGGTCCTTCCAGTATTAAAAATATGATTATCGTATGCCGGAAACTGATTCTGTGGAAAATGAATATGCAAATGAACATCGAGGGAATTATGTGCTGTTGTTGAATGGGGGAAACGTGAGAAGTTTTTCTCGGATTTGAAATCAATGGAAATCTTTTTGGACTCGATGATTATATCGCAGGTTTTCAGAAGAACATTATTGAGCACTTACTTTGCGGACAAATTCCTCGGCCTGTTCAGCTGCATTGTGAGCCAAGGCTCCCAAATCAATTTCATCGCTAAGCACCCCAGCCTTCAAGACCTCGGTCATCTGGAAGAAAAATATAATAAATAACATTTGTCGATATTTGCTAAGTTAATGAAAAGGTCAAAGGATGTAAATGGATATAAAAAAGAACAGATTTTTTTGAATCTGAACCAAACTTTTTGCTTTACCTGTGTTCAAATGCTAAAACTCATCCGATAGAACGCTTCTAATTTCACGTTTCGTGCAAATGAATTCTCGGTTCATTGAACTCGTACATGTATTTGAATTTCCATAGTAAACAGAAGTACGTTTCTTCAGCTTCTAGTAAATTCATACTATTCGAGTTCATATAACGATTCAATCATTTCGACAAACTAAGGATCAAAACCCCTACCTCGATCAATGATTCGAAATTCACATAAATTGTACAAAAAATTTAAGAAATTCGATTTTTCACACAATTTCTGGGTTGCGATAGAAAAGAAAAGAACTCTTCGATAAGAATACGATTAACATATTGCAATGGGATGGTTGTATCTATCCAAGTTCCTTGTAATATTGTGAGAAAAAAATCAAATTATTGAAGAGTGAAATTGAAGATAAGTAGAAGACATTAAGAAAAAAAGATTCAGTCAACAATACCTCACAGTCTAGTAGATGATCATCTTCGGGTGTAGAAGGTAAAGGACATCCAACGCCATCCTCTTCCTCGGCAAGGCAGCTGGCGTCGTCATCTTCAAGTAGTTCTTTGACTTCATGTAAACCTGGTATATCGCTGTTTAACGAAACGCGATCGCTCCATGGAATACGATGACGGACTCCAGAATCTCCGCCCAAACCTAGGTCCCCTATATCTTCGACGATTATATCCTCGAATCGGGACATTTTTCGATTTTACAATTTATTATCGATGAAATGTTGATTTTCTCCGCTAAAAACCTGGATCGATCTGAAAAACAGATTATACGATTTTTGCAAAATTTATTTACAAAAATCCTCGACTACTTCCTGGTCTATTCGCAGAACAAATATTTGTAAAATTCACATAATTGTACATTGCTTGTGGAATCGAAGAAACTTTCAAGCCCAAGAAACAGGCGAACATTATCGAAAAAACTAGTTTTGCATTCTATTTTTTATCCTCATAGATAGATATGGAATGTGTAATTACAGTTACGCAAGGTGCGGTATCTAAACAAAAGTAATGAGTTGATAAAAACTTTTCTTCGAGAACGATAAGTGTCTGGTCAAGTAATAATATTATTGGAGGTTGTTCGAAGAACGGTAATAATAATATTTTCACAATACAAAATGCATAGAATTATTATTATACGCTATGGAAATGACAAAGGCAAATGTGATTACTAATGGGATTAAAAAAGGCTGTACATCCTGTTATGTAGTATTTAAATCGACAATCAATATCAATCATTGTATATCAGACGTTAAGAACCTAGACATCGATTAGTCCCAATAAATTAAAAAAAGATTTATTCACCTATATGCAAATTTATGACTCTCTACCGTCCGGCGATTGATCGTACAATTGAAATTCAGACAAACATTAACGGAAAGGTTTAATACCTTAGTAGACTCGAACCAGATAAGATTAACGAGATTAGAAAAATGGAGATATCTCTAGGAAAGGATTCAAGCCGGATTTACTTTTTCTAACTCCAACAAGGTCTGATTATTCTAACTTAACTTTCAACAGTTGGTCATCTTTCCTATCATTTAATCGCTTTGTTCAAGTTATGAATCAGAATTCGGCCATTGTGATGCTAACCAGTGATTGTTTTTGTTAAAATTATTTGTAACGCAGTTAGACGCAAGTGTTCTGCTATTCTAAGAAATGAATAAAATCAAACTGATATACCGATAGGAAATGACGATCTAGCAATCTAGTAATCTCTGGTTAGGAACGACCTTAGACCTGCAGTGGATGTCGAGCGGTTGAAATTAATCACGGAAAATATGAAGACGACAACAAAACATGACCATGGTTATCTACATCATGTGATTATTTTTATAAATAGAGTTGAAAAATAAATGTATATGACGGAAGAGATTCAGTGTTGAACAAAAAAGAAAATAATAATCGAGGTGCTGTAGTTTGACGGTATTTGATCCTGTGAAGATTTTAAAGGATTCGAAATTTGAAATTTTGTTGAAAAAAGGTCCAATAGCGTAAAGTTAGTCTCAAAGGTCGTGAGACTTATGTAAGATATCTTTCAAACGGAATATACGTTTCAAATAAACATAACACGTATTATGTATAGATCGAATAATAAAGGATTTCTAATATTGTTACGAATTAAACATCGAAGGTTATAACGTGACCCGTTAGTACGGAATCGATAATAATTAACGGAACTTGTAAAGTAAATTGAGCTATTATCGATGTATGTGCGCGTAAAAGTGCGAATCGTGAATAATCATTTCTCATATTCATTGACGGAATATAAATCGCGTGAAGATAACCATCAGGAGTAATGATCTAGCTCCGTAACAAGTATACGGCGATGTAATAATATAAATTTATGGTAAACTTGTCGGTCACTCACCTAATATAATTCACATAAAAAATTTGCCCATCTGTCCGAACTTCGCAACAAATGTTATAGTTGTACTTCCGACTTTAATTATTCCAAAACTCAATCATAAGCCAAGTATCTACGACGTGAAAGTAATAACAAATTGTTCCACAGGTCACACGACGCAATGTTCGCTCTGTAGTCTGTATCGTACGTCGACTCGACTGACTGACGACCGACGACTAGACCTCGAATCGTCACGTCGAGTCGAGAGTCGGAGATACCCGAATCATCCCGAAGCTCCAATATCGCCAATCCACGTGGCGGCCATATTGAATAGCGCGTGTCGCGCTACTGGCTAAATTGGCAGACTGGCTATTTGAATTCCGGCTCCGAATAAAACAAACAAGACACAAGTTTAGGTACTGATCAAACAAAAGAAGAACCTAATAAGATCGAGAGCACGAAAGTGCAAACCGCATTATGATACCGTAAATCGAAGCCGTTATAATTCAGTTAAAAAATAACCTAACCATTCAGTTATCGCCTGAACAATAAACTAGTTTTTTGTTTTATTACCAAATTCACTCCCCTAGCCGGAGTGAAATGGCGGAAATAATTTAACTCGATAATTTCACCGATGAATATTAAACGATACTGTTTACCCTATACTTCTTGTCACTCATTACGAATCAAACTAAACCGTTGCTATTCGACAACTCAAGACTAAAAACCACGAGTATTTCTAATCAGGAATTTCAAAATCCGTTAATCAAATCACTGTCACCTTACAACATATTTACAGATCAATGATAACTGGGCTTTCCTCTTGTCGTCTCAGCAATCCGCCAATTCAAGACACCGTTCCGCCAAAAAATGGATGTCGAATGTTCTAACAAAGCGACTTATTCAAAATTGCGTAAAAAATATCTGCTAGTATTTTTACTAGCGACATTCGCCGACTGGCTCCAGGGCCCTTACATATACAAATTTTACACATACTACGGCTACACCGGCGCAGATATATTGTTTCTTTACGTCGTCGGTTTTGCCAGTAGTACAGCATTCGGTATAGTCGTCGGTTACCTAGCCGATAAATTTGGTAGAAAAAAGCTCTGCGTTGCCTACAGTATTCTCTATTCAACTTCGTGTCTGTTCAAGATAAAGAACAGCTTTGCACTTTTATTCGTCGGTCGGATACTCGGCGGTATATCAACCTCGATATTATTTTCTTCCTTTGAATCTTGGTACATTGGACAACACTTGGTTAAATACGATCTAGAAAAAGATTGGATTAATTTAACGCTGAGTAAATCCACCTTCTACAACGGACTGCTGGCTATAATAGCTGGCTTTGTCTCTTCTATTTTTGTAGACAAGTTCGACATGGGCCCTTTGGCACCGTTTTTATTAGCAATTCCTATCCTAGCTGTCGCAGGATACTTTTGCGCTATACTGTGGGAAGAGAATCCCATTCTTAGCAGTAGTTTCAAGGAAGAAAAGAGGGAAAGTAGCCTTAGACTAATCCTGAGTAGACGCAATAGGATTTTACTTTATTTAGGAACAGTTCAATCTTTGTACGAATCTGTAATGTATGTATTTGTATTTTTGTGGACTCCGGTACTGGATCCGATTCAACCCAGTCACGGCATAATATTCAGCGCATTTATGGTTTGCATTATGATAGGCAGCCACTTGTACACATTTTTACACTCTCGTTTTCATCTGACCTGTGAAAAGCTATTGAATATCAGTATATTCATCAGCTTTTGCAGCATATCTTTATGCACTTACGGCTCCTACATTCAGACTAAGAAGTCGGAGGAGATATTTGGTACTTACCTTTGTTTGTTCGCATTTTTGTGCTACGAAATAGCCATAGGAATTTATTACCCGGCTATTGGGTATTTGAGGGGAATTGTTGTACCGGAATCTCATCGAGCCAGTATTATTAACTGGTTTAGAGTTCCCATGAACCTATTGACTTGTACAATTTTATTGTATATTAGATTCAAACTACCACACAATTATCAGATATTTTTATTTAGCGTCGCTAGTCTGAGTCTTGCATGTTTTTGCTCCTTTAAATTTGTCAAGTTATATAGCAGAGACCCAAGATATAGACAAGGGAAAACAAACTCTGCACGGCCCGACGTATTTCTATTGTAAATTTGTATTTCTTGATCTAGTATATTTAGTTTTTGGAGATTGAAGTATTGACAATAGTTATTATCATTTTAATAGCGATTACTTAATTCTTAAAGTCATAGAATTTAATATTACAGTATTCCAATTACTGATCTTTGAGTCTGTATAATTTTATATTAGTTGTTGAGTATGTATTATTGTTGAAAATACGCTTATTCAAGTAAGAAACAGCGCTGATTACAACATAATTATTATACTATAATCTGCCTTATGCATATCGTGATACTGGAAAATCTATATTATGATATTTGAACACCAAGTATAATTGAATGTTTATTCATGTAAAAAGTACAAACTAATATACCGTAGTCCAGGTCATTTGAGTACACATAGGTACACATATTGTTCTGTAAATAGGGATTATATAGGATTATTGATTGTATTATATCATAGAAATATTATTTATTATGCAAGTAACAAAAAAAGCTGTGACATATATGAAAAAAATCTGTGAATAGTTAATTACAATTATTGCGTGAAATTCATTGAGCCAATGATTGTTAATCAATCGTCAATTATATTCAATCATGACTGTCGGATATTTGATACTAGCAGTGTTGAAAAGCTCATTAAAGTTCATCAGCCACTACTTTAAATCCAGGGAATTTTTTGACCAACTTAATTCTAATAACTACAAAACTCTGTAGAAAATCTGATAAACTTTTTACCATTTCTGGAACTATTTTGAAGAGATTCTCGAACTTGGAACACTTTATAAGTATTTTTAGAGATTCTGAAGAAAATTTCTAGATATTTCTACAGAGTTACATTAAAGTTTCAAACATATGAAGATTTTTTGTAGTTCATTGAAAATTGTTGAAAAATGTTGCCACTCAAAATATGAATATAATAAACGTTTTATACAAATCGAGATCAGAATTATTTTTATTCAACTAAACCCCAGCTGGCAGTGAAAATAGTTATTACTATTTTCCGACAATAAATTTTTATACCTACGAATTTTGCCAAATTGGAAAATTCAGAGAATGAGAAATGTTTCATAACTTTTAGTCAGACTCTGAACATTTTTTTCAAATCTCTATAATCTTTCAACATTACGGTGATGGAAATATGTTCCATTATTCTGTTGAAATATTTGAGACAAGTCCTGACGATTATTTGTAGAAAATCCTGTCAATAAGTTGCATGAACTCTGATTAGTTTGTCAATCTATAATATACGTTGAAGGATTTCAGAAACCTGAACACTTTGGTAACTTTATTAGAGAGATTTTTTAAGATTAAACAGATTTTTAAAAAAACCACAACGTTGAAAGATTTCAGAATTTTTCAACACTTTATTAGTTTAATTATTAGTGAGATTTTTTAAGATTGACGTACTAATCAGAGTTTACGAGACTTACATTCACAGGATTTTTTAGAAGTTTGTCAGGACTTGACCGAAACACTTTACCACAATAATAAAACATATTTCCACAAAGAAAATGTCTCAATTGTCAGTATCAGCTGATACCTGTGCATGATACAGGTGTAAGGAATGCTTCTTCCTTTCCACATACATATGTAGGTGTGAATAACTGTAAGCTTGTATAGGGACATATAAGAAGAGACTAGTACAATGTCTACAGTCTGAGTTTATTGAACTTAACCATCAAATATTTGACTCCTAGTCTGCTCCAAACCAATATCAAATAAATAAACGTTTAAGCGTTGACTTTAGATAAATTATCCCATGATTTTCACCATTTATAACGATCGGTTTTCATCATGAACTATACCGATAGACGTAAGTAACAATAAACATTACAAATTGTTTCATTGATCTGACCTTTTGCTTGCTGCCAATGTGATAGAGGCGAATGGCATTGAATAACTCTTCAAATGGTGCACTATTTAAAGTTAAAAGACACTGTGATCCGGCCTTATCTTTTCTGATTGTCGAAATATATAATTTATGTGTGATAACTACACACATATATAGAATGAACTATTCCTCTTCTTCCTTCCACACTTTCGTGTGGCAGAATTATCTCATGAATCTCCACGCGTCCATACAATTCATCAAGATTGATTAATCGTCTGTTATTCTCAGAGGGGCTAACAGAAGATGCTCCTCTGACGCGACGTCGGATCAAAGGCTTCAACCTTAGATGTTCTGAGGATGGGGGGATTAAATTGACCGTGATTTGTTTCACAGTGTTGAGTATTGCCATCACCGTAGCTCTCGGGCTTCAATTAATTTACAACGACAATGTTTTGCAGGTAATTATAGGGATGGAGACTCCCCAAAAATGATGTTCAGAAAACTAGGGTCTTTTCGACCAAAAGTATAATCAAATCAGTCAATTACAGAATTAGCTAAGATAAAAATTCACCCCGGATAGTCGAACCGCAGAAAACCGTAAACGACTCAATGATATAATAATTGCAAGAAAAATTGTTCAACTTTTGAACAGGGTAGGAGGCATGGCGCTGTTGCTACCGACTTTAAAGACTGTTCAAAAATTGGAACAGACGTGTTAAGGAGAGGTGGAAATGCGGTTGATGCAGCGGTAGCAGCTACCATTTGTATGGCGGTAGTCAATCCCCACAAAACAGGTCTTGGTGGGTAAGTTTTAAGGGGTCGGATATCTGGTGGTTGATTCACTAGTTGCAGTGTCACATAAGTGCATTTGAAACTGCAATGTAGCTATGATATTCCATCAGACTCCAGTCAGATTATTGGTAGTTTCTGATCAAACTACAGTGATTTTTGAAATTGAGCATCACGTAACATGTTTGTAAATTAGTCACCCGATTTGAGATATTCATTTATGGTGTTCAAATAATCTATGCTACTGCAATAACGCTTTTAGTAAGGTGAAAGTTCAGATATTTTCCCCAAAAACGTAATGCTCGATTAGACTCCGATCACTATTCTGTTTATCACAAGTACTCTAATTGATTGTGCTCGGTTTGCGAATCGCAGCGTTAAGTTTTCTTTTGAGCTCGGAGATTCTCTAATTTTGTAGGAGAATTACAATTTCTTTAAATCAGTTAGGATAGTTTAATTTTCGAAACAATTTGGATATCTATTACTTCCTACAACAGAGTGAATCCACTATCTTAATTTCAGTGGTGGTTTCGCGATGATCTACAGCCATGAGGATCGAGAAAAGCCAGTGATCGTTGATTTTGCAACAAACACAGTACAAGGTTTGTATCAAAAATATGATTGAGCGTTGGATAATTGCTGTTCATATATTCTTAAAAACATATACCTGTCCGACTGCTCTTCTCGACCTGAATCTTTACTAATCTATTTATGTATTTACACTTAACATTAGCTCGCAGGTTTCCTATTTGTAAACCCTGTTAAGTTCGAAATATTATGAAATTTCAATCTCTGACTTTCACAAGTAAAAATACCCCTTCAAGGTATCATGTGAAGTATGTGCTACAAAATCAGTTCCATCAATGAATAATTTATCCAGGTGCATTCGCAAAAGGAAATGTTCGGTTACCAGCCCTTCTAAGGGGTTTGGCACTCGCACATTCAAAACACGGAAACCTTCCATGGGAGGAATTGGTATCGCCTTCAAGTAAATTGGCACAAGAGGGATTCTTAGTGACTGAAGAGTTTGCTTCAGAGGTGCGAAAGAGTCCGGCCTCAATCCAAATATACGGTCAACTAGAGACTGGTCAGAATTTGACGCTGCAAAATTTATCGAAAACTTTAGACATCGTAGCTAAGCACGGACCTGATGGTATAATCCAACAAATAAATATGAAATATTATAACAATTATTTAATGTTGCAAAGTTATTTTGATTGGCAAATTATGTAACAAAAAACCTTCCCATGATATTAATTCAGATCTTTTGTATTTCACAAACGCAGAATTCTACAACGGAAGTTTGTCGCAAAAAATTTTTGGCAAATTTACACCAGAGATACTACAACAATTGGCGAGTTATCAACCAGAGATAAAACGCGCTAATGTGACAAATTTCTACGACCATTTGGTATATTATCCACCAGATTCAAACGCGCTTAAACACACGCTTGAAATAGTAAACGAGCTCAAAATTTCCCATGAAAATGCATCTAGTTTGGAGTCGCAAGTCAGTCTCGCCAATGTTCTGATAAACAATAAAATGCTCCCGAAAGATGAGTCTGGTTAGTTATCAATCACTTTTATCCATGTTGCGTTTATATCAAATATAAATATCCTCATGCCAAACGATTTTATCGTTACAGGTGTGGAGGAGAGATTCAGCAGTGTCGTTGTGATGGACGGCTTAGACTCATACGTTGTTATTATCACGTGAGAATATATCTACTCGAATCTGACCTAATTCAATGTTATTGGACTCAAATTGATTGCCAGATAATCCACAGATAGATAGGCCTATTAATATGATATAGATACTTGTGTAAAATCTCTCTCATAATCTAAGTATTTGAAAAAAGGAATAAACTGTTCTTGCAGCGGCTTGAGCACGGCTCTTGGATTGGCTAGAATGTCATACGGAGGGTTTCTTCTGGATAGCGCAGTCAATACCTTGGAGAAACTTACACCAATTCTATTTTGCGATGCAGTATCCGTGTGCGGATTGCGAGGCATTATTGGCACAGACGACGTTACCCTTACCGCAGAACTTTTCTACAATCTGATGGTCCGCAAAATAAACGTCACTGCCTCTATAGAAAATCCTCGGTAAGATTATTGCTGGGTATATCACACCGCTAACGCCATAAAATCTTGAGCACGATTATGCGACCTTCTGGGCTTATCAGAGCCAGAAAGTTATGCGAATTTTTACTTCATTCAACGGGGTTTGCCTCATTTTCAGAAAGGGCCTAGCCGGGTAAGCATATGAAAATTGCCCCCAAAGCTATCGAATTCGCGTTTCGACCTAAAGTTTTCACATCACTAGAAAATATTTTCCACCAAGTTTCAAACCTGCATCTTCATTCTCTGCTCATATACATCGAATAACGTGTTTTTCGGTTTTTATTTTTTTTCCCGTCTTGTGTTAAAGATATCCTAATAACCCGGATCAACCATCGAACAGTTTTCAAAATACGTACAAAAATATTTTTTGCGTCCATTTTGGCGGGAAATTGTATCCATACGAAAGCTTAGAATATTTCAAATCGGCTTTTTCCTATGATCCCATCATTTCGCAAATACCGAAATATTCTGCAAAGCGTACCTTTACGCGGTACTCCTCCCCAAATTTTTACAGAATTTTCGCAGTGGTGGGCCATACTGAAAACAAATAAAAACTCCTTTTTTTGTGTATTTTGAAGGCTCGAGAGGGACCTCAATGTTTCGGAACATATTTCATCACCTGAAATCACCTGATTATCTGAAAATGTGTTCGAATTTCAGAAATTTTTTCACTCAATTTCGAACCCGGATGATAATATTTTATTTTAACCATTACACGTTAGAGGCAAAAATACTGGAGAATTTTTTTTTTCTTCTATTCAAATCTGATTGTGCCTACTCAATAGTCGATAAATACAGAACTTACTCAAAAATCAAGCGGTTGTATGGGTTATTTTCAACAAGCCGTTACAATAGTAGGTAGCACTACGTTATAATGAAACGATCAGAAAAGATAGGCGTGCACATGTCGGTTACTTCTATTCAGCATTTTTCAGTTCTGCATCGAGTAAGTAATTTCTTATTTTCAAGTAATTTCTGTGTTTATCGACTATACTGAGTGGAGGGATCCTTTAATATCCATTATTGAATCGATCTATCGATGCATTAGTTGTGTTCAACACAAACAAATTACGTATACGCATCTCAGAATTTTGTGAGTTCTTCTTCCACATAGATTATACAGGGTGGTCCATTTTAATCGCTCCAGGCGAATATCTCAGAACATAGGAAAGATACTAAAAAAATTCGGCTACAAAAGTTGAAGGCATTCACGGGGGAAATATAATGATGATATGTGTTGACTTGTGAATTTTATCTCTTCCGAGATTTTGCTAGTAACTCCAGATTTTAGATAGGGAACACGTTTTGGATATGAGCAGCTAATAGCAAGATCAACGACTGATTCAAATACGGAAAGCCAAAGCAATGTTGATTTTTATTTAATTTTTATTTTTTTAATAATTTTTGTTTCGTTTTTATTTCAAATTCAAATTGTTTTTTTGCTAGGGTTTTGAAGTCATCTCAAAGTCCACTATTATTCCGATCTACAGAGAATGAAAAAATTGAGAGGAAAAAAAAAATTGAATTATAAAAAATGAATTTCAAAAATTATAACAACAAATTGCAAATTAAAAATTGGATTTCAATATTTTGTGCTTCTTGTGTTTGAATGAGTCTTCGATCTCTATTATTATTCTATTAGCTACAACATATCAACACAATCAGATTTGAATGAAAAAAAAAGTACTCCAGTATTTTTGCCTCTAACGTGTAATGGTTAAAATAAAATATTATTATCCGGGTTCGAAATTGAGTGAAAAAATTTCTGAAATTCGAACACATTTTCAGATAATCAGGTGATTTCAGGTGATGAAATATGTTCCGAAACATTGAGGTCCCTCTCGAGCCTTCAAAATGCACAAAAAAAGGAGTTTTCATTTGTTTTCAGTATGGCCCACCACTGCAAAAATTCTGTAAAAATTTGGGGAGGAGTACCGCGTAAAGGTACGCTTTGCAGAATATTTCGGTGTTTGCGAAATGATGGGATCATAGGAAAAAGCCGATTTGAAATATTCTAAGCTTTCGTATGGATACAATTTCCCGCCAAAATGGACGCAAAAAATATTTTTGTACGTATTTTGAAAACTGTTCGATGGTTGATCCGGGTTATTAGGATATCTTTAACACAAGACGGGAAAAAAAATAAAAACCGAAAAACACGTTATTCGATGTATATGAGCAGAGAATGAAGATGCAGGTTTGAAACTTGGTGGAAAATATTTTCTAGTGATGTGAAAACTTTGAATCGAAATACGAATTTGATAGCTTTGGGGGCAATTTTCACATGCTTACCCGGCTAGGCCCTTTCAAGAATCCCGCTGAATAAATTCTTCGGGTTTTAATTCAAAAGTAAATATGCAAAAAGTTAAAGCCAGAAGGTCGGCATATTCGTTCGAGTATAGATTCTGCTTGCATATGTGAATTCTTAATACAGGCATGGTGAAACAATAAGATATTGAAATAATTAAAAACTGTATACTATTTACTGTTATTCATCAGTTGTTATGATTTGAGCCTGTTGGTGTGATTTTTGCGAAATAATACTTATATGCTTTAAGGTATTATCTGATGCAAGATGGGATTTCAATTGAAAGTGATTATCCCTACGAAATGGATCCGTTGCTCCGAGCGAGTTTGATTGGTATGATAAATCAGTCTGATCAGAAAGCTGACCAGTTGCTAAAGAGTTGTAATGCAATAATCAAGATGAAAGATACTATGGATAGTCATTCCGATAGTCGAGGCGATGGCTTCGCCTCTAGATTTGGATACACAAGTTGTCTTAACTGTAATTCCAAAAAGAAAAGTCTTTAATTTACTACAAAAATACATATGAACGAAGCACCAGAACAAAAGTTTAGATTTTATATGATTACTCCAAGTCATGTTCAACCGTAATGAATAGATTGTTATCAAATTGGCAGATGTACAGCACGTACTGCATAACATATTTATAATGTTTAGAGTTGATCGATGATGGTGATTATTAACTCTGTAATAATTTTCTATGGCACAAAGTACGTAACTTATTGTTTTAGACATAGTATTTTATACAGTACCTATATCTTGGTGTTTATACAGCATATTTTTGTAAGGTAATTGAATTTTTTATACTATTGACCCTTCGTGGCCATCATGGGTAAATTTTACCCAGTGTGACCGCCAAGTTATTCTACAAAGGTGTGGCCACAAAGGGTTAATTTTACGATGTAATAACAAATACTACTGACTGTTAACTAATGTTGTAAGTTCCTTTTTGACGATAATAAACTTGTAATTATTTATTTACACATATTGCTTTTGTGATTCGATCGAATTTACTGACAAAGCTGAATTTGGATGAAGATAAGGAACAAAGGTGGAAACAGGTAAACTTACAAAAATAGTAAAACAATATAGTATTGAATATGCATATTGCATAAATGCAGTATATGTGTATATATATATTCATGTATATTTCAAAAGTATACAAACACTTATTAGTTAAATACTTAAAAATTATTTATCTCCTCGTTCAAAGGAACTGTACGTTTGGTATTACTGGATTTCAAACAGCGGTAGGTGAAAAAAAGAGTGCAGAGATATATCATCTGATCTCTTGTTGTACTGAAAAAAATCTAATCCGTTCTACAAATAATAATAATAATATTAATCACCGTAACAAAACTCGTGCCGTACAAGTAAAAACTAGACGATCTGTTATATATTTATGTAATATGTACAAGTGAGGAGCGGTACTCATTCTTCTCTCAAACAAATTTCCTTTTTTACTCATTCAAGCCCCGACTATAGTTATCTAATACATAGAGAAAAAAAATAACATTAGGCAAAGTTTCTCGTACCGGAAACTCGTAGTTCTCTGAGACAGTTTCTTGATCGTAAAGAAATTCTGATTTACATTAATAGCCTCACACGTTGAGGTTAACTGAATTAGGATAGACTATAGGTGAGTAAACGGTATTGAAAGTAAAAGATTATTCATGAGATAGTCAATACAATATAATTATTATAAAATAGGAGCAAAGTATCAAGAATTACGCTTTCAGTTGTGAATATTGAATTTGGTGAGCGCTTTCCATATCCAATTGTTTTATTCGTACGTAACCAGCGCTGCCACCTAATACAATAAAGTTGCTGGTCCACCAGAGTAACGGTTTATGTTCATTAAACCAATAAGTGGCCATAACTGTTTGTGCGCAAGCTTTAGCTGTACCACTGATATTGTGAGTCAGAGGTGAGGTGACTTTTATTTGCAGAGCAGTTACAAAGCCGATAGCAAAGCCACAAATACCGCCTATAATCATCGCTCCCCAAAATACTGGTTCTCCTAATTTACCGTAATTGTAAACTACGCCAAACTCTCCATTGACCAACATCAGTGGTAGGAAAAGAAAAACGCTGTAGACGTTGTTGTAGTAAGATAACAACCATATTTCTTGATTCACCAACGGCAATACTCTTTTTGTGTATATCGAGTATAGCGATAAAGACAGAGAGCCAAGAACACCGAAGACTGTACCAAGGATCGATAACGAACCTGCTACGTTTTCTTGGTCAACACCAAGCCAAAATCCACCAATTATTATACCGCAGCATGCTATACAGCCTAGCGATGTTTTCTGACCTGTTTGAAAAATAATCAATAATTATTATAGGTTCGTTGATGGGCTAATGGAATTTCATTGAATTTGAGGAGTTGAATGCAATACGATCAACCAAATCCAATGATTTTAATCGTACTGGCATCAGACTTGGCAAATAATGCAGTAAGTCGGGGAAATATATGTACATTTTTTTCAGGGTAGTTATTTGTGTGATATTGACTAATATGTGTCAGATAATAAGTAAGCAGGGTCTGACGTACCTAAAATTGAATAAGATAGAACAACATTGAATACTGTGGTCAATGATCGTCCGACATAGTAGAATGCAACGCCAACGTATTTCAGGCACAAATTGTTACTGGCTATCATAAAAGTGAATAGTACCGACAACGGAAGCACCTGTAAGATAATTTCATATTATTCAAGGTTTCTGGTTTATTGGTTGTAAATAAACAGAGAAACTGCAATACAGCTTTTCTGTTAAAACTATATTTATGGATGTTTCTTCAAAAAGCTTTGAATAACAATGAAAACTGCGAAACTTTTAAATGCTCTATAGAACGTTCCGTAATCTACGATTACTCCCAAAACTATTCAGAAAAAATGATCCAAATTGGAAAGAGTTGGGAACATTAGGAAAGGGTTTCAGACATATTTTGAGAATGATGGAACTCAATTTTGTAGATTTTCAGTGTTTGTTGAAAAATCGATAGTAATTTAGTCGGAAGACTAAAGGCAAATTATTCCACATAAATCAATATCGAAGTTGTTTTGGGGTTATTAAATCCCCAATGGTGAAAACTATCCTCGCTGTGTTGTCTGATGAAATTCAGATTGTTCATCAATCTTAGCAAATCGCTGAAATCTTTCTGTAATATTTCTAATAATACTCATAAAGTGTTCCGATCTGGAGAACCCATCAGAATGAATTTAGAGATCATCTGAAATTATGCTATATCATAGCTTGCTAGAATTTGTTCAAAAAATTTCAAAAAATTAATAATAATACAGATATTTCCATCGGGACTATGCTCAGGAAATCATAGAAACAATGGAGGATTGCGATAATGTTTATAAATACGTGATTTTACCGAGTAGGCTACCAATTATTATAAAGAGTCTCTCAAATGTGGAACTTTGTTTTTTCAACACATAAAGTATAGATCCCAAAACATCATGACTTGGAAGTTGAATATTCACTATCTTTGAAATTAGTTTACGGATCTGTTTTTACAGCAGACTAGTATTCTTTGACATAAACATATTATTTATGCAAAGTAAAGATATGCCTAAAAATAACACTGAAATTAATTTTATCAGGAAATGAATATAAGAACCATGTGCCTCAGTTCTGCTTATTCATATGAAGCTGGAGCTAGCAGCCAAAATTAGCAGCCAAATGAAATGCGTTGAATAAAAATAAGTCTGTGAAAGACAAGAATCCAAACTATGTTAAGTTTTTAGCAGAACCAAAGCTTTTATTGTATTATAGACGTAAATCTATACTGCATCATCCAAATTTAAGAAAAGTTCAGCAACTTTGGCTGCTAACTCGGGCTGCCAGCTGCAGCTTCATCTTATTCATTCTGACGAGAATTTGAAAAGGTGAGGTTTACCGCAATCGTTAATGTATATATTCGAGTTTCAAAAATTCGTGATAGGTGACAAATCAACGGTCAGAAGAATATCAACTTCAAGATTTTCAAATATTTGGAGGTCACACGATTCTGCTAAAAGGCTTTCATCAAGGATTTGGATTTTAGGCTACATGCTGTGGATAAAAATGAAGTACGAAGCTTGGAGTAAGAGTTTAAAGATTAGTTTTGGACCAAGGGGAATATTGGTCAAGCTTTCTGGACAAGGTATTTTGATATTTAACATGAATATCACCTTTTTCACAACATCCATGCAGTAAGGATGTCCTTCGGGAAAACTGAACCTATGAGGAAACAATTTTGCCAGTTTGCTCAGAGTTGTGCAAATCAAAGCGCTTACGACGCATTGAAACCAAGTAACGAACAGCGGTGCATCGAGGTCAATTTCCTCGCTTGAGAGCAGCGCTTTATTCACAAATACTGTCAGAATTGAAACAATCCTGAAAAATACGAGAGCATGAATAAATATCGATGATTGAACGTTTCCGAAAACGTGCGGAACATGCCACGAAATCAGTAGATATTAAATGATTCAGATTCGCGTGCGTGTGACACGAATATGGAAGATTCTTCTTCTGTTTTTGCATCAAAGCGATAGAATGAAGAAGAAAGAAAATCACTTCGAATAATGAAAACATAACCTAACTGACCAGTAAGCTGCAACGACAAACGCAATGTGAATATATTGGGACAGCAAACCGGGCTCCGGTAACATTTTGACCAACACTTATCTAGACGTTAGGACGGATTGTACTGCTCGTGGCAATGTTTGATAAGTTTTTTGTGACAGGTGGCATTTTACGATACGCGTGACAGATAGCCACGAAACTAAAAAGTATAGCTCGAATCAACCACGTGCTCCAACTAAGTTCCCATAATGTCGTTTTTCTTATTTTTTTACAATTAACAAAATTTGAATTGTCTATTACTAGGATTCATCTTTAGATATATTTGTTTGTCGAATAATTAGATTAATTTAGTGAGTATTCGATTATTAAATAAAATCCTCTTTTCCTCTTATTTTCATTCTAGTTTTTCTAAAATCGTTTCGCGCTTTTCCCACCGGCGATGACTATGATCGATATTCATCTATAGCATCGAAGTCCATATCGAGATGAAACAATATTTATATTTTTTCAGGTGAAAAAAAGAATACGTATACAATAATCGTAAACATAAATAACAGTGGGAGTTCGAAAATACATATTATTTAATTTTCAATCTGAAAATGACGTATTTTCATTGTAACCGAGAATCAGACCAACTGTTCCGGAATTCAAACAGCTAACCGCTGGAGCTAGCAGACGCTTTGACAATTTACGTTGTTATTCTCTGTTTATGTTCACGACTCATGTGAAAATGTTTCGATTCCGTATTTGCAATTTTGATGTTTTTCAGTACAACGCTTAAATTATGCGTTTAATTCTTCTACCCTAGTGTATGTTGACTTTCTATTTCAGTCTAAAAATAACCTCAATTTATTCTAACCTCAAAATGAATAACTTTCGAGAGAGCGTATAACTATTATGAGAACTGGATGGTTGAATCTTTTTAATCTCTGTACAACTATTTCAATTTGTTTTTGCTAATAAAAAATTCTATCATGCTTATCCTGTTTACTCGAATTTATACTTCATTTGCAACTACACAATCTTCGCCACTTCATCTGTTAAATGTTTGTCTGAAAATTTACATCCAGGCCTGAAACAACATGACATATAGACTCAGAAGAATTTTCAATATCGCTGCAACTTTTTACCCACATCAAGTAAATTCTCTTAGCTAGCAGCTTGATAGTCGTAATATTATATTTGTATGTTCCTTGTATTATTTTTCAGGCCTTCAACGTATACTGAAGCACATCTAAAAGTCCTTGACTAATTGACCCCTCTTCTTATCACAAGTTCTAAGAACTTGTATGCGATCGATTGAATATGGATAACGAAGTCGCAGTACAAAATCAGATTCCGGTCACAGCGAGCGAGTTTTTGAAAGATCAACAATGTCTAGGTGACTGAAATTATAGCAAGAATAGGGAATAAATGAATTCCCGGAGTTCTAGGAGCATTAGATAATTCAAAAGCTCAATATCTGATCCTGATTGAAAATACCGGACATTGTTCCAGGATCTATTCATCACATATTTTTATCACGTTACAGCAAGCGATGCAGAGACTGACGAAATGGTTGACCAGTTAGAAGAAGAAGAAACACAAGAAACGTGTCGTTTATGTGCAGAAATTGGCACAGGTCATATTCCAATATTTGCAGAGAACAATTCCGCTGTCGCCGAGAAAATAAGTAGATGTTTACCGATAATTGTACGCAATTACAAATGCTAGAAAGTTACACAACTATAAGAAAAAAATTACAATGTGAACTTTCTCGCTCAAAATCAGCCTGTTAATTAAAACATTTTGTTTACAGGTAATGTCGACGGATGAGTTGCCGTTGTTTGTATGTCAGAGATGTTTCTACTTTCTGAATATCAGTTACAAACTGATAGTGAATTCGGTGAAGGCCGATACTCTATTGAGATCTAAATTAGAAGCACCGAGCGAGTCGGATTCTTCTGAATTAGAAAACGGCGAATGTACAGTAGTTGTACAAATGCCTGTTGAAGTAGATACTAGTCAAGTATCAAAGAAATATATAGAAGAGTTTAACCTGAGCTCAGGTGTTGCTATAAAATGTGATATATGCGATAAAATATTTGAGGATTTGAATATTTTTGATGCTCACGTTGAAGAGGATCATCTCTCGCTATGGCCGTGCAATTTATGCGACAATAGCTACGACGAGTCCAAAGATCTTCTGGCGCACAAAGAATTATGCCATTCTGGTCAAATTGTTACCTGTGAGGAATGCGCCAGATCAGAATTGTCGTTTGAAGATTCTTTAACAGAGAGAAAAACTGATTCGGCAAAAGATTTATCAGATATCGAGGAAAGAACAAAGAGTATAGAAGTTGAAAAGCCGGTAGCTAATGCCGAGGGCATAAGCTGCGGTGTTTGTAAACTTACAATTGAGAATTCCAAGCTTCTTAGCAAGCACAATAATATTCACTTACAAAAAGTAGTCAGGTGCCGCACGTGCCAAATACGATGTCATTCCATTTATGACTTATTTTTACACAAAAAGGCGGCGCACGATATGTACAGAAAAGTGAATTTGAAATACGTTTGCGATATGTGTGAGAAATTCTTTTCAAATACTTCTCAATGGCAACACCACATGGACAAATCATGCCCTAGAAAATTTTCTGTTCATGTTTGCAAATATTGTAAAAGCACCTTCTCAACTAATCACAAACTCACTTTTCATCTGAGAGTAAGTTGGATTAGTCGCTTTAATACATTTGCTAGATTTTCTATGAATCGCATAGCTTTTTTTCATCCAATTCATGACATTCGAATTAAATATGCGATATGAATCGAGATTAAAAATCAGTAAGATTGCAAAAAAGTAAAAGATTTTAAGACATCACTGCAAATGCATCTACTTCAATGTTTAAGCGTTGAAAAAAATTTTGTTTCAGAAACACAAAAAGGAAATGTTGGATGATCCTAGCGTAACGGTATACAAATGTGTCGCATGTCCTAAAGTATTCGTCGATCATCAATTTTACCAGAAACACAGAAATGTACGTTATATTTAACGAGGGAAAGTTATTCACTCATTGTTTAAATCGCTAGGATTTGAACTAATTGAGTAAAAGTCTTATAATCCAGTTTGGATAATGTTTGAAAGATTATCTGAAGATATTTATTTAGGTACATGATCCGGAGTGCTGGGACAAGTTTAAATGCAATTTATGCAATCGGTCTTTTAGAGACAGAGTTAGATTGAAAGAACACAATCAGTCGATTCACGAAGGTGTAAAACCTCATCAGTGCGATGTTTGCGGTCGTATGTTTCATCGTTCGTCAAACATGGTAAGATAGAATTAAGCATAGATTTTTATTGAGTGTAAATTCTTGATTGACGCCAGAATAGAACAATTATCTATGGAATGATTTCTTTATTTATTGATTTTTTTTTCACTCTGCAGCGGGTACACAGGGCAAAACATTTCGGCCACAAGTGTCCGCATTGCGAAGAAGTATTTCAGAGTTTAAGGCCACTTTCAAATCATATGCAAGCTGTTCACGGTATTGAAATAAATTTGAAAACTCAGGCTAAAAGAGATTACCACAACAGTTGCTACGTTTGTAGATTTTGCGGTAAAACTCTGGCGACTAATCAGTCTGTTCTTGATCACGAACGAATTCATACTGGCGAAAAACCCTATAGTTGCAATTTGTGCGACAAAACATTCAGGTATATTCATTACTATTAACTTCAATTCTTATAACTGATTGAATTCCACTTAATCATTTCAATATATTCAATACAGGTCTGATTTTTTCTTTATTTATTCATTTACAGAAGTTACACGGCGAGATGGGCTCATGTACAACGTCATCAGAAAGGAAACTTCATATGTGAACACTGCGGTAAATGTTTCAGGTACGATGAACGAAAATTGAGCTTTGCGGTGTAATATCTAAATAATTGGATCAAGTAAATTAATTATTTCAGTCCAGTTTTACTGGAAAATAAGATGAATTGGTACAGAGGAAATGAGATTGTCTGTTATTACTAGAAGATAGAGATGATGTCGAGATTTCTTTGGTTTCAGTTACAAGCAGAACTTGACTACCCATGTGCAAATACATGTTCCAATGGAAGAGCGAAAGCATCAATGTACAAAATGCAGTAAACGGTTTTTAAGAAAAGCACATCTTAACGTGCACATGCGAATTCACGACGGAGTTCGACCGTATACCTGTGACATATGTCTATTTAGATTTACGCAACTTGGTGACATGAGACGACATCGTGCTAGACATGCGAACGGTGACGTTCGTGTTAGGAAACCGCGAAATAAATCTCTGATGAATTCAAGCAATGAAGACTCTGCTTGAGCTCTGCTATCAAAATAAATATTTATCTTACAACATTGAACACATGTGTTGGGCGAAGCTATTTTTATCGAACACGAAATACGGAGCAAATCTTTCAGACAATCGATACAACGTTTGTGAAATAATTTGAGTGATAATAAACGTGCTTTAGTCAAGCTTTATATTTATTACCCAATTGAACTCGAAAAATATGATGTATAATATGAATGGGTTTTTCATTTTTACCAGAGTTCGGAGCTTATATTTAGAGATTTTACCCACGGTCATGTATTCCGATCATTTTTAGTATCTTTAAAACTGCGTTCTATGGAAATTCGTTTGCTCGGAATTGGATCGAATAATTCTGAATATATTTTATAAAAAGATAATCTGTTGTCGGTCATGAGAATCTGCCGAATATATAAATAATATATTTTTGAATTCGAAAATATTGCGAAACTTCATCTTCAATTGTGGTTTTATATTATAATGTCGAACTGTTATTTACTTTGTTTTCAATATTATTATTGTACGGATGATTCAAAGTTTTCTAGCTATGATTATTAATAAAATGCAAAAGTCTGAAAATATCTAACGAAAGTTTTATCACACATTTCAAAACAGGAAGAAAATGTTTCAACACTATGTTGACTGAAGAACATTATGAACGAAGTAAAATTTTATGGTAGATAACTTCTTTAATCAACATGTTCAGCAAACAGTTTTCAAACAGCGCGCCAAAGTTCAAATAAGGAATGTAACTACGGAAGCCATTTAGAGTTTCTTATCCGATGATAATTCGAGCTATTATAATTTTAGGATGACTCAGAACGATATAAAATGAATAAATATAATGTACGAAAATGATGACCTGAGTTTGTTCTATTGAATTAATGAAATCTCATGTCTTTCGAGAGTTAAAAATCCATCCGGAAGCTTGTGATTCATTTTGACTCTAGTTCAATTCGCCCATTCCGGGTTGACCAGCCGGACCGCATTTCCGATTTCTCTTTGCTGGGAAGTGTGACAAAATGGTAACCGAATTCAACCTTTCTCTAGTTTCTTTACAACATTAATACAAACACTCGCCTAGACTAAAAGTATAGTGTTTCATATAAAGAAATATAAATTCCAACAATCGTAATAAGCTTACAAGTTGCTCTCCACGAATCCATCTACTGAGCAATATGTTGACGTAAATATCACGCCATGTGGACTTTTCGGCGTGGCATTGCCACACTAGAACCTCACAATCATTCGGCAAACCTGTGCCAGTTAAATAACTAAAGTTTCATTATTCTCATCGTAAATTAATAGCCCGAAAAAATTAGCGACGTTTCTTTTGTTAAAACGAAACAGAATCTGTTGCCGCTAATCCTAGACTACCGAATACGTCTAGCGGATTTGTAAAATTACAACATGTAAGATTTTCTCTCATCATTTCTTCAAACTGATTATTTATTTGCTGATTTGACAGACTTCGAAACGCCGTAACGGAGGCCGTGCCAAACACGGTCGTGGTCACGTGAATCCAGTACGTTGTACCAACTGCGCACGTTGTGTGCCAAAGGATAAGGCGATAAAGAAATTCGTCATCCGTAACATCGTGGAGGCAGCCGCTGTCAGAGATATAACTGAGGCTAGCGTTTACACCGCTTACCAGCTACCCAAGCTTTACGCAAAATTGCACTACTGCGTATCATGCGCTATCCACTCTAAGGTTGTTCGCAACAGGTCCAAGGAGGCCAGGCGTATTCGTACTCCGCCACAGCGTAACTTCCCCAGGGTAATTCATTTTTTTAGAAAATAAAATTCATCGCTTCATATTCTGTGCTTCGTTTCGTGGGAGAAAACGAGGGGTGAATCATGAGGCACAAAGTCGTATACCGTATCCCCAATTTTTTAACTTCTTCCTAATATTTCTAGATATTTTTACATTTTTACAACACTTTCCATGATCCCTAGCACTTGTCTCAGAATATTTGACCGAGGAGGAAATAACTGAAGAATTTGACTGACACATTATTTTTTTTTTTTCAGTGGAATATTTCAAATTATTTAATTCATTCAAAACTTTTTGTTTTCAGTCATTTCCTCGATTTTTTCTAATTATTTCAGTTATTTTCTCGATTATTTCTCATTATTTGTTATTTTCTCGGTTATTTCTTATTGTTTCGTTTATTTATTTATCATTTCAGTTATTTATCATTCTCAATATTTCAATTACTATTTCCTGGGTTACTTCTCAATATTCCACGAGCTATTGACGCGTTATTTCAACGAGTTATTTCATCCTCGTATTAGAAAATACCTTCTGAATATCTCCTGAATTTTGTGCACCATATCTCCTCAGTGATTCATCCCTCAGGAGAAGATGATTCTGAACCTTTTTTTTTGCATGTTATCTTAATCTTGTTGAAAATCTGACTTTTTTGATGGTAATTGATTTATGAGATTAATAATGTTGACGAATATAATATGTGAGTAAATTTTTTTTTTCTTTCCAGGACATGCGTCAAGGACAACAGCAAAGGAAGTGAATGAAACCATGTGTAATTTCTAAGCCTAAATAAATCTACAAAAACTATAAGATTTGTTGTTTTTTTTCTTTGTTTCTCAACGTTTATTTATTCACACTTATTATTCAGTTGTTTATCATATAAGCTTTTTATTTAAACATCTTTCATTTTATTGCTTCTTGTCTTTGTAACATTTGAGTCGACCGGAATAGATTTATGCCTGATATAATTTATAAGTAGGTATTACTTATGTACTTTTCTACTTAAATTCTCCTTCGTTTCTCCATTTTGCATGTTTTCGAAATTTCTTAAACGAAATTCGCACTAGTTCACTGGTGTCAATTTCACTCCGAAAAATGTAGAGATTCCGGTCCTGATCGTAGTGGTTTCCTCACTCATTAAAGAGAATTCGTTTTTGCCTTATTCTCAACAAATTTTCGTAAGAGTGAAATCTCATTCTCTTTGTTGTAGAAACTTTACTCCTTTAACACTAGTGCACATTGATGCAAAAATGTAGAAAGATTTGGAAAATTATATCAAGTGCCTGGTCAGATTAGTCTGATTGTTTTATTCTCTCTTTTATTTACTTTTACGTCTTCACAAGTCAGACGATCATCTACATTAATTGGATTGGATTAATTTCGTCACTGTAGATCGCTACAAAAGGCAAGACTTAGTGATTTATTTACTAAACATAGAAATAAAACATTTACGAAGTAGCAACAATTTGAAAATTATCTACTAATTTTATGAAATTAACGTATCCAATAAGAGGAAAATTTTACTCTATTTTTTAAGTATTTGAATACATCGTATCGCTTTATTCGTATTTGAAAAAACAGTTATGCAGGTTCGATTGAAGATCGACAGTGATCGGAAGAACTTTACCACCGGCTATTACGAACTTAAAGAAATTGACATGATTTTAACTTACAACAATTACCAAAAAAGTTTATCTACATATTACGATATTTTCATAGTTATCCTCATTAACGTTACAATTATTTTTCTCTCCGTTGACTTAAATTCTTGATCTTCGTATAATCCCAAGTTGTTTCTTGCTTTACAATTGAATCAATGAATGAACGAATTTTTTCGTTATCAATATTCCCTTGTCACGGATCTACTCTCATTGCATGTAGACGCCATAGTTTATATTAATTATTAAATAATGTATAATTAACAACAGTCGCGAAAGGTAATAAATCCATCCGTTAAATCATTTATTAGCTTCCTCCATAGCCCTCTTTAACGTCTTCTCAAATATCTTCTTAGAATCGCAGAATCCCTGCTTAGTTTTTCCAAAAGAATTCGGCCCTGCCGACGTCGGTGTCTCTCTGCCAATATTTCTCATCCGCATTCTAGCTTCGGCTGGCATTTCTTCAGGCTCGTCGTCGTCATCTGCATTAAAGACTGAAGCTACCGTCGGCTTCTGTACCGCCGCTGGCTTCACGTTTGGTTTCTGGAATTATCGAAAAAACGTAACACATATTAATTGGATTCAATCCAAGTAGTTTTAAATGGCAAGGTTTGTACATATTCTGGATTCTTTAATCAATCTTATGTGTGGGGCATTAATAATCAACTGAGCCACTTTTCTCCATTAGGTTTTTGTATATTTTTTTAACATTTGTCATCGAATTTTTTAAGTCTTTTGATGCCAATTATTTCGAAGACGCACCGCTTTTACAATTCACCATGTTGCGGAGATCGTGTATCACACAAGGAAAGCCCGACTACAAAAAAATTCTGGTTTTTTTGTAAACTTTTCAACGTAACTATAGTCGTCCCTTTCTTGATGGTGTACAGGCAAAAAATCAGGTGAAAATTTTACAGAATTTTGGTGAACGTATTGAGAATCTACAAAAAAAGATCGAAGTATGGCAAGTCTTGTGGTTCAAAGATAGGGAAACTTGAAGCCGCAAAAGCTGCATAATTTCTCAGATTATCAAGTTGTGTTCAAAAGTTGTTCAACATTATTGATACACAACTTGATGCATCTGAAATTATGAGTAGATAATTTCTAGATCCCTGCAATTCGCATAGATATCACTTTCTTCATCTTCGAACCGTGAGAGTTGCGTGTTGCAATTTTTTTCTATATATTTCAGGCATGTTCCTTGAGAATTTGTAAAATTCGGAAACAAATCAAATGTTTGTTATCAAATGAACAAAATTATTGTTGTGTTTCTCGGTTGAGAATGACTTAAACACCGTAAAGAAAACCACGACTACAAACTGCATGGAATGTTCGCAAAAAATTACTATGTTTTTTCTGATGAGATATTCACATAACGATCTATCCTGACTTGGAAAACCCGGAGAATTCAGGGAATTTTGTCCGACAGGAAAAAGTTGGGGAAAATTCATGGAATTCTGTTAAAATCTCTGGATTTTCATGTCTTGGAAAATAATAATGCATTTTTATCTGAATTGTAACGCAATAACCGAAAAACCAGTATATGTTTTTACTAATTTGCAGGGACTTGGTTGTATCTGTACGCAATGATCAAGACTATGGTTAAACCAATACCGAAGATGTTATTGTTATGAAACATAATCCTGATTCTTACCAGGTGAATATTTTTTGAAATATCCAGAAATGAACTCTTCTTTGGCTAGAATACTTGGAAAACTCAGGGAATCTTAGATCTCAGAAACCGTACCAACCCTGTCTATGGTTTCTGCTATATGGTGAAACGAAAACAAGTTTTATCGCCAAAACAATTGCCTCTAAAAATCCAAAAAATGCACACAAGGGTTTTCTCACCCAGGGCTAGATAGAAACTGGCAAATCATGATAATCATGCACAATCAATGGATGGCAAAAAGTGTCTCATGTCTC
Organism: Ametastegia equiseti; assembly: GCA_963989295.1. NCBI lineage: Eukaryota > Metazoa > Arthropoda > Insecta > Hymenoptera > Tenthredinidae > Ametastegia > Ametastegia equiseti. Next base: position 8,120,232 of record OZ022390.1, on the reverse strand, counting down.
GTTTAGCCAACGAGAAATATCTTGTAATTTATTGGATAAAATCTATTCCTCAAAAGCAAATGACAATACAATCTGAAGTTGGTATCCTCATTCAAGAATTAAATTTTACTCGACGAATGCAATTATTGAATATTCATCTTTGACGAAACCGGGCGTTAGTTGGCAAAGAATGCCACGTGAAAAATTATCTCTAGTTTAGTATCTCTGAAATGCATACCGATCCAGATCCCAGCTTGATTTGAATCCCCTTTTTCTGTTCAGCCGGAAGAGGTTTCTTCCCAAAGCCAAAAGTGAGTTTCTGCTTCTTGTGATCGGACTGGGTGGAACTAGTCTGGTCGCAGTGATCGTCACCCCGCAGCGGTGAACGGTCCCTTTCCCAATCCTCCCCTCTGCTGTCCGCCGCCGCTCTGTAGGCACTTGACCCTGACAACGTCAAACACTGGCAAAGTTCAGATCAAGTTAAACAAAGCTGACTTATTAACCGGATAAATGTCAAGCAGCTAATCGCCGATCTTGGATCATGTCGGCATTTTATTAATTCTTAATATTCAGGGAAAATTGAGAATTTATTAGAAATTCGATAAATTCTCTCCGCGTTTACTCCATAATAATAATAATAACGAACAGAAGAACCGAATGTAAATCAGTTCGATTTGTATTTCGGTTTGTATTACGATATAGAAATACGGAAAGTAAAAAATACGTATTTATGAAGTGTCACCGTGTCGATAGAAAGAGAGAGAGAGAGAGAAAAAAGAAATGCATACGTATCCGTATGATAAAGAATACATAAGCGTGATGGATATATTTATGTTTGTCTAGAGAGATTTGCGAGTATAATAAACGCAGTGAGGTTGTTCACCGTTTGAAGAGATGCGGTTTATTGTGTAATAAAGTGGACAAAACCTTTTCTGTAATCCTCGCCGGAGTTCCTCTTCGACATTTTTCGTTATTTTATTATTATGTATTTTTTAATTTAGCGAGGCAATCGCACTACTGGCGGAGTTGAACAGAGAAGCGCAACGAACGAACCGACGTGAAGAAGGTAAAAATCGTTACTAAACATGCTCCAGTGTTACCAACTGACTTGGCGACCATGGCTGGGTCTTGATAAATCTTACGTCTCGCTCTTTAGACACAATATTCCTCGAATATGAGCGGATTAAAATGCGTCTCTTGTTATTACGGGATCAACGTACGTCGTGGCGTGTTTTCGAAAATAGCTAGTGACTGTAGAATCCTTCTAAACGGTTTTACAAAACATAACCTCTCCAGACATAACCTACAAATATATCGAAATAAGCATGGAAATGGCTCCAGTTTATCCGCCGCGGCTTCTTTTGCCTATGGAAATAATGGGACCGGGCTTAAAACCCCGAGAAAAATATCACCGGGCCTTAGCCAAGGCCCAGATCTTAAGGATTTTATAAAATCGGATCTTCCCCTAGGATCTGTAGAGGTAGAAAATGTCCCTTACTTGAAACCGACGTTCGGGAATAATCGGAAAGGCAAGTTTGTTTATCGACGAATTAACTATTCAAATTTCGTTCGAATTCTATAGTCGATTCACGATTATTTAACAATAATAATTGCAGTATTCTTCGACGTTTACGGATGTCAGATGAACGTGAATGACACGGAAATTATATGGTCGATTTTGAGAAAAACCGGCTTTCAAAAGACAACCACGATCGAAGAGGCAGATGTGATATTAGTCGTTACATGCGCAATCCGAGATGGAGCTGAAGCAAAGATCTGGAACAGACTAGACTATTTGAAAAGCTTGAAGAAAAACAGAAGTCGTTACCAGAAGAACAGGCCGCCGCTCAAAGTCGGCTTGCTGGGTAATCCACCTTCTCTTTGTTATTGCAAAACAATCTCCAAAGCCCAGGGCTCCCACTTGCTCACTTTCCCTTACTTTTTACTTACATTTTTCTCAAATACTCACTGTTCTCAATTTTTCAACAGTGACGTAAGTTTTTTCATATTCAATACCATCTGATATGCAAATTTTCACAAAATTCCAAATTCAGTGAAAAGCGAATCGCAATTTGGTTTCTTCAGGCAAGTCCCGCGCTTGTGCCAAAGCATGATAGAATCTGTGTTTCTTGTTTGCATTTCTTCATCTATCATCTATTTCTATATCTGTTTCTGATTATTTGTATTTATTTTGTCAGTTTCATCTGAATTTATTATTTTAGATTACTCGGAAATTTTGCTTTTTCATTTTTTAATATGGTCACTGTTTCTTCTTGATTTGCTCTAATTCTTATTCAGTTTTGCTCGATAAGTAGTCGTGTTGTGCACTTTTCACTCACTTTATACTCCCTTTTTTGTGATTCTACTTACTTCTATCACTTTTTGTTGACCAATTAGTCAAGTGGAGCCCTGAAAGCCCAAACACAAGGCAATCGCTTCTACTTAAATTGGAAATCTTCTGAAATACCAAAACGCTAATAATTCCCCTGAAAAACTCCATTCTCTTACGTTTTGCTAAAGTCAGGATGGTGTGCATTGATAATGCCTCTTTTCTTTCCAAAAGAATATGTTTAGTCCGCAGTTTGGTAGTTGGATTTATGAAATTTTACCAAAAGTTGAGATTCGTCTATCATACGATCTTGATTCAAACTTTTTTTACTTTACTTAACAATAGCAGGTATAAAATTTTTTATTTCCAAGATAAAATGGAGTCACAGTGCAAACATCCGAAATAAATAATTTTTTCGGCATAATTTAAATACAAAATTGCATAAACAGATCGTCAATTCCAGGAATCCTTATTCCCTATTTTTTAGCTGTTTCCATTTTTGTATGAATGAAGTTCTCCCACAGTAAAGAGAGTAGGAATCGATTTTTTTTTTACAGTTCGCTAATTGCAGTCTTTCCATCCCCTATTTACCTTGTTGTTTAGAATCTATCTGGTTGAGCTACTCTGCCCGGATGGTTACAAGACTTAAGATAAACGATGAAAAGAACCTGATAAATTCGTGTTGAATATTTTTTACGTGTAATTCAGGATGTATGGCAGAACGATTAAAGCATAAGCTTCTGGAAACGGATAAGATGGTAGACTTGATAGCAGGTCCAGATAGCTACAAAGATTTACCAAGACTTCTTGCCATCACGGACAACGACGAAACAGCCATCAACGTTATTCTATCCTACGATGAAACGTATGCCGACGTAATGCCAGTTCGACTCAATCAAGACTCCGTCTCTGCCTTTGTGTAATACACCTCTCATTTATTTAGTCATTGCTTTGTTGTATCGAATAATATTAGGTATTATCCTTGCCAAGGGAATTAACTCATAAATTATCGCCTTTTTCAATGATATGAATTTGAATTGTTTGGTAAAATTGTATCGAGTTATTATTTGTGTTCATAGATCGATTATGCGAGGCTGCGACAACATGTGCACTTATTGTATAGTCCCGTTTACACGAGGTAGAGAAAGATCTCGACCGATCTCAAGTATACTAGATGAGATATCGCATTTGTCTGATCAAGGAGTAAAAGAAGTGACTTTGCTTGGACAGAATGTTAACAGCTATAGGGATTTGTCAGAGTCAAAGTTTTCTACAGGAGAGAAACGAAATACCAGCCTAGCCAAAGGATTCAAAACTGTGTATAAATCAAAGATTGGTGGCTTGAGATTCAGCGATTTATTGGACAAGGTTTCACTCATCAATCCAGAAATGAGGATTAGGTTTGTGATCAATCTAATAACTACGTATAAACAAACTTCAATTTCCTCTATAAAAACCTCAGGCTTGTTATTTCATTGTTTTGAAGACTCGTCATTTATTCATCAGGGTTCACAGCCAATCTAATAATTCCTTAAGATTCTCCTATTTTGGTTCACTTTCCCTGAAGCTTCTTAATTCTTGAGTCATTTTGGAAATTTGTTTCAAAATTAAATAGTTAGTCATTCTGACTTGAAAAATTCAATTTTATTGGAGAATATTACGTAAATTATTATGTGTAAAATAGGTACATTCAATCCATGAATATGTTATTGCTTATTTAACTTCTAAAAATGAACAGTTAAGGCCCGCAAGCAACCCTATAATTTAAATAATAGTTCACGAAATGATGGCAAGTTATTTTAATACAGTCCACAAAATTCTGATGGAAATTTATGGAAGGAATTTAATTTCGCGGCAATAGCAAAGTGAATTATCCGATAGGATGTTGCACAATATTTAAGGTGCTATCTTCGTTATCAGATACTGATTGGAAGCACTGTTCAAAACCCAAAAAATAGCCCTTCTATCATTTCTTATATAATACACTTGTTTCAACATTCTTTTTGCAACTATGACAATTTCAAATCAACTACATATGTGATTTTCAGTCATTCATAATTTCCAAGTCTAACTATGAAAAAAAAAAAGAAACAATGGGTTTAGTGTAGAATAATTTGCAGATTCACTTCGCCTCATCCGAAAGATTTTCCTGACGAAGTCTTACAGTTGATAGCCGAAAGACCTAACATTTGTCGGAGTATACATTTACCTGCGCAAAGTGGTAATTCAGCGGTTCTAGAAAGAATGAGGCGAGGATACACTAGGGAAGCTTACCTCGCGCTGGTCGAGAGGATACGACAAATCTTACCTGATGTCAGTCTATCCAGCGACTTTATTTGCGGTTTTTGCGGCGAAACCGAAGATGAATTTGAGGACACAATTTCACTTTTGCAGTTAGTCAAATACAACATGACTTATCTATTCGCTTACAGTATGAGAGAAGTGAGTATCTCATTTTTCTTTTCAGAAATCAATGCCTAAATCAGATCTGAAGCATTGAAATTCCACAATCTTGTTTACATTTCTTCCTCAATTTACTAGAGCTGTGCGATTATTCGATTCATTGTTTTCCTGAATAATTCTGTTTCCGATTAGTCAAGTAATCGATAATATTGATCAACCGTTCCCTAGATCAATCAAATAATCAGCAAATCAAATAATTGGAAGTTTCGATTTATCAATTGATACAGCTTTATGACTTACCATAACTAATTCAATGAGAGAGTAATTTTGTGTATGTTTTAATCAGAAAACCACTGCGCATCGGCGCTATCAGGACGACGTCGAGGAATCGGTAAAACAAAGCAGACTTCGGAGATTGATGAATGTTTACCGAAGTGAGGTAGAGAGAGTAAATCTATCACAAGTTGGTCAGCACCACTTGGTTCTAATCGAAGGGGTAAGAGACTATAGGGTTTTTTGATGTTCCAAAGATACAGAGAGCCTTCGTTAAAATTCCTAGGCATCTAAAATTATTTAAATTTGTAGGAATACAAATTTTATGTAATTTTTTTTGAGATTTTTAGATGTTAAATCACAATTTTATTGTGTTTAGAAGAGTCGAAGATCCGAGTATAATCTGCAGGGGAGAAACAGCGGTAATACAAGAGTGATTATACCCGCTGGAGCAATACAGGATAATGAATCTCCTATGAAAACTCGTAGTGTGGGAGCCGGTGATTACGTTGTTGTACAGATTGCCAATGCTAGTTCGCAAGTTTTGAAAGGAATACCTTTGTATCATTCGTCTATAGCTCAACATGCTCTTAGCACTGGCAGACAGAACGAAAGAATGTACGATTATTTGTAAAAAATCACTGGAATTACTATAAGCGATTAGCGAACACGAGTTATCGTATCAGCTCTTCACATGTTGTACATAAAACCTGTAGAAATGGTTCTAGATAATTATTCGTAAAAAATAAATAAATTTTTATTGAACAATTTCTAATTCTCTAATGTATGGCATGATATTTGTTTTTACATACATTTTTACAATCGAATGTATTTTTACACATGGACGCAAAGTTCAGCAAGGCTTAGGCACTGGGTTAACAAAGTTTAGAGGTGAAGATTAATGATTGGCTAAATTATTAGTGTATCAGTACGAGTTTTATGATTAATTTGACAAATCGTTAAAAACAATTCAAATTTTTTTCATATGTCTTTATGTCGAACAAAATGTTGACCACAATTTACATTAACAATAAGAGTAAGAATCTTGCTTCATGTCTTTGGATTTGAGGATTCAACGGTTGAATAGAAACCCTTAAGGGTAGGAGATACTGAAATCTGCTCATCTCAACCAAATGGAATTTTCAAATGAGGTTTTACACACATGTTTCCCATCTCGAAACATAGATTTTGTGCAAATTTCAAGTCATTTGAAACAATAGGTACAGAGTTACATCTCATCATACGTCAGAAATAGGCTTTATTCGAACACCTCCCTGCGCTCCAATCATTTTTGAATCTCACTGGGCTTGCACACACATGTTTGTGGATGCTCAAGCTACAAAACTACGTCGGTTTTTTGAGATAGCTACGATACTTCGATTTTGACAATTTTTTTCGTGAAAAACAAAAAATTTTATTTCAATTATTTTTTCTAAAAGTCGTATTTTTTCCTCGATTTTCATTATCTGACGTAAATTTGTAGCTAATGTATGTAAGAATATGCCCTGAAAATTTCAGAAGTCTACTACAAAAACTCAAGCGCAGGGAGATTTTGCAATCTGCAAAAACATAGTTTTGAGATAAATCGATTTGAAGTTTTTTTTTTAAAACTGTTTTCAAAATTCCAGATTTCAATTACTATACAAACCAAACTAGTTTCAGATGAGATTGCTAATAGTTTTGAACCACGTGACGTTGAAAAAAAAATAGCTCTAAAAATATTTCAGTGGAATTCACATTTTCATCATATATGCTACATTTCAGAAATTACGATTTCAAGGAAGTTGGAAGGAATTATAGAGAATATAAATAATTTCATCTTGAAAAAATAGGAACATTTGTTTCAGCAGTTTAGTTGACATAAACTTGGTCTTGTCGAATGTGAGCGATTGACCTGCGGGCAGCGAATCGTGTGCTTGATAATTCTTGTAGATCTGATTCTGTAAAATACATACAAACGTTTGGAAGGATGATGATTCATTATATAAATTTCAATATTCATCTTCGGTGGAATGTGTGCTGAAAACTTCGATACCATTCCAAACCATAGAAAATCACATTGGAAATGTGACACACATCACAACAGGAGTTGTTTCCTGCAAGGGTTTTGAACTGGATGTCGGTCACCGTACTCACAGCTTTACAGAAACCGTTCCTGTAAATACAAATATCAGAGTCAGACAACATCATTATCATTCTTTGAGAAAATTTGATACATATCTTCTTTTCGAGTGAGTCTTAAAACTTTTGCGCCCCCCGCATAATTTGGTGGAGCAATTTCGTCTTTATTCCAGGAGGCCTCATATTGGAAACTTCTGTTATCTTCTGGTCAACAGGCCAAAACTATTTCTGCAAAGCAAGAACAAAAATAAGAAATGGAAATGTGTACAATATATTCAGGTATACTTATTTTTTGAGGCATGGTGAAAATCATCCTTTCCTGTGCAAAACGCAACTTTTTCAAGACGACTCATACGACTTGTTAGCTGAAAATAAATCAAGATTATTCTATGTCACACCGTCACGTCACTACTACAACTATTGTACATACCATCATATCATTACACACGCACTGTAGTATATTTCAAATCACAAGAGGAATCACTACTCTAAATTACATCACACTAGTATCTATGACTGGAATGAGGTTGAGGTTAGGGTCGTCCGAACCGCTCGGCTCTATTTGCTCTGCTGCCCGTTCTTCGGACAGAATCCTCCGAGCATCTATCACCTGCTGCGGCCGCACGTTACGTCTTCCTTTAGGCTTTCGCCAACGTCGATGCACTTGATGCATTTTTCAAACAAAAGCACAAGGTATCCAAAAAACGCACATGTCACACGTAAACACACGTGAATCAAGAGTAACCTATGAGTTTCGCGCGTAAAATTCGGGCCTTTGCGGTATAGCTATTTGTTTGCCCAACACGAATGCCATCTTGCGCCGTCGACAAAAATTGGAGGCTTGAAAACTGCATTACCAACATCCCATGTAAATCACATCAGCATGGTGGCTCGATGGCAAAATGCATCATCTGAAATTAATTTTTTTCTCAGATTGAAATACCGTAATAAACGAAATATAGGGAAATTGGAGAATCCTGCTGAAGCATTATACGCATTATTGAGCAAATGCGCCGTAATAAATTTTCTTTCGGTTCAAGGATTTACGTACGTTTAGATAACAGTTCAAAGAACACTTTTCCGCAAAAAACCGAAAATCGATTTTTCCGGAATTTTTGCACTCAAATTTCAGTATCTCCTACCCTTAACTTGAAAATTGAATGATACAGATAATTGAACATGAATTCTTTCAGAATTAGAAAAATTCACGTTATGTTTAGATACATGAATTATTGTGACGTGTTAAAAATGACAATTATACTTACTTTGCACTTAAATCTTACGACTTATATAAACGAATTATTCAGATGTACTATGAGAAAGATTTAAAACATTTTTATATATATCTCAAGAGCTTTGATATTTTAACATAGTAAATTTTACAGCTATTGAATATTAGTATCGCAGTCTCAACTCTAAAGCAGCAAAATATATTGCCGTTAAAAAAAACTTGAACACATCCGACATCGCAAATTATAATTTATTAATAATCTCTGCCATATATGCTTCTAAATAAAACAGTTTTTTATGGTATATATTGAGGATACAGTCTCAGTTTTAGCTTCTAATCAGGAACAGATGATATCGAATGAATTGAATCCTCGCCGTCGTAAATTACCACGACTTCTTTTAATTTCCAAAGGACCGTGCAAAAGGGACAAGCGAATTGATTTTTGAAAAGAAAGAAAATCTGTATCTTGCATTCTAACCAGTGTTGGGCAGCCACACCAATTACAATTCTAATTAATTACATTCAAATTACAAATTACAATTGTAATTTGTAAATCAAAGTCGAATCAATTACAAATTACAAAAGTAATTGACTGCTTTGTCCGAATCAATTACAAATTACAAATGTAATTGACATCTTTTTTCGAATCAATTACAAACTACAAATGTAATTGACATCTGTAGGAAAGGTCTTAATCAATCGAGCCGAGTCATGTGTTTGAATGTTGCCTGACGTTTCAGCAGTGGTGTTCTGCCCTCATCAGAGGCTTATGTAACACAGTGTTACATGTGTGAATAATACGATGGCATTATTAGCCAACGGAACAGTGTTCACATCCGTTGAAAGAACACTACTGAGGGCTGATGAGGGCAGAACACCACTGCTGAAACGTCAGGCAACATTCAAACACATGACTCGGCTCGATTGATTAAGACCTTTCCTACATTATACAACTCCGAGTGACAAATTCACCATGAAGGATGTAATTGACATCTGTTTCTGAATCAATTACAAATTACAAAAGTAATTGACAGCCTTTTTTCGAATCAATTACAAATTACAAATGTAATTGACATCTTTTTTCGAATCAATTACAAATTACAAAAGTAATTGACCACTTTTTCCGAATCAATTATAAATTACAAATGTAATTGACACCTCTATTCGAATCAATTGGCAGCCTTTTTCCGAATCAATTACAAATTAAAAAAGTAATTGATACCGTTTTTCGAATCAATTACAAATTACAAATGTAATTGAAACGTTTTGTCGAATCATTTACAATTTCTAAACGTAATATTGGAACGTTTTTTTCGAGAAATTGTAATTGATTCGAAAAACGGTGTCAATTACTTTATTCATTTGTTATTGATTCGGAAAAAGGCTGCCAATCACTTTTTTAATTTGTAAATGATTCGAAAAGAGGTGTCAATTACATTTGTAATTTGTAATTGATTCGAATTTTAAATAGAAATTACAATGGTAATTTGTAATTGATTCGAAAAAAGATGTCAATTACATTTGTAATTTGTAATTGATTCGGAAAAAGCAGTCAATTACTTTTATAATTTGTAATTGATTTGAAAAAAGATGTCAATTACATTTGTAATTTGTAATTGATTCGAAAAAAGATGTCAATTACATTTGTAATTTGTAATTGATTCGAAAAATGCTGTCAATTACAATTGTAATTTGTAATTGATTCGACTTTTAATTACAAATTACAATTGTAATTTGTAATTGATTCAACTTTCAATTAGAAATTACAATTGTAAGTTGTAATTTGTAATTAATTGAATTGAAATTTGCCCAACACTGATTCTAAGTAACTTGCAGGTACATACATACACACATGTCTAGAAACATGTTTCACTTAGAAGCTTATTATATGTATATTGATAGTTTTTACAGTACCATTCAAAAGTTTGTGAAAATTTTTTTTTTCAACAAGTTCAACTTGAAACTGTGATATCTCAGAAACACCTCGATGAATGAAGAAAAAAATCGAACAGCGTTTGGAAGATCAGACCAAATACTATCTTCTCATGCACTGCAGAATGTTTTTAAATATTTTTTAACTGTATTTTCTTACGATTGAAAGTTTTTTAATTTTTACGAATTTTTCAATTTGAATCAATCAACTGTAACTTCCTAAGGAATTGATAAAACTAAAAAATTGCAATGCGACTGAGAAGTAGAGGAAATTTCCTCAAAGCTTGCTGTTGGTCAATTTTTCGTATGTATTTAATTTCTGGGCAAAGTTGTAAAACTACTGCTTAGAGCACGGTTCTCTGTACGAGTTTCAATGCAACGTTTAATTTTTTTTTTTGGAGATAATTTTTTCATTTGTCTCGATCCAATACTCGAGCATTTTTGTTATTACTACCAGCCTGATAAGCAGCATAGTACAAGATTTTTAATCTACGCGAAATTATCTTGAAAACTGATCTTCTTGTACCCTTCATCTTTGAACGCTTGTAACTTTACGCAGAAGATGAATACAAAAAATTGACCAGCAAAAAACTTTTAGGAAATTTCCTCTACTTTTCAGTTGCGTTGGAATTTTGGATTTTTATCCATTCCTTAAAAAGTTATAATGGAATATGGATTAATGGAGAATAAAGAATTTTCCAAAAATTAGAAAACTTTCGATCCTAAAAAAATAGATTTCAAAAGTATTTAAAAATGTTCTACAGTGCATAAAAAGATAGTATTTGGTCTGATCTGTAAACGCTATTCAATTTTTTCCAACCCATAGAGGCGTTTCTGAGATATCACAGTTTGAAGTTGGACTTCTTGAGGACAAATTTTTTACAATCTTTTGAACGGTACTGTATTATGAACCTCCGGTATTAAAAATAGTTAAACTAAACTAGCTGCGCCAATATTGATGACCACATTGTCTGCCGTTCGTTCATAAACGTTAAGATCACGTCCTCGTGGTTGTTCGAGTAAAGCAGCTAGCTGTTCTCCGCTGGTATATGCGCCTTGCGGTGCAGCAGGTAGGATTCCGTCACATTCTAATTGACCTGAAAAATGATTGTCAATTATTAGTCCATGAAGTCCTGAGCGGTAAAATAAGTAATAAAATTTATTCTCCAATCCAAATGAAATTCTTTCAGACAATTAGTAAACTCTGCAAGTCTTGCATAAGGCATTGGTTCTTGTCGAAGACAGAAATCTTTTTTGCAAATACATTTGTATGGAATCAGACCTGACAGCGAAGGTGATGCACCCTTGCTTGACCCATACATTCGAGTACTGTAGCCAGAGTCGTTATGCGCATCGTGTTGTAAGGGTGGGGTTGGACTATAAACCGCGTTACGAGACCTGTAAGGCATTCTGGCTATGCTCTCATACCGGACACCATCAGTTGTCATTCCTTTGACTGCTAGCCCTCCGTTGACTGGCTCTGACTGCACAACGTCATCCTCGCCTTCGCTACTCTCCGAATCATTACCTGGATTGAGAAATTTTTATTGCATTTTCCTGTTCCCATTGGAAATAATCGAGTTACAATGAAATTATTACGAAAGCAAGAGATGATATCGTCTCTGTTCGGAATTTGCTGTTTCGTCTCTTCTCATAATTTATTGATGCAACATATGAATGTAGAAACTAGATTAATGTTTGTTGTGCACACCTCTGAGAAAATACGTTATGCATACAGGATGTCAGACACCGCAGCTATTTCAAACGTCTTTCACGGGCACAAGATTCATTATTTTGATACAAAAAAATTACTGGGTACTCTTTGAACGTTCTTGAATAGGGCCCAATAGTTTCATAAGCCTTTTCGAGACTCAACACGTCAAGAAAATTTGTTAGAAAAATAAAAAAAAATAAAAAAATGGACGAAAATGGACCTTTTCCACTCAAAAATTCATAGAAAATGCAATTTTCAACATTTTCGAGAATTTCCCGCGGCATTATTCTGCCAAGACTCTAAATCTTAGGATAAAAATGATGGTTCATAGCGACTCTCCAGAAAAGGTATATCTACTTTGAAGTATGAAGTCATCAGCTCTTGAGATAGACACCAGTAGAGTATTATACATGAATTAAGTATTTCTTCATTTTTTATTTTGCTTTATTGAAGACTTGGAGACATTGAAAATATGCTGGGGTGTTTAACACCCGTGTGCACAACAAAAGTTGAACCGTGGAAAATTCTCAATTTTTGCATTTGTCATTAATATAATCATTCGATAAATTTCAGGATCCCACTGTTTGTTGTCGAAACAAATTTGGAAAAAAACTTTCAATTCCAACATTCAAAATCTTGTAAAAATTTTATTTTTTCTTCATTTTGTATTCAGTCAGGGTGTCTACAGGTCCTGGAAATCCTGAAAATCCTGAAATTAGCCTGGGATTATTTAGTGCCTTGAAATTCTGGAAATAGCCTGGAATATTTTCGAAAACTTGGATTTTTTTCCAATTTAAATAGTTTTCTTTTTTCTTCGCAGTATATTCAATTCTCCAATAATATTAATATCCGCATTCTGGATACTAGCTGAAATATCGTAATCTAATCATATTATGCAAATTGTGATCTACTAACAAGTGGAAGATCGAATAACTTGTCTGGATTGGAAAAATACTTCAACTTCCCAAAAATCCTGTAGTTAGATCGTGGCATACTCTTGAGTAATCTCGAATTTTTCTAAAAATATCCCTGAAAATTCTGAAACAGGCCTGGAATTTGGAAACCAGAACTCTGTAGACACCCTCATTCTTGATTCCGGATGGACAATATTCTATGACAAATTTGACGATTGTGTGTGTTCTTTTAATACGATTTTGTCTAAGATATGAAGATCTTACCCTCACCCTCACCCCTCCATCCGTTGCCTAGACCTCCTTGGGGTTGTACTCTAAGATTTTGGGAACTTTGGCTATGGTCTGGACTGGTTGGTTCGCTGCTCCCTGAGCGTTGTCCTCTCCATCCATTGTGCATTCCAGGTACATTCTGAAAACGTCTTATCATTTCGTGGACGCTCCGTCGACCTGGAGCTCCTCTCCAATCGTTGCAAGGACTTTCTTCCCCATTTTTACGATTCGGATTCATTGCACCCATTTGGTGCGGGCTGGTCATGCGATCGTGAGAGGCCGAAATCTGTTTCAGGGGATGCAACATTTCATTATTTCTAATACGCCATTTCATCTTCGACACAAGTACCTCAGATAAAATTCGAAATATGCGAAAAAATACGATTCCGGTCTACGGCAAACTCGAATTTTGTATGCACGAATGAGTTTGTGCACGAAATTCAATTACTGTCTGTAAGTCTGGGAACATTTGGTGATGTTCGAGACAGGACAAAAAGTGCAATACCTCGGCAAAAAATCGTTGCGGTAACGAAATCCGAATATCCCTTTCAGAGTAGAGAAAACGAGATTTGCAAAGCTCTCTGAGAAATATTTAGTATACGATTTTTTTCGTAGTCTTAAGAGAATTTCAGGGGAGGTGATGTTTAGAATTTTCATTACGCAGACAAGGAAGGAATTGTGGATCAAAACTGAACGTCTACAGATTTATCATTCGATTTCGGGAATGGCGAATCAGATAAAATGTAATCTATTGATTTGTCAAGACTAGATTATATAAAAAAAAAAAAAAACGGAACGTTTCCCATGGAAATCGATACGTGAAAGAGATGGAAAGCCTAGTGCAACCAATATTCTTCATGTTTATAAAATCACAGTTCAAAATATTCCATTCATTGATGAGTAAACGTTTCTGACTCGGTGTAAATTGTGTAATGAAGTATGTATGCTGTTTTCGGTGAATCGCAATTTCGTGATGATTTTCGTTGACATCGGCCAAACAGTTTTCCCCTGTTAAAAATGTCAGATAAAGATTCCTTCTGCATCTATACGACTTTATCAGTCTTTATCTGACATTTGCAGCCTGATCAAGCTATGCTTCAATTAAATTTTTAGTCGCATCAGTTGCCTCTGCAGCTGCAGTGAATCAATTTTCATTTAAATCGCATAACTGGTCATCGAGATAATGACACTTCTTTGAACACATACCTCCCCCTCCCCTTCTCTTTTCACAGCCACCAATTGATTCCACTAAACTTCAATGATGGATCTACAAATGATTCAAGGTAAACTTGAGTATCGAATTCCGTTCGAATCGTCGATTTGTTTGAAAGCCATTCCAGGAATGGATGCAGCAGGAAGAACTCAAAAGTCTTCCACTTTCTTGGAACGCTAAAAAGTATATGGGGTAGACGTACCGTTTTTGGCCACTTCAGTACCGTATGTGGCTATTAATTGCTCAATTTCTGGCCATATCCATTACACATGAATGTAGCCTTGGCCACAAATGGCACAAAAAGGTTCGATCATTCTTGCTTATTGCAAAATACCATTTTCGAACTCCATTTTCGAAATACCATTAGCTTCTGAAATTTTCGCTCAACACGGTTTGGTTGATTCGAACCGAATTTGATTACCCGAATGGGCTGGTTCAGTATACCAGAAGGAAATTCAAGACTTTTCCGCATATAAATACACTCTGAATTTTTTCGAGTGGAAATCGTGCCACTCCGGAAAATGGGAGTCAAATTTCATTCCGAGAAGTGTAAATTCAGTCATCTTGGAGTTGAGAAATAATTTTTGAGTGAAATTTCACTCTGTTTTTCCGGACTTGCTGGGTTTCCTGCACTCCAACAAATATGTATAGTGAGTATGAATTATGAAAACTAATACACGGCCAACTTCACTGTATCTAGACAATGATACTTATGATAATTATAGAATAACTGAGTATTTATACAGTGCACAACATCACAATATTCGACGCAAAGCACTGGCCTCAACAATTTAACCCTCCGTGGTCACAGTGGGTCAAATTGACCCACCCTCAAATTTTGGGGCTGAATATCTGAATGGGGATGGCTTCAGATGTGTACAATGCGTAATACGTTTCGTTTCTACTCCAAAATAATTACATTTTCTGGAACTTCCACTATTGAGCTATTCTTCTGATCAAAGTACCATATCTAGTGAGTGTCATCCTAAAATTTTGTTGGGAACAATTGAAAGATGAAAAAGTTAGGGAATATTTCACTGAAAGAGTGCATTTTTCGCTCATTCACATCTTCGCGAATTTCTTTAGACACATAAACATTTAATTTTTGCAAAATTGACTTGTGGAACATATTCTACAATGTTCAAAGTATGTTCCATAATTCTGTGAAAAAAATTGGACGGATATACTTTTTGTACGGCAGCCATTTGAGAGTCAGTCGGATCAATTTGACCCAGTGATGATTACGGAGGGTCAACACTATTGCTGTGCCATTTTTTTCGAATGAAAAAATGTTACATTTTAAAACTATCTCTTATATTTCCGGAGGTAATAGAATTAGCGTTTTTTCCTATGGAAAATGAGTGTTCGGATAATCCAAATTCTAGGTATACTGCAATTGAATGGATTCATAGAATCAAAAACAGATACAACATTCAGTAAGCGTGGCAGAAAATGTTGCCATGACCATAAATGGAACATCTACCCTAAGTCTAAGTATAAGTTAGAAATAATACCAGAAAGCCATCACACCTGTTGTTGAAGCACCTGATGCCTTGGTCCCAATGACGGGGACATAGCAGCACCTAAGGGAGAGGTTCGATCACGTTGCAAATCGCCGTCAAAAGTTTCATTAAGTCTAGCAGGTACATCCAGTACCCTCAGAGTTGGCCTCGATGTACCAGAACCGGATGGTATATCTCTCATAGATCTGCTCAATCTAGGAATAGCGGGAATATCAAGATCATCAAGGCTGCCCCCATGGGCCGGAGTCTCGCCAGGGATTTCGAAGCTCCTATCATGCGGCCTGTCGTCGAGAAGGTCTTCCAATGATCTAGCCCGAGTTGGAGGTTGTGGGTTTGTGGTAGCAGGACGTGGTGGTCTTTCGCTGTGTCTGCCACGAGCACCGCGAGAAAGCCATTGCTGTAAATGCAGGTGTCTTTCATCGCACCGGGCTCTTTCAGCCACAACACATCTTGTTAATTCAGAAATTTGACCCCGAGTTCTACGCTCCAAGTTGGTTACTTTCAAATCAAGCCTCTCATGGGCTTGGTCAATGTGAGCTTTCAGTTCCGCCTTGTCTCTTTCGAGTTTGGCTTCCATGTGTCTGAAGAAGGGCGCGCAGTAGCAGGTGTAACCGACTCCAACTGGACCTTTTCGAATATTACCAGCAAGATCGAGGTAGTATTGTTCTCCACGAGCCAAAGGGTCTGACGGCAGAGAGTCCAGCCGTGGTTGAGGAAAGGCATCGGGGTCTGGATAGTAATGGCAACCATACGGGGACCACTGTTTGCCTACGGCTTTTTCGAAGTGCACTTTATGCTGTTTACCACCTTTAAGTTTTTTCTTTTCTTTTTTTGAGTTGCTGTCTCTGCTGCCGCTGGTACCGCTGCCTGTTTTTTCCCGTTTTTTCTCGCCCTTTCCAGTCTTCACTTCAACTTCGTCAACCTTTTCTTTTTGCTCTTCTTCACGGCTCTTGCTACGGGCTCGACTCCTGCTACGTGCTTTATTTATTATCTCCAAAATTTCTGAGAGATTCTTTCGTCGTGCTATATCCTTAGCTGTCTCTGCCTGTTTGTTTCTCAACCCACGGTCGCATCCAGCTTCCAATAATATTCTTGTCAATTTACGACGACCCATTGCCGCCGCAATGTGCAGCGCAGTGTCACCATTCTATGGAACGAAAGGCAGTGTATTCAAAAATGAATAATTCGATGCGATGATAGGAAACGGACTTGGATTTTAATAAGATTTTTTTGCCAGATGATTTATGCAAGAGATCCAAGTGATTGAATTATGAAGCTGAAGCTAGAAGCCAGAGTTAGCAGCCAAACGAGCTAATTGTCTTCCAAATAGGATGATGAAGTACAGATTTAAGACTTTTTTGATCAAGTTCGTTTGTTTTTTATAAAACATAGCGAAATCCAGATTTTTTAAATTTTGCTGCCTCATTTTCATCAACTATAAGAATCGTCGGGCTGCTAATTCTGGCTGCTAGCTGCAGCTTCGTGCTTGAATTCATTTCCAGGGAAAATCAAACACGATATTCAAACGCTATTTTCTCGGCAAAAACACATCCGATTTATCTAAAATTGAAAACAGCGATGAAGAAGAATCGAACAAAAGGCATGAACTCTTCGATTTCCAAAAATCGACCAAAAGTTTTAAGGATTATTTATCAAAAGTTGTAATATCTGCATTTTTTCTCGATTTTAGAAAATCCAAGAACATCATTTATTCGTTTGTTCAATTGTTGTTCATCTGTTCAATTCTTCTTTATCGCTGTTATCAATTTCACATTGATCGAATATGTTTTTGCCGAGAAAATAGCTTTTTGAAAAATTCCTATTGGAAAATCGTGTTTTATATCAGGTGTGTTCGATGTTGGTTCTAATTATTTCGGAACTGAAACGGTGACTATCGATTCGAATTCTTTCGTATACTCACTTTGTTTTGGTCCGAAACCCGACAGAGAGCTGAGATAAGGATCCGTGTAACGCCCGCATGTCCGTAGCGTGCTGAAGTGTGCAAAGGCGTGTCTCCGTACTAAACCAGAACGAAACAACGTGAAATTAATGTCAAGGGGAAAGAAATAATCAATTAAGACGTCGCGCACTCTGGTAGACCATATTATCCTTCTTCTTTGTTGCAGAGAAACAACCCTATGATTATAATAATGTTATCTTCAACTCCCAGTAAACCAAAATGAATTGAGTATGTGCAAAACGGAATTAAACACAATTCGAAAGACTTGTATGTCAATTCTTTAGAATCCAAAAGAATTGCCACACAATTCTTTTCAAATCTATTCAATTCGTGTTAATTCTGTTTTTGACACACTCAATTCGTTTCGGTTTACTGGGCTGTAGGTATCAGTACATGTACATAGGTATATTTGAAAAAAAAACGTATTTTTTTCCATTTTTCGAGGATCTAGTCTGAAACAAATTCCATATTCGGAAAGGTCAGACTTTTCAGCATTATCGTGATGATTGATTGATCAAATCTTGTAAAAATTCGAATGTGAAACTCGATCGAAGTGGAAAGACTAAACGACTTGTTCCACCGAAATTGGTCAGGCCTAGAGATCTGAACCTTGCGGGTTTTTTTACATCTTACAATTAGTACGTAGTAAAAAAAACTACCAGAATTGCAGACAAATAAAAATCTTAGCTCCGGATCGGTTCACAGATGATTGATGAACCTGCCAATACGTAGACTATAAGAAATGAAGATTCTCATCGGTACTCGAGTTGCGGAGTAGTTGTTCTATATTATTTTCCGATCAAATAATCCTTGCCGATCGAAGTATGAGAGGCAGAGAGTGCAACGTTCCGTTGTGAAAGAAACAGTGATGGCGTAGTTAAACACACCAGGATAAATCGAAGCAGTCGTGATCGTGATTAATCAGCTCTAAAGGTGGATCGCGAGTAAATAGATCGTCATGAGTTGGCACGCGAACAGAACTCTTTGAAGTTGATTCCCGCGGCGAGTGGCGACTCATCGTCGAGATCGAGACTATATTAAAGAAGCCTCGGTGGTCCACGTCTTTCGCGCATCAATGAACAGGAGAGAAATCTCGCTCGTGACATAATTCAATCCTCTCTATAGATATATACTTATATACATATATACGTTTGTTATATTCGACTACAATCGGTCATCCATCTCCTCTTGCTTGTTACGCTAACAACATTATTATACCACTATTGCGATTCTCCGTAAACTCGTGCGGTCGTGGTATGAAAAAAAAAAAATAATAATAATAAAAAGACGGAGTGCAAACAAATAAAAATGACCAAAATCCAATCCTTGACTCTCGATCTTTTCGATGTACTCACGTTGTTTTGTAAGTCTGGGTTGCAACCGGCCAAAAGAAGTTCTCGACAGCTTTGGTTGTGGCCGTTCTGGCAAGCCAGGTGTAAAGGTGCGAAACCGGCGAGATTACGTGCGTGCAAAGGTGCACGTTGCGTGCCCAGAGCCTTTGCCAGTGCAGCAACTGTCCGGCTGTATCCTCGCCACGATGCTTCGTGCAGAGCCGAGTTCCCATGCTGAAATGAAGAATCGTTCATGATTTAGTGACGTTTATGGAACCATGAGGGGCAAATATTGATTTACTTCAGAATTTTCAAACTTGTAAAATTTACGATACAACTTCATGAATCAGTCAATTTGAATAAAATTCAATGCCAATGTGTCTAAAAAAATTTGCCAAGATGTGAATGGGCGAAAAATGCACTTTCTCAGTGAAATATTCATAACTTTTTCATTTTTCAATTTTTTCCAACAATTAAATTTTAGGGCGACACTCACTAGTTATGGTACTTTAATAAAAAAAATAGCTCAATAGTGGAAGTTCCAGAAGAGGTATTTATTTTGAAATCTGAGGAGGGTCTAGTTTGGAGTTGAAGCAAAACGCATTACGTATTATACATGTTAGACAGAACCTCATCTGACGCCATCCTCATACAAATATTCAGCCCCAAAGTTGCTAGGTGGGTCAATTTGACCCACAGTGACCACAGCTGGGGGTTAAACAACAAATCTCTTCTGTCCACAAAAAAAAATTAACATAAATACACAATAACGAAAACATCGAGTATCAAGTTACTTGAATGATTCCAGGCAACATATAACAGGCACTTATATTGAATATCAACGAGATAATTTTTTTCGCAACAGTGAGTAATACATTATATTAATCTAAGGTGAGTAATGACTACTGAAATCCTAAAGAAGTCTGCCTTTGGAAAGAACAAATGGAATCGAGAGAGAATTTGTAACATGATCTTGTGGTTGGAAAGCCCGTGGAGGGATATATAATGGAGACGTGAATCTGTGGACGGAAAGTGCCGTTGACGTGATCTTCGTGGGCGGCTCCCTCCGGGTAGGTAACATCGCGCAGTAGATCACGAAACGTCTATTCAATTTAGATCGGACGCCTAAGGTGCCCAAAAAGACTCCAAGTCTGTACCTATTCAGCCTGAGTAAGAGTCGTGTTCGGATTGCGATATCATCTCGATTCTATACAAACTGTTCCGTTTTTGGTCCACCATCATTCACACTCCTTCAAGCGACTCATGAGCGTAGATAAAACTCCACACCATTCCGAATCCCGTATTCGAATCCCATTTTTTAATTTTTTTTAATTTGTAACCAGGGGCTGTAATTAGTTGCAATATGAGATTATCTGATTCCCATTTGACTTAACATTACGTAACATCTGTACAGATTCATCCGTACTAGTTAATTTCATTTCAGCTTAAGCAGGGTGGATGTGCCTTGATGTATAGGTGTATCTATGTGCCTAAGCTCCGTAGGGTTTCCGACCCGATAATATCAGGGTCTCGTCGAGCCCCATACATGGTAAGAAAGTTTTCTGAACCTCGGAAGATCTCCTCGATATCGCGTTTGGGATTTTATCTTTTTGTAGCAATTTCCTGACTGCAGTGTCCTGCGGCGAGAGTAACCCACACTTGTCCTGAACCTTTCCATGTGCGTTAGGGAATACATTCCTAGAGTATATATATGTACAGCTTCGATGATTTCTTCGTTGCTTATTACGACCTGGCAACGTTCTGGCCTCGCCTAGACCTCAGGGTATCGGGTATAATACGCACGCAACTTCTCTTACTTCTTATAAAATTTAACTTGTTCATCCTTATACGTAAAGGTATGCTCGTTATGCACGAGAAATGATCTATCTACTCATATACTCGTATATCGATTACTTGTTTCGTTTTTCTCACATGTTCGATTTCATCCGTATCAAAATTATTTCATGTGTATAACATTTAGCACTGTACACCGTGAAATTAGACGTTTGATCTTACACATCGCATTCAAATCCTATACAGGGTGAGTTTTCTCCGGGGTTCTGAGAGGGTGTGGCCTGAATTGGTTTAGGCTCCGCCTTCTTGTATTCATACTTGTTATTGTCAAAAAAATATTCTCCATTCATGTGGAGATAACTTTATCCCCAAATCTACCTATTATTCCGGGCGATCTGGATCAAGGCAATAAACAGTCTAATCGTGTATTGTATTATGATGATAGTGTAAGGAAAGCAGTGACACTAACAATAAGCCCTAATAATACTGATTTATTCGGGCAGTATCACATTAGGTGTTCGAACTGACCATCTTCTGCCTTCTGCATCGATACACACAACAAGTCAATAAGGTTAGAGCCCAGTAAACAATAACTGACAGTAGGCAAGGAATAATATTCCGATAGCAACAAATATGAATAGAAGAGGGCGGAGCTTCAACCAATTTAGGCCACACCCTCTCAGAACACCGAAGAAAACTCACCCCGTTTATTGTCATTGAATTTTTTTGTAGTGATCATCGTACACTACAAGATCACGAAGAGAATAGATCAAACACTGCAGACTGATGGATGATTTGTGGCATTTGTAAAGCCACGTGTTCTCGTAATGTTTCTGGCAGCAGAACGAACAATCGGTAATTTCAGGTATTGCGGTCACGTTTATACGCTCTAAACGTGAGCGTGATGCTCTCAGGTTGGATGTGAGGAAACTTTTCACAAAAGTCGTAAAGATTTATGCATCAAGTTTTTCTCTGAGAATAAAATGTATATCTACCTTAGCCAATGCACGACAATCTATAGTAGTCGTTAAAAATTTACCTCTAAGATGTATCGGTGTACGATGATCAACTTACTGTGTGTCATTCAAAGTCCTTTGAGACGACCTTGTCGTAGCTGTTACGACGTACTCTTAATTAATGTTCAAATCCTGCAGGGTGCGGCAGTAAATTTTATCCGTTGGATCTATTTGACGCGTATGATGGTGTTTCGTTTATTTTTCCATGCTCAGGTTTCTGAACGACTAATTGGATACTTGGTGTTGACAGTGGGATATATCCAATAATCTAACGTCAGTATATACCGGCGTCACTCCTTCGTTTGCGGTTACATGTCCAGGTATCTGATCGCATAGTAAATTCCGGGGTATATTTTCACCTTCGATATAATTATGAGGAGTTAATTTGCTGCTGTAAAAATCACGTGATTAACACGTGCACTGGATCTCCCCATCCAGTGTGAATAATTTCTATAACATGCACAGCGCAATGCGGTTTTTCAGAATTTGTAGCTTAAGATAAGAGATCGCCATCGAGGATTCTCCGGCTATTTACTGATCCCTTTACTCGCCGGCCATGTTTCCATATTCTGGTTTATTCAAATACATTTTATAGGTACATACGTATCAATGTTACTCTAGCTCTGAGATTCCACGTGTGTAGATCCGTGGTATAAAAAGGTTTATCCGAAGGCCGAAGAGAGCATAAGTATGTAGTACTGAATAACGTTGTATAGAGTACAGTATTATGTGTATATGGAACCCATACTTTGTATATCTCGATGGCAAACCGGTGGTCAATGAACTAAGTTTATACCCAGTGGTACCTACGAGCAATGAGAAAAACTGAAATCTCAGTTAGATTTTTTTGTCGAATAGTCATAGGGATCAAAACGTGCGACCCGTTTTACAGATTACCAGCGTGTCACCGCCGAGGTCTATTCACGATTCGTAACTAATGGTTAATAGCGATTTAAACTCACGACTTTCCGTTCGTTCTATCGTGAATTTCTCGGTACTGCGCAAGGAAGCAATATAGTTGCTCTAGATAGCAACTACTGAGGTGAGAATAATTTTACTGACTTTTTATGACGAGTTAATACATGAGTCTTGCAGACATACTCGAAACAAAGGGTTCCCCGTCTGCATCTGAAGAACATTCGTTTTACATGCTTGATCGCGTCCGGAATCGACGCGAATTTCAAACCGAATCATACAAACATTGTTACATTTTTATTGTTGGACACGATTTTCAACGAGCTCAGAATTTCCCCTTCATTATAGTCTGCGGTTATGGGCAGTTATTGGCATAATTTCTACGAAGATTGGTAAAATGGTCAAACATCATTTATCGTTCCGTTCTAGAAGTGAAAAAGAAACAAAATATTGTGGATGTTATAGCAACTATTAATAATCTGAGATATCAAATCCATTTTGTGAACTCTCAAATCCCAGTGCACTCGAAAATGGGACAAGGGTTCGGAAATTGTTGTTTGTTTCAAAGACTACTGCAGCGGAGTAAATTACAGCTCCACTTTATGCAGATGAGAGCTTCCATAAGCGACTTTGCGCCTGAGCGTAAAACCGCAGGCCGTCTCTTCATCGGCTCTGAAAAAGCTCAGCAAAGAAAAATAAAGTAATATAAGGTAGGCAGGTATAGAGTTTGTGGTTAATGCACACGATTACGTGCATACCTAACAAGTAACAACGTCACTGCAGTTGGACATTCATATACACATCGGCTGGTATACCTTTATGTGAGTTTGTGGTGAACTGAGGGATACAAAGTTCTCGATCCCTGTGATCAGCTTTTTTTTCAAATTCCCGTTTTTATGGATGGACGCTGTGTGGGTTACATATGGGTATCATCTCATCCAACCCAACCAGCTACTGCAAAAATTCGTATTTTCGATTCGAAGCTTGCCTGTCCTTGTGCATTCTACACGGAAAAAAAAGAGTGCGCTAAAATTTACTACGTGAAGAGTAATTATGTGGACAGCAGGTGTTTTCAGTAGAAATTGCAGCAATTGTGGTGTTTGGTACATTGAGGCAAGTAGCTTCAATGTCTATAATGAGTAAATGTTATCGAAATTGGTGTAATTTCTACTGAAAACAAATGCTGTCCATATAATTAGCCTTTACGTAGTAAAGTTTACAGCCATTTTTTTCCGTGTATGGAAAAGAGCTCCGTGATGTGATTCGAATTTTTTTGACAAACAGTGTCGTGTTACAACAGGAGCTCGAAGATTCCTCTGAGTGATCTCGAAGAAAGACGGATCTTTAACAATGAGAGCGATTTCAAGCTCGAATGAAAATCATTCATGTGAAATATTCAAATGACAATGAGGGTAATAAAACAAATCCAAGAATAAAATATCTCGTTCAAGATATACTGATTCATTATGTTTACTACATCCGACTATCCGAGTACCTTGATTAGCCACAATTTACTAATGATATGTTCAATATGACATTAGAGTAATATTCGAAGAAAAGAATTGAAAAAAAAAAAGCATTTCATCGATTTTGGAAATTCCAGAAAAAATAGACGGAACTGATTGCCAACGATGAGACTAGGCTCAAAATTTGTGGAATAGAAAGAACTATTTTTGGAAATTTTTGAAAAAAAAATCGACGGATATAAACAGGTTTGAAAAAAAGATTTTGATCTCGAATTTGAAAAACTTTGGCAAAAATCGTTTGATATTATTTTGCATTTCATCTTCGAAAACTACGTTCAAAAGGACACAGTTTGAAGAAGAAAACATTTAAATTGATGCATTTTTGAGAAATTTATGAGCATTTGAAAAAAAAGACGAACATTTTCGAAAATTTAGAGTCATGAATGGTTTGTCGAAACAAATTTTTAATTAATCAAAAAACCCTCTTCCATAGAATGCAAAAAGATGGCTAAGTTTTAGACAAATCAAAAACGCAAATTCTCGTAGTAGGTTGGGTTGGTATGAAATGCCCCATATGTACGTGATTAACTTTTTTGTCTGACGATATCTGTAGAATGAATGAATGGATTTTTATGATTCTGATCGCAATCGACGCGGGGTTTCCTAACTGAGAATTGACTACATTTTGAAAACAATCGGTCCAATAGTTTTTGAGTTATTCGCAAAACAAACTGTGAGAATAAAAAACAAGGCTTTCCAGTCATATCTCGAGAACGGATCGACGGATTTTGATAATCTTGGTCTCAATCGGCTTCATTTACTTCAACGCAAATCTGAATGAATTTTCTAATCAATCGATTCAGCAGTTCATCGCGAGGAGCATCAATCACCTACTTACGCACAAATTCCAACGTGGTCAGCCGAATGATGTGCTTGCTTATTGTCGCACTGCACGATATATACACTATATGTATTTCAAAAAATTTCTTCGCAGACTTTAAATTGATTAGTTTTCTACCAGGCTTACACACGTGCATACTCATATTTCCACGCATTATATCAGTGTAGTTTATTGCTAGTTGTCATGCTCTGCACGATCGCTCGCTATACGCGTTTAGTGTGACCGAGTGTAACGGTCGAGTAAGCTTTGGTTACAAACTGGAAGATCTTCAGAGCCATACGAAGATCGCATTAGCCAGGGAGGCTGCGATACGATCTGAACAAGAAACAAAGAGTTACTTGACGATGGGTAGGTAGGTATACATATTATACTTCTAGAGTGGTAAGCAGGACATTTTACCGCGGCATTCTTCACGGTTTGATTCAATTTTAAAGAACATAAAAATGAGCGTAAAAGTCCACCTCACTTTTCTTGAAACGCATATAATATGCGATCCGTACCCAAGGATGTATTTTTCTTATTTTCACAGCGACGTGTTACTCCGGTCTCGAGTCTAGGCAACTGAAGGCGATTCTGAGTGAAGAAACTTGAGGCGAAAAAAAAGAAAGATGTGTAAATGCTGGCTGTGTCTCACAATGGAAGAAATTTTATATACTACGGTTATAAATCACCAGTAGTCTATTATTAGTTGTAACATTTTCCTGAACCCTATTATCAAGTCTTTAAGAAATTAGGAACCACTTACCTTGAAACCTTGGCTAGGTTTGAGGAACTTCCAACAATTCTTAGCGACTCAGTTTATCCTAATATTTTGCATTGAAAAGGAATGGCTTCGGGTATAATTGAAATTTCATTTTAAAAGTATAATGCAGCGACTCATGGACTCAGGGAAGTGCAGCATCGAAGACAACGATTCTAGATTTTGAAGAGCCAATCCCGTATAATCTTACGATGAATTTTGCTCAGTAATTTGTACACGATCGTGTCTCATGGTGTAGGTTGTATATTTTTACACCTCATGGATATCAAACGTGTTAAATTTCGTTATCTAGTCCTGGATAGCTTGTGTTTGTAGATTTATTATTATTGGCAATCTTGAGAGGAAACAGTTCGTAATTGGATACATGATCTGCGGTGTAACCAGATCATCCCTTAGACTTTTCAATTAACTTTGTTATAATTACCTCGCCTCATTAATCGATGATAAATTTATGTAAATTGAATCCGCAAATTATAGTCCCATGGAATTTTACTTCACAGTTTGATTAAAATCAGCCATGGAGATTAGGAAGAAAGGATACCTACTATCGCAACTCATTGCTCGGAAACTGCTAATCAGACCCGTCACTTCTTGAGGAAATTCGATTTCTGTTTTTAATTATTGAATGATTCGCTATTCAAATAAAGACAAATCGAATGCACGTGGTTTGTACATACAACTGGAATAATCGATTGTTCTGAAAGGCTTGGTCGCGAGTTGTTGCAGAAATCGTTGACCTTGGTAACTCTCGGAGTTCATCTCCTTTGTTCTTTGTGGTTGTAGTTCCCACTTGAGATGTGTTGCATAAGGTCTAAGAGAGACTATCTGGCAGACAACTTGGCTGTTAATAGTATTCGTAGTTTCGAGTTTGCCTTATAGCCTTCTTCGCGTCGACAACTCTTGCCTCTTCCCTCTGTCTTTGCAGAATTCCACAGTATAAATTCAAGAACGTAAATTAGAGCGAATTATTCCACGAAGCGGTTAGCACGGCTAATTCGTTCCTCTGCTCGACAATTGTGAATATACTTTAGCGTGAGTCCTCGCAACTTACAAATTCAAGAATCCGAGCGTTTGTCGCAATTACCAGACTAACGGCTATAACACTCTTGGAACATTTCACGGCTACGGTTGCTTACGAACTGGAGATTAACCAACTGTCAACGAAGTTGACAAATCACCGCAGATTTTCTAGTTTCAACACTTTCAACTTCCTGCTCTTTGAATGAAGGGAAGACATTACAATCACTCCAAAATTAAAAGTTCTGTCTTCACCAGATCTCCACGTTTCCAGATCCAAAAAATCATCTCTGATCGTTTTTAAACGGACGTTTTGCGGAGTCTGTTATTTTGTTCGATGATGTCTCGAGAAAAGATGAACGGATTCTGACGACTTCGATAATTCTTTGGACTTGATGGGTTCCGTTTATTTAAGAAACAGAATCCTGAAGAATAAATTTTAGTCAATGATATCTTGAGAACGGATTAATGGTTTTTTATGATTCCGGTTTCGATTGATACCATTTGAACCGCGTCAAATCTGAGGAAATGTTCCCGCGTTAATCGATGCCGTAGTTCGCGACTCAAGAAAAGCATTAATTTTTCCCTCGCCCTCATATTTTTCGAAACTTAGTTGGTATCCAGGGGTTTCGTAGGTCACTGATTACTGAAATAAACTTTTCCGATTCCTAAATTCAAAAATGGTGGATCCTATATGACTGACTAATTGTAAGATGAAGATAGGAGAATTTGTTCAAGAACGGGTATTCCTAAATTTTTCGGATCGGTGAGCAGGAATCGGCAATGTATATTGAACAATTCTAAACAGCTGATGTAGAAAAACGCACAAGTTTTGTACCCAAAAACACTTTTATTTAGTCCAAAAAGTTTTTGCGGAAAGTCACAGGTTCGCAATCCATAATCGTGGTCAGTCGAGTCATTGACTTGTTCTTACCCCCCAAATAAAATCCTTGCATGCAGAATTAGATCGAACGATTTCTAATCCTGATGAAAGGTGCTGGTACATGTTGACAATCACTTAATATATATGAGTTAGAAGAGTTTCGAATTTTTTAATTCCTATTCTGAAGATAATATCTAAGTTTGACGTCACAGCAAGCCTTCTGTTTCAAGAGGTAAGTGTTGACAAGGGGATCGAGATCAGTTTGTGATTAGAAGGCTCGGTTAGTCGACGGTAAATCAGACGGGTGAAGAAAAAGTATGAAGTAAAACTCAGACGCTATAGTGGTCACAGAGTAATTTGATATTTGTGAAAAACGTAGTCTCGTATAATGGTGGGAAAAATCAGGGATAACTTTAACAAACGACAAAGAAATCCGTCGTGGATCAAGATTCAAGAGAAACGGTCTCTGTGCACCGAAGGTAAATACCTACCTACCTACCTACTTCTCGGAGATAAAACGCGTTGCACCAAAGTTTATACTTCGTTAGTAAACCGGCTTGAAATCTCACCGTGGAAACAGTTCTTCCATTGCAGTTGTTTCGTGACAGTAGCCACATGTCATCCTGGTAAAAAGGTCGCAATCTTGCGTCACCAGCTGCCACCTGACATCTATGTAGGTAGGCATGTATAGGTATGTGTGCAGATGGTCTCATGCAATCCGATGCATGAAAATTTCATCTGACGAAATTATAAATTTTTTGCTCGAGACCAAGTGAGCCTCCCCAATGTAATTATTATACTGATATTTAGTATTGCACGAATAAAGTGCTTCCTCCAGAGGATATCAGGTGAGGGGAAAATAACTTATCCAATCGCCGTGCCAATTGTCTGCGAATTTATATAATTTAATCCGAAATTAATGCAAATTAACACGAACGGGATGAATTAATTTGAAGTTACATGAAATAATTCGTATTCATACATACATGAGATAAGAAGAATTACAAAATTTGAATAAATTTAACGAAATTATATCGAATTGATTTAGATTAGGCGAAATTAACGAAAATTATTTCAAAATAATCTGAATTCCTCGGCATGAGCTTGGATTCGTGTTCGATTCATTCTAATTTTTATAGGAATTAACAAATTAGTTTGATTCACGATAAGTTGGAATATGTAGTACTGAATATGAACTATCTTCTGCTCTGAAGATAATTTATTCTGATCAAAAAATTCAAGCCCACTTCAAGCCGTAATTACATGACATTATATGAATTATCGCGAACAGACCTCAACTAACGTGAATTATTAGAAATTTTATCGGAATGATAAATTAATTCGAATCAAATAACATTATTTCGAATTGAAAGAAATGCGATTTCAGGTTATAGCGAATTCATTCGAATTGCAAGGATTAAAATAAATCGAAAAGATTAATGCAAATTGATTCAAACCAAAAAATGGATGTGTCAATCCAAAGCTATGAGTTTATTAGCCAGTTCGTTTGAGTTAGTTTTAGTTTTTTGTTTTGTTTCGCATTTCGTTGTTTGTATGTTTTGTTGTTGTTTCTTCCTTTGTTTGTTAGTTTGTTAGTTCTGCGTTATTTCACCTTCGATATCAGGCCAGTTTTGAATTCATGTGGATACCATTCGGCTGTCTGCGAGCTTATGCGCGCATTTGCTCACGATCTACGACTTCATGGAATACGAGTAAAAGTACTCCGAATTAATCGTGAGCTATAGAAAAGGATCACCTGCTCGATATGGAGAGTGCATATATGTATATGCAACTTATATTTCCATATACAGCATGAAGGTGCAGCTGTCGTCTTTATGGCGACCACCCGCCCGCGCATATCCCATGCATACGAGGAATAAAGAAAGTCTTGGTTTGTGCTGAGCGCGTGTAACCGAATGCCAGAACAATAAAAGTTTAATTTATATACCAACATTCATCGTCACTCTGAATGAAACAGCGTGAATGTAGCCAACTTATATCTTTGTACATCCTTGTGTGTATATGTACAGTGAAGGATCAGAACCTGTGAGTTTAAGCTATCCGCTGTTTCTATAAAGAGAACTGATCCTTGCACAAGAAGAAAGTATCAAAAGAGAATAAGAAGCTGGAGAAAAAATCTCCTGAAATGATTTCGCAGTGGCAATTAACCTATAGCAGGTATTTGAAAATGTTCGATCCTCAATTTTGATTGAGATTTTGACTGGGTGTGAGGTCAAAGTTATTATAATTCCGCGCAGCTTGAGGTAGGTAGATCGAAGTTTGGATGGAAAACAAAGTCTGAAAGGACCGTACGGGTGGGTCGGGCTGCAGGTTCAAGGATACCGAACCCTACATTCCTCCTTAAGGTAACCCAGCCCAACTTGACCTAACATAAGCTAAACCAACCCAACCCAACCCGAGACCACGTCTTCACGGTACAACCATATGAACCACTCCCAACTGACCATCCCGAATACTGGACCGTCTTCGTCTCCCTTATGAGAGTAGAAATATATGGACCTGAAGAGCTTACCTGCTCGTATATCCCGCAACGAGGTGCATTGTGCTCTTGTTATTTATTGCCCGTCTCAGTTTCGATCTTGTGCGTGTTTTTTTTCTTCCTTTTTTTTACCCCCCGCTCTATCATTATTATCATTATTAGCCGTGTTTACCACGCTGGACCACGCGCCCCAGGAGTAGAATATGCACTGCATCTTCATACATGTGTGCAATGTGCACACACATACATTTTATATGAAGCTTCTACGGTGAAGGTCTTCAGTTGAAAACCGTCGGTTGCATACCCGCCAGTCGCGTAGGTATGTATATCTACATCCGCTGTTGAATTTTGCTGAATAAAAGTGCGACGGAACTGGTTCCCGAAGAGTGAACGTGATTTGTTTACTGCAGACCCAATTCATACCAAGATGGAGTCTGATGTAGCCGAATGATCTAGGATTTGGAATTTCAATGTCATATTACCGGGGCTTGCAAAATCCGAGATTCAAACCTTTTCTTGAACGTTTTGCACCAAGGAAAACGACATGCTCCGAATTTCTTCAACTCTATCAGCACTCCCAGGCTTCCAATCGGTACAGTCATCAAGAAGGCTTCATCATATCGATCTTCGACGTGACATAAGACCGACTATCGATGGAATGAAATCTGTACGTTATAATGGGGCACATCTTGCATACGGTAAGTGGGTCGGGTAAAGCTTGAGTAATGAGATCAAAGAGAGAAAGAGAGGGAGAGAGAGAGAGAGGTTGGAGGCTTCTAGAGTTGGACAGTCAACACTGCGGTGGTTGACCACAGAGTCGAGTTCCTATGTTTATCGATATGTCTACTAGCTCTAGAGTTTTAGATCGATGCGTTATATTTCGCAATCTAGTTGCCAAGAAGCGTGATATTCCGATCAAAGTTGAGTACAACTTTAGTATATAGCGACGGCCAAAAAGAAACTGAGACAATATAGACCATATATTCCTTTCATATCGAAACTCCTGTAAGAATGAATTTACTAGAATGTTGTCAATCAATCATTCCACGGTAGTCGTGCGATCAGAAAAGCCGCATTTTATAAACCGACCCCCCAGCCCATGCAACTACTTCAGTTCGCCTGTGGTGACAGCGGTGAAGTTTCTTCGAATACCTCTGCCATGTTTGAGCTACCTATTTGCTGATCAGCCGTCATTCGTGCAACTTGCAAGTCACCGTCCTGGTCCATACCCTATATGAACGGTAGTCGATCGCATGTATACACCCAGGTATACATATTGCATTACAGCTTCAGGTTTTGAGATTAAATAAGTTTAACCATGGACTCTAATAAGGGCAGAAGAATCTCGAATATCTGCACCTTCGATCCATGCCAACAAGAACCTTCAACTTTCATTCATCTTTTTTACTAGGGCAGGGTGATTTTATATCTCAGAGAGGGTAGGGTTATTGTGATTCTTCATCTGGAGCAAAGTCAGGATAAGTCACTATCATTCGGATCAGAAGTGTCGTTATGGAAAGTAGAGCTTGAGGTCCAGTCGACGAAGGTTTGATTGACGTTAGCAGGTGTTTCGTCTGTTGGTGTTAATCGTTCAAAAGACCGGCGAAGACAACAAAGCCGCTTTATGACACGGAACCGTGTGAACGAAATATACCCACAATTAGACACACCGGTCCTAATAGCGCTAAACAACTTGATGATTCACAGTGAATGAACGTAGTGGAGATTTACGGGGAACTTTCCAAACGTCACAGCCAATATTCAATCTTACCTTCCAACGATTTTATCATATTCTACGAGTTCACTACCAGAGTAGCCTAACCCACAATGTTGATAAGGCCCATTTTAAATGGTTGTTGATAATGAAGATGAGCCTTAACAACAATACGTGGGTTACGCTATTCTGGCACTGAACCCTTCAAATAGTAGTCCAAGTGTCAGACAAGGTCTAATTTATCTAATGCAGATTCTTGTATTGTATGCTGGGTTCTTGCAACATCAGTAAAGAAGCCTAATGTTTTATTTGTTATCTCGTTGGACGTGGGTATAGTTGATGGTAGTCAACAAGTAACGCCCAGTTACCTCCGTTTCAGCAGGAGACCTCGTAAGAATTAGAAGAGTCATTAATGTTTTTAATCCCTGCGAGGATCTTCGGTGAAGGTCTAGTGGGCCATGTTCACGTCAGTCAGGCTTATCGCGCCGGCGAAGAGCATGTACCACATTATACGAACGAGATTAATCCCATTCTGTTTCCACTCGAGTAGTCCATCTCACTATCGGTTGCAACGTAGCTGACTACGTCAACCATTTGGTAACGTAATTAGTTCCCAATGGAAAACTCCGCATTTCTTTCATAATCTTATTACAATATAGGTACCATGTATTCACAACTGAAATCCATATCCGTTGACACACCCGGACAAATTGTCAATCGATTGATTCCAAGCTAGGAAGAATTATCTTAGTGGATCTACTAATAGAGGCCTGGTTAAGAAGATGCTGAAAAATGTGAATCCTAGTTCAACTTTCATGAGTAGGTAAAAATGATCGGGTTTGCTCGTGAATGATATCTATAATTTGTATTAGGATCTAATGATATGGGATTGAATAGCTAATCAGACGGACGTTCCTAATCCTATTCAAATCCGGCGCAGTCAAATCTTGTTCGGGTAAGACGGAGAGCTCAGGCCCCCATTGCCTGTGCAATCTACATAAGCTTCGTTAACTGATTTAGTTGATTAATGGTCGGGTCGAATTACAGTACAAATAATTTTCATAGGAGTGTAATTTTTTTTACCCATAAGTATGAAATGACTATAGTAAAGGGTGAATCGTATCACTTTGTGATAAAACGCCACCCACAGCGAATTAACGACATACAATATCAATTTATTTACATCTTCACAGAGTCAAAGTTTCTACAGTCTAATCTTATTAATGACATACGAAAGGCCTCACGAAAATGGAACGTACATACATATGTAATCTTTGTTATTAATTACACCGCGATCCCCCCTGGGAAGCAGTAGAATTGCTTATGTGGCAATGATTAATACAAGCGTTGAAATAAATAGGCAATATATGAGTTTTATCCTCGGTCATATCGTTTCTACGAAATCTCCGCATCCACATACATATGGTACACGTATTATGAATTTAATATACTAAAGCTTTGTTCTATAAGGGCTTATAGGTATAAAAATGTCTTATATGGCCAAGTTTATTGCATTGGACTGGTACTTGCACGGGTATATAGTTGAAGACAGAAAGTAAAAGAAAACGGCTACGCTTGTCCCCATCTTCTTTAATCGTTTTTAGCAAATGTCTCCGCGTTATTCTCAACAAAGTGTCATAATTACAGAGGCTCGACGAAGGTTGAGATAGTTTTGTGCCTGCAACGTGGACGGGTAAATCTTGAAAGAAGCTTCTATACAGAAGAATCTTATTACTTTCAGTGAAGCTGATTAAGGGGCTGGGGCATTTAACAGAGCAATTATCATGGAATCGCTTAACGAGACGAGTGAGAGAACCTTTCACGGCTGTTTTAATTACTTCGGTAACTTGCAACGAGCATTGCTCCTTCCGATTAAATACCTTTCGATGTCTGCAATTAAACATCTTGACGCGCGTGATCCTTCAACTTCGAGATCTCCTTGTTTCCAAAAACCCATTATCCACCAACAAATCGTAAAATGACTCTCCAACTACATATAGAAGTCCTGTATTGTGCAATTAACCAGTATCACTAAGTAATAATAATCGTTCTATGCTGGTGTTTAGTAGTTCAGTATGGTTAATCGAGGTGCCTTCCTGGCACGGTTCGGCCCTTCGAAGCTTGCAGCACTCGTATTCTTTGACACGTACGAATCGTTACCATTCGTTACGTGGATAAACTATCGCAAAGTTGAGAGTTGGATGTTATCATCATCTGCGATCGATAGTCCAACGAAATAACATAGTTCAAATTGCGTAAATAGCATCCTCGTACATATGTAATTGCAGGTGAGTAACTGAACTGGCATCAATATAAGCCTATGGCCAAAGCGTTAGATTAAAGGGAATGAGACGTGCCCGGGGCTTCCGATTGGTAGACCACGTCATACCAAGGCAAGCAATTACATTATACGTTGAAGGTACCTTCATCTAGGTGGGCTGTAAACGTTACAGTTTTATAAAATGGGGTCGATTAATCCCTTTGGAAATCGAAGTTAAAGTATAAGTGACTGCTTCATCGGCGTATGATGCATTGGTTTCACCTTTGTAATCCTGCCAGAGTAATTGTTCCTGGTTGTATTCATACGATGCATCATAACTGAAGTGATTTCACTTCACAACTTGAACCGTCAAGTTTTCAGGGGATTAAAATTTCGGACTCTTTTTGAGGTGGATGAAGATTAGCCAGGTGACTAATCGTCGGCACGCGACGTCGACAATTTTCAAAGCTAAATGGCTGCAGTTCCTATAGTATAAGCTTGAAAAAAGTCATAAATCTACGTAAATTAATGACAGGACTTCCGACACTTTTAAACTATACAAGATACGCCGGTATCTCTTGGTGAAAGTCTGTGCTCGCAGTCCCGGACATCTTTGTTCGCTAACCACACAGCTCTGGACTGACGGTAAATCAATTCATGTTAACGGATGCCATTTTCTACCCGGTACTTATTCCATTTGGTCAAACCTCGTTATTAAATTGCAACCGAGGCTGTTGTAAATCGGGATTTGCCCATGTAGGTGTATCGAATGTTCAAGTCCAGAATCCAGGAGTCAAAGAATGTTCATTTCTGTAGCTCTTGATCAGCCCAAGGTTCTAAATATGGCGAAAGAGTTGTGAATATATTTATCCTGATAAATATTCAAGAATGAGTAATCATCAGAAATTTTGTGGGAGATAATTGGGCGAACGATTCGTCACGGGGTTTATGAAGAAATTTCTTGTTCAGCAGTGAGATCTTCCAATTAGAGGAATAACATTTTTCATTGCAAGACGTTCACGAGGCCGCGTGATTAAAATTTTGTAAACTTGGCACCTTTT
The DNA here is from genome assembly GCA_963989295.1 of Ametastegia equiseti. Classification (NCBI taxonomy): domain Eukaryota; kingdom Metazoa; phylum Arthropoda; class Insecta; order Hymenoptera; family Tenthredinidae; genus Ametastegia; species Ametastegia equiseti. The sequence continues at coordinate 8,084,752 of OZ022390.1, read as the reverse complement.
GACCCCATATGATTATCGATTAAGTAAAGCTACGCTATCCAATGCATTTGCACTTCAAAGGGTATATAATTGATCGGCCTACGGGTATTTAACAGATAATTGCATCCTCCAACCGGGGAAGAAGACTTAGTGTCAAAAGTTTGACCTTGCCGAATGGACCCGGTTAAAAAAACGCGCCTCGCATTCCGAGAGGCAGCGAAATCTGACGGTATGTTTGCGAAATGCGAACTGGTTACTACCGGTACCTCAATACTGGATAGACAGTAGACGGAGGGTCGGTGATCAGATCAGGTTGGGTCTTGGGTCGTGAAACAGGACGTAGACTTCCAACCTAAGCTCGGCATTGCTTTGAGTCAACCGACTCTAGAGAAACGATGGCTGAAGATAAAACTGAATTATTGGCTAGGTACGTATGGTTAATTATTGCTGAGTACAAAACTTGAAGAATCTCAAGTAAATATACTTGATTTTGCATTCCCAAGGGAGTTGAATATCGTCGAACGACTAGAAGTACCAAAATCTATGATCAATCGCCCTGAGGTGGGGAAATCCAAGGGTCTGCGTCATTTAATAGCCCTGAAGTTCCAAACTACTTCCACTGCAAAGCGGGAGAATACCTCGACCGGCATCCAGGAGGAAATAATAGACTTTGCAGCTGTCGTCCTGAGCCTTAGAACGGAGAATATAGTAGCTGCTTTTCATCAGCACGTAATGCCGACAGAGAATCCAACGCTATCGAGCCATTGCATACAATCAACGGGGGTATCACAGGAAGCTGTAGATAACGGGGTACCTCTGAAAACGTGTCTCATGTTGTATTCGAATTGGCTTACCAAGTTGGAGAGAGACGTTGGCTTGAAATTACCATCCAAGCAAGACCCTAAAAGTCCCGTTACAATTCCTGTGACCTGGTCTGATTGGGATTTGGGTACATGCCTGCCCACTGAAGCCCAGAGAAAACGACTCGTTTACGTTAAACATTTGACTGCATGGATAGACCTCCGATCATTATGGATTGAACATTACGATCAAGTACCAGAAACTTTGAGAGACGCTGTTACCAGATCGAAATTGAAATGGAAAGAAAAGGAACACGTTGGTTTGGAACACGCGATTAATATTGCAAATCTTGCTATGGCGATGCACGAAAAAGGTCATGAACTGAAATACACCTCAAAGAGTTCATAGTTTCGAATGTGTTTGATATTATTCTGGTAATAAACTGTGCGAATCTGTATTCTATGTGAATAATAATCCCTGATGCGATTGAAGATAATTTTGGTGTTAAACTTCACTGTATTTTTAAGCTACTATAAATGGAGGATGCATGCAAAGAGTATACAGTCTTCGATGCGCCGATTCGTCAAGGTGCTCCGCATACAGCTAGTCGTAATTATGCAAATAGCTGTAGTCGCCAGTTAGCACGGTAACTTTATTTTTTCACGACGAAGGTTTACAGTTGCAAGACCTTAATAATACCGGAGCTTTTCCTAGCGTAAAATTACTATGTTTCGTAGACATTTTACTTCCAGTCCACCAATCGTAGTAATACCTTTAAAGAATCTAATGAAACCATCATAACTTGACTTGTGTTCCGTGTTCGAGTGTATCGGTAGGTCCATAAACTCTTACAGCAATCCCGTCGTCGTTGTTCCCAGGAAATCCCACACTGTACTACAATCTGTTTATAACATACATAACATACGATCCCTAGAATAAACTTGTATACTCCTTATAGCCAGGCGAAGGTATATCTACATAAAATCTACGGAACATAGACGTAGATATGAATTTTCTGGCGAACAATGCTCGGCTGCACCGTTTGATGCTTTATAAGATTATGCATGTCCTTTCCAAAGGATGAGAGCAAAAATGGTACGGATCTGGAATGGAATTGAGAATGTGAACTTGGGAGTGTTTAGTACTGTATTGATCGGTTCAAGTTATCGGAGCAGAGGTCCTGCCAGCAAGGCTTCTGACGCCACAAAGTCGTTTAAGCCAACGCGCCAGTGGCTATAGGGTCATGGAGCACCACCGGGATCACAGTTCGACCCTACATTACCATTATTTCTTGGAGAAGACCGCCGTCCTGGCTCAAGACTCTAGTGCCTTCAGGAGTCTAGACTCAAGTTATTCTGCCGTTAAACAGAGGGTGAAGCATACTGTGCCAGAGTATTTGCCGTGAAAACATCACGGACGTTACACACTTGGACATTATTACTTCCTTCGCTCGTTATAGCGCATTGTTTCTCTTGCCTGGGGCATACATGTACATGTACATACATACACACGTGCATAATATATGTGCCTCTAGGTACCCACTCGGCGTTTTACATTTTTATAACTATATACTGTATCGGATATATGTAGGTATGTATATCCATAGCACAGCCTCCACTCTGCAGTAGCCGCAACGATCAATGGTTATCTTGCTTATGGAGAACGTACTTCCATTATCTCTAGCAGTGTTTCAATGCAGGATGCTTATTCTCTTACGGAGTACCATTACTCTGGACATGGGATCCATGGTGTCAAATTGTGTTGAAAATCTAAACGGCAATATGTCACGTCAGCGACGCAGGCTATTCATCCATGTTCTTAGCTTCGAAAAACATTATACTGCATTCATCTATGTGGATATATTTTTGGTTGCTGTAACAAAATGCACGTAGGCAATAGCCTTATAGTCATCATGATGATGAAACGAACTCACACTATCGTAACTTCGTTATGATTTTTTAGTCATACCGCTACTAGCTGAATTGTACCTTCGAAGGTCGAATCAACTGCATTCCCATGTAATAACGATGGTACTTGGTAAGATATTATTTCATACTTCCATTTTACACTACTTTACCAGTCGAGTGATATGTGGAAGCAATTGTCGGACGTTGAGGTGATGTCGAGATTACGGTATGCCAAACTAACGCGAGCCACCGAGGAACTTGATTCCTTGTTTTATACCTTTGCAGCGGAGAATGACACCGCGTAATGTTATATACGTATATATCTGTATATATTGGTACTTGAAGAAATTACGTTGAATTCTACGAAGGGATCGCCATGGTACGGTTGATGGCTTGTTTCCCGAGGGAACAGTCTCGTTTGCCGCTTATAATCGTTAAATTTCGTTTGCCTTCAAAGGGCGCATCAGGCTGAAGCATGACATGCCGAATAACCTTAGCGCGAATGTTAAGTATCATGGCAAATGCAATGAAACTATGGCACATTATATGTTACGATGTACTTTGTTATTACCGATTTATCATCCATTGAATTCCGTTGAATTCCAGTTCCCACAATTCCCTTTCTCGCTTAGTTCGTACCGCGATCTTCCGACCAGGATCTACCTCTTCCAGACCTCGACTTCTTAGCCTTTAACAACCTCCCAGCCTCCCGAGAGTACCTCGTGCTCTACAAGAGTGAAACTAGACTGCCTTTATACGGTTAGCAGTTGAACTTTCTCCATTTGAGTTATACTGTGCTCCTATTATACACCGGCAAGCATTAATTTCAGCTATTTAGTGTAATTTGCGGTAATTCGTAGTCTCAGATGTTATACAGAAATTTCCTTACCGTTGAACACAAATGGATTGAGTTTGGATTCAGTTGATTTTCCAGTAAACTCAAAGCTTCCATTCTTAGATCGATTATTGCGGAGAATGACAAAATGTCAGCTAATGAGCTAGAATCATTTTTCACTATTTTTTTTTTCACAGAGTGAAAAAAAGATTCGAGTTTTGAGTTTACGGTAACTGTGTGTAGAGATTAAGAATCTCGTTTGCGATAAGAAAGAAGCGTGGAATTCGTAATTACCGTTCTAAGCCGGCGTCATATTGGATACCATTTTTAATTAGTTTAGCTTTGGACTAATAAACTCAAGAATGTTGATCATCGCATATGGGTGTATATAGGAATCTATACCGCTGTGAGAATAATCACCCAACGCATCACGAATAAATCGACGATAGTTGGAAATTATTCTTTTGAGAATTCGTATATTTATGCGGCAGGCGTTCGTTAAAAAACATTCCAAGGGCCACAACATCGTGCGTGCTTAATGGCTGCCACGTATAATCCGTACAGACATCCGCGTATGTATATTATACGTATAAATATATGTATATCCACATACATAACCTTACGCACACATTTATCGAATACGCACGCGGGTATGACGTATTTACGCCCGCACGTAGCATATAAGTAGGTATACATACATGTACACATATATAGGGCATTTCAAGGCAGATCAAGTAACTGAAAACCCTTACCATCTCAGATTATTTGTGGATTTTGTTTATGGTAGTACCTGGTACTACCTCTGAAACGGTCTCATCATCTTTTTCCCAAATTTTGTTTTCGAATCGTTTTCGATTAATGAAGTTTTGAGACTGTTCATGTTCTCATGTTTTTCAAAATTCTGAAAAATAATGAGAAATTCCATTTTTTTCTGAAATGTCTATATATAAGTAATTTCTGAATATTTTTGACCAATGAATCAAAGACATGTTAGAATCATATCAATTTCACCGTCTCCACATAATTTCAAAATATTTTTCATCCAATTAGAGACGATCCGTAAATTTCTTGGAAATCTTATCACATATGCAGCATTTTCAAAGTGCTCAAAAACATATTAACAAAAGTGGCGCACCATTACGGAGCTGCGATATTAGATTGATCGGGATCACAAGAATAGGTTTTTTGATAATCTTATCAAAATTTTGAATAAAGTGTGTAAATGTGAAATGGTTAAAAAGTTTGTAACTCAAAAACGATTTGAAAACGTAATTTGACAAGCGTTATTAGACTGTTTCAACGGCAGTTTCTGTACTACCTTCAAAAATATCGACGATCAGTTCTGAAATGGCGAGGATTTTGAGCCGAGTCGATTTGGCGGAGAATGCCCTATATACGGATGTACACGGCTGTATAATGGGATTCACACACGCCTGGCCCGTGTCGTGATTCTCGAACGTATTATAAGTCTGATAAGTTTACATGTCAGCGTTAGGCCGGTGAACATCGTCCGATTCGTATTCTGTCTTCACATGCATGTTGCGCGGGGGTAAGGGAAAAGGGATAACAAGTACGTTGGCCAAAATACATACGTGTATGATTATGGTTTCTGACTCGGAACAATCCCGAGATACGTGATTCGAAAGAAAAAGATCATTCGTTCAAATGACTTCAGCTGGCTTTTCATCAGCGTCAAATTGACGCTAGAAACAAACGTCTGTCCAATCATCGGCCACTTGGCATCTGACGTCATGTAAATGAAAAAACCTAATTGGTCCGATTACTTTTGACATTCGGTTTTGGCGCCAGTTCAACGCTTATGGGTGCTTTCCATCTGCGGGCAAAAATCGACATAATCAGACACACAGTGATATAATTGGTCTATTCCGTTAGACCCAGCCAATCACATCGCTGTGTGTCGGATTGTGTCGATTTTTGCCTGTGGTTGGAAGGCACCCAATGAAAACGCACTTTGTGATGGCCAGAGCACATCGAACTTCATAATCCATTGGCAGAATGCAGAAGTCATAATTAATTATATATGGCGAATTAGAACTACCGAAAAAGTATGATACCGAGTGCGGATTCCCTAGTTTTTCTAGATTTCCATTGGTTAGAATCTAGGGAATTCGCACTCTGTGCAGAGTACTTTTTTGCGTATAAATAACTCGAATTCGCCACAATAGATACCGTCAATGGTACTTGGGAAGTGATGCGCATGCGCCATGGCATATGCGTTAATTCTGCTTATATGACTTGTGGAGTTTCATGTGCTTCAGCCTTTATCCGTTACGATTTCATAGAAAGTATCAGCGACTCCCAATGTCCAGTCTTATCTTAATGCTACAGAGTTTCATCTATCTAAATTAATTACAGCATTATGCGATTAGAAGGCCTGATATAATATTGAGTTTAGAACGAACCTTATCGTTATACTGATCGTTATTATTTACCTCACTACGGTATACATGCACCGACTATAACATACTTTATCTAATAATTATATTCGTGATGCGAAGTCTGAATATGTATAGTTATTTAGAGATATTTGTATTAAAGTATTATTGTTTATCACAAATTCAACTATTTGACCGGATATTTCAATGGTCAGGATGGCCGAGCGGTCTAAGGCGCCAGACTCAAGGTTCGTACCTTCCCAGCAAAGCTGGGTATTCCGAGGCTTCTGGTCCTCTCTGAGGGCGTGGGTTCGAATCCCACTTCTGACAAATATTTTTTTTTTTCCTATGTCTTTTTTCGTTGTTGTTGTCGAAGGAGAGAATTGCAATAAACTCGATTTTCTACACGGAATAATATTTTCGTTACGACGTCGTAGAGTATTTTATAGCACTGCAGCCTTATCTTGTTACTCGTCAGAGGCTCAGAGCCATACGTAGATATAAGTACGCATTATCGTTAAGGTTTTATAGTTCGCCTCTATAAATCATATCTGTAAAATCCCCAATGCTTCCAGCTGCAGCTGGTATATTATGAATATAATATAACTACAATCATTGGCTAATCAGCGCAAAAAGTTATCGCCAAGTCTCATACTCTGTACCTATACCAGTACTGTACATCGGTTATTGATCATCGGAGAAGGAGGTAATTCATACATCGAGGTTCGAATACATTGGAGCCAAAACGCGAATCGTTGCTTGCTTGATCGTTGATCGACATTTTATCGGGGAACAAAATTGATTGGTATTAAATACAAGAGGTGAGTAAAAGTATTTGAATACGCTGATTGGGTGGCTTGTTAAAATATACCACAAGTGCACTGATTCAATACATCTCGTTAGTACTCTGTGAGTCCATATCTTTACCCTCGAGAATTTCACGAGCCTTTCGGATGTTTGAATCTAGTTTTCGAGGGTTGAATGTTGTTCTGCACGTTGAATGAGATTACACTTATCTAAAGGGATATATAAATTTGAATCTCCGCCTCCGTATGTACGTGTAATCGTGGGTTGAAATTCCGGTAACAGTATTAATATAATTTCAAGCATTTTGCGAACTATAAGCTATATGTTTGGGCGTGGGTTGGGCCAATAAATTGTTTGATCTTGTGAAATGTTGTGACTTCGAGATAAAGTTGCGAAATTAACTGTGCTCGGTATGTCAATAACTCTGCCGCGCCTCTACAAGCCGATCAGTTATATGCCTATCCTTTTTTCCTATGGGTTTCATTTCATCGCCATAAAATTTTTCGCGGTGACTAATTCTGTGTTCTCGCATGGAATTCACGCATATTTGTTATGCTCCGAGGCATATTATACCGTATAATATACAACAATAAATGTGATTTCAAATGAGCGTTAAAACTTCTTTCCTGATTTATATAGCACTATTCCCAATTACATCAGATAACTAGGCTTGCGAATTTGTGCTAGATGGACAACTATGAGAATTTAAAAAAAGAAAAAAAAACACGTTGCAAATTGAAAATCTACCGTTGGTATACAATTTCCCTTTTCCCTTTTACAGCGATATCGTTATAAACGAGCGGTGAACCGTGAATCGTGATTGATGAATGATCTTAGTTTCTTGGGAGATTGACACTGGCGTTTGCAATGGCGTAATTTTATACCTATACCGTATATCACTTTCGCTTATTCCTGATTTTCTCCTACACTTTTTTCGCCTATCTTATAAGCCAGATTTGATCAAAGAATAAAACTAGTTCACGGTGTATATATACAAGTTGCAGCAGTGAAAATCCGATTTTCAGAATGAAGATTACCGGGATTTTATGATAGTTTGTGAGTCAAATCTAAAATCTCAGAGCGTTACTTCAACTCGTCGATATGCGACCTCCTCTGCTAGCATTCGAGAAGCGTATAGAAACTATACAATCTGCGATCGTCTCCCGATACAGTTTTCTATTGTATTTCTTAACATGATTCATCGCAAGTGCAGCATTGTGCACGCTTTTTAAACACCGGTTGCGTATCACGATTATGCAGGCGTTTAGGTCATCGTAAATCAACCCACTTGTCAAGATCTAATCCTCGCCTTCCAGGTTCCTGCAGGAATGTAGGATGCGCCACTTCGCCAGTTTCTATGACCCAGCCAATCTTGTCAATTATATCTACCAATTACATCCATGCTGCTGATCTACAACGACCTTTCAGTCAATTAAACAGTGGATTGGCAGATCTGGGTGCGCTTTCTCACATTCTGCATTCGGCTTATGAAAATGTGAGGCAGGTACATACATTCGGATCATATACCTGGGTAAAACTTACAAAGGCGCACTGCATTTTTTAAAGGGGAAATGTACACTTGGAAACGAGAAAAAAACGTAATGTTAGAAATTTTTTCTCAGAAAACCGATTGGAATTATCCTCGGAATTATCGGATTCTGGTTTTCTTGAATAATTGAAAAATATAGACACTTTCCAGAATGTTTTCAATTTTATTCATTTCAAAACGTTGCACATTCGCGGAGTATACTTAAGTCGTCTACGATAAAAATCTGCCAAAGCAGTTCAGAGTTGCGTTTCGTCAAAAATCATCTAAAACGAAACAATCAAACAGTATGTTTATCAGAATACATACCAGTATCTAGTACTTGTCGTAGGATTTTTCTTTTCTGATTCTTAGTTCTTTTTTTGTTGAACGAAATGAAAACGAATTTTTTCTCGAAAATCGATACGTTAGATTCAAGCGTCCACTATTTTGTCAAAACTCGATATCTTTCAAATCGGCTATGCCAAGTGCTAGATAATTGTATCTATATAATGCGGTGTTCCATGTGAAAACGAGAGCGATCTGACCTTGTGGTTTTCGATTTCGATCTAAAATTTTTTTTACATTCCTCATTCCGTGCTAAAACCATACCCGATACGCGTTTTTCGATAGCACCTATATCTATTTCGATCAATCAATTTACGAAAATATCAAAATTTTCAATTTTACCATTATTCGCATTTTTTTTATCCGAAACGTCGTGCTTTGGGGTAAAATTGATTATACCGAAAATGTTCACTTTGAATTGAACTTTCTGAGAAAAAATCTTTTCGAACTCCCGTCACTCACGATCATCGGAAATATTCGAGTATAAACACTAAATTTGAGATTTCCAAACTATGCCATTTTTGATTTCGATTTTTTTTGTTTCGAAAAAAAGTAAACAAAAATACGAAACTTTTAAGCCCTCAACCAAGTTGGGGCGGCTTCTCCTTCTATTTTTTTCGGGACTCGGAAGGTCATATTTTAGTGACAAAAAATGCAATTTTCGAATTATTTTTTAAATAATTTCATATTTATTTTAGAAAATATTTTTTTATTAACTTTTTTCTTCAATTTTGATTCAAAGAGGAAGGAAAAACACGATTGCGCGACCCCGTGCGAAAAAAGTGGACCGCTTTTAAAAAAAATAATTCGAAAATTGCATTTTTCGTCACTAATATGACCTTCCGAGTCCCGAAAAAAATAGAAGGAAAACTTGGTGGAGGGCTTAAAAGTTTCGTATTTTCGACTTTTTTTCAAAACAAAAAAAATCAAAAATGGCGTATTTTGGAAATCTCAAATTTAGTGTTTAAACTCGAATATTTCCGATGATCGTGAGTGACGGGAGTTCGAAAAGATTTTTTCTCAGAAAGTTCAATTCAAAGTGAACATTTTCGGTATAATCAATTTTACCCCAAAGCACGACGTTTCGGATAAAAAAAATGCAAAAAATGGTAAAATTGAAAATTTTGATATTTTCGTAAATTGATTGGTCGAAATAGATAGGTGCTATCGAAAAACGCGTATCGGGTATGGTTTTAGCACGGAATGAGGAATGTAAAAAAAAATTTCAGATCGAAATCGAAAACCACAAGGTCAGATCGCTCTCGTTTTCACATGAAACACCTCATATTATACTATAATATCCTATTTGATTTTTTTGTTTCTGATGATGATTTTGACAAAACGCCACTCGGTACCGCTATGAGAGATTTTTATCGTAGATGACTCAATTAGTTCTTCCTGAATGTGCAACATTTTCAAATAAATCAAATTGAAAACGCTCTGGAAAGTGCATACATATTTTCAACTAGAAAAAACTCCAATCCAATAATTCCAATAGTTTCGGTGGAAAAAAATTCTCGAAAATTACCGTTTTTTGTTCTCGTTTCCCGGTGTATATTCCCCCTTAAAACGTCTTGACGATTGAATCCATGTTAAAATGAAGCTGGAACCATATTTTCTCCGAGACTGAAAAATTTGTTGAAAAATTATGTTCACGCTAGTCACTCCGCATCTATTTTCTATTCAACGGTTTAATTATGTAAGTATATCGTGAATCGAACGTCGTCTTGGGCTGTCTGAACTGCCGGTTTGCAGTACAGCAACTTGAGAGGGTAATTGTGCGTGGCTTCAGCATGTAGGTCGTGATCGAGAGTGTAAGGTAGGTAGGACAGGCGTCTCTAAAGTCTGTTTGGTACCCATAGTCTTGAGATTGGCTGAAGGCGAGAGACGCGTTTATCTATGACGGCTGTGGTACGGTTCTTGGACGTAGATGAACAGATATGACCTAAACGAGAAAATAGATCGTAAGGAGCATCACGGGCTGCAGTGAAGCCCATTGATCGGTTGTCCGGAACCATTTGTATTCGGAACACTCGATTCGTCCTCTGATTGTGAGGATCCGTTCGCGTCGCCACTAACGAGGCATGTGCACCAACATAAGATGCTACAGTTTCTGGAACTGATCAAAAGTTCTGGATTTCCATTGAAGTTACGCCGCGCGATCATGAAGGGCAACCCCGTATCTTGAGTTTCAAGTTTTTCCCTCTCACAGCAGTCTGATGTTTCATCTGCTACACGTGGCACGTAAATCTTTTACGCAACCACCACCATACATCGGCAAAAAATTTCCAACTGTCATTTTTATTTTACGAATCATGAATGGTAGTCACATTTTGTATCAATCGCGTCAGTAGCTCTAGTTATACTCGCCGATTATTTGTTAATAATGCGTTGCAGACGTAACTAGAATTCTGGAACTTATACTACTGCCACGAATAGTATATTTTTATCGCAATTATTAACTATAATCAGAATACTGAATTGTTAATTTGCAATCGAATAGCATTTGAATCGCGCGCCATTCATGACGTCACTTTACAGTATTTCTAAGGTCCTTTGACTATAAACCCAACCTACATAACGTTCACTGATCTCTATGTTAACAGATTTTTCCATGTATCGTCACCTTGAACAGAGTATAGATATAGTGACATCGTGAATAATCAAAGGCATTGCTGCAGCTCAATCCAGCGAGTGTTTAGTACATTACGATACAAGTGTGGAAAGTAGGTGATTCTCGCACGAGTGTGACGGTTGTCGCTCGAGCGAAGCGAGGGCGACGATCACACGAGTGCGCGATTGTATACCTATCCACACGTGTGGCGTATACTATTTTTCCTAATTCTAACCTCAAAATCGCAACTTCGTCGCGATTTTGCGGCTCTCATGATGAAAAATAATGTCCGTCACTCGTACGTAAGGGCTTTTTGACGAACCTCGTTACAGCCCTCGCCTTCGGCTCGGGCCGTAAACCTCTCGTTTCGCCAAAAAAGCCCTTCCGTAGTCGTAACGAAATGTACTAGTCTATCACAAAATCAGAATCGTACCATAGTTTCCCGATATTGTGAAACAATTTCAATTAATGGAGTGTTTGTAGAAAAATTTAGCCATTATCTTCTTTATTGTAGAATATGTAATTTGAATCCTTAATTTTGTACACACGTTTATTCACATCCTGCAAAGTGAAATTATTGTTGCAAAACAACAACGGGAAAGGGAAGTAAGTGCTTGCTTTAATGTCTAGAACAAGACTGTTTATAGAACGAGAACTTTCTTAGTAACAGCTGTATTTGGTTATTCATTGACATTCAGAATTCATTACCTATAGTCTCATGTCTCGAAAGGGCTACTAGATCGGGTGGTTTGAATGTAAAATGGCGATTTCTCCCTTTGTAACCTTACTTACGATTCTATACAGCTACATCTTGTATTGAATCTTTTTCCGAAATAGAGAGAATAAGGTAAGGAAGGGTCTTTCTGGTACCTGGAATATCGCAGAGGAGCAGATGCATGATGAGTAGGTATCAGTTAAAATCTGAACAGGTGTTAGAAATCTCGCTTAGACCGTTACGGTCCGAACATTGCAGTAATGAACGAGGCACGCCATGTAAAACTAGAGATCTGATAACTCTTGAATAAATTGCTAGAAAAAAAAATCAATTTCTATATTCGGAGTAATTCTAATTAAAGAGATTTCAAGATCCAAACAGATCTCCATCGGGTAAAGAAAACTAAGTATTCCGTTTTAGGAATTTCGAAAGCTTATTGCGGTACGTTGCAAACGGAAATCGTATCGTCAAACGCTTTCCTTTATAAATTGAACTGAGGTTTAAACATCATCGAGAAATCATCGTAACGCGGTATCTGATGACGATTCATTCTTGATGCTATAAAGATTGCATAGAATTGAATTGATATGTTGGATTTTAAGATTTGAAAAAATATTCTTTTTATGTGAATCCGTAGCTCGGTTCCCAAGCCCTTCTGTGTCTGCTGAGTTTCCCTCTGCATACTTGGCATAAGGTCCTGTATGCGAAGCACCTGAATTTAGGGAGCTATGGGAAAGCGTTACTGCGTGATTGCGTGTGTGTAAGTGCATACAACAAATCGGAGGGTTCTCGAGTCTTGCTTTCAAACAGGCTCGACTGTACAGAGGAGAATCCGGTTGGTTTACTTTTTATCCCGACATTCGCCCCTGGGATATCTCGCAATTTCCCTCTTTCGATCCACGCCGTATCGAGAATCAAACTCTAGCTTTCGTCGTTTACTTCAAACATGACGAGCCTTCTATGGTGCACAGGAAAATGCGGAAAAATCTCATGATACATGTATATTTAAATCATACATATGTCGTCCGTCTTGCTTAAACAATAAAATCGCAAGTGGGTGAAAGCGGAATAATGATGTTCAGATTCCCAACTACATACCATCTATGGTATATTTCAAAACAAATCGCACCGTGTAGGTATATAAGGGGCATAGAATAAATTAGAACAGAACAGACCGCGTTGCTATTGCCAGGAATGGATGACGTAGCTATAGTATACGTAGATCGTTCGTGATCCGTGATACGTTACACAATCATTGCATGAGAAGCAGCCATCAGTCATCGAATGTGAAAAATATATTTTCGAAATTTCAGTCGTATCTGTAAGCTGTTATTTTATTAACAGTTATATACAAATGGCTACTTATGATCTGATATGATCATAAAATGATGCATCCATCGGCAATAGTGTATGAGAATAATATGATCCTCACGGAAGGCGTAGCTAGTATAAGATTCTGACGGGTAATTTCATGATCGAGCGGAAAATTATCGTGTTTCTCAGTGTTATAGATTCTTGTGAAATCGAGAGAAATTGCGATTTGTTATACGAGATAGGGCTCGTGCCGCCTCGAATATACTTCAACAGCAGTTGCATCCGTGAGAATTATACCACCAGTTTAGATACAGCAATTTTCAGGGGATGTATTACACGCCTGATCACCTCGAAAACGAGATTCGTATATATATTTTTTTTGCAAACTACAGAACCGATCGAAACGCAGCTTTAAGGAATAATGTGTTATTTCGACTGTAACCATACAAGAAAAAAGCGAGAGAATGTGCTATTTCAGCCAAAGGTGGCAAAGCATTTCGTCTTTGGTAGTTTGTGGAAAAATTTACAGTTTTTATTACCCAATACCCAATCTTTTCACCTGGTTCAGATCGAATCGAATGTTTCATTCTAATTTGAAAGATCTTTGAAAAATGTGAATACTTGGTCATCTTGATCAATAATCCACAAAGTTTTGATCCGAACTGAGGTTCCAAAACCAGCACGTAAAATACGACGTCTAATTCTCGGGATTAGGCAAGACATATAGGTACATCTTGCAGACTCTGCAATTTTAACCACGTCTTGTAATTGAATAGTCAATAAGGTTTCGCTTTCATTAAGTTAAAAATTGACTGGAGTGGAGTGGAAAATGAGTGGAAAATTCGTTTTGCTATTCAGGTGAAAGACTACTATGACAATTGATCGAGAGTCAATTTTCACTATCAAGAGAGTGAAATCCAATTTTCCTAACTCTAACCTCAAAATCGCAACTTCGTCGCGATTTCTCGGCTCTCGTGATGAAAAATAATGTCCGCCACTTGTACGGAAAGGCTTTTTGACGAATCTCGTTACAGCCCTCGCCTTCGGCTCGGACCGTAAACCTCTCGTTTCGCCAAAAAAGCCTATCCGTAGTCGTAACGAAATGTACTATTTTATTTTCATTTTCAGGCATAAGATCGCACAGCGTAGTAATATGAGTAATGGAATTGACCGAAATTTTCAAAGAAAATCAAGTGTTCGGTCAAGATGATGCAAGAAACTTTTTAAGATTAAAATTCTACCACTTCCGGTTACAAAGTGTGGCGAGTGTCTGATCAACTAAATGAGCCTAGCCTGTATGTTGTTCTGCCCGTTGCAAAAGAGCCGAACTTTTTGTTCATACTACTAGTTTTTCTGTTTTTGTTTTTGTTATTTTTTCTTTTTCAAATTCACACTTTACTATCATAGCTCCAAGAAGTCTACAGAGATAAGACTAATCGTCATAACAAACGAGCTGAAAACGAGCTGCATCTCGTCTGGTGAGTTATCTATTTCCGATTAAACTAACACGTAAACGATTATACCTAATCTTCCGACTTGGAACACCGCAATCGAAAACGGAATAGATAGCATTTTCAAGTAGGTATAATTAATTGAAATATTATGGCGTTGAATTGAACGTCGATCGGATTTTTTTGCGTACAATCAACATGCTGCAGAAAGTCCAAGGTGAGTGAAAAAAAATTGGTAAAAAAATTGCGGTGCGACAACTGACGAAATCTCTGTAAAATTTTTGACCGATCTTCTCGAGTTGCGGTAGAAAATTCGAAATGCTCAATTATACAGGTATTTATTATCGCACGGTTACTTCGTAATACCCGCGATTATCCTCGTCCCTTCTTTTCGTATGGGAGTTCATCTTTTTATCACGCGCTGAAGGCTCTCAGGAGGAAAGTATGGGGATTTCAGCATTATTCCCACAACGAAATCCTTACTCAACCCTTCAGCTTATGTTGCTTCATAACCCAACCGGAAAACGAAAAGACGATATGCTCTTCGCGTATACTGCGATGTCCCGAAACACATTTGGCCAGAAGAATGAAAAGGTTGTTGTAGCAGATATGTATTACATACATACCTAGGTATATCGGTACCAGTGTTATAACGTACCTATTTAGGGACATACAAGTACCTTTTTCGAACCTATAGGTACATATTTTAGTACCTAGTACCTGAGGAGTAACCTGTACATACCTAGGTACTTTCCATATAAGTACCTTGTGCCTGTATCAAGGTGGCAAGATACATTTTGGGAGTACCTGTAACTATATTTTAGGTACATTCCAAGGTACTTCACTAATTTGGAGAGGTTGGTACATTTCCGAAGCGCCAATAATTTGACGAAGTTAATAAGCGATGAGTTTGACATGATATCCTTACTGAAAACTATTTATGATAAATCACCAAATGCTATTATGACCGAAATTGGTATGCATTCTATCATGTAATTTTTTACGTTTGAATAGGACTTAATACAATATAACAAATCACATAGGGTAAAATACCTAAAGAAGCAAATGACAAATCATGTGTTTCGGTATGTGATTTTTCAGGTGTTTCACCCTAGGAATCATATTTTATGATTTATCATGTAATTTGTTATGTATTAAGTCGTATTCACATGTTCAATTATAAGATCGAATACATACCAATTTCGGTCATAACATACTTACGGTACCTGTAGCTAAATACTTTTTTCCGCAAGTACCTGTACCTGTACCTAGGTACTAAAAATCGAGTACCTATTACCACACTGAGCGGTAAAATTCCGAACTTTTCTTGATAATGTCAAGATAGTGAGAACAGATTACTGCAGCAGTCCAGAAAGTCATCCAAGTCAAGGACCAACGTGCGATCAAGGAAGTATAAGAAGAACTTCGAACATCGTTTACTTTACTTACGATCGTATCTTGTTTGCTGATATCAGCTCCGTGCTTTAGCAGAAGTTCGACAACATCGAGATGGCCTTCGGCAGCAGCTCGTTGCAACGGTGTAGAACCCGACTGTAAATAGGAAAGAAAAAAAGGCAAAATTAATGACTTTGATATCGTTAACACAACGGGTAACATGAAGGCAAAAGATCTCGTCGACCTCCGTTCTGCCCCAGGACCTCTTCTTTCTTTCTTAGTTTTCCTAATTCATTGCGTAAGCGTAACTAGAGTCCGTTAACGGTTTCACCGTCCAGTTACGGCGACCGGGTCAAAAAAAGATCCAGAATCCCTGAGGAAGACGAGGCCACCGAGTTCGCCACTGACTGTCTGTCTGTTTTTCTGTTTTAATTTCTGTGATACGTAACACGCAGTCAACTTTGTTGGTCCATGGCGAACGGCCTGTATTATGAACTCTTACGAGACTGACTCGACCCTTGAGATGCGCGGGAACGAGTTATTTTACAGTGAATAATAATTTCGACCCTATTGCATTTCTTGAGAGGAACGCCTGCTGTGCATTATAGTCTTGGGCGCGGGATGGACGTAAAACGATTTACACCTCAGCTATGCTATAATTCACACCCATGATGCCATTCGCTGACGGACTGTAATTCACAATTTTTCACAAATAACACGTATACCTATACTAGGATCGGAAGAATTCCAACGTTTTCTATGTGTGTGCCCCTTGCAAAATGGAGGATGCAGCATTTTATCTGTAGTTCATAATTTGATGAGAGATGAGAGAACTATAGGCGACCGATCTCTGGGTTATAATATTCATTCATTACTTGACTTTGTTTTGCGAATAAATAACAAGCAGGTAAAACTTTCCATGCAAATCTTTCAAGTTCGAACAATATAAAAATACTACATCGATCCATAGCACAATTTAGTTATTTTCAAGTTGGAGCGAATGCTGTGGATAAAGATCAAAATTATTAAAATCGCTTGATTCGTCCTCGAGATATGACTATTTGAATTTGTTTTCGTCAAATTTTATTTGCTCAATTACTCGAAAACTAAAGTTGACCAATTGAATTTAAAATCTAATCAGCTCTGAGTTGAAAACAAAAAGTGCATTGATTGAGATAAAAATCACCGAAACCCATTGATTCGTTCTCGAGATGTCGTCGGAAATAAAATTGATCACATACACAGATGCACCCAGGTATCCATCCAAAATCGTCGGATAGATATGATTCTCTGGACCTCAAAACGTAGAGATCTGGTGAAAACTCAACTTTTCTTCAAAAGTTTCAAATCAAAAGTTGAGTTTTTACCAGATGTTTACGTTTTGAGATCCAGAGAATCATATCTATCCGACGATTTATGGATTTTTGGATTTTCGACTCTGTAAGGCGAAGGCTTCAAAACCTGAAATAATTTTGAATTACATCAATACTAGTAACCTGCGGTGAGAGGAACATCAGTTAGATGTCTCGACCACCCGATTTAGTAGCAATTCATGTATATCTTGTAGAAAATTGAAAACTACGAGACGGGTATTTCATTTTATCAGCGGAAAAACGGTTTGAAGAGGTGAAACCACCCTCCAAAGTTATATTAGGCATGTCAAGGGCCGATTTGCCAGTTTCGCCAATAAGCAGTCGACCGATTTCAATGAATCAAAATCGAAAACGTTTCTCATGAAAGTCTATGAAAAACCCACCATACTAAGTGTCAAATAACAAAATTCAGAAGGGAGAAAAATTCGACACGCCTTACTTTGGGTGGTGATTTCACCCCTTCAAACTATTTTTCTGTCGATAAAAAAAAGGTATCTCTTGGTTTTCAATATTTTACAACATACATGAGTTGCAACAAAATCCGAGGGGGACACTTGGAGGTGTTCCCTTGTGAGTCAATAAATTATGTCTGTGAGGCGCACCAGAAATTTGAAAAAATCAACTCCGAAGGTGTATATATACCCTCTTAAAGATTCGTAAAAATTTGTGGTATTAAAAATTTCCACTATAGCGATTACAGAGGTATTGGCTCTCATAATCAGTTAGTTGAGCTTGCCGTTCGCCTCTCGAGAATAGAGTATGTCTGATTTGATGTTAGTAGGTATATAATTCAGCCGTAGGTCCGTTAAAGACCCGACAGAGGTATACTTTTCTCTATGTACCAGCATAAGTGCAGTAGAGCTATTCCGGCGGTCTGTTGGTCTGTTGCTGGTCTGTCGGTCTGTCGGTCTGTCTGCCTGGCCGCGCGTCTCTCCGTCGTTCTCATTAGTTCGGCCAGTACGTACGGTGAAAACGCGGAATGTCAGATCTATGATTCTACGGTGGTTGCGACAAAGGAACAAAGCGCGGGGAGATACGAGATAACGATCTAACTTGAATTAACTCGCCCTGCTACCATCCAATGTCCTTAAAATTGCCCGTGGATCGCATATAATTAGACAACTACAGCCACGGACTCGTACTGAACCGTCTCTATTAATTAGCCCGTGATCTTACGGCAAGGCTGTCGGCTCCTGTGACCCGGAGACGGGGTCTATGGGCAGAACTGGTCTTTACAGAGTTCGATCTCAAACAGAATTTCGTTTCTTCGTTAAGATGACCAGCGAGGATCACGATCGGGATACTATATAATTAAGAAAAAAAAAAAAACAATCTTTTTTCGTTTAGTTTTTATCTGATTTTGATTGCAAATTTCATGAACGGTGAACTCACAGTTGCACAAATCTACCGCAACAGGGAATATTTTGATTATTCATATCTGAAGCTATTTGATCAAAATCAAAATCAGAGGTTTCTGTTTCCTGTTCGATTGAAGCCAGATATCTGACGATGATGGAACATCATTTCTAGAACATTTTAAAAGCTATCTTGATGAAAAGAAAGGGAATTTTTACCTCGAAATGAGAACCAAATTTTGTCACTAATCGCCGGATTTATGGAAGCGGAAGTATTAGCGAATTAAGAGAAAAGAAAAACTGTTTTTTTAATTTGTTGAAATAATCAACAGCGCTGTCACAGCTGGTTTCGGATTTTCACTTCAAATTCGGAACCAATAGGCTTGTTCATCTTCGTATTTCGGTATCAGCATTGACATCCGATGTCGTTACCGAAGTATTTGAAAAAATAGATAACCGCCACATTTTTTATATACCTAAACCACAATACGGAATAACCCTACTTGGACCCCCTAATTCAGAAACGGTGTTTTTGCTACAAACATTTGTACGTGGAAGAACACATCTATGAACAGTTGCGAACAAAAAGCAAGAGTAAATGACAAGATCCAACGGATTGGGAAAAGTGGTTTTTTATGCAATTCAAAATAGGTTTTCTAATATTGTTCATTTTCTCTGGACATTCTTGTTGTTCTGTACCTTGCGTAATAAATACTTTTATCTAAAGGTTATGGGAACTTCTTCGTTGGAGTGTCGAAGCGAGCTCTCTGTCCAGTCTATTGGATATTTTTGCAATCATTCTCCATGTCGCGAATGGTAGTCCCTAGAAATCGGGACCATTGTCGAAGCAGAGCCATCTGAATGGGAAAGAAATGTATGTACCCAAACGGCAGGTGCAAGGTGAAGCGATCGTTGAAAAAATCATACCTATATAATGTTATCTCGAGAGTGATTCAGCAGCTTTGGATTGCATAAGGTTTAATAAGATCATCAGGAGTCTTCACTAACAATGGATGAAACTGCTGGGTCATATCAGCTCATATCTCGGTGTATGTACAGTGCAGTAGTGCGATAGAAATATGATGTCGAGAAGTAGCCGAGGAGTTTGGCCACTTCATGTGATCCGACAGCTAGTTGTTGAGAGCAATAATGGTACACTTGGGTACTTAGGTGAAAATAGCCTCGCGATATGGTGCTCTGATTACAAGTGAAAGCAGCCGGTATTGTCCGGGTCGTCATTCCACGTATTGTCTGAACCATGAAAGCAAGTGGTTCATCGTTCTTTCCTTGGACACTGAGGTAATAACGATTAGACTCCATGTTTTCAGGGTGCAGATTCGAAAGTTGAACTTTTGGAAAGTTTGAGCCGTACATCAGTAGAGGAAGTAGGCAATTCATGGTGTAAAGATATTACGTAATTTACTTAATTGTTCCATGTTCGCCAAAAGAAATCGAATTCGTTTACAATTAACGTCTGACGTAATGTTATAGGTAGGTAGGTACCTACATGGATACATTATGCCTGATGAAGTACACAATGGTGTGTAAAGTTGCGGGAGATCACGTTCCATTGGAAGCGTGTTATATTATCTGAAAGCATCACAGTGAATCGTTTGTGAAATTTTTTTTTTCTCAACCGAGTTAATTAACCCGCGTAGAAGCGTTTCTTCTGTCTGACCCTAACGTGACAACGACGTGTAACGTGATCCTGACTAATTCAGAATTCGTTTATAGTTTTTACGAACCGTAAAAGCAAAATAGTACGCTCGACGAAGGTGCCGGCATGCTGTATTCGTATTCACCAACGGGGGAACCCCCAGGGCATTTCAAATTCCGATTCGATGCGCAGCAGGGGGGGATACCTGTGTTCTTTCCTTCTGAAAGATCTCGTAGTCCAGCATCTCCGCGTATTCCTCGTTTCCATGTGTGGCTAATTGATAAGATCTTGGATGTATCGGCTCTTTTACGACTTAGATGGTACACGCACTGTACGAAAACAAAGCCTGATCGGTGATTGCCAATTTTGACTTATCAATTCCCATTTGCCCCAGTATCCTTTCGTTCCTGAGTGATCATCATTGATGAGCTTTGAAACTTCTACCCAAACATGGTATGACATTGCTTTGAATTTCGCGTTTGAATGTTGAAAAGTACTGCGTAGTATTCTTTGCACACCGATCGGCCCCGAGATCCTCATGGGTTGTGAGATCAGAAACCATGCTAGCATACCTGTAGCTTGTAAAGTCGAGTGAAAGCGGCGGTTATCTCTGCAGACGCTGCAGCATGGACCATTATTTCACGAAGATACAACTAAACGAACCCCAGAAAAGAAGAAGAAGAAGAAGAACAACAACAACAACAACGTGATACAAACCACAGGGTATATCGCGATATCAAGAACCCTTTCTTCGCCAGAGGGTTTCATATCGTTTGGCTTGCTGATTAGTATTACGTTACAACGAAAGTAAATTACAAAAAAATCTCCCCCTAGTAGTACGTTGTTGTGTCAAGATTGCAGCAGTCTGGCTAAACCCTCGACGATACCAAATGCAGTGAAAATGTTCACGATATTAATGCAACGCGATGTATACATGCTGTGTAAGTCTCATGCGTGATGTTAGCGTGTACGAGGATCCTTTGAGGATGCACTTAAAATTCTTTCCTCATCCTAGCGATTGTCCGTCCATCCTTTCGTCCGTTTGCCTTATTCTTCCTCCGTTAGTCGCGTCTGGCATTATTAAGTGACTTACTCAGAAACCAGTGAGGATGTAGGAGTAAGTAGAAACCAGTATGGGGGACACAAAGGGAAGGAGAGTATATATTTCGGGTCGAAAAGGTCTTATCTTTATATTCTGTAGTAGGTGGAAAGTTATTCACGTTCAATTTCGAACCGAAATTCTTGTTATCTTTTTTGTTTTCAAATATCAGAGTCCCACTTCTTCTTGACATTTACATCCGTACTTATATATATGCAGTGTCTAATGATGCTGGTTCTTGTGCAACATCTACGCGATATGAGAGGTATACGCCAGACTTCTTCTTGTACCAACAAATCTTGACATAAGCCAAACTAATTAGCATCGGAAACGATTGGGCGTCGAAGACGATAGCCCGAGCTATCCTTTCTGTAATATATTCACCCTTTTCCGTTTGCTATACCCACGTAGGTTGAGCATGCTAATTACTTTGCAGACAATACTGGGAGCGTTGGTGTTGGTATCGTTCAAGTATAGTAACGCACATTACACACCCGTACCATATACATATGCAACAAAAAGTTTATACGTTTTCTTTTCGTGACTCCCTGTCGCGTTCGAAGTGCTAATTCTCTGGGAGAAGATATACGCAATTAATTATCGTCTCTTCCTATAAATAAACTTTCATGGAGAAGGCGCCATAGTTTTGACCATCAGACGATTAAACGTGGATTCGAAATGTGAGGGATGTATTTCTTGGGTTGAAAGCTACGTTCCGGAGTTGATAATATATTAGTGCCAATTTTTTGCTATACATTTGAATATCCAAGTCTACGATAAAAAAATTATAACATTTTCTGTGCGAGGCTCAGTTTTGATGGGAAGCACCAAAAAGGCCTCGAAACAGCCCTTCGCTAGAAATGGAACTGGCAATGAAATTATACTTAGAATACAGCATTCTTAATTTTTTCCCTGTATCAGAGAGACAAAAGAATCACGTGAGGAATTTGTTGTACAGCGGAAAGAACTTGAGATATCGAATTTTTAACACATTTTTTTTTTAACCAATAAACACTTGATTTTTCGATGAACTTTAACAAATTTAATATGGATATTAAACTGATCAGGAATTCCAAGAAATGCAATCCCCTGGTTGCACGCATTTGTATAATGGGCGCATTTCTAGAAACTTGACAGCCTAAGCGACCGACTGCGCATGCGCAAGTTTCCGCATCAGCTCATGCAGGCTGGCCACCCCAAGTCAAACTCTATTTCTAGCGGCTACCTCGTCAATACAAAATTTCGGGGTTAGAATCTCAAATGATGAAGTTGGTAGGACTTGAAAATCGCCGACCAATGAGATTAAATTGTTTGACGCATGTGCAATCGGTCGCTCAGGCTGTTAAGTTGCAAGAAATGCTTTCGGTACGTATATGTAATAATCATTTGCATAATAAAGGCTCTTCCTGGCTTTGAAAGCTGAAAAGAGAGAGAAATAGAGATAGTAAGGATTGATGTTCGGCAAAAGAAAACAATATCAGCTGGATTTGAAACACGATACAAATCTCCGTTGAATTTTTGAGTGTCAGGGTGATACTTTTCTTGTTTAAATTGCGTGGGCTTTGAATGCAACGTACCGCTTGTATGCGCATCGCGAGTGTCACTATAACAAGCCAGGTAAAGTTAGCAAGGCGCGAATCGCTAAATCAAGAGATGTCAGAATATTTTCAGAGGAGAAAACCACCGCTGGCCTCTCAGGATTTATCGCATGTAAAGATAGTTATAGTCAGGCTTGTGTACGAAGCGCTCGTTGGTTCCTTGGGTACAGTCTCAGCTTCAGTTAGCCACTTTGGTATTTGTTTACCGTGTAACAGAGAGAAAATAGAATATAATGAAATTAAAATCGAGGATTCAAACCGCACGAATGTCAAGGTGTGACAGTGATTAATGAAACTATGCTTCTTAAGTAATTGGTCGATGAATATAAGACGCGAACGGGGAATCTTGTCTTAAGCATTGGAATCCGCGGCTCGAATAAGACGTCACTACGCTGCATAATATCCAAGTCCCTAATTAGTCAAGTGAAGAAAGTAGCCAAGTATGTACATGATACACCATAATGCTGATTCAGAACGCCAGCGAAAATCCAAATGTTGAGAAAAATTAAAAATAAAATATATAATTCTTTTTTGAAAATTTGACTCGCGTGGCTCTACACAAGGTGCCAAGTCTTGTGAATGTTCAGTGCCTTCGAAATTTTCGCCAGTGAACTCGGTCTTCAGGTGTCGTCCTTCATACTGAGATTCGTGGTGGATCGAGAGTTATTTCAGTGACTTTGGAAAATTGTGTACACTGAACTCCAGAGACTTCGAGAAATTTCACAGATTCATCCGGACTTCAGAGATTTTCCATGACTCCAGACTTCAAAAAATTGAAGGAATTTTGCAAAATTTCATCAGATTCCAAAGAAATTCCATTGGACTTGACAAGATTCCAAGAAATTTCATGGAATCTCGTGGGATTTTGTGTGGACTAGATGAGATTTCATGTAACTTAATGAGACTTCGTGGATTTAAAACTAGAATTCCCAGATCCCTTCGGATTTGTATCTAAGTGTTTACCGGCCTTAAAGAATGATGAACTCCTCTTTGTGTGCCCACATTTTTTCAAAAATTTCAAGTGTTAAACCTATAAAAAAATTGTTCGAAATGAAAGACCTCATTTTTAATATTTTTTAGGCCGCAAGATTCGAAACTTTTTCATGTTCCTGAACATTGAACTGACGAAACTATAATTTTTCAAAAATTTACCGAAGATGAAAGAGAAGGACCTCCGTCAAAACCTGAAGATCAAGTGAAATAGTAAAAAGCTTGAGGCATCTCAATGCGTCGACTACACCGAGTACCGTTCGCAGGGTCACGTGAGTTGAATTTAAAAAAAAAAAATGGATTTTTAGACTTGAACAGAGTCTTGGAAAAAATTGGACTATCGAATTCGCAAATGTATCTTTGTTACAGTTTTTCGTGGGGTAAGAATTGGCTCGAGCTGCACACATAGCTTGTCGTGAAATTCGTGAATGAAGGAGACTTGAAATCCGTGTTGCCAGGGATAAAAATTCTGTCGCGGTTAAACCCAGAAGGTCCTTGGCTTCCTGAGATGCTGAGGTAAAAGAATTACACAAAGATTCGTCCGATCTAAGAATAGATATCCTAAAAACCGAACAAAATCCTGTTCCTGGTCGTGACTTGAGTCTGTAAATCCCGCATCGGACAGGTGGGCGGTTACCATTTCCCGGAATTCCCCATTTGGTGGAAGAAAAAGCCCCCTTTTTTTTATTAGAAAACATTAATGTATGTACTAGTTCGAAGTTCCCCTAATTCATAGATCGGAATTCAAAGCAATATCTAGCCGCATTCATTGAAAAATACGACAAGCTCGAGTCAATCCCTCCGGGCGTCTCGAATTCGACGAACTAGTAAATGTGTATGCTTTTCCTATGATTGTATGCGTACTAATTAATATATGCGTACGTTTATCTATGCATAGATAGGAACTCCTCCAATCTACAAAGCAAATGATGGTTGACGAATCATCATTCTCGAAGCTTACACATTTATATCTTCGAATGACGAAATGGTAGACGACTCGAAGCGAGTCGCAATTGGGAATTTCCGAATTAATAGCATGTTATGTTGGACTTTACATCAGTCAACGTAGACTTGTATCACTAAGTAGTCATTTACCAGTAACAGCTGTAGGAATTACCTTTTAATACCCATTATCAGTATGGTTCTTTTATTTCAAATTCCAAATCCGGAATTCTTAAATAAAGGATGAAGCTGAGGCGAAAACTGTTTGGTTCTTTTTTCCACATTCGAAAAGTTGTATACAATAAGAATAACAGTGGGCTCCTAGTTGTTTAATGAAAGCTTGAATGAATAATGTAAGATAAATTAACATATGCGGTGTATTCGGCAGCTGTGGGTCAATGGTATTCGTGTTGATAAAGAATTAATAGGCATTCAGTGTTACCTGAGTGTATATACGTTGATTCACGGTAGCTAATGGCTTAGAGGTCTCTATATAACTGACTAAGAAACTACTTCTCATCCTCGCGGAATCGAGATTACAATTATCTGGGTATTTTTCATGCTATGAATTTAATTTGGCGTTTTCATATACCGGGAACGATGCGTATACACATTTCTGCGGGCTCCCGGTTTTCAGTAGAAAAAAATTCAACATCCGCACTTTAGCACCTGCCTTTGATGCGGATCTATAGTCAATGACGAAGGTGAAAAAAGAGGTAGAAGATTCAGTCTCTTGGTGAACAAACCCGGCCACAGGATAGTATAAATACCGAAGACAACTCGTTCACAGTAGACAGTAGGAAATCATTCGCCATGCGTGGAGGGAGCGTGATTTTGATATCGATACTTCTGCTCGTTGGCAGCATTCAAACACGTGAGTGTAAATTTTATCAAACTAACAACTCTCTTCAGCACTCCAAATTTCAGTCTTTCCTGCCAGAGTTCACACATGTATCATTTCTAAAACGCGGCTCCACGGACTCGACTCGTACTTTATACTGTAAAAAATTTGCAGTGTGGACTATTATATACGTAGACTGTGATTCAGTGTCAATTCAACACTATTTACAGTCTTTTTAACACGGTAGGAAAGTTTGGCAATTCATTTGCGTTGAACTGTCAACTTAACTACTATAATTGATATCGATCGTAGTTCAAGTTCGCCCATTTGAACACCACCATTTTTTACAGTGTATAATCAGAGTAATTATCTGCATATCATTAATTATCATGACTCTTAGTGTTGAAAGATCAATAACCCTAAATGAACCACCAGAACTACTACTCGCGGTCCTTCGATCTAGTCTCGCTTGAACTAATTGGTCTCTTATTCCTCGAGACATTTTCATTTCAATTTTCCTCAGAAAATTGGTTTTTTGAGACACCAGTTTAATTTTCCAGTAATTGAGAATTGTGGTGCAAGCAATCGTTATATCAGTCAAATATCGATTTGAGTAAAAAGCGCGCGAATTTTTTTTCCAAACTAGACTCTGTCTCCAGCTGCAGATGGATACTGTCGGTCAATAAATTCGACTACTCGATATAACACAGTCGCGTATATTTATTGATTATAACAACGAAACTGTTCATTAGATTATAAATCTATTGATGACGATCACTGGTTTCCAAATAACTAAAACGCATTATTGATAGAATTCCTACGTTTCATCAAATCACTATTAACTGTTCGACGGACAGTTGAAGTCGATTTTTTTTTCAAAAAGCACCCACGTACCGCACTCTTCCACAATTGAGTTGCAAAAGACGATAAACTATCGATTGGGAAAGACCGATATTTGCTGAGGCAGAATGGAACTCTCTAAATTACAGAATGGTTCTTAATCCATAATTTTACGATCATTTTTTGACAAGTTTACAAAGCTAGGGCTCGGAATTTTTTAAACTGATGTATCGTGAGGAATCTTTGAGCAAGTTCGTCCGGTTTTCGAATTTTCATTATCATGTCGAATGGTCTTGATGTATTTGTATGAAATTTATCTGTTTAACGTGATATCTTGGGCAGAGAAAAACGAGAATTAAGTGATGTCGAGGGCTGATAACCAAACGTACATAAGTCTTTGTGACTCTTTGACCTTGATGTATAAATACATCGAAGATTCAGTTGAGTCACGGGTTTTTCTCGCGCGGTTTATGAATTGAGCAATATAGTGTACATCACGGATTGGATGTAGGTATTGGAAAAACAGGATTTGGGTTACCTCGGAAACGACAATCGTAAGTTCCTCTCAAGCCACAAAACCAAGATTGGTAGTCGTCAATCTCTCATGATTCAACACCAAATTCGATCATTATACATTTTCGTAGGATATGTTTGAATTGAAATTATGCAATGGTTTATTTCAGCAAAAATTATTTCAATTTTACAAAATTTCGAGCATTCGAGGGCAAATTGGATTATTCAAGTTTGGTTTTTTTTTTCGAGAGAGTATTTACAGTGGTTTCTGAAAATAATAAATATTCGAATCTTTGGAGTCTTCCAAACGTACCGGTGAAATACTTAATTGAAATTGCCGAAATTCGGCATTATTATTCTATGAGAAGCCAAAAATTGAAAAACCTGAACTGTCCGATTTACCGACCGGCTCAATTTCCCCGATTATGGATATTTGTTCCGCAAATCCGTTAAAAAATTTCGACGAAGTACTTAAAGTACTTTGAGTGGAGGAAGTATTCGGCTACTTTCGACTGGAATAAAGCAATGATTCCCAAAGTTTCATTTCGAACGGTGCAGGTGCGGCTTGAAAAGAACTAGAAGTTGCCTTTCCGAGGTGATCAGGCGTGTACCATACACGCCCTCTATGTATACCATAACCTGAAATTTGCACAGCATTCAAAATTGGAAGAAAAGAAATTTTTAATTGAAAAATTCTTTTACAGAAAGAGCTTTCGACTGCCGGAGTCCTACCGCATTGCCTGGCTACTGCATTTCGATATACGAATGTCGTCCACTCATGAGATTAATCCAGACAATTCCTCTCAATCAACGGGATGTTGACTTCCTTCGCCAGACCCAATGTGGTACCGAAACTAGTATTCCCAAAGTATGCTGTGTTCCTGAATGATTTGACAACGATTTGCTGTCATAATTAATTATAATTTATCTACGAAAATTGAACCAAAAAATAATAAAATAAAAAATAACAAAAAAATAAAAACATTATTACACTATGTTACATCAATCGATCATAAAACCCATTACTATAATCCTTATCGATCGAAATTCTTTTGATCTGATTCATTCTCCCAGAATTTTATTCGCTTAGTTTTTATTCCATTTCGTTCAAGTGGAATTCCCCATGGAATTTTCGACCTTAGGGCGATATTGTACAAATTGCTTTGAACCAGCTAACCTAGCTAACATAAGAAATATGAATTTGATTGGAATCGTACTAGTTTTTTTCTAAATAGTAAAAAAATAGTAAAATCCTTGGCCACTTTCTGTCGTAGTAAAGCATCAATCTCCTGAGTTTCATTTCGGTGGGTTGTATAGTTTGGAAGGAACTACGAATCGCGTTTTCGAGGTGATAATACAATTGGTAATATTGGAATTCCAAACATAGTCCCATAGCACCTTTAGGGGCTTTAGGCGACAAGGAAATCTGTTCGAAATTCCGTCATTACCAATTGTTGTCAACCTGAAAATGCGAATCGTACTCCTTCGACGACTATATAACCCAACCGATCCCAATGAACCCCCGACGAATGAATTCAATTTTTTTTGCAGAAACTGGCCAAGTATGTCAGTTCGTCAAAAAACTGATCGGATTTTGGTAAAACTCGTGTTTTTTTATCTTAGCTAGATTAGGTTCGAAGCCACTTGTACCATATTGCCTTAATCAAAGGATGCAAACGTGATAATCATCGTTGACAAATCTTGTCTAATAGTCAGAATACGCGTAAATGATTCATTGGTAACTAGGGGTGGTTTTTAGCGTCAGTTACGATTGGGGGTAACTACCCTTAAGCGACCGTGTGGCCTAACGGATAAGGCGTCGGACTTCGGATCCGAAGATTGCAGGTTCGAATCCTGTCACGGTCGAAAAGTAATTTTTTTTCGTTTATATTTCGAGGGATGGTTTGAGGGTAGTAAACTGTTCACATACGTATGAAGAAATGTATTTGAGGCAATCGTTGAACAGTTAAACGAGTGTAAATCCTAGTTAGATTACACAACAATTGCATTTTTGCTGAATGTTTATCATCAGTCTCGTTTCAATCGTCTCATTATTGCGTTTTTTACGATTTTTGCTCTGAGAGTATGAAGTAAGGATTAATTGTTTTAATTACCCGCGTAATTCGCACTTTCGATTAAAAGATTTACGTGAGAGATATGGCGAGGTATGCGCATGTGCGGCTACACGCTGTCTGCTCATCTTTATTGAATAACTTGATATGGGGCGTTCTTTGTCAACTGCAAGCCAATTTTTTTTCAATCAACTTCTAGGACATGTTTCATTTTTTTTTAGTCGCTGGTACTAGGCGAGAAAAATCTATGAAACATTTCTCACATTCTAAAAGCCAATGATTTTGGATATGCTCGATATTTCTTCATTCAGTTTAGACTGTCAGACAAACGATAGATCACCCAAAGAATATCTTATGACAAAAAATTCTGGTTTCCGGTGCCTTACTTCAACGCAATTTCGTTTTTTATTTTACTTGACAGTGTACCGGCCATTTTAGCATCCGGAAAAAGGGAAGTGAATTTTTTTCGTCCAGAAGCCCACCTCCGATTGTAAAATTCTATCGACGTTGAGGAAATTGAATCCAATGAACAATCAAGAGTTTGAAATTTTTCTCTCATGTGATGGTCAGAAATATGTATGAACGTTTCTTCATGGTCGTGAAGAATATAAGTATAGGAGGGAGGAACCATACGTAGTATATGTAAATTATTATGTATAGTGTGTACACTTGGGCTTCTGTACCTGAGTGAAATATTAACGAGTTATTTAAGAGGATGCGTGTCTACAGCACATACTGCACAGTGCATGAAAATAATCACTATATTGGCAACTCGTGTTCAGAAATGGACCAAATCCTATGATCGAACGTTATATGGCAATTATCCGATGGCTGCTTTACTGCATCGTTCACGATTGATATGAACCTGCGAACGGATCAATCCTTCGGTAGTAGATTTAATTGTCAGTGGAAATCAATGACTTGCCCGTGACTGCAGGTGTCAGAATAACCGAATTTCAGATGATTGTATGATAGGCTTTCATAACATGTAGATAAATGTTTGTCAAATAAATATTCTACATCAAGGATCTTCACTAGCAACAGTAGCCAGCCAAGTAATGTTTTTGTACAATTTCTTCCTAATTCTCCGTAGTCACAGCTCGCAATAATTTCATGCTGATCACGAGGGCCATAATATGACCCCAATCGTTTCCAAATGATTGCCGTACTAACAGATTTAATCGACTCCTAAAAATTATGAATCATCAAACGTCCTGGAATATGAAACAACAGCTTTGACATATGAAATCAAATGATCAAATGCGAGTGTGGGTCAATCCGTATTTTCACTAAGAAAAATCTTGATCATTCTGCATATTTTTGATTCTGTGAATTAGATTGATGATGGATACTTTGAGGTGTGGTAACTTTATAGGGATAAAATTAAGTACCGTAGTGGTCGTTTCGGAAAGGGCATTCGATTCTGAGATTTGAGGAGGGGCTGTTTTGGAGTAAAGAAAAAAAGGGCGATTTTGTATTTCTTTATTGTTAAAAGATTGTTGATTTTATGCGCAAGTATGTGGAGAGGATATTTTAACTTCGGGTGATCTTAGCTATAAGGGAAGGTTGGATCACCCACTAAATCCATACGGCATCTTTGCATCATTGACTTTGATAGCTTCAAGTTCTGTTTTCAGATGACACGACGGTGTACTCGAGCTATAAAAAGCTCGATCAATAAAGTAAAAAAATTGAAAAAAATCCTTGTTCAGTCTAAAGTCGAGTCGGGGCGTAGCATGCCGTTGAGTCATCTGCCCAAGCCTTATTTCTGTGTTGTTATGTAAAATTATGCAAAGTGTTCAAACGCCGAAACACTGCAGGCCATTCCTGAACTGCGAGCGTGCTCAAAATGCCTAACGCAATAGCATCACTTTCGCCGTCATTCTGAAATGTTGTATCCTTTACTGTATGGAGTATTTTTTTTATTTCAACTTATATTCATATAATTTTTTCCTTGTTTTAAAATAACTACTGCGAGGCATACAAGTAGCCCGTACTAAAAGTATACGACTGAAATAAATAATATTGCATGCCGCAGCCACATTATTGACTACAGATCGTTCAAACACTGCGCATACACGAAGCGTTAGTTAGCGAAGGCATTTTTAAAGCTCCCATTAAGAGGACTGGAGAGGTTTGGAATTTGTATACGTTACGTGACTTTGGTTGCACATATCAAGGGTATTTATGAATACAATAGATTTATACTTTCAGTCGTTTTCATTGGCATGTTTGTGTGGGGAAATATCCTATATACATGGTGCCCAGGTCAATAATATGACCTGTCTAACGTTAGTAGCCAAACAATCGAAAATTTGGTTTGACCACGATTCCGGCCGAACGGATGATCCAATTCAGTATTTTCTGGTCTCGATCTCTTCGTTTGACGCCGCTTTATCGATCCCACCTGATAATTTGGAAATCGGATGAAAATTACAAAAATGGCGACCAAAAAACGCAAAATTGAAAAATAATAGGGGCATTTTTCATTATAAAATCGTTGCGAAATTTTTGAGCGAAAATATTTCAGGTGGGATCGATAGAGCGGCGTCAAACGAAGATATCAAGACCAAAAAACTCCGGATTGGATCATCCGTTCAGCTGGAATCGTGGTCAAACCACATTTTCCAGTGTTTGGCTACTAACGTTGGACCATTCATACTATTGACCTAGGCACCATGTATATACACTGTTAAAAATTTTTGTGGGGAACTTCCGACACTGTGTAGGAAGCAATATTCATGCACAGTGGTAGTAAATTCACTATACATTCACCGTGCAAATAATTTACAAATTCTACCAATTTGCCATACAATTCAGTCAAATTCGAATACAATTACGTATTTTTGCCATAAAAGTTTCGTAAAACGACGGTTTTTTTTGCAATTTTACAAAACACGCTTGGAAATCCACTTTGCTACGCCAAATTTGCAATTTTGCAATAATTTCGAACAGTAAATGTGTAGTAAATTCACGAACATTTTTAACAGTGTAGGATATTTCCCCGCACAAACATGCCATTAAAGACTCTTGGAAGTGTGAATCCATTGTATTCATTAGTACCCTTGATATGTGCAATCAAAGTCACGTAACGTATACAAATTTCAAACCTCTCCAGTCCCCTTAACATTGTGATAGGATTCACTCATTTAATGTATCCAATTTTCATAATCCTTGACGCATAAGAATTTCCATAACTCTAGTAATTAATCAACTATATAACTAACCTTTGGCCGTCTGGCAAAAATAATGACATTTCCATGCTATTTTTATGTCATGAAAACAGTCTGTCTGCAGATTTACCTGGTGAATTCAATGTTCAGATTTCGGAGGTGATCGCTGCATATGAATCTGGAATCGGGTGATTTTCATCCAGAATAGCGGATCCGATACGGTGGGTTAAAAATCGTAGAATAGTCGAATGTCAACGAAATGTTTGTCTATTTGATGTATAATATGTAGTGAAAGTTGAACGGTTCGCTAGATTTTAGGTTTTCACGCGACATGTCGGATTCTCAGAGTCAAGGCTGCAATCAGAAACCCGCTATCTCGAACACCAGAGGACAAAAACTTTCGTCAGCAACCAACTATTTCTCGCATTTCTATCAAGAACATAATTATTACTTTTCATCACGTAAGTGATAGTAATAGGTAAGTATTGGTTTCGTATCAAAAACAACTTTCGCCAATACACAAAATTTTCGACTTCCGGATCCTTTAGCTGACGGCACACATAATTTCGAATATACGATGGTCTGTTTGTCTGTCATGCAGTCTGTCACAGATAAAATTTCCTGAAGTGTTCTGGAAAACGGCTGGACAGAAAAATTTGACACGTTACAGCCAATATAGTTTGTGTTCTGACGATGAACAATTGCCATGTCCCATCTAGATCGATCAACTGCTTTAGCCAGAAAAAATGGAATAAATAATGGCGATGGGGAAATTATTTGTTTTTGTTGAATTGGCGAAAGTCGTTTTTGATACAAAAAAAAAAAAAATTAAATATATTTCACCGCAGTGTCCTGGAAAATGGGTAGACACAAAAAAAAGTTGAAAACTAAAAATGAATGGTGATGAACAGTCTAGGGCAACCTGGTTGACCCCTTTTTTTGTTGTTGTTGTTGTTCTTGCCCACATTCTTATCTATTTTTCTCCGTTCAGGAAGACGACTCTGAAATCTGGATTAAAGATCTTCCATGTAATTTTTAATAATACGTATTGAAATATCTGTAGAAATGAAATTGTGGGCGTCAAATCGTTAGAGCTAGTGATTCAGTATAATCACATTGCGAACTGTAAATGTATATTTGCACATTCTGGCGTGCGATTAATTGTGTTTACCCATATTACGATATGCATTTGCATGTTTATAGATGCACGGTGTAACACGGCGAACGATTACACGCTCTATCCCCGCGTGAGTACAAGCCATTAAAACGAAAAAAAAAGACAGAAAAAAAAAACATCTAAAACAAAAAGATGAAAAGGAACAACAAACGCAGCCCCCTGGGCTGAAGAGTCGAGAGTCAAGACATGGTTCGTCTTCGTATATACGTGCGTGAAGTTGAACCGTGGACGTGGAGCTGATTGACCTTTGACCGTGGCTGTTCGTGGTGGCTAGCACGAGGGAGTTCCTTGTCGAGATTTCGACGAAGAAAACCAAGAGAGAAAATAATAAAGGTATAAGATGATCGGACGTAGAACTAGTAATAAATCAATGCGTGGGCGAGTGAGTCTCAAGTATCTTGTCGCATCTATATGATGGCTTGAGTGCCCCCAATGACGTGACACTTTTTATTTTTATTTTAATTTACATAGGTACCCACAATATATACGACTATATGCGTATAATCATTGCCTAAATAGTTATTCGTTTCTATCTAATGACTACGAAGCTTGTAACCGAAGTGTGATGGATTAAGAATGGAAGAATTCCACCCAAAAACGCTAATAAAGTATATACATAATCACCTGCGCGAACAATTAAAGTCTAGGATTTCGAGTTCTGAAAGAAACTGGCGTCTTGTTACAAGACGCTTGTATTTGCGGTTGATTTTTATTGAGAAACACGAGCCTTTCAAAGATCGTCAAAGATTTATTTCCAGAACCTTGTATACGGTTCCATTGCCGTTATTTTTTCCGATAATAGAAATTTGGAGTTGAGGATTTCAATAAAACTTGCAGTATCGAGATTGGAGAGGGTTTATATTCATTTCAAGTGCCTGGAGGCAATAATATTCATCGACTATGGACATCGTCGAAGTCCAACTGGTTTTGTCTGGGGGGTGAGACCATCGATGCCATTATATTTACAACTCGGGATATTATTTACTTGAGTGCTAAATCTGTGGAGGGTTGTAATTAAACGAGCAGAATAATCAAGGTGCTTGAATCTCCTGCAGTTACGCCGCATGTGATTACTTCTTGTGTACCTTTATTTCTCATCCTTATACCGTTATAGAAATATGAATAGTGTGTGAAAATGTAAAAAGTTCAACTTTAAAATAGACGACAGTATTTCGTGTTGTAATATTTTAGTGAATATTATCAAATAAGAATCTATTTTTTGTCAGTTTTAATTAGACTTCTGACATACATTGATCAGTTTTCTTCAAATTCGAGGTTGTTAGTAATTGTTATTAATTGACGACTGACAGCTTTGCAAGTGCAGAATTATGACATGAATATTTGAAAAACATGTTCCTTTATAGGCAAAAAATAATATAATTAAACTTGGAACAAATGTATGGGGTAGAAACTCACACCAGTCGACTTTCGAATTGTGCTCCTAAGCTAGAAATTGACATTCTCGGATGGAGATCGTGATCATAACTCACAATCAGTTTCATTATCTGGCCGTGAGCTCAAGCCAGTGCTCGCTCGCGGTCAGACAAAACTTTTTTGAGAATCCACCATATATGATACCGATCTTTGGGCAAAATAAAAATCGGTGGGATTATGCAGTCTGGCCAAGAACAAAGAATCGAAAAGTCCAAGCTTTTTGGCAATGGAGCCAAAGGGCCCGTCTGTAAGGATCACAGAACGGTGCAATTGTAGCATTTGCGTTGCAGTAGAATAAGTTAAATATACGATCCTTTCTTCAATTTACCATGATTATATAGACGAAATGAAAACATACGATAACCCCTTGCAAACACTTTCTCATTGCATTTATATTGACTTTTTTCGTATTTCCGTTTTCGGAATTGATCCTGAAATAAATATCCTTTCTGACGGAACATGGCTGCATTGATTTTGTTTGAAGGCTCAATATTTCTTCTTCAAAACGCTATGTGATATTTGAAGATCGGTTGATACAAGTTGTTTCCTGAAAAAATGCGATTTACGCTCATTTTCAGCAAATGTCAGCGTTTAAACGGGTTTTTCAATAACTAAACCGCAATAAAATGAAATTTGCCATACACCATTCATTTACACATTGAAAAACGAAGAGATTGATAATACTGACATTTATCTTCACTGCTAAATGGCGCTGATTGCGCGTACAACGAACGCGTGAGGTGGATATGGATATCTACCCCGATCATGAGTTAGAAGTTAGAAAAAATGATACATGTATTCTAGGGTAGAAGAAAAAATTATTTGATACGATCATTTTTCAATTTTTTAACGCCATTATTGTTCGTTAGTGCGAATAAGGAATATAATACATTAACGTTGATTATGGGCACTGATTTTTAGCTCCAAAGTTAGTTCACACTCGTTATGTACACTCTCTGGTGAAAAAGATCGTTTGCATTAGTTGGTTTATAGTTTGACGATGAAGAGAAAAAGTGTAAATGTACGTTATAACCTTCACCATTACGCTCTGTGATTACATACGCTGTCATAAAAGTTGATTAAAAATCTCTTTACACGTTTCAACTCGAGTATAGAGTTCGGTATTTCCGTGAAAATAAAATGCAGATAAAATAGTCGCATTCAATTACACGAATACTACTTTGTCCACGTCTAGAAAAATCAAATCCACGAGAATTGCATTGAACAGTATACAGAAAAAGGGAAAAATGAAACGGAACGTTGGAGGACTAGAGTGGCTCACCTCGGTTATTTTTTTTAGTTTTATGGGTTTCTTTTTTCGCGGCAAAACCGCGAGAACTCGAAAGCCAATCCTCTCATTATCTAGATGAGAGTCGTTACCGTTAAGCACCTACGGTCCCTGCCACTGTCCTACAAATTACAATCATCCCGCAGGAAAATTGTGGACGATATACGAATACTTCGCAGGCGCGAATCCGAGTGAGACATTCGACGCAATTATTGCGTTTGTATAAGTGCAAAGAATTCCTCGTGCGAATTCAGAGCTGCGCCAGATAATAGCCATATCTTTTTTGCAAATTTAAATACTTTCATTTTTGTATCCCCCTTCAAGAAGTGCCGACTCAAATGGAGGCTCACTTTCCTCGAGCTCTAGGTTTCTTTTTCTGCTTCTGCTTCTTCTTCTTCTTCTTTTTCTTTTCCGTTTTTTCACCCAGAGGTTACCGTATCTCGTCGACGTTCTAATTTCAAGATAACTCCTCAACAGTGAGGAAAAATCTGCTTCATCACTTACTGACAAAAACAAGCAAACAGTAAGATCAATTGGGAAGACGAATTGGAGTGAATACTTTTTTGTTTGAACTTCTGGGGATCTTAACCCTTCGTCTTTATACATACAGAAAGTTTCGCGCTTGTCACACTGCAGGGTCAAATTGACCCCAGCAATGTTTGAAATGTTGGCACATGAAAGCCAAAAAAAATAACAAAAAAAACAATAAAATAAAAATTCATGAATATACTTTGAACATTAGATAACGTGTGAAAAAAGTTCATGTGCGAGAAATCCAATTACGACATATTCAAACAGAATGATAGAGTTATCAATTATCAAGAAAGATACTTTTTATACTCAAAATTTAATAACTCTTGCATTTTTTTCATATTTTTCGATAGAATTTATGGGTGAGACTCTTGAAATGTGATACTTTCAGGATAAAAAAATAGCCTGGTATTGAGCGATCCAAAAAAGCACCAACGTGAAAAGCGTTATGCGTGATGTCGAAAACTGCGGCGTCAAGAGTTTTGTACGTCTTGTCACTTACAAAATGAAAATTTTTCAGTTCTGCAATGAAATACAGACGTTCTATGACGACCTATTATTGAGGAAAACGGATAATATCGGATTATAAAGATTTCTTGCCAAGAGCCATAATCAATAAATTGTTAGTTTGTTTGATTTTGATCGTGAAATCTGTGCGATTCACGCATGAATGAATTTCCAGACAATTTATACGTCTTATATTTATCGAGGATTACGTAGCTGTAAATGGAATGACGGTTGAATTCGATAACCACATCCAGTTCCGAGCGGCAGTAACAATAATCCTTCGCAGTTCTGTCTGCGTGGGTTAATCCGGATTTATCAGATAAAAAATTTCTTTATGTCGAATGGGAAATTAGATAACCATAATTAGCATACGAATGTGTTTAATCTTTGAATCGAAATTCACTATTCAATACCCTAGAGTAAAGTGCCGTTTCATACATAAGTATTCCACCGTATATACAATCAATCACCGATAATATTCGGATGTTCCAAGCGATAAAAGAACAATCTTGCAAAAAATCATGTCTTCGAACGTTAATCGTCTCTATACCCAAAAGGCGTGGCCTTTTTAACACTCATTATGCATATGAAAGCCGAGATTAATAATTATACGTCTGAGAAATCGACGTCTACACACATACAAAGACAATCTTATAGCCAAATTTCAAGCTTGCATAATAAAATCTTGCAAATCATTTGGAATGAGTTCCAGGGCAATTTATTACTATCAGAATCCAGTTGGCGTATAATTCAGATATTGGCGATGCAAATGTGAAGATCGTTAGTTATCAACGATGACATTTAATGTTGTTTTTGATTCATACTTGCAATGACCTGCACCTCCACAAGGCGCTCGTACTTTCTGATCAAGTCCGTACATATAGCCTAAGGCCACAAGGTATAATATATAGGTACCTGGTACATGCACAGGATCAAAAGCTAAGGCGATCAGAGGTCACGGTGTAAAACAAGCTACATCTTTTTTCGGATAATTAATACTCGTCTATGAATATCTCATTAGGAGAAATTTCAAACGGTGATAATAATGGTACCGTTCTACAAGAAGAACTCAGCCACGGAATAGCTGTAAAAAAACAATGGATACTTTAGAGCGTTATACGTTTCGATTTCTGAAACTGAAAGTGAAAAAACAGCTGATGAGATATTTTTTTAACGTTCTGTGGGCAGGTGTAATTAATTGATAATTTATTCATGAATTCTATGGGAATTAAGGAAATGAGATGGGGAAAATGGTAAATCTTTGTTTCCAGCACCTCAAATGGGACTTGCGTGTCGGATGATGACTACCGCGCACCAATCACCGCTCCATTACATCTAATGCGGCGTACGATATTAAACATGAAGCAGTCGCGCAATTGTGCAGGTAAAGAATATAAAACCAACGCGGGTGTAGGTATAGAAAATGAAGAACTATGGAGAATTACTCACAGCTGCTTATGTCTCGAATAATTTTACATCTCATTAGAACTGCGAGGGAGTGACCGAGGTCAGAAGTTCAAAATTTCAACGCCCAGGATCTACACGGTTTTACATCATTCGATTTTAGTTAAAAGTTAATTACAAGTGACAGCAAGACAAAACATTTTCAGCCTCAGTATCTCACGCGATTTCCTTTCGCAAGCTTCGTGGCTGGTCTAATACTAAAAAGTATGGAAGTTCTTGCTCTAATTACGAGTTCCTATATATAGATTCCAAGGTACCCGTTATAACCCCAAAAATTTGAGTATAGGACTATAGGTTATAAATAATAATATAAGAATCTTTGGTGAAAATATCTACTGTTTGCTAAATTTCTAGAGATTTTAACAGAAGTTTATATACTTTCCGTAGTCTTCCCTACGGAGTTGTAGTTTTTCATGAAAATTGGAAATCCCGACAACCCGCTACGTATTCGAGCAATTTGAGTTTTTCCTCATTCGCTGAAGTAATTCCTGAGAAAATATTCAAAATTTCTAGATGTTTGGATTGTTTTGACTAAATTCTACATAAATGTAAGAAAAAAAACGAAATTCGTAGGAAAATGTTAGGATTTCTACAGAAAACAACAATTTCCCTTGAATTTGGTAGAATTTTCTGTAAATATAATATATAGTAGACCATTTTTCCGAAGGAGAATCGTTGTTCAAGGAAAGACCCTACTGCGGATAAAAAACTAGACAAAAACCAGTTTTTCATTCTTGAACGGCTAATCCGAAAACGTCTATAATAACTAAAAAGGATCCAGTCAAAAAACAACTATTTTAGGGATTTCAGATTATGGTATAATGTATTTGCAAAAAAACAAGAAATAATATAGTGACGAAAGTCATCTGCGATGAAAGTATATAGGGCAAGGAACCTTTCGAAATCTCTGTGCAGGAGGATTACAAAAATTTGCAAACGGGTCCATAATCTAAATTTTCATCGCAGGAGGTTAACATTTTTTTCAAAACACGTTTCACAATGATCTAAAACCTTTGGAATTCGTTTCTTGATTGGACCTTTTCTAGTAATTCAGAAAATGAAAAACTGGCTTTCTCTCGAGTTTCAGTAGGGTCCTGATTCCCTTGAATCATAAAAATGTAGTATTATTTCAGATTTTCCAATCTGCCCTGATCTTACATTATATGCGACTGCTTAATTCTATCCGTGTCGTGAGGATTTACGTAAGGATAGAACGTTAGCGGCTTGCTATTGGGCATCTGCAGAATGAAAAGCCACTTTCTATATACGGAAACATCTTAATCTTCATTTAATCGTCCAAGTATCACGTCGGAGTAAATTTATTCGAACTCGGTAACGCTTACGCTATTTATACTTACATTTGCGGCGCAGCTTAAGGACTATAAATGCGTTTATTCGATTTTAATGTCACGCTGTTATTAAGATATTTCATTTCTTAATTTCGACTTATAGTCGATTCCATCTCGTAGCTATCTCAATCCACTCGATAGGCGAAACGTGTTTCGAAGATTGCCTTTTACCGAAAATAAACGATTTCAACTTTATTATATTCGTATACCCGTATACGTTTGCCCGATCTCCATCTTCTTCTTCTTCTTCTCTTCTTCTTGTTCTTCTAGTAGAAAAAAATATCGCATGTGCCCGCAACTTGGTATCCGTGTATTTGTGGGATTTTTTCAAATTATTTATGATTGCAGCGCGTCGCACTCATCGTGCCATCTTTGTCAGGGAAAAGTGTCTTCTCGGCATGATGATCGCGTGCCAGCAATAGGTATCATAGATTTTTACCGAACAAAATGAACTCTACAGTGTATTTAACATTCGCGGATCTGTGTACGTTCGCTTTTAATAATCCTTGCATGTTTTTAAATGATATACCTTTGAAAGAAAATTGAATTGTTGATAAAAACAAAAAGAAAGGAGAGAAGATTTATCGCCAGTTGACGGAAATCGCATACCTGTAGGTATATATGAACGTGGAAGTGTATTGGCCATACAAGCGGCAACATAAGCCACTCAAAGTCTTGATTTTTGCATGAAATTTATGATCTTGAATCTGCGTGGTCGGACTTCACTCCCATACGAATATAGCTCGTCCAATTTTCACAAACTACATTACAAGCTGTGCACGCTCAACTCTGGCCTATAATGTTTATCGGCTAATAGATTCGTTACTTTATATCTTCCGCGTGATCATCAGTTTGCCTCTTACAAGCTAGTCGATTCGTTAGAGGCCATAATTGACCGTTGAAGAGTCCGACATGAAACGTATTGACGCTGGTGATTTATAATATGAAAGCGAAAAAAGTAACCCATGCCAGTGTTGAATTGGTTTTTTTTCACTGTTCTAGGATCCAAAAATCATCGCTGGAACGAAACATCGATCTACCTATCGGTTGGGTTTACTGGAAAATTTCGGAAATAGATCGGGAGAACGATTCGAATTTTGGCACGACAATTGGTTGTATTGGCCTGATCAGAATCTCCTACACGGAAAAAAAAGTGCTGTGAAATTTACTATGTGAATGGTAACTATATGGTCAGCTCTTGTTTTCGGTAGAAATTACAACAATTGTGATAACATTTACTCATTATAGACATTGAAGCTACTTGACCCAATGTACCAAACACCACAATTGCTGCAATTTCTACTGAAAAAAAGGGCTGACCATATAGTTACCATTCACATAGTAAATTTCACAGTACTTTTTTTTGTGTGTACAATTCGTTCTGACCCGATTTCCGGATCAGCCGAAGCTGCGATTAACATCCTATTTTGTTTTTGAGCATTTTCACTTTTTTTCGCTGGAAAATACAACGCAAACTTGCCCCGCATCTAGACAAGTGTATACCGTGTACACACAATCAGTTCCGATGCCAAATGAGGCGGTACCATGTAAAAAGATACATGTCCACAAAAAATGAAAAAGCGAGACCTCAGTTGGATATCTTTTTTCGTTTCTATCTTTCGTTCTTTGCATATTGCTAAAATTCGTTCCGGTGTGACTCCCATCCTTTTGCATCCTCAAATGTTCCAAGAGACAAGTAATTGCTGATAATTGAACAAACCCCCTCTATCTTCACAGAAAGGGCCCGATAACTTTTTTTTCAAATCTGGCATCACGTCCCTTCACGTCGTGGGTGAACCGTTTTGATATTTCATTCTGATATGACTTCCGGATAAACCGAAATAATTGAGACGAACGAATGATCAATGATATACATAGGTATATCAACAAACTCATTCTATCATAAAAGATCGAATATATTACAAGAACAACTGTCTAATGTAAAATTTCGGGCACATGAATTGGCCATTTGGATATGAAAATCAACCGTTACCCTCGCAGTGACCGTGCTTATTTCGGAGCTTGGATTTTTGATGAGCTAGTTTGAGAACCCTGTAATTAGTACTTCAATACATTTCGGTGTAACTTTTGTATAATCATGTGTGCGTGTAGGTGCTTTGGATATTACGATGCGGTGATTCTTGACCCGCTGATACGAATCGCGGTAATTCTCCGAGGTAAAGCACTCCGGTCGAATTATGCACGCTAATCTCCTGCCAAGGATAATATTACTTTGATGGAACGCTAGTAATCTCGCGATTACTATCTGAGTCATCATCAGATCGAGGCATCTGCTCGCTTGTAAACAGCATAATACCTATACGACATTCATGTTCCGAACAATGTGCTGCATACAGACTGTATAATCTTTGTCACTCATTGTCAGGCATAGGTATGTACATTTTGTATTCACAGTTTGATGACCCTATATATACCTTGGATTACAAATCGCGCAATCGTCGGGTTCCTTCTACCGCATCTCTGATGCAGAACCTCCTCTGCAGGTTCATTGATGACAGGATAGAATATCTGCATCCCGCCGTGTGTATCAAAGTTTCTTGTTCGAGTTCTCATCTGATAATGGCACTGGAAATTAAAGGAAATATTTTTCTATTTGTTGTGAAGAATCAAAGTATTGACCGAAGCTTGATGAACTATGATGCAGGTGTACAGCATCGTGCGTCAAGAGTACCTACAATACGTGTATTGACTTCTTGGGATGAATACTTTCGCACGCTTAACCCTGCGAAGGCCAAGTGAAGTTGAAAGCTGGTATCTTTCTTCAGATCTCGCTTTACGGACCCCGACTGCGATCTCATCTGCAGCCGCGAAATGCTTTCATTTCATCCTGATTTGAATACAATCTGACTTCAAGATTACACGCATATTCATGTGGGTTTCTGAGCAGTAAGGAAACAGCAAGGTTACGGTTAAAAAAATTCCGTATTTATTCCCGTTTCGGTGGATCTCAAAGCTATCGGTAGCTCTTAAGGCGATATGGTACTAGTCGCTTTGAACCTAACCTAGCAAACGTAAGAAATATGAACTACTTGGCCACCTTCTGCTTT
This sequence comes from Ametastegia equiseti, assembly GCA_963989295.1. Lineage (NCBI taxonomy): Eukaryota > Metazoa > Arthropoda > Insecta > Hymenoptera > Tenthredinidae > Ametastegia > Ametastegia equiseti. The sequence continues at coordinate 8,041,394 of OZ022390.1, read as the reverse complement.
AGTGATGCATTATTCTCCCAAGTTTCATTCTAGTAAGTTGTATAGTTTGGAAGAAACTATGAATCGCGTATTCGAGGTGATAACAATTGGTAATACTGGAATACTGGAATTCTGAACATGCTCCAATTCCAGTATTACCAATTGTTGTCACTTCAAAAACACGAATCGTAATTTCTTGATGACTACCCAACCGATCCAAACGAATCCTCGACGAATGGATTCACGTTTTTGGCAGAAAGTCGCTACGGATGTTACTTCATGAAAAAAAATCGAATGAATTCTAGTAAATTCATCTTTTTTATGTTAGCTAGGTTAAGTTGGAAGTGATCCCTACTATATCACATGAATCCGATACCAGCGGGAAGAAGATACTGCAGTAACGCTAATCATCATAAGATGAGGATGATTATTTGCCCAGGCTGAAATCGTGTCTTTCAGGCAGCGTTACATGCCGGACTTGCAGATCTTACAGCATAAAAGAATGGCCATACGATGCAGTTGCTTGGTGCACAGCTCGAAATTGTACTTTGGCATTCGTATCCACGCGTCGGCGACATCGTACGTGCTCAGCACGATCTCCTGGGCTCTGCGGTGCATCCGAGTATTGAACCCGGTTCCGGGGTGCCCTGCGTGCCTTCGACCGAACTTGCGATTGTATTTGTGATGTACACTCATGCGGCTGGTATCCTCGATCCTTCCGAGTATTGGATTATTATTTCGTTACCGATCGAAAGTTGTCTTACATCCGCAATTTTCAGACTATACGTCGCGGAATTTCGCTGGGAATTTGTATAATTGTATAATTGTCGTCGTTATGTACGTATAGACATAAAGGTACGAATACGTGTACCTCGTATATACTTGCCTTATTCTTTATTTGCTACAGAGGATGACTTCTCCGGTTCTTACTTGGCTACTTGCACCAGTGATTCTCGACTGGTAGCATGAATAATTATACCAACGGTCGAATACCAAAGAGACTAAAAAGACATGCGTTTGCTATGATCATCAATCTATGGGAGTACAGGTTTAATCGTTGCGAGTATGACGTTCAATTCGAGTCAGAAGACAGCGTAATTGCATTTCCGCTTTTACGTGGGCATTTTTTATTTAATTATTCTTGTTTTTTTCTCTTTTTTCCGTCATGGCAACTTCTGAGACTCTGCTATTCAATTTCACGTTCATCGAACGCGGGTAGGAGATCGACTCGGTCACAATTGCGATATTAACGAACGATCGGTAATAAACTCCAGTATAATTTCATATTTTCATTCGATGGAATACGAACATAGCTTAGAATGCATGATGCGGTTCGTGCAGCACATAGAAAGATGTAATACCTATACCTAAGCTGGGCACGTCTTCGTTTTAATTACTTCGAATGGCAGGAACATCCGGTCTAGCTCTGCGACAGGTGCCATTCGATGAGAATCACTCATCTGGTTCTCGTAAGTAACTCATCTATATCAGAGGTAGGTACTTGGAAAAAAAATTAATAGGGGCAGGATTGAAGTTCCGAATTCCAAAAGTTCCGAACCGTCGAAATTCCGAATTTATTTGAGACGCGATTCTGCAGAGATTCTCTAAACGTTGGAGTTCAGAAATAGCAAATTCCGGAAGGTCGAAATACAGACAATTCAAAGATCCGAAAGTTCTGTACTCAGAAAGTTCAAAAATCCACAAATTTAAAGGAAGCTCATGACAAAGCTGTCAAATAAACGACGTTGCATTAGCGAATTCCGAGCTTTGGAGTTACCTTTCGGATCTTTAGCTTCCGGAATATTGAACCCTTCTGTGTTTTTCGTTTCGGAGTTTTTCAAATTGGCTACGTAGACTTTCGAGTGAATAATTTTTCTAAAAACCCTGAATCGGTAGTATAAAAATTCTGAATTTCGACCTTTCTCAGCTTCTGAAATTCGGCATTTCAATCCCGCCCCGATTGGTATGGATTTGTTTTTTTCAGTACTGCCGAGGCAGAGTTAGGGTGTGAAATATTGAAAAAACGATAAGAAGTATATTTATCTAGTATTAAGAGTGTGGGAATAATTGAAGCATTATTAAAAGGCCAAGACGTGCTAAAACATCGCTGTACCTATGTATGCGTGAGTTATGACATAAATATACTATCGTGCGTAAGAAACGTTATAAATTTTGGTACACCGGACCTCGACGATATGTGCTCTTCAGTAATAATTCTTTATCTCCACCAATTTATCAAACGACCCACATATCCCAACGTTAATAAAACTAATAGTGTGTGTTAATGAGATCGCTTCGAAACAGAGCCTGTTTCCTGTACCTGCTTGAATCGTCCGGGTCCCGTTGCGTTCTTACGAACATACACATATATGTACAAATAAAATACTACACCCACAAATTTCACACATACCTACGGGTATAATGGGCACATTTGCATATACGTTCGTCTGATACGTGCATAGACGTACGATTTCGAAATAAACGGTATCACATGTGTTTGGCTATTCCTGAATTGTTTATAAATTATTTCCCGTTTTTTTTTTGTTTTTTTTTAACGAAATTTTAACGCCTATGGCGCGAGAAAAATGTATAGGCACGTGCGAATACCGAAAGCCGTATCTATATTCGTGAGAGGAATACGATGTACAGATGGCACTGCATAAATTTCATACAATTTTCTCACAGTTGCCGAAAAATACAAGGAAATTCCCGGCTAATTCATTCAGCTTGCTAAGATACGCGATAGCAAATCGAGTATTGGTCCATACGTAATACGTAAAGCCGAAGCCGCGTTGAATTAGATTTATGTATGGAAAACGTCTGCATATAAGAAGAATGTATTCGGGAGATGCAAATTTGCGTGAAATCCGATACCGCAGGATTTCGACTAATTTTTCATTGACTATATTTTTCAAGGAATCTTTTCATTAAACTGCATAAATCTTTGCCTGGATACGGTTGGTTTTGCATATTAACGACTCGATTTCCAATATTTGGGCAGATAATCACGAGTTTGGATTTATTACGCGTCTGCGGGAAGATTTGTCGGTCTATAAAATGGCTGACCGTCGCGATTTCATCGCGTCTAAAATTTAGCCTCAGGCAAAGATTGTAAATCGCGTTTAACGCCATAGAGTGTACAGGTTTGCGGCTGATTCGAAACGAAGAAAAATGAATAAATAAAACCGTGCAAAGAGAGCTATATACGCATAGAAATATATAGAGGGGAAATGAATCTTGCAGAAAACAAGTTCTGAAAACATTGAACCTGTCATTTAGCAAGATGACAAATTGTCATAGAATTTCGAAATACTCGATTTATCGAATGAAGTTAAATATTGTTGAATCCCGCCTTGCAGTTTGTTTCTCTTCATTTCAACAGGACATACCATAAGCTCGGGGTCCAAGTTTGGCTTGAACAACTTCTACGTTCGTTGGCGTCCGGCTGTATAACCATAAGCATACAAGACGTCTGTAGCCACTGCGGTCGCATACTTGCCCCGAAGATTGATGTGCTTTACGTATAAGTCGTTTACAAAGAATATATGTATACGTGAGCGTTGGATATACTTTGATCAAAGGAGACGATCGCATTGTTGACAAAAAAGATTCTGTATGATTTCTTATTACCACAGATTCCATAATTCAAACTTTATCATATCAAACCTTAGGACACAGTATAAGAGAAAAACTAACTGTGTTCAACAGGACTATGTTTCATGAAACGAATTCATACCATCAAGTGGGCCACTTTTTTTTTTCAACCTCTCCAATTTTTTTTCAAAATCTGCCAATTTGAAATATTAGTCAAAGGAAACGTCTGTGATTTATTTTTTTTTAGATTTTTCTAGACATCCGTTCATGATTTTCAATTTTTCATTACGAACACCATATCTCAAAAAATATTCATCAAACAAGAAAAAACAAACATAAGAGTAAAAACTTTTTTATTTTTCCGCTTTATCGAGAAAAATCAAAATCATAATTATTCTGGATTGAGAAAATTGAAATATGGCAAAAAAATTAGAATATTTCTTTTAAACCTAATAACACACTTTCGATTTCGGTACAAATTTTACAGGATGTCTGCCATCGGGTAAAGAGTCTGAGAAAAAATTTTTAGAATGGCATCCGCAATGGTTACGATGAAAAAAAATAAAAACCCTGCGAAATTTCATAACCGCGTATACGCTTCTTTTGACTAATATTTCAAACTGGCAGATTTTGAAAAAAATTGAAGCTTGAAAAAAAAGTGGCCCAGTTGACGAGGAATGCTTCATATCTAAATATATGTGTTCGTTCAATGATTTTTCACAGAAAAAAATCTAAGTTTGAAGAATCATCGAATCCGGATATATTCTCAAAGTTCCCTGTACTTGGAGTACTTCCGGTTTGTATTTCTCGAATTAACGCCACTATATTTCTTAGCAGATTTTGCCTTGGGCTTGAAGAAAACCGGAATCATCTTTCTGAAGAATCTGCAACAGCTTGGTAAAGCTACGTAATCGTTTATTGTGATAAAAAAGAAAAAAAAAAAAAAAAAACTGGCAGTTGTGCGAACGCACACAATCTGGAGAATGATTGTACAGAGAGAAGGAGAGAAGGATGTAGAAAGAGCGAGAGATTTAGGTTCAACCGATCATAAGCAAGACTCATAAGAAGTCCGTTTATGGTGTGTGGCCTCATCGAACCCTCCAAGAGTAATAACGACACGAGTCTAGTTCAGCTTTTTCTAACTTCAATCATTTCGCTACAAACACATACTATATCCTGGGAAATGGAAGAGGCTATCTCCGGTGAACAGGAAATCCGTTTGTACCTGGATCGAGACTCTACTGAGACTCTACCGAGACTCCACCGAACTCCACCGAGACTCCGCCGAATTCATACCTATAATCGTATGTGTAGGCATTGATACGGCGCGGCATGGTCACATTTTTTGCACCATATGTCTGTATGAGAGAGTTTTCTGCAGACTGCTGATCAGAAATTTACATATATGCAAGTCACTCAGTGAAATCTCAATTTCGTCGAGAATAGTACAATTCTCTATCATTCGAAAAGATATAGGAAAGACCCAGGCAAAACGCTCTCTTGAAAACGACTGATTTCAGTTTTCCGACGTTCCTCACGTTAGAAGAATTAGGAAAATGGGAAGGACAAATTTTCGAAAAAAGTTCTGGAGGAATTTCAAGAAAAATTCTGAATGGATTCGAATTTTAAAAAACCAACTAATGAACAAATTGACTTATTCTCCGTACTTTCTTCGTGTGAGTAACGTCAGAAAACAAACACAAGTCGTTCTTGAGACAGTTCAGACGGAGCCCGTTTTGCCCTCAATTCCAATTTTTCGATTTGGTGGGCGTTTTGCCCGGGTCTCCGCTACGTGTAGATTTGGAGGTTTTCAAATATGATCTCACCATTCGTGAATCAAGAATAATCGTATCAGAAGTTTCTATAGAAATATTGCGAATAATGAATAATTATCGCCATTGTACCAATCTTTTATATTTGATCCAGCGTTGGCGGGATTCTAAGATTTCATCTTCTCTCGTATGCTTTGTACGAAATATACTCGTAAATATATAAAGAAAAAAAGCAGATACTAATTCTACCGATTCTCGCACACGTGACACACGCTTTCATCAATATGGTGTGACTGTCAAATAAAATATATATGCAAAGTAGTTCTCGCCTAAAAATTTTTAATATTTACACTTTGCGGGCAAATATAACTTAGGACCGATACTATACCACAGTGTGTGCCCGATGTATCTCTGGCAACGGCACGCCACGCCACGCCAAGCCAGCATACAAACACATATACGTGAAAACATACACGCGTATAGAGACATGTATGTACAAAGTTTACACACGGCTATACTTGCACGCATTGAGAACGTACAGAGAGATACTGTACAGCTCAAGCCAGGGATACCAGTCAAACAGGTATCATTGTCTCCCGGGTTTAGTGCACGTTTATGTATACCTATGTACGTGTATATCACTTGTCCACGTGTATGTAAATGCATATATGTATACGGCAGGGCTTCTTCTTCTTCTTCTTCTTCTTCTTCTTCTTCTTCTTCTTCTTCTTCTTCGTTTCCGCGCGGTTCACCCCGTGAATTCATTAGGAAAGAGAATTTGTGGCAACTCGCGTTTACGTCGTTTTTAGTCGAATTTGCATAAGCCTGGTATTAAGTGGTCGAAAGAAGAGGAAAAAAAAAATCAAGCGCGGTAGGCGATAAAATTCGTCGACATCTTAATTTCGGCTGGACGTCTTAGGAAATCAGGTTTAGACCGAGGCTATACACTTGGATATGGGGACAATTTCTTATTACAGTCATTGAAAGTACATACGAGTATTTACCAATAATGGAGGCAAGACGCCAGCAAAATAGGCTCACTGATGGACTGAAATTCCAAATGATGATTGAAATCAATAGATCTTCAAATTGCGACGGCAAACGATGGCCTACAGCCAATTACAAGCATTGAACATTTATTATTATAGAGTCCAATGTCTGAGGATTTTTTTTCGGAATCATTTAGATATTTGAGGTTTATGTATTTGTTTGAGAATTTTTGCCGTTCTAGGCCCAAACGTGAAATTAACTCTATAGGGCAGATTCTGGGAGATTAAACGGACTAACGAATTACGGACCGTTAAAATTTGGCAACTTTTGAAAAAAAAAAATGTCCTGTGGATTTTGTGAATTATGAAAATGGGAAGGTTTCGACTATTATCAATTCTGATTATACCGATTTTTAGAACATTCAGAACTTGAGAAATACTCTCTCGGAAAAATTTCCAAGTCGATTGGCTCAATTTTCCGATCAGTATAGTTTTCCTGATTCTACTCTGCACGTACGAACTAGTGGAGGGTCAGGAAAAATATCCTTTTTTCGTAAAGTTTTGCCTTTTTGTCCCCATGGAGCCCATTTTTATTTCCTACAGCCCAGACTGATTACGTAGGAAAGTTCAAGTAAGAAAGTTCATCCAGATTCAAAATTCATAAGCTTTTTCGAGAATTCATTCATATCTCTACTTGGGGCTTCCGGTCGTTGATCTAGATTTGTCAACTACTTCAACACCCAAAACAGTCATAGATTATAGCTACACAATAATGATAGATACACGGGGCGCTATAGGCGTAGTAAGAAATTTTTCGACCAAGTACCGATACCTCGGAGTGAAGAATTCTCGAATTTATTACCCATCGATTACCGCAGGCTCGTATTACGGAGCCTATGTAACAATTACAACCTGCTATACAAATGACAATAATTTATCGTATTCCTATACATATACCCAGACTCTGACAACTCGTAATGGTAAAAAATGGACGTCCTCGACTACAAAATATCAGTAATTACACCTTGACGTTCGAAAGAATACCAATAAGTGTGCATAGCTATAGGACCTTGAGGCAAAGTTAACTAAAACTGTATACAGACCCGAAGAAGAAAAAAATGGTAATTCTATGACTTTCTGTAAGCCATGATAAATGCGGTCTAGAAATAAGAAAAAAGTTGAATGAAAAAATAAAAAAATTTACTAACAATCTTCGACAATTCATCAACAGATCGGCGACCGGATGATTGGTTAATTATACATCACTGGTTCTATAGACTAAATACGACAGCAAGATATAACGAGCAACGGCAGAAGGTTTGGTCTTCGTTCATGTCTGAAATATCCAATGCAATGATCCATGTCTTCGATAGTTTAGCGTAACTCGTACATGAGTAGAGAAAGTCTGCCTTATTCAATGGGCGATGAAAATTAAAAAACCGTTTCGTCAATGTGCTCGAGAGATCAGGTTTGGAAGTGAAATTTCTTCTCGCTGTACCAATCGTTAGAAGTACCATTACATACTTCATCTTTCTTCAGGTAAGACTAGAAGCAGCTTGCTCGTTTACGAGAATATTACTACGGCCATATAGTGTTCTCGATTGTATAAATGAAAACTAATTACATTGGGTATAAAAGAGAAACGAAGAACCGAATGTATGTACCCACTTCAATGTCCTGTTATATACTCTCGTGTGTATAGTTAAAACGACAGGTAGGTGAAGGTGTTGTACAACGTCGAAAATTTATTTCACAAGAAAAAAAGCATTGGCCAACAATAAGGATAGATACATTGAAGAAATAGTACTTTTGACCACCGCTGCAGCTCTATCCTGCTATTAAGAAATGAAATAATAATGAAAAGCTTGACGGATTATTAGACTCCATTGGATATAGTCCAGTTAGTCCCAAACCATTTGAGATGCACGATCCAACGAACCATAGATAATTAATTGAGGGATGAACACAGATCGGATTTTTCTAATTTTCTTTTTTGGCCCAACTATAATATGCAGATGAGCATATATAGGTATGTATACCCGCAGTTAGATATGGCGTATAAAAGCCATGGAATCTTTATAAGGATACAAAAGTTCCTTACAAGTTTCTACCCCGTGCCTGAAGGAATTCTAGGTATTATACTCGGGTCGACCGCACGTCTCGTGCCATCGAGGAGTCTGTAATTATGGAGGATTCGGATGGACGTCGCTAAGAAATAGACGGCCTCACGGTCCAGCCCCTCTGTCTATATTTTATCTCCTGAGTCTTCTCAGCCCCAGCTCTAGCACTACGAAGTTGTATGGACCAGTCGGTAGAGCAAGTCGTCCATAAGATTGACGACGTGTCTCTCGACCGATTCGTGAGACAGATTAATACGAATAGAGGTATACGCCTTTTGGTTATCTACATATTGTACGAAGTGGAAATATTTCTGAAAAATGATCAAATGCACCCAGCATATATCGACGATTCGTAAACATCAGTAGATTCCCTGATAGACGACGTTCGCCTGTAGCTTTAATTGTTTTTTTACGAAGACAGCTGCGGGAAGGTGCGATTTTTCACCTTTGGAATTTAGATTGGAAATTTTGGTCCAGGTATGATTCCCAAAGAGGCTTTTCACCGGTTGTATAATGAACCTTCCGTTATAGTCTCTGGGTAGAAAAAGAAGAAGAAGAAGAAGAAGAAGAAGAAAGAAGAGGTACACTGCGATCGCACGCTGCGTTTATGGATGCTTCACGTGTTGGTGGGAAATTAAATTCAGATAAGGCAGTAACTTGATGGCATGTTTCCGTCCCAAACAGCACCTCCGAGTACACGATCAAGTGAACGAGATGAATTGATGACCTCAACGTCAGAAGAAAAAGAAGAAAAAAAAAGAAAGAAAAAAAAAACTCGTTCTTTAGGTTACTTGTATGTTATTCGCGTTCGACACGATAAAGATTGATCCTGCGGACAATTATCCATGTTAGGAATTATCTAACGCTACCGATACCGATCTCGTACACCGGATTACAAACATCCGTAATAGCAAGTGATTCTTACAACTGACAGTGATACTGAACGAGGAAAAAATACGTACAGGTACTTACATCGAACATAGAAGTATACAAACACAAAAGGAACTTTCATTTCACTTAGAATCCGGTAGCCGCACACACAAGTATACAGAAAATTGTACTACTATACGAGTACACGAAGCTGAACGTCCCACACGATTACTTCACCGACGAAGACGTACCTGTACGCAAGTACGTGAATGTAGTTTACACTTTAACGAGAGAAACCGCAGATAGCGATGGGTTCGAGTTTTGCTCGAATCAATCTCCAGGAAATAGCCATCGCATGAGTTTCATACACTGTTAAGACGATATGGTATAAGTTACTCCGAACCTAACCTGGCTCACGTAAGAAAAATGAATCTGACGAGAGTTCTATTCGTATTTTCAAAAGCGTAAAATACTCAACTAATTTCTGCCGTGGTGAAGCATTAATCTTCTGAATTTCAGTCTGGCAGGTTGTATAGTTTGGAAGAAACTAAGAATCGCGTTTTCGAGGTGATGACAATTGGTAATACTGGAATTCTGAACATGGTCCAATTTCAGTTTTACCAATTGTTGTCACCTTGGAAACGCGAATCGTACTTTCTCGATGAGTACCCAACCGATCTGAACGAACCCGCGACGAATGAATTCAGATTCTCGGCAGAAAATGGCCAAGTACGTTATTTCGTCATAAAAATTGAATGGATCCCAGTAAAACTCATGTTTTTGATGTTAGATAGGTTAAGTTGAAAGTGATATTTAGTATATTATCACCTTAAGTGAAGTTCGCTAGCATTTTTCATGAACCGAAAAGAGGTCCATGGGAACTGCAATCGATACATGACGATGGAACCGATCAGTGGACTTCAGGTCTAACGTCTTTTCTCCAAACGAGCGAGAAAGGAAGATCTCGATAGATAAATCGAGATGAAGAAAATAGAAGAAGCAGAAAAGGAAGGTTAAGAAATAGGACGAAATTGCCCGTCAGTCACTGAGGCATCGGTTTCATTGTACGACCGACGTCGATACTAAAGATGGCCAGGATGCTGAACTAAGGCATACGTTAGACCTGGCGGCTCTTACGCGCGTAGTTGTTGGTCCGATCCTTTGTCTCTCTAAAAAATTACTACATCCATTGAACATTGAACGCGTGGTGTGCTGACTATGCGGTTTATACGAACGTTGCAGATCGTTCAAACGGGCATCAATACGTATGCGCATTGTTGCTGGCAATAAACGTAAACATCGGACCCCCATCTTTGTCGCATCTTTGTTATAGCCATAGAAATACCAACTCGCGGTTACCGCCTACGGGTGCTTATAATGCACACGCACTCTGCACCGACTGTCCTTGTGCTGTCATTTACCTTGCAGATTACGGAAATAAGGAAATGTCACTAGACCCACTTGACAGTTTCACACATCGTTTCGAATAGAGGGTATAAGTTATGCATCATATAGATTGTTTATGGATCTTGTTCAATTTCTGAACGTTCTTCATTATCTATACACATGCCTACATGAGAATTTCGTTAATTGGTGTGTGGTAGAAGATGACTTCATTCAGTTATCCATTTGAAACGTTTAGTGGAATTTTCGGGCGACTTCATTTCGGTTAGATCATCTCAGGAGATTTTATCGATGATGTTGATTTCGGTTATTCAATTTTGAAGCTTCAGTTGATTTCTGGAAAAAAATGTGAAAAATGGAAATCTGTGGTTTCGTTCGCCAGCTCCTTAGATCTGCAGACTCCCTGCCCTTCGCATTATCATACAACTTGATTCAACCTACGTGAAGTTAGAATGAATTTACAGTGGATTTTTCCATAGCATATCGTACATGTCCTTCTCGCTATCTTTCAGCTTGCATGATTTCCATAATTTACGTGACGTCTGATTATGGCGTTCTTCGAAAAATCGATGCGATACGGTTATACCTATACTTTTGTTTTTCAGTCTGCCTTGCAGCAGTGGAGTTTCAATGATATGACGAAAAAGGAATTTGTCGCTGTTTCATCTCGTTCCACGGCACCGATCATCTCTGGGAGATCCTGATTATTCATCCACCGGTATATCTACTATCTTGTATTATTCACTGATGCATGTACCGCATCAAGATGTTTATCAAACCCTTGACACACTCTCTGTATCAGATTAATTTTCAGTCTTATACTTTTTTCCTTTAAGATCAAATGCCTTGATATAAAACCTCGTCGCTCGTATGACATACTTTAACTTCTTTCCCATATAACTCATACACAGTCATAGATTTTGAAAATGAAACTAATCGAAATATACTACATGCACCAGAAATACCTATAGGAGAACAATAACTAAGAAAGTAACAAAATTCTTAAACCAGCAGATGAATAAAGGTACTGCTGATGTTATTACTTGTGGTTCCTGACAAACTCTGCTTCACCTTGCATTTCAACGTTCCTCTCACAGGATTCTTGTCACGAATTGCCATGGCTATTAATCTCTCGATGAAGATTATTCCATAGATAAGGTATACGATCGAGTCTATATAATTAGGCAGCATCCCTGCAATTTGTCACACCGATTAATCGAATTGACGTATTGAGTATCACCGACGATGCATCGCACGAGCTACACGGGATGCCATATTTATTTCATAATATACCTTTCCTTTTCTGCACGTACACCTTTTTTAATCCCGCAGCTGCACATTGCCTGAAAGCACCAAGCGAGAATACCTTCGCGATTTATGCCGTCTGCTTTCTTAAATAATTTTCGATCATATTTATTCCGCAAAGGGATTGGGCTGGGCTGGTTTTTGATATCGTATGGAGTGAAATTAATGAGAAATCTTTGCTTCACTCCCGATCGTGACCCATACGTTTAAAATCATGCACGAGCTCCCGTCGTCCGCACCTTATCGCTTTTTCTTATACAGATCTGCAATAGCAATGCGTCTTTATTAGTAGTCGTTGGTACATCAATTCTAATTAATGATAACGGCTCACGTTTGCTTGATACATTACACAAGCCCCGATTGAAAACTTAGCCATTTCAATTTCGCGAATTTGGATTCCTAACTATTTTCAAACTTGAGGTCGAGTCTGCAACAACTCACGATTGAGAGCTCCTGAGTTGTGCCCAATTACACGTACAAATCTTCGTGCAGCAAATACCGAGTTCGAAGCCACAAAGAGATCGTCGATTTCTTCCTTGAAGGCTAATTTGCTCGTTACAGCAAAATGCCCACGAGAATGTATCAAACTCTTATCCTTTTTACGTCGGATTTTAAACGGCGACGAAATACCTTCCCGGGCATCGATTGAATGTATGACTAAGGTGAATTAGTGATCTAACAATAGGATGGCAGTCTAGTCATATTTTGCAACGCAATCGTGATTTGTAAATGACTTCGGCTCCCAGCTTTCGCAGGACGTTCTAAGCTCACGGTTGTGAAGTTTTTTGGAAAAAACCGAAGAACGCAGTTTCCAGATAAGTTCCGGGCATCCACTGTGTGTTCTCATTCTGTTTGTCTCCAGTAGGCGGATATAGATTATGCCTTCGTATTCCGATACCGATCCGGTAAAACATCCCGGCAAGTACACAGGAATCATATGGTCATTTCATTTTCCCACCATATAACCATCCATATCATTTGTATGAAATGTGATCAGCGTCTAAGGCCGCGCGAAGCAAAAAAAAATTCTCACCAGCTCCTGATCCAAAGCCCAATTAGTTGAAGACGATCGAGAGAAAAGGAGCTGGAGAGTTCAATTTGAACAAAATTAAAGGAAATCCAATGGAACCAGAATCAACTCGGCAAATAAAAAATATGGCTTGCCTGTGGTGCAGGTCATTAAAGAGCCAATAACTTAGGATTTGGTGGAATACACATCGTGCGGTTAAGGCTGACATGGCAAATGTATTTCTTATAATCCGGCATCCGGCGTCATGTATCTATGTAATTATGGAATTCGCACGATACACTGATGTGTGTGAAACTGCGCACATAATTTGTCTCGCATTTTGTCACTTCCTGCCCAACAGATTAGAAATCAATTCGATATCTGTATGCAATAATGTAATTGAAGGGCCGAAAATTATACACAAAAATTGTTAATTTTTTCAACTCACTACTTGTCTATGATTATTTAGTCGAACCGTAAGTCCGAACCGGATACGTATCACATATGAATATATTAACACACGCTGAAGCATAAGCGCCGATTAGATCCGTACAAAACCTTCAATTTGATTCGATTGCGCAGCACCTAATTCTCGTGCCACGACGTAGGGTGACAAAAAGCTAATTGCAAGTCAATTTTCGAGGTCTTTTGTCCGGATTGCTGGCCGCAGCAATTTCGTAGTGTTGGTTCTTCGTTCGATACGAGGATAAAAAATTATATTGTACAGATGTGAAATAGCCCTTCATAGAAAGGGTCGGATCGATCGAGCCCGAAGCTGCTCAATAATTATCTTCGTTACTCGGGCATCACTTTCTTCCTTTGGTAATGCAACAAGTTCTTTTGTGATTTTTTTGTTTCATTTTTTTCTATCGATCTCTAAAATGCTGGTAGATAAGGTGTACACTATACGTATCGACAGCTGTATGGAGGAACGTGCTACCGCAAATTGTGAAAGAAAAACGTTATCTCGATCAGTGACGATACTTTCTGGTTTTCAATAGATTAATCAATTGTTTCAATTATTTTTTCCTTTATTTGGTTCCTATGATAGAGAAACAGGAGATCTGAGACCAGTTTCAATGAAAAATTTCGATTGTTTAAACTTGCAAGCAGAATCACGTGGTGTCACGCAGTCGCACTGGGTCGAATTGATCATAATGATGTTCGATCGGCTGCCATACAAAAAATATCCTTTCGATTTGTTTCAAAAAATTATGGAACATACTCTGAACATTGTAGAATATGTCCCAAAAGTCAATTTCACCGAAATGAAATGTCAATGTATCTAAAAAAATTGGCGGAGATGTAGATGTGCAAATAATGCACTTTTCCGTGAAATATTCATAACTTTATGGTTTTCAAATTTTTTCTAACAAAATTTCAGGGTGATACTCAGAAGATATGGTACTTTGATCAAAAAAATTACTCAATAATGGAAGTTCCAGATACGATATTTATTTTGACATCTGAAGAGGGTCTATTTTGGAGTTGAAACAAAATACATTACGCATTGTACAAGGTAGGCAGAACCCCATTTGAAGCCATCCCCATACAGATATTCAACCCCAAAGTTGGAAGGTGGGTAAATTTTACCCACAGTAACTACGGAGGGTTAAATTGTCCGTTTGTAGAAGCTAAGTGAATGAGAAAATAGTTGGAAAAATTGAATAATCCATTAGATCAATCCATTATTCTTGATCGAGATAGCACGTTCTTCTGGGACAATTGATGAGGTGCCATGCAAAAACATACATCTTCACAAAAATCAAAAAGCAAGATTCCAGTTGGATATCTTTTTTTTTTTTTTTGCTCCTATACATATATGTATATCGATCTTTTACATACTGTCAAAATTTGTTTAGGTGTGACTTTGTATCCTTTTGTATTGCACGTCATCAATTTGAGACAGAATGTATGTTCTTCCATACTGCCATCGGTATATATGTGTATAAGTGCACATCTTTTTATTTACTCACGTTGTCTGCACCGTTGACATCGCTCCCGTGGAGAATCAGGGTGGTACAAGCATCAACATGTCCTCCGGCTGCAGCCAAGAGAAGGGGACTTCTGCCGTGCTGTAATCAGAATTAAGTTCAATCACGAGTCCCGGTAGTTTCGCTTATTGATTACAAGGTAAGTGGAAAAAGGTACCCATAACTTCGTCATTTGCATTACAGAAATGACTTCTCGAAGGCTTATTAAAAAATTGTTGGATCCTGTACGACTTATTTCAATACAACGAGAAAATCAAGAATCGGTATAAATGATGAGATCCAATACGACGCATATAGTATGATCAAGATTTTTACCGGTATTTCTGTCAATTTGGTTGTAGCCGAATACTTTGCCAATTATTTTACCTCTCATCGTATATATTCGCGTACATACATACGTACGTACGATCGGAGTTGACGATATCGGAGAGGGTTATCGCCAATCGAGCCATCAATTAGCTACGTAATTAATGCTACTCCCTGTCTCAATATATGTTACATACATACTTTTCTTGCTACACGGAATTCCCTGGGATCCCAAATGCTCGGGGAAGGGAAGGGAAGGTCTCGAGTGAGCATTTAA
Source organism: Ametastegia equiseti (assembly GCA_963989295.1). Taxonomy (NCBI): domain Eukaryota; kingdom Metazoa; phylum Arthropoda; class Insecta; order Hymenoptera; family Tenthredinidae; genus Ametastegia; species Ametastegia equiseti. Next base: position 8,025,775 of record OZ022390.1, on the reverse strand, counting down.
TTAACGAAACTTGAATCGCCAACACGCGACGGTACTCGTATTCATCTGAGTTTACAGTTTGACTACCTCACACGTCAACGTATACAGCTAACGCATGTGTAATTCGTATGAGGAACGTTTCTATACTAATGCCCACACGTGCCAATACTTTGAAAAGATCATCGTCGAGGAATTTGGCAGTATTGAACGTCTGTTTCGAGTCTGGCTCTGGATTGAGTCTGTTTAGAATTTATCGAAAAATTAGGGTCATTACACGTGATTTCGATCAGATACGACAATAAATTAGCCTTAAGTCCTTCGATGTAATTTGAACTTTAAGAACATTCAATCCACCACAAATAACTTCGTGTAAATCTGCCTGAAGCGCATTTATTTCAAGAGGAGATCCCACTGAAATTCGGAGACGAAAAAGACGGTTCCATGATGTTTTCTAAAGTACTAACAAAGATCCGGTCGAAAAATGCGTAAGCTTTTTTAGAAAGTATTTTTTCTTGTGAGTGGTTCAGCTGGAAGTTTGTTTCTGGAAATAATAGACATGAGTGAAGAACACACAAGACTCCCGAAGAGAGTTGTAGTACCACGGAAGAAATATCACTGGCTAACAAAAAGTGATGTTTGCTAGTCGACTGATCTCAACCACAATATAAATTCCATTATTTTACATTTTTATCTTCTGAATTACTTTTGTACTGTCATTTTTGTTCATTTTATGACATTCAATTGATATCTGCATCTGTAAAAATGAACTTTAGCAAGCTGTAGCTTCTGAATGGTAATTATTAGACCGAAATCCTTCGGGAATTATCTCTTCTTCCTTTCTGGATTATCTAGTGGCGGTATTCGGTAGTTTTTTTTTCTGGCAAGACTGACGCAAACCTGGTTTTTCCATCAATTAATACTTTAGCACGCCGTAACTTCGGAACGACTAACCTGAGAGCAAAATTCTATTAGGGTTTCATCGTCCTCTTTCGATTGTCTGGTGGTGGTATTTTTTCGACCGAATTTTATTGACGAAAACCTGGATTGAAAAAAATAGATAAAGCAAAAAAATACCGTCGTACACAAAGACTAGTTCCATTTATAAAAGCATGTCAATTTATCGAAATGAACTTATGGTCGCTGCGTCAACCTGTATTGTTGTAATAACAGTCCTGTTGCAGACTTAAAACCGAAAACACGTGTCTTAAATACATACATCAAATTTTATTTTCTCCCTTCGAATTTTTGCCTGACTGATCACTTTATTTCGCTCATGAGGAATCCATTCAATTGCGTTACAGCAAAAGTTTGGCAAAAATGTTATGAGAGACTATTCATGAGGCGTGAATGAAAGCTGCACGAGTATAAAAATTGATGAAAACCATGTGTACAATAAATATAATTACAAATGAATCGAGTTACGACTTCGATAGAAGTAGTAGATAGGGACAAATGGATTGTCTTCGAGAATAAATCACATTCATTCATTCGTTCACGTTACAACCTCGAGCCTTTAGAGTTACGAGAAGTAACCAACCTGTGAAATTGATCGGGGTAATTAATAACGGTGCTAAGATCATTGTACGTTCATTAAGTTTAGCTTGCGTGGCAGAAGACTCTCATGAAGAGGCTTTTAACGTTTGTTCCAACGATTACTTCCGATTATTTCCGACAAAAATATGAGCTCTGAAGGAGCACGCGTCGAAACGTGAGACAACTTCCATGAGTTGGAACAAAAAATCATTCAACAAAAAATTGAATCGTTCAACTTCCTTAATTATGTGATACTTATCTTTAGAAAAAAATCACGTGCTCGAACTTATCTGTATTCATTTTGAATCGGTTGGCCAAGTGCTACTGACCTACTCGAAATTTCTTTATTTTTATACAAATCAAAGATTTTTTTGCACTTTCACAAGAACCGTATCCGATTGAGTATAAAGACGCCGCAATTGATACAAAACTAGAGTGCAATTCAATGACTTGGCGATAAAATCTGATTCCAAGATACTTCCTATGGTCGAAAATAAGTTTGAGAACACGCGTGAAAGTGAGTGTTCTTGGCACGACGTTTTTGCATCGAAAATTATCGCAGTGAATGATAAATCGTGAAATTAGATTGATAAATAAGATGCATTCCAGCATGACAGGGAGTCGATCAAATGAAAAAGAAAACTTGGTATGTTTTTTTCTTTGATTTGATTAGACCTGATGCCTGATCGTGGGATTGTGAAGTCGTAAATGGGCTGAAAAAAAAACTAAGTGTAATTAACCGTTCGCGAACGAGAAAGCTATTATCGATTAAGTATCGGTGCATCGTAGATGCTGGCTGGCTGGCTTGCAATCAGTTTCATCCTTCCTCCGCGAGCCATCGGCCATTGAAAAAAGAAAATATGTCTATACGCAGAGGCAATTAATTACATCGGCGCGATTAAAGAGGAAATAATTGTAATTAATGCGTGGATAATCCGGGAGACGGGAGACGACCTTGCTCCAGACTTCCATATGTGCGTGCCTTCTGACGGATGTTGCTCTTGTACAAATACAAACTACATACGCATACGTCTTTACATGCATATACGTGAGTGACTTCTGCAACGTTTCATATTACGGGCTTGACGTTCGCGCGTTAATCTCCTGCATAACCAATTCATTATTCCCGAGTAAATCAGATTATCTGACAAATATCGGTATTTTAATCTGCCAAAAATGGATAAAAAAATGTTTTTTGCGCTTTTAGCATACTTCAGTGGCACATCTGAGATCCCGGGGGTCCATCTTGAAAGGCATTCTTGAATGTAGGTACCTATGACTTCTGTATTTATGGAGAATTATTTTTTTTTCCCCCACTTGAAATTGGTGATAGAGGGTGGTTTGACAAAGAGAATAAGGCGCATTATCCCCCACATGCATTTGCCATCCCCCGGTGAAGAAAAGTGTGGAGAGAAAAATTATCACAGCTCAGAAATTCCAATATGGTATTTTAATCCATGACTCAAAACTTCCGAAAATGCTGTAGTGGACTTGAAGAAATGAAGAATTCCATTTTTTATTAACGATTGATGCAAAGGAAAAAAATTCGAAATTTTCAACACGAGTGAAACTCCGGACATATTTCGAGCCAGTGAAGTTATTTCAAAAAACCTAACAGGGTTCGACAGCTCATGCCTTCACCTTCGAAATGATTATAGGTCGAGTAATTTTTCATGACCATTCTTCACAAAGTTGTAGTCCTCTGAGTAACAAAACTGCCATTTCTGGGATCACTCATATCTCAAGAACTATAATAATAATAGGAAAAAAATGTGATGTGAAAATATTTGGCGGGAAAAGATGTATTTTTACACGTTATATTCAAGGTGGGATTCGGATTTTGGGGAGACTTTTTTTACCATATACAGATGCGTATCATACGTAAACAGTTACTGATCTATGACGCTTATACATGTTTCGCTCCGACCGAAATTCTGGAAAAAATAGTAAAAAAATACGTTTCTAGCGAGACTACGAATCACCACAACACTGCCATCACACAATGCAGCAGTTTTGAGAAATTCTAATTTCGACTCTTCTTCTTGGTGCTAATGGAAAACAAAAATGGGAATGAAGATTTTCTCCTACAGAAAAAAACAGAATCAATTCCCGTCAAAAATAGTAAATATATCGAAATACCCCTTGGCCGCGCGATATATGAGGGGCATTTGGTGAGCATGCCCTGAGAATTTTGTCCGATAATCTCAAATGGTGCACCTGCCATCGTGGTCAGAGTAAAAACTATAGAAGAAGTCAGGTAGAACTAGCATAATACAGTACCGACTTGAAATGAAAATGTCTACGACACATCATTTTCTTTGTCAAACTACCCCCATATGACCACTTTTGAGTTTTGCGACTTTTCTCTATTATTAAAAATGTTAAACCAAATGAAAAATACCTTTCAAGACGAATCGAGAACACATCATAGACATACGTGCTTTCTCAAGATCACTCGTTACTGATCCTGTGATAGACACGATTTTTTTGTAATACTTAATTGACTAAGGAAAGTCGAATAAAAAATTGTTTTCCGCAATTATCAGATTTTTCAGTTGTAGATATGTGTATTGGAAAAAAAAATCAACTTTCTGCAATCTCAAATCTTTCGCAGAAGATATTCCACCTACCCTATGACCATGAAAATTGTATTATCATTGATTTTTTTAAGAATTGAGGGAGCTATTTCTGCTCCCACCTTTCTAAGTCATTTAGAAGAATTTAGATATGTTTTCGTCGAGCATATACGTCGACGAGTACCCTCAATTTCTGAAACCCATTATTTTTTACAGTGAAGTTATTCAAACGGGCACTCAATTGTTGGGCCAAATTATAAGTTAAAGGATCAGTTATTGTAAAAAGATATAGAATAATTGGCATTAATATTTGAGATGTTGAAATAAGTATGTAGGCACAGTTTCGTACGCTTATGTGAGTAAAAATTGAATGCTCTAACAAGCGAGTGCCAAAATTGACAAACGTTCTCACGTAGTTGCGTAAAGCTTTGATCATTTTTTATCGATCACTCGAAAGGTCCTACGAATACTATGACAGATACCAACGTACCTTTGATATTACCAATTCGTCTGTGATACTAGGCATCGATATTTCTTTGTGTCTGTGTATAGCAAACAGGAAATACCCATGTAACAAATGTCACATTCAATGGCACATCCGGAAGATTCCTTCCTCTATTCAATATGCACAATTGTTTTTCTAGCTTCCTAGTTACGGTCGTTAAATATAACGGACTTGCGGTTTGCATTGGTCAAATATTTTAATTCAAAAACTTTTGTCTCGTCACCGGAAGCGGCTTGTGTGTCACACGGCGGGTCTGGTCTTTGGTGTAGGTACTTCCTGCTGAAGAGATTACATGACCACAGAGTTTTAAGAGCTGATTTTAAACTGTGAAAACTATTTGTTATTATTTTATTGCAGTATGTAATATCACGAACGTCCATAATCGACGCTTTTACTGTAAATGCATAACGTTTAATATTACGCTTCGCTGGTTTCTCTTACGATAATTAGCCCCCGGAGGTTCGACAAAACGGCATGCAATTCGTTAGCTGCGATATTTAACTAGGCACTTAAATGTTTAACCTTATCGCAAAATACTGCAATTAACAATTAAGGTAACCAGAAATCGCTGTTGGCACTGGGTTGCGACATTATTAGATAAAGGCAAGTACCCTATACGAGCTTGAACGGTTATATTTCTATGCTACATAAATTCTGACGCCATTAATGAACAGCTTGTGATATATGACACGCTATAAATAATTTAGCCTATTTAATAGACGTAACATCGAATCGATATAGTGTTACACTCTACGGTTTCATAATAGTTAAAAAATCCTAATTAATGTGCCTGCAATAAATTATAAATCATGAAAATAACTTCCAGATGTTCTCTAATCTGCCCAAAACAATATGACTTCAATTTTGTTTTTCCACTTATACGAAATTAATCGCATTGGATTCATTCCGACATCCGACAGGAATTACCTAGATACCAAACCCGATCCAACACGTGTCACGGTGTCACTCGTAATCAAAGTTACCCTATGTTAAAAGGTAGTGAGCAGTTAGGTATACCTAATCGCAGCGTTTAAACATAATGGCATACCGAGACCAGATGCCGCGGTAGTTTGATACTTGCACTGCGGAAGTGCAGCATCAGAGTATATGCAAATTATGTGTGAGTATTAAACTGTGCTTAAGACTCTGACTTAGGGTTAAGCTCAAAGTAATGGTAGTTAATCTCTGTAAAATTAGGGAAGAAATTACAGTTTTCATATGCTGTTTTTTACTGACTGTATAATATTATAAAACTCTATATCATTTATGCCGACGATATACAATGAATGAAGAAAAAAATGTATATCTCTACTAGGGTGTGGCCCATTGTGAAGACTGGAGCCTATTGTCTATGGCTTAAGATCGTTTAGTTCACGTTTTGTTCCGTCGATGATAATCCTCTTACAAGTTACAAACTTCTAACAACGCTTGTGGACCGTTTAAACTTTAGCTCTAACGCGAGATCGAATGTAATTGTGAGTTTTATAGGTCATAGTTTCTTCGAACTACTATTGTTTTACAAACATGCACACGCAACTTCACTAAACTCATGTAAACTGCAATTTTAACATGCGAATCTAGAAGGGCTTATATGATATCAATTTTAATCTATTCAGTAATGCGTCCTCTGTTGAGTCTTAAGTTTTCTGGTTCAGGTCCTGGGTTTCCCTGATTTGTTAATAGATAGTTTTTTTTTTTTCAAATATCACTTGACTTTTTCATTCTTAAGGTCTTAATCCTGATTCTAACTCCTCAAGTCTAAGCTTGAGGTCTCAAGTCTGAAGTCGTAAGTGTTGGGTCTTAAGTCATCGGTCTCATATCTTGCGTTTTTCGCTTTAGACTTGAGCCCTCATTGTTAGGTCTCATGTGTTGAGTTTTAATTGTTGAGTGTGAACTCTAAAGTCTCAAGTTTTAAGTCCTAAGTCAAGGATTTTCCACGTTACTGGGGCAACTTTGAATTCCGTCACAGTGTTCCGAGATGTTATTCGATATACTATAGGAAATTTATATTCATGTTATTCAGGAGTCGATAGAGACATATTCGAAACGATAAGCGACGTAGAAAAACTAGATATGCCATAAGTAGTTGATCACGTGTATCAGTAATTTGAGGAGTCGTGAGTCTTCGACAGCCACATCATTTATCATGATAATAGAGCCTTAAGTATGCTCGATTAATAAGAAATTATATTGACAACGATAAAATCGATGAATGAGTAATTTCCCCATTAAAATTCATACCTTTAACCTTCCATGAGAAAGTATCTTGTTTATGAAACTTCCATTTGCCCATTAAAATCTTCACTTCATTCCTACATGCATACATATGCAGATATACCCGTGCGCCTGCCAGTAATAGCTACTTCAACGACACGCTCAAATCGGTAAGAACTAAATTAGCGGTGTAATCCAATTCTCCTCGATTCTAAAGACTTGCGCCTTAACACTATCCGGCTGTATCCACTTTTGTAGAAAATTTTACGATGCCAGTTGCAATTAGGATTATTGTTGTGATTGAAAATCCCTGGATGCTTCATTCAAAAGCGCGAAATTTTGAACAATTGTCTTATGTCACTGTTGTTAGTGCAAGCTTTGGTCGGTGAAACTGACGGGAGAAAATTCTCCCCCTTTTCTTCTCCGAGTAAAAAATGAAGTAAGAGAAATATGAAAAATTGGGAGGAGATCGGAGTTCCGAATTCCAAAAGTTCCGATCGTTCAAAATCCCGAATTCATTTGCGACGCGATTATAAGATTCTAGAACCGACGAATTCAGAAGTTGAAAATTTTTAAAGGTCGAAATGCAGACAACTCAAAGATCCAAAAGTTACAAACTCAGAAAGTCCAAAAATCTGCAATTAATTTAAGGGAATAGCTCACGACAAAGCTCTCAAATAAACGACGTTGCACAAGCAAATTCCGAAATTCAGAGTTTAAGCCTTTCGGAATTTTGGACCTCTCGCGTTTTTCCGTTCGGAGTTTTTCAAAATGGCTATAACGCAGACTTCTGGGGAAATGATAATTCAAAAAAACTGTGAATCGGTAGTAGATAAATTCGAAATTTCGACCTTTCGCAGCTTTAGAAACTCCAAATTTCAATCCCATCTCGAAAAATTCTGTATCACAAAAGTGCGAAAACGTATCCAGAGACGTTTATAATAATGATTACGAAAAGTGTGGGCACAGCTTATACATATACGTAGCGTCGAGATCAGATCCTGTCAGTCATGACGGACAATTACTAGGCCCAGTTAGGTATATATGTGAGCTTACTTTACTTGTACGGATATTACTTTACTTATACAGATATACGTGGTGAAGGAGCTAAGAGACTGACCTCATCGGGAAGTGGTTTGACGGCGTCGTCGAGGAGGCGAGCGAGACGCGGGGCGTCGCCACGAACAGACGCCTCGCGCACCTTCTCCGCCATTCCTGCCACGCATCTGAAACAGAGAAATATTTCAAAAATTATAACATAACATGAATATGTATATAACCGGGATTGAAGAAGCCTGTACCATTGTCATATGACAATGTAGGTTTGTACAGCAATGGCGATATTTGAATTGCGAAATAAATGCAGAATTAAATCAAAGGACATGTGTAGGTACGTCTGCGGATGGGTCCGTCACGTCTTTCAAATTCATTTAGTCCCTTGCTCGCGTATATGCTTCTCGTGTAAAAGGAAACAATGATACACGGCCCATTGTTTACTAGACAATAGCTACTCGTACGTGTAAGAAAAATGATCGTTCTTATTTAGGGGAGAATACTTCGCTACAACGTGACTGTGCGTGCATATCTGTCGGTTAAATTACAAAATTAAGGGCCACGTAGCCATCAGAGGGTCCCAGACAAAAAAGAAATTCTCCTCAAACTTAAGTAAAACTTACAAACCAAAAAACAAAAGAAAAATAATGGAATACAAATTTTAAGGAGATCTTATATTTTGCATAGGTGCAGTTTGATTCATTTGCGTTTACACGCGAATCAATCGTGTTGGTCGAATCTCAACGAAATCGAACGAAGATTGACAGATTTTTTGAAACCAATCACTGAAACGTATTTTGGAATATTGGATTACAGTTCTCCATTTATTCCATGTATTATTCAGACTTTTATTTCTCTTTCACAGATATCCAACCACTAAACTTGCAATGTGAAATCACATCTATACATCAAGTGAAGTAACCGTTATAGTAATTGACATTCATCAGAATTCGCGAAGAATCAATCGATACTGTTACAAAGGGCGAAATGACCCTTATATTTAAATCGCCCGATCTAGTAACTCTTTAAAGACATACAAGGCTCTTCAACTACCAAATGTTCGTCAATATCTGAACCCTGTAGTTACCATACAAACTCTTATGTTTTATGAACAGTCGTTTTCGAGACGCTGAAGAGATTTCCGTAAGTTAGTCAAGACCCAGAATTTCGCGTATTTAGCACCAAAATCGGTAACCAATATGCTAAAAAAGTGTCCCGGATGACCGAGAATACCTCATGTAAATAATAAAAAAATACGTATCTATAATACTATTTCACAATTGGGCTATTCCTCCATTTCTATAGTCGCTAGCAAAACGTGGTTTGCTCCAATTTGACCCCCGTCCCTGTGAGAGCACAACCCATTGCGTTATTCGATGTAATTAGGTTGATCTCGCGTTGCTCAATGTGCTGCGGGTCAATTTATACATAAAAACTAAATCAAAATATAATGAGGTCAAAAAAACAGGTATGAGACAGACGTAGGATGATTAGGGACGAGTTATAGCCAACTTACAATTCGTAGGCGCGTGTAATGCCGCCATCCACGTGGCCAAACATGTCGAGCAAAACCTCAGATCTCGCCTTAGGCATTATATATTTCCCCGTATAGTATATTATATCGCGTTTTCTCGCAAGAAAAAATTGTTGAAAAATCGTTTTGACACACAAGCGGCCCTCGTACCTACTAGTTCCAGGTAAAAGGCTCGCGAGTGTGTTACAGGTGTACGTGATATACTTCGACTAATTGTTAATTACGTATATAGTACAGTACAGCCAATTAAACGGATCGTTATAATTTGTTCGTCCGGCATTTAAGGCACCCAAGAATAACAGAGAGAAATGACCATGAAGCGAAATGAAAAAAAAAGAGAGAATTTAATCACTTCGATCTGCGGTAGGAGACTCCGGATTAAAATTGGAGTAAGAAATCTTTTAATTAAAGATCCTTAGATAAGAATTCCGTTTTTGATTCGTTTCATTTCATCGACGTACGCACGAAGAAACACTCAGGTATATGAAACCAAAAAATCAAAATAAATAAATAATGATATTTCGAGTATTCGATTAACGAATTTGAACTGAACGAATTACTGTAAGTATAAGTAGTCTAGGAGGTGGAATAGATTCTTCAATGTCGTTATAGTTAATCGTATTCGGTCGTCCAAGATTGAATCTCTGATCTACAATTCGTCAATGTATAAATTCTGAGGTTCTGATCATCAGAAAGAATCAAATCGAATCGAGCACTTTTTTTTACGATCACTTAGTATCTACTTAATTTTTTTTTTCTTCACGGACCGAACAAGATGCGAACTAGATAGCACGCGAGAGATGACTGAATTTATAGATCGATTTTGCTTACAACCAAATGCTGCACCCATTCCGGCCACATCCTTCCTGTATTAAGTATCTACATGCGTATTTACGCATCAATTACGTAAAATCAACTCGTTCTTCAGCCTTGGCTTTAGGGTGTTACGCTCTGTTGTGCAACGTATATGCCGAGACGTTATATCTCAATGGTCAGACAGGATCGACTTCCGGTCTTTATTAGTGAAGGCCGACCCTATTAATTTTATATGGATATGAAAAATCGTCGATATTATCTCGATTATTTTTACTTATGCGATGGGAGAAGCGCATCCCCGATACGTTAATACGATAACTATTATAATTACAGGAACCGAACCGATCTGAACAATCCATATGCCTGAATATGAAAAATTATCGAGCATAACTAACTATGGGTGTTCAGTTACCGATGGAATAATTAAAACAGCCTCCGAACACGTCTTATAATTATTAATTACTATTTCCCACTCCTTCTAAACAGAGCTATCCGATCGTACCTAGTTGTATCGATAAAACTCAATTAGTCAATATTTATTATCGACCTTCAATCACTTAGGATAATATGACTCGAAATTTTCAAGAATGCTTTGACTCATGGCTACATATTGAACAAAAAATGGCGATTTCAAAATTCGCCGTCCATGTAAAAAGGTTTTTTTGTTTGACTCAAAACTTCAGTGCCAATTGATGTTGGAAATTTCGCTGCACGGTCACACTTCAAATAGCTTTGAATTGACATCGATTATCAGGGTTGTGAGTCATTAATTACTTTGATAATTCGATGACGAATTCGAGTGTCAATTACATTCGTAATGTGTAACTGAACTCATTTGAAATGTAATGGTAATTAAAAATGTAATAACGGTACATTTTTAATTACATTCTTCACAAACCTGAGTGACCAAGCTGCATTCTGCAGCACGCCACACAACGATTTTTACATAGCACACGAAAAGTATACGCTGTGTAATACACCCATAGTTACATCAAGTTACTTATGGAGTTACCATCGTAATTTCCACATGTAGGTTCACTGATTACTGTATATTTTGCGGCCATGAAGATTCCGGATAAAGCCAAGAACGTAACGTTAGAATCGATTTTTGAATTCCGGAGGATCAATTTGCAAATATTATCCAGGCAAATCATAGAACTAGAATATATATGAGAATGTATTTTGAAAAATTCAGTTTCTTAACAACGGATGATGAATTTCGGTAAGTATATCTCGAGACTGCAGTATGTTATGCCTAACTGTATGCCGAAGAGGCGTGGCATCGAACATTTTATGGTGAAAAATTGCCGTAAATCATCTCGGTTATAATCGTGACCAATTCAGACGAGAGATATGGTCTCATCATCAGACGCTATTAAGTGCAACAAACACCGGGGCCGTTTGGTTGCACGAAATCAATCTTTCGTGCGGTAAATATACCGCACGACGTTTTAATTGCTGCTTTACTTTAAGAGATTTTCATTCGCGAAGTATGAGGCTCGTTAATATATTGCCAACGGTTTTTGGTAGGAAAGAGTTTTTATTCGTTATTTAACAGGAAAGAGATTCTAATTTCACTCATAAATTCACAATTAGTAATATTTTAGCAATTTTTCCCTAGTTGAAACAATATTCTGAGAATATGAGATAGGCATTTCATTATAGGTTAAAGAGTTCTTCGATCTTTTCACCTCAACAATTTTCTAATGCTCACATTTTGTTGAAATGCTCAATGTCTGTTTCTCAGTAATTATGGGCTCTGGAGAAATTTGGCGATTTTTTTGGTGATTTGTCAATCCTCGAGAAATAATTCAGTATTAACTGATCTATATTTTGACTCACCGTTCCTATGTCATTGACAAATAAAATTACAACTCTGTAAAATATTGCAACTCGATGGAAAAACAATTCCGAAAAGGTTGAATTTCTCTGAAAATCTGTAGAATTTTCACCAAGGTTGATGCAATCAGAAATTTTCATCACGATGCGTGGTAAAGTAAAAATAAAAGAAGAGTAACAGTAAAAACTTGGATAAACCGATTTAATTTTTTTTTTTTTTTTGAGCAATTTTGAAAATAATTGCATCGGTTCTATCGAAATTCGCCGGAGTTTCCCCTTATAAGGAGATACCGTACTGGATCAATTTTGATAAAAAGCAGTTTTTGATTTTTCAAATGGCAAGAAACGTCCATTATCGGGAAACGAATACTACATCGAACGTCTCGCAGCCCTGCGAAGGAGAGATTCTCCGAAATGTTCTTTGCGCATGAACTTTCATCGCAAAAAATTCCAACTTTTTTTCAAAACATATCTCACCGCATAATCTAAAACTTGACCTATTCGTTTCCTGATTGGACCTTATTTGGCATTCAAAAAATGGAGAACTGTTCTTGACCAAATCTTCAGAAGGGCCTTGATCCCCTAAAAGTCAGCGAATACCTAATCCCAAAAATGTTATAATTTATACATCAAGACAGAGATGCTGACTTTCCAATTAACTGAAAAGACGTTTAAACACGTCCGTAAAATCCCCGTGTCGACAGACAAAATCCCATACTAATTCCTTACCCCCGTGAATCTTATGTCTAGAAGTTTCGTATCGTTTGAAAACCTCGAGCAAGCGTGTAAGGTACTTTAGGCGTCCTTATTTATCCATATATTACTCACACGTCTGTCCCTTCGAAGGCACACGCACGCAGGTTACCTGCAGGTAGGTGACGTCTTGATCAAAACAAGAATCGACGGAGGGGCTACTGCGACCTGGAATAAGGCCTGACCGTTTTCTTAATGCACATTCGTTTTGCTTCTTCTTCTTCTCTAAGGCATATCGTAGGATGTTGAATAAAACCCAGGTCGATAAAGCAAAGACTTCCACCGATCGCTTGGGCCATATATATTGTGTATATATACATCTAGAATATAGATAATATACATACATATGTACATGTAAGGTATACACAGCAACCTGTTCATACATACATACACTTCTCTGACTTTGCTTTCTGCCTTTTCCCCATTCAATGCTAAGAAACGCTTTTATAAGATTTATAAACCGGTCTCTCCCTGCACAGCATAGCACGCCATGATATCTTTTCACGAGGGTTAAAAATATTCTGGATTCAAGATTCTGCTAAAAGAATTACAGATCTATGCAGATTCTGGTTCAACTACAAGGGAGCTGCAGATCGTTCGTTGTGCATTTTCCTGACTGTAAAGATAAAACTGCAGCTTCCCATCTGCATGACCCATGGCACTCCATACCTACTATGGACAAGTTTTAAATCGTTTTGACCGTTTGCTGAAGACGGAAGATAAAAAATTGAAGAAAAAAAAAGAAAAAATGTCTGCAGCTGGTCCGGCAAGTATGCGCCGCCGTTGGTACGGAGGCTTATCTTTCTCTGACGTAAATTCGAAATTATTTACGCTCAGATATTCTCTGGGCATATATATGCGGGTACGTCGTAAATGCAATTAGAATGCATTGTCGATGTAGGGATATGAGATAGCTCAAGATCAGCCTTAAGCCCTGCGGTATGGCTTTCCATAGGGTGACGGGTAAGGTAGGTAGTAAAATCAAATGATTCACGATCTTTCATTACACAAGACCGCGTAAAGTCAAAGTGTGAATAGAAGTAGGTATGGTTGTATAATATGATTTTTATAATTACAGACTGAGAATGAGTGTCAGTAAGGCGTGCCCGATGGTTCTAGACTCTCATTTTGCCTCTCTAGTGTCTTAATCGATGCCATTAGCTCTTAAGCTGGGCATATCTTTTGGTCAAGTCATAATAGTAGGTGTAATACACGGACTGTTGCATGCTGCTCTTAATTGAACATCGATACGATGTGTGAATATCACTCCTGGAGTAGCATAACTTGATTTTTCCAAACTATCATGTTACCAGATACGCGTTCGGCATGTTAAGAGATAAGTTTACACGGTTGCAACCAACCAATGGTCGATACACTAACTTTTTCACATGTTCAACACGTTTCTTATACGGAATGTCTTGTTATTGTTGCGCCAACGCTTTGCGAACACCATTGCGGGTACCTGATACTTGGATATGGGGTATTACATGCCAGGTTGACCTGACGTGAACCCTAGCAATTTTTTTTTTTTCCATTTGAGTATGATGTAAGGGAGGGTGAAAAATGAACATCTGAATTTTTTCAGTTTCTTTAAACCCCTGGTTCAAAAGTTAATTTATTCCCCAGGAATTAGACATGCATTTGGAGATATGTTAGTCATACGAAAAAATCACCCTAATGAAGAAGTTTTACATTATTATGAGGTGACAGAAACTATTTTTTTGAGAATTTTCCAATCGTTGTGGATGATATTTTTTCGATAAACGACTCTTAATTTGGGATTTCCGGTGCGTTATTAGCCGTTATCGATTCTTGCCAAATTCTCGTCATAAATTCATTGCAAAAATACCGAACTTTTGTGGCTAAGCCGGAGGTGGTTACATGGTTTGGGTGGTAGAATTCAATGAATTTCGAGCGAACTTATTTCTGCTGTATTTCCTCTCGTGTTTCCAGTTTGTTCAGAATCCATCGAATTCTGCCCATCAAACCAGAGCTAGTAGCACTTTCGGCTGCATAGTTTTAAAAGTTTCGTATTTCTGCACAGAATGTATGGTGAGAATTTTACAAGAATTTTACAACAAATTGCCAAATACGTGTCTTCCTCAAAATATAAATCGACGTTTAAACCAGGGGTCTAAAAGATCTGAAAAAATTCAGACGTTCATTTCACGCCCTCTCTGGCATCATAATCGAAGAGACAAAATATATAAAAAATGGTGAGGGTTCACGTGAAGTCGATTTGGCATGGAATGCCCCATATGCAGATAGAGTGACGCCGAAAGTTCTGAATTTCCATATTGATTTGGCCGTTCATTGGAATTCGCAATCGGCTGCATTGATGATATATTACATATAAATAATTTACAAAATACCAGCGAATTAGCTAGCTGAATTTTCTTTTGCACTTGATCACACTAACCCATTAGGATAGTGAATTATTGACACCAGAAGAAACAGGTTCAGCTTCATCGCGTGGCTTGTTCGAAAGCAACGAAAACAGCGGTAGAATTTTTCGAGCCATTTTTTGTTCCAGATATCCTCTTTCGCCCTGAAAAGGGAACGACGCCTTCGATTGGCATCTTCAAAGAAATGGTAAAATACCGAGAATAGCCAGTAGGCATTCGTGGCAAATTGACCTCCTCGTAGATGCCAGACAATTATCCACTCAACCTTGTCTTGAACGTGCTGGTTACACGACTTCACTTCTAGCATACATTCTTGGCTTATTAACCGTCGAAGATCTGCATAACTGTTCTTCGACAACTTCGGCTCAGCAGATATATCGGCTGAGCATCATAATCGCAGGCAACATGTGGCTGCGTTCACCATCTGCTTTTCCACTGACTAGATAAGCGAAAATTGCTCATTTTTTTATCCACGCTCACTCTTCATAGCTTAAGGCGATATGGTACAAATCGCTTTGAACGTAACCTAGCTAACACAAGAAATATATGAATCTGGCTGGAATTCTCTTCGTTTTTTCCAAACAGTAGAATACTCAGCCACTTTCTGCCGTAGTGAAGAATCAAGCTCCCGAATTTCATTCCCGCAGGTTGTATGGTTTGGAAGAAACTACGAATCGCGTTCTCGAGGTGACAGCAATTGGTAGCAATGGAATTTCGGAAATAGTCCCTTACCAGCTAAAGGCGCAACGGAAATTTCTTCGGTTAACAATGGTTGTCCGCATTGTTGTCCAATTGTTATTTGACGATGCGATATGGGAGTTTCTTTGAAATTCCATTAATTAATACCAATTGCTGTCACTTCAAAAACGTGAATCGTACTTTCCCGATAACTATACCCAACCGATCCAAGTGAACCCTCTACGAATGAATTCAGTTTTTTTCGGCAGAAAGTGACCAAGTATATCATTTCATTAAAAAATACAACGCATGTTTTGTTATGTTAGCTAGGTTAAGTTGAAAGTGATCTTTAGTATATCACCTTAAGGCGGCTATTACGTCTTCGAATATGTTCAAAAAATCAAATTGTATAGTTTCTATAGTATAGTTCCTTCATCTCGAATGAGCAAGTGGAATTCAAACCCAAAAACATCTGATTATTCTGACCTTTTCGCAATTGTCAAATACTCTGCAAATCTGTTTTATCAATTTAGCGAACCTCATATCACTGAAACGTAGTTAAAATTCGAGCTCGATTCGACCACGGGCGTTTTCTATTGAAATTATCGCATGTTGACTCTAGAGCACTGAATTATTCAAACTTTGTATGGGGCCGCTTATTAAAACTGGAACCTATAGCTATAATGATGACGAGCAGAACCGATTATTGGACAAACAGTTCATTCAATTCATTGATGAAACATGTTGTAATTGCAAACTGCAATACGTATCGTATAAATACATACAGATAAGTTCCCGCACTATAAGGAGATGTGTTGGTGGTTGACCTTAGGCCAGTTTCTTAGCTGCTAATTAAGTCACAGAAGGTCTGCGCAGTACGAAGCTGGATCACGTCTGTTGAATGAGATTTACACGCTCGGTTGGAGACGGGTAAACGACGACTTGTATTAACATTAAACTGCACGACGACGAGCGTGGACATTTTCAAAAAAATTTCCTGCACTGCAGTGATGGCGCGACTTGGATAAGAAGCTGAAGGTACATACGCAGGTACAAAACGCTTCAGCAAGCGGTTATCGTCTCTATATTTAAGATTTCCGGCTTTAGTTGTCACTGTATTAGAATTTATTCTCCGAATGATAAATATCGAATGAACTAAACCGAGCCTAAACGTCCAGAATCTCAATGTCTCCTCCATAGGACTAGGCATCTCTCCTTAGAAGTTGTCACACGTAATATATTCTCGTTTATGCGCTGGATGGTCTTCGACTCCCTTAGTCCCTTCTCGTTTTCTTTCACATAAAATACGATTCATCTTGAAGGATTCTAAGCCTTCTCACCCTTCGTTTTGATGTTGCAATGATCGTTGTTACCGAATGGAGTTTTTTTATTCTTTCGCTGTACGTAAAATGACTCATCAAATAATTTTCATCCTACTGTTTTTCAAGTACTATTCTACTGTACTACGCCGAAACGAAATGTCAACAATTTTAACTTCTTCTACGGTTAAGTCAACTTTGAAACATGGATTTCGACTCAATAACGTTTGACTTTCTCTCCCGCGGGTACATATATGCTTTTCCAAGCGTGACTGAACGTGGAAGCACCTGCAGTTCAATAAAAAATATAAAAAAAAAAAACCATAATTTCAAGCCTATTGGAACCATTGGGTTTGCTCCGGATTTATCTTTTTAATCTTCCGCACCTGATTATATTCAAGTGAATAGTAATAATTAAAGAAACATAATGAATTATTTGATAGCGTATATGAAGAATACAATCGATTGACCAGTCAATGAAGCGTTGTTGCTCACTTGACTTAACTTCTTACAGCGACTGTTTATCATTTTTATTCACAAATCGAATTCATTGTCAGTATTGGAAATCAATCTTGAGGTAATATAGTAGAGATGATTTCCAACTTAACCTTGCTAACATATAAAATATGAGTTTTACTGGAATCCTATCAGTTCTTTTGACGAAGTAACATACTTGGGCCCTTTTTGCCAAAAAACTGAATTCATGCGCAGAGGGTTCGTTCGGATCTGTTGAGTAGTCATCGAGAAATTACGATTCGCGTTTTTGAGGTGACTACAATTGGTAGTACTATAATTTCGAACAGACTATGTTCGGAATTCCAGTATTACCAATTGGCAATTATTATCACCTCGAAGTGGCTGAGTATTTTACTGTTTGGAAAAAATGAATGGAATGTCAGTCAGATTCATATTTCTTATATTAGCTATAGGTTAGGTTCGAAGTGACTTGTACCGTATCGCGTTGACTGATGTAATATTTGAAATACTGGCAAATATTGCGCAGACCCAATTGTAAAGGTATAAAAATCTATCGCATTTCTGAGCTGAATTTCGTTGTTGAAGGAGCTAACCTTTGCCCAATGCACCATTCGCTACTCTGCGGTTGTATTATTCCGTTAATTGCTCAGCCTTAGTATATCGACGTACTCGACTTAGATAAGTATAGTGAGTGCAAAAAGTAACAGAATATCGAGCAACTCCTCACGCATTCTATATGAATGTGAATCATCAGTGGTGTGTATTCACAGGTAATCACGCGACATGTATTCCTGTAACTGCTTACATGTCTAGAGGGCTTTCCTTGTTCTATTTCGTTTATTTTATTCGAGATTAATTCAATTACGTGTCAGTTGGCAAATTGCTCGGGATTTATCAGAGCACGCTTCTGCTCAACACGTACAACTTAAACGGTTGTATGGAATAGATAGTCTATCCTTTAATATTGTACCTGAGTGCTCTATATTAATTATGAATCTAATCTTTTTTTATTGCCGTGTCAGATATTATTCATTGTGACCTGCTGATTACCGTAAATGAGTAGGTACTGGAAGAAAAATGATCGCAGTTATTTGATGGATGAAATATTGAAACACACTTGATTTGAAAGGTTATACCTACAGTTGATTACTCGGCTGGGTAATTCTGGGTTCGCATTCAGATACATGAATATGAATAAGTTTACTCAATCCGTTAAGCGGCAAACTTGATCTCTGTTTTTAGCAAACACGTCGAATTGCTGGGTATAATGGCGGGTTAAAAATTAGCGAGACGTCGACAGGCCCTGAATCTTGTACACCTTGTGTTAAGTCTTATAGGCTAAATGTGACACTGTAACCTGTAAGCGACTGCTGAATACGGCCCCCTGGACTTCCGAATTGTATAGGATTCGCTTAATTGATTTGACTCACTGTTGGATCGAAGCCACGTACAAGTCTGATGGAGAATATGAATTCTACTTCCATACGTCTTGAGTTTAGTGGAAGGACAGCATTCAATCAGATTCTAAATAAACTATTCGAACAAGCCACCGATTATTCAAGTGCTTCATACTGAAATTTATTGCCAATTTGATTGGTCAGATTTCGAACACAGTCGACTTCGAACGATTAGCGATCCGAAGTCGTTAAGTGAATATGTTTAACAAAAGTACTACGCGAAAATGGTCCACGAAACTATTCAATATCCGACCACTTTCGATTAGAGAATTATGAGTGTCTTCACAAAGAATCTGCACTGCAGAATTCGCGTTTCGCAGAATCTGCAATGGGCAGAAGAGCATTAGAAAGAATCTGCAATATTCTACACTTTGCAGGATATGCTCAATAAGCCGGGATCACGATCACGTTAACTTAACGTAACGAAACGGGACGCAACGTAAAGGAACGGAATTACGGAACGTATGAATGCCGGAACTTAACTTAACGGAAAGGTAGCGGAAAAATTATGCAGTTGATAACGAATCTGTAATTTTTTTTCGAAATTTCGAAGAAATGAAACATCGCTCTACTTTCTGCCAAAACAATGCATTGATTTCTAAAGTTTCATTCCGATTAGTTGAGTGGTGTAGGATTTTTGGCTCTCCGCGTTTTCGATGTGATAGCGTGTCTTTATAGTTAACGTGATCGTGATTCCGGCTTAATGATCATAATAATTCCATTTGCAACCTGCCGTAGATACCCGAAAGATATTTGTTTCAACGAGTAAATTCTTTATCATTTGAGGGGATCGTGAAATGTTGTATCTAACTACATTGATGCTAGTGCAGAAGAATAGTTTCTGACGCGCGCGAATGAAACTAGTTTAACAAATTTGAGCAGGTTTATTCTGTAAGACTTGGCTTAAAGTGGAGGTTTGAATAAATATTGCAATATCTTGTACCTCTACCGCTGTATGGTAAACTTCTATGAGTATATAAGATATACGCTCATGCCGAGAAAAAACTTACCAAAAAATGAATAGCCAGTGATCTTAAAACGAAGAACAACTTTATACCTACCTACCCGCGTGTAGACGGTATAGAATTACAGGTTTCGAATTCAAATAATTGACGCGACCTCGAACCCTATGCGACTAGTATAATAATTCCAGGAGCAGCGACCGAACGGAACCAATTATTACATGCTTATACTTTATGTGGGTATAGATATATCTAGGTATAGGAATACCGAGTACAGCTGCCTGCTTCTCTTATATGCCTTTACTTTCCACGATATTCTTATACCCACGACCACACGTGCATCGGTTAAGTGATTCTAATGATTTCTTGCCGTGTTTTAACGCCGGTTCCTTATTCCACAGTTAAGAGAAACGCGAAAACTATACACGCCCTTACTCTCGTTTATGACGGATAATTGTAAGTATCAGACTTCGTTATAGGCAGTCAACGACGACGAGTTTCAGGACTAACCCCCTCGTGGACGTTCGTTATTATTTTAACCGCATGGTCAGGATATCCCAGGAGCAGCAAGGAGCGCTGACCGTAAGTAAATTGATAATTAAATCCGTCACCTTATGCTCAGAAAGCCTCGAAGGATGTCCAAAGGATCCTCCAGTATGCCTATCTCTACTGAAAATTTCCAGGTGGAAATCTATGGATGAATCTATATGGTCTTTCCATAGGAATTTGGGACTGGGAATCTATGGGATTACATGAATCTTAACCTGGTTTCTTATGAAAATCTAGGTAGACTCCTATGACGTGTATTCAATTATATTTTCAATATCCACCTGTATGTTCTCAATACACATAGGAATCTACCCAGATATTCATAGGAAACCAGGTTAAAGTTCATGTAATCCCATAGATTTCCAGTTCCAAATTCCTATGGCAAGACCATAATATACGTTCATCCATAGATTTCCACCTGGAAATTTTCAGTAGGGACCTACTTTCAACCTCTATTACGTGAGATAAATTGAGATCGAAATATCTCGCAACAATAGTATATTGTGTTACTAGTGCGGAAGGTGGCCGATTTCCGTCGAGTGTGGAGTTAGCAGCGCAAGCCGAATGCAACGGACCGAGGCGAGCGCTGCTATCACGCGAGAAGATATCGGCCATCCGTACTTGTAACATACGATATTTTTTATGATCCCTGCGCAGGAAATTTTGATTTGAGAAACAGACGAAAAAAATCACTCGTGCGGAAAATTGTACTTTCCACACTAGTGCGGAAAGGAGTTGTACCGCACGCCACATAGGCCTCGAAAATCAAACTTTCCAAGCAGGTGTTACAAAAAATAAATTAATATCCCAAAATCGACGCCACCCTCTGATCAACCATTCGTGTTCTTTAGCATGGAGATGCTAAATTCTTGAACGCAGATGCACACGATGTTCAAGTAGGATGCATGTAGTTGAAGTTGAAGACAAACTGCGCACGTCTACCAGAAGACAGCCAATGGACAGTGTGTTTCCGGAAAGTGAGACGCAATGCCCTAGTATAAAGAGTCCATTAGATCGATTTACGTCCTTGGTATGGTAAGAGACGTCGATGGGTTAGACTTTGGACGCACTGCCACGGAAAACAAACTAACTGCAAAGACTATTATTCCAATAATTGGAAGCGCGAGATTGTTCGGGTCTTCTGGTTGATTTACACACGTGTAGAAAACCTGCAGCTGCGAGGATTGAGAAGCTATACGAAAGTAGAATAGTAGCTATAATTATACTCTTTTGAACCGTCAATAGGAACTCGAGTTTTACTCGACTTTTGTGTTTTTCATACAGGCAATTTAGTAATCACAGTATTTTGTACCTGCAAGGAGATATTCACTCGGAAATCAAAGAAAAACATCATACGTTTTCCAACAATTTTCCTAATCCGTGGGAAATTCTTATCCTTCTGCGTGTGATTTCTAAAGGTTCCAAAGGTTCAGTTTTGGGAAAAAGCGAAAAAATCTAATTTAAAACTGGTGCAAGTCGCAGAAATTCACAGATAGTCTGAGGAAGTGAATATATTGGAGTCATTAGAAGTGGCTGGGAATTTCTCAGAAATTGGTGGTGAAATTTATTTTTTTGTGATTCCTCGAGACTAGAAATCGCAGGAAATCGATCGACTCTGTCAGAAATGATCTGTGCTCCAGATGCTGGTGCAGATGTTGCCGGATTCCAATAATTCCTATAACGATTTCCTGTTGATTTCTTTGCGGCTCATCGGAGAATTCCTCGAGTGAACATAATATCGCCAGGATTGCATCTTTATCTGTTATTTTCCATGAATTGTTTAATTGTGGTTATAACTAGACGCTGAATTATCGCATTCATCCTCGCACCCACGCAGCTGGTGTGTCTAGGCAGACTGACAACGGGGCCTCACATTACCATAAAAATGTGTCTAAGAAAACTCCGGTGAATTGTAGGGAGTTTCTGAAACGGTTCTTCGACCCGGAGCACGAAAGAGTTACTTTTTACAAGATATATATACAATTTCTAGGTAATATATAATGCGTCGAGTGCCACTTCGAGTAAGTGGAGTATGTATGTATGTACATGTAGTATGTACATACCTGGACAATTGCATCGCGATGAGACGTGCCCATATGTATGCATTGGCGATGATCGTGGGCATTAGGTGCATACGCATTCTGCACGTAGACGACGGGCGTCCTCGTAATCGGAGTAATTTTCTGAATATACCTTTTTGTTTTTTCACTCTTCGGAGCGATGAGTTCGCGGTGAAAGATAATTACGCGTTCGATCGCGGAGTTGATTCGTGCGTGGTAAGCAGCTAAGCCTAAGGCTTATCTTCGTCTCTTTTTACCCTCTTCATGCATGTATGGTATACGCATATGTATATATATACGCATCCTCCGTCTCTTTCATTCCGTTTTTTTTTTTTTCTACTCCTTCAATGGTGTAATTATACAGCATCCGGGCAATAGGGGAAATCGAGGGCGATCTGAATTTCGAATGAATTTAAAAATAGCTTCCCATTCATTTTAGCAGGATTTTTTTTTTCTTCACAATCTTTCCTTGCTACCACCCTTTCCAAGTAAATTACATACTTTCAAGTCGAATCATTACTCATGGGTTATTAATGACAGAGAAATGTTCTGAGGTATTATTTCATGTTTACTCAAGCCGAGGTTCGTTCGAGTTGACGATAGTACTACTTGAATCTGTGCAATATGTTCCTTATTTATCTATAAAACTGTACTTCGGGGTTTTCAGAAAATCCGGAGTCGTTGGCAACTTATAGTCATGTAAGGAGAAGAAGATAAGGTCTGCTTATGAACTTACTGAACCTGATTTCACATCAATGATGTATCAATAAATACCGGCAGTCGAGGAGTAGCACAGAAGAGGGGCTGTTGACTTGCGAAGTCTTATGTACACTGACCTCGGAAGTCTTTGGAATTGATTGGAAGTCTTCGGAAATTCGGAGGTCTTTGGATGTCTTCGGAAGTCGGAAGTCACCTGTTCACTCAAAATCGTAGTGAATAGCCCCTCGAGTGAAGACTAAACCCTGACGTCAAGATTTTATCTTATTTTATTTCTCTCAGATCCAGTTTGTTCGGAGACAATTCTTATTAGTTTTAGCCTGATTTGATGTAGAGGGAAATTGCAACCACAACAAAATAGTTATTGCAGAAAATATGATAAATTTATGAAAAATAGTAAATTTCACTCGTCTGCTCGGAACTTGGGAAATGGATTTCTGGATTTTTCCTCCTGCCAGCAAAAGGTGAAGGGATGTTTTTCGAATAGAATTAGATCTGAAGAAGTAGAATCGGTTGAATTTCGAAGTTTATTCTCAAGTAGACATTATCGGTATAACCGAAACTGCAGCAAACGAAGAATCGATGTTTGCACAAATCCAAGCCACCACCGGTCCCTTTAAAATATATTAAAAGGAAACATTTTTTCGAAAACATTTGCGTTGATAAAAACCACTGTTTTATTACACAGGAGAGTTCATTGAAAGTCTCTCGTAAGAAGTAGCAATAAAGTCACCTCGCGTTCGACATCCTGTTTGTATTCAATTCACAAGGGAATGAAAATCTATAATAAAACTCGGAACGTTAATACATTCGGTAAATGAGTAGATACGGACCAGCTAGTATGGCTCTATCCAGAGTTGCTTTTTTATCTGTATTTCATTTACAGGTGTGTACGATGCAGGTATACGTATACCTGTAGAGAGAAATTTCTTTAAAGGAAGGACTGCACGTTGGCCGCAACAAGCACGAATACATAGAAACCGGGAAGCGGTTCTAGCAGGTATAATAAAAATCTCTGATACACAAAATTGTGTGGGTACAGTACAACGTGGTGCCACAAAACGGGCCTGAAACTTGCCCGCCCAAACTCTACCTCGATTTCACTTTTTGTCTGCGCTTAGACGATCGCGTTCGGTTAGATACAAGCGTGCCGATGCTATTAGGCTGATCGCCCTGATCCACCTTTTCCCTGCTTAGATGTTGAAAATAATTTAGAGACTTCGTTCCGATTGAACGACCATGCAGCTGCCACATAATTTTCGTTTTACAAGACTTTAGCCTCGGCCGTTTGAGTCGTTACTCGAATTTTCCCTCCAAAAGCAAATACATTATGGATTTAATTATTGAAAGAGGCTCTTGTCAAGTTCTATGGTCCAGAATTGAATATTGGATGTGAAATGGTATTCTGTTTAGCAATATTCCATAATGTTCAAGAATTCGCATAGGTATAGGAAAGTACAACAGTACGAAAATTGCTAATCCACGTAGCTATATCTGGATAATCTACTTTCATATACATTATACATGCTACTCATATATTTATTCATTATTGAAGGTAGATGTACGAATAATTGGCTTGTACAGAGTATCCGGTTATTGGGACAATTAGTTACTGGTACACTAGGAGAAATATATGAAGAATATTGCTGAACTCGTAAGGAAGCATTACATGAAAAACCAGCCTAAAACGATTATTATTGTGAAGCTGTGCAATTAATATTGCAGACTTCTTTGGCGACGATTTATTGCTGCACATGAACGAACAAGAGATTCGATCACCTTTTTCAGCATTGTTATATCAGGAATCTTTGTTGTTAATTCATAACTCAACATGAACTTACAGCAATATTTTATTGTTCTACAATAATCAACAGCCAATATGATGTTATTGTATGTCCACAATACTTCATGGTTCCGGAAATAATACGAGGTGTGTAAGATTTGGGGAATTTCGTTAAGATCGCATTCATCTGCTGATTGTGCGTGGTATCGGATCGGTTCACCCAAATCGTCAAATATTGCCACTCCCGCCATGGCTTATCGCAGTGGCAACAAAACAGTTTCAAAAGTAATGAGCAGCATGAATTAATTGCAGAATATTATTGCACAGAATTCACAACCGAATATTTCTGAAAACCAAAGAATTACTTGCTGATCTTGTAATGTTGCACAATTTCATATAATTGGCAATATTCTGCCAAGCAGCATAACATTGCTAATTGTGCCATGCTCGTTTTCCTCGGAGTACATTTACAGAAATGTTCCAACTGTATTGCGTATGGATTTCAAGAGGAACCTCAGCGATGCTCAAGCCGATATTTGACTAAAAAATGGTCGGTGATTTGTGTAATGGCGCGTTTCCTGTAAGATTTTTTTTTTCTATTGTCCATCGAGAAGGACACCATAAGTTCGATCGAATCTGGTCTCAGGTTCTGCTCTTTGTCAGCCTCTTGCAGAAGAACTGACAATTAGTATCCTCCTACAGGTCGTTCGGTAGTTTTCTTTGCTTTCTATCGAGATACGGTTTTTCTTCATCATAAAATATACCCATCAGAAAATACGGATAATAAAGGTTCGAAAATACAACAGTGCTGAGGCTGCAGGGGATTAGATAGGTGAAGTTGAGAATATCATTAGTACAGAGATAAAATGGAAAACCATAAACTGAAGAAACTTCTTCATCGTGAAGCGATAGGTAAGTGGCCATCGAGTCCTCATGGTCACAAAACCTTATTAAGATTTCACTCGGTCCCTAACAAGCACCATTAACGAACCTTATACTCTTTTTTTCGTTTCTCATTCGATAGTGTTCACTCGTGTATCGAGCTACTGGCATGCTCTGGGCTCTAGCCCTCGCGTGTCTTTGATACTTGTAAAAGTTTATTTAATTAGCCGAAGCTGCTGTAATTAGCGAATGGTATATTGATCCTCTCTGCTTAACAGATAATTAATTACAATTTTCTGTATCCAAACGATAATTGCAGGCTGTGAAATAAGATTTTTTTTTTTTCTTCATTAGAGGGGGAGAAATCCCTGGCCAACAAGAGCGAAAAATCGATCACGTAATCAACATTTTTTCACTCGGATGATCCAATAAATGTTCTTCCATTTATCTAAATCGCTTTCGTTCGATTGCTATAATTTACACACTCGCTCAAAACTTGATAGGTAGTGATAGATCGTATTGACTGCTATAAAAATGCTATGTTCATAAAAACGATAAAAATAATTGCATTTTTTGCAGGTCTGTGAGCTCCGACGTGGGATGTACTCGTTATTCCTTATATCAGGATAAACTCGATCGTATAACGTATGCCGGGACTGCAAGCAGCTAACGTTGCATCAGGATTGATAGCATTAATTTGAGGGTAACGATAGGTGATGGCAGATGATCAGTCAACCATGCTATATACTTGTCAATATGCTAATTCTTATTATAGGCATCGTCCACGAAGAAAATTGAACGTATATTTAATTTACAACGTTCAACAGCTGACTCCTTGCCCAAGGGCGAGGTGAGAAGTCTATTAACCCAGTTCCTCAATTCACAGGTATGTATGTTGCTATACATGAAGAACACAAAATAAAATAAAAAACTCACGGTATACCAGGCACTTATGAAATTTACCAACGTTGGTAATACCACGTTGGTACCAAACACAGTAGTTTATGACTTGAAGGAATGTACGTGAAAGCGGGATGAATCGACGTATACCCTCGTTGCAAATTCAGATTTTTTGAAACTGGAACTGTTCGATTTTTTGCCTACTGACTTTCAGTTTTCATCCATTTCTGCAATTATTGAACTGAGGACTCCGTAATGTAGACAGATTTATGTGTTGGAAGTAACTAATTGACATCAAACTGGATGTGACATTTCCTCAGCACATATACGTATCGTGGATTTGATCGTGGACAGTTTAGTGAATTGACACATGTGGATAGCTGATTCAACCATGAAATCTATCATTATCAGTGACTAATTGTTCAAAAATCATCGTAGTAACTAACAATAGTGACTAATAAGCACAGAATATGACACATGAATGAAAATAAGTGATTTAATAGCGTGACTGTCAGGCGTACAGTCCTTTCGCAGGGCATGGTATGGCATCCTTGATGCACTTTTCAGTATTCAAGCTCGATACGGAGACCTGGTTAATTGTAAACCCGTGTCAGGACGAAGTAGACTAATTTGAAGCCCATACTACCAATAATTATTAAAATAAGACGTACGAAGCATAATATTATGATCACCGCCTCAAAAAGGGCTAAATTATGGTTGTAAAAGCATTGGGTTGTAATTATTCACAATGCCCAAATGATGCAGGTTTCGATTACCAGTGGAAAAACTTATAGATTAGCAAAATGTTCGATCCACGCTTCAGAAAATGCATTCGCCTTCATCTGTTCTAAACACTGTAAAAACTATGGTGTTCAAATTCGCTGGGGTGCAGGACTCCCGTAGAACAATTTCTGTGGTTTGTTCGAAAATCCGCTATCAATTGTAGCAGGAAATATGTTAATGGTGTTTCAATGTGTTCAAATTGTATAGGAGTCCATACCAAATATTTCGTACAACAAATAATTTAATAGCTAAAGAATATTGTTCTTGTGCATACGCGGAGCATAAGCTAGATTAGGAAAAGTTTGTTCCTGATGCAATATATGTGTCGATGGTATACGAAAAACTTGTTGAAATTTGATCTGCCGATTGACTCCCAATCAGGATAAAAAGGGTTTCCTAATCTGTCAATCAACGTTATCGATCGCTGTAGTTATACTACTCCGTTTCTCCAGATATTTATGGGCTGCATGCTCAGCAAGTACTTGGACGTTACCGCATGTTTCCGAGATCGTAAATGTGGATGAAATGTGTATTCTATTCGAGTCGCACGATATTAGACGATGAATTTTTGCTCGCCAACAAGAGATCCTGAGTGGAGAAGGATGTATCGTAAATGTTTAACATGATGGAGTTTCTCCAAGTTGTGTTGAAGATTAGAAATCGATACTGGGGCGAAGCAGCAAGTGCCAAGATAAATCAAGTTTCCTTCAAGCTCCTGCAGAATTATACTCGGCCATTAGCCCCACATTCTCCTGGCTAGTTGTTCATCCTGTATTTCTTATTAGTAGAAATCAATCCATGATTGCTGCATAAAAAGGAATTCCGCGACACGCTATTGTATTTAGAAAATCAAGAGTAAAATCCCAGTCCTTCCCATCCCGCCGCTGATCGAATACGGAATTTTTAACTTCAACGATTGTGGTTCAAGATACAATTGAAAGTCGAAATCGGTACACCTTTTCGGACGGTGCTTTGAACAGAATTGCTTTTCGGAAACGTGACTATTTTAATGGTTCCAAACACCTAAGTGTCGAGGTTACATATCTTTTTATCACACATGCACTGAAAACCCGATTTTCCGCGCTTATTTGGCGAGAGTAAAATGGCCTAACCTCAAAATCGCAACTTCATCGCGATTTATCGACTTTCGTAACGGAGAATGATGATCGCCATTTTTACGGAAAGGCTTTTTGACAAATCTCGTTTCGGCAAAAAAAAACCTTTACGTAGTCGTAACGAAATGTACTCTAACACTCTTGGGCCACAAGCGAACTCGCGCATGCGCAAGTCGTGAAAAATCTGTTTTCTTCCCTGCGAAAACGGGAAAAAGAAAATTTTTCTTTCCCATAAAAGGGGGGAGACAAGAGCGTTGTACACTAGACATCACTACACACTACAGTTTGGAAAAACGGCTTGGAGAATCGGTTCCCATGCATGTGTAATAAAAAATAGAGTGTGCATCAAGGGAGGATAGGTGTTTTTCACCTCGTGTGATTGTGCTGCCCTCGGCTCCGCCTCGAACAGCGAACTTCACACTTGGCAGAAAACACCTATCTTCCTCCCTTGATGCACAATATACGAGTATTATTATTACTATTACGAGTTCATGCCAAGTTCTATAATACTGCGTTTCTTTTCATCTTAAGCAACATATTGGCCCTAGACATCTTGTGGTGCCTTACGTGGAACGAGGGAGACTTGGTATTCGCAATGGTTCGCTGTTTCTTATCTACTGAAGCAAAGCGGTAACGGCGTGGCCGTAATTCATTTCCCGTCGTTAAGACGCCAGGATAGAATTAGCTGGAAGAGGCTAAAGACAACCCGTTTTTACTCCCCTGTACACTCGCGAACGATCTCATGTAACTCAAAACTGCCAAGATTTTTAATCCCTCATTTTTCGTCTCACGGAGTAGAAAATTCGTGGCGGGATTGAACTTCCGACTTCCAAAAGTTCCTCGAAGGGTCAAAATTCCGAATTTATTTGAGACGCGATTTTGATTTTCTAGAAACGTTAGAGTTCAGACAGCTCAGAGAGCCGAAAGTTCAAAACTCAGAATGTCCAGAAATTCAAAAATTTAAGGGCAGCTGATCATGACAAAGCTGCAGTCAAATAAACGACGTTGCGTATAAGCAAATTCCGAGATTCGGAGTTTTGGCCTTCCGGATCTTTATAGCATTCGGATTTTTGAACCTTCGGTGTTTCTTGATTCGGAGTCTTTCAAATTGGCTACGCAGACTTTCGGGGAAACAATGCTTCCCTAAAAACTCCGAGTCGGTAGTATAAACATTTGGAATTTCGACCTTTGGCAGCTTTAGAAATTCGCAATTTTAATCCCGCCCCGAAAATTAATTGCTTTTGAAAACTGCGTCTGGTATAGTGATCCTTAAATTACCTTTTAAAATTAGTTCGCAAAGCTGCAATCCTTCAAGCCCCATGGCAGCATAACGGAAACAACTTTCTTCTGCGAATTTTTGTCAGAATAAAAGTTTGCTGCAGAATTTATCTGATAAGCCCATAGTTTATTGGATCTTAGGGTCGCTAAATTCGGATCTGGAATCAAATTTTCAAAATTCAAAACAGCAAGTGACAACATGGTCGATGGAAGTTTGAAAAATGGTTACGGATTTCAACGAAATTCCGTGTCTTTTGTTGAATGTAATAGTTTGCCGCATGAATGATTTGCTGAATTTTATTCTCACGATGGATTCGAGATTCAGATCCCCGGTCGGGGCTCGAATTCAAAATCCGCGACCTCTGCAGACACCGGAGGATACGAACTTTCGTCGAAGCCATTTCGAATTTTGATAGCCTGAAACGAACCGTAAGTTATCTAACAATTAGCCCACTAAAATTGGCATAGTGTGAATATGTTTTTTTGGTTCTTTTCCTAGATGCCCACGTACTTGTCACAACGTAAAAGTGGCACAACATATTTTCCGCACACGAGAAAACAAACTTTTTTGTTACTGCCATTCCGATGGGTAACCTTTGTAAAATAACCTAAGGATTAAATCTTGACTCAGTACCTCGCCGCACGCTCGGTCACAGTACTTTGCTCTCGATATGGAAGTCCAGATGACTATCAGTACCAATTTACTAGACAGTTGCAGGTATACTGGATCGTGTGAAGCAAATAATCCCTCTGAGCTGCGAAGCCCATGAAGCTGAAGGTATACATATAGTATACATATATATCTATAGGCATGTGTATTACGTATGTAGATTCGAAGAATATCGCCGCCTTAGAATCAGATCCTTTAACTGGATCGGATCAAACTGCCAGGAGGTGATGATTGAATTTCAGGGAGTTAAACTTTTTTTTCTTGTTGGTTTTTCTCCTTTTCTAAGTCAACAAATACCTACCTCTCCGAACTATCTAAGATGGCGGAGAATTTCTCATACCGGTGCGAAACGAGCTGAATTCATTTGCAGAAGGCAGTGGATCGTTGGAATGACCACATCGTTATGTATGAATTATACATTCATCTGTATACCTACAGCTTCGTGCTGCAGCTCGCCTTTTTATCACGGCTCCCATATAACCGATTGCAGTGATATTACATACTTCCCGGAAGGAGATGGTGAAGAGTTTCACATCCATATCGCGTTCTTCGAGATAATATTATTCCCCAAGAGAATTGAGAGCGTATAATCATTATAAATGGAATGTTATACTTTCGAGGTAATTTTTCAAGTCGAATTCACATTGCACTTATAAACACGATGCGTACATGCGGTTGATTGTTCCGCAGCTGCAGGTAGTCCCGGGTTTCATTTCGACTGCGGACGTTCGTGCAGAGCAATCGGTTTTGTTCAGGGGATTGAGGCATCAGAGTGCGATGGTTAATTGGTCTCTAAAGTACCAGTTCGTCAGACTTCGCAGAGGGTACCGCAAATTACAATCACATGATTGTAAGAGTACCTACATACAAACGTATGTGTCAGACTGTTCTGCCGTGCAACAAGCGGCTCGGTCATTCTACCGTGAACCTCATTCTACTCAAATAATGAAAGAAAAAAATAAATGAAAAAGATTTCATCTCGCAGTAATTAAGAGTCGGTGACTTAGGCTTAGGGTTCTCGAAAAAAAAATTCTTCACACTTGGATCCAGGTATGTACATATGAGGTATTAAAAATTCTCAAACAGTCACCACTCGAGGTTCATTCACCGCATGTGGCACTGGGCTCGATAAGCGTTGCGAATTGAAATATCAGGAAGTACGCCTGGCACAATGAAATGCCAACGTAATGCTTGGTCATGGAAAATGCACGTCGTGTTGTTAGCCACACGTACATATGCCGTACGTTTCAGGGGGGGCCTTTTGGGCGAGTATCCTCGATATTGTAATGCCTGGTTTATGCACAAGTTTTAAGTGCCTTAACTCAAGAATCGACCAATCAGTAGCGGTGCATACGGATGAGGAATCGTCTCTATTGGTCTATTCTTAAGTCAAGGCACTTAAGGACGCGAGCATAAACCAGGCATAACTTATTGTACACATGTACTGCAGTGTACGGGTAAAAGTACTTGGAATGGACAACGTCCACCATTCATGTATGTACACCTTATACGAACAATCGAGCATACATGTTCTCTGATAACATTACAGTATGACGAGTCCAAAGAATTGGGCAACGCGGTTGAACGGCGTGAACAGGTTTTCTAATCCAAGATGCCAACGAGTCGGGAATTCCGCCATCGAAAACCCACTGGGCGAGGCGTCTGGGAGATAATATTAGGCATCTATAATCCACATCGTCACTGTAAACTACTCCGAAACTTTATGTGTTTGTGTTTTATTCGTGCCCAGGAAGAGGAAAAACGGTGCAAATCCCGCTGTACGAATCAAAACGTTTTTGTTTCATGTTTTTTTGTTCCCTTGAAAGTCTTGAATGAGTTTTATGAACTTTTTTAAAAAATCCAAGGGGGTATGCACTCGTGAAATGGTCGGGAAGCCGTCTAAGAAATACAATGAAATATGCTTATGAAATGGCGTGAAATGGTCATGAAATGGTACATGGAATTGGTGTTGAATAGTCATGAAATACCGTGAAATGGTTGTG
The DNA here is from genome assembly GCA_963989295.1 of Ametastegia equiseti. Taxonomy (NCBI): domain Eukaryota; kingdom Metazoa; phylum Arthropoda; class Insecta; order Hymenoptera; family Tenthredinidae; genus Ametastegia; species Ametastegia equiseti. The sequence goes on along the minus strand of OZ022390.1, from coordinate 7,992,935 downwards.
GGTATGACATGGAGTATAGGTATAATTTTCATAATTCTATAACAACTGGTTTCTCCGTGAAACATTTCTTCACGAAACTTCTGTTTTACCTATTCAGAATACGAGAATCGAAAAATGGAATACGAATATCAATGGAATCTTGATGAAAAAAATCAAATGTTAAATTTCATTCGCATTTATTCCAACAGACTAGACGTTTGTTTCAGAGACAATGAAGAACTCGTTGTACTAAACTACATTTTTCTACCGATCATAATCTCCGATCCTGAAGTACCTACAATTTGATGACATTCCCGAGATATCTTCGTTTTCACAGGTATAATCACAAGTGTGTTTCATTCAACGTACAAAGCATATTTCGACCTTCAACACTTGGCAACAGTACTTAAAATATTCTAATTTGTAGACAATGTTTAAGCTAAAGTGAATTTTTGGGTGGCTGAAGTCATATGGAATGGAAACATCAAATGATATGAGATGGTGCGGAATGCTTATTTAATGCTATGCAATGGTCATCAATTACTGTGAAATGTTCGTGAAATTCTGTAAAATCAAATGCCTGCGATATACCATGAGATTGATGTGAAATATGAAATGGTTATTGGGACACCATGTTTGGAAGTAGTTACTCCCTCGGAAAAATCATTCCTCCGATGGTATATAGTTACAGTTTTATACCATATATTATAGAGGCACCTATGGAGCCCGGGATGGAATATCGTAGATGTGTGTGTGTGTGTGTGTATGTAAGGGGTATTTCATCCATTATCCTACACGATTTGACTCGAAATTACTTCATTTCGTTTCATGATTTCATACGATGTAGGTTTGTATTAAAGAAGCATCTGCGAATTTTTTCAAATCTTCTGATTCAACCGTTTTCTTGTTATAAATATCACAAACTTCGATTGGAATACATTCTCCGATCTTCTTCAAACTTCACTTACTGCAGTCAAAATTGGAAAATCATGAAGTTGAAGTTCGTAACGTTATTGTAACGAGAAAATTCACTACTTCAGGACTAAAATGTGGTTAGAGTTCCTAAACGGACAAGGTAGGTGTGTTTTACTCACTTCGAAATATCATGCACTGTGCTTTGCTGTTTTTGAACCATTCAAGCCCCGAAATGAGGAATTTTTGCCAATTATTTTTCTGCGTTAATGTTACGAACTTCAGCCACATGAAAAATTGTTATTCAGTACCTATAAATGTGATTCAAGTAATATTATTATTGATATTGCCTGCAGAGGTAGTAAAAAAAGCACATAACATCTCAGGTAGAAGTTTTCGAGATTCAGTGTATTAAATTTCCTAAGCCTATTCCTAAAAATCTTTTTCTTACGATTTTTTGTTGTTTGATACTCAAATTCTGCAGACACGATGGTGGAAATTCATCAACTCAATAGAATGAGGTATATGATATTTTTAAACAGGAATTATACCCATAATCTAAACTCTGTTCGGCAACACGAATATTCATAGGCACTAAAGAACGATTTTTCAATTCTGATTACTGTTGAAGTCATTGGAAGAGTGAATCGCTTAAGATCGGCTGGAAAAAATACCTGTGTTCTGTTTCAATTCCAGCCAATGTTGGTGATATTCATAACAGGAAAACGGTCGAAACAAAAAATTCAAAAAAAAAAAAAAAGAAAAAAAATCACAAATGCTTCTTTAATATACATAGACCTACATCGTACGTGAAATACCAAAAAAAAATTGAAGAACGTTGAGTCAAATCGCGTGTGATGATGGCTGAAATAGCCGATAACAGTTTTCCATAACAATCTAGCAATTTAATAAGAATTACCAATAACATTCCATAAGGAGTGTCGCAGTGCATGGGGAAGGATACGCACAGGTAGGCATTGGTATCGATGGGATGTTCTGGATGTGCGTCGAATAAGTATGTAGTATGTGGCAGCGTCAACGCCATTCCATCGTGCGAGAAACAACCCAGCACATTCGAACACGCTCCGGTACCCACGAACGTATCTTTACACGGAGTGTTATACGGCATTAACTCGTTCCCATGTAATCTCTATTTCTTTGAATTGATTTGTCCCTATCCTACAATAAAGGATCTTCTGTTTTTTAACCATCTATCGAAGTGAAGACATGTATCCATGTATATTTTCTACCCGACACCTTATTTGCGTCATTCCATCATCGAAATACGTTTATTTACTCATTTTAGGTGTAGAATTTTTTACTGGATATTTTCTTCATCACGTTTGGGCGTCAACATTCGGCGTCCATTCGCAACACGCGTACATTACGCGAACGCGTGAATCAAAGTATCAAATCTACCTGTATTGAAGCCACAATACTGCGATTTGATAATATTATACGATTGATGTAAGTATATTCGGCATTCGAACGAATGCCCATCGACTAATTATCCAATTCAATTTCTGTTTCAAGTCCATTTTTCTTTTCACCGTAAACGCAATCCCACAAATAATTACTATGGCGTAACAAGGTGCGCATATGGTGTGTAAAGAGGCGCATTTATGATGTAGAAGGAAAAATACATATGGTGTGGTGTATATAGGTTTGTGTTAGATACGGTATTTTTTCCGGAATTTCGTATTCTATGTACCTACCAACTATTCTTACGTGGGTACTTTTGGGTATATAAGGGAAGAAGATTAATGAATTATTACCTGTCCTACATTCCACACTGAATCAGGATATTCGTGAATTAATCCAGAGCACTAAGATCAACCGTATAATGTGCGAATAACAAAAATTTGATACTGAACAGACTGCACTGCACTATCAGAAAATCACTGCACAGTATAAAAACTCCGGAAATCAAAGCATTGAAATCTCCAGCTACCGCAATTGTAACGAGCGCGTGTTACACACTGGCCAGTGGTTCACTCCTGAACCAGCATTGACATCACTTGAATCACACGAAACTCTAGACACAAACTGGTATTGAATTCACTCTAGTTTGATTTCAATGCATATCCACAAATGATAATTTTTTCATTTTTTATTTATTTTTTCAATAAATTGACACCTCGGGAGGATTAAACACTGCAGACATTGAAATCGCTGCACATACACTAGTCATAGGATTATCGGTGCGAAATATTGACACAAACTAACCGGATGATCGATATTTATCAACCGACGTACCCAGTTGACAATTATTTGGAAAAAAAAGAGACACTTCACTGGTGGAGAATTCGTTTTCGCGATATCAACTGTACACCGTTGATTGGTAATGTGTTAATGAAGAAAGAATTAGAAAAGAAAGAAAATGATTAAAAAATAATGGTCAATGTAAGCATGCGAATAGGTGGGATCGTTGTTTGAACCAACTGGCAGATGGTAACCGTGTAGAAAGGACGGTTGGGCAGGGACTGATCCATAGATCGTGGTAAGGATCGACAGATCCCTCCACGTACGAACTGAGCGAAGGAGGAGTCCTGAAGAGTATGGATCCCCACTACACCTGTTTCTCGCTCTTCCCCCGCTCTTTTCCCTTTGTCTACCAGTTCTACACTTCCCGTCTTTATTTATTTTACCTTCACTGATGGTAGGTATATCTCGCTCCCACACGTGCCCCGTTGAATGTAAGTCAGGTACTTTTGACTCAAAGCTAACGCAATGAAATAACTTCGAGGGTCAACGCTAATGACGAAAAAATGTACACTGCGGGTACACACCGGACAGGGTGGGCTGTTGCCTTTTATTTTGATCAATTAGTGCAATTATACTAAATTCGAGTTCCCTTGCATGCACGCATCGTTCATTGAATAATAAATACTTTGCTTCGGAAACCCAAAGGATCACCTGTTGGCAATAATCAAAACGATCCTTGGAAAATTCCAATGTGCATGAGGCTGAATTTCGTAACGTTATATATACATTGAGAATCGCCTGTTTCGAAAATAACATTATATGCAGTGCATGATTTTCCGGATGATATAATCCTCCACAGAGGGCGAAGACCCTCCACAGGAAAAACAACGAAAATTACTTTGGAGCCCAGCCGTGAACAATATATTGCGTGACTAATGGAAGAAGGCCGTAAGCGACGAAAAATGCAATGTATATAATAAATGGTAAAAGGGCGTATGATTTTTGATTCTGTTTCCTCGTCTTTCTATAGCAAAATGGTTGAAATGAAAAAAGCCACTGTTTTTTTCGAGACGGAAATTCAATGGCAAACGGGCGCAAGTGCCGTGAATATAGGCGTCCCTTTTGGCATTAACTTTATTGAAAAAAATCACCCCCACTAATGCCTGAAGGGCGTATCCGCCGACATTCATGTGTTTTCCAGAAATTCTTTTATATACCAAAAGAGAAACCTTTTTAGGCATAAAAACGCATTTCCGACCTGAACATATAGTTAATATTTGTTCGGTGAAACATGAATTTTCCGCGGATACGTGCTTTGGCCTTAGTGGGGGTGAGTTTTGCAATAAAATTATAATGCCAAAGGGCGTATCTACAAAAATTTCTTGCTTTTCAACACCGACGTTTTTTTTTTCATTTCAAAGCCTTTCTAGTCGACTCACGAGAAAAAAAAAACAAAAAAACTTTACGCCGTTTTGCCGTTAATGGGAATTGCAAAAGGGCGTCAAAGGATCGCTTAGGCTCTTAAACTGAATGATTATCTCGATGATTATGCAATTATTAGTGAGATAGGTGTCCCCGCAATTACTATAGGACACTGTCCCAATTATTGACAAATTTCAATGATTCTTTTTTATCCGTGAGCTCTAAAATTATCAAGAAATAATTCGTATTCTGTGAGTCTTTAGCAACTGATTTGTGTAACGAAAATATTCATAATTCTTATCGTCGATTTAAAATTTAAGAAAATATATGTGTGTCAATAATTGGGTCTTAAAGTGTCCTTAATTGGGAAACTTACTGTACTTTACAAGATCGAAATGTAAGAAAAAAAAAAATTACTGATAGTTTTTTGATTCATTCGACGCCTTGATCGTCAAATTACAATTATTAAAACTTGAATTAATATCTATCTTCAACGCGTAAGTCCGGGCACAAGGATGTACACAAAGTACTTCTTGCCAATGTCACTCGTGAATGATAACTCTCAGCGAATGATAACAATCAGACGTCTTGTACCTATAGGTACATATTTAGATAAATTCAACGTGTTAGTAAACAAACATTTTGTACACACAAATTTTGTTCTTCACACTTGCGTTATAGTATACCGCGCACGCGAATCTTAATTTGCGTAAGCAAATCTCATTTTGTGTATACGCAAATCTTATTTGGCGTACGTTAATCTTATTTTTCGTACATGGACCTTAGTTTGTGTACGCAAACCGCATACTGCGCACGCAATAGCTAGTATCGAAGATCGAATTTCGTACACGGCGTTATGGAAAGAAATTCACATCGTGTGGTTCACACTCTACAGAAAAAAGTATCGTTGAATCAACAAAAAATTTTCTAAATTAACAAACAAATTGGCAAATACACAGCCAACAAAATGTGGAGTTGGTTGACCAAAAGATTCCGTTGATTTGACAAATGCTTTTGTCCGCCAATTTTACTTGAATTACCATAGGAAAACAGTTTGTCGATTGTTTAACAGAATTCTGTTGAATTGCAAAAAAATCACCAACAAAATTATTTTGGTTGGATTTACCAAACTTGTTTTCTGAGTGCAGCAATTTTAACAATGCATTATGGTACTGATCGTAACTTCAACCTCATCAATGTGCACAAATATTTGAGACGTGTGTGTTACGAGGAATGATTACTAATTGATGCTAGTTTTAAACGTCATTATTCAAGTCACAGAGAAGTCGACGATTAAGATCGCAAATGTGCCCCGAAAAACCCACCTTGCAGCTAAGAAGCATTGCGATTATATATACAGAATGTACAGGGTAGACAGTTCAAGGGATTGGACCATTAAAGACTGGTCATTTTTTGAAAGCGTGTAAAGAATGTCCAGAGCATTCTGAATGCTATTGATGATACCTGTGCTTGGAATTTTTAGAGTTCGGAAAATACTCTTCCAACTAAATCGACAAACTTGAACAGTCTACTTTTCCCAACTCTACCCTATGAGACGACTTGCGGACGCGTTATATATCGCGTTACTAATGCCATAAGGTCGTAAGCGCCAAAAACGCGATTTTAGTGCCAGAATGTCGTATCATTTTTTTTTTTTTTTGTAATCGCTTTAGAATCGACTATTACGTGTAGGTAAATCAATTGAAATTCGAAGACTCAAAAATTAAAAGCAGAAGATCGTATGTGCCTTTTTTTTTTTTTACTTCAAAGTGCCGTGAAACCGACGAAAACACGTAGATCCATCGGAATTCCCGAAAAAGGACGATTTTGGCGGATACACCTTATGGCTTTAGTTTTCCTCATTTTTTGGCACAGATGAAGCCAGAAGGTCGTATCAGTGTGACTTTTGCGTGAATGGTTTGGCGCTTTCACGCCCTTTCCAAGTTTCATTCCAAAATAGGAATTGTGAAATCGATTTCGAAAAGTCTGCGATCAAAAGACAACCGATCGTAAAAAATAATACCCAACGTTTGGATCTCGAAGTTTGGCAATAAAACTTTGATTGGAGAATAGTGTGAGTACAGCTTCTAGTTCTTCTATGCTTACAATTAGTGCAGGATGTCCGCACATTTATAGGAACCCTAATTTTCAGAAGGGTTATAAACCTCGTTTTTACATTTCATCACCGATGGTGATATGAGAAACATGTTGTTTCAGGCAAAATAAATTTCGGTAATTCCAACGTATCTCTATTTCTCGGGCTTCTAGTATTCGAAGAACCGGAAGTTAGAAAAATGTCTATCTGCTTGCAAGTCTGAAGTCGAAACGGATCGATAAAAAAATCTGCATGTTACAGGCGTTCACATGCGAATGGCGGAGATAAAAAATTGCCATGTATTGTTTGATTTGAATGACTGCTTCTATACCGAAGAAAGATAGATATTTAATTTTTGACCAGTTATTGGCTGATTCTCAGAAAAAATCGAAATTCATGTCTTTGTTGATTCCTGTGAAACGGGATCGTAAGTTACAGAGAGTTTTATTTTGTCATGAAAGTACTTCACTAGACGTAGCGAATTATTAAACAAATTTATTCATTTAATTACCAATGGAAAATATATATTCAAGTAAATACCCCAAAAATCATTCCCTCATCGTGTCCCAACCGGCAAATTCAAATAGATTCATTAACTTAATACGAATAGTTTCTTACAAACTGTTTGCTATCTTGTTTTTTATTGATATATGATAGTACTAGCTATACATAAACGTCTGTATAGTTTCAAAACGGCAAACGGAAAAAACACAGGATGTATTTTTAAAGGCGTCCTCAAAAACCGGATCATTCCCTCACAGTTTTTTGACACTGGGATTGCAGCATAATTGAGAATGGTATCGAACGTGGACTTATTGTTTTTAGAAGTTGGCCACATCGATATTTAAAAGATTCGCCAAACTAGGCTTCGGATGATGAGATGCTTTTGTTTCAATTATTTTAAGAGGAAATTGTTCCAAATGGACACTTTTATCGTCATTCCCTCACACCGTGTTATAAACAGGGAAGCAGTTATTTATATACCATTGATCATATATTTGGATATGTTTCTAGTACCAATAAAGTACTGTACAAGGGCATCGAAAAGTAAGGTCAGGTTTCCTACTTAGATGCAATAATGTTCCGTTTCGTCATTCCCTCACAGTCATTCACTCACGAAAATTTCGGAGAGGGAATTATATTTCTAGGTAAGTATAGCAGAATTATAGTCGCTTGGTTTGAATCAGGGCGACGTATGTAAAAAAAATGACAAGAAATGAAAAATTAACGGTAACAGAAGCCAAATTGAAGCAAAAAGAGTACACAGTTGGAAAAAAATGTTCCAGGAGGTCCACTATGATTTTTGTGTTAATTTTGACGCTTTTTCTAATTGAAACGATCGTTGTTAGTTAGGAACAACGAACCTCTCCTGGAACATTTTTTTTCCAACTGTGTATGACAAAAGGCAACGAGAAACAAGGAGAAGCTGTCTTGACCACCTCACTCCCTCTTAAACTCAAAAAAGTTGGGGATCACTATAATGTGTTAGTCAATTAGGACATGTACTATCAAATTTACAAACAAAAATCGATAATAGTTGAAGAAAAATTTGGTCGAACTGATCAAGTCATTTTTCGATTTTTTCTGAGCACCAGCCTATTATACTCTGCACAGCGTAGCTGTCATCCTTGGCTGTCATCGGCTCACATTTTGACAATTTTCATCTGTCAACATCTCATCGCAAGACTTTATGCGGTTTTGCCGTTGAGTTGCAGTACAGCCGATGTATATAGGCAGATATATACATTTAAGTCGTCAAAATCGTAATTTCTACTCGTATTTGCCCGTCTTACAATACACATGGACCTATGCATTTGAACATATTGAGTAACCTGTTATTCAACGAATTGTGAATAACAGCGTGAAGTTACTGATAAGAGGGTATATTCGTAACTGCGGTAGTGGATCACATAGCAATTATGAATAGTGTTACATGGATACCTACCTTATACCTATGGGGGCATTCCATGCCAACTCACCGAACCCGTGACCCTGACAATTTTTAATTTAATAATAGCCTAAATCACGAATAAAAGAAAAAAAGTTTGATAAAAAAAATTTCCGTGGTTTTTGGAGGAGGGTCGATCATATAAAAAAGAATCAGGAAATGGAAAATGATCAGGATCACGGGTTCGGTGAGTTGGCACTGCAAAAGTCTTTGTAATTCCATCGGACCCAATTGCCTGACTACTTACTTCGTCAATTCTTTGTTTTATTATTCATTGTATTCTAATGCATTGATGGCATTGTCGAGCAGCCCCAAGACCACTGTGTCATTACAAATATCATTTTTTTGCGAAGAGTGTTTATCGTTATTGTTGTTGATACATTCCGATAAATTTATGCAGCGCGTGAGACAAAAGTCAATATTGCCATCTCAGAACGCAGAGAAATAAAAACGGCTATAACTATAAAGCTGCACACGATGGGCAGGTGACATGGGAAAGTTGAAAACTGGGTTGCCGTGTGGTCGTCACGCTGTTTTCCAAAGAGAGATTGATCTGTATCGTTCTGAAACCTGTTGCAGTAACATTCTGCTGTAAGAAATCGAGCGAAGTACTTGAACTACCTATTCCAGGTTTAAACCATTTTCCACAAAAATGGTAATAGTTTTTATCGCAGTTACACGAACAGGTTCGGATCGTCAACTTCGTTCCACAAAGTTATTATCACTCTGAATTATACTCTCGTGCATCATTTCAAATCAATATACCTACTATAGACAAACTTACTTACATTTCGTCAATCAGAAATTTAGTTTTCAAAAACTTTCAATTCCTACTGACCAATATAAAATCGGACAAGAAAAACAAAAGAATATGTTCAGAAGTGAATCTATGCACTTTGCCGAATACCAATGCTGTGAGGCTACTTCCAGGATTTCAATAGGTGCTGAAAAATTTACAGGCTAATTGGATGATGTCGATATGCAAGAAATGTGGGGGTAAACCAAATGTTCGGTAAAGATGATCCACGAAACTTTTGAGGATTCGACCAATTCTGGTTAATTAGACATCGCGAGTGTATTTACACAGAATCTGTACTCTGTAGAATATGTTGGATCAAATGATAATGATCATACAGGGTGTCCAGCGACTGAGCATTTCAAAATTTTCTGAGAATTTCACCCTGCAAAAAAAGTCAGATAGAGACAAGTGGAAGCTGATAAAGTCGGATATGATCCGGATTCAAAAACCGTATAGTCTCTCTGGGTTTTGAATCCGAATCATATCGGACTGTATCAGCTTTTGTCTCTAGCTGACTTTTTGTGCAGGGCAGGTTTTTCGAGGAAATATTGGTGGTTCTTCCAGAGTAGGAATCTTAACATATCGGTTCACGCACGTGAAATAGGTACGAATATTTTGTTGATAATATTCATCTTGTTACTGGCTTATTGTTGACTCGCAGTGGCTCGTGAGAATGTTGGTAGGCAAGCGGTAAGCCTGAGTTCAAAAACCCCACCTGGCACCACTGAGATTTTTATGGCGAATTCGACTTGCCGAAAAAGTGCGCACTGAGTGCGGATTCCCTAGATTCTAACCTATAGGAATCCGGAAAAAACTAGGGAATCGGCACTCAGTGCGCACTTTTTCGGCAAGTCGAATTCGCCATTAGATGGAAAAATACTCACGTGCTTAATCCACGACTCTGGTGGTTTGGACCCCGCGTTAAACTATAGAGTCAGTCGATGTTCAAGAAAGTAGAAGGGAAAAGGAAATGGTAAAAAATAGGAGAAGTGGAAAGAAAGCAGGGAAGCAAAGGAAATACGGAAAAACGGGAAGGGGAAGAAGGAAGGAGATCGCACCTCGACTATAGGGAAATAACTAGACGAAAAAAGCTGTAATCCCAAGGGGAAGTACCTAGGAGAACTCAAACCAACCAACATGTATACTGGCTTAATGTTATCGATGTTTATAATTATGCACTCATGTAGGTGATAGGTAATGAAAAGTAGAAGTAAAAAAAAAGACAATAAATTACTTTCGAACAGGTTCACTAGACTTCATTTTTTCTAAAACCAAATTGAAGTACGATATAAATGTTAACTTTGATTTATAATATCGAAATAATAACACTTGAAGCTATTTCTGTTATCAACTCACCATTACATAACTTTTAGATACTTTGAATAATATTCAATAACAACCAAGAATCTTGAAACGTACTTTGTTTTCGAATTTGAACACAAAATTTTTAATTTCCAGAACTTTAACAAACGGGTCAGGTCTCATACAAGATCTCACACTAGATTTCATCTTAGAGAAAATTCTCATAAGATCTCGTGTAACAATCCAGCAAGATCTCATCTGAGACCTGATATGATAACGCTTATTTTCGAAATTGGGTAATGAGAACTCATATGAAATGATGCAAGGACTCATATCGGCTGATACGAGGCTTAGATAAAATCTAACAACAGAACTCATCCCGAAATTTTCAGTAGGGAAACAACGAATAGTCCTTCGTGTGAACAGCAAGTGTGTAACCGTAAGTCAGTAAGTACAGTAAGTCCCCGACTAGAAGAATACATGAAAAAAATAATGTTACAAAGGGTTACATCACCATTACGTTTATCGTTCTGGTGTAGTAGTGATCATAGATAAGACATATAAACTATCAAATGTCTTATTAAAGAATGAATAAGGCTACTACCAAACCCCAGTTTTTATAACTTCCCCTTGGGGTTTCAGTCTTGTTCTAGATTTGAAAGAGAACACTAGAGAACACTGATTGAGCATTGAAATGTACCGTATTCATACGGAAATAAGCCGTATCTTACTTCGCTTTTTGAAGTAACCACGCAAAATGCGGATGCGGCTTGTATACGAAGGTGCCATCATTAGGGTTTTATGGGCCGATTTTCAAAGGCTACCCTTCAAAGAACGAGGTGCAGTTTACACTTGAAAACCGAGTTAAATTTGGTACTTACCCCGTGCTTTGTACAAAAGGAGTTATAACCAGCTGAAGAAAAAAAAGAAGAAGAAGAGGATGCGGCTTATTTCCGTCTAAATACGGTAAGTCATTCTCTTCAATCCATTTTATTTCCACCTCTTAACTGCTTTATTTCCCGCGGGAATCCACAGCTATTTTATTTGTCACGACAAAGTTTGATCGCTTTGCTACATTCTTGATATGTACTCATTAAGAAACTCAAAGTGTCCAACTTAGTACATATGAGCGGGTCCATGTCATTTCACTCAAAAAAAAAACACTCAAATCGCGGATCTTTGCGCCCTTCGAGGAATCTTTAGTTCTATGGAAAAAAAAAATAGAAGTTCACGGATTCCGAAAAATTTTCAAAAATGGCGGAGTTACGGGTGTTTGAATTTTTTTGCACTGCTTGGTTTGAAAATTCATATCTCCGGAACCATAATTCGCAGCCGAATGATCTTGGACTCATTTCATTCACAAAAGAAAGAGCTACTGTTCAAAAAATATGTTTGGAAAAAAATTGATTTCTTCAAGTTTTTTTCGTCATTTTTTTCCGAAATTCGGCCGCCATTCCCAAAGGGTACGGTAAATTTCATGGAGACAATTTTTTTTAGATAGCTGGATCCTTCCCCTTTAAATTCGTGAAAAAAAAATTCATGGAGACCATACTAGGTCTGGAGTAAAAAATTAAAACGTCCGGACGTGCGTCGCCGCGCGTGCCGTTCCACGGTGGCGCTGCTCCGGTAGGCTCGCTGTTTCACGTAGCCGTTGAATTTCATTCAATGTTTCGCTATTTTCTAGGGCTATCCTCTCTTGGAAAATAGTTATTCGACTACTTTAGACTTCCAGAATACGTCTACTGGTCATTTTCGCTTGGAATTATACTTTTTCCGAAAATTCCAGCACGGTTGTTAAATTCCAGCACATGATTTCATTGCAAAGCAGCAAATCAGTTATTGGCAGGAGATGAAAAAAAAACCGTGAAAATTCCGTGAAAGAAATCATGCGTTTATTGTACAAGATTCCACTCGAGGGTTCAACTAGAGATCCATCCAATCGTAGTTTATTATGAAAGTCAAAGCGAGAGAGAGTTGAACCATTTTAGTTTTGTAATAATTCCATAGTGTCTGAAACATAATACGATCGCAGTTGATTTATTACAAACAAAAAATTGATCGACTTTATGAACGAGAAGTTTCGAGATTCAATTACAATTAAAAAAGAAGTTTTTCTTAGATGGAGCAGCTTCCCAGTATAAAAATGAAAAGAATTTCATTAACATAACGCATTATTTGGAACCGTTCGGATGTCAAGCTGAGTGGCATTTTTTTGGCTGCGTCACATGGCAAAGGGCCATGCGATGGGGTAGATGAAAATGTCTGGCAAGTTTACATTCGATTGGCAATTCAGATCCTATTTAAACACCGCTGGATTTGTATAATCGGGCATGCTCTTATTTCAGGAGCATATCTTCTGCCTGCTGCAGAACATACAGCAGAAGAAGCTATTTTACAAAATCGATCCGATGAAGCTTTGATGGTTCGTGGCATTCTGGAATTACATGTAATCATTCCGATTTGTGATGAATGTATAAAAACGAAATCATTTTCCGCATCAGAAAATTTTGATCATCTAAAAGTTAGGAATTAATATTCAACTTGCGTGTCCAACTAAGCGCTATCGAGCGCAATTTCACTCAAAACATTAGCCCTTTTCAGAGTCACCAAAATTTTGCAGAAATCGATGATTTCCATTCCACGGAGCATAACTACTAGCTCTTCTCTGCAAAGTTATGAGAGAACCACAAAAGAGCCACAGTCATTAAATTGCACAAACCTATTGCAATGGAACCAGAACGTTGATTGCAGCACAGGTGTGTTGAACTTAACAATAACCGTGCTGGAATTTTCGGAACAAGTATAATTCCAAGCGAAAATAACCAGTAGACGTATTCTGGAAGTCTAAAGTAGTTGAATAACTATTTTCCAAGAGAGGATAGCCCTAGAAAATAGCGAAACATTGAATTAAATTCAACGGCTACGTGAAACAGCGAGCCTACCGGAGCAGCGCCACCGTGGAACGGCACGCGCGGCGACGAACGTCCGGACGTTTTAATTTTTTTCTCCGGACCTAGTATGGTCTCCATAAATTTTTTTCCACGAATTTAAAGGGGAAGGATCCAGCTATCTAAAAAAATTGTCTCGATGAAATTTACCGTACCCTTTGGAAATGGCGGCCGAATTTCGGAAAAAAATGACGAAAAAAACTTGAAGAAATTAATTTTTTTTTCGAACCTATTTTTTTAACGGTAGCTCTTTCTTTTGTGAATGAAATGAGTCCAAGATCATTCGGCTGCGATTAATGGTTCCGGAGATATGAATTTTCAAACCAAGCAGTGCAAAAAAATTCAAACACCCGTAACTCCGCCATTTTTGAAAATTTTTCGAAATCCGTGAACTTCTATTTTTTTTCCCCATAGAACTAAAGATTCCTCGAAGGGCGCAAAGATCCGCGATTTGAGTGTCTTTTTTTTTTAGTGAAATGACATGGACCCGCTCATATGTAAGTACGAGTAAATATCCTACTTATAATTGAAATGCGAATCATTGTTTGTCAGAGAAATGTTTATTTGATGGTTAAATTACAAAATACTATACTACCTATCTTCCTCCCTCGATCGCCCAAAAAGTGCCGAGGTCAAACCATGAATATTTTGTAAGTCGATACCATTACTAACTTAAGCGACTGAAATAAGTTTCGAACTCTTCATTATTTTCGGTGAATTATTTTTTCTATTTATTTATTTTTATTTTTTCTTCTAATTTTGGTAGACTTTTCTTTCATTTTGAACCTAACATTATCGCAGTCATACAGATAACCAATTGATAATTAATTAAACAGTTTATTTTATCTATTTTTTTAATTATTATTATATTTCGCTCAAGCAAAAAACAATTTGTTTATTTATATGTATATCATTAACGACTATCATGAATTGTAGCACACGTTCGAATAAAGTGAAAAAAAAAGTTCGTTTCGAATCACCACAAAATGCATCACTCATAAATTTCGTATCGAAATGATGATTGAAAATAATTCATCATGAATAATATTATCATTCTACTACGCATCACGTTATGTATATTGTACACCGGCATTTGTCAAATATATATGAAGTGGTTGTCAACAACCGTTATAATGATGATAAGATCTGAATTGATGAGCATAAATTTTTGTTTGTTTTATTTTTTCAAGCACAAGTTATAAAATAATGTTAAAAATAGAAAAAAAAAGAAAAAAAAAACACAACGTTGAGAGTGAATAAAAAAAATTGTTAAGTCGATTTGAAGCAGCATTTATTTTGGATAAAACAATGATGAGTAAAATACAGTATTCACTTCAAATCTTCTGACTTTCCAACAGTTTTAAGATTTTTTTTTTTTTAGTTTTTTGTTTTCTCCCCTTTTTCGCTCTCTTTCTCTCTTCTTCATTCGTTACTTATATAAATGTATTGTGGGTGTATGTCAGCGTGTGTTACATGATGTGTAAATGTTGAGCGGTGCTCACAACTCAACGGTCAAAACTGCTTCTCCTGTTCTCGAGCGCCTGGAACAAATAATTATTTCACAATTTATATTCACGATCATCATTTGAGAATATAATTGAATTGTAAATAGTTGAGTACAATCGTAATTCAGCTACCAGTTTCATTCATATTTAGATATGTTAATTCAACCCGGTAATTTTTACCTCAACATCTAAAACGATATCTCGAGCCTCGCGCTCCTCGATAACATAAAAAAAAAATCCTCAGAAATTAACTCAACAGCATTAACATGCTGTGTATCAAACAAATGGTATTCATTTGATTTGTCCCTGCTAGAAAATATATATATTCTTGGAGTACAGACCTTATGACACGATTCTCAATTTAAATATAAAGGGGAGAATAAAAAAAGGCGTTGAGAATATCTTGAACGTATTGAAAATTAGTGAACAAATATGTTGTTTTTTTGGAGCCAAAATTGAGTTTGGCTTGCAATTTATTCAGAGAATGAGTAGAGTTGAATATCGACAAAAACCGGTTGACATAATTTTAATAACGAAAGAGTAGAAAGGAATGAGATTGTGAATACAAAAGTTGAGTTCTGAATAATGTCAGGAGACCATCGAACATTTCTAATTCATCGTTTTCTCAATTCATTCAATGGCATCAGAATACGAAAAATCAATTTCTACTACATAAATATTTTCAGCGTCACATGAATCAGAGATTCAAATTCTTCAATCGTTCTCAGAACTTTCTGACCTTTTCAGGTTGCCCAGTCTGCTCAGGACCCTGAATGTCAAATCATATGTTAAAACAATTCAATTTCACAACAAATAATCGTCACGTCTATATCGGACGACATGAATCGATGTCGGAAGTACCAATTTTCTGTTTTCTTATCACTAAATGAAGGAGTTGAATGAAAAAATGGGTTACTTTCCTTCCGTATCTCTGTTTTGGAATTTTTTTTTTAAACTTACACTGTTTGACTAAGTTCATAGAATTGATTGAACGTCCTGACAATTTAAAAAATCTGTATCAGAGTTGAAATAGGTAACTCACGTATTCTAAGCTTCAGGTTTTGCTAACGGCGCGTCTTTCTTTTCCTCTGCAACAGGAGTGGCGGCGGCGGGAGTTTCTTTTTTATCTTCTGGTTTTTCAGCCGGTTTCTCAGCTGGTTTCTCAGCTGGTTTCTCAGCAGGTTTTTCAGCTGGTTTTTCAGCTGGCTTTTCCTCTGATTCCTTCTTTGGCGCGACCTATGCGAGCGTCAAAAAATCAATTAAAATAACAATGACTTGAAAACCACAACCATTTACTCAAAAAAAAGCGTTTTGTTCACAATTTTCTTTCGGATGGAAGAAAAGGTAATAGAATATTAATATTCGTGGAAGTTATTAGGCATATATTCAAGTATTGAACGAAAAATTATAATCGACGAATATTAAAACATAGCGACATCAGAGCCTTTCTCGCGAGACTTATTGAATTTGAGGCACACAGTGTAGCTGGCGCAAATTACTCGGTTATAATTTTATTTTTTAGTAAGTTCAAACTTTGCAAGAGAAGAAAATTATAACATGCTGTTTGAAATTTTTCAACGTATGAAAAGTAGGTAATTTGAATTTTCCTCCACAGTAATTGTTTTCAGGCAAAAAAGTGTTAAAAACTGATTTTTAAAATGTGGTATTATTCTTGGTGGAAAGTTGATAAACAATTATACAAATTTCACATATCAAAATATGATTCAAATCATTTTCTCAGTGCCGAATGGAATAAAAAACCATTAATTTTTGAAACTGAACTAAAACTCTGTGCTCAACCACCCGAAAAATCTGGAAATATTGACAAAAAAATGTTCCTAGTATTGAAACACTTGGAAATTTTTCGGAATTTTTCAAGATCTCTGTGGAAATTGGTGGCTGAGTTGACAAAGAATCCTTTGCACAATGACAAATAACGCTTCTCACAAAGGGGTAAAAATCTAAAAAATAAACCGGGTACAAAGTTTTGTAACATGTACTGGGTACAAGAAAAATTTGAGATAAAACCGGTAGAGCGCCAGATCTACTCCGAAAATGGAGCTCTGAAATGAAGAATGGCGGCGGGATTGAAATTGCAAATTTCAAAAGCTGCAGTAGGTGCAAAATTCCAAACTTTTATACTATCGACTCGGAGTTTGTAGAGAAATGAACTCTGAATCCAAAAACATGGAAGGCTCAAAATTCCGAATGCTAAAGATCCGGAAGGCCAAAACTCCGAGTCTTCGAGTTCACGCTTGCAACTTCGATTATTTGAAAGCTTTGTCATGGGCTTCTCCTAAATTTGCGGATTTTCGGACTTTCTGAGTTTTTAACTTTCGAATCTTTGAGCTGTTTGCATTTCGATCATTCGGATTTTTTGCAAGTTCTGAACTTCTAATGTTTCTAGAAACTCCGAGTCGCGTCTCGAATAATTTTCTAAATCTTGACCGTTCAGAACTTTTGAAATTCATAATTACAATTTCCGCCCTGAAGAATCCAAACAAATTCTTCCTACCGATTCAATTCCTACCTCCTCTTTGCTAGCTTCGTCAAAGTTCTCGACCAAGTCTGGAACTTCGTCGTCTTCCTCCAAAGCAGCTTTGCCTACTGCGCTACCGGCCACAGAGCTGGCCAGTCGTTTCAACTGAGTCAAACCCTCCGGTCCCAGCTGACTCAATATACCAGGCAGCATTTCGGTGATCTGTTTGTTCTCCCCGTGTCCGGTGATGGCAAAAGTATTTGCCGACAAACTCGCCTGAGCTTTTGGATTATTGAAATGAATAACGGTTCCGTCGTCCTTGATCATATTCACTTCTTCGATTCCGGGAATCGTGTTCACCGACAGCTTCTTCAAAGAGCTCTGCAGCTTTTTGTCGTCCGTCGCCGCCGTTGCGTGGACAACCTTAATATTTCATCAAATAGATAGAAAATCTAATAACAAAGCGATTATCGTTGATCATTCGATTCGCTTGCTTATTTACTTCTTTTTTTTTTCGTTGGGTATTTTTTCGACCTTAGAAAAGAATCATTCGAATTCAGAGACACGAGGCTTTTCAAATGTTTCTCGAATACGCGATAGCGGATTCATCGTCGTATTCGGCGAAATATTCATTACCGGCCTTGAAAAACGCGGTGAAAGTTTTATGCAAAGAGACAAACGACTGACGTAGTTTTTTTCGCCATAATTAGCCGCGTGACGAGGTATTATTGGCAAAACTTAAGATACAAAGATAATAACTAGAAACGATGAAATCATAGAACAAGAAAAAAAGGAAAAGGTTCGTTCCTAGGACAATGATGATAATATCACGCTCTTTTCGCGACTCGTTGAATCTGAGATTGTTTCTCATACGTATAAATAATCGTCGAAAGTTGACTGAATAGTTGATGCTTATTCTTCCGGGTTGGTAAATGATGATAATTCGGAATAACGAGATATGATTACCTTCTTCTTGCGACGGGGTGTACCCTTGCCTCCGATTCGCACTTGGGCTTGAAGTTTCTTCAACTTTTCGGGATTCATATTTAACTTCCCTTCTGATTAATCACTGTGCTTGATAACCTGACGCTGTCGCAGGCGTTATTGGGTGTTTAAAAACCGCCGGATTTCAGGCGGATAAAATAGACTCCGAACGGCCGGCAACTAAACACGTGCTCACCGTTGGCCGAAAGGGTCGAGAAAATGGAAGTCTGCGACTGTCTCTCCTTCCCGGGTAACAATTTCCGCTCATGGATAAGATTTCCGGTCAAATATCAACGATAATTTACACACTTTGACTCTTTTTCTCAATGGCATCTCTTTGAACTAACCGTCAAACGGCTTGAATTTATTGAAAAGTTATTAAAAACTTATACGTCAAATATGACAATTCCTATATCGATCCGTCATGACGAGAATAAACATTGACTTGGACAATGAAATCAAACACGATTATCAGACTCGTGTCTAAAAAAGGTGTTAAAAAAAATGTATTTTGCTAAAAAACTTATGATTGTTAAATAAATGATCTTTATTCTTCATCGAATTGAGTATTTATTCGTGTTATTTTAATTTGCTGATTTTAAAATAGACGCAGTTTTGAATCACACTTGCCCGCTTCTAGATGCTGGCAGCGAATGAAAATGATAGTTATTGGTTTTTATGGATGGAAAAAAAAATTCTTTTTCGAATCTCTGTTCGATCGATTAAAGAAAAACGCAATGTATGTTAGGAATGGGAAAAATTCAACCAGAATAGTCGTCCTCGCGAAATTCTTCTTTCAAATTGACAATAATTCCAATTTTCCATTTCGCGATCAGCAAAAAATTCCCGGTCATACCTGTTATGGGCAATTCGTAGGAATCTAGGATTTTGCTCATTCCAATTTCTATCTGTATCCAGTTTCGTTGAGAAACTTTCAGCTTTTGATCGTATGAGAATAGAGAAATTTTACCGAAATTTAACGATCGACTCTGTCCCTCTTATCCCTTCATTCGTATATTGATGGATGAATAATTAGAAAGAGGAAGGAAAAAAAAAACAGTGACAAAAATCATAAGAATTAGATTTCCAGAATAAATATAAGAAGGAATAATTGAATTTAAATCAAAAAACGCATATTTTTCGTACATAAAAAATTGTACGGGTTCATTTTTCACTATTTACATCATAAATACTACATACTACGTTCACATTTACATACGGAGTTTGGAAGATAAGCTACAGATTCAAGCCCGCGCATTTTTCGTATACATAGTTTCATGTACCCGAAAGAATTGTAATGACAAAAAATTCAGCTACTTGTGCAAGCTGAATGCAAAATTTGGATCAATTCAAGTTACGATTATCCACAATAACTAGTCTCGGAAAATTCAACTATTTCAAAGAGAAATAGTAGTGCATTATCATAATTTTTTTTGAGATAAGCATTGATGGAGAGAAGATATATGGGTATTCCACGTAAAGTGGACCAGTTTTCGGCCGATGGTCATGGAATTTGACGCAAATGCAGATTTGGGTTCTTTGTCACTATAAAAATCGCCACCACAAGTTGTAGATTTTTGAAAAAATTTTTACGAGAAATATGACGCTGGTAATTATTGAGAAAAATATTTTCTACTCCATATATCGCAGCGATCCGTGAACGAAAATATGACTTGTCAAAGTGCATTTTACTCCCAAAAACGAGCACTTTCCAACCATGTAACAGTCAAATTGCATCTGAAATTTCCAAGAATTAAAAACTCAAAAAACGTGTATTTCCACCAGAAGGGTCTAATAGATTTTCTTTAAATTTCCACAGACATTACTTCAAACCAAAACAAAATTATCGCGAAAGTTTCAGCTTGCCCTTATTTTTGGTTTTTTTTTAAATCGAATTTACGAATCGAAATTAATTTAAAAAAAAAAGAATTAAAATCTCAAAAAACCTGTATTTCTACCACAAGGGGTTATGGATTTTCTTGAAATTTTAGCCGAAATTACTTCAAACCAGAACAAAATTATTCTGAAAGTTTCAGCCTGCCCTTTTTTTTCCTTTTTTTTTTTATCGAATTTATTAAACAAAATAATCCAAAAATCTCAATTGCAGCATGTAACCAATCAATTTAATCATCAATTCCGCTACTTCGAAAGCTCATTGCGCATTGTACTTTCGCGTTCGTATACCTAGTGGCCCAGAAAACTTCCGTTTTTTTTTTCCTTCCAATTTTAAAGTATTTGTTGTATAGTTCCAAAACTTGCAGATGACTTTATACGGACTCTATAAAAAAAAAAGAAAAAAAAGGACACGCTGAAACTTTCAGAATAATTTTGTTCTGGTTTGAAGTAATTTCGGCTCAAATTTCAAGAAAATCCATTAGCCCCTTGTGGTAGAAATACAGGTTTTCCGAGATTTTAATTCTTTTTTTTTTTTTTTAATTAATTTCATTTCGTAAATTTGATTAAAAAATAAATAAATAAATAAATAAGGGCAAGCTGAAACTTTCGCGATAATTTTGTTTTGGTTTGAAGTAATTGCTGTGAAAATTTCAAGAAAATCCATTAAACTCTTCTGGTGGAAATACACGTTTTTTGAGTTGTTAATTCTTGGAAATTTCAGATGCAATTTGATTCTCACATGGTTGGAAAGTGCTCGTTTTTGCGAGTAAAATGCACTATGACGAGTCATATTTTCGTTCACGAATCGCTGCGATATATGGAGTTGAAAATATTTTTCTCAATAATTAGCAGCGCCATATTTCTCGTAAAAATTTTTTCAAAAATCTACAACTTGTGGTGGCGATTTCTATAGTGACAAAGAACCCAAATCTGCGTTTGCGTCAAATTTCATGACCATCGGCCAAAAACCGGTCCACTTTACGTGGAATACCCCATATGTAACAAAAATTGACCACCGAAGTTTTCAAAACAATATTGTAGTAACAATTTTGCAACAGGCATGAATATCTAAGGTATTGATTATGAGAATTGGTGAATAGAGAGCTGCAGCAACTATACAATTGATCGATCACCTCCATACCGCCATACATTACAATCTATAAAATTTCAGTTAGGCATTTATACATGTGTTGAGTTTTCATTGAAATTTTCTTCAACATAAGTACGCTCGTTGGATATTAGCTCTGCTGATGAAAACCAGCTCGTCCCGATTCGAAAAATCGAACGTGGTCTAAAATCAACCAACTTCTCCGTCAGAGTCCGTTTCACATCGTTATAATCGACTTTTCCAGGCTAAAGATTCTTTAGAATACGAGACGTTTATAATAGAGTGCGAAAAACGGGAAAATCTCATTTTTGGGCTGAGTCATTGACGAATAAGTGAAAACAAGAGGTTCAATTCATAAAAAATTCATCATAATCAATTCGATTCGTCAATGATGATCGGCTGAATTCAATTCAGTACATTTAATTTCTAATTGCTTGTCTACCACACCACCTGAATTCTAAAAAATTTGTATTTGCGCAGGTGTTTTGAAATAACGCGATAATAATAATGGGAAACGAATATTGGTGAAGAATTCAATTGATTTTGGACTGTATGTTCGAATCTCGCAATCAAAACTGATTCCCTAACTCTATGATTGCGATATTTTCATAACACAGACAAAATTTTATCACATTTCAATAGTTTTTCAACATAGCAACTTTTCTTCTTCGTTGAGTAAGTTCGTTCTTAACGTGGCCATACTCGAAGCGAATCCTGAGTTCTCCTATTTTTGATATCGGCAATATGTCTGGTATCCACTCGATCAAAAACGGTGTTGGCTCGATTTGATTTGGCGAAGTATTACCTGAAAGAAAATAAAGGTAATTTATAATATAATCGAGAGAGGAAATTGAAATGCAAATAAACACAGATTCTCACCAACTTTGAGATAAGTTTTGAGTTCTAGGGGCTTGATCAACGGTCTGTTACCAGTTTTTTTAAACTTATCCATCTCCGTCTCTTCCCGTTTGTACAATTCATAAGTTCCATCGGCATTTTGTACGAAACTTCTTGTTATTTCTAATGGCATTATACTAGTTTCAAAAATACTTTTAACGTGAAGTATATTAGTGATATGCCAGGTATACTTGGTAAACGTGCCCAAAGGTACGCCGTCTTTTCTCACAAAGGCAGTAGTCGAGTTTGGTAATCGTTTCTTTTTACCGCCGCATGATATTCTCTCCCTGAGACAATCGAAGAATATTTGCGGTACGTGAAAAACCAGAGGATCAGGTTTTCCATCAAACTGAAAATGCATCGTTTGATTTATCCTCTCAGTTATCGAAGCTAGCCATTCGATAAACGACAAGCTTGTATTACTCTCGTCTAAATTCTCGCAAGAATTTTGATATTTCTTTATAATCGTTGGCTTGGCTCTTGCTTTCCTCGGTTCTATCGAATTCAAATTATTCAAACTCGTTGAACAGAGATTCGGCAATCTTTCATCTCTTTTCCTCTTTCCGCTGGTCTGCATCATCTCAATATTATCCGTAGTTAAAGAATCCCCGCATCCGCACTGTATCACAGTATTACCATCGATTATACGAACTGTATTCTCGTCTATGATTGTACTGCCATTCAAAAGTTTAACGGTATCCGCATCCAGTACAGTATTGGCGTCTAGTATCTTCACCGTGCCAGTATCTAGGATCTTTACGTTGTTATTGTCTAACAGATACTGACTTTCGTTTATAACGTTATATTTCGTATCAATCAGAGATTGATTATCGAGTATTTGTACAGTCTCTCCATCGAGCACCGTACTTTGATCTATCACTTCCAAATTGTGTACCTTAACAGAAATATACATTAAAACATTATTTTAGAATTTATCACAGAGAACCCAAGTTTGAATAAATTATCAATGGAATTCTTACAAACTTGACTCTCTAATTGATCTTTACCATGTTTCAAACTCATAGATAGAGCTAAACATTCGATATACCTGTGAAATAATATTGGCGTCATCTAATAACGTATGATCACATTCGACTTCGATGTTCTCCACAATATTATGTGGCATTATCGCTGCGTCCAAGTCTATTGTATCATCCCGAAATATTAAGAGCTGTGTATCAGTTTCGTCGGCAGTAAAGCTCTCAAGATCTGAAAGTAACGAGTAAATCAAATCGGTAAATCGAATGAAAAGTATTCGCCTCTATCCGTTAAAGTTTGAAAAGTTTTATGGAATGTTAACTTGTTGATGAATTGAAGATTACATAACGAACAGTCAATTATCAATAGCAAAATCTCGTCGCTTACCCATTCCAACGATCTTGTCAGCTTCATTGATTTGGAACTCGGTAGCGATGGATTTTTGAATATTGAGATCTGCCTGGTCTAAATTAACGTAGTATTCGAATTCTTCAGTCAGTTTCGGATCGCTAGCAAACGCGCATATGCAGGCATAAAAATGCACGCATCTTTTGATCTGAGATTGAGATGAGAGGTCTGTTTTGTCTCCGAACTTTGTCGTTGTCTGAATAACAAAGCAAAAAATGTTTAAACACGAATATACCAACAAAAAAAAAAGAGAAGAGATCAGATGTAATGAGCCGAAGTATTATCCAAAAAACATAAAAACATGATCACGTACTTTGAAAGCTGTACAACTGCATAAACATCTGTGTTCAACTTTGTCCTTTGATTTTGTAACAAAAAATGAAAAATGCAGATATCCTAACGGGTGCTTTGGCGAAGCTTTGCACTTGACTGCCATTATATTTTTAGAAACCCGTTGTACCAGCGGACCTGAAGTCTCTGTCGCCAATAACCATATTTCTTGCTTCATTTCATTATTTACATTCAAAGACGAGAGTATAGAGTTACGCAGAGTCAATGGCTGTGCTTCGGCATAACAGCGTAAAGCTGCTTGTATGTGTTGGCAAGTTGATATGGATAATTCAGAAGAATCCTTTTCCTAAGAGGGAAAAAACAAAACAACAATTGATCCATTAATTGAAAAACCTTGATGATGTATTAGAGGATAGCAGGAATTAGGATATAGGAAGACCATGAAACCTTCGGCAGACAAATTACTATTGGCGAGTGAATTATTCCCATTTTGGATTAGTATTTGATTATCAGTTCTTTGACACTCTGTGATTGTTGTGTTTCGGATACTTAAAAAGAATAAGAAATTAAAGATTGAGACAGCACATGATACTATAATTTACAAAAATAGTGTCCGAAACAAGTTTTCTGTGGAATCTCAACTGAAGATACGTTTATATTGCCTGTGGCTCTGAGGCGCGTTAGTTAAGTCAGAGTCCCCGTAATTCAAGTGAGTAACGAAACGAATGAATGAATAAATAACTTGTAGAGAAATGGAGAGATGATCGATAGACATGACGAGACGGTGGATTGTTTGATAAGGAACTTACATGACACTTCAAGACGCTTGCGTTGAAGCTTCTTTCGCACGTGTCTACGAAACATAAAGCTGCAGTCTGTGTTATTAAGGCAGCATTTTCATCAACGATGGTTGCATTTATTAATGGGAGTTGTACGAACCCTCGATAATCGGGTCCCTTATCTCGAACTCTGACAGAAAATACTTGAGCGGTTGATCCGGTGATAAGTTTACAGGCTTCCGTCGATAGTTTACGTTTTTCTCCGGGCTCTTTAAAGACTGCGTCGCAGTATTTGTTCTTACAACTTAGTCCACGAGAACCATTGTACGTTCCGCATTTTGGACATTTACGAACTCCTCTCAGGGTCGCTTTACCCAAGTCGGAAAGCAGCGTGTGCAAACGCTCTTCGTTTGACATGGTGCTGTTAACTTAATAACAAAATCGTTAAACGGACACGGTAGAATAGATTTATTTCCGGGTAATCAGGCATATTTCACGAATTTTCGAAACGAAGGAAATAAACGAAGAGACAAGTAAAAGTTACTGTTTTCAAGTAGGAAAATTATCGAAAGGCATTGTATTCGGAGATGTATAATGAAACAATTTAATTGACGATGCAGTGAATTGATATGAGTCAAGAAAACGAAGAATTGTGATGAATTATGAGGTTAGAAAAGTGGAATCGAAGAACATGTAGCATTACAGTGAGTTTGGAATGGTTAAATATTAATCAAATAGCGTTATCGTTGAGAAAATGTTATCTTTGAATACATAATTGATACTGACGATACTCCTGGCTTTGATTGTTTATATTTGGTAGTAAAGTGAGTCTGACAGTTTATGAATTGAACGACAATTAGAAATAAAGTTAATACCTCGGGAGTCACGATGTGACGAGTAACTCGGTACGTCGATTTCTGATTACTACGGATTAGTTCGTCTTACAATCCCGTATAAATATCGTGGAAGATTTGATTCTGAGGTAGGGTTTATTTTGGGTAGTAAATAAATAAATTTTATACCAAAGCAGACAGAAAAGTTATACGTACATGTAGAGCGATAAATCGGTTGATTTGTCGCAGTTTGTCGATTTGTGCAGCTCACAGCCGGATTTTCATGGGCAGTGAATCGCCGCAGCGGTAAATTACTGCTGCAGCACCATTGGCTCTTTCCAACCCACGTGATCAAGGACGTGAATCATATAAACTAACTAGATCTAACGATATACTGGGCATATACTGGGGATGCCGGATGAATAGATAGATCTATCTATTTTATCACCTTTATCGATAGATATCTGTTCTAAATAGATAGATCTATCTATTTTATCACTAAATAGATAGATCTATCTTTTTTATCACCTTCAGATCCGTTAATAGGGCTTATACCCTTTCGGGAAGTAGCTTTTTTATCACCTCTATCGACAGTGATCAGTGGTATGGAGCCTAAAAGTTAGGAAACCGATCTCAGTTTCTCCCACTCCAGAAAAACGTTCCTGCTTAGATACGGAAAAAAGTTGAATACAAAAGTTGCATGATATTGAGGGGGAACGAACTTGGCATTATTGATTTCCTTCTCAAGTCACTCTATCAAGGTGAAATCAAGGTCAACTTAATTTTTTTTAAATGGATTGCTATGTTTTTGACATCGGAATCGAATAGAGCACAAAATTTTGCATCAAAAACATGTTTACTTTTTTACCTCAAGTCAACAGGTACGAAGATGACAACGTAGAATTGTGGCCGATAGTGGGGTAGAATTGTAGGGTACTTGGAGGCCGAAGGTCACTTGCAACCACTACTCATCAGCATTTAAAGCAAATTGAGTACCTAATACACGAATCGACTGACGGAATTAGACCGCATTGGTTTGCCGGGAAGATTGCCGCATGTTCAAAGCAGCATCCGCATCAACGTCAAGGTTGTGCCGTTACGCAGAGGTTTTTGTTCTAACTTTCTTTTTTTTTTCTTCTTCTAATTAATTATTTTGAAGAAAAAAAAAGGAAAATGAAATAATAACTTTGTTCTTCTCTTCCTAATTTATCTTTGTCAAAGGAAAGAAAAGGAGAGTGAAAACAAAAACCTCCGCGTAACCGCACAACCTTGACGTTGGTGCGGATGCTGCTTTGAACATGCGGCAGTCTTTCCGGCGAACCAATGCGGTCTAATTCTGTCAGTCGATTCGTGAATTGTGTACTCAATTTGCCTTAAATGCTGATTAGTAGTGGTTGCAAGTGACCTTCGGCCTCAAAGTACCCTAAGTCGAGTACCAGAATTAACATGTGCATATTATAGTGTTAGTCTTCGGGGAACCGGCGCCCCCAAGGGGGTATCCACGCATTTTTAACCCGCGGCCGCAGCGTGGTCCGCTCGGCCACAATTCTACGTTGTGGAGCCCTCATTTTCGTACCCGTTGACTTGAGGTAAAAAAGTGAACATGTTTTTGATGCAAAATTTAGTGCTCTATTCGATTCCGATGTCAAAAACATAGCGATCCATTGAAAAAAATAAAGTTGACCTTGATTTCACCTTGATAGGGTGACTTGAGAAAAAATTCAATAATGCCAAGTTCATTCCCCCTCAATATCATGCAACTTTTGTCTTTAACTTTTTTCCGTATCTCCTTTCGTTTTCGAGAAAACGGCCTGGGGAGATTAAAATGACACCCTGTACAACGAGACTCCGTGCTCTAGATCCACGCGTCGATTTTGGCGGGGAAGTCGAACGCCCCAGCTCCCATGAATAACCACTTTCGATCTAGATTTCGAACTGTTAAGAGCTAGCTTTCTTTTATTAAAAAGGTATCCCGCATCGTTTCAGTCACCGCCCGCATTAAGAACTTGTTTGAATTTGATTTGATAAATAGTTTTTCGTCTCAGCATTTCCAAATCAAACAACAATCTCATGTCATTTATTCTTCAATAATCCCAACAAATACCTGCTCCCGACTTCATACCGCCGAATATTTCAATATTCCCGAGCGAATCGAACTAATCTGGACTATTTATCGACCGAGCACATTACAAATGCAACATTCGGTAAGCTTGTCGCTCGTAAGCCTAGGAGTGTGTCGTTCAACCTCCTGGGTTCACGTTTCGCGACGATTGTAGACGAAGCTTAAGTTTTCATTGAAATGAAAAGACTTCTCAGTGGCTGCAACGTCTCGGCTCGAAATGATGGATGGAATTTAACGTGTACATACCTAGCAGTTTTGAAGATAATTATCAAGTAATTTTAACTGTTGTCCAAAAAATACCTCACCGTGTCGAGATGTTATAAAAAAAAGTGAAAATTGTGCTTCATTACGGAACGAATGGGGCAAAGTACTCGATGTTTTGGCAGCAGTGGAATTCTGAATCGGTTTGCATGTGTGCGCTGAAGAGGAGTGGTGCACGTCAAGTCAATCGTTATCTTTTCTAACCTTGTCGTAATCTCACGAGTCGCGGGGGTGCATACGGTCTGCACACGATACGGATTAATAAAAAAGTTTATAAAAATGTGGTCCGGGTCAGCTGCCTCCTAGCCGAACCGCCGATAACCCTGATAACTAAGCAGCCTTCGCTCTAGTCGAATAAACGGAGATGATTACCGCCAGTTCACTATCGTGATTTATCATTTTATTTTTCGACTGGTCGGTTCGTTTCACGTTATATTCGACTTGTTGCACTCGGCTTTGTCGAGAATATGGCCTCCTCTAACAGGGGCATTCAAATTGGCTCTGCCTGGTTTCAAAAAAAGATTAATCTCAGGCCTCAACACCGGGGTGTCCATCTCGTCACCGAAGAAATCTTAAGACAGATCCCTGAACTCTGCCAATTTTCTGTAGGCCTCTGTCACATACAAAGTACGTATTTAGCTTCTAACAACACCCCAATGATACCCTCAACCTTAATGAAAATGTAAACCAACTTTTGGAGCAATCGATGATCATCAGTCGCCTCCGTCTTCCTACGTAGCTTTTTCAAGCATCCAACGTCAAACTCTATACTCTCACTCAACTATAATTGAAGATGTTTCTCTCATTGCTTATTACCCCAAAGTCAATTTTCTAATTTTCATTTTTGTAGAGTGCAAAGTTTTCATTTCAAACAATTTTGATACCTCGCTATGAAACAGTGAGGTAGAAAATTGTATTTGAGATGACGTTATCGACGGTCTAGGTTCTATATAATTTATTAAATGTTTTAGTTCTTCACACATCGGCTAGTTTAGCGTTAAATGAAAGCTGGGATCCCGACGTGAGAGACGACATGGAGATGATGCTCAACAAAATAGTACCCGAGGGAATGCCCTACAGGCATAGCTGCGAAGGTCCGGATGACATGGTGCGTGGTCGTCGATATTTTACCACAGTTTTCAATCATTATTCATTTCACACCACCAAAGAAGAGTCAGTCCGTTAACAACGTTTTAGGAGAAAAAGAAGTAAACTACGTCTTGGAAAATGGGCTAAATCAATATAATTGAGCCGAAATTATTGAACATGATGCCCGATGCCTCGGTACTGATGTTCTGCCCTCATCAAAGGCTTAGGCTAATCGTGCCCTGTGTAGAATCTGCTTTTTTCATGATAAAACGCTTCTTTCCTCCTCGATAACGGTTCGCTACCAGCTACTGGCTACTGACGGACTGTAGCGCGGGAAGACAGTAGCGTTTTGACACGAAAACAGTAGATTCCGCACTGAGCATCAATTAGCCTAAGCCTCTACCGAGGGCAGAACAACACTGTGGAAACGTCAGGCATCATACAGAAAAATTTGGCTCGACTAGATCGATTTAGTCCCTCTTCTATTGTATGAGTCTGAGCGTAACTTCACAATGAAGAATAAACTGTGTCTTATTGAGAAATTTTGAGAGTAAATGTAAAACGAAAATGAAGTTTTGAGAATGAGAATCCGATTCTGATGGGATCGAGACATGCTAGTTGGAAATTATTTTAATTGCGTTTGAGTAAAATAAAATTTTCTCAGAGATGGCGAATGATGTGATTCAATTTTGGCCGTTAAAGATGATGATAAGTTCACAGTGTTGAGAATGAACTGTGAAAACAGATGACGATGACTGTAAAGACTGAAAAGAGAATAATCTATTTCATGCAGCGATTTACAAATCTAAACTTTTTGATACTCTTTAAGATAGATTGGTTATCGCAGATCTCGTTTTCATGTTCTTTCAAATCCATGCCAGTACATCCACTCCTTATTGTTTGAGCGTAGTTATTTCTGTAAGATAAGAATTGAGTCGTCTATTTTCCACTTATTCCTAGTTGAGATTCTGAATTCTGTATGAAACCAGATCTGATTACCAATAAGAATTCAAGTCAGTTGACTGTGATTCATTTAGTGACTGGTTCGATTCGGGTTGATAATTAATTTGAGCCACTAAAGGCTTGAATCTTGTGTTGCTTAGTATTATCGGTTTTAAATCATTTAAGTTCATCCTCTCAGTATCTTCAAAGCTTACCGTGAACTGAAACAGCCTGTCTTTTGCTATTTTTTGTTTTTGACTTTTTCAAAAGTGCATCCTAGCACACAATATTAGCATATAACAACAAAAACATAAAAAAACCTCGTTTAGAAACACTTTTCTCCTGAGATGAAATGGATTTGAATTTTCTTTGAATCATCGGTCACAATAATATCATACAATTAAGTTTCTGTTGACAAAAAATGATCCAGATTTACAGTAAAATCATGGGGTTGAAGTTTGCAACGTCAACGCTACAAAATAATCCATAAAAATTCTTGATCCCATGACTTGGACGATTGACAAACAGCAAAATACGGTGCATAATTTCCCAAATTCAGCAAAACACACCCATCTCTACTATTCGACAACTCTCAACAATATTTCAGTCATGAAGTAGTGACTCTTTTCAATAAATTCTGTCAAGTCAACGTCATGAACTTTAAGTCCATGTAAAATCTCAATTATTCAAACCATAATTTGGCATGGCAAAGTATCGTGAATTGATTTGTTCGAGGATCAATCATCCAAACTATGATTTGCTTTATCCGTAACATAATTTGGTTCATTAGAACTTCAGTTATCCAAGCCATGATTTGCTCTTTCCGAACATTCTGTTAATCGAACGAAAGATGTTAGTTAGGTAGTTAGATGTAGCAGCGCAAAGACAAGCTGCTGCGTTGAAACAGAAGACAATACTAGAATTTTCCTCAAGGCAATACAAATAAATCTTTGATCAATACAATTATTGATTCCACCTATTTCTCATCATGTAGTAGACAATAGTTTATTTTTACAACGGAACATCAATGCTCGGGTATCAAAATTCTCAATTATCGAATGAATTCTAATCAATTAGTACAGGAAATGTTCTTAACAGGGAGTATTGTTATATATGTTATTGAATTTCAGCCTGCCCACGTGAAGGCTTGTTTCCTGGGCTCGTCGCTGAGTATTCCAATCACAGATGGGAAACTGGCATTAGGCACGTGGCAAGGAGTCTGGCTTTGCGAACATCGCGATCACGCAGGGAGTCGTAAGTTAGTGATAACATTGACCGGCTGCTTGAGGGATTCGGCGCGAAGCCCCTTGAGCCCTGTTAGCCCAATAGCATCTACTAGCAGCTAGGACCACTCTCACCGCCGACGGCGTAGCAATCTCCAGCTGCGCATCTCCACGTCTAGCAATTCAAGCTAGCAGCCGCCTAATCTTAGCTGAAATCTAAGACTACGAAGCGCCAGGGAATAACGGATACCCAAACGATCGCTTCACCAGAGATAAAAAGTGTAATTCACGTTTCCTTTACAGAAGGACACATTCGGAACGTGTTATTAACTAATATTCAAAAAACTAGTTCATCCAGGGCATTTGATACGTAGGAATTTGTGATATTAATATTGATTATTTAAATGATATAAATATGCAATTGCGTCTTATTAATAGAGTCAATCCATCTCGATGGATTGAAACTTGTACCTGGATGAGGAATAGTTTGAAATTATTTCAATATATGCTTCCGATCTATATATGGAAATTTTGATTACACTGTGTTGGGGATCTGTATTCGATATTCTTGCATCGTACTCTTACTTAAGACTAACCTGCCGCGTTCTGGTATCATGTGTCCAATGTTCAAATCTGTTTCCTGTTACGTTATTTTAGTTCCTTCTTACACGCAGCTAAGTTTTTTCTATTATACTCATTTCCAATGTAATAGCAACTAAGTCTTTCTCAGAAATTTGTACATTGAAAATAGTCGCGAGACAGTTGCTCGCTGAAATCACAATCCGCGACCTGATCGAGTTTATTCTCCTTTCTTTCATGTAGACGTTAGCGACTTCAGTCTCGAAGATTGCCATTCCGTAATATCCACAGCTTGACTATTGGATTTAGGCACATGAAAACGTGTCACAGATTGAGACACCGGATTGGAAATAGAATCGGAACTAAGAATATCGGTCCATATCGTTGACGCGATATTTCTGTTTATAAGTTTGCAATTGTACTGATTCATTCTGACCTACTGACAGATTTTTCAATTGTTGGTAACGGGTGCCGAATCCTTATACCGAAAATAGCACAGACTACTTTCAATATTTAGTCATTTAGTTCAAGTGAAACGGCAGAGTCAATATTTTGTTTACAATTGTCACGCTATTGCATTGGAAATATTTGAGGAAATGTTAAATTCTCGTGCGTCAGGGAAAAGGTAGATAGGTATTTATATTCCATGCTGGTTATTGTGTTTCATAACTTGGTTCATTTTCAATAATTTCTCTCCCCAAAGTAAAACGACCTTGATTATTTAAGTCCTTTGTTAATTCTTGAACGGATTTCAAAGTACCCCTACGCCAACGGTCGGTGTTAGCCATTTTTTCTCCTCGTATAAAATATTATAAATGGTCGTCCATTACAATTACTGGAAATGCTTAAACATAAAGTATGATAAACTAAAGCCCGTATGAAATCTGAAAAGCAAAATATATTATAAATTAAATATTAGAGGAGCTCAAAATGTTTATGGCTAAAATATTGAAAGCAACATCGCAGCTAAAGTTAGGACGCAAATGTCTCTCATCTGTAAAATAAACACGCCAGGCCGTTGTACTTGGATCTGAAATCATACAGGCATTTGAATGTCTCTTTATATGATATTAAAATAACTAAAAGATTTTTATTTATATTTCGCAAAAACTAAATGTTACTTGTGTCCAAACATTGCGTTATTATGAATAAAATCACAGCCAAGTGCACAGCCAGTGTTGTAAGAACGAATAAAACGATGAGACATTTTTGCAATAAGCAGTGTGTGAAGTTTACGTCCGAGCGGTTATAACAATTTAATAATCAGTTGAGAGTGGTCCTTAAAAAAGCTCGGAAAGCAACCTACATATATATACTCATAATTAACATTCCATAGCTCGGAGTATAGGAAACTCTGGGCTTCCAAAACTTAAGTCACAATCTTGACATAAATGCGTAAAATAATCATTCTTGGGTTCGTTGTATCCGCGGTAATTAAAATTTGCCATGGTGACCTTTGCAACAAGGCAGTTGTATAGTAGATGGATGTGCGAATAACTATTAATATTTTTTTGTCACGAATCCAAAAAAAAAAAAAAAAAAAAAAAAAACAAACAAAAAAAGAAAATTGGCACAAAGTATTGAATAAAGAGAATTGTAATTGGTATAAAAGAATTACAATCAACCGGTGATAGAATATCGGATATTTGAAATATGCCGATAAATTGGCTTTAGAATCGAGACTTAACGTAGCCAACGAAATTTGTCATTTTCACGCCAGTCATATTTATCGATTGCCATAGCTACGAGTATCGTTTGATGATGTTCTGTGCTATGAACTTTGGAATATATCGGCATGGATGTAAAATAGCTTTAGTTGT
The DNA here is from genome assembly GCA_963989295.1 of Ametastegia equiseti. Lineage (NCBI taxonomy): Eukaryota > Metazoa > Arthropoda > Insecta > Hymenoptera > Tenthredinidae > Ametastegia > Ametastegia equiseti. The sequence continues at coordinate 7,959,131 of OZ022390.1, read as the reverse complement.
AGGAAAGCACAAATTTATAATAAGCTAATTCATAGCGTAAGAATTAAGATGTCCAATGGCTTTAATAGCAATTAATTGAGGGGCTTTTTCGTCTAGATAATTGTACAATTTTAGATAATAATCTGCATTACTTGAATTTTTATTATTCTACCCATTTACGAACATTCGTATTACTTAATTCTTCACCCTCGATCGTCAGGTAGTCATACTTCTGTAAAATAATACTGCATTTGTACATTAACAGTTGTATCGAAATCTGCGGTCAAGATTTCTTGCGATATCATCCAAGAAAGCTTTACATTTATTTTATAAATTGATATTTCATTAATTATCTATTTCATTCTTTGGCTACCATTGTCAGGTAGCTTTATTATCAATAGGGCTGTGCGAATTGAATATTCGAGTTCTCGAATAATAATTTCAATAGAGGCCAGTTCTTACTCTCACTACATTGAACTTTTTTCCTATGAGCAAAATTATTTTCGGTCCGAATTCCAATTTCGCAAAAATCTAAGGGTTGTTTCTTCTGAATTTTTTTCCGAACGTGCACTCGAATTTTTCCAGATTGCATGCCGATTAATGTAGGAGCTATTCCATTTGTTGAGAAAATTAAACGTTTGTTCTTCAAAAAATTGTCTGGAAAATCCTAGTCTTTTGAAAGCTTCGAATTATTCGAAAGTCGAATCAAATCTTACTATTCAATTTGCTACGAATAATTCGAAAATTCCAAATATTCGCATAGCCCTAATTAATAATTGAGAAGAAATACCATGCATACAACCACAAGGGTACTATTAATACGCTTGCGATCATGTGCGAGAAGAGTACAAGTAGTCTTACCGCTTATATAGGTATGCACGGACCCCCTGTATGAGCAGCGACTCGTGAAGATAGTTTTTCAATTCATCATCGAGCTAAATAATGACTATCTGCTATTTAAGTGGGATGTATATAGCTTGTTATTATGAATAACATAAATTATTCGAAAATTAATCTCTGAGTCATCATTTCTTCTTTGCAGATAATATCTTTCACTAATTTGAGCTGATCATGGCCTGATTAATATGTATATGCTAAGATTTTGGCAAATTACCTCCTAGCGTTATACAAAATACATTTTCAAATATTATAGGGTAAATGAAACGGTTTTAAACATCGTTAAGCAATTGAGATGTAAATTTGGTGCGTTGCCTGAATTTTATTCAATTGTCAATGTCTGTCGGAAACTGAAAGAAACAAATGTTTTCCTCAAATGACTTCAAAGCCTATAGATATCTGTGAATAACGATTAGCTATTAGGCATACTAAAAGTTATGACCAAGTAACAATGATATGTTTTCTTTAGAAAAAAAAAAAACAACAAAACAAAAAAATAAATAAATAAAAGCCGCTAAGAAACATATAATATAAACTTGAAACTGCGCAAAATTTAACCATAGCGAGATACAGCGGACCTGAAACTCGTAAATTAAATTTTAAAACAACTTGCTACTTACACAAATAACGTAACGAGTAAGTATATAAGTTAAATTTTAGTATGTAACAAAGTAAATTGCTGTACATATGAAAGTTGGCAAGCCAGAGCGCTAAGGAGAAAATATCGAAGCGCAATTACGGATGTAAAAGAATTTTTGATAATGCTTGACAAAGCATGATAAAAGACGAAGAAAAGAAAAAGAAAAAAGAAGAAAAAAAAATATGATACACAAAAATCGTTGGAAGGTGACAATATAGTGGGTTTAGTAGATTTATTAATAAAAGTTTTAATTATTGTAAAATTATGAAACCAAATTTGGATGATGGTGTTTTTTTTTGGCTTACTCAAACGAATGACGATCCGGAGTAGATTAGTCTCTGTGTTTAGAGCCCATGAATGTATTTATCGTCGGTTTTACCTTATTGGTTCGTATTATTAAAAAAACACGTTCGTCCAAACCGATTGTAAGTGCAGGTCGTATAAATAATAGGAAGAAACGCGTTGTTATTTAATTATTAATATTATTAATTTATTATTAATATATATAAAAATACAAATGTAAGGTATAATTATACAAATACATTAAGTAGTAATAAAAAGTAAATTTAATTAAATTATTGATAGAATGTGATTCGCATGGCGCGTCATAATTTTGTCACTAGCCAAGTAACCAGCCCGTCACTTTCACTACGACACAGAACACATACAATAAAACAGTACTACTAAATTAATATTAAACTATACAAATATTTGCATATATTTTTTTGCTATAATATTCATTACGTAATCATATGTATGCATATGTATGTATCTATGCCTACATACCTAATATGCATGTATGTACAAACTACATATTGCGTTGCGTCAAAAAAGAAGTGCAATTCGTTTCTTAATTTCTCTGGACTCAAATCTGCTGCTAATCGGAACTAAATAGTCCCTGTCAAATCAGTGTTAATGCAAGTTCATGTTCGGAGGTGGCTCACCAGCATTGTTGTTTTTATAAATCGACAATTTTGAACAACGAAAATGAAAATCGTAGAATATACGTCCAAATTAAATTTGCACGAACTCATTTATTCTGAAATATTAGATTCGCTTCGCCCACTTCATAAGGATGAATAATTATTCGAGCTTCTTAGATTATATGAGTAATCAAGACTGTTGCTATAGCAATAATCAAACACTCGCAAATATCAGTGTTTTGATAAAATAAAAACACGCGGCTCAGATATGTAAAAAAAATTACGGAATTTTAATTCTACAAATTGTTCTCTCACTTCCTTTTAACAGGTAGGATTTAATTGAAATTAGCAACAGATTAGATGGTTCGAAATTTAGATAAAAGTCTACACTGCATGTTTTGAATATCCTGTAACGTGTATCGATACATACAGCTTGTTAAATATACATGTTTACATACAATGCATACATATATCGCCATGTATAGGTATCTACTTGTATATTTATACGCGGTGAGTTTTCTCTGGTTTCGCACAAGGAAGGAGCTTGTTCAAATGTATCTTATTGTGTGAGAGTGTATCTGAATAGAAATTCTCATTCAGAAGATGCAAGTACGAGTGAAATGGGCCCCTCTTCTTGTTCGAACCCATAGAAAACTCACTCTGTATAATACCCAGATAACAAAATAAGTTTCTTCTGCTACAAGCTTTGATAACAAAGTAAAGAACAATTTCTCAACAAAATTTCATTACAAGGTACAAGCTGACTTCTCTGATGAGTGCAAACATCAAAACTTGTCTTGTCGCAATAAACGATTCATAGAATATAATCGTCAAGGTCTGCGAAGATGGACCCTCAAGTTTAATTAATTGTTTTCTAGTCTTTCCAAGTTCCGTAACATTTATGTCACTAGTTTAGGCAAGCCTTTGTTGCAAAGTCCCCATAATCTAATTTTCAGGTACCTATAGACACTATGCAAGAAAAAAAAAACAAAAAAAAAAACAATATTTGCAGAGATTGACTGAAGTTGAAGCTGAATCTCGCGACAAAATGTTCAGCTGCAACTTTGTTAGAAATTTCCAAAATTGTGTTGTGGTTCTGTGGTTTGAAATGTCCAAACTGGATTGTATTTTCTTGTTTCAGAATTTAGGCTGTACTTAATACAAATAATTCATATAATTTCCGAATCTTCCGTCAATCGATATGTTTTTAGATGTGTGGCAACTGGTCCATCTCCTCTGACTTTACCTTGAGTGAAAATCATGTTGTTGGTAATACAGCTAAACACTTGTTGCAGGATATCATTTATATTTGTAGAAAACATTGCACACCAGTTTTTCACTATCATCTCATATTCAAGAATTTAGTTCGATATCATGTTCATGTACTGCAACAGTGTTGCACATGTATGTATGTTATCTGGGTATTGGGAAGTTCAATCGATCAGGATGCTACTGCATAGCCGGGATAATGAAGGCTATTGATATTAGGTGGATTCTGCTAGGCACAGCTAGTAACATCGATGACTGATAAATGTTACCCTTCGTGGCCACCATAGGTAAATTTTACCCAGGCCTCATTCAGGGTAAAAAATATTCAACAAATGCACTGGTCACGTGTGTTTATAGCAAAAAGGTACATTTTTCGCACCTTTATTTTCCAGATAAATCCGCATTCATTTGTACTCCAAAATCAATCCTCTTCACGTGTCGAAAATAAATTCCTGTTTTCAAACGTGCACTATGCCACTATTTTTTTTTTCTTAGAATTACCATATCTGAAGAGTATTTCAATTGAAATTTAACTTGAAAATATTGAAACTTCAAAAAGTTCTGTTTTTTTTTTTAGCGAAAAGGTGTATTTTCGGACAAATTTACCTATTTACGATTTTTTTTCAACATCTTGTGATTTGAATTTTGACGTGATACGATTTCATACATGTTTTAGAATGATCAAAGTATTTTTAATATTTTTTTTGATCCCGAACTGACTGAAAGTTTTCACACAGCAGCAGTTTAAAGATTTGGCTGCGTAAATTTTACCCAGTGTGGCCACAAAGGGTTAATATTTTATTAACATACATCGAGCTACCTACTTTGAATAGTTTGACTTCCTCCGTCAGAGTAGACCATTTCTGCGATGTACTTCCCGATAGAGAAATGATCATGTATTATTATGCAAAAATATTACAACAGGCAGAGTGTCTCAGATTGAATGCTTCACAAACATACGTTGACGATTTTGATTATTATACAGCTTTTGTAAATCGTAAACTATTTCATTTATGGGACTAAGTCTGGAACAATTTACTTGGTTCTCTAGTCACATACCAATTCATTGTATGTACATACATCAGATTGATACGGATTAGTGAATATAGGTGTATGAATTGAGGGAAATACTGTCAATATATTGTTGATTCCATTCCGAGTTAACCACTGTATACCCGCCTGTGAATTACAGTTATTTATAAATCTTCGAACATTATCACTATTCTTTTGTATTTTGTTTCTCATATCTTTCCACTAAAGTTGAACTTATTGTTCAAAAGTTTAGAAAGAAAACTGTGATCCACTCGCAGATCCCGCATGATTATTCTGGAATAGAATCAAGCTCTTCACATCCTCTTTGACTTTCGAATATTAAACCTTTTTATTATACTTGTAATTTGGGGATGGTGCGGTCTTGTTAGTTAAGTGGTTATTCTTACTTCCATGAAATTATAATATAGTATAAATAATCAATATTCCATCACATTGGTTGGCAAATGCAGGTCAAGTATTCGAAATATTTTAAGAACCGTAGTATGTACACGATAAGAAAAATACATGCAAAGTCTGAAACACTCTTTCCCTGAGTCACTGGAAATATATAATATATATATATATATATTATTGTAATAAACGTTACCGATTTGCAAATATCTAATAAGGTTTCAAGACTCTCATCAAATATCCGACGAATGGGAGACAGCGAATATTGTCAGAGTGCTTTTCCTAGAGAAAATGCTCGGGTACATAATCATTAAAAGTTATGGATAATTATTATCACTTGTATCATATTATTATTATTATCATTATTATTATTATTATTGTATTATTATAATACTAGGGGGGGACTTATTAAACAAAGTTGACTCTGTTTAAAGTGTCTGTTTTTCCTTAACTTCGGTTGATCTTGTTTAATTTTTTTACATACCGAGCAGCGAAAATTGCACTATATATCGGTACTAGACTAAAGTGTAATTCTAATATATATTTCCGAGTTAATATCCGTGGGAGGGCCGAAATTTCTTTGTTATTTAATGGGACGAAATTTGTCATACTGAATTAGAATATCTGAAATTGTTAGCTTTGTGGTACAAAGTATCGTGTCAGATAACAAAATCTCGAAATCTGATATTACATAAAGTTGAGTGATGGCTTTATTCTGAATATGGATTTTTTCAGAGTCTTATTCTTTTATTGTCAGTGATTTATTCCTTAATTTTAGTTAATATAACTTTAGCCAGTATAATTTTATTAGTAATTGAAGGGCTGGAAAATGCCAGGGACTAAATCCAGGATAATATTAGAGAAACATCGTTGCATCACGAGCAATAGGTTTTTTGAACAGATTTGTAAGAGTTTGAAACCAGTCGACAGTCTGGTCCCAAAACCTCTACAACAATAGGAATTCAAACAGAGTATCTTCGATGTCTGTCACAAAGAAGTAACTCAGGATGTCTGAGACATTCCGTCTACAATCAATCTGTCTTCAGCCATTCCTTGGGGAAAAAAACCAGATACTAACTCAAGTCTTTGTTCCATATACCGCTCCAATAACGAAACCCATTTTCTGCTATTAACTTCTGTTGGCTCTTTAGTTTTATTCAAAGTTTGATAAAAAAAATCATCACTTTCAGATTCGAATCCTGTTCCAGGCTTTATTTTGTCGATGAATGTATCTTGCTATACTGACGTCATTTATATCTATATGGAAAATATAGTCTGTGTATACAAAAATCGACTCCCGTTGCACGACGTTAAACTCACAAATCAACGTATCTACTATAACGTAGAACATCCTACGACATTCTCAAAGAAGATTCTTTTAATTAAACTAAAGTCAATGTCAGTATACAAAAATCACCAATGTTTGTTTCTTTTTTCTTTACGTAGCTTTTCATCTCTACAACAGTGTAGAAATTTTAGACACGGGTGTCATTTTATAGTAAAAGACACGTCAGAATATGAATCTAGGCTGCACCGATCAGATTATTCGGTGTGGTGTTGATGTTGAAAGTATCTTCGTCGCCTCGATAGTCGTTAGGGATGCGATGTCGTCCTGGATGACTCAGGCCATTAGCTTTCTCTTCTACTTCTTTGAAAGAAGCTTTTATATCATCCAATGCTGCCCCCAAGCCAGTTTTAATTTGATTGAATTCCTGTGTTATTAACGAAAGCCGGCCTAACAAATAATTCAAATTGCCATCTACTTCGGTCATGCGTTTCGTAATATCGCCCACCTATGAACGAGAAAATTATTTATTTGCAAGATCATTTTATATTTTATAACGAACTATGCCAATGCTATTGTCATAGACATCATATCAATAGGCAAAGAGAATTAGGTCTCTGTGTTTGGAATTCATTTTCGATTTCAGATGTAAAGAGTCGCTTATCCACCAAGACTCAATCAAGTTTACTTTAAACTTGTAACCAAAGTAAATTCAAAACACCTTGTGTGTGATCATAAGAACTTAGGTAAAATCTAGTCCATATGTTCATAGACTGTCACAGATAGTTGTAATATTTTGATATCAAATTTGGTTGTTCAATTAATGAGCTACATTATTCTTTCCAGCTGATTTATCTATCAGAGTATGGAGTGTGGTAATGTGTGAGTGTGGTGTTGACTATAAATGGCAGCCGATTGAAAAAAGCCTAAAATGCAATGAAACGCATATCTCACATGGTCAAGACCGTTGATGTGCTTCAATTATTATAAACCAGTAACAATCACAAGGATTGGATAATAGGAAAATAATGGGTTGATCACTAAAACTCGAGGGCAATAATTTTTCTAGCGTTGTTTTAGTAGTATAACCAAAGATGTGGTAAAATACCTTGGTCTCCATACCATCCATGGTAAAAGTTGTACCATTAACATAAGCTTCGTTCTGCTGATTTAGCTTGCTTAGTGCAGCGGCATTCTCAGTCATCTGTTGGTACATCACAGTCATCTGTCTCCATACCTGAAATTAGCGAGAGGTGAAGAATGTCAAAATTTCCTAGAGCAGAAACGTAGATTTGAAATCTATCTACTGGAAATTGGAAGATTTGTATAAGAAAGTCGCGTGATCAACAAAGTTATACCTGTTTCAATTCTTGTTCCATTTTAGATGTCAAGCTTGTGATTGCTTTTTTGTGATTCTCTATAATATTATCTGTAACTCCGTCAAACTTTCGATACAAAGTTTCATTCATTGCTTCACCATGGGCTTTCATTGATTCGTGAAGCTGCGAAAGAATTTGCAGGACTCCATACTCCACTGTTCTTTTTGTATCAAGTACTTCCTGTGCTGTTGTCACCGTTAGTTTTTGGCCGTTGACGAGATCGTGTAATTCCTTATTTATACGCTCTGTAGTGCTAGCGATATCTGATCTATTGAAATATATTAGAAAATGTCATCTTACAATCTGTTTCGGAGAAATATAATCTCTTTTATTTTTTGATCATGGTCTAGGAAATCATCGCTCTTACTCTTCAAAGTTTGCTGGACATATGCTATAATTCTGACTTTACGTCCGCTGAATATTGATCATATTTAATTGCTATGGTCTAATTAATTTTCAAATGAAAGATGGAAAATGGCCTAACGTTCTATCGAAGCTACACTCCTCTGCATATGGTCAGCAGTGCTGTTTAGTGAATATTAATAGCTTCTCTGGATTGAATACCATTCTAATACACTATTTGATAGTTGCCACTAGCATCGTTCCACAAAGGGATGTGTTTGGGCAACGAAGATGATGAATAAATACCAAAACTATCGAGGAGTAAGCAGTATAAAAGACCGTAGCAAGAAAAGTTTACCAAGAATGTCTACATCGATTCATTTTCCTCACCTCACATTTTCAATACTGTGTTTGATCTCTTTGTTATTTGCATCAACGTCATTAATCATTCCATTGATTTTATCGCTGACTGCACTTTGTAAAGTATGCTTAGATTCTTGTAAAGATGCCTGCGTCTCGTTATGCAGTGCCTGAATTTCTAATGTCCTGGAAAAAAAATATATAAAAGATACTGCATATTTCAGTCCCAGGTGTAGATAATCACTTGTTTCATAATTGTTCCTTGCTACGTTTTTGAAATATTGACTAGACAACGCTGACTGTTACTGTGTGCTAAAGTATATGTATAATTATACGTGGAATAGAGACTGCATGTCCTTCTTACGTTGGTATATCTTGGATACGATTTAGAATATTTTCTATAAATTCAGTTACATTCCCAAGTGCCCTGGTCTGCTCTTCGAAAATTGCCCCAATGTCAACTACTGGTTTCTTAGGTTTTTCTGCCTCTTTTTTGGCAGCTTCATGAACTTCTTCAAGAGAACTTTCAATATCTCCAAGTTTACCGCTCATACTTTGTACCTGTTGAGTGAAAAGAGCAGATATTAGAAACGTCAATTCATGCCCTAATAGCATATTGCTGATGCAAGCACCATCACAACTGCACTCATGGTCTGCTTCTGCTCATTCATATCAGTCTTCTAACAAGAACTATGCTGAACGACACTCAACAAGCTATCCATAATGCTCGCCTATCGATAGTTTGGAAATTTTTTGGAATGACATTTACTCCTGAATAAGCAAAAGCAAACCGTTATCAAAGCCCTACTTCAGTTACTACTGTCTGTAGTTTTTCAATTTCTGCAGCAGCTTTGCCGTCATTCTCAGCAGCCATAATATCCAAGCTGGATTTAATTTGGGCAACTTTTTTCAGCAATTGTGCTTCCGTATGATTCAGAATGGATACAATGTCCGACGCTGATGCACATTCAGGGGTTGCATTTAACGGAGTTGCTTCAACAATTACTTCAATCGCACTTTTGATCTCATCCAGCCCTGTTTGCAAACGACGTTCCAAATTTTTCATCAACTTATCAGCTTTTTGGCTTTCGGTTTTTTCCTTCATCTCTCTCTAGAGTGGGGCAGACAAAATATATTACAGAGAAGGTGAATTGTGAAGAATACTTTGTGAAATTTTAATCGTTAGTGCTAGCAATCATTCATATACGTGGAAGATTCGTTTTTATTAGAGAGAGAACCACGATATGAGAGAAGCCTCTATGACTTCCTACATCTTTGTCAACAGAGCGAAATACGCCGATTCGCCCTCATGATTTCAGCCAAACGCCAAAATATTTTCTTTTTAAGTGGCTTTTCGTTTGGCAAATGCTGAAATACGGAGAAAATCGTGTTTACGCCCTTTTGATTTTAGTTACGTGATGTAATGAATGTATTTACTTAAAAGTCACTCAAAATTGTACACCAAAAAAAAAGCTGTACTTCGCCAAGTATGGTCTGTAGTTTCTCAGCTTGCATGGCAACGTCGTTGGCATTCATAGTAGCCATATTATCCAGGCTGGATTCGATTTGCGCAACTTTTTCTAGGAAATGTACTTCAGTACCATTCAGCACGGATGCGATGTCCGAAGCTGATGCACATTCAATGGTTGGGATTGGTGAAGTTGCTTCAATGATTACTTCGACTGTACTTTTGATCTCATCCAGTTGCGTTTTCAAACGACTCTCTGCGTTTCCTATCAACTCCTTAGTCTTCTGATTCTGAATAGCTTCTTCGGCAGCTTTCTAGAATGGAGAGAAGAAAAAGTATCAGAAACTTCAATGCCTGGAAAGTCACAAAAAATTGTACTTCGTTGAAAATCCTTACTTCATTGATTATAGTCTGTAGTTTCTCAGCTTGCGTAGCAGTCTCATTGGCATTCCTGATAGCCATGGTGTTCAGACTGGACTCAATTTGCGCAACTTTTTCTAAGAAATTTGCTTCAGTATTATTCAGTATCGATACGATGTCAGACGATGATGCACATTCTGTGATTAGAGGTGGTGGAGTTGTTTCAGCAATAACTTCGACTGAACTTTTAATCTCATCTAGCTGTGTTTTCAGGCGGTTCTCCAGATTTGCTATCAACTTTTCAGTCTTCTGATCTTGAATTCTTTCTTTTTCATTTCTCTAAAGTGCAAGATGAAAAAATTACTATCAAGTTGAGTTACAACGAATATTGAACTTAAATATCCAACGGCTCTGTCCTATATCGTACATTCATATGTGTGTACGACCCCTTAATTGTTATTACCGAGGACAGAGCCAGACGTGAATACCCTGTGAGAATTCCTCCATCCTTATCAATAAAATGAAATAGCAATAATGTCTTATGAAAATCGCTTCGCCAAAGGCACAGTGCGGGATTTAAGGGTATGCAGAGGGCCTGTAGGCGAAAAGGTGGTGGAGGCCCAATTGAAAAAGCTTTTCAAATAAGGTTGTTTCTATAAGCTGAAAGTTTGAAATATTTGTAATGCCTTTGCGTTTGCTCCATAACATTTTTTCCACCTTCGAAAATTCTTTCTCTTCTATTTTCGAAACTTCATCGGTCAGTCAATACAAGGGGGATTTTACAAAAAAAAAAAACAAAAAAAAAACGAGAGCTCATATAGACCATGTTATTTGGAATTTGACTGCAACCTTTTTTCCTGCGTACTTTAATCTATTGAACACATCTCTCGCAGGATTTCTCGGACAGCCAGCCAAAGTTTTTCATAAAATGATCATTCAGGGCAAATCTTTAAGCAGAAGGATGAAAAAACTCAAAAAATGAAAATTGCTAGTCTTTTTACGTACTTTCGAACAGAAAATATGGTAATATCGCAAAATCACGCGGGAAGAAAATAACCACTCTACTTTTATCTCCTGAAAATTCGCCATTTTTTCTTTAAATAACTCGAATGTGTAACGATCTCTCAAATGACCACGCAACTTTTGAGCCTAATCCGAACGTGGTCCGATCCGATCTTGGAGTTTTATTAGATTAATTTCGTTCAGCATTCATTAATTTTTCGTAGATGTGTTCACATAATTCAGCAGGTAACAAATCAAAGAGATTCGATGTTTATAAAGCCCAGGTCTTTACAACAACATATCGAAACTCTTTTATTGATTACTAGCCGAATTATACGAAAACACCAACGAGAAATGTATAAATCTCAAACGAGAATCATGTAAAAAAAATCGAGGCTCAGATCGGACCACGTTCGGAATTGGCTCGAAAGATCGTTATTATTTGAGAAATCGTTATACATTCGAATTATTGAAATAAAAAATGGCTTATTTTCAGGAGATGAAAATATCCCTCCGTCAGACAGGTTATTTGACTGGCTCCGTTACACAGGTGGGTCGTTCATAGCCAGCCGTGTTTTTTTGTTTAAGGCCCGGCTTCACTCAATTTTTACCGACATTTGTTATTTCGTCGAATATCTGCGAAACAGTATCACCAAACGGATTTGCCTTTGGGGATTCCATGATTTGTAAGGAATAGGTTCGATCTATCACGCGAGAGTCAGTTTTCATCGATAAAAATTTATTTATTGTTCATCGCAATGTGTAGGCGTGCGACATATTTTGACTAATATTGAAGTCTACGCATCACTGAGGCCAAAAAAAGTTTAACTGCGGTGGCCTTTATGTAACAACGAAGACATCGATCGTGAAACATTATCGTTTCAGGCATAAATAGGGTTGTATTTTGCAAAACAGGGACGGGTGAGAATTCGCAATTGCAAATCGTTCAGACGCCATGGAAATCCGATGGTAATCTTCAGTTCTAGACGGGGTTCGGGCAGTGCCCGCAAGATGGAGGTAAGCGCGCGACTGAAATCGGCCTGATTCGTCAGTTCTACGTGATGATTCCAACCTCCATCTCCCGGGCGCTACCTCAACCCCGTCCAGAACTGAAGATTACCATCGAATTTCCATGGCGTCTGAACGATTGACAATTGGGAATTGTCACCCGTCCCTGTTTTGCAAAATACAACCCTATTGATGCCTGAAACGATAATGTTTCACGATCGATGTCTTCGTTGTTGCATAAAGGCCACCGCAGTTAAACTTTTTTTGGCCTCAGTGATGAGTAGACTTCAATATTAGTCAAAATATGTCGCACGCCTACACATCGCGATGAACAATGAATAAATTTTTATCGATGAAAACTGACTCTCGCGTGATAGATCGAACCTATTCCTTACAAATCATGGAATCCCCATAGGAAAATCCGTTTGGTGATACTGTTTCGCAGATATTCGACAAAATAATAAATGTCGGTAAAAATTCAGTGAAGCCGGGCCTTAATAAGAGCGTGTAAAAAATCTAAAAATTCAGGGATATAGTCCCCAGTGATTCTACTTCATACTGCAACTGGTTTTAGCATCACTTATATTATGATTTCGTAATAATGATTGAAATCTGAACAATGGCTTGAAAAAACTGGACATCTGCGTAAAAAAATAATATCTTCGCAGTAAATAAACATGAAGAAAAATCACCAATGGGTTTCAAGGTTCGAATGATAACCTTTCAGAAGAATATAGTCTTATCTGCCCCGGTTTCAAAAAGTGTAATTGGTTCCAAAAGTTCCGAAGGTGTAATTTTTTAGCGTTTTGTTCATGCAAAAAATGGGGAAAAACTCATTTTTCTTAATCAATCAAATTTTCCCATATCGTCATCATCGCGAGAAGCCTCATCATGTGTATGAGGATGTCAGCTGCGAAAACAGTAGCGTATTTCCTCTTCGCTCCTTCCGCTATTATCTGTATTTCGATTCATACATTCATAAATGACGTATCCATAGAAGCAGCACAAAAAAAAATTCAATCTATCAATATGTACAAAAAATGAGTCGCGAAACACTGCAGGCGCCGCACAGGTGGGTCGTTTATGGCACACGCCGCTAGCTGTAAGACAACACACTGTTGGATCACGGTGTCCCATGGCAGCCGAGTTCCCACTGATAACATGAGTGTAGAATGTTCGAGTGGGAAATTTCGACTGGGTCTTAAACGACCCACCTGTGCGACGGAGGGATATGATGGTTATTTTCTCCTCACGTGACTCTGCGCGATATCGCCGTATTTTCTTTCCAAGAGTCCGTTAAAAGACTAGCAGTTTTTGTTCTTGGAGTATTTTTTTTTTACTGATTCTTACTCCTTCGAGCCGAAAATTTGCCCCGAATGTCATTTTACGAAAAACTTTGACGGGCTGTCCCGACTGAACGAAGATGAAGATCGAAATATCCTGCGAGAGATATGTTCGATAGACAAAAGTACACAAGCAAAAAGAGTCTCAGTCAAACTCCAAATACCATGGTCTGGGACCTCTTGTTTTTTGCGGAACCCCCCATAAGTTCAAGTCGGTGGGGGCCTCAAGTGGTGGGGGCCCGTTAGGCTGCCGCCTATACTCAGCCCAATGCCCAAATCCGGCACTGCAAAGGCATGATGAATGTATTTACTTGATGATCTCTAAAAAATATACTTTCAGTAAATGTAGTTTACTTTCTCAGTTTGCGCAGCAGCCTCTTCTTTATTTTTAACAGCCATAGCTTGCAGGGTGGATTCAATTCCAGCAACTTTTTTCGATAAATGTGCTTCGGTATTGTTTAGCCTGGATATGATGTCTGACGCTGATACAGATTCGGTTGTAGTCGGTTGAGTTGGTTCGACATGGCTAGCTACAGAGATTGCGTTTTTAATCTCATTCAGCCTCGCTTCCAAACGAGTTTCTAAATTTCCTATGGAGTCTGCAGTTTTCTGCATCTGAATCCTCTCTCTCTCATCTCTCTAGACCAGGGTAGATAAATTAAATTGTGATGGGGATGAATAGTAACAAAGTCTTAGCATTCAACTTAAATGACTATATATGGTCACCATTACAAATACTATTTGCTGGAGATAACTGATAATTTTAGAAAATTATCCACAAAATAAGCTTGAGTTGCGTTTAGGATAATGCAATTCTTCAAATTGGTGTCTCGAATTGCGGAAATGTTAAGGAATCTAAATATCTACAATGATCAATAGTTAACAAACTATAGAAATACAAAATTAAGGCCGGTCTAAATATGTACATAAACATAAGCGAGGTCAACAACTTTTTACTATTCTAATATAAACTCTGAACAGCGCGACATATCCTGAATGTATATATTCAGGGTGTGTTGAAAATTGACTTTGATTTTTTTTTTTGCTCCTACTACTCAAAACTTCAGGTTTTTACATTAAAGAGCTCCTCGTTTAAGGAGGGCGCTGTAGCTTGAAGTTTAGAGGTCGCTCAACGAGCCTTTAGGATTCCCATCTAATTAGGACGTAAAAAATATTGTTCCTCGTTCAAAATGATGTCAGGCAACCAAGAAATGTCCGATGCCTGTCTTTCTCGGCTCATTTGAAAGCGCGACGCATTCCCTAAACGATTATAGGTCGTTTTTAACTGCTCTAATTTTTCTGAGCTTATTTTATACTTTGTTCATTTCATCATTTTCTTTCGTTTTTTTTTTTACAATTTTCACTTCCGTATTTCCGTATCGTCAATTTTATTTAAAAGATCATGTTCATTTTGAGAAATTTTTCATAATTCATCAATTTTTGGAATTGGTTCTTCACATTCGAATCAAGAATCAATACTTGTAGCAATTTATTCGAGACTCATTGATAACTTGGAGACTCTTTGAACTTAAAGAAGGTGGCTATTGTGGTGAAAAAATGCAATAAAAAAAAAATCAGACCGAGGTATGTCAAAGAACGACCTATAATCGTTTAGGGGATGAGTCTCGCTATTGAATGAGCTGAGAAAGACAGGTATCGGACATTTTTTGGTTGCCTGACATCATTTGGAACGAGAAACAATATTTTTTACGTGCTAATTAGATGGGAATCCTAAAGCTTCGTTAAGCGACCTCTAAACTTCAAGCTACAGCGTCCTCCTTGAACGCGGTGCTCTTTAATGTCAAAACCTAAAGTTTTGAGTGGTAGGAGCGAAAAAAAAATCCAAGTCGATTTTTGACACACCCTAGTATATAAATATATGTATATTCAAATTATCCCAAAGATATGTCCTAATTATTTTCTCATAGTAAACGTTCCAGCTACACATATAGCAAAGATATGAGTAATCATCGCATGTTGTTTCTCACTTAAAAGATGTTTTCTGTTATGGTAATGTAATATGACACTGTTACATATACATTATCATTAACTTAACTCTGGAACTTGTATTATAAGTTGTTTTAGCATATCTATATTCTATTTTTGTTGTTTTTTTTTTTTTTTTTTGCTTTAACATATAATTCTATTAATTAGTGTATTTTATTCGTATTACGAAACATACAGCGACCTCGTCTGCCCCTCCCAATTTCTAACTACAATAATATCTATTCATTCATGTCGATTACTCGACTGCAGCGGGGTGAACGAACTAAGTGTATTCATAAACTGACAAGAAAAAAAAAACTGAATCAATGGCAGGCTTATGCAACCAATGAATTATCTTTAATTATTCTCGGGATGTTTATACAAGTAACCTTTGTCATAGCTTAGAGTTCACAAATATCGAACTACAGTCTTCAGGAATATTCTACATTACTACCGTTCAATTTCCTGGAGGACTCTTTAGATTCGTACCAAATAAGATTTAATGGAGTCAAAACGTTCAACGTCTGTGATACATGCAGATGCAGTGTGATGAGCAAATCTACATAAATCTCACAGCATTCAAAGCAACCAATTTGAAGAAATAATTCGAAAAATCTTTTATGGCTAAGGATTTCCAAGGGATTTAAATATGTGATTAGATGTTTGAAAATGACAATTCACATACATAGCGGAGCAGCATTATTTTATACCCCATTTCTCAATTGTCGGTCTCACTCTAACAATAAGATATTATTCTCTACCTTCAACTCAATTGCCCATAACCTGAACGGGAAATGATTCATGATTGTTTGTTGAATTAACAATCCTATGATGAAATTATTTTCCTCATATTGAGATAGAAATTATTGAACTGAGCATATTGAAAAAATGGATGTATTCGTACAAACAGATTATTGAAAACAGATGCTTTTTGGGAAATCGGAACGCATCAACTATGAGAACAGCTCACATGAATAAATACCCGACGATGAACATTGGGCTGAACGTCTATCCCGACAAATTATTGCAGGTAAGATTTAATATTTTTATTCTAATTAGAAATTCTAATTTTCTAATTTGATTTCAACACAAGTACTGCATAATATGAGTCACACAAACAGTTTTTTCTGCTGAATATTGATCTCAGCTATTTGAAAAAGCGTTTCACTGACCTGTGAGATGAGTTGCTCGATTTCAGATATTCGATCTTCAATTCTAGAAAAATATGTCACGTATGTATCCACGCCGGAGACTTTCTTGGTCAAATCTTCCATAGCTTTTTTCAAATTTTCACTAAGGCGATGCTCTCGTGCTTCATGCCTCTCTACTTTTTGGCTATTATCCCGTATTATGCGTGCCAGGCTTAGTATGGCATCCTTGATCATCCCATCGGAACTAAGAAAGTTTCAAATAATTATGGATCCGCTGTATGTAATTTCAAAATTTTCAATATTTCTAGCTCTGGTTGCATCGCAATATTTATACAAAATTACTGCAGTACCGACAAAAAAATTATAGTATACAATCCAGGCAAGTTGACACATACGTGGATGTAGAAATGTTCACAAGAGCGATCAAGAAATCTTAGTTCATGAATCCAATGAATTTTAATATTTTTATTCTCAGTGAATATAGAGGAAGTAGGGTATTTTTTAGCTGTTTGGACTGCATATTGAAAATCTACCGACTAGACTGTCTCACTTAAGTAATGGACTGGCAATAAGACATCCGCCACTCTTATCTATAATCAATTCTATAGGCGAATCCACTGAAGCACATGGCACCAATATGCACCTGTGAGTGTTATTATCTCAGAGCATTGGAACAGATCCAACAGGATACATGCATGTATAGTATATGACGATACATATTTGTTTTCCGTTAGCAGGAAGTGTTTGTCAATTAATTAGGGTGAGTGTACCAGTTACTGACCCTATCCCAATTATTGCCCTGTTTCAATGATTCCTTTTTCTCCGTGAGTTCTAAAATCATCAAAAAATCAGTTCGTATTCTCCAAGTCTCTACCAACTGATTTGTGTAACGGAAACATTCAGAATCCTTATCATCGATTTGAAATTCAAGGAAATATAAGGGTCAATAATTGCGTCTTAAAGAGTCAGTAATTGGTACACTTACCTTATTCATCTTCAAGTTAAAAAAAACCAAACATCTCTGATGCGGGCGATAAAAATGAATTGTTGTCTTCTACAGTACAGCAAGGGATATTATTGTATGTATACTTGAAAAATGTATACTCTGAAAATGACGTATTTTTCATGCTTGGGGATGGATCAGCTATACTTACCAACCGTCTTTTGAAACAGCGGGGCTCGCATAGAGAAACAGGACTAGTATTCCCGATGCCAAAAGCCACATGTTTGTAATCGTATTCTGATTACGATGGTATCTAGAAATTCAAACTGGACGAATAATCAAAGTATTTACTATAAGTTTTTGCCAATTTGAAACTGCATTATTCTCGCACACGTGTAAAATATAATATTGTTGATCTCTGAATTGCATTATTCTTATTGGAATTTAACGAATCGGATCCTCAACCATAAATTCAATCAGCTAGTGCTCATGTCAGATAAGAGTAGACTGGGTCACGACGGATAACCTTTGCAATATGGGTGGAGTATTATCATGTACTAAGAAATGTTATAGTCAATAGGAAAATTATCAACATATCTACACTCTCAGCAACGTCAAAGATTTGGAAAGTGCAGTGAATATTTATTGAAGATAAGAAGAATTTCCGTATTTTGAACTCTGTTGCATATTGTCAATAACATATCGCATCGAATTTGAAGTAGCTACATCTCAATATATAACGGTTTGATATTGTATGCCAATCTGACACCACCTAGTCGAGTTGCTCATTCAAGCTTCCAAGATACTAGAGTTCGTATGCTAGGCATTCCATACCATCACTTCGACCTGGGTCTGACCCCTGACATCTCGCATTAGGCTCGCGATTGTCTATATGGTTTTTCTCACTACGAAAGGCACTCGGTTTTTTTCTTTCAGATTTTTGCGACTAAATTCGAATTTTCTGGAATTTTTGAAAACGTTCATATTGCTCCATACAATTCAAAATTATGAAAATATTCTGAACAATCGCGTGTCAGATATCAAAATTTTCAAGTTTACAGCCGGGGTGGGGAAATTTTTTCTTCTTACTGTTTTGAGGCTTTTCCGAAAGAAAAAACGTTAAAAAAAAAAATCAGAAGTGGTAATCATTTTACCATGGATGGCTGCTGAAATATTTTCATATGTCACAGCCAAGAGGTTCCTTTTTCATTTTTGTATTTCATTATTTATTTATTTCTTTGATGTTTTATCATCTTTTTTATTTTTTTATGTTTTGAAAATTCCGGTGTGAGATATGAAAATGTTTCAACAACCATCCATAGCAAAATAATTCCCACGTCTAATTTTATCAATGTTTTTTTTTTGGAGAAACTTAAAAACAGTAAGAAGGCAACATCTCCCCACCCCGGCTGTAAGCTTAAAAGTTATTACATCTGGCGCACGATTTTTCGGAATTTTTTCAGAATCAATACGACCGTTTTCAAAAATTCTAGTAAATTCGAAGCAAGTAAAAAAAATGTGAAAGAAAAACAAAAAAAAAACGGAGTGCCTTTCAAAGTAAAAACGACCATATAAAAAATTGCGCGCCTAATCCGAGAGGTCAGGGGTCCGAGACCCAGGTTGAAGTGGTATATGGAACGCCTCATATATAAGTAACGTAAACAAAAACCAACTATAACAATATTAGAAAAGTCTAGTCATGGATTATCGAATCTGATAATAGCAACTGTCTATGTTGTAATTGTAAATGTAAGAGTGCAATATCAGTTCGTCTTGCATATAGTTGCAGCACAGCGCCATGCACATGTTCATATATTATGGCTGGGCCATGTGCGGGCTGGTTCAAAGACATCTGTGTTACTTTATATAGATGTAGTGCTTGAGATGTAGATAATTTATTGTCTAGCTCTGTTCTCCTCTGTGATTATGGTTTCGAAGGCATTTAGGACACATTGAACGTGTGTATCAGATGTTTCACATACACATTGAGTAAATATTATTTTTCAATGATTTTGGATTGAAACAGATGAAAAAGAAATTAAATTTGTGTCAAGGTCAATTTCATTTTATTCTATTAAATCCAAAATCTGATTTTCATTCTCGTTCATTCCAGGTTCACCTGCACTGAATAGAATTTCCTATTCTTTCAATGCTGTACTGTTCCTCATCTACATATATGAATAAATATAACATCTATTCGTTGGGACGCCAGATTAAAATATTGAATGTAACTGAAACTGATGTAATCCATTTCAATCTTGCAATGCAAATCTCGTAAATTTTCGATACCAATCACCTTTTTTTTTTGCTAGCGAATCAATTTCTGCTGCTATTGAGTACCAATTCAGTTTAATAAAATAATTGAGTTTCCATGCTATCTAGTTTTAAATTCTCCGAAAATTTCAGAGCATCTCTTTAACGCTTTCTCGGTAATCTCATGTTTACTAAAAGTTGTTCCAATTAAGCTACAATACGTCTGATATAAAATATCAACATCAACTAAATGTGCGAAAACCGGCAGATAGCGCATATAATAGTGGATGAAATTTTACTTGATTCAAAGCGAAAAATATTTTATTTTAACTTTGTAACTTCCCGACCCATTTTCTCTATTTTATAGATTCATCGTGGGATAGTAAACGTCGAATTCATTTGACTTCGACAAAACATAAAGATGACTAACATAGCATATATAAGCATGTAATACGTGAGTATATGTAATATCGTATTCAATTTATTCGAAATTAACTCAATATATCGATCACGTATTACAATGACAATCTATAGAAAAGTTCTTGAATAGCGTAACAATGAAAATAGGAAAAAGTTCACGCCAAATAATTGAGTGATGGTCGAGCAGGTGCAACTATTCAAAATATTCGCGCTCCCGTCGAACAATTTGATTTGACTGTTGTCAATTGTTGGGAGATTTGAAATATTTGAACACGACAATGCGTTGCATCGTCAGGTAAATATGGTAAATACTTACCGTAACGCAGTTGCAAAAAGTGGAGAACACTTTGCTTTGAGAAGCAATTTATACCAGAGCGCCCTGCCGGCTTCGACTCTGCAAGAGGAACTGGATGCTGCGTCTCAGATAACCCCCCGTTTGATTCTTTTTAGAATTGTATGCATGTGCTACTAGGAGAAAAGTATATTCATAAAGCACCATCTGGCATCTAATACAAGAAGTTAGTCTATCATCGTGTGCGATGTGTGCATCTGCGTTATAGAGATGCATTTACGATCACGGTCCATCTATCTTCGGATAAACAATACCTAGAATTTCAACAGTAATCTCTTGCAACTCGTTGAAATTATAATCAATCATGCAACATCCAAGGTCATACTACGGTACAACCAAATTTTTAGATTCTTATTCAATCTGTTAGATTGCTTTCAAAAATCCAAAAAATTCAAGAATACTCTTGAATACCTCTAGAATGTGAATCCACGATCATTTAACTACAAAGGTTAGTAGATTCCTTAATATAAATTGGTAACTGGGCGAAAACGCTGGAAAAAAGTATCTTGGACAAAATTTCGATAATTAAAAAATGCGCCACAGTAAAAAAAAATATTCCCATGGATTGTCGTCATGGACACCCTAATGTTCAAGAAAAACTGAACTTGAATCGTTTCTGCCGAAAAAAGTACAATTATTGAATCGCTTGGAAATGCAAATCGTGGATTTTTATTAAAAATACATCGATGATCAGTTTTACTGCAAAAATACTATTATTTTCATGCAAATAAGAGATTATAAATAAAAAATAAGAGTAAATGGAAAAAAATTAAACCGAGTCGAATTGTGCCTTCGCTACATTATATACTGTGAAACTTTTACTCACACGCCGGTCGCACTGGTACGTTTTCGTCCAGTCAGAAAGTTAATTTCTGTGTATCTCAAGGACTATAACTGACACAGGACGGCCAGACAATGCCTGCATCAGGATCATACCTGTACTAAGTTTTTTGAGGCAAGGGCGCCGCGCCTTGCCCCATTTCGGTTTGCCGGAAATTCGCAAGACAAATTTCGCTTGGAACGAAATCGTCCTAGTGCGACCGGGCAGGGTTTATATCAAGTCAACCATATCTGTTTTCAACGCCAAATTATATTCGTTGTTCGACACGAGGCTAAATGTCACACATAGATTTGAATCTTAATTTCTAGATCAGAAATATCTCTGATAAGGATAACTCATAGTGGTTTTCAATCATTTGGGAGTACCGAGTACGTCACAGCTGGGGCAAAGGTCTTTCATTTTTGCCTATTTTGTATGGGACGCTCGGCGAGGGGTGAACCGCACGAGACAAAAACACGTGCACCGCATATCTCCAATTTCTAAATATCTCCCAAAATCTCCGGCCCCTACTTTTTCTAACATGTCTTTATATTTTCGGCACTTTTCAACATTTTGCAGCACTTATCTCCCAATATCTGACAATACTTCCTAAATATCTCCTGCATTTTGTACACCATATCTGATTCACCCCCCGTAAATGCTGAAATATTTAAACTCCGTTACATTTGGTCTTTTTCCAGGTTCAAACTTTATACCTTTGTGGTGTAATTCTTAATTTTGGTATACGATGTTGTTTAGAGTGTATTGAATTATTTGGGATATTATTTCAATGATACCCGACTCAAAAATGACGTCTGTCATACGTACGCTACCGGCCAAAAGTTTGAGTACACCGGTCGAAATTTTCCGCCGCACTTAAAGTTAGATACGGAACTCAAGAATTAAGATAATCGAATATCTCAAGTGGTTTTCTGAAGAGGACAGATTCACCTTCATTTTGCTTTTTTAGTAAATTCTCTACGAACTTTTATGGCCCTGGCACGAATTTTTGAAGATGGTCGTTTTCCGACGTTTTTTTGACCGCCGAAAATCAACTTTACTTTTTAGGAAAGAATTTTTCTTCGATATTTTCGATGGTCAACTTATAAAACACATCGAGACCTGCATTTCCGTTTTTTCAAAAGTTTCGTACCATTTTTTCTCGCCCCAGTATTGCATTTGTAGCTGAAAAATACATGTTTTAGAAGAGAAGGCGTAACTCAATAACTATGGGGTTCCAGAGAAAATGTCTGGTGAGTCAAAGGAAACATTGGTTCACGCCGGAGGAGCTCAAATTTTTTCGAATTCGATTTCAAAATTTTTTTTTTCACAATTCCTAGTCGGAACTCTGATGGGTAGAGGGGCTCTATTTGGGAATTATGGGGTCTAGGCTCGGGTCCAGGACGATATATCAACGAAGAAAATTTGTTCACTCTTGCAATTTCATTATTATACATATAATATAATTTTAATGAACTAATTTTTTCTATACAGAAAAAATTTTCAAAAATCTATACTAAAAAAATTAGTTCATTAAAATTATATGTATAATAATGAAATTGCAAGAGTGAACAAATTTTCTTCGTTGATGTATCGTCCTAGACCCCATAATTTCCAAATAGAGCCCCTCCACTCATCATAGTTCCGACTAGGAATTGTGAAATAGAAAAATTTCGAAATCGAATTCGGAAAAATTTGAGCTACTCCGGCGTGGACCTATATGTATCTTCTCACCCTCTGGACATTTCCTCTGAAACCCCATAGTTATTGAGTTACGCCTTCGTTTCTAAAACATGTCTTTGCTAGCTAAAAATGCAATACTGGGGCGAAGAAAAAATCGTACGAAACTTTTGTAAAAACGGAAATGCAGGTCTCGATGTGCTTTATAAGTTGACCATCGGAAATTTCGAAGAGAAATTTTTCCCTCAAAAGTGAAGTTGATTTTTGGCTGTCAAAAAACGCCGGAAAACGGCCATCTCCAAAAATCCGTGCCAGGGCCATAAAAGATCGTAAAGAATTTTCGAAAAAAAGCAAAATAAAGGTGAATCTATCCTCTTCAGAACACCACTCGAGATATTCGATTATCTTCATTCTTGAGTTCCCTATCTAACTTTGAGAGCGGGGGGAAATTTCGACTGGTGTAGTCCAACTTTTGGCCGGTATAGTGTTTATTTCTCACCGAAACCGAATTTATAGTCGTGTCCAATCGCTTCTACAGAAATGATTTATATCCTTCGAGATTTTTCATTTGATTACAGTTTCTGAAGAGACAACGACAAGTACAAAAGCTACAATAAAAAAGTTAAATGCTGCCAGCATTTCCACATTCGCCAATCAACCAGAAATCAGTTTGCTGCTTTACTCGCAAGTATTGGTAGATTTCCGTACAACATCCTCATGCGCGACCATAAAGATTAACATCAATTCTGTGAAACTGCACAGTCAAAATGAGAGATATTTGCCGGCATTTTATGCGGTCTGCAGAAATAATCGACAAATGGTCACACAAGAGGTAAGCCAATCTGAATGACGTCTCGCTTTCTTTTGCGACGTTGATTTTAGTTCATCCTTATCAATTTTTTACCAATTAGACAAGTGCGAGTCCATTGATTGATTGTATTAGAAAAACTTGTAAATTACTTACGGGTTCATTGGCAATACTTGAATAATTTGATAATCATTTTCTCTTGATTGCCGATATGCCTATGGCCCAACAATTTCAATTGACTTCAATTTCTACCACAGATCGTTATTATAACTTGTAATTATCCAATCGGTATTAATTAAGTAATTGATTTGTTTTATAGCGCATGACGCACTTTCTACCATCAGTTTAGTCACTTTTTCTCTTCAATCTTATCCAATAATCCGGCACTTTGATTAACAAGTTCCGCAACTTGTTTGTCACGAATGTACTGAACTTTTCATACATTCTCGTATGATGCATTTGAAATGAATATTCCAATCCTTTTGGATGAATTCCGAGTCCATATTGTAGTTAATTGAAAGTAGCATTTTTTATCAGTAGATACCTGATAAAATATTCAAGATAGATTCTGTTATAGATCAAATTCTCCTGTGTTCAGTACAATTATTCAATTTTTTCCCCCCACGAGTAAGAAAACACAAATTATCTAGCGAAATAAAATTGCATTACTGTATTACCAATCAGGGAATGTCACATATATCATAGTTGCGTTTAGCTTTACATAGTCTTTGCCAGTTTATCAATTATATTTGACACAGAGCAACATCTAGAAATAGTTGAATCGTTTTGGTAAATAATTCACAATCCAAAATGTGGGAGTCAAAGATTTTTTTTCAATACGTTCAGACTCGATCAGTTAACTATTGGCCAAACTGCAGATGTATGCATATCAACGCATTCCAGGTCTACAATGTTCTAAGATTAACTAACGACCAAACAACTCCATTCTGCAGGTAAAACCTTATCCAACTTTGTCACGAATGTACAAAGACACTCAGCTAGAAACATTGACTTTCGAGCCTGCACAGCTGCCGTCGATAAACCCATCCGTTCCCAGCTGGTACACTATTCGGAACGGTGAATACCTGATATCGGATGCAAAAATTATAAAACTTCCTTACCAAGCTGTAAGTTATGAATTTACATTGCAACATGCAATTCCTGAACCCGTGACCCAAGATTATTGATATGAATCGAGTCTGTGATGTTTTGAACAAACTGATTTAATCGAAACTATATCAGCGACCACCATTCTATATTTCGGAATCCGAGGAGCCATGGCAAACGTTGGCTGCCTGTTTCGAAATTGCCGAAGCTATGAAGTCACCAAATCCCGCTGAGTATGTCAGCCAGTTTCCGGTACATCAAGACGGTAGTTGTAACGGATTACAGCATTACGCGGCACTTGGGAGAGACCGGCAAGGAGCTGAAAGTGTTAATCTTTCTCCGTCCCCAAAACCACAGGATGTCTACAGTGCTATTGCTGCTCTGGTAACAATCTCAGATCATTCTTTCTGCTTTCAACGGGCTTGATGGTAATCTCTGATTATTTATAATTATCGATTGTTACAGGTGGAAAAAGAGCGCGGAAAGGATGCCCAAAGTGGTATAAAAATAGCTGAGGTCCTGGATGGATTAATCAAAAGAAAAGTTATCAAACAAACAGTTATGACTACCGTGTACGGAGTAACACGATTTGGCGCCAGGCTTCAAATTGCTAGACAATTAAAAGGTTACGCCCTTTTGCTTTCATTTTTCAATGATGACATATTTTTCCGTTTCGACGATTTCCCGTCGAATGACGAAAAAAAAAAACATACACCCTTTTGCCCTTAAGAAATACAAAAGGGCGTAAACATGTCGCTTAGGCCCTTTTTCCATTAGTCACACGATATTTTTATGAAAATTCAAGACTATAGTCAAAATTATGCTACAGTGAAACTACAAAATTTTGGGGAAGTCGATGTATTTTTTCACCCAAATCAGACAAGTTGTTCGTTTTTTTCTACTGCATAACATGATTAGATCACCGCTATTTTAGCTAGTATCCACAATGCAGATAATAACTGAAGAATCAATTAATATATTGTGAAGAAGAGAAGAAAAATTTGTGATTTGAAAAACAATCAAGGATTGAAAAAAAATAAAAAAATCCCAGGCTATATCCAGAATTACAAAGAACTAACAAACATCCCAGGCTAATTCCAGGATGTTCAGAATTTCCAGGACCTTTAGACACTCTGCTGACGAGCATTCAACATAGCAAGACTTAGTTTCATTTCATCTGACGAAGTTTCGTTGCGCAAGTCTTCCTCCAGGGTGGCAACTCAATTTCGACTTCAGAATATCCTGACTTTTCCCTGTTTCTCTGACCGAAAGTACTGTTTTTTCCTGACTCTCTGCTTCGCAGTATCCGAAACAAATGCTCAATTTACATGCATTTTGGTTATTCATGAACCAAAATTCAGGTAACGTAATCTGCGAAAAGGGAAAGTGGGGATAAAACTTTGCTACGAAAAAGTGATGCAGTTACATAAGTCCCGCAATTTTCATTTTCATTGAACAGGAATTAGTCGGAATTAGCGACTCATGGGTGTACCAGTCATTGTGGATTACCATAAAATTTTCTTAAACAAGGTCTAAGAAATGTTATTAGTTGTCTAATAAAATTTCATGAGAATCTACAGTGACTGGTACATCCACGAATCGCTTCCTACATATCCTACACAGTCAAGAAAACTCAGCACACATGACATATAAAAAGGGATATCAAGATATTATATTCACGCGAAAAGAAATTCGAACCAATTGTGCATTTATACCATTCAAAAACAGGAATTTCCTGACCGGGTACGAAATTCCCTGACTTTTGCCTGACCAATGAAATTCCCTGACTTCTCCCGGTTTTCCAGAAAGTGGCCACCCTGTGACCTCTGAACTCTATCAAGCTTTACTTTTTGAAAGTTGAATGCTCCTTCGACGAATAAACAATATGTTCGCTGAAGATCGTTGATGGGCTACGAACTCCGGCTTTCGACGGCCGAGTTGTGAGTTGTGACCCGGCTGCTTCTCACAATCAGTGTCCCATAAAATTGGATCCAGGGACTTTCGCACAGGAATTTACCCGGCAACGACGACATGTAGTGCTCGAACATATTCTTGTTAAATCTTGTGCACGATGAACATCAGACAAGTATATTCCACACCTCGATTTAGTATCTTTGACGATTTAAAAGTCGATCCATAATGTGAACGGTCAATTCTTCCAGAACATACAGGAAATACTCGGCTCCGAGCCATTGAGTATGGCCAGCAGGCGGATCCCCGCCGCAGCAGTTCAAGTACCATTTTATCGCTTTAAAGAGAAACTTAGGGAGTAAATCTCAATCGACTTGAGAAGGAAAGCAGTTGAAAATGTACGGTATTGAACCGCAGGTCGTTCACGAGTCGAGAAATAAAACGTTTCTTTAATAGGGAAATACTTTATTCGTTATAATAATGGACGTGGCACGTTCTGATAAAATCTCCCACCAAATCATTGATTAAAAATATTTCTGATTAATCAATCACTCGTCGTAAGTCTTGTTGAATTAACTGAAGCGTATACAAACAAAAAAAAAAAAACTCTTTTCACACATCTTTCTTAATCGGTTTCTTTTCTCAATTACGATTAAGGCTCGGGTTTAAAACTGGCGACTTCTTCTTTGGGCATCTGCTTTGTCGTTACCCCGGAGAGTTTCCTCCTGGTGTAACATTCCCTTATCTCGTAACCGACCGCAGCTCCCATCGGTGGCGGGACGGCGTTTCCCACTTGTCTATGCTTGTCCAATACACTTCCGAAGAAACGGTACGTGTCGGGGAATCCCTGAGACCTTGCACACTCTCTTACACTCACGACCCTCGTCTGTTCGGGGTGCAAAACTCTCCCCTGAAACAAAAAGAGTGAAATAGGTATGAGGTGGGACATTAAAAGGGTAGAATATTAGAATCTTGTCCGGTGAGAAAAAAGCGCAAGTTACCTGCTTCCCCATCGGTTCGGGATTTGTTATCGTCGTGCTGAAGAAACCGTCCCATTCCAAACGACCGTAAAGCCCTGCCCAGTGATTATGTCGGTTTCCTGTATGCGGCAGACACCACGGTATCAATGTGTTGAACTGTCTGTCCATCGGGTCGCACGCCTTTCCTGTACAGCAGCTGCAGACTCCTCGACAAGCGCCAGTGCTGCTTTTACCTGCCTTTTTATCGTGGTGCGTGTATTGCCTGAAATTTTAATGTGCTCAATGGTGTGAAGAAGGGAGACACTAGGTCTTTGGGAATTATCGGTGCGAAACTCTCATTAGTTCTTGACAACCATTTTTGAAAACCACTCACAGTTTTTTAGAGAAAGTCCCGTCACTGAGTCTGAAAACGATATTGGGCAGATCTCTCCAGTCGGATCCACTGGCGGTTGGAATGTGGGCCATTCTGGCCTCGACAAGAGGTGCCATTTCTTTGCAGATGTGGTCTTTGAGAACCGGCTGATACTGGTGGCCCCTCAGCTAGAAAAATAGAGACTCTGTTAAAGAAGAATCTGTTATCAGACTTTGAATTTTGCTGAAAAATCACCTTTCGTTGAAAATGAGAAAGAGCTTCGCCGCCGTAGGGCATGGACTCCTTGTTCCATCCATTCTTTATGTTCGGTAGATCAGACACCGCGTCTCTGACGCTGATAGTTCTGTACGGCGCAGATTCTGTCCATTCGCAGTTGGAGGAATACTGTAAATAGTGTTAAAGTTAGTTGGGAATCATCGGCAGTCTTAGTTTCTCGAGTTTTATCGACATTCTACCTTTTTGTCATCAACTACGACGCTTAGCTGGCAAGCTCGTTTGCTGAAAACGTGCGTCGGCTCGGGATACTTTGGCAGAATCTCTCCCGGTGCAGCGGCGAGGATGAACAGCCTGTAAGAATTCGTGTCCAGATCAAATCAGGCTCCTAATTTCCCAGTAACTCAAATTTACCTTCTCCTAGTTTGCGGAACTCCGTAGTTACCGGCCTGGAGGATACCGTAGGTGCACTGGTACCCCATTCTGACCAAACATCTCAGCGTCAATTTGAGCACCATGCTTCTTTTGAACGTCACGAAATTCCTCACATTCTCCATTATGAAGAATTTTGGTCTGTAGTAGTCGCAGTAGGACAGATAGGACACGACCAGGGAATTTTTGAACAGCGAATACTGCCTCGAGTTGAAACGATTCATACCGCTGAAGCCCTGGCACGGCGGCCCGCCGCACAATAATTCCACTTCCCCTCGCTGCGGCAGAAGCTGTCCATTGTCGTCTTTCTTCTTGCCCTGAATACAATTAATGAAAATAAATTCAAAGCAAGTTCTCACCGTTGGAGTATTAGACGATAATTCATCGCTACGCACATCCATCACCATTTTAAGCAGCAGATTACAATCTTCGGAGAAAACTATCGCCTTTGGATTGTTTAGTCTGAAAGCGTGGGCTGCTGGTTCTTCCTTCTCAATTGCCCAGCGACTTTCTGCTATTCCCGCTTGATGGAGTCCCGCGGAAAGTCCTGCGAGAGATAAAGAATTAATTATCTGCTCTCAGGAGTCGGTCCGATGATGATTTTAATTGCTTACCGCCGCATCCGGCAAAGACGTCGAGAGTTTGGAGGAGCTTGTCGACTTGCGGGTATGCGGGGGGCTTGTTGCCGCTTTCCGATTCCAGCTTCTTTTCTTTTTCCTTTCCCTTTCCTTTCCCTTTGCCTTTTCCTGATTTGCCGATCCTCATAACTTTTAACGGTGGTTCTTCGAAGGACTTTTCATCCGCGTTATACACTTGGGTAAAATAAAAACGGTTCGGTCCCCCTGCCGACCATTCTTCAATTGATTCATCCAGACACTCGGAATAGGCCAGGTAACATTTTCCAGCGACATTCTCGAACTGGATGTTGGTGACTGCAGATATAAAAGGAAAAATGAGTTGGCGAATGAAGGATTGAGAATTATTTCAAAATTACCTTCGTTGCTCCAGTAGAGCATGTTTAGGTCTGCTTGCTCCACAAGGTTTTGTCCTTTGTGTGTGTTTTCCGGCCTGTAGAGTTTCGTCACCGTAATCCAAATGTCTTCTGTGGAGACCAGTTTGTCCGTTGTTGATGCATAGATCGCGTTTATGTAGCCGATGTTGAACGGCTGAGGTGTATCGTAGTTGGAGCCTTTTACATGTTCAGAGGACTTGCGATAAAACTCCGGGTACGTATCTTCGTCTACTTTCTCTTTTTTGATCCTTGGCACATCGGGCCTAGTCAGGCAGTACTTGAAGCTGAAGGAACCGGGGACCAGGTAGACGGTACTTCCGACTCTGTATTCCTCGTCCTTATAGTGGACGACGTTATAAATCACCTGCTTGTTGCTTTTTTGTTCCCCGCGCTCATCCACCTGCGAAAATACGTGAGAATCGTACCAAAATTTCCAAAGAAAGTTCATCCACACTACAGACCTTTGGGATATTCTTCTGATGGTTAAATCTCACGCATGCTGGGCAAAATCTGTGTGCTATTTCTGGCCTGGGGCATGGCGGAGATGGCGGAGGGTCTTCAAAGCGCGCGTTCTGGGCGATATATCGTTTTTGGTAAAAGAATGACTTTCCGTCCGTATTTTTTATCTCGTCCTCTGGTCTCAGCTCGGCGTTGCCTGAGAACGAATAAAAAACAAACACGTTAAGCAAGAGAAACGTCGGCGACGAGCTGTGCCGGTTCCCTCGATATCTTACCGAGTTCAGCCCAGTTCCAGGGTACCTCTTTCCTAATTACATTCGCCGTGCATTTTACCGATGAGAATGGTATCTCCTCACACTCGTCGATGAGAAACAGTTCTATAGCGTCGGATGTCTCACCCAAGACAGTATCGATTCCTCGACAAAACCAGTTGCCATGGAACAATTTCTCTCCCATTTTGTTTTCGAACATGTAGATCACGCGTGCTATATATAGAGGCACCGATGGGTCGCTCGGTTCTATGAGTACACAGTCATTGATGCGGATCTTCTCATCCCCGACCATCACGGATTCGTAGTAGGTCTTTCGCCCATCAGAGACTAATGGTTCGCCGAGCCATTCGATCTCCTTTTTCACGTTTCGCAGACCCTTCGTCACCTTCTGACGCAGTGCAGTCGCTCCGTGATCTGCTAAGGTTTCGTATTTCTCTTCGTCTTCTGGATCGGAATCGTCCGCCTCCTGAGAAACAATATTGTTACTGGTTATTGCTAGATCTTGGGCATGGAGGATATTGAGCGACTCCTTTCTTGGTACCTGAAGTGCCATGTTCGGACATCTTCGCTGGATACAAGCCTGTTTGCTTCTTCCGGAGCCTCCGAACTTTGTCATGTCTTTGCAATGGATACAGAGACCGCAATCCGGCTGTTGACACGCCTCGCAGACCCCGCATTTGCGCTTCTTTGGCCCCTGAGAAGTGAAACCGAGCTTGAAACGGGAATTTGAGAGCGCGGAATAACGGTTTTTAAATTTCAATCATCGAAAACGGGCAAAATTGTGTATGAGAGATAGGCGATTGGCACTAATTCAACGTTTTTATAGTAGAGATTAGGATTCCTAAGCTTATGTTCTAGTGAAAACTAAATCGTACAGCTTTTTCCTTATCGTTTTCCTTATCCAATTGGTCCATAAAGAATGTTTCGAAGACATTTTTTACTAGATGCGTAGTTGTGGCCTTTGTCCAGGCAGGTTTTTTGTCCTTTTGTTTCTTTCTCTGCGCCTTGCGCATGGCCCGTCGTTTCCCAACGGTAACACCGGCCAAATTGACTAGCGCTCTCATGCAGGGGCTGGTGATAAGCAGAGACTCAGCCGGGTCGGCTGAAGAGTCGACTGACAGAACTTGGTCGCATAGGAACTGTGCGTGTCTGAGAAGAGAGTCTTCGGTAAAGGAGGACAGGCCTTTGGGTGGGACGGTCGTCTGTGAAAAGAAATCAGATGTTAAAACCCTTGATCTTGATGAAACGAGGGACGAAATAGAAGAGAGAAGATTCTGAATCACCTGCAACTTGTTGAGAAGATCTTCGTAACCCGGATTGTACTCGTCGAGAAGAAATTCAATGACCAATTTACTCATGTGGATCTTTTCCCGCACTGCTTCCATGAAAGGAGCGTAGGCCTCGGACGGCTCCATGAGAATGTACTCTCCAAAGGCCGTGCTGAAGCCTATCAGCGCCAGCTCTCCTCCGTCGAAGCCCGACACCCACCATTCGTTTATCGGCCCCATGTCCATGGTCGGCACTCCGCCTTCCGGGTCCGGGTTTTCTTCGTATATCGCTTTCATGTAGCCAGAGAAATAGAGCAACACGTTTCTCTCTATTAATCCTGTGTCGAATGGACACAGGTGACCGTTCTTATCGTAGACGCTGCGAAAAGTAAATCGATAACTTAAAAATCTATCCCTCAGGGAGATTTTCGGACTTCGTGGTGGAAACGGTTGTGAAATACTAAGATTCGGAAGTCTGAAAGTATCTTCTAGAATAATTCAGAAGACTTTCTCCTCTTACCGACCGTTATTCAGGTATATCGAGACCCCAGAAAGCTGTAAACAAATACGACGTATACCTGAAGTGGGTGAGTTTGTTCTGAGGCCTCTCGTCGTTCTCATCGATGTTCGACTCTTCTCCGGTGAAGAGCGAGAGTCTGGGGTCTGTTAGGGCGATGAATTCTTCGACGGCACCGTTGGGGTGGCCTTCATAGAGCTTGAGTTCATCATTGTTGAGGAGTTGCCGACAAATTTGGCATTTCTTGGGAATCTGTTTGGGCTTTTCGGGCGGAGGGTTTGGCTCTTGCTTCACGTTCACGACCTTCTCCGGCTCTAACTTTATTTTCTTGCTGGGATTCTGCTCTTGCTCAGGCTCGAGAGTTTCGGATTCATCCTCACCGATCTCCGCCTTGGTTACGTAGCCGACCTGCGGCTTCCTCATCTTGGTAAACATATCGTCCAGCGAAAGCTGACCCTCGCCGGTAATTTTTCTCTTTGTTGTTCTCGAGGCGGGAAGGCCGGCGTCCGAGGAACGCAGGGAACGCTGTTGTGTCGATGGCCCAGCGACCTCGTGCTCGGATCTCTTCATCACGCGGTTGTTGTTTATGACCTCGATTGACACGTTGTCGCGATTTTCTCTGTCCCCGAGGGATTCTTTGTCGGGTTTATTTGCCGACGGAGGCAACACGGCCGACGGCGTCACGCCACGTGGTTGCAAACTGTTGAGTGTTCTTCGTACGGGATAGGACGTTTTTCACAAGTCACAATGAACTGGCGGTTAGACTCTGACACGGATCGGGTGCACAGGGATCGTCGTTTTGGCGCCAAAAATTTGCGCCCCACCAGTGACTCCTTTCATGGGACATAATTGATCTGTTTGGTTACTTCATTTGAATCCGACCAATCAGATTCGTTTACGTTGTCGCGAGTCGCTCGGATGAAAAATACTCTTGCCTGTTCTACACGTGTTCTTCAAGTCACTATGTTTGAAATTTTCGGCCAATCAGCGATCGAGTCTAGCCAAAAAAACCAATGACAGCGGTAGAAAATTTGAAAGATAGGATCTTGAAGAGTGCGTGAGACACTTCCAAGATCAGTGGACACTTCTCTACTAATTATAAATGAGATCAGTGACGTGAAACCACCGCGTCTTTCTCATTTGTTGCTAACGTCGGATCGGAGTCCAGAATAGAATATGTAGAAAAATATTGATAGCGGCAAAAGGTCTTTTCGTTTTACACGAACTGGGGTGCACTGGGGCTGGACTAGATTACCTTGAACCAATCACGTTGAAGCTTAGACAAGTATCTACCAATCGAAAAGTTCCAGTGCAGTTCGGTGCAGCACAATTTGTGTAAAACGAAAAGATCTAAAGACCAGTGATTTTTAAAGGGCAGTCGGAAATCATAGAGCAAATGCTGCATATGAAATGGATCCGATATTCGTATGCGTAATCAATGACTTCTTCCTAATAAATTGATAAAAGCCGTTGACAGAAGAATTTAACTGCCTGCAGTCAATTCAGATTCTGCTGAAGACTAAACCACTCATAGTGGGCGCTTGATAATAGTTTGTTGAAAATATGATTTATCTTTAGAATCTTTTGACCATTCTTCAAGCGATTGTGCTGCTTCTCGAACAAAGCTTCGCGGATCCAACGCTAGTATTTCTCGGTCGGTATCGGCATCGCGACTCGCGACCGTGCTATTATGTTCGGCAAAGTAGTTCGTGGCCAAGATGGCTGGTTCACGTGTGTGCCTTCGGTCTGCTATAGCTTATAATATCAACTTATAACTTGTAATATGAGTGAAAAGTAATAATACCAATAAAATGTACAGGCTTTTAAGACGATACACGTTGCCGATGCACAATCGGCAACTCGCGACAGTACAGATTAACCTACAAAAAACCAATAGAGTCTGCTCATTCTGCAGTTTCTATCATTTGAAGCAAATCAAATGTGAGTATTTCGTTTTTCTATTATGCACAATCCGATCCTATGATTGGGATTGCTCTTCGATTCAGTAGGCTCCAGTTACCCTATATCAATATATCGGCAAACTTTCAAGCGACTTTTACTCGTTACATTTGAGCCGTGAGTTCAAGACAAGGCCGGTCTTAGCCATGCTTTTTTTCATCTCGTCGTTTCCTCTGCTAGATCCTGCTAGACTTTTCTATGTTAGTTTGACTAGTAATATTTAAATTTAATGACAACACATTGGCCAGTACTTATTGTCTAAATTGTACACTTCTTTTGTTTTTATTCATTCGTTTTCAGTTAGTATTTGTTGTATTTATACATTTATGTTACATACCTGCCAGTGGAGAGTTTGAGAAATGGTTCCACTAATGATAAACATGCTAATTGTTACAAACATCGACGAAACAGAAAGTCTCGTTTCAAAGTTTTCATTGGAAAATTATTTCAAATAATGTCTCTACTTTTACAAATGATTCTACGACTCGTAATTCTCAGTCAAATAAAAAAGCAGTCCGATATGATTACATTCTCTAATCATCTGTAATTCATGAGAATTAACGAATTGTATCCTACCATGTGAATAGACGATTGATAAGTTCCTTGAAAAGATTTACGAGTCTTAGAAATCTCTGAAAATTCATAGAATTTTGTTGTACTCCTGATGAGAGATGAAGAGCTACATATTTTTCAAACTTGATACCCTGCTACCTATTACTTTTTGGAAAATAGAAACTGTTTGACAATCTCCCTGAATTCAGATTTTAATTATTATTGATGTAGGTATCTTCCGGCTCACAATCAGTCTGTCTCGTTCGTTACCAAAAGACATCCATCTATCAGAGTATAATCTCTTCTTAACAAAAATCCCCCCATTCTAAACACCAATTTTTCTAGCACATAATTTCTATTAGGAATTACTTGCTTTAGAGGGAAAAAATGATATTTTTCAGAGTAAATCCCGTCCATTTTTTCACCATCACTTTTTCAGAAATTACTCTGTGATTATTTATTCAGAAGCATTTCAGAAATATCTGAAACAAAAACCACTCGTCTTTTGTAGTTGAATCTATGAGACTAAATGCAACTTATAAGTTAAAAAGTCTGTCTGGAATTATCTGTATCTAAAAACCGTTTTGGAATTGTATAGTCGTGGTTTTCAGGAACATAATTTCATTCAATAATTCAGGAATTTCCGAAAAGCTGACATGGAAACAAGTAGATTTATTCCTTGAGCAGTGCTGAATAATCCTGCGATTTGTTTGACAATTTAACATTCAAATGCTGGAATATTCAGAATTCGTTACATTTGGACATTTTCCAGCTTCAAACTCACCTTTGTGGTGTAATTCTTAATTTTGGTACACCATGCTGTTTATAGTCCATTGAATTATTTGGTATATTAGTTCGATGATACCCGACTGACAAATGACCTATCTATGTATGTTGATGCATGGAGTAACAGAATTTTATTATTATGTAGCACGGGCATGTCTGTTGGCGTATAAAAATGATCTGCCGGATTGCAGCTACAGCAATTTTCGTTTTCAATCAACAAGCACGAGCCAGGCGTTTTTAGATAAGAGAGAACCAAAAAAGATCAAGCGTAAAACCAAGAAGTATGCTGAGTTATTAGAAGGTATTATATATATTTCTCACACTAATACCAAATTTATAGTCGTGTCTATGCGCTTCTACAGAAATTATTCATATCCTTTGAAATTTTTCATTCGATTACAGTTTCTGAAGAGACAACGACAAGTACAAAAGCTACAATCAAAAAGTTAAATGCTGCCAGCATTTCCACATTTGCCAATCAACCAGAAATCAGTTTGGACCAACTACACAAGATTCGCAAATCAAATAAGTTACCAAAACCTGGAATATCAGGTGTCGACAACATGCAGGCAAGTCAGAAGTCTCAGTCTAAAACTGCTACTGATGTCGATGTACGGGTGATTCTCTACGTAAAACCATATTATATATACTTGAATTAATTTATGATTTTTTAGCAACGAAAGATTCTTACTTAGATAAATCAGTATTAATTACAGTTAAAGATACAGAATGGAAAAAATTACACCCCAACTAGTTCAATCTCTCTGAGACAGAGAAAACAATCTCAGACCGTTGCAATAAAGTCAAAATTGAACGAAAATCATGTTGACTAGATCTGCAATAAAAACCTGATTACTCGTATTTTGAATTAGGTTTTATTAGAGTTTCGATTATCTCTGACAATTTTACCGTACAGTCATTTTGATTTTTCTTCAAGAAAAAATATTAGCTTTGATATTATGGTAACAATTTCTTTGAAATAAATTCGATAAAAATCTCCTTGTTTTGTTTAACAGGATGATGCGATGACTCCATTTCGCACCTACAACTCGGAAAATCAAACAAATTTACCAGAGGATGAAATATCAATCGACGAAGACCCCATGGTATTAGGATCATCAGACCAAACTACAATGATTAAAAATGCGTCCGTTTTCAACAGCCTAGAGGAATATGATAAAGATACATTGGACGACGCTCCTCTTGATTCTGTAGTCACACCTAGAGTTGTGACCGCAAGGTAGTTAAAGATACAAGATTTTTATGGATGTAAAATACTCTGAATAATTCTAATATGATATTCAAATTATTTAATTGGTATAATAATTAAACCAATTAAAAATAATAATTTATCAACATGAACTAGATCTTTATAGTTGAACGGAAATTTGATTAAACTCCTCTCATTTCCTAAATTACCAGAAATGAATTCGATAAAAAATCCCTACCACAAAATACACATAATGTGAGTATGTGTATTAAAAAAAAAGAAAAAAAAAAGTTGATTGTCTGCAATCGAATTTCATTGATCAAACACTTTAATTATTGTGGGATTTCCTTGATAATATGAATTATCGATCAAGATAGCTAGTTTCATTTAGTTATGATGAAAAATTTTCGTTTATCAACAGAAAGGCGGAACAGAAAACATCAAAGGCTATTCTAAAAGCAAAGCATAAAGACGATGCTGCTAAAATAAAAAGTGAAGAACTTGAGTGGCAGGGTAAACAAGAAAGTTTTACACGGAATCTGCATTCGTATCTAGATGTGTGCATCAGCTGCGGAATGACATCACAGGCTTTTGCTAGTTTAGTATATTATAGGAATCGGGGAAATCGCATTCATTATGCACCCAAAGTTATCGATACAACGATCTACAATGTAATCTTACATGGATTCGCTGCTAACGGCGATTTGAACAAAGTCAAAGAAACAAGGCAAATTATTGCCGAAGATTCGATAAAACCTGATCCTCAAACTTATGCAGCTATCTTTGAGTGTGTCGGACGTCTGCCGTACAGAGAAGAACACAAAGGTAATCAATCGATCCTCATTTTATATTGTATTATTAAGTAAGATATCATTGTAACAGAAACAATGTTTTGAAATGGAAAATAAGTTGATTTTGATCGTGAAAACGATGCAAAGCAGAATGATTCAAACAGAAATCACGCTAGAACATATTCTAGTACATTGATAGATTTGATCGAGGGATCTAGCCACTCATTAGTCTTGATGTACACAAGATTTCAAGATTTCAGAAGGTTTCATACGATTTCAGGTATTTCAGAAGATTTCAACTAATTTCAGAAGCTTTTAAAGATTTCAAGTTATCAAGATTTCATAGATTCCAAACGGTTTCTAAAATCAGTTCAGGTGATTTCCTAACATTTGAAAAATGTTAATTGATTTCATAACATTTCGGAGATTAAATTTGGGAATATTTCGTAGATTTTTGAGGGTGAAATACAGAAACTTTCAAGAGTCGTTGATTCCTCTGCTTCGATTGAGTAAAATGAAGGAGCAGCATTGCTGAAAATAAACTAGACCACATGATTTTAGAATTTATGATACTATTAATAATTAATACTAACAATTGATCTAATATTGATAATGAAGTAAATACAATTGTCTGAAGAATATTATTTGCTTTCAGGTTTTTTGGAAACCGTATTGTCAGAAATGACTGAAAACGGTATCAGCTTGAATGACATTTTAGACAAAACAGTATTCACTTACGATCAGCGAGAAATAGTCGAACGAGGAGTACGTGTTATAGAACCGGATTTCAAAGCGATATATACTCCGCCTAGAATAGATTACACTAATCATCTTTTGGCAAAAATATCAAATACCGTAGGCCAGTCTACTTCGCCATCTAAAGGATTATTCACTGCTTCAGAAATGTGCGAAATAGGTCGTCATCAAATGGAATTGGAATCGCAAGGTCAAATTACAGTGAAAAGTATAGCAGCACACGCGGAGCCCACGCAATTAGTTTTACATTGTGTATGTTGAGTTTATTTATTGCTTAAATCATCTCTTATTTATCGTAATCAGATACTTTACATGCAAAATGTCTTGAAGAATAATTTACAAGATCGATTGAAGTCCAATAACGTAAATATCCCCATCTTATTTCTGTTGTTTTCATTTTAACAGAGAGAAAAAATTCTTCAGACTGAGGAAATGTGGAAAGAAGTGATTTCCGCTGCTTTTAGAAGAGACCTGGCTGCTTTGAAGACTCAGTACAGTAGCGGAAGTCATTTACAGAGATCTATAAACATATATCCTTATCTAAAAGTCCTAGACGAACATTATTACGTCGATGCTATATCGAGTGAAATTAGACAGTTAGCTACTGGTTCAGAGACCTTCAGTCCTTCGCTGAATTCTCTTACCCGACAACTCGGTCAGAAGATATTCCAGAGATATCAGGTAAGCATTTTTGGATCTTTTGCTATATTTCATAGCAAGAAGAATATTTCCGAATACCTCTGGTTATTACTAATTACTTTAATCCTCTATTCTTGCGTTTGTAGATTGAGATGAAAAAGAGAAATGGGGTCAGTGATAAAATATCAAGTATTTACGAGAAGTACTGTGATCGATATTTGAATGGATACAACGGACTGAATACTCGGGCTATCTGGCAAAATCTTCTCTACGAAGAAGCCCATGTTGGCCCGACCCCAGACGTGGAAGTAACTCAATGGCCAGCTACTTTGCTTGCAAGTGTTGGTAGATTTCTGTACAACATCCTCATGCGCGACATAAAGATTGACATCAATTCTGTGAAACTGAACAGTCAAAATGAGAGATATTTGCCAGCATTTTATGCTGTCTTCAGAAATAATCGACAAATGGTCACACAAGAGGTAAGCCAATCTGAGGACGTCTCGCTTTCTTTTCCGACGTTGATTTTAGTTCATCCTTATACATCAGTCAAACATTATGCAAGTGCGAGTCTATTGATTGATTGTATTAGAAAAACTTGTACATTACTTACGGGTTCATTGGCAATACTTGAATAATTTGATGATCATTTTTCCTTGATTGCCGACATGCTTATGATCCGACAATTTTAATTGACTTCAATTTCTACTACAGATCGTCAGTATAACTTGTAATTATCCAATCGGTATCAATTGACTAATTCATTCGTTGTATAACGCATAACGCACTTTCTACCAACAGTTTATTCACTTTTTGTCTTCAATCTTATAATCCAATAATCCGGCACTTTGATTAACAAGTTCCGCAACTTGTTTGTCACGAATGTACTGAACTTTTCATACATTCTCGTATGATGCATTTGAAATGAATATTCCAATCCTTTTGGATGAATTCCGAGTCCATATTGTAGTTAATTGAAAGTAGCATTCTTTATCAGTAGATACCTGATAAAATATTCAAGATAGATTCTGTTATAGATCAAATTCTCCTATGTTCAGTACAATTATTCCATTTTTTTTTTCCCCCACGAGTAAGAAAACACAAATTGTCTAGCGGAATAAAATTGCATTACTGTATTACCAATCAGGGAATGTCACATATATCATAGTTGCGTTTAGCTTTACATAGCTTTGACGGTTTATCGAAATCATTTGGCACACAGCAACATCTCGAAACAGTTAAATCGATTTTGCAATTAATTTACAATCCAAAATGTGGAAGTCAAAGATTTTTTTTCAATACGTTCAGACTCGATCAGATAACTATTGGCCAAACAGATGTATGCATATCAACACATTCCAGGTCTTCAATGTTCTGAGATTAACTAACGATCAAACGACTTCATTCTGCAGGTGAAACCTCATCCAACTTTATCACGAATATACAAAGACGCTCAGCTAGAAACATTGACTTTCGAGCCTGCCCAGCTGCCGTCGATAAGCCCACCCGTCCCCTGGTACACTATTCGCAATGGTGGATACCTGATATCGGATGCAAAAATTATAAGACTTCCTTACCAGGCTGTAAGTTATGAATTTACATTGCAACATGCAATTCTTGAACCAGTGACCAAGGATTATTGATATTAAACGAGTCTGTGATGTTTTGAACGAACTGATTAAATTGAAACTGTATCAACGACGATCGTTTCATACTTCAAGTTGTAAGCTCATTATAAACCAGCGATA
Organism: Ametastegia equiseti; assembly: GCA_963989295.1. Lineage (NCBI taxonomy): Eukaryota > Metazoa > Arthropoda > Insecta > Hymenoptera > Tenthredinidae > Ametastegia > Ametastegia equiseti. Next base: position 7,918,035 of record OZ022390.1, on the reverse strand, counting down.
ATGATTACTTATCCAAATGATTAATATTATTGGTTGCAAATTTAGGTCCAACAATGGAAAAGACTCGAAAGTGTACCGCAGCCACAGCTTTATCCGGTATTAGACAGCTTGAATCAATTGGGCAGTATACCTTGGAGGGTGAATAATCCTGTTCTGAACATAGCTTTGAAGGTAAGGGGGTTTAACACTGTTTACTGCTACACTGTACTTCGATTACCTGCAAATCAAAGTCGACTTACATATAATAGGTATTAAGTGTTATTAAACTGCAACAGTATTTCATTTTTCAATATAATTTCGTTAGATACTTCTTATTTGAAGCCTAAACACTTGCAAGTTCTAGTTTTCTACGACGTTTTCTAGAATACTGAATAGATAAGGGAAGCATATGAAAGATACAGGATTTTTCTAGGCTGCCTAGAATAAGGACTTATCTTTCTTATGTGCGAGAGAATATTATTCTCTCACATGCATAGGTTTTTTTTGTCAACTACTCCCATGAAGATTGTAATTATCTGGAAGACAAATTAGGTATTCAGAATGAGCAATTTTTTTTTAAAGAATTTATGTCGATTCAAAAGTACAATAAGTCTTCTTCTATCGTAGGCATAAAGTCTCAAATCACTTCGAAAAGAGTTTCAAATGAAGGCAATTGTTCCAATGCATCTGAATTATGTATTTCACCTCATTTTGGAATATCCGTTAAGTCAACCAAAGCGAGTGCCGTATTGCGTGTAATAGAAGCCAGTAAGTGCACAACTGCGCGAAAATCAATTTTCCAAAATATGTGCCCCTCTGGGTTTATAAGCTACCACTGGGTTCTTCAGCAATTATACAACGGAAGACGCACCCAGTAAAACTCAATATTTGACTAAACGTAACGTCGATCATACAGCACATTGATTATCCAAACCATGATTTGGTTTATCCAAACCAATTAGGAGATTGAGCAACGGAAAGACGCTTTAGTAAACCAGAAAATAATTCAAGAGTATCTCGCAGAGAAGGAAAATTGATGGGAAACAATATCGTTAACTTCGTTGTACAACTTTTCTTCATTTGTGCTGTTATTCTTGACCCTTACTCGTTTTTCTACAGCGAGCAGAACTTGCTTCTGCTTTCCGACTATACGGAAACTATACGGAGGCGATACGTTTAAGATTGGTATATTTTTCTTGAGATCGAGTAATATTTGGGGGACTTTTGTGAAATTTTGATTGAATTATTCGGACCATTTAATTTAAGGATGTGTCCAATGTACCTTCCCGACCAAAAGTGACTTTCACTAACGATATTGCAAACTTTATGATGAGATAAAAATCTGAAAAAAAATCAACCACAATAAAGACGATAAGAAAATTAATTTTGAATGATAATAATACCCGAAAATTATCAACAAATTGTTTAAACAAAACATTGCTCAACAAATTTGTAGAGAATGTTTTTGTTTGTTGTGTGAAATGAATCCGTTCAATTCTTTAAACACACATGAATTTTTGAAGAATTTTCTTACCATTTTGAAATTTCCGTTTTCGAACATTTGTAGAGGCTGTATTTGCGAATTCATACATTCAATGCCCCGGAAACTACTTAACTGTAATATACAATGTTTTAAGGAGAACATATCCAAAATTCACGATTTTTCCTTCATTTTTCAAAATAAAAAAATGGTAATTCCAAAATGGTACGAAAATTCTTGAAAGATTCGTGTGTATTTAAAAAAAATCAACGAATTCATACCTTACGACAAAAAAAAAAAACATTCTCTACAAATTTGTTAAGCAATGTTTTGTTTAAACAATTTATTGATAATTCTTGGCCATTATTATTATTTAAAATCAATTTTCTCGTCGTCTTTATTGTGGTTGATCTTTTCAAATTCTTATCTTATCATAAAGTATGCAATATTGTTGGTGAAAGTCACCTTTGGTTGGGAAGGTATGTCCAATACATCCTTAAGGGATCAAATAATTGTTTCTGCGAAAATTTCACCAAAGCCCAACCTTGATTGATGAGTAGTGATAGATTAGTAGACCACATAGTAAAATATTTTCAATCCGTCGATTTCTTTAGGTATTCCAAAGTGGAGGTGCTAAAAATTTGGATATACCAGAACCACCAACTCACGTCTCAGCGCCTGTATTAGTCGACGTTAATGCATCGAAAGAGGAAAGGAACAAGGCTGCGAGAGCCAGGATTAAAGAAAGAAAAAGGAAGTCAGACATGTACTCGCTGTGGTGCGAAGCTCTCTACAGACTTTCTCTAGCAAATCATGTAAGTTGCTCGATTGCTCAGTAGCGGGATAATTGAATTTTCGCGAATGACTAAAATGCCTGAGTATTACGGTGGGATAAACTTGGAAAATACGGGCAACGGGAGAAAATGTTATTCTAAATCATGTAATGTGAATGAAGCTCATGAGATATATACAGGGAATTCCATGCCGTTTCAACCTGGGTTTGACTCTTCACCTCACGGATTTCGCTCGTGATTTTTTATATGGTTGTTCCTACTTCGAAAAGCACTAATTTTTTTTTTCAGATTTTTGTGACTTGATTCGAAATTTCTAGAATTTTTGAAAACCGTCATATTGATCGACACAATTTAAAATCCTGAGAAAATTCTCAAAAATCAAGTGTCAAATATCAAAATTTTTGAGCGTATAGCCGAACTTGGCAGATGTTTCCTTCTTACTGTTTTCAAGCTTTTTCCGAAAAAAAACATTTGAAAAATCAGCACCGGGAGTCATTACACTGCGGATGGCTACTGAAATATTTCCAAATGTCACACCGGATTTTTCGAAAGAATTTTCAGAATTTTCGCAAAAATTTTAATTTTTTATTTGTAATTTTCAAAAAATTTTTGTTTTTTGAAAAATATTTATTTTCGGGTCTAAAAAATCCGGTGTGGCATATAAAAATGTTTCAGCAACCACCCATAGTAAAATAACTCCCGCTTCTAGGTTTTTCAACTTTTTTTTTTACGAAAAAACCTTGAAAACAGTAAGAAAGAAACATCTGCCCACTTCGGCTATACACTTAAAAATTTTGATATTTGACACTTGATGTTTGAGAATTTTTTGAGAATTTTAAATTGTGTCGATCATGATGACGGTTTTCAAGAATTCTAAAAATTGCGAATCAAGTCGCAAAATTCTGAAAAAAAAATTAGTGCTTTTCGAAGTAGGAACAATCATGTAAAAAATCACGAGCGGAATCCGTGAGCTGAAGGGTCAAACCCAGGTTGAAACGGCATTGAATTCTCCATACATAGTTACTGTTAGATTATACCTACTTTGATTCTTTATTCTGTTTTAGTACAAAAACGACGTCTTTTGGCTGCCGCATAGTATGGATTTCAGAGGTCGTGTATATCCAATTCCTCCGCACGTTAATCATTTGGGTTCTGATCTGGCGCGTTCCCTGATGGTATTCGCTCTAGGGAAACCACTGGGGCCAGATGGACTCGACTGGCTTAAAATTCATATTATTAATCTAACGGGTCTTAGAAAAAGAGAATCCAATAGCGAGCGTCTAAGATATGCAAACGAGTTGCTACCCAAAATATTGGAAAGCGCAGAGAACCCATTAGATGTGAGTTTTCTTCACTTTGTAATGTAAAAAATGTCCCGAAGCATAAAGGTGATCAATTATTATATTTCTTAGAATTTTCTCTGCAAAAATACGTCTTCGGCATTCTTCAGCCTTTGATAGAGGAAAATTCTATCAACGAATATTCAAGATCTATGTGTTTTGTAAAGAAATGTAAATTTAATCGAATGTCCAGGGTGAAAAATGGTGGCAAGAATCCGAAGAGCCATGGCAAACGTTGGCTGCCTGTTTCGAAATTGCTGAAGCTATGAAGTCACCAAATCCCGCTGAGTATGTCAGCCAGTTTCCGGTACATCAAGACGGTAGTTGTAACGGATTACAGCATTACGCGGCACTTGGGAGAGACCGGCAAGGAGCTGAAAGTGTTAATCTTTCTCCGTCCCCAAAACCACAGGATGTCTACAGTGTTATTGCTGCTCTGGTAACTATCTCAGATCATTCTGTCTGTTTTCAACGGGCTTGATGGTAATCTCTGATTATTTATAATTATCGATTGTTACAGGTGGAAAAAGAGCGCGTAAAGGATGCCCAAAGTGGTATAAAAATAGCTGAGGTCCTGGATGGATTAATCAAAAGAAAAGTTATCAAACAAACAGTTATGACTACCGTGTACGGAGTAACACGATTTGGCGCCAGGCTTCAAATTGCTAGACAATTAAAAGGTGAGCCCTAATTTGAAATCAGTAGCACTTGGAATAATTGTGAATTGATTTGATTGATTCAATCTGGAAGAAAACAACTCGGTGGATGTTTAAATGTATTGTAATGATATTTCACAGAAATTGAATTCCCCGAAGAATACCTATGGCAAGGAAGCCATTACTTAGTTAACAAAACGTTTCACAGTCTAAGGGAAATGTTCACTAGCACTAAGTTAATTCAAGATTGGTTGACCGATTGCGCTCGTCTTATCGCCCTAGTCTGCGCCCAGAATGTTGAATGGGTTACGCCGCTGGGACTTCCCGTTGTACAACCTTATAATAAAAGCGTTCAAAATATGAGTGGTACTAAATTACCAAAATATTTTGTCATGGATATGTTCCAGTAAGTTGGATAATTGAATTATGCTTATTTTCTCATCAATTGCATCTGTTATTTATATTTTAGCAGAGTATGTCTCTTGAAACAATAATCTTGGTGGATGTAGAGGAAATGTCGAGCGCCAAGAGAAAAATTACACTTAATTACAATTAATCAGCTAATAGTTGTCTTTTTCATTTTGCAGAAGACCGAACGTAATGAAGCAGAAGAATGCATTCCCACCAAATTTTATCCATTCGCTAGATTCTAGTCATATGATGCTAACGAGTTTGCATTGCGAACATGCTGGCCTCACTTTTGTCTCTGTCCATGACTGTTTCTGGACGCATGCTTGTACTGTTCCTGCTATGAACAAGGTATACCATAAACATTCGCCGAGAAATACGAGTATAGAGTCATCTGCTTGACGGAGAAAAAGTATCGACACTAGTAGAAAGAATCTGTTGACTAAAATATTGGATAGTCAGTTTGGCGCTATCAAATACCTAAGACCATATTTCATTCAAGCAATTGTTTAAACGTTACAAAACTTTCATTCAATTGTAGATTTGTCGTGAAGAGTTTGTCGCTTTGCACTCTGAACCGATTTTGGAAAATCTTTCGAAATTTCTCACGGAGAAATTCAGTTACAGCGAAAGGTTCGTATATGTTGATAATTCTAATCACAGGATTTTGAAATGGACATACATGCCTGAGATGAAATAGGTATATGATTTAATATTTGAATAATTTCAGTGAGCTGATTGATGATGGATCTATGACTGAACTCACAAAACTAAAGCTTAACAGTATTTTAAAACAAGTCCCAAAACAGGGCGACTTCGATCTGCGAAGTGTTTTAAATTCTGTATACTTCTTCAGTTGAGTATCCAATTTCAAATGCTGGATTGAGCTGTGAATTAATTGAAGGTAATATTAAAAGGTGCTACTCATTTCAGCTGTAATTGAATTGTTAACTATACAGGGTGAGTTTTCTCCGGGGTTCTGAGAGGGTGTGGCCTAAATTGGTTGAGGGTCCGCCTCCTTCTATTCATTCTTGTTGTTATCGGAATATTATTCTTCGTCCACTGTCGGTTATTGTTACTTGTTGCGTGTATCGGATGCAGAAGGTGGTCAGTTCGAACACCGCATGTGACAAAACCCGAATGAATCAATATATTATCAAGGCTTATCGTTGGTGTCATTGCTTATTCCTTACACTATCATCATATTACAATATGGGATTAGACTGTTTGTTGACTTGATCTAGATCGCTCGGAATAATAGGTAGATTTGGGAATAAAGGTATCTCAACATGAATGAAAATTATTTTCTTGACAATAACAGGTATGAATAGAAGAAGGCGGAGCCTCAACCAATTTAGGCCACACCCTCTCAGAACCCCGGAGAAAACTCACTCTGTATATTCGAAATCATAGATGGACACAGGCTATTGAATTTATTAATCTGTAAACATTCAGTTATTCCCATAGCTGAAGATCTCGCGGTCGTGTTCAATTCGCACAAAAGTAATGTTAAGCCATTATGGTAAACGAGATTGGTATGAACTGATTACCACACCAAATTGTTCAGATTGATTATTTTTCTGCATTTTTTATTTGCATTATCCTTATTCAAATCAAGTGTTCCAATGCTTGACATTTAGCTTCCTGAATTAACCCAACAAAATGTACCAGTATTCTAGGTAATTGAGAATTAGGGTATTGCGATCAACACTTTTGTATCTTCCCTTTCGATTGATGATTTTTTATTCATGATTTCGGATGTAGCTGAAGAAATACTGCTAGATTATTTCGAATTACCTATGTGACTAGTTTACGAATTTGAAATGAATTTTCCACTTTCCTGATCAATATTCTTCAAAAACCAAACCGAACAGTAAACATTCGAACAATTCGTGATATATGAATTGCTAACGAGGCAAAAAATGTCAAATAGGTAATTCATCGGTGCTTCTCCGGGTCTCAAGCCAAAACTATCTTGACGTATTGTATAATTATTTCTCCATTTCTTATTTTATAGATCAATGGAGTTGGACCTAAAGCGTAGAGACGTAGTCACGGCCGGCTAACGTTTGGTGCGAGTGCCGAAGGACTGATACATGTTGACATGTAAAATACCAGAAATTGCAAAAGCCACAGGATGGAATATTTCATAAAAATGAATATTGTCTCCTGATGGGTACATGAGTATCATTTACGTAGATGTTATTGTTTTACTGTATTGAATTTAGTGTAAAATATGTATAGAATGATTTGATATATTAAAATTACTGTGGAACTGATATGCCGAATTCATTCTCAGCATTCAAGTCCTCGAGGTCTAGACCCGCACGTGTTAACCATTTTGCTCCATCGAATCTTTTTCTTTATATTTCTAGTTCTTCCTGTAGTTGGATACAAAATATCTAAAGTGTTCTTCAACTCTAGAGAATTAACAGAACCTATGTGAAGCTGTTGACGAGATTTGCCAGGATTTCCAGGGATATTTTAATGAAAATTCAAGACTGCACAAAATTATGCCAGAATGGAACTACAGGATTTTGAGAAGTAGAAGAAGAAGTCGATGTATTTTTCCAGTCAAATCAGACTATTTCAGCTCGTATCCACAATGCGGTTATTAATTGAAGAATCGAATATACTGTGAATGAGAGAAGAAAGATTGGTGAATTGAAAAACAATCAAGGATTGAAAAAAAAATCCCAGGCTAGTTCCAGGATTTTAAGGAATTAATAAAATAATCCCAGGCCAATCCCAGGATTTTCAGAATTTCCAGGACCTGCAGACACCCTGCTAACGAGCATTCAACGTAGCAAGACTTAGCAGACCGAATCCATGTCAAATCGGCCAGGCTGGAAATCGTGATATTTCAGATTTGTTAAAAACTGAACTATATTGTTTTCTAAGGTAAAAAAAAGATACGTAGTTTATCATTTAGCTGAAAAAAATGTTCTGACGAAATTATGACGAATTTTTTTGCAAACCGCCATATCTTCGGAACAGATCAACATAACTGCATGGTTCTGGTTTCATTTTGTGAAGTTTTTAGCGTTCTTCCAAAGCCCAGCAAGAAACCGGAAGATTTGAAACAAATTTTTAATATAGCGTCCCTTTTTCGACACTGCCGTTGGATCATAAATCGCCATGTGAAAAATGCCTTGTGTCCTAAAATAAATTATTGATGACAAAGTTCTTCTGTATTTTACGCTGGATAACGTTTGGTAATTGTCGCGGAATAACTTGATGGAAATATGGTTTAGAATTCCTACATCGTATACATTGCTCGATTATCTATTTCTCCAGCAGTTCAGTTATAGCTGGAACAAGTTATGAGTATACATTTCTTTCCTCGATCAGAAACTCCCCGTGATCTGTATTAATATGAAAACATTAAGGGTAGTACAGGAATTGGAGGATTTCATCAGAATGCAGGATTGGTTTTTCCCATATGAAGTAATGCCGTAACATCGATGAAACTTATAGGATATAATATGGAGCATATCACCGTGCATATTGTGTGTCGAGTATAAGGTAAAGAAAAGAAAATTGAGTTTTGAGTAAATCAGATTTTTCGAATTTTCGCAAAAGGCACGCCATATTGCCAATTTTCGGAAATCTTACAGTTTCTTTATGGGCTTTGAAAGAAGGCTAAAAACCTCACAAAATGAGACCAGAATCATGCAGTTATGTTGATCTGTTCCGAAGATATAGCGGTTTGGAATGAAAATTCGTTTGGTTATCATATGGGGTTGCCAGAAAATCTGTAGCGGGCGCGTAAATATTCAAACGGCCCTAATTTCGTTGAAACATTTTTTTCAGCCAAACGACAAACTACGTATCTTTTTTTTTACCCCAGGAAACAACATATTTCAGTTTCGTTAGGCTTCGAATTTTCGGACAATCCATTTTGGCCTTAAGCCTGCCCGATTTGAAATGGATTTGGTCAACAGCATCTGAAGAAACTTCGTTGCGCAAATCTTCACCCAAGGTGGCAACTGAATTTCGGCTTCAGAATTTCCCGACTTTTCCATGGAAAGTGAGGATAAGAATTTGCTACGAAAGATTGATGCAGTTACATACTCTCGGAATTTTCATTTTCATTGAACAAGGATACGTATATATAGGAATTAGCCATTCATGGGTGTACCAGTCATTGTGGATTACCATAAAATGTTATTGATTGTCTAATAAAATTTCATGAGAATCTACAATAATCGCCACGAATCGCTGCCTACATATCCTACACAGTCAAGGAAACTCATCACATATTACGTATAAACAGGGATATCAAGATATATTCGCGCGAAAAGAAATTCGAACAAATTGTGTATTTCTACCGTTCAAAAACGGGAATTCCCTGACCGGGTACGAAATTCCCTGACTTTTCCCGGTTTTCCAGAAAGTGGCCACCCTGTGACCTCTGAACTCTATCAAGCTTTACTTTCTGAAAGTTGAATGCTCGTTGAACGAATAAACAATATGTTCGCTGAAGATCGTTGATGGGCTACGAACTCCGGCTTTCGACGGCCGAGTTGTGAGTTGTGACCCGGCTGCCTCTCACAATCAGTGTCCCATAAAATTGGATCCAGGGACTTTCGCACAGGAATTTACCCGGCAACGACGACATGGAGTGCTCGATCACATTCTTGTTAAATCTTGTGCACGATGAACATCAGACAAGTGTATTCCACACCTCGATTGAGTATCTTTGACGATTTAAAAGTCGATCCATAATGCGAACGGCCAATTCTTCCAGAACAAACAGAAAATACTCGGCTTCGAGCCATTGAGTATGGCCAGCAGGCGGATCCCCGCCGCAGCAGTTCAAGTAATTTTATCGCTTTAAAGAGAAACTCAGGGAGTAAATCTTAATCAACTTGGGAAGAGAAGCAGTTGAAAATGTACGGTATTAAATTGCGGGTCGTTCACGAGTCGAGAAATAAAACGTTTCTTTGATAAAAAAATATTTTATTTGTAATAACAATCGACGTGGCACGTTCTGATATAATCTCTCCCACCAAATCATTGATTAAAATTATTTCTGATTAATCAATCACTCGTTATAAGTCTTGTTAAATTAACATTAACAATTAACAAAACAACTCCTTTTTTCACACATCTTTCTTGTGCAGTTTCTTTTCTCAATTAGAACCAAAACTCGGGTTTAAAACTGGCGACTTCTTCTTTGGGCATCTGCTTCGTCGTTACCCCGGAGAGTATCCTCCTGGTGTAACATTCCCTTATCTCGTAACCGACAGCAGCTCCCATCGGTGGCGGAACCGCATTTCCCACTTGTCTATGCTTGTCCAATACGCTACCGAAGAAACGGTACGTGTCGGGGAATCCCTGAGACCTTGCACACTCTCTTACACTCACGACCCTCGTCTGTTCGGGGTGCAAAACTCTCCCCTGAAACAAAAAGAGTGAAATAGGTATGAGGTGGGACATTAAAAGGGTAGAATATTAGGATCTTGTCCGGTGAGAAAAAAGCGCAAGTTACCTGCTTCCCCATCGGTTCGGGATTTGTTATCGTCGTGCTGAAGAAACCGTCCCATTCCAAACGACCGTAAAGCCCTGCCCAGTGATTATGTCGGTTTCCTGTATGCGGCAGACACCACGGTATCAATGTGTTGAACTGTCTGTCCATCGGGTCGCACGCCTTTCCTGTACAGCAGCTGCAGACTCCTCGACAAGCGCCAGTGCTGCTTTTACCTGCCTTTTTATCGTGGTGCGTGTATTGCCTGAAATTTTAATGTGCTCAATGGTGTGAAGAAGGGAGACACTAGGTCTTTGGGAATTATCGGTGCGAAACTCTCATTAGTTCTTGACAACCATTTTTGAAAACCACTCACAGTTTTTTAGAGAAAGTCCCGTCACTGAGTCTGAAAACGATATTGGGCAGATCTCTCCAGTCGGATCCACTGGCGGTTGGAATGTGGGCCATTCTGGCCTCGACAAGAGGCGCCATTTCTTTGCAGATGTGGTCTTTGAGAACCGGCTGATACTGGTGGCCCCTCAGCTAGAAAAATAGAGACTCTGTTAAAGAAGAATCTGTTATCAGTGTAACGCAAACTTTGAATTTTGCTGAAAAATCACCTTTCGTTGAAAATGAGAAAGAGCTTCGCCGCCGTAGGGCATGGACTCCTTGTTCCATCCATTCTTTATGTTCGGTAGATCAGACACCGCGTCTCTGACGCTGACAGTTCTGTACGGCGCAGATTCTGTCCATTCGCAGGCGGAGGAATACTGTAAATAGTGTTAAAGTTAGTTGGGAATCATCGGCAGTCTTAGTTTCTCGAGTTTTATCGACATTTTACCTTTTTGTCATCGACTACGACGCTTAGCTGGCAAGCTCGTTTGCTGAAAACGTGCGTCGGCTCGGGATACTTTGGCAGAATCTCTCCCGGTGCAGCGGCGAGGATGAACAGCCTGTAAGAATTCGTGTCCAGATCAAATCAGGCTCCTAATTTCCCAGTAACTCAAATTTACCTTCTCCTAGTTTGCGGAACTCCGTAGTTACCGGCCTGGAGGATACCGTAGGTGCACTGGTACCCCATTCTGACCAAACATCTCAGCGTCAATTTGAGCACCATGCTTCTTTTGAACGTCACGAAATTCCTCACATTCTCCATTATGAAGAATTTTGGTCTGTAGTAGTCGCAGTAGGACAGATAGGACACGACCAGGGAATTTTTGAACAGCGAATACTGCCTCGAGTTGAAACGATTCATACCGCTGAAGCCCTGGCACGGCGGCCCGCCGCACAATAATTCCACTTCCCCTCGCTGCGGTAGAAGCTGTCCATTCTCGTCTTTCTTCTTGCCCTGAATACAATTAATGAAAATAAATTCAAAGCAAGTTCTCACCGTTGGAGTATTAGACGATAATTCATCGCTACGCACATCCATCACCATTTTAAGCAGCAGATTACAATCTTCGGAGAAAACTATCGCCTTTGGATTGTTTAGTCTGAAAGCGTGGGCTGCTGGTTCTTCCTTCTCAATTGCCCAGCGACTTTCTGCTATTCCCGCTTGATGGAGTCCCGCGGAAAGTCCTGCGAGAGATAAAGAATTAATTATCCGCTCTCAGGAGTCGACGACGATGATGATTTCAATTGCTTACCGCCGCATCCGGCAAAGACGTCGAGAGTTTGGAGGAGCTTGTCGACTTGCGGGTATGCGGGGGGCTTGTTGCCGCTTTCCGATTCCAGCTTCTTTTCTTTTTCCTTTCCTTTTCCTTTCCCTTTGCCTTTTGCTGATTTGCCGATCCTCATAACTTTTAACGGTGGTTCTTCGAAGGACTTTTCATCCGCGTTATACACTTGGGTAAAATAAAAACGGTTCGGTCCCCCTGCCGACCATTCTTCAATTGATTCATCCAGACACTCGGAATAGGCCAGGTAACATTTTCCAGCGACATTCTCGAACTGGATGTTGGTGACTGCAGATATAAGAAGAAAAATGAGTTGGTAAATGAATGATTGAGAATTATTTCAAAATTACCTTCGTTGCTCCAGTAGAGCATGTTTAGGTCTGCTTGTTCCACAAGGTTTTGTCCTTTGTGTGTGTTTTCCGGCCTATAGAGTTTCGTCACCGTAATCCAAATGTCTTCTGTGGAGACCAGTTTGTCCGTTGTTGATGCATAGATCGCGTTTATGTAGCCGATGTTGAACGGCTGAGGTGTATCGTAGTTGGAGCCTTTCACATGCTCAGAGGACTTGCGATAAAACTCCGGGTACGTATCTTCGTCTACTTTCTCTTTTTTGATCCTTGGCACATCGGGCCTAGTCAGGCAGTACTTGAAGCTGAAGGAACCCGGGACCAGGTAGACGGTACTTCCGACTCTGTATTCCTCGTCCTTATAGTGGACGACGTTATAAATCACCTGCTTGTTGCTTTTTTGTTCCCCGCGCTCATCCACCTGCAAAAATACGTGAGAATCGTACCGAAATTTTCAAGAAAGTTCGTGCACACTACAGACCTTTGGGATATTCTTCTGATGGTTAAATCTCACGCATGCTGGGCAGAATCTGTGTGCTATTTCTGGCCTGGGGCATGGCGGAGACGGCGGAGGGTCTTCAAAGCGCGCGTTCTCGGCGATATATCGTTTTTGGTAAAAGAATGACTTTCCGTCAGTGTTTCTTATCTCATCTCCTGGTCTCAGCTCGGCGTTGCCTGAGGACGAATAAGAAACAAACACGTTGTGCGGGAGAAGTCGACGAGCTGTGCCACTTCCCTTGATATCTTACCGAGTTCGGCCCAGTTCCAGGGTACCTCTTTCTCAATCACGTTCGCCATGCATTTTACTGATGAAAATGGTGTCTCCTCACACTCGTCAATGAGAAACAGTTCTAGAGGGTCGGATGTCTCGCCCAAGACAGTATCGATTCCTCTACAGAACCAGTTGCCATGGAACAATTTCTCCCCCATTTTGTTTTCGAACATGTAGATTACGCGCGCTAAATACAGAGGCACCGAGGGGTCGCTCGGTTCTATGAGTACACAGTCGTTGATCCGGATTTCTTCATCCCCAACCATTACGGATTCGTAGTAGATCTTTCGCTCATCGTAGACTAACGGTTCACCAATCCATTCGATCTCCTTCTTCACGTTCCGCAGATCCTTTGTTACTTTCTGACGTACTGAAGTTGCACCGTTCTCCGCTAAGGCTTCATATTCCTCTTCGTCTTCTGGATCGGAGTCGTCCGCCTCCTGAGAAACAATATCATTACTTGTTATCGCTAGATTTTGGGTATGAGGGATGTTGGCAGACTTTTTTCTTGGTACCTGAAGTGCCATGTTCGGACATCGTCGCTGGATACAAGCCTGTTTGCTTCTTCCGGAGCCTCCGAACTTCGTCATATCTTTGCAATGGATACAGAGACCGCAATCCGGCTGTTGACACGCCTCGCAGACCCCGCATTTACGCTTCTTTGGCCCCTGAGGAGAGAAATGGAGTTTCGAATGGAATTTGAGAGCGCAATAACGTTTTTCGAACTTCGATCATTGAAAATGGGCAAAATTGTGTATGAGAGAACAGCACTAATTCAATGTTTTTATCGTAAAGACTGAGCTTTTCTGAAGCCTATATTTCAATGAAAACCGAATCGTACAGCTTTTTCCTCATCGTTTTCCTTGTCCAATTGGTCCATGAAGAATGTTTCGAAGACATTGTTGACTAGACGCGTAGTTGTGGCCTTTGTCCAGGCAGGTTTTTTGTCCTTCTGTTTCTTTCTCTGCACCTTGCGCATGGCCCGTCGTTTCCCGACTGTAACACCGGCCAAATTGACTAGTGCTCTCATGCAGGGGCTGGTGATAAGCAGAGACTCAGCCGGGTCGGCTGAATCGTCAACAGACAGAACTTGGTCGCATACGAACTGCGCGTGTCTGAGAAGGGAGTCTTCGGTAAAGGAGGACAAGCCTTTCGGTGGAACGGTGGTCTGTGAAAAGAAATTGGATGTTGAAACCCTTGATCTTGATGTAACGAGAGACGAAATAGAGGAGAGGAGATTCTGAATCACCTGCAACTTGTTGACAAGATCTTCGTAAGCCGGATTGTACTCGTCGAGAAGAAATTCAATGACCAATTTACTCATGTGGATCTTTTCCCGCACTGCTTCCATGAAAGGAGCATAGGCCTCGGACGGCTCCATGAGAATGTACTCTCCAAAGGCCGTGCTGAAGCCTATCAGCGCCAGTTCTCCTCCGTCGAAGCCCGATAACCACCATTCGTTTATCGGTCCCATGTCCATGGTCGGCACTCCGCCTTCCGGGTCCGGGTTTTCTTCGTATATCGCTTTCACGTAGCCAGAGAAATAGAGCAACACGTTTTTCTCTATTAAGCCCGTGTCGAATGGACACAGGTGACCGCTCTTGTCGTAGACGCTGCGAAAAGTAAATCGACAACTCGAAAATCTATACCTTAGAGAGATTACCGGACTTTTTGGGGGAAAAGGATGTGAAATACTAGGATTTGTCCAAAGTCTGATAAGATCTTCGACAATAATTCAGAGGACTTTCTTGCCTTGCCGAGCATTATTTGGGTATATCAAGACCCCAGGCAGCTGTTAACAAATACGACATATACCTGAAGTGGGTGAGTTTGTTCTGAGGCCTCTCGTCGTTCTCATCGATGTTCGACTCTTCTCCGGTGAAGAGCGAGAGTCTAGGATCTGTTAGGGCGATGAATTCTTCGACGGCACCGTTGGGGTGGCCGTCGTAGAGCTTGAGTTCATCATTGTTGAGGAGTTGCTGACAAATTTGGCATTTCTCGGGAACTTGTGCGGGCTTTTCGGGCGGAGGGTTTAGCTCTTGCTTCACCTTCACGACCTTCTCCGGCTCTAGCTTCATTTTCTTGCTGGGAATCTGCTCTTGCTCAGACTCGAAAGTCTCGGATTCATCCTCACCAATCTCCGCCTTGATTACGTAGCCGACCTGCGGCTTCTTTATCTTGGTTAACATATCGTCCAGCGAAAGTTGACCCTCGCCGGCAATCTCTTTGTTCGTTGTTCTCGAGGCGGAAAGGCCGGCGTCCGAGGAACGCAGGGAACGCTGTTGTGTCGATGGCCCAGGTACCTCGTGCCCGGATCTCATCACGCGGTTATTGCTCATGACCTCTCGCTAGACACGTTGTCGCGATTTTCTTCGTCCCCGAGGTCTTCTTTGTCGGGTTTATCTGCCGACGGCGTCGCACCACATGGTTTCAAACTGTTGAGTGTTCTTCGCACGGAAAAGGATGTTCCTTATAATGAACTGGCGGTTAGACGGACACGGATCGGATCCACAGGTATCGTCGTTTTCGCGCCATAAATTTACGCCCCACCAGCGACTCTTTTCGTGGGACACAATTGATGCATTCCGTTACTTCATTTGAATCCGACCAATCACAGCGAATTCCACTTGTGCACCGAGTGCGCACCGACTCAAATTTTTCACACTAGAGCAAGTGAGACACAGATGCAAAAAGTGTACTTCTGTCTCACTTACTCGCTCGTAAAAATCTGCACCGAGTTTCCCAGTCGAGAACGCTATCAGATTGGTTTACGTTGTCGTGAGTCGCTCGAATGAAAACACTTGTACTCACGTGTTCTTCAAGACCCTATATTTGAAATTTTCGGCCAATCAGCGATCGAGTCTAGCCGAAAAAACCAATGACAGCAGTAGAAAATTTCAAAGATAAGATCTTAAAGTGCGCGTGAGACCATCGTTTCCCTCATTTGTTGCTAATATCCGATCGGGCCACCAACGTCTACCTATAACCATATAAACTAACTAGGTTTGGCTATATTGCCACGGACTCAGATATTGCACTTGGACGTTGACTGAAGATTCTATCTTCCGTCAACGACTTGGATCAGAGAATCCTACAAGAATGCTCGAGTCTAAACTAGGATTTATTTTGAAGATGTATGGGTAATTTGGTGTGCCGCAGAACTGGGCACGGGGATAACAACAATGCCCTACGTTACCAATAGGGTAAATTCCGTTACCCAGTTAATGACAGGTTTGCGAATGTTGATCGGCCGTTTCCGATCAACCCGACATTGCTATTGGCTTTCGAAACAGGCCCGCTCTGACTGCTCGAGTGAACGAATTCACCCATAATTAGCATTGCATATGTATAATTCATACATATACGTGGATATACATATATGGGGAATTCCAGCCCAACCTGGACAGCTTTTGACCCTCACCCCTCTCGATTTTTTTCATTTTTTTTTCTGATATTCGGTAGACTGAAAGAAGTGCTTGTGATTTATTTCAAATTTTTATCTCAATCCGTTTTCGATTTACATATTTTTGAAAATTCGCAATTCCCGATGATCGTCAAACGTTTAAACGCTTGTATCTCTGAATCTATCAGTCGGATTACAAAATGTGAGTATATGAAATTCATCGGAAAGAAGTGTACCTTTCGAAAAAAATATTTCTTGATAATTGTGCCTCGTCCTTCATGGTGAAATCTTCGTTTAAACATGAAAAATCAATTTTTCTCCAAGTATGACATAATTCAAAATTTTCAAAAAATTCTCAAAAATACTTCGAGAAAAGACAAAATTTTTGAGCTATGGCTGATCGTGGGCCTCGGCTGCTTTCTATTTTTAACAGAATTTTAATCGAAATTTTAATTGAAATAATTAAAATTCTATTGAAAATTGAAAAACAAATTTAATTAAATCAATCAAAATCCTGTTGAAAATTGATTTCTCAATTTTTTCTCAATTTTCAACAGAATTTCAAAATAAATTTTAAATTGAATCAATTAAAATTCTATCAAAAATTTGAGAAAAAATTCAAAATAATCGATTAAAATTCTGTTAAAAATAGAAAGCAGCTGAGGCCCACGATCAGCCATAGCTCAAAAATTTTGTCTTTTCTCGAAGTATTTTTGATAATTTTTTGAAAATTTTGAATTATGTCATACTTTGAGAAAAATCGATTTTTCATGTTCAAACGAAGATTTCACTATGAAGGACGAGGCACAATTATCCAGAAATATTTTTTCCGAAAAGTACACTTCTTTCCGATGAATTTCATATACTCACATTTTGTAATCCGACTGATCGATTCAGAGATACAAGCGTTTAAACGTTTGACGATCATCGGGAATTGCGAATTTTCAAAAATATGTAAATCGAAAACGGATTGAGATAAAAATTTGAAATAAATCACAAGCACTTCTTTCAGTCTACCAAACATCAGAAAAAAAAATTAAAAAAATCGAGAGGGGTGAGGGTCAAAAGCTGTCCAGGTTGGGCTGGAATTCCCCATATACTAATGTAAATCTGTCGGTAACATGGGCGGCACACGTTCCACAGGCCTATGTACAACCGATGTGAAGCTGGCCCGCAACTTTGTTTTTTCCTAATGAATGATATACCAAAAAATTGCTCCCGAATTGCTCCTAATTGCTCCACCAATTTCGTTAATTGCTCCACTTTGGTTTTTGAAAAAAACCCAAAAAACGAAACACGGATTTTCAATGGTAGAATGACCGCCAAATTCAAATCTGGTTTACGTCCAAACGGATAAAGGTACGGAGCTCAACTAGCGACTAAAAAATTGCTCCCCTGGCGCTCTTAATTGCTCCATCATTGATTAGTGCTTTTACCACATCGTTTTCGAATAAAAAGTAAGAAAAACCTTGATCCAAGAAAAAGTGGTGGGGGTAGGGTTATCGTGGACTACTTCAAAGTTGAATTATAAATAAAAGCAAGGGATTTCGGCGATTTGTCGTATGCCATATAATTGCTCCTCAATTGCTCTTAATTGCTCCACCGTTATTTTTAATTGCTCCCCCTTATTTTTCGAAAAAAAGACCAAAAACCCGAACGGAGCAACCCTAACCTCCTTTCGGTGGGCGCCGATTTCAAATTCACCTAGTCTTAGAGAAAAATTGAAGTCAAAGGCTGAAATGGTCATCAGACAATTGCTCCTGGTGTGATTTTAATTGCTCCACCTTTAATTTCAATTGCTCCCCCTTATTTTTTCAGAAAAAGACAAATAATCCGAACAAGGCAACCCTAACCTCCTTTCGGTGGGCGCTAATTTCAAATTCACCTATCTTGGGTGAAAATTGATTTTGAAGGCTGAAATGATCATCAGACAATTGCTCCCGGTGGGATTTTGATTGCTCCACCTTTATTTCTAATTGCTCCCCCTTATTTTTTGAGAAAAATACAAATAACCCGAACCAGGCTACCCTAACCTCCTTTCGGTGGGCGCTAATTTCAAATTCACCTATCTTGGGTGAAAATTGATTTTGAAGGCTGAAATGATCATCAGACAATTGCTCCCGGTGGGATTTTAATTGCTCCACCTTTATTTCTAATTGCTCCCCCTTATTTTTTGAGAAAAATACAAATAACCCGAACCAGGCTACCCTAACCTCCTTTCGGTGGGCGCTAATTTCAAATTCACCTATCTTGGGTGAAAATTGATTTTGAAGGCTGAAATGATCATCAGACAATTGCTCCTGGAAGGATTTTGATTGCTCCACCTTTATTTCTAATTGCTCCCCCTTATTTTTTGAGAAAAAGACGAATAATCCGAACAAGGCAACCCTAACCTCCTTTCGGTGGGCGCTAATTTCAAATTCACCTATCTTGGGTGAAAATTGATTTTGAAGGCTGAAATGATCATCAGACAATTGCTCCCGGTGGGATTTTGATTGCTCCACCTTTATTTCTAATTGCTCCCCCTTATTTTTTGAGAAAAATACAAATAACCCGAACCAGGCTACCCTAACCTCCTTTCGGTGGGCGCCGATTTCAAATTCACCTATTTTGGGTGAAAATTGATTCTGTAGGCTGAAATGATCATCAGACAATTGCTCCCGGTGGGATTTTGATTGCTCCACCTTTATTTCTAATTGCTCCCCCTTATTTTTTGAGAAAAAGACAAATAACCCGAACGAGGCAACCCTAAGCTCCTTTCGGTGGGCGCCGATTTCAAATTCACCTATTTTGGGTGAAAATTGATTTTGTAGGCTGAAATGATCATCAGACAATTGCTCCTGGTGGGATTTTAATTGCTCCACCTTTATTTCTAATTGCTCCCCCTTATTTTTTGAGAAAAATACAAATAACCCGAACCAGGCTACCCTAACCTCCTTTCGGTGGGCGCTAATTTCAAATTCACCTATCTTGGGTGAAAATTGATTCGGTAGGCTGAAATGATCATCAGACAATTACTCCCGGTGGGATTTTAATTGCTCCACCTTTATTTCTAATTGCTCCCCCTTATTTTTTGAGAAAAAGACAAATAACCCGAACGAGGCAACCCTAACCTCCTTTCGGTGGGCGCCGATTTCAAATTCACCTATTTTGGGTGAAAATTGATTTTGTAGGCTGAAATGATCATCAGACAATTGCTCCCGGTGGGATTCTAATTGCTCCACCTTTATTTCTAATTGCTCCCCCTTATTTTTTGAGAAAAAGACAAATAACCCGAACCAGGCAACCCTAACCTCCTTTCGGTGGGCGCCGATTTCAAATTCACCTATTTTGGGTGAAAATTGATTTTGTAGGCTGAAATGATCATCAGACAATTGCTCCTGGTGGGATTTTAATTGCTCCACCTTTATTTCTGATTGCTCCCCCTTATTTTTTGAGAAAAAGACAAATAACCCGAACGAGGCAACCCTAACCTCCTTTCGGTGGGCGCTGATTTCAAATTCACCTAGTCTTAGAAAAAAATTGAAGTCAAGGGCTGAAATGATCATCAGACAATTGCTCCTGCAGGAGCAATTGCTCCTGCAGGAGCAATTGTCTGATGATCATTTCAGCCTTCAAAATCAATTTTCACCCAAAATAGGTGAATTTGAAATCGGCGCCCACCGAAAGGAGGTTAGGGTAGCCTGGTTCGGGTTATTTGTCTTTTTCTCAAAAAATAAGGGGGAGCAAATAGAAATAAAGGTGGAGCAATTAAAATCCCACCGGGAGTAATTGTCTGATGATCATTTCAGCCTACAGAATCAATTTTCACCCAAAATAGGTGAATTTGAAATCGGCGCCCACCGAAAGGAGGTTAGGGTTGCCTGGTTCGGGTTATTTGTCTTTTTCTCAAAAAATAAGGGGGAGCAATTAGAAATAAAGGTGGAGCAATCAAAATCCCACCAGGAGCAATTGTCTGATGATCATTTCAGCCTTCAAAATCAATTTTCACCCAAGATAGGTGAATTTGAAATTAGCGCCCACCGAAAGGAGGTTAGGGTAGCCTGGTTCGGGTTATTTGTATTTTTCTCAAAAAATAAGGGGGAGCAATTAGAAATAAAGGTGGAGCAATTAAAATCCCACCAGGAGCAATTGTCTGATGATCATTTCAGCCTTCAAAATCAATTTTCACCCAAGATAGGTGAATTTGAAATTAGCGCCCACCGAAAGGAGGTTAGGGTAGCCTGGTTCGGGTTATTTGTATTTTTCTCAAAAAATAAGGGGGAGCAATTAGAAATAAAGGTGGAGCAATTAAAATCCCACCAGGAGCAATTGTCTGATGATCATTTCAGCCTACAAAATCAATTTTCACCCAAAATAGGTGAATTTGAAATCGGCGCCCACCGAAAGGAGGTTAGGGTTGCCTGGTTCGGGTTATTTGTCTTTTTCTCAAAAAATAAGGGGGAGCAATTAGAAATAAAGGTGGAGCAATCAAAATCCCACCAGGAGCAATTGTCTGATGATCATTTCAGCCTTCAAAATCAATTTTCACCCAAGATAGGTGAATTTGAAATTAGCGCCCACCGAAAGGAGGTTAGGGTAGCCTGGTTCGGGTTATTTGTATTTTTCTCAAAAAATAAGGGGGAGCAATTAGAAATAAAGGTGGAGCAATTAAAATCCCACCGGGAGCAATTGTCTGATGATCATTTCAGCCTTCAAAATCAATTTTCACCCAAGATAGGTGAATTTGAAATTAGCGCCCACCGAAAGGAGGTTAGGGTTGCCTTGTTCGGATTATTTGTCTTTTTCTGAAAAAATAAGGGGGAGCAATTGAAATTAAAGGTGGAGCAATTAAAATCACACCAGGAGCAATTGTCTGATGACCATTTCAGCCTTCGACTTCAATTTTTCTCTAAGACTAGGTGAATTTGAAATCGGCGCCCACCGAAAGGAGGTTAGGGTTGCTCCGTTCGGGTTTTTGGTCTTTTTTTCGAAAAATAAGGGGGAGCAATTAAAAATAACGGTGGAGCAATTAAGAGCAATTGAGGAGCAATTATATGGCATACGACAAATCGCCGAAATCCCTTGCTTTTATTTATAATTCAACTTTGAAGTAGTCCACGATAACCCTACCCCCACCACTTTTTCTTGGATCAAGGTTTTTCTTACTTTTTATTCGAAAACGATGTGGTAAAAGCACTAATCAATGATGGAGCAATTAAGAGCGCCAGGGGAGCAATTTTTTAGTCGCTAGTTGAGCTCCGTACCTTTATCCGTTTGGACGTAAACCAGATTTGAATTTGGCGGTCATTCTACCATTGAAAATCCGTGTTTCGTTTTTTGGGTTTTTTTCAAAAACCAAAGTGGAGCAATTAACGAAATTGGTGGAGCAATTAGGAGCAATTCGGGAGCAATTTTTTGGTATATCATTCATTAGGAAAAAACAAAGTTGCGGGCCAGCTTCACATAGGTCTATGTACAGATCAACTGCAATGGAATTGCAGTCGGTAAGTTTGCACGCTATTTCATTCCCCAAGCCCACGGCTAGCTGTTTCAAACTCTATAGTCAACGCTACGAGTGGAGTATGAGACTCTCTGTCGAAAATAAGAAGAAGAAGAAGAAGAAGAATTTGACGTTCGAAGAATAAGCCCTAATCTAAGCAGCATCATTATCATTTGGCATTAGAGTGCGCGCCTTTCAATGCGCACACAGTATACAACGGTACGCCATCTCGGGTATTTTTTACGTAAAATAAAATTATGCGAACTATCGCGCACCCAACGAGGACGTGTGAAACTAAAAAGCAGGTAACTTCTGCCGCTCATTCACACTCGAGCGTGTATCGTGTGTATATGAGGGATCGGGAGATGTTCGGAGTTGGACAATCTTCAGTTAGAGATGAGTAGTGAACCATGGCGTATGTTAATGTTGCTGAATGGCAGACAGATCAGGTGTGTGAGTGGCTAAAAGGTACGTAGGAGTTTCAACCATCACATCAAAATATCCCACAGTGATAAACAACGATCACTTGCTAATATTTTCACAATAAATCACCCACGATTTCTTCTAATGTTACATCCGAAAATCCATTTCCTGTACACGCCCCCCTCTTCCCCTTCATAACCCCCCCGTCTCCCTCCCGGTCGTAGTTTATTACGTACATACATACAAACTGCATTGAAGTTGAAGTATCATTTCGTTCATTCACTATGACTAATTGCGTAACCCATTGATGAAACACGAACGAATCTATTTACGTACATTATTTATAGACAACGGACGGACTATCCCGATTGACGTTTATTTGTTGTTCTTACTGTCTTTCCTTTGTTACAACAACGTCGTTGTTAAACATCCACCGATACTGCAATTGCACTATACATATGCACAAACCAGACAATGAAATCATTTGAAATCGAATTGAGTAATTGAAAGTGTTGTTGTTATTGTTGGTTCTTTTTTTTTTTCCTGTTCTTTTGCTCAATGTTATTGCACTGTTTTTTCACAGGCTTAGACAATTCCGTATTACCTTACGTTCATAGTTTTATGAACCACGGAGTGAACGGTCAGCAACTATTGAATCTTAGACCAGAAGATTTGGAGCATCTCGGAGTGCTGAAACTTGGGCATCAAGAAATAATCCTCGAAGCAGTAGAGTATTTAAGGAATTTTCACTACGAACTAGATCGTGAAAATTTGCAACTTCTCGCTCTGCGACTTTCCTGTCAGGCGCATAGTCTCCATAATGAATTGTCTCGGCAGACCGACTCGAAACCCGTTACAACGCAAACTTTATCAGATGTTGCATCGGTCGTTACAGCCGTCAAACCTTTGGTCTGTTGGCTCGATCGGTCACCGTTCAGCGGTCAGCTTGAATACAACGATAAAAAAGCTGAGTTACTCAAGTTGTCCATAGAAATGGCAACCTGCGCTCAAAGAGATAGATTCGCCGAAAGACCCATAGAAGAGATCAGAACTACTTGCGGGCAACTCGCTAAACTTGCCGATTACATCATTCAAGATGTCGCCGATCCCATGATTCTACAACCCGCCAGTCTGGATTTGGCTACTTTGAAAAAAAGGCCAGGCGATGATTTGGTAAGCAAAAAAGATTTGTTTTGTTTTCGTAATTTGAGATCAACGATCGTCGAGTACTTTTCAAGTTTCAAAAATCAAACGGAATCGAAAGCAGAACGGTATTCTCCTATTTGTATCACTATTCATTGTTATTTCAAACCCCCGGATACTTTTTCGGCGGAAAATCTCATTGGGAAGGTTTCATCAAAGTTCATCATCAATTTCTTATGAATTCTAATGTTTCATTATTAATTGTAGTGGAATGAAATTGGCGAGGGGTGAATTACGAGGCAAAAACTCGTATACCATATCTCCAATTTTCAAATATCTTTCAGCATCTTATCCTACATTTTTCTAACATTTCTAGATAATTTAACATTTTTCCAACATTTTTCAAGATCTTCCAACACTTTTCAAGATCCTCTAGCACTTATCTCCCAATATTTGACAATACTTCCTGAATATCACACCCCTCGGAATATTCTTTCTGCTGAAAATCTTGAAAGGTTTTTCATGAAATTTTACTATCAATTTCGTATGGGTTCTAATATTTTATGATTCATTGTAATGGAATGAACTTGATAATTGGCTAACGGATGTGGATACATCTAATCGATATTACGATCTGATCTAACAAGACGATAATAAAAAATGGAATATTTTGGTGGTCACGCGGTTTGTTGTTATTGAAAATGAATTTCAAAGGAATACTAGCGGTGCCCACATCCTTTTTAGATAACGTACGTGAATCTGAGTAAGATTGTCATTTCCTTTAGAGATAACACACTCATTTTACACTTCCAATTTTCTATCGTAATGAAAAGTGTGTACATGCACTTAAGACTACAAGCTACCCTATTGTCGTATTTAACATGGATCAAAATTACAATATTAGAATATTTCTGATGTCTGCTCATTTCAGATAAAAAAATCTTTAGTATCCACAATAATTCTTTTACAGTAAATATGTTTTGATCAATATTTCAAGTCGACGGTCTTATAAACTATTTATTCAAAGTACATACAACAGAAGTAATACAAATATATCTTTTGTTCAGGGTTTTTACATCTTACCATCTTTTCACGGCGCTCATCAAATAGCAGAAATAAAATTTGGATCCGCTGCGCATCAATGTCGCAAAATGGAAGAAGGTGATGAAATTGTTCAGGTAAATTGATCCGATTAGCTACCTCTCCCTTATATCATACTTCCGTTTTACTTCCAATCTACATTCTACAGTATGTCGACTAATTGAAAAATCAATTTGGAATAAGTAATTTATGAAATATCTATATTTTCTTAAAAATATATTCTTCTTTTAGGTAAATTATCAAACCGTTGTTGGCTGGGAACGTAAAAACGTGTTGGAATTATTTCGTGAAAGTCCTGCAGAGGTTTTATTGACTCTGAAGCGAAGGCCGAGGCATACTAAGGTGTATGGCCAGATATACATAAAGCCCTATAGGCTACCGAGCAATAAAAAAACAACATACACCACTCGATGGCAGCACAATTTACCTTCTCCAAGGCCAGAATTGCTGACGATACCAGATTTCACAATGCCATTACCTAGGTAAATATTATTTCCAGCAATTTCCATGGATTTAAAACTGATGTACGCTCTCTGTAATTCAAAACTCACCATTTTTTATCATTTTTAATAGGCAAATACCAAAGATTCCCAGCCCGGAACCTGCGAGCATATTAGACACTGTTATTACTCTGGGCACAATGCCATCTGACAGCAGCGATTCGGACAGCGAAGTAGAACCGCCGTCATCTGTACGTTTGTATTCTTCAAAACCGCGAAATATGGTGCAAAGACGAGCGACGATAACCGGCGCTAGTCCAACTACCAAACATGGCGTAGATATTGAGCAATTTTGGCGTGAACTAAAAGAGGAACACGACACAACGTTTCAACTCAGAGACAAAGCTGCATCTTGCGCTCACGGCCTGGATACCGTCCCTTCAAATTTGAGACCGCAAACTTGTCTGGGTATTGAACAGAGTAAGAGAAAAAAGAGACTGGAGGGGCAGACGGAGGAGAGGAAAGTCCAGTTTCAGGATAAGTCTGAGGAGGCTGAAAATACTCGTTCTGACGATAGAGAGAAATTGAACCAAAATACTAAACCGAAATTAAACGCAGAAAAGAGTATTTCTTTTGAGACTAATGCTGTTTATTCGGAAAATAGACTAATGGATGTTGAATTTAACGTTAGCTCTAATACAAGTGATACTCAAGTGCCTTCAAATGAATCAAATAATAATAAAACTACCTCTAGTATTGTACAGGATGTTAAAATCGGCGAACCAAGCGCCCATCACAAAGAACGAGGCAAGTTGGATAAGAGTTATAGCACACCGGCTTACGACTTGACCGAGAATGATTTTGTCGAGAGGAAATTGGCCACCATTGAAAGTCATTCGAAATTGAGCTTAGCTTCGAATGCATCTAGTTGTAGTTTGAATAAGACTGAATCTTTTACAAATGATGGTAACGTAGATAATGATATTGAAAAATTAGATAACGCGAATCATCATTCATCAAATTATGACTCTGAAAACATCGGTAATGTTGCACAAAAAATTAATAACATTGAAAAGAATATTCGCAACGTTGACGTCGATGGGAAATTAAATCTCGCAAGGGTGCCTGAAAGGATAGATTTAACTAGAGGCATTGTACATATTAAAATTAACGATATCGACTATAGAAGTAGCATCGAAGATTACCAAAGTAATATTGGAAGTACCCAAGATATGACAAAGTTCACTAAAGATAGAGATTCCATTGAGGATAGTTATTCATTAGAGGATAAGAAACCCAAGAATAAAAATATCTCGGATCTACATACCGATAACAATTCGCTGATTAATTACGACACATCCAGTCACGAAAGTAGCGTTGAAAAATCCGAGTCCACAAGCAGCTACAATGAAAATGTAGGAAGCAGTAGCGAAGGCGATACGACTATTAAAAAGTTTGGAGATATATTAGAAACTATAAATCACGCTTTAATCGCGCACACTAAATTTGTACAAGGAAAAGCGAGGAGCGCTGAAAATTTGCACAATTTTAACGCACAGAATTCAGATCTCGAAGCGAGAAGAAATCCAGAAACTTTGCACAACGATCCTTATGCTAGTAATTTGCAAGTCTTGGAGAGACAGAGTTCCGTAACAAGCGTTCAAAGCAACAGTTTGCAATCAAGGCCAACTAAACCTGAGCCAAAGCAGAGAATAACTCCACCCGAACCACCGCCGAGGAAATATTTTTCAAAACCGGCGCCGTTGAACTTGACAAATATCTCTAACTCTCCTGAGGTTCAGGAACGGCCAATACCTTCGGATCGACCCAGCGTTAGGAGAGATTTGAAGAAGTCGGAATCGTTTCTTGACAATCAACAAAAAAATGACGATTCAGATCTTTGCCGAAAATGCGAAGCTATCGAAACTTATAGCGATTTTGTTGAAAAGTCTACGGATTTTATCGACGAACCGAATACTCCGGTAGGAGATTTTAAACCAACTTTATTAACCGATCCTTATGGCTACTCGGAAATTTACGAGGGTCAATTTAAGGAGGAAAGGACACTGTTCGAAGGCTGTGAAACACCGACCGAAAAATTCAGCGCGTCTAATCCGATATTAGTTGAGCAACATAGAATGGAACATAATATATCAAGGAACATGGATTCACCGGACGGTGTGGGATGCTCGAGACAATTGCACACACCGGAATCAAAACCTCGGACTTTGGAAAAGGACAAAAGCTCGGAAAAGGGCGTTGTCAATAGAGCTATGATGGTCGCTCGCAGTATGGGTTTGCATTCGAGTTCTAGTAAGGCTTCGGGATCCAGTCCTCGAAGCAGCCGAAAAAGAAACTTGTTACTAGCTAGTGAGTATATTATTAATTTATTATCAACTTGGAATATACAAATAGTTCAGAATTTAAGATGCAAGAATGGATGACTTTTAGAAATTATAGTCTTAAAATTGAAAGTAATCCACGAAATAATTTTCATGAAGAAAAAATAAGTTTCAAATTCGGTTTAGAAGTTTTTTTCGCAAATCTTCTTCTCGAAGTTATCCAACTTTCTGGGTGAAATGTTTCTTTGGATGTGGGTGAAATAGATTTTTAGAAAATTCCATCCTTTGCTAAAACTAACTGATTTCATCAGAAGTGTAAAGAGTGAGAAAGTTTTCACTTGAAAGAACACAGTACGAAGAAGTATGAGTCAGTGAAATCGAAGCTTTGTAAAAATTGTCTAGAATAAGAAATTCTCCGAAAATTCTGGAAGAATCTACAGAAATAAAAAATTACAAACTATTTTAGCCCAGACACTTTTTAGTCATTTTAATGACCTTCGAATAATGACAAACTTTCTAATAAATGATATTGCACGAAAGAAGTTGCTTAACTTTGTGCAACTGATAAAAATCATGAAACCAAAATTTACGAGAACAAGAAAAATATTTTGGGGATTTCATTATCCACTGTAACATATTTTCGGATAATTTTCGGCTAATCAGTTCCCAAATATCAATACGCTGTACAAAAAAAAGCAAGACAAATTACTGGCAAACAGCACCTCTTTTTGAAATTACCGGAAATTGTGAAAATATTTCACGAGCAGTTTTGAAAAGCTTGATTTTTCTACTTTGGATTGCTTCTATACATTTTTTTACTACGATCTGTTTTCCACTGAGATATCACAGTCTCTGTTCCGCCTCTAAATTTGCCAAATGAATTTGAACTAATGGATGATTTTTTCAAGACAATTACCATTGGCTAATGTTTGTATTTCTGAAAAATGGGAAACTCGAAAAAATCTAAACCACAGCAAATTTGACTCAATGTAGAATTCTCACGAAATAATGACCCCTTATCATTCGCAGAACGAAGAAATGTTTCCGTCAAAGATGTTGGCTTGGGAGATCTGGAGGGATGGTTAACACATCGCAGTAGAGGGGCTGGTGGTGCTTGGGCGCGAGCTTGGTTCGTTCTGAAGGGTTCGTCTTTGTACAGGTAACTAGTTTGAATATATGAATTGAAAATTTGTCTATAAATGAAGATCCGTGAACAAAATTTCTCAAATTTAACTTCCAGGTTCAAAACACAAGACAGCGCAAAAGCAGATTGTTTAATCGCGTTGACCGGATTCACCGCCTCGCAAGCTACCGAAGTCAAGTCAAGAAAATACGCTTTCAAAGTTTACCACACAGGGACTGTCTTCTATTTTGCCGCTGATACAGACGACGTTTTAGCCGTCTGGTTGGATGCAATCAACAAAGCAACCTTAGGAGCAGACAGTCACGGTCAAACAAGCGCCTTGTTCAGCGAGACAGACGAGAGCGACGGAGAAAATAAAACCAAGCTGAAAACCAGCTCGACTCCTGACAAACCAAATTTAGAAAAGAAGTTTGGATCCTTAAAGAAACTCGGCAGGAAGGAATCTGGCTTTAAAGAACAAGAGATGGGCGGCGCCAGCCTCGATAGAAAATATTTGAGGTTCCTCGGAGCCAGAAATCAAAATGTACCCGTACCAACTGCTCAATTCAGAAGTTACAGACGAGTTCTACCCACTTCAACACCAAATAGGTAAAATGATATGCAAAAACGTGCGTTCGCAGGGATTTATCCATCTCAGTTTTAAGTGTTCGTAAAGAATGACTGAGCAATCATTTTTAGTGCTGCGTCTGAAGTAGCGGAAGCTTCAGAAATCTCCAATTCTTTGATATCGTTTATAACGTTTTGACAATGAATGTTGTATTTCCACAGAAAGCAAGATCTGATCCCTAATTCTCCAGATTTACAAGTGACCGTAGCTGGGAGCACGTTTTACGGGCTGAGTTCATCTCACAGTGCAACGGATGTGCCAAGTAGTCAGGACATGGGTGATTACCGACGAACATCAGACAGGTAATGAATAAAATGACTAAAATACTCTTTGGTGAAGAAGGTTGAACAGCTTTTCCTCTAATTGCCTATAGTTTCGTGTTGTTTTTTTTTTATGGATTTAACAAAGAAACACTTATCAAGAGCATGTTTTGCGGTGCTATATCTCAGTATTAACAAACTTCTTAATTTTACATAGGATCTTATTAAAACCGTAGTTAAGACAATAATAATGTTACAAACATGTTACACCTGCTGTAATAAATTAATTAAATCGTCAAACGAAACGTGTATTCATTTTGTATGTTAACATTTTGTGCACGTTTGAAAACCCAGACTTCGAAAAAAATATTGTTTTATTTAACGATCAATATATTTGAACAAATTTTCATCGCTATTACCAAATACATATTATAAAGCAATATTTGCATGTCATTTATCAGTTTCTCAAATTAACTTTCATTCAGTGATGGGTAAGTTTGTCAATCAAACTTCATTTACTGCATGATGATTTATTGCTTCAGAACACTATTCACGGACTCATAAATACTCGACTATCATGATCTACCACTAATCAAACTCTTCGTAACAGTAAAATCAGCTTCGCAGCTTTACGCTATTACTGGATTTCAGTTGCATTACTCGTTAACATATTTCAAACTATCACAACAAACTCTCTATCAAACAACTCTCCTAGGATAGTAAATTGATCTAATCAACTATTTAACAAGGACTACAATGTGCGAAACGTTTCAAGATGTTTGGTATGCGGATTATCTAACAATATTTTATAAAAAGGAGCAGTGTAGTTTGGCATATATCTTTTCATGTATGATAGATATTAGAAAATGTCTTTTAAGATCGCAATATGAATTATTTCGCCCTAACAGGAAGTTACGCTTTAACCATTATTCCCAAATTCTACGCTTAGATCGCATAGCAGTCGAAGTAGGAGGCCCGACGATCTCCAGGGTTTCGTTACCTTAGAACAATTTATGCTGGCTCATCAAGAAGAAGATCGTCGTCAGGATTTAGGAAATCGATCTGTATCGCCACACGTCACTCTGCTGATCAATGATCACGTACACATACAGCACAGGAACTTTAACGACATATCACCGAACAACGGAGTTATTTATGGTCAAACAAGACATTTTGATGACGTATTACCAACTAATGGAGTTATCTACGGGCATTCGAGGAACTGGGACGAAACATCGTCGAATAGCAGCAGTACTTCTTATGGGCTTACTAGAAATTTGGATGAAAATCATACTCAAAGTCAAAGTCATAGTAGCGAAGAACCTTACGGCCAAAGTCGGGCGAATGATTATACAAACGAAACGCCACTTGGCAGGAATAAACATTCTCAATCTTCTTATGGCTATAGAAAACAGCCGCATAGTTATTCGCACAAAACTAGACCCCAAGAGGGTGTGGTTTACTATCCAGATAGTCAAAACGAGCCGTCGTCGTATGGTCAGAATTTATCTAGCGTTATAGAATCAAATTCTTCGTCGCATAGCAGACAGGAAGTAATCCCAGGCTCAAACAGGCAAATGGATGCTATTTATGGACAAAATGCACATATGTATAGACCGAGGAGTTCTTCCAAACAAGATTTTAAGTACGGGGCTAAAATTAACGACCACCATCATCGGAGGGTGTCTGATTCCAATGAAATACTCGCCGGCATGCATTCTGCTCCTAAGAGGCTCATCAGAAATGAAGGTATTAGAAATTGATTGATTTTTCTTGGGATCATAGAAAAATTTGTTACCATAAACTTGTTATTTTGATGTGAAAATCGTTTCAGGATATTCTGGGTCAAGTGGTGATCTGGCGTCGCCGGTTTCATCCGAAACTTTACAACGTGCTAGAAAAGAGGCTTCGGTAACGCGTAAGGGTAGTTTTAACCTGATAGATCGTCGTCGGGATAATTCGACACCTGACAAACATTGGATGGATTCATTGAGGAGAAATGATAAAAAAAATTCAAACTCTGATAAGAACAGATTAAAGAATGCCGCGCAATATCAACCGCCGCCGATACCGAGTTCACCTTTTGAACAAGATGGTATGAGACCGGCGTTTGAAATGCACTTGGACAAAAGTGAACATGTTCAAAAAACAAACAGATTTAAAAGCTTGTTTGGAAGCAGAAGCCCACAGAAGCCAAACACTTTGGATTTGCCAAAAGATCACCAGAAGACATTATTAGGTAAACATAATTGGCTAAAATCAATGACTTTTTTTTCGTTTATCTTTACAAGTCCTGAATTTGTGTTGGGGATTTGTTTATTTATTTATTTTTATTGATGCAGGTTGAGATAACAGCTTTTTTTTACGGAGTCCTTATTTCCAGGTTCTCCAAGATTACACAGAGCTATTTTTAGAGACAAACGTACAACTCAACAACAACAGCAGGCTAATCCTAATCGTTCCGGAAGTCAGAGCCCTGGAGATAGTGGAATCAGTCAGTCTCTGAGTTCCTTTAGCGGAACAAGTCAATCCCATACACTCAGTCAGAGCTTTAGCTCAACAAGTTCGGTCAGCGATTGGAGTCCAGATACGCCAACGACCAATCCCCCCAAGGTACAGTTCGTTCGATTTCCAGAATATACCGAATCGATTTGCTGAATAATTAGGGTATATTTCTGATGATTCATTCCATTCATTAGGATTTTTGACTTTTCGTTTTGGGACTGATAACGAATAATTTTGTAAAATTTCAGTAATTATCTTTCAGATATTACTATCCGCGTATATTTGTAATCTAAATTGTGTGTCATTTCAGTCTACACCAGTAACGGGACACACTCAAAAAAGGTCATCGAATTCAAATCGAAATTCTATGGCGCCGCCAACATTGCCTTACATTCCACCGCCGACGTCACCACCACCAGATTATCCTGGTTTAGAATATCCGCCAGTATTTGAGCCAGGTACATATTCTTTGACCGACGCTCTTCTGCGTAATCGTAGTAAAGGCAGTCAAAGCAAAAGCGATTCATGAATATGTCAGATATTCAATTATTATTTCCTAGTTTTTAATAAAATTATTGAACAATCAATTATCGAATCTGGAAGTATTCTTAGAGAGCAATAATATCAGTAAACATATTTGGTAGTTTTAGGCGATTATTAATACCGTAAACGCACGCCTCTTGCTAAAAAGTATTGAGATTCAAGTTATATACGAATATTTAAGTGTAATATAAAAGAAACTCGGTAATAATATAAAAGAAACTCGGTAAAAAGAGAAGAAAATATGTTTATACGTATAAATGATGTATAATTCTCAGGATTGCTCAGCGCAATAATTTATACCCAGTTTTATTACATACGACATTGATTGTGGTAACATTATTATTGCAATCATTGTCATGATCTAATACAATAGAGAAGTTATATATTTATAGGATTGGACAATGATAAGTCATTAGAGAGTTAGAATAATCATGTATTATGAAGTAAGAGTTATAAATCTGCGCTGACAAGGGTGAGATGAATGATAACAATGATATACAAATAATTAAGCAATATTTCAGTATCTGTGGCACAGTATCGCAGACAAGCCGTCCATGCCGTGCCTATGAATTAAAATAATAAATTGATCATTTCTAAAAAGTATCCGTATATCTAGACGTAAAAAAAGTTCAATTCTTCGCTGTTCATAAGCAATATGTGTGTACAATTTTTTGAATATTTACAACTGAAATTTTTCAGCATTTCTTTTTTGTCGATTTCTCGCTCCTGATTGCAATCAATTTTTCATTGCTTAATATAAGATAGAATTTTACAGCCTTGATGACGTTACTTTTGAATATACATAGAATGAATTACTTTTACGCCATTTTAGCATTATTGTATTATTATATTTATTGTAATACTAAATATAGTGTATAGCCTTATAGACTTGCTCATGCTAAATTTTGGTAATTATATTATATAGAATAGTATACCCTACTAATTAGTATATTAGATATTAAATTGCTTTAATTTGCCTGAATTTGGAGAAAAAAAGTTGTATATTATACATTTACAATGCCGTTTAAGTTCTTCCATGACTACTGAAATTGCCAGGCCTTTGTAGCGATTTTGAATTTACTCTGGTGAAAATTATCGCCTTATTTTATAGTATAATTAATTCTTAATATATAATAAAGTTTTAACAATTATCGAAGTTTTATCATAGACGATATATTACGGAATCCAAAATGTGATTATATGCGTTAAAAGTGCCTATTTTATTATAAAAAGAATCCTAGAACAATACATATCCTAGCTAGCGGTTCCGGTTTCTAAACGATATTTATAAATATGACATTTTTAGGAAATATAATGATTGTAGATATCTCTAACATTTTTGCTAATCATAGTATTCAGTATTAACATAGATGCATGTACACGTAAATATACCTACATCAGCTGCGTAATTTATTATTCGCACATGACTCGATGAAAAGCAATCGTTAGAAACGTTAAGAGTTATATATACATTTTTTTTTCCAAAGATTATCACCAATTTTTGCAACGATGATTATAACTTCGTTTGCTTTACGACGATTGAAGTAAAAAATACATTTCAAAATGACATATCGTTTCTCGTGTACCTCGCACTTGAATAATTTTTCTGGTTCCTCTATGATGTTTAGTCGTAAATCAGAATACGTATTAATTATTATGCATCTATGTTTTCTACGTATATTCGTTATACTCTGGATATTTTATGTACATAATAATAATACGTCCGCTACACACAAAAAATGTATATTTTACGAATACTGTACAATATTTTGAAAAATAATAAATTAAAATATTATGTATTCCTTCGTTCAATTTCATTCTCTAGAGAATTTGTCTTTTCTTTCCAGAAGTTTTTTTTTCAAGTTCATAAAATTAAACAACAGGATAAGTATTGATAGCAATTTTGATCATCCATCGAAATTCACATCGATAGTTACACATTCCGTAGATTCATTTTATTTCATTAATCGTGGAGATTGAAATCGCTGGTAAAGGAAGCTCGATCCGAAGTACATACAATCAGCCAGATTCCATCCAGATTCAGGCAGACTATAGAGACAGTATTTCGATGTGAGAATTATTGTTCACGTGGTTCGGATATTAATCGGCAAAATTATTAGGTTTATACTTCAATACAAGTCTGTAGAATCAACGATCAAAAAATTCGCTATTTTTGTTAAGTAGTTTAAAATAAAATATTGGAACAAATATTGACGGAAAGTTAGAAAATCCAGAAGCAGTCTAATGTCATATCAGTTGATCTGTTGAAATATTGAACTATTTATTGTGATCAAAATCATTTCGATCGCGCGAAAGAAAAATCCGCATATGCCGCGAAATTTGAACTTCAAATTCAAAGCGCAAACGAAAAACCGCAAAGACGAGTCAAGAGTCGAACTATCAATTATTCACGTGCCGATATTTTGTTGTAGTAGAACAATAAACAGCGTTCAATTCGCCAAAATTGTGATCTAGAGCGTAATTTGAACCCACTGCCTAGTGTTTGAACCCCGTGAATATAGTTTTTCCATCGGTAACCAATCAACGCAGCTAAATTATCTGGCCGATTAGGTATATAAGAGTATACTTGACATTGAGCAAGCTTAGTTGTCACAACAGTTGGATGGGTGATCGAACGGTGGTTACTCCGGATCAGAGCGTCCTTCGAGAAAGGAATTAACAAGAGTTGTAATTACTGCGGTGTAATACATTGAGATATATTCTGTATTTTACAACGGATTGGACTATAATATAAGACCCACTATGAGTCAATCCAGTAGAATTGTAGTCAACATGGCTCAACCCTTCACACCACTAGCAGATCTTGCATCCCTGGAGGAATCTTTTGATGGCGATGAAAGCAGTTTTCTGGAAGGTATTTACACATTTGTAATATCGACACTCTGGCAACCAATTAGTGTTCTTTAAGAAATAGATTCAACTTCCTTTTCCTCTACCAAAGGCTCTAACAGCGATAATAAAGAATTTGACAAAGGACATGACATTCTTCGATTTTCAAAAATCGACCAAAAATTTTACAGATTATTTATCAAAAGTTGCAATCTTTTGAACTTTTTGTCGATTTTTGAAAATCGAAGAGCATCATGCCTTAGTTCAATTGTTCTTTATCGTTGTTATCAATTTCACATTTATCGGATACGTTTCTGCTGAGAAAATAGCTTCGAAAAATTCCAAGTGGAAAATCTTGTTCCACTTCCGTCAAATCTTGATTCGGGAATATGTGATCGTTTTTTTTTTTATCTCGGGAAATTTTCAAATCACGTATAATCACAGAAATCATATTACCGATGACAATTATACATAGTTTGAGAAAAATAAAATCTTTTGCAATATTTTGATTTGTTTTTAAGATTTGTTGAATTCGCCGGAGTTCATTGAAGAGCAAAAAGTAATATTGCTGGAAATCGAAACAGCACGACTCCGTATCGCGGAGGACGAGCAGAGTACTTCATCCCCTGAAAGGCAAAATGTAGATCGTCGTCCGAGACAGAGGCGTACTATTGGAATGAGACTCACCTGCCCGATTTGTTTGGAGAATCTTGCATCCGTGAGAACCTGCTACGTTAAAATGGTCACACAATGCGGGCATGTATTCTGCCAGGATTGCATCGAAAACGTATGCGAAAATACGAGACGATTAAACGTAGATGATGATCCCGGGGTGAGAACCCTGTGTCCTGTTTGTCGCGAGGAAATTGGTGAATTGAGAAAAGTTTACTTTTAGAATTATTGTGATGTTTAAATTATGTTTGTCGGTTACATGAATATTAGATTTAGATTGCTTTAGTTATATTGAGAGGCCGCGCGAGATGTGATTTTTTGTAAACTTGTAACATGAAATTATTTGATTATTTGTAATTGTAATATTAGCTTCCATACCTGCTGAGATTATAATCTATGAATATATCAAACTTGCGGGATACGAACTAAAATACGGAAGGAAAGTTTCGAGTGGAACTTTTAAACTTTCAGCTGAATCTTTTACATGTACAGCTATAATTTTGCAATTTGGTACTTGCAAGATATTGAAATACTTCCAAGATATAATACGCAACATGAATACTGTCCACTAGAAATATATAAGGATTTTAAACTTTACAGAATGCGATGAATTATCTGGCATAATATAGTTGTTTAATGCTGTCGTTTGAATTGTATTGATTAAAATAATATATATAAATAAAGAGTCATTTTTTAAAAACCGTCTTTATGAACCCGATGCATATCCGTATTTTCAAATGTACCTTTATACATATGTATGTACGAATGTCCATCCTATATTAGCTTACGAGGGAGGGACCTGAAAGCTAATAAATATATACTATACATATATATGTATACCTACATATTCATCATTGGAGTACAAAGACCTCAGAAGATTAGCAGAATTGTTTGTTTTGCTGATCGTCAACGGTCACAAGGTGATGTTCCGATATAAGAAAATACACAAACGTAAATAGCAGGGTTAATGCCCTGTGAATATACCTACAGATATTTGGCTACAGGTGTTTGACCGACCGAGGGCTTATTTCAAATGTAGCAAATGAGAACAGAAACTTGATAATTTTCAATGAGTCAAATAATTTCAAATTTATGTTCGATCTGACTCATTTTCTTGTTTGTCCGTGCGATTGTTGGTCTTTTCTAGTGCCTACTAAGCGATCGTATATCGCTTATACTGCAGTCACGACAAATATGTCAGGCTGTTTGCATTCAAAGTTCGCCGTTAACTAATATGGACTTTTGGCGCTATCGCAACTCATAATTGGCGTTCTTGAAGTCAACTACTGAGGCAACTCATCATTTTTCAAACAATGAGATATTTTTACAGAAAACTATGACCCTAATATAATGGTTTTGCACTTTTCGCTCAAAGAATGACGGCAAAAACCCTACAGCTTCTATTAAACGTGACATTATTGTAATTTTTGAACTGAAATTATATATTTCGAATAAATATCTGCTATTCCTATTGTATATGTATACGATGTATACAATACAGTTCTTAATCCGAAGATTAGAGCCTCGAAACTTCGAGCGTTCTGCTACACTAAAGTCCTATACTACACACCGACTACACATCATCTTACAAGGCTCCAGAGATTAGAAGTTTTTGTTATTCTGTGCTGTTTTCTTTGCTATTGTAATCCAATGTTTCGAAGAGCAGAATTGGTCAGTCACGTATTTGCCAAGCGAACAGCAGGTTCGAAATTGATCATCGCGTCTGTAAATCGCCGTCATTTTATCATCGGAGTCAACTTCTTCTATCAACGTCTACATTCAGTTCACGAAAAGTGTAAATCCATATGTATAATATACATGCTGCATTTCTCTATTATAGAGTTCACAAGTAGCAAGGTTTAACCATAAAGGAAAGAAGAAGAAGAAGAAGAAGAAGTAGCAAGGTTCGCATCTGCACTGATCATGGTCTTGTAACAAGTAATGCTTTACTATAGTGAAACTAACTCTCCGCGCGTTTTTTGTTTCTTTACAGTGAGAAAATTGTGTATTGATACATTAACAACTGAGATCACGTCACGAAAAAAAAGGAATAGAAAAACGGAAAATGACCGGGCTGTTCAGTGGCATCATCGGCAGTCTCATTGGAGCTGGGATCCAAGCAACGGTCGGTGGAATTCCAATTCCAGAAGATGCATCTAAAGCTCTTGAAGTGCTACGTGTCGGTGGTCTGCCTGTACCGCCTGCGAATTGGTTTTCACTGAAATCTTCCGAGGAGCAAAAAACGGAACAGGTTTATGATAAAATTGGACAGCATGTTCCTGCAGCAATGCAATTTTTAGGGCCTTGCATGGAAATCGCTAAAGCTTTGGGAAGTGGCGCTTGTCCGGAATCTCAACCCGTAACGGCCAAAGGTATATTGCAATTTATTATGACAAACACCTATCCATGTCGATGAGTGATTTGATGTCTCCCTACATGCTGGATGACGGAGCGATTCGGATGTTTTCCGATCGTTCGAACAGAGCCGTTTATTTTGAAGAAGGAACTTGTTGCTAGGAAGTGGTTTATGAATTGAATTTGAAAGAGAAATAGAAGTTGAAAGGAATATTTCAAAAAGAGCAAGCGGAACTGTTTATACGTCGTTCAGTAATAGGGAATATTTGTTGTTATTAAACCTTTGTCTTTAATCGTTCACAAAGTTGGAATAATACTGTTTCAAAGTTCGTTGTTGAATGATTCGAGAGTTGTTTCTTTTTGTGAACCAATGAAGCCTACAAAACGGACACGAGTCCCTTCGAATTCTGATCGATATACATATATATGCAAGATTCCCGCAACGATTCATTCGAGTTCAAAGTTCTGATTGTCCAGAACTTATTTCTGCACGTAACTAATATTGCGACTTATGAATGTTGAATTGAAACTCCATTTTCAGCTTGGACGCCTCAAGAAGCGTTCCATAAATTGGCGGGGGCTAATGATCCAGCTGTGCTCTTGTTACCCGGGCTGATGGCTAAGATGAGAGAGTGTGGTAGCAAAGGTTCACAATCCTGTGAGGCAACGACATCGACAAGGTCTGTCAATACTCCGATTATGAAAAACTGTCAGGCGGAAGATAATTTCTGTCAGGATTCAATTAAGCGAACCGATCAGAGTACGAAGAAGACGAAGAGATCTGCGAAAATTCTTCGGAATGATTTGCCCTCGGCTGCATTTTGCAAACCGCAAAGAACAGAAGACTTCCGATCAAATGGAAGCGTTAGAAATTCCTCGGTCGATTATAATATGTTGGGCACGGTGAATGAAAAAAAAGGTAAGACTAACCCGCGGGAACGGGTCACAAAAGAAGACAAATTCGGGGTAGCTGTAGGAATTTCAAAATATTCGAAATGCCATCTATCCTGCCGTTCGTCAATGGCTAGAAAGCAATCCCCAACGTCGAAGACTGAAACAAAACCGTTGAAACCTCAAAACAAATTTAACAAATCTGAGATATGTGAAATGTGTCATGTTCGGATTCGGAAGACAAAAAAAATACCGCTGGTTCCCTGTGGACATATAACAGTGTGTTACAGGTGTTCCAATAGTCACAAACTTTTCAAATGCTCAGAATCTGGACTGAAATTTAATTCAGGCAATGCAGTTTCGGAAAATAATCCTTGCATGTAGGTAGCAACTTTCGGTAGATGTCCATAATAATTTATTGATCAGTTTTGTGAAATTGTTTGAATCATTATAAAAATATAGACATTAGTTTTATCATATTGCCGTTTTATTACTTTCGTGTGTAGAATATTATTTATGGTAGGATTAATTTAGTTTTTCAAACGGGCTTTCTTGGTATTTCGAATGACTGGGACAAGGATGGAACGTGGCGTGATTTTTTTGGAAAATTCAAGAGATTTGGGAATCTGTTTTGAATTTGTGGCCACTATTCAGCCGGATTAACCGTCATCAATATTACGCAGAATACCCGCTCGAGATTGTAGAATAAAATTTAGGATGTTACCATAAATATAGATTAATATAAGTCCATGACTGTATTGCAAAGCATTCGTTTGAAACATACCAATATTGTGTAATAAGCTGATTGTGTCTACAGTATGAGCTAAAACGAACAGTTGAGTCAATTTCATGAAGTGAATTGAAAAATAATTTGTGAACTGCGACAGGATCGTTTTGACTCAACCTTCTCCAGTTAATTTTGACCCTAAAACTGAAAAAAAAAAAATGGATTGATCAATTCCTTTTTATACGAATAAGAACTATTTCTGCGCAATATATTTGTAATTGGATGTAGCGGATACAGTCATTTTTAAACTAATCTTACTATTCCAGGTTTTAAACTTTATAACGTTTGGAACAATCATTTTTTAATTCTTAACTTATTCATAAGATTATTAAAATATGACGTATACTTTCAACTGCAATTGATATCTACTCATAAGTATAGTAATAGTTTTATGATATTAATTTGTGATTCCGCTGCATCTAACATGTGATATACATACCTGTAATTGCCTAAATGATATTAATAAAAGTTTCAACCCAATTGTAACTGGATAACTCAATATTCCGAATGAAGTCTATCATGAAAAAATGTTGTCACGAGTTCCGTCATCATGTAATCGTATATTTTGAATTTGTGAACGTTAGCTCTACGGTTGGTAGATATTCATAAATGCCTACCCATTTCCGGCTAACTTCTTTACTGCGCAGAGACCGATTTACAGTCCAAATCGGTCTCTGTGCAGGAAATTGGACAACTGAGTGGGTAGGCATATATGAAATGCCTGACGCGAATCCGGGCCAACCCAGGCCACTTGGTTGGTTGGTTTACATCGATTTAAAAATAATCAATTATTAAATAGCATCGATTTTTATAATCGATGTTTGAAAAAAAAATCGGACCATCGATTTTGTATTTTTTGAAAATTTTCCACGAAAGGCATAAAAAATTAGGCTATTTAGATTTCATATAATTTAATATTGTACAAATTTGGTTGGCCAATCGAAAGAAATTGACCGCGAATAAACACCGTGGTTTTGAAATATTAAAAATTTATCACAAAACTGGTAACACGTCAAGTCACGACACATGCCGCGTTATTTGCCAATGGCCGCCAAAAATCCGTGTTCCTGTCTTTTCATCGGCTCCGTATACTTAGCAGGCAAATATATTCATTTTCATTTAAAATCTAGGCAATCGTTTGGGAATTATTTGGGAAGGATTAAGAATGAGTTTTTATAGTTTAGGAAACAGTAGGTTATTTGTTAATAATACAAAATCATCAGGCGTATAGTTAGCAGGCACGATAAAATAAAAAATAAAAATTTTGCATAAATCAACTCGAAATGATTTAGGAAGCCCGTCTGTTATGTTTTCAACATTTGGGAAATGTTATTTGCTTTTGTAAAAATTGAATTAGTATCAAATAATTCGGAACTAGATGCGCGAAGCTTAACCTGATAGCTCTGGATTTCAGCTTTGTCTTATTTATACATACATCATCTTCTACTTCGAAGCTTTCGCGAATTGCAACTAGGCCATCTCTGGATGTTTCTTATTTTGTGGTAATCGCACAAGAAAATGAAACGGAATTTGATAAACAAATGAAGACAATGATCCTGTTTGAAAAGATCCATTATTATCAAATACCGTCTGCATTCGTTTATCACCTGCATGAGAAAATTTGACTATAGTGTTAGGTGACAGAAACCTATATTTTTCTAGAATTTTTCAATCATTGCGGATTCTATTTTTTCGTGAAAACACTTTTGATAATTCGAGATTTCTAATGAGTTAGCCAGTATCGATTTCTGACCATTTTTTGCCATAAATTCTTCGCGAAAATACAAAACTTTTGAGACTATGCCGAAAATGATACTGGCTCTGGTTTGGTTCGTAGAATTTGATAAATTTTGAGCAAACTGGAAATGCAGAGAAAATATTATAGTATGTTCGGAATTGAAACTCTGTCACCCAAACCAGCGCTGGTACCACTTTCGGCATCATCTCAAAAGTTTCGTATTTTTGCAAAGAATTCATGGTGAAGACTTGAAAAGATTCGATAACGGCTAACACAATGGAAATCCCAAATCAAGAGTGTTTTGTCGATAAAACAGCATCCACAATTATGATTGAAAAATTCTCAAAAAATGATTTTCTATCACCTTAGATTATCAAACTTTTTCGTTCAGGTAATTTTTTCGTACCACCAACAGATTTCCCAATACGTTTTTTTTCAAACTTTTATAATAAAAAATGGTGACGGTTTACGTCAGGTCGATTTGACACAGAATGGCCCATATACAGGGTGGTCCATTTCAATCGCCCCAGACGAATATTTCGGCAAATACAAGAGATACAAAAAAAAGTTTGATTCAAAACTTGGAGGGTTTCGAGGAGGAAACATGCTGATGATGTGTTATATGGACCTGTAATTTTTCAATGTTTGAGAACAAAAAAAAATTCATCAATTTTATGATTTTTTTGTAATTCAAAATTTTTTTCCCATTTTTAAATTTGTCTTCGAGTCCGCTATATGTATATACTTTTTTGGCATCAAGCTGCAGCGTTTTCGGCGCTTAGAACCTTTTGGCGTTAGTCACGCGATATGAGATGATGCAAGGACTCGTAACGGCTGATACGAGGCTTAGTTAATAAAATGTAACAACAGAACTCATCCCGAAATTTTCAGTAGGGTTGGCTTCCTTGCCGATCGTCAAATTTATCTCCAACTTAAGATGTATGGCCGTGTAATCCAGATTGAAACAGTATGGTAACTATCTGAACTAATTATATCAGAAAACTGAATCCTGAGCCGAGACCATTGTTTGTATAGTCATCAAGAAATATCTACAGGCTTGATTACGCTCCACTGAGTGATTTCGAAAATTAATGCCAACCTAGGAAAATAAGAGCATTGGACGATAATATGCCGATGTCCTCACCAACAAGAATTGTCTCCGCACCCCCAAAGGCGGAACTCCCGCCAAATGCAACAGAATGTTCGTGGGAGTCGTTTTTAAACACCCCAAACAAGTCCTCAATGCCGCGAATTGGACTTTTTCTAGATAAGACAATAACCGCTGCGAACCATTCCTGAAAAATATCCCTCCCCAATCCAGAATTGCCCTCACCGCAAACCTTTAAAAACCGCATAAGGAGAGTAGAAGGATGGGGACCCCATTTACACCCCGCGATTGCCTTATTAATGATAGACGTCGCCTCACTAGCTTTTTCTTTAGTAACTTTTATTTGTTCTTGCGACTTGAGTGCCGTGTCCAGGATAACTCCTAAAAACTTAACCGACGCACATTGAGAATCCGAATATTATCGAATGTGGTGAACACCGGAATGTCTCTCTCGCATGTGTCTTCTAGTAAAATCACACAACTGCGTTTTCACCCCTGAGATGCTCAGGCCTCTTCGATGAAATGGAGGATTTTCATCAAATACGGGGTGTCCCAGAACTAAATGCGTGAAATAATAGAACTAAAGGAGGGGGTCAAGCTGAGCAAATTAATCCCAAGTACATGTGGTCTCCGAAGTCGCGTTCGCGAGATAGGTACGACCGGTTAAAAAATTGCAACAAACGCCGGCATGTAGGCAATTGAGTATACACGAGCCAGTGGTTAACCGTATCGTTGAT
Organism: Ametastegia equiseti; assembly: GCA_963989295.1. Lineage (NCBI taxonomy): Eukaryota > Metazoa > Arthropoda > Insecta > Hymenoptera > Tenthredinidae > Ametastegia > Ametastegia equiseti. The sequence continues at coordinate 7,874,582 of OZ022390.1, read as the reverse complement.
AAGAATGCTCGACTGCTGATCTGGAACGTAATTTTCTCAACGTATTAGTTGAGATTTTCGGCCGAAGATGAACCCCGAAGAAGGGCAACTTTGATAAAGATAGGTAAATCATCACTCCTCATTGGATCTTCGCCTACACTTCATTCGATAACCGACAAAACGGCCGATGCCAAGGCAACATCGAGGCAGCTCCTAGTACCATGCTCAACATGAATTCTTGTCCCTTTCTCTCAATTCAGGATACAGAAATCTGAATTCAAGATCACCTGGGGCAAATTCCTCCCATCGTTGTTGGACAGTTCGCTTCCCCACGAATGATGATGCGCATTAAAATCCCCGCAGATGATTAAATTAGAGAAATGGCTCTAGAGCCGAGAGCACACATGACCATTCCAACTGCAAAAGACACTTGTTTCGAAGTTTGTACATATTAAAAACATGACTATTTCTTGTCGGCTATACTAAGTTCTAAAAATAATGATTCCAGTTCGTCTAGCTGTAATATTTAGAGTACCTATCACCCGGAATTGAATGTCCCTGGAGACATAGCAGGCTACCCCACCACCCGGAGTAACAGATACCCTGCAGTCCTTCCTGTCGGAATTATCGTTTTTGAGATAAAAATTTTGGCCTGGCTGAAACCACGTTCATTGAAGACATAAAATGTCGTACTTAAAAATATAATTTCCTAGATCAACCCAATTACTTGCCAGACTCTTACAATTTCACTGTCCTTTATGGAGAGAGAATTACTCATCTGGATCTACTGATCCTCCTCCCTGCACGAAGGCTTCCTCCGTAACCCTAATTACCGAAACTATTGAAATCAATCAATTCAAGTACTGAAGAAAACTCTATAAACTCTATAATAAATAATCAAAGATTTTCTTGAATTTAATTAATAAACTATATTGGAGAAGATTACAAGAACAAGTGACAGAATATTTAGAAAACAGTAGACCTGTATTCCTTAGTAATTCATATTTTTGTAGATGATCACTTTGTTTCATTAGAAACTACCTCCTCAGAGTTATTAACCTTTGCCGCAAGTTGCTGACACAATACTTCCGCGAATTTTGAAATGGCTTTTCTTATTTCTTCCCTTATATATACTACCTGTAGCACACTCATCTTTCGATCCACCGCCTTTTCCTCCGCCGAGGAGAGCCCCGTGAGTGTTACGTCGCTGCCCGGACTATAAACGGATTGGTCAAGATCCATCCCTGACCCCCCCCTGTTCCTCCAAGACCAACTGATTGGATGAAAGGGGTGGGGAGAAATTCCCCAGACCCTCTCTACCGTCCCTGACTTCACCATGAACTCTTGACCGCGACGAGTTGCCCTGCCTAATGATGTCTTCACAAAGACCCGCTTCGGCCGAAACAAATTTAGTATTGGGAGCGCCCGATACCGAGCCTAATCGAGGGAACGAGTTATCTGACACTACCAGAGCAAAACCATAGTATCCTTGACTTTTGATTCCCGAGATAACGTAAGGAATTTGACTTCCGGATGTTTTCCGCTAGTAGTTTTTTCCTTTCCAGATAGGCTGAACACAATAAAGAAGAAGCCCAACGATTGCCATTACAATTCGCACATTTACTGCCCTCTTGTTTCTCTTCCTGAATGGAACACTCCCTCTCAAGATGATCCTCAGCGCACCTATTGCACAGAGGCTTCCCCCGACATTGAAATCTGATATGCCCAAACCAGCTAAGACAATTCAAATACTTTTTAATTGAATGGAAAAAAAGATGCATATCTCTGATTGTGCACCAGATCGATATTTGCTTAGGCAATGACGGACCTCTAAATAACACCTTTACCCTGCAGAAGGAATTCATTTTGACCACCCCGCCTTCTGCGGTCAGTCTGTTAAACTTGCCTCTTTCGATACGAGTCGAAGAGAGGTTATCCTCTCCCATAACCTTTAAACTTTCAAGAATCTCTTCCTCCGACAAATTGGGATCAACCCCTTTTACAATCTTTACCTTAAGGACAGCGAAATGTGGAATGTACGCTCCGTATAATTCTTATCCACTTTCTGTATGTTATATTCGACTATCTTATTGTTGACATCCAGATAATTATTAAATATGATATTTACCCTGTACCCCAAACCGGACGGACGTATCCCAATTACTCCTTCGGCGCATCCCCTAAACTTCTTACCAAAACTCATAATGTGAAGATTGACTAATTTCAGACCTCTCAAATCGAACACTTGAACGATAAAGCCTAGGGACCATTCCTTCTGCCGCATCCTCGCCGGTAGAGACCTGCCTTTGCTTGGGGAAGTTTCCCCAACCTTATATGAAGTTGGACAACGGACTCGCTACTATACATATAGAGTTCAGTGCTACTACCATCACCATCTTCGTCCAATGGTCTTTTTTTTGTTGTCAACCTTCATTTTGTGGATATAACATGCGTTAGTAGATATCCAATAGCGATCACTGAACCAGCCGGACACGTTTTATATTAGTCTCCTGAATCTGCTTAAATCTTTGATTGTGAGGATGATCAAAGATTTAAATGATGCGACTCTAATATAAAACGATTTTGTGTTTTGTGTGTCCAGTATATTTTTGGGAAATTTGGTGTATTTTTTTAACTACGGGACTTTGGAATCGGGAGTGGGTTTGGGGTCTACGCATTCGGTGGTCTACGGAGTTTCTCCGGTTTTATTGTCTATGGCGAATTGAATCAGCCGTTTGGGGTCGGGATCGTTCAATACGCAATAATTGGAACAACTATCTAATATAGAGATCAGTGGATTTGATGAATATCAGGATAAAGAAATTCAAATCAACAAGGATCAACGTGAAAATAAATAAGGATAATATTATAAATTAACGGGGAAACATGGAAAAAAGTTTTTGGACGGCAAACGATCAAGTTTTTCCAAGTTTTTAAATTTGATTTGAATGGTCAACGGTTTCGGGTAATGGCGAGGGTAATGGCTGCTTCCGGAAAGGCCACTAATTGGGGAACTATTGATTTGGGCGGATAATAAAATAAAAATAAATAATGAAAAATTTATTTGGACGGTTAGCGGTTTTTTTTCTTTTTTTTTTTTGGTTTTGAAAAAATTCATTTGGACGGTTAAAAAGAAATAGAATACATAACACATAAATAAATAAGGAAAAAATTCATTTGGATAAAGGATTAAGTTGCTGGCTACTTCCTTATAGCACAACAACAAGACAACAAGACAACAGTTTGTATATCTATGTTTATTAGTTGGTTTATCATTCCTCTTCGGGTCCTGGTATCTAGGCTATTTCTAATTTCTACACGAAAGATTTCCTATACCCGCGCCTGTGCTGGCGCATGTTGCGGGGCAAGCAAGAAGTGCTTGTAGTCGAGCGCCCCATGCCGACAGCGGTCCAGATCCTGTAGCTATGGTGCTCCTGGTGGTCCGGGAAATTGAGGAGCTGAAACGGAAGCTGTGACAGCCTGTGGAGTCTCCTTTGGCTGCGTTTGCTGCTGCTGTTTTCCCTTGTTTGCTGTTAAGAAAATCAGTTTCATTAGCATAATTGTAATCTTTACCTGCTCTCAGGCAGCAAATGAAGAAAACTCATTGTCAGTAAAGTCAAATGTATTCGGAATTTGCTTTATTTCGTTCATGATAGGGAAGTTAAGGAGAAGGCAGATTGTAGGGGTTCAACTCCGCTCAGAGATTTTTTTGAACCTCTTGGGGAAACAGTGATCTAAGTAATATACAAATTACTGTCAGATTATCTCGATGTTCTGGCTACTGCAAAGTAGAATATAAATCAATATCAAATTATCATATTTAGATATGAAAATTCTTCGATATTTCTTTGTTTTTGGGACTTTTTTGTTATTTAATAGTACCAGAGAAATCATTAAGCAATCAAATATCCTAGATAAATATTCGGAGTTTTGAGATTAGAAAGTAAAGTTATTATCGACGCAGCAGATGCTTATAAGATCAATGAATACATATACTACGTTCATAGCGATCTAAAGTTCTTCTAAATATTCTAAACCTAAGAGAAATAAATAGGTGTCCGAAATTGTAGTTTCATATCGATACTACGGTGAATATCATCTGAAGTCCCTTTCAATCCACATCTAATTTTCTTTCAAAAAGTGGCAAAAAATAGAAAATGGCTGGAATCGCTAGAGATGAGAGGCGCCGAACCTCGCTGTACAAAGAAAATTTCACTGTCGAGGTCAAAGTAGTGGAAACTGTCGCATGAGAGGAAATGTTTAGTGCAAAAGGTACGAGAAAATCTGAAGGAAATAATAGCCAAGCGTATATTTTACACTCGAGGATGTCAGTTGGTTTTTATTTTCTTCTAAATAAATAGGACGACGATCTGGGCACAAAGTTTGATGAAATATGTAAAAATAAGAACAGAGCGGAATAATTATGACAGAAAAGAAATGGTGAGTGCTGGTGAAACGTAAATACTCAGAATGGAATGAAGGTACGTGGGTGCATTACAGTCGTGATAACGATAATCGGCGAAACGATAAAGAATAAATATTTCACTGTTTCATTGGAGTTGAGTGAGGCTAGAGTGAAATCATGCTAACAAGGAGACCACATGGTAATCGGATTTTTGAAAATTCTGAAACTGACGGTACGCGTTGTGGGGACCTTAAATAGCACTTTGGTAACGTAGCTCGACGCAACGCTCAGAAATTTCTAAGAAAATCGACATTACAATCGAAATTACAAAGTAAAACTTCAAAGTCGATTTTCTCGGAAATTTCTGAGAAAATCGACTCTGCAGTTTCACTTTATGAAACTTCAAAGTCGATTTTCACGAAAATTTCTGAGCGTTGCGTGTAACTACTTTAACAAAGTTCCGTTTAAGGTCCCCACTACGCGTACCATCAGTTTTAGAATTTTCAAAAATCCGATTAACATATGGTCTCCTTGTAAGCGCAACATATATTGCATCATTTACATACTCCGGCTTCTGGGTTGTTCGTTAATAATAATATGGTCAATTAACGTTTCTCACCTCTTTTATTCGTCATCTTGTTTTACTAAGGATGGTTCAGTATACGAGAATTATTAATTATTACCGACAATAATGACGGGGGTCTGATCGTAGAATGTTCGCCAGTTGCAGTGGAATGACTGAGAATCGTTACGCTGCGTACACGTATACATAAGCTCTCGACGCAAGTTAGTCACATATGCCTGGTTTATGCAAGCGTGCTAACTGCCTTAACTTAAAAATCAACCAATCAGTAACCTTGCATGCGACTGGAGAATCCGCTCTATTGGTCTATTCTTAAGTCAAGGCACTTAAGGACGTCTGCATAAACCAGCCATTATAGGGATGGGCCACTTTCGTTGGGATGGGCGATGTTGACCGATTAATCGAATGTGTCGATTATTTTTTTTCAATAATCGATCATTTTCGGGCGATGTCTTATGCCTGGGCTACACGCTATGATAACCATGGTACGATTAGGGCTCTCATTGATCCTTCAGCTCGATTTCGTCGGAAATGACCAATGGGAGACCTGATCATACCATGATTATCATAGCGTGTAGCCCGGGCACGTACGCCGGCGAGTCGTGAAATTTCTGGGTGTGGAGTTCGTTCAAACGATAAGACTGGGGGGGGGGGGGGGGGGGCAAAATTTTTGTTGCTCGAAACATGTCTTGTACATCACTTTTTAATTAACTTCGTGGTGGTTTCTCGGCTCTCGTGATGAAAAATAATGATCGTTACTTGTACGTGAAGGCTTTTTGGCGAAACTAGTGCCCTAAGCCTTTCGTGTCGTTGAAAAAGCCTCTCCGTCGTCGTACTGAAATGTACTATTTTGTAACATATGCACCATTTTGCGTTTCCTGTACCTAAAAACCAGGACTAGAGTTGCCGTTTGCCAACCAGTGGGCGATAAAAGTCCACGGAAAATACATGACAGTCGCGTTATGATAGCCAAATTACTACTTCCCATTGCAAGCTCAATTTTTATTTTGATTTGAGTGCGAGAAATTTCAGCCATGTCTTGAGGGGATTTTTATGTTGAAAATGGTTCAATATCGAAGTTGAATTTCAAGGTATGGAATTTCTACACTTTTAGCATATAGGGTGTAGAGTCCTCCACATCATCCACGCAAAAGTCCTCGGCGTTGCCTGTCCACTATAAGCAGTCAGTAATGAAAGTATTTGAAAATCACGATATTTTCTTTCCGCATGTACATAATTCTGGGTGTGGAATTCCATATCTAGAATTTTTCTGGGTATAGAGTTCGCCATATACCCTCCATATGAAAGTCGCCGGCGTTGAGCCCGGGCACAGCTGGAGTATTTAAGGGCGATGTTTTTTCAACTCCGATTAATCGATGATCGATGTTTTTTACCGAACATCAACGAAAAGGCCTCCGTATACTTAGCAGGCGAATATATTCGTTTTCATTTCATATCTAGGCAATCGTTCGAGAATTCTTTGGGAAAGATTAGGAAAAAGTTTATACAGTTCAGGAAACAACAGTTTATTTGTTAATAATATAAAATTATCAGGCGTATAGTTAGCAGGCACGATAAAATAAAAAATGAAAATTTTGCCTAAATCAACTCGAAATGATTTAGGAAACCCGCGTCCGTTATGTTTTCAACATTTGGGAAATGTTATTTGCTTTTGTAAAAATTGAATCAGTATCAAATAATTCGGAACTAGATACGCGAATTCGTAACATGCTTTTGAAAAGCAAATCCAAAATTAGGTCGAATGATTGTAATAATTTCAAGACGGCTAATTCCAGGTGAAGCGAGTAGAGTTGCTGACGATGAAATTAGAGCTATCTCCGTCTGGAGATAAGATAAAAAAATGATAAAAAAATACAAAAATGATCCAGTGCCTAAAGCACTGAAACTCACTAGAAGTACACGGAAAGAAAAAATATGGGGGCATTAGCCATACCCGGCAACAACTAGAATTAAAGATGGCTGTTTTGAGGTCGCGATTTACCTACTATCTTATAGGCAGATATCTGACTGTTCTAAAGTATAATTCTATAGAAACAACCATGCATGATTATGGCCGGTGTAGTCATATTTTCTTGCTTCTGCTATCTTAGCAATACGTATACCTAATGTACTTTATTTTTTTCCACCATGTATTGTATTCCCACACCCTGATATGTACAGTTTTTTTAGGTAGGTATATTCATTTTATGGTTGGCTGAAGCAACGTGAAATTCTTTATACCTCTGTATGCGACTGGTTTCAGAAATGAAATCACAGTATATTCATCGAAATAGTACAAAAATATGTATTTTTCAGCATTCTAACCTCAAAATCGCAACTTCGTCGCGATTTCTCGGCTCTCATGATGAAAAATAATGTCCGAAACTTTTACGTGAAGGCTTTTTGACAAAACTCGTTACCGCACTCGCCTTCGGCTCGTGCCGTAAACCTCTCGTTTCGTCAAAAAAGCCTTTCCGAACTCGTATCGAAATGTACTATTTACATGCATCACCGTGCATCAACAAGTATTAGGTCTTTATTGTTTGTTTTACCTTCATTTGTCAAACAAATTCAATACATGAAGGTATGTATACGGATGTTTTTTTTTTCTCACTTTTTCTTTTACTGTCGTCCAATATTCTACTTTCAGCGGATCACATGTCTCGAAATTATATTCTACATTCTAGTCCAGTTAGTCTAGAGAATAAAACAATCAGTATGTTCAGCATTGTTTGAATATACATCTACATTATCCTGAGAGTAACTAGAAGCGTTTGGATTCTAAAATCTCTTTCTAGAAATCCTGCCTTAACCCTAGACGGGGCATCCTATTTCCGCCGACTTTTACGAAGCATGTGGGGTCCGTGTGGCCCCCACACGTCTTTTTTATTCTGATCGCTTCCTATGAACGGAAATAGGGTTTGTATATAATGAATCTCTTCGTTTTTCATTAGGAAGAGAATGATGTGTATGGAAGTCAATTTGAAAAAACCAAAAATGGTGAAACAGGCCTTCCAACGAAAAAAAATGTGACGAATATGCGAAAATGATTTTTTTCAAATAAAAAACTGTCAATTTGCGTCTAATCGACCGATTGGAAAAAATCAAACGAGGTTTTGAAGTGGACTTAATATACTATCAGAAAAACAATATGATCGTAGCGCTCTCTCGAAAAAGTATAGTTTTCGGAGCAAATAAGCGTGGCCAATTTCTGGAGATTCAGCAATGGGAAAAGTAAGAGATAATTCAGTAAAAAAATTTGTTTTCGCAAGTAATATCGATGAAGAATCATTCTTGTTGATTAAAACAGTTGACAAAGATGAGAAACGCTTTTATTGTATTTTTTCCATTGTCGGCCGAAGCAAATAGGGCACAAAATTATTTTGTGCCTACATGCTTTGAGTTTTGCACTCGTCACGTATATGACGCCTTGGCAAGTGTTAAAAACACCCTGAGCTTACGATCTAGAGATCTAGGGCAGAAAGTGTATCGCGCCCGACCCTTACGTCCCGAATTCCGTACCACGCGAAAGAGCACGTGGGGTCTGCTTGGCCCCCAGACCTTCTTATTACGAGTACTGCGTCGAAACTGATGACTTTCACAGGCTCATACCGAGTAGGCTCGTTGGCCGAAGAGTGAAACTGAGTTATGGAGGAGGTCCGAGACCGAAAAATTCGTCTGCTATTTCAGGAGCGCATTTTGAAATGAACGTGGGGTCCGTATGGCCCGCATGCTCCTTCTAGGGTTAAACATATTTAGAGCGCTGAATGTGCGACTCATTCTTCTTTGGCAAGATAAAAACTACTTTACAGGGTGGTCCATTTTAATCGCCCTAGACGAATATCTCGGAAAATAAAGAAGAAACAAAAAAAAGTTTCATACAAAACTTATGGAGGCTTTCAAGGGGGAAAAGATGATGATGATATGTGTGGACTTGTGGATTTTGCCACTTCCGAGATTTCGCTAGTAACTTCGGATTCTAGATAGGGAACACATATTTTGGATATCAGTAGCTAATAGCGAGATCAAAGACTCATTCAAATACGTAAAGCAAAAAATGGAATTTTTTTTTCAATTTACGGAGAAAATTTAGTATGGTAAGGGCTCTCATACTGTATAGGAATTTCGATGTATTCCGCACTTTTGAGAACTGGGACTATAAGTATGGTAACCATTCTCACAATTGAGGCAATGGTTATTGATTATTGGTTACAATTTATTTTCAAAAGTGCAGAATACATCGAAATTCCTATACAGTATGAAAGCCCTTGCCATAAAATTTTCTCCGTGAATTCTTTTGCCTTTTTTATAATTTTTTTATTTCTTTAATTGTAATTCTCAATTTGTTTTTCTTCCAATTTTTTCATCCCCTGTCGATCAAGCCTAAGATTGTATCTCGGAGAATCTGTGAAGAAAATCGTAACCCGGAAAACCGGTGAAGAAGATCGCAACTCGGACGACCTGCGAAGAAGATCGTATCTCGCAAAAATATTTTGCGTTCGAAATTTTGTAGTGGTACTCCTGCAAGCGGTAATTGCATTTATTCAAAAGTTCGGATCACTTCGCCATTATTGCATCTACTGCATTGCGTAGGCATAAAAATCGACTTCGGAATCAAAGTAAGTTCAAGCGTGAAATGAGGTATTCTCGGTGGATCTCGGTATATACACCTTTATCAATACAATAAGTATACATGTAGTGTTTGTATAATCCACATTAGCGATTTTTCTTTCAAATCGACGTGTATGCAGACGCTTTTCGTATATATATGGGGTAGTCCAGGAATTTTCAAACGGTCGCGAACCCTCACCCCTTCAGATTTGCGATTTAATTTTTTCAATCATGGCCCCATACTATGGGATACCTCTGAATTTTTTTCAAATTTTTCCGATTTTTGGTTTCAAAGTTACGATTTTTGGAAAATCGCTTCCTTTGGCGGCTGGCCAAAGCCTGGACAGCTATTTTGATGTCGAAAAAAAGGAAAAAAATTCCAACACTTCAATTTTTGTTGTTCTTTGTTCGAAATAATTTGATTGTAATCGTTGTATTACAGTGCGTGACTAATGAAAAAAAAAGCGTGAGTCACCTACTCACGCTTTTTTACAAAAATTCGAAAAAAAATTATTGCATTATTTAATAAATTATTTTTTCTCTTTTTACGAGATCAAAATGGCTGTAACTCTGACACGCGACATCCGCCCAACTTCCGCAATGTCTTAGAATCTTCATATTCGCACGCAGAATTTTGTGTGTAAGTTACACAAAAATCGAAGACTGCTACTTTTGAAAATGTTCGATTTTGAGTTTTCAAGCCACCAATTCTCTGTTTACGGCGTAGAAAAAAAAAATTCCCAAAAAATTTGCGATCGAAAGTATATTCTAAGCCGGACAGATTTGTTCCTATGATTTTTTCATGTGAGATCTGGCTTGGGCGCTGAAGCCGTCCGAAAAACAGCTAGCCGCGAAAGGAAGCGATTTTCCAAAAATCCTAATTTTGAAACCAAAAATCGGAAAAATTAAAAAAAAATTCAGAGGTATCCCATAGTATGGGGCTATGCTGGAAAAAAATCAAATCGCAAATCCGAAGGGGTGAGGGTTCGCGACCGTTCGAAAATTCCTGGACTACCCCATATGCATATAATCACATTACATTACATTAATTAGTTATTTAAGCGTCTGTGTATATGTTGATTTGGAAAAAAGAATCGCTAACATGAATTATAAACACTATACGTATACCTATACATGGGATATTCCACGGGAACTCGACCAGTCCCCAAACGTCGACTTTTTAAAAATGACTGATTTGTTTTTATGGGTTATACTACTCAAAAAAACCAACCCCTATTTGGCGGTTTTTTCCCCGGCTCACGGTATTGATGAGACTTATAGATTTGGAAATATCACGGTTTTTTTACGATTTTGATATTTTCGGCAGTTGTAACTGCAAATCTGTTAGCCGAACCAAAAAAGTTCGTTGAACAAAATTTCTTGGTTTAAGTAAACTATTTGAAAATTATTTTTTTTTTCAAATTCTTGATTCGTCTAAAATAGTGTTTTTATGCGATTGAACACCAAAAACCCATTTTTTCATGGGAACGATGTTACGTGTGAATCAATTGTTGCTACTAACTCTCTATCTATCGATGTCTACAGTGAGAGATGATCGCGAATAAAGATGTACACATCCGAGCGGTTGATGATTGAGATTGAGTCACGCAGAACAAACCTGAATAATAAAATAAAAGAGACTCACTTCGCAGTGAGACGGTACTATAGGATCGTTTGCTGCTGGTTCTATACAGATCCCTAATTAGGTAGTTAACTACATTGAGGCCTAAACTTAACTGAAAAATTGAATAATTGAGGATTTAAAGAAGAGGTGATAAATGATTGAAATGATAATTGTTAGTAATGTGTTTCAGGTGCAGAATATGTGTTTGTGTGTCTGAACAAATTGTGCTCTGATCTCTCTCTCTCTCTCTCTCTCTCTCTCTCTCTGGAGAAGCATACTATTTCCATCACACGTCATGCTCTCGGCACTCTGGTATGCTAATTAAATGTACCTATTGATAAATTTACGGTATGTCCTAAGACAACTATGACGTTTGACTATTGCAAGTTTGAAATATATAACAACGCAGCTGTACAAGATGAATGATGCTATTTTGATGTTGGAAAGATCCGAAATAACCACACAGGTAAACTTATTGTTAGCTTGTAAAACAGGACTGTAGCGAAGCTCGAGACCACGTGTCGGGATCCTCAGGCTTTTGCCGTTCTGCCGCCGTTACCTCAGCTGTTAGGAACCGGGCGTGTAGTGGACGATGATCTGCCTTCGATTCACTTCGGATGATTAGTCCTCAAGCTTGCATTCAATTTATACGATGATTTTGAATGAAAGTTAATTTTAAGTCCAAGAGAACTGATTGAAATGTACTAAAATTACGATGTTGGATTGTTTTGAAGAATCTAAAATTACTATCGATCTCATCGATCGAGCAATTCAGAATGAGTCTATATATTTAGTCTTTGGGCCGGTCACAATTAAGATTTTCCAACCCAACTCTCATGCTCAAGTTAACGATTAGCTCAGACTTTCAGCTCGTCACAATTAACAATAAGATTTTCGAACACTGACTCTAGCTTGAGTAGCTGCTAACCCGCGGGTTAACGTCAACGCACCTCGCGACTCGATAGACGAAAGACGCGGCTTCTTGGTTCGAATCGTTCGAGAGGCCGTCAATGCAATTTCGTGTATTAATACGCGAATTGATTAGCCAATGAGGTGCAAGCTTGAGTCCTGCCGAAGTCAGCAGTTTTTGTTTTTACCGCGGAGGGAAATGAGCGTTGTATGGATTGAAACTTCGCTATAGTCCATTCGTGTTAACAATATAATTTTACAATGCTTATTTCAGATTGCCAATCACTCACATTCATCCTTATAATTGATGTCCTAAATATAGGTGTGATTTATCAGTACGCAGGTGTGATGGGTGATAGTCCTAATTGGTGAATTTTGGGTTTTCTCTTAGAAAGAATTTGTTCGAACGGAACCTAGGCGCTGGGTCAGCAGGCCCTAGGGTCCGCTGTCTCTCGGTACTGCCTGGTACATACATACCCAGGTGTATAGACTTACAGCTAGCGAGGCATTAGCGACTTCTCCAAGTAGTGAAGAAATTAGGAAATTAGGAAAAAGGAAAATAGGTTTCAGGAATTTAATCGAATAAAGGTCCGGTGACTTGTCATGAGGTAGCGGAATAAAAACGAAATTTTCCGAGAAATTTTCACATAGAACCCATCCGAAACTCATAATTCCCATTGAGGGGAATAAACTTGAAGGTTTCAGACGTTTTTTAAGAATTTTTCAAAATTTTTTAATCGGGCCGAAATTTGAAAAAAGTGTGATTGAAATTTTGAAACCATATTTTCACGATGTTGCGCTTCGTTTGGAATGAAGCCGATATTTTCAAACAAAAGTACGGAAAAAATCCATGAGAATACATGTATTTGCCTATCTTTTCACTCCCGTTCCACTGCGACAGAATTATTTGAAAACAAAAACGTTGAAAATCGCGGATTCCGAAAATAAAGCTTAGGTTTGTGAAATTTCGAGTTTTGACATTGAAAACTGTTCAGAACATGTCTTTTTGGACCTCGTGAAGACACCAAAAAATTTTCATGAAATTCAAAAAATACAACTGAAAAAGTGGCCCGCCTGACGCGGAATGCCCCATATACTCGAATGCACTCTGCAGTATACCATGTATAGTATACATTGTATACTCGAATATACCGTACGTATATGTACTGGAATATACCCTATATAGTATATACGAATTCAGAGTTGTATGCATATACCTCACATGTATATGAATAGATGTGTAATATGCGGTAATTAGTTCGAATAAGGTGGTAAATTACATTTCGGAATTGTAATTAGGCTAAAAATGAATTTCAATTACAATTCGAAAAGTAATTGGCCGTATGAATTTATTCTAATTGCAAATTATAAAAGTAATTAGTATCGAATTTTTTTCTGATTACCATGATAAATGTAATTTGTACCGAAATCTTTTCTAATTACAAATCACGAATGTAATCAGTATCGACATTTTTCCTAATTACAAATTACAAATGTAATTTGTATCGAATTTTGTTCTCAATTATAAATTACAAATGACAAATTGCAAATGTAATTTGTAATCAGTAATGAGCTAATTACAAATTCGCCCAACCGTTGACTGAAGAATTTAAAGACAGCTAACCCTGGGTAGTTTGGTGTGCCGAGCAAATGGACTTGGTTACCGACTGAAATAACATTGTGGTATATCTATATTATGTGCACACTATAGATATAGTGCAACGTTATTTTGTCGGTAAAGTTGAAGACCGTTCGTATCCCCGAGCCCACTTGGGCCCACTTGACTGGCACACAAAACCCCATAAGGATAGCCGTCTTTAAATTCTTCAGTCAACGGCCCAACACTGCTCTGAAGGCTGTGTCGATCGTCAACGCAACGCAAAAGCGAACGCAAACGTAGATTTGACGTGCCATTATTGGTTATCGACAGTCTTTTGTTCAGAACTAAGCCAATGAGGCGCCTCAAATCCTGCGTTCGCGTTTGCGTTTGCGTTGCGTTGACGACTCTATAACAATTGGACAACAATGCGGATAATCATTGTTATCTGGAGTCTCCGCGGAGTATCATTATTGCCAATTGTTATCTGCATTGTTGCCCAATAGTTATCTGAAGAGACTCCCGTGGCACCTTAAGAGTAACGAACAGACCTAAATTAACCTGAAAGCCTGAAACGAAAACGACGCCTGTAATATGGCCATCGACTTCGTTCGATCTGATTGGTCGCGCAAGCTCTCGAGTCTGTTGATTGGACAGTGTCAGTGAGGTTTGTCTTTTGATTGGCGGGGAGGGGTTTGAAGCATACTCGGCTAATCAACCCGCGGAACTGTTGATTTGTCCAACAATTTTCGTCAACAACAGGACAACAAGACAACAGTTTTTACATCTATCTATATTGGTTGGTTTAATCATTCATTACGTCTTGTGGAGCCCCGACCAATGTGGTAAAACAAGTATAAAATGAAGTGATAGTGCCTGGAGAACGTCAGTGAGAGAGCTCTATCTAAGTATCTACATACACATGTCTATTGTCTATGCAGTTGCGTGAACTTCCAATCGTTCCGTTGCGTTATTTGAAAACACTGATAGTGAGTAAACACGTGCGACGATCAGTCTCGCTATGTTTCTCGCAATTGATATGTAACTGTTTCGAATCCCCGAATTGGCTCAATAAACATACAATTTGCTTATCTTTTGCTATGTAATGGGAGGCAAGTTTTTGATTTTACTATCCGAAGAGTATAAGTAGAGGTTATTGTGTATTGTATATCTCAAGTCGCAGATACCGAAATCTGACACATGTCAATGTCACGTAACGTTCCTTTGTTTTGATTGGGGCTGTCTCAAGAATACGTAAAACGTAAGTACCTGTGTATAGTTCTATGGATTAGTAAGAATGATCTATGAATACCTATCAAGGTAAACATATAATTTGTCATAATAGTGTGAACTTTTCCTAGTCAACGAAATCGGGCTAGTTTACGCATTTGTCGATACGCAATAATTCAAACGAATTTTATAAGGGGAAATAAAACACGATCATCTTCAAAAGCTATTTTCTTGGCTCGAAAATATTCGATCAGTGTAACATTGATAACGGCGATATGAGAATCAAACGAAGGGCATGATACTCTTCAACTTCCAAAAATCGACCGAAAGTTTTACAGATTGTTTATTAAAAGTTCTAATCTTTCGAACTTTTCCTCGATTTTTTAGTATCTAAGAGTATCATATTGCCCTTTGTTCAATTCTTCTTCATCGTTGTTATCAATTTCACATTGATGGGATGTGTTTTTGCTGAGAAAATAGCTTCGAAAAATTCCAATCGGAAAATTGTGTTTTCTTGTTGAATTGCAAAACAAAAGATCTTTTGATGTAGTATACAACTTTTTATTTGAATTCAAATCTGATAAACAGTATTACCTTGTATTCATATCATTTACTATCGAATTTTCGTTATATATCGCTTGTATCTTATTGTTAGATATACAAAAAACTCAATCCTCATCATCCAAATTCGAATCTCGAATCTCATTTGGCAATTGTTTATCAGACATATTGTATGTTTGGCTGTTACTGATGGCTATAATAAGTATTATACATTAAAATTTCTACGATTACAAGACAACCACAGTAACAAACTATTGCGAAAGTAATTCTTATGTAAGATAAATTATAGAATTGTTGAATTTATGGTCAAGTTGTTGCCATTCATGACGTATTTTATCAGGCTTATGTAAATATTTTGTAGAAATTTGAGTTCTTGAACTTATTTTATCTCATGGATGGTAGTATAGTTAGTATTTTTCCTTTTTGAAAGCTGCAAATGAGTCCATTTTGAATAATTTTCCCACCATTTCGGCCACACCTGCATTTTACACATGTGAATAATTCTATAAGGCTTCACACCCATGTCATATAGCACAGGTTAACATTTTTGTTCTAGAACATTACGCAGTACACAATCCATGATGACTCACAGATACGCGACTCGCTCGACCACATCGACACCTGTAATCGACTTTACCCGACCGTTGCCTCGTATCCGAACGCATTCAAGAACATCTCAGCATTCTTTGAACCCGTAAGTCAAGAATTGCAAAAGTCTGTTCGATAATTGGGTTTCGTATTCCCCCCAAAAGATACAAAGTATTCGAATTGATAGAAATTTTCTGATAATTGGATCTGGTTTGATCGGCTCAATTCTATTTTTCATAATATATATTAGTCGTCGAATCAGAAACAGCCAACCGATTTCAGAACTGCAGGTTTTCAGTCTCATATGGTAATGCAATATCTTTCAACCAGCTACGCTAGCTCATGCGCCTAACTCAGGGTTGGTATGCACCTGGGAAATTGGGAATACCTGAAAAAGTCTGGGAATTTTGTCAGAATGATCGGATTCTATTCCCCCAGAATAAATCAATTCGTTTTTTATTTGAATTGTATTGCAATCATTTGCAAAAACCCATTTGTGTTTTTACAAATTTTCAAAGGACTTAGTTGTTTGTACATGATACATCATGATCAAGACTATGGTTAAACCAATGTTGACCAAATTGTTATTTGAGAAAATCGTGATTCTTAAGCTGTGAATATTTTTCCAAATATCTGTAAACCCACTAATTTGGGCTGGAAAACCTGAAAGAGTAGGGAAAGTTGAATTTCAGAAAGTCTATTCTTATAGCTCACTGATACAAAGTGATCATGGACAGTTTTTTCTGATTCCTAATCAGGATACAAATTTTCAGTAGTTCACTTCGTGGATTAGATTGGACAATATGTTTCTAAGTGAGTGGCCAATTATTACCCCGATATTTGTTTCGTCAAGTGGTTCTGTCGGGTGATCGTTTACCTTATAGTCGTTGAATTAATAAATTTTGGTTCCTTTTTGATGATGTTCAGAGTTTATCAGAGTTTATTGGTGATTTAACTAAAGTCTGCTTCGAAATCAATGAGGATCTATTTTCAGGTGTTCAACTTATTAGTACCGTCTATTGAGCATGACCTTAGATTAGGTACTTTTAAAGTCTATGGGCAAATCAGTCGAATCACTCAGTCATCAGTGTAGAGTATTAACCCTCCGCCGGCAATCTCTTTTTTTTCACTACGCCGCCGGCAATCTATGACGATATCGCAATCGACTACTTTTAATCCACTCAGGAGTGTCCAAAAATCCCCTAAAAAATCAAAGAATCAGTTTTGGGTCATATCTCAATATTCCAGTAGCTTTCATCATAGAATGTTCAATCAAATAACAAATAGAAAGTCAGAAACAATGCAAAACGGGTAGAAACAAAGCGAAACGCCAAAGTCAGATACAACGATATCGTCATAGATTGGCGGGGGAGGGTTAATAAAATCACTCATCAAGATATAAATTACTGAATGAATATTGGATATCAATTCATCTATTCAGTATGTTATGAAATGCTTTATTGTCTGATTGCAGTACTACCAGTTCTAATCCATCAATCAGACAGCGAGTAGCTCCCGAACCAGTTGCAGAAGCATATAATAACTCGGTTCACACAACATCAGCTCGCACCGATCGACAAGTGAATGTCGAAAACGTAGTCACTACTGTGCCTTGTTTTAATGTCTCCTTTAGCGAGATACCAGATATAATTACTTGTCATATCTGTCTCGAGCCGTTGTCTGCTAGTCGGGAACCTATGGCAACTCGATGTGGACACATCTTTTGCAGTAAATGTTTGTCAATTGCATTAAAAAAACGCAAGTTTTGTCCCACATGCCAGTCTACAGTAAATTTTTCAAAATGTATTCGTGTTTATTTTTGAGAATATGAAGGGCGGATACGATTGTATGAGTGATTGGAAATTTCTTTCACCGTTAAACAAGATGTCAGCATAAAATGAATAATATGATTATTTAGAAAATGTGATTAGGCTGATGATGATGAAGTCATTGCAGCTATTCTACTTTTGGTTCCTGTTGTCTGTGATCCAACCATGTATGTCTTTATTTATCAGTTCTGTTTGTCAATAATATGATATGAGCGAGATCTTAAAATTCTATGAACAGAGTATAATAATAGTTCACATAATACTTTATGATTTATGCAAACCAACAGGTTTTCAACAATAATATTTCATATAAGTTACCTGGTTGGTTGGAAAAAAAATGAAATATTCTAGAGGATTTTTCAGATTAGTAAAAATCCGGAATATTTGTGGTCAAAATGAATTTTTTATTTTTGGGCGACGTTGTTCCTTGTGCTTCATATCAATTTAATGTACTTGTGCGTTGCAAGATAGACCACAAAACTTGAAAATGTGTGATAATTAATTTTAATACAAGTAGTTAATTGAATATTATAAACAATGGAGAGTTGGTTTTATGAAAAATGATAAGAACAAATACACTTCGTTAATAAAGAAACAGTTGTCCTTATTTTTAACTGCTGATATACGTATGTAAGAAAATTGCTTGTGGATTTGCAAACCAGAAGTAGAAACTGCTTCTGTTAGATTAGTACTCTATAGATACAAAAGTTTATCCACAAACTCCGTTCTTTGGAGTCGTAGCTCAAACAATCAGGATGGGTATAGTCCTAAGTTGAAATTACGGAGCATAAAGTCGGATTATCCAACCGTTCATTAGAAATCGAGAATAGAGATATAAACCTTAACTATGTCAGACGTTCTGAAGTTTTTTTATCAATCGAGTTGTTTCTTCAAATTTTTGCGGGAAATTAAATTTTTCTCGAATTAGTGCGAATAAAATCTGATAAAATATCGTTTGCGAAGGAGCAGACTAAGATAATGGAAAAGATGATATATTTCACATTGGTAAAAATTAACGAGATAAATCATCGATTGAAATTAATAAAATCATTCATCTATTTAGCTAATTGATTATATTATAATTCGTTGATAACGTGATAATTTAAATCGTTGAATCATTTCGTTCGAAAATATGATTTAATTCTCATTTTTTCAGCCTGTTTCCTCTGAAACGATTGCTTTTATGGAATTCGGTTTTCTTTGAAAATTCAGAGAAAGGACAACTCTATAATTGTTGACTGAAATACGACTAACGCAGTTGAGTTTATATCACTGATTTGAATAGGAATTATCTAATTTTCAAACAAACGACTTTATGATCTGAAATTCTGAATTGTGATCATATACATATATCTATATCCTGATTTCTTGTGTTACGATTTTACAGAATGAATTAGTTCGCAGACACGGTCGGGGTTCGGTCTCTAGGGAAAAGAACCTGCCTTCTCCGGATGTACTTAATTTTTATTCGGCAGTAAACTAAGAAATTGTAAGATGAATCAGTCAAGTGAAGCTTCTACAGATTCTGGAATAGAAGTAAGTAAAAATCATACATTTCGAGTAGATCTACATTATCGATCAAGTAACAAGAGACAATATTCTCACTACATTCATTTTGGATCCGACTACAGTTACCGATCTTTCAATGTGACTCACGATCAGATGTTTTAGTACTCTGCGTGGTGGCGCCATTCGTTTAGGTGACAATTGTACAAACTATATTTGCCGCAAGTGGCGGGCGAAATTCAGTACTTAAGTGCTCGATATCAATTCTTCGCGTAAAATGATTAATACCAATGCATAAGGGCGTTCAGAACGTCATGGCCCACTCAAGTCATTAGTATAACAGTTCCTCGAACCTTCTGCGACTACATTATGTATTAAAAATGCGTTTTCACGTTGTAGAGAATAAAGGACGAATTACTTTCCGGGTGACCTATTAGCGGAACTGAACAACTGTATCCCGAACGAAATTCTTGCTTATTTATCGACTCGTTTTCATTCCTGTTGTATTTAAAACTGAATATTGTGTTGTTCTGACATCGAGGGCAGCCAATTTCATGTTGGCAAATACTCGATAAAGTTACTATTCGGCGATATGGTAGTGCGGCTACTGTGCTGCTCGATTCTAGAACGATTCTGACTTCATCAGAGCAACTTTACAGAACTGGATGCGATGTGTAGGGAGGAGTTAAAAATGGCCTATAATTATGGGGATTCAGGTCATTCAGGGCTGATTGATAAGGAACTCGACAATTTATACAATATATGCTGTTTAATAAATTATAAATAATTACTAGAAACTACAGTAATAAGCTATAATTACAGGTGTGAATGAGTTTGACACAAATCAGTTGAAAATTATGTAGTATGATATATGCATTATAACAGCCGATGATTACTTCATGAAATCGTTTTCGCTAAAATAGACGAACTATATATACGATTTCACTTTTGAGACGATCGTATATTTCACTGTACTTAATCGTCTTGAAAGTAAAATTATGATGCTACGTATATGTATGTAATCGTGCTACATTCCTTATATAATTATTAATCCTCAAATAATAATCACCCACTCCACAAACTCCGAGGCTTGAACTTGAACTTCATATATGAGACAAAAAAGAATAGTTTTTGTTTTTGTTTTTATTATTCTCAAGGGGATTTGGACACGATGTTCGAAAGTTATTCTCTCGGCAGAAACATATTCGATCAATGCAAAATTGATATCGGCGACAAAGAAGAATAGATGGAAGGGCGTAGTATTCTTCAATTTCAAAAAATCGATCGAAAGTTTTACAGATTACTTAACCAAAGTCGTAATCTTTTGAACTTTTTCTCGATTTTTGAAAATCCAAAAGTATCGTACTCTTCGATCAGTTGTTCTTTATCGCTGTTATCAATTTTACATTGATCGGATATGTTTTTGCTGAGAAAATAGCTTCTAAAAATTTCAAGTGGAAGATCGTGTTCCATATCCTCTTAATTCCATATTCAAAAATTCGATTCAAAAACTGAGCGCTGTTTTGTCACTTCCTCTCCGCATCGAGCCATGCATATTATACATTAAATGTTACCTATATGGCAGTGCGGCAAGTGATAATGAATGCATGTATATGGTTGATACCTCATGTTTAAACACTGTATCGTAATAAGCATCTGACAAAACCGCGTCATGTAATTATCCAATGACTGAATTCCTCTAAACTCAGCGCTATAAGCTCATTCGTTTATGTATACATATAAAAGAGCATAGCGCTGGTAAGCGCTACGGAGCGAAGCGCTGGACGCTGAACGAAGCGAGGTGAAGTAAATCCCGCAAAGAAGTAACGGTACGCTCCACTCATCGGAATTCACGGTACGGTCCATTCGGTCACCGCGCCGAGCGTCTGTCTGTCTGTCCGTTTGTAAGTCGCTGGGCCCTGGCGTCCCACGTCCCCATATACAACCAATCCCGACCCGATCCCGCATCGCCTGCAGAGTCCGGTTTTCAACACGGCGAAGAAATATATCCACTCATATCTAGGGTGCCAGCGATGTTGCCCGGCTACGGGCCACGGGGACAACCGCGTGGCTAACTGGCTATTCTGTTCTTCTCTTCACAGACGCGCGCACTCACTCGCTTCCCGCGATAGTTTAACCGTTACGCCAATCAGTATGCACAATTCAATGCGGTAGGTATTGGAGGAACGCGCGCGCTGAAAGACCTTGAACGTTCTTTTCTAGGTCAAGATGAAGCTCGTCATCGACGCGTTAATCCTCACTTCCATGTACTCAAACAGTAAAAAAAAAAAAAGAAAAATTAAATATGAAAGAATTTGGCATAAAATTTAGTTGAGAAGTTTAGAAGAATTCTTGGCCAGGTGAAAAAATAGGCGGGATATTTCAGGGAGTTAATTTTGTGGCGCTGTTTCTGAATTCTTGACACTTGGGCTGCATTTACTGTGAAGAAATATATTCCAGTTGTGTCTACTTGATACAACGTTTTTTGCTTTTCATTTCCATGGATATGCGTGTAGTTAATATCTTTGGAGAAAATTTTTTCCTTTAACTTTGAAACGGGATTAAGAATACATTAATCCGACTCGAGGCTGCTGCAATGTGGTTTAATGAGGATAACGTACACGGCTCCAAAGACTCCGTGTATACGGTGTCTATTTTAACAACCCCGATCTTCACGTAGTGTTATGTTCGTATGCGTGTACAGATGCACGTATATACATATACGTGATACGCAATGTATGTTCCTATACGAGAAACCGGCTTTGAAACATACGTGAAGGGGTCAGGTTGACCATCATATCGAATTCCGAGACCAGATTCTACGAAGTGGTTCCGGGCTAGATTCACTTTTTATATATATCTTATTCTTGATTTTATAGTTTCTATTCTTTTTGACTGATATACGCGATACGTAGTGTAAATGCATCCATATTTATACATAGACCTACGTACATACATTTGAGTTTTTTTTTTTTATCCGTATTTTCTCACTCGTTTTGGGTTTTATATACGATGCACGAACGATATACCTACTTTCCCGTGTTTCAATGGCAGCATTATGATCGTTTATCGCGCTGCCAGAGACAGAGGTCAAGGAATATTATGTATGTATATTTTATAACTGGAAATTGACGACTAAAAGTTGGGAACCGCTGGTGCTTCGGAAGCGCTACCCGGTGCTGAGTTTTTCGGCTTGCAGATACATCCGCTCTCAACCAAAACGTAATCTTGACCGGTCAGGGTTACCGGACCCAATGGTATCACTAGGAACAGGTACGGGACGTAGGTCTGAGTACATTCTCCGTGGACCACGTCGCAGTCCTTTGATCTGTAACAAAAATAAACAAAGCCAAGCATCAATACCTGGACAGGACTTTGCAGAAAAAAAAAAAAGAAAAAAAAAATTCTTTTTCCTTTTCTGACTAAAGGTCACGCCTTTTTCTTTATATTACATTTTTCTTCAACGTTACGAAGCTCATCTCGCTCCAGGTCAAAAGATG
Source organism: Ametastegia equiseti (assembly GCA_963989295.1). Lineage (NCBI taxonomy): Eukaryota > Metazoa > Arthropoda > Insecta > Hymenoptera > Tenthredinidae > Ametastegia > Ametastegia equiseti. Next base: position 7,851,660 of record OZ022390.1, on the reverse strand, counting down.
CGGTTGTAACGGCTATAATCTATGGATATAGGTCTGAGGGTCACGCCCGAACCTCAGCTGCTATTTACTGCATTCAAGGAACGACCTACAGAATGCTTTGACCCTAAGGGATCAGAGGAAATACCCTCATCGAATTTCGCGGTTTCAGATTCACCGAAGGAATGCGTTTTTGCTTCATTTACGACACAGGCAAACCTCGAAGCCAAAAAATATCTTTCGCATGGGTCACGGCCAGAGTTTGACCGATTCAGAGCTCTAAGGATCCCCAACCCGACTACCTGACAGAAGAATTTCTAAAAAAAAAAAAAAAAGTAACTGAACGAGTCACGCGGTTGGCCCACTGCAACAAATTTGACCGAAACTCGTGAGTCATGGAGTGAATCTCGGATTTAGAATTGGAACGCCAATATTTGCGTGTTTGATCATTATGTGGCACCCGCAGGTTTTGGCTGCTTATGTGGGTCGAGCATATAGAACACGCCATATTCGAAACTTGAAAACCTGTAGGTCGTTTCAACTGATCCTAAAAATTTGTGTACGAAGATTTGATATACTTACTCGCAAACTTCGAAGACAACCTGTTGCAAGAGATCTGGAAACTTTTGAACGATCGTAACTGGTTGACCGCTTGTCAAGCTGACGCCGTACATCGGGGCGGTAGTGTTGTACCTCGTTTTACATAGTCTAGCTGGCGATCCGCAAGATTCTCGTGATGAAAAGGCGCGACCTGAAAACGAATGCCGGATTCAAAGGTTAAACGGTTTTTCAGCTACTTCGGTATAAAGTTTTCTGAAAGGAGGATCAGCTGGTCATTTATTAGAAAACTATACGTTCTGGCGATTTACGCGTTCCAAATATCGTGGAGACTTTTATGGTCATAGCTATATTGGTACGGTATCCACGATCCTATAATCCTAACGATTATTAGGTATATCTGTCGTTTTGGAAACTGTAGCCTACAGCCACGATTCCGTTCGATGGCAAACACTTATTGGCATTGGAAGCGTCGTGGGAAGTTTGTCCCGTTACGAATATGTACTTACATACTACATCGTATGGTGACCGGGTGATGGGTGAATTTGTAACTGTATTGGTTGGATAACGTATGTTGTACCTGCGACGTGCATTACGCACACTGTCTTAAACTGCAATTTTAAGACCGGTCGATTCTTACCTTCGCTCAATTAAGATATACGAAGAAAAATGAAACGAATCAAAAAAATATATGCAAAGTTTGATCGAAGTATGATCTCTTAATGACCGAAGTATGATCTCTTAATGGCAACTGCTTTAAAATATTTTTTATTGAATCTCAAGAATCTGTTACATCGATAAAGTGAGAAAAAAAAAATGAAAAAAAAATGAATACTACGGATGTAAAAGACTTCGCGTGACTCATTAAATCTCAATCGTTGGTTAATTCTGTCGAAAATCGCGCATGGATAAGGAAACACATCGAAATGCTTGAACAAGATGAACGTAATATACATCGATTATGCGGAATCGGGTTTCTGTGTCATAAGGACACCTGCATAATTCAAGGTTGTGGTTCGAAGAAAATACACCTACGGATATGCAGGAGTATTTCGATTCGCGTCTTATTTCGTTGTTTATTATTTATATTCTATACACCTACGGCTTAATTCGTATCAGAGGTTAAATTGCCTATAAGAAAAAGCACCTGCTTCGTGACTCAATTGGTCTCTTTATACATGAAGCATAATTGCATACAGATGAACCACCAATTGGATTTAAGTATCTCTGTGAGAAAAACTCTCCGTAAGTTTCGTCGATGGGTCATCAACAAGGACTCAAGATCAGGCAAGATGCATTGTGCATTTCTTTCATCTTCAATGATTATTTCATTCCAACGCAAGGTTTACTTAACTAGCATCGTTGGGAGCGTAATAAAATTACCGCGTTTCGCAATGGGTGTAAAAAACGGACAGAGCTTTTTGTTCATTTTATTTTGAAACGGTGGGACGCATCGTAAAAAATTTCTCGGTTCAACGTATTGGTGAACAACGCGCCGTGAGAGTACGCCAGCCGAGATCATTACGATGAAACAATAAACCAAGTGATTGAGGGAACGTTGCTGCTAAATTACAAACTCTTTCACGATAGGTATACCCGTATCCAGGTATATATTCAGTTTACTGCTCACAGAAACCCAAGCGGTCTGCACAAGTGAGGCATGAATACATACCTATAGAAGACGGGTAATGGACGGATGGACGAACGCTACTTGGATTACGAATAATTGTGGGAAACCGCTAACCCACATTATACCTTCCCATCTAGGCACAATTATTTAATGTCACAAATTATAACAGAAGAATGCGATACACACATTGATGTGCTGATTGTACAGGTAATGTCATTGAACTTTGTTCGAGTCTTAAAGGCAAAGACTGTACACATTCACCCAATCATCTTTTCAAAGAACTCTCAAAATTTCGATGAGCAATGTACGGAATTCGAAATAAAAAGGTAATTTAAAAAACAAGAGAATATTTGGGATTATCTATCGACTCATTCAACCGAACGGTTTTACCAACTCGATGAATTATTTGGTGGTAAGTTGTCAAAAAAAGTCCCAGGAGTCATTTCATAGCAGAATTAATCATCGGATCATAAAAATCGATGTCAGCTGACTCACCGTTGCGGGAATTTGCAGCGGCAATCGAGTAATCTCCATGGACTGCCTTGTAATTGTGAAGCAATGCCTTTCGGGTCACTTCAGGATCAATGGTTTGCGGTTGATACGCCCGACCAGAACGGCTACTTCCTGCCCAGAGGCCCTTGAAGCTACGGGAAATTGCTGCTCTGCAAATAGATGTAGACGTATTGGGATAGTGCGGTTTCGAATTTTTTTTTTTGTATTTTTTGAAGTTCGAACAATATAACACCGCCAAATCAAGTGTCATTTTTATATATTGTAGATGTAGAATCTAAATGCAGTTTTACAAAAATTATTTCATTCAATTCCCATCGTGATTTCTGTTCAAATAAACCCTCGAAGAGCTTAAGACGCATAAATCGAGGTTTTCAGTACTTACGAGGGATACTGCATGTTGTTGGGTCCTATACAGTCAGTGGGATCGGTCAGGGCATCTCCCCAAACATATTTCAGGCCCAAACCGCCACCCTCGCATTTTCTGTTCCCCGCAGAGACGAAGGAGATTGTTGTAAGGACAAGGATAAGTCCGAAGTACCTAAGCATCTGCAACGATAGAAGAAAAGTATTATGAGGTTGAGTAAGCGCTAAGTGTTTGATCAACGGTACATAACGGAAATACTGTGGCTTCTACCGTCACGCAGAGAAATGCCAATGTTACGGAACGTAGTATACACTCCATAGTATATTTTTCGTTTCAATCGGAGATGCGACAATTATCCGCCAATTTTCTACCTCCCACCGCAGTTCTATATAACCAGTCATTTCCGGAACGGAGATCGATCAATCTGGTTGATTATTATTACAGATCGAGTCATTCATGCGATCAATGATCGACGCCACACCGTGGCTCGTAATTTATTTAACTGTAAATTTATATTCAACGCTATATTTCAGGATCTGGATTCACTTGGTTTGGCTCCGATCGACTTGTCACAAGAATTTCCTGACCGATACCAGGATTATAGGAAGAAGTACCAGTGCGTATCAGAAAGAAATAAGATTTGCAATGAACTATTCGACTGGAGTTCTCATAAACATTGAAAATTCGTGTATATTGCATAATAGTTTTGCTGACATTTCGATCATTTTACAAGATTCCATGTCATGACCTAAATCACAGAACCGATCAAGGTGTAATAAATACGAGTGCATCGTGACAAAATTGAGAATGATTCATTCGCATTGAACGTGTTCATGCTATGAGGTATACTTACTCGTAGGAATTGAATTGGACCACGCGGTTTCGTGAACTACTTATAAATCGAATATTCACATTCCTGGGGCAATGTGGATGGAGAATTTCAAGAAATATTCACGTTCAAGAACTACTCTTGAAGTGTGTCAAAGGTGACTCGCGCGGTGTTTGTCTCCATTTCAGATTGCCCCAAGTTCCTCGAAGGTCAAGTCCAAGTGCGAATTTCTATCCATATACACGTATTCGCATATTTCTACTCATTTCCATAAATTCTTTTCGTTGTCCCCTACTGCATAGTGGATATACCTCGATACGTGCGGAAAATACATGCATACCTGATGTCCACCTTTGCGGGATCGATTGATTCGTTTCCAAATTTGCGATTCGGTGACATTGGATGGATACCAATAGAGTTGAACTAAAATACTGGTATTTATCGTGAACCGACGACTTGTTGGACTGAAGGATTATTCCAACATGGCCATGGCCAGGGACATGTTAATGAATGTCAATCAATATTTAGCATCGTGACATAGACGCCATCATACGTGTTCGGGGTTTCTGGGTTGCGAGCCACATAACTTCCGTTATCATTGCTCGCCATGTTCCAACGCGTTTGGCTACAAGTGAAGACGACCACGACGCTAAATTGGTCAGTGAAAGCGGTCTAAAGCCAACTCTATATGTACCGCACTTATAGGTCTCTTTAGTTATAACTTATAATATATCATGCATATAGATATCAAACTAAAAATCACGTGCAAATAAGTCTTTGATCTAGTTTGATGCAGGATATAGGGACGTTTGTTTCAATCAAAGGATACTCGACCAAAACGTCATGAGAGAGTATCTGATGATCGCTATCTAGTTGACCTTGTTCTTGTCAGCATGTCGATTGCAATTGTACGTCATTTTCAAGTTTAATAAGTCGCGACTCTGTGTGCGGCGATCGGGAACATATATTGCCGGAATCGCGTTTTGCGACAATGTGAAATTTTTGTACTCGATATAAAATACATCCTGCACGTTTGTACTCGTATAGTCTTCTTCGCAAATTGTCCGTAAATTTCATACTTTCAAGGTCAGTCGGCTCATTCGTCCACCTCCCGGTTGAACAGGTATATATTTATAGCGAGAGGTATAACTAGTTGAAAAAAAAATCTTTCAGCCTGATATTTCCGGTTGATACTGTATTTATGATCACACAAATCAAGTATCTATAGATATAGAATTTGGTATTTATGTATGCGCATTACGCGTGATTTTCTCCCGTATCTGCAAACGGTCGTTGACCTTCTTGGTGACGAGTATAAGCAATTATCACCGGAGGACATTATCTTGTCCACGTTCACTTGTTGCGATTCATATCTTTCAAACATGTGTTTTCGGATTCTAGATAGTGGCGATAATTTTTTTCTTTTCATGTCGAGGAAATACTGTTCGATCGGATTTTCAAGTAGCCCTTTGGAAAGATCCTAGTGCAGGATGTCGTGATTTGTTGTTAAAAACTGCTCAAAACCATATACAGCAAATGTTTCTGAAACTTAATAAAGTATTTTGGCACAAAGGCATAGATTAGATTAATGACAAGTGATATAAACTATTTAATTGTAAGTACACATCATGTGTGTTATTTTTATGTTTAACTACACGCATGCATGTTGCTATGTGGCAATTTTCTCACGCGCGTTGAACACGCGTAAGAAAATTGGTATTCCGTAGACTGTTATTTTGTATACTTGAAGAAGGATTAAATTTACTGCCATACTATACGAATATTGTACTTATATTGTATGGTGGTTATTTTATTGCATTCTATTCAAGAAGTGTAAGTTTTGCAGACAGGACTTGACGGTGTACAATTCCGAAGCCTTGAACAATGTAGGCAACTAATTGGCGTGTGATGCTCGCACAACAATGAGAATATCTTGACTATAACGGATCATCCAGGTTCGCTTCAAGATCACGACCAAACGATGCCCGTGAGAATGGCTTGAACTTGAGTAGATCATTCGCGGGAAACGAGTGAATTCAAATTATAAGCCCGCGATTATTTGCGGGCTATTCAGCCGCCGTTTTGCCCTATTTTTCAACGAAGATTAATCGACTGGAAAAATACCATTTTGCGGAAACTAAGTAGATCGGTAGGCATGTATTTTTGCTGCTGTTTACGACGTATCTATAGATATACCGTGAATCGATCTGTTAATTGAAATGAAAAAGTATTTTACGTCCAGTGAGATATTTTCCTCATTGAAATTTACGGCGCATAGTTCTCGGCACGTGTTCTGCGCTCAGGTAATCTTTTTTTTCTTAATTGTGGCACATGACGGGCCCATGCTTGGTAACGGTACACGTGGTTCAGGCACAGAATTTCGTGAATAAATTAACAGCGTTCCGATGTTCGAGCAGATAATATCTGAATTGCTCTGTCCTAATTTTAAACAAGAAATTGATAATTTTATGTAGCTCAAGAAAATACAGATTTGGATTCTTAGCTATACTATAGGAATCTACAAGCATTTCTAATCTTTTGGTTCGTTTAGTTTCGATACGTTTTAAGGTATAACCTTTTCGGCGTTCAAGATAATAATTTATACTCATCTATTCTTTAGTCCAAATAGAATGTCGAGTGACAAGATCTATTCGCGAATTACAATATCCATTATTTAGCCAGTGTACATTGTACCAGCAATATGAACGATAAATTGGCAAGATATTAGCATGACGCAAATAATTCAAATTAGTTTTTCTTCTACAACGGTTCTATACCGATTCGGAGAAGTAATTAGTAGTTGTAGTCTGCCAAGTTTGGCTGATATTCGCAAACACGTACATGTTGAAGAAAATTTACAATTGATTAGAATACTTCAGTGGTAATATTTTGCGTCTGTTAATTAAAATAGATAGCCGATCGGAGTTCACGAAACATAAATTACATGTCTTCTAAGAATTGTTCCATTTATAAGTCGATCTTCGACGATAGGGTACCTCTAGGACTTTCAGTATGACTTTGCCAAATAAATTTAGAATGATCACAGAAGGAAATATATCATCAAGTATGTCATCAAGTAGGCAAAGATGTTGTCCATTATTTTGGGTGGGAGGATTTAGGGGCTCAAGAAATTTTCAGAAACATACAGTAAGACTGAAAAAAAATTTGCAATCAATTTGAATGAGTAAAGAATACTTACCACGAACGAGGCTATTTTAGGCACCATTTTTATAATATTGTATAATAAAATAAATAATATCTAACTACTGTTTATTAAAACTAAATTGAACCTTTAAACACAATACATGTCACTATACACTGGGTTTCTTGAGGTCGAGTACCTGCCTTTACAGGTGGATGTCCAGAGGTTGACTGTAGAATCGTAAGTAACTGCTCTTTGCTGGAAGAGCAAGTGGTGGGAAACCGAGAGGGAAGGAGGGAGAATTATGGCCCCTATTCTGCTTCGAAAGTTTTTTTTATCGGCAAAACGACTCCTTTCTCACTCTCTTACTCGTCCATACGTAATTCTGCACGCTTCAGAACACTCGATTATACTGCCAATTTCATCCCGACTCCTAAAACTCACAATTTATTCAGAAATCAAAATCACAGGGTCGCTACCGAAATGGAAAAACAATTTCTCAGCTCTGCAGTTTTCCAGTTCCAATAATGCCATTTTTTGGAAACTTTCCGGAAATTATGATACAGATGCATGAATATCTATATTTTTGTTTGAATACAAATCCAGTATCTGCGGATTTTATCTCATGAGTTGGAATAAAGAAAGCAGGATTTATGTACTTCATCATTTTTGATATTCATAATTTGCGTTGTTATTTTGTAAGTCAGCAGGAATTTGGACTCAGGATGGAAATAACTCCATAATTACTGCGAACTTGAAATTCTGACTGAACTGTTTGAAATTGATAAAAGCGCTAATGAAAGTCAAATATCTTTGCGATGATCTTCCTAATTGTGAAACCAAAGTTTTTGATTAAGTATAAAAATTCTTATAATTTTTAGAGTCAATTTTCGATTTTTCGTAGGTCTCATTTGGGTAAAAAATATTTCAAAATCGATCTTCTTCATTTGTCGAAATAAATAACGTGGTCTATGCTACTATTTTTTTTACCTGGAAGCACCATATCTGATGAGTATCTAAGTTAAAAATTTGACTTGAATATATTGAAAACTGGAAAAGTTATGATTTTTTTTTAGTGAAAAGGTGTATTTTTCGACAAATTTACCTATTGACGATTTTTATTGAACATGTTGTGATTTGAATTTTAACACAACTTTTCACATATGTTTTAGAATGTTCAAAGTATTTTCGGTATTTTTTTCAATCCCGATTGGACTGATAGTTCTTACACAGCAACCACTTGAAACTTGTCTGGGTAAATTTTACCCAGTGTGACCAGCAAGATATCCTAAAAAGATCAGTCGATCTTCTTTGATATTTTTCTGACTTTTCGGAACGGTTTGGACTACGGATCATTGAGATTTTTAAGATAGGATAATGAATAACGAAGCAGTGTTGACAAATCGGTAAGTATCAAGTGTTTATAATAAATGGATCATATAGATCGCATCACATTCAAACATTTCTTACACAAAGTGATATATGTACGTATAATACAAAACGATAATGTTCATAGTTTTTTTTTTTTTCTTATTTTGTTTTTCTCTCAACATTAATATGATATGACTAAAACTAAACATTAACAATAGTCAGAGTGATTTCATGTGTGTGGCAATGAATTTAGGTATTGATGATTTCTTCACTCTTTTCCTAAATGCGAAACGAGGTAATTATTTCAATAGTTAGTCGTCTCATAGCTTCCGATTATAGATTATTTTATCTATTGACAAAAATTACAGTTACGAAGCGACGTGGAAAGTAATATTGTACTTATATTAATCTAAAAGTTGCAAGTTCTTCATTCATCTATATGTATTGTTTCCTATTCCACATGTATGTATGCACCTACTACATGGATTTTTTTTTTCTTTTGAATCTGTTCCTAATCGCTTTAGGAATATCTTACTCATTTATCCCATTCCAACAATGTACAAATAATAATGCTTTATCAGACTGGATCAAATTCTATTAAAATGTCAATTTAACTAACAAAAGTCTACAAATTACTTCATTACGATGTGGAATCAAATGATAATGCACTGAGTTGTAAACGCGTCTGGAATTTTGAAATTAATAATAATTTCAACAACAGAAAAAAAAAAATAAAAAAAAAATAAAAAAAAATAAACGGTAGGATATAGGCAATAAGTTAATAACCTCTGAGTGTAATAAAAATAAATGTTTCTGCCGGGGAAAAGAAGTTATCGCGTAATATCCGTTCAATAAAATTTTCGCAATGAAAATTCCATTTGTCAATAGTCATTAAACTTAATAGAATTAACTGTCATGTCTATTTGACCTCCGCGATAACTGCCACGTTTCTTTTTCGTCTTTTCATGGCGGAAAGATTTTCCTCTTGTGTGTTTTAGATCCAGATTTGCTTTTTCTCCCCATGAACCACGGGAACCTTTCTGTTTTGAATGAAAAAATAACATCTTTATTAGTAGATTTCAACATAGAAGAACATAACAAAATTTTCATTCCAAAAATTCTTCTACGCTTACGTGCAGATTTTCTCTGGACTAAAAATTCAATACTTGTATCGTTGAAACTTATTTCCAATGAATGCAAAATATCATGAATTTATATAGAAACTCATATGCATCAATTTTTTTTATTGAATTTTACTGAAACACGATACCGGACGCGTGAGAAAAACTTTATCCAAGTATCAAATGATTATAAATGCAATTTCAATGTGATTAGAGAATTTTGCTATTTTTTTTTTAAATGTGAAATCAAATGAAAGAACTTATCAAGTCTATGAGAGTTTACAATGGTGTTACGGAGGCCTACTGTTCAACTATAGTTGCCATTCAGTTCGGAATTGAATTTTGAAATCCATAGATTGTTTTTTTGATAAATTTACGAAGATTTTTTTTCAAATCAAATCTCACCTCCTTAAACCCCTAAATTCAATCGTCGAAGGTAATCTTCTTGTTTTGGGCTGGTGCATCCCCGACAGAATTTCTTTTGTCAAAACTACCTCCCCTACCACCTCTGAAGCCCCCACCCCTACCACCTCCTCGTCCTCCTTCATCACCACCCCAAGATTTTCTAAAACCACCCCCTCGGCCACCGTCTCCACCACCTCCTCGGCCTCTGCCTCCACCGTCATTAAAACCACCCCTCCCTCCTCGACCGCCACGGTCACCCCGGTCACCCCAGCTGCCTCTACCTCCTCTACCGCCCCTGAAACCACCCCGATCACCGTCTCTTCCACCCCTGAAACCGCCACGGCCACCTCTATCTCCACCACCACGGCCACCTCTACCCCCACGGAATCCTAAACCTCCCCTTCCACCCCTGAAGCTACCATTCTTAGAAGCATTGTCGTCATCTTCGCCCTCTCCCTCCTAAAACAAAATAGAAACACAAGGTCAGCCAGCATGAAAGTTTGAATAGCTGATCACGGTAAGAATACATAATCTCGGATGACTGAATTGTTCTTTTCATTCTTGTCGTAGAGATCAGCACCTGAAAAGTTGTGGTCGATGCACGGAAACATGAGTGCAAGAATTAAGAAATGACAGTGAGGAAGCTGGTCATAGAAAGTTATTCTGTAGAATTTTTTTCGACAATTTAATGAATCCTGTTCAAGTTGGTCCAGCTTGTTTTGATAGTACGGAAAATTTCGCATATGATAATCAGATGCGATCTGTTAGCTACTTTGTAGATATTCTTATCATTCAATCATTTCGCGCATTTCAGTAAATAAATAATCTTTCATAAGACGGCAAATGACCTTGTGTTTCTCATTCGTTTTGGTACTCAATTGTTTCCGAGCATTTACCTTTGCTTCAAACGCATTACTGCCCAATCTTGGATCCACTTCAATCTCGTCATCCTTGACGCGCCTGAACGGTGTGTTTTTCTGTTGCACAATATTGAAAACAAAGACGTGTATAATTGATTTCAAATATTACAGAATAAAGTCAAAATGATATAAATAAGAACAATAAATATCAAGAAAATTTACCTTTTCGCCATTTACGTTATTCCCAGCCTTGACAAAGTTGCTGTAATTATCCTTTTGTTTTTTGACAACTGGCTTTGCTTCTTCATCTTCTTTATCATCTTCCTCATCGTCGTTGCTCTCGTGTTTTCTTTTCTCTGGTTTAGCAGCAGCCGTGACTTTTGGTGTCTCCTCTTCGTCGCTGTCCTCTGAACTCGATTCTTTCTTAGCAGCAATTTTAACAGCATTCGTTTTAGCAACAGGTTTCTCGTCCTCTGAAGAATCGTCAGAATCATCACTAGAGGATTCTTTCTTTGCCGCTGGTTTAGCCACTGCTTTAGCCGGCGTTGCCTTAGCTGCTACTTTGACGGCTGGTTTCTCATCATCAGAATCGTCAGAATCATCACTAGAAGATTCTTTCTTCGTTACTAGTTTAGCCGGTGTAGTTAACGCCTTCTTCGCAGGTGGTTCATCATCGCTGCTATCGTCACTCGACGACTCTTTTGCCTGCTTGACGACAGGCTTGTTTGCCTTAACAGCCGGAGTGTTTGTTTTAGGTGCCGGTTTCTCATCCTCTGAAGAGTCTGAATCATCGCTGCTTGATTGTGCCTTCGCGATTGGTTTAGCTGCCGGTTTGGCAGCAGGAGTAGCCGGTTTGGCAGGAACAGCGGGTTCATCGTCTGAAGAATCATCCGAAGATTCATCTTTTTTCGCAGCTTGAGCTTTAGGCGTTGTGGTAGCCACAGGTGTTACTTTGGCTGGTGTTTTTACTGCCGGTTTATTGTCGTCAGAGGAATCATCCGAATCGTCACTAGACTCTTTTTTTGGTGCCGGTTTTGCTGCTGGTTTTGCTGCAGGCTTAGCAACTGTTTTGACAGCCGGTTCATCGTCACTACTATCATCGCTGTCGCTAGACGATTCTTTCTTTGTCACAGCCGGCTTGGCACTGGGAACTTTAGCCGCAGCTTTTGTCGGAACTGTTTTGGCGACTGGTTTAGCCGCAGTTTTCGTTTTGGCGGCGTCATCAGAGTCAGAGTCCGAATCATCGCTGGAGGATTCTTTCTTGGCAACTGGTTTGGCGACGGTTGGTGTGGCTTTGGGTGCTACTTTTGGTGCAGGCTTCTCATCTTCGGAGCTTTCTTCCGAGCTCGAGTCTTGTGCTGGGGCAGGCGCTGGTTTGGCGACGGCTTTAGCAGGGGGAGCTTTTACGGCCGGTTTGTCATCCTCCTCGCTGGAGGAGTCTTCCGACGAACTCTCCTTCTTTTTGATTACTGGCTTCTTTGTTGGAGCTTTGCCATTTACAACTGGAACTTTTTTTGGCGCTGGTTCTTCTTCGCTGTCGGAACTAGAATCCGAACTGCTATCTTTCTTTTGTGCTTTGACGTTGATTTTTTTTGGTGAACTTTTCTGAAAATGCTGCAATACTTGCAGTATTGTTGGCGAACCTTTCGCGAGTTCGGGCTGCAATGAATTAAAAGGAAAAAAATGCTAAATCGTGAGAGCCAAATTTCAGCAACAATTCGTCAAGCATCTGTTATAGTCAAATCAAGGGACTCGATATTCGCTTGATAATGCTTTTATATTGATAGGATTGATGGTGCAAATTTCAAGTATTGTGTAATAACACAATACGATGGCAGGCTCTGCATTGTATTTAAGAAACAGAATTAATGATCCAAAGATTACAGGTTTTGCTCATGAAATATTGTTTACCTTGTAAATTTGAATACATTATAAATAGAATTCACCTTCAGCGTCGGTTTAGAAATTTTTTTTTGCTACTGACGCTGGAGGTTAGGAACGCGCTCCTCGTATGATTCAAGATTGGCGAAAATGAGAGAAAAGACAATAGTCGAAGATGTACGTCAACACAAAAGAAGATGGAAAAAAAAGGAGGGAAATGAATTCGAGATATATATGGTGTGTACTTGAACCGTATTGTACTGTAATAGCTATTTCGGTTTCAGACTCCTCCACGTGGTGTGGCTATAGCGAGCGACAATAGTCGGTTACAGTTTGATCATATAAAAAAAGCAAGGCTTCAACTAGTTGTATGTTTATTATATTCTCTGACTTACCGCACTTGTTTTCTTCTGGAAAACTTTAGCCAAAGCTGTGTCTTTCTTTAGCAGATAATCGTAAACGAGCGCAGAAATCGTCGGGTCGTCCGTGGAGGCCATGATGGAAGCGTGCGAAGGTGGATTCCGGATCGCCCTGAAATGTGCTCTTCAATTCTTTCCGACGACTGTCGCGCCGCATCACGGCGACGTTCGGGATCATTAGGGCGAATCTTCATGAACTGCAAATAACAACTGCAGGGGGCTGGGTTTTCGAGATCTTGGGGGGTGTTCCATCTAAATAAAATACCGATATGATCGGCCTCGTTCATGAGATTTAGCCAATCATATTACTTGGCAGCTGAGTTCGTCTATTTTTTTCTGTAGACAAAGCTCTCATTTCTATTTTCGTATCAGAAATTCGCTTCCTGACCAATCACGTGATAGTTCCAAGGGAAAGTTAATAAGATTGTCATTGGCCAGAAGGCGAATCTCGCATACGAGAATTATAGCGTTTTCAACTGGTTACACCATAGACATATAAGAATAGACTGCGCGAGTGGTGGGCTAGCGTGTAAGCGGCTGCGATAGCGGAATAGAAAGAGAACGCTGCATATAGGGCCCCCTCTGTCATTATCTAATCGCGCATGCGTGCTAGCATATTCATCCATAACCACACTATGCAACGTGCATTACTACTCACAATTTTCTAAAATCGTTCAATGTAGGCATGATAAAACGAAAACCGATCATAAATATCGTTTGTCACAAACAATTATCCAACGTAAAAATAAATAGCATAGCACGTAGCAGACCCAAACCAACCCTGCTTCTGCCGCGTGAGCCGCGCATGCGCGTTTAGACAATGACAAAGAGGGACCCATATGCAGCTGTCTCTCTTTATTCCTGTATCGGCTATTCGACTCGCTCACGCAGTCTATTCTTATATGTCTATGGGTTACACTGGTGTACAGTAATGTTCATCGATGCATGCTTCGTGGCTAACTTCTTTTTTCCCAATTTTGTTTCCTTTCTACTCGTCTGTCATGTACCTATGGCGCGCGGAACAGTTGATAGAAGCAGCTTGATAAACAATTGCTGCAATCTCCCGCCGCTGTCATCGGGTGCGTTCTTTTATGCAGCGAGAATACCAACTGCACGCTCTCATTGGTCATTTCCATTTTATTCTTTGATCCGATTGGATTAGGAGAGCAGATCTGCTGCAGTCACTGAATAAACGAATGCAGCCATTTGCTACATTCATTCATTCAGATCCGTTGTTGGGCTTATACCCACAGCCATTTGCTAACCTACCGTCGACTGCTTCTCCGGTCATGGGCACACAAAATATTAGTAGAAAGGAAGCAAAACTCGGAAAAAGGAAGTTAGCCACGGAGCATGCATCGATGAACATTACTGTACACTGAGTACAACACTCGCGCAGTGTATGTGTTCTACTGGGTACTGTGATTGGCTAGCACCGTTGCAGTGTAGCTGTTCTACTGGTACGATAGTGCATGGTTTTCACACTGAGTGGCGAAAGTGTAGGGAGCTCGTGCGGCTTCAGTGTAAAATATGGCAGCGTCAAAAGCGCGAAAACTCAATGCTGTTAAATGATTTGTTATCATCGTCTTCAAGTAGTGAAGATGAAACAATTGTAGTCACTGAAAAACATAAGAAGGCAAGAATACAAAATTTCTTAGAAGTGGTACACCAATCCTCAGTGAGTACGGTGTATTGAAAATGGATATAACAATGTTCTGTCGCTTCGACCACTCATAGAGTATATTTTAGAGCAATGTTGTTTTTGTAATTTCCATTCAAAAACAATTTCCGGATACGCAGACAGATTGCATATGAAATTGTATCCCGCAATTTGAAGCTCCACCAATTTTTCCCGCTCCCACGTCCTAGCACTTCCGCCCCTATTTGACCAGTTGAACACTCTGCACTGGTTCAGCGCACCACACTGTGGTTGCACGAAGTATACACCAGTGTAATACGGTCTGGTGCAAGATAGTACGCTCGGTGTACACCAGTGTAACCAGTTGAAAACGCTATTAATTTTTTTTTATCGCATGATGTCAAATTCAAGCCTCGGACGATCATGGGAGTTTTTTTTGAAGCGATACTCGAGGGCCATGTTTGATAATTGAAGTAATTCTACACAATACATCTATGTGGTAATCGGATTTTACTGTTAATTGATCTCGTGACGTCACAATGCTTGCAGTTAACGTGAATTCACATTAGGAGCGTTTATTATTTGCCGCCTTCCGAACGCGACAGAGACAAGAAGAAGCATCTGATTGGTCGACATTTCGAAAGTCATTGAGCAAATATTCTTGAACCAGAACAAAAAAACCAGAAGCAACCAATAGTTTATTATTGCTTTGAAACGAAGAAGTGAAGTACCCGATGTTTAATTTATTGGATTGAATGGAATTTGCAGCAGTTACCAATCTCAATCGGATCCGTAAATTCGTAAAAAGTCAGCTTCAGCCAATCACCGGCAGACCTTTGCCTGATCAAACTTGAGATTGACCGTTAAATTTTGATGAAAACTCTGCTTTAACTGTCAGTCGGAATTTTGTCGTCGAGTTTGAACAGAGCCCGTGATTGGCTGCTGGGGAACATTTACGTCCACGTGATCCATACAATTGCGTTTATTGGTTCATTTGAAACGGTTTACCGGCGCTTATACATAACCTCTAAAAGCGTCGGGTAATCGACTTTATTGAAGCAAGACGGTGGAATAGAACGTTGGTATCTGGATTGAGTATAATCGCAATGTCAGAAACACAACAGAAATCGAAGTGTATTACGTTGAAAGGTTCGGCGGAGCTGGTTGCCGAATATTTACGTGAGTATTCGATTATTACGATCCGAAATTCCCTCCTATCTCATAACCTTCTGTTGTTTATATTTCTATGTTTTCGTGGACGACGCGAATACGTCGATGATTACAGATTACGGAATCAACAGTATACTTTATCAGCGAGGTATATATCCGCCTGAGACATTTGAGCCTGCCGAACATTTTGGATTATCGATATTAGTTTCTACAGATGAGAAAATCAAGTCGTTTCTCAACACCGTACTAGGTCAAATCCAGGAATGGTTATTACAAAAGAAAGTACAAAAGCTGACGCTAGTCATAACAAATGTGAATACAAAGGAGGTTCTCGAAAAATGGGATTTCAAAGTTGATTATGAAGGGTCTACTCCAAATGGCACCATTTCTGATAACAAAAACTCAAACCTCCCAGAAGTCGGTACGAAAGATACAAAGACAATTCAGAAAGAGATCAGAGAAGTGATACGTCAGATCACAGGCACAGTCAGTTTCCTGCCGCTACTCGATTGTCTGTGTTCTTTCGATATCCTTACTTACACCGTTCCCGATTGCAATATTCCTACCGAATGGGATGAAACTCAGCCAGTATTCATAGCAAATAGCCAAGAAGTTCAGCTCAGAACATTTTCTACTTCGATACACAAGATGGAGACCGTAGTGAGCTACAAAAATGATTGATGCCAAGGCGCAATCGAGTACAAAGAAAAATGAACGAGTTTATCGTTTCTAATACGTGTAATCATTTGTAATTGTAATTATATACTTTTTTAATCGTTTCTATCATCCCATGTAATCACCATGTACCCACTACATATTTAATTCAAATAAACAATAATTTTTTGATAAGATTATTTTATAAAATAAGCTTCTGTGTTCTATCATTTTCCTTATCACCGTTACTTTTAATTATTTCTGTTAACAAATCGATGAAGACGAAACTTTGAATAAGTTTTCTGAGTTCCGCTAGATCCATGTTCATAAGTTTGCATCATTGTATGTCCCGCTGTTTTACCAAGGATGTGATGTATGCGATATGGGGATCCTGGGAGAAAGGATGATAATTTTGGAGTAGATGAGTGAGCAGGTTTTACCTGTTTTTATTAGAACTTAATTAACTGTTACACTTGACACAGGAATTAGATATATTACATTATAGTTAAGCAAATAGGACTAGAATAAATAATAAATATGTAACATATTTGACTAAAATTTGAACAGTATCAGCAACGTTTCGTTGTAAGAATTTGTTATAGCCTAATTCGATTGAATTTATTTACTAATACAATTAACAATCGAAAATTAATGCTGTGAATGCTAATTTGATTAGATTTTTTGTATCCTCGGACGGAGGGGATTAAAATTACGAACTAAACACAAAATCAAGCAATTGAATTATCTTAGGAAATAATCCAACCACCAACGTATCATTGTTTATAGCACTTGGTTTGTTAGGATTGCCTTGTTAATTGTTATAGGTACTTTGCTTCGTATTAACAATAAGCAAGGTATGTGTAATAAGTAATTTAGCAATACATCCTATAAAGCCTGCAGCCGCCGATTAACTAATATCGTTAATAATTATTCAATTTCATAACTACGTAATTATGTCGTCTTCTTACCAATACAGAGATCATTAGGAAACATCAATATGCTATTTAATAATATGTGCTATTATAATATACGCGTTATTATAATTAACCTTTATATATATTATACGAATATGAATATTAATATTGGTGCGGCTATAGAGTTGCAGCTCTGTATTTTTTATCTGCAATTTCTCAAAAATATACTTACTAAAGAGCAAATATTCACACAGTTCATCATACACACCTATGCACAATCCTATTATATTATATATAGAGTCTCTCAAATTCAATCGCTGATATTTATATGATACATGTACACTTATCGAATGATGGCACTACGAATGAACAACTATAATGTGTGCTTAATTTCTAATTAGCGGCTATGTTAAATCAATTCGAACTTCTGAAAATCATCTCGTGTGCTATCATTTAGCTATGGTAATTGTCAGAGTTCGAAACACAAGGTGATTGCCGAGAAAGGCATGAGATTATATGACGTATGATTTATGTATATGAGCGTTCGAAATCCGTAAGAAACAGCAGTCTATTCACGGCCTCGGCCATTGTTAGATACAATAGATCGCATCCTAATTCGTAATAGTTGTTGTAACATTTCAATAATATTTTAATATTACGTTTAACTTCACTTGCTAAAAAATATTTTAATTCCATATAATATTTCAACGCCGAAAATATTGCAGATCTTTCAAATAGACATAAGGCCTTTCTATGCGAAGTAAAAAATACAACTTAATCAAACTGTTGAACAAAAACATTCGACACTCACTATATATGATATTCGATAATATTTATATCCTGATCAACCCATCCGTATTTAAAGCTGCATAATAATTTTCATTTATCAATACGTATAATATACTCGTCCAATTAGCCCTGCGGCTATGTAACGGATATAATTCTGTCATTCAATCAATAATAATTTTACATTTCACTTGAACCTAGTAATTCATGAAATATTGAACTACAGACTAAATTCAATTATTTCCCTATTACGTTAATATCTTTGTAATATATATGTATAATATATATATATAATAGTATATGGGGCACTCCATGGCAACTCACCTAGCCCTCAGACCTCACCAATTTAGTAATATACTTGAATTAATTAATATTTGACTCTTGACTTAATTTTGTCTTATTCTACCAGCTCTGGACCATATGAAGTTTCCTTTCTCAATTCTTGGCCAACCATATGAAACATACGAATATTTTTGGTTTTCAAAGTATGATAACTATTTAGTAAAATGTGGGAGGGTTGTTGTATACGTCGTGCACTGGATTTTTGTGAATCTTTCAGTTTGCGAGAATGTGGGTAGATTTTTTTTGTTACTCAACTGAAAATTGTATTCGAGATAACGCTAAAACACCAACGATTTTCATCTTTCGCGAAATTATGTGGAAATGGTCGAAAATCGGTGAAAAAATTGATGTATGTTATACTTGGCGAAAATGTTTAGAATTTCTCCATAATTTTTCCAAAGATTTTACAAAGTGGTCCAAATTTGGAAAGAACCAAAATTTATAACTCAACAAAGATCTATCAAAAAAATGTGAAAAAAATATTCAAAAACATGTTTCAGAGCTAGGAGAATAACGTAAAAGTTACGGGTGGGGTCTGGAGACTATATGTGTGTAGACGTGGAGAGCCCCCTATATATTTTATTGTATAGTATATCGTATAAACGCGTCTCTAGTACAAACATTGAAAAATAAATAACGAGAAATAATATACAATATTTTACACAGCGCTTATCAATAGTTATGTAGGTATACTCATCGATGTATTCGATGCCATCTTATTATTAGACATCTAATTCTATTCTCTCAAAGAAATACGAGATCCTAACTTTGGTACATATTTCCCATTACTTATTTTCACGGATTGTCATCCGATAGAAAAATCATTTGGGACAAAGTTCGTAATTGTCAAACGCTATGAGATATACATATAATATATTATATCGTATGTGTATGTACCGGAGTGTAGGTACTCGATTGCTCGTATATGTATAGTTTAATCGAATAGAATTACAGGTCTATCTGTTAACCGTGACAATATACAAACAGTATTTCATTTATGTTATACGAATCGCAATATTATGTTATAAATATAAGTACGTACTATATTTATTATTTGCATATCTTATACTATATCTTTTGTGTTTTTTATTTTATACAATCCTACTATGCTTTTCAATATCATTGCTGCAGTTATATGTTAGTAACCGTTTTTCTTTATTTATATATATATTCGACAGTTTAATGCGCGTAATATACCATAAAATATTTATATCTTTTGCTGATTGGTAACGCGTATTCTTATCGAAATTTAATCCAGAAAGAAAGAATTGACACGTTTTGTTACAAAGAACAGTACTGCCTGAAATAAATTTCAGAATATATAGTATAAGTACACGCGTTACTAAATCCTAGCCTACGACTTTCATAAATCGTTCGATAAATACGTTTAAAAATAAAAATAAAACACAAATGCGGCACTAATAAGCTTGCACGGACATCATACGCTATCACATTCTTTGGTACAGAATAAGAAAGTATTTCTCGCTTGAATATATGCACACTTTTTACCTCGATTATTCGACGTGACAAATAATCTAAATTCAATGTGTTTAATATACATATAACGTGTAAAGGGGGTTTCTCATAAGCATACGAAAGACAAAAATCACATACCCAGGTATAGATATCGGATATACATATACCGCGGTATTCGAGGCATTATACGTTTGCCGAAGGGCTTAATTAATCCTTGTTGAATTTGGTTATTCAGATGAAATTTTAACCCGCGTGAATACCAGAAATTTAGTAAAATTATATCAGCGATAGAAATGACGACTGCGATTTGAGAGCTTGTCGGCATTCCATACGCGAATCTACGCATCATTAGCGATTGCCAAATGTTCAGGATATTGTCTGTGAATCAATTTTGAACAGCTGAAAGCTCCGAAAAACGATTTGAAATTATTACGTCGGATTTTCGTGTTTCGTATGGTTTGAGTATTTTGCATAGGTATACAGATACAGTACATTCACGGTTTTTGAATCAGCGTTTGATGTGTATATAGGTATAATATGTATATATGAATCATAACGCGCGTTGCTAAATTTTCCTATTTCACGTTGAAACGGATCGTCGTGTGGCGTACGTATGTACATACGTTACGAGAAATATTTGAAAAACTCGTAACCACTCGTGACGTTAAAAATGTAGGAAATGTAAAGGTTTAATTATCAACTTTTCGGCTTTTGACGAGAGCCAACGAAACTTGTTTGCAAATAAAACTGATGACATTTTACCTGTGAACGTACGTGTAAGGAATATTTCATATACGAGAGCACCCTGCAATTACGCTGAAAACTGCGTTCGTCCATCTAGTGGACCGATAAAAAATTCTTTTCATCTAGAATATGAATTAAAAAAATTAAAAAAAAACCCTTTTCGAGTAAATATTCCACATCGAAGGCCCCTGATTAGCGCTTACACAGTTTTTAATTTTTATTATAATTCATGGCCATTATATTTTATATAATAAAGTGAAGTTTCCTTGCAAAAAGTTCGATTTTATTATAACGTGATATTAACCACTGAGTTTTGAAAATGTTCTTTTTTGTGACTTATTAACGTCGCTATAATGGCTGAGTTATAATATATATATTTTTTTTATCGAATTGAAATGGAAAGAATTTACGAAGGATCGACTGTCTTTTATTGGGTGAAGGAAATACGATTACCTTCCTCCTTCACTCGCACCCAACTCTCACCTCTTACTATGGCCAATTCAGTGCGCGTATAAAATCACAATTTTACGATTTTTTCTTTTCTGTATTCAAAGCGCCTTCTCAAGGGTCTGCGGGTGCCGAGGGTTCCGGATCCGAAGGGCAAAGCTCTCGACAAATCGTAGGAGCCAAGTCGTAAACTGTCCTACATTCCTTCTATAACAGTCATATTACATTATGCTTGACTTGGACATATATTTTCTGATTTTCTTATACTTAGTCACCAAAATTGACCACTACTCCCGTTCGATTAAATATGGAAATATATGGTAAAAAGTCATCGTCAAGTCGCTTAATGATCTCATTCGAATAATTTCACATTGATCTATGCATTCGAGACTGAACCGAAATTATCCCCAGGACGATACGATAGTATAGACAGATCGGAGGAGCGAGACTTGTGAAGATGCACTGCACGTTTTTTCTTTCGAAAGAAAAATGTGATAGAATTAGTCCTCAGCTTTGATTTATGGTTGTAATAAGTCCGAACGTTATTCCTGCGATAAAAGTAGTGAAACAGCATGTCCAGGAGGATCTGAATCAAGTAGGTAGAATCGAGGATATGGTCAATCACATGGATTGACGAAAGTAGGTAATTTTTCCCCGAGTGCAGTTTTGCTATCCACTAGTTTAACGACAGCAAAATGGCTTGGATTTTTCATATCTTTTTGTTAGCTACAAAAGATATTAACTCTCACAAGAGTCCTGACGGTGACGGATGACCACCGTATGCAAACAAGAAATAGGGGTTGGCGATAGGGTATCTACTACCCAGTTCACTCGACTTGTATTTATCGAATCCTTGAGAATTCTATTGAGCTATTGCAACGTCGAGAAGAATTCGATATTGTGTTAATATCGCAAATAATGCAATAAACATTGCGGTTTCCAAACAGTTCCTAACGATTTGTTGAGAGCTTGCGGTACATTTCCGTTACCCTTCGTTTAACTAGAATAGAAAAAAGAAAATATAATTAAAATAACAAAGATCGAAGCCTCTGTGAAACTATGAGGTATTTTTTTTTTTTCAATTGTAAAATTTATTGCTGTCGCTGCGAACTGTCGACGTTGGAAAATTGCGCCTGAAGGTTTCGTGGAATCGGATGTGAAAAGGGCATCGACCTCCAGTTGTACCTCACCTTCGGCCTCGCCATAACCTGGGGAAAGAAGTAGAAATGTAATAACGATTCAATGGATAACATAGATTCGAGTTTGATTGATTGATTGACAATTATTTATAGATCTGTCGTGTTTGTTCGGAGGTAAAATCAGATTCAGTTTGTTGTTACGTACTAGGTATATTTTACTTCGCGTGAATAGCTGGGCTTATGTGATTTAAGCCTTCACGATTCACGACGACCGTGTGACATATTGCGTATTATAACTGAGAATAATTGATCCAGTTATAATAAACGTAATTTACTCGTTTCGTGGTTGTTCACATGCGCGTGTTCCAGTGCTTGTGACAAATCGATTATTAAACGGTGTACGTATTCAATGTATATAATATGGAAAACTCGACTGTATATATTCGTGTTTGAAGAGGAAAGTCCGCAGTAGTAGGTACCCCGAGTATATTCTCTGCATTTTATTTCCGTTATACTATTAGATTCATATTTTCTCTAGGGTCTTACGTGCCTTGCCAACTTTTACAGTGCTTACCGTATTGTATTATATACCCGATAGCCCCTGCTCTTGATACCCACATGCCGTACGGCACACGTACGTTCCATGTTGTTCTTCTCAACAGAATTTGAGACTTGATAAAAAAATTGCACGAACTGTTTGAATAAGATTATCTATCGTGAGTGCGTCATTAATCCTATATATACTATTTCAAAAGTTCATCTGTGTACACCATCGTTTCCATATCCTTCTACTTTGTTTAAGAATGCATTTCTTAGTTCTATGTTCTTTTCTGGATTTCTAATTCATTAATATCCCTGAAGGATCAAGTAAAAATAATTGACAATGTTGGAGAAATAGTATTTTTGAACATGATCACATTTTATTGCGAAGACGTATGTCCATTCAAATTTGAAAGATGGCAATTTCCGATGAAACTCGGATTTGCAATGACGATCGTAAAACAGACGCCAAAATAATAGGAATAGATCTCATCAGAGAGGTTTTCCATCTGGATTTTTACCTGTATGCGCCTTATTAAAGATCACGTTCACGGGATTCATTGAAAATATTTCTGTCAATCTACCAGGAAAATAACAGTCAAAATTAGCGTGCGAAGAATTATGCGCATGCTGGAGAGGGGAATATAACAATTAAGAAATTGAGCTCGAGAGGATAGAATAGAATATAATTATGCATATACCTACAGCTATTTTTTGCAAGTATCGCGTATATACTATATAAACTGAAATGAAGACCATATCACAAACTGAAAATCCATTACATACATATAGAATGTTGATAGGTTCCATTGAAATTATAACACGGTGAGTCAAAATTTCAGGGATGAATGAGGTGGAATACCCTTTCAAACGGATATATTTCAGAAATTCTCATTTGCACCGGAAATCACGACAAATTTCTCTTACCAAAAACCCATCGGAATTTGCATCGTTTATATTTTTTTCATATTCCGAAGGTGGAACGAAAGTATTGTGAAAACTTAAATCACGAAGAAGCCAAACCTGTTTGGAATATAATTTTATATTTATTTCTTGATCTGTGTAATTATCGTTAATTGGTTCGAGGCCGTATTGATTCTGATCAAAGATGAAAGTATGCACCTACGTTCTATCTGTTTGCTATCACCCTCAGAAGTAACTGGGCACCGTCAAAGTCCACATTGCATCGATGCGAAATCCTTGGGGAAATATGATTGTATTTTATCGTTCACTGTCACCGTCGCTACTTGTTGCTTCCGGGTACATTATACGTTTCGACGTATTTTACGCGCTACAAATTTCTACGCACCCGTACATTCGGGTTATCGTCCAACTTTCTGTCCTGTCAATTTTAACCTTACCAAAATTACCAAACGAATCTAGTTACAGTCATGCACGGTATATCATATGTATCGCCAGTATCTGCACAAACTTTAAGCATCTCCATCGGCTTTTTGATATTCAAATACATCGGGAAGCTGCGGAAACCCTCGTATTTAGTTATTACCTATTATATGAAATACAATTTCGATACAAAATCAAGGCTGGCGCATCGGCCTGCAGTTATCGAGTCAGAATCGTCGTAATGTGTAGACAAACGCGAGGAAATATTTAGTCGAACATTCGCTCGTATCATGGGGTTTTATGGCTCGAGGTATACGGTGTCGTCATGAAATATTCATACGGTACTAACACACCGTAAATAACTTGAGATTTATATTTTATATGCTATCGGAAAGCACATAATCTCCGGCTGTTGGATTCGATGGGGTGATTAAGATAAACGAGAATCTTCCCTTTACCAAAATTATCAGTTTATACTTGGTTAATTTTTAAATCATCGATGTCCGGCTTATAGGGATATCGGATAAACGAGCGTAGCTGCCTCAATGACTCCACGGGATTATAAGATATTTAAATACAGTTGCACCCAATCCGTGAAAGAGAAGATAAGAAATGTTACGCTAATTGCATATTCAACAGAGATGAGAAGAAAAAAAGAGTAAGAGTAAAAAAAATCACGCTCGAGGAAGCATCTCACGTTCAAATTTACCCGGAACTATACGTAGGTTTTATCTATTCAAGATGTTCTCAAGCTGACGTCAGAATCTGTCATACTCTTATAGCTTCGGTTTAAGCACTGTGCTGACACTGACAGCGACATTTTTGAATTTGAATATCTACCTTCTGAGCTGAAAGTCTCGACAACTATGTCGGAAGGATTCAGCTGCCGGAATTTTCCACCAACGTCAAAAAGTTCCTTTTGAAAGTTACGGTCGTGCCGCACGCCGCCTGGCCTGATGGCTGCAGAGGGCTTATCCAGCAGATCAAGAATGGATGGTTACGCGATCTCCGTATACGTAGACACATAACTGCTGGGAAACCTCGACGATTACCGTAAACTCTGTGGAATAGAAAAGAAAAAAAAAAGAAAAAAAGAAAAAACAGACGTGAAATCATCTCAGAATTATATTGGAAGGAACTTCAAATACCTATTCGTGGTAAGGACTACAGGGTTGAAGCCCTCAATTAACTTCAAGTATTACGTTTATCGGGACCAGTAACCTTACCAAGACCTTATACCTTTTGGTATGATGGATATCTTTATGACTTGATACCTTTTGGTATAAGGTCAGTCATTGTTGAGTGACAGCTGACATGTTATCTTACCACTTTGTGGTATCAGCGCCTCAGTTGAGCTTTTCAACTTTTTGGATTATCAACCTTTACCTGGTTCGTGTATAATACGTGAAATAAAAAGCTAATAACTTCTCCTCCAGCAGATTTATGTCGTTGAAATGGAGAGAGATTTTCAAGCGGCCATATGGAGTAATTGGAGAGAGGTTTTGAATAGCGAAGTTGAGGATTTCATCCCTTTACATGGTCATTGTTGGAAATATTCTATGGATGCAATTACGGAATTCGAATTTAGAATCACGTGGAAATATTTATAACTCTGAAATCTAGTCACAAAGGGCCGAGTCTATTGAAACCGTACATATGAACTGCAGATAGAGTTCTGCAAGGGAGCTTTATACATACGTATAACAAACTTTCTCCATTGAATCAAGTGTAATGTTATGCATAGTATATCGTTTGGTAGGTGGGTCATAACAGCGGTTAATGATTAACACAACTTTTTCCATTATTATTCCGTCTAGCGATGTTCGTACGCGATGCAATTCTATTTCACTCAAACTCAAATGTCTCTCAGTAGAGGTAGAAGCTTCCTTTCTCATTAATAAATATCAAAGGCCAATTTTCCAGCCGACCAATCTAGAGGAGTGCCGAGTGAATATATGTACAAATATATGCATCGAGACGTAGGTACTACATTCAAGATGTGAAGCAGTTTGTTGCTTATGGCGTTCTCAAGTTTCGAAACATCCCTGCTGATAACTTTCATAGTAAAAAGTGTAAAGTAGCGATCAAATTCGGAGTATCAACCCCTCAGTTCACATGTAAATGGCGTTTAACATAAATCTGCGACTGTAACGGTTTATTGGCTAATAAATTCATATGAATTAAAGATTGGAAAAGTAGTCGAGGCTGCTACTGAATTCCTGGATCAATGTCACTATAAATTGTAGTTATTTGATAACTGAACTCTAAAGACTGTGGAGTTAGGTTGGAGTGAAAAAGGTCAATTTTTGTGGACCATATTTGAATAGCGCGGAAAAGTTGCGTCTTGGCATCAGTACAAAGTGTGACAACCAAAATTGTCCATCGATATCTTCTGTTTCGGCAAATGCATCAAAATTTTGAACTATAATTTAACATGGGATTTGAATGGAAAAAAAGCCCGAAAAGACCAGTCGACACGAAAAAATTCATACAAACTTCCGGGATCAGTTGAATTCAGCTTTCTTATAGGCATATTCGAGGCTAAAAGAATGTATCTTCCATATAACGTACTAAAATTGATAATATCTTGCTCATCTTCGAAGATGCAAGCGTTTGAAAAATCGGATTTTTCGGGTAAATTTAGTTTTTGCGGAATAAATCCATTCTTCAAACGCTTGTATCTCCAAAACCGAGCAGGATATTTCCAATTTCTGTAGTTTATGTGAAAGATACATGCTGTACACTTCAAATAGGCCCCAGAACGCTGAAATCGAGTCAATAGGCGAGTTTTTATGAATTTTCGAGTATCAACTGGTCTTTTCGGAACATATTGTTGAATAATTAAAAACTTTGAAGCGTTTGCCGGAACAGAAAATATCGTAGGTAAATTTTTTCTTCCGGCACACTTTTCAACTATGCTAAAACGAAAGTTTCCCGCTCTAATGGAATACGATTCGCGAAAATTGACTTTTTGGGATCATTCGGGAAAAATGAATTTCATCGAGAAATATATACCGATTTTTCAAACGCTTGCATCTTTGAAACTGAGCAAGATATTTTCGATTTTAGTACGTCGTATGGAAAAAATAATCTTTTCACTTAGAATGAGCTTAACGAGGCTGAATTCGACTGATCCCATGAATTTTTATAAATTTCTTAGTGCCAACTGATCTTTTCGGGCTTTTTCTCTATTCAAATCCCACGTTAATTCAGTGATGCCAAGATGTAACTTT
The DNA here is from genome assembly GCA_963989295.1 of Ametastegia equiseti. NCBI lineage: Eukaryota > Metazoa > Arthropoda > Insecta > Hymenoptera > Tenthredinidae > Ametastegia > Ametastegia equiseti. The sequence continues at coordinate 7,824,163 of OZ022390.1, read as the reverse complement.
TCCGCGCAATTAGAATACGATCTGCAAAAATTAATCTTTTTCACTCGAGCCTACTGTGGAGTCACACGCAAGGATGTGATACGTGGTTGTAGCGAATAATCAGCAGAAGAGAGTGAGATTAGACGGCAGGAAGACACCTTTACCGTGTAAACAGATAGGGAGGAATACTCTTTGACGAGATGAACTTTGCCAATTAACAGTTAAAGTTAAAACTTGAAGCTCAAAACTTAAATGTTAAGATACCAGCGAGGAAGAGAGAGAGAGAGAGAGAGAGAGAGAGAAAGAAAGGGAGGCAGAGGGAGTCGAGGTCGCGCGTGATGTCTGAACTAAGGGGAGCCATCTTTACCCTTGCAAAATGGATTAGGAACAACGTTCCATTCTCTAGCTGCTACACGTTGTGCAGCATAAAATCATAAAATATGAACTTACCTCCTTAGAATAGCAGCGCCAGCACCAGCGAGTTGCGAAATGGAATAAAGAAGAAAGGGATAAAAGATATAAACGTAAAAATAGTACTCAGAGAAGTAAAAAAATAGACGTAAAATATAGAGTATAAGGAAAAAAAAAAAAAAAAAAAAAATATGAAGTAAAAGCGTAAGACAGGGCTGGTCCATTGGATAAAACATGGGAATTGCGGGTTAGAGATGTGAGGATAAGGGGTGGATGGGAGGTAAGGGTTGTGGATGTAGGTAAGGCTACAATAAAACAAAACACGATGAATGTCCCGGTGTGCAAGCTGCAAGCAGAAAGAAGAGCACAGAAAATTACGTTAGTTCTTGTTAGCTCGACGAATTTATCGTTAGTTTCTGTATAGCTTTCTGTATATACTCGACTGTCGTAGCTGTACGTACGTATATACAAACACACGATCGGGATTTTTGATCCAGTATCGCTGTACAGGCTTCCTGCTATTTTTGCATTCTTTGGAAGATTTTTTACCCCTAAAACGGAAGGGTGGTGCGTGACACTCGGATCTAACAAGAAAGATATTCTGTCCCTCGAGGCTGAACGATCAGCTTTCGAATTCCTCGAGCATCGCGGCTGCCTATGCGATTAGACAGCCATGATCTGATCGGACGCATCTCGACATGCTTTCTTGTAGAAATCATGTTTTACGCTGATATTATTTTTCTCACGTTTTTAAAAGGGGGTCTTTCGAAGGGACGATACCTAGTCGTATCATGCAAGTTTGCTAGGTTTTTGAATCTCCAATTAGTTAGAAGTTATTATTTACATTCGAACAATTGCCAAGCAGAGTCAGACTAAACAATCAGTTGATGTAAAAGCAGTTGGGTGACCTTTGGATCAATCGCTAGAATTCGAGATCTTCTGTCCTTGACTGTTGAAAAGATAAATTTTAATCCGAAGAAGAAATACCTTTTCATACCAATTGCAGAATCTACTAAAGCAATTAACAAATGTTTGAGAATCATTTGCTGACACTGACGAATATTGTTTTCTTTATTCCTTGGCTTTAATGAACAAAAACTCACATTCCAAACAGTTCTCTGTTTGTCGGGTGAAAGTTTGTTTTCTGAATAATTTAGCAAGCAAAATCTCAACTTCAAGCAAGTGGATTTCACGATGACGAGGGGTCGACAACTTGGAAGTATCGGTGTACACCAGATATCAAGATTTTTAGCTTCCATATTATGATTTCAGATGATTTTACGTGAGTTCTCAAAATTTTAAATGACTCCCAAGGCTTTTGGAGATTTGAAGCGATTCCAGAAGATTCCCAACGATCTAACATGGCTTCGAAAGATTTCAAAGGACGACGTAAATGGTCTCATAGATATCAAGATAAATTTCAATAGTTTTCACAAGTTTCTAAGAATCTGAATGATTCCAACGATTCCACGTGAGTTTATAAGATTTTAAATGATCTGCAAATCTTTCAAAGATTTCAAATGATTCCAAAGGATTTCACAAAAAGTTTTGTATTCGTTTTATACGTCTCTAGAAGATTTTGAAGATTCCGAATGATTCTAAATGATTTCGGATGATTTCAAAAGATTTCACGAAAAGATGTAACCCGCGGATTTCAAGATTGATGACCCTTCAGTCGACGGTATTCAATTATGAAAGTCGATAGCTTACGAATTCCTATTTGTATAAATTGTATCACTGAGTACATTACTAATCGCGTTACTATAATGCTATATAAGGTCGTAGGCACTAAAAATGCGATTCAAGTGCCAGAAGGTCGTATTCATATTTTTCTTCAAATTCGACTTGAAATTAATCAAGATATGTGAAATCAATTGAAATCGGAAGAATGGAAAATCGCGAATGCCTTATTAGTCTCGATTTTTTTTTTTAAATCAGAGCCAGAAACTCGTATCTCAAAAAATGTATATATTTATGCTATATTTCATCTACCATCGCTTCTATTTAAAGTTTTCCCCATGGACATAATGTTATTTTCAACATTTCTGGGGATACGACATTCTGGCTTTAGTTTTCCTGATTTTCTCTTAAAAATAAAACCAGTAGGTCGTATATCTTTCCGATTTTAAAAATTCCGATGAGTTCATTAATACTTGTAAATTTTTTTGGCGTTTGACATAAAAACAGAATACACGACCTTCTGGGCTCAATAACACCAAAAGACTACTGTAGTAGACTCGGAATTATGAAGAAGTTTTCGGTCTGCACCATAGACATCTTCAAAAATTACTGTTCTCCAAGATGCATATAGGAGATGTAATAATCGAAGGAAAGTCCAAACCGAAAAAAACAACAAAATAATAATATTAATAATAATAATAATAACGCAGGTATGACGGGGTAGTTTCCGAGTGAAGAATTTGGCGCGAAAATGCAAGCGATAATGCCGGAATACGCTGGAGGTAGAATATTGAAACATGTAGCTGGAGAATCTCCGGTATACTCGGGGATATGAGGGTATAATGTGATATGCCGGATCGCGTACCGGAAAATATAGTGATTCGGGTGTACCTCGAACGTTTGTACAATACCGTGCGTTCCCTGGAGAATTTTCGAGCTCCAATATCAACAGTTTTAAATTCACTATTCAGCCGGTTGCGCTGCCTCGTTCTAGTCAAAAAACAGTGAAAATATAAACTAAAATCGACTACGTATAGAGCTAGTGGTAGAGGAATTTACACCGTGCTCGGGATCTTTGTGTCACGCAACACCCGCGCCTTGTGCTTTGGATTTGCACCAGTAAATAACGCATCGTGGGTGGCAATCCGAATTGCATGCTGCCCAGCTAGACAATAATCTATTGTTAATCATTGTTGGGGCGCGAGAGGAAACTACTGATAATTGACAGCTTCGACGATCGATCATTATTACCGTATAGGAAGCGTGAAAATTTTGTATACGAGCTTTTTTCTACGGTATATTCTGTATCTGAACTTTAACGAATTTAGCAGATCCTCGTTGGGTTATTCGAAGTTTGTTTTTTTGCGGGAGAAAAAGCTCGCTGAAAGTATATGCTAAGCTCTATTCTTGATTATCGAATCAATTTACCTTGACAGTGCCGCTAGATGCGCTAGAAGCGGGCTAGGGAGATGTCCTCAGCGAAGGAAGAGTACTTATCCACCTCTTGAATAAGAAAATTCAATCATAAAATAGCCTCGGCTTTGAGGTTGACATTATTATTACAGAAACTTCAGGATCTCTATTCTCGTACTACTGCTCGAGTAATTAGCCGCACTTTTGATCGCGTCAAATTTTTTTCTTAACCCAAGTACTAGCAATTAACTGTGACGGGATGAGAAAGCCGGGTTTTCCAACAGGGTAAAAGCTTCACGCGCGGGGGTGAGATTTCTGGTCTCCTTCCTTAGTTTAATTTCAAGAGAACAAAGCAATCCAGGGGGTAGATAATGCTTTTTGTTTGTTTCAGTTTTGCTTCCGGTTTCCTTTGAATTCGGACCAAACTCACCGGAACGAAAATATTATCACGTTTGTTTCATGTTTACGGTTAGAGATAGTTAGGGTCAGCTTAAGAAGAACTAAAACTTTTTTTTACGTTGAAACTGCGATGTAAATCAGAGTAAAAAATCTGACGTGCGAAATTATCAAACAGAAAATGAAACCGTCAAGCCAGAACAGAAATTTGAATGTTTTCTAGGTAAATTAGTTAATCAGTCAAAATTGATATTAAATTTACAAATTATGATATGACCGTGTTGGAATATGTCCAGCTGCCGTCAGGCTGGCGTGAACAGGTGCACAAATGTCAATAATTAACAGAATTAATAACTTGAATCAGGTCTGTAAATAGCAACGTGTAACAAGGCAGTGTGCGAATCTATCCGAGCACCAAAATTCAAAAACCATAATACTGATACTAATAATAATGGTGACCAATGAAGCGAGAAATCGAAATACTGAATGACTAATTAATGACTAAATTTTCATCGTTTCCAACTTCCGAATACAACCGATACGTGAAAATTAGACAAAAATCGAATCACGTTGATGAATGAATTGTATAAAATATATAAAGCATTATCGTAAATTTTATACGCAATGTTGCAGGAAGAAGGTATATTATAACGAACTTTTCTCTCTCTCTCTCTCTCTCTCTCTCTCTCTCTCTCTCTCTCTTTCTAGCCGTTAGAAATGTCGTTTCGCCTAATTAAGAAAGCCGGCGCCGGCAATGTATTATTTGGCATATATTTTTTCTAGAAAGCGATGCTTCGTAGGCCAGGGGTTGGCTGAGTAGTAAAGCCAAGCTATAAGGTCGCCCGTATACTAATAACCTCGACATAGGTTGTCTGTTGATAGGTCACTTGGGATGACTGGGTGACAATTGCGAGGAACTGAACGGTCTAGTATAGCTGATAACGATTCGGATATCCGGATTATCTCGTATGTTATTCCGTAGCATAGGTATACATATATATATATATATATATACAATATGCGAATAGTAGTCCTGATTAAAACAAGTCGTCCTATGTGCACGGCTAATGAACCAGCCTCGCCACCAGACGTATGGAAACTAAGGGCTTGTAATTGTAATACGATAGACTATATTACCTCGTGTAAGCCATTATGTTGAAACCCTTTGGGAAATAGTATATGGGCTGCCTGTGCTTCAATCAGCCGTGAAATTCAGCTTGATATGCATTATTAAAGCCTCGTGCTATGTATGCAACGTACTCTAATACCCTGGCGAACCAGCTCCTAATATCCTGATATCATCATCAATTTCAGACTTCCGGCATGCTTTTGATTCGACAGTTTAGTCTGAGATTTAACACCAACTAAATCGGTTGAAGTAGAAAGGATATGATGCAGATAAAATCTTTCTTTTCCACTTGATGAAAGTTTTGTACTCGCGATGTTATGCCCGGTTAGCAAGAAAAACAAAAAGATACTTCAAATTGATCCTTTCAAACTGCGTGCATCGAAAATTTCGATCGGATGACTGGAAACCTCAAAAAGGTTGGTGTGAAAACTGAAGTACTGGAAAGTGGTGAAAATAGGCTCGCGATAAGGATAGGAAGTAGAAATGATTCCGAGTTGATGTACTGAGACTACTTGATACCTGAAGAATAAATTTATACCCTCTGAACTTGATGGTCATTGTCAGATAAATGTCTTCGAAACGTGGGACCACGTAACTCCACCCAAAAATTATAAGAATGAAAAATTTTCCACACCAAGATTTCGTAGGTCTGTATCAAGTATTAATGAAATTCAGACAGTCTGACTGGTTGTTCAAAACCTACGAAATTTTGGAAGGCCATATCTTGGAATTCTGCAGACTTCGACTAGTCTCGTTCGAAAGGAACTTTCTCAAAAAAGCGTTTTGAACGAAAGTATCGCAGATGTTCGCTTCAAAAAGAAGTAAAAAAAAGAATTGAACATTCTTGATAATAATCGCTAAACATAAACCGATCATAGTTCATATACATCCGTACAAAAAATTGTTGTCCTTACAAACACATTTTATTTCGTAAATTTTCTGATACTTTTTCTCCCAAAAAATACTCGTAACTTAATTTCTTTTCTCGACAATCTTTTGCGATCAAAATTTTTCGTGCAAAATTGATAAATTTGGAGATGTTTTCCTCATTTTCTAACCCAGGTTTTGCGCACTTGGACCATTCCAAAAGATCACGCAATCTTCGGAAGCGCTTTTCCGGAATACTTCTTTTTGAAAAATGCCTTTTCGAGATATTTCCTTTCGAAACGCTTTCCTGAGATACTTTTATTCCGAGGGGTTAACCACTCGTCGATTGACTGTAGACCTGACTTCCAAACTTCCAGACTTCATGAAGTCAACTGACTTCAACTGACTTCAACTGACTTCAACTGACTTTTACTGACTTCATGAAGTCAACTGACTTCCACTGACTTCAACTGACTTCGACTGACTTCCGCTGATTTCAACTGACTTCGACTGACTTCAACTGACTTCAACTGACTTCATCAAGTCAACTGACTTCCAGTGACTTCCACTGATTTGAACTGACTTCGACTGACTTCAACTGACTTCAACCGACTTCAACCGACTTCAACCGACTTCAACCGACTTCAACCGACTTCAACCGACTTCAACCGACTTCAACCGACTTCAACCGACTTCAACTGACTTCAACTGACTTCGACTGACTTCGACTGACTTCGACTGACTTCGACTGCCCTAGACTGACCTCGACTGACTTCTTGAAGTCAAGCAACTTCATCTGACTTCCACTGACTTCAAATGACTTCTCAGCAAAGTGTCCACCCGACTTCGAGAGTGGTTAAACCCCTCGTTTCATTCAAAACATTTTTTTAACACGCTTCCCTCCAAATAGGACACTTTGACTTATGCGTTTGTTCCCTCTGTGTTCTCAAAGCTTTCTTTCCACATAATCGAAGTCCGATAATGATATTTGTATACCCGAAATTCAGTATTAAATCTACGATATGTGTTTAATATACGTCATCAGTGAGGAATGCTTGCTCAGAATCAGTTAATTCTTCGACCCCCGAGGGGTTGACGCAGGTGGTATCATAAATGACCTGCGTTCTTTTTATATCTGATAAAAATGGAAAATGAAAAAAAAAAAAAATGAAATAAAATAAAAAAATCGCACGATAATCTGGGATATGGATAGTAGTTTATCTTTTGGACCATTTGTACCAACGTACAATTTCAATTTATGCGGCGCCGCCGGCGGTATGACTCGACGCTTTTCTCGTTCAGCCACGGTCGGTTGGACTTTTGTGTGACGCTCTGTTGGATTTTGCAAGTTGGATCGGTTGAATATTATCGTTATATGTATATGTACGTTGATGGGAAATCCTGTTAAGAGTGTCCGTGTACGCGCGATGACACCGACGTCGCGACGCGACGGTTTACTACGTCAGGCGCCGTCGTAATAACCAGAGGTGAATCAAACGAGTCTAGCCAACCCCCACCCGGTCTCATCCCTCATCCGTATTACGATCTCGTTTATTGGTGCATCTAGGTATATCTGGGCAACGTGGACTGTGAATAAACATATTACATCCTGGAAATGATACAAGCGCATTAAATTACTGCTCTTGGTAAAGCACAGGAAAAGCGTTTGTGCAGAGAAAAAGAGAAAGAGAGAAATAGAGAGAGAGAGAGAGAGAGAGAGAGTCAGATTTCCCTTTCAACGCTATCTATTTGCAAGGTGTAAATATGACCGTGAAATTTTCCACTGAATTTCCGTTTGCCCGGTAAAGCGTACGGTTTGCCAATTCGCGGCGACGTACCGTGAAACCGGAAGTAGCGATCGCCGTTGCTTTTGATTAAAGCTTTCGTTCAAATGATACGCAAACGCTCTACCGAAATTAGAGACGCATATACGAAACTCAGTAATTCCTCAACAAGTCATCTAATCAACCTCCGGCCACTTTGCCATTTTCTCAGTTGGATTTAACCCTTCGTGGCCACACTTCTGTAGAATAACTTGGTGGTTACTCTGGGTAAAATTTACCCAGCCAAGTTTCAAATGGTTGGTGTGTGAAAACTATCATTTCGATCGGGATCAAAAAAATAATGAAAATACTTTAAACATTCTAAAACATGCGTGAAAAGTTGTTATGTCAAAATTCAAATCACAACATGTTTAAAAAAAATTGTAAATAGGTAAATTTGTCAAAAAATACACATTTGTACTCAAAAAACCATAACTTTTTGAATTTTCAATATTTTCAAGTCAATTTTGAAATTAAATTTTCGTCAGATGTGGTACTTCTAGGAAAAAAATACTGGCATGGTGCACATTTGAAAACAGGTATTCATCTCAACATGTAAAGAGGATCGATTTTGGAGAAGAAATGAACGCGGATTTATCTGGAAGATATAAGATCGAAAAAAGCACCCTTTCGCTAGAAAAAATCGTAACTAATGCATCTGTTAAATATTTTCTACCCAAAATGAGGCCTGAGTAAAATTTACCCATGTTGGCCACAAAGGGTTAAAAGATTGCTAAACAATTTTGGTTTCCAAAAGCTTTTCTTTACGTTTTTTGTGACACGATAAACTGGTGAAATCGGACATATATTTCCGAGTCGTTAACACCGTGGAAGAGTATCGATTTGAGGCTGAAACTAAAACGAGTCGACAAAGTTTCGCGGGATGACTGGCTTTTTGAAAAATGTTAAGGGACTATACTCTCTTGCAGCACGTCGGTCCTTCATCCCCGGTGCATTCGTAACGTATTCATGACTGTGCAGTAAAATGTAGACAACTGCGTTGGCAATGTATAATCGTAAGCACTGGGCTTCCAACTGTACAACAGCGCAGCACGCGAACCACTCTGGGACTGGGACGACAAAATGCAAAATGAGGAAAATTTGCATTCGAACTGGCGCGCTTTGCGCCCTGCGGACGCCGACGTCCGTTCATTTGATTATGCCAACGTCCAATGCGTCACGGTGTGTGATACGGCATAATTTTACCCTGTACTTCGATGCATACTGCAGCATTTATATCAATGTCCATACCTGTACGTATATTTATGTGCACATACATAGTACATATATGTTTCTGACTCTAACTCATACCGCGCGTGTCGGAATCTTCTACTTTTTTGATGAGCTATTAGTCTGGGCTGTTTTCGATAACGATGTGTTCGGTATTACATATTATTATATCCATGAAACGGCACGCGATGTAGGTATTGAAACTGATTGTGAGTCGAGAAGCAAAGTCAACAGGATCCCGGAAATTCTTGATTAAAGCTCGATGGTCAGAGCACCGCAGTGCAAACTTGGTTAAATGCAATGAACAGTAAATGCGATCGTTACAGCCAGTTTGAAAAGCCGTTTGTATAATAAACTGCCGAACTACAAAATTGACTGAACTAATGCTATTTAATAAACTTGTTATTCAAGCAGATTCATGATGATTAGATGATAGACTGCGTAGTCCCAGAAGCTCCATAGCACGAATATAGCTGTTTTATTATTTGCTTTGTCTAACTGGACTGGACCATGTTTTGGAAAACAGTTTTACAATAAACCCTGTCTGACATATCGCGTGACTAACGCCAAAAGGTCCTATGCGCCATTTTAGGCTTTTTTCGATTCGCGAAAAACCAAAAGGGCCTATGATTTTCGAAATTTTGCCATTCGCTTCAGGAATGCTTAAAACACTTAGATCCGTCGAAAACGACGATTCGGAAATGTAAAGGCATAAGGTCCTATGTGACACGACGTAGGCCCTTTTGCCTTTAACTTTCAGAAAATTTCTGGGGATTCGACGAAAAATTTCGGAAAGTTGAAGGCAAAAGAGCCTAAGCGACAGTCACATAGGCCCTTTTAGCCTTAACTTTCCGATAATTTTTAGTAAATCTCCGGAAATTTTCGGAAAGTTGAAGGCAAAAGAGCCTAAGCGACAGTCACATAGGCCCTTTTGGCTTTAACTTTCCGATAATTTTCAAAAAATCTCCGGAAATTTTCGGGAACGTAACGCCAAAAGGGCCTATGTCGCTGTCGCTCAGGACCTTTAGGCATTACGTTTTTTTTTTTTCTTCCATCGGAATAAATTATTACAAAAAAAAAAAATGCAAATATTATGCACTGTAATCGAGATTACATGGGTTCTTCGAGCATATGTAAATATATATAAAGGTTATTCGAGTATATATAGTATATTCGCGTATATATACCAGTATATTCGAGTATATACCAGTATATTCGGTTGATAGTTGATAGTTGGCTTTATTCATGCCTTAGGCCCGGTTGTATAAACGTGGGATATCTTCACCCCAGGGGTGACTTTCAACTGTTTTATATGTTTCATAATATGGAATTGATGTCGCACAATTGAAAGTTACCCCTGGGGTAAAGATATCTCACGTTTATAATACAACAGGGCATTAGTAAACCTTGAGGCAAATGGTACGTGACATTAGTAAGAAAAAATGAAGTAAATGGTTTAAAACAAAAGAGAGAGAACGCATGCAATGATCGTACAATCATGATCATAGAAAATTAGATGAAATAATGCGATTGAGCACAAATCTTATACGATGTTAGCACTCAAATTGAATAAAAATCACGATAGCCTAACAAACAATGCAGAGATGAAATACGAGATAGATAAAAATGAAAAAGAAAATAAGAAATGAAAATTCAATATATTCCTACGGTGTTTTCGAGTATACAAGGGTATATTCGAGTATATAAAGGTATATTTGCTTATTCACCGGTATATACTCGAATATACCGTATACACGAATATAATTATACTGGTATTTACTCGAATATACTATAGATACTCAAATCTACTGGTATGTACTGCAATATACTATATACATACTCGAATATACTATAATATACTCGAATCTACTATATATACTCAAATCTACTGGTATATACTCCAATATACTATATATACACTCGAATATACTATATATACTCGAATATCCTATGTATACTCGAATATGCTGGTATTTACTCGAATATCCTATACAGGGTGATTCAGATTGAAGGCACCACCGGGCACTGTCGGATTCCTCTCGAAAAAATAAGACGAAAATCAAGAGTGACATTTTTTTTTTAATTGCCCGGTTTTCGAGTAATAGCCGTTCAAAGTTCGACCAATCCTTGCGCATCTTTAAAATCATCTCCCGGTCGCGCGCGGAAAGTCGGACCGAGCGTGGCACGTCATCACCGATATACCCATCGCGCGGCAGCGTGCTACCTAACAAACGACGACCGACTGTGGGGCCGAGAGCCGATCCTTTCATTAAAAAAGTCATTGTACCGGAAGCTGTCACCGCTTTTCCGCGATGCCCATTGGCTGTCGCGTGCACGCCGTGCCGCTTTCACAGCGCGACGGAAGTGCCTGCATTCATATTCTCATTTTGCTTGATTGAATCGCATATGCAATGCGTACGTATATGTATTTATGCTCAATATACTTCTATACAAGCGTGCAGTCATACTTAAATTCATTTCATCTTTCATGTAATTTGATCTTTAGGTGCCTAACCTTTCGATTTGTCAGAGTTCCAGCCTTTTTTGAAGTAAAAGTCATCTTCATTTTTCAGGTGCGATACGTTGATGTCCGTACGGTTAAATGGAAGTCAGAGATTATTTTTATCAAGTACGCAATTTCTTCTTCCGTTGGCTAGCCTTTCAAATTTAAAGAATTTTCACTTGAGTTAGTCATTGATTATTCTATAGCAGAATGATTTTATATTTTCATATATTTGTCTGTCCGTCCGTCCGTCCGCCCGTCCGCCCGTCCGCCCGTCCGCCCGGGGCCGGGGACGGACGGGCGGACGGACGGACGGACGGGCGAACGGGCGGGCGGGCGGGCGGACGGACGGACGGACAGACAAATATATGAAAATATAAAAAGATTCTGGTATAGAATAATCAATGACTAACTCAAATATATACTCGAATATGCTGGTATATACTCGAATATCCTATATATACTCGAATATCCTATATACATTCGAATATACCCTTATATACTCGAATATGCTGGTATATACTTGAATATACTGGTATATATACGCGAATATACCATATATACTCGAATAACCCTTATATATATTTACATATGCTCGAAGAACCCATGTAATCTCGATTACAGTGCATAATATTGGCATTTTTTTTTTTTGTAATAATTTATTGCGATGGAAGAGAAAAAAAAAAAACGTAATGCCAAAAGGTCCTAAGCGACAGCGACATAGGCCCTTTTGGCGTTACGTTCCCGAAAATTTCCGGAGATTTTTTAAAAATTATCGGAAAGTTAAAGCCAAAAGGGCCTATGTGACTGTCGCTTAGGCTCTTTTGCCTTCAAGTTTCCGAAAATTTCCGGAGATTTACTAAAAATTATCGGAAAGTTAAGGCTAAAAGGGCCTATGTGACTGTCGCTTAGGCCCTTTTGCTTTTAACTTTCCGAATTTTTTCGTAGTATCCCCAGAAATTTTCTGAAAGTTAAAGGCAAAAGGGCCTGCGTCGTGTCACATAGGACCTTATGCCTTTACATTTCCGAATCGTCGTTTTCGACGGATCTTAAGTGTTTTTAGCATTCCTGAAGCGAATGGCAAAATTTCGAAAATTATAGGCCCTTCTGGCATCAAGCCGCGTTTTCGGCGCTTAGGACCTTTTGGCGTTAGTCACGCGATATTATTGACTTGGTTGTTTGCGATCAACTGGACATTCTCCTTCCAATACACTCGAAAAAAACTACTGGAACTTTACTACAAGTTGAGCGTGTCATTCGTAATTTTTATTTTCTGTCAAGATTTAAACGAATTAGTCTATTGAGTAGAGAGAAAAACTAAATGCATCGTGCTGGCAATCAGTGCAAAGAACTTTCAGTGCACTTGACGCTGTATTTTTCTTAGTAAAAGTCAAACATCACGGTTCGAGTTCTTGGCCAGATCGCCTTTGCCCTTTTTCTACTGCACTTGCATGCTCCTCGTCTAAAAGCTCTATATTTGCCGTCCGTTCGAATTAAAGTTGCCTTATGATTGGCGGAATTTCATCAAATAACTTTTATCTCGTTAATGAAAAAAAACCTTCACAAATTTCTCACGGTTGACCGAAGCACAAATATTCTTATACGTCATTGTGTATTTAATATCCAGGTACCTATGTACCAGCTCGATCGCCGATAGCAATCGTTATTGTATGCTAAATTCAACACTTACACGATGTACGTACTCAGTGTAAAACGATCTGACAATCAATCGCGATATTGTATATTTCTTTGCTTCAAAGGTTGTTTTTTTCACGTCAGCACATGCAGCCTGTCGCTTGTATTTATAAGGGTGTGAATATCATCTGTGATAAAGCGATGGTCCCTGTCATGTAGAATAATTTATATGATTGAAGAAGATACCGATGTTTTGTTCATTTCGTTTTTCAAACGTACATTTAACAGCTATAATTTGTTAGAACTTTATCGCCATGCTCCTCAGACATGCTCGGTGCCCTGCGGGTTCGTATGTATACTTTCGTAGTTTGAATTTAATTAAAGATGAAATAGAAAAATCATATAGTGTAATAAATAGTTACAAACGAAAAGTGAATGATTAGATGTGGACATGATTTTATAGTTACTAATGTCATTACAGTCGTATTAGACACTTGAAGATATTGTTACATTACACATTCTCACAACAAATGTAGGATTTGTTACAAACGTATATATGTACGAAATATTTGGGTTCTCACAATTCTGTACGACGAGAGTATATTACAGAGTTGGTTGATTTCGTATTGCGGTTTATACAGTGGGTTGTCACATGCGGTTAATTATAGATGATGTGGAAATAGTTTGAATGCAATTAATATAGTATATCTAAAAGAAATTCAATGCAAATTATGTTACGGCCAAGTTGACCAGTTTTCGGTAAACGATGCGAGGCGAAAGTTTTAATTTGTCTGCAATTCTAACCTTTTACAGCGTACATTAAGATCTGATTGTTTGCCAAGTTTCAAACCTCTGCGGCTTACCGTTTCTTAAGAAAATACACTCCAATTAATTTTCTTGCTTTGACTAAATCGTATTCAACAATAGAATTTTCGTTTCTCCCTTATCCCTATTTGAATCCGTTTTAATTGTCACTCCCTAAAAATAAAGTACAAATTACTGACAGATCAAAATTGAGTATATATATAGTATTAAGCTGCAGTTGTGCCAAATGAATCCTTTTATATGGCTAGTCATTATCAGAAATGCTATGAAAAATTAATTCAGTAAATACTATCCACCGAATATTAATCTTTAAGTTTGATTTGTGAGCCAAGCCGAAGACGTCATTGATAAAAAAGGGTCTGGAAACGCGCGTGATAGCTAAGAATTATTCATAGATTCGCGTGATACCTACTAGCAAACTGAGAATCCTCGGAACCGCGATGGCCTGTTTTTCCTGTCCTCAGCTACTTTGCATAATCATAGCACGAGTTCTATTGACGTGATTTATTGGCAATTGATTAGATCGCTAATCAGTGCGGTACCGATTCAAGTGGTAATTGCTTGCGGATGCGAGGTGCATTGAAAATTCTCTGTGATTCAGTACCTACTCTATCGATTAAGCACCACTTGCCACGGCTGGTGCGGTTGTACAATTTTCGGTTAATACCACTCTGGTTTTTCACCTATTCATCGAAATTTGTATTTACGATGAAACAGATTGTTTTCGACAATCATACTTAATTGGAGGGAATTCGTTCGGCGAGAAATTATACGATGGAACTCTGATCAGGAACCTACATTTGAAATCGATTATATCCGAGAATATTATTTCACATATATTCCAGTTTCATTTCGGAAAATAATTTGCATCCGTATGTCTAATGTGGTAAAAATTGACGAATTAAAAATAATTTACCGAACTGTCCCAGGATTCAATTCAATTTCGTTCCAACGACGGGGGATTAACCGTAGTCGTAAATTACAGAGTCGTTATTTTGGGTATAGCGCAGGATCTGAACGAAGAATATCGTTTGTATGAGAATCCTAAAGAGAGAGGAAAAAAAAACAAAAAAAAACGGTATGACGTTGCTGTTTGGAAAAGTAACGTAAGAGGAAATGACGCGTGTAGAATGCGGTGGGATTTCAAGAAAAGTACGAAACTAACCGAGGTTGATTTTGGTATAAGCATGCGATTAGGAGATGGCAGAGCTGGCCACGGACTATTCCCTTTTCCAATAAAAGAAAAACTTTGCCAAACTTCTCGTAATCTTTAGCTGACCCTTCTCATGGTTGCATCGTGCCGATTTGGCGATTCGGTTTCCCAAGCACAGAACTTTTCTTTCCGGAAAAACCGCCATATACGAATATAGCTATATAGCCAAAGAAAGCAAACAAACATCGAAAATAATTCCCTGGTCAAAAACTTTTACCCAATAGACACGGGGCTATAGTAATCGGACCATGAAACTTTGACTTTTGTAAGAGAACGAGAGAGATACTTGTATAATATAGACGGCTCAAGGACTTGCATTTACGGAATCAAAGGAGCTTTAAATTGCAAAGAAGATTACGGTGGAATCAGGTACAGTTTAATTGGTAGTTCAATTGGCGTCAGCATTCGCGGTGAACCATGAACCTGTGATTTAGTAACAACCTGCTGCGGTTACCGATTTCGCTATACATAGTTTGATCCAAAGCTAAGGGATGAACGTTATAAATGTTCCTTGCCTTGCTGCAGATGGCAATGGCTGATGGCCGCAAGATTCGAGGGCCAATTGAGGTTTGCAAGGGCCAGAAAGGCGAAGCTTCACTCACGCCTGGCGCCTAATGGCTTGTCCCTGTCATCAAACGGGTTGCTTTTTTTTGCCTACGAAACTCAGCTCTGATTACAGCTCGATAGCGATTGATTCCTTTTCGATAATTACGCGTTTGATTAATTGTTCAACGTTCTATCCCGACCCGTGTATCCCGAGACCGCGGCTCCCAGGTTGCCCGCAGCTAAATCACTACTTCGGAATAATTTGATCGGCTCTTTTGTCAATGGATTTTTCCAATGGGTAATTAATAAGCCGCGATTCCCGGGCTTCTGTTGTTCGCTTTGTTTTTTCTTTAGTTTTTTTGTTTTTTTTTTCTTCTTTTTTCCTCGACCGTGATACGGTTTTATCATTGCGGACGGCACGACGAGCCCTTGTTGCAGAGAAAAGTGGACCTCGCTTTCGAGGCAAGGGCTGTTGGCCATTAATCACGCTTAAATGAGGCAATTTAACGATAATTAACTGCGAGAGAGAAAAGTTGCTCTCAAAGTGCTTCTGTTTGACAAAATATAGAGAAAGTAAAAGAGAGAGAGAGAGGGAAAGAAAAAAAAATAATAATAATAATTTCCGGGAAACGATATCGTCGTTTGGTGCTACGATGCGTCGCTTCGCCGATTGAGATATTGAACATTTATGATTTTTGCAAGCTCGAGCTGTGCGAACTCTTACATTTTTATTCCGCCAAAAGTCTCGCGAGGTGTTTCGGGATTTGCGAACTTTTCGCCTCCCCTTAGCATTCATATTAATATTGGGTTTGACTTCTGCGGGCCGAGGAAAAGTTGTGAAAAAGTTCTTTTTTTTTTCGTCCGTTTTTTTTTTTTCTCTTTTTCTTCTCCTTTTTTATTTGGGTAACCATAATCCGCTAGCTTTAAGCCCGGCAACTGTTATATTTCGTTTTCCAATCTCCGAAAAGCTCCGCGGCAGCTTACTGCCGAACTTTGATTAGACGCAATAAGAGAAATATATTTTTTCTTTTATTGACTAAACGTCTTTTACGAGGTGGACGGTTGTTTTACGAGAATGTTTTACGAGCAACGTTAACTGAAACACCGCGACGATATCATCTATAGAAAAATATGTTTCACCTGCGATAATTAAAAGAAAGAAAGAAAGGAAGAGAGAGAGAAAGAAAGAGTAAAATCTATAGATAAATAAAAATAACGATAACAACAAAATTTCGATAGGAATTACAGCCAAACGTGAGGCTAATAAATAGACATACATGTATGTAATAACGTCCATGCGAATTGGACGCGGTAACGCGATAAAGCATAAAAGGTAACAGTTTACGGGGTCATCAATGCTGTGATAAGTTTGTGCTGCCAATTTATTTATACAGTGGGGGGGAAAAGTCGTTCAGAGTCCACGTTTTGCGGGGTTGGTCTATATAGGTAGGTATAGGTATGTATGTACGTCAGGCTTCGTTCGTCGATACGATGAGGGTGATTAACTTTGATTAGTATACTAAATTGGAGAGATTAATTGTACGACAGTAAATAAAGATAAATAAAATAACAAAATTACCTACCTTCGCAGACGAATAAATAATAAATAGAATATCCAAACACCAGGAAACCAGGTAATGCACATATTGGATGTATATAATATGTACATGATATTATATGTAGATAGATGAAAAATAATATAAATTCAAAATAATTAATTATTTCGAATTTACCCACCGAAATCCTTCATTTGTTGTGAGTAAGCGCACGTCTGCTGCGTGATATACGTATGTGTAATAAACAATAGCATAGTATATTTATAATACGAATAAATGAATAGAGAGTAACTTATATAAGTTATTGAAAACTTTAATAAATGAAAAATAAATAATAAATATGACAAGGACAACATAAGGTAAACAACAAAAGTGTTGGCCGAGGTGAAGATGACGTTTAATCAATAATCAATAAAATAATGAATTAAATAAATAAATTAAAAATTTTTTATACACATATTTATATATACATATATATTATTATATATTTATATATAAATGTATATGATATAATAATATAAAACCTAAAAGAGGGTCCCGAGACTGGCGGAGCACAGCGCGTATCCCTTGATATTCGGATATAATCTATTGAGAGGTCTCCAAACATTATATGTTTGCATTTTCATTACGTATTATCATTATTATAAACAGTGAACATCACGCGACGGTGAAAATAATTCTTTAACAATAAAACTACTTCATTTTTATTGGCATTTGAGATTGATTAGAAATCAGAAAAAAAAGCCAATAGGTTCTTGTCAGCTGTTAGCCATCGAGTGCTGCCGTCTTTCGTATACAAATATGTATGTATTATATATATGTATATAATTATGTAAGCCTATTCATCATCATTAAACAAACAGCCATTGTTTAGAAACCCCTCAACTATATCCGTTTTCTTGTATTTTGCTATTTATATATCCATTCCGTTTAACTATCTTAACCTCTGCTTTAGCTAGCCTAATATTATTTTAATTTATTTTACATTGTTATTATTGCCCGGTTATTCCTCGTAGCATCATTCGCGTCTAACAGGTAAACTGCAGTGGTAATAGGTATTTAGATATTCCGGTGAAGTGAAAAACAAAAATAAACAAATTTTACAATGAATAATATGAAATTAGGATTAAGTGTATTAAATAGCTTGGCAAATATATTCCGAATATATTATATATAAGTACGGTGAATGAACATGAGAAAAAAAACAAAAAAAAACCATACGCGTTTCGTTACCTATTTCATATTTTCGCTTTGTTTCCCGACTACACCAGGCTTCAAAAGTTACAGTATATTCCGTTCCTACCGAGGGAAATCAAAATTCAAAAAAATATATGATAAATAAATAAATACAAGCTGCAGCTGCAACGGCGAAACTTGTCTGAGTCTATATTATCTTTTATATATCCTCGGGACACAAATCGCCGCATCGCATCGATTTTCGAACTATGGACAGTTCGACATTTCATTCGTCGATATTTTCGTAATCTTACCTTTTCATTCATTTATTTATTCAATGATTTTTTTCTTCAAAATCAAAGACCGAATTGATTTTCTCACGTATAGTATACCCACTTGCATAATATTTTGGTAAACAAAAATAGAAAAAAAAAAAAAAAAAATGAATAAAAATTAACCACGAAAGAAACAAAGAATAAACTGCTTTTTTGAAATGCTTTGAAGTTTGAAAGTCGCGCGTTCACTCGGACGGGGTGGAGGGGAAAGAGGGGAAGTGAGGAAAAGGGGAAGGGGGACTCTTTGGTATGTTCTCTGTAGAAATATTAAAAATAAGGCCCATTTTCACGTGGGCCATCGTTCACCACGATATGGGCAATTTTTGGCCGTCGTTAAAAATGATGAATTCAAATAAGTATATTATAATAACGGGGACCGCGTTAAGATATGCAAGATTCGAAACTCTTAGAGTCTGCAGTCGTATAAAAATAATCGTTTCGCGATTATTAGGGACTATTTAACGAGAATTTGTTAATTTGGTCTCGTATAATTATAATGATACGCGTCTCTCGCGTTGTCATATTCGCTTAATTGATATCGTAACATTTCTTCTAAAATACTTTCTCTAAGTAAAAGTCGATCGAGTTATATAGAGTCTGATAATGCCCAATTATTGGGGTTATTATTATCGTCGATTTTCGGTCCTAATTTTAATCGGTAGGGGCACCAATAGTTCGGCTTATTGGGCCCCGTGACTTTATCGCTAGCAGTAGTACGAGATGGAGAGCCCGAGCTTGCAGGAAAATGGCCCTCTGTGACGGCTGTACCCACTTCCGGTGCTGGTAACATCCTTGTTCTCGCACCGTAGACCCGTGAAACCCTCAGCGCATCTGTAACAAATGATAATTTGATTAATCGATTGATAAATCACCAATATACGATATTTGACTGAACGTTTTTTTTTTTTTTTTGTTTTTTTTTTTGGAAATTGAAATATTCGTTCGGTTTTTACGTCAGATATATTGAAATGCGCGGAGTTTTTTTTTTGTTTAATGCGAGAATCCTAACTCGGTGTAGCGTAATAGTCGTAGCTCATGCGAGAACGTGTGGGGAAAATTCTGTTTATCCAGATGATTAAACGACGTACGGACGTAGCGTGGGGGTGATAAAAATGATTTAGTCGTACAAAATGCGTTCGCTTGCAGAACTAGAACTTTTAGCGTCTGAATGTAGGTACCGAGGAGCCCGCGCGCGTCCGCGTTCGTCCAAATCAAATTGCTGTTAGACGGGAGGGAAACTTGACGTAAAAGACCTGAACCACAAAAAATGGAGTCAAGAGGTTATTGAGGCGAAGGAGTTGGATGGGAATCGATCGATTGGTGACCGTAGTTGAACCGTAACCCTAGACCAACGAGGGGATCTGATCGTTTTGACTTATACCTATACAAGAAGCGTGTCGAGTCAGTTTGACCGTAATAAGCAAAAACGTCGTAGCCAACATTTTGGAGAAAAATTTTCTTTCAGTGAATTCACGTTATAGGTGAAAGGTCATTTCATTTCGCACCTCTTTCTTAAGATCAAACGCTGGAGAGGGAAATTGTTGGTCCTATCCAAGGGGTTAACCACTCGTCCATTATAGTCTTACACCTGACTTCGAAACTTCAAAGACATCATAAAGTCAACTGACGTCAACTGACTTCAACAGACTTTTCAACTGACTTTAAGTAACTTTTTAATTTATACTTCAACTGACTCCAACTGACTTTTCAACTGACTTTTCAACTTAATTCAACTGACTCCAACTGACTTTTCAACTGACTTTTCAACTTACTTCAACTGACTCCAACTGACTTTTCAACCGAATTCAACTGTCTTTTCAACTTACTTCAACTGACTTTAACTGACTTCAAGTGACTTGAATAGAGTTTGCAACTGAGTTCCACTAACTTTAACTGATATCAACTGACGTTAACGGATTTAAACTGACTCCAACGGATTTCAACCGACTACAGCTGACTTCAGTTGACTTCAACTGATTTTTCAGCAAAATGTAAATTATGAAAAAAGAATGGTATTATCGGGCAATATACAACTGTACCTTCGGTGGTCGTCCAATATCAGTTCAGTGTCAAGGAATTTTATTCCAGCAATAGAAGTTCACTTAGAAATTTTGTCAGATGCGTAATTGACAAGATGGAAAATTACAAGCGACTATAAGAAATTACATACATAGGTTTTGGGATCAGAAAGAAAGAGTACCTACTATCTATCTATCTATCTGTTTCAATGGAAATGCAGAATATAGTTTCGGACGGCGGGCGTTTCGTTAAAGTGAGCGAAACTATCAGGAATAAACGAAACACTGGAAAGTAGAAGCAGCGACCCACAGACCGGAAAAAAAAAAAAAAAAATGGAAAAACAATTATCTGCAAGGCAATTTTATTTCAGGCAAATGCGATCAGTGGCTGCTGCCAAATGTTGCAAGAAATGGAAAGACGCAGAGATTACGCGAAATAAGGCTTGTTATACTTGGAACTACGATGGCTGACTATAGGCGGTACTTTTGTCGCAAGTTTTGTTTGCGAATGGTATATATGAGTGTAGCAGTGCGTCTAGGGGTGTAATTTAAAGCCCCAGAGTCTAGACGCGTCAAAGAAGATGTAGAATTGAAGAGTTTGCGGTAAGTTTAAAGTGGCAATTTGTCATCCTCAGTATTCTGCATGACTGCGTATAGTAGTCGTAAGGTCGATGAGCAAACATACATACATATTGGGGTACCTTTTGACTTTGACTTAGACGTTTGTTGAAAATTTCAGTTTCACGTATCTCTCCGACTTTCTTTGAACTCGAATGAAAAATTTTTAAATCCTCATAAGACACAATAAGGCGGAGAATATTCACTGAATGAAATTTTTCGTCAAAGGGTGGAATTCCGGAGATAACACTCGACCGATTGTCGAACAAAAGCAAAAAACCGAGCCGCGAACTGTGAGGTAAAAACTTTATGCCAAAACGCACTTTCGAACACGAAACGAATAGTTGTTTCTTTTTATCAAGTTAAACTGGATTGCTCGACCCTATAGCATTCGTTTTCAGCGAAACTGAGAATCGCAGGCTATACATATATAGTCAGTGGGCGAGTGAAATTACCACGAACCCGGATAAATATGGCGACGGCGATACAGCGTGAGATATTACTTAGGAAAACAACAGCAATTTTGTTCCTGAATTATTATTATAATTCCCGGTGTCACGACGTTAGTTAGCCTCCCTCCAACCCCTAGCGCCGTTGCTGTTTCGCCTGGACGCTCGTGCTGGCTATATATACTGAATTGTTTGTTAATTGATACAAACTGCACCGTCGAGTGTGGACGGAAGTGTAAAACTCGGTTCACGTAGTAGTATATATATATATATATATATAAGTACCCGGGTAACGCCTACGAAATTTGACCTTTGTTCACCGTGAAACCTAACATTACACGCCTCTGAACACAGGCTTTTCAAATCCACCCCCAACTTCCATATAAGAATGCCGAAGCATACAATCGATAAGGATTTTTTTTTCTTTTCTTTTTTTTTTTTTTTTCTCCCATTTCGTACAGGAAGTGAATCGGGCAGCTATATTGTGCCTTTCCTATATATACTCTTCGAATCGATATCTCGTGCTGTTTTAGATTTATATTTCACCCTTCTAATCTTTTGTACTGCAAGAGATATAAGCCGGTTGAATGCAAGCTATCGAACGGCACCATCTGGGCAGACAGGCTCTTGTCTGCGGAAAATTGGAACGACGATGGAGTCCGGGAGCTTCAAGAATCCTGGATCTATAGAAAACCGTTCTTGGGCAAACGTCGTTGCTGACCATCGATCGATTTTGAACGACGTGTGTGATTAAGCGCGAAAAAGATATATGTACTGACGATTTTGACTTGTGTATTAAGTGTGAAGGATCGAATATCGAATTTCTAGATCTAAATGTCAATTCATACGGGTAAAAAGATTTTTACCCCCATTCAGTTGTACTCAACAGCTGCAGGATATGTTTTCAAGGGATTTCCGGTTCGTTGTTAACCTAGATTCGGAATTAGGATATTCGAATTCCAGGGGTTATTAGCGTAAATTCGTATAATGGGCGACTGAGAAGCATCTAGGAATCCATTTTCGTGAGAATCAACCGAATCCTTGATGATTCAATCGTGCTGCAGTTATATCTTCCACCGAAGCTCCATGAGATCAAATACAACGGGATGACGTCTTCAGAAGCTTGAACAGTAAGATGGGAAACCTGACTTATGCTGCCTTTGAGAAGGTACGGGGATGTTCAGTTCTGCTTTGTTCCTAATTCTCATTGAGCTTGCAAATCGAGACTGGCGAATAATGAAAATTTCGTTGACTTAATATGTTAGGTAAGAGCAAGAACCGCCTATGCGAGAAATTATTATACACATCGGTATTTTTGTTGAGTAATTTTTCACGATAGGATCAAGTGGTGGAAGATTTCATGTGAGTCTGATGGTGCGACAAAGGGAAGCTTCCTCAATTATGTAATCGGTGATGATCGCTATTATGGAAGGAATTCAAATATTCAGGGTGCGACTAAGAATCAAGATTTCTTGCAGGTTCTTATAGTCATAACTTTGTGTGATTGATGATTTTCACTCACCTATGCACTTTGGATACAAATCTAAATGTTGCCACGAACATGGCAATTTCGGTTGCGAAACTTATTGTTGACCTGTGTACCATAGTTTTGAAATTGCATGTCAGTGGTTGAACGAAAGTGTAGGGGTTGGTTGAAAAAATGACCAGTTGAAAAAATGTGATTATTGGAAAGCCGCAATTGAATGTAGGCAAATAACAAAAATGGCACAAGCCTTCGTCTATCTGTTTAAACGATGAAAATGCAGCGACAGACAGTTTCGTTCAAATGAACACGACTGCAAGCTTTTAATACCAATATAATTCCGCTAATGTCTGCTGCTTCGGACTGGTGCTTTTCCGCCCTACTCTGACAGTCCAGACTTTAGTTCTTTGAATATCTTTATGAATGAAGGAAATATACAGCTGTAAGAAGAAAAGAAAATTTTTATAGTTTCAGCACTTGCAGCCCTACGAAAACCCCGCCGCATTCCAACTGGACAAAGAGTGTTGTACAGTTTGTTGGTAATTTTTTTTCTCCAGAAATTTATCAAGCCCACGACTATATGCAGACGGGGTTGGCATTTGATGAAATATGACAGCCACAGGTTACGCAGGATCGGTGACAGGCTGAAATATTTCACAGTGGCTTGGGGTGGCTTAACGTGTGATTCGGTGAACATCGATTCTGACCATTTTTCATTCGTTTTTGGTAAATGCGATGACTGACCGTTGGTTGTCGCATTCGGAAAAGCTCTGGCTTTAAGCCTTTCGATAACGTTGTTCCAGTCCGATGTGTTAAATCGCTATAGATCGCTGATCGAACATCATCTGGATCTTCATGCCGCTTGCACATTGCGTGGATTGGTAATATGACGGAGGGGGGATATTTCCCCCACCCTCCCTCATCCCCGTCGAGGGACGATTAATTATGTTAAATGTTCTCGCTCGTTGGATTTCACGAGCTTTTAAGTAGTGAAATGGGCGTTGATTAGAAGCTACGCCGAAAAGCACTCTGATTCGATTGAGGACCGCGTGAGAGAGACGGAGGTATCGTCATTCCTGAATATCTCGCCCTCCCAAGCTTTTCTCTGCTCTTCCTATTCCCGCGATCATCAGAGGTACCGCGAGTATAACCTGCTCGCTGAAAAGCTCCAGAGTTTAATTCTATTCCTTCGATCCCAGCCTCCACCTCTGCTTTTTCCTCCATCCTCGGCATTGAAAGTGCCCCATTTTAAAGTCGTTCATCTCTATATATGCATACCCCTCTCTGTTGAAACTGGTCCAAAGCTTTTATACACACGTGTGAATGGAGGCTTACAGTGAGCACCTTTGCCGGTTAATTCGCGCGTCAAAAATCAACTGTGAACCTGCTGGAAGTTGTTCATCCGGGATTTAGGGCATACTGCACATTGAATTGGATCCAAGGGAAGCGAATCTTTATTAAGGGCGTGTTTTAGATGTAGGGGTTCCAAATTTCTGCTTGTTTTAGAATTTTTTTTTTAGTCCAGGATTATTCTTCGTTTTTCCCATCAATCTATCACCCACACCTACCCTCGCATAAGTAAGTGATTTCAAATCTTTTCTTTTCAAAGTTCGCGGCCGTTCGTTAAATGGTTTAAGTACATTTCAGATGTTGTCCATAGCAAGAAACTTCGGATCAGAGAAAAAATTGTCAAATCAACTTCGGTACACGGTTTGTCATCTACAAAGAAGCTTTCAAGCGTTTTCAGAAATATTGTGTACTTAGGGGTACGTGCGGTTGTGTGTAGGTACATTAGCGTGTGAAAGGATTTTTTTGTCTCCGTATTCCCAGACGAATACCACTCTGTCGATTTTTCAAGAGTTTTGAGAAAAAATCGTGTACTTTGTTACGATATGCTAAAAAGCTTAATTCAAATCCCTACTACGTAATTCAGCTCCGAAATCGCAGAGATCTGAACTCTAGTGAGCCGCTTGGCTTTCGTGTTTTTTTATAATAACTTGATAAACCTGATGCTTTTATTTTTCGCCTTTCAAAATACGTCTTTCAATACACTTTTAAAGCACTTTCGAGTCTGAAAATTCGGAACAGCCGTTAAGTCGCCTTTTTGGATTTTTATTTGGCTCGGAGTACGATGTATATTCCACGACAATGTTCCAATAAGTTTCTCAAATTCTGTTCACTTCCAATTTTTCCAAGGGAATCAGTTCCGCGGTATGTCGCGGTTGGGAAAATTAAACATTCTCAAAAATCAATCAATATCTCCGTCAAAGTTTAATCCGCATTATTACAATCGTCTCATTTCGAAACACCAGCTGCCTGAAATTAGGCGCACCGTTGGTCCGATTCGACATCATATATTGAGGAGGGAAATCGCAAAATTCCATTTCTGTGCCGAGTCTCTTGGTCCAAGAGTCTTGGGAATACAAGAGAAAAATGAATAATCGATTTCTCCAAAACTGACCACATCTTCCGTGAAAATTTTTTTGACTTCATTTCCTGCACTCGAACAATCCAGATCATACATGAACCAAATCGGACCAATGGTGTACATACCTAAATTCGCGCAGCAGATGTCTCGAAATCAGAGATAATTAACCCTTCGTGGTCGCTAGCAAATTATCAGATCGATCGGAATCGGAAAAATACTGAAAATACTTTGAACATTCTAAAACATGTGTGAAAAGTTGTAGTGTCAGAATTCAAATCACAACGTGGTAAAACAAAAATCATGAGTAGGTAAACTTGTCAAAAGTACATCTTTTCACTAAAAAATCACAACTTCTCGAATTATCCAAATTTTCATGTCAAATTTCAACTGGACTACGTGTCAGATAGGGTACTTTTAAGAAAAAAGTAGGTACAGTGGCATAGCGCACGTTTGGAAAAGGATATTGATTTCGATGTGTGAAGGGGATCGATTTTGGAGTAGGAATTATGAGTGCAAATTCATCTGGAAGATAAAAGTGGGAGAAATGTACCTTTTTCTAAAAAAATCGTAACCAATGCATTCGTTGAATATTTTTTTCACCCAAAGTGAAGCCTGGGTATTTATCCCGAGTGAGCACGAAGGGTTAAATTAACTTCGATGAAGAAATAAATTGATTTTGGAATTCAGCCGTGACACACTGATGAACCTCTGGAGTGAAGCTGTCATTTGTATAGTTTTCAAAGGACACCAACTTTTTTGCTGTACTAAAAACATTGATTAAAATATCTAGATGAATTCAATTGGGAGTCAATGTAAATACTTCGATTTTTCCTTCTTTTTACTGTGGGCATTTGACACACTGTACAGCCTCAGGTGTGGATATGTGAGACCGTACTCGTGTACACCGAGCGAACCAGAAGCATAGTGCTGACCGCATTGGTCGCAAGTTTGAACTTTTTTGGAGGGTGAAAACTGGTCACCGACGAAGTGGTTCAACCACATTTCGCGTCAGACTGAACCATCTGTAACACTGTTTTCAGGTTCCTCGTTTTGCCAAAAGAAGATGGCGAACAGCAACGTACTGCGGCTTGATAAAGAGGAAATGCGAGTGAACCGAGGCGAAGAAGTTGATCTGTTCTCTGGTGTACAGTAGGCAACAAGTAAGTACGTAAGTAAGTGGATAAACAAATAAAGGAATAAATATAAATATTTGGGTGCTTGAACAGAGGCGAGAAAAACAAAAGGGAGGTAGTAATCGGTAGTTTTTGTATCGTAATACGGAAATAGCACAGCGCCGGAAGTGGTTGGAGGGTCGGCGGTTAGAGATCTTTTGGTGTCAGTGGGTTCCATATGGTACTCGGTCCACGTGGATGGGTTTGGTAATAGCTTGTTGTTCGAGAATGAATTATTTTCGTACGAGTAGGTACCTACGTCGCCTCGGGCTTGCAGGTTTAGTTCGAAGAAAGATAAAAACATGAAAAGAATAAGATAAAGACAGAAGAGATGCTACTTAAAAAATCGTACAAAGTATTTTCAATTCGAATTTAGATCCCTTGAGGACACACGAACGCAGCAAAACCTACAGGCAGCCCACGCCACGGAAGAGAAAATGATAACAAATTACAAAATCTGATTTTTCCCCACCTGTAGGTATTGGGGGAAAACGCCCCTTCAACTTCCGAAACAATTGCCGTTTTTTCTTCATTTTTTTTTTCATTGAGACCCGTCGGCTATTAAATTTGTTGAAAATATTTTGAAGAATATTCATTTGAATGAAAGTTCTAGTGTAATCAGTACGACTGTTTTTAAAAATCATGTCATCGCCTCCCGGTGACATAGTAGAGATCATTTCCAACTTGACCTAGCTAACATAAGAAACATGAGTTTTACTGGAATCCTATCAGTTTTTCGACGAAGTAACATACTTAGCCACTTTTTGCCAAAATAACTGAATTCATTCGTCGAGGGTTCGTTCGATTCGGTTGGATGGTCGTCGAGAAAGTACGATTCGCGTTTTTGAGGTGACAACAATTGGTAATAATGGAATTTCGAACAGACTCCCATATCGCCTTGAGGTGCCACGGGACTATTAAAAAACAGAATTAGAAGACTAGTCAGATTCATATTTCTTATGTTAGCTAGGTTATGTTCGAAGCGACTTGTACCGTAAGGGTTTCTCGAGTTCAGACTATCTGGGACAGAACGGATTGCAAATTTGTCTGCTGTATGGGACCCTTGACCGCCAACCATACGAACTAGACAAAAATAATCACTTGTGAACAACGACGAATTTTATCAAGATTAAGTTACGATATTAAAAAAAAAAAAACTAGTCAGTTTTACATTAATACGTTATCCTTTCAAAAAGTGAAACGAATATTAAAATATCCTTACGCTAAATGGTACTACTGATACTATTGTTCTGCACATTGTGTAAAAAATGTCAAGCATTGGAGTGGATATACCTACACATATATACCTTGGATCGACTAAATATTTCCAAACAAGAAAATTTGTTGCAGCAGTCGGTTGTGCATTCCGCCTAAGCAAGAATTAGTCAAGGGAAACGTAATTTCTTCGTTTTGAGAAAGTGTTTAGTTGCCCCAAGCAAAAACTCATTTCACCCTACCCATTTTGCTGATTCAAACAACATTTTGTCGGTTCAACAAATTCTTTTTCTCTGTATCGAATTCGAAAAATCACTCGGACAACTGGATCGAAAAAATCAATTCCGAAAAAAAGTGCTCTCAAAGTTTCAGCACGACTTATTATTCAATAGGTATAAAAATGTCCACGCTATGCTTCGCTGTGAATATTTTACTTCTGGAATTTCTCCGAGTGTCACTTTGAAATGGTCAGAATACATCCTGGAAAAATTAACCCCAGAAAAGTCAGTAGAAAATTAAAAAAAAGTTAATCGTCTCCGAAATAATTCAAACCGGTGTTCTCCCCCCTGAGTAGGGAATTAGTTTACAGCAGAATGCCAAAAGCCGCAAATCTAGAGATATAGAAGAAAAATAAATTAAAAGCAGATCGATACAGGGTGCAGTACGGTTTAAAGAGAAAACTAAAATGTAAAGGTAAAGAGAGGAATAAAAAAAAAAAAAAAGATTGAAATAAAGAAATCGACGCAGCTCTAGCGTGAAAGCTCGATTACGTGGCGCCCACGAGTTCGTCGCACGTGCCGTAATCCGGTCGAAATAGAAAAAGCAGTTTCACAGATACCGTCGACAGATTTGCCGATGGAATACGGGCAGTGGTGGACGGCGGGGTAACGCCTGGCTGAACGGTTAATCTATAGGGATTATCTCGGATGATCGCGTCTTCGAGACTGATTTATGTGGACGAAAATGTGGCTCGTGGGTGCCGCCGCAAGCTCACCTTGGCTGGTTGACTATACGTACCTATACATATATGTATAGTCACCCCAGCCGAATCTCTCCGCTGCATTAGGTATGAAGCAAAATTTTAGCATTCTCTCTTCGAATATCTGATGAAAATGTTTCCTGCCTCCGACAGAGTTGGGTATTACCCGCAATAAGAAGAAGAAGATGAAGAAGAAGAAGAAGAAGATCGGAGCTTGCGTAGGGGATATAAAGCTTAACTACTCCAGAAGGGCGAAACGAAGGCTGTCCTAATTGTCTGCCAGGAGAGTAATCAGTATAGAAAGTTTCAATTCGGTCAGAATAACAAAACTGAAGACTGCAGCAAGACTCGGGTGCCGGACGAGTGTTTTTAATATTTTATTATTCCTTTGAGCTTACGAGCTTTCCCGTCAACGAATTTCGGCTGTCTCGACAATTTTCGAAACCGCTCGCGGTGACGTCACTGTCAACGTTCCATTACTCCCTCGCGGCCGCGACACTTAAGGCTAAAGATAAAACTCGCGTCACGGCCACGATGCGATGGTGGAAAGTATGATCGTCCAGCACACCACCGCCTGTCTACATTAGTCTTTAAAACGAATTGTACGAGGCTGCTGCACCGTGTACCCCTATCTATATTTCAGGCCGGATGGCTCGGAAAAAGCAATTACATCGTAAGAAAGTTCGGGTGTAACGCTGAGGAAGAAGAGAGAGAGAGAGAGAGAGAGAGAGAGAGAGAGAGAGAGAGAGAGAGAAAGAGAGAGAAAGAGAGATCAAGGCCAAGTAGCGCTAGTTAAATCTGAAAATAGCCTCTTCAACGCTGAACGAGATAAATTCGACAAAAAGAATAAGCAACATTCTCATATATACTTTTATGGGGAAAACTTACTTATCAATTTTTCTTCGCTAAATATTTTTCAAACTCATTTCTCACCAGTTTCAGTTAATTATTCTACGAGCTAATGTCGAAGCTGCATATACCGAGAGCTTTTCTAGAAAATCAACAGTCAGCGCATGCGCGAGTTTCCGCATCAGCTCATGCAGGCTGGCCAACCCGGCGGTCCAGGCGGTCAAACTCTATTTAGTTAGAGCGGCTACATCCTCGATACGAAATTTTGGGGTTAGAATCTCATTTGATGAAGTTGGCGCCACTGACTTTCTCGCCAAAATATATCGGGGCTTGACGATCTCGCGAACCAATGAAATTGAATTATTTGACGCATGCGCATTCGGTCGGTCAGGGTGTTAAGCTATCAGAAATGTTCTCGGTATATAAACGGTGATTTCAGTAATTTTCTGTGTAAATCATTGTCGAATCGATCGCTTCGAACGACGAAATTTACCTATTGTGTAAATATTTGTATGGATTTTGACCGATTTTGTAACAATCGGAGGATGGCCGTTTTGAAAATCAGCTTTTCTGGACTTGACTTCTTTTGAAACTTATTTCCTCAGATTCAGCGAGCTTCGATTCAAATTCCTATGCACATGGCCGGCCTCGGAATCGGTACTCTATAGATTCAACTGGTTTAGGAATTATTTTCGCTGAAACCTTCCCGGTTTTTGAATTATCCAAAATTAGACCGGATTTGAATCGAATTCTGCTATGGACCTGGCAGGTTTTGAAAATGATGGTATTTTCATGTCAAATTGGACACAATTATGATGGAGAAAAAAAATCGTATAGAAATTCGTTATTATTTATGTGTAGTATATATTTTTGTTATGTTTTCAAGCGTAATTGTTTCAACTATTCTGTTGTTTTAATTGTTTTAACTCGTAAGCTACTAGGCCTGCACACAGACTTGCAGAAGTCTCTGCAGGAATTTTATGTAAAATCCCCCGTTTTACCATAAAATTTGTACTTCTCACACCTGGTATTATTAAATAATATAATATAAATAATATATGTATTTACTGTATTGAAAGATTGGATTAATATGATTATTTGTTTTTATAGCTAAAAAGAAAGAGGCTGCGGCAAAAACGGAGATGAAACATCCCTGAAAAGACACTGAAAGAAGCTTAATTGATCTTAACTTATTTGCTCATTAGTTAAAATACATTCTACATGATTGTATATGTATACCTATAGTTTGTAAGATATTCCGTTTCATTTTCACAATAAAAAGTTGAGAAACTCCAAAATGAATAACCCGATTTTCAAAATTCGATGTATAGTCGGTTTAGGAATCAGAGGACTCATGAGCACGTCTTACGAGTGAATTCGTGATCAGCGTGATATAGAGTCTGAAAAAAAATCGTATCGTACGATATTTTTTAAATACAGGATAAAACAGAAAAAAAAAATGAAGAAAAAATGCAAATTCTTTATTCGATACGCATGGAAAAAATTGGTTTCTAAATCTATCAACGATGTGTATAATAATGTCACCCGGGGGGATGATTAGTGTCGTTGATCGCGACATCGGACTGGCTTAAAGTTATCCTAGAATTCCAAAGTTCTTAATCATATGGACAGAGCGATCCGCTTCGACTGACCAACAATTTTTAGATATGTGTATAAATTTCTTTATTTTCGAGCCTATATAACCACGCGCGGGCTTGTCTACTTGTCTGCTTGTCTGGTTGTCTGCTTGTCTGCATCGGCCAGGTGTATCTTTTCCGACGCGGTTTTTGGCCCGGGTTCAAATCTCCGCAATAATGTTTTGGCTACCAATCGAGGTACCGTCATGTCTACCCCGGTACGCGGCTCCGTGGAAAATACGCGTTTTGGTGTAAACCGCAAGAAATCGTCTAACGATACGATGCAGTCCCTTTATCTTTACTTTGCACGATAGTGCCTCAGTCATTTTTCCGAATTCCGAGGCAGTCGGCCCTTCACCGTGGGTATATATAACCAGAGTTGATGATCGCTATCGCATCTTATCATACTTGGCTTGGGGAAAATCCCGTTTTTACTAGTTTTCTGCTTTCCTTTTTTTTTTTTTTCATGTACCTAATAAATATGTATTGTAGACGCGTATTACGTATACAGTTTCGGAGTTTCCTCGGCGCACCTTACCATAGGCTATTATAGATTGACAGAAACACAGGAATATAATTTACCGATAATTTATTCTTTAATGGGCGGGTAAAGAAAATATACATAAAAAAAAATATATGTATATTATATTTTCACACTACGCCGGGTATAGTGCGGTGAACGGTGAATTGCCCGTAAATGATTACTCGTTGATATAAATCTTGACGATATAAAAAAAATTTTCATATACCTAAGCGCCAAGGGACTCAATTTTATAACCATTTATACTCTCGATTCCAGAATATGTATATTAATGTATTTACCGTGGTTTGACATTTTTCGTACAGTTTTGCTTATTTATTCATTTATTTATTGGATTCTTTTTTTTTTTTTCTTTCTTTCTTCGGTTGAAGTATCTTCAAACGTTTTTTCGCCTTCTTTCGACTCGAGAGGAATGTTATTAAAGAATAAAGCAGCCAATATCGCGTGGCTTGTCTGTACGTATTTTAGGTCGAGAATATTGCAAGGCTAGTTCTTTCTTTCTTTCTTTCTTTCTTGGTAGAACAAAGGGTGAACTTAACGAACGTCAAGCAATGAAATTCTAGATGTTCAAAGGTGCAATTAATCCGGCCGTTTCCGGCCGAGGTCAATCGCTTCTGTCCGAACGGGCAGCGAAACGCCGATATGATAGCCAGGACGCAATGGCATATAGCGTGTATATAGTTATATAGAGTTTAGTCTCTCTATGAATAGAATATTCAACGTTTCGTGAAACACGCGCCTCGGAAATGATTTTTCATCGTAAATCTATGAATTTAAATTTATGCAAAAATCCCGTTTATCTCTGTCACGGATAATGTTTTCAATCTGACCCAACACGGCAAATTACCGCGATAAATAAATACCTACCCACGAAATGAAAAAAGTCACCGATCAACCTATCGATCCTCATCTGCTACGGGCTATTTTATTGAAAACTCCGACCACTCGCGTAAAATATTCCCTTGAAAAATTATCCCTTTTTTCCACCCCTATATAATTTCGCTCTAGACTGGTTCTTTACTCTATACTTTAATCTGCATGACCCTCCTTGGTCACCTTAAGTCAAAGTGATATTGTGAGCGAAGAAATGAAAATTAACTATGTAGATTGTAGATGGTTATGAGTTTTTTTTGTCAATTCTCAAAAAGACGTCCATCAGATCTGGAAATAACGTAATCTGAAAATATGGAATTATTCTCCCCAAAAAATCCCGTACCGGAAGAGAATTGCTCATAAATTTTATCGAACAAACTCGAAAACTGCATTAGGTAATTACGATTTTTTTGAGCTTTACAACGCTTTTTAGCGCACTCGAATCTTCCAAACTTTTTCACACAGTTTTATTATTCGATTTCATATGTTAGAGCGATTCTTTGGCATTCTAGAATTCTCAACGTACGATACAGAATTTTTCCGAGTCATCTGGCACGATATGCTGTCCAGGTAACAATTTTAAAGCGGCTGGGGTCACTATGACCCCGTGCGACCAACGGGGAACTAGGGTGAGTTGGGTTCGTCTACGCTAGATACTTTGATAGATTAAAATTTCTATCACGGATAGATTTACTCGAACGATTAGTATTCAATTGTCGAATGCGAGAATAAACTCAAAACGGAAGATTCGAATTGGTAATCAGTGTGCTTTTTCACTTTACGTCTTTCGACAGCGTTCATTGAACTTGTCGTGCGAAGAATGAGTTTGTGGCAAAACTTATCTCTGATCATCTTATGGAATGCTTTTTCTTATGTATTTTCATAAGAAAATTTTTGACTAATTGTAAGTGATCGTACTGTCTGACTGAGCCGCTTTCCAACACTACTTCGAATAATTTTTCATCAAATGAGAAAAGATCTCGTCTCAGAGATGAATCCCCAATTTTTCCATCCTCTATTATCGATTCATTATCCTAAGGTTTGGCCGAATTAGAAAGGGAAAAAAATACTTCAATTTCCTCACGAGTTGATTATTCAATAAAAGGAATAGGAAGGCGTCATGAGAATTATATTGCGAATTGCGGGCAAAGTGGGCATCTCAGCGGAAAATTTATTTAAAAATATTTTGTTTTTTGTTCTTTTCATCTTCATAGGAAATTTGTGTTCTTAAGATTTTAGAACTTCTATCTCTTCTTCGAAAATATTTTCTCATCAAAAACTACAGGGAAACAAAAAAAATAATTTGTATTATTCTTCAGTCGAAGTTCCCACGCTGCCCCAGTACCCTCTAATATATCAGACGTCGGAGTACATACAAGCCCGATGAAATAATGATGTTATAATCGTAGGAGTGAGTCCAGAGGTAAAATTCAAAAGCAAATTGGAATTGACGTACTTTGAGTACATTGCTCATTTATATTGCGTTAATAATTCAAACCAGCTGAGCTTCATACATTTATTATACCGAGCTGTCGACCGTGGTTACCAAATGTCATGAATTACGGATGATTTTATACATCTTTCGTCCACCACCTTCGTATACCTAGGGAAGCTTTCGCACGAGAAAAAAGGAGGATAACCAAGAAAAAAAAAACAGAAAAAAAAAACAAAAAAATAAGAAACAAAGGGGAAAAAATATCCGGAAAAAAAAGAGACGGAATGGAAAAATATTTCTGACCGCAAACAAGCAACCAACCTGCGGAAAGAAGGTTGAAGTGTCAAAAAAGGAGAAACTGTCCAACTACTGTAACCCCGTGTCACTCTGGCTTTTATTTTATTTTTTGCTTTTCTCCATCCTGTCCAGCTCATATCAATTCCCCAGCTAAATAAATCATTATCTTGGCGAAGAAGCATTTCCTGCATAATATAGTGGGTGGTTTCATGGGGGAAGGCTAACGACCCAACCGAGCATATAAGGGTGCGGGCGAAGAACGGGACAACCATGCCAGAGATTAATCACGCTTTTCCAAACTGCAGGAGGATGGTTTGTTTTATTTTTATAGACAGTCTTAGGCCTTTGCTGTACCCAGATTAACTCCTAACTCTGGAAATCTAGCATCGCTGGTCTGACATGGGGGTTGAGAATTTTCGAGTACGTCTTATCGGATTTTTCACCCCTTAAAAATAATTTCCATTTTCGCAAAGTGTCCACTTCTTTACCACACACGATTTTACGAAGTTATAATATTGCGTGTGTAGGAATCATCCATTTCATTGAAAATCAATCCTCTGAAATTCCCGATGATTCGCGATTGGATTTACAGGCGATAGCGTCCTCGTCCTTTTGCCGGATAATTTGCACCCTGGAGGGTATCATTACTCGGATGTATCGTATGCTGGTATTTAATCATCACCCCCGAGGTAAAATACTGTAAGCATGGCTGTATACCAATAATCTCATAAATGTGCACTTGATCCCGATAATTATATATCGGTGGTAATTAAACCAGGATAATTAGACAAGCTCCTAATTGCCACGGACGATAGCCCTTATGCGTTATTGGGTATAATTTCAAGTAGCCAGCTCTCAACAGCAAAGATAATGTACACGATTCATATCGGGATATCATTTCTGTAAAGAAAAAAAAACTTCAATTCATTTCAGCAGATTACCTCACTCAGTTTCACTCGAATAATGACAGGTAATTCCATCCCAATTCGATCAGAGAGGCAAAAAATGAACCTTTCGATTTCGTTAAAATTGTATAAGGACATGTTGTAATCCACCACGAACGAGTTCTTTACCCATCATCTCGTAACTGGATTGAATTACAAGGTCCGCTATGAATTAATTGTAACCGTAATTTGCACTAAGCTATGTAATCGAACGAACAATCCAATAACATTTTTTCATATCTTCTTTTATTTTTTCTAACAATCTAAGTTACCTGCTGAATAAAAACCTGGCTTCGATTTTTCTGATTATTTCATACTACGTTGAGTATGATTGTCACGTGCTGATGTTCAACGAGTTTCGAGCAGGTGTTTTTTTTCTTCGTGGGCTAAACAAGATATCGGATTTTTTTCATTTTGTCTGTAAAGCACTTCTTCTGGTAACTAGTTTAGCTAGAAGTTTCTTCCTCCCGCGATGGACAAAACTAAAATATACACATGAGCTGGAGTACCGAAGTAAGAATTCGGCTTGAAAACCCTAATGATTGAGATTCGATGCAAATCAATGACCACAAAAATCCATTTCAATACAATTTTGTCGTCTGAATAAATTTGGGACTCTTATTTCTGAACCTTCCGTGATCAGAAAATTCCTCTCAATTTCATCAGGGCAAAATCCTTTCTTTCAACTCCTAACAGCAGCACACGACGGTCTTCAACGAAATATGAAATAATCTGCCAAATCAGAGGTGGTGTATTTTTCATAGAAAATCAAATGAAAGTTCGGAAATTGATCAACACGTGAAAGCATTGTCTCAAAAATACTATCAGTCCAGGATATTTTTGTTCCATTAATTCGCTTTGGAATGAATTGTCGATGAACTTTCCAGCTCAATTCCGTCCCAAGTTATTGATTATATAGACCGCATTCATGGAAGTATGGTGAAATGATTCCGAAATGGATTGCTCTCCAGCAAAACGGTTTGACATGAAGTCGTTTTCGTCGGAGGACTAGAATACGTCCTGATAGCTTGGACGAAATCGAAGGTGATATACGGCTTCGTGTAGGGTGGTTGAATTTATATGGAATGACCGTAACGTCAAGGTGTGTGACTTGAATCCATAATCACACAATAACGTCCTTCGAGGATACTGTCAATAATTTACCGAGTAAGCAAGAGACAGAGCGAGGGCTGATGTTTTGAAAAATTTGCATAAATGGAGCTTTAATTCTGTGGCTAACACGAGCTCGTAAATAATGAAATGTCTTGGAGAAACTGGGATACAATACTTTACGATGACAAGTTAAACCAGAAGCATTCGCAGTGGAAGCCAAGAACGAGCGTCTAAACTGCTACCGAATAGAACCTCGAACTATTTCAGTGGTATAACTGAACCATTAGGCGGTCGGCGTGTGCACCACGATCCTTTACTCTGTACCAGGAACAGGAACAGGGACAGGGATAGGGACAAACAAGTCCTGAGCACAAGAGCGAGATACCACGAGAAAAGTAATGCTTTGCAACGCGACACCTATACCTACCATGCATCTATAACTGGTTAGAAACCACCCGCGAATAAGTTACGAGGTTTCTGTACCTAGCGTTAAAGTTATAACGCGAAACTACGATGCCAGGAAGTCGTAAGAGGGAGAATTTCGAATCTGTATCGTGAAATCGAAAGATTCTTATTTCTGTAATATCATCGTACCTTGGTGTTGATAGACACGAATGAATCAATTGAGATGAGGAAAATTGAACAAATTGGAGCTGATGTCCAACAAACACACGTGGCCATCTGGCTTCAAGTTTCCTGATTTTTTCTTCAAATAAAGTCGTGAGGTAGGTACAAGCGATTCTTTTAATCTTGATGGATTGATGTGTGTTCAGGAACTTTAGGGCGAATCCCCGGACCCCCAGAGGAAAAGTTATACAACCTCCTGGTTTTAATCAGACCAGAAGGTTGCATAACATCGCTTAAGAGCCACTAAAATACGTATTTCCCGAAAAACGGGTATCGATGAAGGGGATATATTTTCTATGTTCCAGGAACTTCACTTTCTGCATTACATGGTAATGTCATCTCATTTATTCACGCGAATGATCTTCGTTTGATTTCAAGGTGATACAGTAGAGATCACTTTCAACCTAACCTAGCTAACATAAAAACCATGGGTTAAACTAGAATCCAATCAGTTTTTTCGACGCAGTGACACACTTTCTGCCAAAAACCTGAATTCATTCGTCGAGGGTTTGTGCGAATCGGTTAGATATAGTCATCGAGGAAGTACGATTCGTGTTTCCGAGGTGACAACAATTGGGGTAACGATGGAATTTCGAATTAACTCTCTGAACGTCATTTTACGTAACCGTACCTACGTAAAATTTTTGACATTATTCAGAAATTAGTTCTTCGGAAAGCTCAGTGCAAACCAAACCAAGAGCTTTAGTTGTTGATCATAAACACTGTCATTGAACACATGAATATGGAAATCTTCAAACTGATCGGTTGAATTGTTTCTCTTGAATTTACCCACAGTGGACAAGAAATGTTGTTTTAAACGAACGATCATTTGCAGAGTCGAACTCAAGCTCGCGAATTTCGTAGATAGGCTGTGGTTATAGGTAAAAAATACCATCGAAAGGGCTAGAGCGAACAGTAAAAAAATGAAAAATATTAGGAAAGACATTCTTCTGAATTTGAACAGTTGTTCGTTTTGTTTCTCATCTTATATTTTCGTTTTGATCCCGTCAGTTCATTGTTGGAGTACATACGCATAATCCTCCTGTTAGTGTTTCGAGTTTGGGTGAGACGAGGAAGATTTATTCATCGATTTATTGAACGGATACACCGCACACGGTGTAATAGCATTAATACGATTGTATACGTACATTATTATTTGATCCGGAGCTATCTCCAACTCGGAATGCGACAAATAGAATCGACCCCTGATCGAGGGTTTCCAACTCAAGTGTAAACTCCTCACTTGAGTTAGAATGGATTTCCTACTATGTATTCCAATTTCCACTCAACCGGGCGATTCACTTGAGTGTTTGTGATTATCGTGATCGATATAACTACACGTCTTACATGCAAACTGGGAACCGTTGAAGATCCTATGTACGAATTACAAACTGGCTTGGTATTGGCACGGTATTGGTGCCATAGCTGCCAATACTGACAGCTACCAAGGTCCAAGCTTTGCTCAAGTCAAAATCAATGTTAGGACAATTTTGGGTGGTTAACACCCGTCCAACTTATGGTGCCGTGAATCGGTACGAAATAATCTCCAGCCAGTATAAAACACCATATTGGCTTAGTGTATTCCCAGTACAGAACTGACTTCCGGCTGAGTCCCATGTATGTTTATTTGTCAGTATTAGTCATTAGAATTTGCCAAATGTTGGGCAAATAATTTTTCTGTACTGGGCCAGTATTACCGAACGAAATTTAGCAGCCGAGTTCGTGGCCATTCTGTGCCATTTGGGTAAATCCAGCAATACTCCGGCATTCGTTTATGGGATGAGCAACAAAACAGATGCAAAAAATAAGAAAACAACTACAATTTTCCTAAAACTTTCTGAGTTTGATAAAACCATTTGAAATGTCTAAACATGAGACTATGAATGACGGAGTAAAGTTTATGGGGAACTCTTATTTCCGTTTGGAAACGTGATTCGTGTCGAAGGTTCGAGCCGAGTTTAAATTCAAATGTGAATCGAGTGACCATTTGGAAGGGAGGGCCCGGAGGTTCTTTTGAGTGAAAACCAATCGAAGAAGCCATTTGCGTCAGGTTTCGGATCTATCAAACGGGATTTAACAAAAACTCCTTTCGGATCTATTCGCGTCTGACTGACAACTACAAATCGTAGTGTCAGCCGGAACGGCACGCGGCCGAACCTCGATGCCTTATACTGATAAAGAAGAACGCCTAAGAAAAAGGAGCGAAAAGATTTTGGCATTTGTACAAAGTGTCGGTGTAAATTGACTGGCCGTTCATTACTCTGCAGCCGTTTCTCAGGACGTGTATTCTGACGCGTAATTTTGTCGAATAAGAGCTAGGAACATAAAGTCAACAAGTCTCAGGGGTGACTAACGTAAACAAATTAGTCGCGGATGGGGTTTTCTCGCGTTAAGGGGTAAGATTTACGGTTACACCACTGGCGAGGGGTGAAAAAGTTTATATTCAAGCCATACTTTGAAACGATATCACAACAATAGCCACCAGCGAGCTTCTTATGTATCTTCAAAAAAGGAACAGAACTGTCTGCACAATGATCATGATAACAATAAATAAATAAAAAGTAACTTTTACCAGAAAACTGGTGGGTGTAGCACGAGCATACAATAACTTTTCCCATGACTCGGGGGTTAAAGTTATGACAACACGAATTTGCGTTTCAACTGCTTAAACTGGGCTTTCTGGGTGGCAGGTTGTGGTGCAGGGAAATCTTGAACACTGGCGCTTTCCTAATTACCATCCAGGAGTTGAAATCGAACCTTTTTGGCGAAACTTTTAAGAGAAAATGCTCGTTTGTTTGCTAACACGAGCAACGTGGAAAAGTGTCACAGCCTTTTTCGCGTGACCTGATTTTCCGATAAAGCCAATAAACCCTCGTCATCGGTCACCATGGACCCGGGTTGGGATGGTGCGACCAGCCCGGTCACCCCTTGTCAGCCCTAACGCGCGATGTTTGTCTCCTGGGAACTTTTATTTTCATCCCCAGGTCCAACGTTCGTCCGGATCCCTCGCGGGGCACCGCCTGCTAAATTTGTGTAACGAATCCTTGCCATTCGGGAATCGGAGACGACCGCGGCTCAAGCTTAATTTGTTGCTCACCGCGACGACCCTTCGCACACGAATCCTCTAAATTTTTCAACAACCCCTCCCGAGTCTCGATCCGAGGTAAGCGGGTTCCGCATGCGGTTAGAAATTCCCAGAATTTTGTATTCAACCGAATAGCATATTCACTAATACAGTTAATATTTCAACCCTCTTCGCGTTCCGGGATTTCAAAACCATCTTTCATAACTCCTACCCGCAGTAAAACCAAACCAAACCCAAAGCCAAACCATTTTCATTATTTTCAAAAGTCTTACAGAAACTAGCTATCGGTAACTAAACTTACTATTTTGGTGCTGGTCCTTGCGAGGGATATAATTTACTTCAAATACTCATTACTTTAGTATTTGACGTGATCTAAAATACTTCATCAACATTTTCAATGATTTTTAATAAAAGTTTATTGCAGGCTTACTGTGAACATGCGTCAGAATATATCGTGAATTGTTAATCTTTTTGTATTACTTTTGCTCTTGTTACTACCAAATAATATCACCGTTATCACACTGGGGTGGATTCCCACCCAGACAATTTTTAAAAAACGATTGTAAGCAAACTATCACTCCGAAGTATTTAACGAAACTACAGAACATGCTTTGAACCTTCTAGATCATGTACAAAAATATGATTTTTGAACAAAAAAATCGTGACTTGTTGAAAAAAAAAATCATGAAGAGGTAAAAACGCAAAAGACTTTTTCGATCAAAAAATCATAACTTCGTCAATGTTAAACATTTTCAACTCAAATTTGGGCGTAATATTTCTGAGATACGCTACTTTCAGGGAAAAAATGGTGCGATAGTGCGCGTTTCAAAAAAAGTAGTTATTCCGACATGTAAAGACGTCAGTCCGTAGCTATGGGGGGAGGAGACTTGGAACCCTAGATACGTGACCATCGAAGTACCATGTTCACTTGGAAAATTTTAGATATTCAGGTCTGAAGTTGGTGCATGGGTGAAATCCATTGTGACAACGGAAGGTTAAACGAATTTCAGATTCACCTGTATGCGTTTTTCTACTTTTGTTTTTTATCCCCGTGAGATTAGTTTTTTCTTTCTTTGTGCTTTTTTCTGCATCGTTGATCCGATATAGGTATAAAATTGAATTATTTTCCGGACTTAAAATCGAGCAAATCTGACTTCGGGGATTGGAATTGTTCAATTGAAAACATAAAACAGCGCAAAATAGCGAGTTCCTGGTCCTGATTGCAGGTATTGTAGTACAAACGATATTTTCGTAAATTAGTCAAATAAACTCGTCGAAAAGACTGTTGAGAGAAACTAGAAACAACTAGTGATTTTTAATCACTGGGATGCCTCTCAACATGAGTGAGCCCATCTCCTCACTCGACACGATAGGTAGACTCGAGTGGGATTTCCGGGGGTAGCGGAAGTGGCTATAAGGGTGCAAAAGGAAAGGATGATTAGCTGACGGGGAAGAAATAGCGCATAGAGTAAGCGAGGTTCTCGAGTATAAGGGTAGGTAGGTGGGTAGGTAGGTAGGTAGGTATCTGCGTAAGGTAGAGCTGGAAGCAGCAATCGTGGACGATCAGTTAGCAGCTCGACAGCTGGAAAGCTCCCCAGAGCATAAATCAAGGCTGGCGGAAGCTCTCGAAGGTAGCTTTGGGTCCGGGTTTCGCGATGTGATTGGCTAAAGCCTCGTGGTCCGTCGTATAGATTGGCCAACGTGTATCGGTCCTAGGAGAATCGTCGTTCTAATCACACGCTAGATTTACCCTGCCCCATTCCGCATCACGTGTAAATCGACATTTTCTCAGAACTTTTTTAATCAACCACTTCCGGGCTTTGAGGACCTTTTAACAACTCAATAAATTCATCCGTTTCCTCATACCTGCTATGATAAAATTCACGCCCTTGAAATTGTTGCGGAGAAACGCTCTGTTTGGAAAGAAAAAAAATTCCTGTACCAAGGAATTTTATCAAATAAATAAGAAGACATCATTCCTGTTTGCGTAATCGACAAAGAAGATGAACTTTTTCTTATTTTATTTTATTTTTTTTCTCCTTTTTTTTCTTTGCGGAAAGATAACACAGGAACGCGTCTTAGTTGGAAAATTCGTCAGCCCACTTTTGAGGGGAAGCTGAAGATTTCCCAGCTTCGGATTACGTGAAAACGCAATAGGGTGAGGGGGTGGAAGGGGCTGGTGCTGTTGCTGTAACTTATACATATAATGGAAGTATCAAATTTTCCGAGACTGTGTATACAAATAATTCTAGAAACGCACGTTACGAATTCCAACCGTTTTTCATGGAAAAACAATTTGAAAACAAAAGCGGAAGTTAAATTCAATTGAAAGTCCTGAACAAACTGCCAGGTAGGCAGCAGGTGGGATGGCCCGTTGACGGGATCGGGAAAGAACCTCTTTTCAGGCGCACCCTGCTCGGGACTCGTCGGGGATAAAAACCCGCGAGATTGGTCGAAAGTAACGAAAAAATCCAACCCTCGGATTTCGCCCCATAATCGAAAAAAGAAGCTTATGCATAGATAAGCGCGTAGGAATAATTATGGAAAATCATGGTAAACACCTTGACAATCTGATCTCGAATGTTTTTAAAACGACAAAGAATTGGATATCGTGCCCAGGATTTCGCACCAATCCTTCTGCGGTAACCCGTTGGTGCGGTGACAATATCTGGTGGTCGGGAGCTAAGGCCAAATCCTTTGATTGGAGTGCGGGAAAGGACTAACAATAAATGGGAGAAAGGCAGAGAAACACAGAAAGAGCAGAAGAAAGAAAAAAAAAAAAAAAAAAGAGAGAGAATAAGAGATAGAAAGATGAGCGAGTCAAAAGCAAAAGCAAAAGCAATATGCGATAGGAATGCCGAATTCGTTTGCCGGGT
Organism: Ametastegia equiseti; assembly: GCA_963989295.1. NCBI lineage: Eukaryota > Metazoa > Arthropoda > Insecta > Hymenoptera > Tenthredinidae > Ametastegia > Ametastegia equiseti. The sequence continues at coordinate 7,780,807 of OZ022390.1, read as the reverse complement.
TGTTTCTTTTAAGGGGAAATCTTTTCTGTAAATAAATCAGCAGAGATCTCCGGGAAATTGGGGAAAAACGTTCCGTAAGCTACGGACGGGTGAGCTTTCGGTAGAAATGGTGGGGTTTGGAAAATAAACCTTATACAAGCCAAGCTATAGGGCTTGGGCGATGGTCGTCCCTCTGTTCTCTGATGCTGCGCATCCCGGAGATTCTTTATTGCGTATTTCGTTCGCACAGAGTGTATAGCATTCGGTATATATATATATATATATATATATATATGTATATGTATATAGCGAAAATGGGCAAAGGGGTTTTTACCCCCGGCCAAAAATCGTTTACGTTTTCCTCTTTTGCCGCAAAATTGCTTCATCCCCGATCGCACTGGGACGAGTGGATTTCCTGAAAGAGCGCGAGCGAGACGAGCCGAACCGAACTTTTTCTTTCACGGTATTTTTGTTGATCAGTTATCACTCACCTACAGGCTGGTTCACCGACGGTCTCAAAAAACAGGCAGGTACCACCGTTCATGCAGAAGTCCTCCGAAATCGGACAAGGAGCTTCCTGCCGAGGCCACGCTGCCGTCGCTGTAACAGAAATCAATCAAACTTGGTTATTTATTTATTTATTTATTTATTTATTTATTTATTTATTTATTTGCCTGTTATTCGGGGAGATATATTGATCTTTTAAGAAACAACCAATTACATGAAGTAAGCAAGAACAACGCAACGAATCGTGGGATAAAATTAGGATCGAAAATGAAAGCTTCGAGAGTTGGAGGAAGTTTTGAAGGTTTAGGTTGGCATTGGAGCTGAGAACTAAATGTAGAACGGCGAATAACGCAGAGGTATACAGGACTTGCAAGTTGATTCGAGAAATGAATTAATTCACAAGTTTCAATTGAGGATAAATTGGATTTCAAAGTATTTAAACTCGGTGTATATCTAGATTCGATAAACTTTACACCGCTTTACGCGCAGAGACGTTTCGAGAACAACGAGGTGTACCTACAAGCACGTGACGATTCTATGGCCTGCGGATGAACCTTACCGATATCTCAGTTTTTTATTTCCCAGATTCTCTAGATATCTTCGTATATTTACGCACAGATAACCAAACTCCATCTTCTATCGACCGGACCAGGATTACTTTCTGATATGCAAATCATTCGCTTATACAAATCATGAATATTTTTAGGAGTTCAATCGGTGCTTCGGCCATTACAAAAATACGTATTTTTTACCCTAAGTGGTTCAATACCACGAAAAAAGCACTTTGTCGCAATGGAATATTGTCGAAGGTGTCTTCTATACTGGTCTTTTTCTAATAACAATCAATTGATAATTCGATATCCAGAGACAATATTCGCTGATCAAATTCACATTAGATATATGCTTCGCAAAGTCAGTGTAAATATTTCAAGAAGAGGAAGAAAATTTAGTTCAAAAGTCATGACATTTTGTAAAAACACGATGAATTTTACGGACAAGATGTGTATTTGCAAACGGGCTTTGTAAATGTTGCAAAATATCGAGAGTAACTTTCGATCAGAAAAAATGATTTGCGAGATATATAGGTATTTCCTGGTAATTTTGACACTGTTTTCATTCCAGTGATTCAACTTTGCTAAAACACGCTCGTTCTCATTTCGTGGGATCTAGACTATCGCTGAAAGAGCTTCCAGGATCACCAAACATCGAAAGTACTGGGAATCACTGAATGTAAATTCATCAAAAAGCACTACTCATACTATTAGCACTAATATGAAATAACGTGTGATATATCAGAAACCAGAGTTTGGTAAACACAGATCAGTGTGTGGGCAGTAATGGATATAATCTTCAAATGTGTTCCTCGAAAAAACGTTCACCTTTTTCGTGATTCTGGGGATCGCGTGGGCGCTAAAATAACGGTTATAATTCTATCGAATTCTTTCGATTTACCAAGATCGATGTTTACGGAAAAATTTTGCGTTAATTAACGGAACCTGCGGCCAGATGCTATTCAAGACAAGTTCAATCGCTGTGCAATTGAAAATTGTAGATAGAATTCGATGTTTGCATAAACGGATTTGAGTGCTTTTTCGGGGCTGGATCAAAGCTCCGAATTGATAAAAGCGACAAATGCTCAAAGGTCCAAGTTTATTCAAGGTGATTTAGAATTTCCGGCAACGTTCAAGTTCAGAAGTTCAAAATTCCGACAGATCGGAATGCAGACAGCTCGAAGGTACCAACGTCCGAAGAGGGCATTAAATAAACGATGTTACAACCACAAACTCCAAGTTTCGGAGTTTTGGCCTTCCGGACCTTTAGCTCTCGAAATTTTAAAGCTTCAGTATTTTTCGATTCGGAGTTTTGAAAATCGATTGTTTCGTTTTTTCGTGAGACAGTAACAATAAAATTGGTAATTTCGACCGTTCGGAGCTTTTGGAATCCTGAATTTCGAAATTCTCTTTCTCTTCTTCGACGATATATACGAACTACCCCGCTAATCCCAATCTCTTTTCAAAATTAGCTGTAATTCAAGATTGAGAAAAACTGTCATCTATACAAAACAATCGTATATCGTAACTGCAACGGTGCAGTTCGTTGGTGGCAACGCAGGAGCTACATTTGGATGAAATATCCCATTTTGCTCCGATTTTTCCTATCGTGGCATTGCGAGTATGAGCCAGTTTCGAATTTCACTTGCAAATTATCGAGTTATGAAAAATTAATGTAAAACAAACTGTCAACTATTCCATATTCTACGATATAATTTCGGTGATAAAAAATTGTTTTTTCTCCCAACACATTTTGCGATTGTAATACTTCAGCTCACCTCGACTCAATCCGTCGAAATTTTATAGCTGTTTTGAATAAAAAATCGGCGTTAATTGGATAAAAACAGACAAACAGGAAAATGGTTTGGTTTTAAAAATGATGTAAATTTTTTAATATCTACGGTGTACGCAGTGAAATTCAAAAGAAACTTTTGGTGTATCGAACAAGATTGAGTTCGAATATATAATCGGCTTTGGTGTCGGAGCTTAACTCCTCGCGCAAGCAGCTTCTGTATAAAATAATATCTGGATTAAAAACGCGCCGGTGGTTTTGCCCAGCTCAAATCCTCTTTGGAAAAAATTCAATTGTATAATTTTGCTGATTCTAAAATTCGTATTTGAACGCAAGGAGCATGATGCTTATCTTTATTGGTTAGTACAACCTACGGTGGCAAACAAACGAATAGCATCACGTTTCCATGCTCTCTTACGCCGTATACCTTGGCAAAAAGTTTCACGAGGATATAAAGACCCGTACATGTAGAATCTGAAGTAGTTTAGTCGAGGAATGCTTAGCGTCGAGGTAGGTATACTTAAATTATTCATAATTAAAAGCGTGGCATGGAAGCCACAACATAATTAACCGAGATATAATTACCTTAATGCTAGAGCCACGCCTACACAGCTTATTTAATCTCAGTTACTTAAACAACCCGTATGGCGCCGGCTTATTTCACTCGTTAAGTCGTACGAATGTGGTTTTTTTTTTTTTTTTTTTTTTATTTTCCTCTAAAACTCAACCATAACACAAAACAATCTTCGAATGTACCCTGGACGATATCGCGTTGAAATTAATTCCATTTTATTCACAGAACCAATTTACCCGCCGATGTTTGTCGCTTCAATTAACAAACCGGTCGATGTCTATTCAACCACCACCTCTATAGGTATAGGGTAGGTTTGGCCCGGGGAACAACTCGAGGCGAGTCCCAAACAGGCGTTGGAACGTCCAAAATTGCTAGATGGGATAATTGCATGATTGGATCGCTGTCATGCTCTGCATATCATACTAAAGCCAGATTGTACGATACGAAGACAGAATAGGAAATTTTTGATGAAGAAGAAAATTGACGTTGTATTTTCCGATCTTAACGATTTCTGAAATGCAATTTTCCCCGCCAAATTTTTGCTTTACATATCTGACCCACGTCAGGTAGATTTTCCAGGGAAATTCACCGATTGCCTAATTGAATTATTCACTCAATTTGAAGGATTGTTGATAGAATTGGCAAGCTTTACTGTAAGTGATAGTTAAATTTGACGATGTAACGGCTTGCTGAGCAACGGATGTAGCGATCGACACAAAGGGCTGGGATTGAAGTTCCAAATTCCAAAAGTTCCGAACGATCAAAATTCCGAATTTATTTAAGACGCGATTCTGAGGTTTCAGAATCGTTAGAATTCAGAACTTGCAAATTCCGGAAGGTCGAACCACAGACAGCTAAAAAATCCGAAGGTTCAGAACTAAGAAACTCCAAAAATCTGCAAATTCAAGGGTAGCTCATGGAAAAGCTGTAAAGTAAACGACGTTGCATGCGCGATTTCCCAGATTCGGAGTTTTGGCCTTTCGGATCTTTACACGGAGAAAAAGAGTGCGCTAAAATTTACTACGTGAAGAGTAATTATGTGGACAGCAGGTGTTTTCAGTAGAAATTGCAGCAATTGTAGTGTTTGGTACATTGAGGCAAGTAGCTTCAATGTCTATAATGAGTAAATGCTATCGAAATTGGTGTAATTTCTACTGAAAACAAATGCTGTCCATATAATTACCCTTCACGTAGTAAAGTTTACAGCCATTTTTTTCCGTGATAGCTTTCCCGGAATTTTGAATCTTTGGTGTCTTCCGGTTCAGAATATTTTTCAATTTGGCTAAGTAGACTTCCGGGAAAAAAATCTTTCTAAAAACTGTGAGTCGGTACTATGAAAATTTGGAATTTTTACCTTTCGCGGCTTTTGAAATTCGGTGTTTCAATCCTGCCCTGACATGAATAGTAGAGGCGCTTAAAGCGTACCTACATGGTGATATATCAAGCAATAAGCAATTCGTTATCGATTCGTTGAAAAATTCACGCCGGAGAAACGGTAATGTAATTTTATTGTTACGGTAGACTAGTTTCTACTTACTTTCAAGGGGGATAAAAGTAAAAGGGGCAAGGAGAGTCGGAGAAAAACTTTTTCCACACAACTGACCGCAATGATGTCGAGTAATAGTAGTACTTGTACTGTACCACTGTACCAATGCTTCAAGTATATACCTATACATATATGAAATTTCTTCTATTGGATTCGACAAGGACGGAAGATTCAATAAGGGCAGCTCCGACAGAGATATTGCTGACTTGAACTAATAGTGTCTGGTTTCAGACTCTGTTCGGAATCCGAAATTCAGGATACTTATTCTTTTCCCCTCGGATGTAATTTTCTTTATCATAGTGCCGTGTAGTAAATGTTCGCGACAGCTGCCGAATTCTTTATTTTTCACTTTTTATTCTATCTCGCTGCTGATTTTCACCCTCCGCAGTTATGTACCTATATAATATATATGTATGTACGCGCTAGGGTGGTACTTATTTAGGGTATTTTCGGAAAATTTCCCGCGGTCAAGGTGGAAAAAGTTTAAAAATAAATGAAAAAAAAAGAAAAAAAAAACATAATGTATGTACATATATGTAACGCGAAACTTGGAACCTGTAGGTCAACTCAAAGTACTGCCTCCAAGGCAGCAAATTTTCCCCTTTCATATCAATGGGAATTCGGCCTCACTGCATTATTTTTTTTTGTTCCCACCTCAAAAGTGCTGCGAAGTCTACCCAAAAGTGACAGATATTTTTTTTTTCAAATTGTGCGATCTCCAGCCTTAAAAGTTTCGAAGTCCCAGCACATCAAAGTTCTTTTCCGAAGTCCAAGATCACCATTCAACAGAATAATTGGATTGTTAAATGCCTTCAAACAATACAATGGGCCATACTCACAGGATCCTTTGATATACAACCGTAAAAATTGAGCGTGTCATCGAACGGTTGCAGTTGTTGCGGTTGTAAATATCACCAGGAACATTTTTTATCGGATTTACAATTGCATTTTTATTGATATCAGGTTTGATCACCCAACCATACTACAATTCATGTCCATATCTCTGGGAATTCCTAAGCAATATGGTACGTTTTCGAGCACCGTAAAATTTCGTCCTGCACTCGGATACAATTTGTCAAATGAATCTAATTATTGATATAATTATTCCGTTAAATGGTGATTTTCGACTTCGAAAAACAACTTTGACTTGCTGGGACTTTGAAAGTTCGATTGCTGTGAATCGTACAATTTTTTTGGACATACCCATGACTGTAGGGAAGAGGTATGCCAAATATCAGAATTTTTGAAGCAATTTGAGGCGGAGACAAAATGCAGTGAGTCCGAATTTCCGTTGAAATCAAATCGGAAAATTCGCTGCCTGCACTTTAAAAAATGGTGATGTTAAAAGTGGCCAGCTTGGACCACTATAGAACAATTGAAGTGGTTAATTCAAAAAGCCAGCACCGATTGAGGTGAAAAAAATGTTTCGGCGTGTCAGAAAGACTTTGAATAGTTGTCAATTGACACGAAATCGTATTCTATAGTAGTCCAGACCGCAAATTTTCTACAGTGTTGGAGGTACTATTTTGAGTTGACTTACAGGCTGGAAGTTTCACATAATTTAAATAAAATTAATGTGCAAACTTTTCCCGCCTTGTCCGCATGAAATTTCGAAGACGCCCTAAATAAAGACTAGCCTCATACACACGTGCTTATTACACATAAATATATTATCATGCAACTTATTGTTGGAAATCGAATTGATTAGCAATGGGGTACGTTTCGGGTACGTAACATCCTGGGGAACAAGGTATCGATTTTACCCCACCGTATATTTAACCATATCTATTATACCCGTACCTATAACAACGTACTTTACACCGAACGACGACCCTCGGCTAATTACTGACCCAGGCGTGGACTGTCGTTCGTCACGTCAACCGTGACGAGCTGATCTTTTCCGTGATCTCGCGTGTTCCCGATCGGTATGACGTAGTGGTAACGCCTAGGGTATTGTTACGGATGAAAATCGCAGATTCGGCGAAAAAAGCACGAGTAAGGGTTCGCGTTGTCCGCTCATAACCAAGTGAACCATTACACGAAAAGATACTATTTATAATTAGCATTCATCACGATACTGCCTGAGTTCAAGAAACTCAACGATGAAGTATAAAGAACGAAGTATCTGGCTGAATGACATTGTTTTTCGGTTTTTTTCATCACGCCTATTGGCTCGGTATTGAGACGGCGGTACGTCCAGAAATAATTTCTTTGCAGTGCACCAAACACCTGCCGTGAAAAAGCTCGCGACTGGAATTTAGCGAGCGAATACAAAGTTGCTTTTGCGACAGTTACCAGAATAGAAATTTGCCAATGCAGTAGAGCGGAGACCTCAGTCTCGTTATCCGCCTCCCAAAGGAATTGAGAAAAAAAAGTTAAGTTCAAATATAAGATTATCGAGTGTCGTGGAATAAAAAGTAGCCCGATCAGCCACCCAGTCGTCTTTGATGGTGTCGCAAGTGCAACGTAGACGAAAAATTCAAGGTACTAGATTCCTTGCGTCAATTTGAAGCCGTAAATCCATCAGACGTAATCTAACATCATGATTCATTCGAGGATCTTATCATCCTTTTTAGTGACAAACACACAGTTGTCTTCTGCTTTCGCTGGGATACTTTGAAGTTCGTGAAAAGTATGGACCACGTTTTTCTTGGGCAAAAAAAGGCCGTCAACAACACCATTGAATCCGGTTGCAATCAGGTGTTAGAAAAGGCTCGTGTGCTTTGATGGTACCCTGCATTGAGATGTGAAGAGTTCCAACACTCGTGCCTTGTTCCAGTCACTGTGTGACTCTCAGCTATACACTGCAGGGTTGGTATGTGCAACTAGGTTTTGGTTACGGAAGGGGCTGCACAATTGTTAATGACCTGAAAGTATTCAGGTTCTTGCTTCATTCTGGTAGACATCAAACGAAACAGGGTAGACGAGTGGGTAACGTCAGTATTAAGTCCTGCGGAAGGTCGCAGAGCTGGGGGAATTTCCGAGTTCAGGCCAGGTTAGACACGTTATTCTACGGATATAAAAGTGGGACGCAGCAGTACTACGTGGTCCAAATGAAAGGTTTTCTCGTTTCTGTACTGGTAATGGCGTTGTTGATATTTGCTTCATTCCCTCCGGAGCATAAAATATAATATTATCATAACTACAGGTACCTTTTCCTCGTATGTATTCGACCTCGACACCTTCGAACTCCCATTTCTAAGGGGATATACATACCTAGGTGTAATAAAATTTTAGTGCACATCCAGCGGATCCGTTTCAACAAGCACAACAACTATTCACAATAAAACAGTGCAGGTGTGAACCTACTAGCGGTGAAATTTTCGAGCGTTCAAATTTACGCAGAGAAAAAGAAAGAAATTGGAATTTCGATGTGGTGTGAAAAAGGCGTTAGCACTTGATGCGTTATAATACCAGTCTATCTGTTATAGGCAGTGAAATCGACACCTTTAGGTGGTGAAATGATACTGGCAACGGAAGTCACTCTGTTCCATGGAAATATCATTTTCATACCGAGCATTTCACATCGACCATTGAAACTAGTCGTCAATATCTAGAGGTAATGCATCTCTGTAGACCACTATGCGGTGCTGAGTTTAACAGTGGGCCATTTACTGGGCGGTATTTTATAAATATATGCTTGAGTTTTCTTATCAAGCCACATATTTCGACGAGAAAAGCCAATGTGTATCACAATCATTACAGTTCAGCATATCGTGCAGCTTCCTCTTTAGTATACACATTGTGAATCATGATCATCATGATAGTACCCTAACCACAGCAGCTAATTTGATCCCGTTAGGTATATTTGGAAGTAAGGAACCGCACTGCACGCGGTAACCACTTCTATTTGCAAAATGTTACTCCATCAGTCTGAACTCGAAAAGCAGGTAGAGGTAGCGGGTTTAACTGGCAACTGGCAAATGGTTCTCGCGTCTACGGCATGTAGTCTTCCAGACACGAAGCCCTCGGGGTGCGTCGTAGCCTGGTAACGAGGTGAGTGTGGTTCTGGTTCCACGGTTCCTTCACTTTTCTTGGTTCCCCGGATCTCACGTGGAAATCGTTCGTTTACTTGGCATATACACACTGGAGGAAATGTGCGGGTACCAGGCTCATACCTACGTGTTCACGTACCCATATAGGTACGTATGTATGTACCCAACTTACACCCAGATAGGTATATCTATACGTAACCCGTCAGGTTGGCTTTTCGAAAAGTTATAAGCGTTCTTGCAGGATGGCGGTGGTTTCAGGGTAGTAGCTATAACTACCATACGACCTTCTTCCAGCTATGGTAACGTATAAACCGCAGGATTGTGCCCCCAGGTGTCGTCCTAGATTATTTTTTAGTGTAAAGCTATAGGTACGTGCCTCTTTGAAATGATACGTGCTTCACGGGAAACAATCACCAAGAAAAATATACGTACCAAAGTAGTTGATGTGGTAGTGAATTTTCCCAAGACTAAAATGTGACCATATACAACAGCAGCTGCATGCAGCAGAAGCAGCAGCAACTGGGAATATAGGTAGTGAGAGAATCATTTGTTCCATTGTCAGTTTACTTGGTCAACGCGCCGGAAGAGAAGGGCGCTGCTGTCCCCGGATATACCGGAGAACTATTTCACTTCCCTGCACAGATGCAGCCGATGCTCTACATGCTCAAGGCCCGGGGGGTGCATTGTCTTTCCTATTTATGGCGTCATTTTGCTCGCTGCCAACGAACCTCGCGTGGAATGTGGCGGGAAGAATTACGGTACGTCTCGTGGTCAGCGTAGCGTGTCAGCAACTACCGAGTGCTAAACAACTTTAATCTACGACCTACGACCTCCGACCTCTAGTCTAGCAATAGCTCGGAGGCACTGCAAAGTAGCCCAATACACAGTAAAATGCATATACCTGTATGTATACCTTATAATGTAGAGCACACGCCAACGGCTCTGGCCTTAAAATTTTTTGCCAAATTAAAAACGTATTATGCGGAGAGAATTATTACCAGACCGGTTGTCCATGCATAGAACAAAGAGGGTTTCGTTTTCAGGTCTATGCGTATTACCGTGGGGTGGTTCGAAATGGAGGTTTATTAAAAGGTATGATGAGAGTAAAATCACGTTGAAAGTAGACGAAATTGTATGACATTGTATACCTGCGACTGCGAAAAAAAAAACGAACAAGAAAGATAGACTCGGTTCCATTTTAGCTTGAAACATCATTGAAAATTAGTGGAATTTGAATAGCTTCTTTATAATTTTTTTCAAAATGAAATTCCGTGATTTGAATGAATTGAGAACGTCCGATGAACTTTTGTCGAAGAATTATGTGTGCAAGTAGAAGTTAAGGCGAGATGACACAAGTCACTTCCGACCTAACCTAGCCAACATAAGAAATATGAATTGGACTGGAAATCTATTCGTTTTCTCCGAACAGTGAGATACTTCGCCACTTTCTGCCGTAGTGAAGCATTTATTTTCCGAGTTTCGTTACAATAGGTTGTACAGTTAAGAAGAAACTAGAAATCGCGTCTTCGAGGTGACAACAGTTTTTGATTAGCTATAATGCAACTTGCTGTAACAAGATGGCGCTGCGAATATGAAATTTAGTCCATGTGATGCTTCAGCTGGAATAGGTTATAAGATGATTGTACACTCAGCTTGACATTGTGGTCGTGCAGGATGATATCACTCGCATTTGAATGAAATAATTTCCGGACTACAAGGTTTATCGCTGGGTCGATGAATTGAGTTTTTATTTTATGTAGAAAAATGAGATAGAAGAAAAAAGGAGAGCAAGTAGGGCATTGAAACGAAAAATAGTAAACTCAAACTCTCCCTGCAAACTTCATTGAATACAGAAGAATACGTTGATGTTGTTGCGGTAGAAAATATTACGGCACATTGCGGATCGTGCAAAAAATTGGAGCATTATTTAATCTCACATGGAAACTTGTGTTACGCATTTTTCACTACTTCTAGCATGATACAAACTTTTCCAGTACACCTACTCCCAGTTTCACTTCATCTCTTTTCCACGTCGGGGTGGGATTGAAAATTTTGAACTTCAAAAGCTGCGGAAGGTCAAAGTTCCAAATTTTTCTACTATCAACCCAGAATTTTCAGAAAGATTATTCCTCCGAAAATACACCTACCCATTTTGAAAAACTCCAAATCGAAAAACACTGAAGGTTCGAAATTCCGAAAGCTAAAGATCTGAAAGGATCTGATCCAAAACTCCGAATCTCGTAATATGCTTGAGTAACTTTGTGTATTTGACAGCTTTGTGATGCGCTTCCCTTAAATTTTCGAATTTCTGGAATTTCGGAGTTTTTAACTTTCGGATCTTTGTGCTGTCTGCATTTCGACCTTTCGGAATGTCCAACTTCTAGACTCTAACGTTTTTAGAATCTCAGAATCGCGGCTCAAATGAATTCGTAATTTTGACCGTTCGGAACTTTTGGAATTCGAAACTTAACCCCCCCCCCCCATCAACCACTATTCAGCCCTTTCCCAACTAGCTGATTCGTGGCTTTCAAGGCTAACATTATTCTCGAAAGCTCGTGTGTCCAGAATTTGTTCTTATCCAGCAGTCCCAAGTCGTCCAAGTCGTCTAGTTAATCAGTCAGTTAAATCGAAAATCCGTTTGTGCGATAATTCCGATTACGCCTTCCTGTCATGTAATAGATATCAAAAATTCAAAACGTTCTTCAATCTTCGTCATTAATATCAATCCTGAATAGAGCTTGAGAGTATTTCAGTTGCTATATTTCGCTGGATTCTGAAGCACCCTAGTGTGAAAACTTTGGACAATTTTCCTGAAACACCATCCGCCGTACAGTTCGATGCGTAATTCGAATGAACAAAGTTTTCGTCCTGTGCACAGCTGCAGTTTCGTCTGAACATCGAACGGTTCACTGGTCAGCGTTATTGGTTGAATCCTACAGGAGTTCACGTAGCGAATTCATATAACGAATATAGATAGATAGATAGATAGATACACAGAGTTGAAATTCGTATATCCGAGGATTCGGGAAAAGTGGAAACTGAAGTTGATCAAATATGGCTGTTATAGCTGATGGTAAAATGTCAAAGTTCTCATGAATTGATAAAAACTTAATTGGATCTAACGGTAGGTATATTACTAACTTTTGACTCGATATCATTCAGAATCGAAGTTGATTCATGTTTCTATCGAATGACCACTGTCGAGGGAATACGATGGATGTATTTAAATGGTAATGCCTAACTAACGTAAGAGTTATAGGTATAGCAATTTGATGAGTGGATATAGGTACGTATGGTATGTGCAACATATGTCGTGTAATCATATCATATATACCCCGAAATAATACGTGGATTTGAAAGCAACGGTCGACGCGCCGTGGTACAATTCTGCCATCCGCAGGGCTCTATTAGCGTCAGGCATGAATCCTTTATCGCGCGGTTCTCCTCACTCGGTCTAACGTGACGCAGGCGTCTGGAAATTCCCACGATTAGCAAGTCGGTAGTGTTTACCACAAATGTGGACAATGAAGCTGCTGGGATGTTGAAATGCGGGGGGTTAAGATTGGAAATTGTAGCTAAGTAACGACGGTGTTCATTATAGGCTTTGTCGAAATTATCCGAATTTCTCAAATGAAATACTCGCTCAAAGCTCGAGGATCTAGTCAGCGGATGTTCACTCGCTTTTGCCGAGGTGTTTGTTTGCGCGAAAGTGAGCTGCTTTGTATTTTATCCATTTACCCGGATTTCGTTTTGCTCCATTTCGATTTTCCAAAAAGGTCATTGCAGGTGGCTTAGAGCATAAAAAAGTATAAAATCCGAGTACGGGGAGACTACCTCGTCCTGATATAAACGCGCAATACAACAGCGGGTCTTGAAAGCTTTTTGGAAAGTCTATATATCGGCGATGGAAGTCGGGGAGAGACTTATCATTTGAAAGATGGAGTAAAAGCTTGAAAGCCAAGGCACTTCTCGAGAGCTTTGCGTAGCCAATAGACTTTGGATTATCGCATATCAGAGTCAACCGCGGCTTCAGGTTATATGCTCACGCCCACCTCGCAAACAGACCCTTTCTAACTATCCATCGTCTTGTCCATTGTCAAGTTGGTTTACAATCAGAGCCATGATTCTGAGCCTTGCTTGCTGCCATGTCGGCTCAAAGCCGGAGAGCTGCGCTCTTCGAAAGCCAATACTAGAAGCTCGGAATTCTGGTACCACCGGATTCGATTCAGACGCAAGTCATAGAGAATTTCCTCGGAATACCAGCTGGGAATTGAAGACGTCACATTTTCAGAAAGGTTGAATAGTGGCGTGAAAAATTGTAATTAAAAACGACATTTCATCAATCCTTACATTACGATATGCATGATTTCAAGAATTATTGAATTTTTGCATCATTCAATGACTTTCAACCCTGATTTTGAATAGGCCTGTGCAGCGAGCACTTACAATTAGTGAACAAGGTAGCCTTTGGCAGGGAAACTCATTGAAAATCTGAAACTCATTGAAAATCTGAAAAAGATAAGTTACATCACACAGATATTACAGATAAGAACATCGAAAATGGGATTGAATTTTTTAATTTCCCGATTCACTTCCGAACTACGTATTGGAGAATGATCGAAGGAGTTGGTGCGAAAAGGGTCAAAAGTAATATCCTGACAAATTTTTTGACAATTAGTAGTTTTCTATACATATTGACTACTCAAACGTACAATGTGGAAAGTGCTTGTGCACACGAATGTTTCATTTCGTTTTCACCCCTTTCGTTCCAACCCCTTGAGTTTGACAAAAAAAAACCAAAGAAAAAAGAGTGGCGGCGTACAATTGGAGTTTTTCCTAGATCCTTAATTCATGCCTGTGTACAATTTCTGGATTTATTTCCCCAAAGGTGTATGGAGCGGTCTCGAAATAGGGCGAGCCAAGCCTCCTCAACGTGCATGGTTATGTGCACATAAGCGTACAATGCGGGGGTTTACGAGATGTTGTGCACGCCAATTACAGGCTTCCTTGACATTCATGGCTACGCTGCGACTTGTTTTCTTAGATACGCTATCCCCGCTTGCCCCAAGCTTCTAAAGGGTCTGGTTAGTAGGGCTCAGCTATCCAACAATAAGAGGATTATACCTCGACCCTAGACCCGAACTCGATATAGGTGCATCTGGACCAAAGTGTACCGAGGACCCTCGTAGCTTCGCTCTTTCCTAGGAAATCAATTCCGCTATTTTGATATGCTAGTCACTGGTCACGGCACAATGCTTTATCGATCAGTTTCTGAATTATATGGTCAAAGAGCGAGCCATGAGTCCTTCGTTCTTCTTGTTGTTCGCCTGCAGATCATCCGCTCTTCTTTCATGCAGATTTCAGACTATTTTACCTCAAAACACATCGAAAATCAATTATCATTACGGCTTGGATTTATTCGAAGAAACTTCACTCGATATGGTACAAATCGCTTTGAACCTAACCTAGCGAACATAAGAAACACAAGTTTTACTTAAATCTCATCAATTTTTTTTCAAGGAAGTGAGACACTCAGCGACTTTCTGCCGAAAAACTAAAGTCATCCATAGAGGGTTCATTCGGATCGGTTAAATGGTAATCGAGAAAAGACAATTTACGTTTTCGAAGTGACAACAATTCGTAATAATGAAATTCCGAACAGACTCCGATATCGTCTGAAGTTAGTCTGAATGTAATCCGCAACGTGCAAGTAAACCGATTGAATTCTAGAATCGAGTATTGTTATAATATCACGAAGTTTGTAAGGAGGATCAAGTTTTTTTTAAATATTTTTTTGTTCGCATTTTTTGTTCGCCAGGATTACGTGTAGCCTGTAGAGACAGTCAAGTCACGTGATGCTGTAACAGTGACGTGCTCAGACGATTCGATGCGGAACTGTAGAAATAATTTATTCGTAGTAGCTGGTTGTATATATATATATATATATATATATATATATGTATATATATAACGTGAACAGCGATAGAGCGACGACGGAATTTCAAATAAAAGTATGGAAAAAAATTTGGAAGATCGAAGGAAAGTAAAATATCACAATCTCGAAGTATATTTTACCCCACCGACAGGTTATATACACCATTGTGTATGCACGATTTAAGAGCCCCGAAACGAGCCGCAAGCTCGAAGGAGTCGATATACGCTATCAGGTTGAGTGTGACAACAAAAGCCTTTAACGTACTCGGGGACATTCGTCATATATTTTCAACACAGAAAAAAAAAGAAAAAAAAAAAAAAAATCCTATCAGGCTTTTCCATGCGTATAACTACATTATACATCGAATCACGATAAGCGAAAACCGTTTAAAGTCTGACCTGAAAATAGATAAGTGACGTCGTTACGTTCGATCAAAAGACGACGTAAACCGTCCGAGGATCTAACGTTTTCCTATCTCCGGGGGGTCGCGTTTGCTCTGGTCTTACCACACCATGTCTTACGACTATACGCGTAACCGGGGTACTGTATCTTTACTTCTAAGCTGAACACCAGTCTAGGTATCGCATACGTTTCACGTGGCGCGTGTCGAGCTTGTAGTCTGGCAATTGAGATCGTGTGCGCGTGGCAAGTAGTAAGACCAACGCATACTCAGACAAGAGTCTCTGGCCATGTTTGTTTAGCTTAACAGCGCAGGGCCGGGCGCCATCTAGCCATCTTTTTCTTACCTCTTCAGAATCTTTCTCCTTTTCTCTCACTACTCCCATCTCTACGTGTACGCTACTTCGTGTTTTACCTTTCCCTATAGGTATGTACGTGTACATTGTGAATTGGTGTACATGCTGGATAGATACATAGACACATACCATATAGTTACCACCTTGGCTTTTGCTCGCTGCAAGCTTTCATACTGTGCAAACTAGGTGGATGATTGTGCGGT
Source organism: Ametastegia equiseti (assembly GCA_963989295.1). Classification (NCBI taxonomy): domain Eukaryota; kingdom Metazoa; phylum Arthropoda; class Insecta; order Hymenoptera; family Tenthredinidae; genus Ametastegia; species Ametastegia equiseti. The sequence continues at coordinate 7,764,970 of OZ022390.1, read as the reverse complement.
GGGATATATAGGTAGTGGGAACGATACAACAATGGCGATAACAATAATAGCAAGAAGACTGACGGTGAAATTAATTTGGATTATATCAAGCGCACTTGTGTAAATCTAGTTGTGGAATATAGTAGAATAGAAAGAGGGCGAGTTACTGGTTAACTCATTCCTCTTCAGTCTGTCGTGATCGTATCCCGACCTCGTCTCTAACAGGTTATTGTCGTCACTCCAACTAGGAATAATTAATGATCTTGAACCGCCCTGTGGTTAGTCCTCTGGATGCCTACGTGTTAGCTGTTTACTGTCCGTCTAGAGAAGCTTGCGGACTTGAGCTTAGTCAGGACTTTATGAGAATCTGAGAGGAATTGTTACTCAGAGCCAGTGTACACTCTCATTGTCAGTCTTCGTCCTGCCATCCACCCCTTTCGCAAACCCTTACGTGTCAGAGACCTGTCGGCGTAAACCCCTTCGGGACCATGGGAAACGTTGACGTGGCCACCCACTACGGTCCTAATTATTTCCCTTTGTCGGACCTCGGATTGGCAGAACCTTAGGTAACGGTTGGCAGTTGAATACCGATCCAAGATGCTGTTTGACGTACGGTTTATGCCAGTGGCCTAATCAATATGATGGAAATTAGTTTACCTGCCAGGTGTGCAGCCGCAAACTAAATTCATCATCCGTGTGATATTCGCGTCCTTGATAAAGTATTGAAGCTTCTTTTGGATTCCAGGCAATGAGTGATGTATCCGCAAGAAGAGTTCGGCTTACGCTCGAGATCGTCAGAGATGTTGGATTACAAATGCTTCCACTTTGGGGAGAATGGTCTGCCAATATATCTCTTCAACAAGGATTGTGCCCCATGAAAAGATAAACTAGCCTACCCAAAGGTAATCTACCAGAACCCGTAGGTGGCTGTACATTTACCGATATAAACCCAACTACCAGAAGCGTGTATATCCTTTTTGAAGCTTTCTGCGGCAATCGTAGGTAATATGTTCACTTGTAGTACCTACCGACTTCGCTACTAATTCAGGAACTTGTTAAGGGGAGCAGTATGTCGCGGATGGAAAAATTAATCATAGTCCAAAATCAATTTGTTTCATCACCAAAGTTCATTTTGCATCATTATAATCATCTCACTTAAAAACGGTTGCTGCACGAATTCAGGCACACCGTAGGTCCGATTCGACTCATCTATGACCAAGATTGTTCGGAATACGGGCCGTCACAAGTTGAATGAGGGAAATTGAAAAATTTAATTTTTAGGCTGAGTTATTTGAAAATAAGTGGAAAAGCAATGTCCGATTTTCGGAAAATTGGCCATATCTTCTGTGATAATTTTTTTAATTCAATTTCCCTCATTCAACTTGTGACGGCCCGTATTCCGAACAATCTTGGTCATAGATGAGTCGAATCGGACCTACGGTGTGCCTGAATTCGTGCAGCAACCGTTTTTAAGTGAGATGATTATAATGATGCAAAATGAACTTTGGTGATGAAACAAATTGATTTTGGACTATGATTAATTTTTCCATCCGCGACATACTGCTCCCCTTAAGTGTTCACGTGCTACTTGATGTCCATTAAGTTAATAGTTGCCGTCTACCTATACTCACGTCACGAAACGACGTGTGAGAACGAGGTCAACCGTCTTTTGGGATATCGCCATGATAATCGACAGACTGATTTTTGAAGAATTGACACATTTTTTGGATAATACAGATCATTAATTATTTGTTAACCCGCCGTAGTCAATGTGGGTCAAATTGACCCACTTTCCAACTTTGGGGCTGAATATCTGTATGGGGATGACTTCAGATGGGGTTCTGCTTACCATGTACAATGTGTGATATTTCAACTCCAAAATAGACCCTCTTCAGATGTCAAAATAAATACCGTCTCTGTCCTTCACTATTGAGCTTTCTTTCGATCAAAGTACCATATCTTGTGAGTGTCACCCTATCATTTTGTGAGAAAGATTTTGAAAATGAAAAAGTTAGGAATATTTCACTGAAAAAGTGCGTTGTCTGCACATCCACATCTTGGCGATTTTTTTGTTGTTGAGATATTGACATTTGACTTCGATTAAATTGACTTTTGGTACATAATCTAAAATGTTCAAAGTATATTCCGTAATTATCCGAAAAAAATCGGCTGAATTCTTTATGTACAACAGCCAATTGAAAATCAGTCGGGTCAATTTGACCCAGTGTGACTATACCAAATTGAAAACAGAATAAAAAATGAATGAGTGAAAGCTGATCAAATCTGTGAAGAAAAATATTTCCACTAAATGATTAGACCCATGGAAGCTGATGCTAAGAGGGTGCAACGTACTCGATGATGGAGGCTTTCATCGTTATCGTAAAGGTTACTTGAAAGCCTCGAGCGGGAGTATCGCGGTATCTCAATCAGCAGCTCGTAAAATGTAGGGGCAAACGATCGCGGTTCATAAATTTGGTAAATGATTGATAAATGACCTTCCTAACTGGCAGCTCCGAGTTCATGATCTAGAATTATTGAATTTCGTATTTTCGTAACTACCAGAGAGAGAGAGAGAGAGAGAGAGAGAGAGAGAGAGAGATAGAAAAAGCTGCGGTCGATGCACGTCGGTGCCATTAGGGAACCGGCGCCGTCTGTCGATGTTCACTGCACATAGCCCGATGCAATGTGTAGGAACACCCTGTGTTAGAAGAAATCGGATATTTTATTTCGTGGGAAAAGCCCACGATGACGGGGAGAAAAGCAGAGGCACACTTTGCAGAACGATTTCTCTAGTACAGTTAAAGTTTTAAACTTCGACGCTTGGGAGGATCGTGAAACAGACTCTTTTTTCCACCTATAGCTGTTATTGCAATATATGATGGCTGGAACGACTATATCGACATTGATGTAGTATATGCATACATGGTACATGTGTACACAGAGAAAAATTCAGTTATTCTTCCCGTGTGCCGAATGTGACGTCGGTAAAGGACCGAGGCGGCTGTACTGTTTACCTCTGACAATGTACAGTATACCCGGAGGCTACAAGTCCAATATTATATCAGGATCATAACCTCTGAGTTGTTTGGTATTCGCGATTCAAGATTTGCGAGATGCTGCTGAATCGCGTTAAGGCGATATGGCACAAGTTGCTTTGAACCTAACCTAACCTAGCCAACGTAAGAAATATGAATCTGGCTGGAATTCTATTCGTTTTTTCCAAACAGCAAAATACTCGGCCACTTTCTGCCGTAGTGGAGCATCAATCTCCTGAGTTTCATTCCGGTAGGTTGTATAGTTTGGAAGAAACTACGAATCGAGTTTTCGAGGTGATGGTAATTGGTAATCATGGAATTCCGAACGTAGTCCCGTAGCGACTTAAGGGAGTCAGATTCCGAAAATTCCACGTCCAAAATCGGTATCGGTAGAGCTTCACTGATTTTTGTCGTAAATAATATCTAATATTAAAATCCTCAAATACATCACATTGATGATATTTGGAAAAATCAATTTTTTTTTCCCGTTTACAACATTATTTTTTTCGGATCCGTTAAGATATCGAAAATCCCGTCTGCTGCAATATTAGGGTAAGTGTACCAGTTACTGACCCTGTCCCAATTATTGACCTTTTTCGATGATTTCTTATTATCCGTGAGCTCTGAAATGATCAGGAAAATCAATTCGTATTCTTCGAGTCTCTAGCAACTGATTTGTGTAACGGAAACATTCAGAATTCTTATAATCGATTGGAAATTTAAGAAAATACAAGGGTCAATATGTGGGTCTTAAAGGGTCAGTAATTGGTGCACTTACCTTAATTGCGACGTGAAAAATGTGTCAAAAAATCCACGACCCTCAAGAATCCAAATTGTCGAAGAAGATACCGTTCGGAGTCACATAAAACTTCCGAATGCGTACAAAATGTGTCAAATCGCCTTCTATTTCTCATCCATTTATACGTAATGTAGCTTACATACTCCTGAGAAAAAAACTGTTATCACACAATGCGGTAACAAGTGTTGTATAATTTCGTCCGGGCAAAGTTTTACTTGGTCATATCATAGACACTTGTTTATTTACACTTTAGAATTCATTTTTTTATCATTATATACTACCTATTAGTCTGTTTAGCTTATTTTTTCGTAACAGGAAAGAAGTGAAAACTAACGAGAATATTAGATTAGAAGGCGATTCAATACATTTCCCTCACAGTTGGACGATTTTAGTAATTATAAATGGTATATCTTCTTTCCACATTCTTTAGGTCACAATGAATCATCTAGTAGATGAGATTTTCTATATCTCAACGTATTCTAAGAAAATGATTTTGAAAACGGGGAAGATTCAATTTTTCTAAAATTTCATCAATGTGAGGTATTTTGATATGAGAAATGATATTAAGACAAAAGTCAGCGAGTCTCTACCGTTACCGGTTCCGGAATGGAAATTTTCGGTACCTGACCCCTTAAGGCGATATGGAAGTCTGTTGAAAATTCCATTATTACCAATCGTTGTCACCTCGAAAAAGCGAATCATACCTTTTCGATGACTACACAACCCTTTCCGAATGAACTTTCTACGAATGTATTCAGTTTTTCTGCAGAAAGTGGCTAAGTATAGTCACTTGATCGAAGAAACTGATCAGATTCCAGTAAAAATCAGGTTTTTTATTTTCGTTAGGTTAAGTTGGAAGTGATCTTTACTATACCACCTTACAGTACACCGTGAGGCTTGAATATGGCATAAAATCGTGCCGATCATCTAGCCGCGTGTAGTATTCGATCAACGAGGATAACTGGCCTCTCAGAAAGTGAGTGGATAAAAAAGAAAATCGATGGATACGACCCCGTCTACAGCAAGGGACGAATGGCAAATGAAATTACCGAGGAAGAAAAGCTCCCAAGCAGATTTACTGCCATTGAGTTTCTATGCGAAGAGTGGGTGTCGTTACTCACTAGTTTCTGGAGCGCGTGTGACTAGAAGTTCGGCGGCCAGGGCAGCCCGGTGTCCGGATGTGCTCTCCGCTACGCATTCGTATTGTCCACTATCCTCTGCCCTAGCAGAGGCAATCACCACTTTCGATCTCCGTCTGGAAAAAGAAACAATAATACCAGCTTGAGCATCACTCCGACTATCTCAGTGGATCAAAGAAAACACGAGCTAAAATGAAAAGAAAACGTAATAGAAACGACGATGGGAAGGAAAAAATATGTGTTTCTTATACCCTCAAGCTGAAGCTCCCTCAAGGGAAATAATGAATAATTCATTCGATCGTATAATCATGACCGCCAAGTGATACACTTCCCAGAGCAATAGCTGTATTCCTCAAATTGGCTAACGGATTATGAATTTGCAAGTGACGATCCAGATTGAAATTCATTTCGAATCATTTCCCGGCAAAAGAACTTTGGTATATTTTTTGATAATAAGATTCAGGGAGACTAATACGTCCCTTCTGAAGAAACTGAACACACATCAAATCAATCCATTTCGTTCCATCACGTAATAGCTTTGTTGGAAAACACCTGCTTCGTGAATCTAGACGCACCGTTGGTTCGATTTGATATATCTAGGATCTGGATTGTTCTGAGGACTTGCTGCTCTAAGTAGCAGTGCGAAAATTGAATGACTGAAATGAGAATTGTCATAGAAGATATGGTCGATGTTCTAAAAATTGAACATTTCTTTACCACGAATTGCGGATGACTAGGTTCATGAATGGAATTTTCCAATTTCCCGGACTCCATCGATAACTTGTATTGATCGATGAATTGTTTCGGTGAAATGAAGTTCATAATAGTATGAAATTGTTGGACTAAGCTGTTCTATGCAAATTTATCTACCTATTCGAGCAGCTTTAACGAACAAGGATGGGTTCTTTCTGTGTTGAAGTTAATAATGACGATAAAAAATGTACGCAATATCCGGTATAACGAACGTCGAATCTTGTTCTGTTCAATAATTTGAAAGAGAAATGAATTCTGTTATCCTGTTATTTTCCAGGGGATCAAATTATTTCCAGTCGATCTACCAAGCCAATATAAAAGTGTACAGTTTCTCTTTTCAATATTCCCTTTCATCCCTTTGATTTTATGGAAACGGTAGTACAGCCACCTACATTCAATCATACCTCGCCTACCAATGTTTTACTTCTCTGTGGGTATAAAGGAAAAAATTGTCTGTACATTCATGAATACGTAATATATTTAACGTCCTTCGAGTCTATTTGACGAAAAGTGAGTTACTCAAGTATGCACGTTGTACCTAAGTATGTAAACAGGGGTGGGTAAGGGTTGTTAGATATTTAAGCGAAAAAAAGTTTCGCCCGCTTAGGAAGGTCGCATTTCAAATGAAAAATAGCCTTTTTAATTAGCGGTCACTCGACCCTTGGGGGTTTTCCTTGTTTTCGTTGTTTCGGTGTACTTTCTCTAAGCGGTCGTTCACGTTACACGCGACACAAGCTACAAAATAATGCCTTTTCAACCCAGGCGATGATGGCAAACGAGATCTACGGGCCCCAGAAGCTCTGGTTCCGTAATCCGAACATAACATGGCTCTTTGCACGGGATTTCGTCGATGGAAATTCTAGAATCTCTGCATCGCGCAATCTCGAATTACAGCAAGTACCGAGGAATACTCACATCGCGTTATACGGGTAGGTATATTCTCAAGTTATCAGCACAAAAGGGCGGATTTATCATCTCCGGAACCATTAGCTGCGTTTTTCTATTTACAATACGCGACAGCCCCAGGTAACGAACAATATACATACCTAGCTAGCAATCGATATTAACCGCTGCCAAGTACATTCGCAAGTTTCTATGACTTATAATGAAGTACCTAGGTGCGCGAAGAAAAAGCTCACTAATGAAACCAATGGAGATCAGTTATATAATACGTGATTCAATGGGAAACATACGAACATACATTAACCCACATTTAATCTCACGTATGCGAGAAAAATCTACAGCCTCAAGCACGGCCAGTGGAGAATGGAATTATATAGGAACAGGTGAAGATCGGACTGAACGTGGAAATTCTGCTGCTTTCTAATTTTTTTTTTTTCATTGAATTTTCCCTGCGGAAAATGTCAGATAGAAACTGAGGGCGTCGTACAAAACCGCGTGTATTAGGTAATATACGCGGTTTTTGAATCCGGATTTTTTCCGCATCTATAATCAACTCGATCAGTTGCTATCTGACATTTTTGCAGTGATTTGGAACTACGTCATGTTAGTACGATTTAAATTGACAAAATCTCAACAAAAATTCAAAAACTCGTTAGTGATCTATGATTGTACTCGTATAGCGAAGAATCCAGAATTCCGTATGCAGTAAATTCATGTTTCAGCAGGGTGTTCAGAACGTTGAAAGATTGAGGTGTTTCAGTATTGGATTCAAGATTGGATCCTTAGTAGTCCTAAAACAATCTGGAGTCGATATTTTGTGAATTTTGGCAAATCAATTTGTCGTTCTAAGGTCGATTGTCGACTGTTTCGGAGGAACAAGAGACCCAATTTAAAATCCAATACTACAATATTCTGGACTCATTGTCAGTGTTCTGAACGTCTTTATACAATATGGATGATCTGTGGGCATGATTGAGACGCATGAAGCCTTTTGAAATTCCCCGCTCATCGCCGGTATCGTGTGGTGGATAGTTTCTGCTTTTTTCATTCAATTAAAAGTTTTAGGATAAGAAACTGTCACCTTCGAACAGCGCTAACGTGATCCAGACAAAATTTCGGGGTGGAATTGAAGTTCCGAATTCCAAAACATCCGAACGGTTAAAATTTCGAGTTAATTTCAGACGTGGTTCGGTATTTCTGGAAACGTAAGAGTTTGGAACTTACAAATTCCGAAAGGTCGAAATGCAGTAGCTCAATAAGATCCGAATGTTACAAACTCAGAAAGTTCGAAAATCCGCGTATAAACGACGTTGCATGCGCGAATTCGAGATTTGGAGTTTTCGCCTTCCAGATCTTTGGCTTTCGGAATTTTGAACTTTCGGTGTTTTGCGATTCGGGACTTTTCAAATTGACTACGTAGACTTTCGAGAAAATAATCTTTCTAAAAACTGTGATTCGGTAATATAAAAGTTCGGAATTTTGACCTATTGCAGCTTTTGAGATTCGAAATTTCAATCCTGCTCTTAAATCGATTCTCGAACAAATTATGTATTCTGATCCTATAATGAGAAGAGAATTAGAAATATTAACCATTCTAATTATGATTGTGTATTCTCGATGAAAGGAACGCTTGATACTTTCAACTCTGCAGTTTTTGCCGGATATGACAGATTGCATTTAATTACGAGACTATTCAAACCGCGACCTGTTCGACAGCTACAAATGATGAACGACAGAAAATAAAAAATAAAATAGTAAAAATGAAAAAAAAATAAATAAAAATAAAAAAACTGACGATTTTGCTGTGATATGGTAATGTGGTAGATTCAATCCAGATATACGCTCGGAGTCGTTTCACATGCGCGCCCTGCAGAATCGGTTCAACTAAATGCAAATAATTTCAATAACGCTTCAATGTTATTCGAGTGAATTCGATGTTTTACAATATGCTTGCTAACTCAGAATTAATTCATTGTACTAACAGAGTTGGATGTGTTTTTTCAGTCGTTTGCGAGTCAATATTTTTTCAGGTATATTCTCCCAAAAGGGACGAATGATCAGTCGATCGTGGTTAGTTTGACGTAGTTTGTTTTCTTATTTATGATTATTTTTTCTTTATAAAAAGGACAAACACACAGGTAAACAGCGATAAAAAGGGTCGAATAAGAGGAGTTAGTAATTGAAGGACTAGCAAAGCTAGTGCAGTTTCTGAATAAGAGGCGATCAGGGGGTGAGAAGGAAGGGGTTCGACCCTAAACTACTCGAGTTGAAGTGGCGCTGTATAATTCATAACATAAATTCTCTACCGGGCAACCATTCAGGTTTTACCGTGGACCCGTCGGACCGGATGACCTTTACAAGCTGACCGCTTTTCCACTGTGAAAAAAAGACAGTCTTATAAAGCTTTCAGAAGCTCAAAGACTTTTATTCATAATTTATCAACCTGGAGTGAATTGAACACCCCTGTACTGCCGTCAGGTAGATACGTTGTTCGAATAACTGAAAAAGTCCCCATTTACTCCCCTTATTCAACATTGGCATTGTTCGATTTTCGATTTAAACGCTTATCAGCATGCGGTCAAGTATAGGAATCGTTAAGTGACTGCTGTGATCATTCGGGTGATTATTCTTGATAATGAAAACGGTATTTGGTCAAATATACACGAGGGCTTGGACGAGGGCGCAACAATCTACCGTTGTTATCAGACAATAACGTTTTCCCAAGGCGAGTAAATGTTTTCATTTTTACCACCGGTCATCGAATTATATCCATAATTGGTTTTTTTTCCTCCCTTCTTTTTCAGATGTATATACGCGAAAATACAGTATATAATGTACAGGATCTGCGTCCTCTTGACGCTTGGGGCTTATCCCGGCATAGGGCTGACACATATATATATTTTTTTTCATGTTTTCACATCGTCAATTTTACACCGCCTATATACGATAAAAATTTTACACTCCTCTTTTATTCTTCAACAAGGTGATAACATCCAGTACACTCGAAGCACTTCATTTTCACAGCGATTTCGATACTTGAGGGCCAGTGACTTTCAGCTTTTCAAAATATAGTCGGAGATTTAGGTTTTTTATTACTTCATATTTTATTTTTATGCTGCAAAATCGGACAACTAGTTCATCAAGTTTTCTGCCTCAAAATGACTTCGAAATATTTGTACCGATCCCTGTTCAGGTGGAATCTTCTAATTGGAATCATATTTTCCATGGTGCGTTGTGCAATTTCATATTTATTGAAATAAAGCTTCATAGATTATAGAATAGATAATAAAATTGGAAATTTAATGCAAATTTCAAATTTGAATTTTTACATCTAGAGTAATCTAAGGTATAGTCTATTTTATGTTTTCCTGTGTGGTGAAGTTGGCACCCCTACGCCGATACTAGTTTCGTTATAAAAATTGCGAAAATCAAAAAGAACGAAATATAATCCCACGTTCAATTTCTTACGTGAATATACATACGTGTGTATATGTATGTATACCGATATATATGTATATGTACAGTTTCCGATTTATGTGCGGGCTTTTGTGTATTCAAGCAGCCTTGAAACACGCAGCCCTACCCTTTCGTTTAGGGGTGCGAAACTTCAATCGGATACAATAAACTTTGGGATCGATTGTCAATAGAGCGGAGGCGGCGTAAATGTGCTCAGGTCGTTGATAGAATTGCTCGCGTGTATATGTTGCCTTCCGTTTTATTTATACGTTCGAATGCCCGACCAGATGGAAATAACATCGATATAGATCAGGTGTTATTAATGTCTAGATGTAAGCATAATAAGACGTCGGTATACGAACGGTAGTAGCTAGGCACGGATTATAAATCGATAAACCTAGCGATTCTTCAACATCGAAAATTCCACCATATAGAAACTACGATATAAATAAGCAAGCAAATTGGCTGACCACCATGGGCTAGCCCTAAAACTTCCCGCGCAGATCTTTCAAGTTCGAAAAATACGAAACTACAGCATCGATCTGTTTCCAAATTCAGTCATTTCAAAGTTGAAGTGAAGGCTATCAATGGAGATCAACATCATTAAAATCTGAGCTGGCACAATACTAGATAACTATATTATACAAAAAATTAATGCACAAAACTGGCCCAGCGTTTGTACTCAATACCGGGCCAACGTTGGCAATCGAGCGATGGGCCGATCCTCTCATTCCGGAGTTTTATCAATCTCGGCCCAGCGATGGAAGCCGAACTCGGCCCAGCGCTATAACAATGGACCCCAATACTGGGCCAGTGCTGGGCCATTTATAAAACCCTACCAAATTCAGTTGGTGTTCACAATATACCGTTTTCTAGGTTCATGAAATTGGAAAAGGGGGGAGTTCTGTGCGTTTGGCTTATTTTTTGTCTACTTTCCCAAAAAGGTCACGATTTTTATACAAGCCATTTCGCTCGGCAGGATATATGTACTTGTTTTTAAGGGCTGAGCATGAGAATCTTGTTTGGAAGGGAATCGGGGATTCAGGTTTGCCGTACGACGGAGAACTCTGCGAGTGATTTATGTATTCATAATTCGGTAAGGTTTTGGTAATTCTTTTTCTTGAATTTGTTGCCCAGGTTCAGTATTCTCAATGTTCATTATTTATCGAGAAGTTTTTATTGCGAAACTGTAGCAGTTAGTTATATGGGGGATAAAATGAAGGGTCGAGCCGTCGAGCGGGTAAATTCCTCCTTCGAACGCTGGAAATGAGAAAACTAATCCGAGGTTCTTCGGCCTCTGCCGCCGCAGCTAGCGTGGGTAAGACTATACTGACTTGAAAAACGTAACAAGATAAAAAGAAAATGCAAAGAAGAGAGACGGTGAAGGAGAAGAAGAAGAAAGAGAGGACATCATGAACGAGGTGGAATATATAAATAGAGTCCGTACCGTCAGAGGAGTGGCGGTAGTCTAGACGGAGTGTCGATTTTTGCCACCGCACCAAATTAGAAACTACCAGCTCTGCCACTGGTTGTCTTCTTTCCCGCGCACATGCGAAATTTTTTAAAGAGGATAGAGGGACAGATCAAGTTCACGAACCCAACGAAATTCCGCGACACCCTGAAAAAGAGCGGCGAGAAAAGCTGAAGAAAAAGCTTCACGAGATTTTCTTTTCGAGTTGCAGCATCAGCTTCGAAAATCGAGGAAAAGGACCAATTGGAAGAAATCGTGTCGAATGTAGGTACGGATGGGTGCGAAGGGTCGTTGTCTCGAGACCCTCAGATCGATAATATGTCGTTACGACGTTTAGGATCGCGCGAACGAGAATCGGGGTGAAAAAAAGCGCGCGAGAGAACCACGGGAGGAATAACAAAGCTCGCGGTCTTCGCGAGCCGGTAAAGAAACCGATATGTTGGCTAAATTAATTTTTCCCCTCGCTAGCAAAGTCCCGAGGGTATTTTTGGTGGATGCCAGAGAAAATCTCGTGAGAGTAACGGCTTTGGTTCTATTTAGTGCGTGCGGGTGTGCCGTTCGACGATAACGCGTCGAAATACATTTACGACGACAAGTCAATCCCGTTGAAACTATCTTTCACAATTTCCTCAATATTCTTCAATCCATCTTCCTTTACTATATAATGATTTTCATTCTATGGGTACAAGAGACCGTATCCCGGGTATTGAATGCTCTGGTAAAAATCAGATAGTCGACAGAGAAAAGTTCAACGGAGGGCAAGTTGAGATCAACGAAAACCCAGCTGGTGTATTACTACGGTGAAATGCGACGATGTCTAGCATCGTCGTCAGGAGGTTTAAGAGACTCGTCTGCCGCTGAGAAAAATAAAAGAATTACGCAATATGAGCCACAACCGTGGTTCTTGGCCTCGTATTTTTTTTTTCCACCACAACCAATTTGTTGGGTCACAGTCGTGTCATACGAGAACCAGATGGGTTTTCCGGGCGTGGGCGTCGTAGATGTCCATAGTATATTACGAAAAATGCCCAGCCAACTGAAGTAAGTCAACAGAAGTTGGTCCCCGACTGAATCGGCGTTAGATATCCTCTGCTTATAAGGCGATATGGTACAAGTCGCTTTGAACCTAACCTAGCTAACATCAGAAATATGAATCTGACTGGAATTCTATTAGCTTTTTGGAAACAGTGAAATACTCAGACACTTCATGCCGTAGTAAAGTATTGATCCCCTGAGTTTCATTCTAGTATGTTGTATAACTTCGAAGAAACTACGAATCGCGTTTTCGAGGTGATAACAAATCCGAACATAGTCTCATAGCAGCGCCATTATTGCCAATTTTTATCACCTCGAATTCGCGATTCGTAGTTTCCTCTAAACCATACAACCTACCGGAATGAAACTCAGGAGATTAATGCGTCACTATGGCAGAAAGTGAGTAAATATTTAAAGGTTTGGAAAAATCGAATAGAATTCCAGTAACATTCATTTTTTGTGTGTAACCTAGGTTAGGTTCAAAGCAATTTGTTCCATATCGGCTTAATTCCACTTCATTCAATTCACCTGAATTGAATACACAGCACAACGAATATAATGAAGCTTCTTCATAGAGTGTCTTGGGATTAAAATGTGTCCAGAACCGACATTTGATATGGAAGCTTCGGATGGCAGTGGATTGGCATAATATCGAATTACGTACCTACCAGCGCCGCATGAAATGGCCGCTGCCATTTGTATCAGAGTTCCCCGTGGTAGTTTGTTGCGGTTCTCTATATACATTATACGGTGAGCTGCAGTGATGTGCAGATTCAGACCATTAACGATCGCGAGTAAAATGGCTTTATTTGAGAGAGTCGCACGGTCATTCGGCCGATAGATATTTTCGGTTGATGCTCAGGGAAGCAATAATACATCGTGAATAAACACAACCAAGAGGCTATAAATTACCAAAAGCTTATTGACCAGCTAGAAAATGGATTCTTAATGGTGACTTTGACTGGACGTCCGTGGAGAACGCGGCTACCGAACGATTTATCTTGTAATGGAAACGGTATAGGGATATGGAGAAAGAGCAAGTGAGAGATAGTAAGGAAAGGAAAGGCAGCTACTATACCTACACGAATCGCGGAAAAGGCAGAGAAAAGGAAACTAGACGCGAAAGAAGAAAGTCCCTCTTTCCCCTTCTGTTTTTCTTCAATTCGGTCTTGTAGTTAATGGTTTTCTTTCGGGTTGCCTCGCCGTGTTAATGCCCTTGCTGGTTGAATGGGGCTTCCACGTCTCTCACGAAATACCTAAGTGAAACCCATTATATGAAAGATTCCAAAGATCGGAGGTCAGGCTATCAACCTACTACGCGAAAGTAGCCGCAATATTGTTCGTGGACAGGCCGTTTCTTGTCAAACGAAACTCAACAGTCATCAATAAACTACCGCACCAAAAAACCGCGCCAAAAAAGCTAAATGTTCTACATAATGCGATGTGAAACCGCACTAGGTTGTAAGTACATATTATAACGTTCACTCGGGGGTTCGGTCTTCGTCTTTGACAGAAGAGTCAGAGTCACCTGGTTATTCATCATTCATTTTATCGACGAAAACCAAGATTGGAAGTTTTTGTTGGATTGAATTTTTTCATCAAGGGACGATTTGATACCAGGGCATAGATCGGCTGACGAGTACTAAATTCACACATCTTTTTTGATTTATGTGTTCAATCCGGAACTCGATTATCCTCGTGTACAAGGATGACAAGGAAATACGGTAAAATCATACCGAAATGGAGACGGACATTAATTCATGATAGAAACATTCTTCGTTACCATATTGATCTTCGATTATGTCGTATTGTTGTGTAAAACGGCGTGAATCGTACCTGCAGCGAGGTAACAACACTTCTTTTCTGACAAGAGTTTTTTGCCCAATTTTTTCAGTTCATCCTTTTCATCGGCACGAGCAATTTTTTGTATTTTCTGGATTGGGAACATATTTTCTGAGTTATCGTCTTCACACTACATCGCACCCCCCGCCATGAGCATTTTTCAGATTCAGATTACGAACGATGATTCTAAATTTCGGAAAAATGTGACTGTGTAAGTTGCGAAACACTGTTCCTACTCTCTTGTCCAAAAATGTATAGCATTCCCTCAAGAAACGTGAAGTAATTATCTGTAGACGATCTCCGATGACTGGCAAATAGTAAGACCGTCAGGGATGAAAAAAATTTATCAACACGACGAAATTTTCGTTAGAAATGATGAAAATCATTTCTAATTCAACCGAAAATTCTGGTGTAATTTATCCGTGGAACTTTTCTTCGCGTTGATTTAATATATTTGAATGAGAATTATTCATTAATTTCAAAGCTAACAGAGCTTTCATTCAATAAACTTGTTCGGGGTCGAGTTTGCGAAAACATAAAAAATCTGTAAACAAGTCTGTCCTAATGAATTTTCTCTGTATTTTATGCACGGTTACTATTTGATTGAAAATATTTCAAACAATATATTTTGCTGCTATTATTTTTACGAGATTAACAAACATCTATCTTTCATCACCTCTCTCTCTCTCTCTTTCGCTCTCATTGATGTTAAGGTCCAAACTTAACCTAGCTACCATGAAAAATACGAGTTTAACCGAAATCCAATCCATTATTTTTGACGAAGTGACATGCTTAGCCACTTTTTGCCAAAACACTGAATTCATTCGTAGAGGGTTCATTCGGATCGGTTTAGGAATCAAAGAGGAACTACGATCCGCGTTTTCGAGGTGACAGTAATCAGTAAAATGGAATTCCGAAAAGACTCCCATAATGCCTCAATGCATGTCTTTATTCGTATTAAGGTATAAAATCGAGAATAGCTAAAAAATTTGTCGTCTGTTTTTGATACGACGCAATATCGTTTTGTGGCCTGAGCCAAGACCACGGATGCTCGAAATTTGAATTATCACGAAGTTGAAAACAGTAAATAGATGTGTCGGTATACGGAAACGAAAAATTGTAGCTATTTACCCCATTTCACAGTACCTAGTCGAAATGCAAATCTCCGTCTTACGTTAAACAGTCCATGTTACGCGCAACTTAAATGTGCGGTTATTGTAATAGACACGGATATAGTTGCACTCTCACTCCCGCAGTATATATATATGCCGAATGGGATAGAAACTGGTTCGATGGTAATGGAATTCCCGCGGATTACTGGATCACAACCGTACGGCTGGAATTACTTTTCAGCCTGGTCGAGGATTTATTCTAGTTGTCTAAAGACAGACGCACGTTGAGAACCACCGAGGGTACAAAATTAGACGTCGCATTTGGAGAGCAAAGGCGCAGAGTGAAGTGGTATACCTACGCAGCCGTGACGGACGCAACGGGTTGTCTAGCTTCACTTTTACTATAGATACAACAACTTAGCAAACGGGACTTTTGATAACGAACCAATAGACGAAAGTTTTGTCTAATTGAAAAAAAACCTCACGTCGCTGTCAAGAATCGGTCCATAAATTCATCGCTGCGGGATCCACACAAGATGGCTGATGACGCGAAGGACCTCTAACGATCCGAAGCCATGCGATTCCTGAATTTAGGAAACGCAGGCATCCGGGTTCGCGAATTTCTTGAAGCTAATGGTCAGACTTATGCTAGATTCGGAATTGGATTCGAACCGGTCGACGAGCTTTCGATGAGTTTTTTTTTTTCTTTATCGGGTATGAAAAAAGCTCAAAGGAAACGCTGGCATGCTTGTTCAGCTCGTTAAGAGGGTAATACACCTTCAAAATTGATTTTTTCAAATTACTGGGTTTCGAAGTCTTATCGCCTTGCACGGTCGAAGGCTATCAAAGAAAAAGTGGTTGTCGTAGGGTAATACAGGTCGCATCGTAGATCGAAACCTTTTGAAATATGGAGGGAATTTTTCACAATGATGTAATTTTCGGCGAAACGAATGGTATTTGATGAATTCAATTTACAAATTCGAAATTTGTGAGTTTTAAGATTTTTTTTTCGTTTATTTCTAGAAAAAAAAGTGTTATGTGCTTCCATCGACGGAAATGGAACCTTATTTCTAGATATTATCAGTTTGGCCCAAAATTACATTACTGTGAAAAATTCCCTCCAAACTTCAAAAGCTTTCGATCTACGATGCGACCTAGACCCCACGACAACTGCTTTTCTTTGACAGCCTTCGACTCTGCAAGGCGAAGGCTTTAAAACCCAAAATGATTCTGAATCCCACTTTGAAATACTAGTAACCTGCGGTAAGAGAACTGAGTTGATAAATTACTCCCGTGAGGCATACCAGGAATTTGAAAAAATCAATTTTGAAGTTGTATATACCCGCTTAAGTCAACGATGACTTTGAAAACCAGCGTAGTCTAGAATTCCGTCGTATTAGAAGCTCGGAAATTCCCCGCTTGTACGTAAGAATATCCGTTGCTTTTGGGTGAGATTCTCTTGAGCGATTAGAACAAAAGTTATAATAAGCGATAAAAAATATCACACCACCTGAAGTCATTTACTTTATCATAAAGAGACGATGGCTTGTAAGTTTATGCTAACTACACTGGTAATTGTCGATGGTCAATGAGCGCACAGCGTGGCGATACTAAATGACTCAAATCGTGTTTGGCACGATCGCAAATATCCGTACAGCTTGAATTTTGGCAGACATATAGAAATCGCGATTTATACTCAACGCACTAGGCGTGCAGGATGACCAATGTCCTCTAGTAACCGTGCTATGGTCGTTTGTTATTTTCATTTTTATTTATTTATTTTTTCTCTCCAATCCTCCTTCTTACTACGTCCAGTTACGTGGGTCGTACACGTGGAAACGTTTGCAGATCTCGTCGTCAGATTGCTAAGTACTAGTTTAAAATAAGAAAAATCGTATAACTCGAATTTATCATGTTTCTACCGTTTCGTTTCATCTGCTACCGGGGCCGTTCGGCTGTGGCTATATCGCCAACTTACAAGCTCTCTCTTGTCGATGATTCAACCACTAACTCGCACATCGATTGAACCAACCACACGACATCTTCTCTGACGAAAAATATAATATTACAAACTGATTGATGCCGTCTAGACGAAGCAAATGCAGTTAATAATTTATCTTCGTTTTATAACAGTTTGACGATAAAAAGAAAAAGGGAATAAAAATATTGATAAAGTCTGGATTCACTCCGTTATTAGTATACCCACTCTATAACCATACAGAATTATACTATCTGACGTGGAAATCGCTATATCCATAGGTTAGTTCGTGTCACGTAGTTTTTTTTTTTTGCGAAGAGTGCTTCTCGTATCTCGGGGGGCTATTCTCTCTGTTAGGCCCTCGGGGATCGGATTCCAAGTGTAGAAAAGAGGAGGGAAGAAGACCCTATTGCTTTTTGGCACCGGCGATCAGCCGGAAATAGCAGCTTAGGCCGTTTCCTGAATGGCAGGAGATGCGAACGTGCGCTGCCAACTTCATGACAGTTTTTAAATCCTACGGGAGTGTCCCTTTAACCCGTGCAGATACCTATACCCATGCCCGATAGTAATTTCAATGATTTTCATTTACCACCCCCCAGCCCATCATCGAGCAAATCCTAAGAGTTATTCAACCATTGGGCTACTACCTTCCAAGTGATTACCCGCCCCGCATGAAATCGTATAAATATATAGCTGGCTGAAATAACAAAGCTTTGCCATCGAAAAAGAAGGATAAGAAGAAGAAGAAGCAGAAGAAGAAGAAGAAGAAGACGAAGGAAAAAGGAAGAAGTAAAAGGGATTCGAGGAGAGAAGAAAGCTTCCAAGCCGCGGAGTTATATTATAAGATCGAGAGAGGAGCTTTTACGTGACCTCGATGCACTTCAGGTGGTAGTCAAAAGCTCTGCAGCAGCCTGCGAGACTAGGGAGTTTATAAATAGTGTGACCCATCAATGGCGTGGCTCCCACCATTCAAAGTGGGATAGGGAAAACTCGGTTTGGTAGCTAAAGTGATAGTCAAGAAGGGCGTAGAGAGAGATTGGTTTTCATTCATTTATTGGTTCTTCCAAGTCGTAGTATTTGACGGGTTGCACCTGTCTTCTATCGCCGGAAAATTCACTAAAACCTGGTGTAGTTTTTTCCCACTTTATTTATAAACATACCGAGCTTAGTAGACGACGTCGGAAGTGCCCCCTACCCCCCCTTCTGCGTAATCAATCACTGCCACTAGACTCTTCAGTTTGATTATTATATTAGAGCTCGTTGGTTAAGCCGTCAAGAAATGCCTGCAGGCACTACAACAGGTTGTCAGCAGGCAGGCAGCAGCTCACGCTACTGCACGAGAGGCACATAGTTATATCATCAAGACTGTCATGGCTTGGGGATAAAGAGTCGCAAAACTTCAGGGTAAAGTTCACGACTCGATTACAAAGAACCGAAGAGTTTGTTCGAGAGTTATAGCCATAGAGCGGGGCATGTTCAGCGGTGAAAAATCTCGCTCACTGGACCAGACTCAGGGATCTAATATAGTCCGCGGACAGGATAAAGTGTCTTCAAGTGCCCCCCAAACCAACCTTCACCTTTCAGTCACTTTTCGAGTGTGAGAAACACCCTGAGGTTCTTCACCTTCCGATTTCCCTCATTTTTTATTTTTCAGAGGAATTGGCGAAAACGTTTTGAAAAGAAGGAGAGAAATGTGCTTTCAATATTCAAGCAGCCGTGGGGGCTGGATTGAAATACCCGAATTTTGTAACTACTGACTCACAGTTTCGACAATGAATATTTCCGCGAAAGTCTATGTAGTCAATTTGAAAAACTCCGAATGGAAAAACACCGAAGGTTCAAAATTCCGAAATCTAAAGTTCCGAAGGGCTGGAACTTGGGAATCTCGGAATTCGCGCCATGCATCGTCGTGCATTTAACAGCTTTGTCATGAGCTTCCCTGAAATTTGCAGATTTTTGGACTTTCTGAGCTTTCAACTTTCGGTTCTTTGAGTCGCCTGTATTTCGACCTTTTGGAATTTGCAAGTTCTGAACTCTAACGTTTTTATAAAAATTCAGAATGTCGTCTTAAATGAATCCGGAATTTTGACCGTTCAGGACTTTTGGAATTCGGAACTTCAATGCTCGTGCGATTTAGATGAAATTCATTTTGCTGATAGAATAACTACGGAATCTAGTTTGACAAGGGGTAGTGGTTTGAAATTTCGACGTTTCTCACTCAAAAGTGGCATATTCCATTATCCAATTCCTGCCACGTATTAAACAATACCCATTCTCTTGAGGTACGGTTCTTAAATATTTGAAACTGCAGTCGGAACTACAATTTCAAATGCACATTCGTAATTCTGATTAAACCAGAGTACGGTTATATACGTTCGGGCTATTCTCTTGGTCGCATAGTCAGCTTTTGAAGAGGGAAAACGTTTGCGCTTGCCAGGGAGCTTTTCACGAAGTGAAGCTTTCCCCCAAAATCAATTGTCACATGTTTCCGTGCGACGAGCGACAAAATGAAAATTCGAGAAAAAAAAACATCCCATCATCGCGCAGGTGGAGAGAAAGGGACGGAAGGAAGAATCGAATGGATGAGTCGGATTCGCATTACCCATAGACAATCGGTCGACTGAATATAGCTAAAACAGAAAACTGTTACTACTGTCTAATGGCCTCTAACTCTTTCCATTGGTTTGACTGCGCGTCTGAATTTCGCTACTGCGTCCTACATTTTATTTTTAGTCAGAATCTAGACCGCGTTTACTTTTTTACTGTTTTGACGGAACTGCTCTTTAATTCTCTTCTCCCCCGCGTCTCTTTTTTGTATTACTATTTGTTCTTTATATTCTGTATAGGGGACTGAAGATATTGAAAAGAAATACAACACGAAGATACCTAGATATATGTTTGTTAGGAGGCTAAGAAACAACAAATAAATATACTATTACGAGGGTTTATTTTCGTAAATACGTCTTACAACCTGCACACGTTATAGAAGAGTTTAAACACACCATCTGTATACCTACAAGCACTTATACGCTCGTAGTAGTAGGTGAGATGAGCTAATCGCGCAATTCTAGGAATAAGAAGACACACGCGTACACATACAGTCTCACGTTTCTTGGAATAAAGAAGAAAAAAATTGTATAAGAATCTAGGACAAAAAGTCAAAAAGTTAAAAAGGAAAAAAATAAAGCCTAGAGAAACGGAAAATAACACCGCTTTGATCATCGAAAGTATTTTTATTTTTAATATGATCATCCCGAATTATCACCAGGCAACTCGTAGTTATACTCGCATATCATGTTGTCCGAAAAATCTTTCAAGGATAACGCGCCGGGCGACAGGTCCCAACAGCTAACCTAAATCTCTGAAGATTCTACCTATCGTATAATTTTCGCGTTATTTCTTCCAGATTATATTACGATGTGTCCCAACTTCGCCACATCAAGTCCTTTTCAATACCATTAACACCGGGAATTTTATTTACAATTTCCATTGAGATTTTCGGAGCTTTACCTCTATCAATTCTTTTTTTTTCTGTGGCGTAGATCGAATCAAGGATCCGTACGGTTTGGATGAAATTTTTCAAGCTGATAGGTATACTTCTTGCTGCTTTCTTTCTAAATTTACGGATTAAACAGGTCGGAGCAAGAAGACTCTACCTTACGATTCAAGAAATTTGATTGAGAACTTGAGAAGTGCTTGTGACCACATTTCAACTCGTGAAACGTACTAATTGTAAGAAGTACTTTTTCAAAAAT
This sequence comes from Ametastegia equiseti, assembly GCA_963989295.1. Taxonomy (NCBI): domain Eukaryota; kingdom Metazoa; phylum Arthropoda; class Insecta; order Hymenoptera; family Tenthredinidae; genus Ametastegia; species Ametastegia equiseti. The sequence continues at coordinate 7,743,713 of OZ022390.1, read as the reverse complement.
TGTTTATTCAGTCAGTTGAAACTTTCTCGTTCCAGTTCCTGGAATTTTGAGGTGCTACGGGACTATGTTCAGAATTCCATGACCACCGATTGTCATCACCTCGAAAACGCGATTCGTAGTTTCTCCCAAACTATACAACCTACCGAAATGAAACTTAGGAGATTGATGCTTCACTATGGCGAAAAGTGGCTAAGTATTTTACTGTTTAGAAAAACCGAACAGAATCCCAGTTAGATTCATATTTCTTAAACTAGTTAGGTTAGGTTCAAAGCGACTTGTGCCGCATCGCCTTAAGAAGTAACAGACTTCTCCTGAACCTAGTCGTACTCGTAATACGATTATTGTACATTTCATATCATGCGTAACGGACGTCCCTTAAACTGGCTGAAAGTGTAATAAAGACAGGGGGTAATTTGTAACTTTGTGCAGGTAAATTGCTGCAGTCAGAGGGGAAACTAAGCCATCGCAGGAAAATTGTGCGAACGAGGGACATGAGCCGGGGGTTGGAAGGAAGCAAGTTTAATTGGTGTGTGTAACAAGTTTCATAGTGGCAGTGAACCCGTACGGGTTCCCCATATTTTCAACGGTCGGATATTTTGAGAGGCAATTTTTCTAAACAGCCCGATTTAAATCCAACTAACAGCATCTTGGCAAGAGTCACGAATCCGAACGGCTGCGACTAGCAACGGTCTATAGGCAGTAGTACCAGCGCAAGAACGAAGACACGAAACGAAATCGCGAAGCTTGCGGCCGCTGAGAGACCAACAGACGACGAGATTTTCCTTCGGCGAGCTTGCAGTGAGTCACACAGGGAGACCGGAGAACGAGATGGTGCGGACCTTGTCGCGAATCTAAATAAATACGTGTGCCAGGGGGTTGGGTACGAGGCTGGCTAGCGAGACATCGGCTAGAAATGCGTGAGTAACCCGACGATAAATTTACCTCACGTGTCTCAGAGTCGCTATCGCTACCAACGACGACGAATACTCGCACGGACGACAGATGGTTCATGCCTTAGGATACCCGATGCTCTTATATACCTACCAACACACTCGTCGTCGTTTCATCTTTGACGGATTTTAGAGTTTGCTAATTATTGTTCCCACTCTGACCGTTTTTGTGCGACTAGGTCATTTTCATTTTATCAACAACACAGCGAGCAAAAAGCTCTGCATCCCATGTATATGAACTGCAAACTGGCTTGGTATTGGCACGGTATTGGTGCCATAGCTACCAATACTGACAGCTACCAAGAGCCAAGCTTTGTCCAAGTCAAAATCAATGTTTAAACAATTTTGGGTCATTAACACCGGTCCAACTTATGGTGCCGTCAATTGGTACGGAATAATCCACAGCCAGTACAAAACACCATATTGGCCCAGTGTATTCCCAATACAGAACTGACTTCTGGCTGAGCCCCATGTATGTTCACTTGTCAGTAATAGTCATCAGCATTTGCCCAGAGTTGGGCAAATAATTTCTCTGTACTGGGCCAGTATTACCGAAAGAAATTTACCAGTCGGGGAAGTGCCAATTCTGTGCCATGTGGGTAGATCCAGCAATGGTCCAGCAATTCGTATATGGGATGGTGTAAGGGAAAATCTCGTCTAAGATTAAACTTTCAGAATTCTGAATCGACGGGCTTGAATGACTGGGTCAGAGCGAGAAAAGGGTCTAGTTAGAAAATTAATCACGTGAAAAGTACTTCACATCCTCTATGCCGCACACAACGATTTTACATTTTTTTTCTCCATGCTCCTAATGATTTCCTCAAAATATTTCTACTGTTGATAAATTGTGTAGAAGAGAGCCGAGCGAATGGGCCTCGCCGAAAATTTACTGTCTTGGGGCTCTTATACATATATCCAACTGAAAGAAGCTTTTTCGTGGGGGCCAAATCGCGATGAGATACACCAACATAGTTTTGGATCAAAGTTGAAAGATCTACTGATCTAGATCCTCACGCATTACGTGATGTCAATGATGGGCCCATTTTGCGTGGTCCTTGTCAAAATATCTTTTGCAAAAAGCGAATGGTAAATCATGGAATATCCTGTATGGAAGTAATAGTGAAATTTTCACAGACTTCATAAGGCGTGTGAGTGGGGTGTTAAAAAGAGAATTAAGGAAGGCAAAAATTTCCTGGAATACTCGTAATCTTCCGGAAACTAACGTGTCAACCGTAGCTGATGCATAAAGTGGGACAACCGAGAGTGCCCCGGTAGGTAGCTTGCCAACATATTTTACTTTTGCTTATAATAAGCGAGAGCTGTAGCTGGTGGTCACAGCTTGGCCCGTTCAACTGGTAAGAAACAGAATGAGTAAATTGAGACAATTAGCCTGGCAGGGTTTGTGCAATTGAGTTTGTAGAAGGGACCCGCGTCGCGTCGTGGCAGGGTTGGTCGTAAGTAACTCAAGGGACGTGGAGTATTAAAGTTGACCTTTCCTCAAGAAAAGTCTGCCCAGCGACCATATTTCCGTTATGTTCTTTATATATTTCCTTGTTATTTTTCCTCTGATTTTGTTATTTGTTTTCTTATCCTGTATCCCCCTCGATCTCTTATACTTTGTACGAAGGTTAAAAAACCGACATGAACGGATCAGAGAGAAATAAGCATCGACTTCTGTGTTTCTCGATGGTTTCTTGTACCAAGTTTTTCTTAATGCTTATTTTTCCAAGCCCCTCTTTCTTCTTCTTCTTATTTATCTGGATCGGAATTCAAGGGCGAATAAGGGACACGGTCCCTGTAAAAGTAGCCAACTTTGTAACGTTAGATTTTCGTTGAGTCGGCGCGTTTGATCTCTTTCGTCGTAAACCAGAACTTGGTTGCAATTTCGGTATATTCATTTCATTTCGCTTATCTCCTGCGCATGCTTAACCGAGTAACGAAAGTTTCCCCGAGCCGGAAATTTGCGGCAGGGTTCAGCAAAGGGGGGTGAGGAAATAGGGGGGAGTGGGGCCTTTGGGCCTACGCAAGCTTTTGTGCGCTACAAATTAATTATTAATTAAAACTGATGGGCCATTCGACCCTAATTGGCGAAAAACGGCTCTTGAAATATATACACCCCTTTCATCACCTGCGAGGATAAAGGCGATAGCTGTAATATCTATGGTTTTCTGTAACACCGCACTAATTTTCATTTGTCATATATGAAAACGTGTCGACCCCCAACTCCCTCCCTGACGACGTAGAAATTTCTCAATGGCGGCGAAGGGTGCGAAAATGTAAGTCACGCGATTTAACGGCAAGCCCCAATAACAACCCGTGACAATTATTATATACCCTTCGAGTTTCAACTTCCGTGCGATCTACGCTAATATCTAAATTTCGTGTTCAACATCGCGCAAGTTCTCGTAGATAGCTTATTTTTTTGCTACGATGCGTGTGACTGCCGCTTAACAATCGGCTGTTTGATCTCCGGGTTATTTTCTATACCGCTTGAAAATATGGGGTGGAAAGTACAGTCCTCATACTTTTCCTCAACCTCATATTTTGGCTTTCTCCGTTCTTCACACTCTACGTTTCACGGTATGGCGGATATGGAAATTACGTAATTCTCAGCTCTCAGAGCAGGTACGATATATTAACATCTTTTCCTCCTTTAAATTCACACGTCTCTTACCCAGGCCCAACTGACACCAAAAACTGCTTATGAATTCGCAAAATTGCTCCATACTCGGTAAGTCGCATATACCTTTCAAGGCCTTCATGAGCTTCTGAAGCTTCGTCGTTCACACAGTTTACCAAGGAAACCGCATAATAGGGGCTCACCAGGGTTTTCATAGTCACTGTCGCTACTTGGCCAAATTCCAAACTGATCAAAATTCAAGTATATCTATGTCCACGCGACGTGTAGCTGTCTACAATTTCACCCCTTCGGGTACGGAACTACAGCTCTCGACTTCGAGCCACTAATCACATTGACCATGGCCCAGGGCTGGCCAGTCCGCCCTCCTACGGTCCTGCGTCAGGCTCTTTCGCAGTAGTAGTACACCGCGTCTGATCAGCCGCCGCATGAGGCACGCACACGTCGTGTGCCCCTTATCTGTGTGGACCTAGGCTATTGCGAGTTTTGATGTGGATTGGTGTTCGAGCTTTGAGGGGGTACATCGACGACCCCCTCTGCGAATAAATTCACCCCTTAAAACCTTACAGTTGAAAAAGTCACTGTTGAAATTTTCCAGTCAAAAAAAGCTACGTAAAATATTTTCTTGGTAAAGAGAGTCACATTTCAGTAATCACCGGCGGAAACAGTCGATTTCCAACGATTCTTGATTAATTAACAATTAGTAAGTCATTATTCTAAAATTTACGAGTTCGAGTTCCATGTGATCAGGATTCATTGAATTTTTATGTATTTTACGAAATGCAAAATAACAACAGTAGTTTGTTGCTTCATGATAACGAAAATGAATGTATGTACAATATAATAGTTATTTCATTGTATATAGTAACGAAAAACAAACTTATCAGTAATATATTGATAACATTGGTATTCAAGATTATAATCGTATTTTTCTTAGACCAAAAATTCTGAATTGGACTTTAATCGACAAATTTTTTTGAATCGCAACCACTTTCGAACTGAGATTTTGAATTGTGACCATCTTCGGCCGGAAGCTGTAGCTCGCATGGAATGCGACCTTCATCGTTGGAAGGATTGAAAAGTGACTTTTCTGAAGACCAATTTTGAATGTGACCTTCATCGTATGGAGCTACGTTAGCTACGATTTCCTGTGGGGCCTATTTTTCAGGAAGGATGCTAGGGACTTTATGCATCGATGCCAAGATGGAGTATTTTTCTGATCAACGTTCTCCCTACGAAATTGTGTCCCACAAAAAACCCACACTTCGAGAACATGCAATGGATTTTTAGCCAGATCTTCAATAAACTGTCAATCATGACTTGTGCATAGGAATTCCAAATCGACTAATGATTCCGTACTGAGAAGTTGGTTGGTCAAATATTTCGAAATTCTGTCAGTATTTCATTGGCGATTCGATTGATCGTGGGTCAGGTTTCAATCCTATGGTCAACTTCCGCATTTTTATTCTATAAGTTTCATTAATAATGTATTCCGCAAAGTGTCATAAATATTCAGAAGATGTTTGTTCCAACGAATGAATTCTTTGTCGTTTGAAGGGATCGCGGAGAATTCTGTCTAACGATATGCAAATAAAGAATACAGTTTTGTGTGACCAGCTAGTGTTTGTCTGGTAGGCCTTGGACTAGAAAAATAAATCGATGCGAATTCGGGAAAACAGTTTTGTGTCAAGCGAGTCTGATAAAGAAGTTGGTCTCTAAAAATGTTATTGATAGACGGGCGTATGAAACAAACTCACTAAATTTCTGAAAACTAATCGAAGCTGTTGTGTACCATACACAATTATTATATTAATCTTATCTTCATCAATTTTCAATCGACGATGCTAGGCCGACGCACGGTTAATCCGAACCCGCGTACCTAGAATACAAAGGGCCGTCGCCGGCCATAAACCTTTTTGAGATTTCTCTACTTTCTAGACGTACATTTGGCGACCAAATGTGCGCGGCTAAAAATCTAAATTGCCTAGCTATTGTTCCCCAAAACTCTCCTCGTCCACTGTAAAAACTATATACCTACATACCTCTTCCTAGAAAATCTATGTACGATTCCCGCGCCCAAAAACGTCACATCCGCCACATACCTCGACCAATAGCAAAAATCCACCAATCCCAATTTTCGACCAATCCCAATTTTTGACCAATAGAAAAACTCTTCCACCCCGCCAATTTTCCAAAGATCCTCAAACTTCTTCTCCACTTTTTCTCCAAAAGATCAGTCTACACTCACTCTTCAAATCGACAACACCTATCCAACAACAAGACAAACTAATCGCCAAATCTAAGTCTAAATTCATTCTTCAAATCATCAACATCTATCTAACCATTAATTCTAAGTCTACATCAAATAGTCAAACCAACAAGGTCTAAACTAATAACTATCAAATCAACTCATCGTCTAGTCTAACTTACCAATATTCATCTCTCAATAACGAAACATATCTCATAAAATGCATTAACATAAATCTATCCATCAGTAAAAATATCACTTGCAATCTCATCAACTCATAATCGATCTCATTCTGTAAATACATATCATTCGTTACCTAAATTCGTCTATATGATTTATTTTCACCAAAACTACCTGCACTACATCTAAAGTATAGTGTGGGACACAACAGAAGCTATTGACAACCTAATGTGGCGGAATTTTTCGTCGATTTTGTTATTTTGTGCCACGGTGCAATGTGGATCAGTTCACTCGTAATCCTGCAATAGGCATTCATTAAGAGTAATTATAAACCTGCAGGCTGGGAACTGGTTGGATTCATGAAATTGAAAATTTTGATTACACAATTTTGTTGAAACTCGTGATCAAAAGATTTTATAGTTCGTGTAAATCCCGTTCTAAAATTTCACTCCACTATTTTCCACAGCTTCCACTTTGCTGTTTGTAATCAATAATCCATACACGTTGGAATTGGCACTGACAAGTATTTGTCAATCTCATCTTTATACAATACATCTTTCTTCAACTCATCCCGAATTCACACAGAGTAAACAGTTGTAAAGAGGGTATTGTAGTCTCAAACGATTTTCTCCAGGTTCTTGACGACTGATCATCTGTCCTTTGCAGTGTGATCAGCCAATCATCAGAACTCAACAGCTACTGTCATACCACCTCGGTTTTAAATATTGTTGGTTTTCGATACAATGCAGAAAACAGGCCTTTGTCAGGTGAACAGACAAATGTTTGACAATGCAAGGATTAGTCAATTCATCAATTTTTCTCTGCGAAATCAAATTTTCAAGTCAACAAATCCTTTGCTCCGCTCTGTTATTTCGTGGAAGAAAAATGAACAGATCTTATTGACTCTCTGGACAATTGGAGACGGAAAATCTAATATCTCAGCAGTGCTTCTTCTGCATCTTTACAAGTGCTTTTGATTCGACGGCATGTAGCTATACGGGGTGCGTTGAATGATCCAGACATTGATCTCATTATTTTTCAAAAGACCGCTGAACCGCGCTGATAAAACTCAGCTATTGTACAATTTTGTACAAAGACACCGGTTATTCTTCTAAAAAATATCTCTTCAAACAAACACGAGCCTGAATAATGGGATTTTTTCACGCTCTAATTATTATCGAAAACCAACTCCATTTTTCCGTCATTTTCTGTAAATAACTCATACAGTTTGCTTGTGCTGCATATCCGCAGTGCTAAGAAAGTCCGTTTTTTCTTCCTACTTGGAAAAGATACACAACTGATATATAGCAGAAGAGGTCCATACATGTGTACCTAATACATCTGCTTACGTGTGTAGATACCTTGTTCATAAATACGTATATGTCAGCTCGACCCATCAACTGATGAGAGAAACAGAGAGAAACTGGGGTAAAAACATCAGCTTGTTGGGCTCAGGTAAATCCTGGGGAACCGTTCGCTGATGTTGGGGTCGACGGTGGAGACGTCTGACGACGGGAAACCCATGGCAGATTTGGGTTATGCTAATGTTAGCGTACAGAGTTGGAGGAAATTGCCATGCCATACCGGTCCCGAGACAAGTAGCCTCGCAATTAGGACAAATTTGACCTTTAGCGAGTTGTGCCATGTATCTCGACTACCTACCCCCCTGGCATCGATCCCGGAAACTCCTGAATGAAATTGTATCGTAATAAAAGGTACTCTTTGACGCTGTTATGACCAGCTGAGTAGTAAAATAATTGGCAAAACTCGTTGGTTCGTTATGAGAAAAAATAAATAAAATAAATAAAAATAAAAATTGAAGACATCCCGCCCCGGCGTAAACGACTTGTTGGTCCAGAATCAAGAGTCCAACTTCAACAGAAAGTTCAAGTTAGGTACTCGATCTAACAGCAAATTATCCACATCAAACGATCGCATTGGGCTGAAAGGGCATTTAAAGCTTTCGTAGTACTTGGATTGAATTGACTTTGAAGTCAGTTATCCGTTGGACAGACAAAAAGTAGGCTTTCAGATTCCGCATTACAAGTCTAACACTTCGATCACTTAGGAATATGACATCGTAACTTTCACTGATTCGTTATCAAAAAGCAAATTAGGTGAGAATAGCAACTTCTTGCTCATGTGAAATTTTAACATAATAATATTAAATATTGTTTTGAAGGGTTGAATTTCAAGCGATCGGAATTATGATTAAATTGAAAATTTCAAACACAGGAGTATTTGGAAGTTAAAAACTGTTGCTGTACACCCCGATTCACGGTACATTAGACGTACTCTCAAGCAGAATGAAATCAATTTGATGAAAATACGGCGGGAAAACATTGAACGTGCCGAACTAAACGCATTGCAGTATCTGGAGGTGTGCACATTCGAGTTGTCGATCAGTCATGCATGTTTTATCGAGGCAGATAAATTATGTGTTTAGCGTACCGAGGTTAGCGACCGTGTCACAGAGAAGAGCACTCTGTGTGTTCGGCAGTATCACCTAAAAGAGAATTTCGAATGGGTTTTGAGTAAATTTGTTTCCAGCTCGGTTATCTTACTTTTAGCTCGTCAGCACACACGTCTGGCGTCACGTTTCTCGTATTTCAGGTGAGCCGTTAGTAGACAAGTGTCAAATACATAATAGAATACACGAGGGAGAAATCACTGAAACCTGGATTGACACAACAATTTTCAAATTTGAATTGATCCGCATGAATCTGTTCAATTTATTTTACTTCTTGCAATTCGGATCAACTCATTACAGTTCAAATTAATCTCCTAAAATTTGAAATATTCTCTTTCAATTCGAGATTAATAGTTTCAGTTTTTTTCTCTTGACAGTTTCAAATTGTTGCTGGATGAAAACTACCAGTCCGATCGGCATCGAAAACATACTGAAAATACATTGGACAGTTGTTTTGTCAAAATTCACCCATGGTGGCCACGAAGAATTAAGTTACTTCACGATAATTCACATAATTCCATATGAATACAAATCAATCAAGCTCGAATTTTTGGATAATTAAGCATAAATTTGTCACGAACAGAAGATAGTTTATGTTCAGTGCTATACTGACTTATGGCAAATCAAACTAATTTGTCAATGCTTCTCAAAATTAGAGTGAATCAGACCCAAATCCAAACTGATTCCGAATAATTCAAATTAATTCAGAATAATTACATCAATTTCGCCTAATCTCAATCAATTCAATCTAATTCCGTTGGTTTGACTAAATTTTTTTCAATTCTTCTTGTTCCTTCCTAATTTATCTAATGCCAATCATTTCATGTCAATTCAAAGTAATCAATTCAATCTTTCTGAATTCGCATTAACCCTCGATTGAATTGTAATAATTCACGGACCATAGGCAGGTGAATTCGACAAACTATTCTCCCTTCGAGAATGTATTAGGCTAGGCATACATTTTTTCATTGAATGAATAGCGACCGCGTCACTTCTTGCTTATGTAGTATGATGAGTCGAGAATTGGGGCAGAGCAAAAGCGCCAATCTCTACTGAAATTGACACCCCTCCTTGTCTTGAAGGGGTTACCGTCGCCTGCCGCGAGGGCGATGATCTCGCTAAACGTCATTTGCGCTAAGCTGAATGGTGCGAAATCTAATCTCGTAAAGGTAAACGTTATAACTATGCATAGACTATGGAAATGCAAGACGAAGGGGCCTCGCTATCGCGAAAACGGAGAGATTATACTTGACAGGATGGGTAAGATCAGCCTATATCATAACTTTGAGAGGCACGTTGACAGTTTAAATTTTTACCCATACGTGCCACGATCCATGGAAGTAGGTTGGAGTAAAAGTACGTCGAGTTGATCCAGTGAAATGGAGCTGAAATTATTATCTTGAAGCAAGGGTGTTTGTTTTGATGCCTGATCCAGTAAGCACAGTGTAATCGAAGCAATGATATTGCCTGATCGATCGGTACTATACCGCGTGACTAATGCCATAGGGTCGTAAGCGCCAAAACTGTGATTTCAGTACCAGAAGGGCGGATAATTTTTTCTCCTCAAATTCGGCGCGGAATGGTCAAATACACGTAAACCAATCGAAATTGTAAAATTCGAAAAGTAAAGCCAGAAGGTCGTATCTCCGAAAATCTATCTCTAGGCTGTATTTAATCTACAGTTGCTTCCTAATTGATGTTTTTCTCGCGATTGATGTTATTTTAAACTTTTTTTGAGGTACGACCTTCTGGCTTCAGTTTTCTTCATTTGTTTCTCAAAGATAAAGCCAGAAGATCGTATCGACAAAAATTTTTATTTCTTCTGTCTTCTCCATCACCATCACTTCCAATTGAATTTTTAGTACGAACAACGTAATTTCGAAGAGTTTTGAAATTCTACAAAATTTTCTAATCATTTGAGCCGATTTGAGCTCTTCGAAATTTGTAATTCATCTATATTTCCGATGACTATCACTTCCAAAGCGTTTCTGATCGCGGATAATATCATTTTCAAGATTTTGGTCCATCCGACTTTCTGGCTTTATCTTGGAAAAAACGAGGTAAACTAAAACTGGAAGATTGGATCCGCTAGAGTTTCATTTTTTTTCGAAAATTTCAATGGATCCACGTGTTTTCATCGATTCCACGACGATTTGATGAAAGAAAAAAATAGGCGGATACGACCTTCTAAGTTTAATTTTCTCAATTTTCTCCCAAAACTAAAGCCAGAAAGTCGTATCCGGTCGAATTTTTACTCTTCCAATTCCAGTGGATATACCTATTTTCATCGATTTCATGACGATTCCGAGAAGAAAAAACAACGAAAAAAAAACGATATTCTGGTTTTAATGGAACCAGAAGGTCGTATAATGTCACTTACGACCTTATGGTATCAGTAACACGATACGTCTGCGTAAAGAACTGATTTATGGTTCAATCATTCTTCTTTCTTTTTTATGGAACGTCAATTGAATATGCTAAATCGGCTAATGGTTTAATGCAATTGTCCTGCCAGTGGGAATATTGAAGTTAATACGGTTTACTGTAGCTAGAGGGTAACCGATTACAGACCCCGGAATCTCCCTCGACTTTTCGTTCCAGCATCCCGGCATGGTATGTAATCGTTGTTCGCACTTGTGTTTCGCGATTATGCGCCTCTGTCCATTTCCACGAATGATGGGCTAGTCGCTGGGTTGCTTCGCACAAAAATCCTTTCCAGTTTGGTGGAAATAGACAGATGAACATGTATATTCGTGTACAAAATCCACAGCTAGATAAACGGCACTGCCTGGACCCTGTTGATATCCGGTGATAAAAAACCACACCAGTGAACAACAACAAAAAAAAGAAAAAGAATAAAAAAGAAGGAAAAAAAAAAAGAAACCACCGGCTCAGGGGGCTTAAACTTTTATCAGGTTGCCACAGCTTATAGCGACAAATAAAAAAGTGAAATTATCCAGGACAAACCGCGAGGAAGTAACAGCGTGGCGGATTTCAACAATATGGACGATTGTTGGGGCGTCTTAATTTTTTTCCCAATTTCCATTAGGTCAATTAGAGCCGCGAGATAAAAGTTGGGAAAGAATCTTACATCTGAATTAAATTCATGTCTCTGATGCAATGGTAGACTTTCGGGATTCCATTGGGAGAGATGGCCGACCGTCTAGATCTCAATAAATACTCGACGGATGTCAGCAATAAAATTCTCAGTTGTTATTCGTAACCCAAATTTCAAACTTTCATCCAGAAAAAATGTGACAAGAAGTTGTGGTTTGAGATACCACCCTTTTACTGGTACGACTATGAATATTGATGCTGTCATAATTTCTCGCTTTGCTTACGTCGCGATTCCGATTGACAATCAATAACAAAAGTGAAGTATGAACAAAGGCATATTGGAACCGATAGTTTGAAGCTATGTTCATGCAATTACGGCTCCAGGAACAAGTACCTAGCTGCCAGCAGACAGAAAAACGCAATAATCTAATACCCCGGGGCATCTAACCCGTACCCTACGGGTTATAGATGGCTGATGCGAATAGGTTCATATTTTATCATGTTATTACTAAATGTCGTACTTTAAAATTATTATAAACACATTGCATGATAGCTTAGGGTTCATGTAAAGATTCTATGCGGAATAGAACTTTTCCTTATGTAAACAAATAACTTTTCATACCGTCTTTCGCTTAAGTGGTTCAACTCTCCCCGAATTACCCTATAGATTCAAAAAATCCCGAAGTGGACGCGATTCGGTTTTGCAAAGTATTTCACAGGCTGCTTCGCCCCTTCAGCGTCTCGATGTGGACAGATCGACAATATTAGATATTATGAGGAAAGGAAATATGTACCTCGGCACTCATTAGCACCTGCCTCAAAAAAAAAAAAAAAAAAGTGTGAGTAAAAGTTTATTAAAACGGAAATGGGGGTACCGGTAGTATGATAACTCCGTGTTTGTTCCAAGTTCTATCCACTTGCAGTTGGTTTCGGGTTGCGGGGTATGTAGGCGCCTATACTACAAGTCGGGGAACTTCAATGGGCGATGTTTGCGAGCAAATATTGTGCGAAGCAATGCTCTACTGGCGATTTGTTTTGATTGCCTCCGGGTGAGCCATGGAGAGCTTGAGGGAAGGAGGGACTGGCTCGTTCGGGGGTGGCCATTTTCCGGTACACACATACTAACTTGCGGGGGTGGTAGCGTCTCTGAGAGTTGTTAGTTTAGGTGCAAAAGCAAGCAGAAATTAGCAAGGCGGACACACCAGCAGCACCAGCATCATCAGATGGAAATGGGACGGATGTAATGACCAATAATATTCTGGTTGCCTATCAATTAAATTTACATTGTCTACAAACATGTTAAATCGCCAGGTTTCTGTTGGTTTGCTGAAACTGGCTGAAATTCGTGTCCAAAAACCGAAAAGCCAGGAGATGATCCTAGTCCCTTTATGGCTGCTCGTTTTGTCCTCTTCGTTCCAAGAAGCTTGAGCCTCCCCAATGGCATGGCGACTCTCAAGCATCCGGGTATTTCCTTTTGGAAAGAAGACGTCCGCCGTTTCTTCTCGTAATGTAAGAAGTTACGGACAATCTTTAAGAGATGACACGGAAGAGACAAGCGATAACGCCGCAATTATAATCTTTATCGCGAACTGTTACGACAGAAGACAGCGATAAAATCATACTCCGGCGAACAAGAGGCGATAAAACTTGGCTGTTAATGGCGATCAGACACCGCCGGCGCCCAGCCCAGGCTAGGCTAGCTTGGGTAAATGCTTCGCTTGGGCTGGAAAACTTGGGCCACGCTCTTCGTGTAATGGCTGAAAATACGTCTGAGATAAGTGAAGATCTTCCGCAGAATCCCGAGCAGCTAGACGTGACGGCCAAAGTCCAAACAGCAATGGATCCTATCACTTCTACGAAGATAAATTATACCCACGTTCGCAGTGATCGCTTGATATACAATTTTTTATGTACTTAGAGTTCCAAACGTTCGTTTTTAACGAAAATTTGGAAAATCAAGGTTCACCGCGATTGTTCATCCACCAAAAGTATATCTACAGATTTTAAATCCATTGGAAATCAAAGGTCGGTTATTAAAAGTTCAAAGTTCACAGATTTTGGGCTGTGAAAATAGCGTAATATGAGATTTTCTTTGTGCTCTAGTTCAAATGAACATTCGAAACTTCAGGTGCAAAATTTTCTAACTATGACACACCTCCATGTCGATGTTTCGTCGTCATAAAGGTACCTCCATAAAAGTACCAACGTGTCACGGAGCTGTTACAAAATTCAAGAAGCGTAATTAAATGTGATTACGGGGATGTTGTCAAAAATAACAATGCGTCATGTGAATATAAATGGCAACCATTTGGCGAATTAACACGATTAGCGCTCTGCCTGGTAAATTTCTGAAAAAATCACCGCGACTGACCGTCAACTTTTGCAAACAACGATGTAACGACGTATGTACATCACCAAATAACACGTACATATTACTGAAATTATCAATTTCAATAACTAAAATCAAATGTACGATGAATAAATGAACAATGTCATACTTGTGCAGATACGAAATTATACATGAACACAATGGAATGGTTTTGTTCGTTTGTTATTGCCTTTCAATATTATCAAAATGCTGAACTCCTACTCGAAATTTTTTACAGCGAAATGTGAACCGGTTTGAAGAAGTGAATTTTCTACTCCAAAAAGACGGAGATTTCACTCTTTTGGGGTATACGCTAAAAATTTCCTTCTAATTGTAGTGGTTTTTGACTACATCAAAGAAATGAGTACGCGACTCATTCCAAGTTAATTTTCGATCTCATTAGACTCAAATCTCTCGATTTCTGGAGGAAAAAATTCACTCTTTCAGACGGGTGCACTTTTTACCTCGAAAAAGTGAATTTTTGCGCCATAAAGTTCAGAGAATACAAGACACTTACTTGGTGTGACTGAATAACTTTAGTAATAGGTATGTATCCCAATAGCTGACACTGTCCCAGTCATTGACAATTCTCAATGATTTCTTTCTATCCGTGAGCTCTCAGATTATCAAAAAATGAATTCGTATTCTCTGAGTCTTTGGCAACTAATTTGCGTAACGGAAAGATTCAGAATTTTTATAATCGATTTGACATTTGAGAAAATCTAAGTGTCAATAAGTGGGCCTTGGAGTGTCAGTAATCGGCACATTTACGTTAATAATAAAACGGAACTCGTTTCTGAAATTGTTCGATTAAGTGAAGTTAAAAGGATAGCCTTGTTAAAAAAAAAGTCCTAGTTAAAGTTGCTTGTAACGAGATTTCAGAGTGTTGAGAATTTAACGTACCGAATGTTTACCGGGTGATTACGCGCTACTTCAGAAAAGTCATCGAAAACCATAACACGGGACTTTGCAGTGCAATTTTGTTGTTTTTACCAACTTATACTACCCTTACTTAATTGGGTTGCTAATTGCGTTACCGAGACGATCTTATATACAGAGGTAAATGAATTCATGTACAATTATTCACACATGTATTCAAATTAATGTCGTAACCTTCATTTACATATGAGAATTTCTAGTCCTAGTAAACAGAGGAGTAACATGTGACTATTAGATTTCCGGGTTTGCGAGGCCGGGAGAGACTGAAAAGCTAAAAAAATGTTCGGCGATTGTTGATGGTGATGGATAACGTGAGGATGTTCGTCAATAATGAATCGTGAGTAAATATGCCCTGTGGGAAGCCTATCAAGAGTGTTTTATACCGAACACGCGAGGTTATCAGTTCGAATATGCGTATAGCGTTAAAATTGGAAACCGTTGGGAATGGCAAATTTTCCAGCAGAAACGTTCGTCGTTAAAATGACTTAATATACGTAGTTTTCAACGAGCATAGTATTTTACACGTCATTCAACCCTCGGCACTATACATCCTCGTTACGCCACTGCGTTGATTATTTCTCTGATTATTAGTGACAATTTTCTGCATCCCCACAGCCTCGACTGTTCGTGACCTAAACGACAGACAGCTTATTACGATCATCTATGTACTTTCCAGCATTCAGGGTTGGATTATACGAGCCAGGCAAATTCTAGATGTAAAAATCTCCCTACTTGACACGTGTGACAACTATTAGTGAGTACGAATACTGGATGGGCTGGATGTCAGAGGGATTATAATTCACCGAGCAGTTCTGAATCGCAACGAAGTTCAGTTGCAATAGTAATAATGGTAGTGGTAGCGGTAGTAGAGTTAGTAGTAGTACTATAGGTAGCTTTAGGACGGTGTGAGGTATGAAAAAGTTTTCGCCACGGTTCGGCATCGGGTAAAGAATTTTCGTTATTAAATTCAACGACTTTCATCGGCGCAACTGGTGGGGAATAGCTATTGCCAAGTAAGTATCTTGTCAACCTTAACTTTCAAATCTTGTTTGCATTAATCTTTGTTCTTATGGACATTGATGCTTCTTCCAATAAAGATTCAGCGAATTATGGAAAATGAGGTTTGCGCTACATCAAGGACAGCGAAATCTTAAATAGAAGAGACATTTTTTTTCACCATCTTCGCTTTCATCTTCTACTCGAAAAGTAAACGTCATCACGGCTAATTGATTTCGTCCTATTATACTTTTTCCAATTGGGATTGGCAAGTAGATCCTACTAGGGTGAGTAGAAGAATGGTTTTAATTTTGTATTTTTTTGTTACACTCCCCATTCAATTTCGATCCATGTCCCAGATGAAACCCCTCTAAATTTCAATCCCATGTTTCACATTTACAAATCACTGATTATCCACGCATGTACGTATATATAACGGTTCAAAAATGTTCTTTAATGTTTTAAACGTATTGTGTGATCAGCAAATGTTTGTACAAGGGATTTCAATATTCAGATTTGATGTTTCAGAGCTGGCAGATCAAAGGGAGGGTGTGGCATATGTTTTGATCACGCCTGCAGTGCAAACATCTGAAATTAAAAGAATCAACCGTCCTGAATTTTCTTTGATTACTTATACTTGTGTATCTGAGGGTAACTGAAAGATACGATCTTCAGTAGGCGCTGCAGCTGAGGTTTGAACAATGAAAGATGGCTGGTATTACCTCGAAGAGGGTTGTTTCACCCCATTTCGTAAGACTGTAATAAATAATTTTCAAGTCTTTTAGAATACTAAAAATTTTCCAGCGTCTTCGAACGACCAATAAATGCTCAAATATGGGATTTAAAGAATCAGTGAAAATTCGCTGATCATAGTCAATAGTCACTGGTTCGCAGTTATAAGTAGGCCACTGATTGGTAACACTGGCAGACATATAACTGCAATCAGTGAATTTTCACTTTTTCACATTCAAATTTGAAGAGTAAATTTGCAGGGGATGAGGAGGAAAAACGAAGAACAGAGGTGTGTCGAGAAACTACAAAAGGAGTATATTTTCGCTGTCACCTTAGTAAGTATATGAATTCTTTTTTTGGGTAGATCTCATCTGAAGGCAAAGAGACATCCGACATGTAAAGCGGATTTTTATCTTGACTGCGCAACCCTCAAAACGTCTAAGTTGGGTCCAGGTGGCATTAGTCCAAAGCTGGCTCAGCTTCTTTCTTTTATGACCTGGACCAGAAGAAAAACTCGGTTCCTTTCCCGAGCTCAATTAATGGTAGCAATCTCTAGGCTATCGAACCTTCGTATATACGTTTCCCTAGACGATTGCTTTTTTCAAAAAATAACACTGAATCGGCGTTGCTGGTTTGACCTTTATTTAACGACATGGTCTCCCTTGTCTTCATGAATTTTCAACAAGCTTTATTCCAACGGGGTTAATTCATATCTACCATTTTATAGTCGATCGATATTCTCCCTCTCTAAAATATGTAGTCCAAATTTCAAGTCAAGCCCTCACGGATTCGGGTTTCCTTCAAATTTTATTTTTTGGAGCCGGATGTAATTTCATATGGTGGAATAAGCATCTCCATGGTATCGCCTTGGGATTGTCTTCAATTCGTCGTTTCTCTGTTTTTCACGCCTCTATAACGTTTTCTCGCCATTTTCCGCATCGCTGATATCGTCGCCGGAGAGTATTTTATCACCAACTTCTTTCGACAGAGACTTGAAACTCTTTTGTCGCGAGCAAACACCGGGTGTGTCTAAATTTTCACTTCGTTGCCTCAAGCTTTTTCGGCTATACTATTGACTAACATATAACGACAAGTGACTTGGAAATGGTTTTTACCTTTTCATCTCCGGATTTTTAGCCATTATAAGTATTTCGCTTGGCTATTCTTTGGCTTACGAAATTCGTGCTCTGACTTAATATTCATTTATTAAATATTTGTCAAGTGATGTTACGTTTTCACAGCTGGTGCAAATGAAACGAGCAGGATCAGTGGTTACAAAATAAAAATCTCGACCAAGCCGTGAAAATGTGAATTCCACTAATCATTTTCTGTGTGCAGTTGAATAATCCATCGAAAGTTATAAAAATTAAGTGATACGAGAGACAAGAACATCCAATTGAACATACTTTTACTCATTGACAACGTAAGTTGACGTGCACCTAACAATTCTATTAACTTTGTTTAGAAAAGAATACATCTCGCAGCTGCTCAATGCTGAACCGCAAGGCACTGTCACTGTCTTGGCTAAATTTATAGGTTCTCAGTTTGGAGCGGGATTGAAATTCCGAATTTCAAAAGCTGCGAATCGTCAAATTTTCAAATTTTCATTTACTACTGACTCAGAGTTGTTAGAAATATTATTTTTCTGCCCTCCGGCCAGAAAGCGTCAACTTTCGGGCCGCTGCGCTAAACGAAGTTGCCGCTTTCTGGCTGCATCGAGCAGAAAAATAGTATACACACCTTGGCCAATAAATAAGAAAGCCTCAGATCACATGTTTGTCGACCTCAGCTTCGCTTCGGCCGACAATTACATTTGATCTGAGACATTTCTTACTTTACTGGCCTAGGTATGTAATATACTATTCCCGAAAGTCGACGTGGCCAATTTGGGAAACTGCGAATGGGAAAATACCAAAGGTTCAAAATTCACGAAGCTAAGGATCCGAACGGTCAAGACTCCGAATCTCGGAAATCGCGAGATGCAACGTCGTTTATTTCACAGCTTTGTCATAGAGCTTCCCTTAAATTTGCGAATTGTTAGACCTTCTGAGTTTCTAACTTTCGGATCATTGAGCTGTCAGCATTTCGACCTTTCGAAATCTGCAAATTGTGAACTCTAACGTTTCTAGAAACTCAGAATCGTGGCTCAAATAAATTCGGAATTTTGCCCGTTCGGAACTTGAATCTTACCTCCTCAGTTTGTGTTGGAAGTTGATAGCTATCCTTATAATTTTAATCATTACTGTACTTGTACCTACTAACCTAGCCCTCTACCGAACCCCAGTCTCGTTTTTCCCCACAGCAGTTGAATTATGAGAATTTTATTTATACTTTCATACCGTTTTAAGGAATTTCTAATGAGAATCAAAACAACATCTTCCTCGACTGTAATCCGTCACGGTCTTAAACTGATTGTACGGTATCCCATGCCGGGACCAGGAGGATTACGCGTTCACAGAGACGAGGTTGAAAATATCGCCGAGACCCTGACGTCGTCGCCTTCGACATCGCTAACGTTAGGGATTTGTCGACGTTGTTGGCGTTTCGGGGAAAACTCGATTTCGGGAACATCAAAGGCGTTTTCTTTGGTCAAAGTGACTGCAAGATTGGGACACAGTTACACTCGTCGCCCAAGAGCTGGTCTTCCTTTAGGTTCACCCATTTCTACTGTGCGCATGGGGAGGAAGGAAAGAAAGGCGTAATCTTGTGAATCCATCGTTTCATTCTACCCGTGGAAAAAGAGGAAAATAATAATAGGAAACGGTAAAATCGAAGTTGCCGGTATTCGCTGGCGAGCACCACGCCGATTCCAGAAGAGATGAAGAGTCTGTCGGACGCAAAAGCTACAAGAGATAAAATAAAAGGGAATGGTAAACTTTTACGAAAGTTCGTCTGTTGGTCGGCACGTACGGAATTGCGTGAGGGTTGGTTGTTGTTTAGTTCAACTTTTGCAGTGCTCGTAAAATATACCTGTCGGTTCTCGATATAACCTGATTTTCCGTGGAATATAAGAGTAAACGGAAAATGAACGGAGAGAAAAACGTAAATATTGTGGGTCTGCAATCAAAACGATTGAATTTTCTAAACTTCAACTTTAAATGAAATCTACTTCCCAATTTTTAAATTTTTCGTCATTCTTCTAACGATCAGAGGGTTTTATTACTCATATCTGTTGCATTCAGGAATATGAGTCACCCGGTTTCAAAATCAATAAATGAATTCGAGATAATCGTGAAACACAAATAATTCGCAACCAGCGATAATTCTAACCATGTCATCGTTGCATGTCCTGTAGTAAAGCAGCAACAATGTTCCGCATATGAATAGTCGAAAAACTTCACCGCCTTTCAAATAAATTCATGGGCCCATGGCTGTTTTGGAATGAAATGAAATTGGGCTGGATTCGAATCGAACTTTGCAATGGACATGATAAGTTTTGAAAAGAACCGTAATTTTTATGGTATGCTTGGAAAGATTCGGAAGTATTTTGAAGCTTTTCGGATTGTACCTACACTGCCAGCAGAACAAGCATCGATTCAGACAGAACCAGACGATTCATATAATTCCACCCTGGAAGAACTAGCTTCGATGGGGCGGGATTGAAGTTCCGAGTAAATTTCGAAAATCGGCATGCAGACAGTTCAAAGATCTGAAAGTTAGGAACTCAAAAAGTCCAAAAATCCGCAAATTTGAGGAAAGCTCATGATAAAGCTGTCAAATAAACGACCTTGCATAAGTGAATTCCGAGATTCGGAGTTTTAACCTTTCGGCGATCTTCGATACGGATTGTTTCAAATTGGCTACGTAGACTTTTCGGGTAATAATCTTTCACAAAACTGTAATTCGGTAGTATCAAAATTCGGGATTTTCACCTTTCACAGCTTTCGAAATTCGGAAATTCAATCCCGCCCCATGTCGACGGTCTGCGATTTGTTGGCTGACGGAAAAACCGATAGGTAACTAGACCGAACGAGAGCTCTTTTATATTTTGCACTCTCCTGCATGACGCGACGCAATGTTCACCTCTGATGCTCCCGACCAATGGTGTATCTTGAATTTTACGAGCCAAGGATCCTTGCCAAACGCTTAGTCATTGGTACCGCATTACGCCAGCAAAGTAATATGCTCCGTGGTCGGTGTTACTACAAACGCTAGTACCATTACTATTTCGCTTGCTCGGATAAATTTGGCAAAGCTTATGCTGAGGCTGGCTTTAATATCATTGCCCTGGTGTATACGTCACACAAGCAGACATAGTATACGCACGTTAGAAATCGTCAAGTTTGCTCAAAAGTTGCTGAAGTTTCCATTGCCTCAGCGAAGAGCTTATTTTTCGAGAGTTGTTTTTTTTCTCGAAATATAATATTACCTCTTTAAACTACAAGAGCCCCTTGTTAAAAGCACTTCAACGAGTACCGTGGCGTTTCAATGAACCCTCTCCATGTCACCAGTTTTGAGACACGTTCCCAATCTTTTGTACTCACTACGAGTTTCAATCGTTACCGCGATTTCTCAAAAAGAGTTAATTACGAAAAGCTCAAGTTTGAATCACAGACTTACCATTTCATTCAAACGCTAATGCGGATAATAGAGATCGATCGGGCACTCAAAAGAATTCTGAAACTTTATTTCACAAGTCACAAGTTGGGAATATTGAAGTCTATGGAATATATAGCGAGACCCTAGATACTCGAAATGGATGAAAGGACCCTCGACAAAGAGCTGTTGTAGTTTCCGAAGTAGATCTCAGAAATGTGGTACTTTTTTTTTTTTTGAAGATATAATTATACACTGTTATACGTTTGTGTCGTAGGTGATACTGGGAGCTGCGTATACAAGTAAATAAATATACTATATTCTGACGTAGTTCTCTAAAAAAGAAAAAAAAGGCTCCTTCTATTTCTCTCTTTTTGCTATGATATAAAAACCCGTAAGCTCGCGGAGAGCAGAAGAATGCCAAGTATAATTCCAGAAAAAGAATAGCGAAGAGTGGTTTGAGGTGGTGGTAAAGTGGGTTTCGAAAGAAGAGAAAAAAAAAAAAAAAAAAAAACGGGCACAACTCACCGTTTGTGCTGAATTCTTAGACCTCGTCTGGGGTGAAGAGGCACGCCGTCTTTGAGCCAGTGCACCCTTGGGGGTGGCGACCCCCTAGTTCGGCAGACAAGCTTCACCTTTTCCCTTAACCTCGCAACTGCGTCTCGAAGCTCAGACAACGTAACTTCTCTCACTGCAACAATAATAACAATATGTTACATGAAATTGTGTGATATAGGATAATCGTACGACAGGGGCGCTACATCCGGTTTTATCTCTTTTCAGCAAAAAAAAAAAACCAAAAAAAAAAGCTTTGAAATAATTTCAAGCCGGATACATAGGAAAGCTTTCGTTTCATCCCTTGCCAAAATCACCCGGGGCGAATTGACTTCCCGACTTGGGCTTGGGCACCCTTTTGATTTAGGTGATACCTGTAGTCGATTGATTAGACTCATTAAAACTTTTCAATTAAATTTTACCTCACGTTATATTGATCCCCGCATATTTTGATAAGGCAGAGAAATATATATATATATATATATATTATATACAAAATGAAGGGATGTGCAAGTAAAAGTTTTAATCGAAATAAAATACCGAGTGCCTCAAGCGGGGAAGAAAGAATTACAACAAACGCCATCTGCCGCACGCTTGTTGTCTGTTTCTCATTAGTGAAATAATTAGTCGTAACTCGTAACTTGTACAAGGTAATATTTCAAGTTGGGCGGGTAAGACATCGGTAAAGACAGATGATTTCGTGGCATATAGAAATGTGAATATAAACCATACACGTCTACACAAATCGTGAGTTTTTATGTGACGTATACAAGTAAAAATGTCGAGATGCTAATAGGCTGATTTAGGGGTAGATATACAAACGCAAATTTCCAGAAATAAAGTGAAAGAGAAAGTATCACCGGGTTATTTTATCATCGCATGTTTTTTTTTATTTTTATTTCTATTTTTTTTTTTTTTTTTTTTAGTACAGAATAGAATAGCAGATATTTTTGAGGCGAGGTTTTAGCCGCGGGCTCGAGACATTCGAGTATCGTATCGATTCATACTTCGACCTCTTCGTCGAACGAGTAGGAATAGTGACAGGGAGACATGTCACCGATCTATAGCCTCTCACAGCACGTGTGAATTGCTACATGAGCATATAAGGCAGTATATGTATATATATAATATATACATGTGTACCGAAGAAAGAATATATAAGTATGGTAGTAGGTATTGGCGAGGTGATATTGGCGAATATGTAATATATATATATATATATAGGTATGTATATAATATTATATGGGCGGCATCCCTGGCGTCTTCGACGTCGCGACGGCTCCATGGACTCCTAACCATACTCAACGACGTGTCAAGAAGAAAATATATCCATATACGAAGACGTTATTTATTGGCAGGTCGTTCTTGTGTATCAGAATCGCGAAATTAAACGTATATAGTACTCTACGTACTGGCATTTCCTATAGCTCGATCTATCATAGAAATTCTTTTTAATACCCGCGATCGGTCGTCAGAAGGTTGATTCATTGTTTGGAAAACCACAAAGAGCTCTGCTTGGTATACATAAAGGTGTGCACGTACCATCGAAGAACAACAAAAGAGCCACTGGAAAATCATTAAAAACTACAAAGACTGGGAAAAGTGTAAGCCGAGTCGACCCAAATTACAATTAATAAGGACACAATATCGAGTTGAAGTTGTTTAATTAACAGGGTGGTCACAGACCTGGGAAACCTAGAAATCTCATGGAATTTCAAATGGTTATGGAAAACCTGGAAATTTCATGGAATTTCAAACTTGGTCATGGAAAGAGGATAGAAGTAAAAGGTAGTCTTTAAAATTGAGATTTTCAATCATTTGTTGATATTTGTTGAACTGATTGTTGAATTTCACTTGAAGGTAACGATTTTTGTAAATTTGCATCTTAAGGTCCTGGAAAACCTGGAAATGTCATGGAATTTTATTCCCTCATATTTGTGGCCACCCTGTTGAAAGAAATATTGCTGCTTGATGATGCGATTTCAAACACTTAGGAAATACTGAGCTCTGATTTTTGGTGGGCGAATTTGAAAGTTATGTGCGCCAGCACAAGGTTATAACTTGGAAAATCAACGAATGTTAACAAAAGGAGAAGGATTTCGTTCGAAGAAACTTGATCCGGCATCTCGGGCGGGATTTTGACCCTCAGGTAACACAAAACACAGAAGCTTAGACGAAATTGCATGTTTTGCAGGAAAGGACGCCGTTCCATGGGTCGACGCAAAAACCAACTTGAGTCCCACGAGCATCCAAGCGGCTTCCTGAAAGTCTGCTGGAAGCTTATTGTTGGCTATATTGCTCCCAGTTACTGACGTACCGAAACGGACTTCCACAACATCATCCAGTCGAAAGCGAGGGGTTTTGTTGGAATTTTGGGTTGTATTAAATTCTCCTCTTTTACTTTTATACGTGTTCCGTGCTGTATACAAGTATACACATCAGTATGCTTACTCCTATTCTTATATGTCTTTTGCTCTGCAAGGCAAATGGCTTGGAAATAAAAGAGAAAACAAGCAGGTAAATCCACTGACCACGGTGGGCTAGCCCTAAAATTTTCTCGCGCAGGTCTTTGAAGCTCGGAAAATACAAAACTACGGCATCGATCTATTTCAAAATTCAGTCATTTCTTACTTAGTGTCATTTCCATCGATGAAGATCGAAATCATAATAATCCGTTGACTCGTTTCCAAAACATGACTATTTGAAATTTTTTTTTCGCAAATTTTTGTTCGCTCGACTACTCGAAAACTAGTCGACCGATTGAATCCAAAATGTAATCAACTCCGACTTAGAGAAAAATGCATCGATTGAGACCAAAATTGTCGAAATCCATCCATTCGGTCTCAAGATATCGTCGGACATAAAATTGATCACACAAGCGCACCCGGAGGTCCATTCAAAAATGGTCAGAGATCCAAAACGTGAAGATCTGGTAAAAACTTGGATCATCATTCTCGGGGAGTTATATAATAACTTCCCCACTTCCAAGAGCGGGAAGTTAATGAAAATTAACTTCCAGGTGAACGTGAAATTCCAGGGTTGTGAGGTACGTTCACGGAGTACGTGTATTCCAATTCACCATTGAAAATATGCGAGACAGAGTTGTTTAGCAGAGTTTATCTCGTGTGCTGATACTTTGTATCAAAAAATTTATTTCTGTACAACTAAATGTGGTCTGGTTGATCGCATAGGGATTTTGATCGCGTTTCAGCTGGGTATACCGAAAACTGACGGGTAATGCCTAATTGTTTACGTTAACCGTGTCCGACTGGCGTAGTCGCGCGTTGAAATTGGCGGTTCGTCGAAACACAAATTGCAGTAGCTTCACCGGGCAGTGAAGTGATAATGAGATTTCCTGGTGAATTGGGGAAAGTTAGCCCTGACCGGTAAAGCTTTTCCATTCATTTGTACCTATGTTTGTACGATTATATCTTCTCGTATACGATGTTTCGCCCGTATCATTTGGATACACATATGAAATAATATTTCTCAGTCGAGAGAGCCACGGGCGTGGTTGAGGTTGTCGCGGAAATTCTGAACAAAAGAGATTTAATTAAAAGTTACGTATCGCTTTACGGTATTTTCATCATCCCCCCCTCTTTTTTTTTAACATTTTTTTTTTCGCTTTAGGACTTCCGCGTCGTGATACGTTTCCGCATTTTCTCTAATGAATCGCAGTCGAACTTTATGAGTAACATTTATTAATATTTAATTTTTATTTTTTCGTACCTCATACAGCCGCAAGGTGTGAACTATGAATTATGTTAATTTCCCGAGATTTTACTTGCCTCGTTATTTTCTGTCTTTAAATTTTCTGCATGAAGCTGCTGGGAACATGACGTGGTTTATTTTTCAATTTACCTGCCGGCGGAATTCGGTCGATCAAAAATCATGTTAGAGCATCGGGTGGGTGGAGACCGATACGTGAACCGAATTGCCAACTATTTACCTTAACCCACCATTTTATTCTGAAATAAATTTCGATTCTCTCTTCAGCCTACTCGACGGCACGGCGGCGCGGCTGCCCATTCTGCAGCCAACTTTGGCCAACCGCAAATTGCTCACTGCAAATCCCCCTAACGAACAACGACGCCTGCACGTTCACGATTTTGAATAAACCCGCACGAAATCGCGATCAAAGTAATTTAGATCAGCCGAAGATAGACGAAAGCCGAAATTTGCAATTACCAGGAAAATTCCAGTAATTATAATCACCATCAGTGCGTTATCAGAACTGAAAAACATCAATGTCGCTATTGTTTGAATGCTGATTCTGCTCACAGACCATAGAAAGTATACGATACAGACCCCTGAACTTTTATGAAACTCGCCGATTTATAGCTTTGGAGAAAATGGGCTACAGGTTTTCACTCTTTCTTTGAAGTGATTCCTCTGATCAAATTTTTTCTTGAGTGCAAGAGGAGTGGAGACATTCGGAAAAAATACACTCCTGTGTCAAAACTTCCGTATCTAAATTTTGCTTTCGAAAATTGTCAAGATTAGGAGAAAGATACTTAGGCTGTTTTGATTGATGCAACAGTGAAATTGATTGAGTTACCCTCAAAGAAATTGCTCTTGCGAATTTTCCTTGAAGCAGGATCGTCGAATCACTTTCCAGTCTCCAATACCTTTTTTTTTTTTCTTGGTGTTTGTTTCCACGTTCGAATCGGAATTCAGAACAGACATGAGTTTGAAACGGACCCGGTCATTCGAAGACAGGCTGACGTTGGGGGCTACATTGGATGTACTGAGTCGAAACTTGATAGACTTATCCGATAATCTGCTGATTCCATGCGTTGGAATTTCTTTTTGCAATTCATACAGCGAACAGAACTTTGATGGTAGATGTCGGACTTTGAAATGGAAATAATCACTGCAGAATTCAGTTTGCAAACGGCGGTAAACATTAGTAGACTGTTGAGTTGTAAACACGATTTTTCCATACAACTCAGAGTTCCAACGATTCGATAATAATTACGTTCGTCGATATTCTACACAACTCACGGATTCATGGAAAAATTAATTAAAATACAGATCAGTTCGAAGAAAGAGCTGATAATTGACGGAGTTCTCGATACACATACGTTTATTACACATCTGTAACCGAAGCCACGTGCAGATGTTCTCGTCCGCGTCGGTATAATAGTGGAATGAAAAAATATTCCAACAGCTGTGGTTATTCGCGTTTCTCAGTTCCTGGTTCGAAACTGCGTACCACATAATAATTCCTGTATATCGAAGAGGTAAGAATCTGAGAACACGCAACTCCGGGCTTCAGACTTCGTCAAGGTTTCGTCAAGGTGATGCTCACCGTTACACGTACGATATATCTAGTTTTCTCACAGCTGCAGTACCCATGTACGTACTGCAACTGGCTTGGCATTCGCACGGTACTGGTGCCATAGCTGCCAATACTGACAGCTATCAAGGGCCAAGCTGTGCCCAAGTCAAAATCAATGTTGGGACGGTTTTGGGTTGTTAACACCGGTCCAACTTATGGTACCTTCAATCGGCTCGAAATAATCCGCAGTCAGTATGAAACACCATATTGGCCCAGTGTATTCTCAGTCTAGATCTGACTTCCAGCTGATGATGTTCACTTGTCATTAACAGTCATCAGCATTTGCTTAATGCTGGACAAATAATTTCTCTGTACTGGGCCAGTATTACCGAACGAAATTTGTGTATTTCTGTGCCATGATGGGTAGATCTGGCAATACTCTAGTATTCGAACATGGATAGGTACAACATTCCATGTACTTATACTAACTGGTATGGATAACTGTACAATCATACCCGACCACGTCGAGGTAAAATGAATCCATTGAGAAGTCACTCTCGATAAGTGATCATAACGTTCTTAATTGTAGGCGTGATTCAACAAATTACTAATTCACGTAGCCGAGTAAGACGTATGCTCCAAGGTGCCTGAGACGACGTCAAACACTCGGGAAATCTTATCAATAGATACCTACCACCGGTTTACACGCATACGTATCACGCAAGTGTTGGTATATGTTCATGTTACACTCACACTCGTTTGACGACGTAAGGGTTAATTTCGAGTTCTACCCTCAGGCACTGCAGGGTGGGTATGCCGACTGACACATGCTCGGAGTAAATTTAACGTAACATCGACGCAGGTTGGAAATTACTCTACCGATTTTAACTTAATTTTACACGCGTGTTCGTGGCACCTAAGGGACCCCCCGCCTGGATTTCAAAGCAGAACGTGTCAGGAATTTCTCACACCCGATTAATCATTGTTACGTCAACTGAATTCGATGGAGATTTGTCCAGGGAAATGGAGTAGGCTATGCGAGGTAATGGTAATTATTTATTGGCCGACTTGGTGTAACAGCCTGGCGTCTATGCGGCGTGCTAGTTGATTCAAGGACCAGAGTTTAGGGGTAGGTAGATGTGTTTGACTATACTGAATCACCGACGAGATTGAGGTATGTAATACCAATCGATATTTGACCCAATGGTAGGTATAACGTGTGCGTGAGTTCTGCAGAGACAGGCACGCCCAAAGGACAAGTAGATATATACGTTGGAGGTTCGTGAAAAAAAAAATCTATAGGATGGTTAATTATTATTTCCCAGTAAAAAGTAATTCAATATCTGACCCCTTACTTTTTTTCCTCTCTAACGTTGACAAGAAAATTAGTATCTTGAAAGGTTCGCTAATTGAGCTCTCAAAAAAGTAAGCTAACTTTTTAAAATCCGTCGACGAGCTCGCGGGCGAACAGAATTAACAATTCCGTACTTCGATAATCCTCTTACCCCCACACCTCGCCAGTCATCTACTATAGTTATTACTACTAGATCAAGTTGCTAAAAATCATCTTTGTACCATCCGGTCAGGCTGTGATCTGTATGTGATCTACGATTCGTCCATTTCGCAGGAGCAAAATATAGGATCAACTCGACGAGAATAGCTAGGTGATGAAAATTCATAGAATTGTTTACGTTATTCAAATTCACTGTATCAACTAAGAGTTTCGAAATAACTTCAGCCCGGTTAGGAAATTTGGAACCGAACTTAGAGCATTTCGTGTCTTTGACAAGGTTTGAAATTTCAATTAAAGTTGGAAGAACATTTTCCGCCGAACCATGTTGTTTTCAGACCGAATGTTCATCTGATGGTATCCTTTGACTTGGAGGACGTGGTCCATATATCTCCGGAATATATTTGTTACATATTTTCTGTTCAAAGTACCCACCATTTTCTTGCTGTGAGGGGTTCATACGTCCTAGCTAGGAAAGACTAGAAAATTTTCTTTCGTATAGCTTGGTGATCCATCTCCATACACATAACCCGGAGGAAGGGCACGCGCAAACGTGTGTATGTATATAAATGAATATGTTTACATTGCATGTAGCTATACGTACACTTACTGGTATATATAAGCGTACGTGTGTACGTAGGTTGGTGAAGTTTATTACACGTGGTGTAGGCACCTCGTCCTTGAAATATACAGAAGTGGAGTGAGCTTTAAGGACTCTTCTTGACGTAAGGGACTTGAACCTGGCGTGTGTATATATTTATATACAATACATGTAGCATCGCGCGGGTATATTGTAGAGATAATAAAAGTTGAAGTGAGGCTGGAGGGTTGGGGTTGCCTTGCACGGGTTTATGGCGGATTCAGGGGCGCTTTCTTTATATGAGCCTGCCAAGTATGAATTCGTCAGAAGACGTGGAAAAACGTTGCCAGCCGTCCTCTAGCTTTACGCACAAACCTTCAAATTTCATACATACATGCGGATGACATTGCCTTTATACGTATAAGAGAAAGGTATTCCTGCACAAGCACCCATGTAATTCAACAATTTAACTTTCGTTGATCTTGGCTCACTTCAGGTCAGGTTGACAGCGCCGATATCTTCATACGATAGCAACCAACAATCGAATGAAAAATGATTGAATTTCATTGTGATGTAGCAATGGGACGATTCAGACTTTTTCCGGTAATACTCAGCCATCTCCGACAATATCCAGTCATGTTAGTCTATCGTCGGATATCTTCGACCATCTTCGGTAATATCCAGCCATGTTCATCTATCGTCGGATATCTTCGACTATCTTCGGCGATATTCAGCCATGTTCGTCTATCGTCGGTTGTCTTCGACTATTTTCGGTAATGTTCGTTCATCTTCGGCAATGTCCGGGAATTCTCATGCCCAGCTCTGGCGGAAAGAGCGGCAATATCATATTCTTTGAAATATAAAGATAAACACTTACTAATACAAAGGCAGAGACAGAAAAATATTAATGCTTTATAGATGTGGCGATTATAAAAGGTCAAGAATAGTTGGCGGGTGAATATTCCGTGGGGAATATTGCGATGTTAATGGAAAAATTGTGAAATATGGAACGCTTTGATCGTGGGGCAATGGGTCGATAAGATTCATCGCACTTTCTCACCGCAACGAGGGAGACCGCGAGGGCATGGGGTGAATTTGCGGGAAAATAAATAGTACGGGATTTACTCAACTTATTTACACTTTATTTCCCTTATTGCTCGATTATCGATTCCGATTCCGATGCGATTGCGATGTACGGGAAACGACAACGTTTATGATGAATCGTTGCCACGCCGTTCAACTATACGATATTCCAACCCCCAGCTAACCGACAGCCAGCTGCTGATTAAAGTGCATGCCATTAAAGCGGCGGCCACCCTGGTGTACTGAGCAAAATAATCATAACAGAAAATAAAAAAATAACATAACAAATTTTAATTCTAGCCTCTCCTCGTAAAAATTTCAATGTATGTGTATGTTCGCTTATCCAAGTTCTACTAGATGATATATCGCACCCTGCAATTTAGTGATACTGTTTACACGTATTTTTATAATAATTTCGAAAGCATTTTTCAAACCAAAATTTACGGCCAGTCAGAAAATACGTCGTAAAATAAACTGCAGTCAGGCCTGCTGCGGTTGTTTTCCTTTTTCAATTTTCTTTTTTTACTTCTTGTTTCTTCCTTTATATCTTCATTCTTTTTCACATATTTTATTTATAGAGTGACATTTATTTTCAACGCTCTCTCACAGTTCGCTAAAATAGTCCTGTAAATATATGCCTTATCCCTGATAAATATATGTGTATACACACACACACACACTGTTGGAAAATTTGTGTTTCCGTGTTAGAAAAATCAGTAGTCAAACTTTTTGGTTTAATTCACTACATATTCGACTATTAATTCAATCAACATGACGTATGTTGAACAGATTATTCATTGCAAATATCGAACATAACAATTCCACTTAAAATTCAACGTATCTATTAGGTCGAATTTCAAATGCAATCTATTGACACGAACTTCAACATGTCTTTTGAGTAAAACATGAAAGTTATATTAAATTGATTGGATAATTTCGTCAATTTTACAAAACGCGTGTGTAACCCAAACTGAAAAGTCAAATTTTACGCGAACTTCTAGTCAATCTGACACATTCAATTAGCTAATGATAACATTAGGAACAAATCAATTTCACTCGAGTAAAATTTCGATCGCACAAATATTTTGTAACATTGATACGTTGATCAACTCACTTTTGTGTTGAAACATCAACATGAACTACATGTCAACACTTGATCTGTTACTCTTCTGTTGAATTAACATTAATTTTCGAGTGGACCGACTGGGACACGCGATATGTGTTAAAATTGACACAAATTTTTCAACAGTGTACATACTTGTTAACCAAATTTGCATTATTGTTATTCGGCGAAAAATTGATTCAACAATTTTAGTTATTTAGTCTGTATAGTTTTGTGTACAGGCGATATGTATACTAGGGTGGATCGAAAAAAAAAAAAATTTTCTCGGCTACCCTCAAAAATCGAACATATCGCTGAAATGAAGGTCCTCGTGAAAGGATTCGATTTTCTGAATTTTTCTAGGGGGCGCGCGGGACCTTCAAAAGTGCAATTTTTAGCGTCAAATTTACGTAATCGCTGATTAACGGAAACAGATTCATCCGAAAATTCTGAATTTTTTATATAAGGTGCCCAGGTATCTACTCATTCAAACCCATATTCACAGACCACTACCAATTCTTTCATATCTTCGAAAAAAAAATTTGAAAATCAATATTTTCACTATTTTTCGAGTAATTATCGTTAAATTTTGACTTTTTTCCTTCTAAACCGATTTTTTATTTCTTCCATCGTTTTTTTTTTTTGTGAAACTATCTATCAGTATAGCTTACAATGCAAAAATTGCTGAAAATTGCTCAAAAATAAAATTTTGATATTTCGGATATATTTCGAAATAAAATTTATTTTTCAGCGATTTTTGCATTGTAAGTCATACTGATAAAGAATTTTACAAGAAAAAAACGATGGAAGAAATTCAAAAACGTTTTAGAAGGATAAAAATCAAAATTCAACGATAATTACCTGAAAAATAGTAAAAATATTGATTTTCAAAATTTTTTTTCGAAGATATGAAACAATTGGTAGTGGTCTGTGGATATGGGTTTGAACGAGTAGATACCTGGGCACCTTATATCAAAAAATCAGAATTTTTGGATAAATCTGTTTCCGTTAATCAGCGATTACGTAAATTTGACGCTAAAAATGGCACTTTTGAACGTCCCGCGGGCCCCCTAAAAAAATTCAAAAAATCGAATCCTTTTACGGAGACCTTTATTTCACCGATATCTTCGATTTTTGAGGGTAGCCGAGAAAATTTTTTTTTTTCGATCCACCCTAATGTATACATATGGGGTCTTCAGCATTTGTGCATACGTGTGAATGCCAGTGATATTACAGAGTTTTCAATACATCTTATTAAACACATCTGCCAGGCTGTCTCTCCCGAGCAAACATTAAGACTAACAAATCTGTGGCAATTTATCAAGATTACGGTTTATGCCGTAGATGACGTGTGTGTGAATTCCTGGTAAAATGTGCCGTGGCGTGATAAATTTGTGCCATGCCACGAGAAACGAAGCAGATACCATAATATACCTTCTACTTCTCAGCTGCTTTCCCAAAGGCAGGGAATAAGAAAACGAAAATGAAAAAATACAAAGCGAGGGAAAAAAAAAAAAAAACAATAGATATAGGTACCTATATCTATATTGCCAACAATGGTATGGAGCAAGAATCGAATCCTTTGAATTCGGTACGTTGTATATATACCTATATATAGGTATATAGTAGACGTTTCGGAGTAGAGTCACATCCCTGGTATCCCGCGGGCGATCGGGAATCCCGGACGGTCAGTGATCGCGTAGCTAGAGACTACGGTAGAGTTTCCCCGCACGGAGAGCATCTCCAGGGAGGTATTTCTCTTCATCGAGATCCTGGAAGACCTGGCCGCGTTCGCGTTGGCGAGACACGCTGCTGCCGTTTCTTGTAGTAGAGCTAAGAAAGCCCAGGGTAGAAGACAATGGGTCAACCCTAAAGGAAATCTAGGAAAAATCCTTTCCTCTGTTCTTCTTCTCCGTCTTCGCGACTACCTCCGTCAGCCACCTGGGGAATCACCCGATACGGATGCCACTTCGGAATAATAAGAGTGCCGGAAAAAGAAACTCCGGGAACTAACGAAAGGTGTGCTACAATGTTATAGAAATTGTCGACCCCACATGTGAATATATTTGAAAAAAAATTCGACAAAGCTCCCTAATCACAAAGGAAATTATTTAACATCAGATACGCGTGTTTTCGACAGACCAAATGAATTATTCAATAGAAAATGAATCAGTTTTGCTAGAACAGTTCACCAACCTTTCCATCTATCAATCAAAGTATGAGCAGCTGTTGTGGCAACTCCCACCACTGTCTAGATTCCAGATCTTGGGGTCCCTGATTGTTCGAAAAACAAACCTCCATTGATGCACGAAAACCCTTTAAAATAACGCGGAAAGTATTGAGCTATTTCCGAACAATTGTTCAAATTCATGAACCTCTTGTAGACTAAAAAAATGTAAAATATGAAACTACGTAAGGTAGTGATGGCTTTTTTGTTGGATCTCGTTTCAAAAGACTGGTAAACTATATTGCTAAAACTAGACTGTTGTGAATTTCGTTTTGGACAAAATTTTCTTCAGAAATATTCTTTCGAAAATGTATAGGGAAGTGAATTCCGAATAGACTTGCAACGTGAACAATTTTCCGAAACATATAATCCACCGTTTTGTGTTTGATCGTTGATGTTTCTTTGATATACTGAAGATCCACATCAGCACACAGAGAGAATGGTAGAGATCAAGGCAATAAGAGACATACTTACAAAGGGGATGTAAAATAGGGAGCGAGGACTAGAGTCACCCAGGTGTGTACTGGATCTCGTAATACTCATCTAGGTTTAAGTAATTCCACCGACGGCGGTACTCAACTGAGGACGGGATCTGAGGGTGCGGTAGGTATGGAGAAGGAAAGCTCAGAGATTGGGATATCCTAGTGAACGAGGAAGGAAAGCTAACCTAATTTTAACTCCCCCGCCTCGTTGTAACCTTTAACGCGAATATCGCCGACTGTGTCGGAGTAGTGAATCCAGAGAAATACCCAACGAGACCCCTAGGGTCGTTGGTACACCAACCCCAAGACCCAGACCCAGACCCAGACCCAGAAAGAGGCGGACAGCAACCTTCCGGAGAACAAGCCCCAACTCCAGGCCAAAGTATAAACAGCAAGGGCCTGCGAGTGAGAAGCATTACCAAGTGTTAAGCTAAATAAACACCCTGCATGCCCTGCGTGGGCACCAGCTAGCCTCCACAATGTAGTAACGAGTATACGTAAGGGAAGGCGACCAAGGGCCAGGAATTTGTACATGTGTATAGGAGCAATGTGAGATATACCCACTTGGAAACTTAGCAACAAACCCAATAAAGCAAATTTCGTGGATTGCTACGAGTTTGCGGTGAAACGCAATGTCAATATTACGAGACTGACTTGAATCGACTTTGTCTCGTAGGTACCCTGGTTTCCTTTGCCCGTTGTATATAGCCACGCGAATCTTCAACGATCTTGGAAAGTCAAGGCTTTCTTTCATCTCCTTTCAGCTTCGTTTCTCTATTCCCGATCACCTCTCTCTGTGCTTTTTCTCAATTCAAACGCGCTTTCGTCTACCAACGAATCGTTTCGTTTCCAAACAGGATTTGGCATTTCTCTTACCCCACGGGGGATGAAAAAATCTACCATGTTTAGGTTATAGATCTTGGTGGAGTAGACCCCTCAAATGGGACGGGTGAAATTTCAATTCCCTAAGAAAATACGTAGAAGGAAGTAGATGTAGCCGGAGTTGGCAGCTATGGTCTCTTCAGATTGGAACGTGCGAGTATATATAATTCAATTATCGGTCAATTCGTACTTCAACGCATGTCTCGTTCGTACACTGACTCTTGGCAAACCGGAGGGTGGTGCAAAGGCCCTGCACTTGCCACAAGTGCGAAATACAGCTAGATATATTTCGAGAAGAGTATATCTCGTACACTGCACTTTCCAATCTCAAGTTATAGCGGTTAAATAATCAGCCGAACGAGTTGAGTGGAGATATTTACACCTCGGTGGCGCAGACAGGGTGACGTTACCCAGAGCACTCTTGGCTTAGATTATAGCTGCTGCCTCGATTGGGTTCAGCCGTTAGAGTAACACTACTTCCCAGGACTACCATGCCGAGGGTTAATTTCGGGTTCAAACGACGCACGTAATTACGTAGTAGTTGAATTAAAATCTCTGCCCTATCCTTTGGAATCCTGTTGCTTGCAGATGTCCACCTACATAGCACATTTCAGGAGAATTACACTCGAGTCTAGTTGTCATCCGTTCGAAATTCTCCCTTTAGACTTCCTGGTTTTTGACCTTCGAAAATCTCAGGCTCGGTATATCTGATCCCACTCCACTGCAATAGTTTCCTAGCTCATATCCCTGACACTGCCAAAGTGACGGCTTGGGTTCGAAGCCTGATGGTTATACTTATTCAGTTATTCCCAGTCCATTTGGATTTCTTTCCCATGGCTACTGCGATCGTTCACTACTTGTTGAACACTAATGCCAGACTTTAGATTCTAGATGAAGATTTTGCCGGAATACTTATCGTTAGTATTCTCGAGTATAGGATGCAACAAGATGTTGAAAAGTTTGACAAGCATAGTTCAAATTGATTTCACCAACTTTCCATGTACGAATGCTGGAGTATCGCTGGATCTACTCACATGGCACAGAATTGGTACGACCCCGGCTTCACGGATTCACGGCACCATAAGTTAGAACAGTGTTAACAGCCCAAAGTTGTGCTAACATTGATTTGATCTGGGTAAAGCTTGGCCTTGTCAGTATTGACAGCTATTGCACCAATACCGTAACAATGCCAAGCCAGTTTGCAGTTCGTACATACGGTTGTTGAAGATTAAAGGTATCGTTACGATGGAAAGATACATTGACGGTTAACACTTGCCTAGGGCACTACAGCTGTGTATGGGTTAATTTGAAAACGGCAAACAGCTGTTGGCGGATGACAGTTATCCCGATGAAGGCGTCAACTTCTTTTCCAAACTCACCACGTGTGCTGAGAAGGCCTCAATCACGGAGTCTAGCTTGCACGTGGTCCAGCGGTGAGTATACCACCAATACCAAGATACGGCTTATACCAAACTGTACCAAAGGCAGTTAGTATAGCTTGCGTTTTAAAGTAAATATATATACTTGGGGCAAGGTGGCCAGAGGCAGTAGCTGTCGCTATATTCGGCTCAGGGCAGCCAAGGGAAATGGACGATGAGAAAATTCGAGAGCTTAGGCATCAATGCGACGAACTCTGTCCGTATATCCTTGAAGCGGGAAAAACCTTGCTGGATTTTAGGATTTTTTCTGAGTTCGTGGGACGAAAATCAATCAGTACGGTAAGTCTGGAAATTCACGCAAGACTTGTGCCGAATACACACCATGGATGCAGAAATTTGTGCGTGTATTTGGAGGTGTTTTATCCCCTCAGCAAAGGTTCTTTGAGTGAGAGGAATTCAAGTTGACTTTCAGAGAAACGCCGGGAGCGGTGTAGCGTTATTTCGTAGTATGGAAACCCTCGTTGGCAAAGTGCGTCAAGTCGCAAACTTGGGTTCCCGAGAAGGCCATACCTTTCGAACAATTTCTAGTGAATTCGGACGATTCCGTGGTCGTGGTCTTCTAGATAAAGCAGCCGAGAACTGTCAGACGGATAATACGTGATTGAAATTGCGTCGACATGATGGTCTAAACATTAAACAAGTGTCTTCCAGATATAGGTATATACTTATTATTCATCCGGGCTCTGACCTGCTTCCATAACTCTGGGTTCTATTTTTGATAGATCGTTGTAAAGATAAAGCGAATTTTTATTTTTGACCAACGAACACGAAACTTGAAGCCAAATTATTAATAAATTTACGCTACCTACACGTATGTGCAACAGATTGGCTCTGTTTCAGGCAAATATCCAGATTCTCGGGCGGTATACACTTGAATTATTCTAAAAGTGGAGAAAAACGTTAATTTTCGTCCCGTTTTGCAGCGTGACATTCATCGCTCGCTTATAAATAGTAAGGATTAATTTGTCATGGGAATTACATTTTCGCCGAGCAATTGGAATATGAGATGGATATTCTCTCTATGAGGTGAATTGTCGGTGTGAAAATTTAATAAACATAGCTTAGTAATTTGGGAGTATCCTTTAAATATAAAGCACCGTGTTCCACTCCGAATGGGAATGCTTTTTCAGGATTGCGGGTAATTCATTGGGGTACTTTCTCGGAATTCTTAATGATTGAATAAAATTGGGCCACCCCTGACAAACATCGATCGTAAGTTCGAGCATCATCGTGACGGCCGAAGTAGCTTTTAGCTTTTTTATTTTCGTGTACGCTCCCTTTAAGCTTTCGAATTGAAGAATCCATATTTTTAATCCAATAGCCCACATGTACAGCCCGTTCATATTTACTGATCATTCGATAGGTTGGAAGGGGTTTGAAAAAAAATTTCAATTGAGCAGCCAGTAAATGTCGGTGTAATAGATTTCAATTGCCTGTTCCAGAGCTGGAGGAACGAGACCAGAGGGTTTGCCATAAATTTTAATAAATTTTGTGGAAAAAAATGAAATTTTCAGAGACGTTAAACGACCAGTGTATGTCAAAATGTTGAGGGGGAAATTCCGAGCCACTGCAATTTCAGAGGTATGTTTGAGACAGATGACGCAGGGTTTTGTTTGAAGTAAGAAACTGCAAACAAAAATTCGAAAAATAAAAAAGATTGGGGGTGTATCCAAAATTTTTTTTCAAAACGCCAGTCTCGCTGTCAACCCCTAATGATCGCACATCGGTCCTGAAAAGTCTGTTTTGATATCAGTAGTCGAAGCTTGAAGAATTATGAACTAGGGGTGTGAAGAGACTGAAGAGGAAAACGCTATAGCTAGCTGGCTGGATGGATGATAAATAGGGAAAGGTGGTAGAGGATCAGAAATAATGGAGAACGGGCGTTCATCTCTCGTTACATGGCGTCTTCCCATTTCCCAATTATTGCTTTTCATTGTGTTCGGAGATGTATCGCGCGATTGGCGTATGAAATGAATGGCCGAAGCTCAGGCGACGGTGGCGGTCGCGGTCCAGAGCCGATTTTGGACCAAGCTAGAGCATGGCATAGGAATCTATAAGACCTACACCGGCTAATATACGACCCGTGGGCACCATGGAAATAATGCAATATGAATAGCTAGAGAGGGTGCCTCGTGCAAAATTTATGTAGGTTAGAAAATAAATTATAACCCTGTCCCTGTTTTCGGGATGAAATATGTTATGTCTTTTTATTTCACGTATATACAACCCCCCAACCCCCTCCCGTGTGTCACCCTTGGCAAAGTCTAGGCTCGGTATTGTACCTTGGCAGTATACGTCGTCGTCGTCATCGTCGTCGTCGTATACCTACCCCCGTCACATCTTCATGGGACGTAATCATTTTTTACGCATCCCTCGCGGTTGTATTTTTGCGATGATTTTCTGCCTGGCAATCCGTCCATTTGGGTTATATTAATTCTTGGCAAAGTGAAAATTCGAATGATAATGTCGAGTATATTCCCATTACGAACTACAAACTTTCTTAGCATTGGCACAGTATTGGTGCCATAGCTGCCAATACTGACAGCCACCAAGGGCCGAGCTTTTCCCAAGTTAAAATCGATGTTGGGACAATTTTGGGTTGTTAACACCAGTTCAACTCGTGGTCCGTAAATCGGCACAAAATGATCCGCAGCTAGTATAAAACATCATAATTGGCCCAGGGTATTCCAAGTACAGCACTGACTTCCGGCTGAGCCCCATGTATGTTTACTTGTCAGTAGTAGTCATCAGCATTTGCCCAATGCTGGCTAGATACTTTCTCCATACCGGGCCACTATTACCGAACGAAACTTGGCAGCCAGGGTTGTGCCAATTCTGTGACATGATGGGTAGATCCGGGAATACATACTTTGGCATTCGTATAACATGGGTTCATCTTGTGAAATGAAAAAGGCGATTTGCTATCCGTGAACGGTTCGTTGATCCAAAGATGAAAATTTATACAAGTGCCTTCAATTTTCGCGCTGACCCCTCGACCGTGGACCTCGGAACTTTTAAACCATTTATCCGACCCTTGCGATCTTCGAAATTCGATCTACGCGTTCGGCAGACTCTGCAGATATGTTTCAAACCTGATATAAATCGGTTAGGAGATCGGCTCTCTTCGGGGATGGAAAAGCCCGGAGGCAAAACTTTTATCGAATACCCCGTTAGACCTCGTTCGCTTCGCTTGCTCGAAGAACTAACGTCGGTAAGTATCAGGTGGGTATATGTCAGTCGTATACTATACATCGTCAAGCTCGTTCCATTTACCCTTCACTCTCATTCATCTAATCTTCTTCTTCTTCTTTTTCTTTTCCGCCATGTTTTCTTTGATATTCGAGATCTAGGAGGGCTGTAGCACTTTTGCTAAGGGAGACTAGACTTTTTTTTTACCAAACCCTTTTAATTAGTGTCGATAATTATTGTCGACGGAAAACGGAAGGGGAGGGGGGGGGGGGGGGGGGGGGGGGGGGGAAGGGGGAACCACGTGGCTTCCGGTTACATGAAACGCAAATTACAAAATTCCCGTAGCATTACGTAAGATCATTAGTACGCGTTCTATTTACGAAAAGGTAATTAAGACGACGCGATTATCACCCCGCCTCGTCGTCAAGGCAGCATCTTCCTCATTTACAAGCTACACAGTATTAATTATAGTCTCGATAATTTCGCTCAATTTTCGGTGCGATTGAATGGCTCTGAATGTGAATAACGAGATCCCCCTTCCCCCCCCCCCCCCCCCCCCCCCCCCCCCCCCCCCCTGGAGCGAGAAATATCGTTGAAACTTTTATTTTATGTAAAATTCTACAAGTTCAGGCGCGGGTATACAGATGTGAAATATTTTGTTTTTATTTCACCTATCGTTCCGCATAACACGCAAAGGCATTAGAGAAATTTTCGTATCCCTGCTCCATGTAAAATAAAAAAGTTACCTCCTGTTGTCACAGAGTTTGATTTCGACTCAAAGTTTTCAGAGAAAATTCGTTCCAACTTGCCGGGGATAAAAATAACAACCGACTTTTACGCATTTGCTGAAAAAACAGGGGAAACGTGATACGAAATTTTTGCAAGGCATAAATTTAGACCTCTTTACTTCGGACCGAATTTATATATATATATACACCAATTCTTTAGTAGCTCAAATTTATTCTTCTTCTGATAACAAGAAAAACATTTTCCTCCCCGATGCGATATTCATCCCCAACTTTTCCTATATTTACTGACAGATTTTTTCATCAATTTTGCCTAATTCCTTTCGAAGATAAATCTCCGGAGGCGCAAACCAAAAGCATCATCGATTTTTCAGGGGAGTTCGGGGTGGGATTGAAATTCCGAATTCCGAAAGCTGCGAAAGGTCAAAATTCCGAATTTTTATGCTACCGACTGAAAGTTTTTGGAACGATTATTTCCCAGAAAGTCTACATGGCCAATTTGAAACACTCCGAATCGAAAAACACCGAAGGTTCAAAATTCCAAAAACTAAAGATCCGAAAGACCAAAACTCCGAATCTCGGAATTCGCGAGAGTCAACGTCGTTTATTTGACAGCTTTGTCATGAGCTTCTCTTAAATTTCTGGATTTCTGGACTTTCCGAGTTTTTGAATTTCAGATCTTTGAACTGTCTGCATTTCGAGCTTGCGGACTTTACAAATCCTGAACTCTAACGCTTCTCGAAACTCGGAATCGCGTCTCAAATAAATTCGAGATTTTGAACGTTCGTAACTTTTGGAGTTCGAATCTTAATCCCACCCCAGGAGTTCATATCCCGTAACACTACGCCCACGATGACGGGATGCAAACTTGACTGACTGATTTTGACGCAGTTAGTTCTCGCGTCTAAAAAAGTAGCTGCTTCATAAATCACCAATTCTCTAACCTCGGCTGATTATCGTACCTATACTTCACTGCAGCAGCTGAAACTCACGCAACATTCTATAGCGATATGGTTTAGCCTGGACGATTTCTAATTTAGACGGTGCCGCGGAAATAGAGAAAAACACCCAGCGTCGGCGTAGTTTCTGGTGGTAGGCGATTGCAGTGTAGGTAAGAGAGCTGGAAATGAATGTGGCTTGGTGCTTCCTATATACGTGTGTATATAAGTATACCTACGCTCCGTCTATCCAGACACGGTCGTTGGCAAGAGATGGAAAACGAGGTAGTATTAGAGAGCAGAGTGGCGGCGGGAGGCTCATCGTGAGAAGCAACATAAAGGTTGGAAAATTTTCCGAAAATGAAAAGCATACCCTCCGGCTACCCTCTCGCGGTAGAAACGCATTTACCAGATGGAACGAAGCCGACCGCGGCGACGGTATCATGTTAAAAAGCTACGAATTTCGTACGTACGTTGGCCCAGGCACCGGGCTGTAAGGTAATAGCCGTTTCATCTCCTACCGTATCCAACTTTAATCTGCCCCGTATTTAATTTGTTTCCCCAGTTTTCATTTCGATTTGTTTTTCCTCCACCCTCAACCATCCACCCTCCGGCAACGTGGTGGTCCTCGTTTTTGGACATTTTTGTAGCTCCTTTTGATGAGATAAATATCGACCCGTCTCTGAACCGCGTACGAAACCTTAAATCAGGTGTCAGACCTTGTTGACTTTGTCTGCAGAATCCCCCCCCCCCCTCCCCCCCCCCTCGAGGCCGGATCTTTCATTCATTTGGAAATCTGCAATTAAGGCGAAATTACCTCTTGAGAATGCTCCAGGCTCCGTTAAATCTTGACACCTAAGCCATCATTGACATCAAAAAAGGTTTCATTAGTCCTAAAGAACTCCCCATCTCGAAACCCAAAGTACCTATAGGGCTTCTCACCCTCTGCAGAGTGAGTTGGACAGCAAATTAATAACATCTTTCTCCTGTTGCCAAATCCGTATTTGAAGAAAATTGAAGATTGAAGATGCCCGTATACAAATGTCGGAGTATTGCCGGATCTACTCACATGGCATAGAATTGGAACTACCCCGGCTGCTAAATGTCCTTCGGTAATACTGGCCCAGTACAGAGAAATTATTTGCCCAGCATTGGGAGTATTAGTATTAACTAGTGAACATACATGGGGCTCAGCTGGAAGTCAGTTCTATACTTAGAATATACTAAGCCGATATAGTGTTTTATACTGGCTGGGGATTATTTCGTGCCGATTGACGGCACCATAAGTTTGACCGGTTTGAAACAACCCAAAATGGTCCCAATATTGATTTTGACCTGGGCAAAGCTATTCGCCCTTGGTAACTGTCAGTATTGGCAACTACAGCACCAATACCGTGTCAATGCCAAGCCAGTTTGCAGTACATACATGAATGGCAATGCGTGGATTCTGCAGCAAAGTCAAAAGACGTTTGGGAATCCGAGCTATCCTAAAGTCAGAAATTACTCAAAGATCCATATTTACTGACAGTACTCCATACATTTTATATCGAATCCCTTCCTCCAAATGCGAGCTCAAGTTTCTTGTCTTGTACTAAGAAAGTCTGGTAATAATTTACGATTTTTGAAGTGAGAAGAGGGAGGGGGAGTGATGAATAGTCCATTGCTTTTAACTATGAAAACTATTTAAATTTTGAAGAGAACGGAAAGTTTGACAAAAGCCGTTGCCTACAGCGTGCGATGGATGAAGGCTTTAGTTGAATGAGAGGCTTGATTCATGCGAAAACATTACCCAAGTGAAAATTAATGAATTATACTTGACGATCCAAGTGGCGAACGTTGCTTCGTCGACCGGGGGACGGACTGAGACTAAAGAATCAGAGTCAGACCCAGACCAGCAAACTACCAGCGTCCCTTTGCAAGCGTCACTTGGCAACTTCGGCGAGGCCAATTAGCACGAACTTCATCGGATACGAAGCGCACTCGAGTCGCGACTAAGTAGTTACCCGCGGTCTTTCGCGTTTCCCTAATGTGAAATGGCACCCGTTCCTCCTTAACTCGAAAACCTGAAAGCTGCAGGAGTAGGGGGGGGGGAGGGGGGGGGGGGGGCAGGACTACACCAGGAAGACCTGAATGTTTGTCTAGCCAAGGCACGAATCCCGTAAATAGAATCCCATTAAAGCCTTGACGTGTAACCCTGCCGCCCCCTTCTCTCATCTCTTCGTATTTTCCTCCCTTAGCCCACCTGCTCCTTCTCCAATGAGAAGAGCATAGCACAGCATAGTGCAAGCACTAGACACCAGGCATCTACTTAGTGAGAAATTCAATCCAGTCGTTATATACACCGACGTATGTACATTCTACGGAGTAATGAACATGTACCTTTCAGAGTTTCGTGCAATTCTTGCTGGCGGTAGGTATAGGGTTTAAGTTCCAGCAAAGGTATGTGTGTGGGGTAGTGTATTGCAGAATTGTGGAATACTGCACCCAGTGTGTAGATCTTTGAGGGAACTGCAGCGTTCCGGAGTCTTTAACTGATTCCACACTAAACACTACACCGTGTTATGGTACAAGGTACCTCTGAGAGGACCAGGCCTTGGTAATGGAACCCATGAGATGTGTTAGAATGGTTTAGAGAAGATTTACACGGGGACGAAGGAGCCCTTCGCAGTTTGCCTCTTGTACACCAGCAGTCAGGAGTTGATCCAGGAACCAGGAAGATGGAGGGTTTTGGTTCTGACAATGATAATGTAGAATGTGAAGCAACACCCGGCACTATCATCGCCAGCTCACTACCACTGCGGATCTCTGGCTGCTGGGTGATGGTGTTCGCAAAATTAATCACCGCTAGAGGTTCTTTGTTAATTACCCTGCTGCCCGGTATAAAACCTTTCGGTTGTTTCCCCTGACCTCGTTGCTTTGATGATGCTGGACTATACGAGGCTTCGAAGAACACCCCTTTTGATGGGATTGCCCGACCAATACTAAGCCTCTTCAAACTCGAGGGCGAAGAGATTTTCCCGAAGTAGCGAGGAACTTTTATTACCACTTTTGTTCTTATATATCTATTTCCCATTTTCAGATACTTCTCGAGATTTCCTCGGGATCAATATGGGCGTCGACCTATTCGATACGGACACTTTGGGAGACATTCCGTGTTACTTTTCGGAATGATTATCCAGTTATACGAAGTTTGTTATTTTCTGTTTTAACAATCAGTTAAAGAGGGCAAATTCTTTCGAAAGAATTCGCCCTTCGTATCAACTGCGGTCTTCCCCAGGCGTATAGTTATTTGACTTCGAGAAGATAATGAAG
Organism: Ametastegia equiseti; assembly: GCA_963989295.1. NCBI lineage: Eukaryota > Metazoa > Arthropoda > Insecta > Hymenoptera > Tenthredinidae > Ametastegia > Ametastegia equiseti. Next base: position 7,699,273 of record OZ022390.1, on the reverse strand, counting down.
CGCTTAATAAGCGAAGTCCCGTCTGTCTGTCGGTCCAGCGAGAGGTAGTTATCGCAGGTTGATGTAGATGCCGCGTATAGCGGTGAAGCCGACATTCCACGGACCCATGAGCTATAACCATTTAATTATCTGGTTTACCATAACGGTTTGGCAGGGTCTAATTTTTGCTTCAACGAGCTTTAGGCAGGCCTGAGGGCTCCGTTGATCGTCAAGTCAAAGGTTGAGTGGAAGTCAACGTTTCGCGTGGTTCATCATGAGCAAGTAGAATGGCCTTGAGAAAATAACCAATTTCCAATTCCGTATAAGAACTTTTCTTAAATTCTAAAATCAACTCGGGTTAAAACGTTCTCATTTCTAAGGAAATTCCTTCGCTCATTGTCTCATCGCTGATGGCAAACTTTGGGAAAAATATGAGGGACGGGTTTGAAATGCCGAATTTCAAAACCTGCGAAAGGTCCAAATTCCGTATTTTTATACTATCGACACAGTTTTTAGAAAGATTATTTCACAGGAAGTCTGCGTAACCAATTTGAAAAACTCTGAATCGAAAAACAGTGTGGGTTGAAAATTCCAAAAGCGAAAGATCCGAAAGGCCAAAAGTTCGAATCTCGGAATTCGCCGCTGCAGAGTCGTTCATTCGAGAGCTTTGTCATTTCGCGGATTTTTGGATTTTTGGAGAGTGAATTTAGCAGTTTCATGCTGCGCTGGTTCAGGTAGTCAGGCTAGGGCATCCAGAAGCTCGGAGGACATGGGTCGAAGTAAGTGAAATATTAATCCATACCGAAGGGGTGAGCAACGTGAAAAACATCCCAGTTACTGTTGGACGAAGCTAAACACGTACAAGCTACTACACCCTGAAACCCACATGCTGCAACAAACGCGTCTACGTGAGTTCGCCGAGTTAAAGGACCGTCGGAAAGTCGGTTATACATGTAGACGCACCCACCCCGGCTTGCCAGCCTGCTCTATCTGAATTTCAATAATTCAGGCTTCTTACTCCGTTAATATTTAAGGAATAGGGAGTGAGTGCCCATGGAGTTCGGAGTTCAACCGTATTATGTATGCGTCTTGCTGCAAGACCTGTCCGTCCAGACAACCTGACTCTTGAGTTATCAACCGCTGAGTCTACCTTTATACCTCTTGGCTCCACCTGGGACAACGAATTCCCTAGCAACCTATTAGCAGGATCATCCCCGTGGACAGATGATGGATCCAAGAGGCTTTACGAGGTTGCCTTGCCATGCGTACAGAAATCCGTTCCAAACCAAAAGTCAACAGTCTCAAGAAAATCTTTCAACTTCCAAACGGTAGGGCGTCACAGGCATCGTTTGTGGCCATCACGCCATTTTGGTAACACTTGACATAGCATCTGCAAACGTTGATACTCGATTTAAAAGAAAATGGTATCCAACCGAATTTGAAGCCGATCAAACATTCTTATACCCTTTGTGTTACAGGTGTGACATTTTTGGAAAAAGAACTGATTCAATCTAAGTAGTTGAGCTAAATTTTTCAATACAGTGCCTGATGATTCGGCAGTGATGTTCTGCCCTCATCAAAGGCTGTTCATTGAGTTGAAGATGAAAGAAAATCACAAACGATACGAAAAGTAGTCCGTTTTCCATCAGGCAAGTTCAAGCTTTAATTTCACGATAAAGGTGTGATATTTTTGTTGTGCTCGAGATGAAGTTTGTGAATAAAATTTCATGCAGTACGTGGTCGCTATTTGCGAGTGTAAAACTCAGCAGTTTTCTCTCAGTCATATTTCAACGGGCTGTAATGATTTCCTGCGGGTAAGTTTTGCTTCTCGTCAGTGTGACTGCCTGCGGGAGAAAGGTGCGCGGAAAGTCGAGTCAAGTTGATATTACTTAGGACCGATGGCCTTATAAGCTGAGCAGTCGAGGTATTGCTTGGCCATATAGAGATCGGTTAAAGGCTGCAGAACAGCAAAAGCCAGATAGCGTATATAGTTCTTCGTTTTTACATTTATAGTATACACCCAGAGCATACCTATCTACCATAGTTTAGCCTTGAAGTCAACTTCCATGCAATGTTTCAGAGGAAAAACAGTCGATGTTTATTATTCCTCATGGTCTAGGCAAGTAGGATAATTACCGGAAAAGTCATTTTCGTGATCACTCATCATCCGAATGAATGAATGAATACGTGATAAAATATTTCTCGTCGAAGAGCCGTTCGCACTTCTGAGTGATAACCGAAATTCGGATGCCGTAGAAGGTATTATCCACATTCCGGGTAAATTGAGATGGAGTCTGCCGATGAATTACTTATACCAAGGGGTCTTTGCCTCCCAACGGATCGGGCATTCTGCCGTAGGCTGGCCGGCTGCCTTTCAATAATAGGCTTCTGCTAGAATCGGATCTAAATAATATTCCGGTCCAAACCTCCGACGATCCCGACGGACTTTCTTCGCATATTCCAAGTGTACCTTGGTGTTGGTACCGCGGCTCTTGGCATTTTTTATACAGCTATACAGGTTGCGGTATGTACCGATGGTATTGATTCCGCGAGTATGAATAATTTAAGTTTTTTTTGGTCGTATCCTTCCTCAACGCATTTGTCATTTTTTTTTTCGTTATTTTTTTTCTTCTTTTTTTTTTTATATGTATCGGGCCCTGCTGGCACGGCCGCCCTTGTTCACTTTCCACAAACCGCAATCGCGTTGTTATGGGCCACTGTGTCTCTTATGCCATCTTTATAGCAACCTACACGGATGATTTTACTAAAATTGCGAAAGAAATCGATTCTTGATATTTGTGTCACAAGATGGACGTTTTCCCTTGGCATGATTCTTGTAGTCTTCGTAACGTTTCACGGTCCATTTCTACTCACGTAAAGTTTATATTATACTTCGTCAGATTTTGAGACGTGCAATTTTTCGTCCTATTGGCTGAAAATTCATTTCGCACACTGCTAGGTATATACTTTGTTGGGAAATGTGAATGATTCACTTCAGTCTGCGGGTGAATTATTTCAACTAAGGATCGTACGTGCAGAATCTGTCTTAAGTGAATATCAAGAGAAATTGGAAATATTTCAAATTATTGTTCATCGAAAGTATTTCAAATTTTATCGAATATTCCGTTTCAGGGTTGCGAATTCACTCTGCGAGGATCAATATAATTAATTTAGAATTGTAAAAGTTTTCGTATTCTGTCCGTGTTGTATTTTACTTTCTAGACCCTCCGTAACTTACTTCGAAAACATTTAAAACGCGACAGAGAAGTGTTCCTGGGTCTTGTGTCTATACACTCTGGACGATTGGGTATGGTTGATTTTGAATCCCGTTTCAATTTTCTCGACGAACTCGTATTTTGGTTAAATTCCTGATATAGTCTGTAAGCCTGATGAGTTCACCTGTCTTTTTTCATGTTCTCGTTTTAATGAAGTGTGAAAAAAAAAAAAAAAAACAGGCGTCAGATGCATGCCTGAGAATATAATTGAGCCAACTTCATTCTCTGCTAAAGAGAACAAAAAAAAAAAAAAAAGGGAAAAGAAAGAAAAAGAAAAGTAAGGAGGAAATGAACGGCGTTCAAACAGCAATTAAAAAACTGTATCCTGCAAGAGAAACAATATGAAAATATTTTCACAATTTGCAAAGCGCTCGCTATGCAGACTGGATCTCTATTCAAACAACGGGTGCAGGAAAAAGAAAATGAGCAAACGTTTGCTCGCCGATCAAAATTCTGCGTTAATGCATTGTAAACAAGTTTCTCTTGGTGCGAGCACGTAGACTAGTTTCAAAATTATTCACAGGATAAACGGCAATAGCTCACAATTGTGGTAACCACACATTTTTTTTTTTTTCAATTCATATTGTTGAAAATTAGTGTTTAAGCAAAATATAATAAATTTCTGTCCACAGCATGTACAAAGAATACAATCGATATTCAATAGCATTCGAAACTCTCGCTATTTATGATGATAGCATTCCTATGACCTTGCTTGACCAACCTTTTGAACTTAATGGCTAATTTTGAACAAAATCACGACCAATGGAGACCATTTCTGTACAAAAAATTGGGCTTATGAAAGCTTTCGAAAGTTTTTTGTCTCTTTCGAAAACTCAATTACGAGATGAATCCTTTGTCCATTGTTTGATTTGAATAAATGCTCACACCTTGTCATGGTTCTAGATGGTAATGCAATGAAATGCAATTTGAAAAGAAGCTCGTTTCATACACCTATGGTCATTAGGGTCCATATTAAATGGCGGATTCGTGTCTGTGGGCTGTAACTCACAGATAGAATTGCGAAACTGGTAGCGTCAGTGAAAAGGGTGTTGAAAGTGCGAGGTGCTAGGCGTTGGAGCGGCAAAGGAAAATTGCATTCCCAACAGACCGCTTTGCAACTCTACACGATTCTACTCTGTTACGTTCCTCACCTATATTATATCTCTTCGTATATTATAATTAATGCTAGTCGCGTGACGTTGGTGCATTAACGAATAAAGGAGCCAAGCAAGACAGAATCATTTCATCTACAATGCACGAGAAGCGAGAACATATCTCCGCTCCAAAACGCACGACTATCACTACAATGTGAATTGTAGTACCGGAGCAAAGATCTATGTGATACGTACTTGATCTGGAATTTTCTTATTCAACAGGACACTGCATTGTTATGTCGCATTGTTTAAGAGGGTATATACACCTTCAGAATTAATTTTTCAAATTACTTCTCTCACAGCAGTCTACCAGCATTTCAAAGTATTATTCAGAATTATTTTCGGTTTTGATGCCTTCGCCTTACAGATTCGAAGGCCGTCAAAGAAGAAGTGGTTGTCGTCGGTTACAGGTCGCATCTTAGATCGAAACCTTCTGGAATTTGGAGGGAATTTCCTGCAACGATGTAATTTTGGTCCAAACCAATAATATCTACAAATGAGATCCAATTTCTGTCGATGGAAGCACGTAACACACTTTTTTTGTGGAAATGAACGAAAAAAATCCTAAAACCCACAAATTTTGCAATTAGAAAATTGAGTTCGTCAAATATCATTAGTTTGACCCGAAGTCACATCCTTGTAGGAAATTCCTTTCAAATTTCGAAAGGTTTCAATGTATGATGCGACGCTTCCTTTGATGGTCTTCGACTCTGTAAAGCGAATACTTCAAAACCAAAAATATTTCTAGTAGCTTACTCTAAAAAAGTAAGTTAGTAAATGAATTATTTCTGTGAGGCGTACCAGTAATTTGCAAAAATCAATTCTGAAGGTGCGTGTACATGACTGCATGTGAAATGAATGGTTTTTGATTGGAAGAATAATCAACTGTGAGTACATTTACACGGAAAGTATATATCATACTCGACACATCAGAATTCTATGGAAAACGAATAAAGATTTCGCTCTAAGGTTTCGATAATTGGGATCCATACGAGTTGCGGCCTCCGGGCAAAACGGTGGATGATTGTGAAACCGTATAACACGAAGACAACAATTGAGTTGTGAAAATTGCTACTCGTTCATGTAATATTTCAGCAAATGTAACCACGCTCTGAGAAAGGGGTGTGAGTATCGCGTTACCGTTACTCGCACTTTATTATGTAACTAAATTATGAGCCAGTTGCATTTCGCCCATTTTATAGTAAGGGTGGAGTAAGCGCTGGGTCTCTCTAGCAGGGGGCATTGTATTACGGGTTGAATGCTTGAGCACGCCGAGTTGCAGAGGGAAACGCTGAAACATTGTTATCTGTCGTACCTTCTGTACTACTCCACCGGAGAGCTCTCGCGAAATATTAAACTCGACTTTATATAGGCAGCTGCTGTGCTGTTCTGCTGTAGGTACTGCCGTTGGTGCCCACGGTTATATTTCCGGGATTTCATTATATCTGATTTTTTGGTTAATCCGTCGGGGTTCGTCCGCTTCAAGCTCTTCATCCTCACGTGGATATGGATGTAGGTATCATGTACGTATCTACATACCACGTGAGAACGACCGACTGTCCTCACCAGATACGCGGTTGGCAGCTACGTAGTCCCAGGCCCGACAACGACCACTGGATTGCCTCGTTTCTCGCGCCCACTGACATGCTTGACTCCAACTTATCCCGCAACCTCAAACCCATTTCGTTCAGTTGTAAAATAGAACCCCCCGTCTATCGTACGTACGTGTACCAAGAAGGATTTATCCAATGATAGAAACGGGAACGATAAAAATCGGATGGTGCTATCCGTTTTTCTATATATCACTGCTGCTAGAACATCGAACAGCCATTTCACTTTTCGAAACCAGGGAGCACCTCACTTCGGAATCTATTGCTAATCATCAAGCTGGAATTAGTAATGAGCGAAATCGGTCTTGTTCTTGCACTTCTGCGTTTCTGCAAGAGCAAGACTGAATGTGCAAACTAAGATCAAGACTAAAGCTCAGTGACGTGCAAACCAACATTAAGACCAAGACTGAGTGTGCAAACCAAGATCGAGACCAAGACTGAGTGTGCAAACCAAGACCAAGACCAAGACTGAGTGTGCAAACCAAGATCGAAACCAAGACTGATGTCAGTGTGCAAACCAAGACCAACACCAAGTCCAAAATCAAGTCCAAAATCGAGTCCGCAAGACTGGAGTAAGAACAAGCCTGAATGCAAGACTTTTGCAATGATCTTACTATATCGCAGAATACTTGCACATTGTGAAAAAAGATCCATCATAGATGTGAATTAGTGTTTTGATGGAACATATTGCTGCCCCGTTGGCGCCTTTCACAGGCGTTTCGTAGTTCAATCTTCAACTGTTGATCCAGTAATTTTCTCTTCCATCAATGGCCCATTCACACGTGATTGGATAGCTTCTACCTGTTTTTCAATGTTTGCCCTTGTTACTTCCGAAAGGTTTTTTACACGTCAATACGTGTAAATGAGTCATCAATAGCCATATGATGGAAGAAAACAAGACAGCAAGAATATTGAAGCAAGACCAAGACCAAGGCCACGACTGGGTGTGCAAGACCAAGACCGAGACCAAGACCAAGTGTATCAATGCAAAACTAAGACTAAGACTGTAACAGTCTGTCTACGATAGTGTTTCGTTGATCACTAGTTCGAATTAAGATCATGAAATCACTTCAAGTGACTGATGTTAGCTTATAGGATCGAATCATATTGTCTAGTCCACAACCACAGAATCCATCTGAAATAACTTGAAGTCACATGAAATGTTTTGGCATAATCTCGAGTGAGAAATCACCTCGAAATCGTATGAAATCGGAAGTCCAGTCTGGCACCCTTTCCATGGTGAGTGGCCTCTCGTTTTGAAAACAAAGTTTCAAGGGTGAAAATGACAATTGGGTTGAAAGTTGTGAACATACTAGCTTCCGAAAGCCTGAAATTGTTGCTATTCACTCCGTTTTATGGTACGTGTGGGACTATTCGAGTGCTAAATATTCTCTCAAATTATTGTGTGAACAGGTCGAAATCCGCGAGTGAATTTCACTGAAGTTGTCGCAACAATTACCAAGCTACATGATGTGGCAATAAAATTCCTAACTGTTGCTCTAACCGGACTTCCTATTGTTTCACCTATGTTTGGATGTCTTACTCAGCATTAAGAAGAAATTCAGTTGACAGACAGAAAGAACAAAATGAAAAAATAAAACAATGATTCTTTAAAACACATTCTTCACTCCCTGATGCCTTCGATCCGATTTCGTTTGAATTCATTACCGTATCTATAAATTGTTGAAGGAATCTTTTGAAAGTTATTCGACGAATGGACAAAGGGACTGAAAGTAAAACGTATAAAAGTTACGAGAAGTGTCCCAAGACGGTTTCTCGGGACACTAAAACCGTTCTCTTCGGTGATATCGCGAAAAATATATCTGTCGCATAATTTATATCAGACTCTCCGGGGGTTGGTGTCCTATAGAGTGATCCACAGAAGGTGACGTAGAGTACAGGGGGAGTGAGAATGAAATGGCATCAAACTCCTGTGAAATAAATATCAGCCATTGAGTAAAAAGGACACGAAAAGAATTCGAGCTGAACTTGCAGAGATAGTATCGCGTATATTTCTCTTTGCAGCTTTCAGGTTGAAAGAAAAGAGGCGATATAACTGTATAGCAGTACAAATTTCCGATAAGAATCTAACGTTATCGGATATAAGATCCTCGATAGAAAAACAAAACTAACCTCCCTTTCGAGTAAAAAAAAGTTGGCTAGGAATGCAGCAGTCTGCTCTGGTAATGGCAGTGTTTAAGTCGGCTATAATTTATTTAAATTGGTAGTCGCGTCGTATAGCGAAGAAGAGGTCCAGAGGTGGGCTCGTCTATTGCAATGGGAATTGTAATGGTCTCTTGCAAGCATTCTTGTTTCCGGTAAATTGTTTAACATTGTTTCCGGCAAATGGCTCCGGAGAAGGGTTGAGCAGCCGTCTTGCAGGAATGGCCCCGGTATACTCAATGGACCGTAAAAATGTACTTAATATTTCTTGCAGGATCAAGAATTTCGTCCACCGTATATATAAAATGGGACGTCGCCTACTCTGAGCTGCGATGAGTACCATGGTCTACTTTCCGCAGTAATCATAGCAAAAGTAATTTCCACACAGCAGGTTATCTCGGAACCAAGTTATTCTCAGTGAGTATGACCCCATAGTGCCGAAAGTTATGAGCAAGTGCGGTATGATTATATGATTCTTCCGAATTTCACCTAATATAAGCAAGCCAGAGCGGAACCGTGAGTCCTCCGAGGATTGAAGATGCGTTAAATTGCCTAAGAAGATAAAGTTCGGCAACTAGGTCGTGGAGTAAACTTCAAGTTCCTAACAGCCATTATCGAGCCCCAAAATTCAAGATTTCAAAAGCATAAGGGAGGCAGGATTATTCGTGAGTTCTTTCACAGCGTGTCCTGTTCTTTTTCATTATGTAGGAATGAGAGACGACATGATTTCTTATGTAATTTGAAGTTCTGATCGATCAAGCTTCATCGAATCCGAATGAACATGCAAAATTGGAATGATCACTTGGATTAGGAAAATTCTACTCTGAAATATTTTCATTTGGTACCCTACGAAATTCAGTCTGGAACCAAAGTAACGGAGAATCACATTATCATTCGAATTCGATGAAACTTGATCGATCAGAACTTCACTTACCTGATTTCTTGACCTCTGACTCATTGTTTGCATGTGTAATGATCTTCCACCTCTTATACTTGCGGGTTCGATTTTTTTTTCCATCTATATGAACAGTGTATGTTACATACATCGAGCCAGTTTCGTTCCTAGCTCTCGATATGGCTTGAGCTCTTAGAAGAATTCTTTGCAGCTATGATACGTCACGGGGTGGTAAAAGACTGAGTTCTGAAGAACCATTGTATGAAACCGAGGAGATACTTGGGAAGGTAATCAATAATTGGGGCACATTGTACAAGAGGAAGGTCGACCCGAGTAACACAATGCATTTGACCTGTGCCAGGGTGAGTGAGCACCCTTCCTGGATATTAATGGTTCAAGATATTGGTCTTAACTCAAACCCAACATAGCCCTATATAGACGGACATGTTATATATCGATGCTGGTGCTAGTTGGGAGTGATACTGTGGTTTGACACTTCTGAAACCTTTGGGTCAAGCAAAAGTTTCAGGAGTTTGTCAAAAGTTAGTCATTCCATTGACCAGACAAAAGCGGGGACTGCGTATTGTTGGTTGTCCGATAACAAGGGCTGGAAGGCTTTCGGAGCTGGCGCAAGCTTTACTTCCCGAGACTGAACCAGGTTCGGTTAATTAATTTCTCTCCATAACTAGATTACTGACGGAGGTGTAATATCCCACTCACATTCAACCAGAAATTCAACATATTGTAAAGCGGAGGGTTGCATTTCCGTAAGCGATTATCGAAAGGCACAATTCGGTTATAATGGCCTTACGTTCCATGGCGATGTGAACACCACCTTTTATATCCAATTAAATTCTCCAACGATTTGTAACGCGCTGTCTGCGATTGCATCGGCAATGGCCGAGTAGAGATCTCTGGCAAAGATAGAAAAGCTCGACTGACAAATCCCGGAATTACTTGAGATTAGAATCAACCTCCCGACAATCTGAACCGGGAATCCTTGCCTGCCGAAGGATTAATTTAGCGCGATTTGTCAAAATCGATTTCGACTTATTGAGAACGAGACTAGATGTCGAACTTTCGTCTTCGCATTCGTTCCTGTCGCTCCCACCCACGTGTTTTCAACCTAAAGATACTCACGTCAGTCTAATCCAAAATAATCTGATCTCGAATTCATTTTTTATTGTGTCTCATCACGCAGTTATTGAGCTGAAATCTTGTCTGGTAATTTGCTTTGTTTTCTCAAATTTTTAATTTTGTGAGCGTCAATATGTGAACAAGATTTCCTCAACAAGAACACGTCTTATTTTTCCTTCAAAAAATACTAACACTTTCTAGCGAATGAAAAACTGAAGAACTTGATTCAAGATCGAAAAATCGTCAAGATTTGAAAATTTCTCTCACCTCTTGGGTATTTTCTCCTCATTAAATCCTGTTTCATATGGAGCTTTCGATAATTCGTGTTCATGAAATTGTAACAAACTGAACAATCTGTGGCTAGAAGGTGCCGCATACATACCGCAGGATCAATGTTTATGCGATGCAGAAATTTCAGTGGACTATTCGCCTAGAATCGAGACAATACAGTTCGATGTTTGTGGCCTAGATTTGTTAAACCGAACGATTAATTGCCTTCTGCAATTACGAATGACGATATTCTCATGCAGTTGATCGGTGAAACGGAGGGAATCAACCATTTGAGGACAATGCGGTAGATTTTAGAGGAATTAATATGCATCTGTATGCTAACAGGTAAAGCATACTATGCGCTATAGATGTCGGGGAGCGTGTATGCTTTACTAACCACGATGTGACGAGAGTAGTTTCTACGTTGACTAGGCTTATCGCGAGCAGCACATGGCGGTGGTTTAATGTCTGCCAGACTCGATCCATCTTACCCTCAAGTAGGTAAAGCTATAACGCGGTGGAGCTATCCATACCAATCGAGCCAGCAAGAAGTTAATATCCGGTATCCATTAATATTAGCAACGTGGGTTCTGTATTTCTCGAAAAAGATTGTTTCCTGGCCAACTGGCTGAGCTCGAGAGCGAGAAAAGCTCGGAACTGTACTATACCTCCGTTTTAAGGCGATATGGCAAAAGCCGCTTTGAACCTAACCTAGCTAACATAAGAAATATGAATCTGACTAGAATTCTATTAGTTTCTTTCAAACAGTAAAAAAATCAGCCACTTTCTGCCGTAGTAAAGCATTAATCTCCTCAGTTTCATTCCGGTAGGTTGTATAGTTTGGAAGAAACAATGAATCGCGTTTTCGAGGTGATGACAATTGGTAATACCTACTGGAATTCCGATCATAGTCCAATTCCAGTATTACCAATTGTTGTCACCTCGAAAACGCGAATCATACTTTCTCGATGACTACCGAACCGATCCGGATGAACCCTCTACGAATGAATTCAGTTTTTTGGCAAAAATTGCCTGAGTATGTCACTTTGTCAAAAATACTGATAGGATTCCAATAAAACACGTGTTTTTTTATGTTAGCTAGGTTAGGTTGGAAGTGTTCTCTACTCTACCCCTTCGATACTTGACTAAAAAATTATCGACCGGAACTTTTAGTCAGTTCTTCGACTTTATAACTTACAATTCCCCCCTAGATTCTTTTTCACAACATGCTAGGACCCGGAGTCCTCGGGAACCGGATCATTCCTACTCCTCACAGTCGTCTATCTAATCTTTGATATCCTCTTCTGCGATGGAATTTTTCATGTGTTTCAAATGATAACAAATACTAATTCGAATTAGTGAATTAATTCTCCACTACAGACCCTCCACGCAATTATTCATTCAGGACCACCACCTCACCACGTGTACATTGCACAAGTACACATTTCTCAGGACCTTCGCGCAAGGGTAGGAGGCATGTGGTGACACCCTTTCTCATGCAAGGTATTCGAATTCTAGTGGAATGCTGGCAGGGTGATAATTCCCTTGAAAATTTTGCACGTGGCACACAATGTGCAGTTGCAAAATCGTTAATTGTATTAAAACATGCAGAGCCTAAGTGAGTATAGTACCTATACCTATCTCTTTGCACTGGGTTGAGCGGAAAAGTCGGGTTCACATTTCTGAGCCATTCGTGATAATGAAAAGTTATTTTATTGCAGTTATACTGCAGTTGGGCTGATCCCATGGTTCGAATCGTTCTCGTAACTTTTTGTCTGCTGTGGTTGGTAAAAAGTTTTTTTGCAATTTTTTTTATCACTTATACTTTTTGCGAGGCTGCAGAAGATCCGCGGAGGTTTGCCGAGTGGCGTCAATCTTTATGAAAACCGAATTGAATTTTGTTTCGTGGGCAGAAAAAAAAAAACAAGAAAAAAAAACTCGGAGGCAAAATAATGTACGTGAGAAAGCGGCGTTATAATATAGCACAGAAAGTTGAGGATGGTGGTGGTGGTTGCATTTTAAAATCAATTTGGGGACCACATTCGTTCCACACTTTGTGCTCGACGTTTTTCTCCTTCAATTTGGCTTGTAAATGTCGTCTGAATATTTTAAGCCGCGAGAATAGCTCGCTGTGAATTCAAGATGGGTAAAATTTTCATAAAACACGATCAGTTTCTGGTTTACGAGCGTTGACTCAGGGTTCTCAGGATCTACCTGAGCTAGTAACAGGTCGGAGAGTTTGAAACGTCACATTTGTACGTTCATTTTCGCTTTCATTGCACAGCTATTCCAATTTCGTTTGTAGGAAATATCCGTTCCTTGCATTTCCTCGAATCGCATTCCTTCTTTAGCTCGTTTACTCTTTTCATACCGTACTGTGGGGGATGAATTTTACCCCAGTTTGCACACACGTCTTAAACGAGCGGTGAAAACAAAGTAGCAAAGGTAATAACAGTCAAAGAAAATTGAGTGTCTTTGCAAACAGCGAGTGAAAACGTTATTCTAACTCATAACTTTATGATTTGCGTATATGGAATGGAATTCTGATTCAGGAACTGTCGGAATCCGAGAATATGTTTGTACATACGTACCTACCTACCAACCCCCTGCGCCAGGAGCGTACATCAACGTAACTGGAGCGCTACATCCTAGCGTTAATTTACTCTTCCTAAGTCTCTGTAGTTCTAGCGATTCTCTCTTCGTCCTTATCACTGGCTTTCCTACACGCGAACAGTGAACATTGCCTCGTTTTCCTATATCCACATGCTAAGAGCACATGAGTACGAGTAGTCAGAAGATTTCCAGAGAAATACCAATCCTCGATAACGAAACTTTGCATTTTTCAAGCTACATGACTTGTGAAATTGACAGGATGGAAGTAGCTTGTCTGATAATCAGCGTCAAATATGCTCGCAATAATTATTCAAGGGAGTTCAATCGTTCGACAGATCTCTTTTATTCGCTAGTCACATAGAAGTTTTAAAAAAAGCGAATGTTTGACTGTATGATTCTGAAGAGTTGCTAATTTTTTACAGTTTTCAGATGAGGTAATTGAACTCCTTGAACTCACGGTCGTTGTGAAATTGGGCACGTGAATAATCCCTTGAATCTTTTATGCTACATTGACGTTGATCACACATTATTAGATAGACGTTCAATTTCTTTGAGCATTCTCACCGGTGATGAGATTAATTTTTCAAGTTAAGTAATTGGAAAGCTGTGGATTGTCAATTATTTGTCGGATAAAATTGGATCAATGAAACGCTCTGTGTCACGGTGAAGGAATTAGCAAAATTATGCAAATCAAAAACCCAGGTATTTTCAATGAACAATATAATATAACGAGGAGTTGTTTGAAACCCGGTATCCCCAAATAACGTTGACGTGAGTCGATCGATGAAGAGAAAATGCGAGATTCAATATACCTTTCCATATTTGTGTTAAAGTATTCCCCTTCTGCGTTAAAGGTATTTGCTATTCGCAATATCGACCGAAACAAAGTAATCCTCGTTATTCGAATTCACCTGTAACGTAAATAAAGGTATACGGTATATACACATAGATGAGGGAAGGGGCTAAAGCAGGATGATTAAATACTGACAGAATCAATAGTCGATACACCCGAAAATGTATAAGTTTGAAACTCGTTGAATATTGTAAACACTATGCAACGGGTGGAACTGTCAGTCGGAACTTCTGACGGTTCTAGTTGAAATGATAACTTATATTTGCACGATCTATGCTATTCGAGTATATAACTCACACCTGTATACCTGTTAGTATCTTATGTTGACTCTAAAACACATTTATCATTTTTTATACCTTCTGACTCATGACTGGGGTGGATATACCAACCCCTCGCGTTCTTTGTAAGCGCAATCGCTCCAGTTAACAGTACAGAAAAATACCAGTGTACCAATTTCTTCCTTTTTCTAACAGGAAAAGAAATGTGTATGACAAATTTTGTATTATTCAAGTTTAGTTAGTGAAAAACCCATTCGAACGTTGACACATGCCGAAAAATTAGCGAAAATCTTGTTAGAAGAGCAATTTGAAAGTTGGCTGGGGTGGGTTTCCACCCCATACATGTGTTTTAAGGTTAATTTGATATGCGTATAACACTAGTATGTATCTAGCAGAAAAGTATCGGCAAAACCAGAGTCACGTTTCGGTCCATCATCTCGACTTGACTTGGTATAATTAACGTCCGTCTGAAATAAGTCGCTCCAGATACGAAGAGTCAGGCATGCGAATCCATCCATCACTTTGCGGCGACCATGTCCCGGGAGGTCCTTTCGTCGTCAATCACATTATTCGACTAGTCGAAGACTTAGACGAAGAAGTAAGTAACCACCCCTGGAATATCACCGTCTGTTTTCCCGAAAGAGAGTGGAGAGTGGATACGTGAGAGTTCGTCCTGGAACTGCGGATGGCAAGGATCCTCTGTACATGTACCTATGTGCCATCGTACCTATACGTGTACCTACAGATGGATCTACGTAGCATGGGACACCGTTTTCTTTCCACCATTTCAAGATATCGCAGACGAAATCGATAGTCTGGCTGCTGAAGACAGGCGCCAAGAAGACGCGTCGGGTCAAAGGACCTCGTGGACAAACGGACGCCTATTCCTCTAGGGAACGAGGAAAAGGATCGAGAGATACTTTGGTTGTCAAATAAATATTACAGAGATGATAAGCGAGATCGATTAGCATCGTGTTAATGAACGAGCAGTTCTTTCGTCAAAAATTGGAAACGTAAGTATCACTTCATCTTGCGGGATTAGAATCCAAGTAGAAAATAGCTGTTGGATTCTGACCAAGTATGATGTTGCTTTTTATCGAGGAGATGTCCGACTGCCAAAGAGACGTCTTCTTCAAGATAAGTAGAAAAAATCGTAGTCATATATTTCCTTTGACGTAGTTTTGACGGGAAAAACGCCACGATGTGAAAGTAGTTATGTATTCTCTTCGAAAGAATTATGTTCTCTTAGGCTCCCTCTTGTGAAACGATCTTCTCAAAGTTTATGCAGATTCCCAGTATCGAGACTCAAAACTCATCAGCGTACTAATGTGGCAAAAGATCCTAAACTTCACTTTGTGACTTACCCAGGGTGAATATGATCCTTTCTTTCCACTTGTTTAAAGATATGGTGGAATCCTCCATTCCAACACAGCTGACAATTCTCAATTGAACAAAGCGTACGAATGAGACTTATTTTTTAATTTCGAACAAATTTATGAAGAACGCTTCACATTGATTTGAGAAGACAGCGTTGGTCTTTTGAGCGAAACGGGTGGACAATTTTTAGTTAGAAACCTCTATAGTTGTCCACAGTTCATCTCCCACTGCTTTGAGCTGCTGCTTTCGCTGCAGTCAAGCTAGTTTGAGAAAACGTAGTGCTTTTGCATAATTTTCTGTTTCTTTATGTGCACCGAGGGTTTCTCGCTGACGCTTTACGTTTTTGAGAGTTCCTTCCATAATTTTGCCGAAAGGCAAAACGAAAGAATGATTACCTTAATCTTGGAGGTAAACTAAATTAGCATTTTGAGGCAAAACGCAGTTCTGAAGATTCGCGAATGAAATTTTCAAACCGAAAAATCAGTCGACGAACACAGTATCAGATACGATTCAATAAAAATAAAAGCTGATTCATAAAAAACGAAAAAGATTGTCATCAATTACGTTATTCCTATTCCTAGCTTACTGATCACGTTGTTCCTGATGGAAAATCATGCAGCAGTAAAATCACCACGATCCTACCTTGATCTCGGTAAAAAAATTCCACACGAGAGTGTGATATCCTGTCAATTGATTTGATGGAATGTCTGGTGCTAGAACCCTCCATTCTTGAGGTTGAGAACGAAATCACGTGTCGATATGTGAGTCTGGCATTCGTTCACAATCATAAATCATCGCATGTTCCAATTAAGCGTGTGTGACATGGATAAATAATGAACGGTGTTCAAACGTGACAGATGAAAGTACCGGTAGCTGGATACCTTCGGATGAGTAGTAATAACTGGACAGCTATAAAAAATGCACGCTTGTCTAGCTATACTAGTACCATTTTGATGGCTGTTCAGCTACTGGTGAGTGTCAGTTCCTACCCTGTCAATAGCAACTGGTATCCTTTCAATATGGCAGCAGTCACTCAAACTTTAATATTTCCTGGTAAATTACATGATTCGGAATATATTTTCAGTGAGCTTGTCTCTGGAATTTTTCAGTATACCTATTCAGTATATGCTCGGTGACACACTCACTCAATTATATGGGAAAGCAGATCACTGTATAGAACACAACACACCAAGGAGTATCGAGCGATAGGCATGATCTGACGTGAGAAAAATTCACACTGTTGCGGGCTTTGAATTATGGCGTTACATAGTTCTAGGCGAAAGCTCGCTCCCATTATACATACGTTTCAATCAAGATTACCACTTGCTATAAATTCTCTCAGGTGTGACACAGTCACTTAGAAGTCAAAGCTTCCGCAGAGGTACCCTAACGTAGACTGAAATGTTAAATTTAGGGTATTCCCCTCTGATTGCCTGTGTCTTTACCAGGCCCATAGAGCATATTTGGCGGTACATAAATTTAATTTTTTAGGCCAGGATCTCATCAAAGTGAGTCATCCATCTTCCCGAAAGTTTAATTCCGGTGAAACAGATTCCTAGTCGTAGTTCAAACTGTCATATGGTCAGAAAGGCTACGGAATGGAAGCTGAAGAAAATAAAACTTCACTTTTCTACATGATCTTTTTATACCTCGCTGGATTAGTTCTCGTACTGCTGTCTGCATTTCTGTACATGAGAAAAGAAAGATGGAATATCCAATTAGTATGTGGAACCAACAATCTAAAATACGTTTCTGCTCTGCGATGGGAACTTAATTCGAGAAATGAAATGAAGTGAAATGGCGGAAAAACGTTGTCTTTAAACACAAATTTTGCTTGAGTAGTCCTTCAAGTTTCTTTCCAGTTTTGTGACACTTTAGATTTTCAAGTTCGACTGAAAAAATTGAGAGCGATGCCCTGACCCGCTTCAATGAGTGGGGCCCGTCAGCACGGTAAGAAACGTATCGCGTGGCACGCGCATTGCTTTCGCCACTCACGTACATTTTATTATTTCATTTTATCGCATGCCCTTCTGCTCAAGGCGGCAGCTGACTCCAACCGGATATTGAAACACCGTACTTCCGCTTTGGACTTTTATTTACAACGTGTGCCTCAAGGTGCCCGAGATCCTATCACTTCCTAGTCATAAAAATGATTCATTTCACCGCCGGAAGGGGTAAGCTCTAAGTTTGAACCGTGATTTCTTTACTTGGTTTTACGGGATCGGGTTCTTCCGCCGATTTTCTATAGCTTCAAGTATTTCATTTCAAATTGGATTTTCAATTTGTAAAATTCATTTTCCCGGCGTTCCCAGATCGTTGACTTATTGATTCTAAAACATGAGCAGGAATTGTTCTCTCTTGATTGGTCGACGGGTTGAATAAGGAATAAATTCCATGTCCTGGACCAGGAATGCCCTTTGATTAAATCCGCTGCCGTTGATAACAACGAGGCTTGAGATTCTTCTTAATTAATTTGCCCAACATCAGCCCCCGTACTCTCACTTCCTACGCCAATAGAAGCCGGATAAATATACCGACAATATTTGCCCAGTGCAAGCAAGTAGGTACATATCTTATACGCTTGAGGCGGCAACGTTGTCTTCAACTATTAAAGTACCCTATATCCAAGAACTTTGAACAAATCTGCGGAGTTAATTAAATTTCAACCTCACCACCTCCGCTCAGCTTACTTTTCAGTTAGCATATTCTTATCCTGCGTGCTATCCACGGAAAACTAACACTGGACCATCATCCTGCAGTTTGCCAAAGAATTTGACTTATCGGGATTGTCGATGAGAGATTTTACTCCTTTCTAACCCATCGAACGGTCCAACGAAGTTTCAAATTCATTTCGCAATTATCATCTTCAGCTACTCCAACTGTATCTTTGTGCTTCGTCGGCCCTCTGGTGACTTTCACGAAGCAAAAATATTCAAATTTCCAAACACCAAAAGATCGTAGGTTACTTCTAATCTAAACTGTGCTTTAGCTAATAGCGTGTGAAGTTTCAGGTTGGCCGCTTATCTAGTCAACACGGTCAGTTGCTCACCCAACACTTTGCTTCGTTGGTTCGCAGGCTTTGCTATAGTGGCTGTAATATGGCCAGAGGTAGGTTGAAACGAGTGGCGCTATCAAAACGAGGCACAAGCGATTTGCATAAGTGATTTCATTAATTTTTCGAATACTTATTTTAAACGGCACGAGCTCACGCGGTAAAGGAGCTTGGGGTGGATAGAAATCGAGGATATCCTGCAAAACCCCTTTTTACCATCAGAAATTGCAGATCTATTTGGTGACAATTTCTCAACGCGTTCTCACAACGTGAATATTTTCGTCTTTGAAGAATTTTTTCTCATTGCCTTTGAAATGGGAAATTGTATTTTCGAAAATTGAACCCCCGGCTCTCCTGATTATAAAAAAAGAATTTGCAAAAGCCTCTCGTGAGTACGACTTTCATAACGCGCAGGGGGAACTTTGAACGAATTGTTCGCTGGAGTGTTTGAGCTGGAGTGACTGAGCAAATGAAAGAAGGTTTCGTGCTTGACTAGCCGGTAAATAAAAGCACAAAAGTCATTTCGTGGTAGGTGTATGGGTACCGTGTGCCACGACCATGATGCCCGGGTAACGAATGAGCAGTAGCTCCATAGTATGTATATGTATACTATATGGGGTTGACGGTGGTGCCAGTTTATACATTTTCTTAGAACTGAGTGGGTTCTTCTGACTCGTTTCGTGAAAAAAGTGGCAATTTTCTATGAACAAACTCACAGTTTCCAACGGCTTAGCGTGCTCGAACGCGTAACACTGCGTGGGTGGGACACACAATGGGTGCCACGCACAATGCTAGAATGCATCAACCAGCACGGCATATTTGGAGCGTGCCTCTTTGTTGTAATAATAGTTGTATAATAGTATACCCTACAGCACGTGCGCGTGTTACAGTAAGGCAAACTAACGCCTCTGTACACGAGACTTTGTACAAAACTACCCATAGTATATATGTATACCCAGACCGACAACCACAATCGCGAATCAAGTTTCAAATCAACGTTCAACAACATATGGTCGTAACATTTTCTTTTCAAATTCTTTTTTTGCTCCGTTTGTCTATCTTCTTATCTTCCAAAGATTCTTGAGATCGTTTTTCCGCACAACATACGCCGTTTACATTTTACACCGACTACGTCCACGTAGTCGGAAGTGAACCTTTTATTTTTTTCCTTCTTTGATTGCTTTTTAAATTTCTATTTCCCTACCGTCAATTAGCATCGGGTTTATTTTACGGGTAAATTTTCATTACGAGGGGAATTAATTGCTGTGAAATAATTTACTCGGATGAAATCTCTATACGTGGCATTCGAATATATACGAAATTCTTTGTGGATAAAATTGGAGGCGGTTCTCGTTACTTGTATATTCGAAAAAATAAAAAACAAATGCGGTTTCGTATTTCGCTTCGCATCGTGCAAACTCTCCGTTTATATCGTGGATCAGATTTTTCTAGAGCAAAAAATGTAGCCATATATCGTTATTGGGAACAGCGGAAAATAGAAACAATGAAATTCAACTAAGCATGAGTTGGGGTTGGCTTGGGGGTGGTGGAAAAATGATAAATGCTTGGGCGCGGTCGTAACAAGCCCTCTCGAGGCGAGCCCCACTTTTTAATTGCTCCGTAGCACCATCTTCCCTCTCTGGCTCTCTTGAGATTTATTGTATCATTGTTCCAGGCTGTACGTAAGCTTCCTAGCGCATTGGCCATCGTGATATCTACTCTGATTGTGATTCGCGTAGTATTATACCGACAGGTTGCTGTAGGCTGCGTATTCTGTTGGGCTAATGCACAATTCATAACGCAGTATAATTAGGGAAGGAATTGAAGTTCCGAATTCCAAATGTTCCAAACGGTCGAAATTCAGGACTTATTTGAGACGCGATTCCGAATTTCTAGAAACGTTAGAGTTTAGAACTTGCAAATTTCAAAAAGTCGAAATGCAGGCAGCTCAAAGATCCGAAGTTTCATAACTCAGAAAATCAAAAAATCCTCAAATTTAAGAGAAGCTGTCAAATAAACGACGTTGCATAAGCGAATTCCGAGATTCGGAGGTTTGGCTTTTCGGATCTTCAGCTTCCAGAATTCTAAACCTTCGGTGCTTTTCCATTTCAAGTTTTTCAATTTAGCTACGTAGACTCGCGGGGAAATAATATTTCTAAAAACTGTGATTCGGTAGTATGAAAATTCGGAAATTAGACCATTTGCAGCTTTTAAAATTCGGAATTTCAACCCATCTCATAATTCTACGGATGAATATAATAACCGCAGTAGAAAACGTCTGAAGGATTGCATAAAATTGTATATTAATGTCTTGATTGATTGGCGATAGCGTAACTAGATACGATAGCAATTAAAATGAATGCCAGCACAGTATGGCATGAGGCGCGGGGTGCAATATAATCCTCGGAATATGGACTGCGGATTTATCTCTGATATCCTGGGAATCGTAAATCATGAAAATTGCCCTCAGTAACAAATTTGCCCAGGCAGAATTCACGCGGTGCTTTCTACAGATAACGATACCGCACACCAATCTATATCTATATTCACCAACCCGCGAAAATAGTGCAAACTTCTAATTCGCTTCAACTGACGTGCATAGGTCTCCGCATCGTTTCATATATATACGTACTGCACCTTCCGCTTCGCAAATCACGTTCATCTAATCCAGAACCTACATAATATACCTCGTATGGTCCCGAGAAGTCTGCACCGCGTAGACGACTCGCGGTTTGCCTGCAGCTTGTTATTACGGAGACATATGTTCAGTTCTACACTGGCTTCACTTCGCCCTGCAGTTGCCTGAAAACTTTTCAATCAAAGCGTCGATTTCCGGGTTTGCAGGAACCAATTCCGAATAAAGTTCCGAGAACTGTACCTCCTGACACGACTGACCTCCTGCTGGGTTTAGATCGCATGACAACCACTCCTTTGGCAAGTAGTAGGTATCAGTAACTCCGACTGCAGGGTATGCGCGTCATCAGTTTTCCATGGACAAGTTAAGCCTCAAAGTATACCGGAAGTCGACGGTAAAAGATATTCCAGAATTCTATATTATCCTCAAAACATGTAAAATGTGCAGCAGAAATGTTCTTTCATTGGATACGTGCGCAATATTACAGACATGGAATTTTTCGCGTCCTCAAGCTGACAATCAGTCGTATTTATTCAATTGTATTTACCCACTTCGTGTTATCGATCGTTGTATATAGGACAGTTGAAATAAAAGTGACCCAAGTTTTTTCCGTAAGCCCTATCGATGGGTTGCTCATTTTGTTTCTCAATCTGTGTATTGATATGAAATTCACACGTGTGTGAATTTTTATAGATTTTTCAGGCGAGCCGCTCGGCTGTTATGACGTTTTCGCTGTTTTTGCGGAAATCGAAAACTTGAGTACAAAATTGCATGGCATTGAATTTAGGTGTTTTCCATTGATTTGAACAACTGAATATGCCACATGAATTTTCCGTTCGATGTAGAAAGACGTTCACAACGAAAAATTGACAAAAATTCATGGTTCTCACCAAAAACCCCGTGCCGAATTTCCCTCGTGCAAGTATGAGACTTTTTGTGTGAATTCGAGAATCGGCCGTGATCCCATTTCGAAGTCACATGAGTCGACATGATGGAGTAAGGAGTATCATCTAATAAATCCATCACGTTCGTAAAAACGAAAGCAGGCAGCGTTTGATCCAAGTACCTATACAAAATATGGACCTATCTTTGTTAGAAGTTACATCTTCATTGAAAGAAATGTTAGGTAAAGCTAATTGGTAGGGTATTTTCGAAAAAGGTCCATTTGTATCAGTTTTTTGTTGAAAGCTCAACAAGATAAAATTCACACAAAGATATGTTTGCGAAAAACAGGCCAACTTTGGGCTCCATACAATTTTTTGCTGAGAAATGAAGCCTTTGAGTCTCGCAAAAAGCTCATGACTTCCGGAAAGCTTGTCAGAAAGATCTACAAAAATTGCAGATGGACTTTTCAGGATACAGACCTGGCGAAACAATCGGCAAGTTCTTTGGCGAGGGTCAAGACAGAACTTTGTTCACTTTAATTTGGACTGTCCGAGACGTATTCAGGAATAGTTTGTGCATTCGGACTTGCCATATGTACGCGTGATCTATGAATGTGCAAAAATTTGAGTCCTACTGGTACCCACTGGTTGTCGTATCACGAAGGAATTTCTGTATTCCGTTCCGATCGATTGATTCTAATGCAATTTGAGCCCGAGATTGTCGACGCCATCTTATATTTCCAGGCAGAGGAGGGAAATCTTATTATTGCAAATGCAATTCTCGTTATAATATTACTGCATTAGGAGTAGGTACGGGGTTGGAAAATGTGGGCTGGTATTGAAGGTTATCGAGGTGTAACGAAATACGTAGATTCCAAGTAAAATAATCGAGTACGGCTGAGTGATCGTTGCTAACGAGTGGCAGGGGTGAAGCTGCATTAAATTTCTGTAGTTATATATTCAATTTCTTTTGTTTTTCACGATTACCGAGCTACGACGACAGAAGCTTCAATTACGCCGGCTGCAAGCTAGGCGAAGGTGCGCAATTCAGACTTTAAACAAAATTATTATACCTACCTCTCTGTACATAGTTCCGAGCCACTTGAAAAAAAACATTTTCTTAGCTATGCTATGCATACACACCTACTTTCACATACCGCTCTCATATTCATATGAAAACTCCACATTCCATGAATTAAAGCAAAGCATAAAAGCATAGTTATGCCGGAGTGGCATTTTACCCGAGTTAACTTAGTGTTATACTCTAATTTGCGTGACTCCCTTAACAAGATAAATATATAGAGTTAAAGCATTCTACGGTATTTACTGAAGAGATTTTCTGGTCAATAGTTGACAACAAACTATCGCGATCGTAACATTATTCGTTGTCAAGTTAGTATTCCCAGTAGGTGCAAAATTGACTAAGGAACAGTACATACAGCGCTCCTTCCAGTGCGAAGGTCTGAAATGCAAACCTAAATCAATTCGGGGCTATGTTCACAGAACAGCTAAATGAAAAAGTTTCAGTCAAACTCTATAATGCATGGTAATAGGTGGAGATACCGACATGGGTCGAAAATAGACCTAAATCAACTGTGTACTTGGTCAATATGTGTAATACAAGTTATTCATTCGTCACTGGAAGCCATATCACACTGCGTGATCAAATGTACTCTTTCTCATTCTCGAGTTTTATCGGTTTGTCAAATCGTCAGGTTCATGAAAAGGATTTATCCGTTGGATAGAAATGAAAAAAACTAGTGGAAGCCATAGATTGTAGAATGGAAGGGAATATGCTTGCTGAAAACCGAAAACCGAGAGAATATTCAAAATATTTTTCAGATCTTCTCCAGAAGCTGCGCATACATGGTTCGATTGACCGAAAGGTATACAAGATGAGCTTTTTCACGATTTTCTAGTTGTTTTGGCGAACGACTGTTCTCTATTCAACCCCTTGTTCCATCCGTCCCTCGAATCATACACATGAACAATTTTGTCACCCAAGCAAGCAAGCAAACGACTTGTTCCAAATATCTATCTGAAAAATATGTACGAGATGGCAGACCGTTGACTCACGTGATCGCAGAAATGTTCAAAGGGACCAGTACAGCTTGGTTCCGAGAATTTCAATTTGTCCAGAATTTCACAGCAAAAAAAAAAAAAAATGTTTTCCTTTTCCAAAACCTGTGTCGTAAGGATTTTGGAGCAGCGTTGGTCGATTAAGGTCGTTAAAGGCTCATGTTGTTCGAAAATAAAATCGTCATCATGTGAGCTCGAGGAAATTTTTTGATTTTCTTGTTTTGGCCAAGTTATTTACAAATTAGTGACTTGAATTTCGAAAACTTTGGATATAATTGACTGTAGGTCTGCACTAAGTTAATTTTTTTCAAATCCCTTCTCGTTAACATGATTAAGATTTTCTGTATGAATATAATGAACCCTCGACGACCTTAATCGGACCAACGGTGCTCCAAAATCCTTACGACGCAGGTTTTGGAAGAGAACATGATCTGTTTTGATTTGAAATAAACGTTGATGAAAGATAATTAATGAATTCTGGACTAGTTTGAACTTCTGAAACCTAGCTGTACCGGTCCTTTTAAGTACCCGGGAAAAAGAAGTATCGTATATGAACCGCTCCGAAGATGAGGACCTAAGAAATGAAGTGCAATCGCATTTGGGGTAGCGCAATCCGCGCAAAAATATAGCAGATTGTGAAAAATCGAGCTTAGTTTGAGCTTTCATAGGTCTGGCCTATATTGTGACGGTGCTCATAGCAGAGAATCAAAACAGTTTACAGATAACCACGGCAAAACTTGCTCACATGGACATATTTCCTCTGAATCCTACGTGCAAGCTCTGGCCGACTGCAGGCGAGGTAACTTGAACAGATCGACTCCGACGACACATGGAGAGACGAAGATAGGAAGATGTTCCGGGTTGGGTGAAAGGGGTGCAAAGTCTAGCAGATCGAAGGTTGTAGGTAGTCGTTAGGATCGCAAGCGCATCCTGGCAGTTAACGTTGAACTCGGTTCATGTGTTGTGTGTGTTTGTGTATGTGTGTCGCAACTTTGGAGGAAAGCCCGCGGGGAATGTTCGAACGTCCCAAATGTCCCGAATGTCTTGGTGCGACGCACGACGAGGTTATTGGACGGCATTCCGATTACAGCCTAGACGGAACAAGCCCTTCCATTAACGCTGGGTTAGACGGAACATGTAGTACGAAGCCCGGGAAACACGTAACGGAGTTCCGAAACAGGTCCGTTACTCTGTATATGTGTACGAAGGACTTTGGTACTTTGATACAAACTGCATACACTCTATCCGTGAGTACAGCTAAGGATCGGGCCGGGCTTACCGACGCTTCGTATGTACCTAATAGCATTGCGTCGGATCTTAACCGCATCCGTTGTATACTGGTATACTAGACAGCGCGACGCCCGACGATGCATCTGCATGAAACTCAGCGTTAGAGCTACGAGCTGAGTCAATACGTTAACGCGCGAGATTGGGTTACAATCCTGAAACGCGTTGCGACCTAACGGCTGAATCAATTTCATCTACAAACTATTCCAATCTTGAAGAACTTACTCGATATTCTCCTTCAATGGGTTCAAACAGTTCAGATACATAGGCTTGTGCATGTGCAGTAGGGTGGTCCTTATTCCTAGTGCGTACTGCAAACTGGCTTGGAATTGGCACGGTATTGGTGCCATAGCTGCCAATACTGACAGCTATCAAAGGCCAAGCTTTGCCCAAGTCAAAATCAATGTTGGGACAATTTTGGGTTGTTAACATCGGTCGAACTTATGGTGCCGGTAATCGATACCAAATTATTCGCAGCCAGTATAAAACACCACATTGGCTCAGTGTACTTCCAGTACAGAACTGATTTCCGGTTGAGCCCCATGTATGTTCACTAGGGTGCTTTTTTTGCTGTGACTATTTTTTTTTTTTCTACTCCCACCTCGAAATCTGCTTGGGAACACCTCAAAAAAATTCCCTGAAAGTTTGAGCCATTAATATTAATTACTCGCCCTCGGCGTTTAAAGATTTCCCATTCAAAATACCCGTAACTTGAATTTTTTTTTTCTGCAAATTCTTATAGCTCAGAGACCCTTCATGCTATTCGAACGTTTGAAGATCCAAATTACTCAGAATTGTATGCTCTACAAAAGTTCCCATTGCAACAGAAATGTAACTCACACTGGTGACTTCCTAATGAGCCGCAAATCCATGAAAATCGTCAATCATGAAAAACAAAAAGCTTGTTATCTCGAAAAATATCAATAATAGAGATCGGTGCTCGGAACCTTTTTTGAAGGAAATTCAATTTGCTACAACTTTGTCGTTTAATTTTTTTTGTATTCTCAGCCAATTATGAAATAACAACGAAAAAACAAGAAATTTTTGAAAAATTTGACTTTAATCACCTGTACTGTGTCACCCGTGTGAGTTACATTCCCATCGCAATGGGCACTTTTGTAGAGCATTCGATTTTGAGTAATTTGGTTCTTCAAACGTTCGAATAGCATAAAAGGCCTCTGCGCTGTAAGAATTTTAAGAAAAAATTCAAATTACGTGTATTTTAAATGGGAAATCTTCGTTGCAAAAAAAGCACCCTAATGTTCACTTGTCAATACTAGTCTGGGCAATGCTGGGCAAATAATTTTTCTATACTGGGCCAGTATTACCAAACGAAATTTGGCAGCCGGGGTAATGCCAAATCTGTGCTACGTAGGCAGATCCGACATTCGTACATGGGTTACCAGAGGGCAGAGAGGGTGATTTTCCCTTTCAAAAAACACGTGTTTTTTTTTTTTTTCTATTTCTCAAAGACTTGCGTACTAAATATTTTCGTCAAAAAAAAGTTTAGCATTGAATATATTGATCATGAAATAAAAAATGGTGATCCTGAAATTGAAAAAGATCATTTTCTATCAATTTCTGACTGGCGTGACCCTAAATAAAAAAAAAAAAAAAAACAAGTTTCCTCCTATAAAATGGCCCATATAGCTGTCAAGGTTGAATCAGAAGTTTGATTTATATCCATCTGGATATAATACATGGGTACTGGGAACACATTTGTGAATAATGGAGATTTTCAGAAACAGTTTGAGACGCTCTAGTACGCAGGTCTTTGGGAAATTGAAAAAACACGTATATTTTAAAGGGTAAAATCACCCCCGTCTCGGTATAGCTCACTTTTAAGATAGACGGCTGAAAGTTTTTCCGGCATTATTTGGAGATGGCCCGGTGAAAATTCATCCCCACCCCATGTAAGGACACTGCCACCAAAATATGCAACCGAGTTTACAGGTCAAAATAGATGGCCGTAGGTTGGTGATGCCAGAGATAATAGTAGGGGTCCGCTAGCTTGTCATTGATGGCGTCTCAACATTAGATTCGTTCGGTTTTCGCGAATTGGGCTGCATCGGATTACCTTGACCCAATCACGTTGAAGATTAGACAAGTATCTACTAATCCAAAAGTTTCACTGCAGTTCGGTGCAGTCCAATTTGTGTAAAACGAACACAGCTATTGATCTACGTAACCGCTAATCAGCTTAAGCATTCGAAGTGACAGAGAAAATTCGGGATAATCTTGTTCTATGACTTAGTGTATCATCACCAGGATCGCTCCATAAAGAGAAAAATTAACTTCCTGACTTTGCAGAATTGTAATAGCGTAGGGAAATTTCAACTGCTCTAGAGCCACCTTTTTAAAACTTTACGATAATTGCGTCACTTTTTGGAGCATCCGGATTTTCCCAATCACTTCGACGGTTTGAGGTGGCTACAGGTTATGTAGATCGACGTTTAGACACCATCAGCGACAAGGTAGCAGATCCCTACTATTACCTATGGTAATGCCAACCTGCAGCCATTTATTTTGACCTGTAAAAACGGTTGCATATTTTTGGGGCGACAGAATCCACCTCGTTGTGCGTATCTCTGGAGAAACAGACTATTGAACATTTTTTATCGATTGATATGTCTCGTTATTGCCAATTTTCACATCTATCCCATCGACGGTGTATATTGCCCCTTGAAACTCGATATATTTCAATCACGTTGCCCTCTAACACGCAATACTATTTCAGTCCGAATAAAAGAAGAAAGGAGAAGATCTCTGTTACGTGATCAAAATTATCGACGCAGGTATTATTGCCACTTTATATAGATATATATATTTCACGAACGAAATAGCTTCTCTTATCACAACTCGGGTGACAACCGAGTGGTGAAGTTTATTCAAAAAGATACGCAGGTCTGTGATGAGGATGTGAAATTCAAGCGAGTTTCTTGAAAATTTATCAAATAACGTGCACCTTGAACGAATGTCTTCCCACACATTTATTGCACGCCCCACGAGAAAGACTTTCCAGAAAAAAGTCTTTCAGGACCCTCGAATTATCCAGTGTAGCCTCGGCTATAATCATTCGTTGAAGTAGCCTCGACAATAATTAAATCGACCTCAATTTGCAGCTGATTTTGAGCTTCATTTTTGACTGACTGAGAACTGAATTTGGAACACCGTACTTAGAGAATTACGTTATAATTTTTAATTCATCTGAACACGAGTACAATGTTGAAAAATACTCTAGAAACCAAAACGATTCAATTCTGAGTTTTTCCAAATTTTCCAAATTGTTTTTTTCAGGAAGTTAGCTCCATTGCGACGAGTACAAACTTTTTAATCAGATGAAGATTACATCTCAGGATTAATTAAATTTCCACGTGCCCTCTGGAATATTATCATTATTATAATTATACTCAATTTGAAGTGAAGAACCGTCGGTGTGACGATGTTGATTGGAGTTCGTCGATCTGAACGAAGCCTGGTGGAAAAGCGGAAATTAACACCGTGAAAGAAAAACGGTAGTAAAAGTGAGGTGATGATGGTGAGTCACTTTGACGAATGGTTTGCAAAATTGTAAAAGCTTGGCAAATAGAAGTGGTACAGTCTACCCACCCTTAACGATTTCTTGCAGAGCTACGGTTCAAGCCCAACAGACACTATTCGTGGTTCGTGGTTCGTTCTGCTCGAGGATGTGGATGTGAATGTGTGGGGGCTTTGGCCGTGCACCATTGAGAGCTTTCATGGCTTTGATGGGCCTTAGAACGCCCTTTTCCTGTACCCCACAAAAGCTACCCCTAAAAAGCCAGGCCACTACGTTTTTATTCTTCGTACCCCTTTTCTATTTTCTGTATATTTCCCGTAAAGTGGCAAATTACTTAGAGAATTATAAAGGGACGTTAATACGGATTGTCAAGTTCAACTGGAGACCTAAAAATATCTCCACGTCTTATTTTCAGTATAAAAAAACCGCTCAGACAGTTTTCTTTTTCTTTACGAGCCAATAGGAAATACTGAAGACATAACATTCGAGAAAAATACGAATTTTCAAGAATTCAATCCACGTTGACATTGGAAACTGAGATACTTAGCGAACGAAGAGAATTTGTTTTATTACTAGGAAAAAAGTCAGAAAGTGGAGACGGTAGAATGTAAGTAACAATCAAAGCTGGGTAATTCAACATATTTCGTGATAATAATCATTTGATACAATAGAAGACAATTAACCCTCCGTAGTCACTGTGGGTCAAATTGAACCACCTCCCACGTTTGGGGCTAAATATCTGTACGGGGATGGCTTCAGATGGGGTTCTGTCTATTATGTACAATGCGCAATGCGTTTTGTTTCAACTCCGAAATAGGCCCTCTTCAGATGTCGAAATAAATACCTTTTCTGGAACTTCCACTATCGAGCTTTTTTTCATCAAAGTACCATACCTTATGAATATATTACCTAAAATTTGGTTGGAAAAAATTGAAAGATGAAAAAGTTATGAAAGTTTCACTAAAAAAATGCATTTTTGGACATTCACATCTTCGCGATTTTTTCAACACATTGCCATTTCATTTTGGTTGAATTGACTTTTGGCACATATTCTACAACGTTCTCAGTATGTTGCACAATTTTTTGAAAAAAATCGGACTGATTCTTTTGTACGGCAATCAATTGAAAATCAGTCGGGTTAATTTGATCCAGGGTGACTACCACGTAATTCTACAAAGGTGTGACTATACGGAGGGTTAAGTCTATATGATATTCTTTGGTACCATTCGGTAAAATTTTCGCTCCTCTATTTATGTTCTTTAATTCACTTGCCATGTTGCTGCGGTGACCAATTACACGGGTAAATCACTTTGAGTAATTAGTCATACAGTAGAGTTTTTGTTCCTCGTATGATAGAATAACGAATCGTTATTATACTCGTGTCGGAAATTTCCTATGGACGTGTGTCTTGTAATACGAACGAGCAATCAAGTGTATTCAAATATTTGGGTGCACAGTGCAGTGTATGTGCATGTTCGAATAAACTAAATTCAGGCAAATGCAATTGAATGTAATTAGTTTCAAGAGTGTATCGACTATCCGCGTAATTAGCATACAGAACCAGGTGGGAGTAAATCATTGGCTTTGTATAGCTTCTGCTAAGTAAGCAAAAAGGATCGTTTAACGCAATTCAAGAAGCTGCAACGAACCCGGAGTTTCGAGTACTTGCAACAACCTGCATCCCCGTTTTTTTTTTTTTTTACATGTTTTACAAACAGAAACGGCAATTGGTATTCATTGGTGTCAATTTATTTTCGCTGAATGTCCGCGGTGGCAATCTAAAAGTCCTTTAAATGCATTCCGTTGCTTGCACGGTTCGGCTAGTACAGTAAAAGATTTGTATACAAATTACCTCTATCTCGCTAATCGTAAATATTTACTCCGCTTTTATATCGAGCAATTGAAACTACCATACAGTAAAGGGAACATTAGATTTTCTGTCCGTTTCAGTGAACTGATAATCGACAAATCAATCATTTCATTCAATCGGTTATACACGCTGTTGTATATTCTGGTTATTTGTACCCGGCATGTTCATTCGACAGGCGAAAACGAACTTCAAACGCAGATTTTTTTCTCCGTACCCGTTACCAATTATACATATTTATTCACGTGGAAGTTTTTACACCTGAGAAACCTTCCGTAATTCTTCGGGGCGAGTGAACGAAGAGGCGGTTTGTGACGCAGCACTGTTTTTTTTCTCCGAAATACAGAACCGTCTGGATATTACGGATATATATCCACCACTTTTCAGCCATTATTTTTCTCTCACCTATTCGCATGGCTATATGCAACGTTTTGCCGATTTTCACATAGATACGGAATATTCCACTCCTGAGTAAGTTGACTCAGAGTTGATTATACCGTGACGTTTGACAATAAATAATATAAATACCGACTGGTAGGTAATAGATTGTTACGGTTAAGAAACGGGGCGTAGCTCGAATGAAGTCGAAGAAGAGCGAGCGAGGAAAAGAAAAAGAGTGGAAAAAAGTTTCACCGTGACAAGATAGCAGTGGTTCGTTTCGTTAGGGGTTGTAACTTGTGACAGCCCACGGTACTATATTATCGACGCTACTTGGTTCCAAGTAATAATAATGTCAAACTTGGAACAACTCAGACTAAATTAAGATTTCCTGTTGTTACCTACATTCCAAGCACATTATTCGAAAATTGTACCAGCCTTAGGGACAAATTTTGTACCCTGGGTCTAATTTAATTACACCGAAACAGTCTGCCGTTTGACGTTCTTGTTCGCGGAATGTACCTCCAACTGTTATAGCATTAGACCCATGAGGCAAGAGTGTTCAAGTTAACTTTTCAGTCTTCAAATTTACGGATTAACGCAGGACAACAGAGTTTTCTAAGCAGTTATCAAACTGTACCGTTTCAACTTGGAATATTAGTCAAGAAGTTTGGGACAATTCTCTTGCACCACCCAGAAATTGGTCAAATTCTAGATTGAACCATCGATTATTTGTCAGCAGTTAACGTCACCAGTGGTTACTCATGAAAGACATTATTCTTTCATTCGCATATCAATGTGTTTTTGCAACTATGATATGCAATTGGTGCTGAAGCCAATGAGCTTACTGCAAACTGGTTTGACATTGGCACGGTATTGGTTCCATAGCTTTCAATAATCACAGCTACAAAGGGCCAAGCTTTATCCAAGTCAAAATCAATGTTGGGACAATTTTGGGTGATTAACACCGGTTCAACTTATGGTGTCGTGAATTGGCACGAAATAACCTGCAGCCAGTATGAAATATCATATTGGCTCAGTGTATTCCCAGCACAGAACTGACTTCCAGCTGAGCCCCATACATGATCACTTGTCAGTACTAGTCATCAGCATTCGCCCAATGTTATGGGCAAATAATTTCTTTGTACTGGGCCAGTATTACCGAACGAAATTCGGCAATACTCCGGCATTCGTACATGGGAGTATAGGTGATAGACAAGACCTTAACGGTGGATTGTCGAAAGCTTCGAATCCACAATTGCGTCCACTGTCGTGGTCAGACAGATGTTTCGATATCGTAAGGGTTACCAAAGCATATTTATGATCAGCTTCAAACTCGAGAAAGCATTGCAATCGTTTCAATTCATTGTAAACCCCCATTTCACCCCTAACTCTGATGCGTGGGAGCCCTTGAAGCCTAACTTACGATTTGTGGTAAGTAGCCAGTAAATCTATAGACCAAAGAACGCAAGAAAAAAAAAGAAATAAATAAGCTGATAGAGAAGTAAGTTACAAACCGAACGTGGCTGCAGTCACCCCTATCCAAAAAATTGTGGCACATAAAGAATATGCTGAACGGGAAATGTTGAAGGGATTTTTTTTTTCACATACCGGGTGTTATAAATTATTATAAAAGTCCTGCCACGCGCGTGTCTATAAATAAATCTATATAGACTCTTGGGAATTATTTTCAACCGAAAAGTTTCTTCTAACCTGATGTACTATACTTAGCAATTGGGACGCTGTTGGTGCGTCATCGTTAATTAAATTAACTAGCTCGAGTGAATCAGATGAACGACCTTTAAATAAGAATAGATCTTTAATTTCTTCTTACGTATAGAAAGACATCGGAGGGTTAGTTGACCCGTGGATTTTAGCCGCAAACATGTTCTTGCTCTGGAATAACACATAAGGTCAAGAAATATTGAAAAAGTAAGTTCAGGGATTCTGATATGCGGCGTAGAGGATACTCGGCGAAAGTTATCCAGGCAAGAAACGATCCCACGTTGATGAAGATTCGAGCTGGTATGGTGTAGAAAAAGTTCATTCCGTCTGGCAGAGGCCACCCTGAGGCCACCCAAGCTAGCTGCTGGATTGCGTGAGGATAGCTGGAGAGTAAACAAATCAATTTCTGCTCGAGACACGTTTATGCCTTGGATCGTAAATTATCATTAAGGTGATTGGCTCCTCGCACAACGACTTGGGTGCAACACGCTTCAGCGTTGCACGTAAGTCTTGCGAACGCCTTATTAGTTCCTTCTGCAGACTACTTGAATAGCGCAACAAATTTTCGAAATTTCGTCACTCGTATGTACATACGCATAACTGAGTATTTGTAAATCATGCAAACCGAAAGTCACCGAAATCCGTCACTCCTGTATGGTAAAAGAAATTTCTGAAGGGCAAGTGAGATTCGACCCTTCAGTTCACTAGCATCAGATTGCGTCTGTTTCCAGGAGTTGGATGCTGAGATTTTTGGAACGTTGCCACGATATTATGGAAGACGAAAGTTCACAGGAAGTTGAGAAAAGAAGAAGAAGTAGAAGAAGAAGAAGAAGAAGAAGAAGCGGAAAACAGAAGATAGAACCACGACGTTATACACTATGATACGCGGAGAATAGTTTCTTCTGTACGTAACGTATATTTTCAATGTGTTGGTAGCCATGAATGAAGCGTAGTTTTTTCCATGAAAAGGTGGAAAAAAAATCCGGAAGACTGGAGTCATTTTTCTCCGTTGCTTCCATGGAACCCTCTAGAATGAGACTGCATAATTACTATACATGCCCTGGGACCGTCTATAGTGTCCGTTTACTCGTCTGCGCCGCTACCGATTGACTTGAGATTCGATTTCATTCACGAATGAATAGTGATTATTCTTTTCTACCCGCAAGGCATGATCCATAATGGATTTATCGAAATCGTGAACAAGTCCAAGTTTTGGAAAACTACAAGCTGCAGTATCTGGAAATACGTTTGAAACTCAGACGCTAAGAATCTTCCGAAGCGGGCGGCCTGTATCTTTGGTCGAAGGGTGCAGCTTCTATTTCTGGAAGGCTAGACGCACGTAGGGTCTACCATGACATACTGCATTTTAACAGCCCTCAAATGAGCCTTAAGTAGAGACCGATGTATTGTACTCAGCGTGGCACACTTCTATTTTCGAAACACGGCCTAGAGGCGTTGAAAAATTTGTTGGATGGCCTAAGTTCACCGAAACTTCAACTCTGCAGGCGCCCCCGAAGACAAACTAACGTCGTTTTCTGAAATAAATGAAAGCTTTGCCTAGGACATTTTTATATTTATAACAATTTCACCTCCTTTTCTCTCACCGCAAGGAAAATTTACGAAACTTCCGACTTCAATGTGATTCGTTCTCCATTTGAACTCAAACACTGATCGTTGAGTATAATCTATCAACTAATTACTTGGGAGTCGTTCTATGATAACATGAAAATTTGATTCTAATGTTCGTAGAGAAAAACTGCAATTGTGAATGTAGTTTTTGTCCAGTCAAATTGTGAAACGGAATGCATTCAGCAGAGTCGGTTATTCAGGCAGTTTGCACAATCAATGATGGTACAAATGAAACACTGTGGGAGATACGGTACTTATGAATACTCGTTTTCAGTTTGTGTTAAAAAATAGGTGAACAGGATGGCCGTAAAAAAGGACCATCAAATTTTCACGGTTATGATAAAATTTCGAATGAGGACTCGTTATTTTCTGCAACATACGTTTTTTTTCTAATAGAAATGAATCCGACGTTATAATTGACGATTTGGCATCGAGTTTATTCGCCTGTTCGACGGTTTAAGGGCGGATTGAATTATCAGCAATTCCGGAGAGCCTCAGGAAGCCAGAAGACGCATTGTCCCCAAGAAAAAGTTTCGCGGACTTTAGTGTTTTAGGGTAAGCCACGACCTCGCTAGTGCAATAGAATTATTTTTCTTCCCAGTCCAAGTCGAAAAACAACTGGCTCGTAAAGTGAAAAGTTTTCCCCGCGAATACTGCACCGTGAAGACATGTGCCCAGACATGGCTGGTTAGCCAAGTAAGTCGACACGTTCAAAGATAACAGGGTTCGTGCTCCGCACGCAAAAGTTAGCAAAAAGTTAAGTTATTTTAGACTTATTTATACCCAACCAAGGCACCCATTACGATCGTACCTACTTGCACTTGGTTTCAGGCCATTACTAATCGCTGACTTAAATGAGGAATTTTACGAGATGTAATACGCGTGTATTTCCATGGTAGCCTCAGGCAGGAATTAAAAGATTTCATCGCCATGTTTCATCGCGCTGTTTAAAATATACGTCGACTTTAACATCATCATTCGCTATTATAACGAGTGAAATGATATATTTCGTGATAAGGTGATCAAATTCACTTCTACACGTAGATAATGGATTTCGGATCTGGAATCTGCTACTCTGCTTGTGGTCGTTGGTCAGAAAGCTCATAGAATATGCTAGGCAAAGTTACAGTCAGATAATCTTTTCATAATCTGGAGACAGAGCATCAAATAATACAGTCGGCTAATATGGATTCGCGGTAAACGGAAAGTTTCCACTAATGCTCTGTCGAATAGCTTTAGGATCTTTCAAATTAAATACGTTTCAGTTAGTTTCTTTGATAATGGTCACGAAGCCATTTTTTTTTCGACGTGGATATGTCTATGGTCAGGTTACGCGGAAATTTAGCGACACGAAAAAGTCTCAGATTTGTTTTCAAAATATTATTGTTATTAATCCGATTTCGACCGAGAAGGTACTGTATGAAAGGGCAAGGGTCTAAGATTATTTTCAACCCTTGCACCCTTCTCTCGCCCTTCACTGGACTCAAAATTATGTTCTTGTTTTCGGGGCACCGACTCGGTGTATACTGATAGCAAGTTTTACGAATGATGGAAGTTCATAAAATATTGTGAAATGGTTCAGAATGGTAAAAAATATTCTAGAGTAAATATTGCCAATTGAAAAAAAAAGTTTGAGATAATTTTAGAACTTCTACAAATTTTTCAGAGACCGGTGTATATAGAATTTGAACATTATCCTTTTCACTTTTTGGATCTGAATTTCACTTTCCGGATCTGAATTTCACTTTTTGGATCTGAAGCCCATGGACTTATCCACGCTCAGAACACACTATTCTTATTTTCATTTTCATTCTTATTTTTTTTGTATGGAAGGTAAAAGGAGATTTTGATCTGTTTTGGAAAAAGTAGTGACCAAAATTCAACAGAGTTAAGAGTTATTTTGGAGCGTTGAACTGTATACGTTGAAAATCATCGGAGCATGTGGAGTGTCTCACTTGGCCGAAGTGTACCACTTCTAAAAATAGGTGTTTAAATAGATGTAATTCGTTATGGTCTTCGTGCAGCGAGGACAGCGCCGCTCAGCTGAAAATTAATGAATTGTTAATACAAACATGGCGCTCCGGGAGTTATGGAGCAACCAGGCTCAAAGTTAAAACAATAAACTAAGCTCAGATGCAGATATCCAAAGGTCATTTACTCGCAGCATATATTTTTAGGTCTCGTGTAGCAACTGGCGTTAAATAGGCAAGACCTCGGGGCTCCCGGCAACTGAGGATCTTTATCGCTTTTCAAAAGCTGCAGCCCCACGTGGTCGGTTAATACGTCAGGCCATCGAGAAGAGCCGAATTGCAAAATACTAGTTTATTAATATTCCTCGAACCATCTACAAAGTGCCCAATGAATTTTTACTGAGACTGTTTCTTCTTCTTCCACCGCAAAAGCTACAGTGTGATAACCAAAAGTATTCGCATCTATGGAAAATGGAAATATCTTCACCACAGGAGAACGCCGTTACCCTGGTGCTTTCTTATGTTCAAATTGCTTTTCAATTCAGAATATACGGAGTGAGGTCAGGCGCCTAACTATTTTTCGTTTTTCTACCCTTTACGCTCCCGTCAGAAATTTTATCGAATATATAACCTACCAATTGACCTGTGAAAATGTGAATGCATGAATTCCGCAAACACACATTGAAGTTGAAGTTGCGCTGGTCGAAATCTTGGCTCAGGCGCCACGACGCGACTCAACGTGACGCTCAATTCTCGCACTCGGTGTACCTGATTCGTAGAAAACTTTAGAACTTATGTCCTCACGATTGGAAATATATTTCACGAGCGAATAACTCCAACACGTAGCGTCGTCGAGTCTGGTGTCTTGTCTATCTATCTATCTATGTATGCACCTAGAGTATATGGAGTTTGATCAAGAAGACACTTCGGAAACGAAGTAAATACTGTTTGTCGAATATGCTCAGACATTGTCGACGTACCTTGAAGATTTTTACTGCCCTGAGGTGCTGGGAGTATATTTTATATAAAAAGAGTCCTAGAAGAAGTTCCGCAGAATTATTTCAACGAGTTGCACTCGACCCAAAAGGTTAGTCTACATCGGAAGAATCTTTGCCAATGTAGGAACCCTGCAGGCAAGAGCTGAGAAAACCGTAGGATAGGAAACTCGACTAGTTCACCGGATGGTACCTCCATCAAGTTGTCCTCCCTTCCCGCGCCCTTCAGAGGCCACTATTTCATTAGACTCCTTAGAAACGTGACTTTAGAAAGATGACTCCGGAGACGGGACATCTCTTCGTTACCAAGAGTTCTCCAGGCAACCGGAAATGGCAAAGTACAGTGCGCCGTCGAGTTTCGTTGATTCTGTCTACTGTGTCACGATCAAAGAGCTTTTCCTAAGGTGGCGTGGCTGGCTACAATTATGTTTCAAGTCGCTTATGAATTCCCCTAGGATTGTCACGAGAAATCGGGCTCTGCAGTTCTGCAAAGGGCGAATTGATATACACACCGACTCGAGTTAACGCATTGCTACGGAAACTATCTGATGGCTGCATACGTTACCCTCTGTTTACCTCATTTACCTGGACAACAATTGACTACCTCGTTTACCCCACGACGTAAATCCGCAAAGAAACGTCAAACTTTGATCCCAATCTCGAGCTATACGAATTGAGATATGTTGTTACGACGAGTAACGAGGTATGGCACCTTCGTAATCCCATCGTCAACTTCGATAACCTCTATTTCGTTATTTCGAGTTTTTTTTTTTTTTTTTCTTCTATCAGATTACCATTATCCGCAACCTTTCACCGTTCATTTATTTTTGGGCAAAGAAGAGAACGACGGGACCCCGTATAGAAGCTTATCTTGGCCAACATTTCCTTTTGCTTATACATATATATACACACTGAATCCAACGAAGTATGGCGTTATACCCTATACATATAATAGTTTTCGACATCGTCTGGGCATTTATCCGGGCAACAGCCGTTTCACCTTATTTATAACATCTCCAGGCCAGCGTGTGTTAAGATGTGTTAGTACCAAGATAGCAGTGATAGCAGTCGTTAAGGGCAAATGTCGCAAGGGTGCTTGCGAACTGCTGTTGTCTGGACTATATTGGATATATGTTAGCTCTAGACTCCAGTTTACGGAAGTGCCTGCTAAATTACGTTACTCAGTATATCGATGACTACAGAGCTACCCATATACCCATGAGATAAAAATTACATTAGTTTAAGTTGAATGGATCCAAGGTTCTTCGATCTGAAAGCATGCCATGTCCATACGTGACAGGGTGTCATTATTCTTCCTGCATAAGTTAGACACTTATAGTTATACCTACACTTGGCGAAATTGATTTCGGTCTAGTCAGATATAAACGTGACTTTATATGCTACTTCGTATTCCATCCTGCCTAACTGGACTCAAATCAACTCCGCCAAGTTAATGTACACGAATTGTGTACACATTCTCTATTCTAATATCGATCAATCGTTCCACGCTTCTATTGAGGTTGCATAACCAGCTATAACCCTATAGCTGTACTATCGCCTTTTCAGAAAGAGACTGGTAAACTGCATGGAACTTGGCGAATGTGTATAACTTACTTTGGGTCACAACTTTAATTAGCACTTTGTAGGTAGTAATTCAATGAAAGTACCGACCCAGATTCACGTGGTTAATTAAACTAATTTGCCATTACTTGAATTTCCTATTGTTACTGGCCGATGCGAATGCTACTGGTGAAAGATGAATGCGAGCTTAGCCATCCGGATTCCTTCAGAAAGAAAACAAAAATCTTCAACTTGATATTCGAAAGTATTCTTGGAGAATATGCGGATTTGTCGTGCTTGACAAGGATTTTCTCGTAAGCCCTGAAGGGAAGATGAAATAAGCTCAGCCACAAGCGAGATGTGAGGATTGAATTCAAGGTTTATTTGTTCAACCTGAATGTGGGTTGCCCGGGCAACTATGCTCCTACCGTTATACACCTAGTTGGCAAATGTAACGCTTTGCAATTCAAATGCAAAACGTAAGTTGATATTAATGATTTCGTGACGGATGGATGACGTTATTAAACTTGCCCCCAAGACAGTAAACCCGAAGCCTTGTGTCCTCTGCAACGGGGAATGACGAGAGGGTGAATAGGCGGTATAGTGAAGATGCGAGGCAGGGGTATGAGGTTAAAGCCAAAGTTGAGTCGTGCTTAATCTCTCATTTGAATAATGAGCGTACCCTGAGACACGGAACACCTGTCTGACTTTGTTGGGAGTATTAAGCCTGTTTGCTGAAATGACCGTTTTGCGCTTCTACGTCGCTAAAACGTTATGCTACAGCATGGCTTAAACTACGTTTCAAGCAGAATAATACTTGCTGAATATATTCCACCTCAGACCACGTCGGCCACGTACAGAACATCTATTAGTATACCATTCGAATTCATTCGCTTTCGATCACTCAATCACACAGCACAGTAAATACCTTTTGTCATGGATATCGACTTTTCACAAAAGTTGATTGCCCGGATTAATTACCACCGCAGACTGTCTACAGAGAGGTCGTGACTCAAAGGAGCGGTTCACAGTTCTTCAGACAGTTATGGCACCCTGCAGCGTACTCCAATTAACAAACCCACTGTTTCAACGCTTCATCTCGGCCTTACAGTCTGTCTCAAATTATTTCTCGCACTCCGACTCTTCCCGCTTCACATACCTGTCTTACCCATGTAACAAGTTTCGAAAAATTCTGTAATTCCACGGTTTGATTGTATTTGAGCTTTCTGCGAGATGCCCAAATTGGCTTGGCGTTGGCACGGTATTGGTGCCATAGCTGCCAAATCTGACAGCTACCAAGGTCCAAGTTTTGCCCAAGTCAGAATCAATGTTGGGACAATTTTCGGTCGTTAACACCGGTCCAACTTATGGTGCCGTCAATTGGCACAAAATAATCTACAGCCAGTATAAAACACCATATTGGCCCAGTGTATCCGCAGTACAGAACTGACTTCCGGCTGAGCCCCACGTATGTGTACTTGTCAGTACTAGTCATCAGCATTCGCCCAATGCTGGGCAAATAATTGATCTGTACGGGGCCAGTATTATCGAACGAAATTTGGCAGTTAGGGTCATGCGAATTCTGTACCATGTGGGTAGATCCGGGAATACTCGGGCATTTGTACATATGGGATGCTTTGAACGATCCATAGGCAACTGTTTACTTGAACACTGGCTATAAACCGTCTCATGCATACATACATCAGACTCAATCATCTGTAACTTGGGCAGAAATTACTATTCAAATTGCAGTAAACTTTTGGACGAAACTATCTAGTAAGAGAGTATAGGTAACTATAGGGCACCGCAGTAGAAACTGTTAGGTTTGTCAGTGGATTGGCGGTGAGTCCAGCCTCCTTGTCCGCAACGTTAGTCTGGAGAAGTAGGTACCGTCGAATGTCCGTTGAACACGGCATTGGAACATTCGGACGAAACTTGGTAGGAAGTTTAATTCAGTGGTATACATATACTATAGGATGTGGGAGTTGGCGTTGATATGTCGGTGAAATGTATTCGAGCGTGTCGTGTAAGGCGTGTGGATTTTGAAATAGAATTAACGCTATGCGATCAGCTTCATTGTGAACAAAAGCCTGGGCGAGGATCATCGCCGTTGTCGGAGTCACTTGGTTAATTTCGCTTCATGACTCATTGTCAGAGAACATTACTGTCGCGGTAGATCGTTCGGTCTTGCAAAAATTCACAGACTGCCCGTTCGTAGGAAACTTGCTAAATTGATATGAATTGATCCCAGTCAATGATCAGCGTGATGACTTGTGGTAGATAGAAACGATCTTTAATTTTTGGTAGATTCAACGCGGCAAAACAACTCAATTCAACTCCTGACCAGTCATTGTATTACGTTTCGTTAAAAGTGGACATATCTGAAAGTTCTGATAGTTTTTCAACACTTTAGGGCTGCTTTTCTCTTACACCCCAGTACATCCCGGTACTAATTATGTCAGTTGTATATTCTGCAATAACTGACACGGTAATGGCTAATCTGGTTGTGTTCTATGAAGATTGAAGATATTCGAGAACTGCGATGTTCAAAGATGAGAAATAAGAATCCTTGGAGTTTGATGAAAAATTGCGTAGGTACCTCATTCTAGTGACCGATGTAATGATAAAATTCTACGTGTTACTTGAGTATGAAGTCTGTATACCGGCTCCACGAATTACTCAAGGAAATTGGATTTGTTGAATAACAGCAATTCGTAACCGAGGTTTGAATTTCCCAGAAATCACGCACAGGTTCAAATTTCACGAACGAAAAGCCTGTAATATTAGACGCTTTCCCTTCTCCATGGAAACTTTTTACTCGCCGGTGGGTATATGTTAACGTTGGATTGTGCTTAAAGTACAGTTCATGCCGCGCCTTATGCCTCATTATGAAAAGGTTTTTTGAATTTTCATCGAATGCGATTCTGTATAGTTCGATGTAGGAAGATTAAACAGTGATTTGGCAAAATTTCGCTTGCTAGTTTTGTCTCGCGAAATTCAAGGTTTTTTCTGCGAGCGTTCGCTTAATGAACATGATCTGAGCTGGACTGGGATGTAGCAAAGCGGTGAATGATATAAGAAAAAAGTGAGACAACGTGAAAGACATAGTATAGTAAATTCAAAATTCATCTGCACAACATTGCACAGGATGGGATTGTTATTCGAAATTCTGTTGGCTGTAAGGCGTTTGCTCAATTGTCTCATGAATATCTCAGTTCGCCCAAGAGAGATTTGAATTCAAAATTTCACATATACCGAAGAATCCTCGCGTGAGAATAGTCTTTTATGTCATATCTGGCGGACACGTCATTTCTTATTGCGTGTGGGAGTATAACCGGTTAAAAGTTGTTGGCAGAAGATGCGATGTCATCGGCTGATTACTGTATTATAAGTATTTCCAGTGAGATATATCTTTGGTCGTATCTTTTCGACCAATTTATACCACTTCACACTGGTGTTAAGTCTTCTGATCGTCATCAAGTAGTAGCTAAAAGTAAATCTCATCATCTTTTTCCCTCCATGTAGTACGTATCATCATCTGGTCATCGATTATGATCTA
The DNA here is from genome assembly GCA_963989295.1 of Ametastegia equiseti. Lineage (NCBI taxonomy): Eukaryota > Metazoa > Arthropoda > Insecta > Hymenoptera > Tenthredinidae > Ametastegia > Ametastegia equiseti. The sequence continues at coordinate 7,656,511 of OZ022390.1, read as the reverse complement.
CTCTCTTTTATGGGTTGCACATAGCTACCATCATCCATATGAGTCGAGGTGTGTCCTCATCAACCGAAGAATATGACAATCTTGCTATTTTTGATAGCATAATTAATTCAGTCTCTTGCTGATGAGTTTCACGAATGATTCACTTTGGATATCACAGCGATTGATGTTCCTAAAAATTTTATTTGCTGAACAAATTCGTAATAGTTTTTTACCGATATTTCGATGTGGAATGGCGGTGGCTCTATTCGAACGAGCGATAATAAGCGACAGGTACAAAGCTGATCCTGGTTTGCCACAGTAAATAACTTTTCGCTGACGGAGTAAATCAATCTTAGTTCAGAGCAACAGCCGCTGAAATCACTTCTCAAATAAACCTCCTTTCAAATCCAAAGTGTGAGCTTGGGAAGCTTTCGGTTAGCCGGCGCACGTTTCAGCTATGCAATAAATCCATCGTGTCAGTGGAGTATAGCATCGGCATAGCTGAAAGCTCACCACATGATGGTAGCCGAAACAGAGACAAGGATTCCACATCGTAAGACAAAAGATCTACCCCAATGATCAGCACATACTAAAAAAAAAAATCTCAAAACAGAAATACCTTCGACTGGAATGAATATTGGAACTAGAAATCTCTTGATGGTTGATCAATTTTTTGACAGGTTGATTCTGTGGGTCTGGTTTGAACTTGGGTAACGCGGATACGTCCGACTTAGATCAATTTTGTGAATGTTTTTGCCCGGAATTTCATATTGCTTGTAGAAAAGGGAAGTTTTTGAGTTTAGGGGATAGTTTGTAACTTATTGCTTTTCTGTTCTGCAGCTGGGGTTCCAGTCTTGTCCAAAAGTGGTGTGACAATCCAATATTCAAATTTTCTCCATAACGTCTTAGCGCTGACCCACTAATGTTCGCCAATTACACGTAACAGCTTGCGAATTAACCCCAGCTAATTGCCGCTAATTCTAGTAATTGTACTTACAGCAATTAGTCAAACTTTTACGCGTGGTCTGGAATCACCGGGTTCTCTTAGCACGAGCCGCTACGAAATTGGCGAAAACTTTGTCGCAGTTGGGTTTTATAGAATAAAGGATGATTGTATGGATGTGTACGTGTGTGCCAATCTATACAACGAGGTCTTACGCCGAACAGTTGTAATGCTGAAATGAAATTTCTCATACTTGGAAATTTACGTTGAATCTCTAAGGAGCCCGTGGGCATTGGACCTAAGAATAGTCGTTGAAAGTACGGAGGTAACACCGCGTGGTTACCGTTGTCACTGGAAACCCCCTGCCCCAATTTCTCATTTCGTTCAAGTATATATTCGATGAAAATCGGCAACGGGACGAAAACTCTTTTCTTCTTTCTCTCAAGAGAATAAAAGAGACGGAATAAACGGTATTACGTTTCACCGGGCCTCCCGTGAGTCCTGTAAAAGCCATGCCACTTGGTCGCGAGATGCGGTTGCCAATGTCACTTTGCCTTCTGCCAAATCTTAAATATATCCCACCGCTATTATATCACCGCCTGTGCATCACGTTAGAAAATAACGCGATCCACTTGTCACTCGGATGACTAAACATAAATCAAACAAGTATCCACTTATGTTTACTCGATGCTACAGAGTGCCGAAGAGAATCCAATATCTTTAATCCTTCGTGGCCACCGTGGGTAAATTTTACCCGAGTCTCATTTTGGATGGAAAATATTTTTTCATCATTCTAACCTAAAAATCGCAACTTTGTCGCGATTTCACGGCTCTCACGATGAAAAATAATGATTCTCACTCGTACGTAAAGGCTTTTTGACGAAACTCGTTACAGCACTTGCATTCGGCTCGTGCCGTGAACCTCTCGTTTCGTCAAATAAGCCTTTCCGTACTCGTATCGTAATGTACTAAACAAATGCACTAGTTACGATTTTTTCCAGCAAAAAGGTGCATTTTTCGCACGTATATTTTTCATATGAATCCGCATTCGATCCTCTTGCAAAATCGATCCTTTTCACGTGTCGAAATGAATACCTGTTTTCAAACGTGCACTATATCATCATTTTTTTCCTAGAAGTACCGCATCTGATAAGTATTCCAGTTGAAATTCGACTTGAAAATATTAAAAATTGAAGAAGTTCTGATTTTTTTTAGTCAAAAGGTGTATTTTTCGACAAATTCACCTATTTGCGATTTGTTTTTAACATGTTCTGTTTTCAATTTCGACACAACAACTTTCTACAAAATGTTCGAATGTTGTAAAATGTTCAAAGGATTTTCAGTATTTTTTTTGTTACTGGTCCTGATAGTTTTCACCCAGCAAACATTTGAAATCAGCCTGGGTAAATTTTACCCCATGTGACCACTGAGTTATTTTACAAGGGTGTGACAACGACGGGTTAAATATCGTTTCAATTTTTGCGGAAAGATGACAATCTTGACAATGTCACAAAAAGGTACCCACATTTTTGTTGTCTACCTCATTTTCATTCAGGGTTCCTCTTTCAGAAATAGAAACTTTCGTTTTTTGAAAATCCCAATTCCAGCTGCCACCTTAACGTCTACGGGTATCCCGCAATAATCAAAAGGTTGCCTCGAGGCGGGGGCTTGTACCGACTCCAAATTCGAGCATTAATTGCTACGTGGTAGTGTTCGCTGACAAGTATTTCGACACTAAGGTTGACGACGAATTAAGCGTTTGTCCGGGTTCATCACCAGGCACAGTGGTTCGAGATGAGTTGAGGCGAACAACCCACCGTTGGTATATTTTCCCTTTGGATGTAAGGGTCCGGGAAAGGGTTCTTCCACGAAGCAATTAATTAGAGATATCGTACCTCGGGGGCAAATAATTAGACATCGTGAAAGCTGAACAATATACTTGGAGAAGATGGCTGATTTGCCGATGCAGTACAGCGGGGTGTCTCGATGTGTAAATACATCGGTTTTCGGTCGTAGACGCTCTCATACTCGTACAAACGATGTAAAAGCACTTGAACGTAAGTGTAAGCTCCTTTTCCACCACTCGACTTCTGATACCTTGAAGTTTCAACACCGCGAATACCTGAGAACCTTGCAGTTTCCACAAAATGGTAAATATATTTAGGAGTGAGGCGCGCTAGAGCACCCGTTGGGAAATATTAAACATTTTTATCTGCAAGCTCTGGGCAACGATGTGGCAACTCATACAGTCTGAAACTGAGAAGAGAAATGAGGGGAAAAAAAAAGGTAACAAGGAAAATGGAAGAGAAGGGAATAAGGGTATGGGAATAGGAGGGAAGGAAAGGCAGAGGAAAGTCTGGAGTGGTACTGCAGCTCAAGCGTTACGGGTTCGCAGGTGGATATAGCCTACTCACCACTGGGTAAAGGTGAAATATAACGCGACACATGGTATCATTCCCAGGAGTGTTAAAATTAAGCCGGGGAAGCCCCTGCCGTTGGGAAATCTTAACGCAGCCAACCGGGGAAAATTACGGATTATTCGGAGTTATCCGGCGCTTGGTTTCTGCATTTAAATGCATGGAATAATAACGCAGTCTTGCGACGGCCTATCGTAAATATTATCTAGATATCCGATGCCGCTGCTATGCTGGCCGGCATTATAACCGTTATGCAATTCCATCTATTCTTCCAAAGCCAAGGATCAAGCATTTTTTATTATTATACCTAATAGGCGGTAGAAATACCAAAAGCTCCTCTTATCGTTAGTTCAGCAAACGTCTGAGATCCACACTCTCTGAACTATTTGACCTTTTTCGATCCAAAGCATGGTAATCCTATTCAAAACTGTCAAAGTCTCAATTTGAGACCGGAAATTGGTTTTGATTCAGATATGCTGGAGTTATCTGCCATTACATTGCAAATAATAAAAACATTCAACATGCTGATCTATATACCTCTCGATCATGTGCCACGAGGTCTGAAAAATATCACTATCAAGATTTTCTAGTAGGCACATTTCTATTAGGATTAGGAACATTTCGAAATTTCCCACTTGTCGGCATCAAATGGTAGGTAACTCCTGCATTTCTCATTCAAATCCCAATCTGAGGATGAGGTACCGTCAGTTTTGAACAGCGGTAACTTGATCCAGACAAAATTTCAATTTCGCAACAAAATTGCTAAATTTGCACTTCCAGTAGCGTCTGTTTTCAAACGTCTGATTCAAAGTTGGCCCATTTCGAGTTCATGGAGCATTTTCCACGCATCTTGACTGGCTACGATTCCAGACAGAAGTATTCGATATTCAAGTAGTTTGAAGTGTTTACTGCCAGTACTTCGATGCACAACATTACGTCTCATATCGAATTTGATGTGTCTCACCATTCCCAGAACACATCGGTTCTCTCCGACCATTGAAAATTCTACGATCTTCACGAACCGACCCTGCAATAACGACATAACCAACCCTCGATCAAATCGATCAAATATACGCATTTGTTATTCGAAAAAAGTAGTTTGTTGGATGGGAACAAATACAAGTTTTGCAGAACTGGAGGTAGGTATAGTAGGTATACATGATAGCATCGCAAAAGATCGATAAACAACTTGTGCTCTGTTTTCTGGTATTTATTATTATTTTTATTTATGAGACGATTGATTAGGTCGTTATCGCAGTTACACAAGTAACATCGTCAAATTTGCGAGGGTGATGTAGATCAAATGTATATCGTGGAACGATGAAGCCCATAAACTTCCGCGAGGCTTTATTCTATTTGAAAGAGGACAATCGATGAACTCTATTTGTATAACTTGAACGTTCAATGTTTCGCTTTAGAATTGCAGTTACATAAAACGACGACAGTCACGAATAACGTGACTGAAAAGATTTTCATTCACAATTTGAGATTTCACTTGATACACACGTTAGTCACGTCGAGAATATTTTAACCACGTATAATGAAACCTGGAAGTACAGGCTCGATGCACCGTTTGCTTGCTGTAACAATATTAAATCAAGAAATGATAAAGATATCGGATAATCCTGAGGGAAAATACCAAACGATACATGGAACGTAATTCACGGTGTTAATGCCATGAGGTCGCAAGCACCGAAAATGCGATTCAAGTGCTAGAAGGTCCGTTAAATTTTCATTTTATTTTTTTCAAATTTAACTTGGAAATAATCAATACGTATGTAAATCAATTGTAATTGGAAAAATGGAAGATCAAAAGCAAAAGATCGTACATGCGATCCTCTGGCTTTCATGTGCCTGATTTTTTCTCAAAATTGAAGCCAGAAGGAATCATATCTGAAAAAATTTATTCTTCTCTATTTCTGCTCTATTTCATGTACCATTCCTTCCATTTGATGTTTTCTCATAGATAATGTTATTTATATTCGGAGATACGACCTTCTGGCTCAAGTTTCCCTGATTTTCTCTGAAGAATGAAACCACATGTTCGTATCCACTAGAGTTTTCGATTTTTTCAATTTCTATGGATTCATTTATACCTGTGAATTTTCAGTGGTAATGCATGAGAAATGAAAAAAAAAAAAAATAATTATACGACCTTCTGGTTTCAGTAAGACAAAAGGTGGTATGAATCCGCTTACGACCTTATGGGCATTAGTAGCGCGAATTATTGGTACAATACCACGTTGTTTGTACGGTAGACAACTTGAGTAAGATGTACGTATACGTTTGCGGCTAGAAATCTGGTTCTGAAAAAAAAACAAAAAAACACAGAAATAAAGAAGAATAAAATGGAAAAGCCGAGATCAGAGAGTGTTTCGCAAAGTTCCCATGTTCCGAGTCTGGAGTTTTCTACTAACAGCAAACTAAGCACGGAAATACGTAGTATAGCTGGTACCACTGAGGATCCCAACGAGGAAAGAAGCTTGGACAATACGGGATGAATTCGGCACACAATCTCTTGGTACGGAAAATTTCGTGGACCGAATAGCAAAACAGGCTTCCTGGGCAACTGGATGGGTCATATTGGGTGTACTGGATTGAGTATTCCATACTTTCTACGCTCGGCCAACCGGAAGCTAAGGCTCGTCCGACCGGAAGATCCGACAAAGGCGGCTTATTGGCTGCCGCCACTTTACTCTTAGCGTTTCGGATTCGATGCGTATGTGGACGGATGGACGGACTTATATATATTATTATTATTATTATTATTATTATTATTATTGTATAAAAACATATATTATACCTATCTTACGATAACAAAGAGTATTCATCCTTTATTCCTTTATTCAATCGACGTAGTACGTACGTACGACGTATGCGAAAAAAAAGCAAACAAACAATGTCAATATTGGCTAATTATATTATACTGGTCAAAGGTGAATGTAATCATCGTATCGTTCGTTGGAAAAATGTCGAGAACTTTCAACCTCAAAGCAAGGGAGGATACGATGAAAAGAGCTTTTAGAAATAGTATATACCAACGTATCCAATCAATTGCGGGGAATTTAATTAACGAGGTTATTTAGAGGAGTAGAAAAAATAGAAAAAGAAAGAAAAAAAACTGGAATGCATTACCGCTGACGCGAGCAGAGGAATTGTTCTCTCGGATATGCTACTAGATCAGACATGATTTTTCCTCTGACTATGCAAAGCCAGAATTAATTAGCAGGTTCGATTTATTTGATTTCGTTAGACCGACGCAGCTCGGGTTTATAATTGATGCTTCGAATTCAAAATGTTTGATTCCCGATGCGTGTGATACGTATGCATAGGTACAGGCGTACAGATATGTATCGATTTTTTCATGTGGATTATTATTTCGACGAAAATCCATCATTTGAATACTCTGTACATTTTATACGATTTTGATAACCTGCGATTTTCTTGGAAAAATGTTCATCCCAAAATATCGAGGGTTTTATCAACAAATTCATCAACTGAAAGCTGGGACACGCTCATGTACGGTAATAAATTGCTGGGTTCAAAATTTCAATCTACGAAAACTTTCACCATTGATGAATTTCAATGATATTCAACAGATTGACGATTGTTTTGTGATAAACGAGAATTCAAGAAAGATATCCAAATTAAAATAAACAACAAGAAAAAAGAAAACAATTTCTTCGGTCTTTCATCTATTAATTTCCCTATTACATAACTCTGTATATATATGTAGATAAATACGTATCTATATACATGGCAAGAAATAGGTTGATATTATCATTTTATTGATTCCCAGAAGCGGTCGGAAAACGCTCTTTGCCAGAATATATCTGTTCTATATTTATTTATTTATTATTCAAAGTTTTAAGAGCGGTGCCCAACTATGCCTCGACAGGCGGCAAAGGAAACTACCGAAAGATTTATAGAGCTAGAAGAGGATATTTAACAGAACTGCATCACACACACACGCCACGTGGATACATAAGGATCCAGTTAAAGGGAACCGAAAAGAACGCCTTGGAAGGCACGTCTTGGATTAAATGCATAGTTACTCAAGAAAATTGAGCAATAGAAACCCCTGCTGGAAAACGCAGGGGGTATATATGTAGATTAGGTATCGCCCCACTCTCTATTCCTGAAAAGACATCTTTTCGACCATTTACCCGATCCTGAGCTAGAGATTTCTTGCTAAAGATTCACGATATCGGCTATACCACTTCCGGTTTTATTCGAATTGCTTCGAGGCAGAAATATATACGCGGTACTTTAGATATACGATTCAAAGATACCCGACCATATCCCTATACGGTCAGTTGAATCGATTGGAAAAACTACCCCCCCAATGCCAAAATCCTCGTAGGGGTAGGGTAGGGTATTTGGCGAAATTCGAGAATGACCGAGTTGTAAATTGAAACAGAGCCCCAGGAGCTATATATAGGTACATATATATTAAAATATAAATTGGACGTTGTAATTGTCAAGGACATTCGCTGGACCCCAAAATTTCCCCTTCTTCATCCTGTGCCAAAAGTTGTAACGACTTTTTGGTCGCGCCCTCTGCGCCTTCCTAAAAGCTATTAAACGTTCAAAACTTTTGGAATAATAGCACTTGTGAGCCAGGGACGTATGCTTGCGGTAATTTTCCGTTTATTCGAATTCACTCGACCACGGCAATAGAGTCGTATTAATTGAAAAGTTTGCGGTTCGACATTTCATACACACAACTTTGAACTCGAGTATGACTATCACCCGAGAGAGGCAGATATTGACTTTGTCATATAGTGACACTTGATCATATGCCTATACATATATATGTATACACATACTCACTCATGTTTCAGCTCTCTGTCGGTAATAATTAGGTGCTTCACTTGATTTAAGTTCAAGTGCTGCGAAGTCCAGAGCATCGATAAATATACATACAGGGTGTATAACGAAACTCGCGGACGATTTCTACACGGTCAAATTCCTCGTTGAAAATTAAAAAATACATTCTTTCACAAAAATTTCTACCGAAGCCTAGTTTAGACGCTAGAACCAATAAGGACGCACCAATCAGAGATCGGTTTTAGGAACTAATAGCAGAATTTGCCATACCGCATTGGAGAAAGCTGACGATAGCTATGGGTATTCTGTTATACTGTTGAAAGCTGATCTCCGATTGTGCATCCTTATCGGCTGTAGCGTCTAAACTATGCGTCGAAAGAGATTTTTTTGAAGATAGTGTATTTTCTCTAATTTTCAGCAAGGAAAGTCCGCGAGTATTGCTACACCCTGCGTATATGATTCACGTACGTATGTACATACGTATATCTACACGTTTGTTACCGAGTCGAAAATTCCAGGGTACAAAGCACCCGAACGATCAATTATAACGAAAAAAAGGGAAAAGTTTTAAGTGAAAACAGTGTATTCAACGTTGGCAACTTCGACTTATCTTAAATGAGATCTTTCAAACCTTAAAATATATCTATAGTTACATAAGAACGTCAAGTTCGAGTGGAAAGCATGTGATGTATATATGTAGGTATATACCCAGTTATTGACAAACTTGACATTGGTTCATGACTATTTAACCCTTTGTTGTCAGATATCCTGAAAGTTTCGCGCTTGTTACACTTGGTCAAATTGACCCCAGCAATGCGTTTGAACGATTGGCTCATGGAAGCTATCGATCCTATTGCACCAAAAGAATTCATGAATTTACTCTGAACGTTATATCATTCGTAAAAAAAGAGTCCGTGTGTGAAAAATAAGATGACAACCTATTCGAAAAAAAATCATCACAAGGTCCATTTGCAAGAATCATAGTTTTTAACTGGAAAATTCATTACTTTTGCTTAGTATCTTAGTATCTCAGTATCTTCGTACGTATCCGACTCTAGTGTACACCCCCAATAACTTATACTTACTTACTAAAATTGTACTTACTTACTAAAATTGTACTTACTTACGAATAAATGAGTGAGGACAAATGGTTAACTGGCCATCGAAGGAATGCCTCATCTAATTGGCTTACCCGCGAAAGGAAGTGAAAAATCGGTTTCCAATCAAAAGACGTTTACTGGATTTAGCGGTAAATTGACGGCGTCGTACCCAAACCAACATTACATCCGCCGATCTCTTCAGTGTATTCGAAATGGACAATAGTCCTAAAGTCTTTCAGCATAGATTTCCACAAGAACGACAGTTCTTTAGTTTCATAGCATATTGTCAATCACCACTTTGAACTAGCCGTTACAAATGCCACGATTTTCGGGTCGGATTCGTGATCAGCGATGGGAGAATACCCTGGAAGTGTCCATGTTTCGGCAAAGTTCCAAAGGAGTTGATGAGTGAAAACAGAGCTGTGAGTTAGCTGGTGTGCACCAGTTGAAGGGTTAATTACCACTGTAGTATTATACTGTATATAATATGCCACCAATTGCTCAAACGATACATGTTAATCTCCACGCTAGATCAAGTGGCGGTTTTCTTTAAGACTGTTGCAGAGGTCGACCATGGTGGGGGTATTGGCACGTACACACATGTTCACACTAACGAGTAAATTTCGCCTTCTAAATTCTCGATAATGAAGAGATATATATTAGGTAGAAATGATTCCTCAAACGAAATTGTCCCACCTAAATAGTTAAACTCATGTTACTAATGTGCCAGCTCTATAATAATTAACTGTTCGTGAAATATGACAACATACGGACACAGACACTGACAGAATAAACATAGCCGCGGAACAAAATGACTACGAACATATTTCAGCGATTCAATAATTTCTCACACTCGAGGATTATCGAGGACTATTCGTCGCAGTAAAATATTAGGGTAGAATCAGTTGAATCCCAATAACTTGTGACAAAATGATCTCAAATCTGAGAATTTGGAAGGCGAGTAGTCATACCGGTTGGGTGACAACTCATAGTAGGCCAAAACTACTCGTGGGCCCTGTGCAAGTGAATTACACTATCAAATAATACATTTGTATCGATTGAACAAATCCGAAAATCAGTATAGAGGGATGGATAATTTTCATGTTCCGGAATATATCACCTGCACAATTATTCATTCATACGTGGAAATTTGGCTACAGTAATAGCGAGTACCCACGTTTTGTTTCTGTTCGGTCCTGAGATACCCCCACCATATGGAACTCCTGTGACACCCTTAACTATACGATTAATTATGGGTACGGTAAAGATTCCAAACCGTAATAAGAATGCGGATAAGAATTTGGAAAATTCTTTGTGACTTTACTGCGCTCCGACGATTTTGGACATTGGTTCCACGGAATGGAATTCGATAGTAGGTATATTGATCCTCATAACGAAATCATCACGTAATTCTCAATGCCGTGAAATTAATATTTAAGTGCAGGTTTTCCACGAAGTCGACAGACAAACTCAATTAGCTGCTTACTTGTTCACTTTAATAACTGACAAAAATGAAAACAATAATGTTGAAAGTGTGATTGAATATCAAAACATACCTACTAAAATGACTGATCCCCTTTTTTGATCCAGCAGAAATCATTGAGAGGCTTGGAGTGAAAAATGTCAATAGTCTGAATGAGAATATGTATTTCAGTATCGGAATACAGGATCGCAATGGAAGGCATGTTTTGTTTTTTGTTATCAGTCACATTTTTGAGTGCTTCATTAAATTTCAGACGAATTGTCAATATTTGAATTGAAAAGCTGAGAGATATTTTTGTAGGTACACAATAATGTATTTCGCGGATTTCATTTTCAGTTTTTGCCCGATCAAAAAATGAGCTAGGCTCCGAGCAGACGTTTGAAATTTGCAAAAATCGCTTTCTGCAGTGCCAAAGCCAAGGAGGTGTATCGAAAAAAAAAACACTATACGAGTTCTTTCACAACGGGTTAAAAAAAATAAGACTGAAAAAATAAGATTGAAAAAAAATAATCGCATTATACACTATGACGTTCACCTACTGTTAACATAATTAGTTTACAAAAAAATTAGAACAAGAATAATTATTCGCTATGATTTGCAGTCACGTATATGTAAGTACGTAAGGTCTAGGTATGGAACATTGCGGCAATACGCGAGATTGAAATCTGACCTATATATCTCGAAAGTATTTGCGCAGATATTCTATGATGCGATGGGAGTTGCCCGTCATAATGATGCAGATGTTCGCGTCATTTTCTAAATATAGTTAGAAATGATGCGATCTAAGAGAGCCGCAAATCGCATGCAAACAAACATTGTTACGCCAACATACAATCCTGAATTATTAGTAAGTATCTATACCTGCTCTCGGGCAAAGAGAAGAAATTTTCCCTTTCTTTGTAAATTTTCTCTGTATTGCATTAGTCGATGCACGAATGTCTCGGAGTATTGCATTAGTCTCAAATTGTTGTACTTACAATAAATTCTGGCTGCGTTAAATAAACCGAAAGAAATATACATCAAGGCTTGGGCGACTGAACCTCTGCACCGAGACGAAGCCTCGGTACAATCGGCACCCTAACGTTCCGCATCTAATAAGGGTTAGTTTTACGTCACCCGGGCAAAGTTAATTTCAACCCAGAGCCTTTCATCTGAAGGAAAATTGGCTTAGCCCGGTTTCCTTTGCTCCAAGGCTCAATTATTATTCCAGCATCGCAGTCGGTTTTCATTCAAACAGTATTCGGTATCGGCCAAAAGGCCGTTGAAAATCTGCCTCTTTGAACAATTTCAAATTTATTTTGTCAATTAACTCAGAGTTTACAAGTAAGATGTTCTTCGACGCTTAATTGTATCGTTAACATTCCCCGTGGATATTTCTATAAATGAATACCGATGGTTTTCCATTATTCGGCATGGTATTTCAATCGAATACATCTAATGATGAATGAGGGTGACATTTCTACGGTGAAATGAATGAATTCATCTAATCAATTGTCGATTCATTTCGACACCCGAAATTTCCTCAATCCATAAAGAAAACTTATCGTCGAGCAATTTTCGTTATACATATGCGTGAGTCTCTCCGTTTACCGAATTATCAGGCAGCCAGTTCAGATAATTACAGCTGCTCAGGGTTATTAGAGAACGCTCTATTACTTGAGGGCGAGGCTTTCTAATTCCCTAAATTCGGTGTAGCACGAAGTAGTTATCTCGAAAGTATTAGGTAGATAAGGCTGTAGAGTGAAATTCAAATCGATGAAAAGTGGTTCGAAGTGGTGTCTACCACGGACTAGTACCTCGAAAAAAAATCACACTGTGTTCAGTACGAAATTTTTTACGTATGCCTTGAGCTTCATCACATACTGAAACTTTCAAATTTGATCAAAATGAAATGGCCTTCACGGTAATTGGATATTTTTCCCCGTCGTTGACCCTGCAGAAGGTGAATGATTTTTTATTCCAAAGAACAAGATTGACAGTACTCAACGATCCCACCAGGGTAGTTCTTCTTTCTATTCGTTTTTCAACGGCGACATTGTTTCTTCAGAGGCGAAGGGTTATTTATATCAAAAACAGTAGTAATCGAGATGAAACTGACGAAGATACATCCATCGTCGATAAGATCAGTATAGTTGTATCTATGAACCTTCGCATAATTTTGCCCACGCAGTTGCATAGTTTCTGTGAAGGATCACTGCGGGCACAAGAGCATTAAGAACTGTCCTAGTTGTTGTCATACCGCTGCAATTACGCACGAGGCGTGACTTGTCTCGTTTAATAACTACGATAAATTAGTATAATAAAACGTCTTTGAATAGCTGCGCACAAAGGTTGATATATGAAGAAAAGTGGGTGCTATAGACAGCCAGGAATCCTGATCTATTCACTGCCATAAATGTGGCAATATCGTGATGTACGAGGTTCGTAATAACGAACGCCAACAGTACCTGGGGTTTCAAAAATCAGTATCATGCCAGATTATCAGTTTCATGAATTTGATTTCAACCCTCTTGAATTAAAAACCCTTAATTTTGGAGGGTCAATTTGTATTCTCACATTTGTGCTATTTTTTGGGGTTAACCCTAGACATATTTCTATGTCTAAGAAGGTCCGTTTATGACTACAAATCAAAACCTCATTGTTTCGAGTGAATCGCCAAGACTTTAGGGTACGAATTCATCCCCCAAATCTCATAAAGCTGAAACTAGCAACCAGAGTTATTAGCCAAACGAGCTAATCGTCTTATATATAGGATGATGCAGTACAGATTTATGACTTCTTTGATCAAATTCATTCTCTTTTTATGAAACATACAGCGGAATTCAGATTTTTTGAATTTTGCTGCCTCATTTTCGTTAACTAAGAATCTTCGGACTGCTAATGCTGGTAGCTAGCTTCAGCTTCATCCAAATCTCGAGGGTTGAATTTTCATCAGGAAGACGTTCATACATTTATGACGGATGGTTGTATTTTCATAGAGCACACATATTGCGATATGGAGTACATGATCAAATCTACTTTTCTCTGTGCAGATGAAACCAAAGGCATACTATATTCACTGGGTGAGGATACAGTGCAGAATAATTAAACCATCTGTGTGAAAGTATGTAACAATCTCTGTTTCATGTAAAACGTGTACATACACAGATATCGCGTACTTGTGGATCTCCGAAGCTTAAAGCTCGCGGTTCATACCTACGCAGCATGATAGTTTAACGGAGTGAGATTCACGGCGGTAGAGAATTATCGTATATATGTACGTATATACGTACCTAGAACCCTACTAAAATATCGAAAGCTTGCCTCACGAGTGTCCGGTGTGGTATTCAGTGGATTGTTGAATTAATAACACGCGGTTCCGTTTGAAATCCGGAGAGGATGGATGGACCGAGATATAACGCATCGTCGTTTAACGATCTACTCACGAGACACCGTCAAACCTGTAGGTTAATAACAGCTTTTACAGTATCAAATTATCGTTTATGTGTCTAGACTGAATTTGTGATATGTATTTCTATGGGGTACATGTGGGACACTCGGTCCATTACATAAGTACGTTATTCCTTATATTGTGGCTATTCTATCATGACTCAAATGTCACTCGTTTTATTCTTTGCTAATCGTAAGCCCCATCTGTTATTAAACATCTGAGCATGATGCAAGCTCTTGAAATACGAACAAAAGAATTGAATTTGATTTTTTGGATGACTAGTATTGCTAGCCATCACATCCGAATTGTAACGAGGATGTGAGTATCAAAATAATGGCGTGAATGTCGTCTGAAAGTTCGATGATTGCACTTAAGGTGATGTAGTGAAAATGACTTCCAACTGAACCTAGCTGACATGAAAAACATGAGTTTCACTGAAATCTAATCAGTTTTTTTGATGAAGTGATATTATACTTGGTCACTTTTTGCCTGAAAACTGAATCCATTCTTACAGGGTTTATTCGCATCAGTTGGATAGTTATCGGGATAGTACAATTCGCGTTTTCGAGGTGACAACAATTCGTAATAATAGGATTTTGTACAGACGTCCATATATCCTCTTAATCGGAGAGCATAGATTAGGCTTCAAGGAAGGGCCTGATTGAATTTTTAGTGAGAGGCAGTGTTTCTTTTATAAAATCGCCAAAAAACGTCCAATCAAAAAACGGTTACATAGAATTTCAGATAATATGATAGGACATGTTCCAAAATAGGAGATTCAATTTTCTGCGATGAAAGTTCCTGCGAAAGAGACATTCTGCGAAATTTTGGCCAATTAAAAAATGAAACACTGCTTTTTACCAAAAGTTCAGTCGTGTCCTCCCCTTGATCAGAAACTGCAGCATCTGGTATAACTGGTTTGGAAATGAACACTTGAGTTGAATGCATAAAGGTGGGTAGTACTGTTTCTTGTTAAATTTCAAAAATGTCTTTCACGAAATAATGTAACCCTTCGTTTGCACACTTCATTCATTTTGTCAGGTTTTTGGATTTCAGTCCGCACCTGTGAACGACGGATTCTACTTATGAGTGTTGAATAACGTATAATTTCATACGAAGCTGATCAGACCCAGGGAAGGAACGAGAGAATTGTGCATTTCATTTCAAACGGAGCAAGTATCTCTGCTTCTATTTCCAACAGTAGAGCAAGTGTCTGACCCATGGGGCTGCTAGAGCCACTTTGGAAACATTTCGCAACTCTGTTTCTCTACGAAAGAATATGTAAACTAGACGAATGTGCGAATCGGGATTATGCTGCATAAAAAAGATCGTACTTTGAGAGCACGTCGGTTTAATTTGACGAGTAAATTTTTTTTAACCACTTGTGTGCAAAAACGTACATCAAATGCGGGGCACCACGATATTTCACTTCAACCCTTCAAGGTTCTCGTCAACGAGAGAGAGAGAGAGAGAGAGAGTAAAAAAACTTTGGAACTTTTAGACGACGCATTTATGAGTTGGTATTCGTGGTTCGCAAAGAAAGAAAGTCACGAAAAAAAAAAACTCAGCACAAAAAACAGTTTCATATAATTAGTGTATCAACCGCGAGTCCAACAAACACATTTGCATAAGTGAGAGGAACATGAATAAAGATAAGGAATAATTGAATCAGAATTAAACGGGAGGTTTATAATTTGACATTTTCTCTACGGGTTTCGCATTAGGGTGGACAAGCCAGCGTTTGCTTACGGATTTGTTGACGCTTCAGGGAATTCCAGTAAAACAATAAAAGCATTATAAAAGAGTACGCGCGCCGGGGGCTGGATTTTATATTTTACTTCGCGATCTGTTTCACAAGTGGGGGTTGGTACGGTTTATAACCACATAACTTTATTTTCGCAAAAATAAAAGTGAAACAAATTCGCAAACTCGTTTTCATTCAATTAATTATACGATGATCACGTAATATTCATTTTATGAATGAATATCTGGTTTATAACGATTCAAAACACGTACCTGCGGACGGTAGGTACGAGTATACGGGCACCGCATTGGTACAGCAATATTTCAGATCGATAGGATTGCGGGTATTGTACACCTAAAATTTGGAAATCGTTATAATTTTCATAACAAACGATTGGTACTCGAGAAAATCGTTTCATTTGACAATCCACTAGAATAACGTTAGGTACATACATAAAATCACTCTCACCCCAAAACACGAAATGCAATTGTTCGTCGGGAAATTACGATACAAATTTGATCGGGTAAGCAGTAATCACTTCAGATATTTCCCTAATTTAAACAATAATATTTGATGGCGGTAGTAAACTTCGTTATTTATCAATTCGCTGAATTTCTGTTGGTTTTCATTATTTCATCTGTATAAAAGTTCCAAATTTGGGCATTATTTGCTCGGACGCATACTGTCAATGTGAATTCCACCTACGCCAAAAATCCGTAACGCACACAGTTGTTTCTCTTTCAATCTGAAAGAAAACCAGCCCACTATATATAATAATCGCGTTGGTTTAGTGACATAATCGCAACTTCGTTTTTTTTTTTGCACTCTCATAAAGCTCTCTTAAAAACGTTAATTCTTCTGCGGGAGAAGAAGGAAAAAGAAAATACCACTTGAAGCTTTATAGATTTCTTTTCCACTTCTCCGTCCTTCCAGTTCGGCTACTTTAGCTGTTCGAGTTATATTCCTGTCGTTCCGTTTCAAAGGTGCCTAATTCGCGTCTCCACCACCAACGGACTATTAAATCACGTAATTTACAAAAAACCGACAGAAAGAGAGAAAATAACATACAAAAATGAGAAAAAAAAAAAAATACAACAGTAAAAAAAGCACACGTAATAATCCGTCAGCTCGGAACTCCATATACCTAGGTAAGTCCTTGAGACATATAGATATACATCTGCCTATTCTGTGTCATTAGCTATTGTTGGATTAGGTGGCAAGCCCTAATTTCTTATCTTAATCATCGGATGGCGTGCAACGTCAAGATCTATGGATATCGGTGTAAAATCATATATTTTTGTATATACTGCAGTCGTCGAGCGGTCGAGCTCTGCCATTAATCGTATCATCCTGACCTCTGCAGAACTGAGGGATAATAAAGAATCTGGTGGAAAATCTGCTTTTTCCATTTGAGAAATAACCATTTTCTCTCTCGTTGCTGAAAATAATTAATATTCGTGATATAGGTACGTATGTGTCTGGCGCAGGTATTACCAGGAGAAACTGGGTACATGTATGTGCAAAGGTACATATATGCAATGTAGTATAGGTGGATCTATTTTATAGTCACACTCGTAGTTTCCCACTGTTGTGAAAGCACTCTGGGTATTTTGGACCGTCGGTTATGTCTAGCCGTTGTGCATTGCTTAGCTGTGAAAGTGTTGCGTTGAACAGGCGCCGCTGATACTGGAATGTCCAGCTAGAACGCCTGGAGTATGCAGCCCAAACATCACGCAATTGTTCTCCAAAACACGCCGTTCAACACGGAGTTTAATTTATATCTAATACATAACTATACTATAGCATCTTCGAGGGTGGGACGCAGTTGCTGTACCGAATCCGTTCGAAGATCATCAATTAAATCGAGATTATGCGATTTTCCCTTCTTCTGACATCGAGAAAAACCAATTGGTTGAATGGCAAAATTCATCAAGCAAATTATATCTGGAAAGGAAATCGATGTCCATTGGAAATATGAATCATGTCTGGACTGATTGATCGATCATGCTTTATTGATAAAGAATTGACTGATCAATCGTCCAATTTTACGAAATTCGAGTACAGATTCAATCAGACAATTCAAACAGACAATCAAACAAGTAATTGATCAGACGATCAATTCAGAATTGTACAATTAATCGATTAACCGAATGATTGAGCTAATTATCGTACAACTGATCGATCAGTTCATTATGATATATGAAATGATTGTATGACAAATCGATCATTATATTCAATCATTGAATTATTAATTGGATAATCGGAACATGAATCAAACTATCATTAAAGCATTCATTTCAAAGGATTTGTTGTCAAGTATTCTAGGATGTTGATCAATCGATTATTTGCTTGTTTGATTTAGATCGATAATTGATTGTGATATCGAACAACCCCAAGTGGGTGGTTATTACGACCAGTAGTTTCGAATATGTGAATAAATATTCAAAGCGGATAAAATATTTGGTTATTGCCAGATTTATGAGGAATAAATGGCAAATGTGACAAATAAATCGTATAACCGGGGCTTACGTTGAAACTGGATCAGCCTCACTGACGGTATCACGAATTATACAATCGGTTTAAAATTTGGACGGGATCGAGTTTGCGAAATTCGTAAAAGACGGGAGGTGTTGGAAAACCAAGCCCTGATAATTATATCAAGAGTTTGGCGGTGCTGTGCAGAGATCCTAAAATTGTTATACCAAGATGGAAGTTTTATGTAGCTTAAATTATGCGTAGCTTATTCCCTCGCACGTTCAATAAACTCGATCAGGAGCTGAGATCGTCGAAGCGCAAAGAAAAGAATAAACGTAGAATACTTCAACGTCCAACGATATACGGTGCTTTGAAAAATACCATAGTTCTGAAAATCTAAAACTCGTATTGGGCTCTGATCGCGATGTTAGAAATATTGAAATCCTGACACGCCGTTGCATACAATTCAGACGAATTTCCATCCCCCAGGGATGCTGAGCTGATAACAATTCATCGGTATGGGTCTCGTTTCCAAACGTCCGCAAAGGTTTGGCTCAACCTTGCAAGATGATGAACACCTTCGCGGAAGTGAACGGTGAAGATCACTTTAAGATTTTCGTCCCTCGAGGGGGACCCGCATCAACTTTGACTCCGGCCAAGAATCGGCGAATACGAAAACGTCAGGAGAACAGTAATTTCTTTAGATGTCAGTATGAAAGAGTGTCAGATATTATTGCAGATGATTGCTAGAGGCCTCTACTCAATTATTGATCGCGTTCACCTTCGGGTTGAAAAAATTTCCAAACCAAATAGAAACAAGTTTGATTTCGCGAGATAATATTATCCAAAGAGAAACACCGAATTCTTTGACCTTTGACAAGTCGAGCGTTCATCACTCCAGGTTAACGCAGATTTCAATCTTCTGACGGAAGTTAAGATACGCTGAGAAGCTGTAATCATCCGATTACCCGGCCCACCCGCATCGATAATTAAGATCAACTAACTCTCGACTTCGTTGGCTTGATCCGAAACCCTGCGAGCCCTCAAGCCCTTCAAGTTGTATATATATTGCCGTACGAAATCACCGCGAATCGATTAATTGCCCGAAACTGAAGTTTTGCTACATCTCGGTGTTAATGTTCACTCTGGTTTTGATTCGATTTGACTTTTTACCGGTTCTAAAGTAGTCGCGTAATGGCAGATCCTGATGATTTAAAGTGCTTGTTAACGTCAGCCCTAGGGCACCCGTGTCACCTGTGGCACATTTTGAAGGTAGCTTTTATACTCATGGTCAGTACTGACCGATGGAGGTGTAAATATGTTTGTACGAGTATATAGGTAGATGTTTTCGGGGGATAGAAATTGAATTTCACGAGACGGTATAGCGGGGACGGTAAAATCCGTTATTTACGTTTTCCGTATAGCCGGTGGTAGTCGTGCTTTTAGTAAGTAGATAATTGCCAAGGCGTAAATTAAATTTCAGTATATTTGTACCGGGAGTAACAGCCTGTTCTTGTTAACATTGCAGCAGCCCCAGGTAGTCGTTTGTTATTGCAAACAATGAAATTAGTTCGTTATGAATTATAATTAATAACGAGGTAGGCAACTTAGTACAATTAGCTTCCCCAAGGTAAGGGTGCGGGACATTGGCTAGAGGCTACGTAAGTCTGGATGTAAAATAGACTTGTAGATAGATAAATAACTTATGATGAGCATAAGCATGCTCGTATCTATTCACCTATTATATGAACCGGTAAATATATATTTATCCATATATTCGCGTATACACGAACACATGGCGTGAAACGCCATTCAGTACCTATTGCAATTATCCGTTATTACAGATAACGTATCTCGACTGCAATTTACTATCGTTCCTAGTTCGTTACAAACACTTCTCGTGTTCTATACTACGCTGATATTCATCCATTTCACAGACGTATTTGTCCTCGAAAACAATGCCAGTTGGCATACAGAAGACTTCTTTATACTATTCCAGTCGCGTCAATACCAATAGTCAATAAATAAGACATCGTTGTTTCGACCTCATTAATTTAACACTTATCTATTGCATTAAAGAAGATCTACACCAATTAGTTCACGATAATTGCGAATTACCTGATTCCGACGAGCTGGTTGGAATATTTTTCATTGTCTCGGAATTGACGAGGAAATATTTGCAGTTCAAGCTTCTCGCCGAAGGGCTGTTCAATTGAAGAATCGCCGAAGATCTTCACGGGAGATCGGAGAGATCGTTGAAAATTCACAGAAAATTATGTGAATCCGGAAATTGATCATTCGCTTATAGAGTCCAGCCGTACAGGCGAATTAAGGACAGAACTAATTAAGTATCATTTACGTATCAAGTGGTCGGGTACGTGAAAATCATCAATAGCTGGAATACAGATAGTTCTGATTGACTTCCGGTATTGTCTGTCATTTCTTGCGAAATCCAATATCGATGCATTCTGAAAAAATCAATTCTAGATTTCAAAACATTGAGAGATGCGATTGGGATTTCTGGCTGTGATTCGAAAAATAACTTCTTCAGACGACTCGCGATCTTTGGACATTTTCGAGCTCATTTCGAATATTCAAGTGTTCTTAACTTTCATTGTCTGCGATTTCCCCAAACTGAAAATTGCTGGGAAACTTTGGAAATCACCTGAGGATTGAGAAAATCATCGGAAATTGTAACCACGATTTCTTTCATTGTCCGGATGAATCGCTCTTCTCATTTTGGTTCGGGATCGGTTTTAAGGATAATTTCACAAGGTTCACGTGGGATTTTCGGAATGAGACAACTTTTTCTTCATTGAAGCAATTATTCCGTAATTCTATTGACATTTGTTGTGAACGGGCAGACGAAATGTCGGAAGGATGTCACATCCATTTTTCAAAATGAACATTGGCCACTGAGGGTTGGATAAATTCTCAACAAATCCATAATTTCGGTAGAGAATGCGAAGGCTTGCTTTTATTACGAGTCTTCGACTACACTTATGTTATACTTACACACATTGTGCTTTGAATCATGCTTTTTCTACTTCTCCGCTCTCGACCATAATGTGGTTTGTAAAAAAGGTTATTGTGTTAAAAGTATAGAGTGAGAATTTAAAAAATCGTGCAAGTCGATACGGAAATAGTATTCTATTATGCCTTACAAGGCTGGTCATCCAAGACTAAGCAATCGCATAGCTAACTTGCAATTAGAGTCCAAGAGAAATAGAACAAAAAACGAAATTATCATGGCGCGCAAAATGAGGATCATGATTTTCACTCTACTCGACTCGACTCTACCAGCTCGGTCATAAATGCGAAGCCTAGGTATGCACCTACATACAGATATGTATATATATATATATATAGATATACACTCCACGGTGTCAGTACGCGTATCTCCTGAACGCGCACCAGGGTTGCGTGCAAAAATGACGGGAATACTAGCACTAGACGATTACCGGTGCTTGGAATTAGCATTATTATAGCACGGTCGAGTCTCCCCCGTATTCAATAGTCGAAGCTTTTACCGCGCCTAGGAAAACGCCCTTTGCGAATGAACATAATCCTTTGATGAGTTATACTCAAAAGTTTTTTAAAGATTTGCAAAGCTATTTGTGCTACTGATCAAACCTGAGGATGAAGCTTTCCTTCGTTAGTAAAAAAATCGTTATTCAAGTCCAGTTGAGATTTTAAAAATACTCTAAAGCAGAGAACGTTTTCCTCCAACTTTTGATGCACAATTATTTCAAGGGTAGGATGTACTGCAAATTTTGAATTTTTAGTGTCGATCGCCTAAAGTGGAGCTTAAAACTAAAAGTAGTGCAGCTATTGAAGATAAAACGACGTAGTTTCGAAGTTCACACATTCAAAAATATATGCTTCTGATCCAAGCACAATTAGACAATGATTAGCGAGTGGGTATAGAAGTTTTCAGATTAAGGCAGATTGCACAAGCATGATGAAAAATGACTACTCAAATGGCTTCAAATTCACACAAAGCCTTTGTCTTGAAATAGGAAACTTGCTTGTAGAACCTCATCAATAAGTTACAATCATTTACCACACGTTGCAAATTTTGGTATCTTTACCCCATACCCTTGAGACATCGATTTGCCAGTTTTCTTTGAAAAAAAATTCAATTCTCTCTCAAATGATACAGACGCTGAAAGAATTGCTGCACAACGCCATAGAGGTAAATTCGATGAGGCTGCCCCGAAAATGTGATGCAATTATTTCAAAGGGCACAACTGTAATCGTGTTTAGAGTGAAGAATTTGCAAGTTGGTTGAACTAGTATGGCTCACTAGAGAAGGTGTGAAGTTATTAAAAAATACTTCTCAAGATGTGCGGGTAATTCATATGTGTCGGCTTCAGGTTGTCGAGATTGAACATTGAACGAGCGCAATTGTTAGCTACGGGTTGCCCGATGAAGCGTGCTGATGACATTGTGATCCGTGAGTCGCAAAGAGTTTAGTGGAACGGCGACGCGGCACATGAATTTACTTCAGGCTCCACTAGACCTTACTTCCGTTTTCGGTTCAGTCAATTTTCGACATTTTCATCCATTCAGGTGGGTATGGTATACGACTTCACTGTGTGCCAAGCCACGAGGGGATGTCCGGAAAACCAGCTTGATAACTCAGACTCGGGTTTTCGGCAAAAACAATCTAAACGGTCTGGCTAAACGTGGTGCAAATTTACGAGCAGAGGTGGTACTTTTTTACCCCTATTACCTCGGACCCTCGAGGACTCCAAACTTTGCTTGAGTCGGACGTGTGCCCATCCTATCGAAGAAACAAACGATCTAGTAGCCAAAAACTGGGATTAAGAGTGTCAGCCGCATCGCGGCAACTTTTGGAGGGTTGATGATACCCTGGAATGAAATATGGAAGCAGAAACAACTCGAGTATACAAAAAGAAGCGATAATCAACGATAAACAGGATCTATCGCCGTATTATTGAAGGGTGGCACAGCAAAACGGTGTAAATAAGTGCCATCATTGTAATTTGACATGAGAGCAAAAAAAAAACTGTCCCAAAATTAATCGATAGAAAGAAATGAGAAAGTGTTTTCTAGAGCTTTTTGAGCTTTTTCAAACAGTCCAAACCCAAATTCAATATAGTGATCCGTCTTCGAGAAAATGATTCACGAAAATCGATTTTAATTCTGTGCTAGTGTAAATCCGTGGTTCATGCGAACTTCTTTTTTTTCGATTTGAATGCTGATTAAAACTACAAATGTGATATCGAGGTCATGGGACGAATATGAATTAAAAGCTTGAACTTTGACGTATAAGATCCAGTTGTGGATTTTCAAGTCCATAGAAATTTTCAACCATTATGGGGCAAGTTGGCGGACTTGGGAGGGATCGAAAACCATGCAAGTGCCAAAATGAAAATAACTTCTTAACAAAATCGTGAAATTCCAATGAACGAATAGTAACACTTATTCAGCATCCACAGTCCAAAAGAAAGTTGGCACAAACCCCGGACTCACACTGGCGCTGACAAAAATCCGTCCGGAAGACGGACTGCTATATTGAATTGGGGTTCGGACCATTGCAAAGAGCTTGAAAACCTTCAGGAAGTATGTCTTCATTCAGGAAAAAATTCCTTTATTGAATTTTGGGACAGTTTCTTGCTTTCTTGTGACATCCGATCCGATGGCACTTACACCGTTATGCCTTGCCAACTTGTTATAACTTCGCAAATAAATTTTTCTCAGCCATATAGTTTATCGAGGATGTGAGTATGGATTTTGATACACTTTTCCCCCTAGAAAACCGTACTTACGATGTTTTGGCTTCACTTACACAGTTTTGCCGTGCTATCCTTCACATGTTGCCGAGGAAAAGTTTCAGGTAAAAAAAAAGCGTAGTATAGAGGGAGAGAAATAGGTTAAAAAACAAGGTATGTATGTACAATAAACCATATGAAAACAGTTGACGCCAGCTGTAATTTCTCCAGGGCGTGCCTAGCGTCATAAAATTACTGTAGGATGGTATGAAATCAAACGGCTTGTACTGCCGTGTGCCGGGCAGGTAGCATCCGAGTATGAGACAGGATTCCAGTATTTATCTATTCCACATCCACGCCAGATCCCTCGGGGAACTATGTACGTGCTTTAATCGCAACCCTGCCGCATTTGATACCGATACGTCGGGCGATCTGCCTACAGGCAGGTATATGTAGGTATATGCATGCATCCACCTATGCCTATTAATACTTCGGATAATCAGCGAGCTTGACAAACGATAAATATTATCAAAAATCCCGATATGCTGGATTAACGAGAATAATACCGATACATCGAGGACCCATTTGGTCAAGAACAGACCAAACAAAGCTGAAGAACAGCTTTCCACGGTACTTTTCATCACCGTATGTGCTGTTGCTATGTGCAGCATGATCAGAATATCATTGGAAATTATGTTTTCCATGCCACTCATCTCGATGTGGAATTAAGCGAATTGCCATTATTCTTCATCCAACAATTTCCGGGATCATCACGAAAGTTTGAATTCAGAATGTTCGAAAATCGATCAAAAGTGTTCTGCGATTGGCATAGCTATACTCTTCGGGAAAACGTCTCTCATTCGAAAGGAGAGTCGAGGAAATAAGTGAAAACCAAAAAGTAGAAGTCGACTTTCTTCTTAATGGAAGCGAGCGTTCATATCGAACAGGACGTAGCAATTTTTCATGCCCATCATTAACATGTGGAACTCTTGCAGATTAGAGACTTTTTCATCGAAAGAAATGGGTCAAAAAGTCCATCCGTCACTAGGGCACGTTCGTTTCATCTTCGAATCAATAGTTCTGTACTACTGTCGACGATACTTCGGAACCCAGTGAATCAATTGGGCTAGGCTTTCCAATACTTTTGTATACGACGACGATGATGATTTTGGCCATGAATTACAGAAATGAGTTTTGGACGAAAATTTGCAGGTCACGGCCAGGAGGAAAATGTTGAAAAACACGACGAGAGTATCAATATTGAATGTTTAATTATTCAGAACCCCTATCTGGGATATAACGATTGCTGTTAACGACGTCGACACAACCCCTCGTGAGTGATAATAACCCCAATATCTGTTCAACGCGAGCCACAAGTTTGGAAATGACCCGTTATTATTCCCATCATAGGCGTACATAGCACGAGTCCTTTCTTAATTGAACATTCTATAAATCAACATGCCTTTGTGTGATTTCATTTGTGATCAGAAGCTTCCAAGAAGCTCTTCAGCTCTTGGACCGT
Organism: Ametastegia equiseti; assembly: GCA_963989295.1. NCBI lineage: Eukaryota > Metazoa > Arthropoda > Insecta > Hymenoptera > Tenthredinidae > Ametastegia > Ametastegia equiseti. The sequence goes on along the minus strand of OZ022390.1, from coordinate 7,630,850 downwards.
CCAGGATTGAGGGGATCCCCTTGACTACGAGATTTCTGTTCAAAGAGGAAAAGCGATTAGCGACGTTGACGAATCCTGGTAGTGCAGAGTAATTTCAACGAGAAATATATATGTATATGTATACATAGGTATGATATTTAATCCGTAATCTTAGCTGTTCCAACTAGTTATCATCGTGGAAATCAAATACTTTGGAAGCATTTGCTAATTCAATTACGAGGAGTGACAACCCCGTTCTCTATCCGAGCGCCAATCGCAATTGAGATTAATTAGAGACACCGGCTACCAGGTTCGATTTCTACGGTTCGTTTCATATCGAATCAGCCTAACTGTCCGGTCCCTCGGACAATGGAATGTTATGCAAATAACGAAGCTACCGTGATAACTATAGAGTAACCGAACACCGGATGAAAGGGCGAAGTCAAAACACACCCGGTGATAATCGTGAGAAAAAGACATCGCATTTTACCGATCAAAGTACCCGGCAAGATTGCTGATACATATTAGCACTGCTATAGTACGTTTAGTGATATCGATGCCGTGATCTTTGATTGTACACTTTTCTGAATTGTGCTGATCAGTGGCAGATGATCAGCAATAAATAGATCAATTATCTCGCCTCATGGAGCTTTGAATCCAGGATCAAACTCCATGATAGATCCGTTGGGTTGAAAGAATCGCAAGTCCTGTTAATTATTTGACAAAGGTGGCACAGCGTGCCAAGGTTAAATCTTCGTTTCGGATCAGTTCTCCTGGAAAGGAAGACACCGGTATGGTATTACGTTATAGGTGATGAGCGACATGGGTACGAATAAAGAGGTTCATCAACCATCGAGCATTCGCCATGTTGCGATGACCACAACGCATGGGTCCGGTATGTGCGTGCGTCTTCCTCAATGCGTGTGGGCACATTGTGTACATGCATGTGACGGGTACACAAGACCTTGGCCAAGCACGCCCACAGAATGATAATTATTTCTGGCCACTGGGTAGATCGGATCGTCGGCTCTCCTTTGCTAAGTCTGATATGCATGCTCGTCATGCTTAAATGAGCTGCGTTATTCTAAGCCGAATACAGTGCCCTAGAATACCCATTTTCATGTTATATAGTGGTGGCTTCTTCATCCAAAAACTCCCAACTCCCTGCAGCAAGATGTATGTCATATTTCTTAGTAAATCCTTCTCAGTTTGAAATACTCTCTTCGCTCATTCTAGCGACATGAGAAAGGTACATACTGTGCATGTTCAAGCCCAATGCCCAGTGACCAGATGACAACTATACTATACGTACATGTACACGTGTATCATGATCAGTTAGCAATTTCACAGTTCACACCAAAGTTCCTGGGTACTATTACTGTTCTGGAATCCACGGTTTACTACCCTCGGGACGCGTGGTTCTGAATTTCGAATGATATTAAGGGTTTCGCTCTTCGCCCGAGATATTGAGGGATATCGACTGACTGGCGAGTGCTTTAATTGACGCGATGATTGTTCTCGAAGACAACAATAGCTGCAAGACTTGCCTCAGTTCGACGGTATTATAGTATCGGATAACACCGAAGGGTGGATTGATCCGTCTTCTATCTCAGTTGCTCTTCAACTGATAATTGAGAATCCTTCGTCTCATCTTCGTGCCTGAATTCGATTATCATTATATGGGTAGGTATAGCTGGTTATAGTGAAGTTCCTACGTCGGTAGGTTTAATGATAGCAATACATTTGTGGGGGTGATGAGAAATGGCAAATGGTCAAACCCTGGACTGGACTATTAGATTACTGCAGTATACGAAAGCCAAGTAAGATAATATACACGTAGAATGTAAGATATTCGAAGTAAAAGGTATGTAGACAGTGTACTGCGAGTTAGCTGTCAAGTCGGGCACTGATAAAAGGTTATGCAAGGAATGCTGTTTCGCGCGAGCGAGTGTTACGCTGCGAATTAATTGGTTGGGTGTCGCTTGGGAGCTGCGCGTGCACAGTACCTCTGCGTGAAGTTATTCCCGTACGTGACAGTCCACGGAATGCACTTTGTTACACTCATCCTCGATGCAGCTAGAGAAGAAGAAAATGGGGAAAGAAACAAAAATTGAAAGAAAAAAAAAAAAAAAAGAAAAAAGGAGAAAATCCTAGCAAGCAAACGGTGATCGTCTTGCATGGGAATGGCCTAGAGAGCCGAGAGTCTAGACGACGGATCAGAACTAACGTCACAACTTCAAGGAAAAAGAGAAAAGGCTCAACTCTATCACAGACGACATACTAAGCATTGACAATATTCCAGAAATGGTGTTCGAAATTGAAGTCAGGACTTTTTAATCGAGCTGTCGCCGTTTCGTCCAGGACTCTGGGTGAAGGGCGCCACGTGCCCGAGCGTCGGTCTACCAGGCTCAGAATAGTTCTGCTATAGGTGGAGATCATGGAGATAGTCTGAAATACACATAAGTATGTACATGCACTGCATGGATATAGACAAATGAATTGATGCAGAATAAGTAAAAAGCGCATAACCTCGACCAGGATATCTATAAAAGGTAAGTAATAGAGGTAATAATTTCAAATAGGAACGTTTCAGGGAATAATCTGCAAACCGCACGATATTTTCAATATGCGTTTTCGCGGGTACACGTGAATGGAAAAGCGAAAATCGATACACGAACATATACTACGGTAATTTCTTATCCATCGTTCCATGAACGTATATGTTGAATGTGAGTGAGCAAGCAGACAGGTTGGCATTTTGTCGTGGAACAAGAAGTTTGTGGTCGGTATAGGAAATGGGAGCTGGGTGCGGGTGACTCCGTCTGAGAGCTAGTTAAAAGAGAATGACGTTAAACTGTCTTTAAACTTTTCATTCGAGGCACATTCTCGAAATTTGAATACCCACGTTGGTGGATTCTGGGGGCCCCAGCCATGCCATCGCTGCCGCCACTGCAGGCGCCCGGTGAGTAAGCCACACGCGAAAAGAATACAGAAACACACCGAAATGCTTCACGGATTCATTAATATTCATCAGGATTATAAAAAACAATGCCGTCGCCCACCACCCCTGACCTGTTCAGCCATAACCGACGAATCGGATTATTTTGGATTACAAGTTTATAATTGAATTTTTATACGAGATCCTACAGCTTTTGAGTGGGTTTAACCAAAAGTACCAACGATTTTGTAGAACCCCGATGTACTGCCTACGAAGTGCGACCTTTTCTTGCGCCCACATCAGAGTATTAAGGCTAATATGGTACGAGTGTTTTCGAAATTCCATGATTACTAATTGCTGTCACTTCAAAAACGCGAATCGTACTTTCTTGGTAACTTCCCAACCGATCCGAATGAACCCTCTGAGGATGATTCCAGCTTTGTGTCAGAGAGTTGCTAAGTATGTCACTTCATAGAAAAAAAAAAAAAAAAACTGATTAGATCCCAGAGAAACTCGTGTTTTTTTTTTATGCTAACTGGGAACTGCGATCTTCTTGGCTTATTTTGAATCACGGTAGCAGGAAAAAATTCGCTTACTCAAAAAAAATCGCTTGATCTTATTCGGGAAACTCCTATTGCATTAATTTCCGCGTACGATTCTGGCCAATGTGGTATCGACAATTACTTGTACAGGGAGCACATTTCCATACGTCATGAAACAGAAATACTAGTAATACTCCCGGAATCATATTGTGCTATTAAAGTGGTTACACGAACACAAAAAGTCACTGTTGATAGAAGATTAGGAGGGCAGGCGATATTCATGCTCAATTATCAATATTCCTCAGCTTGATGGAAAGCTCCATGAATAAGTGATCCATGTGAGCACAGCTATTGAGACAATTTGGGAAGCTTGCACTATCGATACAGTCAATCGTAGAAATGTATCGGTTCTCCGCTCACTGATAGAAAGTATCACTATAATTGCCTGTTTAATTAGGTATAGTCCGACATTGCGATCAACCTACACCAGAGTTCATGCCACATCCTCATAATTTTCTCAAATTAGGATAGTTGCTGTACAAATTTTATAGGCACATAGTTGGACCTGTTCAACTTCTCCTGAGCATCAAGATTGGTCGTAATATGATTCGGCCAAAATTGAGTACCTACCTACGGCGAGTTTGAGACCTCCAAGTCTGGAGCGAATCATTTTCTTCAGGTAAGTGAAAGAGAAATATCTGTCTTTTGAATTATTATGGACCATATCTTTTGCGAAAATTCATCTGATTAAATTTTTTTGAATCTAATGGATGACGGCACATCTTCCAGACAATCTGGATCTTGGAGTCGCGGCATCAGACCAAGGGTGTGCCTAAGTTCGCGTAGTAGATGTGTGATAATTAGTTGATTAGAACGATTTGAAATGAACATTGCTGGGCAAACAAATTGACTTCGACCTACAGTACTGGTCAGATCCTTCCGAGCACAAAGAGCGTTTGGAAGCTCTTTTGAAGAGGTACCGTACGTGTATTTTTTCCAACTGAAACACACTGGCTCTTTTGACAAGAGGAAATTTTGAGGCGACCAGAATTTCTGGCCAGAATTAGTGAAGGTGGGTGGATATGAAACATGAAATAAATCATATCAGCGAACCAAGTTCCAATCAGGGAACATATAATGGATTAGGTTATTGGATGGAATCCTTTTGTGTATATTTATTATTATACTGTTTTTTTAATCCTGGATATTTCGAAGGAGGGTTAGATAAAAGATAAAAGCTCCCGTTATATCGACGACGCCAGGGTGCGGAGGGATATTGTAGCTATACCTTGAACGAATAGCTGGTGGGCGATTTGATTCTTTGATTTCGATTCTAATCAGGCCTTTGTCCATGTTTTCGGCTTTAAAAGAGAAAAAAATTTCCCGTCAAATCCACCACAGGTATTGAAATGTTAAAAGGCAGGTACAATTCACCGTGAAATTTGTCGATCGATCAGATAATTTGCCATATCTGTATTAGTGACGAACGAAATGATATCGCATGCGTCGCGATTGGATGTAAAGTTACTTTTATTTTGTATATTTATTTATTTCATCGCGACATTTAGCTAGAAATTTGTCGCAAAATTCTGCAAGCGAATCTTTCGATGATGGTGGATGGAAGGTTGTGTGGTAAGAAGGGCTGGGGGATGAAAAATAAAAAGTATATCTGTATAATGCAATCCGCAGAAGCGCAAAACAAATCTAAGTGAGCCTTTGGAATCCCTGAGGCAATCTATAAGAAGTTTCCGTTTGATATTCATAACACAAAACGCTCGCTTTCCTCAGGGCTTCAAGACTGCCAAGGCGTATACTATAGGCAGGTACAGAGATACAGGATACCCAGATCGTAACAGGAACTTTCTCGTCCTCGTATCGAGGGACTCGAAAAACTTTTTCGTTACTATGACGTGGCAGACAAAACTTATTGAAGAGATTTAGCCCAATAGGAGTTTGTGACTTAGTGTCACACAACCGCGCGTTTTGGCCAGCTTCGCAGATTCGCAAACGCATACGTAGACGTATCGCAGATTCTTTCTAAGTGATTTGCGTTTCGAGTTTGACAGGAGAAAAGGAGAAAGAAAAGCGAGATAAAATTTCACAAAAAGGAAAAGAGAGAAAAAAAAATATGAAAAATAAGAAAAGGAATAGAGGGGAGGAAAAGATTTCTCGCAGGATTCTTTGACGATGAAAAATTACACATCGCTACGCGGCGATGTAAATCTCGTTGGTCTCTCGTCACCGGCACGCGGTAAATTCCTGTACGTTTATTCCCAAAGGAGAAATGGCACTGGGGAAAAATTCACCTCACCTTATTCTTTATTTTTGTATTTTTATTTCTACTCTCCATGCCATTCTCGTTCCGCAATCAAAGACTTAGAATTTCTGAGCAGCGTACGGGGGGCGGGATTAAAGTTTCGAAGTACGAAAGTTCGAAATCTCGGATCGAAATTCTGAATATTAAAAGCTGCGAAAGGTAAAAATCTCGAATTTTCATACTACCGACTCACTGTTTGTAGGAAAATTATTTCCTCGAAAATCTACGTAGCCAATTTGAAAAACACTGAGGGCTAAACATTCCGAAAGTTAAGGAGAATAGTATGTCGCGGTTGGAAAAATTGAACATGGTCCAAAATCAATTTGTTTCATATTAGCAGAGTTCATTTCGCATCATTATAATCACCTCACTTAAAATCGGTTGCTGCACGAATTCAGGCACACCGTAGGTCCGATTCAACTTATATATGACCAAGATTTTTGGGAATACAGGCAGTCACAAACTGAACAAGGGAAATTGGAAAATTTAATTTCTAGGCTGAGTAATTATTTGCAAAGAAGTGGAAATGAAATGTTCGATTTTCGGAAAATTGGCCATATCTTCTACGATAATTTTTTCAATCCAATTTCCCTTGTTCAATTTATAACGGCATGTCTTCCGAACAATTCGGATCCTAAGAAAGTGAAATCGGACCTACGGTGTGCCTCAATTCGTGCAGCGATTGATTCTTACTTAGTGACATGATTATAATGATGTAAAATGAACTTTGGTGAAGAAATGAATTGAGTTTTGGACCACGTTTCATTTTCACAACTGCGAAATATCTACTGGTCCCCTTAAAGATCCGAAAGGCGAAAACTCTGAATCTCGGAATTAGTTTATGCAACGTCGTTTATTTAACAGCTTTGTCATGAGCTTCTCTCAAATTTGCGGATGTTGGACTTGCTGAGTTTTTAAGTTTCGGATCTTTGAGCCGTCTGCATTTCGACCATTCGAAATCTGCAAATTCTGAACTCTAACGTTTCTGAAAACTCAGAATTGCGTCCCGAATAAATTCGAAATATTCACCGTTCGGAACTTTTGGAATTCGGAACTGCAATCTCGCCCCGTTGAATACGCGAATTCCGATATTTGGACTTTTGGCCTTTCGGCAATTTTAACTATTGGTGATTTTCGATTCGGAGTTTTTCGAATTGGCTACGTAGAATTCCAGGAAAATAATCTTCCTAAAAACTGTCAGTGGAATAAAAATCAGAATTTTAATCTGTCGCAGCTTTTGAAACTCAGAATTTCAATTCCGCCTCGTGTACCGATCGTCATACCTGCGAACCTATACGCATATACGCGAATATACAATGGCCAGGTTGTTTCTCTCGCGATTGTAACCGACTGCCACGGAAATGTAGGCATGCGTGTGATACACGACGAACGTAACTTTGGACACCATTCCCTCATTCAATGCAATCCTCATATACGTGTCTGTATAGGATACGAGCGAAGCGGGGTGCGCTGCACATTTGCACGCCTCATTAGAGAGGAATCAATAGTTTCCTGCTGACAAATCAGTCTCCGGTGATTCTGACGAACAGCTGTAGCTGTAGCTGTAGATGGGAAGCGGGAAGCCGACTCAAATGTTGGTATTATGTATGAAGCTGATTATTCAACGGACCTTTTCTTTAGAGTTTACACGCTCGTTATTGTGCCGCAGAGTTTGGCAACGGTTAGGTCGGCCAGTACGTCCGGTCGGCGCCGCAGTTTCGTAGGTAAGTTTAATTAGAAATTAAATGTATCGTGAAAATACCTCCAATTATCCTTCCGCTTGATGGTATAATAAAGCCAGATTGAGATATCTGGTCACAATCCTATCGCGCTTCATACAATGCGAATATATTATATATACAATATACATATACATATATATATTTGTCTTATTACGTAAAACAGCTCGAAACAAGGCATATATGTATAATATTAAACCGACCTGAAAGTCCGCGAAGTCAAAGTTCCTAAACTGATGGAGGGTTAAACAACGTGAATGATTCACAAATGTGTTTTTCCATACATGAAATATTTTGTCTCTGACGTTTGACCTATTGATTAATCATCAGCGTGTTGTTTGTAATTTAGAAAGAGAAATTCAACACGGGTATATTAGGGTGGATCGAAAAAAAAAAATTTTCTCGGCTACCCTCAAAAATCGAAGATATCGCTGAAATGAAGGTCTCCGTAAAAGGATTCGATTTTTTGAATTTTTTTAGGGGGCGCGCGGGACGCTCAAAAGTGCCATTTTTAGCGTCAAATTTACGTAATCGCTGATTAACGGAAACAGATTCATCCGAAAATTCTGATTTTTTCATATAAGGTGCCCAGGTATCTACTCTTTCAAACCCATATTCATAGACCACTACCAATTGGTTCATATCTTCGAAAAAAAATTTTGAAAATCAATATTTTCACTATTTTTCGAGTAATTATCGTTGAATTTTGACTTTTTTCCTTCTGAACCGTTATATTATCTCTTCCATCGTTTTTTTCTTGTGAAACTATCGATCAGTATCGCTTACAATGCAAAAATTGCTGAAAATTGCTAAAAAATAAAATTTTGATATTTCGGATATATTTCGAAATAAAATTTATTGTTCAGCGATTTTTGCATTGTAAGTGATACTGATAAAAAGTTTTACGAGAAAAAAACGATGGAAGAAATTCAAAAACGTTTTAGAAGGAGAAAAATCAAAATTCAACGATAATTACCTGAAAAATAGTAAAAATATTGATTTTCAAATTTTTTTTTCGAAGATATGAAACAATTGGTAGTGGTCTGTGAATATGGGTTTGAAAGAGTAGATACCTGGGCACCTTATATAAAAAAATCAGAATTTTCGGATAAATCTGTTTCCGTTAATCAGCGATTACGTAAATTTGACGCTAAAAATGGCACTTTTGAACGTCCCGCGCGCCCCCTAAAAAAATTCAAAAAATCGAATCCTTTTACGGAGACCTTTATTTCACCGATATCTTCGATTTTTGAGGGTAGCCGAAGAAATTTTTTTTTTTCGATCCACCCTAGGGTATATAAACCATCGATCGCAAACGTGTCCAAGATAGTCGTTTTCGTATGCAACATAAAATCTCTGATGTCAATAATTTTCGGCATTAATTGCCATGAATTTTTTTTGCAAAATTTGAAATTTTCGTGTAGTCTTTCGTTGAAAATGTTTATCGTCTTTCAGTCTGATTGTAATAAAAAAAGGATGAAAAACTGTGAAACGTCTGAATTTCTCCAAAAGTGAATAGCAATTCGTAGAGGAGGGAATCTTCTCGGGAATTTTACACGGTTTCTTTGATTACATGCATATTCAAATTAGACAAAGAGCAAGATCAATACACCATAAACGTTATTGAATTCGACTGGAATTTGGCGCAATTTTTCTATTCCCTGCATTGGCTTCGAATGAGACTGTGCGACTAAAAAATTTCAATTCCGTTGTTTATCATACTTACATGTGTACACCTACTCAAATACATTTTCATTATTCAAAGGTCAAAATCACCTGTGCTGGAGGAAAACACTTCTGTACGTAAACTAAACTGAACAAAAACAAGGATACTGGAGTTTCCTTTTTTACCCCTCTTCCGTCGCGTTATTCTTCTGCGGATTCAATCGGAACTGCTCGAACAAACTTCACTTATTGTCAAAGGGGGTGAAAAAAAAAAAACAAAAAAAAAAAAAAAACAGACAGAATGAAAGAGAATTTCATCCGATGATTGGCGGCTACGTTACTGAATATCGAACATTAAAAATCGAGTTTTGGTACATTTGTTGGCACACCTATATGAAATTACAAATTACAGATATAAAATTTCTATTTGAAAACTATAGAGGATAGAATCAAATCCCCGAGATAAATCGAAAAATCAATTAATCAAAAAGGGAAGATAAACAGAAGTAAAATGAGGCAGAGCTTTGAAACTTATCAGATTGATTGTACGAAAAGTAAGCAATAATTCGGCAGAAATACTCTCATAATTCAAGACCATTTATGAACATGAAATTCCAGAAACGTGCGGAAACTTTCGTCATATCAGCTATGGAGTAAAGTGTTCGTACCTCGTTTTGGGACAAATTTTGTCGAACGACAAAAACAAAAAACCAATAACCGAATAACGTAGTATTACAACAAATAACGTGTAGGTAGAGTTTGGTAATAATTTCCGAGAAAACTGTATTGCAGTCTGCCTACACAGGATTACTCCGAAATGCAGTAACGCGATTGCGAACCATAACCGGATCAAGTTATGATTAATTTTGTCCTGCAGTGTTTGAATCCGTACTCGGGAAAAATGCAACAGAATAAAACATAAAAGAAAAAAAAAAAAGAACCAGCCTTCGGGTAACTTTTGACAAGAAAATGGAAATAATGTGAATGCTCAAAAATGATTCCTACAATAAAATTATTGCTACAATAAAATTCAATATCACGTTATTAACCCTTCGTAGTCAAATATCCGAATTCAATCATGGTGATCGATTCTACCCAGTCAGTTTTTCAAAAGCTATTGTGACCAAACTATCCGTTCGAAGTGGTGCAAAAAAATTCTGAACAAACTATGAACATTCAAGATTACCTACGTAAGAAAAATTGATTCGAAGAAAAAAGAATTGCTAAATGTCAGAATAAATTCATAGAGGTAAAAACTGAAAAAAGACGTTTTTTTGGTTAGAAAATCATAGCTTGATCAATTTTTTATATTTTTGAGTAAAGTTTGAACCTGATACTCCTGAGATGTGTTTCTTTCGTTCAAAAACAGGACTATAGTGCGCATTTCAATAATTAGGCATTTATTCCGGGCGTACGTTGTCATTTGCTTCTCTCAAATGATTAACGGTCCGTACCTTCAGGGGCTGCTCCAAACTCATCGTCAGTGTAGATGACACCGGAAGTCTCGTTAGGAACCAGGAACTATTAGATATTTAGACCGAAAGTTGATCGACGGGTCGATTCTAAGGGTTAAGAATCCATGGGGTCTGCAATCCTGTCACGGAAGATGTGAACACAGGTAGGTAAGCGGGGGTAGCAATAAATATAGGGTAGGCAATAGGGGTCCGGAAATGTTGAAATGAATATGGAACCGCAAATTCAACTGCATATCTCGGTGATTGGGAATCTGTCATGGACCAGAACCGATTGTGAGCCATCTGATCACAAATACGACCCACTACTTTGACCCCCTCATACGCAATCGGGGGTAGATGGCTGGCTTTCAAGCCATCGTATATGTTCTAATGGGAACCCTGGTAGAGACCGGACTGCAGAAACCACAATAACTCAACCTAGCTGGGCTAGTTCTATTGATTTACAATATCGAATATCACGGCCCCACACACAAACACACACACATTGACAAAGCTCCGAGGATACAAAAGATATCGTTCCCTGGAGAAGGGAAGTGAAGGGATCATGCGTTCCCGTGCTATGTGCTTTTGTGTATCGAGCTTCGAACGTCGCATCGAGTGCTTCGTGTTTCGTTCCCTGACGTGTACCAGGGTGAAAAAAGGGTGGGCCACTCTTTCCACGCGACAGGGAGGAAAATTTTCCTATTAATCTCAGCGAACGACGGTATAGGTATATGTATAGATATCGGAAATTCGTTCGATCTATCGATGATCTGATTCCTGCAAGCGAACAACAGTCGACTGGTACAAAAAAAGAGAGAGAGATAAAAATAAAACTAGGAGAATAAAAGCCGGCCGCGTGACTATAATAATAAAAGAAAATTGCCGGAATATTATAATCTGGATAATTCATTCCTCTTATATTAATAATTAATCATTCGAGGGTGAGATTCGCTTAGATCAAAGCATACGCCGGAGAGCAGAGATTAAAGTCGCCTTGCTAACACTTAGATTTAGATTTTCAATACGGCACCAAGGAGTTTCATTCAAGTCAAAGACTTCGCTTCTTTTCAAAGCATCGCCACGGAGGGGATTCCGCGACAAAAAGTGATGAAACTCAAGAAAGATATGAAATTGGGAGAGAGAGAGAGAAAAGAAAGAGAAAGAAAAAAGAAGAAAAGAAGAAAAAAAAAACACATTTTTTCCGCTCTTTATTAGGTATTGAACCTTCCTCTTGCTCTTCTCACCGTCTCCAATTTCATCAGGGACTTATAAATATCCACATTTGGCGACCTGATACGTTTCGCACGTATATGACCCTAACTCAAGGCTGAGAAGAGTATCGAATAAAAAACCATTCTCGTATCAAAAATCGAGAAAGGCTAGAGAAATTAGAGAAGAAGAAGGGTTAGTCACTTCGGTGTATTTTTTCAAATAAATTTGGTAGTTGGTTGAAAATATACGACCAATTATCCAATATTGAGATTCCTTGGTCGATAGATTAACGATGGATGTAAGAAATACGAAGCACAGTAACAGACTAATGTATCTTCTGATTCAGATTCATTGGACAGCTGGAAATAAAGAAAAAACTATATCAACGTGAAGAATAACGTACCATGTTGCTTTCGTTTAGTTTATCATCTTGGATCCCCAACGAATATAGGTGAAAACAGTCAATTCAGAATGATCTAAATTTACGATTGCAGAGATCGATGGTTATTGGCATTTTTTCATGGTATATTGCATACTGGTAATTCTGATATTTATTTCCTCGTTTAAATCTCATTTTTCTTTGATTATCGTCACATGGTGGCGACAGTTTAGACGAAATAAAATTCCCTGATTTTTCGTTCCAGAAAATACATTACTCCCTCCTTTATATCCACCGAATCCAACTACTATTGAGAGGTTTCGGTGAATGAGAAGTCAAAAAAAATCTACCTTTATTTTGTTCAATAGAACTATGTGAAAAAAGACATTAAAAAGTAACGAAAAAGCCTATAACTGAAGGAAAATTCCTTGCGAGTCTATAAAGTTCCATGACTTTTCCAGACTATCAAAATTCCCCTACTATTCCAGGTTTTCCAGGCCTGTCGCCACCATATTAGGAGTTCACTCTTCATCGATAGTTTCGATAGTTTTAGTGACTTGTAGGTACTAAAATTAGCCACTTTGCCGAAGAATTTGCATATTTCTTCAAGTATTTTACCGATTTATTCATGGCTAATTACTAATTTTCCGGAAAATAGGAAATCGAAAGATAGTAATTGATTAAATCTGAGGGCGCACGTTGATGGTTGGGCATATAGCCCGTAACGTGAAGGCAGCGTAGCGAGTCGCATCGCATCGCATCGCATCGCATCGCATGGTATCGCATCGCATCGTGAATCGTCGGAGCTGCTACCATACGCTTAGAGCTCGGAGCCGACAAACCGAAATAGAATTTCGAAATAGACCCAATATTTTCGTCGGCGGGCATTTGCGCCACCGCGCTGGCTCACGAGCAAGCGAGTCGTCGTCGTCGTAGTCGACGACGTCGGGGTGCTTTTCTCGCGTAAAGGGCCGTTCGAAATGCAGCTTAAGGTGATATAGTAGAGATCACTTTCAACTTAACCTCACTAACATAAAAAAAACATGAATTTTACTGGAATCCCACCAGTTTCCTCAAAGAAGTGACATTCTTAGCCACTTTCTGCCAAAAAAGTGAATCCATTCTTACAGGGTTCATCGGTTGGATATAGTCATCGATCAAATACGATTCGGAATTTTCGAGTGATGACAATTGGTAATAATGGAATTTCGAACAGACATCCATACCCGCCTTAAGTGCGGCCTATACAGATACTAAAAATTTTGTAATTTCTTTATAATTGAAATTTTTTGGTGATTCTTAGGATTTCATGTTAGTATTACTAGAAACAAAAAAAATATCACCCAAAGACTGAAAATTAAATTAGAAGTACAGAAATTATCCAGAGTCACACAGCTATCTCAAATTTTGCTTGAAGAAGCAGCTATGTCAAATTTTGTTGGAAAAAGCAGCTATCTCGCGAGCGACTTTGAAACCGCTCTGTAGCGCTTTTGACTTACCATGCAACTACAGAGCGTTTTCAGGATCGCTCACGAGATAGCTGCTTTTGCGAGCCAAATTTGAGATGGCTGCTTTTTCAAGCAGAATTTGAGATAGCTGCAGCTTTTCCAAGTAACTTATGAGATAGCTGTAGGTTATTCCGCGGGCCCATTGATATATAAGCTCCTTGTGTCGCTGTGATGTTTGCAGGACTTTCGTGTTCAAGAGTAGAACTTACAATACTTATATGTATATAAAGATATTCACGGAGCGAATTGACGGTTGAGTCTCTTGTTCCTGAAAAACAGCCAAAAATCAAGTTTCTGATAAAAGATATACACCAAAATTGAGAGAATAGGGCCCCAATTGTGAGTTCACTACGTGAATATCTTCTTATAAGTAGTCTGAATACTACTCTCGAACATGTATATCCTGCGAACATCACTGCGACGCAAGGAACTTTCAGAACCTCTTGGTTTGACATATACAACGCTGGATAATTCCTGCATTTCTCATCCAATTTGCAGTCTTTAAGTGGGATTTTCTTTGTTTCTCTTGAAAGTATTATGGGAATATGTTCGGAATTCCATTGCTACCAATTGCTGTCACCTCGGAAACGCGATTTGTAATTTCTTCCAAACTATACAACCTATTGGAATGACACTCAGGAGATTGATGCTTTACCACGGCAGAAAGTGGCCACTTATTTTAATGTCTGAAAAAAAAAAACGGATAAAATTCCAGTCAGATTCATATTTCTTATGTCAGCTAGGTTAAGTTCGAAGCGTCCTGTATAGCATATCGTCGATTAAGACTAAAAGAAGATAACCGATTAGGAAGGTGTCTCCTCCCTCCGGCGACGAAACTCTTTAGGTTACGTTCGATCATCATCGACACATACAATCTCAAGATTTTCCGTAATTCTTAACAGTTTCTCATCGCGTTAGCGTTCGCGGGACTTAACGCACCATGCGCACAGTCGAGTACATTCGTTTACCTCGGACGTAAACAAGTTTGTTTTCTATGCGAACGTTATACCGTAGTAGCGAGTTATGCTAGCGGCCCCGTAGCACTCCGAGACGATACATATGGTCAGTATACTCTACTCCGTGTGCCAAGATACTCTGCGGCCCGCGTTTAAGCTTGCAAGGCTGCCGATAGTACCGTGGAGAAGACACCAACCGTTCGAAGAGTTCCCTTTAGCCACAGCGCGCCGTTGCTGTTGCTGTTGCTGTTGCTGTTGCTTATGCTGCAGCGCGGGGAATCGCCAGCATGATTCCAAACCGGCAATTCTCCTGGTCGAGTAGTCTGGTCGGACCAAGACCGTGGACTCGACGCTGGGGGCCGGTCGTATGTCCATATACGTTTACGCGCCATAAACAACGATGGCTAGTCATCTATATATATTGTATGGAGTACGTACTGCGCATATGACGCGAAGAAAGTTTAGACAAACTCCCGTCAATCGATTTGAACGTAGTAAATTTGATCGCCAATCGATTATACCCCCTTGAAGAATCGAATAACATAAGAATTTGTTTCGCCGAGGTAATCGATCACGCATAAACAATCAGCACCGTGAAACGGTGTTTTGACAATCATTTCAGATTTTTCAGAGATTCGACCTGTTGTTGAGGCAGGACTGAGATCCCGAATTTCAAAACCTGCATAAGGTCAAAATTCCGGATTTTTCCACCACGATTCAGAGTTATTAGAAAGATTATTTACCCAAAAATCTACGTAGCCAATTTGGAAACGATCCGAATCAAAATAAACACCAATGGTTCAAAATCCCCGAAAGGCCAAAACTTTGAATCTCAGAATTCGCTTATGCAACGTCGTTTATTTGACAGTTTTGAGCAGTCATGAGCTTTACTTAAATTTGCGGATTTTTCGACTTTCTGAGCTTCGAACTTTCGGATCTTTGAGCTGTCTGCATTCCGACCTCTCGGAATTTGCAAGTTCTGAACTCTAACGTTTCTAGAATCTCAGAATCGTGTCTCAAATAAATTCGAAATTGTGACCGTTCGAAACTTTGGGAATTTGAAACTCAAATTTCATTTCCTATTTTTGAAGATTTGGAAGCTGAGTATCGAATCAAGCAAGAAAAACCATACTCACATTGGAATGACATGAAACCATTTTTCGATCGTTCATCCGATTTTATGATGAGACGTGTGTCGTTTTACGGTTTTTTATACCAAATTCGATAATATCCCATCATATAAGGCAGCATCAGAGTCATTATGGGCATCGTAATGGACTTTCTTAAGACTTGTGATGAGTAGTTGGAGTGGTTTTTTTAACTAGCTTTGAGTATTCAAAGAGGGATATCATGTCTGTCGGAGAGAAGAAAAAAAAATTGACTGGATTAAGAAATGAAGTTAAAAGATGAAGTTTTCATTCACGAGATGGGTATAGATACTTGATATATATAGATACTTTGCGAAACCTGAAAACCAATATTCTTGAAAATGCTTTTTCTGTCTTGAAAATGTCGAGACGACATACGCCGCATTCGATCAGCTTCAGACTTTGCGGACGTTGAGTGATACGTAACGAATTTGTGCATGGGGAGGGATTTACGGTGTATAAGATAAAACTAATATCTATCACACTTTTCAACATCAATTTTCGCGTAAATTCCTACTTTTTCATTTTTCGCGTATTACGAGAACCACATTCATCCGACCGACCGATAGGTAAAAAAAAAACCACACAAAAAAAAAACAGGTATTTTGAAAGCTGTGGTTAAAAAGTTTTTCCCAAACGTACTAGAACGAAAAATATCTGCTGTAAAGAATCGGATTGCGATCGATGGAAACAAAATTAAACTTTTTGCAATAGATCCGGTTTTCATTCGGATGTCCAGTGGATATCGGATTTTACGATTTTTATACAAGGCTCCTTGATTATTGTACGTCACGATTGTACTCGAATTCAGAAGATATAACGTCAGTATCGATCTGGTGGGGGTCCTTTTTTTGGAATTTCATTCTACCTAGCCATCGCTATCATACGTGAAAAACGTGTACGCAGAGGGGAATAGTATGTATAAGAACGTGACGACGGTTAGCCCGACGTTTCACGACGTCGGTAATCGTGAGAGGTAGATGGGAAAAAAGGTAAGTAAACCGTAATCATCAGCGGGACCCAGCCGGACTGGTTGAATATTTAAAATATCCGGAAAGTACTTTAGGAGACCTGGTAACAAGAGGCACAAGAGGATGGAAACTTCTTGCAAAAACATGCCACAGTGCAGAGGAATGCAATGGGTGGGTGTGAGAATATAGAAAGATCGAAATTTCGAACAAAATGTAAAAAGGCTGAATATTTAGGAAAGCCAGCTTTAAACCAGTACTCAAAAATTTCGCAATTCGTATTGTCACAAAGCTATAGATTTTACCCTCCGATCAACGAGGCAATAACCCTCATATTTTGCAAAGTCTATTAGACATAGAAGATATACAAGACTGCAAAATAAAATATTATAATAAATGAAGTATCGGTTGCTGCTGCGATCGATATTTTTGTACAAACCGTCGTATTTGAGAGCTTAAAACGAACCTACGTGTTATGAAATATAACAATTTTTCAACGACTCATTTAGTTTCGTCTTTCAAGATAAGCGTCCCAATTACTGACACTTCAAGACCCAATTCATAAAGTATATTTTTTTAATTCCAAATTAGTGATAAAAATTTTCAATGTTTCAGTTACACAAATCAGTTGCTAGAGACTCAGAGAATACGTATTGATTTTTTGATCATTTGAGAGCTCACGGATGAAAAGAAATCACTAAAAAACGTCATAATTGAGACAGTGTCAGTAATTGGGATACTTACCTGTGGTCCATCACAAAATGAACCGCTCTCTTTCTCATTGTGCGAAAGTATTTTTAATATTCGAAATATTGTCCTGATCTTTCGAAATTTCCACCCTCGACCCAATGCAATAAAGCCTTAGATTTCGGACTTGAGGTAGATCATTCGTATATCCAACTTGATATGTGCAGTCATATCTGTGATCGTACAGCGGTCATTCCTCTCAAACTTATCGTCAGCCACTTTTCTCTTTCGAATTTTCAGACAGTCATCCTTTTTTTTTTTTTGTTCATGTCTATATTCTGCAATCATGAAACCTACGACGTGACAATTTTTTTTATGGGTTCTAGATGTGTGTGACCGATTGTTCTGTGCGAACTGTTGTGCGGAGAAATCCAATTGCTTTGTAATTGGAAATAGGCTGAGTATGGTGTGGAAAATTGCGGTTGGAATTGCATTGAAAATTCGACAGAAAAAGAAATGAATTACAGATTTCTTGTGTTTTTAGATTTACCTACCAAGTGTGACTTAACGGCCTTCATACTAATTTGAATTGAAGAAAATTCATTTTTCTAAGACGTTCCATTCCGGAAACCTTAAGAAATTTTCGCGAAGCTTGCTTGAGCACAGCAACGCGGCTGGCGAATTATGAAAATGATCCTAGATAAGTGGTTTGGAAGGAATCGACTATGCTGAATAATAGAGTATATGCCCTCTAGACGAGTGTATAATATCATACGAACGAGGAAAGAAAAACGTGAATCCCGATTGACTGATGAAGTTCAAGTTCGTAACGTACATGTCGCATAATTTCTAGAAAAACTTCGCTATTTCGCATGACTCAAACGTCGTTAGAGTTGGCAAATAGACGAGGTAGGGTTTCACTGACTTCGGAAAATTATGCAATGCACTTTTTTGTTCAGAAATACTATATCTCTCGAGTATTCCAGTTGAAAAGTGACTCGAAAATATTGAAAATTCAAGAAATTATGATTTTTTGAGTGAACCGGCGTATTTTCGACAAATTTACCAATTGACGATTTTTTTTTTTTCTTCAACATGTTATGATTCGAATTTTGACGCAACAACTTTTCACAAATGTTTCAAAATGTTCTAAGTATTTCCAGTTTTTTTTTTTTTTTTTTCGATCCCGATTGGACTGATAGTTTCCACACAGTAACCAATTGAAACTTGGCTGAGTAAGTTTTATCCAGTATGACCCACCACCAAGTTATTCTACAGAGGTGTGGCCACAAATGGTAAATTGCAAATCATTCAAAAACATTTCCAGTCAAAGTTACAGTAGCCTTTCTCCCCTCAACTCGCGACACATTGAATTCGGCCCGTGTCCAAATCTCCTTCGAATCCGTAAGTTTCGATTGTCCAACTTATCCAACAGGCAAAAGAGGACAAGTAATGATTGTAGAGCACGAGGGATCTATCGCCCACATTTGCGGTTCGGTACTCATCTTTGGTCAGGGACAGTGACCGTTTACAAGCGCGACATTCCTGACCTCCGTCGCCATCGGCGTCGTTCAAGTCGCCTTTAGGCTGATTGCGGGCAGCGCGGCTCGCGCGCAGCGCATTACGCCTAATTGAACGAGACTCGGAGGCCGACGCGGCGCGGCATCGCGCGGCGCAGACAGAGCGACGACGACGACTCTATCTCTGCTCTGCAATATAGTTATTGTTTTGACTAGCTCAACGCCTCCGTCTTCCTCCGTTCCACGAAGAAGAGGACCAAGTTATGGCCGTTCCTTCTTCTCTCTTTCTTTACTTCGTTTTTAGTAATTTTTTTTCAAGATTTTTCTCTTTTTCTCCATTCTCCATCTTTTTTCTTATTTCACAGGCGCGTTTTTTTTTTTTTTTTTTCTTATCCGACGACCGACCGGCTCGTCCGATTCTTTTAACCCGCGAATTGGGAGAATTAAGCGAATGTCGAGATAGCTTCGCGGTATAAGCGCCGGCAATAACTCGAGGTTGTTGTGACTAGCCGATGAGACCCGGGGAGGCTGCGCTAGACCGCTAGTCGCTCCCATCCGGAAGGCCGAGGCCGCGAGGTCGTCAGAATTAATTGAAATTCATCGATTGTTGTATATCGAGTATCGAGGTGGGCGTTCATACTGAGTTATTACATTTTTTTTTTCTTCATTCATTTATTTTCGCCTATTTGAGTCGGATAATTTTGGCTGTGAAGGTCAATTACACTCTTAAGTTTAATTATTCGAAAAGCTCTAATTGCTAAATTTTGTTGAAAGTTTCACTGCGGGGAGAGAAATGCGAACGAGTAGGTGAATTTGAGGCGAGTGTTGAAACGGCACGGATTTTATGCACCTATGTAGCAAACAGAAGGTGTATTTTTGTGGAAAGCTAACTTTCGCCAAGAACTGAGTATATTACTCGTAGTTTTTGCCAACCCCGTCTCTCGAGTCTCGACAGATGGCACAGAGAATCCTTGGAGATTTACTTTTTGGCATTTAGCCTTTTGGTTGTACTCCGAGAACGTTCAACTCCGGTCGTCTTTCATCCTAACGTATGTGTATGTAATACAAGAAACGTGCATGTGTATAAAATCACAAATTTCACATTTCTCAAGTTTTGGATTGAAAGAACGAAAAATTGAGATAATCAGCCTGATAATGAAACCTCAATTTTTCTCCAGAACTTCACAGTTTAAGGTCGAGAGAATCACATCCGATCGTTTCAAGGCGATATGATACAAGTTGCTGTGAACCTAACCTAGCCAACATGGGAAATATGAATCTGACTGGAATTCTATTCGTTTTTTCCAAACAGTAAAATACTCAGCCACTTTCTACCGTAGTATAGAGCATCAATCTCATGAGTTTCATCGCAATAGGTTGTATAGTTTGAAAGAAATTACAAATCGCGTTTTTGAGGTGACAGCAATTGGTAGCAATGGTATTCCGTTACTGTACCACCTTAACATAAACAAATGAGCAAATCAATGGATTTTTTTACGACCTCAAACTTATCAGATTTTGGAATTGACGGATCAAGCAGTCTACTACGAGTCTTTTGAAGAACAGAATTGAAAATACATATTTCTAATTGATGATATCTCCAGAACCGAACGGATCAACGGATTTTGATGATCTTGTTCTGAATCGTGTAGGATTCGCTTTGATTGAGATCTGATTCAATGTTCCTGCTGATCAATTCACTAGTTTTTGAGTCAATCGAAGCATTCCAATTCTAATATGAAACTTCGTGTCGATCCAGAGAATTTTCGGATCGCTTATCACCGAAACGGGGTACAACTTTTCCAATTCCCAAATTTCAAGAAAGTTTATCTCGTTTGTTCGTCTGAGATTTTCCAAAGATGAGACAATCCTTCCGAAAATTAGTAACCGTAGATTTTCTGGGTCGGTGATGAAGAGTCCGAAATAGACATTGCAGAATAAAAAACTGAGGATATCTTAACCTGAAAGTAATCGTTTTCCTGCTTGCAATGGAGTCCAATTTCAAATGAATCAACTTTTCACTCAAAGAATATAAGACTTCTTGGTCTCAAAAAACTTGGGTGAGAATTTATGGCTCTAGCCCACCTAATCGGTCGGATTATCGGTTTTTTTCATTCAAGCTCAAGATTCCAACATCCGATTCCTGCTTTCTCGCATTTGTTGATTATTTGAAAAAACAATCGTTGTCCCATTTTCTTAAGGATTCGTTGGACGAATTATTTGCCCAACTCTGTGAGCAGGGCAAAAACGAGAGAATCCAGCTAAGATCGTTGGTTGGTAGGTTGGTTGGTTGGTTGGTTGGTAGGGTTGGTAGGTACTACGAGAAGGGAGCTCGGGGCAGATGGGTTGGCGTACAAAGCGAACTAAGCAAATACGGGTCGTCAAAGACATTCGGATTCGGTTGAGAAATTATTCCACGGGTGGGTGATGCGGCACTCGCTACTAATTAAGAGATTATAACGGGTGATCATGGCGAAATATTTACTCCGATAATGAATAACCCCAAAATTGCCGTCCACAAAAATTCCCTTCATTCTCCTAATTCTTTTCTTCCCTAATATGCTCAACCCACGCTTGAAATATTCACGCGTAAGAAAAACGCGGTTCCGCAATTGTCAGCCGTCAATTCATGTGTCTAAATTAGTTCCGAACGTTATTGCGAACGAAAATTTCAAAAATTAAGGTTCACCACGATTTTCAATCCACCAAAGTATATCTACAAATTTTGCACAGGCGGAAAATCAAAGGTCAGTCATGAACAGTTAATGATTGAAAATTTGTTGGCGATCAAATGAGCATAATACGAGATTTTTTGGAACTTCTGTTCAGATTAACGTTCAGAAATTCAAAAGTATGTCAATTCTTGGCACGATTTTTTACCCAGGCATTAAGAATCGACGATTTTTTTTTTCTCTTTTCGTATTAAGGTGTTACGAATACGAGGATATTTTCTCCAAGGATACACGCACGCTGCCACGAACCTGTGATAATAAATAATAATTCCATACAGAGTTGGCCCTGCGAGCAGGGAAAGAAGGTTGAATATGGGTAATAAATATAGAAATGTGGTTGGTTCTAGGAATTGCGTGTTTTCAGATAATATCCGTGTCACGGGTTACGCGACTTTACAATTAGCGGTGAAATAATAACGTGTCCAAGTTTTGGTAATTAATGCATCGGTTAATCAGAGGCCTTCGTGTATAAGAAGCTGGAAGAAGATTGCGGAATTAAGTCGTACGATTTGGTGTAGCCTCAGGACGTGTTGGTCTATGACAATGATCACGTAATTCTCTATGCAAATATTATACCGACTAGCGAGTAAAGAGAAATTGGAAACTATTTCATTTTGCATAATTATTATGACACAAGTTTCACCCGAGGAAATAATTACTAAGTTTAAATTAAGTGCATTCGGTTAACTAACTAACTAACTATAACTGGAATCTAGCTGCAGATCAAGTTGTCGTGTATGAACATAAATTCCGCACATAGAAATACAAGCCGGAGTTAAATTGCGTAGGAAAACTAAACATTGTCTAGGAATGCACAGGTACTTTTCCTACGCAATTACTCGTTGATAGAAAACTCGTAGGAATATATTAAATGAAGAAAAACAATAAATCCTTATAGCCAAGCGGAAATTTCTTCTTCATTTGAATGACAAATTCCATGCACACGAACTTCGTTCAAAATGTTTGGAGAATAATAAACCGGGAATAATCACCGTATAGTTTTCGTGATTGAATATTCAATTCAAAGCCTTTTTAAACTTATTCATTCCCCCAGAGGGATGAAGAGTGAAATGGAGGTAAGATGGGGCGGAGAAGAGCTACACACGGGAAACACATGTTATTGACAAGCGCAAACCTTTTTTCGCCCAAGGATCAGCTCCGAACTTTTTTGCCGACTTTATAATGAGACGCGGTAAACGAGTAGGTACTAAAGTTTCAGCCACAGCATTTTTTTTCCTCCAAATATTGTACTGTGCAATCGAGGATCTACTTCAATTACCAAAATTACAAATTTCACCAAAATCAGCTATTTTTGATTTCTTCAATTTTGATCGATTCCTCCGAGTATTGAGGATACTAGAAAGTTTAGTTTCAATGTTTCCCAGTAGGTGGTTGATGCGGTAATCGAGAGACATTTTCTGCAATGTTAACCCTTCGTGGCCACACCTTTGTAGAATAACTTAATGTCACACTAGATGAAATTGACCCAGCCGAGTTTCAATTGGTTATGCTGTGTGAAAACTATCAGTGCAATCGAGATCGAAAATTCTGAAAATACTTTGAACATTTCAAAATATATGTGAAAGGTTGTTGAGTCAAAATTCAGATCACAACATGTTCAACAAAAATCATGAATTTGTAAATTCTGAACAATTCAATACTCGTCAAAAATGGTACTTCTTGGAGAAAAAAAAAAAAAATAGTGGCTGGTGCATGTTTGAAAACAGGTATATTTATTCTGACATGTCAACAGGATCGATTTTGGAGTACAAGAAATGAATGCGGATTTATCTGGAAGATATAAGTGCGAAAAATGCAACTTTTTCGCTGAAAAAATCGTAACTGGAGCATTTGCCAAAAATTTCTCGATCAAAATGAGGCCTGGGTAAAATTTACCCATGTTGGCCACGAAGAATTAATCAACGATGACGAGCTTGAATTGCAACAAGATCAGTTATTACGTTTATTTCCCGAATATGAAATAAAGTCCTAAAATCGTATGAAGCTTCGCAGATACGTAAGGAGAAAGTAAGTAAGAGAAGAAGATTGGATATCTGTCACTGATGCTCTATCTCAAGAAAATGCACAAATAAATGTCGGGTGTAGAGCTATATTCTCGAAACTTGTTAAATTTCGCTCTACGATTCCTTTTTTCGATCTTTTATCCGCGTGATTCTTGGATGCAGCGGAATAACAATGATCAAATGTCAAGGTTGGGTAGATGTCTATACTAGTTTTCGAAACGCTGTGGCATTCAGACATTTTTTTTTCTGTCCCATAAAAATCAATTAAGAAGATCTGCGGTAGGTCGCGGTTGGAAAAATTACAAATTGCCAAAAGTTAATCGATTCATTCTGCAAAGTTCATCCCACATAATCATAATCGGCACATTCTGAATCACCTGCTGCTTGAATTCACCTACGTCATGTGATTTTCCAGGATCAAGATTGTTCGAAACACGAGGCACATGTGAAAGATGAAAAAATTCCAAATTTCGACCAAATCATTCGCAGACGTGTTGAGAAAGAAAGCTTAATACTCGAAAACCGAACTATATTTCATGTGAAAATTGTTTCAATTCGATTGTCCTGTGTGCGATTAGTGAAAGCACGTGTTCTGAGCAATCTGGTTCCTGGGTAAGTCGAATCGGATTTGGACTATGTTTAATATTTCTCCAAATGCGATATACCGGTCTCCTCGATAGAATTTTACCTGAACAGAACAGACCCACGATCGCATATCGCGAAATCCATAACGAATTGAAATTATACCTTGAAGTTGATTTTTCTCAAAAGTTCGGCGACTGAAGGGACTGGGAATCAAATCAAGAAATAAGTAAGTGAAATGGAGAATCTGTCGACCGTGAAGAGAACAGACGTGAAAAAAATGGACTAAAAAAAAAAAGCCATTACCATTAACACCGTGAATATATTTATATAATATATAGTATATACATGGTTTCTTGTCAAATGTTGCCTAATTGTTCGTTATTTCAAAGCTTCTTGGTATCAACGAAATACGCGTTTGTGAAGAGAACGGGGTTTCAAAGGACTGTAACTACCCCCCGGTGTTACGGGGCAGTCCTTTTGCTTACTTTACGTACCCGTTATTCGTCTGTCGCGTTAATTAAAAAAAATCTAAACGAAATCGTAACTCAAGTAACGAGGCTGTCTTTCGCCCTGTGGCCTTTGACTTTTGAATCTTGGCTCTTTTTTTTCCCGTTACTCAGACAGCACTCCAATTATTAAATCATAGACACGTGTATTGGCCCAGTGGGTGTATATCTGCAGAGTCAAACGACAGAGTATTCCTTGAAGAAAAGCTCGAGTACGAGATAAAATGAGAAGAAGAAAAAAAAATAATAAAAAAAGAAGAAGAAGAAGAAGAAGCGAAGAGGAGAAAGATTCGCCACAGATTCACCGAAATCTAATTACTTTTGTAGAAATCAATAATTTGCCGCGGGGAGGCAAGGACGAGGACTGGTTCTATCGGTTACAGATTGGAGTAGGCAGCTAGTCGACCCAGTCGTCCACCGCAGTCTACCTGTCGCGTACCTGTCTTTAAGGTCGAGTATCCCTTCCCTGTTGCTCCAGGGTATGTAATACCACAGGGAATTCTCTCCTCGGCCCTCGATTATACCCGTTCAAGATGCAAGCCTGAACACAACCTGTCCGCAAATGAATTACACGGTACCTCCCACACGTATACCCGTTCAGCGATAAGCGAGACGTGATTTTTTCGCGTTATAGGTAGGAGAGAGACGGGCAAAATGGGCACCTCTGAAAATTTTTGATACTTTTTCAAAATCGAAAAACGTATGAATTTATTCATCAACGTACTTTAGGAAACTTCATAACACCAAATCGACTATATATCTTGATATCTTTGGGAGAGACGGGCAAGATGGGTATCCCTGAAATGTGCCGAGTACTTTTCCAAAATCGAAAAACATTCTCTATAAATTTCATTATTTATTTGCTCTCGCGAATTTCAAACAACTTAGAATAGGCGGGTAAAATAGTCACCACTGAAAATTGTGAATATTTTCTCGGGATTCAAAAACGTTCGAAATTTCATAATACATTCGCCCTTGCAAAGTATGAATTTTGAATCGATTGCATATTTCGACAATTTGAAAGGCGGGAAAATAGGCTTCTAAAAACTTAAGTCCCAAATCGCGATTCCAATTGTTGAATTGTTCCAAATCCTAACTCAGAACTGATAACCTGACTGTTGCCAAAGGTTAAGCTGCCCTTACTTTAATTTTTTTGGAATATGCTGGCAAAATGAGCCCCTTCTGAAAAACAAACGCGAACGTAACGCGTGGCCATGTTCACTACCGTTAATCGTAATGAAACAAATGCAACAATTCGGCAATTTTTTATTTCAGCGTGATTTTTTTATCATCAACTCTGCCAACTGTGTACACGGAGAGAATTTTATGGGAAAGATTCCCATACTTCGCATAGCAATCTTGGGACATACTTGCACTATGGCGATCGGTCTTATACTTATGCTTAGCGCTACTATATTTTATTGTAGCTGTAAGCATAATTATAGGACCGATCGCCATAGTGCAAGTATGTCCCAAGATTGCTATGCGGAGTATGGGAATCTTTCCCATAAAATTCTCTCCGTGTACCGAAAAAAATACCTTGCACTAAAGTTTGTAATATTTTTTCAAGAAATGCCCATTTTGCCCCCAATTTTGGGATTTTTCAGATAGGAGCGTTAAACACTCGGCATGGGTCAGGCTATCGTTTTTCGGTAAAAATTCTGAGATCCATTCCTTCAAACTTCTACTTAAATGAGAGCTTTAATTTCTGAGGGGACCAATTTTGTACGACCCTCCCCCCTACTTTCACACAGAGTCCGTGTGATTCATCAATCGAATGAATTTCAACAGATCGGATGATTTATAAAAGAAAAAGTATTCGACTCATCGCATTTGTCGAGGATGACATTTTCCCCGGTTCGAAGTCTTCGAAATTTTTCTTCTAACACAATTAGCTCGAGCAGAGTGGTAGTTTGGAATTTCAGTGCCGCACGTACTGAAAGCCAGTCTGGCTGTATGTGTGGAAGAGGGTTTAAGTTAAGCATAAGTACCGAATTAAGCTTTAATTTTAAGTATTATTCGGTGGAATCAGCGAGAAGATAGGGAATATAAAATTTTTTGCATACTCAGTCTTGAGAGATAAGTTTCTTAATTATTTGCCAGAATGTACTCCGTTCAAACTGGGATTTTCCCTCCACAGATACAACACTTTCATTACATACTAGACGATTGCCCCGGGACTGTAATTTCAGTATCTAACGGTTGTATGTACATATACCTAGCATCACTAATGCCATAAAAGTCGTAAGCGCCAAAGAAGAAAAAAAATTTTTTTTTTTTTTGCAGATGAGCCCACAAGATTTTATACTGCGTGAAAGAGTTTTGGCACTAAAAAATCTAAAATTTTCTTCTCATGGCATTAGTAACGCGATATATGTATGTATACGACGTATACGTATCATGCGGCACTTTCCTCCCTATATTCGTGAAGAAACGTACACCTAAACCCTTGGGTAACTAAATTCGACAGGATATCAAAGTCGTTAGGCACCTTTCGTAAGTCTTCGGCAATTGTTTATTATTAATCGTCTAGAGTTTGCTTTCGGAAATTAGATAATCAGAGGAAGAATGAATTGAACCGACGTTCGGCAATAGATCAGATATTCGTTAAATAAATGCGAATGATTCCACGTATACTATAGATATATAGGTATGCTGTATCGAATGTTGCGTTATTTATCTTTCCGACTCGTTTGATCGAAAGACTCAGCTAATTGGGTCAGTCTTGTCTAATTGAAACGCGCACGGGTTGCCTCGCGCAAGCAATTTTGCCTCCTATCTCTGCTCGTCGGTGGTAGTGATGGTGATGGTGATGGTGATGATGGTGGTGTAGGTATGTACCTACCAACCTACAAACCAACCTACCCACAGCTGTGCCGGCATAACCTCGAAAGAGGGAGAAAAATTTGATTTCCCAACGTTATCGCCCGCGTACTTCTCCTCGCTGTAGGTTTTTCACCCTACCGTAACTTTTCACCTCCCTAGCATACGTGGAAAAACGCGATTGTGGCATAAAAATGAAAAGAAAAACAACAAAAATTGGGGAAATAAAGCCGAGAATAATAATGAAACAGCAAAAAAGAAAAAAAAAAAAAAAAAAAAAAAACCAAGAACGATAATAATAATTCGAACGATTCGATCGTTGACTTTGCAACGTATAGGGATATGTCGTGCCTCGGTTTATATGCATTATAAGCATATGTGCAATTCGTGCAGATAGTTATAGTGTAGGTATACAAGTACATGTGGGTGATAGAGCTGGGGGTAATAATAATTGGTAGCAATTAATTTTCATAGTAATTTGACGCGGCGGCAGTGACGTAAGCCAATAATAGCAAAACACTGAACGGAGCAATTTGTTTCCGGAAACTTGGAATATCGGTTTGATTGCTTGGGCCACCACCACCGCCGGTGCTGTATACCACCCTGCAATAGCTTTGGTCTCTATAAATGAACGTGCGGTTAATTTTGCATTCGTAGCAAAATGGTCCGGCGAAAATCCACCTTAACCACTCGGCAGGCCGAGGTTTGGTCAGATTAGGGTCCAGTCCTACGCATTTACCCCTCTATAGGGTCCCTGCCTACCCCTCGTACTATGGATAAGGATTTTATTTACGTTACGTGTTATGTCTGAGTTAAATAACCCGCACTTTTACCCGAAATACAAAAAATATCGCACAGAGCAGCCTCGAGATTTGAATAAAAACAAACAGGAAGGAATAATTTTTTTTAGTTGACTCAACAATTTTCAAATGACCGACCACATTCGCACGTCTTGATTAACTGGATGAAGAAATTTAGCGTGTTTGGAGGAGATTTAAATGCCAAAAGGGCGTTGAATTCGTTGTTTTTTCTCCATTCGCTGTCAGAATGAGAAAAACGCATGGATTAATCGAAATGAAGAAACTCGAAAAGTGAAAGGTCGTATATTGGGCGGATATTTCTGTTGGCCTCTAATTCTGACTTTTACTTTTGCACAAAATTCGTCAATGACACGAAAAGTTATTCTGGACATGGTGACATCAAATTTGCAGTACAATTCCATAAGCTGCGAAAGGTGAAAGTTCAAAATTTTTATACTACTGACTTGGAGTTTTTTGGAAGTTCATCTCCTCGAAAGTCTACGTAGCCAATTTGAGAAACTCCGGATGGAAAAACATCGAAGGTTCAAAATTCCGTAACCTAAAGATCCGAAAGGCCAAAACTCCGAATCTCAGATTTCGCTCATGAAACGTCGTTTGTTAGCTAGATTTGTCATGAGCTACCCTTAACTTTCCGGATTTTTTGGACTTTATGAGCTTTTAATTTTTCAATCATTGAGCTGTCTGCATTTTGACTATGTGGAATTCGCAAGTTCTGAATTTCAACGTTTCTAGAAACTCAGACTCGCGTCTCAAATAAACTTGGAATTTGAACTGTTCGGAACTTTTGGAATTTGGAAGTGTATTCCCGCTCCAAAGTCAGTAAATAAACTGGCAGAAAGTCAAGAACAAAGATATGAAGACCAATCATAATTTATTCCTATGCCCTTCGGAAAATGGTAGAAAAGACAAAAAGGCGTAAATTTTTGTTTTCTCTCACTTTCGCTGCGCGAATGATACGAGCGTATATAGACAAGCCGGAATCGACAGGTTCAAAGCGTAGAATCGAAAAATTCGTATCTACCATCAGATATATAGATATGGCCTTCTGCTTTTAGCTGATCAATCATCCGATTCGAAAATTCCGGACTATATTTTCACGTTTGTGGTGTAAATATGGAGATTGAATTACACGTCCTCTCGTCGAGTTCAACGGTTTCGAAAGCCAAAAGGATACAAATTAGTGGATTCGAATAGTGGGAGTGTAGGAAGAAGTACTTTGCACTTGACTTTCGAAACTGTCACTGGTACCCTTTTCGCATGGATCCTTTTGATGGAGATATTGTGTTTGGTTAAGGAGGGACGAGGAGTTTCTGGCAACTCTCACGGAAATTGACAATCGTGAACGTGCAGTGCATGGGATGAAAAATAATCCAAAAGACAATCCGTGCAGGGCAGGGGGCGCTGTTGAGACTTGAGTATTTGCAGCGCGCGTATGGCCATACAGAGTATGGCAGAAGAAAGCAATACGCGAATAGTTATGGGAGCGCGAATACTGCAGGCGGCTTGTTGGAGTCCGTAAGGTACATACACAACAAGTATATATAAGCTAACAGAAGTAACAACGAGTTTCCGATTAAGGCCTTATAATTGACGTCTCGACCCCCTCTTCCCATTCCCATTCCCATTCCCCTTTCCTTCCATTCCTCTTCGGTTCTGGCTTAGTCACCAACTGGAAGCGTCCCGCGGACCCGCTTTTGCACCAGATCAACGTACCTACCACTGGATAAACTTATATTTATACTCTCCGCACCTCGGGCCGGCTACCTGTCTTTGAATCAGAAGTTCATAATCGTTGCCTCTAATCCACACCGAGTCATTAGACTGGCCACGTGACCCTCCCTCATCTTCATCTATGGACCATAACCACTGTATACATATAGAGACGCATAGAACAGCTGGAACGTTCCCTGAGATAGAGTTTGTTAAACTTTTCCTCTGACGACGTCTTTATGCTTGGTTCAACGGTGTCTGTAGGTCTCTTGAGAAACTATCGGGTAAAAAGATTTCCAAGGGTTTCTCTCTAAGAGAAGAACTCTAAACTAGATGAGAGACTAGAGATGAGAAGAAGATGCGGATGGTGGAAAAAAAAAAAAAAACGAAGAAAGAAAAAACTCAAAATGGGGATAAAAAGTACGTGTGTATTCGTTGCTGATGGCTCACCATAGTCTGGTCGAATGACGGCCTGAACCGCCTGGGCGTTCTTTTTGCTGCGAATCATCGGTTCGCCCAGTATCGTGAAGTTCCTCGGTCCCACGCGGCTCACAAAAACTAGATACACTTTACCCCGTTTGATGTTAGCCCTTACAATACCACTCTGACTGTCCTGTCCGTTACTCGTATCTGAGCTGCTACCGCACAAGGTAGATTTGCCAGGCACTTTATCTCTAAAGTGTAATCGCACACTGTCGTTTTTAAGCAACGGTTGAAAACCCGGTTGGCTTTTGTATACCTGTTTAACTTCGAAGGTAACAGCGTAGTTTGATCCTGGTTTTCTGACCGAGGACATGCTTCTAGCTTTACCTTCAAATACGGTTGGTGCCAGATAGGCCCTGTTACCTATATCCGCATCAGGACACCAGTTTTGACCTCTTCTCTCCTTGTTTCTACCCTGGCGGCGTTGCTCCCTCGGGGAATTAGCCTTCGTTCGCTTTCTATTAGTCTCGTTATTCTGGCTACCAGCTGCCCTCGTAACCCTCGGCCTCTCCATTGCCGATTCGGACCAAGAAACGGCCGTGTTCCATTCCTCGGATACGTGGGAGTGTTCCGTTGTGTGATACGGACTAGGCGCAAGGTTCGGTTCCTCGACCAGAGGGTAAGTAGCCAATGCTGTGCTTTCCAGCCGCTGATCATCCCCGAGGTCATTTCCGACCCTAGGATCCTCGAGATCCTGGTGAACCGGATCCACGGTGATTCTATGTCTACGTCGATAGTCCCGGACGTTTTCCAGCGTTATTCGATGGTTGTTAACGACGCGTTTACGCTCCTGCGACTCCTCCCTAGTCGAGTCAGTGTCCTCGATATTTGGGTCGAAAGGAACTGCGTTTCTCAAACTGTTCGGAGTCACCTGGTAGTTCATGAAGTTGTCCAGTTCGAGATTTGCCTCTCGATAGAAATCAGGACCCGGATCCCTTGGCTTGATCAAAAGCCCAGCCTCGTTTTGCCCACTGCTCGATTCCTCCCTCGATCCGTGAGTCCTTGACGCGTAAGGGATGATCCTTGAGTCAAGATTGCTCCCGGATATTTCCGAACTGGATTCGAACATTCCGGACGCATCTTCGTCGAGTATATCCTCGGCGTACCGTAACCGGGGCAAACTTTCGTGTCTAAACATCGACGAGGAGCCCCTCAGCTCGTCGGCATCCTCCTCTTCGACTCGATTAGAGCTTTTATAGATATTTCCAACCGACTCTTTCAGCACCTGGTTATCTTCCGTCTGACGAGTCGATCTTCTCCTCGAATAGGATCGGGTCGATCTCAAGGATCCCTGAGCCTGATTTTTAACGCTATATCGATACGGTTCGAGGTGGTTTCGTGACCTTTCGAACTTTCGACTTGCAAAGTCTTCGGTGTATTTAGGTACGTCGATTGTTGACGGAAAGGGTAAATTTCTGATGGCTTGATTCCTGGCGTCCCGGGACGTCATCGGTGAATTTTTCGAATCCGAAGATATCGACGTTATTAGGTTTGGCGCGGGGGGCGCAGCGGACGACAAAGCGCCCCACCAACCGCTGAATAGACCCGCCAAAAACAGAAATGCCCACATTATCCAATCTGATTACTCGCCGGGGGGGTTTGCCTCTCTGCCCCCAAGATTTAACACGAAATTTTCCTATTTTTATTCCTTTATTTCTTATTTATTTTTTATAAATTTTATTATCGTTTTCCTTCACCCGCTTCTTTTTTTTCTTTTTCTTTTCCTTCTCCTCCTCCTTCTTCTCCTTCTTCTTTTTTTCTCGCACGATCGCACAATTTTAGTTTCCACACTCCTAGCCTCGGTATCCGATTGCTTCGGCTCACATGTGTCGCCTCACGAAAATTCACACACATAAACACTCACACACTGTCGTTATCCAATTGCTATCTCGCTTGTTCACGACGTGTTGTACCACTGGTAGGTGGTCAGGATTTCCAGGCAGACTTGAGGATTTTTTATCTTCATCTTACGCAGTACCGTGTTCTTCATTTTGCTACAAATATTTTCGATATTATTATCGTAAATATCCGTTGAACAATTACGATGATAAAAAAAAAAAAAAAAAAAATTACCAGAATATTACGTAATTACTGATTTATTGCGTTTTTCTGTTACTCTCAAAAGAAATTCGATTTAAAAATCCACTTCGGCGAGTCGTTCAAAAGCAATAATTTTCTAATTTGGTATACAATCTTCACCAGCACCACCACCAACGTGCCTCTAGCGATAATTATCCAGAACTGATACAGTTATGTTATTCGCAGGACGCATTCCTCTCTCGTAGTAACTTTTACCCCAAGACGTATGCTTATCAGGATGGCAAAGAACTTCGGAGATCACGATGACGATGAAGTGGTTGATTGTGAAACTTCTTCTTTGTTTGTTTGTCGATTATTTCTTATGATTCGATGATCACTGATCTATTTATATACACAGGATATTGAGATAATTATCAATTCCTCATTCAACCGAATATGTTCATTCGGTTCTCATTCGGGCATATATATAAATCGAGCGTGAAAAAAAAAGAAGAAAAATAATAATAATAATTCTTCAGGCAGTTCAGTGCAGTAGGACGCACGCGTTCTCATCAGACGTCCACTGTCGCCTTGGATATCGCGTTGCACTTAGGAGGAAGAGGAGGATGCTCCCGTCTCTGCACCCTCTCGCTAGAGTTACTATTTAAATATCACCGCGTCTGCCTAGCTGCTCTCCGCACTACGCCCTATACTATACAGAAGTAGAGAAGTGGCAAAGCGTAAAGCACCACCAACAACAACCTCGTATTCCTTCTCTCTTACCGATTTTCACCAATTATTATTTATTCCAAAACTATTATTTCTTTTCAATGTTATTGTTATTGTTATGGTTATCGTTATTGTTATTACGCGAACGACACTATTCCTCGTTGGTTGATTCGTTATTTTACCTTATCTTCAATCAATTCACTATATCATTTATTATTAATTTACTTATTTATTTATTTATTTATTTATTTATTCGTTTTGTTTTAAAGGGATTTTATTTCATATCTAGGTGTATATATAGTGTCTCCGTCGATTTGTCACCGTGTATAAGATAGACAGTCGTTGTCTCTCTGTGTCTCGTCGTTATTATTGTTGTTGTTGTTGTTGTTTTTGTCGGGATGGAAAAATAATATCCAATCAGACTTGGGTGTAGTGGATATATATGTACGTGTATATGTATATTATTTGTGTATACGAGTTGGTGGATTATCGTAAAAACGATGGAATAAGATTATTTTTTAATCGACGATAACGACGTACTAGTCTCTGACGATTCTTGTATTATATTCTTAGCGGTAAATTTGAAATCGCTACTATAATCCATCGAGGCGAAGGCTCTTTTTGCATCGGTCGGTTATTCGAACTCTGACGTGTATGATTAAGAAATAGAGAAAAAGATAGAGAGAAAGAAAGAAAGTTTGAGTCTGATACTGTACAGAGAAAGGAAAAAACAAATAAAAAAACCGACAATAATTTCAAATTAGACTCGTTTATTTGGCGGTTTTAGTTCCGTTGTGAAAAAAATTTAAGGAAATATAATATGAACTATAACTGCAGCCGATGCCGGGCTATAAGCAGACGAAAATAATTTATAGTTGTTTCTTGTAGTTTAAATACATTGATATATATATATAGATATATAGAATATCTCTCCGGACTAGAAATTAGTGTGAATTATTTTCGGAGTTTGTGTATATAATACGGTGCGTGTATCCCCTTGTAATGGTTTTTGTTTTTTTCTCTTTTCTCTCCTTCTTTTATACATGTACCCTCTTTTTCATATATTTTATAAAACACTGTTTTTCATTGCTTTATTTTTGTCGTAATTTTTTTCTTTTTTCTTTTGTTTCTTTCTGCTTTTTTATCTAACCCTTGCGTTATTTTTTTTTTCTCCTTTAGTATATTTTGTTATAAACCGGGCATGTAGGATAAACTCGTAGTCGAAAGTCGTAGTCGTCGTGGTCGTCGGGATCCGTTGCACGAGGTGGCGGGTGTGCGTGGGTGACCGAGTGCGTGCGACAACAGCAAAAAGATCGGTGTCCCCGTAAGTCGGACACTCGCGGCGGTTCAAATTAGACTGAGCAGGCCGCGTACGCCTTCGAGGCCGGCCACAGAGGTAGCGACTCCTCGCGGACGCCGGTCGAGGCACTGCGCGCGCACGCCGGAGAATCAGCCGCAGTTGCTGCTGCTGCTGCTGCTGTTGCTGCTGTTGCTGTTGCTGCTGCTCCTGCCTTTGGCTCTTAGCTCGCTATCTATCGTTGTCTCTCGCTCGATTCGCTTCTTCTTTTCGGTGTCGCTCTGCCGCCCCGCGAGTTCTTTGACGCGCGAAAATACAGTTCAACAGATAGAGTGCGAGCGAGAGAAGAGAAACAGAGAGAGCGATTGTCTTTTCCATACGCTGGTCACCGGAGTCTGTCGAACGGCTTTTGACATCTGCCCTCTTATTCGAAAATCAATATTTTCAGATATTGTCGATTTTGAGGAGTTAGTTCATCACATTGATTTTCGCTGGCTTTACAGCGAGCTTTGGTACCACGAAATTGGATTTTTCACATGGTTTCAAATTCTGTACCTTCGGAGATTATTGTTCCTAATATTGTAAACCTGCAAGTCGTAATTGATAGTTTTCGGAGGGGGCAGGATTGAAATTGCTAATTTCAAATGCCGTGAATGGTCGAAATTCCGAATTTTTATTGTACCGACTCACAGTTTTTAGAAAGATTATTTCCCTGAAATTCCACGTCGGTATTTTGGAAAACTTTGATTCGAAAAACACCGAAGGTTAAAAACTTCAAAAGCTAAAGATCCAAAAGGCCAAAACTCCGAATCTCGGAATTCGCTTATATGCAACGTCATTTATTTGACAGTTTTCCTTAAATTCGCGGATTTTTGAACTTTCTGAGTTTCCAACTTTCGGATCTTTGAGCTGTCTGCATTTCGACCTTTCGGAATTTGCAAGTTGTAAATTCTAAAATTTTCAGAAACTCAGAATCACGTCTCAAATGAATTCGCAATTTTGCCCGTTCGGAACCTTCGGCTTTTGGAACTTTAATTCCGCGCCCTTCGGACATTTCCAGAGTTCAGATATAGCAGTCCATTTCTGTTTTTCTATGGCATTCATTTCCAGATTCATAAATACGCACAGATTCATTAAAAGTTGATTGATCAAAATTTCAGCAGGTCTGACTCTCTGCCTCTAGTTTGCGGAAAAAATTGAAAACGCTACAGCAAGGATCATATTCGCGGAAACTTCAATTCGTCCGTTGTATCTTTAAACTTCATCTCCAATTGATTCATTGTCCAAAGGGCGTGAGTTTTTCTTCTCGCGTCGGTCGACTATAAGAGCGACTTTGAAATGGAAAAAAGAAGTCGATGTTGAAAAGCGAGAAATTTTTGTAGATACGCCTTTTCGGCAATAATTTATTTAAAAAATCTCCCCCGCTGACTAGTGGGGCGTATTCGCCGAAAATTCATGTTCTACCGAACAATCAACATTTCTGGTCGGGAATGCATGTTTATGTTTAAAAACGTTTATCTTTCGGTAAAGCCAAAATTCCGGAAAATATCAATTTTCATCGGATACGTCCGTCCGATATTAGTGAGCCTGATTCTTTCAATAAAGTTCATGCCAAAATGACGTAAATTGACGGCACTTACGCCCTTTTGCTAATAATTTTCCATCTAGAACAGAGACAGCAGATGTTTTCGTTTCAACCCTTTTTCTATTGAATTGTGAAAAAAAAAAAAATTGTACGCGCTTTCGGCATTTGAATTGCATTTTTATCGCTTACGCCCTTTTTCCATTATAGTCACGTGAATTGTAATACTTCAATTTCTCGCAAATCCAACCCCACGATTTTAGTTTCAGGGAAAAATGCAGAAATTCACTAGAAAGTTTTGCTGAAAACATACAACCTTCTGCTATTCATTTCAGAAATTCACAGAAAGATCAGGGTTTATGACAAAGCGGGAAAAAGACATTTTCCACGTCATTATCAACGACGCTAAATTTCCTAAGGCTTACGGTTATCAAATACTATTTCGTCCATATCGCAATTTTGGAAGATTCTATTTCCTTCGCGATTACTGCATGAGTAGGGGAGCAGCGGGCAAAATGGGCCCCCCACACGGAGAGAAATTAATAGTGGAAACTATCGAAAAAGTATGGTAGTTTGAGGACAGACGGAAAAAATGTGGAAATTCACTATATTTATAGCCGATAAAGTCATGAAAATCAGTGAGGAGTAACAATACTGTACAGTAGAAGCTCTCATACTGCTATTGTGAGCTCTACGATATTTCCGGTCTGTCCCCGAACTACCATACTTTTATTGTGAAAGCAACTACAACTTTCCGGTTGAATTGAGCATAAATTTCTCTCCGTGTAAAGAATTAACACTTAAAGTAGAGGTTTGAATCAATGAATCTTCGAATTTTCACCGAAAAATGATAGTCTGACTCATGCCGAGTGTTGAACGCTCTTATCTGAAATGTCCGAAATTTACGGGCTGAATGGGCCCCCTAAAATATTTTGGAAGTTTTTGAAAATTGAACATTTTTTTATTCATTTTCTGGTCCCTTTCAAAATTATGCATACTTTTCCAAAGTTACTTCGCAGGCGTTGTAGAGATTTGGTTATTACTGCAGATTTGATGTCTGAAATTCGCTAGGGAAAATAAATATTGAAGTTCAAAGTCCCATTTTCAATGTTGAAAAAGTTCTTGACATATTTTTGAGGGTGCCCATTTGGCTGCCTCTCCCAAAGATGTCAAGATGTATAGTTGATTCGGTGTTTAAAGTTTGCTAGAGCACGTAAATGATGAAAGTTTTTCGATCTGGAAAAGTCAGAAAAATTTTCAGGTGGGCCCATTTTTCCCGCTAGGGCCCATTCTGCCCGCCATTCTCCTATATCGAGTTCGATGATGTATGTTCCTATATGGGTTGGCTTAATGATCATCATTCGTTAAGTGATGTTGATCTTCGTTAGAGCGATAAGAGCTGCTCGGGGGATAATTTGTTAGATTGATATAATGTTTGTTCTTTTGTTCGTATAATTATTATTCGTTGGTACGTTTACTCAGCGAACGGCGAACGTGAGCGTTCATCTGAGAGTAATTGCCAATTGAGAGGATTCGACGGAGCGATGAATCCGTCTCTATCCCTTATCGAATCGACGTTTCTTCACCGACAATAATGACCCTTAATTACCTTGTTTTTCTCCCTTGTCTCGGAAAAACGAGAAAGACGTTTCCGTTACAGAATCAGAAGATTCGCCTACCTTCTGCACTGCGTGCGTCAAAATTTCCATGGCTCATTTATTCGCACATCTTTAAGCTCAATTTCAAACATCAGAGGCGATAATTCTCTCGGTGGGTAAAAATATTTTTCCCATCGTCAGGACGTATGTGTTTACGAAACGGAAAAATCCTTCACGGCTCGGTGATCATTTCATTTTAGGTGAAATCTCGGTTCGCGATGAGGTCATAAACGGGAAACGGCATTCGCATCTCGCGCGGAACTTCGCGGTTATCACGTAGTACTTCATACATTTTTCCGTTCCCGCGGTGGGTAGGTCAGTATATCGTGAATTTTATCTGTGCTTTCCAACTTGATTTACCACCAAAGTCCCGATCATTGTACAGTAAAGATGGAACTGGACTGTCTAGACAAACGTAGTTCAGGATGGAAGCAATTTTATTTATTTTTTTCTCTCGAAAACATCAAGTCATGGCTAGATTTTTGTGTACGAGTGATTCTCCCGAAATGATCATATTTCCTGTAATCTAGTTCTTCAAAATGATACTCGCTATGATTTCTTAGATTGTTCTGTCAAAATATTTTAATTCATAACATTCCGAGATGATCCCACAGCATAGATTTTGTTTTTCAAATCACGTTCAGCGGTGCTTGTTCTGTTCTTCACTTTTGAAAGTCACTCCTCCGGCCTAACACGTGCTAAAGATTTTTTGAAATCGATCGATGTTCAAAACTCATCTTCAAACACGAAAACAAAAAACCATAACGTCACATAGAAGCTTCGCGAAGATACTTGAAGAAATCTTGTTTTTGGATTTTTCCGTCATTCCTATGTCTTATTACTGTTAATTGTACGTTTTAGGGGAAAATCAAATACGATCTTCAAAAACCATTTTCTCGGCATAATATTTCCGATCAACGTGAAATTGACAACAACGAGAAAGAAGAATAAGACGAAGGACATGATACTCTTCGATTTCCATGAATCGAGCAAAAGTTTCACAGATTATTTATCAAAAGTTGTAATTTTTGGAACTTTTTCTCGACTTTTGAAATTCGAAGAGCCTTTTGTTCAATTCTTTTTTTTCTATGTTATCAGTTTCACATCGATCCGATTTTTTTTTTTGCCGATAAAATAGCTTTGAAAAATTCCAAGTGGAAAATGTAATCACGCGTCACAAGCAGGCAAGTCGTTACTCCATGGTGATCGCCAAATTCATATTTCGCGTCAAAAAAAAAAAAAAAAAAATCACTTCGAATTTTTTTAACTGAACCTATTGGCCGCCCAGTCACCCCGAGAATCGAAAGTTGCAAAAACGTATAGCATACCGATTTGCGTTTGGAAAATTGTTCAAATCCTCATTCTTCTGACAGTGTAAAAGATACAGAAGAGTCGGTATTCTCATATTCTAATTTAGGAAAACAACCCGGTAATAAGGATTTTCGGTTCGTCTGTCCCTTACTAAAATTTGAGATTATTTTGAACAAGATAACTATGAAAGGACACCAAAAATCAGAGGATATCATTGATTCAAAAAATATCTGATATTGTCCACTTCGATCATAATTTCTCGGGGATGTACTGGCATTTTTTGAACAAGATCTGAGCATAATATCTATATCGATGAGTTTCATAGTTTATCTTTTTCATTATCGATCTACTATTTCATTTAAGTACGATACATGAGTCAAAATTGGAAAATCAGGCTGGTCTGGAGGTAATTAAGTTGTATAAAGCTTGAATGTAGTCAGTCGGAATTATGAAGGCGAAAATGAAGAGTTTTCTTTTCCTTTCTGTTAATCAAAAATCGTGACTAAATAATGATCGCTCCGGAAGAACCACCCGCAGTGCAATAATAATCGAACAGAAATAAAACTCGTATCCATCGACGAATCGATTTTTCGGTGGTGAAAGATTTCCAGATATACCTACACGTATCTTCACCCAGTGGGATTTTCTCCATTTGGAATGATATATTTTTTTTCGCTCTATTCATTGGGGCTATGCCGATAATACCGTACGATATCTCGTTCATCAAGCATCTTTTTGTGAGACATAATTCGAGATGGGGGAGATCGGGAAGATCGAAGGATTAGGGAAAATTGTGAGATTTCCAGAGTTCCGATCGCGTATGAAAGACCCAGTGAGGTTCGAAGAGAAATATTGAAGAGTTTAATGAGATAGCGAAGATAAGATGATTCGCGAAATAATTCTTGATCGATGCGAATATCGCGTAATCCAGTATATGATCTGATTGCTAGAATGTAGCATTCGTACCGGTTATCATATCTCCCTTTCTCTTTATTTATCGTACACCAGCACCAACCCTGCGACATCAGCTACCATACAAATACCGTATTTTTCACGTCAGCATATGCGCAATCTCGTGAGCAATTTATTGTACCGCGTTACAATATCACTGCAAATTACCACTGCGTGCTGGAATCTGCTGCAATTAGAAGTAGCGGTGGTAATAATGGATATAAACGAGAAAAATGGAAAAAAAAAGAAACTAGAAAATGGAAGAATTCAGAGGTGGATATGTCAGGTGAGATCAAATCATTTGAACAACACTGTATAAACTCATATTCATAAGGTTGCAGGAGTCAGTGTCATCAAAATACACCGATTAAATTAAATCACCTCAAGTTATACTGATAGATTAAAGTTTTGATGGACCCATGGCAGCCGGGTGTGGTTTTCAACATTTACGGTTGTCAGCGGGTCAGGACCCAAGAGGATGAACTTTTTCGGAGTTTAGAAGGTGGTTTGTGCAGGCGCCTCGTGATATCTTTTTGCCATCTGAAAGGCGAACCTTCAACGAAATGTCAAAGCATGAGAGAAACTAATGTAAGTTTTGTGCTCTCCGTTTGCCGGTGTAAAGAAGAAGGTTGAACCCGTAACTGGAACATGACTCGAAGCCAAATAGCAAATCGTAAAATACACCATGGCCAAAAGCCAGCCATGAACTCTACCTGCGGGCTTATCAGTAAACACTTTCAATATCGGGAATCACGTCGTCGAAGCCCGTGATAGTTTGAAGGTGAA
Source organism: Ametastegia equiseti (assembly GCA_963989295.1). Taxonomy (NCBI): domain Eukaryota; kingdom Metazoa; phylum Arthropoda; class Insecta; order Hymenoptera; family Tenthredinidae; genus Ametastegia; species Ametastegia equiseti. Next base: position 7,589,818 of record OZ022390.1, on the reverse strand, counting down.
ACTTCTTGTACAAGAAGTAAAGGTAGCATATGACGAGGACGTCGTGACTCTGTGTACTACCCCTAAGGCTGGTAAAGCTTGAGGCCAAGTTAAATCGAATCTCGTAACTGCGAGTCAAGAAGAAACTCCGATTGGAAGAACTCCACTGCGAACTTTGATGGTTTATAAATCAATGTGACTATTGGTTGACCCAGGGCTGCTTTTCGCGTACCTATACCTCCTTTTACAGCAAAGTACCCATCAGAGTACTGCAAGGTTTTACAAATACGCGTTGCAGGGAAATGCGGGGTTAAATGTTACACTAACGTTCAGCGAGTTGTTAGAACGTTGAGAACAAATTTTTTTTTTCAGAGTTTTTTTTTCATGCCATGAATAGTTCCAGAAGACGTCAAAGTTCATGTCTAAAAGCAAATGGTTTCGAAATTGATTGGCCAATACTGGGACGCTCCTTTCTTAATTTTTTTCCGTTCGCTTCGATTCAAACTTCATGACTTACTGTTGGATATGGTAATTTTTTCGTCGTCACAGCACGAGCTATAATCCTGTGAATGGAAGAAGGACTAAATCAGTCTAGTGAAGTCAAATTGTTTAATGGGGTGCCTGACGGTTTGGCACTGATGTTTGGCCGTCATGAATGGCTGTTCATTGAGTTCAAAACAAACAAAAATTACAACCAATTCAAAACTTGTCAAAGCTTAGTCCTTATCAGGAAGGTTTGAAAAGATATACATGTACTTGTACTAAGCAGATTGTATGATTCTCAAAAGTAGAATGCCGATTTTTTGATTCTAGTCAATTACAGTCATGGCACCAATATTCACAAATAATTGAGAAACGAACCATAAATTAAAGGAATAGAATATCATGAACCGCAAAAGAGACAAACAAATAGCGTATGGTCATCTTAGGCTAATTGGTGTTATTTCAATACCGGTCAATTAGGCTAATAGGTATCATTATTTTATGACTTCAACTTATTTTTTGTTCCCCAATCACTTGTTTCGATTGTATTCATGACTGCAATTCACTAGAATCAGAATATTGTTATCGTACTTTTTGACAACCATAAAATCTGCTTAGTACCAGTTCTTATGTCTTTTCAAACACTTTTGATGAGTACTCTGCTTATGAAAAATCCGTGTATTATTTCTAATCTATGTTTGTTTTTGATTGAATAAGTTCATAGCTCCTTATAATGAGTGCAGATCATCACTGCTGAAACGGCAGGCAGCGTATTGAAACTATTTGGCTTGACTGTAATTGATTGATTTAGTTCTTCTTTTTTTTTATGCTCAAATCGTCATATTTTTCTCATTTTTCGGAATTTCTAAAATCTCGATCGTTAACGCGTTCAATTATTGTCATCTACACTGCGAAAGATTTGGAATTGTCGATTTCAGATACGGCGCTTCGCCACTATCACCCCCAACGTTTGATTCTACGAGAATTGCAGAACTTCGGCAAGATGGTTGTAACTCTTGAATGCCTTTTTTTTCTATACCAAAAAATTATCTTTAGTTACATAATGAAATTACGTAGTAACTGTCCAAAGACCGAATAAATCTACTTCTTACTTGGCTTGTAAAAAAATCTCAAAAATGTACCTGTTTTTCGACGCTATGGACGGATGGAACTCCTTAAATGGCCCATGTTCTGTTACTGCTAATCACTCTTCATTTTTTCGTTTCATCATCTTCGATTTCTTTGTGTTCGTTGTGATTGGTTTCATTGTCCTTGATTATTACGAATTCAGTTTATCATCCGTCGATGAACCGTAAAATCTACAAAAATCATGTCAATACGGTAAATATAGTCCTGGTTTGAGCCAGAAGGGTGAGAAAATTTCAAGGAGTGCAGCATGATTGCGAAATTTCGAGAGTAAATTCTAATGCAAACGTGAAGACGTTGGCGGTTGCGAAAATCGAGAAAAATATATGGAGAGAAGAAGGAATGGCAGAAGCACGTATGTGCCAAGAGAGAGTTACGTCGAAGTGACTCCTATTTCGGGAAGTACCACTTTTTAGCAGTCTCGAATGCGTAAATGAAATTACGGCGATGTAGCCTCGAAGGTGTTCTTCGTTGGCGGTAGAGCGAAGGTTCGAGGTTAGTTAATATCACGTGTTATTACTGCCGTGATAAATGGAAAGTGAGAATGACACATCGATGCTACTGCTGATGAAAAATACAAATGTAACGCATTTTATATCATATTACGTCGTGATGAAGTCGAATCGTGGATAAATAAGTGCATGGGGGTCGAAAAACCGAAAGACCAAAATTCATGATGACCAAAATCCCGAAATTCAGCAACCTGAATAGCAAATCTATGAATAGAAAATAATCCAGAATTAAGAAGTTGAAAAAGACCAAGAATCCGAAGTACCTTCTTATCAAATCATTCAAATTCTCGACGATCATTCATCCCAAAAGATTTCCCTAAATTCAAAAAATAGTAAAATGCAGATCATGATATTGCCGAAGGTTCGATTTGTCATGTATGATATTTTTGGATTGCCACCACAAATCAGTACACCGATGATGGAAGATCAGATGGGTCGAAATACCTGAAATGAAAATCCCGAAAATTGAAGTCACAAAAATGCCACGAGAATTGCTCATCAATTTACTCAAGTACACTGCTTTCATTTTCGTGGAAAAGATTTTGAATAATTATTGGTTACTACCGATAGACGTGGGGAATATTCAATGCAGTATCCATTTTCGGGATTTTGCACCGCGCGTCGACGATTTGATTATTTGGTATTCCAACCCCTTGCTTCTTTAGTCATTCTGTAATTTTGTTTCAGTATTCAAGTTTCTGTATTTCGACTCGTCCGGAAATGGTTGATTTGCTTGTTTCGAATATTTGTTACTTTTGTCATTCGGGTTTTTGGGTAGGTAATCGAAAGTTCGCCAATTCACAATATTGTACTTAAATGATCGGATCACCTCCGACTTTCTCTTATTCTGTTTGATATCGGCTCTATGGAGTTTTTGTACGAATTAGGCTTATTACGATTCTTGTTTCTCGGAGTATCGGAATTCCGAAATTCCAGTCATTCTGAATTCTGGTCTTTCGGCTTTTCGACCTCGGCCCATAAATAGTCAGCGCTAGTCAGTCTATATAACAAAATCGTCCTGCATCTCGAGGAGTACGACTCGCATCCTGCGGAAGGTAATCATGTGGAGTGTAGCTGTAGCTTAAAGGGGAGTAAAAATGGGTGAGTACTGGAAAATCGAGTCATTGTACGAACTTTTTGCCATTCAATTTCGCTGAGTTTGTATACAGACTTCTGGTGCACCTCGACGTTGGTAACGGCTTTCTTCCTTTGTCCATCTTCATTCTGTGACGATAAAACGAAAAGAAGTGCGACAAAGAATGTACCTTGGTTTCCGAGTCTCAACTCTGTTAAATTTGTTTCTATTTGATTTGCTTTTTCAGGTACCTACTAGTACAACCAAACGACCACGTTTAACCAGCGAGAGTTCAGACCGAAGCTTCGGTTGGAATCACCTGCAGTGTTCGTCAGTTGACTTATTTCAGATAAACTGAACCACGATTGCATTAGAATATATTCAACCCCGTGTACGACATTCGGGGAAAAATGTAGAACTTCAGTTTCGATTTTTTCAACAAGAAACCAAAATCTACTCTCATTTTGTTCGAAAAGAGCTTCTTTCATTCAACTCACAAGATCGTTAGCTGCAGTCAAGTTTTCATCAAATGGCCAAAATGGAAAACGTGATTTTTGTGATGTCTGACTATGTGTCATGAGGAAGGAAAAAAGGTTCAGCAGAAAAATTCGAGAAATTGGTTTTTGGCGAGTTGGAATTTGGTTTGTTGAAACTAAAAAATCTCTCTGAATTCTATCTAATCGAAGCGAAAATTCGAAGGATTTTTGTATGACATGCCAGACTGAGGACTAGGTGCTGACGAAAACCCGTGGGAGCCGTAGAATCGATTAATTATTGAGAGGATGAATCGAACTTTAATTTGATTCTCGAGAAATGGAAAAAAAAAATCAAATTCAGCTGAAATTGGGAAACCCCGTAATTTGCAGATTTGAAAAGTATTCGTATAGGTTTGCGTTATCCGTTTCGAATGAAATTGATATTGTTTGGTGAAAGAGCGTACAAAATTTTTCGAAATTTGATATCGAATAATTTTTATCCCCGCGTTTCTGCACGTTGGGATTGTTCGAGAATTGAAATAATCGAGAATTATTTATTCGTGAAAAACCGCGTAGCTTTCAGAATTTTTGATACTCTAGTGGGAACAACGTCCCAAGCATGGTATTTCGAAATTTTTCAGAGACCATGAAGTCATCGTACCATTCAAACAACCTAATCGGAAAAGTGGCCCAGCTCCTGACAGTGAATATGCTAAATTTTTAATCACGTGGATTAGATGTGCTCAAAGAAGATCAAAGAAATTTCAATATTGCGAACGTATTGTCCAGATGAATTTGGAAGCGCGGTTGTGTGAAAATTCTGAAATGAAGATGAACCAGAAAGCGCGAGGATAATTTTGAGCTCTACGGCTCTATCTCGTAATTACCTTCCGTTATTACATGAAACTATCACGAACTAGCGATTCAACGGATTCTAGAAAATGGTAACGAGGCTACGTGCAAGATCACCGAACTTCCGCTGAAATCGTGAATTTTAATTGAAGATAAAGTGAATAATCGATTTTTTATATAAGACAATCAACGTGGCCACACTTCTGTAGGATAACTCAGTGGTCACACTAATTGTGAGTAAAACTTACTCGGTCAAGTTTCAAATGGTTGCTGTGTAAAAACTATCAGTCCGATCGGGATTGGAAAAATACTGAAAATATTCTGAAACATACTTGTAGAAAGTTGTGTCAAAATTCAAATCACAACATGTTTAAAGGAAAAATCGTTAATAGGTAAATTTGTCGAAAAATAGACTTTTTCAGTAAAAAAAAATTATAACTTCTTGAATGTTAAATATTTTCAGGTCAAATTTTAATTGGATTACTCGTCAGGTACTTCTAGAAAGAAAATAGTGGCATAGTGCACGATCGAAAAGAGGTATTTATTTCGACATGTAAAGAGGATCGATTTTGGGGTAGAATTGAATGCGGATTTATCTGGAAGATATAACTGCAAAAAATGCACCTTTTCGCTAGAAAAAATCGTAACTCATGCGTTTGTGGAATATTTTTTAGCAAAAATAAGGCCTGGGTAAAATTTACTCATAGTGGCCACGAAGGGTTAAAGTGAGAGGTGCAGAGGCGGTTATATCTCCTACTATCATCGATGGGCTGAATAAATGAAGAGAAGAACTTCACCAAGTGTCATCCTGCAGTCGATAGCTCCATCCAACTGAGCCTCCACGTCTGCAACGTACCCCGGTACTTTCTGACGCTTGTAAATTTCATGCCCGTCGTCAATTTGACGACATCTTCGCTGAAATTTCACCAGGCACGAAAAATAATGTAACATGTATGCACGTAGGTACAGCTTAGGGCCAAGAGTACCGTGTGGTAAGCGTTACCCTAAAGTTCAACATATGTGCAGACGAGTGTGAGATGTGCCCACCGTTTTATTGCCATATACGAATGTTCGCACAAACACGTACGAACAACACCCTATCGCGACGATTCCCTTTTATTAGACGGGAATGGTTACGTGATTTTGACCGGTAAGGTTCGCTCCTATATTTCCGGGCTTTATTAGTAACCATAGCCCTGGTTATGGGGGCTTTTATTAGCCAAGCAAGAATCGCGCGTATGGGTAGTCGTCAATGTTATCTTCAAGCGGTAACAAAGAAATAATACTTTTGCATACATGGGGATGCACGCCTGTGGAATAACTCGGGATTTTCCAAACAATAGATCCAGGAGTAGCGCTCATGGTATCTGGTTCAACTATCGCGCTGTATCCTTGGCTGTATAATTTGTCCTAATCGTTTCATCTATAATTACAGACTTGGAGCAGCTGACAATCAATTTGCGGTAGGAAGTTGGAGAGAGCAAGAGAATAGAGTTTTTAGCCCCTTCCGTTTGACATTCGAAAGCACTTAATCGCGGTTGGTAACTTGCTATCAAGGTTTTTCGTGTGAAACAGATGCCCTAAATGCGTGCTGCAAACTGGCTTGGCATTGGCACGGTATTAGTGCCATCATTGCCAATACTGAGAACTACCAAGGGCCAAGCTTTGCCCAAGTCAAAATCAATGTTGGGACAATTTTGGGTTGTTAACGACGGTCAAACTTATGGTGTCGTCAATCGGTACGAAATAATCCCCAGCCAGTATAAAACACCATATTGGCTCAGTGTATTGCCAGTACAGAACTGACTTCCGGCTGAGCCCCATGTATGTTTACTTGTCAGTAATAGTCATCAGCATTTGCCCAATGCTGGGCAAATAATTTCTCTCTACTGGGCCAGTATTGCTAAACGAAATTTGGCAGCCGGGGTATAGTGCCAATTCTGTGCCATGTGGTTAGATCCGGCAATACTCTGGCATTCGTACATGGGTGATGGAATGTTTACCTATTGTCATTCTTTGATGATGAACAATGCTTTACATACGAGAGATTCTGTTTCTCCAGTTCGAATCGAACGGGCAAATCTACACCTTGCCGTTTTCTAATTTGAATTGCAAACCTGGTGTGCTTTGTGGCCGATAATAACGCAAGTGGCACCGTTGACCCGGGAAACTGAAACTCAAACGCAGTCGGTTTGCCCTTTCGAATGGCTGGGTCTGTCGTTAACCGAATACCTAGCCACCGGTTGAGGGTGTGGGGGTGTACCAGGACGAATGGTGAATGAAACCCAATTTTAAAGCCGATATATCCTACTTTTATTTCATTGACAAAGGTAGCAATTTGCCAACGGGCATTCGTCGTTTCACGATTTACCCCAGGGACCCTCGTAGCTGAGTAGAGTAGCTCTGGGACTCTGGGAGGGACCCTTCGAGGACCGGGGTAGTCCTGCTGCCACCTCTACTGCTGCTGCTGCTGCTGCTGCTGCTGCAATAACCGAGGAAAGAGAGAAGCGACAGTTTAGCCCCATTAGGGTATTTACGGATTGGCCACCAGGCGCCTGGCGGCAGTAGGACGACGAGGGTTGGATTTGAGGAAGGACACCCGGAGCTACGGAGGGGCTGACGACGTTGGCACGCGACCGGCTCGGCACGGCCCACCCTTACACTGACCTGGCCCTTGCCCTTGCCCAGCCCGCGGCTTACCTAACCCTGATCTTTGCCTGAGGCATGAATCGTGTGACCCGTTACGAATCGCACACCTTTGACGACGTTATTTTCAAAGGTAAACATACACCGGCCGAGGAACATCTCTATTTTCCATCTCTCTATTCTTTTCGTCCTACGGACATATGCTTATGGCGTAATGAACGCGCTAGATATATCCATTGTTTCTCACATTCACCCGAGAAATTCGCTCCTGTACGTTTTCAGTAATCCCAGAGACAGACGGGTCCGAATCGTCTTCGAATTTTGAGAAATGTAAAGCACTCCTCAAAGTTTCGGAAAATACTGATTTTTCTGTACAATTTGTTTGAAAATTTTCAAAAACAGACTCTTTTGGATTAGTTTGAGTACTTTCAGTCTTCGGATATGGTATAGAATTCTGGAAGTTTTGCCAAGATTCTAGAGCATGCTGACAATTGCTGTTCGTTTCTGGCGTTTGTACCAAAAGCAACTCTTCCCTAATTTGTTTTTCTACATTCCGAAATAGGACTCCGTTGAATTATTTTGATCGCTAATCACAATCAGCTTTGGATTTTTTTTTTTTTTAATTCGATGTGTTTGCCAACAGTGTTGGAGAATGGTGAAAAATTGGCAATATTCTGCAGGCTGTGAGGGGCTACTGGACACAGGTAAACAGTCGTTTTTGCCATTGCCCATGTACGAATGCCGCAGTAATACTGGATCTACCCACATGGCACAGAATTGGCACCATCCCAGCTGTCAAATTTCGTTCGGTTATACTGGCCCAGTAAACAGAAATTATTTGCCCAGTATTGGGCAAATGCTGATGACTAGTACTGACAAGTGAACATACATGGGGTTCAGCCAGAAGTTAGTTTTGTACTGAGGATACACTGGGCCAATATGGTGTCTTATACTGGCTGCGGATTATTTCGTGCTGATTCTCAGCACCATGAGTTGGACCAATGTTAACAACCCAAAATTGTCCCAACATTGATTTTGACTTGGGCAAAGCTTGACCCTTGGTAGCTGTCAGTATTGGCAGCTATGGCACCAATACCGTGTCAATGCTAAGCCGGCGTGCAGTACGTACATGAATACTCTAGTAGTAAATACAGCAACAAGATTCCAGATTGATATTTTTCTTTGTGCATGAAAAACTTGTTGAAGAATTTCTCGCTGTATTGATCACGATTACGCATGTTCTACGAGCTTCGAATTGTTTATTCTGGCAGCTTTTACTTTAACAACTTCAATTCTTCTTTCTCGTCTTGTTCTTTCCTTCGATCCAGCTAATCAGGTGAAAGAATTTTCAAATACAAGAGCGACTTCGCTACGTGATTCATTTCAACATGTTTGGCTGTGAATAAGCGTACGTACTCTGCAGACAAATGAAAATTGTATAAACAAACGATAAAGTGCAATGAAAAATATCAGTGTGAAAAGCCGAGACAATCGGGTGGAAATGTATGTTGTACTCTGCTTCGGGTACCACGTACTTTTTTGGAGTAACTTTAGCCTCCCTTTTCGGATCAGGAGTCAGAATCATCGTCGGTTTTTGGACCACGTGCGTACGAGGGTAGATAGACGTCTGGCCAGTCATGTTCGGTGACGTCATTATACCATGTGTTGTCTGGCTTGGTTTGAGAATTTTTGAAAACACTCCCGTTTTTGTTGGTGTGTATAGTTTCCACAGGCTGATATCTCGTCGGGGGTTTCCTTTTTTTTTCTTTTTTTTTCTCTTTTTCTTGCTCTCCCTTTCTCTGGCTCCCTCATCCACCCGCGCTTGTGTGTTTCGGGTAGAAAGGACGCTCGCACGTTTGTCGACTTCCGGTCTTGTGAATGGACCCTGTCGACGTCCCCAACTAGACAGAGACGCATTGTGGCTGGTGCACCTGGTGCTCAGTATCCAACAACGATGCCTGTTGGCATGTTTTGAAACGAGCGAGCCTCCGAGCGCGTGCCCAGCTCTTAACGCGCGCCCTACGCCCTTGGGGAAATGTCGAGGGAGGGTCCTCGCAAGAATTTACCCTCGTAATCGACTCCGACCCGCGTTCTATATTCGGCATTTTGTTTCTTTTACCAGTTCGTTAGAGGATTGATCCTTTTAATGATTCAGTACGATCGCCACTTTGTCACAAAATTTAGGTTTCAGGTTCATTCTACGGCTCTTTTCGAAATTTTAACTTTTCTCCTCATGTAATGATCGCATCGAACCTCGTCCTTAACGACGGAACACTATACGCGGCTGTAGGGGCTGAAATTGACAATTTGAGGTTTCAAATTGAAAATTCATAATTTATGGAACTTTGCCTGAGGCCCTTTCCTCAAGATGTGTTTCTTAGCCCTTAGGCTCGAGGCATATGATCCCAGTTGCTGCCACGCGTCTGCTGTGACTGTCAAAACACACCTCCTCTATTCTCTATTCAGTCTAGCTTGGACTGTCGGTATTTAGAGTTTCTCAGTCACTCTCAAAATACCGGTAGGTCTACGTTTTATCCCTTTTTTTTTCTCCAAGGACTCACCGCAGTCTCAAACCTTTACGATTGTAAATTCTAACACGCACGAAATACTGCCAGGCTTACGTTAATATTTTAATTTTCGTTTATTCCCGTTCCGCAAACCCTCGTAAAACAAGGGCTCGAGACGTGAATCTCCTTCGCAGGGAGAAAAAACAAGAAGACAGAAATAAATTTCGCCAAAACACTCCTGCTTTTCAACTTGCTTACTTAGTGTATCGAAAATGCAAACATTTTGGGGTGGGTTTTAAGTTCCGAATCGCAAAGGTTCCGAACGAGCGAAATTCCGAATTCATTTGAGACGCGATTCCGAGTTTCTAGAAACGTTGGAATTTAGAATTTGCATATCTCGAGAAGTCAAAATGCAGGCAATTCCAAGATCCAGAAGGTAAAAACTCCGAAAGTCCAAAACTCGGAAAATTTGAGAGACGCTCATGACAAACCTGTCAAAAAAACGACCTTCAGAGTTTTCGACCTTTCGGATCTTTAGCTTTTGGAATTTCGACCATCCGCAGCTTTTGAAATTCGGAATTTCAATCAGGGGCCGCCTCAAGATTTTGACAAATTGTTCCGAGTCCTTCGAGACGATTTACTGAAACTTTTTTCCTTTCATTGTTACCTCCGATTTTCGATCCTCTGCAGAAATCGGAACGAACGTTCCGTAGGTAATGAAAAGGTTCTGACGTAGAGTGGCTTGACGGATGTGCAGCATAATTTGTTGAAAGGCTATAAATTAATGACTACAACCCATCAGGATTAGCTCGAACCAAAAGCAATATTTTAACGTTACCGGGTAAGGCTTGTCCCGAGTCCCGCATGTTTCAGGAGCATATATACGGGTGAATTATTAATTGTTTGAACGGTGAATCAAAAGCAACGCTTTCCGAATTTCGTGTTGATTTGAGGGGGCGTTAATTCGTAGAAGAAAATACCTCGTTTACCTCAGCAATGAGCAAAAACGAAGTCTAAGTCAAAGGCGTCATAGCAAACTTTATATAATCAGCATTCCCGATAGCACACGGATTGATTGATAAGCTTCATTGAATGAATCACGGTAGATAATAGTACTATACGATGTGACACGGGTATTTTTACGATTATGATAAATCGCACTGTCTATACTTATACAAGCTTGGCTTTTGGATCTTGCCATTGATCAAGAGCAGGTACTTTGTTCACATAAAGTATCGATCAAATATGAGCTAACATCGCTGAAATCATCTCACTGTCTCCTCACTTTCATGCTACCGTCAACAAGTATTTTATCCTTTGTAAACTGAAATGGAAATCTAGCAGGGTGCTTAGTTAGTTTTTCTTCAATCATTTTAGTTAGGTGAATCTCTGTAACTGACGAGTTAGTCGGGGGAGGGAAAAGAATTCAGGAATTATTTATGTTTCGGGCATGCAAGGATGCTCCGCTTTGGAAGAATTTTATCAATCTACCTCAAACGCTTATTATCAGACTTATCAAACTCTGACACAAAAAGTAATGCGACAAAAATTGACGGTAAACAAAAAGTAGAAAAGAGAAATCCTATGTAGGTACAGAGGAAGCAATTAATTCGAAACGTCAAAGTCAGGTTTAGCAGCGATGAGAATTCTGTCACCAGCCGACGTACGAATAGACATTTTTCCGAGATTAGAAACCGCTGAACTCGTATCTAGCTCGTATCGCTGATATGTGTTATCGCCAAACTGAATGGAAAACTGAATTTTTTTTCCATTCCGCTTTACCGTCTCCGACGAATAATTTCAACCCAAAAAACCTTCACTCTGTTTCGAAATAACGCAAAGCATTGAAACATTAAAAATATAATCTATGAAGTAACAAACCGATTCGCAGTCCGTGGTCCGTGGAAAGTGAATTGACGATGAGCCATTGAAAGGCGTGTCGAAAATCTTCTGTCATCGAGACATCGAGATCAGAGATGCATGAAGACTAGACAGTATAAGAAAACGCAAAAAATATAATCTCGAATAGACGAGGATGAATGAAATCGAGCTTTTTTCATGCCACATTCGAAAATTGACCAAATCCCTTTATCTTCGACGATGTACGTATCCTTTCGGAGAGAGCACTTTCATCCACGTCTTCTTCTGTGTCTGAAATCAAAGTGCCTTTGACGTTGAATGTACGTGGTCAAATTTGGAATGATTTTTTGTCAAAGCCGTTCAATTTTCCGAGTCTCAGAACGTTCCTATTCTATGCTCTACGACTCGTTCACAATTTCGGGCTTGTTTCATCTTGATTTTCGGAAAAGATGAATCCGAATCCGTAAAAATCAATCCATCGGAAGGAATAAGCTCTGTTTAGCTGTTGGGAAAGCCCACAGCAGTACATATGAATTAGGAATAGAAAGCCAAAGAGGTTTATCTAATCCAAGGCGATGTCAATGTCACTCTGTGATTTATTCGGCTTATCTACAGGCCATCCCTAACTGTCCTTCTAATCAGTCCCACAGGATATAGCTGATCCAAAAGGGAGCTGCAGTGACTAACTCCGCAGGTTCTTTTTATGATATTTTTTTATGCGACGATAAAATCCTGCCAATTTTTTGGCTGAGTAGGTGGTGCGAGTCATATAACGAATACAGAGTGTCTGAAATAGAGCATCTTCCACCATGTGAAGGTAGAGAGTGTAATTTCATGATGATATTGAATATGTAAGGAAACTCGAACATGAGTATAGTTAGATGAACTTTTATGTCAATAAATTCATTTTTTACGCATCGGTTGACTTTTTTTTCGAATGGAATTAGGATTTTCTTTCCTTTTCCATGTTTTTTTCTTTTTCATACTATTTTCCGCCTTCGTAACCTCCGGCCTTCTTCCACTCTATATAGAGAGTGTGAGAAAGGTCTCTCCGGAAAGTGAACACTTGTTGATTTATACCCATTTTTCGTTTTCGGTTCGTCGATTTGAAGTGACCCCACGTATTAGAGCCTAGCTCGAGTATCCCTGCCACTAGCGAAACCCCTGTATTCATACGGTCCACGTACAGCGAGATATGTACACACATCGTATGCACATATGTAGTACATACATGTAGTGGATGCGCGGTTCTCTCACCGTTGAATTTTTCATAGGTATGATATACCCGGACCTTCCGTTCCCCATTTCAAAACATCCACTGTGCGGTAAAACCATGACGCGTTTCTGATTAATTACAGCTCGCCTTGTCATGAGGATTCATTTATATCCAATGCCCACGGAATGATGGTCCCTCGTCACCTTTAAATATTTATCCCTATATATTATATGCCTTGGTTAATCATTCCTGTTCATTATCAAACGGTTTTTCGATGAAAGAGTTCAATCTAGCAGTGTACAAGTAAGATTAAATGGAACTGCGCAATTGAGTACTGATATGTAAAGCCTATGCATATGGAAGAAGAAAGGAACTTCGTATTAGTGTGACGTTATCTGAAAGCCTCTCTGGCTATCTGTTTGCATCATGCTGCAATTAGGTGCTTGTGGATTCTTCGCGGGCAAAATATATCTGGGTAACACGCCTATTCGTCACTCCCGACGTTTATTACACTGGGAGTTATCAATCTTCCCTCGATTCCTCAGAGCCTTCCAACAAAGGTAGGTAAGTGACACCTCTACCTACAAACGCGAAATCTTCTAAGACGTAGAAGTTCTGTGGACATACCTGCGGGTCATTCTATGCCAATTCTATTACGAGAGAAAAAATATCATCTTTACCTACTTCGATATGGTTCAACCTTAAAGGACACGTTGTAATCAAACACATACAAATTCGTGCAAAACTTTATTGCTGGGAAACTATATTCTTGAGGTTGTATATGGCATTTGGTTAACACGGTAGAACTGGATTGAGTGAGAAGATCGGGATTCGTCTTGAGCGTCAACTGAACTATAACATCACAGATAAAAAAAAAAAAAATGATTGCGTATTTTGTTTGGGTATGGGTTTTCACCTGGGAAACAGTGTGTCTTTGATTTGGCTGATTATGCCATACTGTACGTACAGAATTGTCATATCATGCGATTGAGAAGTTTGCTGATGGAATTTCCACTTCGAGGGTAAATGAACGAAATCTGAGAATTTTTTATATTTTTCAAACAGCACTTTTTCCAGCGAGAGTATCAGGTAGAAGTTAATTCGATGGAACAAACATCAGTAAAGTACACGTACAAGTACCAAAGTGTCAAGGCATCAATTCCAAAGACGAAAGATATTCAGCTGAACAACGCCAATGCTGGATATATTGGATCGGTAACAATTATGACTGCAAAAATCTACCTTTATACAATTTGACTTTTGTACTCTTATATGTATATCCACTCTCTTCACATGTAGGTATGACTTTAATGATGAGATTTGTTTCTGCCTCAAGAAAAATACTACCTTCTCCAAATCAGCACATGACAATACTCTACCAAGTGTAAAGTAATCCGCCGAATCGAAAGTGGCCCGCCTTTTGGAGTGAAACACAGCTGTTTCAAGAATGAACAACGAGCGGATAAATCGTCGTGAAAACGATCATCTGTCTACGATATCATAGTTCGTTGTCAGTTCATTTGCTGCAAAACGAGTTGTCAACGGATATTCTAACTTAAACTAGTCCGGAGATAATAAGGATGAACCGCATTTGTAAAAGTATAGGACGAATCCGAAACGAATGTCTTTTTAGCAAAACAATTTGACATGAAGCCAGATAATAATTCCAATATTGCCAAATGTCATTACCTCGGAAACGCGGTTCGTAGTTTCTTCCAAATTGTACAACCTATACCGGAATGAAATTCAGCAGCTTAATGCTTCAATATGGCAGAAAGTGGCTGAGTATTTTACTGTTTTAAAAAACCGACTATAAAATTCCAGTCAGATTCATATATTTCTTATGTTAGCTAGTTAGGTTAGGTTCAACCCGACTTGTACCATAATATCGCCTCAATCATGGTAAATCTTGCGTTAAATCAATTCAGTTCCAATTCTACAAGAAGAGCAAACGGAGTTGGTGTTTTTCAGACCGAATGTCCGGTGAACAAGACTTTCATCAAGCCATAAGGGGGAAGCCCCACCCTCGAAACGATATAAATCCAGCACCCCGTTGAGCCGAACAATTTTGTTGAGAAAATTCAACGAGTCAACGAGGTGAAATTTATTAACGAGTTTTCGGCAACGGGCTTGTCGGTACCCCCGCCGTGTGACTCCCCTGTAAACAAGACCTGGTTGTTTCACAGCAGGGGGCGATTGTTTTGAGGACGATTAGTCAAGCTGGACCTTTCGGCTCTCCATGCCTCCGACACGGACGCATTATACCGGAATGGGCCGACCATCATCGATGATGGCTCACTCGGATAGCGCGAATTGACAGGAAAATGGTACCCTTCGATTCGAGAATCTCGATGGGCAGAATTCGAGAACTGAAGGAATCTGCGTCGCCCAGTAACTGAGGTAGGTACTTTGGGATGGTCAGCGAGTGGCAAAGATCACAAAGATTCTGTATTAAGTAGTCGAGTTTGGGACAGGGGCAGAGTGGCGAGGGAGAGAACGCGTGAAATTGCAAATGCAAGGTAATCGCGCGCCACCCACCACGTGACAAATCACACTGACTAGCGAAAAACACAAAACCGTCACGCTGCGAAGAACTGCACTGCAAAGAAATTCTCTTTCCCACGAAATGCTCGGGTTATATGATTTTTCGCTGTGTATTTTTTTGTTTTTTTTTTTCTTTTTGTTTTCAGTCATCTTGGATTATCTCCTGTACCAACAAATTCTGACAAACTATATGTATGGGATATTCCACCTCAACTCGAAATGTCCGCGGACCTCGAGTTTTTCAAAGTAACTGATGTTTTTTGACCGTGAACTATAATTCAAAGAAACCGACCCTGTTTCTTGTATTGTCGATAAGTCACACAGTTTAGACAGGACATTCTTCTGAAATTACCCGCTTTTTGGTTTTCTAGATATTTCGTGGTACGATAATTCGAAACCTCGTACTTGTATCGAATGACTTCAAATACGAAATTTCTTGGTATTCGAGTGTTTTGTTTGAAAACTTTTTTTCGGAAATTTGTGCTACTCGAAACTTGTTTCACACGCAAATGAACATCAGAATTCGATTTTTTTTTAAAAGAAGGGCATCATCGATTATTTCGAAAAAAAAATGTCAAAAATTATGTGGAGCTATCGACAAAGATTCTAAAACTTTGGCTAGGTGATTGGATTTGAAAAATTGCAGGTTAACTCATACGCAAAATGAAGAAACAATTCGTTGTGATCATTCGTTTGGAGAATTTTCCATTTTTCCAGATCCAAGAGAGACAGAAAGAGTCGTGATTTTCTCAGCCACCTATAAAGCTAGAAGGATAATATATTTGGTACGGAAGTAGAAATGAGCGGTATTAATTAGCCGCTCGCTCACTCGCTTCTGGGGAAAAAAGGTTTCAATCCGGGGTTAAAATATACGAGAGTATACGGTGGATACGGAATAATTACATCCGTTGAAACACGAGCGATAATTTATTCCGTTATATGAATGATCGATAATCGTTATTATCATCAACGAAAAGACATCCATCCGGCATAATAATGCTCCAAGCAGTGACAGTGAAAATCATATTAATTCAAATAGCTCACCAGAGACACCTCCATTGTCCAAATCCCTCTGACATCTCTGCATTCGACAATCGGGACGACGTTAGAGCTGCCCATTCTATTCCCATTGCTCTTCTCCCTATCTATATATGTCTATCTCTATCTCTATCTCTATCTCTATCTCTGTCTCTGGATTTTCCATGCTCTCTAGGTTTACCGTGATCACCGCGACACGCACGCGGCTAGCATGCGATATATATTCCGCAGGGACGTTGGGCTGCATTCAGGTTAGGGTGATAATTGCTGGCCTGTTACGCGCACTGATATACCGTGTGCTTAATGCCCCACCGTGGCCCGGTGAACCGGGAATACCGTTGAATAGGGAAGCTTTGGCTGTGTTGGCAGATGATAGCTTCGTTGGTGGCGGTGACGTTCGACGTCTCGGTCCCGAAAAAAAAAAGAAAAAGATAAACTTGAATAACGCAGGGGCATGATGGTAAGGGGGAGTGAGGATAATTTTTGAGCTCTTCTTTATACATTGCCGATCCTCGGACGCGTTTGGTAAGGTAGATAAAAGTCGTTTGAATAAATTTCACTCGAAATTTATAGCCGGGCGTCCGAATTCACGTCAAAATCAACGTACCATAGCTGGCGACGTCCGCAGGAGCGTAGAGAGCAAAAAATAAAATGAAAAAAGACAGTATAGAGGAAAATAAAGAAAAAATAAATAAAATCAGGAGGGACGTGGCTAAGCCGATTACGGCTTTGCTGAATTTATCAGCCTCTACCTCATACATACGTACGTACACGATTCGTACGACTTCATTTATCCGTCGTGACAATCGTATAAGTAGAAGCGAAACCAACTCATCTGCAATCAAGAACCAATGGAAATAGCTATTATGAAAGTTTACCATTCAACACCCAGTCAAGTTTCGATCAACTTCGCGAGGGGCGTGGGTCAAAATTTCAAAAGATCAATATGTGAAATTGCAAAAATTTTGAATTTCAGAAATATGAATACTGAAATAGCGACACATCGAAACGTAGTTTTATTTAGTATTGCTTTAAGGGAGGACTCTACCAAAATTTCGGAGCGAGCCATTTTTCATTTGCAAATTTACCAAAAGACGTCCACTCAAAAAATTGATACCAAGAAGTTCAGATTATGGAAGGATATGTTTTGGAAGAACGTTTCAATCTTCTCCAATGAAAGTTTTTGCCCAAGGAACCTTTTGCAGAAACTTTTCTTCGCAGGGCTGCGAAAGGTTTCTTGCGCATAAACTTTCATCGCGAAAAATAAAAATTTCTGTTCAAAACATATCCTACCATAATCTAAAAATTCTTGGTATCCGTTTTTTGATTGGACGTTTTTTGGCCAATTTAACCCTTCGTGGAGACTATGGTACATGGTACATTTTTACCCTGGTTTCATTTTTGGTGACAAATATTCAACAAATGCATTAGTGACGATTGTTTTAGCGAAGAGGCGCATTTTTCACACTTATATCTTCCAGATAAATCCGCATTCGTTCTTACTCCAAGTCGATCCTCATCACATGTCGATATAAATACCTGTTTTCCAAAGTGCACTATCCTATTATTGTTTTCCTAAAACTACCATAACTGAGAAGTTTTCCAATTGAAATTTGACTTGAAAATATTGAAAATTCAAAAAGTTATAATTTTTGAGTGAAAAGGTATATTTATCGACAAAATTACCTATTTACGATTTTATTCGAACATGTGATGATTCGAATTTTGACACAACAACTTTTCATACATGTTTTAGAATGTTCCATGTATCCTCAAAATTTGTCGATCCCGATCGCACTGATAGTTTCGACATAATCGACCATTTGACACTTGGCTGGGTGAATTTTACCCAGTGTGACTAGTAAGTTAATTCTACAAAGGCGTGGCCACGAAGGGTTGAAAATGAAAAATTACTTGTTACCTAAATTTCAGTAGGGTTCTTCCTTAAAGGCTTTCTGCAATGAACAGCCTTTCTATATTCTTTAAACGATCGCTATTTTAACATCTGTACTTCAATAGTTCCTTCGATATTCTGACCCCCCACTCTTGCGGGGGTTCAGCTTCCTGCGATCAAGGATTTTGTACCGACTACCTTGAACCTCGCCCAGGACCTGCCTGATGATTTCAAGGACGTGGTGGCAAACGAGGCGACAAAAAATCGGTCACAATACGGCATATGGCTCGTGCCAGCCGGTTATTCCTTAGGTATACCAATTCTCATCCCTCGGTTTTCTACTTTCTGGCCGGCGTCACTGCCTGGCTAGCACGCGCTTAACCAGCTGCTCTGAACTGTACAGCTAACGCCACTTGAAAGCGACGCGAGCCTAAGCTTGTTAAGAGTTGTTGAGCAAAGTTACGCCTTTTCCACCTCCACCTATTCAACCCTCTGCCAGTGCACGTGTCTCTCGTCCACTCAGGTAGAGTCTCGGTCGTTACATTTCATTAGAGATATGGTATTCAATAACAGATCACTTCCGCCATGTCGCCACCAGCGGGTGTGGCACGTTATCTCTTATGGAAAGGGACTCAGCAGTTTGAATCATGAGGATGGGAGTGGAGTCTGGTACTGTAAGTAGACGTCAAGTTGTTGTTTATTTTCGTGGAGATTCTCAGTTTTTAGGAATTACACGGATTCAAGGTGCTGATGGAGATTTTATCATTTTCGTTGAATGACGCGAGGAACTCGCCTCCGCAATTCTCGAGAGGCAATTTTCGCGACGACTAGACTCGCGGGAAAAAGTTTAAGCACAAGAAAAACATTGTTTTGGTACTTTTGCCGCTGCCACCTCAAATACTGAATCCATTCCCATTACCGCACCCTTGAAAGTCAAATCCCGTTTGGCTATAACAAAAAACAGCCCTTATTCTATGTTTTACGCTTATACCTACGTACGTGTTGTACGGTCGTACGTATCACTGTATGTGAAAACGAAAGCGCTTATCTACACCCGTCTCTTGCCCTGTCTCTTGTTGAATGAAAAGCTCAGTCTATTTTTTCAGAATCTTGTTTGTACAATAATTTCTTTTATCTCAGATGGATTTTCATGTTGCATGGTGTCGCTGAGGAGCTTACGGTGCTGTAGTAGAGATCACTCTCAACTTGAACTAGCTAACATAGAAAAAAATGAGTCTAACTAAAATCCTATCAGTTTTTTTGATAAAATTACATACTCAGCCACTTTTTGCCCAAAAACTGAATTCATTCATCGAGGGTTCATTCGAATCGGTTGGATGGTCATCGAGAAAGTAGGATTCGGGTTTCCGAGATGGCGAAAATTAATTAAGTTGAAGATGGCAGACAGAATTAACAGTCCAACGATTCTCCGTTAATGAAAATGCAGCAGCAGAATTTAAAAAATCTGAATTCTGTCATGTTGCATGAAATATGAATAAATTTGACCAAAAAAGTCATCAATCTGTACTACATCATCCTATTTGGAAGACGGTTAGTTCGTTTGGCTGCTAACTCTGGCTGCTAGCTTCAGCTTTATCAACAATTAGTAATGATGAAATTTCGAACAGATTCCCATATCACCTTAAATTGCTACGGGACTATGTTCGGAATTCCATTATTACCAATTGTTTTCACCTCGAAAACGCGATTCGTAGTTTCTTTCAAACTGTATAACCTATACCGTAATGAAACTCAGGGGATTGATGCTTTACTATGGCAGAAAGTAGCTGAGTATTTTACTGTTTGAATAAACCAGGTATAGGAATTCAATCAGATTCATATTCCTTATGTTAGCTAGGTGAGTTTCAAACCGATTTGTACCATATCACTACGCCTTGTCATGCGATCTTTGAACTCTTCGTCAATTGCATAATGTACATTTCTTTAGATTTTTTAAATCACACGAAATGGCTGAAATCTGGTTTAATGATTGAAAATCTTGTAAGGAATCTTGGGAATAGTATGAAATCCTTCGGGAAGTGTTAAACTGTTAAAACCCTGTAATCTGGTATAGCAAAGAAGTTACAAGTGGTTGACGCCTCGCGTGTGACTTACAATTAGTGGCAAATGATTTAGTTATTTATTTTTCGCCTTTGGCAGTAAACTTGACCGGGTAACAAAGTGTGGCCCGACTAAGCCCCTAACCGTTTGCTAGTTAAGTAGTCATATGGTTGCCGTAGGCCTAGAAACCCATTTCGGTGTTTTATGGGACATTATACCACACGCGCACTTGGTGCCTTCCTAGACGAGGCTGAAAATTTTGGCTCGATTTCCGAGTTTCACGCCTTGGACAAACCTTGTAATCAACTAGTGTGTAGGCGGCTGTTAACAGGCAGATAATCTAAGCTCGTCATCTATCCATAATTTAGGGCTACTACTTTCCCCACGGTCATCGAGAAACGGGAAGATGAAGGAAGAAGAGCTTTGAAAGCTTCGAATCGATCGCATTTTACCGGGAAACAACGTCTCGCAAGAATCCTACTTTAATCTCATTAACCTTTTACGACGACAGTATACTTTCCACGCAAGCCTACGATTGGTCCACGCGATATATAACGGGGAAGTAATAATTCCGGATCAACCGAGAACGACCCTAATCCGTAGAATCGAAGATCACGTTTCTAAACACTACGGGGTATTCCGAGTTCCAAGTACCACGCAATTAAAAATCTAACTCATGAATTGCAAATAGGCTCTTTCAGTTATTCTTCTTTCGTATTCCTCATGAGGGTGTATTCGGGCATCTTCTTTTCCGAAACTTCCACCTCTTCGATCTTTTATTTCCGGTATGAGAATAAGCTCCTCAAAATCTGTGATCTGGCATGAAATTTCTATGAGATGTTCTAGTCGATTATCGCCTCTCAAAAAAATAATCGTTAAGGTCTCCCGAATCCGGGAAAAAATTATGTCTTATGAATTTGGAGTTCTTTCATAAATTTTGCGATGCCCGAAAGCACTATGGGCTGACACGATCAGAAAAAAGTATAAGGTTGAAGAAGAACACTGAATGGCCCTGAGCACTTTCTGGGAATTACTGCCCTGAAGCAGTTCAACGCAAAATTCATAATTGAACGGAGATTGAATCTATCTTGTTTTAGCAATTTTTGACACAATATCAAGAAGCAAAAAGCTCTTCCAAAGAAGAAACTGGAAGCTGGTAAGTAGGGGAAATGTGAGCATGTGGGGAATATGAGCACTTTGATTCTTTCGAAATAGCAAAATATCAAAAGTTGTTACTCTATCATTTTAACCCTTCGTGGCAACAGCTCTGTAGAATAACTTGGTGGTCACCTGGGGTAAAATTTACTCAGCTAAGATTCAAGTAGTTCCTGTGCCAAAACCATCAGTTTGATCAGGAATGAAAAAAATACGGACATACGTTGAACATTCTAGAACATGTGCGAAGAGTTGTTATGTCAAAATCCAAATCACATCATGTTAAAAAAAATCACAAACAGGTAAATTTGTCAAAAACACACCTTTTCCCCCCAAAAATCATATATCTATTGGTATATCTGTTTCTAACGAAGATAATATCACGGATTCTTATCAGCCATTGAAGGGTGCAATTCTTGCAGGTTCAATGATTCACGTCAGTGTCCGAACGATCCAAAAATTTTTGTGATATCATTTTCATCAACAATTTAATTAACTGTGCTCACATTCCCCCGACATGCCTCACCGATACTTTCTTCCACTTGACTCGTTACGGGCGAGTGATACTGGAGTCTTGGAATTTTTATTGCTAGTCGGCTGAAATCGAGTGTGAAATGAGAATATTGCAGATATTGACAAGATTAAAGGAAAAAAAAAAGGAATATTCAAAAAAAAATAGACCATCGGAAATGAAAATGATGTACTTGTGTAACTTATGCATCCAAAACATGTCAGTGCAACTCCAACATGATACCAAGACAATTGGGGAGCGTGTAGAGGCGAGGGGCTGCTCACTCACTCCAAAGGAAATCGATTTTCCATGATTTTGACTGCAATTGCGACCGTGATTTCCGAATCGATCAGATTACCTGCGATTCCGTGTGATTTCTGCTGATTCCAATGATTACGAGTGATTTCTAAACTTCGGAATTCATTGATTGCTAGACTGCTGTCAAGAAACGAACATTGATAAATGCTTGCTTGCGTGGAAAGGGTGATGATGTGTGATTTCTAGCAATTGCCGAAATCACGTGATTCGTACGTGACTTCTTCTGATTTCCTGTGCATTCTGAGAAATCATGAGGAAATTAGGAATCATGCGATTCAAGCGATTTCCAGCGACTTTTGACGATTTCCTGTCTGATTCCGGAGGTACCTAATGATTCAATGATTTCCTAAATGAGCAACCCCTCGCGTGAAGCCTTTCAAACCAAGGCTGATCCCGAGAACCTTACGGGAATTACATGTGCTTCAAACCTGGAGAATTCCCCGAAATCAATGTTCTTAGATGAGGAATGTGTGCATCAGACCTCATTAGGGATACTTGAACACATTTCATCAAGATACTGCGGAATTCGGTATTCCCGGATGAGGAATCGACAGGTGATAATTAAGTAGACGTAGAGGTGAAAAAAAAGCGATAATTGTCTATTAAGTTTTCAATGAGGGAATATTTTTATCCAATTCTGCACACGAGTTCAAAGCGGCTTCCAGGTAATATGAAGTGGTAGCAATCGGCGTGTTATCGAAGGCTCCAGTCCTCCCCTGGCTTCCCCTGGCACAATCGACTCGGTCACATCATCCGTATCGGCGGTTCTCGGTCTCTTTCTTGCTTTGAACAAGCCCCGATCACCGTGAAGCCAGCAACAACGAGCCAGACGGAATAGAGACATCAAGCGGGGCATAATAATGGTGTTGGCCTCTGCATCGAGCGCGGTGGCTAGTCGCACCTGTCGCGAGCACGGTGGTCTCATCCGACCCGACCGTACGACCGGCGGACTGGACTGGACTGAACTGAACTGGACCGGGCTGGACTGGTCTGAACTGAACTGAACCGGACCGGACCGCGGCCGACCGAATGCAGACCGGTGGAGTGCCGAGCACGTGGTAAGGATGCCTCTGCGCCTTCGACCGACGGCTTGGCGAACATCTCCTTCTTGACGCGCCATGTGGTGCTCGCGGGCGCAACCTGCCTCCACCTTTACCCTCGCCTCCTCCTCCGCCCCCGCAGTTGCCGTCCAGTTCCTCTCAATCGGATCTCTGTTATTCTTGTTATCATTATCCGTCTTCTTGTTTTTCCAATTTTTATTATTTTTATTCAGGGGACCAGTAAAGCTGGATTGTTTGAACTTTTGGTGTTCCGGAATTTATTTATTTTGTCAACCGAAGGTTATTTTCCGTGAAAAAAATGTTTTCTTCCAAAAGCTGTGTCGTAAGGATTTTTCAGCACTGTTGGTCCGATCAAGGTCGTCAGGAGCTCATTTTGTTCGGAAATAGAATTCTCATCATGTGAACGCGGGAATAATTTTTCAATTTTCTAGTTTATTGTCTTGTTATTCATAAATTAGGACATAAGGAGTCAAAAAACAGAAAGACCGAAATTCATGGTGACCGAAATTTTGAACTTCCAAAAACTAGAAATCCAAATAAGCCTCGCACAGAAGTTCCATAGAGCTGATAGAAAACATTATAGAATAAAAAAATCCTGAAGGTAAGCCGATCGTATAAGTACAATGATTGAGAATTGGCGAATTTTCGATTATCCCAAAACCCGAATGACAAAAATACTAAATATTCGAAAAAGAGAGGTGACCATTTTCGGACGAGTCAAGATTCAGGAAAATTAACTACCGAAATAAAATTACAGAATGACTAATAAAGAAGCAAGGGGTCGAAATACTGAATGATCGAATTGCCAACTGTGTAAAATCCCGAAAATGGATACTGCATGTAATATTTCCCACGTTTGTAGTGACTTATCGTCATTAAAAATATATTCAACTTGTGTAAATGAGCGAGCATTTCTCGCGGCATTTTCGGGACTTTAAATTTTCGGGATTTTCAGTTTATGTAGGTATTTTGACCCATCTGATCTTCCAGCATCGGTGTATGGATCTTCTAAGTTTTGCAACATCGAAATACTGGCTATTCGAAAATTTTATTTCAGGCCAATTGAACCTACTGCATTATCAGAATCTGCAATTCGCTATTTCTAGAACTTGGAAAAATCTTTTGGAATAAATAAGTGTAGGATTTAGATGATCTGATGCGAAGGTACTTCGGATTTTTGGTCTTTATGAACTTTTCAACTCTGGATTATATGCGCTATTCATAAATTGATATTCGAGTCGCGGAATTTCCGAATTTTGGTCATTGTGAATTTTGGTCTTCCGGTTTTTCGACCCCCACCCGAAAATTTGGCTCTCAAATTTTATACAATTTTGATCATCTACTGTGAGTGTGCACACGGTTGGTTTTTTCAGATCCTCACATTCACATGATGAGGATTTCATTTTTTAACAAAATGTGCCCTCGACGACCGTAATTGGACCAACGGTCTTCCAACATCCTGACAACACACGTATCAAAAAAGAACATCGTCATTACAATATGAAATCAACTTCGGCAATAAAAAAGAAAAAAAAAATCAACTTTGGAATAGTTCGAATTTCTGAAAACTAGCTCTACTGGTCCCCTGGAAGTCATGGTACTCGTTCAATTGCAAACACTTACTCGTTCGTTTTTCTTGTTGTTGTTAGTTGATTTTTCGTTCACGCTGTGACCTACCACCTGGCTCAACTCATAACCTGAAGTTTCGCGACCTAACGCTGGATGTGCGGGTAGAGTTATTGTGAAAAATGTCGATACTTGTTGATTAAATTAACTTCTTAATTATACTCGAGATAATTGAGATCACTCCTTTACTTCGTGTTTGTTTATTCTTCATTCTCTTTTTCGTTGTTTTCTTTGGCTGAATTTATTTTTACCGAATAGCACGGTTCAGAGCTACATGGAGAATAATTAAAATGAGTCAAGCCTCCACTCGAGCAGAGGTCCCTCGGCCCGGAGTGTGCAAGTTTCGAGGAAGGTGATGAAAAGAGGAAAAAACCGCGTTGGGAAAGAATGCGATATTGCGACAGAACGGAATATACAAGAGCGGCCACTTCTGACGTAAATCAGCTCATCAATTAACGCTGAGACTAGAATCGTATCTTGATTCACGCCGTCTATTCCATTAGTCACAATGCGAACGAGGCGTGTAAATGCAGGTAGTTCGATATCTCTTCACGACGCGACACGTCAGGGCCTGAGAATCCCGATAGATATACATACGGTCTCTAGATCGCCTTTCGAACGCAGGAAAATAGCGACGATGACCAACTTCCTCGCACTGATAAACTCACATTGTATACCTACGAGTTAATCATTTTTGCGAAACTATGCGCGAGCAAATACTACCGAGTGATGATTTTTCCGTTCTTATCGCAAACACCTTGTACCGGAAATTCAACGAAGATAGAAAAAAGCTGCTTTCTCACCTTACAACCAACAAAATTCATCAATTTCGACTCACTGCTGTGTAAAGAATGGTAAGAATTTAAAGTGATATGGGAGTCGGTTCGAAATCCATTATTACCAATTATTGTCACCTCGAAAATGCGAAGCGTGTTTTCTCGATGACTACTCGACCGATCCGCATGAACCCTCGACGAATGAATTCAGTTTGTTGGCAGAAAGTAACTAACTATGTCACTTCGGCCCAAAAAATGGATAAGGTTCCAGTAAAACTCATGTTTTTTTATGTTAGCTAGGTTAAGTTGGAACTGATCTCCACTGTATCACCTCAATATTGGCGTACTTGGACCACTATAGAACAATGATACTGATTAGCTCGAGACTTCAGTACCAATTGATGTTAAAAAAATTTCTACGGTGTCAAAAAGACTTGAAGTAATGTTCAATTGACATCAAATTGCATTTCATGGTAGTCGATACTACTAATTTTTTACTGTGGTTCATGAAAAATTTGCTCCTTCTAGGGAAGTGATACTAGCAAGATACTCGCCGTACCTCCTATTGATTCCTTCCCAATCCTCGTGTGGGCCTGCAGGGATGCGGTGGGTAAAGATCCACATTCACGTCTGTGTCTGGAGCTTTGGGTTGCGTGTATGTGTGGGAACGTCGCACATCATACTTAACAAGGCCCGGTTCACTTCTTATACTTTCCCCCATCAACTCTTAGGCTCGAATCTCTGTTTATCTTTATCTCTTTTGGTTCGGTTTGTCGGCTCGCGGCTGGACCCGTGATTACAGGGTACCAGCGCTCACCTCAGAACTCGGGTGGTCCACCGTGGGGTCCGTGGTTTGTATACGGTGCGCGCGCGAGCAGGCCCAACTGCTTCCTCCTCTTTTCCTCCGGCCATCCTCCACCCTTTGGGCCCCTACTGGGCCCCTTCCTCACTCCCGCTTACTGGCACTAACTACCTGTGTCTTATTAGCGATACAGTCAATGCGAAAAGGCTGTCGGGGTCCGTGCGGTGATGTGTTAATCAAGGATTAAGTTCGAACTGAATTATCATAGCTGTTGGCTCCTCATTGAAAAACAAAAAGCCCATTCAACCCCTCGTCCATTTCACCCTCATTTCGCATTCAGTCAATTCATTTCGCTCCTTCACTCACACCTTCCCCCCGAGCGGATATTCACTTAGGAGGTCCTATGTACACTGGTCTCGAAAGTCTTTGGAAGTCTTTCGAAGGCTTTAGAATTCTTTGGAATTCTTTGGGAGTCTTCGCAAATCTCTGGAAGTCTTGGTAAATCTCTGGAAGTTTTTGAAAATCTTTCGTAGACTTCGGTTAGAATTCAAAGACTGTCTTTTGATACGCAGCTGGTAGTCTCTGGAAGTCTTCAGAAGTCTTTGGAAGTCTTCAGTTGGAATCCGAATAATTTCTTATAATACGCAACTGATAGTCTTTCGAAGTCTTCGATTAGAAACTGGTAGTCTTTGGAAGTTCTTGGAGGTCTTTAGAAGACTTTACCAAGTCTTCAGACGTCTTTCGAAGTTTTTTTTAAATCTGTGAAAGTCGGGAGTCACCTGTACACCAAAAATGGAAGTGAATAGCCCCTCGCCGTCTTCGGATGTCCATTGGACAACCATTTCTGATGTCACTAGGATATCACGAAAAGCAAGGACATTTACGTGTGAGTTGTAGTTACGGGGTGAAGCTACGTCAAATGATATATCAAGTGAAGCGGGAAACGATCGAAATGATTCAAGACACGCGAGCTGGCGTGATAATCAAACCTTCAATGAACTATGGAGGCTTACCATCACTATTGATTGTCTTGTTGTCTAATATACTAGAGAGGTTGTCGTATAAAGTGTACGATGAAATTGTCATTGGTGTTTAGGTTGGAATGTGAATTGAATTGAGTCTAGAATCCGGTGTCTTCAGATGTCCTCAGCCAATTTAGAATTTTGTGACGAAGCTTATGATCGAGACAATTCACAAAGTTTCTAAGAAACACTTCAAAACTTCATTAGGAAGAATTTTTTCGGCAGCACTAACGGCGGAGAAAGTCTGAAAGAATATTGAAGCCCTTGTGACAGAAAAAGCGTAGGCATCGTCTGGCTGACTTTCAGAGATTCTTTTGGAACGCCTCATAAAACGAGACTTTCGCGACGTGAATGTATCTTTCTTGTGTTCAGTTGATTCGAATTTAAAGATACCGCAATTATTACACTCCAGTGTTGGCCCACCCTGATGCAAACTGCACCGAAATTGGAGTATGCATATTGAAATAATTTTCGACCATTTCGCGTTGCAGCAACCTCCATATTTGTCCGACGTATTGATATTCGGTTTCGTAACCGTTCCTTCAACCTTTTCCGATATTCCATAACTGCTGGTCTGAAAAATCCACGTCATTGAATGTAGCGTATTATTCTATGGAAAATTTTCTACGCACACACGCTCTGAAATATGTACGAGAGTGTTTATACGCAATACACTCACCTTTTGCTTGAATTCCAAAAGAGTTTAATATCATCTTGGCCCCTGTGAAATCTAGATGAAAGAGCGGCGATAGAAAATCCGCAATATATTTCTGGGGCGGCAACTAAAATTTACTCTCCTCTCGAAAAGCTCTGTAACGATTCTCGCCCACTTCGGACCGAATAACAGAGTGCTTTGCGTTATTGCGAGTACTGGTACACTCGGTTCGTTCCATCTCGTTCCGGCTCTGCGCTTCTTCGAGCTTTTTAGTTCCCAAGAAACCTGGAAACTGAGTCAAGACTGATCATGATCAGGTCTTTCAACAAGTGTAGATTGTACCTATGGATCCTATGACTCGTATATCCCTGGCCGTAACACTTGATCCTGAGGTAATTGTTGAATTGCTGGTTTCCAGAGCCAGTGCGCACTGATGCTTGGACGACTCGATGGAGTCAGTCAGGACTCTACTAGCTTTCTATTAGAAGTTTCCATCGCAGTTACCTTCGGGGCTAACGACCAAAAGAGAAAACTGCAACGACTGGTGGCAGGCAGGCCAGCGGGCCAGTGTAATCTAAAGTGAATTTCGGAGTAAATGCACTCGAAGCTGTTTCCAACGAATTTGCTCTGGCCTCCGTTAGCGCGGTGGCCATTATTCCGACTATTTTTCGAGCAATTGGAAATCGAAGCTGATATCAGAATGGAAAAATTGAAAGCATCGCCACCGCAACCGCGGAGCTAGCCATGAGAACACTTCCCAGCGTGATAATAATTGCAAGTGCATTGTTCCTGCGAATTGCGAAGGGTGGAGAAGTTTCTTTATAATTTATCTCTTCGCAAAGTTCAGACCGCTATACGTTCGTTAGTTCTGGTTTATTTTTTCGTCTGTATTCAACGCTGTTGGAAATGTTCCGCAAACACGGCATGGGCACCTATGGGCATCAAATGAACGGAATGTATCATCAACTCTGGAACGTTTCACCATGAGCTGGTGTAGTCCCCAGCTAACCAATCAACGAATATGAACTTCCATTCTGACGAATCAATCATTTGAAAGAAAGGACACATCGATTGGAAGGAAAACCATGAATCACCAGCATCTTATCTACAGGGATTGAGCACAGAGCCATCATCTGATAGTTATACAACTTTTGCCATTAGCTGCGGAAGTCCTTAGCCCTGGACGTCTTCGGGGAATGAAAACTTATACCGCAAGAGGAATACGATAAATTTGTTATTTTATGATGCTCGTAGACAGTGTTCCGAAGTACCCAGCTACAAGTATCCTTTTTGTGCCCAAGTATACTTTTGAGCACCTGCAGGGCACTTATTCTAGCAACTACGTATCTCCTACTTGCATCTACTGGTACAGCTTTATTTCGAGCGTACCTGCACCCATTCAGAATTTAAGTTTTACGGAACTTTTATTAACATGCAAAATATATTCATCAATAGCGTATCGAATAGTCACAACTTGTGCAGCTTTGGGCTCACAGCCAACTCGTCATGTCGCGGATATTCATCTATATGAGAATCCAGACTTGAGCTTTTAAATTTTAATGAGACTCTGATGGCACTCACACCGTACCAAGTCATCTCAGTCATCAACTTTCGTAGTGGTCTTTGGTCATTCCGCTGATCGACATTCTTGCAATTCCAAATGAGCGTAAATCATACGAAGGGTTATGAATATTTCTTTCCAGTACTCATTTTTGAGGTCCCACTTCGAAGAAAGAAGCGGTTATTAAACACCTCAAAGATGAAAAGTTAGGTTTTCACCAGATCTGCACGTTTTGATGTCCAGAAAATCACCTCCGATCATTTTTGGATGGACTTTGTATGTTTCGATGTATATTTTTGATGGACGCGTATGATCGATTTTATATTCAACGATATCTTGAAAACGAATCGAAGGATTTCGATGGTTTTAGTCTCAATCGATACAGTTTTTCGTAACTCAGAGCTGATAAGATCTCGGATTCAATTGGTTGACTAGTTTTTTAGGAATTCTCCGGACAAAGTTTCACAAATAAATTGTCAAATAGTCATACCTCGAGAACGAATCAACGGATTTGGATGATTTTTATCTCCATCGATCGTGCTCACTCCGACTAAGAAATGACTAAATTTTGAAATAGATTGATGCAGTAGTTATTTTTTATTCGGATTCGGAAGATCTGCGCTGTGGCTTATTTCACATTAACACTTCGCATATCCCGTAGATAGCCATGAATAGTTGGAGTTTCTGCGATGCACAGAAAATGGATGCCGTTAGAAATGTCGCAATTATTGTTACTCAAAAATGAGGAACACTCTGGTGAGCTTTCCCCGCGAGTTTTGTCGGATCATATTGTCAACCTGTAGGTAAAAATAATGATCAAGGTAGACAGGTGGGGTTCGTGTAATAGGCGTTTTGACACCCGGAAAACGGGACATTTGTTTGGCTGGTATGAACAGTACAGCACGGATTCCAAAGCGAAATTAAAAACTATTTGACGAGCCTGCGTGTGCCCCGGCAAGTAATTTAACTCGTTTGAACAGACGGTGTCCTGGCAAAGGTGGGGGGATGTCCTCGCGTGAGGCTACTAAAGACCCGTGTGCGTATACCTGGGCAAACACATACATTTACACACACATTGACATATACCTGGATGAGTTCAGGTGTGATGAGCCCTTGTATTGGTAAGGTGGCGTGTAGGTGCGGCGACAAATGAACCTGGTGTGTTAGTCGGTATATATAAAAACCTGCGGGAGTTAACGATGCTACAGAGAACTTCATTACGGACACCTCACCTACTGCCATGAGATTCACAGTCATTTAACAGACTAACTTCTCTCGGACGAGTTAACGCTGCGTTTTGGTACTTGGCCAGACAACTCGCTCGGCAACTCGAGTCCTGAGTCGTGACTCGAGTTACGACCGGTGTTATAATATATCTCGCGTAACTCGAAGCATCAGGATCCCCCGACCCTGCAGTCCCGAGTCTAGCAATCAGGATCAGAAAAGCCATGTGAATTTTTCAACACTCGAATACTGTCCAAGTTTATTTGCAGTTCGTCTAAACTAGCGCGTATATGTATCGAATGGAATGAGTGATAAATAAATGGCTGAAAGAAACTAAGTCAAAGGTAAAAACTGCATAGCCGATAAATTTCTGTTACTTTTTTCACTCATTTTTTCTTGTTTTTTTTTTTTTTTTTTTTCTTCTCATTTCCTTTTGTTTTTTCATCATGGCGATGTGGAAGGTGCGGAAGGTGCAGAGTATATGCAGATACATGTGTGGTCGGTTGGTCGGTCGGGTCTCGCGGTCGATTTAAATATCAAAGGCGGCTTAAATCTGACCTACACCACGCTGAATCGTGTTACCTATAGCTTATAGGGTCTTACTAAACACAATCTTAAATAGGTTTGGGGCTAAGCTATAAGCCAATGCTAACCAACATGGTAACACCGCTGGACAAAGGCTCGCGCAACGTCTCAGGTATTTTAGGAACGCGAAACCGTCTCACTTTCGGAATTCAAACTATCTATTACTATTTGGGTGGGGATCGTGAACTTTGATCAAAGAATTGGATCCTCGAGTCCCGAAAACAATTTTGAAATTTACAAAATCGTGCATATCGTTCGTTTGACATTTATTTTTCAAACACCTCGGACGGCGGACGATCGAATATTTATTCGATGAAATAAATCAGAGAATTTTTAACCGATTTATATCGTCAGACTTGGACCCGATAGATGGGTTTATGGTTGATAAGTAATCGAACAAACATGTGGGATTGTTCAAGCAAATCGCGCATCGTCTGCAGGCTTATAAGTAGAAAACCTCGTAGTCCTGTGTGCTTACTGGGAAAAAAGCCAGCTGCTGTCCACGGCGGTGAAAAGGAGAAACGAGGTGAAAAAAGGATAATAAATCAATGAAATTACTAGTCTTTTTGCTACTGATAGAGATTGAGGGTTGGTTTGCGTGCTGTGGCAATTTATTGACTGGCGACTTCGCGATGCCTGCAAAACAAAACAAAAAAAATGACATGAAAGTTGCAGAGTACCCAGGCATACGTGCACCGTGTATGGGGTTACTCGATTGCAAAAAGATCGAAGTAAGTACTGGCAAAAATGCCATTTATTTATCATTAGCGATAAAAATTTGCGATACAACAAAATAAAAATAAAATAAATAGAAACGTGTGATAAAATGTAAGTGTTCGCGAATCGAGCGAGCGAGTGAAATTCGCGGAATTTTTTCAGCCTGAAATTACGAGATTTTTTTTATTTTTTCGCAACGGTCATTATTTAAGACCAATTATTATGCAAAGGTGAGCTGAACGTTTAGCTTTTGAAGAAATAGGAATAAAAGAGCAAATTAACTCTCCCAACTTCTGCCTTCAAACGTAATTTGTGTGAGTTGTTGCCATAAAGTAGCAAAAGCTTGATGCTATTTACAAAACTTTCGGCAAACTTTCAGGGTTTATTTCTACACGATGTGAAAACTGTTTCCTGTTTGATTACACGACGTCGCGTTTCAGCGATAAATACGTGATTCAACCGGCTGGGGAATCTCGGATTTCGTGTCAGTCTAGTCACGAGCAATTACGCGTCGTCACATTCCAACGAAAATTGAACAAAAACTCAAGCTAATTTCTGACTGTCGGAGGACCATTAAATATAACGAAACGTTCACAGTTCACATCTCCATTATTCGTCTGAAGAGTTTGACTTTCGTCTTCGATTCGCTTTGTAAAATGTCTTTGTGATGAGTCTGCCTCGTTCGTTCTGATCTAATTCGTGTTAATTATAGATGAAAAATTTGATTACGCGATATTTAC
This sequence comes from Ametastegia equiseti, assembly GCA_963989295.1. Taxonomy (NCBI): domain Eukaryota; kingdom Metazoa; phylum Arthropoda; class Insecta; order Hymenoptera; family Tenthredinidae; genus Ametastegia; species Ametastegia equiseti. The sequence goes on along the minus strand of OZ022390.1, from coordinate 7,556,776 downwards.
ATAAAGCGAATGTTGTTTATACGATACAACAGGATTTTGCTAGTGGATATATAAAAAGTAAAGAATGGTTACCGTACCTCCGTTATAGGATTGGAAACTTAGTAATTGTATCAGCCACGCGGTTGCAGCAGCCAGTTTTCTATAATGGAAGAGTAATTTTCATCCGCAATGTGGTATAAGGAATAATGTTATTTGCATACGCATTCAACTTTAACGTAATTATAATTAGCCAATTATATTTTATGAACTTTCCGAACGCTACGCCGCGCCCGGTTTTAGGTATACGTTGATTATTATCTCTGAACAAATATCGAACATCCTGATAAACTATATGACGAATGAAATTTCACGGGTTTTGGCGTAACATCGGGTGTTCAAAATCCAGTCTCGTGAAGTCACGTCACTGGAGTTTATCTCATCGTAATTTCACTGTGCTGCGAAAAGGTTAAATTTCAACTGAGATCCTTTTCGCCCACGCGTATCAATACGAATGTAGACGTTCAGAGTTTCCGGTCCCATCCACCCGCGCATCGAATTCAGAAGCGAAAATACTCTGAAGGGATTTTTTTCCTGAACTGTACCTTATTTGCCGAGAATCACAAGAGGATATAGGATAAGAATACTCGAGAGAGAGAGAGAGAGAGAGAGAGAAAACGGGAAAGGGAGACGGAGAAAGGAGACAATGGCTATTTTAGTGGGTAGAAAATTACATGGCGGCTTCCACAGGCTCTACAATGGGCAGTTCTTTGGTTGTAAACTATAATAATCATTTCGTTGCCCGGTATACCCACAGCTGGCATTCTGGAAGTCAACATATCTTCCGTCTCGTTAACCGATTTAACTCAATCGTTGCCGCTTCGCCGCAGACCAACGGACGGTCTTAACACACATTGCTGCTGTTGCTGCTGCTGACCCTCTGACCGTGATTTTTTGCTCCCATCCTAATCACCCTCAATAGTTCCAAGGGTGTTCCAATCGTCCGAAAATTTCACCCTTGTATCTCCTCTTTTGCACACAATTACGAAGAAAATCAATCAGACTTGTGTAATCAGCTTTTAAACAGAAAGTTTCCCTCATCATAAACGGTGCTGCAGTTATGACGCACCAAAATTCTTACTGAACAATAGGAATAGGCACAGGGTTGTAAAAAATGTAATTAGAAATGTAATGTGAAATTTCATATTCTCAATTACCATTGCGTTTAAAATGAGTTCAGTTACATATGACGAATGCAATGGACACTCGAATTCGAGATCGAATTACAAAATTAATTGATGACTCACAACCCTGAATAGAAATGACAAGATTGAACGAAGGATCATTCTGAGCTACTCAGAAAAATGGTACCTACCAAAGATTCGAAGGGTGTTCCAATGGTCCAATAATTTCATCCCTGTGTCTCTACATTTGCACACTATTTCGAAAAAAAATCAATCATACTCCTATGCAGCCAGTTTCGAAGAAGATAGTCATCCTTATCATGGACGGTGCTGCAGTGGTAAAGCACCGAAATTCCGACTGAAAACAGGTATAAAAGTGCAGGGTTGTGAAAAATGTACATGATTGAATCACAACATTTCAAATGAGTCTAGTTGCACATTACGAATGCAATGGACACTGGAATTCGAAATCGAATTACGAAAGTAATTGTTGACTCACAATCCTGGATGGAAAAGTGATACAGGACTGAACGAAGGAGTCCAAGCTACCTAGAAAATTGTACCTATAACAAAAGTTCGAAGGGTGTTCCAATGGTCCGAGAATTTCACCACTGTAACTCCATTTTTGCACACAATTTCATTGAAAATCAATCAAACTTGTCTAACCAGCTTCGGAAAAGACAGTCTTCCTCATCATGGACGGAGCATCGGAATTCCGCCTAAAAACAGGAATAAAAGCGATAGTACTCATCGAGGGATTTCATTCCAAGTCATTTGGAGAAAATGTTACCTACCAAGGTATTTGTCGTGATGGAATTTCTGGAGCATATATTTGGTGAGGGGAAATGGTGGCTAATGCTGGAGGACGCTGAATACACGGAGAGGAACTTTTGCGGGGTCTGGATGGAATCGGTGGTCAATACATTTTCGTGCGTGTTTCGGGCCTCCTTACCGAAGGACCCTCCACGAGTTTCAGGCCCTGGATTTTTTACGTTTTACTCGCTTTTGATTGGCGGGGGGGTATGAGGGAGCCTATAAAGGAACGCCGAAAAAATAAAACGGTCAAAAGCGCCGGACCAACCGCGAACGACGGTGGTGAAGTCCTCCGGGTCCTGGGCAGTGCACGGGATCTTTCGGCCTCGCGGGGTCCCGCGGGGGCCCCGTTCGTCGGGGTGGTGGTGTGTAATTTTGCGCCGGCTTAGGAAAACACGGAGGCCACCCGCGCGTCTCCCTGATGCTTCAGACGCATTCGAAAATAGAACGAAAACAAAAGCCGGTATGCAAGCCGCGCGCGTATAACGCTGCGGCTCTTCCCATCGATCATTGCCACTTTCTTACTGCGTGCGGAACGCAAAGGGGATCGGCAGATTCCGATGCCCTTAGAAGGACTTTTCTGAAACGGGGTTGTTTCCCACCTACCCGCAAGTTCTCGAATTTTCTATCCTCATTTCTCCTTTACTCGTTCTATTTCGTTACAGCTGTTCACTATTTACCCCTCTTATTCTATGCCGTTTCAAAGTTGCGGTGAAAAATATCACGCTGATCGTTTCCTCATGCTCAATAGTTGCTCCTGGGAGCTGAATTTTTGGTCCCATACAAACTCTACTCTCTGCGATCGTTATTTATGTATGTTATTTATATTGGGGGCGGGAGATAAATTGCAACCTGCCCTGCACCCCTCCGGATCGAATCTATCGTTCGGTTTTCGAATTCAATTGTTTTTCAACTTGCGCCGAGGGGACAGGTAAAAAAAAAGAAAAACCACACAGAAACCAAAAACGTAGCTTCACATTTTTATGCCGTTGAGAGGGTCGGGTACCGAAAATACATCCAGAACGGTTATCGGTAAAGACTTCCTGATTCTTGTCTCAGTATCATTTTTCGCATCGAAATATCTCACATTGGGATGGGATTGAAGTTCCGAATTCCAAAATTTTCGAGCGGTCGGAATTCAAAATTTATTCAATACTCGATTCTGAGTTTCTAGAAATGTTAGAGTTCAGAAGTTGCAGATTCCGAACTGTCGAAATGCAGATATCTCAAAGATCCGGAAGTTAAAAACTCACTTGGACCAAAAATCCGCAAATTTGGGGGAAGCTCATGAGGAAGCTCTCAAATAAATGACGTTGTATGTGCAAATTCCGTAATCGGAGTTTTGGCATTTCAGATCGTTAGCTTTCCGAATTTTTAACTTGAGGTGGTTTTGGGTTCGGAGTTTTTCAAATTGGCTACATAGACTTTCGGGAAAGTAATCTTTCTAAAAATACGAAGTCAGTAGTAGGGAAATTCGAAATTTCGACCTTCCGCAGATTTTGAAATTTGGAATCTCAATCCCACCCGCCCTTCATATTGATGAAATTATAAAAAAATAAATCGATTCACCGTGATCAAAATTATTATTTTTTTTCTCTTCGAATCCGTCGAAATTTTGAAAATCCGATTCGAAAAATAGTTAATTGTGATCCAAAGAATGTGTGAAGAGTTCCACGACCCTCAAAGTTGAAAATTATCGAAGGAGATTCCATCTACAGTTACAAAAATCGTCCAAAGCTGTGAAAAATATGTCACACATTCTTCAGGCCACAATTAACAATCTTTCGTATGGGATATTCAATATCTTAATGGCTTCGAAAAAAGAAACATTTAAAAAACGGGGGAAGAATTCATTCTTCGAAATTTTGTGAATGTGAGTAGGTATTTTGATAGGAAAAATAATATTGAGGCAAAAATTAGGAAGTTTCTATTGTTAGCGGTTTCAATGTAATATTTTTGGTATCCGAACTTCTTAAACTATGTCGTAAAACAGTTCTGTGTTGTACAGCCAGCTTTAACCTCTGACACGGTCAGTCCCCTCCACCTCTTTTTAGCCTTTTGGGTCAAAGGACGTCGGTTCGTCCAGATTTGAAAAATTGAACGCCGTCGACAATCAATTAATCTCTTCACCAAAGTTAAATCCAGATCATTGTTATCGTCCGTCTCAAATCACCCGCTGCAGCACGAATTCAGGCATCTCGCTGTTCCGATTCAATTCCTTAAAATTCAGGATACTTCGAACTACTTAATACCGTCATGAATTGAACAAGAAAAATTAGGAAATTCTATTTTGCGGCCGGCCAATTCGTAAATAAGTGAAACTGAGGTATACATTTTTGTGCAATATCTACGATATCGTATATGATGAATATTTCAAGTCGATCTCCTATTTGCGTTTCATGACGGCCCGGATTCCGAACAATTTCGAATCTAGAGAAGTCGAATGGGATAAATTCCTGCAGTAGGTGATTTGAGATGATACGATTAGGATGATCAGAAATTAACTTCCGTGAAGAAAAAGACCGATTTCCGGTTCCAATGTCGAATTTTCCGAGTCCCGACATCCTGGTTCCCTTGAATCTGAGAAACTGGTCAATGAAATGATGATGATGATTTGCAGTCAAAAAGTTTTTCGAATTTGTTTCCAAGTAGGGTGAAAAAAAAACAACGAAAAGAAAAACCATAAAAAAAACGGCGTCTTTCGATTCTTAGGGTGAGTTATCTCTCTTATCATCCCTTTCACACCACTGGGGCCTCTCCATATAAGCCTTGAGCATCGTCCACAGCTTTTTGCTGAATAGCAGCGAGCACCCGTTCTAAAATAGAGTGTTGCCGCATTGAAAAAAAGGTTCAGAAAATTCAAACATCGTCAGAGCACGAGGATATCCCTCCACGCCCATTAGGCTGCAATGTGACCCACCTTGAACGTAGGAAAAAGGGCGAGAGAGAGGGATGAAAGAGAAAAAGAAGAAGAGGAAGAAGAAGAAAAAGTAAAAGAAGAAATAAAAAACTGTCAGCGATATTAAAAGCCCTCAAGAAAAAATTCTTGGGAAAATGACGAAGGCGCGGTTCGCAGGTGTCATAGATCACTCGATATTAACGCGCCTGAGAATATAAAACCATTGTTGCCCCTTTCCCTATCATCTTTAGCCCGTGCCGGCTTGTCACATGTATACATTATATATTCATTTATACGGAACATTATTTTTTTCTCCCCCAAATTTATGCACCGATTCTTGTTGGACCGCATGATGTCCTTATATCCACTGCCCGTGTACTTCAATTAAGAGAATTAGCGCTATAAAACAATATTGGAGTTCGAGACCCGTTCAAAGTGAGAATAAACGTCAGTTGTCGAAGAATGTTGCGATCATCTTCGTTCGAATTCTATCATTGAGATTCTTTCGAATGCAATATACACGTATCTCGTCAAAATCTATTCTCTTCTCCGAGAGTTTCTCATGCTCGATAAGACACGAAGGATCTCCATCTCTGCATCACAGTTCATAATACATATTCGAATTTCACTCTTTATCGAATGGTGTTCGGCGTGCTATTTGGTAGACTGTTCTTCAATGAATATATTAGAGTGAAAAAATTTGATTCAAAGACTCAGTGCCTTCAGTATCGACACCTCACGCTTTTAATAAAAATACCAAGGTTGGTATGATCCTACGAGTTCGAAGAAAAATCTTGAACTTTCTAGTCGCAAGGATAAGGATTCAATTTACGAATTTCAATTTCAATTAGATAAATATTTGGGCAAAGTATACTCCGTCTTATCAGTTTTCAGCAATTTGTTATGTTTTCTTGTAATACGAAATTGAAAAATAAAACTTTTCTGGTTATTCTATGGCAATCAGTTTTACTCTACGAAATTGTTATGGTATATTGCTCCTGTGCCAAACCCATAATGTTTCGTTAGATATTTGCACATACTCAATCGAACGATTCTCGTAGGCATGTATCTTTCACCAGCCAGCTACAAAATTAACGATTTTTTATCAAAGCTGTGGATATTTCAATGCGAAAGCAATAAGTATTTCCATTATATACTTGTGGGGACGGACCTGGAAGACTGAATAATTTTAAGTAATTGACAAATTTTGAAATCGGAAGTTTTTTTTTGACCCCAAGCGATCATTACTCACGATCCGATTACGGTTACGGAGTAGCTGTGATCAGTTTGATTTGGGCTGATGATATTACATCATTCAATTGTTGTAATCACCAGTCGTGATCATATTCATGACAGAAATTTATTCGCAAATGTCATTCAGAACAAGATTGATGATAATTGAAGGGTGACGTGGCAAAATGGTGTAAGTGCCATCATCATGATTTCACAGGAGACCAAAAATGACCCTTGACTCTAAATTTCAAGGTCAAAATTTTTTGTGGGCTTAAGAATTCCGATTGTCAGTAGGAATAAAAGTCTCTGAGGAACCATAGGTTGGGAAAGAACTTTAGTTACGAATTTTTTTCAACATCATGGTCTGTTTTCGCAATGAAGGATCCATTTGTGACCCATGGACACATTCTTCCCTTGTGATAAGAGGACTTTTTGATTCAAATTATAAAAATATCCAATAAGTTTCAACAAGGTCAAGATGAATTTTGCCGGGAGATTTTGCTGGGGCGCTCTACCGATCTCGAGCTGAAAAATCATCTGGCGAGCCGGCGACCAAACTTTTCTTCACATTCTGTAGGTACATTGCAGGGTTTTGTTGATGTACGAAATGACTCCACCGACGCGGTGCCGCCTATCATAGCTAAGTCTGAATAAACCAAAGATGGTGAGATCTACCGCTGGGTTTGCCGGGACGCATAGCGTCGCGACGCCGCGATGAGAAGGGGGCTGGTTTGTGCGAAAGAATATGGGAACCAACAGAAGCTGTGTCAACAAGCGGCTTAATTCAGGCCCAAGGGAGGCTCGTTGGCCTCGCGAATATTCGTGGTGATGGTGGCAGTGGAACGAACGCCCGCGACTCTTACCACCGCCGAGATTGCGAGTAGAACTAGAAAGGAAAGGGTGCCATGAAGGGTCTAAGGTGCGGCAGGGGTGGCCGAGGAGCCCCGCCGTTGAAACGACTCTTTCAATGGTTAGCGCTCAATTACAGACGCCAAGTTGTCAAGGGGTGAAAATATTCAGAAACAGAGTGGGAACGAAACCCTTTACTTTCTTCATTCGTATGCCATCCAATCTCTATTCAGAAGGAACTTTACACGCGATTCGTGAACGTGTCTGCCCAAGTGCCTGGATATACACCAACGCTGAAGAGTTTCGAGCGAGACAATGCGTTGCCCAGGTCTGAGTGAGACGGGATACTCTAATCGACAAAGTGTTAACGCTTGGCCAAAGTTCAGGCTGACCTAATACCCTAAACTTTGCCAATGTTACCTCCTCTGCCTCCGCTTCGCACACGCTTTCCTAATATTTTCAGGGTCGACGAATCCCGTTCAACTTCTATTACGCATCATCCTCAATCGCGAAAACTTGAAAACGCCTCACGATATCAGATGCATTTCATTTAATAAGCGTCACAAGTGAGCGCAGCTTTCATATTCCGGAAAATGATAAGTGTGAGAAGATCTTGAACTTTGTACTCATGAACGATCAAAGCGGGTATTCCATCGCTATTCCAGAGCGCAGAAGCTGCCTTTCATCTCAAATTCATGTACATGAAGAGTGAATGGTGTTACGGATTTGCAGTTGATCGATTAGTTCATTTCAGTCTGCTCAATTCCGACAAAAATTCATCGTTCATGAATTGAAATATAATCGATCGAAGCGTTCGCCGGTAATACTAAACGATAGTCGTGGAATTTTGAAACACACTCGTACCATTTCTTGTCTTATATTGAAGCAAAAAGAGTGGTGAATGATGATGAGGTGTGAAAATGAAGCCGGAATTTGTTCAAAGACACTCGAACATTGCGAATGAACACTTTATAACAGACTATGAAACCATTTGGAGGTTCTCTGTTTTGGGCTTTTCCTGTGAATCACGTAAAGCATCGATCACTGCAAAAAGCGCAGTACTTATTCTTTAATATTCAACAGTTCTCCGCCATTCCTTTGGGGTGGTACAGTCAATTTTCACCGACTCTATTGTTGTGCGTCGTGAAGTGTGGACATGGCTCACTATTTCAGCTATTATCAAACCCTACGCTTCACTGAAGCAAAAATGATTGAGCATCCGCCGTACAATATGTACGTAATGTAATACCGAACACATCCATCCAAATCCATCTTGATCTTAGGCAGCGATAAAGTCGTAATTTGCCAGGGCATAAACGTTTGACAACCAGCGATTTCGAGAATTGCCCGAAGCCATTGATTCTTGTAATTCCGTCATTGCCCGCGAGACGGAGCTCAGCTCGCTTACCTTCCCGTTGTAATTGGTGGCGATGAACCAGACCTTTTTTAATTCGTATCGTAGCCACAAATAGTGACGCTCTTGAGCTAGTTGTCTACAGAGATCAGTGTAGTTGTGGTCGCAGAATATCTCCAAGCGCTTCAATCGTGCCGTGGCGACAATTCGAACTGAGAAGGTCTAGTTCATCACCATCAATGACGACCTGAAGGTTCGCGAGTTGAGTTCCGTCTGGCGGGCAATGACGGAATTAAAATTACCATAACTCCACGCAATTCTCGGAATCGATAGATTTCAAGGGTTTGAACCCTGACAAATCACGACTGCATCGTTGTCGAAAATCGTAATATGGTTTTTGAATGGATGTGTCCAGCATTTCATATTGTATTTCGTATTGAAGCGTGCACCTTTATAATGGCCGAAATTGTGAGGCATGTCCACACTTTATGACGAAAACAAAGGAGTCGGTGAAAATTAACTGTGGCACGGACTTGAAATATTCGACCCTTTTTTCCAAACGTACCCAATTTGAGAATTAGAAGGAAGTCGAAACGTCAATTTTGAGACTCTCATCACTCATCCGTGAATGAGTTTCAAAGTGACCTAATTTTCGCGATCCGAGAGAAGGAGGGATTATCCAGATTGATAATTAAAGCTTTTATCAATACAATTATTGTCGAAGTTAACAAGCATGTAATGTTATCGGGCAGAGTAAATTGAATCCCTTTGTCGCTGACGTTACTGCTCACATGCGAAAGTATGGTATTTGGGATCCTGAGGATACGAAAAGGAACTGAAACTCTCAAGAGGCTTACTTAAGGACGGTATCTCTTGACTTTCAACCACCGTCAAATATTGAACCATTTTCCCAGAGAGGAAAAGAGCTAGCAGAGAGAGGCACGCAGCTGTAATGTTGGTTGAATGTCTTCCAGTGAATATTTTCCGGATAACTAAAGGCAACTGTGACATGAAGGCAGGTTCACTGCTGCAGCCTGGAAGTAGTTGGGCTTATGAATCTGAGTTTACTCTGAAACAGCGCTCTGTTCACGTACTTTCATCAATATTACATCACGGTATTAAGATTTTAAAGTACATAAGCCGATATGTCGGACTTTACTTCAGGCGTGTAAACAGCCCAGCCTTGCCTCAAGGTGTTGCGGCTAGACGTAGACCGACCAAACTTCTATCTTATGGTCAAACTCTTCTCTTCGTGGCACTGGATGCTACCCCATCGAACCCCAGAGCTTATGTTCAACTCGTGCAGCGAATTTTTCTACCAGATTACTTTCTGGCTCGTTAGAGACAATAGGACGTTCGCATTCTAGGAGTGAATCAGGAGTTAATTCTATTTTCGACTCTATCGATCATGCTGCGGAGATACATAAAGCTTAAGGACCGATAGAAAGGAACCGTAGTTAATAAAATCAGTAAATTATCAATACAGAGGATCGATTACATCGTGACCGGAATTAAATTAGCGATATAGTCAATATCCGCTTGAGAATTTCCATTAATCAAATCTATACTCTGTAACTAACGGTAAAATTCTTCTTAGCTGGAGGTTCTTCAGTGAATATATACCGGAGACGATTAATTACTGGTGCTTCTCGAGCTTTCGCCATCTTTGTCGTCCGTAATATCACATCGATCGAGATGAAACTCGACGATCTTTTTTTCGAAGCTGTTTGTTCTTTAAAAAAACGTCAAGAGAGCGGTGTCGTGAATATACCCTGGGCTGAATCATCTAAAATTGATAAGAACAGCATTTCAAATGAACCGTGACTAACCTTATGCTCTTAGGGAGCGGAAATCGCTGAGAAAAATGGAATGAGAAGATCGCTGAAAAATAAGAATACAAAACTTTCATTCACAGGCCGAACGCTTCGGTAGCAAATTAAGCAATCCGTAATTTCATTCTCGTTTTGGTTCTTCTGCGGATACATGGTATTCCATAAAAGTTATACGACCAAAGATAAAGATGGTATCGCTTAACGCCAACGGGGCCGGGGGGCCCTGGAAGAGAGCAGTAAGATTAGAGTTTTATGAATTTTGTTTCACAGCCGTGTGCCAGTTCCCCTTCTTGGTCGGAAGCATCGGGATATTTCATGTAGAATAAACCATGAACCCCTGTGTCGTTAGGCAGCCAGATCTCGTCTCACAAACGCCCTAAGTCACGCAGGTACCTATCCACTTTTCGAATATTTATTCCACTCCATTCAACGCGGACTTATAACAGATCTGACTTAATAACGGAGACATAAGTTTCTCATACAGAAGGAGCATAAGCTGGCTATCCGTACGATCACTTCTCTCTGGACCAATTTATTGTACAGTAGGCACAATTACCTATCTATGAATGTCGGAGTATTGCCGGATCCACCCACATGGCAGCCAAAATTGCCCCAAGATTGATTTTGACTTGGGCAATGCTTGGCCCTTGGTAGCTGTCGTATTGGCAGCTATGGCACTAATACCCTGCCATTGCCAAGCAAGTTTGCAGTACCCCAAAAACTCATAGCCCAGAGGAACGAAATTTCTTCTACATTTTCATCGGACATAAGATTCGAATGAAATTCTTCTTGCGGATGGCAACGGAAGTGTCGATTTGAAATTCTGTAAGCCGAACCTGAAAGAAATGATATAAAAAAATAGTATTTTAAAATGTACGGATGAATATGAACGTAACATTAATGTTACTGTTAATGTATCGGTTCAACTGACTCGCAGGTGGTAGGTTTGGAGTCACAGATCATTAAAATACGTTTCACTGAAATTTCAATGCAGTATTGATAGTACACCCGAGCTTAGGTCGGAGTGCGAGGAAAATACACTCGAGGAGAAAACCGCCTCTGAAAATTGCTTTTCCGAAACGTCCTGATCGTAAAATCGGCATATGTTTAGGTCGATATTGCTCGCTGGCGCGTTGTTGACAAACCGAAGTGTACGCGACCTGAAGTCGGGACGAGAAGGATGAAGGTGGAAAGTTCTGGGCTTAATGGCTCGTATGAAGAAAGGCATAATAGATTCTTGAATTCAGACGTTTCGATGGGGGCAGCCTGCAGTCGACCAGTCTTCGAATTCGTATAAAACGAAACATTTACTGGGGTTTAAGTCGCGCGATGAAAGTGGTCGTTGGATTTTAACAGTTTAATCTTTTATGCATGACACAGAACGTCTCTAACGCCTGCGTCTTGAACCCCGCGATGATCCGCACAGAAACCTAAAAGGATTTTTTTCCAATTGAAAATGACCGCAGTTTTCGTAATATAGTATCAGATTCTGCTCCGCATTTATGAATAAAGCTTTTCTCTGTATCGATTCGGTATTTAATATCTTTAACTGCATATACCTGCATATGTATAGTCAAGTTCGCACCTTTGCGGTGTTTAATCGCTCAAAGGAATACAATGGTGTGTTCTCGTTCGTCGGCAGACAATTCTAGGTCATTAAGTATGCCTTGACAGTTTCTCGAAATTCCCAAGAACCAAGTCTGCTGCTATCCGGAGGACAAAGGATTTCTTTCCAAGTGCACCGTCAGCACCCCACTAAAACCACTTGGTATTAATTCAAATTTCCGCGAGAGAGACGGAAAGACAGAAATTCTAGCTCTCGATATCAAGGACCCAGTCTGGGTACAAAGGGGACACATTAGGGTGGGCTGCAGTCGTTGGTTTCCAAATATTCGCTAGACGTATAATGAGAAACGGCATCTTGAAATAGTACATCTGAAGTTAGCTATCAGATTTCGGAATTTCATTTTCTGCGAAGTATTCTAAAGTAGTCAGACTTCATCATCGGGGAGTATTCGCTTTCATAAGTATTTGAGAAACGTAGCTGCCGAATCCACCGATTGAATGAAAAAGAAATTGATCACATAATCGATACTGAAAGATTTCATTGGGCAGCCAGAGGCGGAAGTATCTCTGCCTAATTAATTCCTCCTAATTGGATTGACGAAGTTTCATTCCCAATTTTTCTTCAACAGTGCAATAGTAATGTCAGTTTCAATGAACAGGCCGGGGTAGACAGGATATGCCGTATGAATTGTGTTTCCAGTGTGCACTAATGGATTCTGATTGTGAATTATATGTTCCAATCGATGAGTGATACACAGAATTCTTGAGCAATGAGTTATTCGATGAATCGGGCTAGAACGTGTCATTTCTGCGTATATACTGCTAAACGTGTTATTTCTGCTCATATAATAAACTGATGAATTCATATAACAAACTCCATTTGAACTAAAAATTTTTCCGCCCGTATCTTTCTTGCAAGTTTTCCTCGAGCCAAATTACTCGTACATATTCAATAGTCTAAAAACTATCGGAAATGATTATCTGAGCTTAAAACGCCGAGTCCTTGTAGAAACTCAACTTCTCATATTTGGAATGATTATAATAACTTTCCTCTTTCTCAGAGCGGGAAGTTCAAATAATACATTCCAATACGAGTATGGATAGGTTTTTTTAAAGGAACGAGATATTCATGGCACAATTCGATGGCGAGTGTTGCAACGAGTTTCATCAAAAAGCCTTTCCGCACAGGTGACGATCATTATTTTTCCTCACGAGAGCCGACAAATCGCGACGAAGCTGCGATTTTGAGGTTAGAGTCAGGAAAAAGACTTCCATTGAAAACAGCTTTCATGTGAACTCTTTATCAAGAGTCGGCAATGAGAGCAAAAGATATGGGTGCCGCATAATGCATGGAAATGAGTTTCGACATTGGTTTCAAAAATCACTCCATACTCCCCTGCGTGGTCCGAAGATCATCGACAAAAAAAGATGCGCGGAATTATATTGATTTTCGTAAAACTATGTATTCATTCAAAAAAGTGCGGCATTACTCCCTCTTATCTATAACGAGGTACTTCATCTCTTCATTAACAGCAAGGAAATAAAAAAAAATAGAAAATGGGAAAAGGTGGGTAGTTCCGCACACTTACGATTACTCACGCAAATGGCACTTGAACCCTCACGGAAAAAGAGCCTGAATTCACGTTGAAAAACTCTCAAGACTAGCCCTCTTAAATTGAAGGGGTGAATTCGGGTTCTTTTTCTGGGCGGACTATAGACTGCGAGTTGTTCTCAATCGTACGTGTCTGGGACTATCCGCCTCTCCTCTAATTCTGGTACAAGGAATGACTTCATTGAAATTTATTGTATCCGGATAAAGTATTCGAATCATCCAAACCATATTTCTCATACATTTTCATGAGTCTTCAATGAATGGATATGAAATTCGTGATGTGACAAAAGATTTGTACGACGATCCTCGGTATTAGTGCTCATATTTGAATTACGTAAGATTTTTTGGGGTGGGAAGCCAGAGAGGGTCTCGACGTAGAAATTCTTCGTTCAAATGTCTTAGATATAAGAAAAAAATTCAAAAAAGAAACAATATGACTGAAACGATCCATTCCTTCCCCTTAACATTCAGTATTATGTGAGATGGGGTTGGGGGTAGAGAAATTGCCAGAATTAGCCTTACGTAAGTTAAGGACGGCCTCTTCTACGTATTCCATGGTGATTTCTAAGCATTTAAAAGCGAATATATTTCTCAAATATCCAATTTCAACGACATTCTCGTCGAATTGGTTTCAAACCCGTTTTGTACATGGTGATTTCAAGGATCTCACGTCTGCGGGCGTACTAATTTCGTACAATACGGGGCCCTGATGATGAACATATTTGCAAGGTATCGCAATGGTCAAACTCAAAATGATCAAATATTTCTGATGACATTCTATTAGTTTTTTCACGCTTACGGGAACACCCTATTGAAACTTTCTCAAGAACCATTTTTTTTTTCAACTACTCGAAGTGGTTCGATCAAAAATCGCTTCCTATAATATTTAGATATAAGTAGTTCCTATTGTATTTTGGAAAAAATATCAACCATTTGGGATGAAAGTTGACGCGTAGAAGACCTTCCGTAGAGATTGGCGCATAAAAAATTTCTCCGAAAAACAGAATCGACTTTTAATTTTTTTACTACTGATCACCTCCAATATTCTAACAATACTTCATTCAAAAAAGTATTTCTGGTAGTCGCATAGCTTCGTACGGCGATGAAAATTACTTTGACAAAAACTGTTCTTTCGCCTTGCTCTATGTTAAAACACGGATCGGGCATCAAATATATATGATTCGAGGAAAATCGGTTGCTTAAAGATTCAGAGAGGCATGCGTCCCCCCAAGTCACAATCAGTTTTCTACCCTATTAGCTACTCGACCCAATGGCTCAAGGTGAAATCTATAAAATATTCCGGCTTCGATCATCTTTATTCGTAAGCATTGTGAGTAAAGAAAGGAAACCTCTCTTTTTCAGAGTGAAACAACATGGTTTTTGCTCGACCCAATATTGCTCTCGAATAAGTTATTATTTCAATGTAATTCGTAACTTATCTCATGTCTTTTTCTCGAGGCACGAAAGCTTGATTCAAATCTCGAATATGATTTTAGATTGAGGTTTGACTTAGAGTGTTATACACAGATTGGATTTCGAAAAGTTCTTTTTTGTGACGAAGTTACTCTTTTGGTATGACCGCATATCTGAGTCCCCATCAGATTCGGCAACGCAAAAATAAATGTCACATTGGAAACCAAATTGTGGTCAACTCGAAACGCGTTTCAACATTATTACAGCATTTTTCGATTTTTCCACTTCGTCAATTCGAATGAAATTTGGCGGCCAGGCCGAGTATTCAGTAAAGATGATCCGCGAAACTTTTAGAAATACGGCAATCATCGGTTAAAGAATAGTGAGTGTTCGAGCATTTGAATAATTGTTATGTTTATTCTGAATTCTAAGAGAATTACGGGTTAATCGATTCTGATGAAATTTTTGGGAAAAATCAACTACTTTGTGCAGATGATTACCAAAGCATTCGAAGATTCTACCGTTCCGAGTTACGAAATGGTGGGTCTTTGGACATTCGAATGAGTCCCTAGTCGTGCCTGTTGCAAAAAAGGGCAGCTTTTTTGTTCCTGCCGCTTATTCCGTTTTGCTTCGCGTAAGTCAAATTCGTGGTACTATAAGCTAATTTTCGTCCAACCTGAACTTTACAACAACTTCTAATTTGCGGAGTCCACTCGTCCGAGCATGAACAATGAACATATATGAATTGAGAAAAAAAATTCGGACCATGCCACAACTTTTTCATTCGCTTTGGAGCTACGTAAATATTAAAATCTCCCAAAATAAATAAAAAATATTCAGTGCAGCGTTATTTGTTTAAACAAATTGAATAAGTGACTTTTATGGTTTTTTGTGAATATCTCGGGAACGACAATTGCGATTGTGATTTGTCTTATTCTTAATTTGTTCCTCATTAAATTCTCCACAAAAAATATACCTGCACATTTTTCCTTGTTTGGACAATACATCAGACTATTAGAGAGTATACAGTCGCATGGCGCGATCTACCGCGTGACTTGCCGCGTTTTGCTATGCAGTACGCGAACTCCGGTGAAATGGACATCATTCTTTAGTCATCATTGTTATTATAACATATCATTAGTATAAACTATCATATCATATATAACAGTAAAGTACAAAATCGGATGTCCCGAATCTTTCGAAAATCTTGAATGAAGTCAAAATAAAATTTTCGTTTTTCAAGAAGTCCGCCCATTTTGAAAATTCTGTTTTTCGTCTCTAAAAAAGGTTCAAGGTATCCCTTACATGTACCCGAAGTGGCAAAGTGGGCCGTTCTTTCGTTGGTTTTTTATCTGATTTTTTTTCGATATAATCTGAATTATTCTAATAAAAAAATTTTTTCGTCACGCATTTCAATTTTTTGAAACAGTTTCTCCGCATGACGAGCTCGTTTCTGGTAATTGGAAAATGTTCGGGACGAAATTGACAAAAAAAAAAAAAAAATTGAAAAAACTTGAAAAAAATGGTGGAAAAATCGACTAAAACTTGGATAAAAAAACATCGGAAAAGAGGCCCACTTTGCCACTTCAGGTACATGTAGGGGATACTTCGAACCATTTTTAGAGACAAAAAACAGAATTTTCAAAATGGGCGAACTTTTTGAAAAATGAAAATTTTATTTTGAATCCGTTTTTGACTGCCAAATTTTGGTTGGGAAGCGATGTCAGTATAATCACCGGAAAGTGTGTGAAAATAGCTACAAGAATCACTATATACTTTGGTACTTTGCTCTAAAAACAACTGAGATATCAGCCGCCGAAGAGAAGTTGGCGCGCAAAAACGGCATTTTTCAACCTCCGCTAGGAAGACAACAAAGTCGCATATTGGCTTTTGGTTCGGCTCAGAGACTTACATCCATGAGTAGTACAAAATCCTCGATGGAGATCAAAATCGGTGATTACGACCCAAAAAAGTGGCCCGCTTGACGTGGAATTGCACATATATATCTACTACGTTTTCTACATCGTCTTCGATATTTGTGCACATTCGTCTTCGTAATTTGCACAGATAATGCAGCAGCGTGACCCAACTCCCCTGCGCCTACAATTTCTAGAACACCCTTTTAAACCTTTGGAAAAAATTTTTCTCAAGAATCGCTAGGTTAGCCAGGCTAGGTTCAAGCGACTCGTGCAATGGGACTTGTACCGTATCGCCTTAAGGCCATTTTAAGGACATTTTGCATCAAACAAGACTCTTGGAGAAATTAGAGAAAGTTACTTCTGGGCTCGATGTTGAATATTGAATTCGTACTGACCTAGCCTTTCGATTTACCTTGCAATCTGCCCTTCAGGAGATTTCAAAGAAAGAAGACATCTCAAGAAAGCATGGTCAATCCTAATAAAGAATTTCCTCCCGTAATCTAATTTTCATACGTCGCGTTTCGTCGTTATAATGCCAATGAAAAATTGAAATAATTTCCACATGATCTACGGAATCTAACGAATTCAACGCGGTTCCGAAAATCGAAATACGATGAAAATTATAGTAGCTACTAGCGAAAATCAGCGAAATGGGTATTGTCAGCCGAACGGGTTTGATCCGCAAATTTTTCGTAAAAAATTCCAAGTTCAGATACGTTACAAGAAAATTGATCGGAAATACGGTCATGCAGTAACCGTCAGTTATATTATCATTACGAAAAATTTGCGGATCAACCCCGTGCGGCTAACATTACCCGTGTCCGAGATCGTGATTTCACTGATTTTTGCTAGTAGGTAATAGTACATTTCGTTACGACTACGAAAGGGCTTTTTTGGCGAAACGAGAGCCTTCGCCTTCGGCTCGGGCCGTAACGAGGTTCGTCAAAAAGCCCTTACGTACGAGTGACGGACATTATTTTTCATCATGAGAGCCGCAAAATCGCGACGAAGTTGCGATTTTGAGGTTAGAATTAGGAAAATTATTTTTCAACGTATTTCGATTCTCAGAATCATGTTGAATTCGATAGATTTGGTAAAACACGTGAAAATTATCTCAATTTTTTATTGGCATTAACGACAGACCTGCGACGAATCAAAGTTAGGCTACGGGAGGAAATGTGGAAAATTACGTTTTTGAATTTATATTGAACGATTTCTTCCGTCTTGATTTTCAGAAAACAACGGATAATGGTTCGCATAGTGGGGAACAGAACACACTTGAAAATGATTCGTATTCCGACGGTTTAAGATTTTTTTTTTCATCCTGATACAGCGTGACAAATTCAGCTGTCTCGACTTTGCAGCCCGATAGTAGTCACACAATGATTCCTTTCTGTTCCGCTAAGGACTCGACTGTAATAACTAACACGCTCGCCTTAAGGTGATATGGTAGAGATCACTTCCAACCTAACCTAGCTTACAATAAAAAACATGAGTTTCACTGGAATCCTATTGGTTTTTTTGACGAAGTGAAATATATACTCAGCCACTTTCTGCCAAACAACTGAATTCATTCGTTGAGAGTTCGTTGAGATTTGTTGGATAGCCGTCGTGAAAGTACGATTCGCGTTTTCGAGGTGACAACAATAAATTGGTAATAATGACATGCCGAACAGACTCCCATGTTGCCTTTAGCCTCGAAACAGAGAATAATAAGAATCAACAAATGATGGGTTCAGTGGCACAGTAGCCTAACCTACATTGTCGACGAGATCCATTTTAAATGGCTGATGTTAGTGAAAACGAGCCTTATCGACAATATGGGTTAGGCTATTTTGGCACCGAACCCTTCAAATAAACAGCTGGTTCATATTATTGGTGATGAATTGAAGGAAAAAGAAGAAGAAGAAGAAAAAAAAAAACAACCTCAGTACTGAACTCTGTGGCCCCCAGATTCGCCAATTCTTGGACGTCTTCTGGCGTCTCGGCGTCGGCATTGTACGAAGAATGCACAACAATGTGCATCGTGGTGGGGCTCCCCCAGGTCGGCGGTGTGCTCAGGTGTCAAGAGAGTTGAATGGAGCCCTCGTAAAATTGTTATTATTTGCCGTAGCCGTAACCTGCATCCACCCGCATACTCGGAGGACCGTGTTATTAACTCTGTACCGAAGGCGTACATACATGTACGCCAGATTCGTGTACAAAGAACAATATATCATACATGCGTTGTTGTTCAACTTCGGAGAGATACGAGCCTCCTCCTCGCCTGCACCCTCTCAGGTATAACCTGAGAGTCTTCGTCATCTTTTACGAGATGTCTCCGAGCCTTCAAGACCTGGCTTTTAAGACGGCGGTCCAATCTCATCTGGAGGACTGGAACTCTCGCAGTCTCGAGTGCGTGTGCCTCGGAGAGCTCAGGATCCGTTGGCTTGATATCAATTGAGTTGTACCCCTGTTGTATTTTGATCCTCGTGTCAGGTCAACGTCAACTAAAGCTGCCGCCACGCACCGCCTCGATCATACCAACAGCTAAAACGAAACTGACACCTTAACGATTGATATTGCCAATTGGCACGCCCCCGGTTTCCAATCCTGGACATAGGCTGTGTATGGGGCATTCCGAAGGGCATTCTATCCCGAAGCGATCTGGCCGTGACCCCCAGTGTTCTGAATTGATTTTTTCCCTGAGTGCCTTTTTTGCCATTGCCAGAAAAAATCAAAATTCATCTCACGAGGTTTTAGATTTTTTGAAAAATTCGTCTAGTTTGTTCTGACTCGAAAATTATCCGAAACATTCTTCGACCACTCCGAGTTTGATGAAATCCGCTGAGCTGAATCTCTGTGAAATGAATAACAATATTTTTTCAGCCATCACCGAACATGGGCGTCGCATATATCAGTTCAGAAAATACAACCAACAACAGTGTCTTGTTCAGAACAACGTGACCAAAGATTTCAGTCCAGTCACAATCAGATTGTACATTTCTGGGGGAAAAGAAAACGGAAAATAAAAAATATCAATAGTAATGGAAAAATCGAAAATTTCTGCCATATATGGTCTTTCAAAATAATGTTATGACACAAAATAAAAAACAAAAAACTGAACCTTGGTAAGAAAATGGTAAAAATGAGTAGGGGAAGTCTTCGTTTTCCGTCATTTGTTTCATGAACCAAAGAAAGTACAGTAACTTTTAATGAGAAACTACTTCTTTGTACGAAGGACCATGAAAGGTTTTGATTTACCCGAAAATTTGTAGAAAGTTATTTGGCTTCCCTGATTCAAGCTTTCTTGATAAACAATTCCGCTACTCTAAGTTTCATTTCATTGAAATATCACGTAAAGGCCAGCAACATTTTCATCCCTTCCTACGCAGCTACGATAGTCTCGAAGGATTTGAGGAAGTTCGAGCGCTACGAGAAAAATTATGCTACGACAAAAAGTTCCACTTACATTCACTTCCGGTTGCAAATTTATTAAAAAGGTAGCAGTAGTATAATGGGATCGTGGATGAGAAAGACCATGAGGATTTTAACTACTGCAATTAGACGCAATACTTTGTTAGGCCCCTGGGAAAGTTTGCATACAAATAGTGGAGTAAACTGGAATATACTACGAGAACTTTTCATCGAACCATTCATTTTATTCAGGTCAGGTTTTCTTTGATGTTTGCATAGTTTAGCCGAAGCACAAGAATTCGCACCTGCAATTTTCAGCCAAGCTCGGAGAATGTAGTGGTGAGCTATTTCTATAGGAACAACTCTGTGATTTGCTCACAGTTTTAGCATTGCTGTGAAATTCTTCGAAAATCATTCTTGAATAGTATCAACAAATTCAGTTACCAGCAATTTTTGTAAGATTCAATTCTCGATTGGGATGCAGAGATTTTGTGTCTTCGTGCCGTTCAACGTTTTGAACCGCGAGTACTTCGCAATTTCTAAAATGTCTGGCATCATAACAATGAGATAAATTGAAGATATAGAGAACAGAAAGTAATCGTGACAAATTTCGAGGGTATCAACCATGTAATACTCATTCGTCAAATCGACAACTAACTATAAATTTGCGAACATCCTAAATTTCCTATCACTGAAGCATGACTATCGGTACAAAAAATTATTCTACCAGTTCGGCTAATTTTTTCAAATTTTTTTCTTAGAGTTACAGCTGGCGGAAGTAACCGCTAAAATTTTCGGTCTTTTCACGGCATATTGTTGTTTCCAAGAATTGTGTTTGGAATATTTAGGGTTCTTGAAGAATGCAGGCTTGGAACACTATGAACGATGAAAGTCTGTACCGAAGGCCCATTGCGGAGGTGATTTGGATAATGGCACACGTACACACAGAGTGCTTGAATCTGAAAGCAAAACTCAGTTCGAAGGATGCAGCATAACATATAAAGTTACCTCTAGCCTACGAAATTCGGTTGAGTTTTTTTGCATCTGCTTCCTAAGAAACGCGTATAATTTCGAGGCTATTAAGATGTTTACCCCCTCAGATGCGATACAAATGATGTTTCTTGACAACTACGCGACCACACAAAGAAACTGGACACCGTAAATTGATACTGCTGGTTAATGTGTTTCCATTACGGGCTCTGACGTACTTGGAAGCTTGCAGAATGCTTTATCATTATTTCAGTTTGACGTTTTCATTGACTCTCTCCAGTTTAATAATCTTCGGATGACTTGAGCTTGACTGTTCGAGTTTAAAAGAGCTGAAAGGCCGTTGTCGGATCAGAGATACTTTTGGCTCCGGTCACTTTGCACCAAGAGGCGTAATATATGGAAATTGATCCTTTTATAGAGGGGATTGGCAGCCTGGAAGCTTCGGTGCTCTACTCCTCGTAGTTTTCTCACGAGATCTCTATCTACGTCACGTGAATACATTTTGTCTTTGGATCCCTCGAGATTTTCGTTGAGAATTTTCCCAACCTGATTAAACCATTCCATTCTCGGTCTTCCTCGAGGCTATCTGCTTTTAATCCCACTCTCACTTATCTTTGCTTCCACAGATTTGTTTCCCCCAGAGATTAACAATTTAGCAAACAAATTAACGTCCTTGGAAGTAAAGCAAAAAAAAAAATCTTGCTAATTCGAAAGAAAATACTTTGACCAATATCCCCAGCTATTTCCTCAACCGCGTAGACGGAAGACGACAATACCAAGATCCTGCCGAAATTTTCATCACAGAGAATTATTTGCCATGCGAGAAAAGATTGACTTGATGGCAAGATTTCAATAGCAATTTCGTAAGAAATAATTATCTTCAATTTCTAGCACCGTTGTTCAGCTAGAAGTCTGTAATTCGTATATTTCTGGAGCCATGCAGCAGTGAAATACGGGTGAACCTGCATGACGAGCTGCACGAGGTCCTTAGCGTCTGAAGCCAGGTTCTTCGGGTCCTCCGGGTATCCAGAGCCCGCGGTTGCTGGTCAGATTAAAATGTTATTCTCCGCGGGCGGTCCTATCAAACGACCCGCTGCCCACTGCATTGCGAATAACGATTTCACTTCTTGCCATTCCACAGCTACCATATACGAATACCCATACATACTTGTATAAAATCGTATTGCAGCCCACGTTTAGTCATTGACTCGCCAATTTGAACGCCTCGGAATCAGGTCTTCGACAATAATTGCTACCGAGATTCCCCGTGGTTAAAGTGCCTCACAGATCAAGCACTCAACAGTTACACGTGCGTACATTTGATACCTTATATACATTTGCAGTTGTGCGAGACGTCAATGGCTAATGTACAGCTACAACGATGTCGATGGTAATTAGCCATACGTCTTGAGCTGGGGATGAGAAGAGACCAGACTACGTCTGGGCTGTGAAACACGAGACGGTTTTCCGTACTGTGGTATAAATCGTGGGGGGATCTTGTGTTTTTGTTAGGGTGAGGTTGCGTTGGAGGGTTTCCGATTAGGGTCAGTCGATGGGGTATTAAGTGGGACCTGGTGTATAATTATCGACTGTCCGCTTTTGCTCTGTATCGGTGTTTAGGGCTTAACGGCTAGTTTAACAGTAACGATCATTGCCCAAAAGAGCTTCTCTAATTCGGTCGATATTTATGTGAGTCTTTAGTTATTTTTCACTTTTGCCGAATCCCCTTCAGGCCAATGTTGATTCAATAAAAATGCTCATTCGAATTCTTTCGATCGTAAATCAACGATGAAAAACATATTCTCGATAAGTTTCTTTCAAGGCGATATAGGAGTCTGTTCGAAATTCCAATATTACCTATTCCTGTCACCTCGAAGAAGCAAATCGCATTTTCTCGACGACTACCGAACCGATTCGAATAAACCCTCTACAAATGAATTCAGTTTTTTCGCAGAAAGTGGCTAAGTATGTCACTTGGTCAGTAACAACTGATAGGATTCTGGTAAAACTCGTGTTTTCTTTATGGTAGCTGGGTTAAGTCGGAAGTGATCCCTCGTATAACACCTTATAGCCGGGCGAATCGCAGTTAGTGGGTCAATAGCAAAATTTTCTCCAGATGAGTTTTTTGCAAAATCTTCTTAGATAACTACTTTTCCATCAATGGATAAGAAAGGCATTGTAATTCCGATAATTTTTTCATCCGATTTTACCGCGGATCTCAGCATTTCATATTTTGAAGATCTAGTAAAAATGAATCTTACGATTACGATCGTCTGTATATTATATCTAATGGAGGAGCCGAAATGATGTTGGAGTGCATATATCTTCTAGATCAGGGGTCGGCAACTCAGGACGGCTGCAGTGCACCGGGCTACCTGCTCGGTGCACCTAATTCGAGGGCTCCGTTGAGCCTGTTGTACCTATGGGTCAACAAAAGGTCCTCGACTCCTTTGTTGGCGTACACCATGTTTTTCTGAGTAGGTACTGGATTCAAGCATTCTATTGTCTTTCGAGACTGGGCCGATCATAGGTGGCTCGATTTCGGTCCCCCCCTGATTGGGGCGGCAACAGGATAAAGTGCGCCAGTATACCTGTCCCGTGCGCCAGTATACCTGTCCCGTGCGCCGGTATACCTGTCCCGTGCACCATGTGCACTGAGTGCACCACTCGCCGACCCCTGTTCTAGATGAATTTAGTCACGATTTTGTGTTCGCTACGCTTCCTCGTCATGAGTAGATACCTATTATCCGAAAACCATCTTTCACGAGAATATAAGAAAATATTGTAGTTACTTTTGCGAGTATTAAAGTTTTTTCGAAACTAAATCTATATGGTTCGTTACTTTTGACACGAGGGAACTTCAATGCTATAGTAACATTGAATGTAATTTGAAATTTGTGAATACACTACGAGTCAACGAAGGTCTCAAATTGTTGCTACTCGTCCCGTTTTACGGTATTACGAAAGTGCTGAAACGCAAGTCGCGAAACTTACTGTGTACCCTAGTGCCTGCTGGGTGGGAATTCGTTTAACAATAAAATGTCCTCTGACTTGACTCGTCTGCTAATTGTGGTGGAAAACGTAGTTGTGTAACCTTTCGACAAACTCCCCGGCG
Source organism: Ametastegia equiseti (assembly GCA_963989295.1). Lineage (NCBI taxonomy): Eukaryota > Metazoa > Arthropoda > Insecta > Hymenoptera > Tenthredinidae > Ametastegia > Ametastegia equiseti. The sequence goes on along the minus strand of OZ022390.1, from coordinate 7,532,625 downwards.
GTGTATGGCAGAGGAAGCTGTGGCCCGGGTTCAGGAAGCCTTCAACAAAGCTGAAACATTGCCGGGAGCTTGCTAATTAGCTAATTGTCAGTCGACGCCGTAGTTCGTGTAACGAAGACGTAAATAAATATCGAAGGAAGCGGATATTAATTAAATCTTGGCCCGGAGACAGATGACGACGCTACCTTTCACAAAGGACGATGATAATCACTCGCCATTTTTTTTTTTCATCCTTAAGTAACGAATTTTCGGGAAACAAGGACACAATGCCATTATAACGTTAAAGTTACAACGAAGAATCGGGACACATGTTACGTTTTACTGCTCTTTTTACCGGCCGCCATTATCTTTCAGACTTATTTTACGAATCGTAACGAATTCTTCAGAATTTTAAGGGTACATTATTCTTCACTTCGATCCATCGAAATCACCCTACAATAAATACTTACCTATACAAAAGTATCGGGGGGTACTTTTGATATAGGATAATCCTATGGTCATGCGAGGGATGGGCAGACCTTCTTCCAATTTTCTAAAATTCCTTTTTTTCGGCTTTTTTTCTTTCTCGCAACACGTACATGTAAAAGCTAATAATACTTACACCATCGCGCACGTAGCTGGGGTACGCTCTGATTAGAAAGAGAAATAAATCGGCGTATTATTCAAGTAAGAATATAGATCGTTGGGAAAGAAATGTCAGATATTCAGACACTCGGATAACTTTGTGTAATTCGAGCATACGCCGACGAATACTAATTCGCCCCATTAATCTCCTCCTATAGCACCCCCTCTCGCCCATGGTCGCCCTCTCTCTGATATTCAACCTGTTTTATGACTTCGCCGATAAAGTGGGCCGCTGCCTTGTTATCGAGAAGTCCCATGTAGATTTTGACAAATGGCCAAGCATTGGGCCAGCTCTGGTACCAGCATCGCCAAGACTCCGGAAGCCAGCTAATGTACCGCAGCAGCTTCGATCCGATAACAAAGCAATAAGTTAGGATATTGTATCGGCGTTGTGCCAAGTGTCATTCGTTAAAGTGTCGCATTCAATCTATCCAAATGTTAAGATTACAGGAAAGGATCTCTTTGTCAATTTTCATGTGATTGGAAAGAATGCTTTGTTCGTACGAACCTTCATGCTTCTAGATCTTTAGAATCCAAAGATCATGGTCCTAACGAAATTCGTACTATTGTTTCTTTTGATTTGAGTTGAAAAACTTATCGAGTGTCATATCTCGATAACGAATCAACGGATTTCGATGATTTTCATTTTCATCGATAGCATTAGCTCCAACTTAGAAATGACTGAATTTTGAAATAGATCGATGCAATGCTTTTGTATTGTTCGAACTTGAAAGATCTGCGTCGAAAGTTTTAGGGCTGGCTCATCGTGGTCAGCCGATTCACCTGCTTGATTATATGGGCACGATCCAAGTGTACAAAAACTCCTTTCCATTCAACTTCCGGATCACCTGGAACTATGAAAAACTTCTGATTCTATTCTCAAGAGCAATTCTAAGTTTTTCGAAATGATCACCGATAAAGAGACAAATTTTCATCATGATGAAAGATGAATTGAAAATGGCATGGAAAAAATAATTAGCTACAAATTTCTATGGAACCATTAATTTTTTATGTATTTCCGTTTTTGCTCAAGGGTATGGGTTTAGTTCGGTACAAGGCACAGGAGGAAGTAGTCAGAATAAAGGAGAAAAATGATATTTTTTTATTGAAGGGAATAAGAATTGATCATTTTGTTGTGGCTCCTCGCAGGTTCTTGGGATGGCATAAGCTCTTTCTTCCTTTTAACAGTACGCTGGCCAAGATGATAAGCCGAGTATTCACTTATTACTGATAATATTTTTCTGAAGCGGCTTCGCTCATCGGATCTCCGATTCCAAACAACTCAGACTGTAGACAAAATAAAGCCCATTACAGCTTCGTATACCATCCCGAAATGTTGTTACTCTGACAAAAGACAAGAAAAGTTATCTCAACTGCCAGGAACTTGGCTTTTAAAGACCGATAATCCTGGATTCGTAATTTCGGCAACTGTATGGTTTGAAGATGTGACTTTATAAAATTGTCGCAATATGACATTCAAATCAATTGATATTGTCCAAAGTATTTTCAGACGCTTGTTCAAATTCAAACGTCAATTGAACGTCAATACAGAATCGCCTGACAATCAACGTTTGCGAGTGAAACACTTCGTTCCTTGAATAATTGAAGGTGTGTCGACGTCGGCGTCGCGTCGGCGAGGATGAAGAGCAGAAACTCACTTTTTCTTTACAATTATTATACGCCATCCCAAGGTTCGACGGTCTTTCTCTCACCTAAATGTGAGTATGTGTATATGTATACGTCCGTGTATTTCCAAAGAAAAGCTCAAAGATCTGCCTTCGCCTGTTGGCACTTAGTCGATACCGAGCTTTTGTTAGACTTTCAAAGGAGTGCCGATCAAATGTCTATGCGTTAGAATAATCACATTTGGAACAGGGAATATCAAATTAAAGGATCTTCATATTCGAAACATCCACGGCTCTTATTACCCCAAGTGTGAATGGAAATTGAATCTTGATTCAAGCTGTCTTTTTTACATCTATGACAAAAAGCCAAGGATATATTAGAAAGTATGCTACCTTGTACTTCCGAAAGTAGAAACGTGTAAAAGGCTCATCTTTAATCCTAAGTAGTTCCGCCAGCGGATATAGAACCTCTAAATCCAAGAATAAGAAAACTGAGAATGAGAAAAAGCAGACAGCTCTATTCTCTCATCAGCCAAGAGGGACGACGAGTACGCGAGATTTTTTTTCTAGGCAATTTTTATTCTTCGCCAGATACTATCTGGCCACAACAGTCAGTAGTAAAAATAATTAACGACGAGACAAGCTACTGTCTACCTACGTAATCCTGGCCCACACTTTTTCGTATTTTGACGGAAGTGTGTAAAATCTTGTTCATTCACCTAACAATTCTATTTTTGCAAAGTGAGATTTTGACTCGAGATTTTGCAAGTATTGGCGAAGCTGCCAAACCGCCTTTCTTTTGCTGACGTAAATACACGTGCGTTCTCCACCGTAAGGAACTCTCCTGCCCCCTTGTTTTTTTTGTTTGTCGAAGTAAAATCCACTGTGACTCTCAACCCTTGAGAGGTGTTTGCAGTCACGATCGCTTCACACAATTGGCGAACTCCTAGTCCCAGGACCAATCCTCTTGGCCACAGGATGCCCAGCCCATCGTTGGCCCACCACCGAAAACCAGATTAATTCCATTACTTCCTTGTGGGTTCTAGACAAATGCATCGGAGATTGAATCTGGTTCGGTAATTAATTACGTACCCAGAACAGCTATCAAATTCCGGCGCGTTCAGTGTACTGTGGAACGCAAGCGTTCGGAGGTGGTTGGCGTTGCAGTGGGTCGGTACTGCAAGGGTTAAACTGTCGCCTGCGGTACACGAGGCCGAGAATCTGGGTCGTAGTGTTGTTAGGATGGGTGCAGCCACCCCACGCATCGTAATCTGATTCCTTCTCTTGCTGTCGTTGGCCTAACTGGATTCTCAACACCTTCTAAATATACCGGCAATTACTCTGTTACCCATCGCACAAAAAATCTGATCAATTTTTATAACTTTCATACTGTAAGCCCCGGGAATGGACATGGTAATTAAATTTCAACTCGTAGCCCCTGAGTTACTCGAAAGGGGCGCGGTGGCTGTACAGAAAACAAAAACTTCTATACGATTCTAATTAAATTCGATTGATTTTCATCAAGTATATTAACGAACGTCGAACGATATAGTATACTCAATTATTTCGATGAATAATTTTGAATAGCATTCTGAGAAAAACCTCTACTCAGGTTGAAACTAATTTTTCAATCGAAAAATTGCATCGATCTCCAAATCTAAGAATTCCTTCCTAAAATTGAATGGGAGATCAACAATCTGATTCCCAAATTAATAATGACTGAGATGTTTCGCTATTTCGATGTTTGTAAAGACAAATGCGAAGTTTTCCAGTTCAAACTGTTCGAACTGATTGGTGGATATAATTTGGAGAAACGGGCGAAGCTTTGTGAGATTGAATTTTTTTTATTTGTAGTGACTTTTGGTGATACCAAACGAGTATTGGATCTGATGAAAAAATAACCTTTGTTGATTTCATCTTAACGTTCTTGGCCGTCAAAGTGGGTTTCGAGATTTCGGGCTTATCTGTTGATCTGGCCAATAAATTGGCCAAAACATCTGCGAAATCGCGTGATAGAAAATCCCGTGCCTTAATTTTTTACTGGGATTTACATGGTGACTATGAGCATAAAAAATTGCAATACATCGTTCAATTTCGAAGTTTGCTCTGACATAAAAAATTCGCTTCTCACTTATGAACAAAAGATGTTTTTCTGAGATCAAGACAACAGTATTGAGTAGAAATTCCTCAACTCAAACTCGTGCGACGATCAGGGTAATAGTAAGATGAAAAACTTCTACATAGATAGAATAACTGCCATGAAAAATTGCTCATTTCAGTCATTTTGAATACATGTTTCCAGGAAAAAAGAAAGCGATTTTTGAATTCTGACTTGCAGTTGTCTATAAATATTCAAATTGGCGAAGTGCGCCTTTCAGCTGTAAATTGTTACAATTTGTAATTTTCTCCGTTTTCGATAAAACAAATTTTTTTCCAAGTGAAACATAGGCGTTTGCAGAGTTTGTAGAAGAAATTTTTCGAACAAATAAATTAAAAAATCGTTCTCTAGGTCATTGCTCGCACAGAAAGTGATTGCAAACGTGTGTTTTTTTTGCACATGAAATCTGAAATGCAAGCTCGATTATTGGGTGAATTATTTCTGAATTCTCAAAATGTTCCATATTGTAAAATTTGACAAAAGTTTTGTTTCAGGAACCTACTTGAATCGTTGAGAATGCCGTGTTGTCGAACGGAACTCCCCTGCAAATCCGTGAGACAGACAAGTGAAAAAAATGCCTTTGAACCTTCAGAAATCGGGAAACGGGACAGTTGGAAGTTGGTAAAATTATCTGCATAAATCTTTTCCTACTCTTCTCAGCCATTGAAACGAAGATTGATTCTTTCTGGTCAGTACAGTAGTCTAAGTCGAGTCACGAGACGTTTTGGAAGATCCGTTTGAGTGCTCTGTGCTGAGTGACGTCTGTAACAGCGAAAAGGAGTAGGTGGTTTAATAATGGTCTACGTTATTCCCGAGGGGAAATGCCAATGGTCCACGTGTCGCTGTAGCAAACATGTCATTCGCACTTCGGTTCTCTTACCTCGTCAATGACGAAGATGATTTTCAGATTTCCCACACCGTTGGATAACGATATTTCAGACAGTCAAGCGTCCCAGAAGTTATTTAAATAAGTAGAAAGTACATCAATGAACGAAATTTTCAAAAAATGCAAACCCTCAGATATACCAGGTGATGTGTGCACAGGTCGCGTACAATTCGAATGAAAATCGTATGGAATCGAAATCAGCCGATGTATGTATAATAGGCCGGAGTGAAAAAGGTCATTTTCTGCGGATCGTATTCTACTAGCGCGGAAAAGTTGCGTTTTGGCATCATCAAAAAGTGTGCCAAAGGAAAAAATTTACAATTTATATCATCTGTTCCAGCAAACGCCTCAAAGTTTTGAATTTTTTAACACGGGGTTTAAATGGAGAAAAAACCCCAAAAGACCAGTTGACACTAGAAAAATTTATAAACAATCATCGGGTACGCCGATTCCGGTCTCCCTGCACTTATTCGAAGCGGGAAGAATGTAGCTTTCGTTCGCCGTGTTGAACTTCAGAATATCTTTTTTAGTTTTGGAGATACAAGCGTTTAAAAAATGACTTTTTTCGGAAATACAAGGGTCTGAAATATGAGTTTTTCATAGGGAACCTTCTAGCTTGATGCATTTTTCTGATGTCCGAAAAACGTTACTTCTTCGCACCACAGAACTTAAGTAACGACATTGAGCGGTTTTTCATCTGTTGTCAATTTCATGTTTTTATTTACCATTTTTTCCGCAAACCCATTTTTCAGTCTCTTGTATTTCCGAAAATGAACGAGATATTCGAATGTCGGAACCCTGAATAAAAGCCAGATTCTTCATCGAACTTTGCTCATTGCTTCTTGGTGCTAACGGGCCATTTGGGTGGTTCTGTGTTCTTAATTGAATTTTTTCGTAACTTTCTAATATTTTCCCCGAAAAACGTCATTTTTCGAACGCTTGTATCTTCAAAACTAAACTGAAGAAGATATTTTGAAGTTCAACCCGCTTCGAATAAGCGCACGGAGACCAGAATCGGCGCACCCGCTGATTTTTTATGAATTTTATAGTGCCAACTGGTCTTTCGAGGTTTCTTTTCTCCATTTAAACGCCGTGTTGAAAATTTCAAAACTTTGAGGCGTTTGCCAGAACAGAAGATATAAATTGGAAATTTTTTCCTTTGGCACACTTTTCAGTGATGCCAAGACGCAACTTTTTCGCGCTATTAGACTACGATCTGCAGAAAATGACCTTTTTTCACTTCGGCCTAATGTATAATCATATTAACTGTCATCATGCATTATCCAGATATTACCTCGATGATGAACACATGCCGAATGCAAGTAGATCTGCAGTAATATCACCACTGCGGTCTTTGACGGTTTGAGCTGTTGCACAAACACTGCGAGGCAACCAGACCAAAGTGGATGGGTTTGATACAAGCGAAAAGCTTACTTGGTACTTACTCTATGATGTATTTCTTTGCATTTTCATCCCCACGACAATGAAATCTGCCGGATGCTCTGACTTTTTTTGTTTCTCCCTATTCATCCGCATTTTTATCTAGCCTACTGGGCATCATAAGTACATGACGCAATCCGCAATCACTGAAACCCCGAATATAATCACTTGACCGCATGAATTCTATATTTCTGCTGTTGATGAATCACATTTCATTGCGTAATGGAAAATGTTCTGAGTTACGTAGTCGGTGATAATTTCAACATCTACTGAATTGTTCCAAACTATGAATAAGAAAATGTGTACTTACGTTATGTCTTTGGAAAATTCGTCTCGTTGAATATTTCACAGTTGGGTTACTTATTTTTCGTGCAGTTATCCTGGCAGCTATACAGCTGCAGTGGTATCCTTGATTAAAGTATCGCTAAGCGATTACCTCATGCGTTATCAACTTCCGGCAAGCACTTGTTGTAAGTCCACTCAATGCAGACGTCGTAAGCCTCTTAACAATCGCAAAACAATTACGAGAATCGGGCGAAGTAGAGATAGGCTTCTGCAAAGAGAGGATAGGATTGTCGAAAGCTGATTAAGACAAGACGTAGCCTGGGTAGGTACGGTGCATTGCTGACGTGCTCGCCTTGTCTGGATGATTTTATTTATGAATCTAGGTAGTACATATACACGTATATACCTATGCATGCAAATATCTAGAGGTATTTGCATAGGTCTGTTCTATCTATAGATCACGTTGTTTTTGCAGTGTTTTTTTTTTTTCGATTTTCTTTTTCATGTTGCCTCAGTCCTGCCCGAGATTCCCCTTTGAACCTTTCCCTAGCAATAAGCAAAGCAAGTTACTTCCGGGACCTCCACGTGATAGATAAAATAAGATGATAAAAATGAAAAATGAAAACCGTACGCGGGTAAGACCGAAAAGAAAGTACAATAAAAAAGTACGAAAATTCTCATAGTAAAGGGGGGAAAAAATGAAAAGAGGCACACGCGCATGTAAGTTATAAAGGTGATGAGGTGCCTCCAGGCAAGCTTGCCTATATAGAACTGAGGGAATCGAACCGTGTATAGAGCTGTGCACATCTACCAGCGAAGTGCAAAAAGAGGACGGAACAAAAAAAAAAACTGAGTTCGCGTAGTGGCATGCGGGACCGCAGCTCTCAGCCCAGTCGGTTTAATATTAAATCATCATAAATTTGCATGGCGAATTGGCGTAATGACTCCTAGAAGGTCCAGGCAGCCGGTCAGGAATTTCAGGTGCATGCTTAGCCCTGGCATCTCTTTTCAACATCTGCTCCTCTACTTTACTCTCTGACGAGTCTCTCTCACTGTGGACAGCATTTCAACGGGATTCTCTTTGAAGCTGTCGAATTCTGGAGTTACGGATTTAAGAGATATTCGCATCGTTGCTTTCACCGATCCGTGCAACCCATACGAAGCAGGAACAACGGTGCTTTGTACAGGGTAAACTTTGTCTCTAGTCGGATTCGAAGGAACTGGTAGCATCTCATCGTTGACTGATTTCTCGAGGTACAAAATTACGCTTTTCTATTGGCTTTCCAATCTTGATATTTTTTTTCTGTCTGTTCATTCAGCCTTGTTTTTCCAAAAAAATTTTATCATGTTCTCCAACTTTTTCTGGAGAAGAATGAAAATGAAACTTCGAGTACGTGCGAGATGCACGGAGCGAACTGCGGCAGTTTTGCAGCTAATCGGAGGTGTGCAGCTTCGAGGATGAGTACAGCGAAGCTGTGAGAATATCACAGAATAATCACTCGGCCGTTAAGTTCTCGGGGCTTATGAAAAACTCCTAGTTAAAAATGGAGCTGAATTTAAGAGCAAGTCGTAGGAGGTAGGGCGTCAGTTGCAGGTGGTTTAAGCAAGCAAACTTTAACCGCGGAAGTGAAGTGGCGCGGAATAATTAAAATAATTAGATTCACTTTAAAGTGGGCACGTGAGAAAAATCTCGAAAAGGGTGAAGTTTTAAGTAGTTGGCTAATTTTCATAGAAGAAAATTAATCCAGATTGAAAAGTCGAGCGAAGAATAATAGACTCCGCCGATTAAAATAACCTCAAGTTTAATACGGAAGAAAAACCATAAGTCAATAATGAAAGGAAATATGTATATATGATTAACAATAAGCTATGTGAACCCAAAGATCAATTCCATTCTGCTTATTTACTCCTCGAACCTGCCTTAAGATAACTTCCTGTGCTTTGAATATCAATTTCCACTTTTTAAGTATCGCGGAACTCGTCGGAAGAAATAAAACAATAATTATTCTTTCGAAAGCAGCTTAACGCCTCAGTGACTCGAAAATTGAAAGTCGAGTCAGAAAGAGGAAACTTTGTCTGTGAGCACAGACTCGACGCTTGTTACCGAACTTCAAGCCATACAGGTGTTTTATAAGTAAAACTAATTTTATCAAATAGCATGTTATAATTACGTGGAAATATTCATCCTGCACTCCAAGAATATCTGAATTCATGTTTCATAAATATCTCTGCAGAGTTATAATTGAACCTTTACTCACGGCTGCAGTTCGGAGAAGTCCCTCCACGGAGAGAAATTTAAAATGAAGATTCTCATACTTTCATAGTAATTTCGATATATTCCGCATTTCGAGTGTTAGAGTCATACGCATGAGACAGAATTCGTAAAGTATAATACGGGGTCATCCTACTTCTCGGATGTTGTCTCATACGTATGACTTTCACATTCGAAATGCGGAATATATCGAAATCACTATACCAAGTATGAGAATCTTCATTATAAATTTCTGTCCGTGTTGTCAATCTTTCGAATGAGTTACCAGTCATCTCCGTGTATTTTCAATCAGACTAATGGAGGGTAAATCGGAAAAGTCTCGGACCTTTTTTGGGTAGCATCTGTATTATTCAATTTCAAGTTTTGTATTAGGAGACAAGACATCCTCTTCACTGCCAATGCTTCCACCTTTGTGCGACCCACGAACATTCAACTACAATAATGCTTTTGCAGAAATATATTAAGCTATCCTCTCATTGACAGACTTACTGAAGCCAAGATTTTTGCCATGGCTCTGTACTTGTGCAACGTTAGAAGATATTCTTTCCATACCGGTCTTTGACAGCACTTTGGGGTCATGTCAAATAAATCACTTCTGAATTCAAACTGCTCTTGTGCTCTTCAAAATTACGAACCAAAGTTGTGACGTCTGATTAAGTTGTATAGTTCCGAAAGCGGCCAAGTTCACCATAGATCAATTCGAGCGGATCATGAAATACAAATCATTCAATACCCAGCAGCAATTCTTACGACGTAATCGTTGCATATTATAGTATAGCATCAACCATGTTAGGTGTAGATCAGACGAATCGATCACCTAGAATAAAGATGACATCACCATAGCTGCTGGTTTTGAAAGATAGTTCTGAGGAAATAGACGAAAATTGAACTTTGTAATGAACGTGGCTGCTTCTGGAAAATATTCTTGAGGAAATAGACAAAAATGTTTTTGAAAAGGGGTGAACCACTCTCGAAGTCAGTCGGTGTACACTTTGCTGAAAAATCAGTTAAAGTCAGTTATTCAGTCGGTTGACATCCGTTAAAGTTAATGATGAGTAAAATTCGTCTTGGCCTTGCAAAAGTGCAACTCTGGAGTGGTACTATCAGTAGTCTTGATCTTGGTCCTGTTTCGCTCATCATATAGTTGAAGTTCGTTGAAGTCAGTTGGAGCTAACTGAATTCAGCTGAAGTCGGCTGTGGTCGGTTGAAGTCGGATGAAGTCAGTTGATGTCCGTAGAAGTCAATTGGAGTCAGTTGATGTCCGTCCGTGGAAGTCAATTGGAATCAGTTGATGTCCGTGGAAGTGGATTGGATTCAGTTGATGTCCGTGGAAGTCAGTTGAAGTCAGTGGAAGTCGGTTGAAGTTGGTTGAAGTCAGTTGACTTCATGAAGTCTTGAAATCTGCAAGTGTACGGTCATGGAACGAGAATATATGAGCAACTCATTTCTTTCTCAATCTGGGGACTTGGCTGGTTTTGGAACGAGACGACTGTAGCGTTTTCTTGTACTTTTAAAGTTCGAAGAATTCGAACACCTCACTCGGTACGTACACGAACAGCGTATAGATAGCTACTACTATATGATCGACGTACGATCAAAGGGCTCTTGAATAACGCAGCATCAAGTGGCACGTTCTTCTTGTCTGAGATTTCCAACCATATTTTGCATGCATACATTTTACGGCGTAAATCTGAGCGATGCATAGCATATCATAAATAACAAACAATCTTCCATTCCCGCGGTTACGCGTGGGCTGTGAGTACGTAAAGATATATATATACATATATATATTATATATATATATATATACATACCTGACTATGTACAATGTACCCAAGTATTTTGTCAGGGCGAGTAATGCGCTCTTGCTTCGGGCGGGAAAAACGACTGAAGTAACTGAAGTACCAAACGGTACCCATTACAAAAGGAATATCAGCACAACAAGCCGCTTTGACTTCACCTGGATCTTTTCTAAGAATGGTTGTACTTTTATGCGACAACTTATGGAAGAAATGTGGAAAAACTTTCAAAGGTCGTACCGCAGCGCAGTTGTTTCGTTTTTGATGAATGATGCCGCTTTCTGAACAAAGAGCTTTATTTTCGATAACAAGGATCAGAGATACATATTATGTATAGAAGTGTATGTTGAATAGCCAGAAACCCTGATCCTAATTCCCTCGCACGAATACGGGGTTACCAGAAATCTAATACTTTGACCACTGCAGCGCTAGTAATCAAACCTGCACTGAATAGACGGTTATTCTACTTCGTAGCTATTCATTGAATCTATACCCTGAGGCCACCGCGCTTACGTAGGTAATGCGTAGTTGCTCTTTACGCTTCAAGCTGCATTGAATGTTTCGTTGCAATCGCAGTGGTGCATTCGATGTAGATTAGGAATTAAAATAGAATAGCATTTGGCTTCTTCAGGATTCTCATTTAACTTGATGTTTTGTTTTTATTGAGTTTGGTGATGCAAATTGAATTGACAAAATCCAAAAGCTCAAGTATCCGGCAGCATTCAGACCGCTTTTTAAAATGAAAATTTCAAATACAATCCAGTGATTGAATGATCATTTCACATACCTACTTTTCATTATCTGACTAAACACGGCCAATTTGATCGAAATCCAATAATCAATATGGCGTATTACAATCGCCATAGAATCAGATCCAATATGAGGCGAACTCTGGTTTTCACACAGTCATAAAACATTAATTACGTACGTATTTGCTGGGATGAAATTCCACGACATATTTTTCAAAGTCTACATGTGCCAATACAACTTAACTTTTATTCAATTAAATACCAGCGGTACTTCAACACGGTGTCTCGCGTATATCATTTCACCCATAGCGACATAGGCGCACAAACATTGGTCCTTTAACGCCATGCTATCTAGATTCTAGAGCGAGTAGAAGGGCTTTTCACTGACTTCGCAGGTATTTGAAAGTCTTCGAAATTATTTGGAATTATTTGGAATGCCATGGAATTATTTGGACGCCTTTGGAAGTCTTGGGAAGTCTTTGGTTAGAATTTGAAGAATTCCTCATAATAAGCAACTAGTAGTCTTTGGAAGTCTATGGTGGACTTTGGAATTCTTAGGAAGTCATCGTAAGTCTTCTCAAGTCTTTGAGAGTTTTTGGATATCTTTAGTTAGAAATCGAGGATTTCCTTATAATACGCAAATAGTATTCTTTGTAAGTCTTTGGGAGTCTTTACAAGCCTTAGGAAATCTTTGAAAGTCCTCGGCAGTCCTTAGAAGTCTATGGGAGTTGTCGGAAGATTTTGGAAGACCTTGGAAGTCCTTGTAAGTCGGAAATCACCTCTATGACAAAAATCGGAGTGATGAGCCCCTCGTTATATAGTGTCATGTGACGAACTACTCGACTGGCAGAGGCAAATAAAGATCAGGTTGATTAACAGTATAAAATACGACTGAGCAGAGCACCGTTATCCTTTCAATCAACCCCTTGACGTGAGCTTGCACTGTGTACCGGATGCTGCAAGTTGCTCAATCCCGTCCCTGCTCTTCAGACATGAGGGTGTCTCAGCTCGCAAGCGCGAGAATCCACGTGATTCTACATGATGTAATAACTCGTGATTCAATAAGATGCTCTATCTTATAAGGAGTACGCTTCGCGGGAGGAATAGGTATAAAGGTGGAGGTTCGGCTGAAGCCTGAGGGAGACGGAGATTTCGTAGGATGGGTTAAGGGTTTGGAGTAGCAGATTGCCTGACAAGATTGTGCTCGCCGATGAGGTGGGGTTCAAAGCGGCCAGCCAGGACTCTCGAACATAAGTAGACAGCTGATGAGAGAAGATCGTACTGGGTAGAGCTGATGATGCCATTTTATGGTTACCTTATTATGAGCACATTTCTACTTGATAATCTCCTCACGGGAAGAGATTAAGAGGCCGTTCCGTGAAAAAATTATCTCAAATACTGATTTTCAGACACTCTTCCTGAGTTCCTCCACCCATGTACGTACTGCAAACTGGCTTGGCATTAGCACGGTATCGATGCCATAGCTGCCAATACTGACAGCTACCAAGGGCGTAGCTTTGCCTAGGCCAAAATCGACGTTGAAACAATTTTAGGTTGTTAACACCGGTAAAACTTATGGTGCCGTCAATCAGCACGAAATAATTGCAGCCAGTATAAAATACCATATTGGCCCAGTGTATTCACAGTACAGAACTGACTTCTGGCTGAGCCCCATGTATGTTCACTTGTCAGTACTAGTCATTAGCATTTGTCCAATGCTGGAGAAATAATTTCTCTGTACTCGTCTGGTATTACCGAACGAAATTTGGCCGGCAAGATAGTGCCATGCAATACTCCGGCATTCGTACGTGGGTAGAAAAACGAAGAAACGAAGAAATCTCATTGCACTAGGGCATTTCAGTCCAAGGGGCGTGTCTTCAACAGTCTGGTTACTCTGAAAGAAAATTACTGTATCTTTTATTAACAACGACATTCGATTACAGAAGTTTACCAGTTTTCAGAAACAGGATTGAGCAAAAGTTCACATTCCTCAGCAAATGCCTGTCATGGTTAGTCACAGTCAAGGTAAAAGCACCTGAAGAGACTCGACGAAGCCAGTGCTAGCTGTTGAGATATCGTCCTTTGAATTTGTTCAGAAAACGGGTGTGTGTATCATTTGAATGAACTGTCTTTTCAAACAGACGTTGATCCATCGCTTCTATTGCTCTTTCCTTCACTGTGTTCCCAAAGATTAGCGAATTTCAATAAGAATGGCGAGTGTTCAATTTTGGGATTTGGTCCTCAGTTTTTCGAAATACTCTCACAGGTGCAGGTGCTTTTTGAGACTAGTTCAAATCTATGATTTGTGGGACGTGTGGATTTCGGAGTTTTCTATCTCACGTGCTTTTTGAACGTTCTTGGCCCACGATAAATCATGAGTGAAGAGTATATACCGGCGAAGAGTTTGTGCAAAAGGAAAAAGAAATCATCCTTTCAGGGTGGAGCGTATAGCGGATATACCAGCGAAATAAAGAGAGCTCTGACCAGACCGGAGAGTCTTATTTTGGCGCGACTCCGGATGGAACCATTATTTCTTTAGCGACGACAAGTCGGCGGACCGCTTAGCTTCAGAATCCTACCAAATACAGAAAGACAGCGAGAGTGTATTTCGCTGGGAGAAGTTAAAGAATAAGGCTATCGGCGACGGCCAAGAGACGGGCACAAGGAAAAGTGTCCTTTTCAAGTTGATTCACTGCAGGAGACCATGCATTGACTTCTTTCCAGGTGATACCTTCTGCCAATCTCTTTTCATAGATAAATTCTTTAGTCAACTTCAATGACTTTCGTCTAAGCGCGACTTTAACGATTCGTAACTATTTATACCTTTAATGGACCACCTCTGTAAAATCCATGAGATATACTTCCTATCGTATTCCTTGCTAAAAACAAACGGCTAACCACCTCGTAGTTAACCTGTCACAATCGATCACCCCGTAGCTGTTTACCTCTAACGAAGATTGGTAATCTCTGGGATTTCCATCCGCAGTGCTCATGCCCTCGACTCTCTGGCTTCTCTGAGATTTTCCGTCCAGTATATCAATTTTCTTGTTTTACCCTACGATACCGTTTGTGTGAGTGAAATACTTCGTGCGTAAAAACCTTCTTTATGTATGTCTGCTGCACACAGAATCCAACGGTGAAAGTTCGTTCGAGGATTTTGTAAAAAGTACCTCGTACTTTACACCCTGGAATTCTTGCGCATTTTCACAGTAGATAGGCACCGTAACTCAGTACCTTCACCGTAGTTGGGTTTCAGTTAATTAAGTAGAGTAGGCCGTCAGGATTATTAGTAATTAGGGTCTGTCGGATCTGCCATGCAAACTTCGTCTATTTCAACGCACGGTATTATCCCTTTATTAGAGCAGTGCCGCCAGTCATCCAGTTAGGCTACGCCGTTAGATTTCCTCTGCTTATACTTGACAGAATAACAATTGGAGAACCGGAATATGTGTACGTTTATTTACATTATTAGACATGTGATACGCGTCAACTAGCGATAATTTTCAAGAGAAATTCGTCTTCATTGATTTTCAAAGCTTCAAAGATTTCCTCCGAATGTCTCTAACGAGTGTAAATTTGTCAATCATAGGTTGTAACTTCGTTTCCACCGACAAAGTACACTTCTTCTTTATTTTGTAATCAAAAAAGGACGACAAACTCATAAAATTGAAAATATTTTAAGCCTGTTATTTTTCGGCTGATCCTATACTGTTTTTCTACTTTTGTGCATTGTCGCCTCGCCTACCCTGGTAGAAGATAAGACTGAAAATAAGATTTTCGAAAATGAGAAAGATACACGTTTCTTATTGGCTCGCTTCAACAAAGGTATTATATATTTATCAGAAATTGAGTGGGCCTTCGGCTTTTTCTGTTAGCTGGATAATTTCATCGCCAGAAGCAGTCTGTACGAGCATTTCCGTCCAAGTAGCCCCAGGCAATGATCTGTTCTCGCAGCGTCTTCGCAGGGCTTATTAGAGATTCCCCAATCTTGTAGAAAGACTTCGAAGTTCCTAATTTCCGTCCATCCCCTCGTTATTATAAGGTACTCTTCCCACCCTTCGAAGTCAGGATTAATTGAGCCAACGCGACGTACACAAAATTCCGGATTTAAATTGGTTTTTCCGTTTAGAGGGGAGCGAGAAGGATGTCGCCGAAAGAACGCGTTGCCTCTCATGTATAATAAAATATGATAAAACATAGCAATCCCAGGGCCACGAAAAAAAAATCTCCCCAAGAAACAGTCCTGCGCCATCCTCGCGGTCTAGTCGTAAGTATAACCGCAGGATATCTGCGGCCCATAATTCAGTGCGCGCGGGACGAGACCCTCCTCTGTATCCTGGCGGACCTATGCACGAGCAAAAGGAGCGAAAGAAGCCCCGCTAAGGAAAATGGAAAACCTTATCTCGGAGGGATGGGTGAGGGAAAAGGAAAAAGGCAGAAGGGATATTTGGCCGAGGATGATTTGTTAGACGAATGACCATGATTTTTTTTCACCAATGGGTTTTCCATTCATATCTAAACATACGTGGGGCTATTCGAAGGGGTGAAATGCCCACACCACACTCTCCGTTGTCTCAAACCACGAGATATAATTTTGCACCCTGGAGGAAAATATACCTTATATGAGATGAAAACGATAACTGCACAAGTCGCGTATTATCACATGGATCAGATTTTGTGCAAGACATTCGCCTCTCTTCTATGATGAATTTTCAAAGCCCTGTACATAAGCCTATAATTATTGAGACAGTGTTGGAGACAATTTCCTAACGAAAACTGATATTATTACGATGTACAAACAAATTTCGATCAATATTCAGTTGAGAAACATTATTAAGGACGATTCTGAGAATTCTGAGAAAGCTTTTTGTTACATACGACAAGATCCGAGGATCGAAAAGAGTGAACAAGCGGGTTTGGGCTGACTATAACTCAGCCTTCGAACTTCACGTTTTCCAAGTCATTTCGAAATGGAATAATAAAAAATTTGGACTAAAAAAAAAAAAAAAATATACTGCTTTGATGTATTTCAAAATTCAGTCATTTTCAAGTTGGAGCAAATGCTATCGATGAAGACCAAGATCATCAAAATCCGTTAATCTGTTTTCGAGATATCAGCATTTGAAATTTTTTTTTCAAAATTTTGATTTCAAATAACTCAAAAACCACTCGACCGATCAAATCCAAAATCTAATCAGTTCTAAGTTACGGAAAAGCGCGTCAGTTGAGACCAGAATCATCAGAATCCGTTAATTCGTTCTCGAGATATCGTCGGACAAAAAAGTGATCACATACTTACATACATACACACACAGTCGGAAATGATTCTCTAGACCTCAAAACGTGGACATTAAAGTTGGTAAAAGGTTAACTTCTCATTTTCGGGGTGATTACAATAACTTCCTTTTTTCTCTGAAATCAGAGAAACGGGAAGTTAAAAAAGCTTCTACCATGGTAGAAATGGGCTTATCGTTGACTATAGACAACCTGAGCTTTGACGCTGCATTTTGATTCGTCTATGTATCAAGGCTTTTACATATATATTGTGTGAATATAGAGGTATATGTATGTACTTAGCAAGGTAAAGCGCAGATAAATGGAATCGATTAGTAGCTTGCAACGTTTGTGTACCACGAGGTTGCGTTGGGGTGGCAAATCGTACCTCTATTCAACCGAGCGTTGCGTCGCGAGTATATACATACCTATGTATACGTGTACTATGTATATATACGTATATGTTTTATTACATACGAATGTATTTCTCCATATGTGTGTTCTCGGCTTACACCGTCGATAGAGTCACAAGCAAAATGCGGTAACAGTAGTGGCACACTGTGACTGGTCAAGCGGTTAATGTATTGGAACTTTAGTGCGCGTCCTGGGGTAGAATTTCATTAAGTGTCCCAATATTAAATGTTGGCTTGGATACTGATACTTGTGAATCGTGACTCGAATAAGTAAATGGTCGAGGGGTTTCCAAGGCTTCCACATCGACCCTATTTCCAATCGGCTCATTTCACCTTCTGAATTGTCAATCTCTTTCGCATCATATCAAACATGCGATTCTAGTCGCGAATCAGAACCGATTTAGCGATCGAGAAAATCTGACTGATCGTGAGCTACAATGATTATTCGCTTTTATTCATCTTGGAACATATGAATCAGTCTTTTCAAGTCGATTGGTCAGTGAAATTCGTTTATCTGACATTCATGAGATTTCGAATCGGCATGGCTAGGCATCGTCAGATAATTACATCCCAATATCCGCGGCATTTGATATCGAATTGCTCAGACTTAGTTCTCAAGCAATTGATGGCCCTTCCAAAATCGTATCTCATGAAGTGAACATTTGAACGGCTAAGACGAGAACCAAGTGATTTTGGAACTGTGACGAAGCGAGAACGAAGCATAACATTAAAGTGTTAGAATTCAGATTCCATTTTCGGAATCCTTGTACCAGTTGGGCGAAGAGTCAGATTGTTGCAGAACTCGTCACTCTAAACACTTGACTCAAAAAACAAGTTTGACAAATCCAATAAAAACGATTCTGTTGGTGATTTTTTGACGATTCAACAGAATTCTGGGTTGAAATTGAAACTCCGAATTCAAAAAGAACTTTGACCTGTCTACATTTCGAACTTTCAAAAAACTCAGAAACTCAGGATCGTGTCTCAAATAATAAACTTCGGAATTTTGACCATTTTGAACTCTTGCAATTTGGAACTTGAGAATCTGTTTTTAAATAAACCAAATATTTTGTTTAATCAAATCCACATTTTGTTGGGTGTGTACTTACAAAAAATTTTGTCAATTCAGCAAAATTTTGGCTGATTCAACAATATATTTGTCTGAGTGTTCGTAACAGTCCCGGTATTCACCCGGTATTCACTGCAATCAATTCTTGGGGCGATTGGAGAGTCTGGTGAACCTGAAACTCCATTTTCAAGATTTCGCGGTGGCCATGCTTCAAAGTATGAAAGAAAAAAAGAAGAACAGGAAAAGAAGAGGCAAAAGTAGACTTTTCGAGGACTTTCGACGAGAGTACATCCTCGCTTGCCTCCGGTGCATGGGCAGATATATGGGTACAGCTAGGTTCGTATAGATCGATGGAGGTAAAGTTGAAAAGTTGAACATCAACGACGGTAAGATCAGCTCTCCAAGGAATTGCACGAAGCGGCGTTTTACCGCGATGTTGCGAGCCGTTGCCACGGGATACGGGCACGACACCCCTTCGAAGGTGTTAGACACCTGCCTGGATTTTAAATTGCCACGTTAAGACGAGGTTTGCGTCGCGACGCTATGTTGGATCGACGCTAAAACAAACAAGACACAGGGCCATCCTACAGGAATACGACGGCAGCGCCGGCATAGCACATGCCTTGGCTTTTGAATGCGCCTGTTTTCAGTCAGTTTCTGTTTCATTTTTCATTCGTTATCACTTTTTGTGCAATTTATTCAGGTAGGTTTTCGTCGTTTTTCCATACCCAACTTCTCTTCACTCGACATACGTTCTTCACCATCCTTTGTGCAGGATATCATACAAGAATTCAAGACGTAGAATATGAGGAAATTCTTTCGCGTTATATTCTTGCCTCGTTACATGCCTTCAATGGGTTCTGGTTCACTGCCTTGAAGTATGATAATTAAATTCTCCAAGGTAAACACACATTTCTCAACACTTGGTGCGTTCACATTTTTACATAATCCCTTAAATTTCAGCGCGAATCAACACCTCAAAATTCCTGTAGGCTGGCACCCTTGATCGCAGCTGTTGCTTGTACCTAAATTTTAGGCACCCTAATTATTATTTGCTACTTTCTATTCACGCTGTCTATATCGTTGGAACTTTCAAGTGTTGCGAAAGTTTCCTATCTCTATATATTCTTATTTTCACCAATATAAGAGCAATGTATAGATATAGGTACGTATGCTATGCTTACGAAACAGTATTCGATTGGTTTTCCATTTGCTTTCATTCTTATGCACGTGGATTCGTACTTCTGAGATTGAAAAACATTACGTATATTTATTATACTTTTTCGTAGAGCTGTCGCACTATTTCGCGCTTTTCAATAAGTCCTGAAAGAATTTTTATACCCTAGGCAGAAGAACCGCGTGAGCAGCTTTCGCTAGTAGTTTATAGTGAGTAAGGTCTGCCCGACAAGATTGAAGTGGAAATATTGAAAAATCGTTATTCACCGGGTGAAATGAGTTCCGGTATAGTGTCGCAGTCCCGCGTTTTCTTCAATTAGTTTTAATTAATTTTATCTCTTATCGAGAAGGCGAGACCATAGCCAATTTCGTTTTACTACGATCACGTGACTTGAAGTCATTCTGATCAGATAGGCCTGCGAATTAAGCCTTGTTTGATTACCTCGCAACTTTACGAGCGCCGCAACGCCTTACGAACTAAATCGACGCCTTCCATCTCTTACAGATACACGAAATACCATCAAACTACAACTATTCACCAAGAATGTCTCCACGTCTGTTAGTCTCACGATTGTCTGGACTGCGTCTGATCAGCGTTACAAAAAAAAAAAAAAAAAAAAACAACTTCGACGAATTAAAATTCCCTTCCTTTTGGTCAAATTTTTTAAATACTTTAATCCCTCATACTGCTTTCATTGCCTGTTCTCTTTCTGAGACCGACTTCTAGCGCTGCTCATTAGATCGAGTGGAGGCATCTGTAATTGGTCGTCCACATACATGAATCTTCTTCCCACTTTGGGGTCTCGGTTTCGGTCAGCAAGCTTACATTTTGGAAGATAACAATTTCTGGTAACCCATCTAAGAAAAAAAAAAAAATCACTCCAGTGATAGCTTGTCCAATGAAAATCCGATATTTTGGAAAGTTCGATCATTTGTCTTCAATTTTGCATTCCAAATATCTGCGATACGGTTAATTTTCAGTTTCAGTAGTACAGGTACGTTGCGCGACAGTTTCCGAAGCATTCCTTACGGTCCTGCGCGTGTAAAACGAGATGATAATGGAATCAAAATGTAGTCAGCGTGCTTGAAAATTTCAAAAATGTGATCTGAGAATATATAATTCACTAGTCATATTATTTAACAGCAGCAATTATATTCGCAGATGGACCAAACGTCATTTTGCAGTCGAGGTCTGATAGGCGACTATATAGTTTGCGGGCAAATCGAGTTGTGAATTGGGAATAAACAACGGTGGACGTTGAATGGACGGGGATTTGCGTAATATTGGTACGAATTCGCGGTTATGACTTTAAAATAGTAAATCCATTGGTATTCGGTGTATAGTTTAACGGAAAACAATTGAAATTCCCTCACTTATTTCACGGTTATATGTCTCTTATTTTTATTGTATTTTTAGTGGCGGGCGTGAACGAATTGCAATTTGGTGAAGGGGTTGGTAAAGACCGTTTTCACGGTTCACCGCTGATCGATGCCTGAAACACTTAAAATCCTGACGGCTCCTACAATATAGTAGACGAGCTGCAGAGAGCTGAAGGAGAAAAGTATATACATAGGTCCCAGGTATAGGAGAAGAATCGTTGAAAAGATCTTGCCGGTGCAGTTTCCGGAGCAATTTGAAGCGGGAAAGTTTTTGCTACCCTAGGTATTCCGGTATTCGAGAAAAGAGGTGGAAATTACCGGAAGTCTCTGGGTTTTTCATACTCGAACTCTTCTGCTCTTCCCTCTGAAGCAGAGACGCGAAGGATCGCGGAAGACCCACACGTGGTCCATCTGTGTTGCTTTTATTTTGTTTTCTCTCTATCGCTGGCACTGAACACCGCCATTTGTAATGTTGAGTACGACCATTTCTCAGGCAACTCCGAGTCGCGGCGTTCCTCGTTTCTGCGTTAGCCTTCCTTCTTCCATCCGCAACAAAGATAGGATTTTATGTTGCAATTGGTGTCATTCTGTAAATCGACTCTAGTCGAGGCACACTCGACTCCCGCTGAGCCTTCACGAGGATTCACCCCCATTTCCATCCCCATCCACACGATATTTTGTGGCAACAAACTCCGATACGAGGTTAATCTATCTTTGAACAAATCGATCTCCTTCGAAATTTCTCAATAGATCAACGAGTTCCTGTCACACTTGAGGAAAGATTGTACTGAAACATTCGAGCTCTATACTTCTGAATCGATTTTCATGTACAATTCACAACGCAAAAAGACAAGTACGATACCTCAACTAAACTATCACTTTCATCATAGATTTTACTAATATTATGATTTATAAAAGGGAATGGATTCCTTCTTACTTTTTATCGCGTGAGTGATGCGAAAGTATTGGTTTCCCGACAAGAACCAGTTGGAACAATTTTTTTTCGCCAATTCGGACCCTTGAATTGACGTTACTCATGATTCTGAACAAACCTTGGTCTGTCTGTCTGTCCCAAATGAAATGGACTCAATGATTTTGGAAGACGGCTGGACGGAAAAGTTTGAAGCCTCAAAGGATTATAGCTTGTACCCTACGGATGAAAAAGTGCCGTGTCCCATTAAGATTCACCGACTGGTTCGACCTCAACTTTGAAATTAAATGCAAACAGATAAGCCCGGTTTTCTGAGGAAAGACACCATAGGAAATTTGCAAAGTTCACAGGGTTATAGCCTTTTTTTTGACGTCATGATCTTTAAATTGAGAAAAAAAAAAAAAAAAATACCAATTTAGGCCGATGAAAAGTCTAGGGTGACCCAATTGATCAATTATTGTCAGAGTATCCAATAATTCTGAGCGTAGTTTTGAAGAAAAAAAAAAAAAAAATGAAAAATGCTTTGTTCTTTTCGTGACCAGTAACACACAGATATCCGTATCGCTATTTTTCTGCGTATCCTGGGATTAGTCTGGACGTTTCGTGAAGAATTAGACGAGCAAAAAAATTGTGAAAATTTTGACGAACCTCCGATTGTTTTGTTACAGGAGACCTATTTTGATCTAATAATATTTGGCACCAAGTGTAATATTAAAAAAATGACGTGGATGTATTTGATTTACTATTGATTTACGGAAGACGGGTCAATTCGTAATTGTATGCACCTGTGTAACTAGTCTACCAGCGTAATCCGATGATTTTCATAATTTTGAAACGGTTACTTTCACAGTTATATCAATTCCTACAAAATTTCCTTTTTATCTCCACAAAGTGGAAAAAATAAGTGTGGTACTAATATCGAAGGGTTGTTGATGAGCAGAGAATATTGCATCTCACGGCACGTCGAAAGTCAAGATTAGATAGTAGTTGAACAAATTTGACGGAATTAGCATCTTGTGAATAAAGGCAATGTGGAAACATAACTTATTGTTTCTCCATGTCTTTTGGTACTAGCAAGCACGTTCTGAGATGTCTGCGTTTGAAGTGAAAAATATTCGAATACGTATAATCTTCGGTATAATCCCCGCCATTGGCAATCCTTTGTACACGGATCCTTGGCAGAATTATTGAATTCTTACACCGCGATTTTTTGAAAGTTTTCGACGCTCAGACATCATTTTGGGTGGCTGATATAGTGTATGCCGTATGGAATATCTTCTGTAATATGTGGACCTAAATGTTCGGCGACAAATGTGGCGATTGTGAAGAAATAATAATCTTAATGACTCGAACATCGATCACTTCCTATTGCTTTTCGCCCCTGACTATCATCGATATAAATTTGATATTGTGCGGTATTCAATTGGGCCGATTTTTTCAAAAGTTTAATTCACGCCTCAGTAAATATGTGTTCACTTCATCAGCGTGAACATTATTTCAAACTAACATCAATCTAGGAGCATTTTATCAAATTTTTCGATTCGCACTAATTTTTCAGCTATATCATTCGGTCCAGTCAATCTATTACCGAAAAAAGTCATTCCGAATGGAAAATAACACGACGCACGGAACATAGTATAACTAGTTTGCAGTAAATTCATTCACGTTAATCGTATCACTCAGAGAATCGGGGAGTGATTATAGAGGGTGTTACTTAAAGTGATTATATCCACGTCAATTTGCACTTGGCTTCATTTGAGCTTGCTCGATATTAATTAGCAGCTTGTCAAGCTCCTGTTTACATGGCCTAAGTTCTGTACATTTTGAACAAGCAAATGAATGTACCTACCACGTATTGGTAGTTTGCTCGTCGTTGTTCAACCCTCGTCGCTACAGAGTGGCCCAGAACAAGCGTAAGCAGGAAAATTCTTTATTTCATGCGTGAACTGTTACATTTCGATTTATTCACGTTTTTTTTTTTTTTTTTACCAATCACTGTGGCAAACCATCAAGCTGTATCGTCGGTATGTAATCAACTGCAGTGGCCAGTGATTTTGACTACACTGTAGCCACTAACCGCAGATTTAAAACATATTTCCAGATCACAGCTGGGGATGACGTTCACGACGTGTCTGGTAACCGCGAATATTTCATGAGAAATATTGTGTGGAACAAGCCCTCCAGCGACGAGATTCCAATTTCGGAAGGTGGAAGAGTCACGAGCTGATTCCTATTGGATGTAAAAAGTACGCGAAAGTCTACCACAGGCACCGATCATACTTATAATACCTACCATCCAATCGTTGTAAGTGTTGAATATCGCAACCGATAATTGAACCTGGCATGGAGTACGGAATGATTGTGCAAAAAGAAAGACCTGTGTCAAGAAAATCTTGTTTAAATTACGTGTACACTGTATTGATGAGAGTCCAATTTTTCATACAGCCCCTTCAATCAAAGGGATTCAATCACTGTATAGATTCTCGGGTGGATTTACGTCGAACTTTCATTCTTCATTGATCCGTTTCTCCGCTGATTTCAAAGTTAGGACATAGACATTCGACTACGGAGCTTTTAAACTTTCAGACTTTTCGATTACAAACGTGGAGAATTTCAGTCCGCAAATTGTATTGAACGTTGCGGTTTATTGTCTATCTGATCTTTTAATTGGACCATGAATCGGCTATCGCTCATAGTTAGTACGCCAAGCCGAATACTGTTGCATGGAACCACAGTTATCCAATTAATTAAAGTCAAATATAGATGAATAGATATTCACAGGGGAATTTCATGGAGCTGGTGGTAGATAAAACAAAAAATAAATAATTGGTCAGTTGGGTTGTCCTGGATCTTTCAACATCTCGAATTATTATTCATGATTTTCCGCAGTCGAACGAGTCGATCAATTCTAATGTGACATAGCAGACTTTCATTTTCAAAAAAACAGGCTATGACCCGGTGCACTTTAGAAATTTCTTATGGAGTCGTACTTCAGAACACCCGGCTAATTGGTTTTCATTCAATTTCAAAGTTCAGGTACGAAACAGTCGGTGCATCTTGATGGAACATGGCAGTTTTTCATGCTCAGGGCACAAGCTATAATCCTGCTTAAGGTTTCAAACTATTCTGTTTGGCCGTTTTTCAGAACACTTGGCTGAATCATATTTGGACCAAACTGACAGACTGGCAGACAGATCAACGTATGTTCAGAACCAGGTGTGACGTCTGCTAGGGGGTCCAAATTGGCCAAAAAGCATTGACGGAACTGGTTTTTGACATGAAACTCGTTATACTCACCCATCACTTACGTGATGAAAAGTAAAAACACTTTCCTCAACTTTTGATCATTTTTTGAAATGATTCCATATAGAGAGAAATTGTTTGAATACGGGTATTTCAGCGCAAAAAGCTTCAGCACTGAGGTGTGATAGTGAAACGCTGTATTATCTCGAAATTGTTTATTTTAAGATATCGGCGTATGAACATTTTTCTAATTCATGTTTTTCGAGACTCCAGAATTTCTCACAAAGTACGGAATCCGATGGCAAGGTGCTGTTACTTGACATACGATATTTGTTTACGCGTAATGTTCAGTCTTCCCCTGCAAATTCGACCATACAGACTTGTCGCATGCCAAATGGTGACCATATTTTTCATTCGAAACATACATTGGATACGAGTCAAATTCATTGTTGACATACTTACATTCAACATACTGCGCTGTTTGTTTGTAATGTTTTATCAAGTATAACACCTTCATAAGATACAAACATAAATTGAATAAGAATTCAATAGTTCTATAGCGACCATATAATCTGCATCATCAATAGTTGAAAACTATAAAGTTGTCATTCACAGCATTCTTTGGTACTGCGTAAGGGTGGGTTGAAATTCCGAATTTGGAAACTACCGAATTGTCAAAACTCCAGATTCATTCGTGGTGGTTTCGAGTTTCCAGAAACGTCCAGGCTGAGAACTTGCGGATTTGGAAAAGTTAGAACGAAGACAGCTGAAAAATCCGATAGTCCGGAATTTAAAAAATCTCAACATCTGAAAATCCATGGGGGATTATTCGGAACTTTTGAAATTCGTATTTCCGACCCGTCGCCCAACTATAACATTATCATCAAAATGTCTGTTACAGTGCGACCTAACCAAGCAAATTGAATTCTGATGGTTGCGTGTCATCCGGTATCTCTACATAGTACATATTATGTAACCATCAAAGTTACGCGGTAACTGAAATCACAGCGTTTTGCCGGAACACATCAGTACAGGCCTCAAGACTCGGCAAAATTTCTCAAAATATCTACTCCACTTTTGGGTACAATTTTTTGAGTATGTATAGAAACTTTTCGAGTAGCTCAAGTTGCATGGAATGTCTCATACGTATATGGTGCGATACAGATGTTTGTCGAGATAATTTTCCACCACGGGACTGAATAATGATCTCCAAAGTACAGTATAGCATAAATAAATTTACGTCGGGGAGTAACTCGGGCGTTGTAATATGCATATTTGTCGGACATTCGAATTAACATTTGCAGACGTACCCTGACGCGGCATTCGTGTCGAGTTAAACACTACCCTCGGTTTTCCCTCGTTCAACCTCCTCCACCCTTTATATGGCGCGCCCGTGCCACTCCGTGCGAGGCGTGTCTCACGCACATTCGTAAGATCTTGGATCTGAATTTTTTCTTGTTTTTTTTTTTCTATCTTTTTTCCATCTTTTATCTTTGTTTTTATACTGCGTTGTCGAGAAATGACACTGGCTGAAATATTTCGGAAAGCACATCAAAGAACCTCGCCCATATATTTGCGAATTGACATTCCATCTATATATCTTTCCAGAAAAGATCTCAATAAATCGAGAAAATTTAGCGAGCTGAGCTTCCGAATCAGGGGGGAATTTCATTTCCTAGATTTTTCTTCGACTTGAACTTGGCGTAAATTTCTTAAATCGTGTACTAAATACGCGAGTCATTCCTAAATCAGGTAAAATTTACAGTGAGTGATCGGATCAATGTATACGTACACATGTGCGTTCGGAATTGGTGGATAATTGTGTAGATATATGGAATTGTTAATTATCAATGGAAAACGGAGGGGTAAAAATATTCGGCATACATTCTCTGAAATCGAGTTATTTCATTGACTTTGATTGTCACGTTTCGCACGGAAATTTACGGAACAAATTGCTACACGGTTGGTAGGCCCGCAGGCAGGCCTGACAGCTTGTTACAGTTTTGATGTTTGATAATTGATCCATCAAAACGAAATCAACTGTTCCTCAACAGGCTATTTCACTTGACGTTGAACACACCCACGTACCTTCGTACTCTGAAATGTACAATATATGTACGTACATTCACGAAATCAGCTGCCTGGTAGCATGTTTTTTATCAATAAATATTCCATATCGTTATTTGGTAAGATCCATTGCACTTGCTTGCTCCGAACAAACACCAAAGGTAAATAGACAGGCTAGCGTTTGGGCTTCGAACTGGAAAAAATAGAATATTCATACCTCTTTGTTACAATATGGAATATTTGCTTCTAGTACATTCTTCGAACCGCTAAAATAGCTTTTTAATCTGAAAACTCTTTTTATGAGGTATGTTCGGACCGTTGCGCTTATAATGCGAAATGCATAAAGATAATTAACAACCACAAGAACAGCGTTACCTGAAGTATTTGAAGTAAATATGCATTACGGTACAATAAAAGTTATGACAACTTCCGGCAAACCGTTTTAATCCGAATTAGAGGTGGTGCACAACTCGAAACAAAACCGTGTCAAATCTGGATCGGCATATTTGATACAGAATGCGTTCTCCAGAGTGGTCTGGACTTCATTCTGTAACGAAAAATTAAAAAAATTGCAATCGATGTTACATCGAGAAAGGATCAACGGATTTTGGCGATCTTAGCCCTAGAACTACAAACCGGGGTAGATATCTACCCCAGGTAAACTTTGTGAAAATGACATTTTTGCAGTTTGCCAGCACCTTCAGGTATTTGAATCGATTTTTCACCGACTAAACTTCAATGAAATCGAAATTGCTTTTTACTGATCTCTTATGCATGAAAAAATGAAGAGATTCATGTACTTACGAGTCTCATTACTGCTTTCAGAACGATTTTACGAACAAGAAACATGTGGGGTAAATATTTACCCCGGTTTGTAGTTTAAAGGTAGGAAAAATGGGTTTGTAGTTCTAGGGTTAGTATCAATCAACAGGATTGGCTACACCTCAAATGTGATAAAATTTTGTTGTGGACCGATTGATTAGTTTTCGAGTTGGGAAAACTTAGGGAATAAGGGAAGGGGTGGGAAAAGTGGGCTTATTGAGGAAATAATGTTTGTTACAAGTTGAGATTTTAATCGATAAATCTTCTCATTTTCACCGAAATACGACAACCTGGCTGAAGACAAACGTTTACCACAAAGTTGGAAAATTCAGGAAAGGTGAGCACCCCTAAAAATTTTCAGAATATTTATGAAATCAACAATCATTGAAAATTTATCTATTCACTTGCATCAAGAGACTTCGAACATCAAAGTTCGGAATCACAAGATTCAACGGTTAAAATCTTAACTCGTAATATTATTCCTTTGGTAGGCCCACTTTGCCCGAATTTTCCCGGAGTTCTCGTAAAATACATGTATGTAATTTGTTGTTACAAGCCTTCCGACGCAAGTGAGGTAAATGTCTCGATTACTGACCCTTTAAGACCCAATTATCGATCCTTACATTTTCTCAAATTCCAAATGGATGAGAAGAATTCTGAATGTTTTCTTTGCACAAATCAGTTCCCAGAGTCTAAGAGAATACGAGTCAATTTTTTGATAATCTGAAACCTCATGGAGAAAGAGGAATCACTCAAGGTCAATAACCACGACAGAGTCAGTAACTGGGACACTTACCTTAAATAAATGAATTTATAATGTTCGTTAACTTTGAAAAAGTACGGAACATTTTTAGGAAGGCCCACTTTGCTCCCCTGTTCATTTATATTTTCAGCCCAAATAATCTGGATGGGAAGTTATAGATCCGGTCCATCCCGGTCAGCTGAATTATCTGTTCGTTCTATTTGTCATCTTAACTACTACATACATACGTAGACCTATTAGAAATCGCGCCCTTTTTCTGATTCGTAAATTCATCGCAATAGGGCTGTACTTTCTGCACGTACCCTATTCGTGACCAACCCGGCTCACTCGCGGAGCTTCAATTATTCGCAATCTAATGATTTAATGATGAAGATGCTGGTGGGAACCATTCTACATTAGATCTATAGACTATATCGGAGCGAAAAACAGGCATTTAACGTTAATGAGCATCAGCATCAGCAGGTATCAAATCATCTCGACGAAACCACTCAAGGGGGGAGTCAGGTGAAATTTGGATAAAATCCATGTTTTTCATTCTCAGAAAATTTCCAGCGTACCACTGCGAAAGGTTCCTTGAGTCTACACCTTCATCGCAGAACCTTCATACTTTTTTCCAATACACATACTAACAGTAACTAACTTTTGTAGAAAGCGATTATTTGTCGTATTTTTCCAAGTCATTTGGAAAATGACAAAATGGATTTCATTCAGATTTGACCGAAGTCCCTCCTTGGAAATGGCTAAAACGGGGGACGGATGTATGCGCTATGCTTTGTCACTTCATCTCATAGTCTGCGTCACCTACCTACATTGATTCTTGGGAAAATTTTGGGGCGCAGGTGCCTAGATATTTTGATACTGGGCTATGAGCTCGATATATTTCATATGAATATTTTGACGTCGTTATTTGGGCAGTAATAATTAGGATGCGACCAGTTCGCCGTGCGGAGTCCTCGTCCGGAACGCATGCAACTATAAAACAAACATGCATGTAGTACCCAGCGGACCGTATTGTACCGACTCTTCATTCTGTGATCGGAATAGCTTATATTTACCTATATTCTGCAATGCGATGAGTTCGCGGTTTCCTGACTGTGAATAATTTGAATAATAATTATTCAGTCGAGTATTGCACATCGATCAAAAGGATTTTTCATTCGCATATTCAGTAGTAATTGAGCACGACAGTTGCGTGGACCATCGAAAATTTATCTTAAGCAATGTTGAGGCTTAAGAAGAAATCTGTAGTACTGAAAGTCCATTTCCAGCGAAAGATTTAAGCGAATTTGGAAAATCAGGTCTCGAGTTGCCCCGAGTATTTACACCGTCATATAGAAGCTGGTCATCGTCCACGCGAATGATCATTCCGAATTTTCCGAATTCCGCGCACCCGAGTGTAGAGAAAGGCAAAGATTCATAGAATATCGTTCTTTCCTAGAATTGCAAATGAAAATTCGTGGCAAATCGAATTAATTTTGAATCAGCTTTAAAAGTTCCACAAATGGTGAAGTACGGTCTTAATTGATTTCGAAAGTTAAGTGAATGGAATGTTTCATAAAATTTCACTGTTTTGAGTAAAAATTCTGCAATCTTTTTCACCGGTTGTTCCATATGGTCAAGCTATTTATAAAGAGCGCTAATCTCTTCCGTAAAATATTGCCTGAATATTTTGCGAGAACCGTTTGATTGTGAAAACAGATTCTCACGAAATTTGTATTGGGAGGTTTTGACAATTCGTTGAACACTAAAGTCGTTAGGTCCACTCTATAGATTCCACATCAACTTTGAACTTTTTTGGTGAAAAGTGAAATAAATTTTTACAGTTTCTATTAAATTAATAGCCAAAAAATTTCACCGGCAATCTTTGATCGTAAAATAGAGAGTCAAATTGAAACGTCGAAGTGATGTTCGAAATTACTGTGATATCACCCAAGAAACTTATAAGAGAATCCTGGGATGAAATAATTCATGTTCACATTGTTCATGACCCAACCCCTGAACAGTCAGGCGAACATGAGATTTTCGTGCCACTTTTGTGTTAGAAAGATTACCAATTTTAGACTCGGATTCAGCGACCTCGAGAACGATGGTCTACCAAATTACAGTCGAATCGATGTGGTAAAAATTTTGTTTTTCTTTTCTCGAATACCCACAAATGTGTCATGACATAAAAGTGGCATGACTTTTTGGTGCCCATACTTATGTGTGTCGCTGACAAGTCAAGTCAAGGGGTGTAAATACTGAGCATAACAAAAATTTCTGGCATGTGGCGGGAAAATCATTACTGACCGTATCGAATCCAATATGGTTTGAAAAAATTAAAACGCCCAAAAACTCTTCAATCAAGTTCACAGTGGCGTGAAAATCGATGCTCGATAGTGGGTTCGGTGAGGTCGGTAGTAATTAGCTGATTGGTAGGCATCGCGCGAGCCTCTCATTAATAACATAGAAACCAGACGCTTTAGCATCGAGCGGCGATCAGGCTAGAGAAACTTTGCCACCCCAATTCACCGGCGAAATAACCATTATCCATGGCCACTACATGATACCGCTAGAAACCGAAACACAGCTCAATCGATTGGAAGCTTGGATGTTTTCCCTCACCTGCTCATTCGTCCTGACGTCTCATCACGGTATAATCCTGGAATTCTGTTACTCTCGAAAGCTAGACGGTAGAACTGCCATAATTTTCAGGGGGAAAAACTTGAACAAAATTCAAAAACCTATCAATTATATTGTTAGTTCGTTTCTTCTTCTTTTTTTCTTTTAATCGTGCAACTGCCCAGTTTACCGATTTTCACGGTACCGGAAGTGAAGAACTGGAGTGAAATTGCCGCAATCGGCTGGAATATCGAACATTACGGACACATTCCGACCTTCGTCATTTTCACTTTTCATCACGGAAGCCATGCTAAGATTTCGGGTTTTTTTTCGTTAAAAATGACTTTCGCCAATCCCTAAAATCGCTCAGTTTGTGACCCTTCCAAACATCATTCGAAACATATGCATTGGTCTGTCAGCTTGTCTGTGAGATGATATCGCGATTATCCGGAAAATCAGTGGATGAAAAAATTCAAGACCCTCACAAGACTATATAACGTGAGCCCTGAAATTTGATGAAAATAGAGTATTTCGGTGGTCTGGAGAACGGCTCGATAGAAAAATGTAAAACTTGACAGGGTTAAAACTTGTCTTTCAACGGTAAGAAGTTACTACGTTCCGTTAGCATTGGCCAATTGGTTTGGCCAAAGAAAGTTGTAGCATCTGAATTGAACCACAAAAAATAAAAAAAATAAAAATAGTAGGAGGTGATAAAAAGTGTGGGGCAACACAGCTGGCTAACTATTCACGCAGTTCGTTAATCGATTGTCCGATTTCATCTTTCAGCCTGGAGATATGATCTTCATCACACGATTTTCAAGTTCCGAGGATATCACTCTCATCCTGAAGGACTGGTAGTTGTGTGATGGAATTGTCATAAAGTAAGGGGCGCACGCATTGGTGGGTCTGGAATTTATCTAGATAGGAAATGCGCGAGTCCTGGCGTACCTAAATAAAATTCAAAAGTAGGCTGCAGGTTTCGCATTGAGAAATTCTACGCCATCAGCGTCTCTCCAAACACACCTGAGGCTCACATTGCTCTGAAACCATATCGAGACCCAACATAGATATTTCGAGCCAAAGACTGTTATTACCAAATGTAAAAATCTTAGTGCGCTCGTGCCGTTCCCAGAGTATGTATTCATAAGCTAGGTGCACACTGCACACATCACTTTCTGGAAAATATAGTCTTTGATCTTGAGTTTGCAATACGTTGATTCAGGTCACGCGCCATCTGACAGATCCTGCTGCGAGATGCGCTTGATGGATTTCGCCACTTTCAAACGGCACCCTTAATTAAGGAATTCAAAAGCAAAGGGGTAAAGCAGCTCTTGAGAAAATCAAGCGCAAAGTTCGAGCCGTGTGAATTATGCGGCTATTCAAACATTCCCGCTCTGATACCAGCATATATATCTCAGTTATGGATATACGCAAACATATACGTACCTATATATGTGCAATTCCACGTCAGGCGGGCCACTTTTTTGGGTCGTAATCACCGATTTTGATCTCGATCGAGGATTTTGTACTACTCATGGATGTAAGTCTCTGGGCCGAACCAAAAGCCAATATGCGACTCTGTTGTCTTCCTAGCGGAGGTTGAAAAATGCCGTTTTTGCGCGCCAACTTCTCTTCGGCGGCTGATATCTCAGTTGTTTTTGGAGCAAAGTACCAAAGTATATAGTGATTCTTGTAGCTATTTTCACACGCTTTCCGGTGATTATACTGACATCGCTCCCAAACCAAAATTTGGCAGTCAAAAACGGATTCAAAATAAAATTTTCATTTTTCAAAAAGTTCGCCCATTTTGAAAATTCTGTTTTTTGTCTCTAAAAATGGTTCGAAGTATCCCCTACATGTACCCGAAGTGGCAAAGTGGGCCTCTTTTCCGATGTTTTTTTATCCAAGTTTTAGTCGATTTTTCCACCATTTTTTTCAGGTTTTTTCAATTTTTTTTTTTTGTCAATTTCGTCCCGAACATTTTCCAATTACCAGAAACGAGCTCGTCATGCGGAGAAACTGTTTCAAAAAATTGAAATGCGTGACGAAAAATTTTTTTTATTAGAATAATTCAGATTATATAAAAAAAAAATCAGATAAAAAACCAACGAAAGAACGGCCCACTTTGCCACTTCGGGTACGTGTAAGGGATACCTTGAACCTTTTTTAGAGACAAAAAACAGAATTTTCAAAATGGGCGGACTTCTTGAAAAACGAAAATTTTATTTTGACTTCGTTTTTGACTGCCAAATTTTAGTTGGGGAGCAATGTCAGTATAATCACCGGAAAGCGTGTGAAAATAGCTACAAGAATCACTATATACTTTGGTACTTTGCTCCAAAAACAACTGAGATATCAGCCGCCGAAGAGAAGTTGGCGCGCCAAAACGGCATTTTTCAACCTCCGCTAGGTAGACAACCGAGTCGCGTATTGGCTTTTGGTTCGGCCCAGAGACTTACATCCATGAGTAGTACAAAATCCTCGATGGAGATCAAAATCGGTGATTACGACCCAAAAAAGTGGCCCGCCTGACGTGGAATTGCACATATATGTATACCTATGTTTCAACGTACTTGTCTCTCTCCAGCACCGAATACTTTTCACGTCACGCTAATAGATATAGAGAATCCTCTGTTTTCACCTACGCTGGGAACGGCATAATTTCCAATTTCGTCGATACTGTATGTCACCTCGTAGTAGCCTCCATATTGTGGATAAAACTGTTCCCATTTTTACTTTCCATCACGCGAGAAATATACATAAAAGTATTGTCCTTACACCTGCTCGGAAAAGGGCTTTTTTCGTGCCTGTATGGCGGGCGCAAAGTGACCCTTTACCGCCCGGAGGCAAGAAAGTGTCATAAGTGAGCGGTAGAGCAGGCGGTAAAGCGAAGCGGGCGGTAAAGTACTTTACCACCCGCTCTACTTTACCGCCCACTCTCATAATTTTCCTTTTCCTCACAGGTGTAAGAAAAAATATCGTGTGTAACTTGGGCGGATAGGCGATTCCTCACTCGTACGCAGTTCGCAGCCCTCGTCTCGGCTCGCGGGATTCGCCCTCGTAGGAGGGTGTTTGCAGCACTCGCCTTCGACTCGTACGGCAAACCTTACCCTCCTACTCGTGCGAATGCCGCGCTCGCCTACGACTCGTGCTGCGAACTCCGTACTCGCGGGCGGGAATCGCCTACTTTCCGCCCTAGATACACAATATACTATTGGTTCACGTCAAAAAGGACTTTCCCCAACAGCAAGAAACCTTGAATCCTTGATTACTTGCCTGCCAGCAGACAGGATTTTGACTACACTTTCCATCCGCAAGGTTCACTTGACGCGAATAACTTGGGGGTTTTAGAAAATGACTGAACAGAAAATTTTCCAATTTTAGAGAAATATAGCTTGTTTCCTGACGTTGAACAAAAAATTACTACATCTCATTGAAGTTGACCGGCTGGTTCTGCTTCAACATTGAAATGGGACGAACGCAGTGCCGTTGGATAGAAAATTTCGAAATTTTACATCGTTATATAGCTTGACTATCGTCGATTAAAAATTGTTTTCTCAAATTACGATTCATGGACTAGTGAGGTCGGAGAAACTTTTAATTGGATTAGATACTATCACTCACTATTTCTTATGGTTTTTAGAGTTGCCCTTACTGGCGGGTTGGTGAGATATTTTTCACGACACCCTCTAGATCGGTTCGAGATAAAAAAAAAAAAAAAAAACGTCTCCTAAAACTGAGCATTACAGCTGAACGAGAGAGAGGCACCCTCTAGGCCCATACTTTTCCCGATTTGAATAACATGGAATTTTTCGCTAACTGAATTGATTATTCCCACCAAATCTATCGTTCCCGGGAAAAAACTGTCAATCTGACACTTTAGGGACGTATCAAGGTTTGTCGATACGCATTTTTGGATAGGGAAAATGAAAACGTTCAAAAATCACCACCTGTCGGTTGCAGTTATCCCGAGCAACATTATTCTGGATGGTTGAAAGAAATGTACGCCATATTATACCAAGGAGTGACAGATTTTTCCAGGGAATGATAGGTTCGGAGAAGAAAAATCATCCGGCTCCCAAAAAATCTCACGTTATTTTATTGGGGAAAAGTATCCTGTTGAGCTAGAATTCTCAGATTTTGGCAGAGTTTTTTACTCCTATATTTTTGGCTCTGATCAATGCAGTATCGTAGAAAATATTCTACCGATCCCTGACTGAAAGCTATACTCTAAAGGTAATTCATCATCGGCCATTAACCCTTAAATCCAAAATGTTTGTGTTTGGTACTCTGGAACAAAAAACCTGGGTTTTCTTTGTCCGCCTCATTTTCCGCTAAGTTAACATCGCAATAAATGAAATATTGAAAGTGTTTTCTTTATCAGTGCATCCCTCCATGGCCACGCCTCTGTAGAATAACCGTCGCGTGAAAACTATTAGTCCCATTGAGATAAAAAAAAAAAAAATGCTGAAAACACTTTGGACATTCTAAAACATGTGTGAAGAATTTTCGTGTCAACATTCAAATCACAACATGTTGAGAAAAAAAAAAAAAATATTGTGAACAGGTAAACTTCCCAAATAAATACACCTTTTTAATCAGAAAATCATTACTTTTCGAATTTTCAATATTTTCAAGTCAAATTTGAATTGAAATACTCATCAGGCACGGTACTTTTAGAAAAAACAAAAAATAGTGCCATATAGTGCGCATTTGAAAACAGGTATTCATTTCGACATGAGAAGAGGATCGATTTCGGAGTAGAGATGAATGCGGTATAATCTGAAAGATACAAGTGCGAAAAAGCACCTTTTTGTTGAGGAAAATCATAACTAATGCATTCGTAAAATATTTTTTACCCAAAGTGAGGCCTGGGTAAAATTTATCCATGGTGGACACGAAGGGTTAAAAGTCGTGGATCGTGTGATCCTGACGCATGTTGTCTAAAATAAAAAAAAAAGTCCCACCCTCCACGTGGGACTTGGCGATATCTTACCGGTGGTGGTTTGTAATTTGGAAATAGTTGGCGAGGGTGTGTCAGTGGGTCGTGTCGCCGTCCGTCTTCCCCAAGGACAATATCTGCCCTCGATGTACGGTGGACAAAGTAAACTTCTTGCAGGCGAGATACGAGCTCTCTTTGACCACGGTGACCAATTATAGTTGGCCTTAATATGGCGAGGGCGGGCTTAATAAGGCTGGAGTTTCGGCGCGGCATAGGGACAAAGCAGAGTCCGATACAGGAGGTCAAAAATGCGCTCAAAAAATTGCCGCCAATTTGAATTGCTAATGCGTTTCGTTCGGCCTACCGTACAAAACAATGGCTGCGTAGCGGTATAGTGGTAGGATATATAGTATAGCTATACATTGGTATAACCCAGCCGAGCGCAGCCCGGTGACGAAGACCATATAAGTGTTTCGTTGCCTCCGGAGAAATGCAGTCGAGGGAAATAAAGAAAAAGAGGCCGTGCCATGGTGAGGCGAAGAGATCATGGATGCTCCGCAAATAATTAGTCACTGCCAGACTGACTCGAGTGCCAAAAGAAAGAAGCCTTGCCCAGGCCAGGCCTTCCTTGTCTCTTTGCGCCCTGAACCAACGAAATACGATTCTACTTGGACCCTAGCAGATCGCGGAGGGTTCCTTTATCCGAAATCACTTTACAATAACCCCCTTGATCCCTACCGAGTTCCAGAAGATTGCCGATTATAAGCTGACACCCCACCGAATTAATTACGAAATCCGAGATTCACGAAGATTCGAACATTTCGTTATGGCGCCACTTTGCAGACCTTCGGGAGATAGGGTGCTGAATCTTCCATTGATTATGAATTCGTATGGTTTGTTTAGAGCATTCAAGCTGAATATGTTTAGATTTTTTCTAGTTTCCATAAGCGATATGAAAAATTTCTGGGATATATCTGCAGAAGATATCACCTTTCACGAACATTGATGATGATCTGGATATCTGCAATATTTAAATCCACCGACGGATTATCGTACAGCATATTTTAATTTTTCTTTTTTCTACCATTCCTACCAATGTTGGATGAGCTAAGATGTTTTATTTTCGCCGAAATCGGAGAAGTTATCGAATGTTTTTGTACCATAGCTCTACCCCTGCATGAATCTGCTCACTTCAAGCCAATCGAAACCTGAAGCAAGGTGTACGAAGTTTTCTTGATGAAATAAGACGGGTTGGCGGTGTGGGAAATTTCAAAGATAGCAGAACATCAGTGAAAACCATAATCATCAGATCTGAAAGACGGCACACCTACACCGTTCGATGCTTCAAAGATGACATCCTGGAACCATATACGAAAAACACAGGAAAAAAATCGAAGCAAGTTCATCAGCGATGAAAGCTAGCATTTTTCCAGAGTATATCTTGGACCTTCTAGATGCAGATCCAAAGAGCTCTCAGCCAAGATGAAGAGTTGAGACTTTCAACCACATTGCCAACATGTTGTGACGTCAATTTGGGTTGAAACGTATCACAAAGTCGATATGGTCTATTCGTGATATGTAATATCGACGACTGGTACTAGTGACAATGAAGGAAGTGTAAAGCTCACTGCATTGCCAGTTACCATTTTGCCCATTGTGAGTAGTTTGATGAAAGGCTTCGTCTATGACTCCTTCATCGCGTTACTTGACCATCATTGTACCACGCCTCCAGGCTAGACTCAGGTCAGTCTCGCCTAACCATTGACGGAATCAGCCAACTGCATTCTTGCGCTAAATACTATCGTCTCTAACACCTCTGCGGAATTCCTTTCCATCAAGATTTGTTAAGGAAGTTAAATATTTCAATCGGACTGGATTCTGTCAACTCGGGGTAATGTATACGCGATATCTTGCTATTAATTGTTCAGATACATCCAGCTCAATGCGATAGACTGCCCGTGGCGTTCCAATTATTTGACTATAACTCTACGATCAGAATGTGGTCCAATTAGATTTCTGCTTAAAATTCTGGAACACGGATTTTTTCGGGTCATATGTCCACATTGAACTTGCAGATAAGGATGGAAAAGCGTTACTTTTTCTCTCTGTTTTCGTTTGGTCTTTATTGTAAACAAATTCCATGCAATGCAAATATTTTGGTAATCGAAAATCGGGCGGGCCCGTATTGTTTGGTTCGAAAACAAGGATCAATTAAAATATCCCGAGTGTGAAAATACGAGGCTGATTACATCGAACAGGGTAGGGTGAGATTAGAACAGTAGCGTTCCATCATCCACGTCCGTTAATTCATTAATTAATAGGATTCGTGGCCTCGGATCCGTTATGCCCCTCTGACCACCCCTGGCCGATGGAGGGCTGATTTTAAGTGCGGTGGATTTCAGTACTCAGACCTGGGTTGGTATAGCGAGTCGCGAATCAAGAGCAGCTCGCTTTTTCGCCGCGTAAATGAGCGGCTTTTAAGCAAGACTTTTTTCACGCAAGGTCGTTTATTTACACAGACTTGATTCTAAGGGTGGCCGATTACTCAACTCTCTCAAGAATACGAGGGCAGACAAAAGGGGTTTTGGCAGAATAACATAGACCACGGCCCCAATTAATGAATAAAGTCTTGCCTGGGAGTACAGCCATTGTTGTTCAT
This sequence comes from Ametastegia equiseti, assembly GCA_963989295.1. Lineage (NCBI taxonomy): Eukaryota > Metazoa > Arthropoda > Insecta > Hymenoptera > Tenthredinidae > Ametastegia > Ametastegia equiseti. The sequence continues at coordinate 7,493,447 of OZ022390.1, read as the reverse complement.
GCTCGACAGATAATTAGCTGGTAGGCCTTTCGCGTTATGCAGAGGACAACATATCGTTGTGTGCTACCAACTGATCAATAGCATTTACGCTCCACTGAGCCTTTGAATGGTCAATCTCGTTAGCCAGGTGGAGTTTCGTGCTCCAAATTTCGGCCTTTTTCAAACCCTTGCATCAGCCGAGGATCGGAGCTTTTGCGAATACAAAAAGTTTGTAATATTCCCGACGATATTATCAATTTTGGTAAATAAATTTTATTTACATTCGAAGGCGGAAAATCCTTTGTCGAAATGAAATTTTTCGTCCACCCGCAGCATCCTTTGTACCTATGTGGGTATCGATTGACCAAATATCAGAATCATTTTATAACTACGCAAATTTTATACCTCATGGAATCGTCCTGATACAAAACCAGCCGTTCAATCGTGAACAGCTGAGAGGATCATGAAATGTAATCTACGATGAAATTAACAATCAGAGATTTTCGGAGAGTTATTCACGGGGTGTAAATGTCCGTACGAAACAAACAAATCTGACTGGCGTTGGTCATTTGGCTGACTTTGATACGCTAGCTTTGAAACTTCTTGCCCGGATTTTCCAAGGACAACTACGATAGATGAAATCCATTCTATCAGTAAAAAAATCTAATCGAATCAAGAAAACGGAAGATTGAATAATGATAACAAGAATCATATGAAAATGTATTATGAATTGAGCTTCCGTTTCTCCTTCACAAAACAAAACGATCTATTTTTCGAAAATTTCATCCCACCCTAAGAACCAGCAATCCGAAAGACCCTTGGACTCTAAGTTTCAATAAATCCAAGTGCAAGAAAAAATGGAGTGCTCTTTTCAAATCAGAAACTACTGAATCAATCGATCCGACAATTCCATTATCTTCAAGTTGAGTCAAGAACCTTCGATTCGACAGAATCCATTAGAGACTTTGATCTATTCTCGAGGTAGCATCAATTGATAATGAGCTTTGCAAATATACATTCCCAATAACTCAAGAACCACAGCACTGATCAAATTGCCAATCGCATTAGTTTTTAGAAATATTAAGCAGCATCGATTGATACAACCAAAACTGGAATCCGTTGAATCTCTCTGAAGATATCGCTAAACAAAAAAGACTGATAGGTATACATTCACAGATGGACATTGATCCGAAAACGCTGTGGGAGTTGTTTCTCTGAGCAAAGCCTGACTATTGATTTTTAGGATGACCATGATAACTTTACTTTTTTGTTTTCCGAGCGGGAAGCTGAAAGAATTGTATTGGTGTTGAAAACACAAGATTCATCAGTGTGTGCCTCATCTAAGGGGCATGTTTGAATAGTGCAACGGTATCGCAAGAAGTAACGTTCGATATTGACTCAGGTTAGATGGTTTTTACTTGACGCGATTGTTAGCAGAGTGAGCCACTCTTGTTAATTGTGAAGGGGGATAAGTCGGACATAGCTATATCTCTAACATAAAGATCAGACGCGTGCAGACGATCCACGATCCACGATCCACGATCCACGATCCACGATCCATGATCCACGAACCACGTTGGTATTACGACGTACCTACGTACAGTAGTGGACATAAGTCCGTGTAGGGTTAGCGAGAACCGTTTTTGTTCAACGATTTCCTGGGAATCCCCGCCAAGCGGTTAGCCGATCCCGAAGGGCCCGTAACCCGAGTACTCCCTCCTATATACGGAGTTATATGGAGACCAACTGTGCGAACATTAGTTCCGTTCATTAATTTAATCTATGATATAAAATGGCTAAACGTTTTCCAACATTGCGTGTACACGTTGCGGGAACGTACCATAAAACCGTCAACTAGTGTAATTTAACGGAGGCCAGAAGTACGCAGCCCATAGGCCTGAGCTGCGTCAGCTTCGGGTTCGAGAAAATTCGATCAAGATAACGTTTCGTTACTTTTTCACAAATCCAATCCGAAAATTCGAGGATCCGAGTGAACCGCTTCCGCAGAAAATATCGCGTACTGTAGGATGTAACTCAAGTGACACGAGTCCTCGGACTCGAGGACTCAAAGGCTCCGAGGACTCGACTGGAAATATGATTTTTATTACAAGTGAATAAAATATTTTGTCGCGGGTGTCCCATCCTTATAGAGCAAGGTTGGTTCGGGATAAACGAGGAGAGTAAGATGGAAAAAATAATGGCAAGGCGCTCTCAACGCGACACCCTCGTCTTGAGACAGCGATCGTAATTTCATCGAGGAACGCCGTCATTTTGAACTGGTGTCACCCAGCCGGGCATTGAAACCCGATGTTCTTTTGTTTTTGCTCTCACGCGATGTATTTGGTATCCGATTCCTCCATATAAAGAGACAAATATCCTTTTAAGGTTCAGTGCCTTCCATGGACCGCATACCGTCGTGGGTACCTATACTTGCTTCTTATTCAAGAAGATCTCCAGTAGCGTCATCTGGGCACTTGGAATTCGACTCGAAAATAACGATAAATATTATTCAAACCAATTTTCCTCGGTTTAAACATATCGTCGATCCAGTATGGTTTGATTTACTGCCCTCATCATCACGAGATGATACGGTGGGCGCACTGCAGAGCTATCCATCAATAACGAATTAATACAGACCGGATAATTTTCGGGGATTTAGTGGAGTGAAAGGATCAAAAGCACGGTATGGCTATGATATCTGATTATTTATATGAAATTCCGGGTAATCCGCATCTATTGGATGATGCGGCGGACAGAGCAAAACGCGGCCAAGTTGAGCCAAGCTAAACCGTGCGACCGTTTCGTTCTACGCTTCGTCCAATCAGGAATAAGTGTCAACGTTCTGTACCAGCTAGTAGGTATGTACATGCGTGCAGTATATGGTTAGGTATTCCGATCAAATAATGTCAACTCTCTTCCAGCTGCTGCGGTTCATTTGGAATCATTGAAATAATTTTGCGGTCGTGATAATCCGGATATCGTGCCGAGAGAGTGCAAACCCTAGTATGCAATAATCAATGGCTCAAAATTGGCCCAGACCTGGCGCCGATACTGAAATGCCTTGGCCGAAGCTCGACGGCCAGTGCTGGGCCAACGCTGGGATGGTGACCGAGCTCTGTCTAGAACCATATGGTACCAGTCTTGGACCTGTGCTGGCCCAAGCCTTGATGCAATACTGGCAATCAGGGCTCGGTCGCCAGTCCTGGGCCGTGCTTGGTGAAATGGTACGAGAGTATTGGCACTGCATACTTGGGAACTCGAAGGGGATGAAAATATCAACAATGGTATACATAAATCTGTGGTCAACTTTAAGCGAATGTCTGCCAACGCCTCCTGTGCACTTTACCGGAAATTAATATCAGTCGACAAGTTTTGTCTGGGTTAAAGTTATGCAGCTGCAACCACCGGCGATATAGCAAACCTGTGTATAGAGTTTTGGGGTGTCGGTGACGTCACCTGCGCCAGTTTCCCTTTACTGGGATATTTCGACCCCGTGGGATCGGTCAAACTCGTTTCAAGCGTGAACGGCTAATTTTGTCACATCTGTAGGAGTGAGTTTCTCCGTTTTACTCCGAGTCTAGGTACGTCCCTGTACATCAACAGAAATGCAGTAGCAGAAACAGAAATGCAGCGGTGACAACGAAAGGAGATCATGCCGTCGAGTGAAGCAACGGCCCTTGTAAAGGCCATGCGGCGATGGACAAGTGGTGGTCAAGTTGCGATCAAGCGGTGGTCAATCAAGGATTCATCTCTCAGCCCATGCGGTACTCATCAAGGATTACCAACAGAAGCTTAATGGTATATCCAAGTTTGAAACAGGATAATACGTATACATGCTGTCTTCAAATACCATAATTTTGGAACTGATGGAGGAAAAGGGATTCGGCCAACTGGATTCCAAAGTATTTAACTTCAGCTTTATTAATAAAAAATGAAAATCCATTCATCTTGGAAACTGGACTTTTCGAAGGCCGCTCAAGTAAAGGCTGCGAAGAGCACCGGAAAAAAAAATCGGTGATCACGATTGCAGCCAAACGCAGTGTCCGGAACACAAAACCCAAAATGCATTTTATCAGTAATTGAACCCTCCAAGCTCTTACGAAAGCGATTTTTGATAAATTGTGATTTGGTCGAAATATCAATTTTTACAACAAGAAAAAATCTCTTTCATGATTTCAATCTATGTTTTCGGGTGTTGGCAAAAAACGCAGAGTCAGATTAAAAATTGGTTCTGTGAGAGCTCAGAGGGTTCAATTGTCGATAAAATGCATTTTAGTCTCGGAATTCCAGACACTGTGTTTGGCTACGAACGTGGTTGCTATTTTCTTCACAGCCCTTACTTGAGCGAAGATTGGACTACATAATAAAATGTCAAAACCTGAAGATCCATGAAAAAAAATCAATTTGGATACACCCTCAACAACCTTGACAGAAACTTTGGACCACCAACACGGTGGCTCGTTTGGGATATAGTTATCGTCAGGATAGGAAAATTCTTCAGCGAGATGAGTTTCTCTACTTTTTTCCATACCGGAATGGAGATATTCAATTTCCACACACGTATAAATGAACAGGTCATGAAATTGCGGGGTAATGCTCACGCTGAAAAACGGTCTCTACCTCTCGGCGTTTTTAAAACCAGAAGATATTGTCAAGTGCAGAATCCGTTCCGGCAGTTAATATAGCGAGATCGGCAAACAGCACCGAGAATATGGTTTTCTAGAATAAGCCGATAATGCTGAGCACGTATTTATTGACTTCTTCAACTGCTTTATGCATGCGAAAATATCGGAAAACGATTCAATGAGTTATGTGAATCTGAGTCTCTTACGTTAATCCCACGCTCATATCTATGCGCCGCTGACGAGAGGTACAATAGCAGTTCAGGAGCAACGAGAATTTTTCTCCACCTACCAGCTGATATCCTTGTGAAATATTACCCTGTTGTGATTTCAGCACATGACTATATGTAGTTTATCACCAGGTAATAATGGTTCCACACATTCAATATCACCCACTCTAGCAGAGCATCATTCAATATCTTCACCGTATAACTGCAATGTTTAAATCTCAGAAGCTCAGGATTCGGTACATCACTTCGTGAATTCATGAAAAACCGTGGTTATAATGTCACGAACGTGTCCTGCGAGCGTGCCGATGAGTTATGGAATCATAATATGGTAATGTGTTAATTGGTATCAAGCCGATACTTTAATTCAGTAATCATCAAAGTGTGAGAAACATGAGATTAGAATGACTATTTGTAATTCTAATGCATTGATTTTGAGCTGGTTAATTTATTCCCCATTCAATTGACACACTTTGGGCAAGGCTCGGTCGAATCATTCCATATTTATAACTGACACTCTACTTGGTAAAGCTGAAATATTTTCTCCAGAGAGGTGGAAAAAAGAATGTGATATTATGCAAAGGACTGGTTACGAACTCAAGTATACGAGTAAAGCTTTAATTGCGTGAGTTTTGTGGGTGGTTCGCTGTGTTAATTTTAGACTCGGCTCCCGTAACGTCACGCAATTTTTTTTTGTTTCCTCATACGCTAGTGTCGTCTTTTCATGTGTTCACGTCCTGGAAGGTGAAAAAGCGAAAAATGTGACCTGTCCACAATAGTTGTAGCACTTCAGGAATGAATAGAGAAAGATTAACGTAATCAGTAGACACTATTTGACTTGTCCAACTTTGCAGAAAGCGACAGGCTGTTCAAATCGTGTTCCTAATAAGGTAGTCTCTAAAACCAAAGCATTCATCAAGGGATTTTTTTGGGGGTCTGGTACTTTACTATTCGTAGTAGTTGATGTGATTGTTTGGAGAAGAATGGGACAAACACGTCTTTGTTGAGGGTTGTCGTAATTTTGAGAAATAGAGTGAAAAGAAGACGGAGAAAAATATAGGGTGTTTTATAATGGGTACTAAAGATAGAAGTTTCGACAAAGTGAACAGGGCTTAACTTGTTACGTTGAAAGTTGGTGCTCTGTTCCTGAATTGATGGGGTGTTTTACCAGATACAAAGCACTCTGTGCAGGATACTCGCAAGAGCAAATAGGTCGGAAAGGTCTTCCTTGAAAAGTTTGAAGGTTACAACTCAGTTAGGGTCAATTGACGAATCGTTTTGGACGTTCCACCATTCCAGAGGGTCGGCCACGATCCGTTAAAAATGAATCAGGCTGGCGTCTTGAATTATAGAATACAATTTTCCGTGACTTCGTGGTTCGAATCCCTTCTCACTGGATGGCGCAGCTGGTGAGTCTACGACCGCGGAAATAAGAACCGGTAAATTATACGCACGTGTCACGAGCTTCCGGCTTCCCGACGACAAGCGAATTCGATTTTCTCGAGCAACGTAGGTGTAGGTATCTATTGAAAACCAGTGAAACCCCAACGAGAACCAATCTGGCTGACGCACCACTTGAAAAACGTAAAAACATCATGTTCGCGAATCAATGCCTGTTCTCACGTTTCTGCAATACACGTCACGCCAGTCAATCAAACAAATGCTTCCTGGTTGCGTTCGAGAAGCTAGTGAAGAAACTTTTGTACTGATGTCAAAGTATGATGTGAAATTTTGATCTAGAAATTTGATCACTTTACTTTTAAGCACATGCAATATATATTTTACAATTAGTAGACGATTGGATAAACTTTCAGGTCTGCTCTGTGCATTCAGACTTCATGCGCTTTTGTATGCATATGCGGTAGAATGTCGAAGTGATGCACAGATGGGGTAAAAATGCTAGTTGCAACCCAAGGCAGTAGAATATCTGCACCATATTCCTTTTCGCACACCTCGCTTCGGTTTAGCTGGACTAATCATTTGTGACAATTTGAGTGATTAATACATTTGTTCCTTGTGAGCTGGTACATGAGCGGGTCCATGTCATCTCACTCAAAAAAAAACACTCAAATCGCGGATTTTTGCGCCCTTCGAGGAATCTTTAGTACTATGGAAAAAAAAAATAGAAGTTCACGGATTTTGAAAAATTTTCAAAAATGGCGGAGTTACGGGTGTTTGAATTTTTTTGCACTGCTTAGTTTGAAAATTCATATCTCCGAAACCATCAATCGTAGCGCAATGGTCCTGGACTCATTTCACTGACAAAAGAAAGGGCTACCCTTAAAAAAATACATTGGAAACAAAAATTAATTTTTTCAAGTTTTTTTCGCCACTTTTTTCCAAAATTTGGCCGCCATTCCCAAAGGGTACGGTGAATTTCATGGAGACAATTTTTTTTAGATAGCTGCTTCTTTCCCCTTTAATTTCGTAAAAAAAAATTTATGGAGACCTCACCAGGTCCGGAGAAAAAAATTAAAACGTCCGGCCGTGCGTCGCCGCGCGCGCCGTTCCACGGTAGCCGCGCTACTCCGGTAGGCTCGCTGTTTCACGTGCTGTTGAATTTCATTCAATGTTTCGCTATCCACCAGGGTTATCCTTTCTAGGAAAATAGTTATTCAACTACTTTAGACTCCCAGAATATTTTCACTGGTTATTTCCGCTCGGAATTATACCTGTTCCGAAAATTTCTCCGCGGTTATGGTTCCTTGAACACACCTGTGCTGCAATGCAATGAAAAGGGCCGATGTTTTGAGTGAAATTGCGCTCGATGGCGCTTAGTTGGACACGCCTGTTGAATATTAATTCTTAACTTTCACATGTTCAAAATTTTCTGATGCGGAAAATAATTTCGTTTTGATGAATTTATCAGAAATTGGAATGACTGCATGTAATTTCAGAGTACCGCGAACCGTCAAAGCTTCATCAAATCGATTTTGTAAAATAGCCTCTTCTGCTGTATGTTCTGCAGACGTGCAGTAGGCAAAAGATATGCTTTTGAAATAAGAGCATGCCCAATTATACAAATCCAGCTCTGTTTGAATGGGATCTGAATTACCAATCAATTGTAAACTCGCCCGTGAAGCTAAGCAATTCCAAAAAAAATTGATTGACTTCATGAAAGAGAAGTTTCAAGGTTCGATTCCCATGAACAAAATAATTTATTTCTCAGATGGAGCAGCTTCCCAGTATAAAAATAAAAAGAATTTTATTAATATAACACATCACTCCGAAGACTTTGGATGTCAAGCTGAGTGGCATTTTTTTGCGACATCACATGGCAAAGGGCCATGTGATGGGGTAGGTGGAACTGTTAAAAGATTAGCTTCACGGGCGAGTTTACAATTGATTGGTAATTCAGATCCCATTCAAACAGAGCTGGATTTGTATAATTGGGCATGCTCTTATTTCAAAAGCATATCTTTTGCCTACTGCACGTCTGCAGAACATACAGCAGAAGAGGCTATTTTACAAAATCGATTTGATGAAGCTTTGACGGTTCGCGGTACTCTGAAATTACATGCAGTCATTCCAATTTCTGATAAATTCATCAAAACGAAATTATTTTCCGCATCAGAAAATTTTGAACATGTGAAAGTTAAGAATTAATATTCAACAGGCGTGTCCAACTAAGCGCCATCGAGCGCAATTTCACTCAAAACATCGGCCCTTTTCATTGCATTGCAGCACAGGTGTGTTCAAGGAACCATAACCGCGGAGAAATTTTCGGAACAGGTATAATTCCGAGCGGAAATAACCAGTGAAAATATTCTGGGAGTCTAAAGTAGTTGAATAACTATTTTCCTAGAAAGGATAACCCTGGTGGATAGCGAAACATTGAATGAAATTCAACAGCACGTGAAACAGCGAGCCTACCGGAGTAGCGCGGCTACCGTGGAACGGCGCGCGCGGCGACGCACGGCCGGACGTTTTAATTTTTTTCTCCCGACCTGGTGAGGTCTCCATAAATTTTTTTTTACGAAATTAAAGGGGAAAGAAGCAGCTATCTAAAAAAAATTGTCTCCATGAAATTCACCGTACCCTTTGGGAATGGCGGCCAAATTTTGGAAAAAAGTGGCGAAAAAAACTTGAAAAAATTAATTTTTGTTTCCAATGTATTTTTTTAACGGTAGCCCTTTCTTTTGTCAGTGAAATGAGTCCAGGACCATTGCGCTACGATTGATGGTTTCGGAGATATGAATTTTCAACCTAAGCAGTGCAAAAAAATTCAAACACCCGTAACTCCGCCATTTTTGAAAATTTTTCAAAATCCGTGAACTTCTATTTTTTTTTTTCCATAGTACTAAAGATTCCTCGAAGGGCGCAAAAATCCGCGATTTGAGTGTTTTTTTTTGAGTGAGATGACATGGACCCGCTCACATACATGAGCGTGACATCCCACCGCTGTCACCAGTGTTTTTCGTAATGCTAAGTGCTTGGCTCATTTGATATGCTTTTTAGGCAAGGTCTTATCATTAGCAGAGGCAAGATGCAAAAAAGTGGCGTGAGCGTATTCTGGTAATCGTTCGAATATCAAGATTCACTCAATAGACGTCTAGTATTCAATCACTTCATAGAAAAAATGCATTTGGGATTCAATACTTATGACCAACAGTTAAATTTCAGAAGAAAAATGAATTAGTAGCGTGATCAAATTTTACCTCAGACACACTGAACCTACGTTTGCAACTGCCAATGGATGAGACGTGAGAAATGTCTGTACAGGCTGTTCTTGCTTGTTATACTAAATTCAAAATCGACCATTTTTAACAGGTCGCAGATTTTCCATGAAGAAGTACATACATTGAATTGATTAGTTTTTTGACTAGAATTATCGTTCTACAATATTCGTGAGGAGAAGCTAGACGACTCGCATAATGAGAATTTGTTGAAATTCTCGACTACTGACAAGTAGATTCATAAATTTGCTACCTTGCAAAACACCTCGTATTCCCCTAGTCACATTACTTCTGAGCTGGTGGGTACAGCGCCTCGCAATTGCGTGCACTCGAGAAGAAATGCGTCCAATTTATACAGAGCTGAAAAGCAACGACTTGTGAAGTGCCAGGCCAAAAGCAAGCGCAAAACGTTAATAATTTGACGAGTTAATACAGCTTCCCAGAATGTTATAAATTAGTTGAAGCTAGTCGAAGAGATGCAAGGTCTCTCTACCTGGAAGTAGTTTTTCAAAGTGAAAAGTTTCCAAGCTCAAGTCAGGGTTGTGCCGAGATCGCGATTTCCAATTTTCACGTAAAGAAAGGCACAGAGTCACTTGTTTGGCAGACTGTATTCAAATTGGAACGCTAAATTCAAAGCTCCGTGTAGTTGAAAATGTTTATCTATTCTCGCCACGTCTGCGCCCAATCCCCTAAAACATTGCACAGTTGCTCCAAGGCGTGCTCTTCGTATTTCAAGTTTCGCCTCCTCTAGGATACGAGAGACGTGATTTTTAGAGGAAACAAATTTACCGAGGCAAAAATCATTCCAATTTCTCTCTATTCCTCGTTTCGAGTATAAAAATACAGTTTCTATCCTATCATCAAACATTTCAAACACATCGCTTTCCCATATTTCCCATCCATATCCAGTACTCGATGTACATATATATCAGGAATCTCTTGGAAATTGGACCTTTCGCTAATTAGTGGTACCAGATATTATCGAGCTGTGGACATGTACGTATGATTAATTGCGGTCAATCTGATAACTGGAGGCTAATTGACGCCACCGCAACAAACAGACCTCCGCATACAGTCGAAGGGATAACAGTAAGATTCAATCGACTCTGGTAGGGGTTGGAATTGTATTATTTCGGTTGACCATTTCTCGTTGCCCTGAAATCGCGCCGAACCTGTAAAGGCCGAATCAACGAGAAAAGTTTGTCGCTTCTGCTTACCGTAGTTTTGATTTTCGATTAAGAGCCACCCACCCTTATCTTGGGCCATTCTTCTTCGAGATAAAGCGTGTCGCGGAGATCTCTTTGGTGGATAAGCCTTTGCGCGAAGCCGCGACAACGGCTAGAGCTTTACTCATATGAGAAAATCCTTTATATAGGTATATATATAATATATATCGGCCTTCTGCTTCAGCCCCAAACGCAATATCGATGAACTACGAAATAATCTTCGCCTTGTTCCCTGGCTCCAAGTTGCTTGCAAATACCGATACAAACCTCTACGTTGGACGAAATTTTATTTGAACTAACCGATCCGTGACTGACATTGAGTCTGCGATACGAAGGCAAAGACAATCGAGCTATTTGACTTTGAATTTGTTCAGGTGCTGAATTAGGTTTTTTTGAATGAGATTATTTTCCCTGAACCTTTAGCCGATTGAAAGAAGTGAATACCGTTTTAAAATAAGTAACCCTGTCAACTCTTGCCTTCGGTTGTATGGAAAAAAAAAAATGAAGAAATTGAACTGGCAGTAAGAGGAAAAACGATGAAAAATTCAGTGGAAAGTCTGTACCGCCGCGGTTTTCAGCTCTCTCATAAATTTATGGAAGATGAAGCCAGTACCGTCGTTATCATTCGCTAAATCTTCCCTCAACATGCGAGTTTGAGAAATAGCGCCAATTTAAAAGATACTTTAATCCCCAAAAAATGAGTTATGGCTCGGGGCCAATATCCCTCGACTAGAGTGCTGGATTCCGGCTTTATCGTGTTTTCCTATACTACAGACGAGTCCATGTGTGGAAAAAACTGGATTCACATATCACTCTTTGTATATGTATACATATCTACAAGCCAAATAATTACTTTGTGATAGCTGCTATCTCTGTGTTAGAACTCCACTATGGGGAGAAAATAATATGTACCTATTTGATATCTACAAATGACTTCGTTTAACCTCCGACAATACCGCTGTTCAAATTTTGGCACGCGTCCCGAAGCAGGTGCTTCAGGAAAAGAGGCCGTCTCTGTTATCTGCTAAGTATCTGGCGATTCTTTACACTGCGTGGCAGGTGGATGTCTGGATTACACTGGGCTCCTTGTGAGCCCTACTCTCTGGGAACAATTCAAACTCACGTCCCTCGGGAAGCACTTTTGGTGGGAATCAGCTGCGACTTGTTTTCACGTTTATGTATCTGTTGAATTATTATTCATCTAAATAACCGTATGATCACCGAATTGATTGTCGGTAATTATGATTCGAAGATCTTCAAGCTTCGTGGATCGTTTCAATTATATTTGTTCATTGGTGGGCTGATTGTGAGATGAAACAGGCTTTGATGCCAAAACGGTGAATTTATGACTGAGAAAGGTATATCGCGTGACGGATAGAAAAGGGCGTATAATTTTCTTCGCCGTTTCATATAGAAAAAGGGTTGACACGATGAAAGCCGCGGTTTTCTCGAGACAGAAATTTGAAAAAATCATACCTACTGATACTAGAAGGGCGTATCCGCTAAAAATTCATGATCTACCGGAATTTCTATTTTAACGAAAACCGAAAGTTTTCCGGCCGAAGAACGCATTTCCGATTGGAAAGTTAATTTTTTATTGGCGTCCGTTTTTCAATGAAGTTAATGCCAAAAGGGCGTATCCATCAAAATTTCTCACCTTTCATCATAGACGTTCTTGTTTCCATTTCCAAGCCTATTTCCAGTCGAATGACGCGAAAAAAATAAAAATAAATAAAAACAACATTTACGCTCTTCTCATGCAGTCTTTACGTATGTCACGTACGTCCTTTTTTCCTTAGTCACGCGATATCAGCATGATTACAGAGAGTGATATGGAATTTATAGCCCTGTACGCCCTTCTGAGTTCAGCCCTATTTTTTCCCATGGCCCTTGCATTGTAAAGTTTGTATAATCATAGGCACAACGAAGCACTGATGAGCCGCAATTTTTCGTGATAAAGTTCAACACGTACATCTGAAAAATCTCCGATATTATAGTTTGAAGTAGAAGGAATTCCCTGGTATTGTCAGGTTTTCAGATTACCAGGTTTCATAGCCATCATGAAAGGATGAAGAATTCCTTCACGCCCTTTTAATTCTGTCCATTATTATTGAAAGTCGAATCATGGAAGAAGCAAAAATGTCTCATACGCCCTTTTGATAGCAAAATGCCAAAGCAACAACTATACACGCTTGCGTCACTTTATTTCAGCCATGCGGCATTTTAATAAGGAGTGTTCATAAGCTCGTGAACTTGTGCTTTTCTGCAATCTCATTGGGGTCATTGTTCCACTCCCGTTTTCAGGTGAAAATTGTTTTTTTTTTTTTGCAATTACGGTTTCGGTTTCGACCAATATTTGCTAAAAACATTTTTTACCTTATTTATAACACGATGATTTTTCTAGAACTAAAATTAAACTGAGAAATCATTTTAGATTTCCCGCTTTTGAAGAAAGGGAAGTCATTACAATCACCCTTAGAATAAAAAGCTAAGTTTTCACCACATCTCTACCTTTCGCGATCCAGACAATTACCATCGATGATCAATTTTATGTCCAACGATATCTTGCGAACAAATCGACAAATTTCGATGATTCTGGTCCCAATCGATTGTATTTTGGATTCAATCGGCTGACTAGTTTCTGAGTAATTGAGCGAACAAAATTAAAAAAAAAAAAAAAAAACCCAAATAGTAATAACTGGAGAACGAATGAATGGATTTTGATGATTTTGATCTTCATCAATATCATTCGCTCCAACTCAGGAATGACCGGGAATAGATCAATGCAGTAGTTTTTTATTATTCGAACATGAAAGATCGCTGCCGGAAGTTTTAGGGCTGGCCCACTGTGGTCAGCCGAGTCATCTGCTTGTTTCACGCGAGAATACGATCGAACAAAGCATTTGCTAGATTTTTAATCATCCGATTTGTCTATAGCTAATAAAAACTATGCCTGGGAGTTCCGATGATTTACTTTTTCTTCATAGTCATACAAATTACCCCGAAAAAGATTGACGGAAGCCACGAATGAATTTCCCTCCAAAAAATATAATGAAATTATATTTTATAAAGAGATTGGTTCGTATCATCTCAAAAAAGGTTCTTATTAACTCATGGTTTCAATATTCTACCGTCTGTCGCCACGTATAATACAGTGTCGGAGACCGTGGGCGCGATGATGTGGTGAAACGTGCAAGATGTAGAACCTGTGACTGATATTTCCAGGCTATTCTCAAAATTTGACGCTCTGAATCGACCAGGTTGTGTTACTGGAGTAAATACTTTTTTCTACATTCGAAACGTGTCTCGGTAGGTTGTAATCGACTGATATGGATGATGCGATGTCAAATGTGACAATCACCCACGTCTCCAACGTAGAATTGGCTTGATTCTCTTCATTGACAACTAACGAAACATCGATTGCTTGTCCAATATTGAACTTGAGAATATAATTTTCAAGACAGAATATCATTTGTTGGCAATATAAAATTCGAGTGATAATAGTTGCCAGTAAAACACTAATGTGGGTATTATTCTGTATCAACGATACGATCACTAAGAATAGATTGTTCGAAACGTCTTCAAGGTAAAATTGTCTGAGGAATCCGAACTCAACCTATAAAATTCGATTCATCATCCACGTACATCAGAAAATAGGATCAGCAGTACATGTCTATGGAATCTTCTGTTGAAAATGGGGGTATTCTGAGAAACTATTTCACCGACGTAGGGAAGATAAGTTTTGTAATTTATCCGAGATGAGATGTGCGACAAGAATCACAATATTAATTTCGTGTCTGATAAGATACCAATATTGTCTAATCAACGTCTAACTTATATTAATCTCCGGGATATTTCCTGTTCTACCCTTGACATGAATTCTGCCGGAAATCGGTAGAATCAATAGTTTTCAAGAGTTATTCAAAATAATCTCAAGTATTAAGCGATGTAGTCGTATTACAATTCATGCAGTTCAGTTAGTATTAAGATCGAGTGAATTTTTGAGTTTCACCTTGACCATGGAGTGATTTGAAATATTATCGATTTTCGAGTTCGTGACGAGTTCGAAGTCAAACCGACGACCTCAGTTTAGCACGTTGCTTCCATTTGATATATAAACATCATTTATTGATTACACACATGCAGCAATAAGGTTGCTCGTGTATGCCAGACATCAGTGACTCGGTCAGTACTACTGATAATCATCATACACAATTGTGTAAAATGCCGGTTCCGTCGAGTTATCTCTTATTTATCGACCAACCTGCAGAACCTGCAACCTGCTGGTTTCGACTTTTGATTTTAATGGAAAATGAGAAGTTTGACAATAACAACAAATATTTGGCTGTCTTAGTTTCGCGCAGAGTCGTGTAGGGTTATTGCTTCTTGCTGAAAATCTTGGAGATTCAGATCAAACTTGGAACTTGAATGCCCATGCAGAAGAAGAAGATGGAATGCGGTTCGCTTAATTCCGTTGAAAGCTTTGTGAGTACTGTCGTCGATGTTACGACACCAGCATAATTAGAGAAAAAAAAAATTAAGATCTCGAGTAATAACGCCGTCACCGAGACGAAGTTCTTTCTTCCTTCACTCAGGTCGATTAAAAGAGGCTGAAAGATCGTTCGAGTGAAAGTATGAAAAAAAAATTGATCCTCGAGCCTACGAAGCGTAAAGTGGCAGCACTATTGTTTCACCGTAGGTACAAATTACATACATGGCAAATGGTTTCTCCAGATGTGCACGTTGCAGTCTGCTGGTTCGCATTCGTTCGTAGATCCGACGGGAGATAAGAGGATGACGTTGAGAACGGAAGGATGCAGCGGTGCGCGGGTCACCGCGTCCTCTTCCTGATCCGCTACTCGGCACGCGATCCACGATCCTTGATTTTCCAGTTGTATTCAAACTCTCATGCAGATCAAATTGTCAAACGAAATTAGTTAGGATTTGCTAACAACAGTCTGTACTCCATAACCCTCTCCCGACCTAATTAAATTTCAACGGTAGCCGGGGTGTGAGCTTTCTACAGAAACTTGTAGTCTCTGGTAAGAATTGTCAAATAAGTATACGTAAAAGCACAAGTGGCTCGATTTCGTACCTCTATTTCCGGTTTTGAATCATGTACCAGTCCTATACGTTACTGTATAGCTGAATTTTTGAGAAAAATTGGTTCTGCTTTTTTTGCAGTTTTGGTTATCTAGTACATGAAAATGGAACTTCAAAGCTGTTACTCCAGAATTACATTTTTGAAGCTTGTCGTTAGTTTGAACGAGTTTCGTTCATCCGATTCGAGTTCTTGGAGATCAATTGTATTCGAAAAGCCTGTCGTCTTTTGACAGAAGAGAAAAATATCAATTTGGAAATATCACGCTGAATTGTTCCCGAATGAGTGAATTCCGAGACTTGAATCGTCATGAATTTCTCATATTTTCTACAATGAATTATTTCCCACCAATCCCTTCTTTTTCATTGAAGTAATTGATCACGTTATATAAAAAATCTGGCTGGCCACTGATAAACAGTGTTGGGCAGCATTCTATTAAGCCCTTCGGCACACGGTGCTTGTTTCTCTGCAATATTGCATGCATATTTTTTTGCAGGCTGGCTAGCATTCTCCGTTGCATGGCTTCGAGCGTGTTGTGCCGAAAAATGCATCGTGTGAAGCGAAAATTGTCATGGTAACGCGCTTGACACCATGCCACGGAGAATGCTCGCCAGCCTGCAAGAAAACATGCATGCGATATTGCAGAGAAACAAGCACCGTGTGCCGAGGGCTTCACTTTGGTTATTAATAGAATTTAAAGTAGGGGAGCTGGGGGCTAGTTGTAACAATTTTTGGTAAAATGCTAATATTTTGAGATACTTTTAATATTTCTTGTTGATAACTAATTTTATGTAAAGCGTATGTATTCACTCATCGAATGCATAAATATATTATTCAAAAGTTTCATTTATTTTGGCACAATAGACATATTTCTAGAACAAGTCACGTGTTATAATTTGCCCCGTACTTGGGGCAGGTTGTAACAGGCGCCGGGCAAGTAGTAACACTGAAAAAAAGACAACAATTAAGAAAATTTCGAGTTTTATTTTTTCATAATTCGCAATGGCTGAAAGTATATTCGGTAAATGTATAACTAGTTTGTAAGTGGGATAAGTGAACGATTTTTGGTTAATCGATATCTGAAAGACTTATTATCAAATGAACTTTGAGGCTAGACTCGAGATCATAACATTAGCCTAATTAAATTATACATGATATATTATCAGAATCAACATTTCCGGCCATTTTACTTGCGTACTAAGAAAGCAAGCTTTCTTCTAATGGGAGCTCAAGTCGTAACACGTGTTACATCGTGCCCCGAGACTGTGTTACAACTTGCCCCATCGCACGATTTTGGACATTATTATGAATTATTAAAAAACTAGAAAAGTTATAAAATTGATAAGGGTAACATATCAAAGCTGAATACATTGAATGATTGAAAAATCAAGCATATTTGAAAAAAAAATTTTGTATACATCGAAAATCAAAGTTCACGAAACGCATTTTTTTCCATTATCTGGCCAAAATAGTGCGCCTACTCACGACCGCTCGCTGTAACGTCCCGCATTGCACTGATTGTGCTCACTTAGTAACGCCCCTCATAAATGTTACGTTTGTTGCGAAATCTGATGACAAAATGTGAAATCTGCCGAGTAATTCGGATGTTACTACTTACCCCTGTTACAACTAGCCCCTAGCTCCCCTACAAATTACAATTGTAATTTTGATTCGAGAGTGAAATCAATTACAAATTGGAATAGTAATTAACAGCTTCTTTCGAATAAATTACAGATTAAAAATGTAATTGCGATGATTTTTCCATTCACTCACAAATTACAAATATAACTGAAATGTGTTTTTCGAATCAATTACTAATTACAAATGTAATTGATCGCTTCTATCGGATTTCCTAATGCAATTGACACGTTTTTTCGTATCATTCACATTTCTGAATGTGATTTCAACGTTTTTTCGATTCAATTACAATTTTCGAGCATGTGTATACTATAGAAACAAGTTGTATACACTCTACACATACTCGGGATCATCCTAATCCATATCGTCGAAATGACCCATGCATTATCGGCTTTATGACAGATATCATTTGGAAATTATAATTGATTCGACAAAAACGTTTCAATTACACGTGTGATTCGTAATTGATCCAGAAAAAGCTGTCAATTACTTTTTCAATTTATAATTGATTCGAATAAAGATGTCAATTAAATTTGTAATTTGTCATTGATTTCAAAAAACATTCCAAATGAATTTGTAATTCGTAATTAATTCCGAAAAGGGTTGTCAATTACGTTTGTAATTTGTAATTGATTTGACTTTCATTGAGTTTTGCCCAACACTGCTGATAAATTTAAATGAAGGTTGAAACGTGGTCTTGGAAATAAAGCCACTTATTTATTCAGGTACTTGATAATTGATATCGTTAGTCTACTGCATAGAAAATGGTTTGTGTCCGGAAATACCACCACGAGCGAAAGACTTGTACAGCAAATAACTACCAGGGAAGGAAGAATGAATGTGTAGGCCGTAGTTGGTACCTACATCGTTTTGATTATTTACATCTGGGGTTAGTATTCTTTTGCATCTGCAACTAGCTAAGTAAGGTAAATACCATCGGCTCAAAGGATATAAAAAAGTCGACATTATTCCCGGTGTGTGTGTGCGTGTGTATGTGTATGTGTGTGGGTTAACTGCAGACCATTTTCTCCGTACAAGTAGCAGAAAACATATACACAGAAATACAGAAACAGTAATTGGCCGACAGGGAACACTCAATAATTTAGCATACATTCTACGCTCTGTAACGATAAAGCTCCTGAGGGATGCTGCCAGGGGTTGCCATGGCGTTGGGACGCCTTGACGTAAGGTACTACATACATACATACCAACCTCGGCAGTCAAGTTTGAAACGTGCGTCCTTCCATGAGGGAGGAAGATACGGAAACAAAGAAAGACAGAAAGGGAAAGAGCAAAGGGAGCGAAGTTAAAGAGGCAAGAAGATGTAAGGGGAGATCATGAACGAAGCCTAGAGACTCTCACCCTGCACTTCTTGTTGAAGGAATATTCGGAGCTTTCAGTTTTGTTTGGGTAAGTTTTGTTCTCAGTAAGAAAGGGTGGAGATGTTCAACTCTATTGACTGAGTTAAATTGCGATTTGATCTAGTCGGGAGAAACCTGGTATGCTAAATTTACAAGGTATAATAAATCGCCTGTCAAGATTACGCTTGCGATTTGCAAAGATGGACTAAGGGAGGCCTATAAAGGTACTGGAAATTTCGTCATTTTTTCATGATTGAAATTTTCTGGGATTTCATATTAATGTTGCTAGAAACAAAAAAAATTCCACTCCAAGACTCGAAATCGAATCAGAAAACAAAGGAAGTATCCAGCGATACATATGAACAACCATGAAGTTTTAAAACCTCCTTGTATCGCCTTGATGTTCACAGGACATTCATGTTTGATAATAGTATTCAGAATACTTATGAGAGGATATTCACCTAGCGAATTTACGATTAGACCCCTAGTTCCTTGGAAACAAATGAAAATCCACATTTTTCCCAATTCTGGTTCAAATTTTTTGTCAGAAATAGATTTTGGGCTGTTTTTCTCGAACAACAGACTCAATCGTCAATTCACCCCGTGAATATCTTCATATTGTAAGTATTGTAGATCCTACTCTTGAACACGAATGTCCTACGAACATCACTGCGACGCTAGGAACTCATGGAACTTCTTGGTTTTTCATATGTAACCCTGGCACATATCTTGCATTTATGATCAAATTTCCAGTCTTGGAGTGAGATTTTCTCTGTTTCTAGTAACATTAACATGAAATCCTAAAAATCACAAAAAAATTTGAATGATCAGAAGATTAAAAAATTTTGAGTATCCGTATAGATCTCCCTTGGAACTTGATTCAGATCTTTGGTTCATCCGGTATGATCACACGCGCGTTGGAAGTAACGTAGTTGGCTCGGAAACGCTTACGACTCGAATCGCGTTCACGCGTCAACGGCCATAAACAAAGGAAATACAATGCGAGGAACATACCTTGATATGCCGCCATACATCTCGGGCTCTGCCAAAGGCACACATCGGTCGATTTCCCGCGAGTTAACGCATTCACTGTGGATTCAAAGCCTGCAGACTCTCGCGAGATGATTTCATATTATCCACAGATTGGAGTGAATGGGCAAAGCCCCATACACACGTCCTCGCATCAGCAATTTTATTTCTCTTCATCGTCAGTCTCGAACTACGTGAAAGAGGACTTTTCTCTCGCATCAGTTTTGCGAAAGATGTTATTCACAGTTCCTCTCCTCCGCATGTTTTTTTTAGCTTTGTTTGAGCAATCGGTAATATAATTGAAACTCGAGTGCTTTTGGGTATGAATTCATAGCTTGTCAGTGTTTTCCCAGAGAGTTCGAGTTTGAACTTTAGTCCCTGATGATGAGTAACAGTTTTGACACGTGTCGTCAACTTTGTCATTTGGATATCAACCCATAACTCGTTACTCGTATGCATTAGCCAAAAGCTTCGTATCCAACAAATGATGGTCATTCTCATTGTCAATCAGCTTATAACGCTCTTGGAATACCAGGCTAAACACTAAACAGTCAGGGTCAGTGGACAGGCGAGCTTAAGCTCAGCCAAAGTAGTCCAGAGTTTTGGTCCCTGTTGAACCTCTGGGGTTGCGACCCATTGAAGGGTCTGACAACCCGCCGGGGTGCGGTGCAAATAGTTGAGGTAACTATAGGCAGAGGAGTCAGTAGCTCTCTATAACTTGATAGCTTGCGGTAAATTACATCGGCGTAATTAGTCTCTCGGCTCTATGTTAGAGCCAAGTTGAGCCGAGGACCATTCTGATGTAGAAGACGCTCCACTGTGATAAGTCAGAGGATACCAAACTAAGAAAAAGATTATCCGCCCAACGATTGCCAATTCCGCGGTGAAAGTGAATTGGAAAAATTGATTCACACATATAAAAAATGAACTTTACACAGATCACGCGATGAGAAATATTCAACATACCTATATCAAGTATTGAGCTAATTTGGAGGTGTCTGTACATATCAATATTTCAGACTATGTAGACACCATGAAAAGTTTGTTTGAACTCGATGTTTCTTTCCAATCTGAAGGGCAATATAATGTACATATATTTTTTCTTTTTGTGAGCCTCCAGAATTTCCAGGAATCTGTGAAATATCACGTCTAATGAGGTGTACCCAAGCAGGCATGTATACGAATTTTGTAGATGAAAAATACTTGTTCCTCGAAACGCACTGCTTCGTTGAACACATGATTATTTGAGGAACATTTTCCAGAGTACGTAGGCAATGTGTTCACCGGGAAATCATTTGTAGTCAAAGTTTGAATTTACTGTGAACCCTGATCTTCGACATCGGTGGTGTATATTGTTCAGTGTTTCAAGCAATCCGGAAGAAATTCGCCGATCAGAGTTCACCAGTCAGTCGGTGTTAGTCGGTCAAAGACCAAGATCATAAAAATCCGTTGATCCGTTCTGCATATATTGTAATGTTTAATGTAAGTCTTGTCCATCGCGTAACTCAAAGATTATTCAACTGATCAGTTGGAAAACTCGATGAGCTTTGCGTTACGAAAAACAGTATCGATTAAGACCTAAATCAGAAGAATTCATTCATTCGTTATCGCCATATCGTCGGCCATTTCATCTGAAAATCATTGGAAATGATGATCCCTGGACCTCGATGTGAGGATATTTATGTCGGGGAAAGAGCCGTATTCCGTTACTGATTCAATCAAGAGATTCAACTTAATTATTCATTGAAAGTAAACTTACTGCAAGTTAGGTGATACATGGAATTGGGTGTAATACGATTAACACCAAACGTAGTCACGATTGAGGAACGAATGTCGATAAACAAGACAGGTGACGATTGTTGTGAGCTGTGATAAGAGAGACAGCCTTGATCTGGCCATCGAGCAGTTTGGTCGTGGTCCCGAGATTGTGAATTTATTAGCGATTCCGTTGTGGGAAAGAGTCGGAGTCGGATTTCGGAGCCGAACTCGATTCACTCGGCATATTCGTACTATCCTGACTCTTTCCCACAATGGAATGAATTATAATGACTTTCCTTTTTTTCCGATCGAGAAGCTGAAAAGCTTTGAGGACATTGAGTGATATCCACCTTCGCCAGGGTTCGTTTCTCACAAAAAAGCGCGTACCGCGACTACGACTAGAATCGGTACGAGAAACAGCTTCTAAATACAAGCTGACTAAAACCATCCATTCTCACTTCTGCCAAGTCACTGAGGCATACATGCGGTTGTGTTACAACTTTGAAAATGAAACTTTTCGCCAAAAAACTTCTCGTTCCAGCATATAACTATAGAAGCGTTCTACACCAAGCGAATCGAGGTATGCGATTTAGAGGGTCGTACGATATGGGCGCGTTGATCCTTCAGTTACACGACAAGATAAAATGGCTGATAGCTCGTCAACTTGAGTAATGTGCACGAAGTAACATCTACGTATGGGTATATGATGGTGAAAGCTGGACTATCACAGGACCGGCGTGGATCCGTCAGGAGTTTTCGTCGCGGTAGCGGGGAGTACGTGGAGACGAGGCACCAGGCATGGGACGCTTTACGGCCACCAGGACCCAAGGGACCACTAAACCACTTCACTAAACTAATCAGGGTTTACGGTAGGAACGGTTCGCGCGCAGGAGCTCACGTTGGGAAAAACGTAAAACGCTTGTCAAAAAGAAGTTTGGCTTTTTCGTGGGTTGTTTGAACCGCCACTGATCCTGCCCCCCCCCCCCCCCCCTTCCTCCCCCTTCTGTATTATTCAACGTTGATCGCGAGTATAGCCAGAGCTTTTCTTATACTTGGTAATAAAATCAGTATTTTGCCCGGGCTTGGCCAATAGACTCGCAACCGAACGGATATAACGGCGCGCGGCAGTCTGGCTGGCCTCTAGAGCGGGGATTCCCCCGCGGGTATCTTCGGCTCGCCGCAGGAAATCCGAGCCACTTCTTGCGTAAATCCTTTAACAACAGAATCCCGTATTCGTTTGTGGCGCCGTACATACGTTCCGGGGGCCCAATAGCCAATATCTGCCTCGTCGACTCTAGACTGTCCGTCTCCCTCCTATATAGCCGCTCGAGTAAGTTTGTATCAGAATTCACAAGCTGATCTCCGGCGACTCGTTGCCAACCTGGAAACTCGGGCATCATTGGAATGCCTTTCCGCGCCCACCTTCGATAGCTCCTCAATTTACCACTAGCTACGCGTGCCAGCTTTTCGCTTGGACAAATAAACTGATACAATCCTCCCCAAGGAGTGATCAATCAAACTTGTACCTACGTACCTGGCCATTCTAAGAATCTAGAGCCAGTGTTACTATTTCACCAGGCATCGCCCAGGACTGGCGACCGAGGACTGCAGGTTACCAGTATTTCACCAACGCTGGGGCCAGCCCAAAGTCTGTGTCTGACACAATGGTTTTAGACAGAGTTTGGTCACAAGCCTGGGCCAAGCTCGATAAATTGAGCTGTATAGATATATTAAGTATTATTCCCATGAGATAAACCTAGTAACTTTATTTACCAAACTTGATGACCTGATCAATTACAACTTGAAACCTGGTTCATTTGGATTACTCCAAGTAATCGCCACTCCCTATGTACAGTAATGTTCATCGATGCATGCTTCGTGGCTAACTTCTTTTTTCAGAGTTTTGTTTCCTTTCTATTCGTGTGTCATCTATCTATGGCGCGCAAAGCAGTTGATAGGAGCAACTTGATAAACAATTGCTGCAATCGCCCGCCGCTGTCATCTGCTAACCTATTGTTGACTGCTTCTCCGGTCATGGGCACACAAAGTATCAGTAGAAAGGAAGCAAAACTTGGAAAAAAGAAGTTAGCCACGAAGCATGCATCGATGAACATTACTGTACGTACTGCTAAACTGCAGGCTTGGCATTGACACGGTATTGGTGCCATAGCTGTCAATACTGACAGCTACCAAGGACCAAGCTTTTCCCAAGTTAAAATCAATGTTGGGACAATTTTGGGTTGTTCACACCGGTTCAACTTATAGTGCCGTAAATCGGCATGAAATAATCCGCAGCTAGTATGAAACACCATGTTGGCCCAGTCTATTCCCAGTCAGAACTGACTTCCGGCTGAGCCCCATGTATGTTCACTTGTTAGTACTAGTCATCAGCATTTGCTGCCAACGTTGGGTAAATAATTCATCTGTACTGGGCCAGTATTACCGAACGTTTGGCAGTCGGGGTAGTGTCAATTCTGTGCCATCTGTATGTTGTCATTTTTCCATTGATATCGCCGAGCCAAAATGCAGAATCGTTTTGCTGCACTGTGGTGCTTCTCAGTTTTGGGATACACGTTCCACACAGGAAGCACCAATTATAAGTCAAACCATATCAGAGTCTGTATGTTCACTTGTCAGTACTAGTTATCAGCTGCATTTGCCCAATGCTGGGCAAATCATTACTCTATACTGGGCCAGTATTACCGAACGAAATTTGGCAGCCGGGGTAGTGCCAATTCTGTATCACGTGGGTAGATCCGGCAATATTCCGGCATTCGTACGTGGGTCTAGTCTTTCAACAAAAGGTTGTGGTTTTTCTGCAAGAATTAATCTGTCGTGATCACGAAACAAAAATGCGCATACTCCGAATATTTACTCTCAAAATATATGCTTGGAATTCGTATGTGCCATCCCGGAATCAATTCGGTTAGCTTATATAGAATTAGTGAATATATATATACTTCTTGAACGTTACTCTCATCACTCCCATCAATCACTTTGAATATGATAAAAAACGTATTCTTATAATTTTCCATTCTACATTCACTACGCTTCGAGAATATTTTTCTCCTTGAATATTTCACTTGCATAATCTATAATTCATTACATGTATCATATGCATTACTTGCACGTGTACTATGCTGTCTGAACAGTTCGTTAAGGTATTGCAGGTGATATAATTAGATGTATTTATGAAATATAATCAATAATTCTACACTTGGCATAACCATTGGGCCAGCTCTGGGCACAGTCCGGGTACCAACGCTTGGGAACTACCAACGGCCCATTACTGGTACGTTGTTATCATCCCAGCATTGGCCCAGCACTGACCGTTGAGCTTCGGCCAAAGCATGTCAGTATCGGAACCAGGTCTGGGCCAATTCCGTGCTATTGGTTCTTGCATACTTGGTGAGTGCAGACGTAGTAACATAAGTGAAATTATTCCCTGTCTCGATCAATTTTCCAGCTGCAGTCTACCGGGCAGAGGACTGACTGTACCTACATGCCTTGCATCTGTAGGTGGGCTGTGCATGGACTGTAGGTACCGTACCTCTACATACGACGCCGGAGGCAGAGACTCGATTTAAAGGGGAACTCCGTCAACGCGTGGGCACCGGCGTAGTAAATGCGGTAGTAAAGTGGTCAGGCGGTCGTCCTTTAGAGGTCAACGAGAAATGGGCGTGGTTTGGTTACTCGGGATCCGATGGTAGCAGGTGCAAACCGCGAGTACGCGTGATCGTCTCTGGATTGTATCGGAACCGGTATCTCTTCGTGCGTGAGCAAACGCGAGCTAACCTTACTACGTTTGTCTGTATTTGTGCGCCCGGCAAGACCCCGAAGCTTCGTGTTCGCGTTTTACCTAATTACGCGCAAGGACTTTGAAACTTGCCGCTTGGAAGCGCGAGCCAAAGACCCGGAGGTCCTGGAATTGCTTTTCGGGGAGAAGTGGGTGACAAGGCAAAGCACCAAAGAGAACGAGAGAGAGAGAGAGAGAGAGAGAAGGAGCAAAGGGAGTCCTTGCCGAGAGAATGGCTTTGTATACACTCAACGCAGCTATTGAACATTTTTTTCCATCGCGTTTAGGATTATCTTTTTCATTTTTCGATTAGGCGCAACAATTTCCCTGCTTACTCGGTTCAGTCGCGCCTGAATAATATCATCTCTTCAGTTTCCCTCGAGAGTTGACTTTCGATCGATCCCGAACTTTGCGCAGCCTCAGCAAAACTGCACTTTGGGAATCTCCGTGGGATCTATATTCCCATTTCTTGCTAGAGCCGCAGGAATCGGACCCGCGGGAAAGTCAAGACAATATTTCTATCCTGCGGCTAGACTAAGCTATATGGCAGCAGGAAAACAAGCGGTGCTTTAAAGTCTGACGTACGAGCTTCCTACTGGTTATTTATGAAACAAAACACCGTGGGCTGCACCTAGAGGTCCTTCGCTCACCTAGCTCACGATAACTTGAACTTGAAGGGCAGATCATAGACCTTGGCGTGTAGTAAACAGCGTTCAGCCCTTTGCCCGCTTATTAAGTTGTTATTTGAAGATAAGTCGTCTCCTGCAGAAGGTATACACCCTTTGCCTACCCCTTGCCACGAACCACTACCCTCATTCTCAGGGTGCTGAGAATGAGCCGTGATTAAAGTGTCTTCAACGAACGAGGCCAACAAAGCTTTGCGAATAAGGAGAGTATTGCAGATGCGATAACTCCCAAGATCTAAACTTCCCAGCCACATATAGTTCGCAACCGCATTCGGGTTCTACTTGTACATAAGCATATTACCGAGCTGTGCTTGCTACACCTACATGATCCGGAAAGTTTTAGTGCTTGTAATTTCCGGGGTACGCGTACGTTGAGATCTATTCTGTTTCCGGGATGCAGAAAAAAAGGTTCTACCCCCATGCAGGTAGCTCAGGAAAACGTAAGGATGATATTCAAATTTAATTTTGGAAGTAATGTTGTGCAGTTCGTCTGGCGAAGATACACAGGGAAGGCCAAGGGGAAGGCCATCTGAATTTCATGACCTGGCGGCTTCTGGTCCACATTTTACAACCCTCGGCGCCCCTCGAAGTCGAGGTAACAACGCAATGTTACGTCTAATGGCGCAACAGCCATAGCACGGTTATATCTTGTCTCTACGGAACCATATCACTGCTGTGTGTTCCCTTACCCACAGGTAGGTACGGACTTACCACGAACCGCTAACCGTGAACCATGGTGAAACTCACCTCAGGATCTGGGTAGTCGTGACTCCTGTCTACCATAATCTCTGACGCTGGTACGTTTCCCGGTTTATGATTAATTTCGTTAAGAGGCGAATAAACTGTGGCGAGTGTAAAAAGTTATGGAACGGTATGATAATCCCAGAAATGAGAAATCCATTAAAATTTACTGCAAGGGCTGCGCCCCCCCCCCCCCTGCTTTTCCCCTCACGACGTTCCGGTTTAGTGGCCATTCGTTAGAGGTCGTGATTCAGTTTACGTTGGAATGTAAATCTGTTTTCATTTCGGGAAGTTATACAACGTAACGCAATTTGTTTCTCCCGATTATTATACCTTTGCGGAAATCGGTTAACCATAATCGGTATATAGCCCTTCCGTTTCCACATATTTCTCAAACTCCAAGAAATATTACTGCGTAGGGGAAACACGTGAAAAGTGGGTTATCATAACCGAATCAACCCTCAATTGTTCGAATGAAAATAATTAGAAAATTAAAAAGTAGTAACCACGTGCATTTCAGGTTTGAACTGCAGACCCAGTTCTGCCAATTTGGAAGAATGTTACCCCAAAAGTACTGAACAATTGGAAAATTGTCTGGCCGTTGAAGTCTTGAGTGTCAGGACTCAATTAAACGTGGAATACTCAAGATGTATAATATACCACGATGTAGGTGTGAACTCGAACTTTTGAATAACAGAGAGTACAGCACACTGATTTATCGGAAAAACTGTTTTACGTTTTTGAAAACTTTTCAAGCGCGGCCCTCCGACTCTTTCGCGTAACTTCCGCCAAGTAGTGTCCCGCGGGATTTCGCGTTACTTCGTAACTTAGTGGCAGTTTTGGCTTACGAAAGATTCTCTCTAGTTTCTTCTGTACGTTTCTAAACTATACGACCTGTGGTAGCTCTAAGTATTATGGTTCGAGTTTCAAGCTGGACTCACGAACCATGTGTTCTGCTTTTTTTTTTATTTTGGTTTTTGAATTTATACATTCTCTTTCCTCACTCTCTCGTTCTGCAATGCTGGTGAAAAGTTTAACATCACATCACCAGCTGATCATGAATAAACCCTTAGAACTTGAAGAATTATCTCGTTGAAGAAAAAAGTAGCTTTTCCTTTTATTTTAATAACATTCCGTGAAGTAATACCATTAGGCAGGTGACAGCCCAAGGTGTTATGGCATCTTTATTACTTTTTATAATTGTTCATTCCACGAATCCCTTTCTTGGGCTATATTTTCTCGTTAAATCATTTTTTCTTTTCCTTATTTCAATTTCTCGATGCTACACCTTATGTACCTCTAGCGAAAACATATAAAGCCTGATGTTTTATCGCGGGACAATTACTCCAGTTAAAAGTGTTCGAGATTCAAACTGGTACCTGCTAACTGATATGGCATTTTCAACAATGTACTTTAATAACGACTTGCTGACGTATATAAGCTTAATAACACGCCGTAACACTTTCGAGATTGATTTGAAGCTAAACACGCAAATATCATTACACACACTGCTCCGAATATATACAGTATAATATATACTACCACATAGCATTATGTAACGCAAAGTTAATTCTGGTGAATTCGGTACGTAGGGCCCCTACCCTGTGGTGCAAATAATAACAGTATACATATAGTTCAGTGGTTGTTATTTGCGTACCGCTCGTTTCATGTTTGTACCAAACTGTTTGCCTGGCTTATGCTGAATGTAAGTCCATTGCTATAGTGCAGCATGCATTTTGGCCGTGGGGTACGGGTGATATCAACCACCTGGTTTATTTGGAATAAACGTTAATTACATCGGAGTTAATTAGCCCGAGTAATTTTTGGGATCACCTCCAGTACCGCTTCCCCGCAAGACGTAACCATAGTTAGCTAATTTGTTCAAGCCCTGCCTCGTTGAGTAGAAGATAAGTGCATAGACCTGGTGGTGGGGTTCCAAATGCTGTGTGAATATGTCGAGGGCAGGTTGGCACGTTTAGTCCGATGGAGCCGTTTCCTGTTCACGATAATCAGTGATAGTATCCTATATTAATCGTTAATTACTTAATTCAATAAACAGAGCTAGCAATCCGCTTACGGATTAGCGGCTATGATTTGTTATTATACTCGCAATAACAACATCCTGTGAAAATTAACATACGTAACGGTTGTTTTGGTTCAATTATATCAGACAGCTTAAGGCTCGAAATGGAATCCTGTGAGCTATCATATTTTTCAATCGGTTTCGAAGCACGTGATTCCCAGGCCAAAGTCCACACCAACGGAGGAAATTCAGTCAAGCCTTATTTATTAACTATAAAATTGCGGTGCACGCAACCGCGGGCAAAATGCAGGGAAATTGCTAAGCTTGTTCAATCTGTAGGCAAATGCACGCTAGAGTTTGAGGCTACGAGTTGAAAAGCGGAAGGTGAATAATCATCGCATACGTTTCATTTACTCATTAATAATTATTGACAACGTACTTCTTGACGATGTCTGTCACTTAATTGATTCTATCATGTTTGCACCGATGTATGAAACAGCCCGAAAAAAAAAAAACACGCAAATTATGTTTGGATTGAAGTATATTGTCCTTCAGTGATGAGTCGAAGGGTAATTGATTGAGCGAAAAATATTTCAGGCTGTTCGAGGCGAAAGAAATGAGCCTAACTCAACATCTTAATTGCTTCTGTAATTACTTAGTAATTATGGATTGATCCACTCCGAAGGAACCAATTACGGGTCCGTGTTTGAGGCTGCTTGTAACCACTTTACTCAAGTGATGCTCTCACCTTGAAATAATACACTTGTCTGATGTGAGTGCTGTAGCAGAAGACAGCCACCCCTCTGCGAGCTTTAAACTATTGTCAATCGAAATTGTTGTTTCATTTATTTGTAACTCGGCAAAGAAACGTTAGAATGTCTTCTAAATTCAACAATGATTACAATTTATCTCGAAACCCGACGGCCGAAGCTGCGGGTGCATGAGAAGCGATCAACCACTCAACAGCTTCAAACCCCTATACGGAATTATCAAGAGCCTAATTGTTATGTACAAGAAATTACGAACAATCGCAAGTTCTTCAATTGTGGTAAGTCTAGTCAGTTCACTTTACACTATGGTCACGATGCTTTCTGATTCTATTTTTCGTCTAGTTACCAGTCGATTATGGTTTCTTTTTTATATGCTAACCAAACGTTTGAACTCGTGCGAATTGTGTCCAGCTTTTTTGGTTTTTGATCGGAGGTTTTTCTTGCAACTTGGCTACTCATAATCTCACAGTTTATATTCATATCTGTGAATTCGTAGGCTGACTTTTTTCAAACTCAAGCTCGCAGCCGCGAATTAATCCAATTTTTGCGCAGTCGAAAGATATGAGCGCAGAACTTGCATATTCACATATGTATAGCAAAATCCTCGAGCCTGTGGTCGGATGAAACTCGCACCGAATTTTCCACGTGGGAGGGGCTGGGACAATATAGGGTGGCTTGAAAATTATTCAAAAAGGTATAACCATTCACATCGATCTCCAAAATTCGACATATTTGCTATATCCTATACTTAAGGGGCTATTGGAGTCGCTTGAAAACTCCGACGCAGTTCTCATCTCTCATGGTAATGCACAGCTGTATAGCATGGTAGATAGTGGGATGTCGATGTTTTTAGTAATCCAAAACCAGATTAGCTCCCATTCAGTCATTTCTGCATCAAATCTGATGAACTTGGACTCTAAACGTGTGTTTTTCCAACGCCGAGTGGCATCATACGCATGAGAAAGATGTATTCAGTGCAGCTCTAAATAATCAAGAAAATTATGTAGTCGATAACGAATATATAAAAAAATTGCCGATATTTTTGAAAAATGAAACATCGCTCCACTTTCTGCCAAAACAATGCATGGATTTCCAAAGTTTCATTCCGATCGGTCAAGTGGAGTAGAAGTTTTAGCTCTCCGCGTTTTCGAGGTGATAGCGCGTCTCCACTAGCCCCTTAAGGTGAAGACAGCACAGGGAAATCTGTGTATTTTTTTTTACAACAAAAACAAATCTTCGTGTTTCACTGTATGCATACGGGCGATTTCATCAATTATTTGTACCTACACGATCCTGGGCCGATGTTCTGGATTGGTCTGCAATCTTGATATTCTGAAGTGCACACTATATCTGCGAAGTAGAAGTCTGTCTAAGTTTTAGATCTCTAGGCCTCACCGATCATGAGAAACATGTTGATCAGTTTTTTACCCCTAACATTACTCCCAAGCTGATAGGGTTCACGTTCAACTTGAGAGTTAACACCCAAGTTAAGGGTATATCTCCGAGTTTGGGGTTCACTTCTGAGCTTAATGTTCATATACTCACGCATCGAACCATAGCTATATCACACTATATTCGTGATACGTCATAATCATAATTCATAATTTCAAGCCCGAAAAAATGATTACCTCTTCCACATAATGATGATATTCATTTTTTCTTCTTGCCTTCACGGATAAAAGCCTTTCACTTCGAGTACATGCCCTCGACCCTACGAGGAACTCTCAACTTCAAGATTGAACGGTCAATTTTCACGGTTGACTGTCAAGGTGAAAAGCTTCACCCTTTAAGTTGAGGGTCCACCCGTGAAGTTTTAGTATGTTCAGTCAGGATCAAAATAGCTCTACGCATTGCAAAAGTAGCCTACGATTGTTGCGCTACTGGTTGATTCTAAAAATTGAGGAGATTTGCGTTTGCCAGAAGATAGTATTCACCTTGATGTTCAGTATTTAATATTGGAAGTGGCCTTTAAATGACCGAGATCGGAACTGAAGTAGCATGTACTGAAAATCATCATCGTATGCCTACGTTAACTAATTCATTTGCCGAAAGTCCGCTTTTCCTATCCAGTTCCACTATCTTTGTATGCGAAATACAATGATCAGATTGCATTCCTTGTCAAACGTGGGGCCCCTGATCTTCCACGGTCGATGGTCAGTGGAAGTTGAACACATTCGTAACTCCATATGTTTTCCCTGCTGCAATTTCCCTCAACTACAGTTACGATTGGAGGGCAAGGTTTTACAGACTTTAGTGAAGGCCGGGGCAAAGTGGACTCTTGAACCAAAGATTTAAAAAATACGTTTTTTTTTCTCCACATTTGTGATGAGAAGAGATTTTAGTGAAAAACAATGGACGTTTTGAAAGCTTAATTGCAACCAAAAATTGAGAAATAAATTTTGTATAAAATTTTCAAAATGATCACTTCTTTCATTAATTTCCAGCCAGGGTATCGACTTTACCCCAGTCTCCCCTACCTAATCGTAAGTCAGACACACCGGTCCTAATTGCAAACTACCCTACTCCCATATCCATGCAGTGTGTACATCCGTGGTGTGAATGTTTTCGAATACGGTATGACTATTTGCGATTTTCAGATCAAAATACAAAATAAATTGTATTTGACCGTAGGAGTTTCTGAATATTTCCGTATAGCTAATGATGGATAGAATAAATGGAAGTTTAAATAGATGAATAGAAAGCATTTGGAAGTTGGGTGCGGAATGAAATTGATTATATTTGAGGCAGGCTTTTCATCTTTCCGCTTGGTATTGCAAACTGGTTAAATTGTGTGTATCATCGGTAACAGGCTCACTATTGCTTTCAACGAACGTAGAACATCCCTTAATTAAGTTAACCCGAGTAGTACGGCATCGAGAAACTACCCCTGATTGCCTTGTTAACTAGATAGGGTGAGCATGATATCGATCTGCCGAGCCAGTTGATAAGGGTTGCCTCTGCCTCGAGCAGATTTATAGATATCCAACCAATACACCACCGTGTACCAATCTTAGGGAAAATAAACTACCTGGAGCCTCGGTCGTACGTCATAACGACGGAATTGCTTCTCCGAAAGGCCTGACAGGAACTCTCTCGAATACAAGCTGATCCGGTAGATTGGGAATTATTGTCATTCAGTTTCGAGTGCCGTTTGAACCGCGTTCAATCGAGTTCAACGTACCCACACCGACACACGTCAGTATGACACGACTGCGTTATACGTACTACAGTGCTGACCCAGAAATTGCTGACGTCCGCAGTTTTCTTCTTGTAAAATATAGCCGGGGTTAGTGTCGCGAGTTTACTTGAAGTTTCATTCTATCCGGGTCTGGCTGTTTTAGAATTTAGAGGCGAGCGAGACGGATAACTTCATTTCACAAACATTTCGATAAGCCAGTTCGTGACTTCATTTACATTGAGGTATATGCGAAATCCCCCCCTCTTGATAAATCGAGCATAAAATTGAAAAAAATAACTGATTACTTTCGAGAGTATCAACGGTCGGTGATGTGCGAAAATTTCGTACCTTCGTTTTCTCTCACTTTCATAAAAATCCCAAGCTTTTTTGCGCCCGCCTTTTTCTTTCACAGCAGATTCGTCTTCCACGTGGGTTAGTTCACATCAGGCAATTGACACCTATATTTGAATGTAGATGATAAATGTCTACTGATATCCCGCTGTTATTCGTCACACTCTCCATCTTGCGCGTTACACGTCGTCGATCCCAACACCAACTCTCGTATCTTGCAAGAGAATGACGCAAAGGTTTCGCGCAGGGGAGGTTAAATGGATGAAAAAAAAAAATACATGAAAAAAAAACGTGGAAGATGGATAGTGCTAAAACGTACAGCTAAAAAGCTACCGAACGAACCATTTGAACTCTCTACCACGAGACGAATCTTGTCAGAGACACATGGATTCGACTCGTCAGCAAAACCCGTCTTGGTCTTGAGAGCCAGAAGCACTCAGCAGTGCAACGAGACGCCGCGTGACGGCACTTGCAATTGCAATTACAATTACAATTACAATTACAATTACAATTACCCAGGGTTGTGCTCTCGGGAAGTGGTCGCTCGATGGCATTGCTCAACTACCTCTCAGAGAGGCGTATTTCACCGAACCTATTTCCGATTAACACAAACGCCTAAATGCAGATGCAATGTTCGATTAAATTCGATCTGGCAATCAAGGATAGTAGGATATTCAAATATTGGTACCTGCAGGGCCCCCCGGAAGCAATACATCAGCCTATCTGAGGAGGGTTTGAATCGCGGAACTCCTTATTCAGAATCTATCATCCAATAATGTCGCCTGAAAGGTAACTAAAAGAAACCGAATGAAAACTTTCAAAAGAGTTGACACTAATGTAATAGTTTCTAGCCCGGAACGGATTTCGTTTTCAGGATTCATTCTGTTCATAATCGAGTCTCACTGCACAAGTGGCAGTTTGTTATTAATGGTGGGATCCCATAGAGAACGAGAATAAGCTGAAGAAAAGCTATTTGGGCAAAGCTGTGAAAACGATTTTGACAAATGTGCTAAAAACTTGTTTGCTATATCGCGGTTAGTTCAGCAACAGCCTAGCGGATTACATGATACAACCTCCACTTCCACCAGCTTGGAGACTTGGAAAGCCGATCGTTGGGGCCACCAGGGAATTTCGAGGCCCGGGACTCAGGTGAAAACTAAGTCCAGACTTAGCCCAAGGATGTGCAGACCTGCAGAGAAGAACCTGACACGTTTCTTTCGATTCTCGAATCGATTTTGAGGAAAGTAAATTATTACAGTGGAGACCGTAAGCAGCTATTTAGATAAGTTATTTCATGCTGATATTATGCAAAATACATCGTGCTAGTAGCCAGTTACTTGCGACCGACATTGCCTTGCTTGAAGAACGGCAATAGTATTTCTACCCATTTTGCATCGATCTGTACAACCCGACGTCAGGGCGGTAACCGTAAGTATAGAAGAGTGCATTACCTCCATGATGCGGAAATCCCTTATAAAAGTTTTACTGAAACAATAAGCTACTTAGGTGCACTTGGAATCATTTGTTTTCGCTACTGAATTTCTTCATAGTTTCCATTCAATCGGAGTTCGCGTTAGTTTTCCAATTCGTTTCTTCGTTTTCAACCATAATGTTTTCATGCTTACCCACGATACTCTCTTCTGGGGTAAAATATGAGTTCAGGGTCTTGGTGTGGGTATAGGTGACTTCGATCTACGCCTCACCTTAAGTACGTTCATCGAAGCATAAACTCCGTAAGCTCATCCTCTCGGTTCGACCTAGGCATCAGCGATGTCCCAGCGTTAGTCGAGCAATCTCGTCAACTGAACGACCAGTCGGTAGATTGAGGAGAACGGAGATTTTGCATGAAATATACCACATCACAATCTCGAGATTCACCTCTGATGAATTGCGCATACGTATTTACGTATGTATAAACTACGTTAGGCGGAAGGGTCGCGATAGGCACATCAGATTAAAGCCCAAAATTCATAGAACAACGACATGCAGTGGGTGGTTCAGGGTTCTGGGAAGGAATCGCCCAAGGCGTATTCATTCCTGTTCGCCTTTGTATTTGATCCAAATATCTGTTTGGCCGTTTCATGTTCCCATTGTACTGTCGGGTTTATCGTCGCAGTGGGTTTACGCCGACAGTAGGTACGTTTCCAGTTCGAAATTAATTAGGATTCGGACTGTTTGTTTCACGGTTCTATGAATAGCAAATTTGATACTTTACGCGAACGGACCCATGTATAGCAGCAATCGGCTTTTGATCGTTAAAGCGAATAAAAACGGATAGGAGTACCTACGCATGGAATTAAAGGTGGGCTTTGGAGACCTATAAGCAGTACCGGTCTGGACAGTATTAACAAATTTGCAACCCTCATTGAATTCAAACGATTCCGTACACAAGGCACGTCCAGCCTTTACGCCTGGCATGGTCTGTAACACCTACAAATAATTAGACCCCTAAAACGACCCATTAAAAACCTCTCTCGAACACTTTCAGCGCAAAATACAACCCTTTAGGCTTGTTCAACTTTTCGCATCGAGAATTTTGAAATTCCTGCCTCCACCTTCCGGAGATTAAACCGTTTTATAATATCTCTATGGAATGCTCGCCTGGCAACGTCTCCACCAACAGCTTCCGGAAGCTACCGGGATTGCAATTTTTTATGTCTCGACGAGTAAAAACTTCCCGCATGGGTTTCGGAGCCCAAGAAGTCTGCGAAGAGAAATTGTTCATCATTATTTATTAATTGGTAGCTTCTCTAGATGTCCTATATCTTTGTTTCTGCTACACAATCAACCCCCATATACAGCCAACTCTTCATCTACGCAGGTATACATTTAGATACGTTGCTATTCCACCCTTCCATTGACTCGCTTATACTGTAAAAACTGGTTTCACCCAGTCATTACCACCCCAGCAGTGCTCGGAACGGTGGAGAAAATGAGGGAGCTTCGAAAGTATTTTTCTTTGTTTGACAAACGTTATTATGTGACTTAATTGATAACAAATATCATCTCGAATTCAGACTTCAATTACAGGCATCAAGCGAAGTAGCCTGAAAGTTTAGGTATGCAGTGATATACTTTCTAATGCAGTTGACGAACTTGCGAAATGAAAAATTGAAAACTCCGTAAAACGGAGCCGCGTCCCAACGCTGAGCGTCACTTTATTTATTTAACACGAGTAAGGCAGCTAGGCAGGCGGATATACGCTAGCCATTCCACGATGCAAAGATTTAGTTTCCCAACGGAGCTCTGCAAGCTTCGGATCTCGCTCCCAACAGTTGGGAATTTAGATCGTAGACGTAGTTGTTGAGAGTTAAACCTGGCTTAAGTAAGGCCTGCAGGATCACATTATGCACAGATGTAGCACTCTCCAGTCCTCAGACTACGACGTTTCACACCCATACGTGCATCCTCACATATTCTAAAGCCAGTGCATTGCATCTTGTAATACCCTCGAAAACGACGCAAGTTCCACCACGTCCTTCAGACTTCCTAACAAGTTAGTTGGCGTCAAATGGAACGACATTGTCAACACGAACGATCGTCTAGTAGAAATGGTTATCCCGTCAACCAGAGTGTATCGACACACCTTTGGCAGCCACAAGCCGCATCCGTAATCGATTAGATTGCCTAATACCTTGAAAATGAGCCAGAAGAAGCAGACGTAACGTAAGATTTGATCATGACGATAGTCGTTCAAAGTCACCGTTCCGTTGATCAACAAGAATAGGAGATTTCCGGGGTCCAAGTGAAGTGTTGGACAAATTCTACTATCGACACTGGACATTTACTTCTGCTCAAGAACTGTGGGATTTCCTTAGAAATCCTCAGTCGACAGTGATCTATAGAATGTTCGTAGGTATCTGCTCTGTTTGGTCCCCTTCTCGCAATCCTGCCTTGATTCGGGTGAATCGATAAGGAAAAACCTTTGCATTTGATAGTAGGGCTGAACAATCCCGGAAAGGGTAGCGATTATCAAAGTTTGCTAATAAGCCGTGGAGAAAGAGAAGGGCTAGCCGGCTTGGAGCCCACCTCGTAAATAAGAAGGCGATGAGCCGAGAAGACAGAAGGGAATGTTGCGAGACGGTGGAGATGGGAAGATGAAAGATGGAAGATGAAAGACGAAAGACGGGAAACGGAAGACGGAGAACGGCATAGCCAGGAAATTGCATCTAAACGACATAACAAGTTAACCTCTTATATCCATCCATAACCTTCTTATAGCTGATATCCAAGTGAGCGCTAGTCGCAAACAAGTTCTATTACTTCTTAGGGACGAGTAAAAATGAGATAAGGATAAGGCGCCTGGAGGTTATTTCTCCGTTCTGGTACTGTTACACTTTTATGTTATATTCCTGCTATTCAACCTCTTTACCCAACTTCTACCACCGCTAAGAACCGCTGAGCTGCTGGACTAGACAACTGGAGCATTTACCTTACCAAAGACAGATTTGTCGTCAAGAAAGCTTGCATACTATCAAGGAACCGTTCACCATGAGATGAACCATTGCTGCTTCGAAAGAATGGAATATTGTACTCCTTTGTCATTTCTCTTCCTTATTCTTTCCGTGAAAGTCACGTCTTTTCAACGTAAGTCCTTTCGCTGTAGATACTCGACCTCGGAAAGCAACGTCGACTGGAATCATAATGGTCATAATCTACTTCTGTTATCACCATTTGGACTGTTTTGTTCAAAGTGATAGGGTGTGAGCATGTACACAACTATTTGATACTACAGTAAATTGAACCGATTCTTCCACTCAATATAATCCTTCATAGTCAAAGATTTCCGCTCATTACCTCCTTCGCTAATCTAATTACATTTAATTAAGGAAGTGTTGAAGTATCCCGGATTTGTTCCCCAAAGTTGAAGACGTGGCGTTGCAAAAACTCGCACTGGGGTAAACGGGAATGAGGAAAGAAGATTCGAAGTCGAACAAAGACGATCGTTTGCTGGTTGCCTGATTCTGTTTTACGTGTAAATACAGCGGACCGCAGACTTTGGGGATGGAAGTAAAACTTAATGAAACTGTCGTCCCTTAGGAGTAAACGAGGTCTCGGTTTACCGGCAAGTCTTCTCTATCACAGCCGTTCACGCGTCCGTGTTAGTTGGCGTCAGTTTCACAACGCTTTTGTTTGATGTCGGTAAAATTTCACCCTGATTTAGAGCCACCATGAAAATGTGTTGACGTGTTTAATGAAACCGGAAGATAAGACGTGATCCCGTTTACGTTTTTTACTCTTCCTTAGCGAGTCACTCATTTTCCTCTGCCTTTTCTTACTTCCGGGGCTTGGAATATACGTTCGCAAAAATTTCGGTTGTATCATTTGAGATGGTCGGTTGAATAGAAACTGATAAATGATCGATCCGTCAGAAGCACTATACGCACTCTGCTCTTCAATTGAACAGTCGAGTTTTAACGAAGGCTCGATACCCGGCATGGTGCGATATTTATTTTACAAACTTTTTCCTCATTATATGGAAATACATGCTCAGTTGCTCGCAGTGATGATCGGGGACCAACCATTAAAATATTACCGTAACTTTTCTAACTATTGATGGATGACAAATCGATTTCGATGGTTACCGCGTCGGGCGTTAATGATGATTGCGCAGCGTAGTTTCTAACAGCGCCATATGTTACGTTTCGTAATTAGTTAGATCATGCTGTAATATTTCATACTACTCCAGCCCAAATCAGGAAAGCGCTTGATACTTTTGCTCATAAACAAACGGTGATGGTTTGGAGTTGCGGGTTTGTCATAGAAAAGTCAGTTTCGCAGCAATATTCTCTTTCTTCTTTTTATTTTTATTTTTTGTTAGGGTCTGGACGATTGAAACTAATGCCACACGCGCTTCTCGACCTACATCATCTTCCGAGCTATCACTCCAAGTCAGTTCCCCAAGGGCCGGTTGAGACTAGCCTAACATGAAGGTACCTTGGCGTGATTAATGGCTGCTTGACGCTAGCTCGGATTTTAGTTTTCTTACTACTATATACCTTTATTCGATATTCCTTTTATCTATTTCCATGATATATCTTTGCGAGAATATCAAGAGATACATCGGCACAGGTGAATACCCGCGCGTCGTAGATTCTGGTCAATTTTTCTTCCGTTTCCTTTACCTGAGTTATACCTACCGACCCAGCCTCACTTTCATGTCTACAAAAACGACAACGTCAAAGCCACAAACTTATTTTATGCCTGGGTAACCCCGAAATTACCTCAGCTTTCGTCAAACCGTCATTCTCTGAGTTTGATGGGTCTAATCGTTGGATAACTTAGTCAGTCAACTGACCAAACTTCATATAGCTCACGTGCACATACTTGGAGCGAATGTACCAGTGGTGTACTATGTCTAGCAGTTTGAGCCACGATCCTAGGTAGGTACTCTACTATTAATGACCTTATACTTTTTTACGAGGATACCTCACAGCCGCGTCTAATCATGTTGTAAACGTTCAAACACAGTTCATTATGAGTCTTTGGTCCTTGGTACTTCTTCATCCGGCCCCGTTCAGGCCCCCGTCTAACTCCGACACAATAAGTAGGCGGTGCCGATTAATCATGACGTTAAGCCGAGAGATATTGGGTACGGGGCCCATGGTAAAGGGCCTCGCGTTCCGTGAGATTGAGACCTCCTCACGCTGGGCCTCGCGCCAGGGCGGCGGGGCGGCGGCTCACAGAGGCCCCGACTCACCGCGGGGGTCACCAACGCTGCCCACACACCTTGCGAGATTCGGACCACCTTAAGATTCAAGAAATCCCCATGCTTTTCTCTTCCTTTTTACTCCACGTTCGAGCTCAATTACTTAGGGGATTGAAAAAAAAAATTGCTTTGGTATTCCAGAAGCTTGATTTTTTTTTTCAACCGCGTAGCGGGTAGCTAATGGAAAGTGGAGATTTGAGGTTGCTAAAACGGATGTAATCGCAGAAACAGGGAAAATTTCAACACCGGATTCCCTCACACTGCAATTTCAGCGCACGTTCGTTAATCGAAAGCTTTGCCCTCCAGAATGGATTTGCTGCGTGTTAAAAATTTATTTTGCATGATTGGAGCTTGAAAGTTAACGGAGAGGTATGTATGGTATGTTTTGTGAATCTATCGGGTTGTAAGATGTCGAAAAAGTGATTGAACGTAACTTCACTTGATAAAAGTTAATGCCAACTTCACCATCGAAGTGAGACGAGTCAACTTGTTTTCAATAAACGGAAAAAATGGAAAAATTTTTATCACCAAAACGGTAGATATTTTCTCACGGCATATGTGCGTATACGTTGAAACGTATACCGTACTTATTGAGGGAATACATCAGAGCCTTGCCTCGCAGTCAATGAACTAAGTAAGCCAACCCCTCGTGTCGACAAAACTCCCAATTACAATACCATAAGGAAGCCGTGATCGGAATAGCAAACGAGAGCCCAGGACCGTTTCGGCTTACGCAGAATAATCTATGGTTTGGTAGATTTACGGGTCGCTACTTGTGTACACCTGTGAACCCTTAACTTGACCAAACTTCCCCCAACTCGGTCAGGTTATGAAAGCTTATCCACATTCTCCCTAAACAAGTCATCGAGATAACACTATACCATTAAGGTGATACAGCGGAGATCACCTCCAACTTAACCTAGCTGACATAAAAAAACATAAGTTTTACTGAAATTATATCAGTTTTTTTTTTAGAAGTGATACACTCAGTCACTTTTTGCCAAAAGACTGAATCCATTAGTCGAGATCGTCAATAGCAATGGAATTTTGAACAGACTCTCGTGTTGCCTTCAAGTGCAGCGGGACTATTGTTCGAAAATCCATTATTACCAATTGTTATCACCTCGAAAACGTGATTCGTAGTTTCTTCCGAACTGCACAACCTACCGGAATGAAACTCAGGAGATTGATGCTTTCCTACGACAGAAAGTGGCCGAGTATTTTACAGTTTGAAAGAATCGAATAAAACTGGTCCGATTCATATTCCTCATGTTGGCTAGGTTAGGTTTAGAGCGGCTTACACCATATCACCGCAATACATGGTCAAGAATGTTATCCATCGCTAAAGGGAAAAAGCTGACTTCGGTATCCTCATGTCTTTGGCGCTAGAGCCGAGTGCGCAGTTTGCTTAGCTTCTATCGAGGATAACCATTAAAGATGTGATATATCCAGCTTCTGTCTGATTTCACTTTTTGTATTTCGTCATAAGAGAATGAGAGTTTGAATCTCAAGGTTTGTGGTGACAACGGGGACTGCGTTGCGGTCCAATAATTGGTACAAACTCAAAGTCCAAACTAAAACAAGCCGAAACTCTTTAAGCCAGGAGCAAACATTCGTATACCCCCGCATCCCCCGTAATATTGACAGTTTTGAGTGTATGTGCTCGTGCACATGCGTGCGTATGTACACACGCGTATGTACACACATGTACTGCAGTAGGTATATGCCGACGCTTATACGTGTACAGGCCAGCTCTCAGCTAGACTTGGCCAACCTAGGGCCAGACTAGGCTAGTCCAGGGTGGCCCGGGGGTGGCGGGGGCGTGAGAGAACACCGGGTCCCATAGTGCTACGGGAGCCTTTGTGGGAACCTTAACCCAGGACGAACAGCGATTAGTCTCGGGGCCACCGGCCACCCCGTTGTTTACCCTGGCCTCCTTCTTCACCCCGGACCCGACCTCCCCCCGCGCGTTCTACGTAGGCCTTCAGCATAGTCCTTGCCAGATCCTTCTGTCTGCAGTCTATCTGCCTGCCTGCCTACCCGCCTGCCTTGTCTTGCCTTGCCTTGCCTTGCCACCTCGTTCACGATATTATATATGTGCCTTCACGCGCTCACCGACAAACTGGCTCAGAAGAGCCAACAAGACCCACCATGGGGTCCACGGGGAGTCCGCGCCTGGTAAATCAACCTGAACTAAGACGGGTCTTCGGAGGCGACGTGTTTATCAAATATTGTGACTTTGTTAATCGAGACGGCGAGTCCCAGCACCGCGGTGTAGAGTTCCTCGTCGATTGTTTTGATCCAGTACGTCACACGCTCTGGTGGAACGTCGTACATACATGGCCTGACCGCAGAACGGGGCTGTAACATGATTTTCGGACAAATGTTTTCCTATTAGTCCATCATAGTTAAAAAAAAAGTATTAACATCCCGTCTGGTTTACGATACAGTTGGGAACTGTAATGTCTTCGAATCACCTGAATGACCTTCAATCGAGATCGACAGCAGTCACCAATCAGGTGAGGCTTCAGACAGTGGCTCTCAGCGCCCTCTGACCATCGCAGCTCATGATATTCAAGTTTTACACGATGACATTAAAATTGTCGACTTTAGCCACTGTCATCTCTGAGTCTGATCCAAAACAAATTTGGATCCAAGTGAACCAAAACGAAGAATTGAAGGTGATGTAAAGTCGGCAACCCAATTTATCAGTTATGATTCACCAGAGTTGTGATGTCAAACACGTGATTTCGTATGGAGAACATTGAGTATGGTGTCAATGCGCGGATGTATTTTTTTTCACAGAACTTGCCAAGCAAGACCTCAATAACCTCAGTTTGAGGTGTATACACAAGCCCTCGAGACAAAAGGATACTATAATGCAGCGGTCACAAAATATGGTCCACTTTTTCGGTTGGCAAAGCACCCTTAGACAGCAGTGTTGGTACAGACACCGATGAATGGCTGTCATTAGATGAGCTGGTCCTATACTTGGACACCCACTCTTGATACTGACAACAAGCTGAGCTCAACAGCGAAGGTATCATATACACCTACTTCTTTCATACATAATATCAAGGGCTAAGAAAGCCCTATGCTTGTACATAAATGGGACTTACGGCTTCGTGACTTTCAGTAATCGATGTACATATTTCATCTCAGGCTCCCGGAAATTTTCTTTCTTTTCTCTCTGGATAATGGATCCGTTGTTCAATGTACTACCTAAATTACGTTGGGTAAAAGTCAGTTTGCAAAAGTTGATTCAACCACTTTTTGTGGTTGCGGAGCTGCTGAACGTGCATGATCGTCGTACCTATTATGCTTTCGAATATTTAACCACGAAATTACTGAGTGCACTTCGTTCTTGCCTGTGCCAACGTTCCACAGTCAGCCACATATTGGAATCGCGTTTCTTCACTACTTCATACGACGCCAGGTCCTTTGGTCTGTGAATGCCGTAAGTTCGATCCATCT
This sequence comes from Ametastegia equiseti, assembly GCA_963989295.1. Classification (NCBI taxonomy): domain Eukaryota; kingdom Metazoa; phylum Arthropoda; class Insecta; order Hymenoptera; family Tenthredinidae; genus Ametastegia; species Ametastegia equiseti. The sequence continues at coordinate 7,450,102 of OZ022390.1, read as the reverse complement.
ATCGACCGGTCGAGCGATGACTGGGTACGCGTCACCTGTCTGACAGCTCCCAGGTGTCATCGGTGCCAGTGGCTTGTTTACGATGAATAGGAGCAAATGGAACGTCCATCCGGCCTGATTGAACGCACACGCGCACGGTAAAGGCGACCAGCACAATATTGACCACAATAAATCATAAGTACATCCCTTCGAATGGGTCGGCTGTTTGTTCGGGACCATTGGGGTAAATTTGTCCATGAATAAGGTAAGGGCGAAAATTGACCGTGATCATCCAATTACTTCCGGTAAAAGATTCCTCCGACTATACGGATGACGATTGAAAGTATGCATAGGCATTTTCATCCCCTAAATGAGATCGGTTTCTTTTTTATTTGCGAAAAGCTGCAGTAGATTTGTGAAACAAAAAAGAAGAAGGTGGAAAACGCTGCTCACGATTTAGACGTAACAACAACTTCAAGCAGTGGTAAAAAATCAAAGACAGTTTACCTATCGGAGCCAATGGCTGTTCCCACGTCCCATCAGAAGCGCCGCTACCGTTCGAAGGAGCAACTCGAAACTCGGGAGTGTTTACTCAAATAATTCCCGAATTAGTACCGCTGTTTGAATAAGCCGTCGTAAAGGTTTCCATTCGGGGACTCCTACGTATAGTCTGCAGTCACCCTCGCAGCATCCACCAGGGAAACCCTCTCTGTCCTCAGCCGCTGGGCGACTTGTCATCCTCTCCTTTGTCCCCATATCTATCTCTATCGCTCTGTCGAGCTCGGTATTGGAAGATCTGAGCAGTCACGTATAGCAGTCGGAAGCTGAGATCAGGACCCGCGCGTTGATGCCAGGGCGAATAAATACGTGACACCAAGATCCAGTCACCAGATTACTACCGTCAAGCATAGTATCCAAAGTATTTGGCAAGATCATCGAGCAGTTGGAAAGACTGGGATGATTTCTTAATTCCCGCGAATCCTCGTGATGAGTGATCATCAGCTCACGTTTCTGAAAGCTGATGATGAATATGACTCGTTTTCACTGAACGCCTAATTCGTCGGACGCACTGGAGCCCACAGGAGTGCCCATCGTTGCATTGGCCCATGCCTTGGCGCGCCATTTAGAGATAGCCTTGGCTGTGCCCGTTTAGGAGGAGGATTGGCTTGAAAAACCGCTTCTCGTCTCCAAAAGTCTTGGCGTCCAGGTGGTCGCGAACTCGGCTTATTTGGTGTACGCGAGACTCAGTCCTGAGGTATATAGGCCCACGTCAGGCCCATAGACGGCCCTTTGTTTACAGCCATTGTTTTTGCCCTCGAACGCCCGCTTACATCGAAAGAAGCTGGTGCCTCGTTTGCCGATATGAAAAGGCAATGAGTCGAATCCGACTAAGCATTTTGGCCAATGAATTTTGAGCATATCCATGTATCTGGAAGATTATCATCCACGGCAAGCCATCAAATGATACTTGAACTCGAAAACTTTGGTAAAGTCACGGAGCTCATCTTCGGTATTTGATTCCGGTACATAAGGCACTAGCTTGTATCGAGTGCAGTGAAGATTAAAATTGGAAATTGAAGGCTCCCATCGCTGCGTGGGCTGAGCTGTGAGGAGAAATTAATTTCACCGGATCGACCGGATCTGTTTTCAACAATCTATGAACCTCGGAGAAAACTTCACCTACCAATAACAAACTTAATTAAAACCAGATCAAAGAGATTTATTAGCCTTCCGCTCCATAGCCATAATATACATACCTATATACGTATATGTATTGGTATGTATGTACATATGTATACCCTTGCGCAAAATATCACGAGAACACAAAATATCGGAATCTCATTGTGACTTACCGAGCCTATACGTTCAAAGTAGTCAACTGTATTGTGCCGGTAGGTCTGACTTCCTAAAAGTTATTTCGATGATAAAGACTGCAAACTTTGGCCAAACAAAAGGCCACCTTTTCATCTTTTTCAATTTCTTCACGAAAAAGCACTTTGGTTTTTCTCAATACCGGATCCCCTTCATAAACTTGTCGTTCCTTCAGGACTAACAAATATTGATACAAAATGGATTCTTTTTGGTACTCTTGGATTCAGGAAAGTTCCTCTTGACTAAACTGATGACAATCGATGACGTTTGGTTGATAGTTGAGAACAAAGAAACGGGTCGCAGATTACAACGTTGACAAGAATGATTAATCATCGGCTCATTCATTACGTTTATCATGATCCATGATCGGAAAATTGTTCACCAATAATATGAATCTTCCAAATGTTCAAATTTATATTCATAGAGAATTGATCAATTAATGGAAAGACTTGACTCATCATTACAGTTTCCACTTCATACCGGTTGGAGCTGATCTAACTGATTGTGAGAGTAAATCTTGGAAAATGCCCAATGAACCAATAAAAGGAATCGAGAAGATTCCAGGTCGGAATTGATTATTTTCTATTTTCGTCAGCCGACGTTGATTCGAATCGATTAATTAATGCATTTGCCAATTGATACTATAGTTAACTAACTGTTGATTGGTATATTGGCGATTACTTCTGATGGGTATAATTGACAGTACGGATCTATTCTATATCGAGAGTAGTAATTGACAAGCTGCCGATTTTCAAAGACTCCACGCGCTCTTCTGTGGGTTAATTTAATTTTAATCGGATGTCCACAATTTATATCAAATCCAGTTGTACGTGGACCCGAACGATATTTCATCCGTTGTCTACCGAGGTTCACCAATTTTCAATTATTCACCGAGTCGTGATATTGCCCCAGTAGATTCGGAGCTTCTCATCTGTATTGAATAAAGATTTTCCGATGATTCGGTTGGCTTCTGACTAATTGCAAGCTGGTCAAATTATATCACGAAATATAAAAGCCAGAGGTTTTTCGAGCGAATATTCAGACTACAGGGTGGAACTGAGGTAGTCGCAGAGCGTAACGACAACCAAGTGTTGTCTGTTGAGTGAAACAGAAATTTATGAAGAAGAGATCTTGATGATCCGATACCACGTCATCTGTAAAGTTATTGAGGTCACCATCACTGCCTGTGACCCACTGAGTGAACTGGACTCAGTGAACCGTTGAAGGTGGTTTGGAAGTGCGCGCGGGCGCGTAATCGCCCGTCACGTGATAATCCGATAGTTTCCGGCGATTTGCAGCGAATATAGCTGCAACAATATAGAAACATGTTATAGGTGGATCTGCGAACGTATACTTTTGCCAAGTGTTGTACATACGTGAGTATGTAACATACATGGAAATAATACAACATTGTCTCGCCATAGATTATATTTGAAGGCACCGCAAAGGGCACCGCATTTGAATACCGGGGCTGGTTGACTTTCTCATTCCACGCTCCATGCCCGGCTCTTGCTCTTGCTCTTTCCTTCTTGATCTTACTCGCTTCTTCGCCGTGGGCCTTCTTTTCAGCCTCCTTCGTCTTAGTTCCTGTATGAAGTTGGCTCTCGCCCAGGAAGATGTACCAACTACCGTGTGCAGCTTCCCTCCCTCCCGCCCCCCTTCCCCCAATGCCGGTGCACACTTTCTTAGCGCAACGTTGTAAAGGACGAGGAAAAACGTCTGAAGATGAGATCGAGGTGGAGGGTCGGAGAGAATTGCTAGATGGTTGGATGACTGCGTTCTAGGAGAATAAGACGAACGAATTACGAGGGTAGCCACCATCGAGGTGGATAAGTAGGATGTCTGCGTTACGGAGCGAGTAGCGTTTGGCATTTTGTCGATTAATCTCGTTTCTCTACCCGCGAAAAAGTCAGGCTGGGCTCTGCCCAGCAACGATTTCCTAACTCTTGTACACGAGGGAGCTGTAGCTGTATACGGCTTTCCCGTATATGCCTAGTCCTGTTAAAATCAATAGGTTACAAGGGGTGATCGTTGATGGTAAAAACAATAACACGTTTCTTATAGGAGGCCCCTGGGAACCAGGGGTCGTTGAGAACTGCGGGGGTTGGTATGTTGATCTAATAAATCGAACAATTCAACGGTTTCGGTTGTGCTTATATTCGCTTCTGTCGTGTACATGAGAATGTGGAGGATTAAATACGCGTAGATAAATGTACCGAAGAAGGAATCAACCACTGCGGGGGTTGCAACGAATACCCCAGATAATCTCTTAGCTGGCCTCTGATTAAGCCGTTATTAAGATTTAAACTCGTAGTTAGTTCGCTAGTTGGCTCGTTTCTGGAAGACATCACGGACTTGCTTGGGTCCCGTTAACAGCCATAACGAGTTAGTTTACGACGCACCTATCCCCGACTCAAGAAACAAGGCACTGCAGAGCGCAATTATACAGCCCCTAAATATCGAGGAGATAGTTTCCACCGGGCCACAAGTATTGTATGTTCTACATAGACGTACATACGGATAATCCCACATATTGTATCCGTACTTCGGGTGTATGGAGGGGAGAGGCGGGCAAAATGAGCACCCCGAAAATTTCTTCTATTCTTTCGAAATCGAAAAACATTCAAATTTAATTATTTACGTGCTCTAACGAACTTCAAAAACTAGATCAATGCATATCGATGGACTAATACCAGACGGGCGTGAGTGCCAAAAAAAATTTTGTTATTTGGATATGCCCAAAACGTTTTATATCGCATGAAAAAGATTTTGCTACTTAAAAAAACGAAATTTTTTTTTTTGCCGCTCATGCCCCTATATTATTAGTCCATCGATATCATGACATCTTTGGAACAGGCGGGTAAAATGGGCACCCTTGAAAATGTGTCAAGTATACTTTTTCAAAATTGAAAAGCGCTCTCCAACTCGCATTTTTTATCTGCCGTAGAGAATTTCAAACAGGAAATCAACCATATGTTCTGACAACTTAGAAGGCAGGCAGAATGGGCACCACTGACAATATTTAATATTTTTTCAAAATGGAAAAATGTTCAAAATTTCATCATACACTCGCCGTTACGAACTTTGAGTATCGAATCAACTACATGTTCTGACAACTTGGGAGGCGGGGGATTAAATTAAATGGGCTTCTAAAAAGTGAGGCTCCAAATGGCGATTCCAATTGTTGAATCTTTCGAAATTCGAACTCAGAACAGATAAGCTGACTCTGGCTAAACGTGGAACTGCCTTTAATTGAATTTTACTGGAATGCGCGGGGAAAATGGGCCTCTTCTAGAAAACTATCGCACTATCGCTAACGCCACGTATGGCTATGTTCACTACCGTTAATGATAGTGAAACAAATACTGACAATTTTTATTGCAGCGTGATTTTTTTTATCATCAACGCCAACTGCTGACCGGAGAAAATACCTTACACAAAAATTTGTATTATTTTTGGAACAAGTGCCGATTTTGTCCACAATTTCCGGACTTTTCAGATAACACCGTTCCACGCTCGGCATGGATCAGGCTATCGTTGTTCGGTGAAAATTTTGAGATCCATTTCTTCAAACCTCTGCTTGGTGTGGTAATTTCTTAGGGTGCCATCCTCTATGTGTATCTATAATCCGCAAGGCAAGGCGTAACACCTTGGAGCGACAGGGTTCGTCAAACTGATCGTGGGGCGCAAAAAGGGGTGATTCAGAGACGTACGGAGGACGTGAAATTCTCATTTTTGCGAAGGTACTTTTGGGCCTTGAGCGAAAGACAATACTGACAGTTTCGGTGAGATTCCTTTGCACATGGCGCCTGCCACAAAGAACGTGTCGCTAAATTCCGAGCAAATTTCTCTCTCCCGGGTGCCTCCGGGTGATTCTATACACCGTAGGTATCCACGAGGCCTCCTGCGGCGCTGTGCGGCTTTCGGGGGTGTTACGGGGTCTGCGAAATCCTAGCCAATATCTCACATATTGAATGGCCCGCGATTCGTGTTGATAGGCAATTTGCCAATTTCCCACCACCGTGCCGTTTTCTCTATACTTCGCTCTGATCGCGTCTCACTTTCTATCCTCTCTTTTCCACCGTCTCTTTCAAATCCTACCCAACTACCTTCCACTTTTCTTATGAGAACTGTTCGCGATCAATAATAACCACGGTATATAGGTACCTTCTCGGTCGAGGAAAGATTCAGTGGTATACTTTCGGAGATGTATGGTTGGTTAAAACTCCAAGTTACTCCATCAAGTGGTAGGGAATTGAGAAATCGAAGTTACTCTGCATCAATATCTGCTTCGATAATCGCTACGTTGCAAAAAATTCGGCTCTATCGAACTCGGGTTAAGAGTGGCGACGTGTCAATCTATACTTTGAATAGCTGACACAGTGATTCAATCTATAATAAGCCGTTCAAGATTGAAAATTCAGTTTTATCGTCAGTCAAAATCCGGTGAATCTTTTCAGGCGCCGAGACACAATTGCAAGCAAATGAATTCCACCTCGTTTCATTTCGTTACCTTCAATTTGATTTCGTTTAATTTCATTTCATCTCGCTTCTATGTCTGGGACGTCAAGTGCTCGAGCAAAGACAAAGGGTGCTTTCGGTTTTTACTCTTCAACCTGTCGTCGGAGAAATTAAGTTCCGAACGGTATTAGTTGGATATTTGCATCACCTGATTATCGACATTTATTAACTAGTCGGTAATTTTTCCATGCAGTGACTACGCCGTTTATTGATCGACATTAATGATAATGAAGCAATATTTTCTGCCGCCAACGCTGAAGGCATCACTTTTTCTTTTAACCAACCTACCAGTTTCAAAACACCTCATCGTAATCTAATAAAACCAACTTTTACGAGGGATGTGATAGTTTCCTATTATTATTCTATTTTTAACGAAATTTATGATCAATCGATACCAAATTGCCTGTCATTACCTCGTAGAAAAGCACTTCGTTCATCCTTTCGTTTCACCGTAGGGTAGGGATCTTCTAGCCATGGTGCTGATGATCCGATCACGTAATAAATTGCCTAATAGTTATTGCTCATTCGGAGTGGTTAATTTGTCAGAAAACACTTGCTATTGAGTTTTAATTTGAACCAGCCGATACGATGTGCAAGATAATGCTGTTAATTGATGCATAAATGTGTATAATCACAATGAAACGAGAAATTTTGAGAATAAACGAAAGGTAATACAGCTAATTCAATTCTAAAATTAGTGGCCTTCCTGCGGCGAAAGATAAAAGGAAAAGGAATTAATTAATTAAACACCTTTAATCATTTCATGAATTATAACTCGCGCTAATAGAAACAAATTTCCTCAGTCGTATTGTGATGAATCTGCTCTTTCCGGCGTATTATATTTCTACAACAAAACGGAACTGAGGAAAGGAAGAAAGTCGGAATTAATTTGAATGATAGATATGCCAGATTACAGACTGGAATATATAAACCTGTTATCTTTCGATCAGGAAATAGTTACCGACAATCGGATGTTTTCAGTGATGTAATGTCTCCTTCGCGTAATTACCCTAATTACCATAAGCGTATTGTAACGATGGCTTCTGCCACCTTCGGGTAACACATTTATACCTCTTACGTTATCGACTGATCATACGAAAAAACATTTCCGTGGTTGAGGCGGAACAGTGGGCTTGCAGTGGGCTTGGGGACGAAACAGCGTGCAAATTTACCGACCGGCATGACGTTGCAGTATATCTATACTGTACGAATATATGTATCTGATATTCTGCAATTTAATTCTGATCGGTAAGTATGCACACTGTTTTGTTCCCAAGCCCACTTCAAGCCGGTTTTTCCGGCTCACAAAATAAGCCATGGTTAGCTGTCTCTAAATGCTTCAGTCAACGCTGTCGTATAGCGAATAATTTCTTATCTCTGCTTCTTGCATGGTGAGCACTAACATGCAGCGCTGACAATTGATTACCGATGAATGGTCGTGAACAGGAGTTCAGAGCTCGATAAGACAATTATCTCCATTATCCATGGTTCCCAGCTGTACCGACTGTAGTAGATGCTCATTTGCTCCCACGATAAACGACTCGATAGGTAACTCCACAAAGAGTATCCAATACCGACTGCCTCATCTTTATCATATCTCATCGCGTTGTTCCAGTCTGTGATATGAATACCGGCAGTCGATAATTTAATTTCAGATACGACTTTTTCGTAGGTAATGAACTCAATAGTTCAGCTTCACCCAGCGGCTATAGGAACAAGATTTTTGTTACCTTGCGGTTCATTGATGCCAAAATATTGAACTTCGATACTTGAACAAAATGGATTCTCGAGCATCGAGGTGAATTTGATATGGTATTCAAGCGAACAAATAAATCGCGACTTTCAAGCTCAAGTATATTGTAATTTGTTAATTCAATGCTTACACAAGTATCTCTCATCCCGAAACGAGAATAAGCTTCTTGAAGATAAAATTGCACATCTTGGATACTTACAAATGTGGAGCAAATAATTAAAAAGAGATTATATTGTGATCAAGGTTCAAAATAATTGATCTCTTATGTTGAAATGCAGATGCATCGCTGGTTGGTTCTTGATGTCCATTATGGTGATATTGGAAGTATGTTGACAGCGTTGATTTTGAAGTGAAAAACATCATAACGAGAAATGTCAGTCCGATGTAGGTGAGAGCAAATATAAAAGATTTCAGGAGAAATGGAAAATGTGAGGAATCGATTTGGCAATAATTTGGACTTCGCTTGGGGAGCGCGCATAGGAGCTATGAAGGCGAAGCATGGGAGGCTGTGACATACGACATAAGAACCGACAAAGAAATGTGCGCGGTATTCAAATTTTATATTCGATTATGCAAATTAACGTGAGACACATAAAAGTGTCTGGTGCGGTCTGAGCTTTCGCGACTTTACGCTGCCAGTGATTTTTATGCTTCTTCGGAAACAAAAGTCTGCAGGCGGCGCCCGTCGCGACGCCCCGCTTCTATGCTTGCTGCGATCCTCTCGTCTATAACTCTTGGCGATAGGCGCCGATATACGAGATACGCGGCGATTCCGCACGTTGTGCTGCATATGTCTTTGGGAAATGAAAAATATTGTCGAAGGAATATTACGTCGCAGAGACAATGGTGACTTCTCCTTCTTCGAACAATGAGACATTTCCTCTTCCGCAAGATTTCAATTTCATACAGTCCAACGATAGGTTCAAGTAAATACACCCGCAATGTGATTCGAACAAATTATAAAACGAAGGTAGACTACTGAAAATCAGAATAGAAATATAGGGCATTATACGTACTGAGGGGAGAGATGGATTACACTTATTGCTAACCTACGAGAGCCTCGTTTTTTTCTCCGCAATAGAAGATTTTTCGAGAACTGTAATACTGAGCAACAATTTTGGCAAATAAGAACTCGAAGGTTTCATTCACCGTTATGAAGAAAAATACCGCGAAAAAAATTACGTAAAACGGTATGTTTCAACGTACTTTTCATCATCACCATGTATCTAAAATGCACGCGTAGTAGGATGGTTTCCAGATTTCTTTTATACACTGTGGCAACCTCATTGTTCGATCATATCCGTATACATTGTCGAACGTTGGAATTTCGCTGTAAGTAAACCTCTGAAGAAATCGGATCTATGATCACTAACAACTATAACGGTGAAAACGTGCGGTACAGATCCAATAGTATTCTGGCTTACAAGGATCATCACGCAATCTGAGAAACCATAGGACCTCTGACTGTCTGCGTAAAACATTTCGCAAGCTACGTTTCGTCTATCGATCGATCTCTGCCTCACTTACTTTATCACTCAGGCTTCATATCAAGAAAGTATCATCGTTAGTTTTTGGTCATCTTCTTGACTGTTCAATTCGAAAGGTGAAAGGCTCGGATATATCACTAATTGAAAGTATGTACCTACATTTCAAACTATAGGTTCTCATCCTTGGAAAGTCATTCCCCGCTTCCTGTACGAATCTCAGAAAAGCGATCCCGTCTTGGTAATTTAGTAGCGCAGGATCCACCCTTGGATCAACTGAAATGGTCTTTCAACAATTTTTTTCCACAGGATTGTCTATTCGAATTTCGTTTCTCAAAAATTTCTGAACGTGTGGCATTTCGCGTGAACGGAAATGTATTTTTTCACTACGATTGAGTTTGACACGCAACGCGTGGTACCAAGGTATATTGTTTCGCGATGTCGTTCTCTGAAAAATTCACAAATGTAAAAAAAGCTGTCCTCAAACTAAAAAATTCATCACCCCTAAGAATCTATAGATTGAGCAGTACATGGTAATTGTTCATATACTTCAAGAATTTATCATAACTGCAGTTTACGTACAAGAGTAATTAAACACTGATCAAAATGGTAATGTTGAAATGGGGTATTTCAGATGACTATGGAACAATCACGATGGTAAATTCGAAAATTCAGCAACTGATTCAGAAATTACTTCGCATTGTTAGAAAGACTGCCAAAAGTGGGAAATTGATACAAAATCACATTCTATCACATTCCAGCACAGCGAATTTTTTTTTCAGCGGACCAATTACAGTCGAGAAAAGTAATGGTTATACGTTGGCCTTTTCATCACTTATGGAGAATGTTCGGGATTGTAAAGACTGGTGTGATGATTTATTTCGGAAGCTGAAAAATTGGGCTGTGGTATTGCCTGTCGCGTGAACGGGATCGAGAGTTGAATGCATATTTTCGCCGGGTGATGACAAAATAGTGATTTTAATGAAACGGTTGGTGATGCGATGCAAATAGGCCGGTAACAGCTTCCCTGCTTCCCCGGTGGTGGAGGCAGGCCTGAGCGTCGGCAGCAGGACGCGGGCGCGTCGGGTGACACCGCGAGTAGCTTAACTCGATTCCATACATATTTTAACACCAGCAAAACCACAAGAAAATTGCCTGATCTGCATAAACGCCTCGGAAACTGAGTTAAACCGATATTCGTAATGCAAATGTCGACTAAAATTCAGTTTAACCGCTACACGTTGCTGTACACAAAACGGGGCTATGGACCCTCCTGGAAATAGAGCGCTTCTCAATCTTCTTCGTTGAGTTTTTTCAAAAAGAGAAAATCTTCAATTACCCATGTAGAAATTGACCAAGGGCCTAGTACTGGGCCAGTACTGGCGAAGACGGTGTCGCGGTTGCGTGACCGTTTGTGACCAAAAGACCAAAGGGTGGACGAACGTGGTACCTTGGAATGAAAACATGGGCCCTACGGTTGGTAGCCAACGTTCAGCCACGCTTGGTGGCCAAGATTAGCGAATGCTGTCTCGCTAGGTTGCCCGAATGCTAGCTTACTAAATTTTTCACTATCCGACGTGCCAACGCTGTTCAGTCGGACTAAAAACTCGCTGAAACCACCCACTGGCCCAACTTCCGCACTACGCAGCGCCGACGCTTGGCGGGCGGCCTGATCCAATCGGCAACGGGACAACTCTTGTTCGCTGTTGGCCCAGCATTGGCATAATACCGCCACTCGGCAAAGTATTGTTTCCAAGTCTTCCACCTTTGTTCAAATTCAGAATCGGGCCAACCTCGGCCCAACACTAAACGTACGACTGTCGGTGCTTACGGTTGGCTAGTAAGAATTGCTACCCGCCGTACGTGAACATGAGGGCCAGGGCTGGGCTAACGTCCCACAAGCACGGTCGGCGTCCAAAATCGTGCCAGTACTGGCCCGTTTCTCAGCATCGGCGGGGTAAGGAAATTTCGAACTGGGTTTATTACGAAAATGTCAATATCACGAGAAATTTTTTTTTTTCATTCGAAATCAAATTTCAGGGGTACAGCAAGCTCATCATTGATCACTTTGGAGGAGATGCTGTAATGGATGAACTAGTGAATGTACGTACAACCGTGTTAAATAATCTATTTCGCAGTTATTCATTTATGCTTATTCCGTTTGGTATACCTACAGAGCTTGAATTATTGCTGGATTACACGTTTTAATTCCAACATATTACCATATTATCAGCGCATTGATTTATACTCTTACGTACATATAAATACACGAACTTTGCTTTATTATAATTTTTTTTTTTTTTTTTTTTTTCACAGGAACACATACCTAGATACCGTAGATATTTCTTTGGGCTATTCTTCTGCGAGATTTGTTATTTCTGTTGTTTCGAAACTGGTTGGAAGCCTTGAGGAGAAACGAATTTGGAAAAAGGTCCTTTATGGAGTTTGTTTTGTCCGTAAAATCTGTGCGTCCCAAGAGCGGGGGTTGTAAAGATCAGTTGTGAGAAAAGGATCCGCAAGCCTTTGCCTTTCGGTGGCTGGTTAGCGTCCCAGCGTCTTAGCATCCCAACAGTTTCCAAACAAACAGCTATTTCTCTCGCGAATCCGGAGAGCTGGGAAGGCATATTTAGTACATAAATCACGCTACGAGGGCGTCGCTTGGGGCTGCGAGTTTATATGCTAATATAAGGTAGAGCAGCACACTGTGTTTGTATATCGCATACAAGTGAGCACCAAGCTAGCTAGTATATATACCTACGCCATCTTGACCACGGTAGCGCCTTCGTCAGACCAAGATATTTCCTCTCCGAGATTGCCTCCGGTCGAGATTGCCAATATGCCGACGAAGAAGCCTCCGCCTTTACACACGTGCACGGACACACGGGGCTGATTCTATTTTGATCTAGGCATTCACACGGCTCGATGCATCCCATATGCATTTAATTAATCCAGCCCATCCCCAGCAGCTGATATAATTGCAGATTTTTGGTCCAGATTTGCTATCAAAAAAAGCCTAGCGTCTAAGCGGGCATATCTTCCTTGTCCGGAGAGCCGTCCAGGACGGATATATAAGTTGTGGCGTTTTTTCACAAATGTCGAAATGAAAAATTAACCGATCTTCTCCACGATTTGTCGAATTAACTCTCCGTAGTCACTGTGGGCCGAATTGACCCACCTTTCAACTTTGGCGCTGAATATCCGTATGGGGATGACTGCAGATGAGGTTCTGCTCACCGTGTACAATCCGCCATGCGTTTTGTTTCAACTCCAAAATAGACCCTCTTCAAATATCGAAATGAATATCTCTCCTGCAACTTCCACCATTTTGCTATTTTTTAAATCAAAATACCATATCTGGTGAGTATTACCCTAAAAGTTTGCTGGAAAAAATTAAAAAATGAAAATTTCAGGAATATTCCTCTGAAAAAGTGCCTTTTTGAATATTCACATCTTCGCGAATTTTTTTTAGACACATTGACATTCGATTTTGGTCAAATTGACTTATGGTACATGTTCTACTATGTTCAAAGTACGTTCCATAATTTTTTGAAAAAAATCGAATGGATACTTTTTGTATCGCAGCCAATTTGAAATCAGTCGAGCTAATTTGACTCAGTATGACTACCGCAGGTAATTCTACAGTTGCGTGACTACAAAGGGTTGAACAGTACCCAAAAAGATTGCATCAACCGCCGATGTGCACCAGAAATTTGGTTCACCGTAGTGGCGTGTCTTCAATACTTTGAAATTATTTCTGAGGATGGATTTGATGGGTATTGAAATTTTTCAATTATCTGTAGGGTATCTCGTGGCCATTGTTTAGATGTCCAATGGATGAAAATGAAGATTGTTCCAAGGTGGGGAGAAAATGAGGAATCTGAAGAGAGGAGAAACTAGAAGGTACTGCGTTATCAAAAAGATCGGTAATAAAAGTGAAATCCAAAAGGCGGTCCTCGGCAGTACCCTGGTTGTAGTAGTTCCAGGCGGAGGTATAATAACGACAAACATTTAATTAAAGTTGTAACTGGGTTTCCCTACCCTTTTCTTTCCCAACCCTCTTTCGCAATGTCAAAAAACCACCGACCCCGGTTGCTGCTTGATACGGTTGTTCTTGGTATTCGAGGAACGTCGTGGACTACGAGACGCCGGGCGTATCACGGCGTCGTAAAAGCGATTGCGCCTCTGTATTACGCCCTGGCTCCTGTTTCGTGGTTTGTAATGCAGGCATCTTCGCGAGGCCCGTTACGCGCCTCCATTTTCTTATCACCGTTGGGCAAACGTGTCATCTGCTCCTTGGGTATAAGACGTAGCCTTGAAAATTACTCTGGAGCTTTGTAGCTTCTTCCTTTTACGAGGTAGGTACTGCGTCTGCTGGACGATTCGTGCAGTTTCATACCCACATGGCAGAGGATTAGCACTACCCCGGCTGCCAGATTTTGTTCGGTAATACTGGCCTAGTACAGAGAAATCATTTGACTGCCCAGCATTGGGCAAATGCTGATGCTAAATCAACATACATAGAACTCAGCCGGAAGTCAGTTCTGTACTGGAATGACACTGGTGTTTTATACTGGCCGTAGATTATTCCGTGCTTATTGACGACACCGTAAGTTGGACCGGTATTATAACGATCCGAAATTGTCCCAGCATTGATTTTGACCTGGACAAAGCTTGGCCCTCGGTAGCTGTCAGTATTAGCAGCTATGGCACCAATAACGTGCCAATGCCAAACCAGTTTGCAGTACGTACATGGAAATCGGCGTGACTGGTAATATAAGGAAGCTCTTCACCGAAGGAGTTTTTCGGGGCTTTTAATTCTTCTGCAATGATCGTAGCTTCGTACGGCGAAAGAAAACCAGTGAAAACAAAAACAAGGCAAATTTCCATTTTTCATCAGAGCTTCGTAACGGCAGGTTAACAACAGCCTCGGGCGGGTGTTGCATAAAACCACCGCGACATTTTACATTACCTTCAATATTCCCAAAACGGATTCTCCGGGAACACGCCCTGGTAGTAATGAGGTGGTTTCGATTCTGGCCTCAGGCATCCGGCGATTGCCACGTATACGTAGAACGACCTGGAGACGCCCCCGAATAAGCTTAGCAAGGGCACAACAGCTTTCTGAAACGAAGAGGAAGATTCTTCAATGTAATTCCAGCTCGAGAATCGATTATTCGGTTTTCAAAGAAACTTAACTGCCTCATGGATGAGTACACGATTGATTTCTCGGACGAATGACAAACTCTGGTATATTGATCATAATTTTTAGTTCTCACAATTCGTGGGAATCCAAGAGTATTCCTGGCTTGAACCGAAGAATAATTTGTAATTTTTCATCCTTAAGTGTTCGAAAATCGAGTTGTTTGAAAGATAGCGGACTGTCTGTAAATCCGGGCGATGAACTCACCAAATTATCTCCATAATTATCTCCACACAAAAATCTGAAATTCACAGGTGTTTGCATCTGAATGATGAACGTGAAAAATGACTATAGATATCTCCAGGTTAATTCGAAGGTTTGCTTTCACGGGGTAACGATTCTACGCCTTATTTTTAGTTTATGGTAACCAGTATTTGCTTTACTCCCCGGAAACAAGAATGATGATCCAATGATTTCTTGATACAAAACTAGCAATAACCATTACGTTTGTCAGTATCAGAATGTTTTGTGTAGATTTTTGGAATTCATGAATTTGAACTAATCGCGTGATGATCTCGGAAATGGCTGGATTAAAAAATATCAAATTCACATGTTTTCAGAGGGAGATAAGATCAGATTCATCGAGAAAATAAAAGCATTTATAATAATTGAGTGGCAATCACCGATGATATTCTAAATATATCATTGCACAGTATTTCTGCTAACCACTGTAGGTATTAGTTATGGCGTAAAAACAAGAAATACGTGTGCATACATTTTGGATAAATATAGAGAATAATCAAATGGACAAGACGCCCTTTGGTCTTAAATAATTGTTTGTTTTCGGTATTTTGAGTTGTCATTCAGTAAACGATGACTCTTTTCTCTTGTGATTCAATAATATCTCCCAGCTAATACAATTAGGATGAATAATTCGTCAACAGTGGTGGACTGATTATTTAGATATTAATTCACTAACAGTATTGAAAATTCGAATTGGATAGTCTCAACAATATAACGTGACAGTACAAGTTCAAGTCATTTGGATAGCCCGTTCGAAAGTTCAAAAAGCTTTAAGAATAACTCGATTTTTCTGATGGAAGAAATCTTCGATTGCATCACGAGTATTTAGTTTCATTTCCTTGCTGAGAAGCTACTCAAATATCACAGATTTCGACAATGACATCTCAATACCGAAATAGTTGACACAGAATTTGTTGTTTCCAGAATATCGACACGATTCGTATAATTCGGATAAATCTCCGCTAATCATTATCTGAAGGATAAAAAATCAAGGGGACGATCTGACAAATTTTCTTACCCGACAAACCGAAAAATTCGTGTTGTGGAGGGATTTTCACGAACTTTCCAGAATAAATTAGCACACAAAGGTTTACCGGATTCGTTTCATTGGATCAAAGATGATGGCGGATCAAATGATTTATTTGAGGGGCTAAAAAAATCTCCGAACAATACGAGAAATTAGTCGTCACCTTTTTTTCCCTCATAATTTGGATTGCGGAAAGATCATGCCATTAAGTATTATGAGGCCAATCATATTGACCAACTGCTATTGCATGTGAATATTGTCACATTTCTCTCATGCAGTTCTTGAGTTTCGAACTGAAAAGCTCACTATTTAGTATCTCAACATCCTGGCGTAGCTCGAATATCTTCGAACACGCAGGAATTACTATATCGCCTAAGATTCCCAAAGTGAATCAGGTCCAATAATTTTAGAAGAAAATTATTCACCTTGTAATATATAGTGTGCTTGTATATTCTCTGGCCCTAGGTGATTCTAACTTTCAATAAGAACAGCTCAGACGATTTTTCTTTCTTCGCAGCAGTCGAGGAAACCGATACAAACCATGATCAGCAATGGCTGCATGTTATTTCTGCCTAACTTAATCAATACAAGAAAAAAGGAAGAGCTCAGAGGACAAGCGATACCTATTGCCATTGTGCAATAATTATTACGTTGACGGTAGCAGATAAAACTATGGAGAATCGTAGGGCGTTAATCTTAAGTCGTTTCGGTTCCGTATACCATAGTTCCTGGGTCCATTCGTACAAGTAGGCGACGGTTAACATCCCTCAAAAATAAATCGTAAAAATCTTCCTCGTAATTTAAACTAGCGCAGTTTCGGTAACTAGTTCTCTTGTTTCCGGCGCTAGGTGACATCGTAACCGCCAGTTGTAAAGCGATTCGCAGTAAACCGCCGAATGAGTTTATGGCGTTGATTGGCCGGAGGATGGGAATGTCTGGGGGACTTCGGGCACAGAAGTCGTCCATAGACCATTACGAGTCGCGAACATCTCGATTTCCTTCGTCCCTTACCAATATGGAACTCGCTGGATAAGATCCAGGTGAGTCTTGCTGAGATCGAACAATCCAGGTCTATAGAGATTCAATGTCAAAGTTATAGATGGCTGATCATTCAAAAAATGAGGAGGTGCCATGGAAACAGATACATGCCCTCAAAAATAAAAAAAGCGAGATTTCAGTAGGATATCTGATTTTGTTTCTATCTATATCGGTTTGTTCGCATATTGCCAAGATTCGTGGAGGTGTGACTTATATCCTCTTGTATTGAATCTACTCGGATAACAAATTGAGCAAAATTATTTAAGAAAAGCTGGACCTGTCGTCCACCCCCTCCGATTTGGCTGATTTTTTGTGGGCATTTTACCCACCTGCAGGGTAGTCAAAAGCCAAAATATTAGGTCCCGCAAAAATTCATCGGATGAGCCAGAGCCACTTTTCGTTCTTTTTCACATTTTTGACTTGAATTTGGGTATTTTGGATTACGCAGACGTTTCTTGAACTAAGTGGCTAAGAATCGGTTTCCTAGTGTAAAATTAACCAAGGAATAAGAATATGGCCACAGATGTGACCTACGACAAATAGCTACAGAAATATTGTTCAGAAGCACTCAAAATTTACCAAAAAAGTCCAAAATCTTGGGGAAATGGTCAAAAAATATTTCTTCCAACTTTTCAATGAAGCCATCTTGTAGAAAAAAATACCAACGAATCCAATGAGCACACGCCCAGATTTTCAGGACGAACCGTTTAGAAAATACGCGTTGTCAAAGTTCGAGGTTTTTTTTTTTAATTTTTGTAAAAAATTGACATTTTTGGACTCGTGGGACTATGTTCGATCTACGAGCCTGTCTTACGGCGTCCTCTCTGACTGCCTGAATGGTGTGATAATGCGTATTTCTCATTGGATAAGATTATGAGGTTCTTGGCAAAATAATCGAATTTATTTTTGTATGAAATAAAAATAAATAGTAAGAGCCTTCAATAAGGCCTTCTCAAAATTCTCAAAGTGTAAATTTCGTCAAGATCACGTTGGTGACCATTGTAATGCATCTGTTCTTTGCCAGCCCAACAACAACATACATTCCATCGAAAACACTCTTCCAGCAAGCTATACAATAATCTAAAAGAAAAATAACGGAATTAAAAAACTTGAATGTGGATGAATCTTTTTGACCAATCGATTCAGTAGTTTGTGAGGTAGGAAAAGCGTTTATATAAAACCTCCCGATTCGAATTAAATACTGTGTTGGACTTGGAATATCTAGGCGGGGAGTTATAGGTCTGGCCGAACCTGGTCTGCCAAATTATTTTCCTGTTTCCACTTCATTCGCGTCGACTTGTGAAAATCACGTCATGGGCGCACATAAGCCGAATAGTTTTTAAATTTTTGTGGAATAGTATGGGATCAACTGGGAAGTAAATCGGACCATTCCGGTTTGGTTATTTTTCTGAGAGGATTCATCCTGAATTCTACAGATTCTGGAAAAAGATATCATCAGTATATCTGCAAGATTTCAAACATTCTTACATTTTTGCCATTATCAAAACCCAGAAAATTCTTCCTAAAAAATTCACCAAACTCGGAAGGTCCAATTTTCAAGACTGTGAGTATATGCCCTCCATATGTTTTCAAATTATAACTGAATGCCAAAGCTGATGTTCAAAAATATATTGCCGGAATTGACAAAGAAGTGAATGTGGTACGATTGCGATACATACACGGATTCCAACGGTAGGATCAACCCGAACGAGTGATTGAACGGTGCGAGTATTCGATGTCGGCGATCAAACGTATATATTCGTCTCCAGAGGCAGTGGGCAATTAAACCATGCGGCATAGTTTCGAGTAATGTTAAAAATGAAATTATGGGATGACGCTAGGCGCGTTAAAATTAAACCAAAGATAATTCAACGTACGAAGGATTATGAAATTTGTCCCCAGAGGCCGTTTAACGCACATGCTTGGTTAAGCGAGGACTTGGGGTAATGGTGTGCTTGGTGGTGGGCACCCCTAAGGGAACCAAGACAGCCTCGCGATAAGCTCATGCCACGGAGAACTCCGCCCTCTATCTTTCCGCACCGAATCAACCAATGAATACCCCTTCTATTGGCGCAGGTATATTTTACTCCCTTTCTCTAAAATATCGGGTATTTTATACGAATTCAATGGGAGATGCTGAGCGATGGTTCTAAGAAAATATTTCCAAGTGTTGAACGACACAATAAACGAGCAGGCAAATCGGCTTACCACGATGGGCCAGCCTTGAAAATTTCCACGCAGATCTCTCAAGTTCGAACAATACAAAACTCATCAATTTTCAAGTTGGGGAGAATGCTATCGGTGCAGATCAGAATCATCAAAATCCGTTGATTAGTTCTCGGGATATCACATTTTGAAATTTTTCAGTAGTATTTTGTTCACTTAATTACTCAAAAACTAGTCGACTCATTGAGTCCATTATTTGATCAGCTCTGAGTTAACTCAAAACCACATATTTTGGGACCAGAACTGTCGAAATCCCTAGATTCGTTGTTAAGATATCGTCAGACATAAAATTGATGACACACACACAGAAATCCAGATGTTCATCCAAGAATGGTTGGAGGTGATTCTCTGGCTCGCAAAATGTGGAGATCTCGTGAAAACTCAACGTCTCGTTTTCGGGGTAATTATAATATAACTTCCTTTTTTTTGTGAGTGGGAAGTCAAAAAATGCACAGGAAACTCCAATTCGAAATTGCTGCGTACTTGAGGAAGTTATAATTTCATCAAATCGTTCGCCGTATCCTAATTTTTAATTTTGACAAATTTTTCATGGTAATTCGTGAGTTTTGGAATTAGGAAATTGGTTGGACGGAGGTCAATGCACGCATTGATCTGACCTAGGAAATGATGCGCCACTGTCCAGTCCTGATGATTCCTCTGTATCTCGGACTCCAACTAAGTTCGCCAACGAGGAATGCTAGAGTGCGAAATAAGCCTGAAGGTGCTGAATAAAATTCAGCGATGTTCCGACGGCAGGACTTCGCCGCGCAACCTCACCAGACGACGCGAAACGTGCCACAGGGCAATCCGTCATTTTGGTGCCTTGACCGAGGGTGGTCAAATCGATCCTTCGGGTTCAGCATATCGCGCTTATGTCCTTTGCGATATTCTCCGATAATTCAGAGACCCAAATATAAACTGGAAGGTGTTTTGTATGCGGAAGCAATAAATCCCCTGCGGATACGTCGAAGCAAAAAATGATCGTTTTATTGACAAATATGGCAATTTCTTTGAAATTCGTTCAGGGAGACGTTTCCGAATGTTCGTTCACTCTGTGCAGATGACTTACTGAAAGGTCTGCACCGTGTTATTAATGCTGGGAAGGGTTTCATGTTTTTACATTCTTGTAGTTCAAGCATGAATATATTTCGAAACAGAATGTTGTTCTTTTGCGAGTATTGCGATATGTAGCGATGATTTGCATACGCTGCAGTTTTGAGCATATTCCTGAACCCCGACGCGAATAAATCCCTGGTTTTTTTATATATCGGAAAGTTTTCGAAGATCACACGTCACCGCGAAGATCGGGAGACCTTTTAGCGATTGAAGCTATGTGTTATCCACCTTCGCAAAGCTATCGTTGAGTTATCTACCGATAGTTTGATAGCTTGCGGAGTAATTGAAGTAAAAGTTTTGTTCAAGAAAGTGGCGCTCGATCAAAATTGTCGCCATGAAAATAGTTTTAGAATGAAAAACTGACAGTTATATGAATTGCACCGACGGTTCGATCGTATCTAAAAGTTTAACAAAGGACTTCTGCAGCCACTGAAAAGATATTCAAATAATCCGAATCCGCGAATGTCAAATAAATATATACGAGTGCATACCTGGCGTATATCTCAACTCAATAATATTCATGAACCAGAATTTTATAAACTGTATACAGCATAGTATTTCCCGCTGAAAAGTTACGGAAATCTAATCACGAGAAGTCCTGATTAGCTGATTTCAGAAGCAGAAATAATTTTAATTTCCCATTTAGGCTTTCCGAACCTATTATAACACGAGCGAACAAGTTATAATTGAATTTCCGTTATCGCCATTCTACGTGATTGCATCAGAGAAACTGAAACTTGCACATGTCGGAACAAAAACTCGCCAACTTTCGGAATGTGATATCGGTGAAGGTGGATAAGTTCGGTGAGATAATTTCAACTTCCTGGCAGCAGATGAAATTGTGATTTTTTACATTTTAACTTGACCCAAAAAATACGTCGGTCGTTTGGTCGATTCTCTATTTTATGACGACCCTTGTCTTGCGAATGATCTAGTTGATTTCATGTTACTGCCTTGTTTTATTGTTGCCAAAAATATAAAACCAAGGCTGAGGTAATTTCCTAGTGAAGCCAGCGACCGGATATCTATTCAATTACCGGCCTCGCGGTCTCCTTGCACAAAGTGTTTTATAGAATATACAATACATCCAAAGAACTTTCTTTTCCCTTGTGTAATTTTTATGTGTTTGTTTACCCCGTTGGTGAAACGAGTCGACGGTTTGATCAAAATGATTCAAGGACCTGAGTTGAAATTTGTATGATATAGGCAAAGTAGTTCAAGAATCGCGCGAGTAAATGATATAGTTAATCCGAAACCGCGACGAGAAAAATGATTGGATTTCTTGGCGAGAAGTAATTTTTTTCCCAGCTAACTTGAGCGGCGTAGAAACGAACAAACAAAAAGTTTCAGCAATAATTTCCCCATCAAATCTAGTTTCCTCCAACGGAGTGGCGGCCATATTTTCGCACGAGGGTCCATAAGTATTTTCTCAGATTGAAAAGCTTTCGTTATGAAATATGGGTCAGATATATAAGCGCAACCCTTCCTCGCTTTAATGGAATTAGTATTTAATAGTTAGGGGTGCTCTGCCGAGGGTCTTGTAAAAACTAAGTGGATATACATAGGGTGTTCCGAAATGCACCACACTGCAATTTTATACACCCTCGGTTTTCCATTAAAAAATAGAATTTCATAAACGATATGAAATCTGAACAAGTCTTCCATCGACCGATCAAGTTTTCAATTCAAGAAAATGGTACCGATGCTGGATTCTCCACGACACTGTACACGCAATTAGACTTATTATTTCTATACCTCATTGTTCGTTAAACAAACTTGACCTTTAGACCTCTGTGATAGACTCGATACATGGTACAGTTTGATTTTACGCTTTGAAAGTTTGGTAAAGATGATTTGCTGAAAAGGGGATGAAATATTGTGCCTTTCTATCATTGACAACAGATTATTCACAGTCAGCCGATGTTCGATGGACAATGTCCACCGTGTCGCATCTCTTGTAGAAATCGCTTTCCAGGCCCGTTTAGAAACTCTATCGACTGCGAAGCATTGTCTTTTCACCCCAGAGAGTATTTCGCCCCCCGGTTTGGCACCCTCGTCCATAGAACAGTGGGATTCGCGTGCGCGGACGTCTCAATTAAACGAATACAAGGCAATGTAGGGGCGCGAAAATGAGGGGAAAAAAGGACGACTGATAAAGGGAGTAGCCATAAATATGAATTGCCCTGTAAACGATCCCTGCAAATGAAGGTTACATACAGGTTTTGCGAAGAAAATGCTTCATTTGTTACAGAGAATGTTGCATATCAGGCATATTTAGTTATTTCAATGCGAGGATTGCGTCCTGTATTAATTTTGTAAGATTTTTTTTAGAATTTGCGGTAAGAAATTCGACCCACGCACTATCAAAGAGATTATCTTCCAGCTCTTTGGGAAGAAAGTTTCTCTGTCGAAATCGAACTGTGCCCCGTGGTGAATAATTCAATCACGGTAATAGAAAAGTAATGTCATCCCTAAAAGGACTGTCAACGAATCTATAGATATATACGTATTAATATAACTGAGCGAGTAAGTGGCGAGGGTGTTCATATGAAGAAGTATTGCCATACATTTTACCAGATTGGGACCAATACCGTACCAATACCAATAACGCAGATTGTATCGTCGCTCGGGCAAATTTATTCACTGGCAAACAAACCCGTATGTACCACCAGGAGCGACGCGTTTAAGTAATAAGACGACACACATTCATTACTAAATTGCTTCTAATTAGAATCGTCTTTGGATCTTCCGAAACTTTGACAATCTTCATCAAGAAAATCCATCCAGGATTCTATAAATGCGGTTTTTTGAATCTCGTTCAGTCAAAAATGAAATTGTTTGCTGTGAATTCGAACTCAAGCCAACGGATACTTGATTTTAGGACTGAAATGATAGTTCACCCCATGATGAGGGTAACCCGGAGAGTTTAGTTCGGTTAGTTTCTGAAGCGATAGGCTGTACCGTGTATAGTGAATATATGGTTTTCTCCGAAAAGCTCTGGTTACTTGTTCCTGGAATACACCGTGGTGGGTTTACTATATCAGAACTTCCTTCCTGTGGGACTAGCGGAGACCCCGCAGGGAATAGAACAGCTCGGCAATTCGTAGGAGTGTGACTCCGCCAGTCCCAGGAAGCGTGTGCTTTGCTAACGATGACAAACGACCCGCTCTAAGACGGCATATTTATGCTAATCTGCCCAGAGACCCATCCCCTTTCCTTTCTAGTTTTACTCCCCCTGTACAACTTACCGATTTCCATACGAGAACAAATATCGTCAACCTGGGTGTGCGACCCTGAATACCAAAAGGATCTATTAATTACTAACTAAATACTTTTCTATAGTAGAGAAAAAGTTAGGAATCACAGTTACCAGAATTGTTTGAGGGGGCACTCGGTCAAATTTGGATCAAATCTATTTTGTCTTTTATAAAATAATTTAGAAACAACTAGGGTAAGTGTACCAGTTACACCGAAAAAAAAATACAGTCATCTTTACTATGCAAATAGTTCCCTCAGGGTATAAGGATATTTTATAGTCAGGATAACTGCATTTTTATTCTTCGATACAATAATATCGTATAAGAAACTATAATTTTGGTTTAATTCAACAATAAAATAGTCTTATCCCCTTTGTCCCCGATCTTTTTTCTCAGTGTACTGACCCTGTCCCAATTATTGACCTTTTTCAATGGTTCCTTTTTATCCTTGAGCTCTCAAATTATCACAAATATCAATTCGCATTCTCCGAGTCTGTAGCAACTGATTTGTCTAACGGAAACATTCATAATTTTTTTCATAGATTCGATATTGACAAAATTTAAGGGTCAATAATTGGGTCTTAAAGGGTCAGTAATTGGTACACTTACCTTCATGTAAAATTGCTTTCCACAAAAGTTAGTTGCTGTTAGCATGTGTATTGGAAAAAAGTATGAAGGTTCTGTAATTACTGCTCGGGTCGAGTTGTACAAATGAATCAGCGTTGGCCCAGCATTGAAGCCCATTGTTGTGGCGCTGCGGCAAATTTGGCTTCCATCGCTGGGCCAAAACTGGTAAAGCTCCGGAATGATAAGTTCCGTCCATTGCTCGATGTCCGAAGTTGGTCCAGTATTGGGTAAAAACGCTGGGCCACCATTGGGCGAATAGTGATAAGCTGGCATGAATTTTTGATGTATCAGATATTTGGTATTGGATTGATAAGGCTATCACATATATGACAAAATCAGAGGTATCTTTTCATGTGCGGATCATATATCGATCGAGACATATAGGTGAAATAATAAACAAGAATTACTGAAACAGGTATATTCTTAAATCACCGAGAAAAAGTCACAAGTAGAGCTCGATTAGTTCGCCTTTTTTCTCAACATGTGATGGAATTCGATACGGATTTTGGTTCACATCAACCTACGAGATGATAATGCTTTTCGATTCTCTTGTGCGCTTCCGGGTGTCTATCAAGAGATGATCAATTAAACACATACATTTAAATGATACTGGATGATAAATTCCACTATTCCTCAGAATTCATATTCTATTAAAAGTTCGATATCATGGTTCTTTGGCACCGTGTTTTTTCGCTCTGAGTTATTTCATGCCTAATTTCATCCCCCCCCTCCCCATCAATCTTGGTTCCGTTCAATTTGGACGCAGGTGAAAATTGTACTCGGTGTGGTCGATCTCGGGCGAGCATTGTACCAGCCTCGGCAATCAAGCGTCGAAACGCTACCCTGGCGGAACACTGGGCCAACTTCGGCAACCAAGCCTTGGCCTGAACGATGAGTGCCGAGGCTATGCCAATGTTCATTACGAAGTCGAGCCAGTATTGGGCCAGCCATGGCGAACAAGGGTTGGTTTTCAGCACTGGCCCAATGCTGGACCGTATTTCCAGTAGGTATTGGCAAATCCCACCTGGAAGTGTGGACGCAAGGAACCTTTCGCAGGAAATTTCCAGGGTACCACTGCGGAAAATTCCTTGCGTCGACACTTTCATCACAGAACCTTCATACTCTTTTCAATACACATACTAACAGTTACTAACTTTTGTAAGGATCGATTATTTATCAGATTTTTCCAAATCATTTAAAAAATGATAGAATGGATTCCATCCAAATGTCACCGAAGTCCCCCCTTAAGGAGATTAATTCTAATTCGCGAAGGAACAATATGACCACGTCTTCGGTGAACTATGGTGCTCAGCTTATCCGCGGCGAAAGTTCTTGCCGACGTTGGCCGGCAAGTGTTTTGCAATTTCGGAGCAAACAGCCAGCCGAGAATATGGATTGTCCGTGCAATATTGCCGCCGGACTCCCTTCACCCCTAGGCAACCAGCCTCACCCCTAGACGAAGAGAGTCTTGTGTCGTGATATACGCGGCCGCATATCATATATTCCATTGTTTCCAAGTTTTCGGATCCATTTGTAAGATTAAATTTGTAATGCGGTCCGTACGCGGGGGCCTCCCGCTCGGAGTAGTTCGCCCAGCTAGAAACGACACATATGCCCGACGGACGAGCCACTTTTCTGCTTTTCCTGACTTTTTTTTTCCCCTTTATTCCTCGATCGAAGCTCGGCTGTCGCTAACAGATTCAAATTACTTATCGAAGTACGTTTGGCGTAATTTTTTATCCAAAACTTTTCATTGGATTCGGTAAAGAGCGGTGAATTGTATCTGCGGCCGAAATATTCCAGTCAATAATTACACTGTGATCAGAAATCTCGGGAAATACCGTTGAATCTTTGATTACCCGAATTGGACATAGTAATTTGTATTTGTTCATGTGAATTTTTGGCTCTATTTTCTGGGCAACGAATTCGGAACACTTTGAAATCACCACAGCTATGTAGAACGGGCTGAGAATATACTATACGCTTATTACGTTATGGCCAGTGGCAGATTGGAGTGCTCTTCGGCATATGTGAATTTGCAGATTGCCCTCGCGGCTTCGTCGGAAAATGGGAATTTCATCCGAAACTAACCCCGTTGCCAAATATCCGCTTGTGACGATATCTCTGGTATGACTTTTGACGCGTGAGTCTAATAATTAAGCTCGTTTCGCCATGATGTATTTGTGATATCGGGTTCGGAAGCATTATTATTGGTACGAATATAGGTAGGTATGTGTCAGAGGCAACGAGCCGAGGGTTGATTATTCCGTGGCCTTCGAAAGTTAAATAAATTTCGTCACGGGGCTATGTGAATGGCTTCCGGGCCAGCGGTCGCGGACATTGTCGATAACAGGCGCGTCGCCAAAGTGAATTCGATAACCACGTTTGCACCGTTTGCAACGCTAGTGTATTGTGCTTTCCATTGTCCCGAAAGTTTTCACTAACCCGCGCTCCTCCGCCACATTACCATATGAATTAAATAACGTGAAATATGGTTCGGGACCGTGTCGCGCGTCTCCATTTCTACTTTCGAAGAGATACTCACGCAGATATACATCATGTTAGATACCTTGGCCTCTCTTGCTGCTCAGATTTACACTGTCATCTTATATTTCCTTCTCACCTTACTCACAAGCGTCGACAAATTTTCCCTCCTCTTCAAGGGGGTCTTACACAAATACTGAAAATTTTGTGGTTTTTTTTTTTTATAATTAACAGTTTTTGGGATATAATGTTAGTTTTACTAGAAACGAAGAAAATTTCACTACAAGACTGGACATTAAATCAGAAATGCAGGAGTACGTATATGAAAAACCAAAAAGTTCTATGAGTTCCTTATGCAAGTTGCAGTGATGTTCGCAGGACATTCATGTTTAGGAGTATAATATTCGAAACACGTATGTGAAGATCTTCACAGAGCAAACGGCGATTGAGTTTGTTTTTCCTGGAAAACCGCCAAAAATTGATGTTCCTATAAAAAATTTTCACCAAAGTTGAGAAGAATATGGATTTCGATTTGTTTTCAAAGAATTATAGGGACCCAATCCTAAATTCGCGACGTGAATATCGTCATATAAGTATTCTGAATTCTATTCTCAAACATGAATGTCCTGCGAAAATCACGGTGAGGAACTTTTAGAATTTGTTAGTTTTGCATACGTACCGCTAGATAATTCCTACATTTCTGATTCAATTTTCAGTCTTGGAGTGGAATTCTCTTTATTGTTGGTAACACTAACATAAAATACCAAAAAATTTTCAATAATGAAAAAATTGCAAAATTTCCAGTATCTGCATAGGATCCTCTTAAATAAAGATAATAAATTCCAGGCTACGTTTCGAATTTGAACAGAAAACCAAAAAAAGTCATCCTCTTGAAGTCAAACATGGTGAACTGATGTGAAACTCAAATTGATCGAATGCAGTGAAGGACGATTGATTTTGAAAACAGTGAAAAATTTTTGATAATAAATCACTTCAGTAGTCGCCGACCAACCCAGCTTATAATTCACTTTGCTTCGTGGTTAGGGTAGTTATGCCTTATCCCTCTCGCCTTTTTGCGCGCCTCGACTGGAGAGGAAAGCAGAACAAATTTGTCAAAAAGGAATACAAAATATGGTTTAATCTCCCTTGGATCTGACTGTCCTCGAATGAAAAGCGGAAGGATATCTCCGGCTCTGATCAGGATTTGAAACTATTTTGTTGGGGTGTTTGACTATACGGTGTGAGAAACACCCCATCGGTTTAAAACATTGCGGTACCCCCACACACAACGGGACAGTTTGAAATCGACGACCTACACACAATACCCAGCCGCTAGCTATCAGTTGACGGCATGCGTTCAAACCACGTGACTATGTACTCTGCTTTCCGGGCTATCTTGATCGCAATAAATCCACATTAAACTATCTGTTCAAAGCCGGCTACGAGCCACGCTGAGGCGGCTCGTTTCATTTTACGTTCCAGACGCCTCGAAGTGATTGCGCGAATTAAATACTCGCAGAAAACTAGACGGCACAAGACGAGCATTAATTTACCGAGTTACTCAACTTGCCTTCAAGATTCAAATCAAGGTTTCTTTTCTCTCCAAACATCATTGCTGAAACGAAGCATATAAGTGAAGACTCGGTTTGTGACGCTCAGTTTGGGACCCTGACGATTCGATATTTAAGGCAATATCGTACAAGTCGCTTTGATCCTAACCTGGCTAACATAAGAAATATGAATCTGACTGGAATGGGGATCCGGCGCGCCACTCTCTGCCGCTAGGGGCGCCACCGGGACAGAGACTTTAGAAACTTTCCTGTCAATGGAAATTTAGCCGGTGTCTGTCGGTATTTACGGTTTTGAAATAAATAAATAAAACCGTAAATACCGACAAACACCGGCTAAGTTTCCATTGACAGAAAAGTTTCTAAAGTCTCTGTCCCGGTGGCGCCCCTAGCGGCAGAAAGTGGCGCGCCGGATCCCCATTGTATTAGTTTTTTCCGAACAGTAAAAAACTCAGCCGCTTAACCACTGTCTATCGTAGTGAAGAATCACCCCCCTGAATTTGGTTCCGGTAGGTTGTATATAGTTTCAAAGAAATTACGAATCGCGTTTTCGAGGTGACAACAATTGGTAATCATGGGATTCCGAACATAGTCCTGTAGCATTTTTAGGCGATATGGGTGTCTGTTCGAAATTTAATTATTAACAATTGTTGTCACCTCCAAAACGCGAATCGTACTTTCTCGATGACTACCCAACCGAACCGAACGAACCTTCTTCAAATGAATTCATTTTTTTGGCAGAAAGTGGCCAAGTATGTCACGTTGTCGGAAAAAAAAAAAAAATGATGCCATTCCAGTGAAACTCATGTTTTTCATGTTGGCTAGGTTAAGTTGGAATGGATTTCTGCTATATTATTTTGATCAGTCCGGACATTCCACTAGATAAAAAAAAATTATCAAACAATTCGATGGCTGATCAGATAAAATGGATGAAGAAACGCAGATTTGAATTCTCTTAGACATCCCCTATAATGTGCAGGGAGAAAATTTTATCTTCAATCTGTACAACGTTCATATCTAGAAATATGCAGCCTTGCATGTCTTCTCCACCAAGATTTTTGCAGAGATTTTGAATTGGACTTCGCTATCAATTCATTCGTTGTCATATTCGATGCTCTGGGATTTCATACTCGATAGATGCATTCCTTCTTTTTTGATTTCACCTGCCATCTGCTCAATCTTGCTAACTACTCCTTCTACTTATAAATCGAAGAAAAAATCGGGAAAAAAGCACAAATTTTCTTGCCTTTTCAATATCAGGGATGACGTATTTTCTTGAGCTACAGATTTGGGTGATTAGAAAAAGGGTCATTGTCCCTCGTATTTGAAATTGGTGAGTTATTATTGTTCCACTTTTTGGCCAGAAAGTTATAGTAGGTGATTTAAAATTGCCAACTTTTTCACGCTTGGTCCCTGTACGTTTGTTAGCAAGGTGGGGTAATAATGGGGCATAACAACGGCGTTAACACGCAGTGGGTGACCCCGGACGCGACCCGGGACCCTCGGATGAAATACATCTCTGATAATTACTAGGAATTAATGTGACCACCTTACTACATCGTCCCATTGTACGTGCGGAATTTACTTGTATTTACGGAAGTGCGAATTTCGGAGCGAGGGCAACTTTGTCCCAGGATTATTCATAGAAGATTCTTCAATTATGTATCTGTAATTTTTCTACAGTATATTATCATAACGTAAAATAGAAATACTCCTTCAAATTTGGAATCGTATTTATCGAAAGATTGAACCCGAGCGGGAAAAAAAAAGAACAAAAACTTGGTTGTGTTTGATTTATGGTCAAGAAAGCCTGTCGATACCTTGTGCAATTTTTGAATAGTTTTTTTTTTTTCTCTTGTTATTTATAAGGAAAGTATTCAAAGGGAGCGGTGAGACTGAGACTGCTTGCCCTTAGGCACAACGAACCCCAATAAAAATTGATAAAACATTTAATCTTCCTTCAGCGAGAGATAGATAGCATAACTAATTTATTTAAATGGGTTATCTTTCCAAAGCCCCGATAGGAATGTAAATTGAGCCCCCCTCCGAATCAAGGGGGTAATGGCACGTATAAGATAAAGATATTTTATTGCTTTGTGGTGGGACATATTTAAGCAGGGTTCCACACCCTTAATTATCCCCAAGTACATCTACTGTACGAAGGTGACCTGCAATTCAAAAAACATCTCGACGCCGTAAAAAGTATCCATCGGAATATCTCGGTATCGCAGAATTGGCGAACAATCAGTTTGAAAAAAATCGAAAATGTTGACAAATCGAACGTTGCTTAATATTCAGGAAATATGAATTGTTATTGTTATTGGCTTGGATTTTAATCAAACACTACTAGAAAAGTATCGTTGAGATTATCATAATTGGACCCCATCTCAAAAGGCTCTCGAATAGTGAGATAATAGTAATAGATGATCATTCGAGATACAAGCATGATGATAGCTTCTCATATCAATCGAGTATATTCATGATTGGGAGAAAGTTGTTGTTTTTTTGGACATCTCTCCGCAACATCAGAAGCATTTCAGCACGTAGGTTTGCTGTAATTGCTGCAATAAACTTCTTGCAAAAAAAAAAAAAAAAAACAACCAGACATCTTCTTCTGGTTTATGATACCGATAAAAAATACGCAGCGGAGGTTTCCGTTGCCATAAATTCAGTTGGCCACTGTCACCAAATTCAACCACGAATATATGAGCATGCCGCGAAACAACCGGCAATACAACAAAGGGCTTTTCAAAAAATAGGAAGCTATGACGTCCTCACTGCAGCGATAATTTGAAACGAACTGTCAGCCACCGCTATTGTGGCTGGCACATAGGCACCAACTAACCTCACAAAATATTGCACAGTAAATCAAGGTGTGCACTAAAAAAAAAAACGTTCCATTCACATTACCGTTCGCAAAATAGTATTTGGAAAAAAAGGAAGAAAAAAACTATATGGAGACGATCGTATTACGTTCATTTCGTTTTTTGCCTGACTCATTTTGTTCTAATGAAGCTGAAAATAAACACGAGAAGTCGAGAATCCAAAGCCAGACAATTTTAGGTTGTGGTTTTTTTTTTTCTAACGATGTTTTGATTCCTCGAACCAAAAGCACTCATTTTGTATCTTGGAGTCAAATCAACCCTCCGTCTGCACACTAATTTCTCACATCTGCACTGAGTCTTTTGGAACAGCGACGTTTCCAAAGTGGTCCAAGTTTTAAAGAAGTCAAAAAAAATTAGAGTTTACTGCTGAAAGTATCTACGTCATCATGAAGAATTGGCGGAGTCAGAAGTTTAAGACTGTTCTTGATAAAAATTGAAACCAATGCAAAAATGCGGGAGCAATTGCGATTTTCTTCAACTCGACGGCTTCCTAAAAGACCCAATGTATAGACGGGAGGTTAGAATTCGATAATATGTCTAGATACGATCCTCTAATTCCCGAATATCTGGTATACGAAATAAAAATTTCGCAACTTTGCGAAAAGCGAGTTATTGCTTGTGTTTTCTCGGGGTCAAACCGCTTCCGCATAAAGCAAACGAATTCCCACGCAAACTTTTGAAACATATGCCCTTGGACAGCGCAGTTTGGCCCGAATTAACTTTCGTGAAATCGTTTAGTAATGCTTGTTGTGTTTGAAATCTGGTTCAGGGATTACCGTGAGACCTCTGTAAGCTTCGTGTTCGCAGTCAGGTTAGATAATCATGTCAAAAGACCGCGACGAATCGAGAAACAGGGTGGCTGGTACGGGACTGGTATCGATTTTTTGTTACTACCATGTATTTTGACAATACTTAACGCTTAAGGGTACCATTGCGTTTACCCTGTAACTTCGATAATCAGAAATTCAGAATCCAGACAACCACTTGATCTTATGTAAATTTCTCATAGAGAATAAAGTGTGCGAAAATGGAGGTTTCAAACAAATTTTTCCGGTCTCTCCCCAATTTAGAATACCAGGTCAACTTATACATTTTTTTCAGCATCTTCTACTTTCTATTGATACCTGAATATCAGTTCTGAAACATAAATTTATTCAAACCAATCACCGCGTGGTCCAACTTTCGATAAAAAAGCAGACCGCCTAATTTCGACCAGATCTTCGAGGGCAAGAAATTGATTTTGAAGAATCTGGTCGTTATTCAGAAATGTCAGGATCGGTAAAATCTACAAAATGCTGTAATTTCATTTCGAACTATTGGAAGTGTAACGATTTTTTTTCGTATCTCAGGTAATTTAAAATTTGGTCATCAGTACAGCCTCAAAATGTTTCTTCTATTATACTAGGCGTTCCCTTGCTTGTTTCTCGCATTATGTTCGGTCGCCTATCGTGAATATGTTAGGCTGGCCACTGTCCGGCCAGCCACCGTTCACCAACCGAACGTATTTATGATAGGCAACCCGTTACACTGAGAAGTCACTAAGAAAACACCAGATTTCTTCACATGGAATATCATGGCATCTGATTTTTTGAATTAATTTGTATTCATCGATTCAACCTTACAAATAATATGATCTCGCATGCTTCTCAGAGGAAAAAACACGAGCGAATAAGGCGATTTTCGTTAGACCGCATATTCTGCAAACACTTTTTTCCAGATGAAAAGAAAATTTTCCTCAAAGAATTTGACACAACCCGACCTGCAGCTTCAATTCTTCTATATGCGGAATGAAAAATGAAGCCCGATCAATCTCTACCAAGTGTGAGTCAATTGATCATGTTCTACAGAGTGACTATCCAAGAACCGGGTAACCGGCAAGAACGATGTAACCAAAGTAAAAACGTCCCTGCATCAAAAAGTGGAAGAGAATGTTTCAGTATTTGGTGACGACTGTGATAAGACGGTGGAAATTCTCCCGAAAGGTTGAATTAGAATTGGTTTAATATTTGTCAAGATAGGTTCCTCGGAAGATCCATATTTGAGGGTAAATGTCCCGGAACGGTCGCCATATTAGCATAGCCGCGTCCAATCGGCTCGAATCGTAGCCCACGTGGGACACGCGGCCCGTGCGGCGTAGCGAATCGGCCCCGGGCTATGACGTCGTCATTATTTCAGTGACAGAACAAGCATGCGCGCAATTCGCTACGGCCGCTGCGGAAAGTATCGCTAACAAGGGTGGGAAGCTCGAGACTGAAAGTACGAACGATGACTACGTGGAGGTGGAAATACTCCGAGGGTTGCTGCGGAACGGGATGAGGCGAAGGAAAGAAAGAAAGACAGAAAGAAAGACAGAAAGAAAGAAAGAGGCAACTGAATAGAGGGGCGACAGGGGAAAAAGCCTCGGTGTTATTTATCTTTATGGACCTCGGGCAGAGGGTAAGTACACTTACTTGAGGATGGGGTGAACTTAAGCCGTCGAGGGTGGTAAGAGATTGTTTGTCGTATTTCGTTGCGGTTTCAGGATTACGATTAAGCGAAAGATTTTCCGAGCTGGTTGTCGAAATACAAGGGCTGCTAATAGGGACGCGTGTCGTCCTAAGACCCAAAAAAAAGAACCTACCGCAAGTTCGAACGTTTTTTCAAGCTTTTATTTACCTGCGTGTGATTAAGCCGTTGAACAAAAGAAGAAAAGCTCTCTGTACCTCACTTTGAACAGTTCATCTATTTTCAAGGAGCTTTCGCCGAATCCGAATCAAGGATTCAACTCAGTTTTTAACAGGAGATCAAGAATCGATACATTCCCGTCAAATTCGTACCACCGTTATTTTGGATCTTGCTTTTGTAAAATTTGGAAAAAATTCACAAATACGTACACTGTTGTCGAAGTATAAGGTGCCAAGATTAATTAAGCTGCATCTAACTTCGTGAAAAGTACCAATTTTCCAAGAGCTTGAGTGACCGTCATTCTGAAATAGCACATAGTATTGAGTAATAGTACCTATTATTCTGAGAAGTTTCGTGGTGTATCTTCATTACGGGGCAGGATTGAAGTTCCGAATTCTGAAAGATCC
Organism: Ametastegia equiseti; assembly: GCA_963989295.1. Lineage (NCBI taxonomy): Eukaryota > Metazoa > Arthropoda > Insecta > Hymenoptera > Tenthredinidae > Ametastegia > Ametastegia equiseti. Next base: position 7,415,751 of record OZ022390.1, on the reverse strand, counting down.
GAACGGTCAACATTACGGATTTACATATTTGGGCCATGATTCCGTGTTTCTGGAAACGTGAGAATTCAGAAAGATTGCAAATTCCGAAATGTCGAAATGCAGACAGCTCGAAGATCCGACAGTTAAAAAATCAGAAAGTCCAAAAATCCAAAAATTTTATGAGGAAAGCTCATGACAAAGCTATCAAATAAACGAAGTTGCATAAGCGAATTCCGAGATTCGGAGTTTTCGCCTTTTCGATCCTTATAGCTTTTGGAATTTCGAACCTTCGGTGCTTCATTATCTGGAGTTTTTCAAATTGGCTACCTAGACTCTCAGAGAATTAATCTTTCTAAAAACTGTGAGTCAGTGAGCTTCCGCAGCTTTTGAAATTCGCAATTTCAATCCCGCCCCTTTATTAGTAACATGATTCTTCGACGAGATTTTATCCAAGTTTCAAGTGGTTTTCAATGAGAAATTAAATTGAGAAGTGGACGTTATCTTGAATTATAAGTGATCCGTACTTAATTAAGACTCTTCGAAACCTCAGGCTAAACCTGTAAAAAAGTTTCTCCTAATTCTAAAATGCTTCTCAAACTCCACAGATTATGCATTTTTGTTTAGAGTGTACATTTATCGTACAAAACATTTCCGTTTTTGGTTGAATGAAGAGAACCAAAAAAAAAAAAAAAAAGAATCGAAAAAGCACAGATTACGGTTTACTGTTTGTCATCTCACCTGGCACCAGCGGTATAATCCTCCTGACGGTGTAACTGTAATTCCAAACAATAATTAATTTAGTCCCTCGTCTCTCAGTTGGGTTGAAATGGCCACAAATTAATCTGTTGCCGTGTAATCGGCTTTCCATGATTTACCGTTGAGTGCGAGGAAGAAAGAAGCCATGGGCTTCTGGGACGGACTGAAGCGAGAGGGATAAAATCTCTCACCAAGAATCAATTCGCTTCTTATAAAATGCTATCGGAGCTCGGCCATACTGTCGAGTGGTTTGTTGCGAAACATAGCAGCGTATGTCCAAGTCGCGGATGAAGAACTTGCGTCCTTATTCGGGAATGAAGAGAGAAAAGCTCTGAGCTGGATGTGAAATATTTCATCCCCAGTTCCTAGACATTTTCCGTTCGTTGGGATGAGTTGAAAGACTCAAGTTATACTATCAAATTATTGAACGTCATAGTTCTAAGAAATGTGACTAGATAGGAAAAATGATATGTGCCAGCTTCGATCTTCTTCATTTGTTGAAAAAAATTATTCTTGAATTGATAATCGAGAATGGAAACTATGAGGAGGACGTTGGTAGGTATTTGGAAAGACTCGAAGGCATTAATGTGTATTGTTTTAATTGTATGGATATTCTTTTATTAATTAACAATGATTTCAGATACATATACAATATTCATATTTACATAATAAATATTTACATAAAAATAATACAACGATTTTTATACATTGCAAAATATAAATGATTCACACCGAATCGAAAGAAAAACTTAAATATAATATACAGGATATAAAATTGATTTTCAATAATATACGATAACAAATCGATGTCATATATATTTTACATTCTGAATACGACATCTGAATACAACAGGGTAAGAATAATTTTTGGTTTCGTAAATCAGCCGATGAATTTATTGGCTGAATAATGATTTTTTGATATCGGTATGAGATTGTGCGAGGCATCTGCTGTTGTACACGCAACGAGAGGTAATAAATTAAGGCAATATTTAAACATAGGATAACCTAATCTGAAACTGAACATGATCAACCAGCTCGATACTGACTTTGCGTACCTACCCATAGCTGTGACTTAATAAATCAGAAATATCCATGAAGAATAAATCGTAATTTTAAAGCAATCAAAAACAAATCTCCACGAAACAGTCCCTTTATCGCTCGAATCACAGTACACTGCTCGATTATCGACCATTATTTCGTATCGATTAACCTCTCACCTCGCCAAAAATTGAACGATACTCTTCTCAGGAGTACATTTCCTACAAATCTTGCCGTCACATCTACTAAGCGGTTTTAATAGATCCGTCGGTTACAGCTGTGCAGTAAACTGTACACTTTTTGTACCCATTAAATCGGGGCGGGATTGAAATTCCAAAGTTCAAAATCTCTGACAGGTCAGAATTCCGTATTTTCATACTACTGACTCACAATTTTTAGAAAGATTATTTCCCCGAAAGTCTACGTAGCGAATTTGAAAAACTCCGTATTGAAAAACACCAAAGGTTCAAAGTTCCAAAAGCTAAAGATCCGAAAAGCAAAAACTCCGAATCTTGGAATTCCCGTATGCAACGTCGTTTATCCCAAACCTTTGTCATGAGCTTTACTCAAATTTGCGTATTTTTGGACTTTCCTAGTTTTGAATATTCGGATCGTTGAGCTGTCAGCGTTTTGACCTTTTGGAATTTCCAAGTTCTGATCACTAACGTTTCTGGAGACTCAGAATCGCGTCTCAAATAAATTCGGAATTTCGACTATTCGGAACTTTTGGAATTTTGAACTTCAATCCCACCCCATTCAATCCAACGCGGTTTGCGATTACCAAAATTCTACAAAAGCCAATCAATCACGCTATTCAATGTGTCTCCTTCGACATTCATACATAGAGATAATTGCTTTATATATTGACGAATTATCTAACCGTATTTACAAGCTACTCTTCAGTTATTGCTGTACAGAATACTGTAGTTTTTCAAATATACACAAAATCATATTCTCTCGACTGGATAATTCTATACGTGGTTATTCGTGAGATTTTCGTATCTGGTTATCGTTATTCACGATTCCACAAGACATTCCGAAGATTCGTAACATGCTACTCAAGCAATTGAATTGGATCCAGGAAATAAAATCCATCACAATAATATAGTAGTGCTTACTACAAGTTCTGTTTCTCTCTGATCAATTAAAAAATAGCCCTTCGAAAGCTGATCGATATTTTGCCAAAACAAATCTTTCTAGGGATGTTTATAGGAAGAGATCCAACCTGTTCATCGTATGTATCACCTGCATATCCATTTCGGAGGTGAACATTGCAACTCTGAGTGGAAATCGGAAGGGTGCAAAATGCACACGGACGATAAATTAGGTAATTTTGGACAATATTAAACCATTTGTAGTTCGTGTTTAACCCTATGTTAAGCCGCGAGGCGTAGCTATGTTTGGAGGGGATTTAGGCGAGTGTGGGTGGCTGTAGACGGGTGTAGGTTGCGTGTATTTAAAACGCGAATGCGCACGCCAGGCGATTCGGTGTTTCAAGTTAAATGGAGTGTAAACGCCAGATAACAAACCAGCACTGTTTCCGATTACGGTATTCATTGTTTCCCACCATTATGCGCACTCCAAAGGTTTATGTGTGACGTGCTACAGTTTACGATCTATTTATTGCTCGGTACACACCATCCTGGCTACTGACACTGACCAAACGACTGACGGATTACGGTCTCCAAATACACCTGGGCGTAACAAAATTCATCTCATCATTTTTATCTAAGCATGTACATCATTCAAGAAAAAACAAAAAAAAACATAAAAACTATTTCTTTCAAGGCAGTTTCGTTTCACCAAAGACCAGAATAGCACAATTACGAGTAATTGATACCGTGAAGCCTTGTCTTCATCAGCCAAATTAAAAATGAAAATCATTCGATCAATTGACATGCAGCTACTTTTACTGTATCTCTAGAAGGATTTCTGCGGACAACGTGAGTTTAGAGTTATCCAGTTGTAGTCGTTTCGCTGAAACTAAACGTCGAACGAACTCATTGTAACGCAAGTTGCTCTGAGAAATTTGAGCTGATATTGTCCGCAGGATGCTGATCTTTTTCATTTGATTGATACATCCATGCGATAAAATGAGGAGGAAATTATTTTACTTAAATGAGGCTGTATCCGCTGAACAGAACATAAAGTCCGATTTCTATATTGGTTCTGGCCACTGAAATGATTCATGAAAATACTTATGAATTCACTCGCACGATTGATCCAACGTTTTTTGAATCCGAATGATAAGCGGAAAAACATGACTGATAAGAACGAGGTTTGAATAAAAATTTCTAACAGTTGTATCATGTATGAGTATGTGCACTAATCGAAAGTGTATATTGGAATGACATCGCTATATAGAATATGTACAAATTTACCTATCTAATATTGACCAGACAGGGAATGTATCTCGTACGTCATAAGATACACAAATAAATTACGATTATCGAATATTTTTCAATGATTATTTTTTAACAAGTTGATAAAAATCGCACGTCTTTAATGATAAACTAAGTTGGACGTTGCCACGCGATATACAACGCAGATCATCGATGATCACTGATCGTTATGTATACGTCCACAACGATTCTCCAAATTTGAATATCTAAATCGTTAACATCAAGTCACCCTTCAGTTTCCGTAACCATATCCTAATATATTCGCATCATCTCTAACCTTGCGATGTCATTTGCCGTGCACCGCTGTTGCACGTCTCTTGATCTCGACCTGATCAACGATGGCGTCGCTCTCTTTATCCTGGTGTGCTGTCATATGCCTCGTCAGATGATGTCTTTCCCTAAAGCTCTCATCGCATACAGGACATCGGAGTTTTTCTTCACGCCGTCTCCTTGCAGCTTCACCAGCGTTTTCACTTTTGTGGTGTGACCGCATGTGGTAAACGAGGTCGGACGTCATTCTAAATGACAAATTACACTTTGCGCAAACATTCTGAGCTGGTAAAGTCAGTGCTGCAAAGCTCGGTGGTAGCAAACCGGTGACTCCTGCTGTTGCAAGAAACCGAGGTCTGGCCAGGGCTTCGGCCATCGGAGGAAAAACTGAGATCGGATTATAAGGAAGGTTTGGATAGACGGGAGAAAGCTCTGGTCTGAAGCCCGGGACCTTGGGACTCGGTATTTGGTTGGTAAAGTCTTTTGGGGGCTGCGAGATCTGCGGCATTTTCAGGTTCTCCAGGATACTGCTTTGCTGAGATTCGTGGTTCATCAAAAACGGGTAAGCCACCTTTCCAGGAAACGGTGCGTACTTGTAGCTTGGTTGATTCGTCAGGTTCACCGGGGGACTTATGCTGCTTTGATAGCTCAGTTGATCTGGTGACACAGACGACCTTGGAGACACCTGGCTGCTATCGAAGCCATTTTTTTGCCCCGCGAAGGCAACCTTAGTAAAAGCACTCCTTGATTCGTTCTTATCCGGAGATGGTATCGCGTCGTAGCCTTTACCGATTGCGAGTTCAGCTGAATCCAGACTTTTGTTCAAGTTTGTTTGATTCAGGAAAATTGGAGGACTCGGCGTTTTGTGGATCTGGGGCAGGCTGTACCTTCTCGTCGGTTCCAAGTCCTCGGGCGAAACCTTTGGCAGGTTTGTTATCTGCAGACGTGGAGAAATATACGGTGGACTGATAGAACTTTGGAGTATTTTTCTCTCAGGATCATAATGTCTGATCGTTAAATTCTGTGGCATTTTATCAGCGTCGTGGTCCGTCGTCACATTGATCTCTGGAGCACGGTGAGTTTTCTTCTCGGTAAGTTTTTCTGTTGAAACTAACCTAAGCTTCTCGTTTTGACGTCTGGTCAGGTTCTCGTCGGGAGCCACCAAAAACGCAACGTCGAAAGAACGCTTCACTGAACGCTGAAGAGGGTACGAAGCGTCGGAGGGTGACGAAGAGGTCACGTTGTTCACCGTTGCGGGGGCTGCGCGCTCCATCCCTCCGGAGCGATCTTCCATTGTCATCGTGCGCGGTGGCGTCGTTCAGTAATTAAGTTGAACCTGAAAGATCAAGTACAGGTTTACATGACAGGAAAATCTGGGAAGACTAGAATGCCATCCATAATATGCAACAGAATGACATTCGAAGATGTGGTCAACATTGCAGTTGAAGTTGCAGTTCAGGATACAACTTCGCTAGTCAAAGCTCCGAACGACATTTCTGAAGAATAAGTTGCAAGCTCAGGTATGATAAGTCCGTGAGCGTGTCACTGGAATGAAAAACCTTGCATACCAGCGATGGTTGCACGATTGACATGACGAGAATATTCGTTGGAGGGTTGCTTCGAAAGCTGAAGAGCCAAATTTGCTTGCACTGCCGTTGCAATACCGACACCAAAGAATAACGAAGTGTAATAAAGAATTACTTGGCTAGAGGAACTTACCGAGTGATAAAATCCAAAGCACAGCACACCTTTTCCTCCGGTCGAGGAAACACACTAAATTGCAGCGTCAGGGTCGAAGTGACGATCTGGCAGTCCGGACCATCTGTCACTTTTCTCTGGAACCAGACGACACGAGACTCTCTACGGTGGTCCAAGTTCAAATGAGGATCGCGTTCCAGCATCCCCGTATTTAGGGGTAGAATATCTAGACTACTACGACGACTGGCGGGGGCGGTTGGGGTGTTTCTGGCCAATGAAAATCCTCGAGATCTCGTTCGAGGGTGGAGCGACCAAGGGGTGAACATATTCGGTCGTCGGGACGTGTCTGCTAGCACCCTTTACAGACCACGCCCACATATTTCAGGTTCGACACATGTGCTATGCGCACGGTACCACAACGCGAACAAGTGTGCTTGCAGCCCCCGTGAACCTGATCGCTATATTTCAGAGTGATCAACGATTCTGAATATTTTCACCGCCGCTGTGCACTGTACGGTGTTTATTGTATCATTGAACGACAGTGTGGAAACCACTACGTGATGCATATTTTGACGGCGTATTGATGACAGATGCCTAATGACCCCCAACTTGTTTGAGCATATTTTGAAAATACCATCATAGTCAGTTTCGTACTCGAAAACATCGATGGGATTTTGATCACGGAGCTTGTGTCAATTCGTATCCATCTCATGATGTCACGGGGCTAAATTAAATGCCTGATCATTTCGAAAATGCGATTCGTTGTTCTTCTCAAACCATACAACTGATCGGACTGAAACACTATGGTCAACAGTTTATTTCTGCAGATGAAGGCTGACGATTTCTCTTTTTCGACATGTTTCAAAATCGGCAGTTGTGGATCGTCGAAAGCGTTCTATCCAACCCGAGCATTTTTCATTTGATCCTTGAGGAATCCAGACAAGTTTTGAAACGGCGCAATGTTCAGCTACTTTCTGCCAAAATCAAATATCAGTTCTCATAGTTCCATTTCAATTTATTGACGTTTTTGAGGTGATACCAGCGAATTCCGTTATACAGATTTTCGGGTAAAGGAATATTTCAAAAACATATCTGCAGGCCGACAGCCCTGAGTTTCGGGCAGAGTTCATCTTGCGAAATGAGTGGTCATCAGCAAAGAGTAATGTGACGTGCCAAATGGACTGCGGAGGACAGAAGGTCCAGCTGACCATTCCTAGGATAGTAATTTTTCAGATCACCCAAGTTCCAGCTTTTTCTCTCCATCGTCCCACCCTCCTTTTCCAGATCTTTTTTATTTTATTCTTCATATTTTCTCTGTAGAGGTTGGAATTCATTTAGCCATTTCTTCAAATGCAGTTGTATCAGTAGCTGGAGATGCAATTTTTACCGAGAAACGAATAGGCAGCTGAAGACCTCGAGTGGATAAAAAATCCTCCCTCGCCAAGAAACCAATAGGCGATCAATCATAAACCGGCAATCCATTTTTCCGGACATGTGAGAACTGTCGACTTCTTGCGAGATATCCTCTCGGGTTTCAGTATCCGCCGGGAATCCCAAAAGGTTGAAGGACATTAACTTCTTGATCAAGTCCGCAAAAACTTGTAATGAGTTTTTGATTGGATCTTGCTTAGCCATGATTACTTCAACTTTTGTCTATGGTGTTATTCCAACATTTTGATCAAGCATGCTCACAAGTACCTATCCCCTTCAGTTCCATAACATAAACTTTAAAGTTGACACTTTCACAAACCGCGGACGTTCCCTCTGTCGAGGTCAAAATCTCGATTACACTTCATGACCACATAAGTACGAAATTATTCAACAGCTCAGTATTTATTGGTATTTATTGGTTATTCGAGAATCGGTGCATGCCTCGTTCACTCGAGCAATAATAAATTCACATTCACCCTGCACATTCGCACTTATATACGAGACGGACGATTGCCTCGAATGAATGTTCGATCATTCCAGAAATCAGGGTCTTCCCTGGCGTGGGGACAAATGATCTATGCCATCACGTATGGAGGACATTGATAGACTTTACATCACAATGGGATACACCTGAATCGGATTATAATCCAACCAGCTTCCAATGTTTTTTCACAACTCCTGGTTAATTGACGTGTGAAAATCGCACACTTTATGTCACTGCTCATCCTCAAAGTTATCTCTATCTACCCATAGGCAAATAAACTTGGCTTAGCCATATTATTTTAAATCATCATCGTATTTTTACCGATAACAAAGGCCGAGAATACTGTCAGGATTCGCCCCTGTGAAAAATCTACGGCACGCGTCGCTCCGCGGGACAGTGAGAACATCTTTATATCTCGGTGAACCATCCCGGGATTAGGACAGATAATAGGTATTTATGGCGATGACGTGAACCGTTTGACCCTCAAGAGACAATTTGCTCTTAACCAATTCAGGATTATATTGAATCAGTTCTTTCAATTATACCTCGCGTTGAATAATGCCATAAGAAAATTATAACTTGGCAAATATTTGATAAACCACTGGGATTGAAAATCGATTAACTTCGGTGATACTCGCTGGATCTCTATACTGATCACCGATCAAAGCAAGTGCTTGTTCATATTTCTAAACTAGAAGACCGTTTCTCTTGCCCAAATTTCGAACCATCTGTCTCTGTTATTTCACGAGAGTCGTCAAACTGGGAGGTCGTAGTTCACGCGATTGACTGGCTCGTTGGAAACTAAACGCGAGAAAGGGTGACGGACTCCTAACACGTGGCTGGCACGCGTTCGCAGTTAAACACGCGTCATTCACCACAAAGAATCGATCTACACTTCATCCAACAAGATCACTAAAAAGCCACCTTGTAGCTTTACACGACCTGCAACCTTGCAGTCAACGAACCTTAATCATCGTTTCACAAATTTCTCAGAGTGTTTTGCCAAAGGCACGTCCTTCATCGAACAATTGCGCATTTTGACAAGGATGAAATGAATTTCGTCATGAAATGAAACAAGCAATCAGTATGAATCTGCGAGGTAGTTTTTTCGTTTCTGGCGTCGAAACTACCCCTTCAAACAGAATCGATTTTTGTCTTGAGTGCCATGACCTACAACACTTTTGGTGGACCAAGTTCACAGGAACGAAAATCGGAAGACTTTTCAAAAATATTTAAGTATGCTTCGAACATGCATTAGCTCAGAATCAGAAATGCCAAGTTTAGCTTAAATCTCATCCGTAACTTCTTTTTAGTTCCATAACTCAATACCTAGCCAAACAGAAGCTTTGCATCCCTATTGGCCGAATCTTAGGTTCGGGCATTGAGGATAACTTATGGTTAACCTTCAAGCATACACTTGATAAAAAGGCTTTCGAAAATCTGATTTCAGAGGCAGTTGATATTGGTGTGTAAATTTCTGTCGATTCAATTATTAATCGTCACTGCATGAAGAGGAGTGAGTCATCTTGAAATCTGGTTGAGCTTGACTTGCAGATAAAGGTCCGTGTGATTAACAGTCACGTGTAAAAAGGGCTTCGATCAGCACTTATCAATCTTAGTCGAGTTTCGAAAAGTTCACGGGAATGTACTCGGTAACTCGGTCGATTACGTTACGCAGGAGAGCATTAATCTGTGATTGATAAACGATCCTTTGTCTTAAAAGTATACTACGTACATATTTATCAGGGTGGTTATTGATGGTTGTTTCAATACGAAAGAAGAATCTAATGCGCCCCTTACGATATATTCACGTTCTATTATGAAAGGAGCTCGCATATGGCATGGTTTAATTGCTCAATTTCACATTATCGCAAACTATCACGGTTTTCCAAAAAAAGTGAATAACCTACAACGTCCTTCAAAGATTATTAGAAAACCTATGTCATTCAGAGAGTTAAGGCAAAATAATTCTACTCAGATGAGTGCAAAAGATTTAGATTTCACAGGCGTTTGAGCAATTTCCCGACCTCTTCCAGGACCCGTGCATATAAAATGGAAACAGTATTCCCACTCTGCATATTCAGGACAACCTAGAGAGAGCTTGATTCCCCGGTTTTAACCCCTTGCAGAAATTCAAAACCTTGCATAGTTGCCTTAGGGCAGACAGAATTAGGCAAAAGAAAATATGAAACTGTAATTAGAGTGATATTTTAATGACTGCGCATCAAATTTTTTCAAAACTTTTCTGTGATGGTGTCTAATTTTTAACAACAAAATCTACATCACTTTGTTGAGCAATAAAAGTTAACCAAGGCATAGCAAGGTGTAATTCGAAACGGGGGCAGCCACAAGCGCTAAGGGGGAGACGTCAGGGTGAATTAGATACGTAATTCAGATCTTACCGAGTTAAGATGCTCCAGCTATCTGCCTTATCTCTGTGCACACGGTGGCTGCGTGTAGTTTTGCTTATGTGAAACGTGAGTCGCGAAACACGAATCGCGAAACTCGAAACGTGAACACCTTACCAAAGTACAAACGACAGAGGTAGTTCGGTGCAGAGTAGGTACCCACCTTCGCAGAGCTTGCGGTAGGGAAGATAGGTAGGTAGGTAGGTAGGTAGGTAGGTAGGTTACGTTGAAATTAATGTCCCGCTACTATATAGCAATCTCGTAGCGTTATCTCCGCCTTGTTCTTAGCCGCGGAAAACGTGAGTTGAGTCGACGAGAAGATTGTAAATTCGTGCCTAAGAAGATTACGACTTAACGAGCCAGAATTAAACGAGCAAATCGGAGTTGATCACGCCGCGATTTTAGATCGAGATTCAGATTATTCGTTCCTTAACTTCTTGACGTTCCTAAGGTACATTTCAACTCTAGCCGAGTGTCATCTCAGGAATAGTTAAAATCCTTATGGGACTCCATGTGTGACTAGATCACATACACATATACGTGCATATATATGCGACACCCGTCTGGTTAGGGCATTTCGTCAATTTGTAATTGAAACTCAGGCGATTCACGCGTGACTTGAGTCGAGGGAAGTTGAGTTCGGTTAACGACACGTCTAAATATTCATACGTCATTAATCGTTGCCAATGACTGGCGAAAATCTAGGCCTTAGAGCCTGAGCCATGTGCTCGGCCATTGCAGCGTCAAAAGCGTTGGGCTAACGCCCGTTTAATTTTTATTGATGATTTATATTAGATGCTGTATATGGTCCGAGATTTCGCAATGGGACTTTGTCTTGTGATTGGCGATGCATTGGACATAAAATTGAAAAGAAACTAAATCGGACAAATTGGTAAAATTAGGATCATTTTGAAAAAACTTCAATTTTCATTTGAAATTGAGTCTTTCATCAGCTCCTGCATTTAGACATGTGAATAGAAAGTGTTCTTTAGAGAACGAGTATAGGTAACGTCACAGTTGAAGGAATCAATTCTGCTTCAAAGTTCATTTCGTAAGGAATACAATTGTTTTGTTGAACAATGCCCATGCTCAAGGAATTTATACACAAATCTTTGAACCGATTGGATTTCTTCATAGAATCTGGATTCTTCAAGAAACGTGCCGCCATGAATTAAGGACAAAGAGCTCGACTCATGAAATGTCATAGGAGGTATGGTAAATTTTTCGATTATTACATATTTCTTTTTTATTTATTTGCAAACGACTCGGCCCAAAAATTGAGTTCCTACCGGGATTTCGATCAATCTCGATTCTAAGGCACACGTCAAATCGGGATCCATCGTGTGCTTAAATCCGCGCTGCAGGCATTTCGAACTGAGACGTTCACATACAGTGAAGTGAGATAAATTCCGGTGGATAAATAAATTGCTTTTCACTAAGCAGAATCTTTGGTGATGTTTTTATTTTTGAATGTTTGATGCTAACTGAATTAGGGAATACAACAATTCATTATAAAAGCAGTAATATCGATGATGGAGAACACTGCAGGTACTTCCAGACTGCAAATATGAAGATTAATTCTCGCCAATCTTGGAAAACTTGAGCGTACGTCAGCTTGAATAATAAAAAAGAGAGAGACATTGGAGTTGTCAGAAGAATATGAGAATCAAAAAATCAGATACTGGCACATTACGAAAATTCCAGTTCACCAATTTCCGCTCCCAGCTAGTACTCAAATGTATAATATAGGCCTCGTGAGTACTCGATTAATCAGAGAGGGTCCTGAAAAATGTCTAGACCTCAGTTGCCCCCTCGGTAACGATATCGGTGAAAAGTTCAAGAGCGTAGCTCTTTTATTCGGGGATAATAGAATAATCCAAACCAGACTCTGCGCTGCTTTGGTTTGCAGACAGCTTTATGGTTATTTTTGCGGAATTCTTATTCCCTGCCGGCACCCACGATTCCCTGGCATGCGGGATACAGGGAAGAGGGACTTGGGAAAAGGGCATAGGAAAGAGCGAATATAGGGAAGAGAGGAAAGGCGGCAAGAAGCGTGGGGAAGTTATTAGAATGGTCCGGAAAAGATGGCGCGGAGTCGCTCCGTATTTTTATACTGTATGGCCGCTGCTTTGCATAATCCAGCACTTAACTCGCCCGTCCCGAGATGCCAGTACGGCTATGCAGATCTGAGCCAGGAGTCCCGAGACTCGAGAATTCAGGACTCCTGCGGACTTTCGTCGGCGTCCTCTTCGTCGTGAGTTCGGGACCCCTGGTTTCTAGTGATGAACGGTGTGTCGCGGACCGTAACCTTCGCCAGGACATCGGCGAAAGTATCTTCCTGCAATATATCCGGCTAGAATAACGCGACTGCAGGGTAAATATAGAGAAATCCTATTCCGAAAGAATTTACGTCTTGCGTAAAAGTTCTTCTTTGCCAGCCGATCGGGAAATACACGATCTGCAACTCACCTTCGTACGATCTTCTTCATACCACTGAATATTGCAGCTCTCATGATTTCTATTCGTACCCAGTTCATAAAGAATAACTTGGATTTTAACCGGATGCGAACCGGAGTACAGACCTTCGACTCTAGTCCTTCTTCTAGTAATATTTGCCAAAAGTTGCACGTTAGTTTGCTGATTTGTTTTCGAACAAACAAAAAATCAAGATCCACCGAACGTTATTAATTCCACATTGGGAAATTTGAATAAAATTTGAATACGAGAATAAAATCCCTTGATTTCCCTCGAAGTCCTGGATAGAAAATAATCTCGGATATGATGCTCGGCCAACTCCCCGATCTACGAAACGCTGCGTGGAGGGACTGGGTTGTGGATTAATCGTTTAATTTCTGGCAAACAGATCCATTAGTACAGTTCTGATATACGCCGACCGTTAAAGAACACCGCGGTATTCCAGATTGCACTTAGAACCCCAGACATGCTAACGACAATATTCTCTGGAAAGCATATTTGCTTTCTTTGCCAAGGAGGCTGTGCGGTACGGCGCCAGCGAAATATCGCGTAAAACAAGACTGCCACGTCAGTGTAGCACGGCATGGAAGTAGAGAAAGTTTTGGTTCTGATAACACAGGAAAATTGTAGATTTATCGTAAAAAACTGTGAATGCAGCCAGGACACTGCGAGATAAAGAGAGAATGAGAAAACCGGAGGATACGAGTTCAAGAAGAGCACTGGGCCATAAACGCAGTTGACATTTCGTGGCATTTGTCAGCTACACCGTTAGCCCAAGAACCCCGTCGCAGTTCAGGAATCAACTACAACAAAATTTCCACTTATTCTGGGCAGAACGTCTCATTTACACCCTCAGCTACGGAGAAAATAGAAGGGAAGCAAGGAAGACTGGTGAGACCAGCTTCATCAATCTTCTCGCATCTCGGTTCCATCTCCGTTCCACCACCGCGAGCAAAGCTACGCCTAGTAGTCACAGATGCGACTTTGATTCTCTACGGTGCTCCCTGGAGAAACCAGAACTGCTAGTTGCTAGAGTTTTCTGGTAATTTGTCCAAGTCGAACCACGTCCTCCAAAGCCGACATATTCAGAATAGATCTGGACCAACCACCTGGGCTCTTTTTCAGATTGATCGAGTCTCTTTAACAGCAGATCTATTGACGACACAGTTACTTTTTTCCATTCGAATGTTTGGAATACTTGGTCCTCAGTAAGATTCGTCCACCAATTGAAACGCGATTATGGAGATTTTCCTTCCTCTGAATTCTATAATGTGCTACAACTTGTTAATCCCGTTTAAACATATACGACGGGTTCAGAGGGCAGTTGTTGAGTACAGCTATTATGGTATGCGTGTATGTATAATACGTGTGCACATTGCGGACACGGATAAGCCGACTGCGGTGTAGGCGTATAACCATGGAGGGAATCCAGAAGCTAAACTCTGTATTCGACAGAGTTAAGCCCAGTTTGGGACATCAATGGCAACACGCGGCCCCCTGTCTCAGCTGACAATGCAGCTCCGGCAGTATGTCAGATTCATCTCACATATGCCCCGATGCGAGTACATCTATCATACGACAATATGGAGGTATCATGGTCGATACGTGGTGTCTAGGGGGTTTGCTGGGCACAGGTACCTCCACCCCTCTCACTCTATCTCGCTCTTGGTACCCCATGCTCGATTTATGGTGCTGGGGCCCTGGATTTATTCGCGGTGGTCACAGTGAAGTTCGCATTATAGCTTTCTGTATTTAATTTCGAATATTTTTATCGGCGTGCGTTTAACGTCTCTACCCAAGTATTTCAGAATCAATGGCACAGAATTGGCCCAGACTTGGCGCCAATACTCACATGTCTCGGCCGAAGCTTGGCGGCCAGTGCTGAGCCAACGCTGTTATAATAACAACGTACCAGTAATCGGCCATTCTTAGTTCCCAAGTTTTGTCGCCCAGACTGTACCCAGAGCTGGCCCAATCGTCATGCCAAGTATGAAATTATTTATTATGATTCCCCAATATATTCAATCATATCACCAATGATACTTTATACTCAACTATTCAGAAATAGTATAGGTGCAAGTAATCTGTACAATACGTATTCAATTATACATCATGCAAGTGATCTACTTTAGCAAACAAATATTTTTCAAAAGTAATTAACATTTTCTGAAATATTATGAAAATACGTTTTTTTTACCAAATGCATGGTGAATAATCTGACTGATGAGAATCAAATTTGAAGAGTATATTAACAAATAATATACAAGGAAACCAAATTGATTTCGAGATGACGTTCACGAACTCCAAGCATATGTAAAAGTTAACATTGGGAGTATACCTACACAATTCTGTTGCGTGATCACGAAAAATTAATTCTCCGGAGAAAACCACAACTATTTACACAAGACCAAGATGGTGATTACTTGGAATCATTCAAATTAACCGGCTTCAAGTTATAGTTGATCAGGTCATAGAGTTTGGTTAATCAAGTTACGAGTTGCACCTTTTAGTTTATTGACTATGTATGTGTGTATTATTTTTAAAACATCTGTACAGCTTCGATGTTGTCCAATTTATCGAGCTTGGCCCGGGGCTGGTAACCGAGCTCCGTCTAGAACCATTGTGCCAGTCTCGAACCTGCGCTGGCCCAAGCCTTGATGCAAGACCGGCGCGATAGTCTCAACCAGGCCTCGGTTGCCAGTCCTGGGCCTTGCCTGGTTAAATGGTAGCAAGTACTTAACTCCATTCGAAAGCATGAAGGAATTGAATTTGTAGGTTTACATGCATTCCGAAACGATGTTTGTGCTTCAAAGTATTAGGTCGAGGAAGTAAGTGAAAACTGCAGATGATAGTAGGTCTTCACGCGAAACATACGGCCGCAGGTATCCGGTTTCACTATCTTTCGATCGAGTGATTGGCGCACCCCAAGTACAGGGTAAAAAGCAATCTTTTCGATCTCTGACCCCAGGCGTTATCCGAGTATCTTTGGGGTTGACAGCTCGTAGCTCCTGGCCTAGATCACTCGGAATATAAGCAACGATGTTCGTAAATATTGAAATAGGCTTTCGGAGTCACGTGTGCAGAACCCTTTCACAACCCCGGGGAATATATTCCGTCGAATCTGTATATGCGGCACGGCGTGGGGAAAAATTCGTCGATTGTCAACTTTCAGAACACGAATCGCAACTAACACTCAGATGGATACAACACGATAGATATTTACGAGAAAAGTTCTCCAGCCTCTGGAACCGCTCAGGACATAGGACCGCGAGGTGCGACGGTGCTCCCTCCGACACGGAGGATGCACCTTGGAGGTCGACGAGCATAAAACCCCGCACGGTATAGAAATTCCATGAGCATCCGGCGGGAGTTTCGAACCCCCGGGTATTCCCGTGCAAGGGGGGAAAAGTGCCATAGTATAGTTAGCTCGCAGCATACCTTAGTTGTCCGCTCGTTAAGAGTCCCCGTATGGCATGCGGCATCCCGCGAACGTTGCGAATTGTGTTTGTTAAACGCGAGCCAAGAGGTAGACGCCCGGACAACGGGCTCAAACGGGGAATATGCATGAAGGTACATCGTGCCAGTCCAAGTTTATGCTACGCTGATCGTCCGAGCTCTTAAATATGTACATATGTATGTTATATAATACGACTGAAATAATTAATAATAGTCATTATCCAGGAGTTAATTATTCCAACCTTTTGTCGCCTCTTTTGCCAAGTATACCTACCTACCCCTAACTGCATGTATGTGAGATTCACGCGAGTTGGCCACACGTCTGGTTCTCTCGCCCTCAAGGAAAACAGGGCCCCCGTATGTGTCTTGTGTGGCAAGGCATATGGTGGCTGGCCCCCATGGAGGTATACACATATACATATGCACCGTGAAGAACCCGTCGGTGATGGCCTTCCTATACCCATACGCCAGCCCCCCATAGGCCCCCCGAGTCCTCATGAGTTTTCAATGAGATTAGCGGCCCATCTGTGCTAGGGGCGACCCCGGCATCGTCATCATCGACCATGGACAAAGCTAGTCAACCTGCTGGAGCCTCGTGGGCTGTTCTTGTGCGGGATATAGTGCTTTACGTACACTTGCCGTGTCATGCGTGCAGTATGTATGGCCTCAACGCACACGATATTGATGCCAGAATGCGTATACGTGTGAATGGAACAGGCGAGTTTTTTACCCTCTACATCATATGGTTGCATTTAAAGTCGCCATTGACCGCAGCGCTTATGGCGAACCGTACTTTTCGTATGGTTTCTACCCCGGTCTTATTTCCATTTCACATTTATGCGGTGGTTATATGCATTTCACATTCATATTTGGGGATGTAAGTCGTAAGACCGATTATGAAACTGATATTAGACCGTTGTCGAAGGGTGGCGTTTGTGACAAACCCATTTTCCCTATCGTCAAAACTTGTGCTAGTAACTACACCAGCTGACAATGAGTAGATACATGCACAACCAGATTTGTGCCGAAATATAGCTTCCTATCATAAAATTCACTTCATCCTCATGTAATGACATGGCATGTTGCATCAATATCTTTGCACTACACAGCAAGAGAACAAGAACATGATTGAGGTGAGCTTCGTGGAATGTCACTTTGCATCACTACGAATTGCACATAAACAGTGCTTCTAACATTCCGAGAATACTACAAGACTACAACTATGATATTGTTAGGCTAATGAAAACACTCTTTCAGTAGACAACCTTCTTCCTGACCCCTGAAGTGTCACGACTGTATTTGTATAGTGTGCACGGTGCAAACTCCATGACGGATATGATAAACGCAATTGATACTGCTACTTCCTATCTTTGAATCCCATTTTGTAAATTGAGTGCAGAGTTCATAGATGAAAGTGCATAATTTGACCCTAGCAATTCCATGAAATCGACCATAATCAAGTTTGGAACAAGAAATTAGGTCAGCTGATGTAGTTAGGCTGTACTGTCTAGTGGAGATGAGCAGTTTTTGACTATGTACAGACACTGAACAAGAATTTTGGAGTGAAATTTTATTTTGATTGTCAGTTCAGATTTGTTGTCGTACAATTTGTGATAAGTAGCGTGGATGATGAAGTCTAAAGTATAGGCTGATTACGAAACGAAATCGTATCGATCCTTTTCGGTATAAGCTTCAATGGCTCCGGATCCGGGTTCGCGGAGCCCATATGGAGGCTGCCCAGCGCATATGTTGCGACAACGTCGCTAACGAGGAGTTCTGGTCTTCTGAAACGCTAAACTGTGGCCTACGCGTTCAGTGCTTCGCACCCCAAGCAAGTAAATAGCCATTCGATTGCCCTTGGTAAATAACTAATATATTGAGACTGAAGTATCAACCTCCACAGATCTCACCAAAAACTCATGAATATCTCAATTCGGAAGGAATACGCTGTTCATAACTCTGGAAAAAAAGTTAATTACGAGAAAAGTGGAACAAAAAAATTTACAAAAAATCAAAACAACAGGAAAGTATAAAGATTGCCAAATTGTACAACTTTCTAGATCGTTTATAAGTTTTTGCTAGGCCTGAAGAGTTTACGCAGATAAAGAAACTTGTGTTATCAAAATGAGTTATAGTCGATAAATCTATCGCGTGTGTATACGGAAGTTTGAAAGTTTCGACATCCGGGACGAGAAGTTGCGAGGAAAATCTTGCGCGCATTTCATGCCTAATTTGCGTACAGATATTGGGCAAAAATGCTACGAAGGTGACAATTTGGAACCAAACTGGATGATAAGAAATGTTTCACAGCCGAGGTCAGCCGAATTCATTTTCACGGTGAATTTCCGCATTTCAGAGCGATAATGGAAGAGTGAAAAAATGAAAGAAGGGCTTTAAACATTTTGGCCAGCAAAACCCTAGCCAACCCCTAACCTTGCTGAATTGCTCCCCTTTCCCTTCATGGGTAGCGCGTTCTTGTCAACCTGCAGCACTAAACGAGTTACGTATTATGGCGCGTTTGAGGGGGTAGGTAGTCGAGGGCTTCTCTCCCGGAACCACCCTGCCTTGTGCAAGTTGTATTTCTGGCCAGGCCATCTGCCACGCTATTATACCAGTATTTTAATTTAATTAACTTCCTCGCCGGTCGATATTATTGCTATCTGCCGGATTAGGCTTGCATACGATATTCCCGGATGCAGCGGTTGAATCTGCCATTTAATTAGAATTTCAAGCGATCATGCGTGTAACAGATTTTATGGAAATACAAACTCGTCAACCATCCCACACACCCGAATCAACCCTCTCGTTACTTCAACTTTCTCACTCGCTATTCATTTCTCCATTAAAATTCGCACAAAAATATGAAAACCCATTCAAAATTCTCCATATGAGAAGACTTCGGTGAGGATGTTCACCTGAGAACAATTACGGTTTTTGCTATTGAAATAACGTTCGCACTATCATGATCTGAATCTCATTGCAGGAATATGTGACATTGTTTCGAGTCATTTCGAGGATGAAATGAAATCCTGGCGAAATGAAGAATGAGTGAATCCACGTGATAGCCGTGACTATTGACTCGGCAGTATCGATTGAAAATTGGGACTGAATCCGTCCCGGCATCATGAGCGTTAACAACATATTTGCGGCAGTGCGAACACCGCGCTTTGTTACGCACTACCGAATCCGAAGCTTTGCCGTTTCGGGGTTTGGACATCGTATATAGGTACCCTGGAGTTAGAAGAGCCAGTGCGGTATTGTACTGTTAGGTTATTGTGAACAGTGCCCCATCCGTGATACGGGGTCGCCCTTGTCGACGTGCACCGACGCTGCCCCTCCTGGTGCATCTGTCCCCAATCAGCGTACTCCGAAAATGGAATATACGCTCCTGAGGACGAGGAACTATTGTCCAAATCAGTTGTACCTAATCGATGAATGATGACCTTCAAATGTCTGTAAGTCCCCAATGAGAAGAAATCAAAATTATTTTCATTCGAGAAACGAGATGAGAATTCAGAAAAGAGCAAAAATTAAATGCTCGGTGATGAATTTCCAAACGCGAATGAACTTGGGGGGTTGACAAAACTTTACCCAGCACCCCCATATTGGCCTGGATAGAACAGGTCCCTCGAAGAATAGGCGCACTTAACTCGAGGTTGCTTAAACAGTTGTTTGATCGGCATTACGCATTAGCATGTGGCGGGTGCCACCGCCTATTAGAAATACAGAGAGACGTAGGAAGCTGGTAGTTGGTATCGGTGGACGTGGGGTCTTGTTCGTCAAAGTAACCAAGGGACCCCTGCGAGACCAAGGGTTAGCCTAGTCGTCGTTGTCCTGTAGCCCAGGAAAACTTATTTGCTAGGATTTACGAGTCCACCCGTTGCCAACGAGCACAAAGAGGATTTTCGTCAAGTGATCTTGACTCGCGGAGATTTTTCCAAAGTGTGGATTACACTACATGCATGAGTCATATCAACCCCCCCCCCCCCCCCCCCCCCCCCCCCCGCGAAAGGGACGGATTAGTTATACGAATAATAGCCGATGTATGAATGGTGCGATATATCTTATACCATCTTGAGGAGGTATGTATTACATACACGTACTGTTAAAATTTGTAGTGTGCGACTCTCTGTCAACTTGATGCTATTTCTCAGGTCTGTTTGAAACAAGGCGGATTTTTTTTACCTCAGTTGATGCTGATTTCCAAATTGACAAAGATAGTTCGGGATAGAATGAAATTCCGATCATAAACGGTTTCAAACGGTAAAAAGTCCGAATTTCGATATTACTGACTCTCAGTTCTGAGCAAAGTCATTTCCCTGAAAGTACCAACAAGGAACTAAAATTCTGAAGACTAAAGATCGATATCTAAAATAGCCAATACTTCAAACGTTGAAAATACGAATACCAAAACAGCGACAGACAAAATATACGTAATTTTGGGAGCAGTACTTCATAGCCTTCCTATAGACTATAGGTATGTAGAGTCGATAGGCTTTTTATACTTTGGTCATTCGCATCTTTGGCCATCCTGAATTTTGTCCCTCAGAAATTTACAAACGTTTAAAGATGGTCTTCCCTCTAATTTCAGTATGTTTAGAATTTCTGATTTTATGGGCTCTTGGATCTTTCAGCTGTCTGCTCTTCGATCTTTTGGGATTTTTAAATTCTGAGCCCCTTGCTGAAAATTCCGAATCATCTGAAATTAATTCGGAGACTCGACTGGTCGAAACGGAAAATTCAGGATTTCCGAATAGTTGCTCTACATCGGACCAAGTTGGTTGGATGTTTTTTTTTTTTTATTTTTCCTAAATTAGGAATAGAAACAACACTTTCTGATTGAGACCCTAGCCCGGGCAAGAATTTTCACCATTTTCAAAAACTGTTCCCGCTTTTATTGAGCGACTATGTTACAGTTGAGCTTGAACGAGAGGAAAAAAAAAATAAATGAAAAAATAAATAAAACGATTTCCGGTTACTTACGAAGTCCTTTTTTCGGATGTTCACAGTAAACTTGATAACGTTTGAAAGGGAAAGCCTGGATTTTGAAAAGGTTAGATTCTTACGGTACCATAGGGCCCAGAAAGAGGGAGGCACAGGAACGGTATAACGAAGATCGCGACCAGTATGAGATCTAGTATATATTATCCTGGATATTAAATCGGTTTTAAATCGGCTTACCGTTAACTAGTGGCACTTTAAGCTGCCCCGTGAAATGATTATCACAGCTTCCCACTCCGACAACTCGACAGTAGCGGTGCCTAGCGTGGCTGTTGGGTTATCGCTCGTTGATTAATTGTTATGCAATATGACGTCACGATGCCCGGATTAGAATACGGCGACCCGCGGTTGTGTCAAGCGGGAAGTTTCGAGCTAATCCTTGAATTTGAGCCAGCCGAACATAGAAGCTTGATGAATATGGATACATACTCTCTCTCTCTCTCTCTCTCTCTCTCTCTCTCTCTCTTTCTCTCACTATCGCACATCGCTGTACCAACATATAGGTTATGTCTGTGAGAAGTACAAGGTGTCAAGTCGTCGTCTGGCACATATCCATCCCCGCGCAGTGGGAATAAGTTGGAGCAGATTTGTCTTACCTCAGATAATGCATTACTGCTTCATTGGATGAAAAGATGACAGGACGATACTTCTTCTCGAATTACTATAATGTCCATTAAATTTTTTGAATGAAAGAAATCATAAATCCTGCGCGTACCTACATAGTAACGATGGCACGTTGTTCCCTCGTTTCATTTTGTAAAGAGCGACTACTGTGCCCTTCTTTAGCAGCCATTATGTGTTTAAGATACGAACCCCTTTATCTTAAGAGGCTTGAGAAGAATAATGCTCAGAAATCAAGGGTTAATTCTCCCCCGCTATAAAGTATTTTATCTGTATAAGGAAGCCAGGAAAATACTAAATATGGTAATAACTCTTGAACGGAAGTTATCAGTTGACACCGGACGTCATTGTCTTAGAAATGATTCATTGTGACCACTGGAAGCGTTGGAACTTTATAAATATCTCTGTACTTCTATTTTTGAATTTCAAAATATCCAACAAAAATTCGACGTCCTGTTTCGCTTGATCTAAGTCAGAAATGGTCCCTTGGTGAGAATGGCCACTTGCAGGAACGATGATAAACGGACAACACCTGATCCCTACACTAAAGATGGTATCTGGAAAATTGGATTCGGCCTGCAGGGTGACCACTGGAACGTATAAGCAGCTCATAAAATATTTTTTAGGTTCGAAAAGCTCCGATAGGATTAGTTTTACGGACGGATAAGGATCTTGATCTATAAGGGGCTGTAGGAATCAACTTTGCAATAATTGCGGGCGTGTCAAAACATCGGGCTACTGCAACGCGTGTGGATTATCAAAGCTCTGCCCGTGATATTATTTTCCACTATTGAAACGGATTCTTGTGCCAAAAGAAAAGGATTTTTTTTCGGAAAATCAATAATTTCCAAAAGGTCCGAAAGTGGAAGTTTTAAATAGAATTTAGGAAAGATTCGCAAAGTGAGTGAGGGCCAAGAGGCGGCCAGAGGATCGAGAGGGAAAGAAAGATATCGAGCCATAGCAGCCCGGGAAAAATATCCTTCTTTAAAAGCTATTCTTTCGAAGCAATAGGTCAATTTGGGTCAGTGAATTGCCTTATTGACTGTCAGAGTGGGAAGGCGAGAGATTTTCACTATCTCAGATGGAACCCGGAATCGAGTTACGGAGACTCCATCATCCCGGCAATAAGCGACAAAGAGACGATCTCGCGGAAGCGAGGTGACCGGGCGGTTCAAAAGTGGTTCCCAATTGCGATTGGAAGTCGGGTGTTGGGTCACGAGTGAATTTATCTTGAAAAGTAGTTCTGAAATATCCAAAAATCGACAGGATTTAGAAAATGTTTTACAATCACCGATGGCCGCGGACTCCTGAGCTCAGAAAAAATTATAAGATAAAGATGTTCAGGAACTTCACGAAGTCCCAGTCTCAATTCGAGCGTGATTTTGAAAATATATCATTTTTTTGAAACTGATATCAAAGGAGGAGCTGCATTGAACAGGATAGAGATGTCCATGGGCGGGATGAGCACCCGAGGGATCATGTTAACAGATAATACTGCTGAGACATTTGACGCGGTTCGGTGACGTAAAAAGTGCCCTGGGGAATCCCTGGGAGGGGACCCGCAGCCGCTGGAATAAGGCGAAGCTGAGAGACGCTCATGCGGTGCGACAGGGAGCCCCGTCGACTGACTGACCCGAACGGAGGGAAACCCTCCTGCCCAGATCCAGAGACAGCCGCGTTTGCGAGGCAAGAAGCTCATACAGGGAAAAAAGTACACGTACGTGTATAGAAACCGGGGAAAAATACTGTTTCGGAAAATTTAGTCAAGAAAGCTAAAAAATATCACTCAGAGGTTATACATCAAGTCTGAATTAAGAGACAATCAAATGCGAAATTGAAAATACTTTGATAAATATGGGCCAAAATTAATATGATTGAGATTTTACCCCAGGTAGCGGAATTTTCTGATGTAGAAGAATCCTTTTAAAAGTTTTTGGTGATGTTTGGAATTTTCGGGTGGGTTTGGAGTTCTGAAATCCGAAAGTTTCGAAAGGTCAAGATTCCAAATTTATTGGAGATGCAATTCTGAGTTTCTAGAAACGTGAGATTTCAGAACTTGCAAAGTCCGAAAGATCGAACTGCAAACGGCTCAAAGATCCAAAAGTTCGAAACTCAGTAGGTTCAAAAATTCGAAGATTTAACCTTCGACCTTCGTGGTCATCATGGGTAAATTTTACCCAGGCCTCATTTTTGGTAAAAAATATTCAACAAATGCATTAGTCACGATTTTTGTCAGCGAAAAAGTACATTTTTCGCACTTATATGTTCCAGATAAATCCGCAATCATTTCTACTCCAAAATCGATCCTCTTCAAATGTTGAAATATATTCCTGTTTTCAAACGCGCACTATGCCACTATTTGTTTCCCCAGAAGTACCTACCATATCTGATGATTATTCCAGTGAATAATTGACTTAAAAATAATGAAAATTCTGAAAATAATAATACATTTTTTTGAATGATTCAGCGTATTTTTTGACAAATTTACCTATTCACGATTTTTTTTAATATGTAATTATTTGAATTTTGACATAAGAACTTTTCACACTCGTTCAAGGTATTTACAGTATGTTGAAAATATTGAAAATTCACAGAGTTACAATTTTCTGAGTAGGGAAATAGATACATTTTTCAACAAATTTACCTATTTACCATTTTATTGGAGCATATTGTGATTTGAATTGTGATACAACTTTTCGCACATTTTATAGAATGTTCAAAGTATTTTTAGTATTTTTTTGACCCCGATCGGACTGGTAGTTTTTATACAGCAACCATTTGAAACCTCGCTGGGTAAATTTTACCTAATGTGACCACTAAGTTATTCTATAGAGGTGTGGCCACCAAGGGTTAAGAAAAGCCCATGATAAAGCTGTCAAATAAACAACGCTGCTCTCGGAACTTAGAACCCTTGGTGTTTTTCGATTCCGAGTTTTTCAAATTGGCTAAGTACGTAGACTTTCAGGACAATAATCTTCCGAAAAACTCTAAATCGGTATAAATATGAAAACTCGGAACTTTTACCTTTCACAGCTTTTGAAATTTGAAATTTCAATTCTACCCCGAAATTTTGTTGGGGAATTTTTTCAGGATGTTTGTGTTAGTTTTTGGCAACTGAGTTTGCAATGGGAAGCTAAAAATGATTCACAAAATGCGAGAGTGTAGATCTGATAGGCGATAGCCGGGTGTTATTTACGGCGTGAGTGATTCTACGGAGCGATATATTCGCTGATGCCTCATATTGCGGTTTTTTACTTACATCTCTCGGAGGGTGATATAATCTGTTTCATCAGATTAAAATACGCCGTGGTTATAGCTGGCGAGGCAATCGCGAACTTCGAGGTTGGACGAAAGCGGTCGAAAGCGAACGAAAGCGGCTCAAGTGCAACGCGCCGGAAAATAACGCTGTCCCAACGTTGTGCAGGATGCCTTTTTATTTTCAAAACAAAATCAAAGTACTTTAAGTACTTAGCCACGGCAACAATGGCGGCTGCCACCGAGCTTTGCGATATCGAACAACAAAAGTAGCCTTCGAAAATAAAAGAAGACAAAAAAAAGATTTCATTTTGTTCCACTACTATCTCGAGAAAACTGATATCCGATTAAATTTATCAAAAGTAGATTAATCGGACAAATTCTTTCCTCTACGTCAGCAAAAGGTGATTTTGCAATCAATGATTCTCTTTTTCTTTTGCCCCCAGTATGGTTCTGAGTCCCAAACACGAGATTTTGTGAAATAAATTTCCACTTGTAATACAAAGACCAGCATAGGTCAAGGTGATCCAATTCCACTATTGCACAAAGAATAATTTCGGACTCAATCGGTATCTTATGTCTCAGAATGAATCGATTAACTTTATGGTTTCACGTTCGAAAAATCCAATCATTGATATATTTCTTTCATTTTTCACGTACATGAGGCCATTTATGGAAGTGAATACTAAAGGTGGAAAAAATGTTTTTTTTTCACGATACTTTGCATCACGGTACAGACTAATTTCTCATTACGCGGAACACTATGAACTGTGGTCAAATTCGTTCCTTAAATTTTTTATATTCTTGGATTTGGTGATGGATCGAACCTATCCCTCTTGAATCATCGGATCCCCAAAAGATAATCCATTCGATATCACCGTTTCGGAGATATTCGCAAATATAACAAATGTCGGTAAAATCGACTATACATCGCCTTAGGTATAGAATCACTCGATTCAAGACATTTGTAACAAAAAAAAGAACTAGTTGATGAACATTTTTCAATTTCATTGTCATATGCAATTTCCTGTTTTCACATCGTTCTGAATAAGCTAGGTTGATTTTACCTACTCACTAGCTTGATTTCCAAAATCACCTCCACTCCGCATTCTTGCATTATTATCATTAGAATATCGAAAGTAGGCCTGAATGGAGATCCTTCCAAACACCCCGAGATATCTCAGAGTCAATTGCTGTACTGAATATCAATCTGAGTTAAAAACGTAGAGAACTTACCATACAAGTGGGTGGAAAACGTCAGGATTTGTTCGAATAACAAAAGTCACTTTTCGTACTAAACCAATACTTTTCATATATCACCAAAAGTGATAAAAAGTAAAGATGTCTTGCATAGGATACACGAAAATTGACCTCTTCTTATATTCTTTTTTACCTTTTTTTCGTCGTCCAACGAATTGCAAGTGGAATAGAAGTTGATTCATGGTTGATTCAGTTCCTGATTGGAGTTAAAAAAAAATAGGATGATCAAATTGTGTACTAGGCACACAAAAATTATGATCAAGCGTCTTGGAGGATTCTGCTGAAATTCTAGTGGAAAGCAGTTTTTCACTGTTAAAATGACCAGAAAGGTCCGATTAAAAATCGAATACTACAAGTTTCAGATTATGGTAGGATATGTCTTGGAAAATAGTTTCAATTTTCTACGATGAAAGTTCATGCGCAAGGACCTTTTCACAAATCCTTGCATAATCCGAAATTATTGGTCGACGTTTTTCGGACATTTTGCAGATGAAAAACTTCCTTTCACCAAAATTTTGGTAAGGTCGAGGTGAATTTTGAATCGCGAGTTGGAAACTGTCCTCGCTCTGGTCCACCCTCCGTCTTTTTTTTATTCCATAGAGACCATTCTGGGATATTTTCTGCTGATACGATTTCACGTCCTCAACAAGAAAATATTGCGTAAGAACAAAATATAGTTGGCTATTTAGATAGGACGTAGTGGGCCTGAGGCCAGGTGATTTGTATGAGAAATCCGACGCCTACATTTCCTTGAGTTTTAATAACAAAAGACGGTAAATAATCATCCGCTCAATCATGGCGCCTTTCTACCGTCGTTCCGGTACGAGAATATTTAAAGAGGCTCATTTGAAAAGATTTCCCTGCAGGAACTTATCTAGATTCAGAGGGACTTTGAAAGCGGGCGTCAAAATGTAGAGACTTGCGGAATGAACGGAATACGTCCTTCCTGACGTAATTTTCATTCAAAAAGATTGTTCCAAAAACCCTGACGTCTCGATATGCATGAGAGAAATTTTTCCATGCTGATTTGATTTTCATATTTTCCCGAGCTTTAGAAACGACGATACATGTTCTAACCCAGAGTCCAGACTCGTACAATCGCACCTGGCAATTAATTAAAAAATGAGACTTGATCACGGCGTGTATCTCTTCGTTTCGTAGCCGCGGCACGTCCTCGTTTTTATCTAAATATTGCCTGGGGATGAGAGAAAAGAGCGGATTATATACAGAACGGGGAGACGGCGAGGCAAAAGCAGAAAGGCTAAAATGCGTAAAATGAAGAGCATGAAATACAAAAAAATACAGAAAACTGGCTAAAGGGATGTATCGGCCGCGTGGGAAACATAACTCGAAAACGCACAAGCGAGATCTGTGGTCTGGGTGTCATCTCTGCCAGCTAAGCTGATTTCACCGCCACCGCAACCACGAACCTTTCGTTTTTCTGCTCCGAAACTCGTAACAACGGATTTGCGGTGTTTGGGGAATTAGTTTTCTGTATTTCATGTAAAAATAATTCGAGTTCGAATGAACAGCAACCGGGGGGGAAAAAAAAGAAACAATTGTCGCAATTGTACCTGACATTGTTTTTCGATCCAAGGATCTATTTGCTGAAGAATTTGGTAGTTTCTACCACTTTGGAATAATCTTTATTTTGATCAAGAGGCGCATATATTTTCATATCCGAACGAACAGCTCGGAAATATTGTAATTTGCATCGAAGGCGGGGATGGAAACGAGCGAGGCTGGTACGTAGTTCGAAAGAGAGGGAAACTAGAAGGGAATGAAAAAAGGCATCGGAATTATTAGACTATGCAAAAGAGGCTCGCCGACGTTAAAAATTCCGATTCTATACAATAACTCGATGACTGGACGGGTGGTCAACGGAATTCACGATCCCCACAGAAAAGAATACTGGACATCGTAAAAACCATCCCCCAATATCCGCTCCGAACGTAAACCATCGGATATTTCAACACCGATATATAATGCTCTTGATTTATACTCTTCTCGTTGTGTTGCAGCTTTTTATTCTCCAGACATAAAAACATAAATGAATGATTATCTATATGATCGCCTGAAGCTCGAAGCTCATTTTCGAACAGAAATTCCACTTCTTACCGTTAGTAGAAATCGAAATAGTTGGAATAAACGAATATAAGCTTTTGACGAAGTCGAGAAAGTGAGATGAAAGGATTCGTGGCAATGCGAGGCCCGCTTTTCGGGGCTGCGAGACGTCACTCTCGATCTTTGTAAAAATCGGTAAATCGAATAAAGTGAGTGACTAATGTACGTCGGGCGTCCGGCGAAGTGGGAATCCCCGGTTAACGTTAAAAGGAGAGAGAAAACGTGAAATTTGTAATAGAGAGAAACACAAAATGGATATATGGCCGCCTTCCGGAGTGCCGACGGGTTTTACTAATAACCGATACCCGAAGCCAAGCGTGGAATATTATAATTGATTTATTACTCCGATATCAGGTTCGCACATTTTGCGAACACCACCGTGCCAAATAATGCTCTTGAATATTGCACGTCCGTCCTGACGTCCGGAGCTGCGGGGATCCCGGAATTTTACCCCCCCAACGAATTGAGGTCCTCCGCAGATACGAGGACCTGTATATTCGACCATGTTTGCTTTTACAGTAGGTCGTTCTGCTAACGCGACTATCAACACCTTCTTGTTAACGTTCGGGATAATCGTTCAACGACCACATCGTAAAACTATTATTATCGATTCGATTCGCGGGTTGACACGATTCTCGATATCTAACGGCCAGACAATCTTGGGGGTGGAAAATTTTGCAGTTATACATATTATATATATATATATTGTATATATGTATATACCGTTGCTGATTCAACGACGGTGTAAATTTGTCTCCTCGCTTAGCTAGAAGGTATAAATATTTGAGTCAACCAAGCAGAATCATTATCCCTAAGTGCACAACCGGTAGGAAAGGGTTGATAATAAATTTAAATTTAGGGGCTACGCAATCTGTGATTCAGCGCCATTAACCACAAGTTCCTAGATGCATTCAGACTTTGTTCGGACGGAATACGTCCTAAGATTAGATACTGGTTGTCGATTAGCCCCGATTAACAAACGTTACGCGATTCGATCAAAGTTGTATATTTTCGAAATCTCAGCCAACAAAGCGCAATGAAAAACCGCAAAACTTCAGTTTTACTCATACACATGATTTTTAATTTGCAATACTGTTCTCATAAAATTAGAAATATAAAATTCTGTTTAAGTGTTCCGGAACAGAATGCTGAGCGAGCCTTTTATGGGCTTTGGAAAGAACTTTTTAACTGTCCAGATATTCCATATTTCCTCGATCAGAGTATATATATTTTTTTATCGACGCTGTTATGCGGTTCTTCATGTCATTTTGGTTTTAGCAAACCCAATCATCAGACTTTACCAGTGTCTTTATTTGATTGCATGACGTGTCTATTTTGTCCTCTTCTTTCTTCGCTGTTTCAGTTGCAATATCGCCCAGTCGTTGGTTCACGCGTTTCTCGTACACAGCGATAATATATTGATTTCCACTGTAACGAACGGAAAATAGTTGTAAAAAAGTTTCTAGCAGAGCCCTGATTTATATCTCGCCGATATTTCCCGCAAATCTCAGTGTTTCTTAATTCGGGGTACCTCGCCACTCACCGCAGGGGTAATTCAATTTCCTAGCGAATCGGTTGGAAGTAAATCAGAGCAGGTACACTCCCCGTTGAAAGTATTTCAACTCAACTTCACGGCTAAAATCTTGATCAAGATTAATCTTTCAAAATTAAATTTGGAAATCGAAAGATTCGTCTTGAAATTTGACGATCAATACCGGTTCCAAAAAGCAATGAAAACTTTGTCGATTCCTGAACCATTCCTTAAGGGGACCGGTATGTTGCGGTTGTAAAAATGAAACGTGGTCCAAAATCGATTTATTTCTTCACCAAAGTTCATTTTACATAACTATAATCATATCACTAAAAATCAGTCACTGCATGAATTGAGGCACACCGTAGGTCCGATTTCACTTTCTCAGGATTCGAATTGTTCGGAAGACGCGTCGTCATAAATTGAACGAGGGAAATTGAATTTAAAAAATGATTATAGCAGATATGGTCAATTTTCCGAAAATCAAACATTTCTTTTCCACTTCTTTGCAAATAACTCGGCCTAAAAATTAAATTTTCCAATTTCCCTCGTTCAATTTGTGATTGCATCATGTATTCCGAACAATCTTGGTCATAGATAAGTCGAATCGGATCTACGGTGTGCCTGAATTCCTGCAGCAACTGTTTTCAAGTGAAATGATTATAATGATACAAAATGAACTTTGGTGGTTAAACAAATTGATTTCGGAGTATATTCAATTTTCCCAACCACGAAATACTGTTCCCCATAATGAAACATTTTCGATCCAGGGCAGAAGAATTTTGAACACGGGATAAAAAATGGAACAAAATTTTGTAAGTCGTGCGTCACAGACAAGGGGTACAACTACGTCAGTCGGGATGTTGAGCCGAGTAGATATCTGCGGGGAAACACTTTGGTGACATCTCGAAATACAGCTCGTAAGTTTTTATGCGGGTTCGAGTCCTAAGATCGCGAGAGTCCCAAGAATACGTATTGAATAAGATATCGACAGGCACCCGGGATGTCATTGGTATAAAACTCGCGTGCTGTGTCGAGCTGATAACAAAAAGGTGGTACCGCTTCTCCACCACCTTCCTCACTTTTCGCGCAGGGCTGCATGGTCGCACACCAGTATCTGGATAATTCAATTCCGAATCGGTTTCTTCGTTCTGGGAATATCGAATGGTGGTAATTTGCAATGAAACTTGACGTACCACTGACACTGATTAATCTGGTGATCAATTTTCAAAAGTTTCTTTGTCAGTCACTTTTCGTACAGTTCCTCCAAATGTCTGCCTCGGGGCCCAGAGTCCTGGGGACCTAGGAGCAGCTCTTCCCTGTGGTTTTAGTATTCCGGGTTGTGGCGATCGTCCGAAAGCGATTTGACCAACTTTAACATACAGACACAGTCACACTTCCAGCAGTCCTTCGCAAATCCGTCTGCCGACGTTTGGGAAGTGTCTGGAATACCAAGTTCCACTTTGTCAGGCAGGCATATCGACTGGACACTCGAGGGCGTGACACAAATCCGAGATGCAATCAGCGGAAGTATAAAAGGGCGTTAAGTACGATCTGACTTAGGCCGGACTGCGTATCTTTCCACAAATCCACGATAGCTCGTCTGCAGTAAGGATTTTTTTTTTTTGGCATCTATAAATGCGGAAGAAAAAAAATCGTCTTTGAATCCGAAGGGGTTGAAAGTTGCACAGTCAACCTATCAGCCGGCTTTCCAACTGGGGTTTACAAAAAATTGTGAAACTTGTGACATATTTTGGCAACGCTGTTTTGAATCGCTAATAAAAATACTATCATAGCTGGATAGAACCGCGCGCTCCACGGCTTCAACGGAAGAAGCAAAACGCTGTAGAGTTTTCTTTGGCGGGCGAGCTTCAATATTGTCGCTATCTCTTGTATACACTTGCCGCCATATTCCCCTGGAAGCCGCCATATTACCACAAACTCTGCCCCCCTGCCACCCCTTTTATGTGGCTGTGGGCCATCTCCAAGAAAACTACCCCCATAAAAGTTGACGACTTAAATCGCGGGGCGTATGCCTCGATTGCTTTCCTTCGCCCACGCCTTGACTCGCGCCTATACACATACCTATACACCATTGTCCGTATACAGTCTCATAAAAATACGTATGTACACGTCGAAATACATACAAACATCTTATACGTATTAATATATTCATGCGTGGATGAATACATCTTGGCCATTCCGGGTATCGAGCGATCGTACAAGAAATACTTTGCAAACAATATCGCGAAGCAAGCCAAAGAGAAATCGGTCGGAAGGCAAAATTTGGGGAGGAATTCACAAACTTCCAGTCTCAAGTTTCACAGGAATCCAAATCTGTTGGGGAACAGGACTGGGGCGTAATTTTTTTCGAAGAACCAAAAACATACCTACATTCTGGTTTCAATAAAAATCGTGTTTTTTAATTTCTTGAAAGTACCTGGAGAGCTATAGATGGAAACATTTGCACGAGTCTATGCTAGTTTGTCTTAAGTTTTTGCAAAATCATCTCACAGTTTTGAATTTGTACAAAGCATTGCTGTCTTAAAGTCGTCAAGAGTTGTAGCTGATGCATAAACTGATTTTGACAAATTATGAGACTTGGCGCTTCCCGCTATGCGGTTTTCATATTATCAAACTTTAGGAAATGATTTTGATCTGGATGAGGCCAGCGACTATGTTGTGAAGAAAATCCAGACTCAAGAACGGGTATTCTTTTACTAACCATACAGCTTCTCTTGTTAATTAAGAAAAAGTGAACCAACGCAGGTACCGTAATGAAGCGAAAAGGTCAGTGGATGGTCAATGAGACATACTTTCGACTGGGTATAGATAAAGGCTCAGAGAATATGAGAGACCATTCAATAAGCCCAAACCATTACCGTCATCCATAAATTTGGCTCCACGCGGAGGCAATCTGCACTCTGATCCTAATAACCGAACCCATCAGGGTGGTCGGCGTAAGAAGAAGTCGTAATCTTAACTGGAAAAACTCAAGTGGCTATAATGAAGAAGTGTGCTTTGGTTTGGTGACGATAAAGATTTGGGCTACGGTGGGGGTAGAAATTTAGGGGAAGGCAAGCTTAAGTAAATGGAAGCACCACCCAATATGCTTGAGAATGTCTGGCTGACGTAGCATTTCAAAATTGAATGTCCTGGATTAGTCTAATGCCGTTTCTAACGACAACCCGGTGCTGGGTCTTGAATTCGCATAAGAATAAGTAACACCTGCTCAATCACATGCAACAATCGCGAAAAAAAAAATTCATTACCCAGATACAGGGCCATAGAGACTCCAAGAAAAAGTAACACGCATGATCGAGGGCAAACTGTGCTTAACTTTGCGGTTCCCCTATTAGTCTAGATGCGGTTTAGCTAATAGAACCGATATATGTATGAGGCTTGGTTTTCACTAGCAGTATGCGCCGCGAGGGTGCATAAATATGTGAGTATGCGTCACTGGGCATAGAACTATATATATACGTGTATGAGGACGTAAATATGACATACACTGTGAGCATTGGGATCCAATCACTTATCGCGAAGATACAATCAAATGTTAATTTGATACGAACGATTAACGACACGAATAAGTGCTGAACAAGATTTTTATCGTCAATCTAGTCGTCGAGTTCAGTGATCACTTTCCAACTATCGTATACGTGGAAATGATCGAATGTCGAGAAAATTTGATTATACGATTTGTAATCGCGATCTCGTGCTTTTGGTTTGATGGTTAATTATTGATCAACCTACTTTACGTTGATGGCTGCAGGAACCCCCGGCGCTATTACTTGGTATCGATTTTTTTTTTTTTTTTTTTTTATTTCTTACTGACGATCCGGAAGGCTAATGCAATAATAAATTCAGCCTATAAAGCATATCAAACTCGGAGAGCTCGTAAGTAAAGTCTCTAAGACGGAAACCGCACAAAAAGAATTTTTCAGAAGTTCTCTAAGAAGGGAAAAATTACGTCAAAAGTCCTGAGAATTTATCGGCGCACTTTTTAAACTCTACCACTCGGGATTAGCATATTATTTCAATGGAGTCTGAGCTGGCTTCGCCGTTTCTTGGCATAACGCAGGAGCATATCAAATATGTTGATAAATGGTTCCTTTGAATGGCTAACGCTGAATGAATAGACGACTCTGAGGGTGGGCGCCTCGGTTCGAGTCGAAGTAAGGTGGCAGAGAAATTGAGAGGAGGGTGAAAAGAGGCAGACACCTTTCATGTGTGAACCCTATTTGAATGTCAGAAGAAACCCCCAAGTCAATCAGCCCATTTGTTCGGGATCTCGAGTTACTTATGTACCTTCCTTTCTTTGAATCCTTTCGAATTTCAAAACTGCGCTATACTACTAGTAGGTGTATCAACCTAAGGGCCAACCTGGAATAAAGTATCGACCGTTTGAGACAGGGTCTATAAACCCGAATTTTCGTTCAGGGTAGAGCATTCGTCGAATCAAGAATCAATTCAAGCAGACAACATCCAGTCTCTTTGGCTTTTGAATATTTTCACAGTTTTTGGATCTGTGACAGGAAATGCGGTAGTTGTTAGGTTATGTGCAGCGGTGGTCGAAAAGGGAAGGAAGGTTATCTTGGGTTTGTATGTCCGGCCTTTGATGTGCTACCCTGTTCGATTACGTATGCGTTGGAAGGAAAACCAAAGCCACAGTTCCGGTGGCACAATCACGTTTGACCACGCTTTCAAATTTTTCTTTGTGATTTTTTTCCCCACGAGGAAAAATTCTCAGAAAGATTCTTTGAACAACACGGTAAACTGATGTTCAAGGATCAACAAATTTGCAAAAGCACAATGAGATGTGCGAGACGTGCGCGTATATTTCCTGTACGATTTTCAATAATGTCCATGAAAAATTCAGACTTCCGATGGAGAACACTTCTGACAATAGGCAGTATAAAGGTTTATCTTGACGTCTCAGAGCACAATTGATAGCCTACTTCAAAATGCAACTGCAATAGATGCTATCTCGAGTTCTCTCGACGGAACATCTTCTGCCCCACATCTCCAACATAGGTCTTGAGACAGGACGTTGGTTTGAAATTGCAATTTACTAAAATGTCAAACTCCAATTTCGGAATCGTGGAGTTAATGCTCCACAATCATTCGTCTGATTACAATTCGCTAGAGGGAATTATCACCGATTGAGTAGTCAGAACCAAAGCAACACAAGGTAATGTGTGATGTCAGCATATGTAGGTAGGTGGTTTGAGATAAGGACGCCAATTTTGAAGAGCACCCAGCTGTACCATCAGAAGAGAATAACTGCTTCTTCTTCTCCTGTTGTAGATAAAACGCAGTCGAGATGGAAGTGTCGGTGATGTAATGTAGGAAAAACAGGTTTCTGTTATTTCCATTACCTGCGATCAATGGAAGTTATCTGCTGATGCATGCTTCATGGCGGATTTGTGCCGACACCGTGCTGTGATGGTAACGATGGGTCGATGGTATTGTGCTGCATTACCAACTGATGCTTCATCATGTCATGTGCTCCTTTCTATCGATAATCTTTGGCTGCTGTGACTTAAGATTCATGTCTATTAAGTTTCAGATAACTTGAACATTGTGATGAAACATGATATGCTTTTCCGGTTACACATACATCACAATGATACTGAAGAGCAGACCAGCGACTACACGAATGTACCTAATTTCTAGTAGCCAATGCAATCAGAACCTAGTGCAACGATAATAAAACCTTCTAAGAATAATAATCTATTAACTGAATCATCATCCTCTTCTTATGTATCTTTTTCGTTTTCTATATCACGTACGAAGGAAATCAACGTTGAATTTATACTGGCTGTAAACTACTAGTGTTTTGATAACCCATGTTTAGTTACCCTACTTTGAAACACGCTAACGTCTGACGTCTCGTAATTTTGAGTTCAGCGTCTTGACGATCGACGAAAAGTAAACGTATCAAACATAAATCTGCAAATGAAGAAAAAAGATTTCTGAAAAATCATGAAACACATGTCACAGTGACATACGATCCACCGTTTGTCGCGGAGTGAACGAAAGCAATCATTGACCATCCTTGTCTCACTCTTCATTTCTATTCTTCGGAATTGATCCGTTGATTCAGAGACCGAGTAATGATGAGAATATACATAGACATGCATTGCTGCTCGGCAATTTGTCTCCGTTACTTATTGATCGTGTTCCACATTCTCAGGGTCCTTCACAGACGTTGAGAAACAGACGAAATCTATATGTATGTCTACTTCATGGCACTTGAGACGCCGATGGTAAGCAAAAGATTTGCGTGTCCGTCACGCGCGGCAATTTATAGACATCCGTTTGCATGACTTCCGACTATATTGCCTCTCCGGCGGTCCATGCTCGACGAAAACCAGATCCTCGAATCTTTTTAGAAAGCTTCTCTGCCTTTTACGAACCTCAGTTCAACTTCAATGGAGCGCGATATACCAGAGCATGTCTATATCCACATGCATTTATGTTTATACACTGCATGTTGGGATTGCAGTACTGTGCAGTATGTGTATATATTGTATACACAGGACTATCTACTGCACTGACGAGACAGAAAAATGTGGCCAATATTGCTTTGCTACCACAGTTATTCAAAAGCTTCAGCTTGCAGGCAGAAGAGACGTAAATACAGCCACGGAGGAGAGCAAAGCGAAGGCCTCCGCCACACGCCAAGCGAATCAATCACGTCGCACGCAGTCGGCACACATGCCGCTAATGTGCGTGCCAGGGGCGGTGGGTTTGCTGGAAGTGGGGGAACCTAGGAGGGTAAGGATTAGGGTACGCTTCCGTTTTAGAGGTAATTACCCCGGAGGTTCTGGATTTCCGTTCCTTTGCTTTACGCCAATTCCACCAAGCCAAACTCGACAGGGTAGTAGCTATACATCGAGGTCCTTAAATTGGAAGACACTCGGATTCTCTGAACAACATTACAGTTTTCATGTACCTTCGATGAGGATTCGAAACCATTATAATCTAAAAAAAAAATCGTCTTCTACCACCTCACTGCAGTATACCTGGATGAATATAGCAGATTGTAGCATATAATAGCTCACAAAGGGTTCGGCAGCCTTGCATCGCTTGAAAGACTTTTGCTCGGTAAGCAACGAACTACGCGGAGCTCAGCGAAATTAGACACGGAGACTAATTGGGAGCTAAAGGGACTGCCTCGAGAGCCTGTCTATATAGTTTGCTTCGGGTGGATGAGAATGCGATGCCTGTGTGGTTATGAGGACCCTAAAGGTATATCAAGGCTACTCATTACTCTCGTCCCCGATAATCTGTGGTCTTGACCGTCATTACATTCGTCCTTTCTTTTGCCATTCTTCCGCTCTCTCACTTTCAGCTGGTTTCGGTTGGATTCTAGTTAATGGCATGATACAACACTTTTTTCGAGTATTTTGACCAAAAAACATGATTTATGTCTCCAGCGGTGCAATGTATTCATATATATAACTGCATACAGTCGCAGCTTGTCGATACTAGCAAACAGCTCAACTTTCTATGATCTTCATGATTCAATTAGCAGTATGATTCTGCACTATGAGTGGTCGTCACATCAATAGGTGTATTCGAAATTCGCGTTGATTCGAACTACATTGGATCAGAGTAAAAGTAGAGTGCGAGGGTGCCGGAGCGTGCAGAGGACCCAAAGATATTTGAGTTAGCAGATGCGAGTGCAACAATACAGAATGTTATACCACGAGTGAGGAATCGAATGAAATGTTCACAACTTGCGGATTCAATCAGTGAACCTCGAATATCAACACGTAATGATTTTCCGAAAATTTTAAACTCCGTAAAAGTACCTTTATTTCAGACGCAATGATGAGAAAGCACAAGGACATGTCTAGCGCAAAATGGAAAATGATGTTCAAAGTACTGCCGAAACATATTAGCAGATGCATCCGCTCCGAAGATTATGCACTAGGACAATTTAATACATTTCAAAGTTTCTGAATTTGCTGGAATTTCCAGTCGTACAATTTACTTTTACCATATAATTTCAAAATAATACTTGTGGCCATACACAATTTTACTGGTTACAGAATAACATTTCGTAGTTCGACTCTCATTGTCAGTACTGACTGGGAAAAACAGTGTTTCGTTGGCATTTAGGCTGTTATCTCGGTGTACGTTTCAATTCCAGTTATTTAATCAAATTCTCGGAGTTTTCCCAAGTTTCCTGAGTTCCCAGGTTTGCATGACCCAGTTGATAACAAACGCAGTCATCTGGACCAACCTTTCGAGCCTAAACATTTTACGCAAATGCTGGTTCGGTGTCTGCCACAGACTTCTTACGATTATCTGCCGACAAACGTATACGAGCGGGCTTTTCTTTGTTTATTTTGATCATGCTCAAGTTACACCGTCTTTTGACATTGACCTAACTCTATTCGCTTCGAGCACTCTCTCAGAATCTTTGTCTAGCAGAAAAAAGGTCTCAAAAGCTCCGCTTTTCTCCCTCTCTGCAGTTGTTTTCCGGACAATGTACTGCAAAAAGTGCAAACAAAGCTCATGTAAATTGGATGCACAAGTATATTATCTTATTTCGGAAAATTTTTTGCACCTAGAGTAAACGTGTTCTACGTACGACCGTTGATTAAAACTCGTGCTAACTGTAAGCGCCTGGCGCCACTCATTGATCGAACGTCTCTCGTATTCATTTGAATAATGAAGCTCAATAATTTGTTCGTAGACACATCGAGTATTCGTAACGCTGGATACTAGTAGGTTTTCAGTGAGTAATTGTAAGTAGAGAATTTTGTTGAAACTGCTTTCCCATTAAATCGACTAGATGTTCACGTTCAAGAAGCACTTTTGCCAAAAGTCTAGGGTTGGTCACTTGCGTGCTCCAACTTTCAACCTCGTTATTCGTATTTGCAGATATCAAAGATACCTGCAATCATTATTTACCTCTTCTCAAGGTTGGTGAAGTCTAATCTCGTTATGAGCACCTTTTTTTGCGTGTTTTCCCATCGAACTTGGAAGCTTCCGGAAGCGATCCAAGTCATTGGACCCCCATATTGCCACGAGGGTCAGGAAAAGTATTTGATATCAAATACAATGTCTAAAACCAGAAGATAGACGCAATATTACTATTGAAAATGTTGAGAAAGCCTCCAATTTCTGAAAATACATTTCTCGAAACTTCAATACGGATTTTCAACAAATCGCACTGAAATTCACATAGTTTCAGGACTGCCAGACGACTGGGGTTCATGTCACAGCGCTCCAAACAGCGTTGGCAGCTGACTGTCCGAATAAAAATCATTATTTCTGTTTTAATTGACGCGTGATTTAATTGCGTGGGAAAAGGACCATCGAAAAAAAAAAACCGATGGAGTTTAATGCAACGAACGATACACGTAGCAAACGTGGGAACAACACCAAGGACCGGTCAAAAACGATAGAGTTAGATGTAACTGACGTAAGATATTCAGTCATGTGTCAATGTGCCGGGGAAAGTGCTGGTCATGGTTTATGGCCTGTCTAATTTCTTATGAGACATAACGTGACGACGAGCGTTTATCATATGATTAGAACGTATATTTAAATGCAGTTTGATGGGTGTGTTTGCGTATGTCCAGTAGCAGTGTAGCGTAGGTGGTGCAAATAGTACGGGACGCGTGCGCAGAGCTGTATAATCACCTTCTCGCGTACATGTCCAGTCTCCGGAGGATTAATTAACTTGTACAGACCGTCGGACACCAGCTCATTACAGGCTTCAACGTCGCGCGTGTATAATATTGGCATAACGGTATTCGTATGCACACGAAGTACATAATACGCATACCTACCAACACTAGGACACCAATGTGCTTGGCCACGAGTACACAAGTTGTAGGTAAAAATCGATTCCGTATAGCATCTATCGAGAAGAGCTGAGCATCGGTTAGGTACTGGAAATTGCTTATTTTATGAGGTATTTTTCTTCATTTTTCTTCTTAGATGCCTTGCGGCGTGGCATGGAGGAAAGTTTCATGGATATATTCGGTCGTCATAGTACGTTGAAGATGGGAAAACCGTAGGAAATGACTAGATGATGCGTTCTAGCTGCTATTGTTGTATGAATTTCTTTTATCAGCATCAGAAGTTGAACATCTATTAAGCGGCAGCAGGGACTGGATGGGTAGTTTAAATTGTGGAACACCACCACCCGTAGTGGGCGGAATGCATAATTCTGAGGGCTGCAATTGCAGGCGCTGAATACTTTTACAATTCAAATTATGGAAATCCCATGGGGGGTAGTGTACTGGGATACGTCTGAATTTATTTTAGCCGGGTTCATCCCGTACGGAGAAATCAACCCCATGATCTAAAAACTGTTCAAAATACCTACTCTGCGTAACGCCGATAACGGAATATACGTGTACCATTCTAATTCTATAATTCCTTGATCTATTAAATCCACGGAGTGATCCCAGACCTTTTATCTACATCTGTATCACTCGGTGGAAACCCTATTCCACGTTCAGCAAGCCCGCTTTGTCCCGAGACATGAGTCGCTCCCCTTTAAAGCCTGCATCATGAGCTTTCGGCTTCCCCTGGCAGGGCAAAAACTTTGGACGTTGAAAAATGCAAGTTGGTTTAGAGTTGGTTTCTCTTCCGGCTGGTTTTCTAACGCTCGGTGCGCTCTTCTTTTTTTTTCCAACATTTGTCATAGAGTGACACACAGCCTCGGGAATAATATTGGTAACATTCACTTCAAATACATTACTCTTTGGTGACACAATGTTCAATGAATCCTAAGAATGGGTCTGAAGGACTCGAATTCCACGGAGCCCACAAACCTGTACATCGATGAAGAGAACATTTACTGAAACTTGCTATGCACAATGTTCCAACTAAGCTAGAATATTGTTTTTTTTTTTTTTTCTTCTGATTTGTGAACTATGTGTATAGCCACACATCGATCTCTGAGACCAGACGCTGCTTGTCGTCCTTGTACCTTCAATTATAATCTGCGTGCAACAAGATGACTAGCGCTAGCAGGATGTGCTGCGTTCGAGTAGCACGGACTAGTCAAGCTGCTCGCATGTACCTCAATCAAGGGAGAGGTGAAGTGAAGTGAAGTGAAGTGAAGTGAAGTGAAGTGTAGTGGGGTGAAGTGGCCGGGGCGACAATTCCTCCAACGCTATGCTAAACGGAGTCACGTTCCACGCCAAGCCAAACTCTTGTCCGCTTAGAATAAAATTGACTTCGCTTAGCATAGTGCATCGTAATGCATCGTCTGCATAGTAAGGCTTGTTTTCCATTTAAACGCTGCAGCCCGTGAACGTCGCGTTCGAAAAATCTATTATAAAATCTCAAAGATTATCCAATCAATCAATACCCCTCAAGTACCTACGATGTAATTATATCCTGGAATCTTCTGAACTATAGTCAATATTTCGTGAAAAAAGATCCACGTGTGCTGAAACATTAATAATAACCTGACAGAATCCTGAAGAACAAAAGCTCAAGTCGGTGATTCATTCTCACGACTTGTTCTTCCAGGATGAAACGAGCGGAAGAAGAGCGAGCGGCAAAAAATGTGAAATAAATCCGTAAAGTTCTTGGCTAAGTCCTTCTTCCTAAGGATTATCAGCTAGAACTCGGTTCGCAGCATCCCTCATGCTATTTCCACCAGACAATACATCCCCTGCACTGGTTACCCACCACCCAGGGTTGCTTGAGTGACAGACAGGGTGGACGGAGCGGATGACGCTTCTGCAGTAGTGTGTTATAGTCGCGCGGCTTGAGGGGCGTATAGACGCTGGGTAGAAATCTCACCCCAATCTCATGGTTGCGAAACCTCGCGAAGGGACCTCACGCCATGACACTTCAGGGTGACGACCATAGCAAGGAGACAACGTGACGGCTGACACCTCGACCAAGTGTTGCAGGAAGATTCGGTGGTACAATGAAAAGGATGACCGTATAACCTTGAAAATGGCATCAATTTTCGAATGGGATTATCCGTTTCAGAGGAATTATCCAACCATTGGCCTTGTTCCTGCCGTTTCACACGACATCAAAGGTGTAGGTGCGAATTCCTTGATCGCTTGGATAGCTAGAGCGTTGATACCACAACCCTGCGTACCCTAATATCTGGTTTCTGGCATCTGAGATTAACGATGATTGGTTGTTAATTAACTCGTTTGACCTCAAGATCATAATTATTCCGAGTTAATCCAGATATGTGCGTGAGATACATTGAGACCCATGCCGCAGGGGTCTCTAGGAGAACCGAATATTTGTTCAACATATTTTCTTCACTCACAGGGTCATCAATCTTGTATGTATACATCAATATCAGACCAGTGTACGTTGTCCCTATGACAAGCGAATCAGAAAAGGTTCGAAAGATGTACAAAAATGAGGAAAAAAATTCTTTTGATGTTTTATTTCATAAATTTGTAGATACCTGAACAGTGATGTAGTCTTGATTATCCGAACGGATCGAGTTTTCTAGGTTCTTTATGTTGTTGAATAATGAAAACATGTACGATGATGAATCTTGAGATAGCCCTCATGCATTATTATTCACATTTCGGTCTATGCGATGTTATCTTTAGCACGGAGTTATCCTCCTTAGCATGTCCAAATTTCATGAGGTGAATTTTTTCTATTCAGCAAAGTATTTGACCCCGTGACATGAATCCCGAATGAATGGAATTAAAATGATAATTAATTTGAAAAGTTTTGTATTTTCTCTTAAGCCCACAAGTTTCGATGTAATGTATTATGTAATACTTTTTAATATTTACATGGGCCCTCACCTCGGGCGGTCGAATGTCTAAAGCCAAGTCTGAATAAGGTACGGCCATCCACCTTCTGGTTAAAAATTACTC
The DNA here is from genome assembly GCA_963989295.1 of Ametastegia equiseti. Classification (NCBI taxonomy): domain Eukaryota; kingdom Metazoa; phylum Arthropoda; class Insecta; order Hymenoptera; family Tenthredinidae; genus Ametastegia; species Ametastegia equiseti. The sequence goes on along the minus strand of OZ022390.1, from coordinate 7,372,711 downwards.
CGTATTTGTTGCTAATTCCAAGTTCCAGCAACGTGACAGCGTCTTAATGCATGTTTTATCACCAACTGAAGTCTCGCCGCAGTAGCAACACTTCACAATGTTGAAGGGACTTCCGAGGAACTTTGGGAAACCGGAATAAATCACAATTATAATCAACGGGTCTGAGTTATGGGCCACCCTAGTTGCGCCAGGCTTCATGTAATACCTACCTGCGTTGCGGTGGAAATTTATTATTAACCTTGAGCATTTCTTTCTTCTGTCTTTCTCCTCATTTCCGAGGACGATCGCATACCATAGTGCCTATCAAATTTCTAATCAGAAAAATTGTTCGATCAAAAAACAAATTCAAATCCACTCAGAAGTCAGTTTTATCACTTGGACCATCGGATTCTATCATTTTCCAAAAAGTATGTAACTGTGCACGTCCATACGCCAAAAATTTCGTCTCCCAAATTCTGGAAGAACGACTTGATCAATTCGATTGAAATTTGGGGGGATGACGCAGTATTGGGTGGATATGAACCCCAAAAATTTGAACCATTCTAACACTTCCGGTTACGAATAGAAAATGGTTTGGACATTCGAATGAGCTTGCGATCGTGCCTATTGCAACAAAATGGTAACTTTTCTCGTCAGTTACTTTTTTCTTCATAAATGAGAATCCATCTTGTTTCGCACAAAGCCACGTGCATACAATTCTACGAAAGCCATTTTATTTCGTTTGCTCAAATGTATAATACCGGCTCCCGTTTATTGTATACGCACCGCGGATAAATGTAGCGTCACCTGGTCTGCAATACTCTGGTATTTGCACACGCCGAGACAAATTTTTAAGGCGCATAAATCAGCCGGTGTCACCAAACCTGAGCCAAGATTGCCTGGCTCAACCTCGAAAGAAGGAGTAATGGTTGTCGCGCACGAAAAAGGGAAATCAACCTGAGTACGTACAAAGAGAATGCGCGAGACCGGTAATGGATCGCGATTCGAACGCATGTATACCGTATAGACTATGCTGTGTTGTGTTTCATTTTTTTTCCTTCTTCTTTTTTTTTTTTCTTTTTTTTTTTTTTTTGTGACAAGGGTCTTGAATGACGCGAGCAAAACGGCAAGTAAAAACCTTAGAGGAGTGTAAAAATCCTGGGCACATGTTCAGACGTGACAGACAGATTGAGCTGTCAACTCGCGGTTGAATAAAAAGAAAAAGATACAAAAAAAAATACAAAAAACAAGAAGAGAAAAAAAAACCGAAAGAAACAACCATTTTGAGACATTGATGAATTCCGTAGGACACCCATGGGACATTCGGACAATCGAAATAAGATGAATTTTCTTGATATATTTTCTTCCTAAAAGCCTTATGAATTGTATAATCAATTCCGTTCACGCCATGAGCAATTTTTGATCAAATGACTGAGTCCGGTTCACGTGTGGTGGTGTAAATTGGCGCGATTCCTAGTTAATGAGTAATTTTGTGAAGCATGGTCCAGTTGGACTGCGGGGGGATGCCTCGAGACAATAATTTTCCATTCAACAATCGCAAGGCAGGAAGTAGTGATGAATAATTCCGTGGATAATGGGAACAATTGAAATACCCTTACTACCCCCTAACGCAGCATCCCCAGGAGCCCCTGAAAAATTAACATTATCCTAGGGGGAGCCAGTGCCTCCCCTCCGTACTTAATGTTGTGATGATTTGAAATCGATAACGACCCTTCCAGACATGCAGAAGTCATGGTAAGTGAATTGTGATTCCTTTGGGAGAAAAGACCGGTGCATCGGAAGGTCGTGCGACGTAAAACTTGAGAAGTAGGTATTATTATCATACTAGCTGTCTACGTCGCCTGGAGCTACATCAAAGAACATAACGAGCCCAGAGGGATGGCGGGATTGCCTTTTTACCGGAAAATTTCATTCAAAGGAAGAAGAAAAAAAAAAGACTGACGCCTTCTAGGAATCTTGAGTACAAATTAGGTGCCAAATAAGACAGGCTATAAAATTACCCGTCACGTCCTTACGAGGACCAAATAATCAAGGTATGGGTGGGTATCCAATTTGGATCATAAAAAAATATCACGGTCGCAGAGAAAAGAACAAACATTTTTATATTGAAAGTAAGATACAAAATTTCTCGGTTTTACATGTACCTACATCGCAAGCTGTATCAAAAGTAGAAGCTTCCAATCTGTCCGATGAATATTGAGGTTTAATTGAGTCACGTATTGACGATGATGGTGTACATTCATCTGGACTTATATGGCGTAAAATTTGCTTGAAACTCAAATCGACCAGCATACAATTCTTCTGAAACACTTTATTCCGGTATATCGGGAAATTCTATGAATACTTTCAGCTGTTGGTCAGAAATGGACGTCTGCCAGCGAAAACCAAACTTTACTATGAATTTCCTGTATACTTTTGTTGAGTCATCCACGATTTTGGTTGAAAAGCAGGATAAATCTGATGACCAATTCGGTGAATCAGGTAAATGAAGGTTCAGTAAATTCGGGCCCGATCATTCGATGAAGAAATAATTTTCCAGCTTCGTCACCCTATTCTATGATGTGTAATGATTTGGTAAATGCCTGTACGAGGTATTAACTCACCCGGAGAGTATACCCGCTGAGTTCTTTACAATACGTAAGCCTCTGGACGTGATCTTATCTAGTAATTTGAAATATTCTTCGGGCGCGTTTATTTCAAGAGCTCCAGACTCCTCATGGTACATTAGCATACCTAATGGACCTTTGTTCGGCTAACTTGAACTACGAATGTTGCAGGAGACACAGTTCGTTAACTTCACCAAATCAAATTACTTGAATTTACCGACCCAACGCCTCCGCGTTCTAAGTACTAGCTGGTCGAACTATAAAACCACATTTCAGAAAGTTTCAGACAGCTGAATAGCCGAATAACGCTTATAACTGTAGCTTTTTCGAAATTAATCATCACGATGCGATATATGTCTCTCGCATTCTAATTCGTTTCGTAGAAAAATGTATTGACCTTTAAAAGATACGAGAATAATACGTGTTTGGTAGGTTTTTGACACCGAACGATCATCCTTAACAAACGTATCTTGTTACCAGAATCAAAAGCTTGAACATTTTTTCAGAAATTATTAGTTAAATGACTGTCGTTTACATAGCCGAATATAATTCTTGAGTTATAGCATTTGATAGATGGGTCTTAGGCAGACTTTTGAACCAGTAACCCAATTGGAATTCAACTCAAGCGCTGACTTACTTTTACTTTTTTTTCCCCTCTAGGCTTCCCCGTTTTATAGCTTCATTAGACGGAAGGGTTTCCGATTAATAATTCATCGACAGACTTCCAACTCGCTGAGCGGTACGAACGCTTCTTTATTCTATCACTATAGTGATCGTGGATCTGTATCACGTATGGTGATAAAACCTTTATGACTCCTACAAATAATGACTCATAAAAATCGAAAAACAAGTCAAGCAATTCAAAATTTATTCCTCCCAAAGAAATTCAATTTCATCGATACCCAGGTTGCGGTCGAGGTGCTACCCACTCTTGAAATACGGTGCAAGTGAACCCTAATCTTTCAAAATAATGTAAAACTATTCGAATCCTTGGAATCATTCGAAATCATTCAAAATCTGTTAAAATCTTGAGACCAGGTAATTCGGTGTGTACAAAGACTTTGTAGTAGTCTTTGACCCTTCGATCACAGCCATCGATAAATTTTTAACATTTTTGCACCATTCGATTTTGAATTTTGAAGGATATCAGAGGCAGATGGACGCTCGTTGCATTTCAAAAAGAATGGTAGTTTGTTTGTTGGATACATTTATTGTATTATCATCACGGGAGAATGGAGAGCGCCAAGTTCTGGCCAATTGTTAATTCCGCGCGTGAAACGGCATCGCCATCTTTGTTGACCTTGATCCCGGAATTGCCGAGATAGAAACGACGTTTATCACGCTTCGACAGGGCTGCAAATTCTTGAAGTAACTAAGAACTGAGAAGGCACGAATGCCGTTTTGATTCAAGTTGAAATAGAAGCTAAACTTTGAGCGTGAAACAGTAGATTACGCGCCAGAGAATCTTGTAATTTTGAAGTTTGAAATTGTTCCGGTCTCTGAGACGTCGACATCCGGAATATCCACATAGTTTCATCTTCGCGTGGATCGGGAGGAACAAAGTGTAACTCATCACAGGTAAAAATATAGTAAAATGGTTATTTTTTTTTACCTCAAATATGCTTGATGATAATGAACTGGATGAAGTGTGGTACGCCGTGCATGCAGTTATCGGGTGAAGAAAAATTACCAAACTTTCGGACGAACGCCGTTAATTAAACGTGAATTGTAATTGAACGAGGAAAATTGTTTAATTAAAACTTTTTCATCATTTGACGATGCTAGGCGGTTCAGAATTAATTAAGTTTGATCAGTATGCAAATGTCTGCGGATATAGATTTTAATAATAAAATGTCGCATTTTTCTCTCAGCTCCTTGCTCATAACAGGTGCCGCGAGAAACTTGCTTCAAAAAAAGCTCACGGGACTGTTGATCGAACTTCGATAACTCGATGCTATACATAAAAAGAACAAGAGAGCCAGCGTGAAATATTAGGAAGAGGCGGGGCAGCACTAAATGTATGTATACGACCATGGTGTATACTTGTACCAAAAAACATCGTAACAGGCTTGAAAACCGTTTCAATAAACTAACGTTCCATACTTTAGTACCAATATTTTACATTTACTATATCCTGAGTTTCGGGGTCTCATTTTATTCCAGCGGGCGAGACTCCATCTTCGACTTTTGGTAATAGAAAAATGAAAAACAGTTATCACACCAAAAGGGCTGAGCTACAATTATTTGAATACTTCACAACGTCATGCCCTTAGAACGTATGGGATATTCATAAGTTGAAAGAAGCCGCCGGTAAGCATAGCTGTAGTTGGTTTATTGTATTCCAGTTCCAGTCATGGATAAGATGGACAATGAAGTGTAACGGCATACTGTCAAGATGTCATAAAAGAGGAAAAAATCGAAACCAACAAAAACAACAAAAAAATCGAATTGAAAATAAAATAAAAAATAGAAAAGAAACAGGATGAAATCTCGTAACGATCCCTTCACCGGCTCGTTTCCTCTGGTTAACATAATGTGGCCTTGTAATTATTTGTCTTTGTCGACAAGGGTACTTTTTACGGTTTCTACCGCCTGGTCGCGACCCTCTGCATTGCGGCTAAGGAAAGTTTTTAATTGAAACATTTCACCAGCTCGATATGTCCCCTGATAACTCACAGATAATCTCCAAGTTCTTTTAGAGGTTCGTTAAATTTTTCCAATTAACTATGAAATTATAGGCTCGTTACCATTTGATTTATAAAAACCGAAAGCCAGGAGCGACTGTCTGGGATATGAACTGGTGATCAATGAGTGCAATTGGTCCTTTCCCATGGAATGATTTCAAAACTTTTACCTACGTATGGAGGAAGACTAGTGAAACTCTGTCAAGCTTAGAATTGAATCTGCAAGTTTCTTGATTAGATGATATGGGTGATGAGGTGGCTGAACTCCGTGTAAGCTTTTCGTGAAAAGCTCGCGTGATTTTCTCACCTCGATTTAGCAAACCGCAAGAAGATAATTCATTCGAGATCAATGATCGTTTCTACAGGTACGTATGTGGAGAAAAAAGTTGCGAAATAGAAGATCTTCGAGATAAATTTCGATCTGTTTAAAACGGGCAAGATACGGTAAGCCGTTTGGTGGCTATAGACAGTTAAAACTCGTAAACTCAGGATTTACGGTCGAAGTAGAAAACGAATGCCCGATACGCGATGCATCGATAATAGTAGCTATAAACTCGCGGAACATCATTTCATTCGTTTGTATATATACGGGATCAAATCGAGAAGTGCATTTCTTAGCTTTGCTCGAGGTTTAGAGTATATATTTCAAAGATATGTTTATTGGCGAGGGTGATACACGAGAAGCAGTGAAATGGCGGATGGCGGGAGGTTCAGGGCATAACTGACATAAAATATCAATTCCGATCCACCTACGACTTGTTTACGACGCTTCGGCCTAACTTTATGTCTTTCTTACTTCACTCACTTATGCCTAGGCTTCACATAGCGCATTTTGCACACTACCATACTCCGCGCATCGCGAATCGTACCATTCAAACTGCTCGTTGAAGAAAGAAAATTCTGGTTCACTTCGGTCCCGTAATATACCTACTAAATATACCCGTAGGTACTGTACACCTGTTCAAGGTGTATTTACACTCGAGTGTGTTCCATGTGCCTGAGAAAATCACTCGAACAGATATTGCCTGAAAACACTGTATCTGCAATCCTACAAAAGAATCTACTCACAATGGAAACACTATAAAACCTACGGAGAAAAGTATTCCAGGAAACGTTTGCGACTGCAACGTGATCACGTTCTAACTATGATGCAATCCACGTGGCTACCTGTATGTATAATGTGATTTTAGATATATGCATTCAGGGATGATATATGTCGAATGGAAAGCCACACAATGCGAACCATTTTCCGTCTACGGAAAATTGCACCGTATGGCTCTCGGTTCGTCAACGACATTTTCGAGGAGAATTAAAATAGTTGTACTGTTTAGAGCTGCTCTATTTACCGGTGGTTAAGTGGGAAGCAATTTTGTGTCGCAGCTTAGCGAATCGAGACACGGGCAGAAAAGAACGTTGCAATTTCACCGGAAGTATAGCAGCTAGTCGTTTACTGAAATTACGGAAAATAGTATACGGTTTGGTTGACTCTTGACATCGAGTGGCTATAGTTATAGGTTTTTTAATTGGCGTATCTGGAAATCTGCAAATCAGCAAATCCTGGAAGTCACGGGGTACTTGACAAATAGCTGCTGGACGAGAGCGTGAAACGAAATTTTATGCGAAGCGTTCCTAGTCCTCATATACATAAAAAAGTGATTGTTTCGAAAATGCCTGGACTCGTGAGCGTGCATATACGTGTTTTAGATAGAGGCGCATACAGGGAGTGGAAATATCTACTATCTCTCGTTTCGCAACATTAGCGGGCACCGGGCAATCCAGTTGATTATCTTTTAATTAAATGTTTGTGTTTTATCGGCGTTTCCCCACTGTACATGGCGTACAAACGGTGTACCATGATATGGCACTGCTAACTCAATTATAAGAGGGGGTAGGGGTGGGTTTCCTCCTCCTCTTTTTACTCCCACCAGAAACCGCGACCCTCGCAGTACGCTCTAAACACCAAATTTCATTCCAACTTCAGGATATTCGCCAAGCAAAGGGCACAACCCCCAACAGTAAATTGGCTATTTCGATTTAAAGTCGTTTGCAGCTCGCGACTTCGTTTGGTTTCGAAATACGACGCCGGCAGTTGCGGGGCTTTAAACATTTCGGATTAACTCATCGCGTTTACTCCGTAGACCCTAAAAATATTCCATTCAGGGAGCTTCTTGTCCCTTTAACCGAGCTCAGGCAATCGCTGTGCTCGCCTGTCACTCTGTCCTATGTCCTTTTGCGATTGAATGTCGAAAGAGACCTCCCTGTTATATTTACGAACAAACGAATTCCTTCGTATTAACATTCAGGGATCGAAGGATTCGATTTTTTATTCGAAACTGCATCGGAGACAGAATAGCGAGGCAAAGTATACATCTCATGAATAATAATCGTGATTGGAGAGAATGAATTTTTTCCCCTTCGTAATTCTAGTTTCAGGCGGTTGTGTAAAGTTTGCAAACATTGAAACTCCACTGGCAAACATAACACAGAGACCCGGTGTACTCGATTGCAAAGTTTGAAACGAATTCAACTCGGTGGTAGAAATTCACTGGCCGCATAATCCGGCCGTTTTGAAAATCGATGCTAACCAACTGAACGGCGAGAATTAATCTGGAAATAAATTGCTGAAATAATAAAAACTTCCTCGATAATACTGTGGAACACTTGACGCGCTCTACCTGAGTCAATTTAAAGCTCAAACCGTAGAGCTAAAGCTGAAAACTTTGCCACTCTTCTGGCTGGTTCTCCTCCTCTTTTACCCCTCCTCGGAATCAAAAGGGGTCTTTTCAGGGACGCATTAGAGGCCCAAGCACGTACGCCATTACCGAAGCTAATGCAAACCTGCAACTTGTTATGCCATCTGTAACCAGAGCCTTGCGCCATGCTCCGGAGCTACTGTTTGTCCGGCCCACAAGCCACTGCGGTACACGGCTACCGCAAACCCAATCATTTCCAGTACCGATTTAATTGTGATTCAGAAGAATTTAGCCAATGATTTACGGTTCATTTTTCACTTACAAGGAAAGTCACTTAAGAAACCTCCTCCGATTTCGCTCGACTTTTGATATGTTACAGAACATCAAAAATTAACTGACATAGGTATACGTATTACTTCTATGCATATAGTGCTCAGTTCGACGGGTTCACTCAGAAGCCAAATTCCAATTTGAATCGAGCGAATTGTGAAATTATCTTCAGGCCGAACACTCGAATAGGAGCGTCAAGTTCAGCGCGGTGATGCATTATTCTAGGGCAAAAATTAAGACTAAAGGGGATGTTTACCCCTCAATGGGGGTTGTTTTGAAAAGCTCGGATACGTATCCCCCAATTCTTATTCCTCGTCAAAATAGCTCTTGTTCCATCCAAATCGGATAATAATTCCACACGTGAGATATTAAAAATGAGATATCCGAAGGGTGGTCTGCTCCCTAGGAATGGACCACTGCGCTGAACTTGACACTTTTATTTAAGGGTTCGGCGTGAAGACAATTTTACAATTGGTTCGATTTATATTGGTATTCGGCTTCTGGGTGAACCCGTTAAACTGAGCACTGGCATAACCGACTTCAAACCCCTATTCCACTTTTGCTTAATTTTCGATGTTCTATATCATGTCAAAAGTGGCATGAAATCGGAGAGGGTTACTAATATGACTTTCCTTGTTAGTAAGAAGAACCAAAGTAGCAGGTCAAAAAGGGAGATATTCTATATAAAAGCACCTCTGGATACCGTAACCCCAGAAATTATAATTAAGCTCCATAAGTATGAATAATGATCATCGGCCATTTTCGTGAACACAAAACACATTTCGTAATCACAATCGAATGGAATGATATTATTTTCAGCATAAAATTCAAATTTGGACTGATAGTATCTGAAAATCATTTAGAAAAGTCAGGATTGAAGAATCTCAGATTACTGACGCAAATAGCAACAGAAATACACCCTGATTATCTGATTTCATAGAATCTTTGTCTTGTGAATCTGAAATCGAAAGACATTACATTGGTTTTCTCGGAATTTGATCATCATTTCTAATTAGACCAGCTGTATAATGATTTGTATTAAATTAATGGTACAGACTCCCTCAACATGTAACACAAGTACAGTCATGTGCGGCACAAAACGACTCTGAGCATTTAACAAAGGAGATTGTTATCAATTGCGTGGCTTTTTATCCGCAGTTTTAATTGCTTGAAAGAATCAATTAGTGAGCCGATTGTTAGTCGGTTAGACAATGGTACCGTTGTCATTTTCAAACCGTGCAAGCCTTGATTGTGAAAGAATTAAAGATTAGAGATACGTGTGTACACATGTATACCTTATATATGTGTGTAGGTACATGAATATAGGAATCAAATCACAAGCGGTAGAAAAAGTAAGCCCCAAAGGTCTCAGATTTCATGCGGGCTTTGACGTACGGAGGTCTGGAACCTCCGAGGACTTGCGTCCAGCATATCCAGCGCGTTCCTCGCGATTGACAATAACGAATGCTAAGTACATCGGATGAGTTAATTTACCTCCATTAATTAATTGGCCTTTAGATCGTGGGCTACCCGAGTGACCCAAGGACTTAAAATGACGTATTGCTTGATTATGATTCGTTAATAATAAATTCTATTAGGGAACAAAACCTACGAGATTATATTTAACAAGTAACGAGCCATCTCGCGAGAAAGCTCCTTTTTTTCGCATCAGTCACGAACCATTCGATAGTATCAATCAGGAGGAGATTGGAGTTCCAAAAGCTCATTGGTGACCCGTAGAAAAATTCTTGATTTTATTCCCAAATTTCAGTGATATCGCCTTGTTGAAATCGCAGGAAATACTGAAAACAAAAGACAGAATCACAGTTGCCTTTTCGATTCATTAGATCGGAAAATTTTGAAAAATCATGGAAAATCTATTCTGTCAATAACGAATGATTATATTGTGATCGAAAGTTTGTTGACTGCTATCATCAATGTCGTAGGAACTACGCAAGCTTTATCAGATTCTATGCGTCTCGGCTTCGTAGCCGGAAGTGATATCATTCTAGAAATCATCTTGTGAGATTTTCAACACATGCACAGTTCTCCGAGATAAATTCATCCGGATTCGATGCGCATTCGTATTCAGGGATACAATTATATTTGCTCGTACACGCACAAATATTTGTACCAAATATTTGTGAAATTTGTGATATTGTGATATTTGTGATAAAAATATTTGTGATAATTTTTTGAAAAGCTCGAAAATTTCTGCATGGGTAAAAAACCACGTTCCGCAGTTGACTTGATCTTTTCGTTTCTATGATCCGACCCTTTCCACCATGGCAAATGTATAAGGCACTTCGTTTATACCACGCGGTACCTAATAAACCCTGAAATAACATGAAATAGGAATTTAAATGAATGTTTTTTTTTCGGTAGCAGCACCTGAAGATGCACACAAACTTCTAGGTTATGTAATGGCACCGGATTCAAGTGGATTGAAATTTCCATCAGTATGTGCGGATAAAATCCCTCTCGAGATACGAAGAGCCCAGAATAAGGGTTGGTAGACGACCGCGAGTATAGGGCGTCTTGCGAAACCGTAAAATGAAATTGCAGCTCGGGCGTCGACGAAATGCACCCTAGTATATATAGCCAGTGGTACCACTATTTGTTTCCCACAATTCTTAGCCCACCCTTGGTTTTTATGGCTTGAGCTGAAATGAAGGGCGTTACCGAAACCTCCCTGGTTCTGAAAAAAGTTCACTCCACGTTCGAGAGCTTCTAAAGAGCAACCATTTTCCATTAAACGTTCTCTACAATATCTGCCATTGAGGGGTTCTCGTTTCAGTCTTCCCACGCAGATATTTCCTCGCTGAGCCACTGGACCAAAAACCCAAAATCATTTCTCGAGAAGAAAGTATGAAAGCTTTGTTCAAACTTTTCCTTTAAGTAATTCTTTTTCAGAAATTTCGGTCGGATATATTTTTTGAAATTAATTTATTGTTCCGGAAGTCGCCTGGCTATAAATCAACCCATCTTTCGTCGGAAGTTTATGTATAGTGAGGGAGGAAAAACACTTTCGTCTATCTCCCCCGCGACATTGAACCGTTACAATTATTACAAAAGTTTCCACGACTGTCGTATCATATCGTTCCCATTTCTCCCTCCCATAACAACGGAAGTGCGTATAAACGTCGTGGGATGCGTAAAAGCGACAAACGCCCGTCTAGCACTTTGGATTTGTCTCCAGAGTGCGTTCGACCGTCGCAAGATGAATAGCCCCTGCAATTTCCCGACTCTATGTGTCAGGCCTCTTCGAGAAATGCGCTAGGCCAACAAACAAAGAGCGTTTTTCCCGCTTCCGTATTGCTAGACTTTCAGGTTGCTTTCAGCATCACCCCGTCGACAACTTGGCGTGCTGAATAGACGTAGGCAAAGAAATGTCGTATTTTTTTTTTTTTTTCTCATCATCCTATCTAGTATTAAGGTTTTCTGCTCATGTAGTCACGTCATCGATGTCAATGATACGCTATGTGCTCAATCATTGATTAATGTAGAACATATGCAGAACGTTATTTGTTGTTTTAACATTTTCCAGATTCAACCAGCAATTCGTTTCCGATTCATTTGTCCGTATATAGGTACTTAAATATTTTCATACGATTGGCGATGTGTATCTCAGGAAAGTGGAATAGTCGGAACTTTTGAACAGATCAGAACCACATATTTTTCACACACTGAACATTTCACACGGCAATTTCAGTGGGGTACTATTCACATTAGTTTTCTGAAGTAAAACACGTATTCCCCGTAAAGTAGCAGAGCGCGAGGTCAGTGGTAAAAAAACTAACCAATTTATTAAGTTTATAGATAATTCTTTAATTTAGACATAAAAAAAAAAATGAAAGAAACTTACTGATAATATTGAGTGTTTATTAGGAAAACAAATGGCGTATGTGTGAAAACAATTCAAATTCGAGAAACTTTCACTGTGAACTATGTTGAAGATGAAGATGAATATATCCCCAATACCTGTGAATGAACATTCGAACAATGAATACTACAATACTTATATCGATAATCAAACTATGCAAGAGAAATACGGATCTTCGTTCAAACAGTTGGGATATTTGCATTAGGCTTGTAGAATTATTTCAACGAACGTAAATATAAAGCCATAATATACCGAAATTGGATGAAGATTATATGGACAATGCGGAGCAACGTATTACAATTAACACTTCCCTGGGCGATTTTCCTTGATGGATTCATATTGAAAGAATCTATGAAGCCGATCGGTATTCATACATGGATCGTTCTACCCTACATAGATATATGCTATTCTATCTGAGCTAAAAGATTTAATGTAGGGTACAAATTTCATGGGACATAAAACAAATTGTAAGCTGAGAAGAAAAACTTTCCAGTTCGTTTTTTCAGATGAATACTATTCTAAAATCTAAGTTGGTAATACTGTCGGGCCAGAATACGAAATTAGCCAGCAATTCACAAGATTCAGGCAAGCTCTGTTTTGTACTCTGCCGTATTGGAAGAATAAAGCATCGAAAAAATTTTAAGATAAAGAATTGAAGATCATCATTTCGGTAAAGTGGGATAAGTCACGGGCTGGCATGTATAATAAATTCATATCGGTGATATTATTTATCTGATTTTCTTCAAAGAATTTGGTGCTTCCCAATTTTTGTTAACTTAAGTTCCTTGAGAGCTTACGAAAAACCTGTTGTGGATGACATCATCAGAGTACTCTTGAACTGCACATATATACTACCAGCTATTCTATCGATTTGATCATCAGAAACATCAAATGAGCAAAGAACAATTAAAATGAAGAGATTCGGAGCGCAAACAATTTTCAAAATCTGCAGTTATTCAACTTCAATGTTGATGAGATGAAATGTTCTGATTCGAAAAATTTTACGGTCCTTAAATATTTTTGATCGGGAATGTTTTTGGCATCGAATATTTTTGTTACCGAATATTTTTGTCATTGGATAATTTTATGACGGGATATTTTGGTCTGGAATATTTCTGTCATGGGATATCTTTGTCTTGGTACATTTTATTCCGGGATTTTCCTGTCATGAAATATTTTTTTCATAGGCACGTTATACATCGAGACACAGGTAGAATGAGAGTCAAGAATTACCGCAAAAGGTATTTTCTGGATCAGTATAAAGAAAAGGTTACAAGCAGAGCTTAATTTTTTTCAATATCTGATGACAGAACCCATTTCATTTTTCTTCTCAATCCGAAGCGAATTTTTGTTTACAATCAACTACGACACAATAATTTTTTTGTTTCTTTTGTGCATTGATGCTATGGAGGAATAATCGATTAAACACATACATTTGAATGTTATTGGATATTAAATTTCAATGCTTCCCAGAATTAATATTCGTTAAAAGTTCGCGATCATGGTTCTTTGTCACCGGGTTTTTTCACTTTGAGTTATTTCATGCCTAATTTTTTTGGTGCTTTTTCTCATCAAACTTGGCATGCTTGATTTGGTTGCAAGTACAAATTTGACTCGCCCTGACTGATACTGGGCAAGCTGTGTGCCAGCCTCAGCAAACAAGTGTCGAGATATTAGCCTGGCCCAGCACCGCACCGGGCCAACTTCAGCAACCAAGCCTTGGCCTGAACGATGAGTGTCGAGGCTACGCCAATGTCATGCCGAGGTCAAGCCAGTATTGGGCTAGTCATGGCGAACAAGGCTTGGCTTTCGGCACTGGCCCAATGTTGGGCCGCATTTCCAGTATTGGCAAACCCCACTTGCGTAATGAAAAATTGAACGAATTTGTATTTTATATCTTAATTTGTTCAAAAATGATAGTCAAAAGCTATATAGTCAACTGTTATATTGTAAACATGTTATGTCAAGAGATTTTCTGCACTCATCTAGCCCGGTCCACATTGTCCCGTCCGTCCTGCCAGCATTGCCAACGAATTTGGTCGCATTGATGGCAACTGCGGAATACGCCTCACCAGATTTTTCGCAAGTTACTTCCTTACCAGCGCGCCTCGCGAGTTACGTTTTCATTCTCAGCAGCAGCCGAAATTTTCATTCCAAGCTGTTAATGCTGAGCATTGTCCTTTTTAGGCACGATCGTTGAAAACGGAGTTATTTGTACATTCGCCATCGCAAAAAACTTCGGATCGAGTAAAAATTCTAAAATCGTATAAAGAGCACGTTTTGGCACTTGGGTAGTCGTTTACGAGCATTTTCAAGAGTCATGTATGTGACCCCCTAATTTCTTGTACACACAGTTTCAGCAACACCGCAGAACCGATTTTGTTGAAATTTGCGGAGAATACTTCTATTACCTCGCAGATGTGCAAATTTCATTGTAGAGTAGATCCGACTTCCGGTTTGGGAACGGCGTTAGCTATCTACGTCAATTTTCGAGATACAACATCGAGCTTTGGAATACAGTCTAATGGTTGTCAATCGAAATTATGTGAATTTTCGAAGATTCTCTCGGTACCTACGTCGCGGTGCAAAATCGTCTAAGTTTCTTGTAAACACGGTTTCAGCCGAACCGCTCAATCGAGTTTGATCAAATTTGCAAAGGATACTGTTTCGACCTCATAGATATGATAATGTCTTTGCATACTCGATCCAATTGCTGGATCTTTTATGAAAAAAAAAAAACAACAAAAAACAATAGGTGATCGTGCCTCACGCAAAAACGCGATGAGCTATTTGGCTAAAATGGCCTCGTTAAAATTTGCAACGATCGTGGGTTTTTTTAGGCGGAGATACGTCTGGAAGAACGTTGCGCTTCTATATTGGCACAAAATTTTGCACTGCTCTCAACCTACACGGGGACAGGAAGACAAAATGTGTCTCTTAGGATCTAGTAAATTTGCAAAACATTAGTGGAACTGCCTTATCTCTCGAAACCCCCCTGAACCTTTATGTGATACTGATCAAACATTATTCAACTGTCCAATTTTTGGAGGACCTCGTTTCACCCCAAATTTCCAGGTAATAAGCGGTCCAGCATCAATTTGGCATCAATCTAACAACGAACATCAGTCAGGTGTCCCCCTGCGATTTCGTTGCAACTCATGTAAGTTTTAGAACATTGTTAACTGAGAGACACGTATTTTATTTCATTCGCGGAAAAACGGTTTGAAGAGGTGAAACTACCCTCCAAAGTTAGGCATGCCGATTTGCCAGTTTCACCTATAAGCTGCAATCGACCGATTTCAATGAATCAAAATTGAAAATGTTTCTCATACAAATCTATGAAAAACCCGCACCATATTTATGTGAAACAAACAAAATTGAGAAGGGAGAAAAATTTGACATGCCTCACTTTGTGTGGTGGTTTCACCCCTAGGTGTCTCTAGGTTTTCAATTTTCTACAACATACATGAGTTTCGGAAAAATCGGAGGGGTACACTAGCAGGCGGTGTCCCCTTGTACGTACTTCATTTTCTTGAGGGGCCATTGTTTCCGACAGCTCTATTTATCCGTTTCTAAACGAGGTCCAAATGACATGTCCGATGTGTCGTATCATGGTGTGGTCCAATGAACCGATAGCTGGAAAAAAATTTGAGCCAAACCGGAGACAGGCATGTCGCTGGTGTTCCTCTCGTGTAAGCTTTAGAGATTTTTTCAAGCCTCGCTTTATAGGAGATAAGTGAAAACAAGATATGATGCATAGAATTGGGTGTACTTCGAACTATGATATGTGTGTACAGGAACGAATGGAGCTAGACATTGCGGTGAAGAAAATAGTCAAGTGGTCACTCAACCGACTCGTTCGTCGCGATGTTAAGTACGTATAAGAGCGGACGGTTGTTAAATGTAAAGACTAAAACACCGCACCAGAACTATTAAAGGAACAAGTGAAAAGTAAAATGGACGGTTAAAGGTTGAAACAGTGGGAGAATGACTCATTTCCGAGTCGAGAAAGGGCCGCTGTAAAACGCGTGCCTAAAACGCATCATAATAATTACGTACATCACGCATTCACAGAGTAAGCTCTCCGGCACCGCAACTATCGTGAGTAAAAGATGCCTATCTTTATGCAGAGCTTCCGCACACTCCCTTCTTCTTCAGGACCATAGACCCATAGACCATAGACCATAGATTACAAAAGCAGTATATTATCTGGAGGCACTAAAAATACTGAAACACTAAAAACAGGCGTTAAGATAGCGCTGGGCGTGACCAAGCGTTCGAAGCGAGACCCGCTAAAGCTCCGCTAAAGAAGAGGAAAACCACCGTAGAAAGCCCCATGCCAGAATAACCCCATGGTAGACCCTGGCTATGGAGAAAGAAGGGTTATATGGCAGAGTAATAGCCGAAGGGGTGTCTGCCGGCTGTGGTCTCTGGCCTTGAGGGGGCCGCGAGGTTCCGTTACCTGAGACCCGAGATACGTGGCGAGACTAAAACACGCTGTGAACGCGACGCTGGTAAAATCAATATTGAGCGTTTTTAGATTCTTGAGAAATGTCCTATTAAATTGAAACCGACGACTGCCCACATCTGCGGTGCAGAGTGTAAAGAATGAGGTAATAATCCACAGCCACCTTTTTCATCCTATGCGACGTAACGTCATCACTTTTACGGGGTCGTCCTTCGTTTCAATCCCAAACGTCCTGAGGACGGATTTTCGCCGATTTCCGCTTTGCTAACGGAAATTTCATTCTAATACATACATTCAGAAGGATCGGGGCAAAATGAGGCACCTAAAAAATTCGATCAAGCAAACACAAATTATGGAGTCGGAGGAAAAAGGGTACAAGTGAGAATTTGAAAAACTTTACGCACAACAATTTTTTGTAAATGTAATGATACTTTTCATTATAGTTATAAATTATTTTGACATACAGAGAAATTATACTTCGGTTTCCTTTCGTCTCTTTCGCCCTTTCTCTTTGAACCCTTTTGAATCCAATGGAATGTTCTTCAGTCGATATCCACTCGAAACTTGACTTCAATATCAAATTTATTACAATCACTATATAAGTTCACCAAATCTGAAGACTCGCTTCGTTGATTGAAATTAAAAAAAAACAAAGAAAAAAGAAAAAAAATTTGGAAGGGTGAAAATACGTTTCCTCCGTCAAAGCAAACATTTCCTCACAGTACTCGGTATGTCAAATCGAAATTAAGTACCGAATCAATGATTTTTTTATAACACCCGCTTGGAAAGTGTGATTTTCGAGGCCTATGTGGCGTGCGGAAAGTGCCCCATTTCCCCACCAGTGTGGAGAGTACAACTCATTTCCGCACTAGTGTGGAAAGTACAACTTTCCGCACTGTAAAAGTGCGGAAAGTACAATTTTCCGCACAAGTGATTTTTTTTCGTCTGTTTCTCAAATCAAACTTTCCTGCGCAGGGATCACAAAAAATATCGTGTGTTACAAGTGCGGATGGCCGATATCTTCTCGCGTGATAGCAGCGCTCGCCTCGGCTCGTTGCATTCGCCGCGAATACTCGTGTGATTACGGCACTCGCCTTCGGCTCGTGTCGCAAGTCCACACTCGTAGTCGTGTTGAATGCAACGCTCGCCTTCGGCTTGCGCTGCTAACTTCACACTCGACGGAAATCGGCCACTTTCCGCACTAGTAGCACAATATACCTACTATTGTATCTGATAGGCTCGGATATTATCAATTGAGTAGAAAATGCGATATCGCTTCTAATGCCGAATCGAAACGGCCGATGGGAAAACATGGTTCAAATTATTGTAGTCCTATATATTTTTCGATTGTATCTTATTTCGCCTGAGTTTCACTTGAGTAGTCCAGACATGACCCCCAATCTTTTAGTTATGAAAAGAGTCAATCGAAAATCTCGTCAGTTTTTTTCACGAAACTGGACACTTACTTCTTTGACTTTGGCTCACTTCTCGTTGCCATTCAGGCTGCAGTAGAAATAAAGCCACAACTTTCATGATATGAGAATTCAGGCATAATAGCCAATCGAATAATGAGTTCACCGAGTAGATGGAACTACAATGCGAAAGAATACTTACGCACGATATGCTGAACAAAAGAAGGAAATCAATGGAAAGATCATCTCAAACGCAATGCTATTAACAGATTGGAATGTGAATCGGGAGGTATCTACCGATTTCGTTTTCGTATCTACGGATTTCTAAGCAGACCCTCCAAGCAGGATAAATCGCGAAAGCAAATTTCTCCGATAAATAGGGTCCTTTCATTTTCCGCTGGACGCACTCCTTGAAGTCTTATCGGAAGCAATCGGCCCTGCAATTATGCTGAAGTTGATCATTGACAAAATTCAAATATTTGCCTCTACTTTTTCTCGACGCTCAATATCTTTATTAAATAGCGTTGAAGCCGTACTTGGAAGTTCAATAAAAACTCAGGCTGAATTGAATCGAATCGCTTCTGGTCGAATCAAGTATTAATTGAACCCTATCCTAACGGAGTGGATTGTCGGTGAGGCAACTTTTCCAATAATGAGTTCTTTAGAAAATTTTCATCACCACTCGAGTAGGACCAAATGGTCTGGGAGAGAGTAACTTTTCTACAGATCGATAATGATTGGTTTGGAAAATATTTTCATTCCGGAGAGGTTCTTTTATACTTTATATATACATTCTAGTCTCTGTGAGTTTCAGAGAAGGAAATTTATTTTAATAATAAGACGGAGACGAATCACTTTCTCGTAAACAAGCATCTGAAGATATGAAAAAGAAGAAAACAAGAAGAAGCAGAAGAAGATAACGCAAAAAAAAAAAGAATAATGAAAATGAAATAAAATAAAGTGAAATAAAATTCTGAGCGAAAGTATAACAGCGGGACGTTCTTTGTCCAAAGTGTATCTGTCTCCGGGTTAGAAAAACGAACCTCTGGACTGAAATATCGCCGATGGTGCGGCGCGAGCAGGGAAGAAAGTTTCCCTGGGACCAAGCATACAACGCTGCCGGTAGATAAATAGCCAAACATCTACTGTATATGTTTTTTCTACCATCATTTCGAGTTTTGACAAATGCTTCGAGCTTTTTTGTAAATATACCGAAGAGCCGAGTGACGCATGTCGGCTATTTGCACTAGAATGAGATTCGCTCAGGCGTTTTCTACCCACCACTGGTATAGGTACGTACACGCTTTCTTTCAATGAAACATCGTGCTTGCTTCGGAAACAAGCTTCGAAACGAGATCCACGACCATTTCACATCCTGTGTTTTGTTGGATTTTTTATTTTCTTGATTTTGCTTGAATGGTCCGTCATCAGCAACAATAAAATCCAGCTGGTTCGAACGCAAACAGCAAACATCATCTCGGGTATTTTTACATCTGACCAATCATGAGCATCCTAGATCTAGATGGAAAACAGTGTGCTTCAATCTTCCTTGAAGATTGTGAAAAAAGAAAAGTGGTAGATTTTCTGGCGAGTGCTAAAGTATCCGAGATTTGCTATCATACGAGTCAGATATCGCCTATATCTGCATGTGACACACACGCTATCTTTTGTAATTACTGTGAAAAAAAAATTGATTCGAGAAGCATATCAATGGGATAAATTAGCCTGCGATTGAAAATATGGCCGACAGTTGCCATATCTCGGGTCCAATGGTGCCACTGATGTATGGTGCGCAAAATTGAGTTATTTTGAAATGCACGTGCGCCGGAAGAGCGTCCGTGCGCAAAATGGTATGAATCGATTGCGCGCATGTGTCGACTTCGCTTTTCGGCACGATTTGGAAGTAGGGAACTTCATTCTAAACAGGTTTCAAAGGTCAACATTTTCTTGTTAGTAATTTGGTAACGGCAATTAGCTCACCCACTCCCAGTCTAAAGGGATAATAATATATTAACTGCAGAATTCCTGGATCAAAAATTTATAAGGACAAGGTGGCTGGCCACTGAGCTCATCTGGTTTAGCTGGCTTTTACTGTGGAAAGGAGTTCTTGCTACCGTCATCCACTATGCAGACAGACGGGACGAAGGTGGGGCAGCATTCTTGTGCGTCAGACGAAAAAATCTTACGTAGCTTCGTCAGGATGATAATCAATGAACAAAAAATAGAGAACTATAATAATTATAACATAAGTTTCTGCAGAGAGTAGATTAAATGCATGCAGGTTATTGAATATTCTTGGTGAATTTCTCATCGATTGCAAAGTGGTCTACGTATCATATTGGAGTTCTATGCAAGAATAACTGGTGCTTCGCAGACTAGGGACGATTATGCTGGTCGTTAAATATATTCATTGTTTTCAACAGGTCAACTGTAAAGACCTGAGCATATTACCTGTCAACTGTTATAAAATCACTCTGGATTTTCAATAACGCGGTGCTCAGGCGGCGAGGGGTCCACTAATGGCGATCAAGGGACTTCAAACATATAACCCATGACCGAGCTACACAGGGTTGTAATCACGTTGGTAGTCAGGCGTCGATTTGCAACCTTTGACCACTCATATTGCATCGGCAGCTAAATACAAAGGCGATTGAATACATGGCGAGCGACAGTCTTCAATTTTTCCAATTCGGCCGAATTCACACGAATTTAATTGGAGAATGGGCCGTTCGAATGAATTACGGATAATTCGTAGAAGTGTCGAAATACACATTGAACAAGTAATAAGAATATGGGAAAAAGCGGGCAACTCAGCGGATTATTGCTTTTTTCTTCGAAGATTTACGAGTAGAAAAACATTTTTGGAGAATAAATAAACGTTCATGATCAATAAACTTTCACAGACAAATTTTCAACAAATTTCTGATGATGAGACGCATACTTTTGAGAAGAAAAAAACAGCTGAGGTGCCCTCTCTGCCCGGGTCTCACCTACTTCTTCACTTCTCATTATGCAAGTGATAGGAAAGTATTTGTTCCTAGTAAAAAACGATTTTTGCCAATCCAAAAATATTTTGACTCTCGGACCCTTCAGCTGACGTCACATATAATTTTTAACATACGTTGGTCTGTCTGTCAGTTTGTCCCAGCCATTGAGAGATAAGCCGTCCCAGCTATAATTGAGCCAAGTTCTCAAAGATCAAAATTTCGAACGACCAAAAAGCCGAATGTCAAAATATCGGTCATTCAAAATATAACAAGCAGATATTGAAAAAAGGCTACAAAGCAGTACTCAAAAAAGTAACGTACATCTTATCTATCTCTATTCTCGTATTCCAATTTGAAAAATTCGAAATATTGTCCTTTCTATAAAGTATTGATTTTTCAAAATTCCGACCCTCACCCAATTATAGCTTTTGTTTCGAAGATGAAAAATTGCTATGTGCCATCAAGGTGGACAAAGTTTCTGAGCTGGATGAGATAGAATGAATGGTGATGAAAATTCTGGATGTGGTACCGGATTTCATTTTTTGGAATTCGATAATCCTATGTTGAAAAGTTGAGAGGCTAAGATATGTCTTGAAATTCTGCCTGCATTTAATTCGCGATTTGATTTCTTCTTGGTCGTGGGTCGGAGTTCGATCCGATCCAGATTCGAACGATCATCGATCTAAATGGAGTCGTAACTTAAATGCATTTAAACCATGCTGAAACATCGCTGGGTTCATTTGTGACAGTTGTTTCCGACAATTGCAATTCCAACTGCAGTTGATACAGAACCCGAATTTTTATGCAAACCGAGAATATTTAAGATGATCGATTTGTAGTCTGAAATATCTTGTCCAAATTGGTTCATTGGGCTTTTTGACGCAATTTTTTCTTGATGGAGATGTTCGATTTTAAGTTTGGTCATACGTATAAGCAGCATCGACGAGTAGGTGTAAACCGATTTGGCGTTCTCCAGGATGCACCATGAATGATGAACAATTCTGAAAAATTCTTTTCGTTCCAATTGTCCGCAAATTCGGCATTACGCGTCTGTTTTCGGACCGGATAAGGTTAGTTTTTAAGAGCCAGCTCAGCCGATAAAATCGCATGCCTTACAATCAAATTTGCAGCGCCGCTCGCGTAATACGGCCAACCACTGACGCAACAGTCACACGTGGTCGCATATAAACAAACAATAAACATCTGACAGTCGCGTGTTTGGGTGACAGGCCTGATAACCTGATTCGATTCAACGTGCAATCTCCACTAATCAAGTGGCAATCTTCCTACGCGTGCAATGGATAAGTTTAAGAAAATCATCGATTCAGCTGATTCAGATGATTCACTCAGTGACGACAGTGAGAATGCGATACCTAGCATGCATGATCGAGCTAACAAGATTCGTGAGGTTATGGTACCCAAAAAATCAGCTTCGAGATATCACATTGCATACAGCGAATTACTAGCATGGTGTAAAAACCAGAAAATAAAAAAAATAAACGAAGATGCAATTCTGGTTTATTTGGAAGAAATTTCGAAAAAATGTGCACCAACAACTTTGTACAACAGAATTTCAATGTTGAAGAGAATGTTGAAAATTAATCAAGATATTGACATTGATAAGTGTCCCCTCATAAAGGTGTACTTACGAGACAACGTAAAAGGATATGAGCCAAAAAAGTCGAAAACTCTTACTTGGAAACAAATCGAAACTTTTCTTGACACTGCTTGTGATCAGATTTACCTCGGTATCAAAGTAAGTTGAAAAAGAATCACAATAAAAATCGGTATTTACAACGAAAATGAATATTTACAGTGAATTCATATTTTTACAGGTTTGCTTGATTCTGGGTGTTGCTGGTTGTCTCCGATGTTGTGAATTACATGGACTGAAAATTCAGCACATTGACGATGACGGTTCGAGTGCATTCATTGAAGTGCGAGATACGAAGAATTACTTGAATCGCTCTTTCATCGTGGAGGACCAGTTTTATGACATTTACCGACGTTACACAGCGCTGAGAGCACCCGACACACCAATTAATCAATTTCTAGTCAATTACCAACAGGGTAAATGCACTCGTCAACCAATTGGTAAGAAAAAAATTGCCAAAATGCCGTCAGTAATTGCCCATTACTTGAATTTGCCCAACGCGGATTTGTACACCGGCCATTGTTTCCGTCGTACTGCTGCAACTCTCCTGGCGAATACAGGCGCTAGTATGACGACTATAAAGCGCCACGGAGGATGGAAATCCGCTCAAGTAGCTGAAGGCTACATTGCTGATTCTAAAGAAACAAGAAGAAGAGTATTCCGACAAATTATGAATTATCGCGACTGTCCTCCAGCTAAGACAACTGAGCCCCCTAAGAAAATTCTGAAAACGAATAAAGAAATATCACCAGCGTCTGCATCCAGGTTTTTGGAGGATATATTGATGAATAGACCAAAAGAAAAGACCAAAAAACGATCAGAGACAACCACATCCGGAGTTCAGAATCTCACAGACTCCGCTGATTTTCAACAGTCTCCAATGTTTTCAACAACCAATCAAGCTGAAACACCTGCCGAAAACTCATCAGCAGCACCTCAGGGTTCAGGTTTGGAAGAACCACAACGTACTGATCATGTTGAAGATTCTTATCATTCAGAATCAATACGAGCTAATGCACCAACACCACCAGTGGACGAGGACAATTTTGATCAAGAAGTACACCGCAGAGTTCGCACAATCAAATTAAGGAAATGCACTATCCACAATTTCACTATAAACTACAATATTTTCAAAAAAAATTGAACCATGTACCACTATCATAAAAAAAGGCTTCACGTAAGAGTGTTATCTGAACTAGTCCATTCTGTTGGATTTTTTTAAGATTATTTAATTATATTGAAAATGTAGTAAATAATGAATCATTAAAAACGCTTGAGGACATAGATATTATTTATCGTTACACTGGTTCATTTCCAAATGTTTGATTTTATTGAAAATGTTTAATTATATTAAAAATGTAATAAAAGTTCTCGTTCTCTTTACATAAATAAAAACTTATTGATAAATTATTGTCTGAATCCCGATATAAGTGTACCCCATTTTTTATTTTATGCTGATTTTGATTTGCCGAATTTGCGGCAAATGGAACGAAAAATAGAATACGCGGCTCGCGCCCGAAAAGAGGTCGTGCAGGCCATGCGATTTTACCGGGCTCGCCTTCGGCTCGCCCGGTAAAATCGCACGCCCTGCAATGACCTCTTTTCGGCGCTTGCCACGTAATATACTATAGCCGTTCCAATCTTAGCCTATAACATACAACTTTTTTACCCTGTTGGCATTTTCTCTGAAACCCTCTACAGATCTTGCATTTTGCAAAATTTGTCTTCTTTAGCCGAGAATAAAATAAAAGTACGAAAAAAAAAGTTGGATGGACAATCTAACTGTCAGTGTGGCTAGAAATGTAGATTTGTGTATCCAAATTTGGTAGCGGGACTGTATGTTCGACAAAAATTGATCCTTAACACAACTAGGTGTCCATTTAAAGAAGCATTCATAGGCAATCCTTCAGACTTAAGAAAGTGGATATGTGGTAGGAATCGTACGTTTCATTTTTTGGGTGGCTCCAACAACTTTAGTTTTTTTCAACACTCTGGGACAACCATTTTCTAGTAACTATCTAGGCAAACCATGAGCAGTACATCAATACCTTCTAATAGACACAGCTTATGTCATTAGTCATCGTATGGAAACATCTTGTCTTATTAGTTACGTTATGATCATCTTATCTCAGCGGTCACGTTATAAACATCTTATCACACCGTTTACGTTGAAAACACCCCAAGTAGCAATTTCAAGCATTTTGAGATAGTCAACATCTTGAGATAATCGTATTCTAATTAACGTAACCGCTAAGATAAGATGATTATAACGTAACCAATAAGGTAAGCTGTTTCTAACGTGACTGATGAGATAAGCTGTTTCTAGTAGGAGGTATAGCTATGTTTACCATCTGAAAACAATTTTATTCGTACAAAACTATTGGAATCCATGTTTTCAAATCCATTTGCAGTAAAATCAAATCGTTGAAGTGTCAAGAATACGGTAATGCATGTCTAAAATCGATAGCTCAATCTTCTGAAACACAATGGCGCGATTCAGAAAGCGAAAACTTATCAAACACCACCCAAAAATCATTCAGTTCCGTTCTTTGCTGGGTAAAATTTCGCCAGAGCTTTGAAGCGGATAGTCAAAATTCGTGAAAAACCACGAATCAGAGAAATTTGCTTTAGAGACGACTTAATTCGGTTCGTTTGATGGATGTGGAGTTAATTTTCATCAAGGTATTGAACGAAGCAATAAAACTGAAAATATACGGTTTCAACCGTCACTTGAGTAGAAGGTGAGGTTTGTGCACAGAATGCTCACGAGAGTAGGAAAATTTAATAAGTCAACCTAATTCGAAGGGCTTCAAGTTGGTAAGTAAACCCGTAAAGGAGACAATAGTACGATGGTTTTTGTTAGAAAATATTAGTCTGTTGTCTTTACCGCGTAGCGCGAAGAAACAATATCGTCCAATTTATGCACCCCGTAGTCGACAACCGCGCGCAGGGCAATATTTTCACGAAAAATAAAGCAGACTTGTCAACCGAGTGCGTCTTCTGCCTTTGAAGTTATGAGTTTCTTGAAGGAGGACGACGCCTCAGTCCCTGTGACATCGTCGAATAGAGAAATTTTCGCACACATATATGCGATACGAACGTCACATAGAAGTCGTAGGGAGTGGGGGGAGGGGAGGGGGGGGGGGGAATAGAATCTACCTCGCGTTGATATTGCATTTTCAATTTACATTTTTCGTCCGTCAACGTTATTGTTTCGTGAACGACGGCGAGCCACACACCACCTTGATCGCTCCTTGATCCGTTATATCCCTGACTTTCTTAGGCTGAAGGCCAATATTCATACACCCTGGTTTATCGAAATGCAACATCTTTGTCCCTGAATAAATTTGGCATTCATCGTCCATTTAGAGACCAATATAACCGCATTGAACGTAAGCCCGGAATGCTCCAAGCTTAAATCATATCACAGTGCGGCTCAACAAAAACTGGGCCTCTGGTACGAGCCTCGAAAAATAACACCGCACGTGGAAAGAAGCGTGTACAGGCCAACAACACGTGTAACGATTAATCAGATTTGGGGTGTTAGTTCGAAGAGGTTGTTGCTGCCAACGCCATGTGCGCCACTTCGTAGCAACGTTGTATATATATACCTTTATGTACCGTATACATATAGGTACGCACTTCGTTCCAAACCGTATAACGTTTTGTGATTGTGTGTATGATATCAGGTCCGTTTTTATACGCAATAATATCTCAGCCTTCTGTATGTAAATACCGGTAACTCACGATGAACCTTGTCGAGGATGTATGTCACGATCAGAAGTCAAACAAGGGGGTCATTCGGCTCACCACGATGGGCCAGACCTGGAGACTTCTCGTGCAGATCTTCCAAGTCTCTTCGATCATTTCAAAATCTAGCCGCATCTCTGAGTTGGAACGAATGCTATCGACAAAGATCGAAATCATCAAAATCCGTTGATTTGTTCTCGAGATATGGTTATTTGACCATTTTTTTGGTGAAACTTTATGCATTCATTTACCCGAAATTTGGTTGACTAATTAAATTCAAAATCTGCTCAGTTTTAAGTTACGAGAAACCTCATCGATTAAGATTACACATGAAATTGATCACACAGACACGCACACACCCAGATGTCCACCCCAAAATGTCGGAGGTGATGATCTGGACCTGAAAACATGGACATCTGGTGAAGACTCATGTTTTTTTTTTTGGGAATATAATGACTTCCTTTTTTTCAAAATTGGGGAGTTAAAAACATGGCAAAGCATGAGGTGAACTCACCACTTGCTGTATTCGGAACTTGTAGTGCTGCATTTGATATTGGATGAGGAATGATGGTGTTTGTATTAGAAATTATTGAGCCATATCGTCAGTGACATATCATGGTTGTGCTTTATACATACGACGATGAGCAAGCTAAGGGTCCTATACCACCCAGGTGGGGTTTGCCAATACTGGAAATACGGCCCAACATTGGGCCAGTGCCGACAGCCAAGCCGTGTTCACTATGACTGGCCCAATACTGGCTTGACCTCGGCACGACATTGGCGTAGCCTCGGCACTCATCGTTCGGGCCAAGGCTTGGTTGCTGAAGTTGGCCCGGTGCTAGGCCAGGCTAGTTATCTGGACACTTGTTTGCCGAGGCTGGTACACAGCTCGCCCAGTATCAGTCAATGCGAGTGAAATTTGCACTTGCAACCAAATTGAGCACACCAAGTTTAATGAGAAAAAAACATACAAAAATCAGGCATGAAATAACTCAAAGTGGAAAAACTCGGTGCCAAAGAACCATGATAGCGAACTTTTAACGAATATGAATTTTGAGAAGCATTGAAATTTATCATCCAATATCATTTAAATGTATGTTTTTAATCGAGTATTTCTCAATAGCGGAAATGCACAAAAGAAACAAAAATTATTATATCGTAGTTGATTGTAAACAAAAATTCGCATCGGATTGAGAAGAGAAATGAAATGGGTTATCTCATCAGATATTGAGAAAAATTAAGCTCTGCTTATAACTTTTTCTTTTTACTGAACCAGAAAATACGCTTGTCAGTAATTTTTGACTATTAATCTACCTGTTTCTCGATGTATAACGTGCCTATGAAAAATTACCTTCGATTTTGTCATACCTCAAGCTCCAATCGCCTCATCAATATATGTAGTACCAAATATCCAATACACCAGAAATTAATTCTAGCTTGCCGTTGTTTCCCCAATGCTGGCCCAGCGTTTGTACCCAATACTGGGCCAGCATTGGAAAACGAGCAATGGACCGTCCTTATCATTCCGAAGTTTTACCAGTTCTGGCCCAGCGATGGCAACCAAATCCGGCCCAGCCCCCGAACAACGGACCCCAATGCTGGGCCAACGCTGGGCCATTTGTAAAACCCCACCTGGGCACGTACAATTTGATCCGGAGAAATGGTGACATGATATTCGAAGAAACTACGTTTAGGGTGAATTAGCTAATTCTCCTGGAGGCAAGTTCACCGTCGGTTTTTTTTCTGATTTTTTCTTCAGTGAAACAATTCTAGTTCGAGATAGCAATTACGACCATTTTCGGGTGCCTGTGGTGCTTAAAAGTGCTTCTAGTCACGCATCTTAATCGTGCCATTAGCTTCAGATAACTTTTCATGTGTACACGTTATCGAGAGCCAGAAATAAGATAATAAAATACTCTGATGAATGAAAATCAGTTTTTACATTGATTCAAATATTAAGTGGACCATCTTCTGGAAGTTCCGGGTAGATTCGCCGTTCATGATGATATTAATGTGACAACTTCACGAAGGTTTAAGTATTAGAGGCTTCATGTTGTACCACAATCGGTAAAAGACAGTGTTCAATGAGAGTAAGGGTGGCGAAATTGCGTAACACCTCCCGTAATTGACGCTGCATACTACGGAACTTGGACGGAACACTTTATCTTCTTCTTGAAAGTTCAATCGAAGTCAAAGAATGCTTACCATTCCTCGAATTGAAACACATTTCAATATGATCTCAACGGGTGGGGGTCGAAATATTGAAAGAGAAAAATTCCAAACGGCAAGAAGTATGAATCCTAAAATAGCGCTTGTTCAGAATATAGAAAGACTGTATTCAAGAAAGCCTTCAGGGTAGTACTGAAGAAACTACCCCTAGATTTTATCGGTCGTAATTTTATCATTCGTTCTATGAATCTTTCAAAATTTTGACTCGCAACCGATCTCAACACAAATGATGTCAGTTCAGTTGTCGAATGTGGATTCCAAATCAAAGAGAATAAAAAAAAAAAGAAACCTATTTGCCAAATGACTATTACAGCGTGGTGAGCAATGGTGCTCGTATTTCTCAGTAGAAGAAACTGCAATTTGAACTAAGTAAATCCTGTCTACTTTCTAAGCGCGTACGTGAAAATCGAGTAGATACAGGTATGTACTTACTGATTCCAATATATGCCCCAGGTGTAAATAGAAACTGCAGGTATTGTCTCGGTGCGAAAGAAATAAGATTGACTTCCGGCTTCATAAGCTCACCTGGTATTCCAGGATAAGAAGTAATCTCAGATTCGAAAAGAAAATAATATCGTATTACACGGTAATAACGGAACAAAAGGGCTTTGTTAACGGATAGTCCTTTATTCCTTTATTAGAGTCCTATTGATTCAATATGTCCCCTCGCTTGGCATTCTAGGGCAAATTACCCATCTATTTCTGTTCCGTCATTATTTTCAAGGGATCATGGATATTCTTTCATGAATTAGCTTCGTAAGGATCAAACAACCGAGATGAGGACATCATCTCTTCTTCTTCAACCGATATTGTCTCTTCCGACAGCCATACGTCATAAACTCTGGAAATCGCGAAATTGCATCTATCTGGACGATTCATATTTCTTTATTTACCGCTAGCATATGTCCCCGTATCAAGCCAGTCAACTGAGAAGCCATTTCTATTCAATGAAAGTGAAACATCGTGTTTCAATAGCGTATTATTGTAGTGGGCTGCCTTCACTGTTGAAATTTCACTTCTGAAAACGAGCCAAGTATATAGTATTTGAAATCGCTGTAATAACTTGTCCGTGAACGTGGATTCAAGATTTTCCAGGCGATACATACGACTGCAGGAATTCTCGAAGGAAATTCTCTTCTCTCGTCGATGTTTTCTTAAACTCTCCGAGTTACGTGTCTATCTGTACTTGTATATATACATATGATGTGTATGGGGTACGTGAATTTCCTCGGACTTTGTTCACATGGAAAAACTCGATATCTACGTCTGCGACGAGTACATTCTGAGCATGCTTTTCGTCAGTTACTTTCTGCTACGCATGAGAATTCAGCTGCCGCACATCAGGACGAATCCCAGGACTTGGAATCCTCGGGTTACAACCAGCTCCGTACGGGTTGAAATGAAATTTTTATTCCAGTCGCATATATATTTCCTCCATTCGCAACAGCCCAAGCGTTTTTCATAACCGGCGTGGGTAGCTTTAGATGAAAAAAATGTTTCTCCCAAATCACAGCACCCATACACTCTTCTCCATACGCAAAATCACTCTATGGCGAAGCTTCAAGAGCATACCACACATTTACATACATGTTCATGGAGCATATACGTATAACTTAACATGCATATGTAAAAAAGTGTTCTGTTATTCGCTCAGTCCATTGATGACGTTTCAATGCTCCATTGGTGCTTTCATCGAACTTGGAAAACTACCGGCATAAAATGGACAAAAGCTGATCGTGAAATTCCAATTAAAAAGCAAATCTGCAGTAAAAAAAATCTCATTCTATTGATTGCAGGGATAATTGACAGGCAAATTGGAATTACTGTATTCTTCAGTGCTCATGGTGCACGTTCAGGATTCAGGATTCCATGAAGTCAAGTGATCATCTCACAGGATGTGATATCTCATAAAGGAAACAGTGAATTAAGTAGAACAGCTGTATAAGTTTACACAATTTTTCTGACTAATCACGTCTGGTAAGATCAACCTGAAATTTCAATTAATGGCAGCTGCAAATTAGGAATAATAAAGCATCGTTAAGAGTTGAACATATACGATTTTCAAGCGTTTTATAACCTTTGATTACATTTTTGGGCCGGTGGCTCTTAATTGAAAATAAAGCATTGAGATGTAAAATAAGAACGTTTCAAGTATTCCGGTAATTACCGGGCCAGCCACGGTGCTGGTTTTGTTTGCAAGTCATTAAGCTAAGAGTTTAGCTGCTGCTGCTGCTGCAGAGGCTGAAAAATAAATAGAAGAATGGAGGGCCGGGCGGGTCGAATGAAAGCAAAAGGAAACCAATTCTGGCATCAGTTAATCGCCATGCACGTTCTCGACAGAATTAACCGCAAACTATGCCACTTTCACGTCTCCGTAAAACGCTTCAACGGGCCGCGAAGTTTCCTGAAATTTACAACTCTTGGGTTCACCTCGCCGTTTATTTCCCGGTCCTCACACTCCGAACACAGAAATCTTTCCATGGGCCCCGAGAATTCAATCTACGACTTACGGCACTTTTTCTATTTAATTCTTGGATGTTTTTTATTATATGTCACTTGATAACAGGTACCTACTCAGAGAACCACGTGTGAATTTATAAATTTAAATAAACTGTGATGCACAAAGCTAGAAATGTGATTTACAAAGCCAACTGTATCGGAGGTGGATTCTCCTGAAATGCAGCATATCGTGAAAACCATAACGCGTAAAGAAAGCACAAGTATGAAAAAATGCTACGTTTTTTCCAGCAAGAATTTTCCTAAGGCACTAGTACAGCTGAATTGCTTCAATTTCAAGTACTTCAGAATACATTTATCTTCCAACCGTAAACTTCATTTCACAGAAAGATATGTTCTCTTTCGAACGCTGTGTCGTAAGGATTTTACAGCACCGTTTGTCCGACCCATAGGTCGTTGAGGGATAATTCTGTTTCAAAATAAAATCCTCATCATGTGAACGAGGGAATTTTTTTATGTTTTTGTTCCGGCGGAGTTATTTGCGTATTGGTAGCCCTTTTGGCAGCTCTGGATAATTAAGTTTAAGTTTACACGTAAGGTTAATTATTTAGAGATCCCCTCGTTCAAATGATAAAGATTATATTTGTAGCCAAAATGAGCCCTCAACGACCTTAATCGGATCAACGGTTCTGAAAAATCCTCACAAGACAGAGTTTGAGAGAAACCTTTGTTTTTTAATGTGAAATGAATTTTGGTAAAAGCCAAGTGAATTCTGGACTACTTTAAATTTCTGAGACTAATTGTAAGCTGTACTGGTCCCCACTGACTCAGGTTCGGGAAATTTTCAGGCAAAAAAGAGCGAAAAGTATTTCTTTGTCCAATTTTTGCAAGGCTAATTTCAGGAAATCATCATGTACAAGTGAACTGAGAAATTTCGCCCACTACTCAGTTTTAGAACATATGAATTTATTACCATTTTACAGCATAATCGGCGAAAAGTTGAGATTCGTGAGCTACCGCCACGCAATCTTATAGGTAGACATCCGAAAGAAAAGCACTCGTTGTGGGAATTGAAGTAGACGGATGATCAACTTCGGACTCGTTTTAGAATGTTCCGAAAAACGAACGTTTATCAGACAAACAGTACTTTTAATTACTCCTTAATATACTGGAATAATTGGACAATCAAACAAACTTACCTAAGTGAAGTTCGATTGTAATTATATGAGTCGCCTCGTCCGAATAGGTCAAAATGTAGTAACGTTAGTTGCTCGGTCCACACCACAGTATTCAAAGCCTGCAGTACTAATTTTTTCCGCTTGAAGGCGCCTCGCGCATCCGGGACTCCATTACGTTTTAAAACTCATGTTCGCAACAATGGCAAATATGATTATTGACAATCCATTGTTGACTATCATATTTGACTTGGGAGGGTAGTTAGGGTGGGTTTGACCTATTCGGACGAGGCGACTCATATAATTACAATCGAACTTCACTTAGGTAAGTTTGTTTGATTGTCCAATTATATTACGTCGCCTCGTCCTCTAGGTCAAAATGTAGTTGTTCAGAGATATATGTTGCGAACAAATAGTATAGTTTTTATTTCAGGAACTTCATTTAAGGTACGTATGTGAATTTCAGTTTTTTATATAAGTCTCAACGAAGACAAACTTGGAGGTATTTGTACTTAACAATATTTGTACTCAATATTTATGCTCTGAGTTTAATAGTAGTTAATCTTTAGTATCTTAGTCTTACTGCTAATAGTAAATATTTGGTATTGCAAACAATATAATAGTACTTTGTACTCGAGATTAATATAAATAAATATATATATATATTGATATTGTAATTTTCTTTGTGTATATATAAAGTTTTTTTTTTTTTTTTTTTTTTTTTTATACCATAGGATTCACAATTGAGTCTGCAAATTCTGCAGTTTCTATTAAGGGTAAATTATAGAAACGAGCAAAAACTCCTGACTCTTTACTCCAACCAGCTGCTTTTCTAATCGTCTCAATATTAATTCCTCCTCTGAGTGCAGCTGATGTTGATGCGTGTCTAGTGCTATGTGCTGTGAATAAGTTAGTATCCACCCCTCCCTGCTCTAGGGTCTCTTTTATCCATCGGCTAATGGTTACAACCTTCGCTGCATGATGAGGTTTCTTGTAAGTAAGAAATAATCTTTTTTCTTCTCTGGGACGGATCTTTTCTGTTACCTTTAGATAATCTTTCAGAGTTGTTGCGGTACATAATTCTGGTTTGCTTCTAAAATAGGGTATCTTCAATAGCGGTTGAGAACGATTGACGCCTGAAGTTTTTATCCTTTCCGTGATCATGATATGGATCATATTTTCAGAATGCTTAATATTATCAAGATTGATTTTGCTTATCGTTTGAACCCGTTGGCCAGTAATTAAGGCTAAGAGAGTGACTAGTTTTTTCGTCAAGTCCTTGAGTTCAATTTTTTCGTTAGGCCACCAGGATGATAAGAAGCTTAAAATGGGAGCAGGTTCCCATATGTAATCGTATTTTGGTTTTTGAGGTTTTAGGGCTGCAACTCCCTTAAAGAATCTTTTCACTTGAGCGTTGTTACCTATTTCATTTAT
Source organism: Ametastegia equiseti (assembly GCA_963989295.1). NCBI lineage: Eukaryota > Metazoa > Arthropoda > Insecta > Hymenoptera > Tenthredinidae > Ametastegia > Ametastegia equiseti. Next base: position 7,338,949 of record OZ022390.1, on the reverse strand, counting down.
GACTATGAGGGATAAAGCAGACCTATAACTGTTGAGTGTTCCATAAGATTTGACATTTTCGAATTCCTTAGCTAAGAATTCGATAATCTTTGTTACTGAGGCCCGAAAAGGGCATATTTCTTCTATCTTGCAGAAAAACCACCAACGTCTTATTGGCTTCTCGTACTGTTTAATTGTTCCTGGTGATAAGGAAGCTAGTGTCATTGGCGTGGCTTCATCCGGTATTCCTTTCAATATAAATGACTTCCTGATAATCGCCCCGCTACCAGGGTAAGATCCATCGGATGGCGTTTCCTGAAAGGCGAGATTAATAAGTTCTCACTTGGTTTGAAGTAAATTGGGTCTGTGACTAGGAGGTTCATAAACATGGGAAACCAAGGCTGCGTGGGCCAGTGTGGGACCACCAGGACCCCTTCCGCTTTATCAATAATGATTTTTTGTAAAACTCTTGTTATGATTGAAAAGGGTGGAAAGGCATAAAAATAATACTCTGACCAACAAATTGTAAACGCGTCTACGGCGATCGCGTGTGGGTCTTTGTGCCAGGATATAAACAGTGAACACTTTGTGTTAATATTCGTGGCAAAGAGGTCTATGTCAAAACTACCAAACATCTCGTCTATTTCTGTAAAAGCTTTGCTATTGAGCTCCCATTCAGTATCTTCTGAGATTATGCGCGACTCAGCATCAGCCTCTATGTTTTCCTTCGATTTGATATATGAGGCGAAAATCCAAAGATTACGTAATTCACACCATTGCCAAATCTCTCGACAGAGTTCACTCAACTTTGGAAACTGGACACTGCCCATTCTGTTAATGTACGAGATCGCGGTCGTGTTGTCAATTCGTAATAATACTTCACATGACTTGAGCTCTTCAGCGAAGCACTTTAAACCATAGAAGGCAGCTTTTAACTCCAAAAAATTGATGTGCTCCTTCTTTTCTTGATCGCTCCACCAGCCGTGTGACCTATTTTGATTAGAATAGACACCCCAACCTGTTCTCGAAGCATCAGAAAAAATTTCTAGTTTGTAATTATTTTTCTTAATGGGGCTTACTGTAACTGGGACTTGTTTAATCCACCATTCGAGATCTGAATTGAGGATATCACATAGTGTCATTGTTTCATCAAAGTTTTGGTTTGACCTTTCCAATGATAAAAACTTTTCTCTCTCCATCCTTTTGGTATATAGAGGACCATATTTGACGGCTGGACATGCCGCTACCAAAATTCCTAAAAATTGGGCTAACTCTCTTATTTTACAATTTTTTCTGTACCTAAATTTTTCTGCTAAACCTAAAATAGTTTGTCTTTTCTTCTCTGTTAACTCAACTTGCATCTTATTCGAGTTTAGTATAAAACCAAGGAATTTACACGTTGTTGACGGCTCTAATTGGCATTTTTCAACGTTCAGAATGAATCCTAGTGACTCTAATAAGGTCCTAGTCTCTCTAACGTTTGTAATACATTCCTTATGTGATTTAGCAATCAACAGGAGATCATCTAGGTACATGACAGAAAGCAATCCTTTTGATCTTAACTTGTGCACTAACGGTTTTGTTAGCTTTGTAAATACGAATGGAGCGGTGCAAAGTCCGAAGGGCAGGCACATGAATTCGTACAAATCACCGTTAAAAAGGAATCTAAGATATTTTCTGTGACTTTTATCTATCGGCAGTAAAAAATATGCGTCTTTTAAATCCAAAGAAGCCATAAAGCAACTTTCAAACATCAAACTTGTAGCCATTTTCCGATCCTCCATTTTGAAATGTGGAGGGGTAATATATTCATTTAATTTTTTCAAATTAAGTATAAATCGTTTATCACCGTTTGGTTTGTCTATTAGAAAATAGGACGAGATGAATTGACCTTTGGACGGTTTACATTTGGAGATGGCTCCCTTGTCTAAAAGGGCTTTTATTGCTGACGAATAGTTTTTGAAATCTTGTTTGGATAATTTCGGCTCCCTTGGGGGACAAACCTGTTTGACCTTATAGGTAAAAGGGATTTGATATCCTTTTAGCCAATTCAAAATGATACGGTCTGATGTTATGCCTTTCCACTCGTGGATGTAATGTTTTAATCGGCCAGCTATAAGACCTACATTTATCGGCGTGGTTGTCGACTGGTCCTCTCGTACAACTGTCGGCTGCTCCTGTCGTATGACTGTCCGCTCCTGTCGTTGGCCCTCCCACGTTGGGTCTTCTTGTAAGTGCGTTTGGGAGGGCCCTTCCAGTTTAAATGGCCAGAGCCTTCGTTGTTTTTGAAGCGAGGTGCAGTATTGTATCTTGAGCTGTCATTCCCAGAAAAACGACGCTGACTCGTGGATGGTTTAACTAGCTCCTTGCTAGAAATTTCTACGGCTTTTATAGACTTGATTTTTTCAGTGAAATTTTCACCAAATAAGAGAGAGTCGACCGTACTTTCTGCTGCTATTGTTTTAACCAATGGATTCAGGCCCGGAGTTATGAAGAAACGTCGAGTCATTGAAAATGAATGGTGTAGATCTGTGAATATTCTACCCGCATCTCCAAGACACGAGATTAATTTTGACGTATCGATTGTTGAATCCTTATTTTTCTCGTAGCGTAAAACTTCTGTCAAGGCAGTTCCCATCGCTGTGATGCCTATACCAAGAGCATTTTGTGCTGATGCTTGGTAACCATCTTTTTTAAGCGAAACACCGTTCATTGCTGATTTTACCTCTGGATTCACCTGTGGGGCCTTTAATAGCGAACAATTTTGGCTTATTGGGTACTTTTTCAGGAGTTCCTGTTTTATTTCCTTTGATAATCCTTCTTTCAATATATTTGTCCATCGTTCGACAATCGCAGCATGGATTGGAGGTCCTGTGAGTTTATCGTCTGAATGGTTTTCCCCTAACAGATCCAGTACGGCGTCATTCAGATCTTCCGAGTTTTCTTTGTTTTGGTCTGCTGGTGACATGTGATTTTGTCGGCTGCTAATGTCTCCTTGGTGTCCCTGGTGGTCACCGTTCACACTATTTGGGGGCCTGGGACTCGGGCTTCGAGATGCCATCTGGTGGTCATATTGTGAGTCTCGGCTAGAGCATGACGCCTCTCTCGGATGACGCTCGCTACTCTCTCTGCCGGTAAGTAGGGATCGCCTTTGCGATCTTCTAGAAATATCGCTGAATGAAGCTGATTTCCTTCGACTACGATGTGACGAGCCTCGCGGGCGTCGCTCAACATCGTCTTTGTCAGAAGATTCAGTATGATCTCTATAATTCGTCTTGTTATACTTCTTTTTCTTGTGGCTTCGCTGCTGCGATGCACGCCGTGTGCTACGGGAGTGACGCCGCTTCATTTTCTTCTTTAATTCTTTGACCGCTTGCCACAACTTCGCATTTTCTTTTTCCAGAGTCCTTGATGACGATGTATCACTCTCGTGATCCGACTTTCCCGAGCCTGAGGACATTTCTTTTCACTTTTCCAACTTTTTTCTTCGCGTTGTAAATAAGTACGTGTGTAATGGACCGCACAGAAAAACGTAATGGAGTCCCGGATGCGCGAGGCGCCTTCAAGCGGAAAAAATTAGTACTGCAGGCTTTGAATACTGTGGTGTGGACCGAGCAACTAACGTTACTACATTTTGACCTAGAGGACGAGGCGACGTAATATAATTACCGTTTGTGTTGTATGTCAAAATTTACTATTCTTCATTTACTACTTTCCAGTTCACCAAATCGGAAATTAATTAATCGGGAAAGATATGGATCAAAAATCCCTGCAGCTTCCAAATATCAATGCTCGAAAGTAATGAAATTACAGAAATCGTATAAGTGGAAATTCGTTGGAATACCTTAGCCGTCCGAAATGTCCTTCAAAACTTTTATATAGAAACCTGTCTTTTTAAATGATGATGAAAGAATATGGATTAGTTTGATTCTTCAGGGTATGAGTATTGAGTAGGTACCTATTGTCTGTACGGAGTGTCGAGGCTGTGAAGAGATTGATGAGACCAGAATTTTTTTCATCATTCACCTTCAGTTCGAATAGTCATCTATAACAAATGCATAGTCTCTCGTTGACGCGGCCTGATGTCGCAAAAGGCTGAAGTTGGTATCAGGAATTCTATAGAGGTTATTGAAACCTAAGGACAACAGCGATCGGCGACGTGGCTACCGGCGCCCGTCGACGGTTACAATGCGACGAAGGGCGTCGCGACGCCCCGTCAACCTCGCGTCACTCTCGTCGACCGCGTGTCAGTTGATATCGTACCAGTATACACAGAAGTGGAGAGTTCTGCTATTGACATCCACGCAAATATCGTTAATAGAAAATAACCATTGCCTTCGATCGATTCCCAATTTATGTGAAAATATACGAAAATACACTAAATTTCTACAAAATCACTCTCATCGTTGTTTTCAAGTGAATATTTCGAACTTTTTCAGTACATTTTTAAAAACATAATTCTTCCTGATGATGTATAGTCTCTTTTTCAAATTTTGAAATACTATAAAACTACTCCAAATTGCCCCTCCCCACATCCAAAATAGACACACATGTACGTACTGCAAACTAGCTTGGCATTGGCAGGATTGGTGCCATAGCTGCCAATACTGACAGCTACCAAGGGCCAAGCTTTGCCCGAGTCAAAATCGATGTTGGGACCATTTTGGGTTGTTAACAACGATCCAACTTCGGTGCTGTCAATTGACACAAAACAATTGACCTGTAACCATATTGGTCAACTATATTCCCAGTACAGAACTGACTTCTAGCTAAGCCCCATGTATGTATTAGTCATCAGCATTTGCCCAATATTGGGCAAATAATTTCTCTATACTGGGCCAGTATTACCGAACGAAATTTGTGGGTAGATCCGGCAATACTCCGGTATTCGTACACGGGCATAAGTCCTAGTGCTTTACGAATCTTTTAATTTGAATGAAATGTGAAACCTCTCGGTCATGAATGAATCAATTATTCTATGGAAGGTTGAGCTGTCACTGGAATCAGAGATTCGTTCGCGAAAACCGTGAAGCCTTCAAGTTTGATGGTTCCACAAGACTTGAGAGACTACGCAACAATATCGACCTTGAATACGTTTACGTTTACGTCGGCCATCAAGGCGCCGCAACCCTCCGGAGGGCTAGCTAGACTCAGTAGTCGCTGACAAGTCCCGGACTAACATATTCCAGTGGATTTCCATAACGCGTAGCGTGTTTCTTTATATTCCTCAGATCCCGAAAATGTCAGGATCGTCCGGTTCCTACAGGGTGCCTTTTATTCCCCCTGTATCTTATTCCCTCCTCAACTTGAATACCCTATACGCGTACATACAGATACAGGAAGAAGGAAGACGGTTACCAACCAAGAGACGATGAATATGCAGATCAACCCCTGTCGATAAGGCATTGCCATGACGTCATCGCATTATGTAACACTCGGATCAGAGTTCCTCCGTTATACGAAACTGGGTGTTGAATATTTGGCGAAGCGAAGTATAAGTCGGCCCTTGCGGTAACTCAGGTGGTGAATATGACTAGGGGGAAAAGCTTTCCTGCAAGGGAAAATGGGACCGTCTCATGGGGTTGAGGCGCCATGCAGAAGGGTAGCCAGTCGAATATAGCAGGAGGAAGCCGAAGAGGAGATAAATACATCACGGCACGTAACACCATTGTGATATTAATGGAAAGGGTTGCTTGTTTAACTGTGTAACTAGAGTCGCGCGGTCTGTCTCTGCTGTAGATTGAAATTTGATTGTTAAATGTCGCTATATGCATCGGTACTGTTTGCCCGAAACGCTAGCGCTTCTCTACGCACGAAGACAATAGGGCCCGAGATAGCATTGAGAGTGTTTAAACACCTCGCTGTCTGCATATCTTCGCGTAATCGTAAATGATCGATAGAAGACAATTGTCATCGGTGAGTTGAGACTGTGTTTGGTCTTGTTGGTTCGATCGGGTCTTCTTTCACTTGCGATTCAAATTGCATAGTGAATCGAAGACTATTTGCGATTCAAAAGACAAAGGAGTGCTGATCAAAGCAGATCAGGGTTCACTAAGCCTGATGATATGGATAGAAAAGGAAATTGCCATAATGCATATGATACTGTGAGACGGACTTACGTAACTCAGTTAAAGTTTATTTGCTATTTGGGGTGTAGGTGCAGGGTATATTATCTAACGAAGCTAGACAACGAAATTTCCCATGCATAAAGATAAACCGAGTGCATGCGCCCGTCATATTCAGGCAAAACCACAAGCTGTACGAAGCCTAGCCACACATAATAATATTTCGAAACTCATACGTGTCAGAAACACATCCCCTTATACTCGCATGCATCCGCGCTTGGCAAACACACAGATCTGCGACTAGACATGTATGAATAAAAGCCCAATACCGTGGGTATATCGGTGCACCCTTGGCACATATTAGTCTCTTCAGAATTCTAAGAAGCCACTGATGCTATATAGAAGGGCCAACATATCATCGTAAGTCAGCATTAAGCTCAGAGGTCAGATTTTTAGTTCCGTTGCCTTTGACTAGGGAATTATTTTCTCAATCTACCCATCAGGGTATGCCCACAGTACCACGCGTACCTTTGGTGTAACAAGCGATTAAATTGCTAGCCAGAATATACGTGTATAGAGTCAACTAACTTTGCTAACTCAGGCTTAATCCTTGAGCCAACTCCCAAACAAGCATCAAATAGTTGAGCAAGCATATCAGAGGTTCAACACATATTCGTATACGTGTTGCCTGCATATATATATACATGTATATCGGTATAAACGCGTGTTTCAAGTGTATTCACACGCACCCCGTAGACATTATAGATATCTCTACAAGCTCGGTGTGTACTTTACGCGTACATACCCAAGGTACACATAGTTCTGTTTGTCATTGGTTAAACTTGCGGAGGCAGCACATACCTGTAGTCAAAATTTCGTTTTACAAAACGAGCTTTTGGTAACAGTGTATATTTCCATACCTCTCTGAACACACGTGAGTTTGTACCTAACAAGTGGCCTCAACGATTTCTTTTACACCTTATCGTCTTCCTGTGCTACAGATACGTAGCAAATGTGTTACGGGTGTATATGTATAGTGCTGCCCTTTGTATCTGGTATAGTTGTAGCTGACAGTTGTTGGCCAAACACGCATGGTCGCGAAATTGCTGACGATATGTCGCTTCAATGCAGGGATTATGCCACGCGTGAACGCTGTAGGGCACGGTAATAACACCGACGCACTCGTTTGTTGCATTATCACGGTAAAGGACAATCCTCGTCCTTTGTCCCATAAGTTGACCCTCTCGACTAATACCAATACCACGCTTCTTACTTGTCACCAAACTGATTTTCACTCCAATCAATTCCCTTTTGGTTATCTCATCGAAAACACACGACCCTTCTGGATTAAGCTCATGGTTCCCTTTCTTTGTCTTTTTTTTTTTTTTTTTTTTTTTTGCGTCCTCCGAGAGCCACATGTGCGTATTGTAAGTGTACAATGTAAACTGCGCGTTGTGAGCTTTCGGTTGACTTTGAAATTACGACTAACCCAGCTATTCCCGTTCCTGGTGAAGAAAATATATCAAGTAGAAGAAAAGAATCCTGCGGAGAAGATAAACTGGTATAAAGGGTAGACTGTGGGTGTGACGGAAAGACCGTGAAAAAGGGTTGAAGAAAAAGCGTTGTGGTTGGATGGGACAGTTTGGTTACAGTTACGTCATCCGTCGACCGCAGATCAGTGGGGAAAAAGAGTTTTACCAAAGGCTTTCCTAGAGCCGGTTCTAAAAATAAAACAGTATTGCCCCGCGGGTCAAACAAGAGCTTCAGAGCTTTTCAATCCTGCTTGGGCAAGCTTCGCTATGGGACTGTGACTTTGGGTCTGTGCGAGCTTTACTGGCTTTAGGATAGACTTTATGGTAAGCAGCTTCGATTCTCCGTTAAGGTTACGGCTTTTACCGGTGTCGGGAGACGTTGGATCGCGTGAACTATTCCAGCTTCTGGCTTTTGATACGAGAGGCCTAGATTTCAGGGAATTTACCTCCATATCTTTCACCGATATAGGACTTATCCCGCTTCATAAGTCGCTAATAGTTAATATACGGTCATTGAGTAGAATATCGCCTGGTACATACTGGGTGCTTTAAAATTTTCACTAAAAAAAAAAAAAATGCGACAAACATTTAAAAGAGAATGAAAAATACTTCAAGTTGGGAATCATGGCTGCTGGTTGAACGTAAGAAACATTGAAAATCATAGCCCCCGCGCCCATTAATGAAATCCTTGCATTTCTTATTTGAATTCCTCGCGCAATTCGACTAGAATAGATATATGGTTGTTCATTAATCATAATTCTTTTCCTCAGAACGATTTCACCATCAATTTCACAGGAAATGTTATACCGGGGAGAAAAGGTGTTATACTCTACTCCCTTGTAGTTATCAATTTTTCAAACACCCTCAATCACTTTTTCTCATACCCAGATATGTGGGTCCTCTGATATTGCGCACTACAATATTTGAATATGTAACTTGGGAATGTATGAGATTCTAGAATATTTTACAGTGAATCAAAATCGTCGATTCGTTTCTCAGATACTCTGTGCAAAGAATGATATACTCAACCTAATCATTCAATGTAATTTTGTGGAAATTGTGTTTGGTAATTTTGGTTCATAGCCTTCGTTGAAGAATAATAGAAATATTACATATGGTCAATTGATTTGTGCCATCACACGTATTGCTGAATACAAATCAGGGTAGTCCTGGATCGAGTCATATTTGAATTCGATTACTTCCATGAGCTGGAGTGTCTCAAAATAAATGCACGAGAAAATGCGGTCACAATTCCATCTCAATTCTAAATCGCCACTTCCTTCGAAGCCATCTAATTATTCCATTTCAGCCACACGGAATTCTTTGCACTGGGCAGTTGATTTCGTTTCAATCGGATTTTCGCCACAGAAAATCTGAAACTCGGCTCATTTTTTATCCAATCATAGTATAGGTATTTCCGAAACGTTTTTATGATTTTCAAGAATGTTATCTTCCAACTACTTCGAATCTGATGATCCGAAAATTAGACCTTCAGATTCATAAAATATTTCAGGGAACACCTGCTACCATAGGTGCGAAACATGGTTCAGATTTTCCGGAGAGATAATCCAACCAGAACAAATTCTAGTGCTTCAGAGGCGGCAACACTTGAGAACACTCGAGTTTTTAATATGTTTTTCTACCTATTTGAACTTATTCCGAAATATTTCAGCCGATAGAATAGTGGACTTCAAATTTGATATCACCAAAGCCCTAATCCTTATATCCAAATTTTCATCCAAAATGTTGATTTTTAGGATGGCAAAACTTTTGCCAGTTCAAGAATTGAATCTATGCAAGGTTGGCATTCCATGATTGATTGTCTATCACGTATTAGTAGATGAACGCAAATTTTTTCATCATAATCTCAGTATTAAAGATTGAGGACGCGCGGGGCAAGATGGGGTGGTAGGCTCGAAATATTCTTGTGCAAATTTGTGTGCCCAAGATACATAGGTTAGAATACCTCGGTAGAATCATCTCTTTCATAACCGGAAATGAAGGGAAACCCCCACAGTGAAGAATAGAGACCGTTGAATGGAGGCTCGAGGTATTGGAACAATCTCTGTAACGGAAGACAATGGGTAACCGGTAAGCGAGCTTCCCTACACCGCCTGCACCATCTCCCAGTGGGACAAGAGAAAGTCATTACGTACACGAAAATGGTCTCGTTCACCAATTAGCGCTCTCCAAATACTCGGGACCAAATCTCGGTATAGCTTGCAGCCCGCAAAACGCGCAGCCGCAGCAGCAAGGTACTTACAATACTTTGAATTTCTTCGCCTACGGTCATCGCTGGAAGTCATCTCGGATCTTGGCAGACACAAAGTGTGTCGCTGACAAAACAAAGTACCTCTCCCAGTATGATTCCCATCCAAATACTTACCTCGGTAACAAATCGGTGCCACCTGAGCTTGCTCCGGAGTTGTTAGAATTCTATTTTCGAGAGATTGACCCGATGACACCCATCAGCGACTCTCAGACTTGCCTCGGAAATTCTAGGCGTCGCAGACAAACACTGCTGCTGACACTGAGTAAACACCGAGTGGTTGGCTTCCTCGACCACCTCGACCAACGCCGCGCGTCAGGCAGCACATCCTTTCCAAGAAACCGAATTCTTCTTCAGCGTTGACAAAATTCGAGTTGATAAATTTATCGAACTTCACAACGTTTGGAGAAATCTTCCAAAGGCGATCACAATTTTTAGGGTATATTGTTACACTCGAGTTTTATCGACATTCGTTAGTTTGTCGATTATCTCCAAAACGGTGATACCAAATAGATTTTCCTTTTGGGACTAGATGATTTAAGAGAGATGGGTCCGATCCCTCACGTGAAAGCCGATGAGATCCAAAATAAATTATTTTTCATGAAAAATAATGAGCGTGACTCGTAGGTAAAGGTTTTTTGACGAACCTCGGTACAGCCCTCGCCACCTCTCGTTTCGCCAAAAAAGCCTTTCTGCAGTCGTGCTGAAATGTACTATTTCACAAATCACGATGTGTGGGCACACCGTCTATTTTGACTATTACCAAAGCCCACACATTACTGACGCGAAAAAACGTTGAACACCCGGATTCTATATGGGATGCCGAAGACATCCATATGAAGATAGCTTTGTTTCAGGCAACAATAAGGTCGTGGTTCGCAACTAGTGCGGAAAGTACAACTTCTTTCCGCAGTGATGTATTCAACCCATCTCTCCAAAATCATCTAGAATCATCGTGCAAAAGGAAATCTATTTGCTATCACCGTTTGGGAGATATTCGACGAATGACAAATGTCAGTAAAAATGCAGTATAGCATCCCCTTAAGATCATTTTTATTGCTCGTATATTTCTTCCGAATCGAGCAGACCGGGAAATGTATCGTGTTGTATAATTTTTGTTCCCCCCTGAAATTCGGCGCCTCTTCTAAATCGTAATTGTGTGCGAATTTATCACCCCGCGAATATTTTATCCAAGGATTCATTCTGTTCGAGTAGGAGTTCCAGCGCTTTGGCGCGGGAGTTGAGGAGAAGTGCCATTATTCCGCGGTATTGACTCGAGTTGTTATTTCAACGAGGTGTTGTCGTCTCCTCGGAGTCTCGGGTGACTCGGGCGTCTCAGAATGTCTTAACATCGTCCTGACTCTACATTTACAAAACATGTTTGTTCTACTTGTATTCTTCAGGTAGATTCTTACCGTTCCAATTTCCCAGCAATTTTTATTCGTCCTTTAAACCCTCCAAGACCATAACCATTTCCTTGAATCTGACGCCGGGAAACACATTCGGGACCATCAGTGGACCAAGTTTTTACTTTCAATTTGACAAATAGATACTCGACCCATTGCACCGCCGGACGTAGTTACCCACTCCATAAATTGAATGGCTCGATGTCTAAACGATTTCCCGTAGCATCAAGAAAGAAGGCCCGATTGAAGTTCCGAATTCCAAAAGTTTCGAACGGTAAAAAATCCGAATTATTTTGAGACGCGATTCTGAGTTTTTAGAAACGTTAGAGTTTAAAACTTGCAAATTCCGAAACGTAGAAATGCAGATAGCTCAAAGATCCGAATGTTGAAAACTCAGAATGTCCAAAAATCTTATGACAAAGCTGACAAATAAACGACGTTGCATAAGCGAATTCCGAGATTCGGAGTTTTGGCCTTTCGGATTTTTAGCTTTTAGAATTTTGAACCATCGATGTTTTTCTGTTCGGAATTTTTCAAATTGGCTACGTAGACTTTCGTGGAAGTAATCTTTTTATAAAAACTCTCACAATCAGTCGGTAGTGGAAAAATTCAGAATACACACCATTCGCAGCTTTTGAAATCCGGAATTTTAATCCCACACCTAAGAAAGGACCCCGCCCAATCCTTGGGAAATATGGGTTTTAGCCAAATTTGCCAGAAGGATTCTGCGGGGTCCTTTGTCTCAGTTTTTCTAGCTCTCGTGATTCAGTCTAACGTTTTTGCAACATCATACAACTCGGGATTTTCTCGGAACATGAGTTTAGAATGTAAAATCCTTTTTCTAAGCTTGAAGAAATATCGTTATGCGTTTCGGGATCACCACAAACTGTTGGAAACATCCAGCCCTCACAAAGTAGCGAGGTAATCGGTGTGCGGAAACCCTTTTTCGAGTGGCAGTGTTTTCACTGAACAATGAATCATAGGTCTCTCCACACGTTCCCCCGTCATGGGATTCGATTAAATCGATAGAACGTAACGGGATGGCAAAGAGCTCGTGTTACGGAAGTTTCCGGATGAAATTCGTCTCAGTCACGGAGACGATCATCTCATGGGCTGAAGATTTGAACAATAAAGACCAGGCGAGACTGCCTCAGGCTTTGCAGTAACTGTCGCGTTAGGCAAATCGCATTTTCGCCCTTCCTTGCTGCGGGCAGGTACTACAGACCACTTGGATCACGTGCGAGTGTTCCCTGCTTCACTGCAGAGTGTCTGAGTAGTAACAATCCCCCCCTCTTCGAAGACGTAAATCTTTATACAAAACAGAGCCCACTTAGCGGCAGATTTAGCACGCGACGGTGGCTACGCGTTCTACGACTACACCGCGACCGCCGCGGTTTGAGTTAAATGGCTTACGCAAGACTGAGCCAAGTGGTAATGAAATGTTCCACCATGGAGCAGATAATACACGTATTTTCACCGCCTAATTTATCGTTGGACCCGAAAATGGGAACCCCCGTGGAGCAAGGGGTGTATGCGCAATATCTAAAGTTATATTAAAGGAAATTGAATAATCATATCTCCTTTCAGTTCTCCCTACAATAGAAAGCTGCATTTCTTTGCTCACACTGCTACGAGATGCAATGTTACAAACCGTTTAATCCTTGAATTCGATTGCAGTGTTTCATACGAATGAACATACCCATATAGCTTTCACTGATAACTAACCCGATGCTTAGACTTCTCGTTTTACACCATCGTCAAACTCAAACGGAGGGTGCCACGCATGAAGAAGGAGGATTCAAATCTTCATAGTTCGGTATCAGAGGTATTTAAGTCTCGAACTCCAAAAAATGTTGACATATTTCCGAAAGAAAGGTATAGCATCAAACGACATCTACGCACTGAAAGAAATACTTAGGGCCAGCCAGCAATACGTATGGCTAATTTAGTGACAGCCATAAAACATGGCTGTTTTAGTTATCCGTCCATTTGAATATTTTGACAATAGGTTTACTATTGGCACAACACAATTTCCCCAAAACAGACGAGTATGTTTGGCCGGCGTAGCCATATTTTCTGGTGGTTACTATATTAGCCATACGTATTGCTAACGAGTCTAAATATTTCTTTGAGTGCGGAGACAAAGATAAAACGTACGGTATTGAAGAGCTCAAATTTAGCTTCAGTCGAAAAGAATAATATAAAAATTGTCACTGTGGCATCAAAATCGTGGGCGTTGCAGCCAGTAAAGTAGATACTTGTCGGTGAATGGCTGTGCTGGAATCTACAATCGCAGGATTTCGGAAAATACGAAGCACTTGAAAACGAAAAATTCGGAATATTTTGGTTGTCAAAGTTCCCTTTGGGCTTTTATGCAAGCGATTTGTGATGAATCGAAATTTGAGAGTGTCGTGAATTTTTTACTGAGAAAAGTCAATTTCCTTGATTCCAAGTAATGTTTTCACCTGTATTTTGGAAACAGATCGACGGATCAAAAACCTTTCGCATAGGAGCGTAGTTCATAACGATATGCAACTCTAACACGAATTTCAGGTTGATTGAATCAACCGTTTTGAAGTATTTGTGGTCGCAGGTATGAAAAAATGAACATGCTGGATACTTCCGAAGGACGATTTCAATACTCCCTTAATTTCACATTCCTATGCGTAAGGCACGTATTTTTTATTTATTTTTTGTTCTTTTTCAGAGAGGGCAGTCGTAAAGAACAAACGAAAAATCAAAAGCCAGAGGGAAAGAGGAACAGCAAAAGACTCTCACGCTCGTTGAAGCAGCCTATACCGTATCTGAAGTCTTCTATTTCAGCTAGGTAAATAGATTCCTCGTCAATTGAAAACTATCAACTACCATCAACGAAACATGGTACCTAGATACGCCCTCCAGTAATAAAAGGGATGTAAAAAAAGTCCCAACGAAATTCAGTGGGAATGTGAAAACGTCTATTTGTAACCAATGTTTGCTTTACTTCATTGACGTTGAAAGCTTTCACACTCTGAGAGAAAATATCTACTGCTTGTTGAAATCTCTTCTATATATGTATACCTATTCTACGCACGTACGCGTATCACCTAATTACCCGTCAAAAAATGTTATTACGTTGATCAATCTTTTGGTGGGGTGATTCCAGGCCAGATAACATAACTTTCGCTATCCATCTAATCGGTTTATTTAACCGTTTAAGTGAGTGTCAATGCATTTTTAGGAACAGCGATCGTCAGCCATTGCTGTTTCCAAAGTATCCATCAAATTGAGAAATCAAACGATGGGTGTATGTATATGGGGAATTCCAGCCCAACCTGGACAGCTTTTGACCCTCACCCCTCTCGATTTTTTTCATTTTTTTTTCTGACATTCGGTAGACTGGAAGGAGTGCTTGTGATTTATTTCAAATTTTTATCTCAATCCGTTTTCGATTTACATATTTTTGAAAATTCGCAATTCCCGATGATCGTCAAACGTTTAAACGCCTGTATCTCTGAATCTATCGGTCGGATTACAAAATGTGAGTACATGAAATTCATCGGCAAGAAGTGTACTTGTCGAAAAAAATATTTCTGGATAATTGTGCCTCGTCCTTCATAGTGAAATCTTCGTTTAAACATGAAAAATCGATTTTTCTCAAAGTATGACATAATTCAAAATTTTCAAAAAATTCTCAAAAATACTTCGAGAAAAGACAAAATTTTTGAGCTATAGCTGATCGTGGGCCTCGGCTGCTTTCTATTTTTAACAGAATTTTAATCGATTATTTTGAATTTTTCTCAAATTTTTGATAGAATTTCAATTGATTCAATTTGAAATTTATTTTGAAATTCTGTTGAAAATTGAGAAAAAATTGAGAAATCAATTTTCAACAGGATTTCGATTGATTTAATTGAATTTGTTTTTTAATTTTCAATAGAATTTTAATTAATTCAATTAAAATTTCGATCAAAATTCTGTTAAAAATAGAAAGCAGCCGAGGCCCACGATCAGCCATAGCTCAAAAATTTTGTCTTTTCTCGAAGTATTTTTGAGAATTTTTTGAAAATTTTGAATTATGTCATACTTTGAGAAAAATCGATTTTTCATGTTTAAACGAAGATTTCACTATGAAGGACGAGGCACAATTGTCCAGAAATATTTTTTTCGACAAGTACACTTCTTTCCGATGAATTTCATATACTCACATTTTGTAATCCGACTGATAGATTCAGAGATACAGGCGTTTAAACGTTTGACGATCATCGGGAATTGCGAATTTTCAAAAATATGTAAATCGAAAACGGATTGAGATAAAAATTTGAAATAAATCACAAGCACTCCTTTCGGTCTACCGAATATCAGAAAAAAAAATGAAAAAAATCGAGAGGGGTGAGGGTCAAAAGCTGTCCAGGTTGGGCTGGAATTCCCCATATATGTATCAGCAGGAAATAGGATAAAACGCTTACTCACTCGACCGTTATAATCGGTGTTTTATTGAACCCTGTAAAGGTTCCTTTTTCATAAAAAAAAGCGCCCACCTTGCGTTACGCAGATGTAACAAAAATAACAGAACAAAAAATAAAAGAGAAAATAAAATATTGAACACACTTCAATGAACTGAGTGGCTCAGTTACTCGGATTTCCAATTCCTATTTCTACAGTTGCTGTAATAGACACGAAGCCATATTAATGCTCCGACAGATGTGCCAGCATGCCGTTAATTAAGAAAATTATACGTTATCGTGGCAGTGGAATGTTCTCTCTCGTGATTTTTATACGACCAGCAGAAAATACCTATATGCTTCGGCGAGGAATTGGAAAAATCATACATCGGATCCTGCGAGTGAAGAATCATCGGAATTCGAATGGATGGTGAACTCTAAATCAGAACTTTCCAGCCAAGATGAAATGGCCGCGGTTAAGCATCGCCCACAGATCGGTTAATCTCATATGAGTAACGTGAACGTCCATCTGTTCGGGAGATTTGACCCTTTCAAACAATAAGATGGATTAATCACGAATATCGATAAACTATTGTCCGTATCCGGTACCCATTGATTTCGGCTTTAGGCCGAAAGACAATAGTTTTTCCCGTGAGACCCGACACCGTGAATGGGCATCCCTTTGAACATCGACCACATCAAGTTACGCTGACCAGCACGTGGCTGCGGCAAGGGAAAAGTCAGTTGGGATTGATGAATCGAAGCTGAAGTGGATTTGTCTGGGGTTTGTCACCTGAACAAATCTCAGAGTTCTTCATCCCCGATCAGGCATCCTGAAAGTATCATCTTGCGAGTCTCTAAAATCCAAACACATTCAATGCCACGTTGACCAGCTTACATAATAGAGTATGACAGGTAGGTATATTTACATACCAATATTGGGTTAAAACTTAACCCTAGATCGGTAACCTTTTTTTTCACCTATTCCGGTAACCTGGGGTGATGAAATACCCCAATTTTGGAAAATTTATATCTCGGGTATAATTCCACGCTAAGGATCTTACGGTGGCTCATTCTTCTCGTTTTACAATGCAATATTACACAAGCCTGCGAAAATTTTGTGTGAATTTTGAAGAGTTGGTCAAAAATTAGGTAAGAGGACAAGAAACGTGAACCGTAAGCGTGAACAGTGGAAGATTTGAAGTCGTTGGGGTTTTCTAGGGTCAATTGTTTGAACAATTGATAATTGACGACTGAAAGTTCATTTTTAATTGTAATCAACAATAGAAAAATAATTCAATTTCAAGTATCTTACTTGCCGATTACGATTAGCTATAACTTGTTTTTGTGTTACTACGAATTGCAATCAATCAATTGTCAACTGTCTTTGCAATTAGTTTGCCACAATCGAAATTTGGTCAACTATTATATGTTATAGCTTACTCAAAAAATTTAATACCTTCGTGTGTGTGACCGAGTGAAACCAACAATCAAAATCAATAATAAATGCCACGAGAGGGACCTAAATTAAATCTTGGACTTGATGGCACTGAATTGTAATCGCCGATTAAGTTCTTGGTTATGATTACAATAATTTCAACTAAATTATTTGCCATATGCGGCTAATTAACTTATTCGCAACTAAATTTTATTGCAACATGCAATTCAGTATTGGCTGCACTGAAATTCAATTGCAATTCACCTTTCGTTGCGATTTCATTAAATTGCAATTCGATCAATTGCGATTACTTTTTCAATCGATTAATAAATTGACAAATTATTCCATCAATGCCCGACACTGCTACTGACACTTACATATTTCTTTTCGTGGTGATTTTTGAGCTGCTTCCTGATTCCATCTCGATGTCTGAGAAGGTTTGCACTCGGCGAAATAACCATCAGCTGGAAAAGAAATTTTACGGCTATTTTACGCGTAATATCATATCTCTACGTTATAGCCGACCCGTGTCACAATGCATTTCCGGTTACGAGTGTGCGCTTCACGATGTACGATGAGCGACAGACGCCACACGTGATAGAGTTGATGTCCCGTTTTACAACCGAAGCTAAAGTCATTACGTGACTGGCCGTCGCTTTTGTATCGAAAGAATGTATTTCTATTCGGTTTTATTTCGGTCTATACGTCTTACCCCGCGGCTAGATACTTTAAATTGGAAAAAAAATCTGAGACTTTCACTTTCTTCGAGAAAATTATGTTTACTCTGGAGGAGAAATGTTATTGAATCTTATTCAGTAATTACATCATTGATCATTTCTGGATTAACCGATCGAGCGAGCGAGCGAGCGGGCAATAGTAAAGAGATATATTAGTAGCTGGAGAAAATTTTATCGATTAATAAATCAATAACTAATTATAGTGCTCCTTAGGTACGCACAGGCGTATTATATTACATGATAGATAAATGGGAGGTGATTATAACGCGAGACTATGATCAAACACGTCGTTAACAAACACTTTTTTTCAATCTTTAACAAACCGCCTTAATAGTAGCTATTCTCGGGTCTCAAACGAGACCATGATAATTCAAAATAATAGCCGAAAGCATCAGCTGTTTTAAGACTACAAGGGGACACCGTTGTACTCTTCATGTTTATCGGGGAGCGAATTAAGGATACAAATTTTGTGAGTCTCGTAATAGGAGAGCCGAGTATAATAGCGACGTAATGGAAAGTTAATGGCTAGTTCGGAGACAAATTCCGTCGAGCAAAGCTCGTCGTGTCCATGTCGTCTTTGTTTTCGTTTATTAAAACTAAATAGTCAAAGCACAGCGGGCAACATGCTTTGAAACGTGATCAAACGTTTCAAAAGAGCCGCCGCGATGCCACGATGCACTAGACGTGCGGGCTAAAACCGACGTCTACTACTACCGGCGTCGACTGCAACGACGGAAGTGCATTTTAAGTTTTATGTTTCAATGAGATCCGGTGGCACGTGGACTCAGCTTCGTGCTATCCAACTATCTGGACGTGTTCAATGCAATCCCTCTCTACTTTAAGCTTTAATGTTGCAAGTTCAAAAGTCCCCAACATTCCCAACCCCCGTGCATGCGTACACACGATTACGCGTAAACCTGTTACTGGATGGTTAACCATCCACACGTAGGTACGCATCTCGCCGTTTAACGATGCTCGAGAGCGTAAAACGAAAGCACATATTCTTTTATCACGTCGTTTCATCTTATCAACGCGGATATACGCGCATACCAAATCTCATATACGTACTGCAGACTGGCTTGGCATTGGCACGATATTCGTGCCATAGCTGCCAATACTGACAGCTACCAAAGGCCAAGCTTCCCCCAAGTCAAAATCAATGTTGGGACAGTTTTGGGTTGTTAACAACGATCATTTGGGGTAGTGTCAATTCTGTGCCACCTGTACGTTGTCATTTTTGCATTGATATCGCCGAGCCAAAATGCAGAATCGTTTTGCTGCACTGTGGCGCTTCTCAGTTTTGGGATACACGCTCCACACAGGAAGCACTAATTATAAGTCAAACCATATCAGAGTCTTTGACTACATCCCATATCTACGAATGCCGGAGTATTGGCGGATTTACCCACATGCTACCCCGGCTGCCAAATTTCGTTCGGTAATACTGGCCCAGTACAGAGAAATTATTTGGCCAACGTTGGGCAAATGCTGATGACTAATACTGACAAGTGAACATACATGGGGCTCAGCCGGAAGTCCGTTCTGTACTGGGAATACACTGAGCCAATATGGCGTTTTATACTGGCTGCGGATTACTTCGTGCCGATTCACGGCACCACAAGTTGGCCTGGTCTTAACAACCCAAAATTGTCGAAACATTGATTTTGACTTGGGTATAGCGTAGGCCTCTGTAAGTTGTCAGTATTGGCAGCTATGGCACCAATACCGCGCCAGTGCCAAGCCAGTTTGCGCTACGTACATGAGATGATGGGCAAACACTATGTTGTTATGCATCATAATTCGGCGCACGCCGTAGCGCATACTTAATGAACCCTTTTAAATATCCTTATCCGGCATCCCTAATTTTCCGAGTAGTACATTACCCCAAACCAGCTTAGGGTTCCACTCATGGTGCCTTCGCGCGTCTGAGCAAATATAGAACGCTACGGGAAGTGGCTCCTGTTAATTATCCATACTACAAGCCCTCATAACCCGGAGAAGAGAAAGAGAGAGAGAGAGAGAGAGAGAAAAGCCTTGATGGAATGCCGAAAGCTGCGTGTCTAACGGAGACAGAGATCAACTTCATAACTCGAGGCATAGGGCGTAGAATGAGGGACAGAGAGAACGCCACATGGAAGCTTTACTGATGGAAAAAGGAGCGAAATCAGCCTCAAGATGTCTCTGGATGCCAGTTGGTTTGTGTTAATCTCGAGAAGAAATATTCCACCTTTGACCAGGACCCGGTGTGCTGATGAACTCCAAACGGTCGCTTTTTATCCGCATGGATTACGCTTCTACTGGGTATATATAGGTATGGGTATATGGCTATTCTTGCCTCTATTTTTGAAGCCTCTATACCATATCATCAGCGGTATCCTTCCCCTACGTGGCTACGCATACAGAGACTATATCCACACACATGTCCGCACACTTATCGTCCTTTTCCCGCCGGACCATCGACGCAGTAACCCCACCAGCTCGGAGGCTTCATCTCTTATAAATGGTCTTCTTAGTATGGCAAGCACGAAAAATAAGGTTTATATATTGGATTTTTCCTGAGAATGGAATTTCTCATTGATCGACACCAGACTGACACCATTCGAATGAAAATATCGAACATTTGTGCGCCGATCTTGATTCATTGTACAATCCCCTCAATGTATGGAGCATTCTTTGAGCAACTGATTAGCGTTTGGTCATCAAAGTCATAGTCATTGTTCTGAAAGTTGATCATGCCTTCTCCTGAGCAATGTAATGTTTTTGGAGGCAAATGTACGTGTGAACAAATGTTTCCCTGACAGTATTTGTATGAGAGAAACAGATTTTCATCTTTCTCGGCCTGACGTCTGGCGCAACGATGAAGACAGCTAATTGTGATAAGAGGCAGGAAGAACGTCAGCTGATCGTACGAGATGGTGATGCTGGCAAGAGGAAGTCAGCTGTTTGGCCCTGTATTATTAGTAATCAACCGAATCATGCTCATGTTAGAATAACATGTAGGTTCCGAAGGCAGGCCAATTATATGACGTATTATTAGCTGCCGTTTGGCTCGGCCCAGCTCGGTGCATTCAATATTAAAACGAAACTCGCGAGGGAGTCCCGAGCACCAAGTGAAAATAAACTCAAGTTCCCCTCTCGCCGATCCCTTGGACCAAAAACCCATTGGACCCGGATAGCGCCATGTGTTCAACGCCACAACCTCATCACTTGATTGTGAAGAACACACATGCGTACCTCTTCATATACATACGTGTACGCAGTAGCTCGTGTATTACTAAAAGCTGTATATTGTACATGAGTCTATTTTGGCACGATCGATTTTGAAAATAAAACTAGAAACGTCTGAAACTAATGATATAGTAATTCTAGATAAGATTTTGGGAATTTCGGACCACAACAGAATTTCGAATTCAAAAAGCACTGCGAAATCTTATGGTCATTGATAATTTTGTGTTACTTCTGTCATGGGCGTCCGGTGACATTGAAAAGTGCTCGAACTGGTAAAGAAAGAATGTTGTCAGTGAAAGTGCAAGGTGTTTAGCTTTTCACTGTTCCCTTCGTCGATTTTGAATTGACTTAGTTTTGAACCAGTCAACCGATGCGTTGAATCAACGTAATTTTTATTTTAAAGGGGTGGGATTGAAATTCTGAATTTCAAAAGCTACCGACTCAGAGTTTTTGGAAAAATTATTCCTCCGGAAGCTACTTAACCAATTCGAAAAACTCCGAAACGAAAAAGACCAAAGGTTCAACATTCTGATTGCTAATAAAGATTTGAAAGGCCAAACCTCCGAATCTCATGCAGCGCACTTTATTTGACGGTTTTGTGATGAGCTTCTTCTAAATCCTTTGATTTTTAGACTTTCTCAGTTTTTAACTTTCGGATCTTTAAGCAGTCTGCAGCATTCCAATCTTTCAGAATTTGCAAGTCTTGAACTCTGACGTTTCTATAAAAACTCCGAATCGTGTCTCAAGTAAATTCGGAATTTCGACCTTTCGGAACTTTAGTAATTCAGAACTTCAATCCTGCCCAGCTGTTTTCAGAACTAGAGTGGCGAGGTTGTCTTGATGATGTATTTTCGAAGCCAGAGACCCATATCATCGGATCATCTTTGGGTATCAAATTTCCGCAAGGAGGCCTTCAGAAATAGATTGAGTTCGAAAGAACAGACGAGAAAAAAGAATCCACGCAAACCACGGGGGTGATACCCGACGGATTTTTTGATGTAATAAAAAGCGATGATGGATCTCGTCCATGAAGAAGACGAACCGTTTCTACAAGGGACTACAGAATAGAGGTGGAATATAAGGAAACATGTCGCAGCTATTCGGTACATCTTATTTATCGCCACGAAGTCACAAAGCCTCGGAATTTTCATAAGCTCAAGGAATGTTACCGGCATACGTAATCAGACGGTGGAAAGGGCTGCAGCTACCTTGTCTAGATAAAGTCACAAACAGACGGATAAAAAAAGAATAACTCAAGGAAAGAAGGAGAAGAAGAAGACGGGAAAGAAAAATAAGAAACAAGAAACTGGCGAAGCGGGTGACAATGGATCCTCGAAGACAGTCGGAAGGTCTAGAATTGCTCGAAACGTCTTGGGCTTAGTCAAATGCACACTCTTCGGCTCTGCATAACTCGTCAAGTGCAACAACCTCCTTTTCTTACGTCTCCTGTATGCCAAGAAGACAAACTACTGATATGACTGGACCGTGTCTTTCTAGCGAGAGGATTCAGCCCATTGATCTTTTAAGCCCGTCTTAAGGCGGATTTACACGTGGCAGCCATTTTCTTAATTGTCAGTTGCCCATTGTCTCGCGTACCTCGTTACTCCTCGATATTATCGGTCTCCCAAGAGTTTAAGACGATCTGATCCGAAAGGTTTCAAAGTTAATTAGGCAGATAGCGGGAGAGACCGATAGCTATGCTATACGCTGCTGCACAAGCTATTTACCGAACGAACAATCTTCCTCTTCAATGTTCTCCTATCCTTTATCTCGTCTCTCTTTGCCAAGCAATCCACATTCCTCTTAGTTTATACCACCGACGGACTGCGCTGCACTTATGGTGCACTGCACTAGCGTAAAGATTCTCGCGCCTGCATGGTCCATGGGCATCTATAGTATTGGTCCAGAGTGCACGCGACTGCTCGAGGAACAGAGATGTATACGTGGCGATCATTCAGAATACTTACGACACGCCTTCAGCCTGTTACCCTCACTAGAACTCGTTCTTTGCTGGCCACTCACTCTACAGACGAACCGATTCAAAAGTCAAGTTAGAAGTGAGGGAAAGGTTAGCCTCTTACAATAAGTAAAAATCAAGTAGGGTACGGCTGGGCAAGATCGATGGGGTGAGCAGGATGGATTTTTGCTGTACCTCCAATGAGCACACCGTACTCTAGCTACTTCAACGACTGATGGTGTAGGTCGATTTTATCCCTTTAATCATCGTATAACTGGGCAATAGCTCGCCTCTGTTAATTTCGTCCGATACTATCGACATCGGGCACTGAAAAGGATTGATATTTGCAGAGAGACGCGGTACATTTCTATATGCATGATTCAGCTATTAGCATTATCCGTTCTTAAGTATGCAAGAACCAATGGCCCAGAATTTGCCTGGACCTGGTACAAATACTGACATGCCTTGGCCGAAGCTCGGTGGTCAGTGCTGAGCTATGCCTGGTGAATTGGTAGCATTGGGACTGCATACTTGAGTTGGTCTTTCAATATTACCTTACGGTATGAGTATTCTTCAGTTCATGAGTGGAAATTTGCTGCCATCACTTTTTGACGGTTGAACTCATGTGTCCCCGATGGAAGAATAGCAAAGAAAAAATGGATTTTCATCTGTCTGTTTTACCTATCCTCATAAGCAATAAATTTGCCCTTTTTATGAAGAACCATACATATATGTATGACTTCCTGCGCTGGATTCGATCCAGTGCAAGCAGGGGAAGGATTGAGAACACATAATAATTGCTCTTTATGTTCTGGTCGAGGATCACATTTTTGCGACTTACATGGGGAATCCAATATTTTGTTGGCGGTTTATCATACACATCCATCTTACCCACCCCATGCAGGCAAGTTAAATGACCTTTACTTTTCCTGATAATTTAATCTTCTTTGGTACGAAATTAACAACTCGATTTTTTCATTGACACAGATGAAATAATCTGTCACCTTGGCAGCTTATTGCAACTGATGAGGATGAAAATCGAGTGTATGACGTTTGTGCAGCTTTTATTCCTGCTTGCCCATCTTGCAGGCCCGTACTTTTCTTCTTCGATTTGAAAAGAACATACTACAAGGAATGATACAAAGAGGATCTTGACCAACTCTTGTTCAGCGTGAGTCTGCATTCCACAATATCTGAATCATCCTGAATTCGACATATTGATATTCATACAGGGTACGAGTCCCGCCATGCTGCATAGAACCACATTTCTTGTTATTAAACACTACATCACACAAGTTGCGTACTCTAGGACAGCTGCTTGATCCTTCCGTGGATCATGGGGTTATAATTCGTTTGTGTTGTATAATATACCAATTGAATTGAACGGCGATTCTCTCATACGGAACTGTGAAATTATTACACACTCGACACCTTGGAAATGCCGAATCTCGATTGACACGCAGTACACACAAGTTTTTCGATTCTTTGGCTTGTTGTGGGTGTTCAGAAGTGTGAAACTCCAGTGAATTGGCTATTTGTAGAACAGTTAAGTGGACAAATTCTACCGTAAGACGAATAAACAACAACCTACAACGGAAGGGAAGCCCCACAGAGGCGAAGGCAAAAGATCTTGCATGTTTAACGAGAACCAAATAGTCATTCATCCCCGCTCTCGTGTTCTGTTCTAAATGCTTTTCCCACAAGCCGTAACCCTTCATTCTTCAAAGTCCACTTGTTTGGAATGAAAGAAGAACGAAAAAATCCTCACTACATAAATCACCTCCATCCCTAATCCTACGACAGGTTAACAGTATAAGTTAACGCTCTTCGATCAGCATTCAACGTACTTCATGCCTATGATACTGGAAGAGGAAAGCTGCTCCCGATCCATATCTATGTACCCGGTTGGTGTCTCGTGTAATGAGATTCACAGGGGGGGAAAAAAAAAAAAAAAACAACAACAAGAGTAACAGAAAAGTCAAGACAACAATGATAAATGTAAGAAAGTGAAATGCAAACGTCTTCTTGTAATCAAATGTAGTGAGAGTTACGTAATCATTAAATGAATAAATTATTGAACGCATTTCGCTCAGGTGCTCTCCTGTGACCTTTGGCTATATCTATACAGAGGGGGTGAAAGGTTGTAGGAAAGTAAATCAATTTGAGAAGATTGTGATGTAAGCGACCTTATTACACTCGGAGAGCTCATAGATATAGCGTGCGGTTGATGTAGAAGGTTAGGTCACTATATTCGAGAAGGATATAACGCCAGGCTGATGAAAAGGATATACGAGATTCCTGGCGTTGATTGGAAGAGACGTTGATTGAAAGACGTCGAGATGAAATTCGAAACGGCGAGGATAAGTATCCTGCGTCAACGCGGGTTCGTTGATCTGCCAGTCTCCGTTGGGACAATCACAATTCACGAATACTATACAGCCTGACATTCACCACAGTTTGCGATTCAACGATCAGCAGCCGGTTTACGAAATGCTTTCCAATATAGGATGTATTATGTATATATACCTATCCGCAGGCACCGCTTTGTATCAGTAAACCGTTCAAGTACACGTATATAACTACTTCAAGTTCAATTACAGGACTTGTCTTTGTCACAGGCATGACACGGAGCTAGAGAAGTGGTTCCGTGCCAGACCACGTCGCCGCGATTCCCGCAAGGGACTGAAATTCACATCCCTTATCGGGTAAATCGATGTAGTTTACCTTCAACACCGAGTATGGTGACAATATGACGAATATGGCCAGACCACTGGCGCCAGTTGAGAGTGACTCACGGTAATTACCAATTACTTCGTATAAATTGAACCAGTTATCCAATAGCACGATTACGTAAAAATGTGTCAGTAGCAGCAACGTGTATTCCAAAAGTTTCTATACGGATGAGATTTGGCTTGTAATTCGACGATATTTTATCACAAAACGTCCAACAATTTTAATTTCGCTTTTAACATTTCTTTGAATTCAGTTTATCAAAATTCTTTATAGACACCTCTGCTGAATTTAGGTAATGGAAGCTGTAATACGTATGTGACTGGCGGTAGTTAAAAAATTGAATGTTGATTGCTAATCCATGAAAGTTTGTTTTCCGCACAACATGGACATGGCATGGACAAACAGCATCAGATGTTTTTATTTGCCCATTTTATTTCGGGTAGAGTAGAACCTACAATTCCCAATGTTAGATGAAGTTACGGCTTTCACCTCTAATTGCGGAAATTCAAAAATTGTATAGATACCAGTGGGTGACATAAGAATCCCTGTAGTGTTTGCCTTTTATCGATATAATACATGCTTTGTACTATTCCGACGAAGTTTTACCATATAGTGGTCATCCAGAGTTGATCGTATCGAAAATTTTCTGATAGTAGTAACAAATTTTACCTGCTAAACTGCTTCTATCTTTATGACTGCACCTGTTTAATTCAAAATACATATTGTAAACCTCAGAATTTCAGTTCACATTACCTTGTCGAGCGTTTTAAAAATTAAAGGTAACTGTGTCAAGTGCCAAGATTTCTTTTTTCATTTACTAGAAAAGGCTTTAGAAGCTCGTAATTTGAATATTCATTCGCTCAACCCTTTCAGCAGTAAAGTAGATATCTTCACATAAGAAGACTATAAAATGAAGAATTTTTGTCTCAACCACTCTAAGCCCAAGATATTGAACTTATTTTTATAGAGGGCTATTTCAATAGCGCCGTTGGAATTTCTTAAGAACTTAGAAGTTAAATTTCTGGAAGACCTGAGAGTTGGAATGTTCTCATTGTCCCTTATGTATGGCAAACTTAATTACCAAGTCCTTGGCGTCTATCATCCAAAAAGCATTTGATGAGAATCTTGAAATTATGCTTTCGAGACATGAGTATATGAAGTCTATATATTTATTGTTCACCATCGGTTAGTGTGAGTAATTGGACTACACTTTGATTGGTACGAGGGCCGAGTGCCTTTAGCACGAACTGTCATATGTTAGACAGTGACGACGACTCTTGCCTGCATATTCGTCCGTCAGTCGTTGGAGTTACTTCGTTACGAGGGCGAGTAACTCGTAGCATCCAGCATCGAAGTGAAGTTAGTCAAACAAACACGTAAACTAAGGCAATTAAATTTCCCTTAATTACGGCACGGCTGGCGACCGACTCAACTCTTTGACACCGTAGCTTGTCGTATTCTCAGTTTAAAATGAAACTTTAATTCCTATCCAGTTTGAATGTGAAAATTTTCGAGCACGAACAAAATACGAAATTTAAATTAAGATTTTTTTAGAACTTTTATTAGACTCTGAGTACTGCGCAAAGTTGTTAATATACGTTCACGCTTTGGAAACGTTTCAGCAATACATGCGTGACAGCCGCGGTATAACGAAGCTCAGCGAATCGTTTAAGTGAAAAAACAATATTGAAATTTAACTTTAACGTATCGTGAAGAATAACGGCCGAAAGGTGAACCGCCAACCACTATAACGTAGAATAAAAATCTCATTTCCGCTTGCTGCCGCAGGGTAGGGTGAAAGAAAAACGAAGAAGTCACCGCTTTACACACTTTTCACGCACGTTCCACGTCCCACGTTCTCGTTACCTTCACTTTACGATTGCAAGCGAGATTACGGGAACACCCTTCCATTTTTGAACACCCTTTCCGATGTGTTTTTATTTTCGAAATTGGCTTACAACACGCTGAGGACCAATTTAGACTGTTTCAAAAATAATCATCAGTTAAAAGAGTGATTCCAATCGCTAAGAACAGTTCGGGTCATTTCTTTATAGAAGCTTATGGAAAGTAAAACGTTACTGTACCTCATATCGATATTGTGTCACCTTTCAAGTTACGTACATATTAGATTCAACGTAGATGGATGAGGGTTTGTTCGAGAGCTCTTCGTGTCATTGTATCCTGTCTAACAATCACCGGCTTTAAAATGAAAAAGAAAAAGAAAAAACACGGGACGTATATACACAAACGAAAAACACGAGCACTACAGTGCAACATAATTGTATGAATAAATATTTTGAAAATTTCCATTGAATGTATCCAGTGGTCATTCTGACCATTTGAACGACTCGAGCGTCGACTCGTAACATTTATTATTTACATATCAACTAACTTCAAATCAAGTTGATGGCAAACACGGTCCCGTTTGGAACCAGTCGTTACTTCTAAAAGTACTCTTGCGTCAGTCAAACAATCTCAGATGGTCCATACGACATTTCGGTCATCGACAGACTCCCCAGTAGTCTGCTTAGTAGTAGTAGATCGTTATTGTAATTTAAAACCAGAATTTTCCGAGCAACCAAAAAACGTTAAACTGAGTAAATGAAGAGATTTTTTTACATTATTTTTATTTTAATTTTTTTCGAATAGATAGGACTGCTGATATCAAAATATCAAATGGAAGAGCGGCGGTGGCTTCAGCAAGAGCAGACTCTTTCTTTGACTGGCTGACCAGCCGGACAAGCTGACGAGGGACCACCGAGCTCGCAAACGTACCGGTTGGCCGGGTTATTATAAACCAGCTTTGCCGACTGTGTATACGTCGGGATGATCCGAGCTTGTGTATATATATATATGTACATATATACACACATTATATAACTATATGTACTTAAATATACGTACATATATGTATACGTATGAAACGGTGGCTAGCTGAAATTTTGAAACAGTCTTCCCGCACGCTGAGCACCGTACTTTATTCACTTTTAGTCGTGTGAACACAGTCGGGGATTAACAGTTTTTAGAAAGAGAAATAGAGAAGATGTGTGGATTGTGGACGTATCATTTCGTGGGAATATGGAAAGCTCCGAGTCGTAAGCGATGTAAATTACAATAAATTATTGGTCATTACGCGTTTGTATTTGGTAAAATCGTATGCACTATCTGCCCATAGAGAGGTAATAATTACGCATGCAAATGTTATTCGAAGGCGTTAGGCTGCGCTAATGAATACGCATGTTTATCTGCTAATTATATATCTAACTAGCTACTGACAGATTTTTAATTAGCAAGGGCGTATCAATTTCTTAATTAAAAACAATGTATTTGCCTTTTCAGGAATTAGACACGCACTCATCGTTATTATTGTTTACAAATTCTTAGCTTTGAGATTTTTCTCGTTTCAGATATTACGTCTACATAATTGAAGACAAGCTTTTTAATTACAGGTCTCTGATCCCTCATCGGGAATCATTTCTAATAATCAACCGAGGCATCGAACTTGATGTTAAGCCGACTTGGTACTTTACCCCGGGCTGGTACAATTAGCGCTGAGAACCATCTGGACGTCTTGCAAGACTCCAGCATCCGACAAGCCGTTGTTTTCAATAGAATCACGTCCATCTACTCCAATACGTCCCTGAACAGGACCAATTAACTTTTTCTCAGAGTATCCAATCAACGGAATTGGCACGGCTTCTCAGCCGCCCCAAAAAGGGGTCGACCTCGACTTGCCCTGTCTTGATATTAGGTGTCGGATTAACTGTCGAAAGTGATGGCCTGCAAGCTCTTCGTTGAACGAATTTAATCGCCTTTGTACTGACCCTCTGTACCTTATACACTGGACATAGAACAGGCGATAATAACTACCTATGAACCATGCGATTCCTTTCCTTTGTGATCACCACCTGTATACAATTGACGTAATTCTTTTCAGTTGTTCGAATCCGTTATATATTTACTCAAGACTGCAGCACCTTTCGAATCTTTAGCGATCCTTTGATTTCATCGGTGATTTATTGGTGAGAACGCGTTGGTGAGGCAATTCGTTCTCAATACTCTATCACGGCGTTTGGAAGCGATTATAAAAATACATTGGCACATGCATATCACTCCACTACCAGAAAAAAGGAGAATACAGATGTCGAAACCTCGTCGAATGAAATTTTTCGTTTCTTCAATCGCGTGCCGTTGGACCTAGTATAAACTCGACTAGCGTCAAAGATTGCCTGATTTTTTTCACCAACCGTGAATTTTTTATGATCAATCGACCCTATCTCACAGTGGATTTCTTTTTCAAATCCCAAAAAATTTTGAAAAATCCAAGACTTTTCAATCCAATTATTTTGATACCCGTCCCATGATGGGCCGATTTTATTTCGATTTTTTCGAGCTCTTCAAACATTTGGAACAAACAGAACGCCGTGTTTCAACGTTCCGAAAATTCTCAAAAAATTAGCAATTTCGTGATCATTTCTGAATTTGTTGACGCAAGACCCACAATAACACATGACCCCTTTCTAAGCTTTTTTCTAATTTTCGGTAGCTTTTGGGGAATTTTCGTGACTTTGAAACACGGCAGTTCTGTCTGTGCAAAATGTTTAAAGGGCTAAGAAAATTCTTTCAAAAATTGGCTCATCATGGGATGGGTGTAAAAATGATCGGAATGGAAAGATGGATTTTTCAAAATTTTCTGAGCTCAAAAAAAATCTTATCTTGAGATGAGTTTGATTATTCGTACAAAATTAACGGTTGAAGGAAAAAATCTGCGAAAATTCAGGAATGCCTTTTTTGAGATCAGAGAATCATTCATCAAAAAATCGCAAAGCGAATAAAAAATGGTGAGGCGAAATCATTGATCGAGTTGACATGCAATACCCCATATACTATTGTACATGGATATCGTGACATATGTGGTACGGAAAAAACCTTAAATTGAGGGGTTTGTCCAGAATCTCTATAGACTAGTAAAGGGAACCGGAGCTTCCGACGAAACCGAAAATCAGTTTGGACCACCTCTGACACCATCCGAATCGTATCTAGAATCTGTTTTGACACGTGAGTGATAGGATAATAAGTCTTATCAGATCGGGCCTCCGGTTTCACACGTTCAATGGACGGTGTGAGAACTATTCAAATTATATTTTACACCTGGTCTAGGACGGGGTGATTTACATATGATTGGGAGCGAACGTGAACGGTGTACCGAATAGCATAAATGCCATAAACACATGTTAGTTCTTATTCAATGAAAACTTATATGCTGAACAATCCCTTTTGAGTAAAATCTTCTCCGTGGCGTCAGAATGCGCATTATTAGTCGGTAAGTAACGCCAGGTGTATTCCAAATTGAGTGTTCAAACGGTCAGCTAGAGAGACGAGTTTCGGGCTGCTTTGAGCACAATCAAGTGGGGTTGATTAGCAGCTCTTAGCAGTAGGTTGGTAAATGTAATTAACCCTAACAAGCTTTATAATACCACGTGGGGATGTTCTATGTTTAGGACTCACGTGCAGAAAGTTGAAGAGCCATTACCTTCGCGCGTGAAATGAGGTTTGGCTACTTATAGATATAGTACATACCATGGGCAAACTCGGTTCAACGGGAGAATTCACCCAGTAAATACCTACCCACTGCAAGCTCAGCCTCTTTCATGGCCTTGTTCCTCCGCTCGCTGAAGTCTTAAGTAGTTTTGTCTACCAAACGTCGAAGCCCCCTTACTCTCAGCGATATATACAACCGCCATAGAAGTTACATGTAAGTATCTGCGAAGGAAGTGGGAAATAAATCTATCTAGAACGAATGCAACCCACCGGGAAGGAATAAGCACCGCTTAATGTATCTTCGAGATATACTCATGGTGGGAAATGTTCCTTTGTCGGAAAAGCACGGCTGGGTTTGTCGGCTGCAGCCCGAGTGCACACTGCAAACTGGCTTGTCATTGACACGGTATTGGTGCCATAGCTGTCAATACTGACAGCTACCAAGGGCCAAGCATTGCCCAAGTCGAAATCAATGTTGGGACAATTTTGGGTCGTCAACACTGGTCCAACTTATGGGGCCGTCAATCGGCACAAAATAATCCGTAGCCAGTATAAAACACCATATTGGCCCTGCAGTGTGTTCTCAGTACAGAACTGACTTTCAGCTCAGCCCCATATATGTTCACTTCTCAGTACCAGTCATCAGCATTCGCCCAATGCTGGGCAAATAATTTCTCTGTACTGGACCAGTGTTACCGAACGAAATTTGGCAGCCGGGGTAGTGCCAATTTTGTGCCATGTGGGTAGATTCGGCAATACTCCGGCATTTGTAGATGGGGGGGGGGTCCAGTTGTTTATTCGTTGTTTAGAACCAAAGCAGATGAGTGATAATTGGCAAGAGCCTGAGTCTGGTATAATCTCGGCTCTGTGATTTCCCCCGGGTCTGCGAGAAATTTCCTTCGATTTCGAGGGGGAGGATTACGAAGTTTCTCGGTGTCATAGGTCACGGGCCAAATTACTGGTATTAGGAACGGGCACTTGCGAGAATCAGAGGCGTAAGGCCACCCAATGAGGAGTTCAACCCTTTGCTCGCCCTGAGGGTAAGAAAGTAACTAGTTTTTATCGACTGGATTCAATCGGGTGAACGATAATTAACGCCATGTAACGCCCTAACAACTGCCGATTGCAATTTATGGGTACCGCGCCAGCGTAAGTCGTCTTACTTGTACGTATGTACACGTCTTACGTTACTCTGATTTATTTATCCTGTAACAAGTCGCCGAGGTTCGCTGAAAATCTTTGCATACACTTCCTCGAAATACAATTAAGAGAAATCATCGAACCGTCTTCCGTGTGGATTGCAACTCACAAATCACCATGAGATACGGACACGTTCAATCTCAATGCTCTTTTCGTAAATTTTTATTTATTTATTTTTTTGCTTCCCATTTCATTTCCAGCTCCTCTGTGAGAGTTTTAACTGTGATTAGTTGTACTTTTTTGCTCCAACATGCGACAGTTTAATTCTTGCCGCAAGCGCAACGATCCCTGCAAACTTGTATGCTACGGAGACAAATAGTTTCTACGAAATGACGCGTAATTCCATTCCCACGTATTTATATCTCGGCTGCATTACTGCTGTGAAGTAAAGCTCTGGGGTATTTTTCAGCGGCCGTCCACGATAATATTTCAGAGCTTGATGTTTATTTTCACTGGATTTTGTGCGGCTAACAGAACCCGCGTGAAAATATGAGACGACGTAACTGTCACAATGCGCAGCCGCTCGTCTCTGCTGCAGAGCTACTAGATCCAGCTATTAGTAGAGATATACTTAAAGCGACGCAAACGGATGGATACGGACGAAGCGACAAATTTTTATGAAATGAACATTTTCTCGCGTCACCTGGAACGCGTTTGAGAAGAGGGAACTCATTTGTAAATGTCACACCGCCAAAGCTTTGTACAAAACCGACGTTATTTTTGTCGTTCTCATAATCATTGTCAAGAATGCGATCTTCTTCTGGAATCGCTATACGTATTCACTGTCAAATAGCCTAGGAAGTGACTTTATGGCTCCCTGTGAAGATCAGGCACTCTATTCTGCTACGTCCTTTTTTCACAAAATCAAATTAAATCAAATCTTGAAGTATTTGGCACTATGCTGAATTGTACATCTTTTCAGTCTTGTCACATCCACAACGGAACAATTATCTCATAGTTAACTAAATCGTATGCATTGAAGTTGCACCATTCTTGTCATGGACGTAAACATGTCACACATTGTTGAAACACTAATCTTCCATTTTTTACCAATAAAAGTCTATACAAGTTCAAACTAGTCGGAAACTTGTTCTGGTGTTAATTTTGCACAAACTAGTGTTGAAGTATGGACATCTAAATCGTTTCGGACTTCTACAGCATTCAAAATCTTCAACACAGTCGGTGTTAGTTTTGAGGGGGTGCTATAGTAGATTTTTACCGACTCCATTGTTGCGCGTCGTAAAGTGTGGACATGGCTGACTATTTCGATTTTTATCAAAACCTACGCTTCACTGACGAGAAAATGATTGAGCACTGGCCGTGCGATATGAAATACCGAATACATCGATCCGAAAACATGTTGACTTCAGGTAACGATTTGACAACTAGCGACTTCGAGAATTGTGCGAAGCTATTATATCCTCAATTCCGTCATTGCCCGCGAGACGGAGCTCGGCTCGCGAACCTTCATGAACTAGAGCCATTTGACCACTCTGTGAATCGACAGTGTGGTATTGAATTCAAAGATGTGTTGGAGAAAATATGGCGAATTCTTCAAGAATTGAATACACGTTTTTACTCATTTGCAAGCTATTCAACTTAATAGCATACCCTCACGGAATGGACGTATTCTCAGCAATGTTGATCCTGGATCAGTGATATCGGACCAAGG
Organism: Ametastegia equiseti; assembly: GCA_963989295.1. Taxonomy (NCBI): domain Eukaryota; kingdom Metazoa; phylum Arthropoda; class Insecta; order Hymenoptera; family Tenthredinidae; genus Ametastegia; species Ametastegia equiseti. Next base: position 7,304,768 of record OZ022390.1, on the reverse strand, counting down.
AAGGTGTAATGTGGGGTGTACCGGAACTCGTGCAGCAGGTGTTGACTATGGAGATGTAAAATCAAATCTGGTGAGAACATCATATGATTTTGAAATACGTTCAGTTTCACCAAACACGGCGTAGAGGGAGTGAGGCATTTTCAGACCATTTTGCTGTCATTCCCCGTTTTCAATCACATTATCTTGAAAGTTAGCACTCAGTCGCAGCTAACTCGTCATTACCCCATTTTTTCGTCTGTTTTTTGCAGGTTGGCCACCACCTTCGTCGGTTGATAATTTCACCGACCATTGCGATGATGTTTCCTTTTTTATGCATTAGGTACGCAAAAAGGGGGTAGCCAGCCTGCAAGAAACAGACACACCACAGGATAGGTGCCGAGTTGGCTGTGACTGACTGCTAATTTTCAAGGTATGTATTGCTCCATTATTCCGTGCTCTCATGGCGTAGGTACGTCAGAATATTTACTGATATAACGATACACTGCGTGTTTTTACCAAATAGTGCATAGTCCGAATGTACCTCATGGTGTGGCAGTTTTCGACAAGTATAGAGCACAACTGGACATATAATATTTTGACGTCGTAAAGAATTGCAACAATATATTTCTGCAAGAAGTTCATCAGTTGATATTCGCATTCGGTTGTATTTGATAATAATAATGTTTTTTAATGTTACTTATTATTGACAGGTGTTACTTTTTCCACTTATTGATTATGATAGTAAATAATATGATTCACAGTTCAGAAGAAACGAGATGTGCCATTCCATAACAAACATATCCCACCTATTATTCTCAGAAATTTAGAAAAATGCTACAAATCATGTTCAAATATACCCCACCATTTCACTTTTACCAAAAAGTTTGAAGCTAGCCACGTTATAGTTACATTGGAGCTGTACGTTTATCATACGTCAAAACTTGTTCAAGCAGTACATACACATTTGTGGAGACTGCAGCTATTGAAAGTGTACAATTTCGAGAGTGCTACAATCTGCAAAGAGATATGCATAAAATAGTGACTTTCAAGGAAAGAATATTTCATACCACAGCGCGGGAGGTATATTATATGTATGAACATTGAACATGTATTCGGATGGAAAACTCAAAGATTTTTTCTCTGAGCCTTCATGAAATAAATGATAAATGGCACCACACGTCGGGATCTGCGAATGGCCAAAGTAATACTGTCCAAATGTGCTCCACGTTTGAAGATGTCTATCCCTATCACTATCCCCAGCAGGCTCTCTCGTATCCCAATTTTGTGAAATATTGAATGATGCGTATGCAACACAGTTTGATAGTCATTTTAGAGTTTTGATACCATTCTAGAGTCATAGACTTCGAGGGACGCATTCATAGTTAGTTTCTGTCCAGAGAGCAGGTTCCATCAAAAACCCTTTGATAGCTCAGAAGTATCTACTATCTTCAGTAGATTTTCAGTTGCTGATTTTTTGTTTGTTTTTTCTCTTCAAAATCTTTACGCATGTTCTTGATTTAATAAAATCGTTACATACATATTGTTAATGAAATCACTCCATGCACAAACGTTTTGCTATACAGCATCAGGGCAAGTGATGATTATTTATTAGGGAACAGATGTATCTCTGGGATATAAAAAGCCTGTGACATTTGTCATGATACCTCTGAACAAATAACCTCACCGAGTATTTGGTATGAAAATCCTCCCCTCGCAGAATTTCATTGTATTTAATCCTATCTCTGGTAATGAATTAATTGCTTTAATATACGGCAACGTTGGAAACATGAATAAAAATGACAATACAGATACACCGTATAGCGGATGTATTAAAATTCTCAAGGCACCAATTTATTTCTTGAATATCCAGCAGTGAATTAGCTTGACCAGGGCTGGAAGCCAAAGACCCCAGACTGCTGCGATTCTGGGCCATTAGTAAAATTGCTTCAAGGCTGCCTATAGCCTGCTAAACGACGGTGTTTCTCCGATGAGTCGAAAAAGTGGGGTTGAAAGCCTCAAAGCTTATAAAAATTCATCGTTCAACTTCCGAATTAAAGGGGATCAATGTCGGTTTGAGCATTTATCCGCAGATTCTCATAGCAACACCCCACCAGGTATTATGTAGGTACATAATCAACATCTCCCTCGATCTTGACACAATTACGATTATCTCGTCCTGATTATTCGTCTCGACGCAGTTGAATTGAATTCGTGATATGAGGGATCGAGCTGAGAGAATTTCCCTCAGCTTTCTCTTGTATTCCGAAAAACTTGCGTAAGGTATGCTGAACGCAGCTACTTGAGTAAACGATCGTTTTATTCTAATGCCTGTCATCTCGCTACATTAGTTTCTGTCATGGCTAAGTGATCCTTAAACGGCTTATGCATTATGGATTAAGAAATCTGAATACTTTGACGCTCGTGAAAAAAGCTTCAAGGTTCACTCGCCCGTAAAAAATTAGATTGTAAAATACGACACATATTGCAATCCATCTTCGCAAAAATTTTTATACGCTCGCGGTGATCTGTCGGTCTGTCATGTCACCGTATCATAATCTACCTACTGACGAACTTGAAGGTACTGTGTGAAAAGCTCACTTTTCAACAGCGTGAAATTCAATTTTCAGGATTTAATTCGTCAAATTACAGCTTCGCGATTAGCAATAGAAGGTGAAAAATAGACCAGCTGATTAATTGTCTGAAAAATCGTAAACCCGTCATCCTGCTCTACCGCATGGCGTTGATTACGTGGATTCTTTAATTTCATAGTAAAGTTCTTAATTGTAAAAGTCGAGCGATTTAGGAATTTATTGTCGCATCAAAGCCATTGAATTAAGGAATCTTTATCACCATCGTGGTCTGCGGCTATTTAATGATCTACCGAATATAGGTGGTAGTTTGATCGTAATTTTCACTATCGTCCTCATTTTTATATCTCATGGCGTGAAGATCAATGTTGGTTCGAAGTTCTTTTCAGAATTTTTTTATACCAACTCCGATAGGCGATCTTTGCAATTGTCGGGCAAGAAGAGACCTGGTTTTTTATCCCCTCGTTCCTTTTCTCCTCGCAGTTTCTCTCTCCTTTACTCTCTTCCAAGGGTGAATATCCTTTCATCGGTCCAACTGCTTTTCTATTTATCGACTAGGTTATGGAGCAGCTGCAATTGATGGCGGTGTTCCGTGCAGTCGAGAAGGAACAGGCAACCAGGGGTCACTTCGTGTTTGGGGCGACTCCGTCCAGCCCGCCCTTCCAGTGTACTCACTGATTGATACGGTCCACCGGGCAGTGGTAAAGGATAGAAATCCGAGGTCCTGGGGACTCTTTGCCATTGCGACTCGACGCCTGGTTGGATGGGTATTATTAATGAGAATTAACTCCTGCTCGTTCCCCACGACACGGAGTAATCATGGAGTCAGAATTATGTGATAATGCAGTGGTGGTTGATCCAGCACATCATCGTTTGTTGTCATCAAATCCGCCACTCAAAAAGTAAACAAACGATCAATAATCTCCTGCTAATACTTGTTTTTGAAGAAGTTAAAGTTAAATATCAAAAATCAACTTTCTCCGATACATAATCGTAATTATATTCTGGTGGACAGGATTGTGTGCTTTGAGTAGACCGGTTCGAAGACCGGTAGAGGGAATAGATCATATCCAGATATTCCATTTGGACCGCTCCGATTTACCTTCTTACTATTCACATGCAATTACATCAATTTTACTAACGCGTACCAAGAAATAATGTATGTTGAGCTGTCTGTACCTGTGTGATGTATGTTTTTCAGCGTGCTTAATCACATTTCTGTACTGTTATGTCATATTCTAATAAAGCAAAGTCAATCCCATGGAGAACAACCAAATATTGTCACCATCGTCGACTATTTATCTACCGCTGCATATTACTATAGGATGGGGCTCGCAAAGAGAATGTGTGTGCTCCTTGTGAGCTGTTTTCGCGACCAAACCTCGAAAATGAGAATCGAATAGCTGAAGCTGATTATCCATTCTTGTTAACTGATAACGAAAGTCCATTGCTTGTTGGAATACTAGCACTTGCTTTGCTAAATAATCGGAATAATCTATTTTTCAAATTTGGCAATCCAATGTCGTTATTACCCTATAGATGACCAAGAATTACGTTGCTGAATAATAACCAAAAACCGAACCTATTCTAACCTCCCACAGCCACCGCGGACTCGTAGTCATCGTGGGATTGTGTGTTGTGGTTTCGGGGATATGACGGATTATGAGAGATAAAACCTATTCCAACCCTGTTGTACAGTCGGAAATTTTTGCGTGATTATTGCGTGAATCCGACGTGACTCTCATGCAGTCACTCGACCCTGCGAATAGCCACTTCCGAAAAATTAACTGGATATTCAACTGACAAACATGGTAACTTTCGACTCGTTCGAAATCCAAATTGTCAAGTTCATTAGTGATGACTTCGCTTCCGAAAGTGATTTTTCAGTCAACTGATATACCGTCATCTGAATATGATGAAATGATAATTTTTTCAGTCAACCAACTGTCATATGAATATAATATAAATTAACCTGTTACTTCACGCACAACGTGAGAAATTCAAATTCCGTGACCTTACGACACACCCGATCTCAACCCGACCAATCAGCGCACGAATAAACTGTCATGTGAGATTTTTCGCAATTCGATTTTTGACTGGTCATAAAATTTTCAATAAAGAAAATTGACCGCTGTGATGAAACTGGGTGATTGAGAAATTCTCTCAGGACAAAGTGGTCCTTGATACTGAAAAATACTCTTTTTCACTTGACGGTTGAAGCTTTGATTTCAGTTGGGGGTTTAATTAACACTCGACATCGTGAGGCTGTAGCACGTAGTGGGGAGAATTCTGACGATGTACTAGAAAAGAAAAACAATAGTCACATATGGCACGTGTTTTATAACCGTGCCAAAGTCGATAACTGTGAGAAATTACTCTTTCAGGACATAGCATATAGATAGGTATAGGTACGGTTCTGCGGGGAACTCGCGTTTTTCTAGAGGTTCAACGTGGCTAGCCGTAACTCATCTTCCGACAACTTTCCGATCAATTACTTTTTGTGGAATTATCGAACGGCAAAAAACCAAGCAAAAAGTATTCGCGCCGGTATGAAATTAATAATATCCCTATTTCCTGCCGGTCGTCAGGTGGTACCCGTTCAAAATAGAAGAATAAAATTCATTTAAACTTTATAATCTATCAAATACTATCGTGCGATATTAAAACATCCTGCGACTTCTCGCTGTTCGGCTGCGACAAAACGATACTTACAATTATTCGACAACCGGTCTTCAACCATTTTTTCCCTCAGCATTAGCTCCTGAAAATTGATGTACGCATCTAAAATAAAAATCTTCAATTACCTCTCCCTCTCGCAGAGCGAATATCTTGTACGGTTCTTCGCTCGATGACTAGATCTTTTCGCACAATTATCTCAAATCCTTAGTTTATTGCTGGCCACTTGAACTCCCAATTGGAAACAAGCTGGAGAGTTGAGTACCCAGCACTTGGAAAAGTTGCAAGTACCAACAACACACAGAAACTGGGAACCGAGAGTTTATTTGAGGAACGTGTCAGGACGTTATGTCGGGAAGCTTTTCGGGTAAAAATAGCGGAAATTGCATTTAGGTGGGGGGAAACGTGGTTGGCTCGTAGTCTGTACGTGACAGTCGCGTTGTACGACGGCAACGAACACCTTGTCAGCTGACGAGCGGATAATATATATATCTATGAAGTCGGCTTTGGTGTTGACTCTTTACAGCTGTTACCTTCAATGTCATGTAGTGCCACAGTCACTTTGTCCAAACAATATCCTCGAGATTTCCCTCATCTCTTTTCAATTGCATACACGATCGTTTTACACAGCGGTGACAATTTTTTAAGATAATTTTAATATGATGACGAAGAAGAAACGAGATTAAGGCTTCAGTAAAATCTTCGAACCATATGCTAATAAATTGTTAATCGCGTGCGCGAATGCTGGGAAATTTATAATGATTACTTTCAAACGCGTTGACAGATAAACGGCTGTAAGCCGAGGATCAGAACATGGCTCAAGATTTGCACGACATGCCACCGAGCTTAATCCAGCAATCCCTCTAATTACAGCATTGCTATTTATGAACCATAGAGATATATGCATGTGAGCTTAAGGCAACGTATTGTTGCTGTGTCTCATGTCATGCGACGTGGCACGAAAAAAAAAGTATAATGCAGATTTTAACATCCAGTAACTAAAATCTTTTTACATACAAGAGAGGCCCTTGTAATTGTTACAGATTCGCATACAGAAATCAGATATGTTCTCATTCAGGGTGCATTTCCGTATTAAATCATGATTACAGCAGCGTCGTTTCAACATCTTCGTTTACTAAGAGCAATAGAAAAAGATAGCATATCGCATCCTCCACTGCAGTGGTTCAATTTCGGAATACAACCCTACTATGAGTTAAAATCGTGGATATCGCAATGGCTATTTCATCCTCGCAGCTAAAAACAGACCCTTACTTCAATTGATCTATCAAACAGTAGACGACGGAGACCATTAAATTATTATTTCGACAATTTCATAATCGCGAAACTCGCCAGGTTGAAAAAAAGTTGAGATGATGGCCAAATGACGGAGATATTCAAGAGTAACGAAAGTGATACGGTCTGTGCATTGGTTGATAGTGTATACGATTTCGGGGAAGCGGCTGAAAAAACGATTTCAAAAACGGCATTGTCTCTGATGACTGAAAAATTTACACGTACGAACACACTCTGATGATACGATAAAGTGACGAAGTCACAGATTTGTACCACAAACGATGGGGTTGGAAGAAAAATGAATCTAGTCGACAGAAAATCTCATATTATTCGAAAGAAAAATAGTACCGGCCCACAGGATCAGGTTTCAGACAGGGTTTCTTTCTGTGTGTTCAATTTTTTTGGAATCATTCTAGAAGACGTCATGGAAAATATTCCACTAACCTCCAAGTAAGGGCCATTCTAATGTATATATAGACTCTTCAATGATGTGAAGAGAGCTTCGATCAACTACACCTTTCCACTATTTTTGACATTTTTCATCTAATGTGTAGCGGAAAGCCAAGCGATCTGGGCCCCCCTGTCAATTCTTCTTACGTTTTGAAAATTAACAAACATTGTGAATTCATATATGTTATCCATATCAATATCATGATCAATGTTGTAGCCTTCAAATCATAGATACATCTGTCAAATACTTCTGTTTGCTTACACTTTTCCAACTTTGTGGTAGACCCCCGTCTTTGGTCAAGTTTTCGTTTACCGATCGGATGAAAAGATTTATTGATTCAGATTTCAACTTGTAACATTATTCCCTTCATAGGTTCACTTTGCCTGCCCCTACCCTGTATCCAAATGAACTGTGGAATGTGTGGACCGCAAGCTTCTAACTCTATTCATTGCTTCTCAAAGGATCTATCTTCCATGATGCTAGGCCGTTATAGCCCCTCGAGCTTAATCCTTCACCTGGAACGGACGAGTAAGCCCATGGCCCTATTTTCACTGATCAAGCTCTTCGGTACTTTTTGGAAGATACGCTTTCGTGAGATCTTAGAATCGCTGTTCACAAGTCTGCCTAAGTAATGTATTCGTAGACTTGACCATGATGAGCTTCAAATGAAGGACGAAATTAGAACGAAAGAACTCAAATTTTCATCAAAATCGCTCACAGAAGGTTTGACAGGTCACCGTTTACAAATCCGACTCGAGAATTAAATATTCTGGAATTACTGATATGAGATACCTGACTGAAACGCAACATCTAGCACAATTTCGAGAAATATTTCCAGATGAACGGAAGCAATGATTCGATAAAATGTTTGCACGGTACCTGAACATGCTTCATCTTTGAGTCATTAACAGCATCTGTTTATAAATTGAATTCACTGACTGGTTAGCCAGTAATTTATTTGGTAGTCAGTAACAGGGTCAAAGATTATTTTCTGCAATCGGTTGGATTTCGATGAAAACGAAATGAGGATAGTAGTGAGAGTTTGATGGGGCTGTAGTTGCAAATTATTCAGTCCAGTGAATGTCCTGTCTGCGGTATGTCGTCGAGACTGAATGAGGCATGTTGAGAAGAAGGTCAGAAGTAGGATGCGGGGAGAAGTGATTCCAAGCGATGCTTTATTGCCACAAGTGCACTGCTCTCTTTCGCGGTCATTACAGTCGACTTCCGCCCGAGACTGGTGCCGAGAATGAGCAGACAACGAAAGGGAAATGTGATTTACGCTGCGTCGCAACTAACGAAGATTATACTCCTCGCAGATACCAGACTCTATCCATAATGCACGAATCACCATCTACCCATGTACGAACTGCAAACTGACTTGGCATCGGCACGGTTTTGGTACCATAGCTGCCAATACTGACAGCTACCAAGGGCCCAGCCTTGCCCAAGTCAGAGTCAATATTGGGACAATTTTAGGTTTCTAACACCGGTTTAACTTATGATGCCGTCAAACGGCACGAAATAATCCGCAGCCAGTACAAAACACCATATTGGCCCAATGTATTCCCAGTACAGAACTGACTTCCGGCTGAGCCCCATGTATGTTCACTTGTCAGTACTAGTCATCAGCATTTGCCCAACGTTGGGCAAATAATTTATCTGTACTGGGCCAGTATTACCAAACGAAATTTGGAAGCCAGGGTAGTGCCAATTTCGTGCCATGTGAGTAGATTCAGCAATACTACGATATTCGTACATGCATGCGTACCTTTCTCTGCATGATCCTGATACAGCCTGATTCTCCACATAACATATCGATCGTATGAACATACCGAATCCCTTCAGCAGTCGACGCATCATGTCAGTCAGTCAGTCAGTCAGTCAGTCAGTCAGTCAATCAGTTAGTCAATTTCACAGAGCTAATATGTGTGTAGTGGGTACAGGCGGGACTCCCTGCCAACTCGATCCCGCTAGTCGTAATTACTAAAACCGTTCGCTTACCGTTGCTTAGCGACGATTAACAAACGGCGAACTCGTGCGGCGGGCTCGGGACTATTCAATTTCCCGCAGTTGGACGCCTGAACTCGTTTTCCTGCCCAGGGGAGTCGTTTGTATCCGGAACGCGCGATCGTACGAATATCAATTCGGAGTGCACACGAGGTGAAACCCGACGAATGCATCGCCGTCAGGCTATCGCGAAATCTCCCAATCTGCCCTGCGATCGTCGCGATTTAAACGGACGCGATTTCAACGTCAGAGAATTCCGGCTGACCATTCTCGAGAAATCCTTTTTCAAACTGTAAATCCCTTCAAACAAGATTGCACATGCTCACATGGGTAACTCTTTCCCTAAATCGAGTTGTCCGTATCAGTCACGAATCATAGCACTGCAAGTACTTCAACATTTTTGGAATCAGCCGATTCCGTCGAACCAATTCTGAATCATTAACGAGAGAAAAGAAAATGGTCTTCAAGAGTGTTTGAGACTTTGTCCGCTGGTTTGCTATTCAGAAACTTCGGCAAGGAGGTTTGAAGTAGCTATCTCATGAAAATGACGAAATGATTGGTTTTTATGGAAGAAAAGGATCCGATTTTGGAATGCTACCAAAGATTTCTTCTGAATTAGAGAATCTAGATTAGCTTGAAGTTATGACGTATACAGCGTATTTCAGAACAAACGGCCAACTCTTGGACTCTAAGGTGCTTTGTTTGCCACAAATGTTCGTTTTTTTTTCAGGTCAACCTGTTTGGAATAGGACGATTCCTGTTCACTAACCCAATCACCTTGTAAGATCATTCAACTACACTACCGTTCGGAAGTTTCCGGACAGTGCCTAAACCTAAACAATAAAGTCTTATTGCGTAATAAGATAATATTATTAATAATAATTAGTTATAATAAAGAATAATAATAATTAATAATGATGAGTCATCATAATCGTAATTAGAACAACTACTGTTTGAGTATGAATTTTTCGATTTTACCCCTGTCCGGAAACTTTCGGACGTCAGTGTATTCCACCAAAGCTTCTCTTGGAGAGGTTGCTATATCCGATTTCTACCCTCTCCATTGTTATGTGTCATAAAGTGTGAACATGGCCCACTGTTTTGACTATTATCAAAGCCAATGCTTCACTAACGAGAAAATGATTGAGCGCCCGCCGTAGGATATGAAATATCGAACACATGAATCCGAAAACATCTTGATTTCAGAAGACGATAAGCTCCCAATTCATCAGAGCGCAAAAATTTGTTAACTAGCGACTTCGAGAATTGCGCAAAGCCATTTACTCTCGAGATTTCGGCATTATACCCGCGAGAGGGAGCTTGACACGCTAACCCTCATGTCGTTATCGGTGGCGATGAATTGGACCTTTTCAGTTCGTATTGTCGACACAAACAGTGACGCTGGCGTCGCCGCGGAAGGTCTCCGAGCACTCCGATTGTGATGCGGCAACGATGAGAACTAAAAAGGTCTAGTTCATCGCCACCAATTACGACATGAAAAATCTTGAGCTGAGCTCCGTCTCGCAGGCAATCGAGAAATTAAAAAAATGAATGGCTCCATGCCATTCTCGGAATCCTTAGTTGTGGGAGGCTTACGTCCTGACAAATTACGACTTTATCGTTGCCTGAAATCAACACATTTTCGGTCTCATATCGTACAGTGGATACTCAATTATTTTCTCGTCAGCGGAGCATAGGCTTTAATAATATTCGGAATGGTGAGGCATAACCACCAACTCCCAAACATAGTGATCATCCGAACATCATGATCAATTGCGCACCCTTGTTTATGTCACTTGCAAAATCTCTCTCGAATTATATTTTCTAGATACTCCTCTCTCCTCTACATCTCTCTATTCGACGCGGAAGTGAGAGGAGAATAGACAAGCTAGACCGTAATTGTCAAAACCAGGCATTACACGATATAGGAAGGGAATCGTTGCATATCTAATGTATCTGATTCGCTTACACGCTCAGTTACGGATACACGGTCCAGCATAATTTTGGGTGACAGTAGTCTAGTATCGAGTACCCTAACCTTTGATCTGGATCTGAAACGCGCAGGAATTGTACTATGATAAACGCATACATATGTATGTATACATTGTACATATATGCATGTAGATATAGTTGATTGGCCACCGCTGATAACTGCACTAATCTCCCCTCTCTCTCAGACTATCTGTGTATCTGTGATCTGACAATCATTTCGTACCCTTTAGCCAAAAGCAAAACCAATTTTGGTTGGGAAGGACGTTAAGCGAACACCTAGCCATGGCTGGACGGTAAAAATATTTATTGTTTCAATAGGGCGGCTAAATGACCGAGGACTCGGGCAATTCCTCCTCCGGGAATTGTAAATGCGGGTGGTGGCAAGGGCAAAAAGTTTAGGGAGATAAATTTTCAATTACCACTCGCCCGCGCCAGTTCTAGGCCGCGCAGCGTGGATCCGACCATCGGATAATCTCGCTTGTACTCGAATTACTTAGGCTCGGAGTAACTAAAAACTGGCCACTCGAAACTAGTTAAACGGCGTTTCAATCCAGCGTTCAGAACCAGTTTGTTAAATAGTGGATCTGGAACATCGGAATTTGAAAAATGAGAAAAAAAAACGAACTGTGCATTTTAACATTCTCAGATCTTCAACTCTTCAACAATATAACTGGGTTGATTCTGTTTAGGTGAAAATGCTCGTTGTTGAAGATATTCATTTTTTTCCACCAGTTCCGTTGAAATCCTTCGAGTCAGTCTCTCTTTCGCTAACAATTGACACAAAGCTCTGCAACGAGCTAAACTCCGCGGGATATCGAGGCAGCATGTGCCTTTCACTAACTATTGTTCAGTGCTGACTGGAAATATAACACACCGATAATTGCCTTAATACTGTTAAGTCATATGCCGTAATAGCATAATGGTCAAAGCCAAGCGATCAGATTATAGAACGAATATAACTCACCTGAGAACCGTGGGGTATCATCGAGTGATTATACTTCACTGAACACGCGGCTACGTGGGAGACCAAGAAAATCAGACAAAAGATAAGACCCTCTTACCTTTGCTCCCGATCTATCTCACTACTTTTTAATCTCATAATTAGCTATTTATACAACTCTCATGCTCCAGGTTCAATAATTTTCGATTTTCTGATGATGATGAACTTAGACGATAACTTCAGATTCAACAACTGAAGTTCTGCAATGAATCGTAACTCTTGAGTCCCGTCCAGTGTGTTTTCTATGATGTGAAAAGCGTGTTTTTTGCCGGATTAACGCAGTGTCCTCCAAATTCAATGTTGGGAATGGTTGAGACTCGTGTTTCGATTGATCGTCCAACTGCTTGCTCGATTACATCGTGAGCACCATTGACAGAATTACTTCAAATTCGTATCGACTTTGTTGGTTCAAAGGAATGTGACGTGGGGAAACAAGTCGACACAATCGTAAGAGCTTCATTTAAGCGCTTTACACTTCGGCTGATTTACAGTCAGCTTATTGCTAGTCTACGAGGTGAGTATAGACCGCACGAGAGATTCTGCGATCAAATGATTTAATCAACTACGGATAATCACGAAGAATTTGATCATACAGCGTTTTCGATTGAAATTGCATCAATTCTGGCGTAAGTTTTAGTAATTATTACATCACGATATTCTGATTGAACGTTATTGGTGATTATGTGAGGCACGACGCTTCTCTGGTAAGATATACGCCGTATGGGAATCGAGATAAACGCGTTTGATCTTTGACTCTGTTGATTGAGTTTGAAACTATACGGTCTTGGATACCTGTTTTGTGGTATTACATAACTTCGAATAATTATACAGCGACTAAAACTTACTGTACGGGTAAAAGACTCCATCGTTTGATTGAAACATCAGCGAAGACAAGTTTGAACGTCTGGTTTATTCCATCAACAAAACACACACTGAAAGAGACCCATTTGAATTCATGCAAAAAATTACTACTTTCATTGGCGACACCTATTATGAAGCCATCCACGTAAAAGTTGATATTAATCGGTTTATAATTGAGATACTATACGACTGGAGTATTCTTCACGATTATAAACCATCTCGATATATTGATACGTTCAGGAAGTGATCAAAATAATGATCCTTTTAGTTGTTCCATTGAGATATACTTCAATAATTCAGGGCAGTCGAGAATTTTTTACCTTTTCCATTATACGGATAGGTATACTTGTACAGAGATCATTATATTATAGATACGTACGTGAATAAGAGTTGATTTGATGAAAGCGTACAAAACATCGCTCAGGATATTTCGAATGCAGCGTAGGCTTTCCAAAGGAAACGGGAGTAAAACGATTCCTGAAAGCTCTTTAGAGAGGAAGCTTTTGATCTGATGATTCACAAAGCACATAGATTTCATGAATATTAAACAGGTACAAAGGGAAACTGTGTAGAATTTCAACCCTAGCTTTTCGGGGTCAGGAAGAATCTCGGGGAAAAAAAATACTGCGGCAGAGGAGCTTCCATAAACTTGATAAATTACCCTGCAGAAGCTTCGCCAGTAATGCCTTCCTTGTCAGACGTTGAGGAAATTGGATTCGCGACGGTTATCATCGTATCCGAATAACTATCAACCTTATTTCCCAAGACTTATTTTTCATTCTTCTAACAATTTCAATCCCATCACGTTGATTTTGCAATAAGATTTTTGAGATACCCTGAATATGTTGCTGAATCGTTGAGCGCTTTCTTATACCCTGATTAATACCGTCGAAGCGAACCAATTAGTGTTTTGTTTGGTTAATGAATCAGCTTCTTCGGTTTTTGTTGGCTGGCCTCGCGGAATCGCACGGGAGTATGTCTGCCGTCCGGCGAGAACGGTTCAGCATGCTCGAGGCGGTTTTTAACCATCCGTATCTCTATGTCCCTGCAGCAGTCCAGCAGAACAAAGGCTTGTACTGGGCTAAGAAGTGGGTTATTAATTATCGGGACTACCTTGTGTTTCCCCGCAACGTACGCCATCTCCTATCTTATTCTACTGTTTATCTTCTGGACCGAGTCTGCGTGACTTCTTGCCGTTCGTTTGTCCGTTTGTTCGTTTGTCCAAGCGGCGAACGGCGGATCACACAGGCATTCCTGTACGTCAGCAGGATGCTGGAGCGTTCAAAGGCAGCGAATACCTGGCAAGTTAGTTCTTATTGGATGAAGATATAAGAAGAATCTGTGCAGAGGAAACGGTTGTTAGAGAATTGAATGCAGTCTGCTCTTCAGAAGACCGCTAGGAGTTTAACTTGGAAGGTATAGGTACAGAGGACATACGTTAACTCTTCGTCTAGCTCGACAAAACATCTCGTTAGCCGAGATCCGATTCTAATCCCACCTATTACAAACACGTAGGATGTGGTACGTGTAACCCTTTTCCAGGAAACAAACGTGAGTTTAAATCCAACGGTGAAAGATCCGTCGTCGTCAAGATTCAAATAAAACTTCAACTCGCAACTTCCACCTCAGCATACATCAGACCAAGGAAATACACGGCCGGAGCTTTAGCCACGAGCTTTTCATGTCCCCGGGTTCTCCGTGTGTTCTTGTCCACGAGGGTGTGTTCCCGTTCGCCGTTCACTGTGTGCGTCCGGTTGAGCAAAATCACGAACGACGTGCCTTGTTCGAAGAGATTTACGGTAGCCGAGCTCACAGACGCAACCATCGAATGAACAGAGTCCGGCGAAGAGGGCAAGATCGAGGTAGAGGGCACCTGGCCACTGGAGGTCCTTTGCGGATGGGTAGGTGGAATGAGGCTCCCTAAATTATGGACGTGCCCCGTGGTCGTGGTCCAGGTTCGTGAGTACTTTTTGCTCTCAGCAAAGCGGTGTATCATTGGACACAATTAATTAGACTGTATAATTAGTTCCTCGTATTAGAGATGGCTAGGCGGTCGGTCTATCGGTGCACCAACCCATGATCGCATCGCCATCGCCCGACTAGCTATAACGCTCGGACGTGCAGCCGACAAGTTGCGCAACTTCAATAGATAGTAGGATTAAGCGGTTGAGACTAGACAATTAACTTGAAACGACCATCTTCGTAAGCCTCACTCACAGGTTACTCAACCAACGAATCACCTGTCGTTGATGAAGCCTTCGCGCCAGTAACAAGCCCGTGCGGGTAGAAGACCGCAACCTCGATGAGAACACGCTCTCCGTCCATTGGACATCTTACTGTGCAATGTGCACCAATGTACACCTATTCATGAAAGATTCAATGAAACGCTTCCGAAGAGGATTCGATAAGTATGAACATTTGACTAGCTTTTCATTCACCTCGTAGTCAGCGTTTCCTGCGAGTGATTTTTTCCAAAATCATTTCTTAGGACGGAGCCAATCCTAGCAATTACTCATTTCTTACGACCATGAACCAATCAGCGATAATGGCGTGGATGAGAAAGGTCGATGAGTGTATATCTCTGTAATTGCTGTATTATCATAAGTATTATCTGACAGAGGTATAACTTTAGTTAAAGTCATACGTCACGCTTTCGATAGAATCATGCTACATTTGGCATATTGTACCGTTATGAATGATACACAAAGCAGGAATAATGAACCGACTCTGACCGTTATCACCTAATCAAGTATCAATAACATCGATTGACAATTACGAGCCAATGTTTAGCAAAAACGATTTTTCAAGGGCATGGGTTGCACTGATGCACGCAGCACAACGATGGAATCACACTTAAAAGGGTTTTTTTTCGACTAAAATTACCTCATCGAGGTTTTGTTTCAAAACACGGTGGCTATCGTGAAACATGAATGTTATATGTATACTAGAATATCAAGTCATCAGATTTGTAACGCATTCGATGTCAAATATGGCTTCGTTAAGAAATTCGACCCACCCTGGTTCGACTCGAAGAACAACTTCGAACTATATTAACAGTTTTCAATGCACACCAGCATGAAAATAACGCTTTAGGCCAGCGGTTTCTGGCATTCACTCATTTCACCACGCTTACCGCTAGGAATGATACTAGAAAACAACACCAATGACTGTAAGCACGTTCTCGAACGCCCACAGAATACTGATTGATATTGCCCGTGCACTTACACTACATCTTGAGAGATTTTCCGGGTGCTGAAAACGGTATCATTACTTCCTGCATTAATACTTTGAGGATTGAGTAGCAAATGAATTACAGTTGTGGTGTAAGAAGTTAATCACTTAGTTATTCAATTGGCTATAACATCAAAATGAAGTAAGAATTTATTACCCAACCAGGTTTTTGCCATGCGGGAATCGATTTATCAAGATTTCAATAATCTCCTTGTCAGAAAAGGAACGCAATCATTGAAGAGTACTACGGCAGTCATTTATGGTGCCCATTTGTGGCAGCCGTAAATGACTACCAGTGAAAGAGCAATCTGTACAATCGAAAAACTGACTCGATAAACGAGACCAATTCATCAAAGATATACCGAACGTCGGTACCAGTAAATTATTTACGAGTTGCCAATCCGTCATTTGAACCGCATTTCGGAACGAATCGCTCTCGCTCCCCGACACCAATTTTTGAGCCTGGCTAAATGGATCGCGTTCAGCTTATATCTGCACCACATTGCTTCACCTTCAGAGGGTCCAATTTTTTAACAAGAACAATTTTTCATCAGGTGCTTCGATCGAAAGACCCGTAATGGTACGAGCGAGGATCGACCACCCACGCACATGCGCGAGCCCTATTCCTCTGCAGAAAGGATCGGATGCAAAGGTGAATCTCGAGGATCTGCGCCTCGCACGGTAGCAGGACCAAAGCGAACAAACCGCCCACTAAATCACGGGACCAAATTCCATTTGGCTTTCAGCCTCTCTGTAGAGTCAACAACGTATTTACGCATCGATTTGCCTTTTTTGCGGTCGCGGCTGCCCGCGCTTTCATTTTTTACACAGCTGGTGCCTCGCGCCACATGCGGTCACCGCGACAAGCCTCAGTCGCTGTCCTCTAACTCCGGCGACTTCGGGCCATGAATATTAATACGAATTGAGACGTTTTCCACGTGCGTCATCGGGTCTAGTTTCATGGGACCTCAAGGGTCACGCAGGATTCGTGTAAAGCTTTGGTATTCCGTTGATTCGAAATTGCAGCTTTTTTTTCTCATATGTGAAATCGTGTCCGTGTTCGAGAATCAGTTTTCTCTTCGTATTCTATTTCCCATCCTTGTTCTTCCCAATCCACTTTCAATCCATGGTGATTCTCCACTTCCTACGTTCGTTGCACTTAACTAAACCTCACACAGGGGAAACCCCTCTTCCTATTAAACCCCGCTTGAGGCTCTAACAGCGAAACAGATAGAGAGAAGAAATTAGACCTCTCCGTTCAAAGGAATCGCCGTTTAAGGATCGGGGCAATCAACAAACGTCGGACCGTTTTGTACGAACAGAGCATTCTACCTTCTAATTCAAAACTTGTTTAACTGATCCTAGAATTCTTCCACGCAATATTGAACTAGGAAATAGTAATGTCTCGTTCTAATTGATTTGTTTTACCCATTCGGTGTACTTTCCCTATGCAATTCTGATGTTGAATGTTTGTTTTTCGATTTCTTGGCCTCACGCCGAAGCTACTAGATCATTTCCAGCATGGTTTAGGGTCCTACAAGTTTTGAACCTTCCTCGGTACTGGACGATATAGATAGGTCAACCCACGTACCAAAGTGCCCACTACCTATACACGTATAGCGTCCATTGGTACAGAACCCTTGGCAAGTGGTACTCGTTTCAAACAGCAGAGATCCGAACTGCAAGTATGCCTTCGTCAGGCTGACTTAACAGCTTTCCGCTGGGTGTAGGCGCCTGGCTGTAGTTAGGGCCAACCCCAAGCTTTTGACGTTCATTTTACGACCTTCCACTCGACGCGGCGCGTCAAACCCGCGTAATATCGGGTAATCCGCCTCTCGAGGCAGAGGAGGGAAAGAGAGAAGGTGTGGGAGAGGAAAGGTAGTGGAATAGTGAAAGAGGGACTACTTGATATGCTATGAAAGACGCGCGCGCGGGCCCCTCACCGCAGCTTAAGCCAGCAATATTCTGGGGCGTACCAGAAATATGCCACCTTGCTCCCTGCGACCTCTCTTAATAGGTAAACTGTAGTGAAATTAAACTTGAGGGGTCAGCAGTTTGGATGACTTGGACGAAGTTTTTTTTTTTTGCAGAAGTTACCCAAAGTTTATCACCGTCGTAGTCATTGAGTTGAATATCACTCCCGATTCATCACCAAAATCGTCAAAAGGAGTCCGGGATAAAATACCAACGACAGAATCGACCATGGCGTCTGCTCAATCGAGCGATGATCCCTCGTGCATTCTGTGTTTCGCGAATCCGGACTAAAGAAGTCTCGAGAAGAATGCTGATATTGACAGTTTCGATTTTAATCATATTTCGTTGTCAATTCCTGATGCACCGATATTCATGCTTTTGGATGTTTCAGACATTGTGAGTCACGGAATGTGAATTGTGAATACTCATAGTGTCATACTGTACAGCCCATACTGCAAACTGGCTTGTCATTGGCACGGTATTGGTGCCATAGTAGACAATACTAAGAGCTATCAAGGGCCAAGCTTTGCCCAAGTCAAAATCAATGTGGGAATAATTTTGGGTTGTTAATACCGGTTTATCTTACGGTGCCGTGAATCGACACGGAATAATCCGCAGCCAGTGTAAAGCACCATATTGGCCTAGTGTATTCCCAGTACAGAGCTGACTTCCGGCTGACTATGAGCCCCATGTATGTTCACTTGTCAATACTAGTCACCAGCATTTGCCCAATACTAGGCAAATCATGTGTCTGTACTGGGCCAGTATTACCGAACGGAATTTGTGCACGCGGGGCAGTACCAATTCTATGCCATGTGGGTAGATCCGGCAATACTCCGGCATTCGTACAGATGAAATCATGCATCACTCGAACAGCGAACGAAACTTGAAATGCGTCACACTTGAAGAAGCTTCACAATGGTGACTTGGTACATTGGAGCATATTCTTCACGAAGGACATTTCGAGCTGATCAACAGCATAGCATGAAATTTATATAATTTGTCGATCCGAACGTTGACGAGTCACAATAATGGCTATCTACCAGTGGTCATGCAGCAGCATGGTTCTTAGAAAACTGAAAGCTTGGCCTGGTGCTTATGGTAGCTGAACGACTAGTAGGTAGTCGAAGACTTCATCCCCACAACAATGGTAGTTAGCACACACGGGGGCTTTGAGACTTCGCAAGATGAACTACGCACTTCCGTTTTTGAATACGATATTAATTACATCGCAGTCAACGAATAGTGCTGAATAAAACTGCTCTCGCAACTCTCCTACTTGGTCGAAATCAGAGTTGGCGTACTACGAAGGATTCACGAACTTTGTAAATTGAACCTCTCAACATTTCCTCTGAATTGATTTCAAAGGGATGGAATATAATGCATTCTATGAGACTGACCCATGGATGACGGTTCTGGAGTATAGAGTCGTTCTTGAAGGCTTTCCGCCTGAGGAATGAAGGTTGGAATCATCCAGCTCGCGTAGGTACATATGTACATGCGTTTTCTTTACGGTACGCCGAGCGGGAGACGTCACACGCGGGCTCCATAAAGACGGCGTAGTGCCGTCTGGGACACACGGAATTTTAATGAGCGTATTGCGGCGCTTTCAGATTTTCGGGTAGCTGTTAATGTATTTTGAATACGCCTTCAAACGGGAACCTTGACTCCGGAACGTCCGTGGCGTCTGATGCCTTGTATACATATACGTATACATATCCTGTATACGCCATCGAGGACTAAGTGGGTTACTTACACCGAGGGAGACAAATTTATACGAAATTATACCCACGTGTTTCCCGTGAGACATTCCCTGACTCCATCGCGCTTCAGGGTTTCCCGGACGTCTTGATCCGGGTAAACCCTTACTCGAAACTGTATTCGATTCTCGCGCATCAAAGTGACTTGATAACGGAGCCTCGACTTGTTTGATAAGTGTAACGGAAGGGCCCGAATGGGGGATTCACACCGGTGTTTTTATGAGACTCTAAGATGTAAACAGCCAGTACCAGGTTGGGCTACAGAGCCGAGGTGGCCCCATTTGTCACCTTGAGCCACCACTGGAACGATATAAATAGCCTCTGCGTTGACAAACGACTCGCACCTCCCTTAACCGTGCACCCTTACCTCCGCCAACCCCTGTCACAAAATAAGCAAACACGTCCTATGCCTCTGGGCACTAGGGGTGTTCGTGTCGCGTGTTGGCGTGTAGCTACCTTGACTTCGTCCGCCAAAGTCCTCAAGGCCGGATAAGATACGCTGATGGAATCGCTGCAGTGTGATTCTCTTCGGTTCAGTCCGTAATTGAATTTTTGCACCTGTGCTAGGCGAAAGTTCAATAACTCTGACGAAAAATGGGTACTATCGCACGCTATTCGTCATGAGAAGCCCAGTAACTTCAGCGGAATGTGTCTTTCAAAACCCATGTAGTTAGGTACGAATGCCGGAGTATGCCCGGGTCTATTTACATGGCACAGAATTAGCACTACCCCGGCTGCCAAATTTCGTTCGGTAATAGTGGCTTAGTACAGAGAAATTATTTGCCCAGCATTGTGCGAATGCTGATGACTAGTACTGATAAGTGAACATACATGAGGCTCAGCCGGAAGTCAGTCCTGTACTGGAAACACACTGGGCCAATATGGTGTTTTATACTTGCTGCCGATTATTTCGTGCCGATTCAGGGCATCATAAGTTGGACCGGTGTGAACCACCCAAATTGTCCCAACATTGATTTTGACTTGGGCAAAGCTCGGCACTTGGTAGCTGTCAGTATTGGCAGCTGTGGCACCAATACCGTCCCAATTCCAAGCCACGTACATGGGAATCAGGAAGATAATATTCGTCAATAACTGTGTCTGTTGCAAAGAGATGACTATGACCAGTGTCGACTATCATGACGTCGAATGTCGATATTGTCCGCCAACCGTGCAGCAGTGCAGCTTTATTCAGCAGCTGTGATGAATTTCCGACTATGGAATGGCGTGAAGAATTAAGTATGGGATCTAATATCTCCGCATGCCTCCTTCGAACGTGAAGCGCGTGATTAAGGAATAACGTTCTTGAGGAGAATACCTCCCTATGGTGGCACGTATTCCAAGGAGATAGCGCGAGAAATACGCTCTGCGTCCTCCTTGGGGTGCAATTTCCTAAGCACCATACTCTTCTAATTAAAATCATTATTTTGGAAACACTCAACGCGTCCTGCCACACGCAAGCCTGGCATGTCGGAAGCACGGCAAAAAAGAGACTCTAGAGAAGTGGCAGCGAAGTGGCAGCAAAACGGAAGTGAAACGTTACATCTGGCTTAACGGGAGCGGACTGACTCGTTGAAGACCAACGGCATCTAGGCTATATTTACCAAAATCTACTCCTCCCTTCGACTTCTCTCGACCCGTACCGACTACTGCCTGCCTGCCTACACATGCCGAAGAATTCTGATAAGTACGTAGAGCCGATGACAGCCGCTTCGCTCGCACTATGAGAAAGAGTCGTAACGGTCCGTTGCTCACATTCTGCACAGGCAGATGTGCTTTTTTCTCTCACGCTACTGCCAAGTACCATTTACGTAAATATCGGTTGCACAAAACTTACTTCCAGAGTGAAAAATCGGCAGCCCAGTTCCTTCAAATGTAGGTGAGTATCATCATTGTCGAAAAAAAACCTCCAAAATTTGGAGCAGATGCATTGCAATAGATTTTTCATTACTCCAACCTCAAAATCGCAACTCAGTCGCGATTTCTTGGTCTTTATGATAGAAAATAATGATCGTCACTTGTACGTAAATGCTTTTTGACGAAACTCGTTACAGCTAAAATGGCCTTTTACGTCCCGAGACACGAGGCAACTGCGCGTGCGCATGTTGTAAAGAATTCATTTTCTTTCTGCTCCCTAGAGAAGAAAATGAAGTTTGTCTTCGAACATCGGTATTTCCATGCATCTGTAATGAAAAATATCGTATGCATCAAGTAGAGATAAGTGTTTTCTCCCTTGATGCACAATATACTGTTTTCCAATACATGATTGTATCTATTTACAGTTATCAGAATATAAACGAACGCACTATTCGCTTTTTGAAGTACTTGATTTCAAGCGTCTGTCACTCAGTTAATGCCTATCGGAAAACTACATTCATTTTACCAGCGATGTGTCAGTTTGACAAAAACATGTCAGCAGAAATAAATTCACAATTTGATGGACTGTTATGGTGATATTCACAGATATACGCTGTGGTGTTTTTCCCTTAGTTGAAATCGATACGGAGTCGTAAAAAATCACAAATAATGTCCAATGAGTGAGGCTGCGCAGCACCGGTGTCATATGAATACTTGGAAAGCGTTTTCAGGATGGCGTAAGCTCGACACATTTTGGTACTTACTATAATGTGGCTCGGACAAACTTTCCAAGTCTGCACCACTGTTTGTCTCTGAACCATGCACGAACATTCGATGAGAGTCTGCAAAAGGATCGCAATAAGAATTTTTTTTCCTGAATATCTTGACCGTATGTGACACGTGGGTTATCATATTCACGAAGTGAGTACAACTCAGGCGCGTAGTGAAATTTGTCGACGTCACGTCTATTCGTAAGTTCTTCTGGAGTATTCATGTCACACCGCTGTCACGCTGCCTTGCTCAATGGACGTTATTTCTGATTTTTACGACTTCGTATCATTTTTCGTTGAAGAAATAACAACTTGGCATTTATTTGTAAATAATAGCGGTACTGTTCGTTAACTCGTGGATTTATTTATATTGACGTGTTTCTAGGGAACTGACTCATCGCTAAGTGAAGATCCTCGAGGTTTCTCTGATTGTTATCAATCGAGAAGCGGAGAATTGAAATCGAGTATTTCGAAAGCAGTAATAGTGCTGCACTTGTCAAGTCAAGTCGTCATCAATAACGAATTGAATATTAGATGAATTGTACTCTTGGATCATTGAAGACGAATATGGTATGGTATCAGAATATGAGATTCTTACAAATTTTAAATGATCAAACACGAAACTGGCTCCAAAAAGCTCTACTTGTCTCATCTCACCTTCCATAAGTTCCACGGAATTATTAAGTTCATCAGTTCATCAGAATGAGCATGTCACAGAAAATACCATTTTTCCATAGACAGAAAACGGAAACATTCCACAGGGTGAAAAATAACACTATCTTCATATTTATTGAGGCATATCTTTGAATAGTGGGATATTGACCAAGTTGTGAACGAGACTTTTGTCATATAAAGATCAGTAAAAATCAAACTCTCCACGTACCTACTGATTCTATCGCACTAATAAACTCAGACGCTTGAATGGAAATTCTCTGCGGGCAAAAGATGGCCGCGTGCCAGGTACAAAAAAAAAAACAAGACTTTAATTTTAATTTTATGACACAATATCGTTTGTAAAAATTGAAATGCAGAGCATTAGGGTCATTTTAAATGAATTCCACGTGAAATGCAACGACAAATGATTTCGTATACGAACGTTCTGCTACGGAGCCATATTTATAAAGAATGCGATGTTTACCCAATTGCAAGCGTAATCAACTACACTACAATATCGTAGATCGGGAAAGTAACTCCGTAATATTTTTTCATACAGTATTCTATTTTTGAATCTCCAATATTTTTCGGATCACACTTCACTCTCGATTTCATTGATGATTCTGTAATTTGTCGAGAATACGTTGGAAGGAGGTGTTTTCCCTTCAAAGCGAACAGAATTTCTGGAATTTTGAATTTTTGCTTTTTTGAAGTAGATCTTCAATGCGACGAACAGAATCGGACAGGATTAGAATAAATGAATGACAGACTGATGCGCAGTGTTAACAAGTCAGAATAAAAATAACGAAAAGTGGTCGAAACTACAATGACCCATTGCATTGACGATTTTAATATGCATTTTGTCTTACGATTTCACAACGTACCTGAATATAATGATGTACCAAAAAACGATCACGATTATTCTTCGGCACATTGTTCAGTCAAGGGGCGGGATCGAGATTCCGAATTTTGATACTATGCACTTACAGTTTTTAGAAACATAATTGCCCCGAAAGTCTACATAGGTACTTTGACAAACTCTAGATCGAAAGAAACCGAAGGTTCAAAATGCCGGGAGCTGAAAATCCGAAATGCCAAAACTTCGAATCTCAGAATTCGCTTATGTAACGTCGTTTATTTGACAGCTTTGTCACGAGTTTTCCTTAAATTTGCGGTTTCTTGGACTTTCTGAGTTTTCAACTCCCGGATCTGTGAGCCGTCTGCATTTCGACCTTTCAAAAATCGCAAGTTCTGAACTCTAACGTCTCTAAAAACTCAGAATCGCATCTCCAATAAATTCGGAATTTCGACTGCACGGAGCTTACGAATTTTTGAATTTTCATTCTGTTCCTCAGTGAAAAACTTGGACAAACAAAGAAACAGCTTCCGATTGGCTCACTGCAAATAGGGGACAGTTTATTGCAAGATAAAAGCTTGCAATTCGAAAAAGCGTTCAACCCTAATTCAGAATTTGAACGGTCCCGTGCGATTTCACGTGCCTAACTTGAGCACTGCAACAGCAGCAAACCTTATGTGTGCGATACTTTAGTCCCTGGTTTGCTAAGGGTCACCGAACACACAGGGGAAGATAATTACACGGACACGTGCGTCGACTGGTCGTAATCACGCGAGGCCAAGACCTGGTGTGAATGCATGCGGCTGCCCACATTATTGGGGTACAAATTACTCGGTGGAATTGCACCGTTTCGCCTGATATACCTGTACGCTCGGGTGCAACGTTGGTGGTGCACCACACCTAGTGGTGGCAAAATGCATACCGTTTCAAAGTGGTGTTTTTATTTTATTTTATTTTTTTTATTTTGAAACCCCGCACAGGTACCTCTTTAAGCAATTATATTATTACGAAGGATCACCGACGCGGTGTTTCGGCGATCCTTTGATTCCTGAGGCAGCGCCTCAGATCGGGCAAACGTTTAAAGGCGTCAGATTATGCCTTTCGTTTCCCACCTTAATTATGATCGCATTATATGCCGAGTCAAGACAGGTCTTTAACAGTCATATACTGACGTGATAATTCCATGCTATACAACCCTCAATCTATTTCCAGTCAACTTTTGATTAATCCATTATCATAATACCTGAGCAGTTTTTTCGAAGCCATAAAAATACTCCTGCTTTTCATTTCCTTGCATCCCTTAAGGGAAGACCCTACTGAAATTTTGTTGAAAAGCAGTTTTTTATTTTCTAATGATCATAAAACCTTCAATCGAAAAACGGATCTTTGGAATTTTAGATTATGGTAGGATATGTTTTGAAAAAAAGTTTCAATCTTCTGCGATGAAAGTTCATGTGCAAGGGACCTTTTCCAGCCCTGCCAAGGAGAAATTCTGCGAAAGGTTCCTTGCGCATGAACTTTCATTGCAGAAGATTGAAACTTTTTTTAAAAACATATCCTACCATAATCTGAAATTCTAAGGATCCGTTTGTTGATTGGACATTTCTTGACCATTTGAAAATTGAAACCTGCTTTTTACCACAATTTCAGTAGGGTCTTGCCGTACTAAGCTTCAGCTATCAACTCGAGTCGCAAATTGTTATTCATCGCCACTTTGGAAAGAAGATATTAAAATGAGAATAGTGAGTGAGGTAAAAAAGCTTTAGTTTATTCGCAAAGTGGGATGTGAATTTGAATCTATTGCTTGAAGCTCACCGCAAGTTATCATCATCCTCTTATCGGTGGGGGACTATTAATTTCGCAAATCCAATCTGGGCACCCACCGTTTCGTTTTGGTGCAGATAGAAACACGGCGCCTTGGCAGGCGGATAGGATTGGCTTGTCAAGCTGCCAACGCCGGTGCCTTCGTAGTCCGAATGCCCCTCGCTTTAGTCACCGCATTCCTGGAAGCGACCGCATTACCCGTCGTGCACTGCCTCGCGATTTATTCCATTGATTTATTTCAGAAACTATATTATACAAGTCGTTACTTGGGAGTCGTGGAACTCGGCTAGGTACGTGTATTCGGCTGTGCTTTATCCTTCCTTGAAACGAACTACCAGAACGGGCTGAGGTTAGTTCGATTAGATTGCCTCAAGGGGGTAGGATACCGAAAATTTCACATCCAGAACCGCTAACGTCTGAGACTCGCTGATTTTTGTCTTGATATCATTTCTCATATCAGAATACATCACATTGATGAAATTTCGACAAATAATTTATTTCCCCGTTTTCAAAATTATCTTTCTCGAATCCCTTGAGATACCAAAAATCCCATCTGCTAGATTGTTCATCGTGACCCCAAGATTGTGTGATAAAATTGGCGACCCTCGAAGTTCAAAATTGCAAGAGGAGATACCATTTGAAATCACAAAAATCGTCCAAATGTGTGAGGAATGTGTCGAATCGCCTTCTCATCTCATATTCTCGTTAGTTTTTACCTCTTTCTCGTTAAGAAAAAATGAACCAGACAAACTAATAATAATAAAAATGAAAAAAAATATATATATATATGAAACAATGGATTCCAAGGGCTACGTTTAAAAATTTGTATGATATAATCATGGAACACCTGTTTGCCCAGGAGTATGAAAGCTAGATGACGTATAGATTTTTGAGAAATTGAAGGCGATTTCACACATTTTCCATGCATTTGGATGATTTTTCTTTACTTCAAATGGTATTTCCTTTGAGGATTTTGAACTTTGAGGGTCGTGGATTCTTTCACACATTCTTTGGGTCACAATGAATGATCTAGCAGACTGGATTTCCGATATCTCAACGCATTCGAAAGAAATAATTTTGAAAACGGAGAAAAAATAATTTTTTTAAATTCCATTCATATCAGGTATTTCGAAATGAGAAATGATATCAACACAAAAATCAGCGAGTCTCTATCGTTAGTGGTCCTGGATACGAAATTCTCGGTACCTGACCCCTTCAAGTACGTTGTGGTAAAAAATTTTCACCAACGTGAAAATGAGATAATGGTGATATCCGAGATGTAATCCTTGGCGGGAACGTCCGCGCCTTACGCCTAGGTGAAATCGCAGCCACTCAAGAACATACAAGTTCAGAACTTCGTCTAATGTGATCTATGTGGCGGAAAGATAATGCATAATACATTTCCGGCGGGCAAGGAGAGCCAGTGCAGTCATAAATTTTCAATAATGTAAATGGCTACACAGCCTACGGCTTCCTTCGCGCCACACTTTGCGATATTTTCACTGTCAGCTTCGCCGAAGAACCTCTTTGTCTTTTGGACTGCGTGAGAAGATCAAAAACCCACTTGACTATTGGTCAGATATCAATCTGCGACTGGCAAAAATTTTGAAAAGCGTCCACCCGAAGGGAGGCTCATAAAACGGGACTACGAGTTTTCAAGTCCGACGATATATCGTCCGTCATCGTTGTACCGTTTCCAAGTCGAAGAACACGTGTCATTACCCTTAGAACGGAGGGATCTCTAAACGCACTTCAGTTACACCCACCGGTGATGTCAAGGAATTGTAGTTTAATGGTACAAGAGTTATGGCGGTAGGGAAAGATGCGTTGAAAGCTCGGAGGGTTGAAGATGACTCAGATTGAACAAAGATTTATGCGATTCTTGTCAGCGTAAAGGACGATATACTGACATAGAAATTAATTATTCCTTGTTTCAGAATTTATCCGTAACGGATGACGCTACGTAATTGAGTCACCCATAGCACTGTTCAATTAGGATCACTCGAAGTCAGCAGAATATCACCGTAAAATAAGTAATTCGTGGAACAGGTAATGAAAAAACGATGTCTGCGGGTATGAAAGACACACTTCTAATAGAAGTAAAAAAGATGAGACAGGACTGTACAATATTATATTATTCTGACGCAAGTTCGCGATGCCGTCAGACAAGAAGAAGATGAAAGATTACCCGGCGCCCGCGGCTCCTACGGCTTTCGTGAGCCCCAAATACTTCTTGATGAAGGTAAAATTGGCCAAGGTCAGTCGAAAGAGTCTTTTTCTCCATCCTGAGAAGCAAGAGAGTAAGATAGCAGGAAAGACCATACTTCCAATACTCCTAAAGAAAAACAGACCACGGCCAGATGTCGCTAAATTGGCACTCAAAGCGTCCCGCAACGCCCGGGAATGGAAACAACCGAATTGGGGACAAATTTAATTTGCCCTCAGAAGAGACCAGGGAAATAGAAAAACGTCTTCTGGTATATTCATATATAGTAGCTTAACTTGAAAGAAGGATCCTTTGCTTTTGCAATAAGTTATTTCGATGACCAGAAATACTGCAGCCCATAAAATCAATACGCAGGGCCTCCATACACGTTGGCATTTTAACAACGTGATTTTAACAACTCCAATTCCTTCCCACGCGTCATCCTTCAGTAAATAACGAACGGGAGCTAAAACGCATCCAAGCTCGTCGTGAACAGATCCAGATGAATATCTTAAAACACGTGGGACGAAGAGAGACGCCAGCTTCGAGGTCCAGTTGAACGTTGACCAATGGGAAAACCGTTTAAACTTGTTTGTTTCTCAGTGCATCGCGATATTATCAGTGCAGGTGCCAGCTGTTAAAGTATACTTGACCACCTCGACCAACACTGATGCAGTAGGTAACTCGATTTTTATCAGTCTGTTAATATATGCTAATGGCTCCGGTGATTGATTCTGTCTACGGATCATGAACCAAGACGAGTAAAAGCTTTCGTACCGTCTTTTTTTTTTCCTTTTTCCGTTTCTCTGAAAAAATAATTGAAAAGAACAAAAAGTCGTAATTCAGTGAAGGCGTTCCCTAGATTTGGTCCACGCCAAGCTCCTTCACCTTATATCAGAAAGATTGCCTTTCGAATTCCAAATTCTGAGTTGCTACATGCATATGAGTCTGGTTCCGAATCTGGACAGGTTCAGAAATTGAAAGATCAAGTTACTCATCTAGATTCTGATGCTGGGAACAGTTTTTTTTTTTTTTTTTTCCAGCCATCAAATTCGAAAAGCGAAATTGCTACTAGTCATCACAGACTACTCTATGAGATCAGTGTCACAAACACATTACAAAAATTTTATCGGTCACCGAACCCAGGTAGATATGTTTATTGCGGAAATTCATTCGAGTCCAGTCAAATTTTAGCTAATCCTGCAACAAGCCATATCGTTATCGATTTCACTGACTGAGAGTGAGAATCGTTGATGCTGAACCTCAGAAAATGGTCGGAAAACATCGAAGGTTCCAAATTCTGGAAGCTAAATATCCGAAGGGCCGAAACACCAAATTCCGAATTTGCGCATGCAATATCGTTTATTTGACAGCTTTGTTATGAGCTTTCATTGATTTCGCGGATTTCTTTACTTTTTGACCCTGAACTTCCGGATCTTTGAGTTGTCTGCATTTTGACCTTTCGGAACTTACAACTTCTGAACCCCAAAGTTTCTAGAAACTCAGAATCACGTCTTAAATAAATTTAAAATTTTCACGGTTCGGAACTTTTTTAATTCGGAACTCCGATCCCACCCCAACATACCTAATCAAATGGAGTGTATAGAGTCGAAGAGTTGAATAAAAACGCAAATATTCTGAACTGCGGTATCGCATGCAACAAACATCAAGGTGGACGCATATAGTTCAGACTTGACACTTCCTGCTGGCCAGAAATGTTCCATGATCGTTTGCATGTGAGGATTAAGGGTACTTTTATTGGGCTTGTTACTAGTTAATTGTAGCGGATCACCAACTGACGTATAAATTAATCCGGATGAAAATGCATGATAATATTCCGCGCTTCGCCCGCTAGAAGGGAGAAATTCCATACTTTTCAGGCCTCGTTTTTAATCCTCGACAATGAATTTTCCGACCACCTTTAGCCCCATACCACATTGGGTCAAGAATTCCCTGGCGTAAACGAACGAGGTAATCTCCCCGACATAATCAGCGATGGCAATTGCCCAGGACTACGACGCTACTTTTGGTGAATTTATATAAATGGAAGACCGTTTTCACCGGGAGAGGACTTAAGCTTTAATCAAGGATAACAGCTGTAACGGAGTAATCAGCGGTGATCATGGGGTGCACCAGGCAGAACTATTAATATCCATTTCGAAGTCAGCCCTCTATCCCTTTTCCTCTTACTATCACTCTTTCTCTCTCTCAACGGCGTTGAGTAAAATTGGAAGGGTGCGGGTGAGCTGAGGCTCCCCGCGACGCAATGGACCAGAGGGGGGTGAAGGACCAATGAAGGGCACACGCGCCTGGCAATGGTTAAGATCTTCGAAATGAAAAGGGTAACAAATTAATCTTGAAGTAAAAATTCCCCACGCGTCAAACCGACCGGAAATGACGCGAGGACTAGAAGAATGTTGAGCTTCGTAGGTCACCGAACATCAAGAGAACTCTCACCACGAACAATTAGCACTGGGGTGCTTGTACAGCTAGCGGGTTAACAAATTGGTCCAATTCAAGTACCCCGAGCTCGAATTCCCGCATTTCGTTCACCAAAAAGCTTGAAATGAGATGAAACATACTATAGAATATTGCCAGTAAAATAGACAGCTAATTATATGCGGAGAAACAAGTTAGACGATAAATTTTCTCGCACGAAGAGAGAGAGAGAGAGAGAGAGAGAGAGAGAGAGGGAGCAGTGTAATGAATGCAAAGCTCTGAATAATCGAGCTTAGATTTTTTTCCCACTCCCCGCTGATATTTACGGAATATCTACTCGTTATAACAAACTTTCGAATTAACTAGTCGAGATTTGCATCCCGTTACATCGCCATGCTGCACGGACTCGCGAGCAATATTGCCACAGTATTTTAAGGAGCTTTAAAGCCTTATGCAATTTACATAAACTAGGCTCCATGGGGGAAGCAAAACTGATTAAACCGTAAACTTATATAACAGCTGGTGTGATAAACAGTTCGAAGACTTTCACCCCGCTAAGCTGCACTTCGCGTATAGCATTGCAAAATAGTTCGCCAAATTTTACCTTGGAAATCATAGGCTTTTATATTTTCTCACTTTATATCCGAAATCGAAAATTCTCATTACTAGTCGGTCGTGGTCTTCTCGGTTACGCCTTTGTGAAAACCATTGCGGACGACTCCGAGTATGGTATGTTGGCTCAGACGAGGGGAACCAAGCAACAGAAAGAAAGGAAGAAAAAGTACGAGCAAAAAACGGTAAGACAAGAAATTCAATATGCAATTATCTGTAATTAAATTAATTGGGCCACCGGAGAATTAGGCCAATTACGATAGCAATCAACAATCGTTCCGAGCCCGCAAGCCTTTTTTTGCTCGGATGACAAACTCTGTTAATTACAGGAACGCCGTGCTATATCAAGGCTAGAATTAACATCGTCCAAATGTACGTATTCTACCTTTCAATTTGCCACATCGGACCAGTATGTACCCGGACACGAGGATTAAATTTTAATTCATTTTATATCCTGCCTCACGGGATTCGTTGACCTTTCATTCTTGATTCTAGAAACATTTTTAACTGTGGCAGAGCTCGTTCAAGAGGAAATACGAATGAAAAGTCATGTGTGAAATTCTTCACTAGATAGTAGATCGTGAAGTAATAATAGGCGTCCACCAGTTTAGGTTGTTCAATCGACCGAAAAGATGTCCCTTCAGTATCAGTTTGTCACGAAGCCAATACCAGGAAACAAGTTATCCTAGAAAGTCAAGATGATATAGTATCCGGAGCACTGACGTTTAAAATTCTTGGTGAACTCCTAAGATTTTACGCTTGCTCAAGATGATCTGTCCCGTACTCACGTACCAAAGTGTATACATATCCATAGGTATACCTGAACTTAAACCGATCCAGTGTCAACTCTGGTGCACGATTTTCATGCGATGAGTATATATTTCACTGTGACGCATAGACCTTTGTATGCCAGCGTAACTTCAGATTGAAGAGCCCTTGGCACGATGTCGGCTTGTTCTAAAGTTTGGATATACATATGCAGTGATTCAAGAGAATAATGCCCCCAACTTACCTTAACTTCCTGGACTTCATGATCATGATATCCCTGGAAGAGAAATAACGTGAAAACGTGCGCTCCTTTGACATACGATCGAGGGTTTGCGTATAGGGGTCTTCTCATTTGGTGCTTTCCAATTACGTGTTCCTATTGCGTCCAATTCCTCTATTGACACAAATTGATTTCCCCGTACTGCAAAGACTGAGTTGAATGTAAAAAATCCAGGGTTCTGGAAAAATATAAGTGTAAACCAAAACGTGGGGCTTCCAGAGGCCCTTATCCCATGGCAGAGTGCCATCGATACCAGCCTATAAAGTTGCGCCATCGACTCCGCATTGCGTACACGTATACACAATATATTGATATAGGAGAAAAAAAATTCTATGGACATTACGCGAGCGTGTCACATCGCGAAGGGGTGTCGATATTGCAATTTTATCTTGCGAAGACCCAGGTGTATGGCTGTACCGTGCCCACGGGAGTCTCAGCTTACGAAGATTAGTCGGTATATGGTTCTTCTTCGGTTAAAGGGCTCGGTGGTATACGATCAACTTTGCACCGGTGTCGGGTGTTAATTAGTCACCATTAATTCCCGACCACCCAGAGCCTGTCAGCAGCTGGTCCCCACGACCCGCACAACGTATCTTCATGGTACCGGTGAGTTTTTACCTAAAACTCGCTTACTCTGAGCTAAACCAGGCCCTAAGATGATCATGGGGGCCGTTATCGGTACCGGCGCGAATCGCCCTATAGTGAGAAAGACACGCGTTTGGCAGGCGCGGTTCTCTGCCTAGCATTCGTTACTAATGGGGGTTCCATTTAGCGAGGCCCTACCAAGACTCCCTGGAGAGCAGTCACGCGTCACCGAAAGCCCAGGGTGCATCTCCGTCATTTGACGTCCTCGGTGCCCCCCAAAGTGAAGAGTCGAAGGGCTAGTGGTGCACAATGCAGGATGTCGAAAACATGACGTCAAAAAGCTAGGACAGAATTTTGCAGTTCTGTGGCGAGGGATATGTCCGTGACACTTAACGCCGAGCTTGCAGCGAACGAACCCTCGATCAATGTCAATCAAGTGTTAAACAATGACGAGCCAGACAAAAAGGTTTTTATCGTATTGCAGATGGGTGAAGTTCGTTGCGCTTGTGGGAAAAGTCTCTCTATGACAAACGTACGTATTATACGTATATTTGCTAGCCGACTTTTACCAAAATGGATCGTTGTTGTCCATTAACGGTTTTGCCTTTGCGACCTGCGCACCGCATTAGCCGATCCCCAGTCATTCGGTTTCATATGGCAATATATTATTTTAGCCTCTTTTAACTGAGTCTGGATAACCCAGATTCACCCCTACGAATCGTTACGCAAATGCGAGTTATTATGTGTATACAAACTAAACCCTGAAGGTCCCAATAGAATATCTGTAACGGGCAAAGTTAAGGAATACGAACGAGGAAACCACTAGTGTAACCGCGCGGAAAATCGCTGATGAATAATTACCCTGTTTCCGTACATCCCTAAAGTATTCTCAACGGTACCATCGATCCTTTAAATTTGTGACAATCCTAATGAGGGACGAACCCTGGTTCGTACTTGGTTCAAGGAAGGAAGGAATCACACGTAATGCAAAATCCTGACGATGATATAACTACCTGTTTGAAATTCGTATCTATCTCGGTGAAAATCGAGTGCCCAAGGGTATTCGAAGGCGGAGAAGGCATGCTTGGAAAATGGCCTGTAAATATCTATTTTTATAGCACTTGGCCTTTATACTTGCTGCCATGCTGGAACACTTGAAAAACACTTGCGCGCATTCCACGTCGTTTACGCAACGATTTCGAGCGCTTTAGACGCTTAGGCGTTGCCACCGCCAAGTTTACAGCTGCGTTCGTTTCCTATTCTCTTTCTTCGTATTTTTTCATTCTTATTACTCTACTTGATAATTTCTTTCATTGGTTTACTTGGTCTTCGTCTAGACAATTATCTGATATTAATTTTCCATTACGATCTGCGAGCCAAACCACAAATAATCAGACCACGAAAGAATCATGTAAGAGGTTAAGCCCTAGGAGAAACGTTTCTAAAGAATATCCTCGCTTTGTACCCGGAAATAAAAGTTTCACGGTCCTGAGAGCTAGAAACGTGTATTCTGCAGTATAGTGAACCGCTTGCAGTCGGCAAATGAATTACCAGAATACTTCGAAAAATTTCTTGAACCAAGTCTTCAGAGAAACCCGAGTGCTATCGACGTATCTTGGAATTACAACATTTGACATCTATTGTGGTCATGTCTTCCTAGGAACTTTTCATCAGGCAACAAAACTCACCGGAGATTACAGAAACCGCACGTTCTCTTGTATAGTATTCGGCTCAGAATCATTTGTAAGGGAGGATAGAGCACAACGGACACCTGGGGTACGATTGCAAGAAAAAAAGTATCATTTTCCTAAGTTCAATTTTCATTGAATATCAAAACTAGTCTTTGAAAAATGTAATGCCATTATGAATCATTTCTATCACAAATGAGCTGAGATATACGAAATTGTAACATTTTTTCATCAGTATCAAGAGCAAATTGCAGGGTATTTTTGGTTATGTAGTTTTGTTATCAACCTTCACTTATAATCACACCTCTGTAGAATCACGTGGCAGTCACACTGGGTCAAATCGACCCGACTGATTTTCATTTGGCTGCCGTACAAAAAGCATCCATCCGATTTTTTTCAAACAATTATGGAACATACTTGGAACATTGTAGAATATATACCAAAAGTCAATTTGACCGAAATTCAATGTCAATATATTTTAAAAAATTCGCGAAGATGTAAATGCATATAGAAATAGCACTTTAATTTTAAAAAATAGCTTAATAGTGGAAGTTTCAAAAAAGGTATTGATTTTGACATCTGAAGACGGTTTAGCTATTTTGAAGTTGAAACAAAACGCGTTACGCATTGTACATGGTGAGCAGAACTCCATCTGCAGCCATCCCCATACAGATATTCAATCTCAAAGTTGAAGGTGGGTCAATTCGACCCACAGTGACTGCGAAGGGTGAGTGTAGAAATACCAAAAAGTAACGAAAACGAGATTATTCTATTGAAATATCCGCCCTGCTCCATTCGTCCGAATGTGTTTTAACTTTGATGACCATAATGAGCGTGACATATGGTGGTTTGTATTTATGTGACAGAATAACGTGGAGCATTGTTACTCACGTTGCAAAAGTGAAAGATACATGAAGCTTGAATCCAGATGACAAACTTTTAATTTTCGTCGTAGCTGCCAGCAGCCTAAACAATCCAAACACTGATACGATGATTCAAGTGACACGTAAATATTGTTAGGTACAAGAGTCTTGTTTATAAAGCTCGCCTTAACAAAACAACCCACGACCCGTTGTTCTACACCATACGACGTAATCGCTGGTCAGATATCATATCTGCCGCGCCTTATTACACTCACGCAACCCCAGTTTGTCCCTCGCTTGTTCAACCCGCAACAGGAAGCTTTGTTTACCGTTGCCCCCGAGGGCAAAGTTTCTATAATACGACCTAGCGCATTCCGACATGAGCTCTGCAGTCCCCAGTTGAAGCTGAAGAGCGTGATAAACTTCAAACTACAACTGGCTTCTGCGTCGTAAAAGAAAAAAAAAAAAAAAATAATCATTCGTTTTTGACTGTGTGATAAAAATTTCACTAAGTTAAAGGCAAACGAATATCGAACGTTCCCGCCGAGTGTAAATATTATCTAGGAACGTGCTTCTTGGGCTGATGTCGGTCCTAACAAAACATGTGGTCTTCGTGGGTAAAACGTGTCGCAGCCCAGAAAGTTAGACGACCTGAAAATCACCTTCCTGATGAAATTTCAGGTACCAGCGGGTTGGTCGTATAATACCGTCGGCAAACTGCACAGTGGTACAGGGTTCTCTCTTTACTAATGCCATTTCCAGTCCAAGTAAGGTCCTACAGAAGGACTTGTACCTACTCTCGAGGTTCTCGTCGGGACGAGATCTACAACTCATCTACCTCCACTCGGGTTGGAACATCTCTAGTCGCGGGACGCAAATGTGGATATCGTGTTACTCGCCGCTGGAGTTTCTCATATAACGATATAAGCTTACAAGAAGGTCTCCCCGCGTTTAAGAGAAAAAATCCCGAGGACAACCCATCGCCGTTTCATGTGTATTTAAAGGACACGCACCTTTCTGTCTCTACACACGTTTGTACGACCATAGGTAAGGTATAGGTATGTACGTTGACTATACGTGTGCCTTAAGCGAGTCATCGTAAAGAATGACCAGAGACGCTTTAACGTAACATGGTGCTAAGTGCTACACGGGAAATATGAATACGAAATATGGAATTTACATTTATTAAGTGTCCCCGACTCGCTTCCTCGCTGTCCTACATAGAAATAAACGGAAATAAATGGGGATAAAGAACAGCCAGTCGCGTGTTATGTCGCCATTAGAAATAACTTAGCTTGATTTTTTCTCTCTTTCTTTCTTTCTTCTTATTTCTTTCGTTGTATGAATGGCAATTCAAGTCAACTTTGACGGGGGGGGTGTCGTTCCGTGATATAACACCTGGATTATAATTCTCACTAGGCCAAAGAAAACAAGCGTGACGTTATTTTTTTTCTCACGAACATATCTGATCTTGCTTATTATATCGGTATATGCGTGTTTGAGATACTCATCGGGAAACTTTCAAGCTTAACTTACGGCTACAAAGACATATAATATGGATTTGCCTGCCGATCGTTGTTGGATTAATCATGATAACGGGGCGGATTAAAGTTCCAAATTCAAACATTCCGAATCTATTTGAGACGCGATTCTGAGTTTTTAGAAACGTTCAAGTTCGAAATTCGCGAATCCCGAAAGGTCGTAAGATTTTCAGCTTTCGGAATTTTGAATCTTCGGAGTCTTTCGATCCGGAGTTTTTTGAATTTGCTGCATAGACTTTCAGGGAAATAATCTTTCAAAAAACTATCAGTCGACAGTATAAAAATTCGTAATTTTGACCAATCGCAGGTTTTAAAATACGGAATTGCAATCCTACTCCGCGATAACTTACCTTTTGTTACAGTTGGGCCAATGAATGAACGTATAGGGTTTATTACGAAATGAATGAATCAATTGTGAGCCATTTAGGTATACAAGAATATTTTATTCGTCGAAAGTAACAAATATACAATCTTTTAAATCATAAACTGTGTCGTTTAAATTAATATCGTACATACACAATTATACCTTGTATAGATAATAAAATTTTCGAACGAATTCTCGACAACGTAGATAAGTATACAAGTTGGATATACTTCTATCGCGTGTGTATTAAAAATGTAAAAAAAATAAAATAAAATAAAAGATGAAAAACAATATACAAAAGTAGGAAATGTAAAATACTTTGATGTTTGAAGAAAAGATAATCATCGTCAGTAAGTCAACAAATAATTTTGGCACGTTTTTCAAACCAATAACATCCCTCATAGCGTAAAATCGTATTTTATAATAAATTCATAATTTCTTCACCATACCTAATCATTTCATCTTTATAAGTAAATTTTTTTTTCTTTTACCTCTTCTTTTATTAAATAGTTTCCTGTAAATATTTTCATCTAGATGCGGTTCTGTCTCTATATTGAAATTCATTTTGGTTATATAACATTTTATAACCTAAACATATCGTTTTGATTTGACTATGGTAATATAATATCATATAATATCCAATATCGTATATTACTTTCGTCTATTTACAAGCGGTGTGTATTGTATCACGCACATTTAAGGCAGTGTTTTAAATCGAGTCTTTCTACTATACAGTCTCGATTCACGTTCTTTTATGCTTACACGTCACCACAAACGTGTCTAGTATATATCTGCTCTAAATTACATTCATATAACCATTAATTAATATCTTTACCATTCATTTCCGTTTACCGTTTGCCTTTTTTTTCCATACCTCCACGTAGCTGATATTCCTTTCTCTCTTATCGCCATGCCGCTTTGAACACAAAATTCGCCCGAGCGAAAATTTTTTATTTCTCACCACATATCACCCGGTTATCAAATAACACATATGCAGAACTTCGTTTGCAAGTGTCCTATTTATTTTATTTTCTCTCTTATTGTTCACAGAATCGAACGAATTTCGAACACTTTTTCGCGTCGCGAAAACACAGATTTGAATTCACTTTCTGGGATCACGTTGTTCGACCGAGTACATTTATATATGTTTATATATAATATAGAGATATATTTTCGAGTGTCAATTCACAGCATAATAATTCTGTCACTGAGTTATTTTATCACCTCATATTATTATCACGAGCACCTTACAACCACGGACCCAATTGGGCTTCAAGAATGGTCGCAGCATCCGTCCGACCCATAACTCTGAGATGATTCAATAAGTCGGTAACTGCCGTTGGCTCGCGATGTCTTGCCTCCCATAGATCCAAGATGTGCTCCGTTGGACTAGCCTTCGTAGCGAAATAGTTAATATACCTGAAACATAGCAAACGGAAACTTATCGTTAGACGACGTGATACGTCCAATTGGTCGGCATCTACGCACATTCACTCCCACGCACAATTTCCTTTACTTTAATTTCACGCCGCAGAGGTCAACCCACGGACAATTAATCTTTCCTGAGAATCTTGAAGAGAACCAAAAAAAGGAGGAAAAAAAATACCCGAAAATTTTCGAAATCGTATAGGCGTACATAATATCGTTAGAGGAAGAAAACCAAAAATTGTATATTTATCGAGAATTTCATTCGTTCAGAGAAACTGAAAGACGCCGTGAATTTCGTTGAATGTTTTAACTGATATAACGACTAGTATTTTACATATCTGAAACGGTTTCGCATGATTTTAACAGGGTGGCTGCTCTGCTGGGGTCTCCGAGTTTTTGATGCGGTATAATATCATGCGGGAAGTCTCCTCGAATTTATATGCAACAAATATTTCAGGTATGTACGGTTTCGAATACTATATTCAATGATGATCATTCATCGTTTCACATGATCATTACTTGTTCGAATATTGATTGGGTGATCTACAAGAATGTTCATCTGCCGAACCCATAGATTATGTTTCGGTTTAATCATATTTTCCTCCCTTCGTGGCAATAGTGAGAAATAGAAACTTCGCGGATATTCACATCTATTATGCATTCGGCAAAATCCTCACCATTTTTCAAATTCGCAAATTGGAAAGCCATTCGCGATAAAGCCTAGATCCGATCTCTTCAATTCCCCCGATAAAAATATCATGCAGTCAAGTTTGTCAAATGGCTCTATGATTGATCGATGATTTTACCTATTGCACGAAGAAAGTCAGAAATGTACCTTTCGGAGTCGCGATTTCGGTTGAAGTATCCGCAGATAAGACCTAAACGATACTCAGGAATTTCATCGTGTCCTGCGACGTCGTATGGGGTTACGATAGCCAATATCAGATTCATAAAAATTTATATAAAGTGCTTATAGAAATGCAGGAAGTAACTGATACACCTATACATATATATCTCCATTTAAACTGAATTTGACTTACCTATCGACTTGAAGTCTCTGGGCCAGCATCCTCCAGTCGTTCCCAAGAGCATTAGGTGGATCCAAGCACTGGCAAAGCTGTTTTCGGAGAGATCTAGTGAACCTGAACGGTCTCAGAGCTGCCGAGTCGGTAGTGGTGTTGTTCGCGTGCCCGCTGCTGACCACAGTAACCTCTCTCAGGGGTCTGGTCACGCTACCGGAAGAGACCAACTGCTTTGCGCCGTCGTAAACAATCCTGAATACTTGTCGGGTGTCGGAATTACCCTGACAGACGAGGAGCTTATAACTCCTGGATGTTGAGGGTCCGAAAGCACCATCCAATGTGAATGAAACGTGCTGGCCATTCTCCTGACAATTCCAAACATCTTTGAAAGAAATCTCCTGATATTCAGTTGGCGATTTACTTTGCCACTCGTTTCCAACTTCCTCCAAACTAATGCACAGCGATTCTCCGTTATCCTGATAAAGAAGCGTACGTGGTTTGTCCAGGAGGTATCCTCGGATCTGTGACTCTCTGTCGGTTATCGTCTTCATGGCTGCCTTCGTGTCTTCGATCGCATAAACCCTGACACAGCATTGATTTCCTTGACTGGCGTACAGAGCAAGTCTCAGCCTTTTTGTGGCTATAGTATTTTGGGTGCTTTCCCCAGCCAAAACGTATCCCTTGAGTTGTTCGGTTACAATAAAAGCTTCGGCGTGGTCCAACTGCGTGAAGAGCGGAGTATTTATGGTCTCATTACCGAGGGTTAAAACTCGTGTCCAGGTTACTTGGTCTCCGGATACTTCATCAAGGTCTACATCAGTCGCCCAAACGCTCAGTTCCCAAGTGTTCGGATGCAGCATAGCACAATGTTCAAACTGCAGGATGACTGGCTTATTGAATGTCGCTGATGAAGGTCCGCAGGTTACAACGGCCGACAACTGAGTTACACCGTCTAGAGAGAATCCCGTCAGTCATCTGGGGTTTACAAGAAGTAGAATTCCAGAACTGGCCACATTCATTTTTACCCCATTTCTAATAAATCCCATCACTTGTTAGATTATGATGAATGGTTTGACTGGTGTGATCAGTTTTGGAATTCTACCGAACCTTGAATTTTTCTCTCGGCTAAAGGCCAGAGGAGTAACATCCCGTTGTGAATTAC
Source organism: Ametastegia equiseti (assembly GCA_963989295.1). Classification (NCBI taxonomy): domain Eukaryota; kingdom Metazoa; phylum Arthropoda; class Insecta; order Hymenoptera; family Tenthredinidae; genus Ametastegia; species Ametastegia equiseti. The sequence continues at coordinate 7,264,040 of OZ022390.1, read as the reverse complement.
TTACCGGGAAGTCTTGGCCTGAAGCGATCTTCATTCAGAACTGCGAGATACAATTCCTCACGCAATGACTTTGGAACTGAACCCTCTGGTACTGACATCGAGATCCCGGCATCAGGTAGGACGAGCAAAGCACCACGAGTATTAACTATCGCTCTAGCAACATTGCCAGTTTCCAGTTTTGGTAACCTGACCGTATCCGATGCGACGTTATAGGTCGAATCAGAGGACGGGTAGGAGCTGGTCACGCTGTTCTCACTGTCCGAATGGATTTGTTTATCGCTGCAAGACTCCTGGGTTGATGTGCTCGGTGTTGGTGACATTGGTGAGGGTTGTGGGGCAATGGAAAGGTGGGGAACATCGTAGTGGTGTTCTGACAAGGACCTAGACATGGAAAGTTTCGGATCGAAAGGATACTCGTAGCAAGCCGGTACCGTGGTGGCCGTCACGTCTGGTTGCAAGCTCAATTTTTTGTCCTGATCAGGAAAAAATTCGGGCTGAAAGTCTGTAATTTTGAAAATTGACTATGATTTAACGAAGGTCACAGTTTACCACGTTTGAAAACACGCGATATTCTTCGTTGGGTAAACTTACCGTTTCTTGCCATCGAGTACAGGGAATGATCGCGACCTTTTCTCCTTAGCAACCTGGCTAAGAAAAATGCCAGACCTCCAATGACAATACAAGCCACTGTCAGCCCCACGTACAGAGCAACGTCCATCTGACGATTAGCTAAAACAGAATAGGATCCCGTTCAGGTACGTTACTCCTCAAGGAAATGTGCTCGGCTCCGTTAACTCGATATTATATCTAGCGGAAGGGAACGGAGCCACATATGTCTCAAGAACGCGATAAGCGGTAGGTCAGATCTTATCCGCAAGGGATTGTCGAGCTTAAGCGACAGGCGAGGGGAGCTTTCGCACCAAGTTCTTAAGCGTGCTCGCGTTTCATTGGTTCCTGAGGCATTTTCGAGCTTAGTATCAAGTGCGGGAGTCTTCCGCCATTTGAAGAAACGAGCTCAGAAACCTTGCTGAGACTCTATCCCCCTTAAAACCAAACCATAGCTAGGAAGCTCACTTTCGTTCACTGCATCTGATTGATCTTATCGCATACGTATGTTGAGTTTTCCCAGTACAATGGGACCCGTTTTATTCAGAAGGATAGATTGTACGTTACATATAAATTGCCTGATTCGTATCTTACGGTAACTCAGACTTTTGAAGTGAAACATAGCCTCGTTCTGGAAGATTTACTCAATTTTGTGAAAAACGTTTCATCAATTTGATGTGCTCAGAAGTTTCATGATTTTTTCAGTTTGTACGTCACGATCGATGCGGTTGTTTCCGAATAACAACTAACTCAATTCAGCTTCCGAGTGATTTGAAGAACAAAATTTGGAAAGAATGGCAAATATTTAGTGGTTTAGGTATGATGTTTGTCTCAGTCGATAGGATTTTCTCCAATCTGAATCTGATTCGATTTTGCGTTCAATCGATTGAGTGATTAATCAGTCCAGAGGAACATTCCTCCCCCGCACTAATATTTCTCTAAACCTATTGTCAGTATCCACGTGTTTTTTTGGAATCACTGATCAGTGAAACGAGGTCTGATTTTCCCAATCGCAAGTCCCAATCGCAAGATTTCCGCGTGGGGGATCCAATACTCAGATTTTTCAAAGATACGGCAATTTGCCTACAATTCTTGGTTTCTTCCCTGCGAGATGTGCGTCTAGGTCAAAGGGGACCGATTTGATCATCTATTCTCAGTTACCGGCTGCGTTGTATCACATGGTTTCCATAATTCACGAAAGAAAAACTGCGGGAGGGACGATGAAACATAAATATGTAACTTATTCTCTGGAATACGTATGCATACGCATGTACAATTCGTAATGGCGTATTATTTGCATACACGATTAGTTTTTGTTCCGTATGAAGAGCCGGACCCTCGGTCGAACGGGTGGTTGGTTGGTTATACCGTACCACAGTCTTCCAATTACATAATTTTCTTTAATACCAAAGCTACCCGCAGGGCGAGCTGGATCGCGTGCAACTTTGATGTGTACCGCTCGATAAAAACACCCTATGAGCTGTACCACCGACCAGCTTCGACGACTTTAGACTATAGGGCAAAATTTCCAACCACGCCATAGGAAACTGTCGGCGTTGGGGGTTTCAATTGTTTATCGCGTACGCCATTTGCTGGATTGACAGGGAGGGTGGCTCGTCACAATTAGACCGGTTCGCGTTCTGATTTTCAATAATTAACAAGCCCCGTAATTAAAAGTAAATATCAACCTTCGAGCAACCAGAGAAGGGCGCGTTGCATCCGCGAGCAAATTTTCTTCAGTTATTAACGAAGCTTGATGAATAAACCCTCGGGTCGTTGAATCTTCAAGAAAAATTACCCCTAAGTTGTCCAAATTAGCGTAAATCAATTGGTTTGTTTGTACAAAAATTCTTTTTTTTTTCTGTTTTTTTTTTCATTCTTCATTGAATTAAGGTCATGCATATTCAATTGGTATCCATAGGCAAGAACTGATACACGTTATTCCACGTACGTGGGTAGAAAATCACTAGTAACGATGTGATTGAAATTGAAAAAATAACCATATTGGCACGCTGGTTCCTGCCCGAGTGCAACAGCCTGATAATTGAAAGCAAATACGCAAGAGGCATAAAGAGAATTCTGGATTTCCCTTATTGACTTTAACCGTCAAGCAATTGTGCCATCCTCAATTTTCAGCGGCGGCTCTGATAATCAAATGCAAATATTAATCCAGTCGAATACTTAGGACACCGTTGCGATGAATTTTCTACAGCTAGGTGGATTTATCTGAACAAATTCAGGCTAATGACGAGTGACAGGAGCTTGCGGAGGCCTTTCTCCCTTGCCTATAGTTGCCTTATGGATCGAATCAAGCAAAGGGTGATATGACGAAGATTATATTTTATCTTATCGACTAATTCACCACGCAAACGAATCTCTTGGGACACGAGGGCAAAACGGCATAAATTTAAATGTCATTTGACGAACTAAGATAGCACCCTGTGCTCCATTCGCCGATATAGGCCTTAACTCAAACTATGAGAAAAACTAAAGTTGTCATTACATTTGTATTAAACATAAAAAAAACAACACTCACCTTCTTCCGCCAGCTGAGCACCGCCGATCTTTGCACTACCAACTAAAAACAGACAAAAAGAACAAGGTATGAAGAAAAAATCTTTGCGAAAGAAGAGTGATCAGGATCCGTAATTCAGCAAACAATAGATTTCCGTAGCACGGAGTTATCTACTGGACCATTCTACCCTCAAAGGATCAAAGAATGAACTGACCGTTGCACATTCCGCCGGTACAATTCGCCGCACTGATGTCTCTGCCTTGACAAGGCCTTCCACCATGACTCGGCGGAGGATTGTCGCAATATCTTCTTCTGGTATGGGAACAGTCGCTGCCACAAACGGACCAAGCCGACCACATGGACCATCTCCCATCAACGGCTGTCGACAAAAATGTTGAAAGTATTTTTATAGCGATTCTTTGAGCAGTACAGTGTGTGTGTCTATATGTAACTCTCTGAGCCATTCGTTATATCTTCTCTACCGAGTGCCATGGCTGAGTTTCTTTCTGGTTCAAAGGAACCTCAGAATTTATTTTCGTAAACGGCGCCTCAAATCTTTACGAACTTCTGTATGGCCGCGCGAGCGTCTGGTGAGTATCAGGTGTTGATTGTTAGCCAAAGAAGTCAATGAATCGTTATGGTAATAAGAAACGCTCAATACAAAGGTAAAAATAAGTTGACTTCCGTTACAGACATTGTATATATCGCGTGGGCGATAGTCGCGTGTACTGTCATTATCTGACCGGTAGTTATATAGAGGGTTGCTCAACTCCTAACTAGCCTTTAACGTCCTCGTACAATCCAATCGTTGCAATGTCTTCCACTTCAACACGCCACTGTGCTAGCGTGAGATTAAATGTTACAATGATCACTCAACCAGAACCTGTTCGGACCTTGAGAAATGACGTTACGTGATTACAGGCAGGCCATTGTGTGAACAGTTTATCACGAGGCCTGAATTCTTCTATTCATTGCTGATCGATCGATCAGAAAAAGATGAGAAACTGTTTTCGGAACTGAGGCTTGCTTGAAAACGTTTCAATCGAACCTGATGATCTTACTAGAGTTCGGCTTACAATTAGCCACTTACCAAGTGTATTGGTGAATTCTTCGATTATTCCAGCTAATCCAGGGTAAGCATGGGAAAAAAAGACATAGTCATCCGCAGAAATGATCAATATACTAGTTCAAAAAAGTCATGATTTTGACGAGTTTTGTTTGCGAAAGCTTTTTTTCTGCATTACCAAGACTTCTCATTCGATTTCGGTCTTCGAATTTTGTATTTAAGAAAGTTCTGAAGCATCACATGAACATTATTCGCTATCGGAATCGAATCTAGTAGAAACCCTGGAAGGGCGTTTCATTTCTGTTACGATCTAACCACAAACAGCTTAAATCGTGCCAACCCTGCATTTCCGCAAAACGGGTCTCATTTACTTCGGTTAGGGTCTTAGGGAACTAGATGTCTGACAGACCCAATTCGATATCTCATATGTGAATGATCATTAAATGATAGGATCTCATCATGACATAAAATTGTGATGTTTTTTTCCTTCTCTGATCAGAGCATTGATCTTGTTCCCTTAGGTAACCTGATAGACTGATCGCAAAGTATCATGCCGAAGGCTGGATATCTAGAGGACGGGTAGTAACGCGAAGACGCGACTGGACGTTAGAACGTCCAATTACACCTGTACGCGAGAGAAGCTTTTATTTTATTAGCGCCGTTGACCGTGTCCGAGGGCGACGGCTGGAGCCTGCAGGAATTCAGTTGGCTCAGAGTCTCGGGTGCGGATCGCTTCCTGGAAGCATCGTTCAGTCGGAGAGTCGTCCAGAGTCTGCGATCTGCAGTGCAACATGAGCACCATGATGGCAATTCCTGCCATTCTTGCCTCCACATGAGTGCACATGCACTGGCTATAAATCAATAAGTACTAGCGAAGCAATCACCGCATGCAGCATCCTTTGACAAAACCTCGCTTATACAGCCTCAACGCGATCCATCAGTACTCGAACCGCAAAACATGAACGAAGAGAATTGCGATCAGCGCGGGGTACGCGAATGTGCCCAGAACATGGCGCGTACCACACTGAAGATACAGTAACTTAACAAACTTTTTGTTCTACCGGTTGTAGGCGAATATGTTGTACTTTCGTCGGCAGTTTTTATTCAATGATATGGGGGGACTGATTTAACGACGAGAAGACTCCTAAAGTATACGATGATCGAGCTAAGAAATTTCCTCAGATCGTTCCGCGACATGTTCGACATTCAGAGACTTCGAGAAAAGAGATAATCACTCACCAGGACATGCTGTGTTGCAGTCATTCGTCTGAATGGGTGGACCTTTACAGGAGTCACCGCCGTTGATCGGTGAGGGATTCGTGCAAGTTCTGGTCCTTTTTTGACCACCTTTTCCACACCGAGAGTTGCACTCAGACCACGCTGACCATGAGGACCATCCACCATTAACTGTGGAACAAAAATGAAATTTCGATCAATGTCACAGTACCTTTGAATCTGTTGGCCTGTTTTGTTCTGTCGAAGGATGTCGTCCACCTAGTTTTTATTATACTTTTGTTCAGAGTTCGAGGTGGTCTTGTAAAATGCCCATTACTAAAGGGCGTAGAAGAACTATAGGCGGTTCTGAATTTCCTAAATGGCCACGGTGTGAATTGTTACCAAACGACTTTCACACGCGTAAGAGTCGCCAAGTAGAACTCGACGACTAAAAACAGCACGCTCGTAATTAAAGACAATTGGTGCCCGAGGCAAAAAGACTGTTACAAAACCTCTAATTAAAAACCATTAGGTATTAGCCTGTCCTTGGTAATGGCGGAGTGAATATCTGAAATTAGCAAAAGGAGAAATATACCGAAGTCTGCTTACCGTAGACGATGAGGCTAGCAGGATCGCTCACTCTCTTGGCTGCAACGTTTTCAGCTACACAAGTATAATTTGCTTGATGACTGAGTTTTGCTTGACCAAGAAGAAGGTGTCCTTCGCTCGAAATTAGTAGAGTGTCTGTTGGGGCATCCAGCGTGGCTCCATTTCGAAGCCAATAGACCCTCGGCGGTGGAACACCTGCGGGAGGAACGCAGCGGATTTCCGTTCCCTGACCAGCCTCAACTGACACTGAATACGGTGGTGACTCAAACTGCTTTTTTAAAACTGAAACAGACGTCAAACGTAAGATTTTATCGTCAGTATCAAAATAATACTCAAAGTGACATAAACTCGTGTGTTTTATTCTTTTATTGCCCAGTAAAACCTACAATTACATTCATTCCGCATCAATTTGGTCAAAAAAAAGCGTCGAAAATCTCGCATCGCGTCGATTATTTTTGACCTCATGAATTTGAACTACGAAAAATTGATTCGCTTTGACAATTAGAAGGAATAAAATAATGATGAACATGTTTGTGAGAGTAGATTTTCAATCATCGTGATACTTCTGAACTTTTAGAGACGCAAACATACTTGATGCCATAAAACAAGTTATATTAATAATTGATCAACAAACGAGCTAATTGTTTCGATCTACAGATTCTGAGTTCACAAACTGACTTTTGACTGTCGAAAAATCCAAGCGATGGTGCATTCTGGTAAATTCTTCCAGGCAGCAGATACGCAATGAAATTGAAACGATTCCAATATTTAAGGGCTAGTTACGTCATCTTCTTCTTCGTAGTCTTCGAGTTATTTTTTATAGAAATCGTTTGGAATATTTATAAGTAAGAAGGTTTTCGGAAACAAGGCATTTTTCGTTGTCACAAATGTCATACTTTGATTACAAAACTTGATACGGAGCGTCGAGTTGATCAATAGTTGACATTTCATCGAGGTTTCCAAAAGTTATACTTTCAAGCCCCGTGATGAGGGAGAAATCAGTCTGAAATCGATGGAATTGATTTATCGATACTTTCAGGATCCTGTGGCAGGTGTACCGATCATCGATAATTGAACAAAATTACAAATGAACAGGAATCTCGATATTTCATAAGGTGAACGAATATGGAAAAGTCCCTCCGTTCTCAGACCTCCATGTTTTACCATTCTGAGAAAACACGTTGATCAATTTTTCAAGTTTGCCCAGACTGACTTTCACATTTGAATTCAAATTCCATCCTTTGTGAAAAGGAGATTTAATATTGACTAACATGACTCTATATATATACGACGAAAGAAAGCCTGATCTTCCTAAAGCCTTCCTATGAAATCTGTTCCAAAGTACATTCTCAAGAACCTTTATCGAATTTGATTTTTACATCTGAAAGCTCACGGTTTTTTACCTAAATATCTGGAATTCTCGAAGGATGCTAAAAATAAAATGGAGTGGCAGTACATTCGGTTCAATGAAGTTAATCGTTAGCATAATTTAGCGGAAATGAAATAAATTTCGTATTATTCGATGAAGTTTAGCATAATGTTGAAAAAAAGGTCTGTTAAACTTCATCATATCCCCAGCTCCTGCCCGTTCCCTTTGTCAGCACCCTTGAGAAATTCCGGGTATCTGGGTGAAAAACTGCCAGCTTTCCAATAAAAAAAAAAAAATCGAATTTGACAAACAAATTAGGGAACGACGAAGTAGCGGGAATTTATCTGAAAAATGTGTTTTTCATCCAAGATTTTTGAAAATCTATCCTGAAACCTGTTATCATGTTCAGATGGATCAGACTTTTTGCAATTGAAAGCATCTTGAATGAAATTTCTTTCTGTGATGAGGACAGGAATGAGAATTCAAATATCAAAGTGAACGCGGTCGAAGTTAAAAACCAGATAAATGTTTCCTTTTCAACGGTCGGTCCTGAAGGTCCGAACAAAATCGAAATTGCAAACGAACCGAAATTCGAATCAATCACAAAGTACAAACATTCGATGGACCTGTCCGTGTAAACTGAACACGATTGTTGATAGTTTCAGCCGTCAATTATAATTTTGTACGTGAAAATCTGATTAGCAATTGATGTCCTAAAAAGAAGTGCTGACAAGTACTTTGTTATTGAATGAAAGCATCATTTGAATTCGAGTAAAGAATTTTATTGCTTCACTCGTGGGTTATTCTGGTCTTCAAGTGTTCAATTTCAATGTTATTCAACAGTTAGTCAAGAGAAGAAGTGATTGACTGCTAACAACGAATAAAACTGATGCCAATCACCAAGCTCCATCAAAGTTGCGAAAAATAGTGAAGTATAATAATAAGCAGAGATTAACAAACATGGATATTCATTCAAGACTACAGACAGCTCATATTCTTGGACGAACCATATGCTTTCAACAATATTGTGTCCCTACTCAAGAATAAGTTCTCAAATTCTTTACTCAATAAGCTGAAAAACAGGAAGAGATATTTCCCAGAATATTAGTGATGGTCAGATTAACGTTTGGCTTTTGCAGTCTTATATCGATCAAATCTTCTACAACATGCAACGTTGAACCTTCAGAAGAATGGTTTCTTTGTAAGAGATTCAAGAAGACTCCGTACACGAATTAAACAAATCTCGCGAGTTAAACTTTGGCTGGATATAGCAATGGTCAAAACTGGTGCTCATTAAAAATCCAAGATGCTTAACTCGAATCCGTGATGGTTATCTGAACCGAAAGCCGTTTACAACGTCTAACGACGCATTAACGTTTCAGCATCGTCATCAGAGCGCCAGTGCAGTGGCTTGCTGGACCGCACCTAGGGCCAGGATGGTCCCCGTGCAGTATCTGGCCAACGTTAACCATTAGGATAATGCATGCCTCTCGTATAATAATTACAAAATGACTGTGCAGGCCATGGCGCGCAGTCTGGTGACCCGTCATCACGAATATTACGATAATGACTGTGATTAGATACGAGAGCAAAGCGCGACGCCTGCCATATTTCTTCGTACTCTTCTGTGTCGCGTCCGCAGATAAGAGCAGCGCTTGGATTTAATCGGCCCGACGAGGTAATTATTGTAATTACGGCTACCGAAGCCGCCGGCACGGAACCTGGAAGATCAACGCTCCCTCTCTTATTTCCCATCTCTTATAGTCTCTCCCACGTAACCTTACTATGAGTGAGTCGTTGCTTGATCCTCGTCGTTCACATTATAAGTACGTACAAATTTCATTAACCAAAGCGTCACGGTTGACACTCACTTAGAAACATAGTGAGCTATTGAGTCAAAGACCGATTCCGACTTATGCTTAAGCGATATACTTAAGTGCTTATATGTACTTACAAGCCACGTCCAGAGAAGCCGGTTGACTTTTGATCTGACCAGAACCTGACCAAGCAACACATTCGCACTTGAACTTGTCCAGGCCAAAGTACTCCTCCACCTGGTTTCTCGTCACGTTAAGCTCTGCTTCGACTATTCTTGTCCCAGTGTGCGGATCGACGAATTCTGACTGCTGTGAACCAGCAGCTCGATCTCCGTTGCAGAGAAAATATATTTCCAATGCTTTTGCTGCCCTACAGTGCAAAGTGGCCGGCTTACTCTTCACCACAAAAGAGTCCAGTGGCTCAGCCAGGAAAACCGGCAGCGAGCCACTACCACCTGAAATTAATTCCGTGTCCATCGCGATCGTTGCTGATGGCATGTCCTCATCTTCCAGTAGGTAAGTTCCTTCATCCTCAGGGCCATCCTCAGCTTCTGCAATCAAAAGATCATTCATTTAAAAAACTGCGATTATTCCATTGAATTGTGTTTTATGGATGCCTGATGAGTGATAGAGAGTACAATGTCTAACCTGCAGGATAAAATGCTTTGAAATCTATTTGATCGATGACTGACTACCACCACTCATGAAATGATGAATGATTATTCGATGACCGAAACGATTTTTGCGTTGTTTAATCAACGGTAGTGGCACACCATGAGCGTACATAAAATGTCATCTGTGTTATTCATGCTCGTGGGTTAATTTTCGGACCGGTTTTTATCGCAGGGAAATTTGAGCCTGTATGGGGGGGTTTTAATCCACGCGATTGAAGATTGCACGGCAAAGGGATACCCCGACCGGTCGGTATCTACATATATACATTCGAAAGGTTTTGGGGATAGAAATTCCTCTACAGTGGTGCCATTACCGTGAATCCCTGATTTCATAGGTTTGAGTAGAGAGCGATGGCAGTCCAGTGGGCACGTTAAGTTGAAAGCCCGAGAGGATAACGAACACTGAACGAACCTGGACTAAAATTAGGTTTTCATCGGTTTTCAATAATATACCCCTGACGAGCGGTACTCGACGTTGGTGATGGTAGTCGTTCAGAAACTCCATGAACGAACGAACGACAGAACGAACGAATGAACCAACCCAATGGACATACGGATGGACATTGAATGGAGCATTATCGCACGGTACCTTCAGTATGCCATACGATCTACTCACTCTAAAGTTCTTGTTAACTCGGATGGGCATATGAGCGGGTCCATGTCATTTCACTCGAAAAAAAACACTCAAATCGCGGATCTTTGCGCCCTTCGAGGAATCTTTAGTACTATGGAAAAAAAAAATAGAAGTTCACGGATTTCGAAAAATTTTCAAAAATGGCGGAGTTACGGGTGTTTGAATTTTTTTGCACTACTTGGTTTGAAAATTCATATCTCCGAAACCATTAATCGCAGCCGAATGATCTTGGACTCATTTCATTCACAAAAGAAAGAGCTACTGTTAAAAAAATATGTTTGAGAAAAAAATTAATTTCTCCACCTTTTTTTCGTCATTTTTTTCCGAAATTTGGCCGCCATTCCCAAAGGGTACAGTAAATTTCATGAAGACAATTTTTTTTAGATAGCTGGATCCTTCCCCTTCAAATTCGTAAAAAACAATTCATGGAGACCACACTAGGTCCGGAGAAAAAAATTAAAACGTCCGGACGTGCGTCGCCGCGCGTGCCGTTCCACGGTGGCGCTGCTCCGGTAGGCTCGCTGTTTCACGTAGCCGTTGAATTTCATTCAATGTTTCGCAATTTTCTAGGGCTATTCTCTCTTGGAAAATAGTTATTCAACTACTTTAGACTTCCAGAATACGTCTACTGGTTATTTTCGCTTGAAATTTTACTTGTTCCGAAAATTCCAGCACGGTTATTAATTTCCAGCACATGATTTCATTGCAAAGCAGCAAATCAGTTATTGGCAGGAGATAAAAAAAACCGTGAAAGTTGGTGAATTTCTAGTCGTGTGCGATTTCGCTGACAATCATGCGTTTATTGTACAAGATTCCACTCAAGGGTTCAACTAGAGATCCATCCAATCGTAGTTTATTATGAAAGTGACAGCGAGGGAGAATTGAACCATTTTAGTTTTGTAATAATTCCATAGTGTCTGAAACATAATACGATCGCAGTTGATTTATTACAAACAAAAAATTGATCGACTTTATGAAGAAGAAGTTTCAAGGTTCAATTACAATTAAAAGAGAAGTTCTTCTCAGATGGAGCAGCTTCCCAGTATAAAAATGAAAAGAATTTCATTAACATAACGCATTATTCTGAACCGTTCGGATGTCAAGCTGAGTGGCATTTTTTTGGCTACATCACATGCAAATGGCCATGCGATGGGGTAGATGAAACTGTCTGGCGAGTTTACAATTGATTGGCAATTCAGATCCTATTTGAACACCGCTGGATTTGTATAATCGGGCATGCTCTTATTTCAGGAGCATATCTTTTGCCTACTGCAGAACATACAGCAGAAGAAGCTATTTTACAAAATCGATTCGATGAAGCTTTGATGGTTCGTGGCATTCTGGAATTACATGTAGTCATTCCGATTTCTGATGGATTTATAAAAACGAAATTATTTTCTGCATCAGAAAATTTTGATCATGTAAAAGTTAGAAATTAATATTCAACTTGTGTGTCCAACTAAGCGCTATCGAGCGCAATTGCACTCAAAACATTGGCCCTTTTCAGAGTCACCGCAATTTTGCAGAAATCAATCATTTCCATTCCACGGAGCATAACTATTAGCTCTTCTCTGCAAAGTGACGAGAGAATCACAAAAGAGCCACAGTCATTAAATTGCACAAACCTATTGCAATAGAACCAGAACGTTGATTGCAGCACAGGTGTGTTCAACTTGACAATAACCGTGCTGGAATTTTCGGAACAAGTATAATTTCAAGCGAAAATAACCAGTAGACGTATTCTGGAAGTCTAAAGTAGTTGAATAACTATTTTCCAAGAGAGAATAGCCCTAGAAAATTGCGAAACATTGAATGAAATTCAACGGCCAAGTGAAACAGCGAGCCTACCGGAGCAGCGCCACCGTGGAACGGCACGCGCGGCGACGCACGTCCGGACGTCTTAATTTTTTTCTCCGGACCTAGTGTGGTCTCCATGAATTGTTTTTTACGAATTTGAAGGGAAAGGATCCAGCTATCTAAAAAAAATTGTCTTCATGAAATTTACTGTACCCTTTGGGAATGGCGGCCAAATTTCGGAAAAAAATGACGAAAAAAAGGTGGAGAAATTAATTTTTTTCTCAAACATATTTTTTTAACAGTAGCTCTTTCTTTTGTGAATGAAATGAGTCCAAGATCATTCGGCTGCGATTAATGGTTTCGGAGATATGAATTTTCAAACCAAGTAGTGCAAAAAAATTCAAACACCCGTAACTCCGCCATTTTTGAAAATTTTTCGAAATCCGTGAACTTCTATTTTTTTTTTCCATAGTACTAAAGATTCCTCGAAGGGCGCAAAGATCCGCGATTTGAGTGTTTTTTTTCGAGTGAAATGACATGGACCCGCTCATATCCGCCTAGTTAGTCGGTTTTAGTATCCGAGCACACGTGGACGGGATAGATCTTCACAGGACTTACGGGGAAAGCTCTTCAGCGAATGAAGACAAGGGGTTAGAACGGTGGATAGCGTATCTCAGTACCGAAGGCCGCAGACCACCGACCACACACGATGCCTCTTAATTAACAAAGGTAGGTATACCGCAAGAGGTAACCAGCCAGGAGGAACGAGGTCTTGAGTACAGAAAAGCACGGATGGCAGACCGAGAAACAAGACCTTCCTTGTATCTCCTAGCGTTTCGTGTCACTTGTGCCTTATTCATACAAGGTTTGTTCAAGGGATTGTCGTCTAATGCTCAAGTATGCCGACTCACTTCGCATTTGTTAAAGGATCCTGCACGTTGAACCCCTTCAGGATCACTCGCTTTCTTTTGACAGAGTGTTCCTCAGATCGTGTTACATGGAGTGTAATATTTCTAAAACACTCGTTGAATCTTAACGAAGGGATTTAAGGATGTGTACACCTTGAGCGCAAAGGATTTAAGTGCTCGAAGAAAGTTCCCTTTACGCAATTGTTGAATAGAATTCCACTGCCAACCTTCGCTTGAAATTCAATCAAGACTTCGAAAATTTGGTGTAAATATTTGTAAAACTAATATCGGCACTAAGGACCCTGTAGAATCCTTATGGAAAATGAGTTTTGATAATATTTTCTGAAACTCTGCGATTTGATAGTTCTCAACGCTCAGAATGAAAGTATCAATGGGTCCAAAGCGTAAAAGTTCATTAGAGTTTCTCAAAGTCGATTAATTCAGCTCTTTAACAGCAATGTCTGAGTTACTGATAACAAGTGTTACCGTATTGTTCAACCGCAAATAAAACACCGAGATTGAACTCAGAGATTGCCGTTAAAGAGCTGAAATAATCGACTTTAAGAAGCAACAACTCGAAATCAGTGAACTTTCACGCTTTGGGCCCATTGATCATTTTCCGTGAGGTTTCTACGGGGTCCTTTGCTGGAAGAAGTTGACAATGTTTCAAAGGAGCCATTCATTGCTTTGAATATGTCGATATGGATATTTTGAAACCGGCTCACAGTCACTTGATGACGGTTGGATGTGTGTGACAGGAAATGCGCCGATTCTAACAAATTTTTTTCTTCAAAAATTCGTATTTTATGAAAACACATGAGCTCTAGTATCCGTTGGAAACACACGTCTCATAGAAAAACCGAGATATTTTATGTTCGAGGTGAACGTGCAGTTTGATGTTGTACGAATCGCTGGATAGAATAAAATTAATATTTCCCTTTGCGCCTTCAAAGCCCCAGAAAGGCGTCAGTCCACATAATTCTAGTTGAAAGCCACTGAAATAGACTTCATAAACTCCTAGCTTGAATAAGAAAAATTCCGCCCGCGAAAGCACCGGAAAAGAGCGATCAAACGATCGTTGGACCGTTGGATTCGTGAGGAACGAATGAGATGAAAAAGGGTCTATTTATGTAGCCATGCAGCTACATTTGTACGTTGTGCATCGACGAACACATATATATTTGGAAAACTGAAGATTAAAATGTATTTATAGCGACGCCGGTGCAGTTTCCTGGCGGGTTAATTAACGCAGCAGGATCATGGAGCAGGTCAGGAAATGCTCCTTTAAAAATCATTCGTAGCCAAGTTACGGTCTTAGAGCCGTCCCAGATGGTTGATACTTGATAGTAATACTCGTTGAGTCTTTGTCTCTTTTTCTCCAAGTACTTGCTGTCTCTTTCTACATATAGGAGCAAGCGTTGAAAGAGGAACACGCAAAGAGAACGAGAAACATTGAAGTGGAGCTGAAGCCACAGTAGATAAGAGCCAATTTGTAGCCTACGCTTTGTCGATCTGGCTTAGAATACGACGCGTTGAACCATAAAAATCCAATTCAAGCTTTAACGCGTCAATTTGTGAATTTTCCGAGAGTTCCCAGATAATTTTCGGGACGGGATTGAAATCCTGGATTCCAAAAGCTGCGACAGGTCGAAATTCATGTGCTTGAAGTTCCGAATGTTCGTTTAAATGAAAATTCGGATAAAGTGTAGGCTTCACGAAGATCTTTAATCCACTAAATAAGTATAGCCAGAAATTTTGGGCTTGCTGAAAATCGAGTATCAGAACTCCTCATTAAGCGTAACGTAAGATTTTTAAAATGTAACTTTCGATCAAACGAACGTTCGGAACTTCAGGTGCATCGAAAATCCAAATTTTTATGTAACCGACACAGAGTTTTACGAAAGATTATTTTTCTCCAGTCTAAAGCTAAAGATCCGACAGACCAAAACTCGGAATCTCGGAATTTGCTTACGCAACGCCAGTTATTTGACAGCTGCCCTTAATTTTTTGGATTTCTGGAGCTTCTGAGGTTTTAATTTCCGGATCTTTGATCTCTCTGGATTTCGACCTTTCGAAATTTGTGACTTCTGAAAGTAGAAACTAGAAACGAAGAAACTCGAAGCTTTAGTATTATTTCAGTTTCTAGTTTCTAGAAACTCAGAATCGCGTATCAAATAAACTAAAAATCTTGAACGTCTGAAACTTTTGAAATTCGTAACTCTAATCCCGCGTCGAATTTCCATTCACGGATGTCCCGCGTAACTTTTTCTCTTCTCTTGTTTTTCATTTTCGTTTTATATTTCAATTTTTTTTTCTCATTATTAGGAATGCTGCTCTCCAGATTGCGCTGCTGAAATTAGTGAATTATAAAGAAGCTCCGACCCTCCCTCGGGAGATCGGTTGAGTATCTCGCCACAGCGCGGCTCGAATTTTAATTTATGCGAATGTTCATGGTCGGGTTTCGAGGGAGAAGAGAACGCGGTATGGTAGCGCTAAACCGGTAACTCCGTTGAAACATAATCTCCGTAGGTACGTTAAGCTCGCGGTATATAGTGAAGACTAGTAACGAGGATCATTGGTAATAACACGAGGTATTGTTACCGATCAGAATTCGGCTTGTTAATTATTGTTAGTTGTCGATAATCTATGCGGCCAAACCGATAACTCATTAAAACCCGCGTTCTTTAATTGGTGTATCGATGTTGTATCGTCATTTAAGATAATCAGCCTCCACATTGCGGACAATTGCGAACAGGAGATTAATTATCCTGATATATAAATGTTATATATATATATACGTATGTACGTATATGTATATGTATAAATGCCCGAGCACGGGACCCCAGGAGCCTACGGAGTCGATGAAGATAGCACAAAACGTTTGCGCCATAACCGCCACGATACGTTAAGCCGTGTAATTAACCGAATAACAGAATCAGATACAGGCTAGTCATGCCTAACCCCAGGAGTGCGCGAGGTATACTTTGATATCAAAGGACAGATAGCCTTGGTCTGATCCTGCGCTCATTGTATGAGTTAAACAGGCATATTCTTCAGGTTGATATATATAGAATTTCAAGAGAAGATCTAATATAATAAACCAACGAATCGTGACGAAGACGATAACTTGCAATCAAGCGCAAAATTTCTACCAAGGATTCGAATCGATCAGTTCAAATTTTAATTGAATTCGTTATGATTATTATTATTATTATTATTTTTTTTTTTTTTCTCTATTAATTTCTATGAAATTACGAATCGACCCGACGACGCGAATACGCCGTCCGCTCGTTCAGGCTTGCTACGAAATTAGATTCCCTCGTAATCACCTCTCCGAGGTGAATTCTCAAGTGATGGAGGAAGAGGAAAGGGAGGAAATGCAAGAGATATTATTATATGTTCGGTGGGTATAACGTTTCGTCTCACGATTCGTTCGGTAGATATATGAATCTTGATGTGAAATCGCGAATAACCACCGTTGAAAATTACAGATTTACTTATTATCCCTGAGTTTCATATATGAATTCGTTTGATTCGCTTTTACTCGTAAACCGAGTATAATGCTTAATGGAAGGCCACTCGCCTCCGGAGTCCTGCTGTATAAAGTCGTCGTTGTACTTTAGTGCCTACTAAAATATCATTCCTGCAGCAATCTGGAATCGTTTAAACGTACTTTCACCCATATCCATTGTCCGACTCCTCCCAAAGGCGTATAATACTGTTATGAAGCGATATATAAACTACCTGGGACCGTAACTGCTTTGTCACTTATGTAACTACCAGCTAGATAAGGCTTGGTTACTATACGATCGAGATTCACTACCATGTCGTAGGGATTTGCGATTAAAATGTTTTTTCTACGTGTGGGGAAAAAACCTCATCCTCACAGTATTTGTACGTATTTACGTATTATGCATATGGGGTATTCTATGCGTTTTCACCAATCCTTGGACCATCACCATTTCCAATACCCACGTAACTTTGGTACCTTGCAGAACTATCAAATCTGAGTGCACGCTTTTTTTCGCCCGATATCACTGACCGTTTTGGAGTCATGAACCCTCAAACTCACAATAAATACACAGAATGCTATTTCAATATCCGAACATTCGAGTTACAGAGTTATGAATTATTCAATTCTGGGAGTGTCTGTTCTAGATGTTATACTTCACCCACGTGCGGATATTTAAAATTTTTTTTTTTTTTTTTTTACTTCGAGCAAAATAGGAATAACCAAGACTGATCAAGATGCTACTTCCAGCAAGGTCTTGAAATGTCCGTGTTTCATGGAGTGTTATTCCTATTTTGCCTAATGAAATGCTAAGTAGCCGCAACTAGGTAAAATCTAACATCTAGAGAAGACACCGGCTGAATTGAACAGTCCATAACGTTGTAACTAATAAAGATACCACTTTCGTAGAGGTCTCGAAATTTTCGAATATTGACGTAAAATGTTGTGGATTTTGTTGTGAATTTTGACCCTTTGCGGCGAAACTTCTGTAGAATAACTTGGTGGGTCACCCTGGTTAAAATTTACTCAGCTAAGTTTCAAATGGTTGCTGTGTGAAAACCGAGGTTAAAACTATCAGTGCGATCGGGATTGGAAAAACAATGGGAATACTTTAAACATTCTGAAACATAGCTGTGAAAAGTTTTTACGTCAAAGTTCAAATCACAGCATATTTTAAAAAAATCGCAAATTGGTAAGTTTGTCGAAAATACAGTTCTCACTCAAAATACAATGAGTTTTAGAGTTTCCGCTTTTTTTTTGGTCAAATTTGAACTGAAATACTCATCAAATATGGTATCTCTAGGACAAAAATAGTGACATACTACACGTTTGAAAACAGGTATTTATTTCGACATGTAAAGAGAATCGATTTTGAAGTGGACATGAATGCGGATTAATCTGGAAGATATTATGAAAGCAAAAAATGTACCCTTTCGCTGAAAAAAATCATCACTGATGCATTCGTTATACCCACAATGAGGCCTAGGTGAAATTTACTCATAATAGCCACGAAGGGTTGAAAGTGACCGGCTCTTTTCATGTTTCAGGGGTTCATAACTCCAGAACGGTGAGTGATATCGGAAAAAAAAAAAAAAAAAAACCCCAACAATCTATTGTGCACTTCTATTTGATAGTAGTATACAAGGTACCATCATAGCTACGTCGGAATCAGAAATGGTGATGGTCCGAGGATAGGTGAAAACGCATGGAATACCCCATAGGTACGTATGCATAATATGTACCGAACAAAGTTTCGCGATAATTCGCCTCCTGCTTGTCGACCAGCTTTGCGTTTGATTTATGATAATTAAAGCTGACCCGACCTTTCATCGGAGGCTGCACGACTTTGCGAGTGAACCTCGTTTCGCTAAGAACCTCGCATACCGCGTCTCTTCTCCGCAGAATGTTGATGAGACCTCGAGAGAAGAGCAAGGCAAGGAGATAAAGAGATGCTACGTCTTCTGACGAGATCGTTGCTCGCCGGAACCAACCGGGTAATTGCTAACTTGGCGATTCTCATCCCACTGGATCATCACAAGTCACGTTACCAACTACATTATAGTTACGTATTCATCAATTGACTAAAACGTGGATCGCTGTTAGTGGAGATAGAAAATTTTCCAACTATTATCTCGCGCATTAGTTCCTCCCACATTTCTATCCCTTCTTACTATCGTCGTACGGTAAATCTTGAAATGACAGATCGGATAAGGAATGACTAAGGGTTGAATTTTACGACCAGAAAGATTCGAGATAAATAGAAACGATGATGATGATGCCCTCCCACCCACCCACTTACTTACTTACTTACTTATACTTTCGCCAAAGAAGGTCGAGCCATTCATCACTCGCACACGACAATAATTAGTCGGCTCACAACTATTTCTCATTTCCCAGAGGCGGTTTAAAACCAGCTCACAAGAGTGATCCATCATCGGTCCGCAAGACTTAAGACGAGCAAACCGACCAACGAACCGCGCATTAGGACTGGCGACTATCTCCCTATGGATAAATTCGCGATTTTCTTTATATTCGCCTCGTAATCGGGAATAAAGATACCTGCAGAACAAGACCAGAGATCTTCACCTGATGCTGAAAAAGCCACGTTTTCTCAGGGAAGCAAAAGTAATATCCGAAGGTGTCAACGTGGCAGTCGGCAAATGTGTATATCATAGGCTATGGAGCACCGAGGGCTGCAAATGTCTTTGATATAACAAGAGCGAAAGGTAGCAGATCTTTGAAAGGCGGAGAAATAACTGCAGCGTCATTAATCACTGAGGTAGTATAAATTAGGAAGAGACAGACATCTCGCAAATAAGAGGTAGCTTGACGGTCGAAGAAACGTTTGAAGTGTGCTACAGCAATAGAGAAAGACCGGAGATGATTCCAGAGGCTGGGAAATGGATCGACTTGGGAAATGAAAGGATAAGGTCCAACGGTCGTATATAGTTTGTGACAGAAAACGAAGACGAATCATGTAAGAAAAGTAACAGATATACAGCGAGATTCTCGGGGGTTTCTGGACAGTTTAAGAAGTAGCTAAATATAAATAGGCTTCTTGATTAATTGCTATTTTTATTTTCGCATTTTGTCACCACTAGAGAGAGAGAGAGAGAGAGAGAGAGACGCTGTTTCAAATTTATTCAAGGAGCTAGTAACCAAGTCATACGCTCGATTGTATTCGTAGTCGCCATCTGAACGAAGCTCTTTGTATGTCAAGAGGATAAAAGGAGAAACGCAGTTGCTGAGTAAATTGAAATGTCACTGTTTAGCCCGTCGCTAGTTGCTGCTACTCACCTTCGACCGAGCTGAATGGATGAACTCCAGGCAGCACCAGGTACACTAGGAACAGTGCGCACAATCTAGGCTTCATTGTGAATGGCAGCGTTGTTGTCATTCGTTCATTTTCAGTTCAACTCTACAGACGCAGATTGAATAGCCACTAAGAAAAAGAAGCACAAAAACAAAACAAAAAAAACAAAGAAAACTAAACACTACTGCTCACTGCACATCGTGAATAGTTCACTCAAACACCAAGAAACAAACTCTGGATAAACGTCCTTCAAAGGCTGGAGGACTCTCGACTGCAGAAAGCTGGATACTTTAATCTGCAACAAAAATGTCAAGAAACATCGTTAGCCACATGACGAATTCATCGTGAATTAGACTGGACATTAATTATCTAACTGGAATTCAAATTGGGATAGTGGAAGTCTTTGGACGTAACTATTTGTACTCTTACGTGATGTGAATTCAATGTTCTTCGCACATTAGAAAATGTTCACAGCCATCTTTGAACCAGTGAAGGCTGAAGTGTGTTTAGGTCATCAACATTTAACACCCGTTTGAACGCTTGTTATATATTCCTTTGGTATTTTGGGGCGGCATAAAAATTCCAAATTTCAAAAACTGCCAAAGGTCGAAATTCAGATTTGTCCACTACCGACTCACAGTTTCAAGAATGATCATTACCCTGAAAGTCTATGTAGCCAATTTGAAAAACTCCGAATGGAAAATCGCCGAAGGTTCAAAATTCCGAAAGCTGAAAATCCGAAAGGCCAAAACTCCGAATCTCGGAATTCGCGCATGCAAAGTCGTTTACTTGACAGCTTTGTCATGACTTTCCCTCAAGTTTGCGGATTTTTCGACTTCCTGAGTTTTCAACTTTCGTATCTTTGAGCTGTCTGCATTCCAACCTTTGAGAATTTGCAAGTTCTGAACTCTAACGTTTCTAGAAACTCAGAATCGCGTCTCAAATAAATTCGGAATTCTGACCGTTCGAAACTTTTGGAATTCGAAACTTCAATCCCGCCCCGGTATTTTACTGATATTTGGGGTCAAAACGAATTATAATTGTCACCTAGCAGTTATAATTCGAAACCTTGCAGAGGATCACATGAGTATATGACAGACGAACTTAATTCCGACCGATATTCGTGAAGCAAAATTTGTTTCCAACTATAATCTCCATAATTTTATAGGAATTTTCCACTTGATGAAGGGTTCTCCTTCATCTCCCCGTATACGCGTCCAACGCTTAACAGATTCGGAATGAGCTTAAACTCTCGTCAAATTATTTGTGTATCTCAGAGCGGCTCAAACTCGTATAAAAGTTTTGATAGGGCGGGATTACGCTGATGATAAAATTGCTGGAAAGTTAAGCCCCCGCCCCGCAAATTGGAGTCGGAGCTTTGAGAGTTTCGCTCTCTCCGCAAAATTATAAGCAAAAATAATCCTTTGACCTGTATTCTGCATTCGTAACGTCGTATGTACCTATACATATTATGCAGTATACAGCAACCGCGAATCATTCGGAGTTACAAACCACGGACAGGGTTAACCGCGATGTGTAGTAACTATACATACAATTTTAACTGTACTGAATATTTATACAGTCGAAGGTTCGTACAGTTTGTAGCAGCTGGTACGTCCCCGTGTTCTTTAAATTATTTTACTTCTTCTCCCCATACGCATAGCAGCCTTCAGTTCTCTAGGATTACTTTAATGTTCAGAGCTTCACCGCGTGAAACAACCTCCAGCTCCGGAACATCCTTGTGTAAAATAGGTGCTACCGTTTCCAGCGAAGTTATTTTAAGTAAACTTTCATCTCTTTTTCACGGTCCCTGATGGTGCCGCAACCTTGATGACTTTTTGGAACGGCAGGCTTTCATAATCACACGAAAAAATATATCAAAGAATATTTAAACCAGGTTCCACTCATTACTGGCAAAGTGGATGAGGTTCCATGGGTGAACCTTTGGAGATAGAAAAAACCGGTTGGATGAACGAAGAATTTTCAAGCTAGTTAATTTGTTGTGTCAATCGTTTGAGTGGGTCTTTGGCCGTAACGAAAGTTTGTTGAATCGAAAGTGATTCTCTACCTGTTCCTAAGTGAGGATTTCCTTATAGCTCAAACAAAATCTCGATCCTTTTTGTTGAGAATAAGTTGTTTCAAACAATTTTACCCCTCTTCGGTGTATACAGGCCTAATTGACGCAGCAGCGTGTGTAAAAAGTCGGCAGGTGTGACGCCTGAATTGTAAACCGGCAAGTCTTCAGATTCCTTGTTATTTGACTATTGAGGAAAAGGTAAATTTACGTCTGATTTTCAAACGGAGAAAAACCTGTTTCAACGCGTGCTTTATCCTCGTTAATTTATTAGAACCTTATCTGAAGCTCAGCTCTAATTACAGACCAAGATAATTAATGCATCTGATTAGCCATCGCTTAGATTCATTCATTACCCGCAATCAAAACTGACTTTCCAATCATATTCAGGTCACGTCACTATACATATAGTAGATATTTTAATCGTACGAAAATATTCATGTAGGCTAACCAGATCATTTACAGATAATACTCTTCAACTTGTCACAATATACGTGTGTATATTGTATACCTACATGTATTTATACCACAGATGTGTCTAAGTAGTCTAATGCTAGCCTAATAATCACAGATAGAAAAGAGACACGAAAAATGTCTCTCTCGGGCCTTTAAGACCCAAACAGACTCTCCGATTCAACTGATGATAATTCAAATAAGATTGAATGTATCCACTAAACGCCAACCATATTCCTGCGGCAATCGCCTTTCAGACGTTCTTCCAAAAGATCAGGACAGGTGACAAAAACTCTACAGAATCTTATCGATCAATAATCGGTAAAGATGGAGACGGTGGCAATAATCACACTGAGGTAGTAGCAGCTGAACATTCTTTAAAAAGTGACATTCGAGGTCTGACGGATGTGCTCATGTATATTATCATGAGATGAAATTACGTTACATCTCAATTTACTGCAAAATTGAAAACGGCCATAATTCTCCTCGAGGAGATACTGCAGACACATCTGTGGTTTCGAATATGCGGCTGTGGACATAATATACGTGGGTAATATCTCGAGGGCCAGTGCATGGAAACGGGAACAGCAAGACCGAGGATGTAATCTACGAAAGATCTGAAATATCCCATCAACAGAGATTCCCCATTGCGTAAGCCGTTGATCCCGGATTAAAACTCAATTTATAAACGGTTCGCGGTTGTATTACGTACTCAAAAGCTTAAAATATACTCGTGAACGGGAATGGCGCCATTGTGTTTTATTGGACACATGGCATTTCACAGTGCAGTTGGCTCGAATATAGCCAGCTGACTCGTACCTACTAGGCCAAAAAGCCGTGTGCCATTGCGCTTGGGTCACATCTACCGATCAGATCTGATCTTTCTACCTTCGAAACGAGATTGTTATGTACCGACTGCATACACAGACGTACTTACATCCATGAACAAAGCTACTGTGGAAGGGTTTGTTAAATCAAAAGATCATTGAGATTTATATGAAATCTATATCAATGAACAAATGATAGAAGAAAAATAAATCAATAAAAATAAAATAACAGCCCGTATTGAGATTAAGGAGATCGAAATTGCACGTGCTCGAAAGTCTACTGCAGTCTTGATTCAACATCAGTCAGGTAGAAAGAACGGACTGCGGACTCCCTCGGGGCTACCGGTTTTCCACCAGAGTCTATTCAGTAGACAGTTTTTTTTTTTTTCTACTTCTCTTTTCTTTATTTTTTTTCGTAATCCGAGAAGATTACGGGTCGAAATAAACATGTCAACCATGGGGGCTGTGGGTTCGCAGCGTCTTTATGGTCCATACATTTGCCGAGTGCGAGCTTTTCGGAGAGATTTCGTACAGATAACGTCTTTTCGACGTTGTCATGACCAGATGTGGCCAGATGTCCTTAAATCTTCTACACGTACGTCTGAATCTTAGATTTCAAGATATAGGTTCCACCTATCTGGTAGAATTTAACGCCCGATGGACCAGGCGGACATATTATTCTTATTTTTCTCAGTGTATAGGTATATAAGCGGCGAACGTGGGTCCGGTTGATTTAATCGTCGAAAAAAACTACCGAATCGAACGTCGTTCGACAAGTTCTCACGGCGAGACACGCCCGTGATTGCAAAACGATCAAAGCTTATAACTTTCAACGGTAAAAGATATCGAGCCGTAAAACTTGTCGTAGAGTTGTGATTTGTGTCGTATTTTAATGCCGGGTTGATTAGGTTTAAATGGTTTTATTGAAAGAAAAATAGAGGAACAGGTTTTCTATATCTCTCAGGCGTAAATATATGTCTTCTCGCATTTGTAACCAGCCCATACTGTATAGTAACTCATGTTTTTTTATACATATTTCACGGTTGTGGGTACAAATAAATAATTTCAGACCCCTGCATGTGACTTTGATCAAAGCTGGTCTCTCCCTCTTACCGCCGAGAAGACCCAACGCCAGCGAGAAGACGCGTCTCGAAAATATACAAACATTCAAACCCATCCCGAAGGGTGGCTGCTGCAGGGCGGGGGTTGGGGCGGGAAATACAAATATATCATTCGCGCCGGAACCCCGCTGAGGAAAATGTCGAGAACCTGAAAAATCGACAAAGCATTCTCATTTCCCATTCATCTTTCCATTTGATTCGACCTCTGGGGTCAAATTGCTCTGGAATTTCTAGACGCATTAAATCGTTCTCATCCTTAAACTATGCACGATCCTGGAGGGAGTTGAAGTTCCCAAACGATTATTCCTCCCTTATATCTATTCCATGGCTGACTATATTACGTCGATGGAAAAAAAAAAAGAACTAAAGTGGAAAACGGAAGAGGCAAATTTCCAGAAATTTAATCAATGAAATCATTCGCGAGGTACCATATGTAGATATTCCCATTCGAATATGATGCGCCCTCGATATTTTTTGCAATTTCCATCACCGACTGCAATTGATGGAAATATTGGAAACTGGGAGAATATAGTCTCTCCAGTGTAAGGGGCGTTCATACAAACGCGGAATGAACTGAAAGATCAGAGAGAAGAAGCAAGAGAAAAAAGAGAAAAAAAAAAAAAGAAGAAGCGAGGCTCTTGACTGCGCATTGATACTTTTATTGTCGAAACCACAGGAAGCCATTCAAGTGTGAATTGCCAATTCTATGATTCCGTGTTTGGCTTTGTCAACGACGCAGGTAGCCCCTGTTCTCACGCGAAGTGCGCCGACCGGCCGAACGAGTCTCTCTCATGGATCTGTAATCCGCAGATGCAGCATCTCGTTTGCCAGGCGTCCGAAGGAAGCTCCTTGAAATGTTTCCTGGGTATATATTTTTCAATGAAAATAGTATAAGGGCGTGCGTTTCAAGAGCCAATTTCTGAATGGGCACCACATCTTCCTTCTCAAACTTCGCAACTCTAGTCAATATTGAGTATTGAGATTCATAAACCGTGTGATTTTCGAGTACCCATATGTGCAAAGTTGTACTCCTGATCATTTCAGCCAGTTTCCCATGTACGTATTCCAAACTGGCTTGGCATTGGCGTGATATTGGTGCCATAGCTGCCAATAATGACAACCACCAAGGGCCGAGCTTTGCTCAAGTCAAAATCAATGTTAGGACAATTCTGGGTTGTTAACACCGGTCCAGCTTATGGTGCTTTGAACCGGCACGAAATAATTTGTAGCCAGTATAAAACACCATATTAGCCCAGTGTATTTCCAGTACAGAACTGACTTCTGGCTGTGCCCCATGTATGTTCACTTGTCAGTACTAGTCATCAGCATTGCCCAATGCTGGGCAAATAATTTCTCTGTACTGGGCCAGTATTACCGAATGAAATTTGGCAGACGGGGTAGTGCCAATTCTGTGCCATGTGGGCAGATCCGACAATACTTAAGCATTCGTAGATGGGTAGATGTAGGCCTGAATTTCTCTCATGTTGTGGCACCGCGTCCTCATATGTCGACGTAAATTGTCTTCTCGTATTCTCTTGAAAGAGCCCCGAAGTACTTGTATATACTGGATAACAGTGTAACGGTGAAGATTCACGGCAACGCAAATACGAGAAGATCAAACACAGCGGGTGAAATAAAAGAGTATACCAGATTTAAAGCGAAGGAACCATCGAATGTGTGCTTTCCGAAGTCTCGGAGTACCATCCAATAAATTAAAGCCCCGGGTACTGCCGAGGGTTTATTTCGGAGTTGAAATTTTCCGCTCTTCAACTATAGGATGCAGCCACGTCCAATTCTCCGGGTTCTCCGATTCTACGTGACTTTCTTCAAAATCTATTCGACGACGCATCTACAGCGTACTTCAGACTTTAACTCAGGTTTTCTAACGCTACTGTGACTATCTTTGAGAAAAAACAAATGAAATAACTGAAAAAGGAAAAAAAAAAAAAAAACAACGTACACCTTTTTAACAGCGCCTATCTTTGCACGCCTATCACGTCCTAAGCACTTCCTGTTTGGCACGCTCTTAGACGAGACCCTGTAGGCGTGCTGTTTCTCTATCCGTTCGCCACTACGTCCGAAAAAATAGAAAAACGAAGCACATTAGGTGAGGAAAAATGGACGGATTCGTGTCCTCAGTTTATTTTGTTTGTTTCATTTTTCTTTTCTCCGTAATGATCTTTCTTCTGATTAGCATTAACTGGATTCGCACGTGTCAACAAAATCAAACAGGATATCCGTCGTGTGGACAGGTAAAACGTGAAATCCCCATTGTACGTTTATAATTCTATGTAAATTTCACGGATTTATTGCATTCGGGACCCGGTGGCGAAGGCTCAAGCGACAACTGGCGAACACAACGGTATAACTCGGTAGCTGCGCGCTGCCCATACCTGCGGAATTGTATCCGCGATGATATATCGCCTCAGTTTTTACCCAAGAACCCATACGCATTAATTCTACTCCGCTACGCCTCGCACACATACGAAATATTCACGTATACCCACACCTGCCCAAATCCCATATTCTAAGTGAGGGAATTGATCACGCAACAAATATTCTTTACCCTTGGTGCGTCTAAACGTAAAGGAAGGAAAAAGCCGCCGAAGAGGAAGTCAACTGATGCTCCATTGACGTTGAAAATAATCTTTTTTGAACACTCCTCCACTGTTTTGTGCTTTTGATTATGCAGCTGAATTTGAAAAGCCTCAAATCAACCGGTTGGATCGATCCAGTTTGCGGTCAGGAATTATTAAAGCGATATGGTATAAGTCGTTTTGGACCTAACCTAGCTAAAATGAGGAATATCAATCTGACTGGAATTCTATTCGTTTTTTTCCAGCAGTAAAATACTTGGCCACTTTCTGCCGTAGTGAAGCATGAATCTCCTGAGTGTCATTCCGATAGGTTGTTTAGTTTTGAAGAAACTACGAATCGCGTTTTCGAAGTGACAACGATTGGTAATGATGGAGTTTCGATGCGTTAAAGTTCCAAACGTTCATTTCAACGAAAGTTCCATAAAAATCTTATACAACGCTCATTGAACAGCTCGAGATCTATGAATTTTGAACTCTAGAACTATAACCTTCGATTTTCAACACGTTCAAAATCTATAGCTACACTTTTAGCGGATTAAAGATCCCGGTGAAGCCTCTTGTTTTTCGAATTTCCATTCAAACGAACGTACGGAAATTTAAGCAGATGATAATTCGAGACAGATTATTTGGAGAAAATCCTTCATTTCATTACTTGAACGGTTCAAAAGCAGCAAAATAAACGGTACATAATTTTCTGGATTGAGTGAAACACATAAATACCTCGCCTATTTGGCAACTCTAACAATAGAAATAGTGAATTTCTTCCGAAAAATTCTGTTATATCAACGTTGCAAATTTCAACTTCATGTCTCGCAGCACCGGCGATATCAGATTTTGTTCGAAATTCGAATATTGCCACTTGTCGTCACCTCAAAAACGCGAATCATACTTTCTCCACGACTGCCCAACCTATCCGAACGAACCCTCGACCAATGAATTGAGTTTTGTGGCAGAAAGTGGTTGAGTATGTCTTTTCATAAAAAAAAAAAAATAAATAAAATAAAATAACTGATTGGATTCCAGTAAATCTCACATAGGTCAAGTCGTGAGTGATCTCTACTATATCGTTCTAATTATCGTGACGAATAATGATGATCGGTGAGTTTCCAGTCCGCGGAGTAACCACAGCGGTCTATGGGGTTTTTAACGAAAAGCGCGAAGATTCATTGAATTCAAATAACGTATTGGGGTAAATGGTCGGCTTACGCTTAATTACATGGTAAAATATTTGAGGTTCCAATGAATTTACTTACTTAACAAGTTGTTAGCGATGCTCGAGACAGTATCCATTAATTGACTCGTACATTATAATTAATCTCACTTCACTGATATTTCCACATTCACGCGACTCCCCCTTCCTCCCTAAACCCTGTCACACTGACTTGTAATCAACCATGTTATTCCCCCGTTGTTCTTTCGACAATTACGCGTTATTAAACGCTCTATATCTTGAATAAGCGGATCGACTCCTCCTTCTCAATTATTCTTCATTATCTTGCGCGGTTTATCATTAAATTCATTTCCCCACCATCGGAAGAAAAATGTTCATTAATTTTAACTGAAAAAATTCTTCAAATATTCTCGCTTCTTCTTTTTCTCTCTCTTTCTCTCTTACACTCTC
The DNA here is from genome assembly GCA_963989295.1 of Ametastegia equiseti. Taxonomy (NCBI): domain Eukaryota; kingdom Metazoa; phylum Arthropoda; class Insecta; order Hymenoptera; family Tenthredinidae; genus Ametastegia; species Ametastegia equiseti. The sequence goes on along the minus strand of OZ022390.1, from coordinate 7,235,313 downwards.
ACTTTTCCACACAGAAAAAGTTGAAATATTTAAGGGAAATCATTCGTAAAAATGTTCAAAAATCGCGGCTCCAGATTCAGGCTTTGATTATTAATCGAAAAGAGGATCGATGATTGAAAATATGTTGAATTTTCGTGAAAACAACCCTTAGCGCAGCGCATTTGAGCGCAGAATAAACCCTCGGGCGATGTTAGCATGCGCGTCCGCCGCGGCCAACTGAAGCCAACTGAATCCCGCCAGGGGAACGGAGCTGACGGCGCGGGCCGCGTGGCGGAAAGAAGAGAGAGAGGGGCGAGTGACGAGGGGGAGGAGGGGAGGCTTGGTGGGGGGGCGGGGGCGATGGAAGAAGCTGGACCCTCTGGGATGCTGTGCGTGCCTCGGAACTACGGAGGGCAAACCAAACCGAACCGAACCGAGCCGAGGGAGAGAACTTGTGCCTGTGAATATTTAAGATCTTGAGTGCCTTCGGTTTGGCGGCTCGGTGGGTTCGACTTCGAAAAACGTCACTTTAGGACTGCCGAGGAAGCGGGTTAGTTGTTTTCATACAGCTTTGGATTTGTGCACTACTCATCTATCCAGCGATTCTGGATTGTCGTTTTTCTATTTTTCCAGAAGCGCCTTATTGATGCTTTCCTTCCTAAGTAGAGGGTCGAAATCGACGGGAAAATGAGGGGCCGGATTCGAATTCTGAATTTAAAAAGCTGCGGAAGATAAAAATTCTGAAGTTTTACACTAACGACTCAAAGTTTTTGGAAAGATTATTTTCCCGGAAGTCTACGTAGTCAATTTGAATAACTCCGAATGGAAAAACACCTGAGGGGCAAAATTCCGGAAGCCAAAACTAAAAATTTCGGAATACACGTATGCAACGTCGTTTATTTGACAGCTTTGTCATGACCTGCTCTTCAATTTTCAGATTCTTGGACCTTCTGAGTTTTGAACTTTTGGATCTTCGAGCTGTCTGTAATCTCAACCTTTCGGAATTTGCAAGTTTTGAAGTTCGACGATTCTAAAACATCAGAATCGTGTCTCAAATAAATTCGGAATTTGTACCGTTCGAAACTTTTGGAATTCAGAACTTTAATCCCGCGTCGAAAATAACTATAATAACTGACTTTGACGTATCTTCGCCGTTCAAAACACATGGAATCAATCAATCATGTGTTTTCCGAAATGTCAGTCTGTCTGTCAGTCGAGTTCAAAGATTCGAATTACGGCGTAGCAATTTCTCTCAATGACGGGATCAAACTCTTTCGCAATTCGTTGAGATTCGGTATCCGGATTAGCCGGAGTTGTGATCGACTTCTAATTTAATCAAAGAAATTTCGAAAAGCCTTATTGCTGATAAATAGGAAGTTGGCCCTTCCAGGATCGAGACATAATTATGTTGTAACTATGTATATCGATGGGGCTTTGGCGTCATATGACCCAGCAAATGGATGACCAATGATAATAAATCAACAAACTCAACTCATTCTACGATGAATAATAAAGGATACCGTGAACAAAAAAATTGATGATTTGATTTTATCATGAAATGATCTGTTCTTGGCAGATGAATTTGCCATTCGGTATGGGTTCACAATAATATTTTCAGCATTCTTACCTCAAAATCGCAACTTCGTCGCGATTTCTCGGCTCTCATAATGAAAAATAATGTCCGAAACTTGTACGTAAAGGCTTTTTGACGAAACTCGTTACAGCACTCGCCTTCGGCTCGTGCCGTAAACCTCTCGTTTCGTCAAATAAGACTTTCCGTACTCGTATCGTAATGTACTATTTCCTAACTGAGTACGCAAAATTCGTTTTTGCGCACCCAAATGAGTGTGCAAAATAGTACATTCCTGTACTAGTGCGAACGCGACTACTTTCCCGCACTAGTGCGCAAAATACCACTTTCCCGCACTGCTTTCCCGCAAATCTCATTTTGCGCACTCAGTTAGGAAAAATAGTATACTATTTTCCTCCAGTTGTTTAACTGGTACGCTTATCTAATCAAAATGATGCAGCCGTGAGGTAAACGGCTGCTTTAGTTCAATTATGCGAAAAGGAGTCTTTGAGGTTGCAGATAAATAGGATCAGAAGAAGTCAAAGGAGTGGAAAGGATCTACCTCGGGATCGTAAATCATTGAATGGTTTATTAAATGTCTGCTGCACGAAGGCGTATCGCAGCGAGCTTTGCTCGTGGTATTAAATATCATCGATTTTGTGCTCAGAACCTGTTCGACCTGTTGGGCATGAAGACATCTGTAAATCCGGAAGCCGGGTTCTGGCAATGAGACAATACCAGCCCAGAGCACAAGGGCGGAGGGCCGTACTTTTCTTTATGTACCTAATTCTTTCACTTTGAATTTCTATCAACAGCTTGTGGCCTCGGTTCACTAAAACAATATTTTACTTTGACCAATAGCCAATACTGGCCCGCAGAGTTCACCTCACCGTACGTTGACTAACTTTTTTTATTCCACATTTTTCATGTGTGCTTGTCGAGCGAGCGTACCGTACCGTTTCTACTACTTTTACATTTGACTTTAGAGAAACTCTCAAACGTTCTTTACCCAGGGACCCGAGCTATGGTGAGGTCGAATTTTAGAAACCCGATTCATATGTATATTGTCGACTGATGGATCAGACTACCAATGAAAAGGATTTTGAAGGATCGAGTGGTTTGAGTAGTTTAAAATAAAATGAAGAATTTGCCTAACGATTTGATCAACGAATCTGCTGAAAAAAACTCCAACTGAAAATTCACCGCATTGGTATATTCGATGTGTGTGAATAACTGTTCTCATCTGGTCAATGAATGGGGGTCATTTATTTATGCACCTGTAATGGTTTTCAAGCTTCACTCTCGCCAATGCAGTAAAATGAAGCGCAGGCGGCTGACGCAACATCGCTTACCTAGATAAATAAATATTGACTATCCTGCAGCAGTCACTGCAAACAAATCCATTAATAACACGAATTTGACTAAATACAGACGAGTGACGTGAAACAGACTGACTGCAGGCTCAGCTAGACCTACCACCATGGAATTTTGGCAGCAATTTATACCTACTGCAGGGGTAGATTCACCCATCGACTATAACAATTTGATAAAGTTAACTTCGGCTCTCATGCCCAAGCCGAGTGACTAGTGTATAATTATCAAAACCACAATCGAATAATTTTGCTTAATATACACGGACCCTGTCCAGGGTTCGTATGTCTCGTTAGCATTAACGCCAAAACAAACCTCTGCCCTGCGGATCTCGTTGACGATAATTAATAATAATTTGTGTACATATATATATGTGTATATATATGTACATGTAGGTGGCAGGATCAGGGAGTGAGCTTGATCCCGCGGCTTCAGTCGCGTCGGTGGGATCAGAATATCGATGAAATTCTCGACAAGTGAGATGGGCATTGAATTGATTGAAAAAACATGGAATGAACTTAAGAGGCACTTTGCGAGCTAAGTATACGTCCGGGATGGTCTTATCCACCGTCGAAACTCAGTTAGCAATCGAGTGATCACTTTAATAACTATTAAAGAAACCGGTATCTTCACTGCTAGGATGTAAGATGTTTAAACGATGAAAATATATTGCTCTACTCATACGGAGTGCAGCTCGTTACACTGTCGTTTATGCATTAAACAAAACTTGTTCATCACATTAAAACACTCACATCGGGTAAGCAATTACGCGAATATTCTGCTGAACTCCAATTTGAGTTTTATTCGTCTTTCGTTGTTTTCTACGCTTGGAGAAATTTCAATTGTGGCCGTATTCGTTGATTCTAGGCATCTTAATATCGCGCTACTTGGAATGTTATGGCAAAACATTTTCGTTCATCAGTTTTAAGCGGATGAAAATAAAATAAAAATTTCGATTCAGAATACCTCGCTTATAAAGCAATTGTTTTCGTGTAGAGTAGATACCTTTCATTCTCATTAATGTAAATTCTATTGTTTCCATACAATAGCATTAATTTTATGCGCCAGACGCATCCTGTTGTATATTCACTCGTAGGTGTCTTTTCTTCTTTGAACCTTTTCTACAGACAAGAACGGTTGTCGCAGAAAATAAATTCACTATTTACTGACGTTTACGTAAGGTTAAATATATATGCGGTAGTAGGGAATCTGAAGAAAAAAAAACCTTTACTAGTCATATCGACGGCTGCGTAGAAAGAGCGTAATAGTATATTGTGCACGGAGCAAGCTCAAAGCTACCATCTTAATGTGTTTTTCGAATTTCGTGCGCATCAAACCAATCCCATTTCTTGTAGGTTCATTGATCGGAATCTTCAATCTTCTATCCTAGATTTTCTAATAATTCTACAGGCGTGATCGACTTTACATTTTATTTCTCGATCCAGTCAGCTAAGATGAAAATATTGCAGGATTTCGAGCTTCCTTCAAGAAAACACCATGAAATAGCTGCTCCAGAAATACTCATGAAAAATATGAATTATCACAGCCGTTGGAATACGAAAAATTCTTGAATAGTAATAAAATCAAGATTTTATTCACTTTCAATAAAAGCCGTTTCAAAAGTGAATATCAACCAGTCAATGATGAATAATCAGACGAATGAAATTTTTAATTCAAACCTTATGGTCATAAAACTGTTATTTATTTTATTGAGCAGTATCGAATTTCATTAAGCTTTCAATCGACTTATAAACGACGATATCGGCTTTGCACTAGATCCGCTCCTGAAGGGGACTGCGAATCATTATTCTTACAAGATCCAGCATACAGCACAGTGAAAATGGCACAAGTAAGACCAATTGGAATCCTGAAGACCAATTGTTCGTAGTGCGTCGTAATTTCATATCCCATTTGCACTATCACATAGTACAGGTATATATTTACGTAGTTTGAATATTTGTGGGCAAAGTCGAGCCAATGTTTGTGGTGGTAACCAACAAGCCGCTAATCATAAGCTCCGTGACAATTCGACTCGGTGATCCACAGCGCCGAAAGCTCAAATATTAATCCTGTATAAACATAGTTACTTCTATTCCATTATAAACGGCGGTGCAACGGTCGTCTAGATATAATGTTTAACCAGCATAATGCTTCAGGCCTACGGCCCTTCATGGGTCTTGACTAAAGGCCTGCCGCCGTGCAGGGCTGCAATGGGCTGCCATGGGCTGACCACAGGTTTTTGAGGATCGTAAGGGATCGTTGGGTCTTGCTGGCTCGAACCCTGGCTCAGGAGCCACACCCCCCTCTGCAGCCTGAGGGACCAGGGCTGTTTGCCAGCAGGGGGTGGCTTCGTCGAGCCATGATACAGCCCTTCTCCAATGCATTTTTTGAGTCGTTCAAATTTTCGACGGTCATAACTATCCTGGCCGTAGGAGTTCTTGAGAAATACTGCCCTTTCTATATATCGGCCGCATACTTCTGCCGAGACTCTCTTCCTGCAGCTTTAACGTCTAGACTTTATAGACAAAGGAAAATATTTCTCTCGGCGTTGACAAACGTAAAGTAAAGAAAAAAAAAAAACAGTCGTTTCATCCGATTTGCTGTAGATCGCAGCTACTTTACGTCACATTGAAAATAGTTTATATTACAGCCAGACGAAAAGGTCCGGTTTTTGACTGTTTGAGAAAAAACTCATGGCGATGAAGCATTTGGCTTGAGGGGAAAATGAGTAGCGGAAGGTTTAGAAATTCCTGGTTTACATATCAACGGCCATCAAAGAGTAAAATTGCAAATTTTTTGGCAGGAAGTTATTTGGTTATGAATGAATTCCACGCTTAGGCTTTGGTCCCCTGCAACGCCTGTAGGTACTTGCCGAGAGAAAATCTGTATTATACCCGTGTCTGGTATACATGTTCTAAAAAGGAGGCATCTGCTGTCCACTCCATGTCGGAAGCAAAGTAACACGTGTTGTCAGCATGATAGCTCTGCTCCCAACTATTGTTAGTTGTTTGTTAAATCACTGTTCCCCACTACCCGGTAATGGTATGCAACATCACGTATTTTCGACCCATTGATGACACGTGCTAGAAATCTCTACTCAGATCGTTCAATTAAGTCTGTACCAGAAATCAATCTATTTGATAGTCATCGATACACTCTGCAGAACAATCTTGACAGTCCCAAATTTCAAATGATCAAAACTTTCATTGATTTTTACTCACATGCGATGCATATTTTGTTAGTCAGCTGAGTTTGCGTTTAAATTATTCAACTTTTTGTTGGCAGAGGTGAATCGAGACTGTATATAGACAAAACCGTAGAGTTTGATTCTTTAAATTAGTAGAAAATGTTTCAGTTGATTTTTTGGTGAAAAACTTAGAATTGCTCGGTTTCCATAGGATGAAGAGTGAGTGTGAGTGAAAATGGCGTTAGTCTCGTCGGTTGTTTTACTATCCCTTTGTGAATTCGTCAGGCTTCAGCGACGGGAAGTAATTAGCTAATTAGAGGAGTGAAGTCCACCAGTAACCAATTCTTTTATCATTCGTCTAGGACTACCTGGAATAGGCACCTGCCCGCATCGCTCGACCATTTTCATCTCCTCAGCAGGCAGCTACGTCTTCTTATCTCTTAGGCGCCTCTCGAGGTCTCGTACTGTTTGCCTTTCTTGAGAGGAAACTCTTGTACGGTTGTTCGGCCTTTCGTTTCGCTCGCCGAGAGACGCCAAACGTCGAAGACGCCATGTTAAGGAACTCGCTGTCGGAGATCACCACTGATCCAACTCCTGGAAGAAAATCGTTTTCGACATTCTTTCGAGGGCTGCTCTAGCCGCTGTCAGTCTTTTTATTGGAGGCGAAAGCTCTGCTTTTAGTTAATTAACGTCGATTAGAAATTGCGTGAGATTCTTTTGCCCAAGATAAGTATTGGATGCGGAAGAAATTCGCTGGTGTATTTATTATCATTAGGTTTTGTGATCGATAGGTCATCGATGCGGAAGGGCGGAAAAGTTTCGTTATTCTTTCATCTTCCAATTGAATAGAATAAGAAGTTGAAACGTTTCCTGGAAATTTTGTTAAAACACAAAGTTCACGTTTATATATGGGTACATATATATATATACGAGCTGGAAAAGTTACCCATGAAAAGTAGATCCAAAAACATTTGAAACGCGAGGGGTGAGGATGAATAATTTAAATGAAAAACAACTATAAGGGAGAGACATGCTATAAGTGTATATTTTTTTCCCGGTGAAGTAGAATTCTTCGTTTTCCTTCTAACGCGTTGTCCTCATTAATTTTGAAAAAGAAATTCAATATTTACCGTCTAGAGTTACAGAAAGTTGTCCACCCTTGTGAAATTCGAGTCCTTTTCTTCTCTTCTTCGGTTATATGCGTCGCCTCGGCTCGTCCGCCATCATCCTATTCCTCAAATGCACCGATGAATCTGGGGAGGTCCTGACCTCAGAACCCTCTCGAGATGCATAAACCATAGAAAAGCCTTTTCCTTCAGCTCTTTATTTCAACAATCTTTCGCTTCAGCTACGAAGACATTCGAGGGACATTTTCAAAGAAGATATTTTCAGTTCCAAAGGGTTATCTTAAAGGTAGGATCTTATCTCTTCAGGTCTTGAAACAAATGAATCCACTTTGGAACGTTCGAGGATGTAGGTATAAATGCATACATGCACGCGTATCTGAAGTATTGACTGTATCTCAAGAGACGTACCATTGGTCGCTAATAGCAGTTAATGGATCTGATAACATGCACACTGCTATACGAGGAAACGGCATGTTGTTAAATGCTCAGGTAGGTTGAATTTCTTTCTACTTTTGACGTAAATTTTCTGATTCGTCGATCGGCTATAGAATTCGAAAAATAAAGCGATACGCTGCAGGTGGAAGTGGAAGCGTGAGATTCAATTAGTTTTTTAACCCAACTTACCGTAGTCAAAGGCTCACGTATATATGCATCTATACAGATACATGTGGACCTGGATATTTTGTTACTGATTAGGTCCTAGCTCACAGCTAAGAGACTCAATCCAAAAATTCTTCGGCTATTGCCGACGTGTACTACTCTGCATCAAATTCCCACGGGTTTGTGTTAATTGCCTACCATGTTACATGGGATTTAAATTATTCCCTGCGATTCTTACTCAGACTTGACTTTTCTGACGATTCTATCACGTCGTATAGATTTTTCACCTTGAGCTGAATGTATTCGAATCGATCATGGTGAAAGACATTCTTCACGGTGAATTGCGTTATCTGGAAATTAAATTCCCAGATATTCTTGAACTGACAGGCAACCGACCCCTGGCCCCATCCGTCTGAAACTGTTTCTGCATATCATCCGTGTGTTAGACCTTAGCTCTAGACCGAATAATTTTCTGAAACTCTACTAGCTAAGAAGCGAATAGATAATTATAATCAAATTGAAAGTCTCGGGTCTTTCAATTCATGCATCAAAATTCAATCAAGTATGATCACATCAGATGGATATTTGTGAAAAATCCTGATCCAAGTCAAAATTAGAATAATAATTGGAAACGTACTCGTGCAGGATGACCTCATCGGGATTTGAAGCAACGTCAAAGATACCCGACATCAAAGTGGATGCCATCATTTTATACATGCTCAACGGTGCACAATAGAAAAGCCTTAGGTATTTTTATTTCTTCAGCAAAACGTGGAATACAGTAAGAAAATATGATGTGCCAGGAAAGATAGCGCACCCTCGGGATTTTACAGTTGTAAGGGTGAAAATACTACGGTATTCGGTATTACGGAGTAACGAGTGAGCCTTTGGACGTCTTGCATCGAGTGGCTTCATCGGAGTGTTTCCACATCTGCAAATGCTGAAGGACTTTGCTCACTGATCTAATGTTTGTACTTTGGCGAGTGTCTCGGTGGAGAAAACTTGCAGGTCTGAGAGTCAACTAGGTTCTTAATCCAGTCGCGATGATGATTGTACGAATTATAAAATGTTGAAACAAATGACCACACACAGGATATGCATGAAACTTGCATGTGTGTCGATAGCGGGGGACGTGGCTTGTACAAAATGTTTCGCAGAAACGTCACTTCAGAACATTTTCATTAAAAAATGTATTTATCATTTACATAAGCGAGCGATGGCTGAAGGTCAGCTTTCATAAAATACAACTTTAGTTTTACGTGAACATTCATTAAAGTCATGTCCTCAAGCAGGGAAGGCCACAATTCACTTTGATCAATGCATATTGACAGTCGATACCATTACACCTGCTGATTTCGATTTCCTACGAATTTCTTCCACTAAAAATCTCAGGCATTCACCCAACGTAGCATGAAGCTCTCGAAAATGGTGGGACACGACGTATGGAAGACCATACAACACGCCTTGATCCCCTTTATCAAATCCGTAGAGAGAAAAACAAGAAAAATGAAGTTTGTTCAGGATCAATATTAAAGCTTTGCTGTATTTGGAGGTTTTTTGAAGCTACCAACGGCTGGGGCGAAACACTATGTATTTGCCAACCCCTTGTGGGTTATAACGCTGAAAAAGGTGTACGCTCGTAGACGATGGTATAGTAGTGAAGCAGTCTATCTATTTACATTCAAAGATGGATATGTAACATGCAGAAGAAGCAATCTTCCGCGTTGTCTAATGACACATTAATTTTTCTGAATATAGAAGGCATTGTTGGATCTCATGGTAACCCGGTAATTTCGGAGACCAACCGCCGAGACCCACAATCTTGAAGATTGTATCCCATTGCAGGACTTGTTCACCTGAAATATACCTGCGCTGCAGTTGCCTAGAGCGAAATTATCCTCTCTTAACTACGAGCTCTGCCCTTTCCTTGGATTTCTAGCTACATCAGTGCAATTCACAAACGAGATCTCGTCCTATTCTTTGAGATAATCACGCGTGCCACGCCCCAAGGTATTCTGGGAAGTATCGCGCTACAAATCGCCTCAGAAACGCGAGACAAAACTACCTGAAAAATTCGTTGCCAGTCATTAACAGTAAGCGTTACCTTCGCGGTTTAAAACCGTTCACAGCTTTGCGAAATGTAGAAAGCCGGAGAGCCGCCTTGTGATCTTCCGCTCAGATAGAAACAGGAACTTTAGAGACTGATCACCGTTTACACAGAGAATTATACAGCAGTCATAGATACATATGCCTACGCAGTTTAGACTACTCTTCATGAACATGCGAAAGTCCGTTGGCTCATGTCGCTTTCATGTAACAGCTGAAAGTAACGACTGCTTACACCCATACGGAATGCCGAATGATTGTCATGGAAGTCATTGGCGTCTGATGTGGAATTCCTCGGTATTATTCGTACCCGAGGATTCGTCAGATTGCAGACCGGCAGAGGGTAGAGGTTTTTTTCATAAAAGAATGAAAAGTTTTGTGAGAGATACCAAGTAGGGGGAGGGTGCGCAAAATGGGCCCCATAAGAAGTTAACGCTCGAAGTAGAGGTTTGAAGTAATGAATGTCCGAGTTTTTGCCGAAAAACGATAGCCTGACTCATGCCAAGTGTTGAACGCTCTTATCTAAAAAGTCCAGAAATTGTGGGCAAAATGGGCCCCCCAGAATATTTTCGAAATATTGAAAAATGGTAAAATCTTGTTTTTGGGCCCCTCTATAATTAAGTGTACTTTTCGAAAGATACTTTGAGACGTTGTAAAGATTTGAGTATTGACTCGCTGAAACTTTGAACACGCAATTATCTACGTTTTTGAATGTAGAGACGAGGCGGGCAAAATAAATCATCAGGAAATCGGAGCGCTAATTTCTCATTTTAATCACTAGATCTGAAAAAATTAGCCTCAAAACCGCAGCTAATCACTGTTGTCAAACGTTAAAAAATTAAAGTAAGGGCAGTTCAACGTTCCGCAACAGTCAGGCTATCTGTTTTAACTTGGAATTTTGAAAGATTCAACGATTGGAATCGCGATTTTGAGTTTTACTTTTTGGGAGCCAATTTTCCCGCCTTGCGAGTTTTCGAAATATGTGGATGATTCGATATCTACAGTTTGCAAGGGGCAGTATAGGATGAAATTTCGAACGTTTAAATCTCAAAAAAATTTGTATAATTTTTAGCGGTGCCTTTTTGGCCCACCTCCGAAGTTGTCAATACATATTGTTGATTTAATGTTTGAAATTCGCTAGGGTCAATAAATAATGAAATTCAGAGAAAGTTTTTCAATTTTGAAAAAGTGCCAGACACATTTTCACGGGTGCCCATTTTGCCCACCTCTCCCAAAGATGTCAAGATGTATAGTTGACTTGGTCTTTGAAGTTTGCTAGAGCACGTAGATACTGAAATTTGAATTTTGACTCGATTTTGCGAAAGTGCATATTGAAAATTTTCAGGGGGGCCATTTCGCCCACCCCTCCCCTATATATACGACTGCGTAGCTGCCTTTTCAAATCGGCAGGATCTTGAAGTTTTTGCAAAGATTTCCGTTTCCCACCGTCCAAAATTCTTAGGGACTGATCCTTTTTGAGAACAGACAGCAGTTCGCCATTAGCGCAATCTAATCGCCTGGGTCCCCTAATAACAGGTTGAGTTGGACCCTTTCTCGGAGGTTGGAGCATCAGGCAGGGCCGCTTCGGCCTCTGAATTTCATTCGGATTCTTAAATCTTTCGCTCTATAATCTTTGTCTGGCCGCAATTAATGTTTAATGACAACACTGGGCCAAAGAATGCCGTTGGCAAGATACCGCTAATTGAAAACTGCGGTTTTGTAAATTGCTATCCATGCCGTTGGACTTACGTACGTGAAAGCCCGCTGTGCCCTCGAGTAGCGGCATGGATTCTTCTGAAGAACCAACATCTTATAATGTCAGTATTTGTTCGTTCCCCGGCTTGCTTGTATTGGGTGATCTTTGGGCAACGTACCTCGTAATGATACGTTCCTCTATTTTTAAAACTTGAGTTCGTCGTCAAATTTCTTCCAAGGTTTATTTTCCAATCACACAGTTGGCTGTTCAAACAGAAGCGGAATCATTGTCAGCTATTTTTTGTCTATTTATTTTTTTTTCAAATTTCTTTACTCTTTTGTTCGCAGTCTTTGCACGTTCTCCGGTTTCTCGTGGGAACAAAATTACAGCTAACAAAGCATCGAATACGCGATAAATGAATTGATCATATTTCGCTCTCATTGTACAAATCTACGTGTATACAAAACCCCCAACGTTTCCGGTAAGGTGATATCAGCCACCTAATTCAAGTCTTTGCACCTTGATGCTATTATATTAATAAATCCAGCGATATGGAATTATTTTCTAAACTAGAAACGCGATCGCCTATATTTGATGGAAAGTTTTGTTGGGTAAAATATGTAAAAAAATGTGCAGACTGTACAATTTTGTTACACCTATAGCTGTATATAAGTATTTCTATTCCATATGCATGATATGCAAAGAAAAAAAGGAAACAAACAATTATTTTATGTAGCTTAATACGTAACGGGTCTCGTTTCACTTAAGTGATTTTACATCGCATATGGCCCACTTGAAAGCACCTTAAAAACGTATTATATGGCTAGTTTTGAAGAGGTCCATGAATCGACTCGACTTGGGTCGAATGCCCTCGAGGTTCTGGTGTCCATTGTTACCAGAAACGCAGCCGATGAATGAATAGAATATAGAGAAATGAACGGACGGGGCGAGTGTAGCATGAAGTAACTTTGCTCTTGTACAGTTCTGCTCAAAATAAACTCACCGTTTCGTTGGCGATAAAAATCTTCTATAGAATATCGTCCGAGAGAAGCTAAAACGAATACATGAATTTTGATTTCCAACGAGTTTTCTGATGAATTCTGCAAAAAAAAAATATCAAACATATAGTCGCAAAAACGTTGTTTGTTGTCATCTTGGTTTGGTATGTCCTGTAGATAAATCTCTGCCAACAGAGTCGTTGGCGTATAATCGAGGCCAGTATTACACGCTAGTTTGTAAATCGTCGTGGGGTGCATTTGTGAGATGCAGTGGTTCAATAGAGCCTGTAACTTGAGCTCGTATACTGAAAACTCTGTGGCACACCGTGAACCATTTGTGCAACAGGCTTTATACCTCGGTAGTTATACAATCGCATGAATAAGCCTAAGTAAGTTCCTTATGCATTTCAAAGCTTTGAAAGCTTCCCGGTCCGCTTTTGAATATTCTATTTCAATTAAACCAGCCAAGATCGTGGCCGGAGCTTTACCAGAAAATGGAAATTCTCAATGCGTTCTTCCTCGCAATTTCAAGATTTCCTTCTTATTTTCAGACGCCATACCAAATCACGTCGAATGCACACTTGTTTCCAAACAGATATTGAAAATGGACGTCGGATAGTTATCGGTGTACTGTATTATACCCATTTGATACAATTCGGGACGATATAAAAGGCAATCTCAAGCCTCGGGCACAGGTTAGTCCGTAATCCTAGTGTAGGATTGAGAATGACTGCAGACATCGCAGGTTGACCTGGCATTTCATGAAATTAAATTCCGCCACTCCATGTCGCCGTCGAGTAGCGTGCTTTCTCGTTTTCTGTCCATTACCAGAATTGCCTCGATAGCCAGGTTGTTTGGAACGGTTGGAATGGTGTTTTTAGCAAATTGGGAGAAAGGTATAACGTTCGTAGGTAGGTATTTGGATTCTGCAATTAGGTATTCTAGCACCATTACCAACCAGAAGGATTTCGACGACTCTTGTGAGAGTCTGTGGTCTAGTCATTTGTCAGATTATTTAATCGCCAACGTTTATCAAACCAATTTTTCCACTCACTAAGCTCCGTGATACGTGTCAGTGCCCAGAGCTAACTTTGCCCCGATTTTATTCCAACTTCAAACACTCGACTTATACACTTGATCTCATGTTTCAACGCCGTCTATTGTAAAGGTCTGCCTGTACATGTAATAAAATATGGAACTAACTACCTACAGCGATTTGGTGAAAGGCATTTGTGGTCGTTCTTTTTTTTTTCGATAATCCAAAGAAAAAATATTCGGGTATAGAGAAAAAAAATTCTCAAGTAGACTCGTTGACCCGAAATCGGCAAGAAAATCCTTATTGTTAAAAGTGAATTAAATCGAATAGATTTTTCCGCATGCTCTCGCTTCTGAGGTTCTGAGGTACGGTCATGTACACAGATTTGCACAAAGGGCCCGGTGTTGCTCGCCATTGTGTAATACTTGCGTAATCCTTGTTCCCCGTGGCCTCACGGGGGCTGCTAAAAGAGCAATTTTTCTTCTCTCAATATTTGAGAGCTCTACTTATTTTTAACGAGAGTAGAGCACAGCTGCCACCGTAGACATGCCGATACGATCGAAGTGTTGCACAACAGTGTGAGCCTCGAACGAAATCGTGCAAAGTGTACGTTCTGCTATAACAGCAGAAAAAAAATTACAAGCTAACACAATGGACACTTTTACTATTTCAAGATCAGAGATAGATAGAACTTTCACCATGAATGGTGCTAAATACTTTAGGGCACTGGCATACGGGGGAGATCTCGATGGCCCATAGCTCAGCTTCCCAATTCCAAAAATACGGGCTCCAATGCTCGTACATCTTCCAGAAGCCATTCTCGCGTGTGTACGAGCTTTTACGAGTGAAACATTCTGGTCCAGGACTGCATCCTTCTCGACCTATCAGGCCAGGCAGTGAGGTCCTGAGTGGCCATCCGCAGATATCTTCTGGAATAAAAAATTGAAAAAATTCTCACAAACTTCATCTGGATTGTTATCAACTGACTTTTTATAGATATCAGTTTACGTGTTCTTAAATTGTTGTTGCGGCTTCTAGTCAAGATGGGATTTCGTTGTACTTCATAAAGGTAAGGGTGGATGGATCGCCATGTTCGGGAAATAAACCACTTCGCGTGGCAGCGTGGCGTTTTATGTTTGCCTGCGGATCTGGGCATCAATTTTATTCAATAAAAGTTATTTTATTACGGGTAAGGCAGCCTGGAACAGACAGATCTAGACAGAGGCCCAGCCAACCCGATCCATCTCTTAATCCAGCCTTTTGTACTTTTCTAAGGTCCATCAATCACTTCTGTGCGTCTACCCCCTTCCTTCAGATCTGCCCTCTCTCTATCCCTTCCATATATTTTTTTTTCTTCCTTTTTTTTCTCCTCCCTTTTGCCGACACTACGGGGGGCTGGGGGTCCCTGTTTTTTCTCAGGTATATTCAGGTATAACCCCTGACTGTGTAACCCAAAGTCTTACCTTGTTCTCAGCCGTGGGAGGCACTCGTCGACGAGTTATTAATTATATTAATTACCATTTGGTTATGGCCAGCGATTGATGCGACTGGGTGTGTTTTCTCAACGGTGCAAGTCACCGCTGCAGCACAAACTTCCAATGTTTGGTGAAAGTAAAATTTCTTGTTCATAGATTCTCCCACGTTATATTGTCCCAAGGTATAAGATCTGTAAGCTGAACCTAGTGGAATTGAATGTTTGCTGTCTTACGATCGGAGGAATCAGTCAGATCTCTAGGGCGTCGATTGCAGTAACGGAAGCGAGATAGGATAGTCAAAGGACCCAAGTCTCAGGACGTCGATTGTGTTTACAGTAAACAAACCAGAGCCATTATTTCACCTTGTCTCGAGCCTCGGGTGCAAATATATCTCGAGAGGAAATTGGAAGCTTTTATCAATTACTGGATTGAAGGCGAGACGTCGAAGAGCGTGGTTCTAGGTGAGGGAAGTAGTCGGGGATTCCTGAACTGATTATCTCAGAATCGCAATTAAATTAATTGCATTGGTTCTTCTTAGCTGGGCTGGTTTTCTCGCTTGTTTAGCGGAAATTTTTTTTCTGCCCTCACTCGCGCGATCCTCTTCAATGAGAGGAATATAAATGGCTTTCATTTTATTCTCATTCAAATAGCAATGGAGAGCCAGACGAATTTTCCGTATGTTCTTTTCTCCCTTTGCTGCTGCTACTGCTACTGCTGCGCTAGCATTAGCTACCGAGTTCGCAAAATTTCACTTCAACCCTCGGGCTTCATGCACATACCTACCTATACCTTCAGGTATTCGCTTTCGTGGTCTACCGCGAACTTCGCGGAAATATTCTCGAGTCAGACGCATAATCACTCTATGAAAAATAGTCGAGGAAATAAATGTATGTATGTATGTATGAGAAGTTTGAAGGCAGCTAAATTCCCGAGTAAACTCGACATTATTTTCTAATGTCAGCAAAATACAACTGTATTTCGATATTCCAACGTGAATCGTATTTGTAGTTGAGTCCAAGCTGATCAGACTACTGACGGCAGCATCGATAACTCTAATATTTTATCCCTCGATCTTTTCATCCGGCTATTCTTATACAGTTGACGTCTTTATCTCGCGGCATGATTTTATTCTACGCCCTGTTTACTATAAATCACCTCTTTTTACCGTTACAGTTTTTCCGTTCAAGTAGCGACGTGGAAAGGGCTGATTAAACGGGTTATTAATTGCCCAGTGCCGACAGAGATGCATATGCCACGTGATAAATTACCAAACGTTTTTACAACCGCGTTATCAAACGCAGTCAGCTTTTTAACAGCAAACTGGTATTCACTCGACTAAGAAACCCGATTATCCAGAAAATATATTCCCCAGAATTTCTCCATTTGATTTTACTGTTGTACGTTCATTTTTACTCTCATTCCACTCACTTGTATACCGAAAAGGGAGTGAGAAGTAAAAAAATCGAACACGTGATCGCTAAACCTAATTCTTTGGTTTACCCAAAAAG
Organism: Ametastegia equiseti; assembly: GCA_963989295.1. NCBI lineage: Eukaryota > Metazoa > Arthropoda > Insecta > Hymenoptera > Tenthredinidae > Ametastegia > Ametastegia equiseti. Next base: position 7,218,660 of record OZ022390.1, on the reverse strand, counting down.
TACAAATTTAGTTAATCCCTCATCGCTTCTTAACACGAACAAAGTTGTTTCCACCGACGCTTGATAAAGACATAATACCTATTCTCACAGAGGTCACGGTGCAGGCATACATCCATTAATTTAAATGTTGAACCGCTGATTGCACAAGGGGACCGAACGGCGTTGTTGTTCCCTCGCCTAGGCTCTACGCGGCTTGTTTCTCTTCGTAGTAATTGCTATCGGGCTGGTCTTAAATTATTATGGTAACGAAAAGTTGGGCGCCCGACGCACAGACGCTAACGTTACAATACAATATGTACGAATGTTGGATCGCGGTATATTTTCCCACAAGATTATACCGGGGAGCTTTTGTACTTGGAGGTTGACGTTGAAAGTGATTCACAATAATCAGTCTCTCACTGATACTAAACACATTCAAACACGTCACGATCGGCATTTAGCTTGAGATAAGTCTGCAAGTGAACAGAACAACATCGTATTTCAGAATTTATTTCAACCCTACTGAAAATTGCCCGATGGATTTCCCATGGAATTTATTCGAAATCCAGCAGGTTTCCCATGGAAGTTCGCACATTCCTGCTGGATTTTCAGTGAATTCCATGGGATTTTTGAATGGTCAGATGAATCCATCTGGAAATTTTCGATAAGAACTACGACCGTAGCTCAGAATTTATTCGAAAATCATCGTATTCCAAAATTTGGTCCAACAATATCGTAGTTAAAGTTATTATTTTATTTGCGCAATTTTTTGAGGCTACGTCACTGATGAGTAAATGACTTTTGAGGAAATATATGTGCTGGTCACCTTATAGATAACGTTTGGGATTTGATATTTGTACACGGAATCATGACTCATTGTCAGTTCTGAGACACAATTATTGTAAGTAGTACCTGAAAAGAACAATTATCTTTGTGAATGATCGAATGAATGTAATTGTTAATAGTTGTAGACTTCATCAACAAGTCAGGTTTTTGACGAAGAAATTCAATGAATTACGTCAAGAACTGATGTCAAACAAAAATAATTATATGACCATTCCTTCATCGAATATTATGCATCGTTTCATATTGATTGATCTGAAATTCTGAATAATAGATCTTATTATAAAATGCAATTATTAAGTCAGCCAGTCACCTATGTTTCCTTAAAAATTGTGTACCGATCAATGGCGCACCCTCTAAAAATTGTAGGAACAAAATCTAAACTTGAGATACGATGTTGTTGGACCAAATTTTGAGATAGGATGGTTTTCGAACAAATTCCGAGGTATCGTACCGTTTTGTTGTTCTGCTCAGCTGTAGAAGTGTCAGGAAGAAATCGAGGTCATTCTACGCCGTTATGCGTGACTGCAAAAACTGACCATTCGAAGATACAACCACTGACAAAACTTGACCGCAGGATGAAAATATGTCGCCTAATCTTCGCTCGAGGGATTCTGTCGTCTTGTATATCTCGATCGTTGCTTGTGATTTATCTCGACGAGCGGATCGAATCTATAATTCAAAGCCTACTTTATTAAACAGACAATTTATTAGCGATTGTAATTTCACTGACGACGCTCCCGGCGATTTATCAATTGACAAATATTTCGTCACTGTTGCAGCAGTTGCCCATCGCTCGAGCAAGTCTCGCGGGAATGAAATGAAACCAATTAACTACATGCATACTGCAGGCGCATACTAGTACATCGCTGAAAAAAGCCTGAAGCAAAGTTTTTTCAATAGCTTCACGCTCTTTATGCACGTAAATTTATGTATTAGTCGTCGTACCATCGGCAAGCCTCAAGCGGCAGGTCACTTTATTAAAAGTCGTACACGTTCAGCAACTCCGGCTCATCCATGTGTACAATGACGTACAAGGGTGACACGTAATCGCTTTCCCACCTAGATAAAGATGCTGTCCGTTCGTTCAGGCATAGTAACGAATTGCATGTAATTACCAACCTGCATCATACTAAATGGCTGCCTGAGAGCTTCACTCTTGAGATAAGTTTTATATCAACTGGTTGCCTGAAGAGAAATCCTTCTCTTTCTGGTGGAACAATTATCGTTGGCTTTTTAAGCTCCGATTGGATTCAGAGTGGAATTATCCGAATGTTGAATTATCGGATTTGATACGAAGCTAAATTGTATTTGCTTAATTCCAATACCGCGTTAAAAGTCAAGTTCTCCCTTTCGATACCCTTTGATCTTTGATTGCCCTCTCGTAATTCGGAACGATTACCAGAAGTAATTAAGAATAAGCCAACCGCGTGATAAGTCAACATTAAATTACCATCCATCTAAAGGCTCGTCATCGTTGCAAAGCTTTTTTGATTTGGAATCGCAGGAATGTCATGGTCATAGAATCTTTCGGAAATACTTTTTCGTGCCGAATTGGACCGGTGTGAACAACCCAAAATTGTCTCAACATGGATTTTGACTTGGGCAAAGCTTGGCCTTTGGTAGCTGTCAGTATTGGCAGCTATGGTACCAATACCGTGCCAGTGTCAAGCCGGTTTGCAGTACGTACATGGGTTACTATCAGAGTGAACTTCATTCAACTGCATCACGTCAAGCTTTAAATACTATTTAGCTAGAAATGTGCAATTGGTAAAAAAATATGTCGGAAGAGTTTAAAGCTATTGACGGCTAGCGATGAAACGCCTTCAACTTCTTCCGCATCGGTTACGAGAATCGCAGGTTCATAAACCACGCGACCGCGTTAGTTCCCGTATACAACTACAAGACAAGGCCCCTGGGGGCAAACGATCGTTGATAACACGACCTACATATACAACACCATGCTTTACAATATACATGAAAGTCCTACGTGCAGTTGCGTTCGCTTCAGCGAGTGGGTAAGTTCTGGTGTGCAACTGTGCAACGAATGTATAGTTATGTTTATGCCTATTGTAAATACACACTTCGTACAGAGCTAGTGGATGGTGGGGAGGACGGTATCGCTGCAGCTTCTGATAGGAAAATAGCACGTTTCTATGCCGGTAGGTATGTTTGTATAGATCCCGTAAAGCTCGGCGCGCACTAGACGGCAGCGGACGGCGGCGGACGGAAGAAAACAGTGGCTATCATCAAATTCGTTATTTCAGAAGTATGATTACAACAATACTTTGTTGATGCATTGAGTGATAGCTACTGTTTTCTTCCGTCCGCTGCCGTCCGCTGCCGTCTAGTGCGTTCGGGCCTTAAAAGGCCATTGTGGTGAAATAACGTGGGAATGTGTTGTGTTGTGTTGTGCGATACGTAGGTACATTGGGTAGCGTACGTATCTTAACGTTCAAGAGAACTATACCAACTTTACTCCACAATGGTCACGAGTTATGCACCTCCAGATCTCTACCGCAATATTTCCACTCTTCGTGAAATTCGCTTCGTACTAACTGCGGGTAGATATTCGCTCTAGGAACTTTGCTCTCATTATTCTATACGTAGGTACCCACGTTACACGACATACACTGTGATATCCAGGACAAAGGGAGCACGTCATACTGACTTTCCACAAAACTATAGTTGCACTGTTCTCTGCAGGAGCAAAGTACATCCGAGCAATTGGGCTCACCGATATGTAATTCTGATTTTCAATGCGGTTAGATTCATTCTACTATATGCGAATCAGTAGAGCTTTGATAATCAAATCTACATTCTATTGGAGTTATGCATATTTCAATGAACATTTAAAAATTCACTTTACCATTACCCACATTCGTTTTACCTTTGGATGAAAATAATTATTCGCGTTCTCTTGGGTGAAAATCGCTTGTTTTTATTGTGCCGCACGTGCTGAGTTAAGTCGGTGTAGTAACTGCTCACAGGCTGGTCATTCATTCATTTTTTTTTTTTCTTCTTTTTTTTTCCACTCATGTGACTATACGCGTGGTCTAGAATGCTAGAAACTGTATGCACTGCCCCTGTGGCAACGGATGCCACGCTCATGGTGGAATGTGGTATTTTATCATACATTAAGTCAATTAACGAGTCACAAGAAAGACTCATTATTTAACCCAGCGTTGAAAAATACCGAACGACTAGCTCGGAAATGAGACTCTGGGCTGTTGAGAATTGAGATCCGGGAAAGCTCATATCAATAAATATAACGAGCAGTCTTGCACGTCGCCCTCGGGATCTTAACATTCGTGTATTATACTTAGGTATACATATCCGACTTTCCCCCGGTTCGTAATCAACCGCACCTTACCATAAGTTCTACCTTATGATTTCTAGACTAGATACTAGAACCGCTCGCCAGCTCGTATAAGTCGGATTGATACAGGATCAGAATGAAATAAGCGAGAATTATCAAAGACCACGAGCGGGTGATTCTTTATTTTATTTTATTTTATTTTATTTTTTATTTTACCGATTCCTGGGCTTTACGACTTGACTTGCGGGTTGAGTTCTGGTATGACTAGGGCCAAGCCTAGCAACAAAAGGGCTTTCTTTCACAAGGGACTTATGAATTATTCTGTCCCGGAACGCGCGTCGCACAATATTGCTGAATCTTGGCGATACGATGACCTCTTAAATTATATCCTTTGCCCTCTCATGGCTATGTGAAAGCCTTGGGTCAAATCTTATGCCGTCATAAATACAGATAAGTATAGCCTTCGTTACCTCGAGCGTTACCGATAAATAATGCAGTCCTACGAAACTGCTTCGAAACCGTCGAGTTAATACTAGACGTCACAATGGCTTTTATCCGTCACCTCGATGCTCGCCATTTATATTAATACTTGCCGAAAAAATGAGTCATGAACCAATAAAATCTCACTTGGCAGACCGTCGGCCGTAGGTAAGTGTGTGTAATATGAACGGGTATAGCCACGTTATGAAAATTAGTAAATGTAACGCCCAAGAATTTCAATATCTTTGCGGATGTCGTGACTCCCGTGACAAATTAAATCCCCCTTCACGGGCTGACAAACAAGACGTGTCATTTTTCTCACGCGTGAAGTAAGCGCGTTAGAAGTCTACGTTTCGTACCCACGTTGAAGCTGTTCCAGTGGAAACTAAGTTCTGGAAGAGTTCCAAGACATTTTGCACCAACCAAGGCCCGCTTTGTTACCAAAACAAATTGCCTCGCGTAGAAAATAAGATTTGAGGCTTAAGGTCTGCCATAATAATTGCCAAGTGAATGTGCCACGATGTATATTTATATTTGTTCGTTGGCGGTTTGCGTGTTCTCCGGATCTGTAAGCTTGCGTTATGAACTCACTTTCGCATGTCTCTTGACGCCTTCTTGCTTTGAATTCAGCTTTTACAGTTCAGGCTTTGCGTGCTGCTAGTTTCAGAGTTTATTAGCCGGCTCAGTGACGCTAGAAATATTGTGACAGACGAGCGAAAAGTTCTAAGCCAGGGGATTGCAATTAAAATATTCACATCAAAACTTCAGTCGGTGAAAACCCAGCCTCCGCTGATCTTCCAGCTTCGTGTAATAAGTTCTCAGGATATAATCGTCTCGTGTGAAAATCCTACAAGGAGTTCACATTTGGAGAATATCTGCAAGTGCTCGACTTCTCCGAAAATTTCAATCCGTTTAGGCTGTACTTTTTTGCTTCTGGTTGCCAGTCACCCGTCGTCAGTTTTAACTGGATTATGTCTCACGTCGTTACCTACCGTCCATGAAATCAACCAACCATCAAGGAAACCAGTGCCCTGCTCCAGAAACGCATAAAAAAGTAACGAAATTCTTATGCGGGTTTTTGAGCGTGTGAGCTGGAGTGGTTTTACAGAACAAGATCATAAACCCAACAAACATCGTTCTCTTTTATATTTATAGTGATTTTCAGAATCAGTAAACTACCGAGACCGACCACCCGTGCTGACGCGCACGCCCACGAAAATTTTGTGTTCAACTACATTACTTATCGAACGGATCTTTCTATAACTGAAATTTATTGTCATGCCGATTGAAAATATAGTAGGTTCAATTCATTGAACCTTCGTAGTCACTGTGGGTCACATTGAGCCACCTTTCAACTTTGGGGCTGAATATCTATATGGGTATGGGTTCAGATGGAGTGCTGCCTACTATGTTTTCTTTCAACTCCAAAATAGACCCTATTCAGGTGTCAAAACAAATACCTTTTCTGCAACTTGCACTATTAGGCTAATTTTTTAAATTATTATTCAAGTACCGTATCTTGTGAGTATCACCCCGAAATTTTGTTGGCAAAAATTGAAAAATGAGAAAATTATGAATATTTTACTGAAAAAGTGCATTTTAGCGCATTCATATCTTAGCGAATTTTTTCAAACACATTGGCACCTAATTTTGGTCTCATTGACTTGTGGTAAGTATGCTACAATGTTTGAAGTATGTTCCGTAATTTTTTGATTAAAATCGGAAGGATGCTGTTTGTACGGCAGCCAATTGAAAATCGGTCGGCTAAATTTGACCCAGTGTGACGACTACGTGATACCACAGAGATGTGATTATGGAGGGTTGATTAATAAACATTTCATTCAATTTCAACAGATTCATTCAATCGACTTCCAGCAAGAAATTACTTGAGTACTTCACTTAATTTTTCTTTTCCAGGTCATACCGGTAACACTGCCATACATCGCGGAAAATATCGGTACTTCGGAATAACGATAGCTCAGATCTGAAGTCCCCATATGATGTACAATCGCATATCGAACTTTTTTTTTGGCAAACAACACATCTAATCCCATCATCGGAGAGAGGGTCTCCTCGAAATTTTGTTTATAGCCACTCGCTGACCCGGACTTCTGAAATTTACTACTGTGGGTTTATTGGCTTTAAAATAATGTCGTTTCATTCTCGTACATCTCTCTTCAGCAATAAAGAAGCCCAGGCTCTCCTGATCAATCTGCTAATCATAGGCTGCACCTATCTTCATCTTTGTCAGTACCAGAATGAATGGTCGGAGTGAAAACTTGATACCCTTTAAACAATAAATAGCGTTGCCTCTAAAACGTCACTACATAGTCAGCTGCATTCATGTACCTTTTCGAAGTGATTTCCCGTCACTCGAGTACCATTTTTCAGTCCAGATGCGGTTTTTGGTTCTCGAGGACTGTCAAAGTCGTGAAGAACACGTGAGAGAGAAATCAAAAGACAGAGGGGAAGTGGTCTACAATTTTTATGTCCATAAGTATTGCTCGCGTGTACCCCATAGTGCCCACGCTTCCACCTTGCCGTACTGATTGTTAGTCACCTCAGTTTTGCAAAACCGGAAGTAATATCTTACTCAAGGTAACCAGCGCCGTGTCTCGGTTCCTATCCCACGAGGCGCCGTGGCTAATAATTAATTTTTAAGCATCTTTGCTCTTCTCTGTCATACGCATCCTCGGTGTGTTCACTGTTCAAGGTGTGCTCGCTGTTCCTGGCGCGGATCTCCATGCAAGAACAATTAGCTACACCTCTTCGTTGCTCTCCTCGCTAATAAATCAGAGAACCGCATTACCACCGCTGCAACACAATGCCTGCAATTCTCGCCCACTCTTGCTGACACGGTCCTGTTTAACCCAGGTTCGAAGAGAACCCAGACCCGGTCGTTGCTCAGCTCATGCTGCTAAATGAATATACCTACACCCAGAAAAGTGATTTAGTCCTATATACGAACTCACCAGGATATTTATTTCATACCAGAAAATTTTTCTTCCTCACAGGTAAGCCGTACTTGGATAAATGAGAAGAAAAATTATTCCCTGAAAGCTCGCTTGTCATAAATATATTTGCTTGTTCATAGGACGGATGTGCTATTCTTTGCTATTTTAGTGCCATCATTGGTCATACCTATTACAATCAACTGGAGGTTGTGCCACAAATGGTGCAAGAATATTTCATCAGTTTCATTTACTAACAAATTGAATTAATGAACGATAAAGTGTGAAAAAATGTTACCGTATGTTCCCGGTGGGATGAAATCCGCATATTAATTGAATCGATAATCGAATACATATTTCGTGGTACCAAAAACAAGTGAAACATCTGACAAGTGTGGCCCACAAACAGTACCTCTACTCCGCTTGCACTTAGCCCTCTGTAGTCACACCTCTGTGAAATCACGTGGTAGTCTCATTGGGTCAAATTGACCCAACTGATTTTCAATTGGCTGCCGTATAGAAATTATCCATCCGATTTTTATTTAAAAAATTATGGAACATACTTTGAACATTGTACAATGCGTGCCACAAGTCATTTTGCCAAAAAATTCGAATGTCAATGTGTCTAAAAAAATTCCCGAGGATGTGAATGTGCAACGAATGCACTTCTTCAGTGATATATTGATAACTTTTTACAGTTTCAGGGCGATACTCGCAAGATATTGTACTTTGATTTAAAAAAAAATCCATATTGAAAGTTCCAGAAAAGGGACGCATTTTGACGTCCGAAGAGGGTCTATTTTGAATTTGAAATAAAACGCATCACGAAACGTAAGATATTCAGCCCTGAACTGACTACGAAGAGTTAAACAGGCAAATCACTGTTCTGCTTATAAACAAGCTTTCGAGGATCATTCTTGTTCCGGATTCTATCATCCTATGCTTAAAAATGTGAGGCCAAATCATGGACCAGACAAATACGTGTGAGCTGACAAAGAGGAATCTTCCCTGGACACGTACGTGGGTACGTATTGCTCGATGAAGAGGCGGTTATTTTTCGAATACCTGCTAGTTCTTAGTTCCTGGACCCAAAGGGGTTGGTATTTAGAAGAAGGATTCATCGATAAAGACGTTTCGAGAGGCGGACGTGGCCGGGTATCCTGAACAGCGTTATAACGAAATACGCTGAACCAGTTCGGGGCTGTTCGTAACCATGTAGGGACGAGTGCGGAGCTCGATTCTAGACGTGGTTAGTGAGCCGTATGCGGGGAAGTAATATCGTGTATCGCTACATCGAGCAGCTACACATCTGATCGAGCAGAAACCTTTACTGCCTCTTCCCGCTTTTCTCCACCCTCTTTCAACTCCTCTCGTAAATTGTTTCCGCGTTTAGTGATTTTATTATTTTCAGAGAGGAGTTAGGAGTCCCGAAACTAACGACGAGTCCCAGGAAACTTTAATGCCACATACGATTGAATGCAAATATGGTTTTCACTCTCCCAGGTAGGATTTGCCAATACTGTAAATACGACCCAGTATTGGGCCAATGCCGAAAGCCAGCTTTATTCGCCATGGCTGGCTTGACTTTAGCATCGACGTTGGTGTAGCCTCGGCGCTCATCATTTTGGCCAAGTCTAAATGGCCGAAGTTGGCCCGGCGCTGGGCCAGGACAGCATCTGGACACTTGTTTGCCGAAGCTGGCACACCGCTCGTCTAATATTAGCCAGACCAAGTAAAATTTTTTTTCTACGACAGAATCCAACGCATCAAATTTGCTGAAATAAAAAAAAATCTGGCATGAAATACCTCCAAGTTAACAAACCCGGTGCCGAAGAACCACGATAACAAACTTTTTTTCAAATATGAATTCCAGGAAACATTGGAATTTATTATACAATATCAGTTGAATATATCTATTTGATTGATTACATCTCGATAGACTCCCAGAAACGTACTGAAGGCATGCAAAAAAATATTGTATCGTAGTTTAACGTGAACAAAAATTTGGATCAGATTGAGAAAAAGAACGAATTGCATAATTTCGTCAGATATTGAGAAACAGGCGGACTGGTCGAGCTCTGCTTAAAACTTTTTTTTTACTGATCTACAAGATACCTTTTTCAGTACTTCTTGATTAATACTTCACCCGTATAGAACCTACATATGCAAAAATATCTCTTTTTCATTATTGCTGTAATGCCTTATGAATCCAATACCAAATATCTAATATACGACAAAATTAATGCTCAATGCTGGCCCAGCGTTTATACTCAATACTGGGCCAACGTTGGAAATCGAGCAACTGCAACGCACCGATCTGATAATTCCAGAGTTTTACCACTCTTGCCCTATAGCGATAAGAGCAAAATTTGGTCCAGTGCTACAAGAATGAACCCCAATGCTGGCCCAATGCTGGATCATTTGTGAAACTCCATAGACTGTTTCAAATCAGCAATCGCTTCGCTTATCACTTTCACGGCTTCATGAAATACCCAATCCATTATTTCCTCTGTGACTGGTCCAGATATACACCAAGAAATTATTGGCGGAAAATTCCTGCCTCCTCCACTTTTCTCGCCCTGGTTTTCACCAGCGAGGTTTTGATTCCGCCTCCCTGTCAAGCGACCGGAAATAATCGCACTTCAGCCTCCTCGAGCCAAGAAGTAAACTGAACTTTAGCACCGACGAAGCGCTTTGCTTATCGACCGACTTGAAGCTTATTTTCCAGTGGGAAGCAGACCGGTTTTTGTAGCAAACGTCTCTTGACTAGTCGTTTCTCCAGATAATTCACCGATTAGCAAAATCCGAATGAGTCTGCAAGAGGTTTATCCTTGAATAATAATCGTCACTTTATCTCTTCTCATTTCACGTCACGTTAACGTGAGGCTCCAAGCTCGGCACCAGTGATCTGCGATCTGTTAAAGGCACGCGTGGCCGTGCATGCATGTACCATACGAGTACGTGTACATTGTATGGTTCGGGCCAAATAGGAAAGGCAAAGTATATCCAGCTCTAGCTCGCGTGTGCCCATGGCGCCAGCGATACTCGTTAACTTATCGTACGCCGTGATCTGAGCCAACAAGAAGGCGTAACCGCAGAGGGCTTGCTCTACAGCTATTGTCTCACTTCCTTGTTAGTTGATCGAACGGATTACCAGCGACAGCCAGAAACGCTTTCTGGGTTTCCACGAAGCAGATTCGAATTATACTTCGTGCCAGGAAGATTGCCTGCGAGGGAACTAGAGATACAGATGGAGGCTGCGCAGCCTCACACGTATGGGTATTCGGTACACTAGCTGAAATATATCTCACGCTTGATTCATCTCACGGATAGCCACGAACGCCAGACGTACGTCTAGTTGATACGACTCAATTAATAAGAACCTGCGCTGACGGAGCCACCAGCCCATGACGTTGCGATACAGCCTTTGGATTACGAACCTCAGGTAAACAGATGAATGTCTTTCAAACTTCGTTTAGCGTTCGAAATCTAGTTTGATGTGGTGTTCGGGTGATATAGTAGAGATATCACTTCCAACTTAACCTAGCTGACATAACAAACATGAGTTTTACTGGGATCCTAGCGGTTTTTTCTAATGAAGTGATATACCTGGCCGCTTTTTGCCAAAAAACTGAATTCATCCGTCAAGGGTTCGTTCGGATCGGTTACGTAGTCATCAAGAAAGTACGATTCGCGTTTTCGAGGTGACAACAATTGGCAATCATGGAATTTCGAACCGTATCCCGTATTGCCGCAAGGTGCCACGGGAGTCTCTTCAGATAACAATTGCACAACAATGCGGATAACCATTGTCATCTGAAGATACTCCCGTGGCACCTTAATACTTGGACGACATCGTCGAATGGAAGTTCGGGTACTTAAAAAGAGAGATCGTTTACCGAAAATATGGACAGTGAATCGATTAAATTTTTCTACAGTTCGACACACTCAAAGACCGAACTTTGAAGGTTATTTGAAATTCAGTGAAAAGTATCAGCTGAAGAAACTCTGCGGGAGGCAGCCTTTGACACACCGTCGAAACAGATGGAACACATTATGCGTAGCTCTTCAGGGAGTGGGATGAAATTCTTTCCAGAGTTCTAAGTCCCATCGTTTAGAGGATAAACGTATTCTACGAATTCTTATGTAAAGACATAAAAGTGCTGATTAGGTGGTATACAAAATGAAGATAAAAGTACTTCATTTCAACGTTATACTCCTTGGATTTTTAAGATTTAGTAGATCCGACCCATTAACAATAAGTATACAGACGTAGTCGAACACAGACGAGACTGCGAGGAGCGTTTTAGTTCTCGTATTTTACAGTTTACGTACATATAACGTCGATGTGGAGGCTGAAAAATGAATTTTTTTTCAGGGCAATTGGGCGAGTAGGCTTTCTCGTTCTTTGGAGACGTTAAAAATATCCAGTTAAGGACGCGTGGCTCCGGTTTACTCCTGTTCAGTAGATTTAATGAAGGTCTCACCGAGTTTAAAGCGAACCATCCGTACTCCCGGTTACCAGAGAGGAAGACTCAAAGAATGATTTACCGTCTTTTTTAATGAAGAAACGAAACAATTATATCTTTTATGACACTTGTAAAAGAGGGGGTTAGTGAAAACAGTTGCAATCGAACCGCAGAAGATCCTTTTGCCGAACAAAGTGGTGCTTCGATTCAGCCTCTTCATACATTAAACTTGAATACCCTTTTTCCTGTTAGGAGCTGAAGATCGTATTGGGAGCAAGTAATTTGGAAATTGATGGAACTATTCCAATGCATGTTAAAGGTGGTTTTAATATTGTATCACGAAGACTTCCCGAGGCTGATCGTCTTCTTCTTCTTCTTCCTCTTTTTTTATCAGCTTATATCCTATAGACGGGCAAAAAGACTGGTCGTCCATAGTCGTTACTTCAGAGGATTTAAATGAACGATTCTCTTCAAATGTACATTTACCTGTCTCGCAGATATTCAAAGAGTGTTTGAAATGATACGCCTCGATAGGCGAGAGAAACGTACTTACGCATTGACCAATTATATATTTTCCCTCGATACTTATGCACGCTATGTAGCATTGGATATGTTTCCTCAACGAATGTAACATTCGTCCGTGGTCACTATATGATTACCTTTTGAATAACCTCGCAGTGTGTTCTTTTCACCCCATAATTATCTCCCGTAAAGGCAAAGGTAAAGGTAAAGGTAAAGGTAAAGGTAATAGTAATGGCAGGTACGCGCGACCTTTGAGCGAATGAGGCCTGATCTAAACCCAACAAAGATGTAACTCGCGAGTCAAGGCTGTGGCTAGTCTCGGTGAACCTCAAAGACCGTATTGATGGATGGTTAATGGAGGATCCTTCATCCTTCGTAGGTACATTGATTGAGACTGGAGCATATACTGTACACCCAAGTAGTAGTGTTTCTAGGGCAGCATTAGAAGGGTCACCCTACTTCTAATGGGCAATACGTGTTGAAACCTACTCCGGAACCCCTCGAATAAATTGGCAACTATATAGGTCGTCCGGCGTCTTCTAGGTATACCCAGAGCTCACCATATCTATGCGTAACGTGAGCCGGAACTGCCGAAGTGTTGTTAAATGTTAAGCCAATTTCTCCTCATACGATTATATCCTAGGGTTTTCTCATGTGCGTGTAATGTGATCATTACGAGTACCCAAGGGTGAACCATAACGGACACCTCTAACAAAAACCAACAATCTTCTAATATACATTCATCAATTACTGAATTTTCTCTTCCTCTGATATTCAAACAACTGTTTACGTATTCTTTGATCATTTTTTACATTTTTTGTCAAAAATTATGAGTAAAAGTTACAGATGGCATGCCTCCCATGAATTGTCCAAGATGCTAGTAAGTATACGTCATTGGCAAACTTTGAGACCTTATATTTCCGTCGATGACTGATCTGGGTACATATTTTCATTATTGAGCTGTATTCAAGTATAGCCTATGGATTATAAAATCAAAAGTTGTAAAAATAGCTAACTTTTCCTCACCGTGTCCCTTGTGCCCCATCCTCACCCACCTAGCGACGAAAATGAAGTTTGAAATTTTTGCAAGGAAAACAAATTTTGATACCACAGCTCACCTTTTTTTTTGTAGTACGCCTAGAAAGACTGACAGTTAGTATTTCAATGATTTTCGAGATGTTGAACGATCTTCGTGTCACATGTCGAAAGTATATCGTATGCCTCTTGAAATGGCGAGGCTGTGCCATTGCATGTGATAGTCGAATCGTGGACCAACGGATCGCTTAATTAATCAATACGTCAGATATCCATTGTCTTTGTCACGAGTTGTAGTAGTGGGTGCTCAGAACTGGTGCCAGTGAATCGGATCACCGTATTGTTTCTCTATTATTCAGAACCGAGCCAGTGTTTGTGCTCAAACAATGGACGGTATCGATTATTATACGTTCGTAGATAACGCACAGCGATTCAATCGGATGAGCGGATGCCTGTTGCAAACTTTGTCATTACGAGAAATGAAACAAAATTCTATTGTGAACATTAAAAAAAAAAAAATTGTTCCCACAGGTTTTCATTCTCGTTGTAGTTATATCGATGGATATTGTAGTTTCGATACATTTTTCAACGTAAATCAATTTACTTTTGACGAAAGTGATTGACGGTTTTTTGAAATTTCCAAAGGCGGAAAAAAATATAACTGAAAGCTTCTGATCAGTATGGGGGAGTACAGCTGAAAACGAGAAAGGAAATATGAGATTGAAAAAGATAAGTCTCGGGTAAATTCACGACGGCCGATTTGAAGAGTTGATAAAATCATCTTCCCTGGTAGCCGGGAAATATTTCGAGGGTATAATAACGCTTCTGTAGTCACCGGATATCATTCCATCGGCTTACTTCTGCTGGATGCTCCCGTTTCTCAGAGAAGTGAAAACAGTCTCTCTTCAGCGGATTACGAAGTTTTCCTAGGACAGTCAAGTCGAGGGCCAAACAAGAAGGGCCACAACCCAGAGGAAAGGATGTATTCCAATTATCATCCTTCTTATCGCGATATAAACCTGCAGAAGCCCAACTCAGGGTAGACTCTCATCGGAAACGACAGTAGAGTTTCTTGTAATTAAAAGTAACGATGCAGTAGGGAGCACGGTGTGAAAAACTGGTTTCAGATGTTGGTAATTGAACGCGACGCTTGCTAAAATATGCGATGTGCCATTACTAAGCGAATATGAGAGGCATATCGGAGTCTCTCTACTAAATTATTCTTCTTTATAGATGCGCTTACTTTTTTAAAAGACTCCCTGGGCCTCGGCATACGATACAAGAGATGAATACATCCCGTTTCAAAGATTGCAATCCTCGAATAAAAATAATAAAAAATACGTAGGTCAAGGTATCCTGAGGTTTTTGGTTTCTGTACGTCATCCTTTTTCTCAACTCTCCGATTCTGTATTTTCCAAGAAAAGAGCAATTTATCTTTACCACCTCGGCAATGGAAAGCTGACCTTTCACTAGATCTCCACGTTTCGAGGTCCAGAGAATCACTTTTGATCGTTTTCGGATGAACTTCTCAGCGTGTGTATGTGTTTGTGATGTATTTTTTGCCAAACAATATTTTTTGAGAACTACTTAAATGATGAATTGTGATGAAATTGGGCTTAATCTACGCGGCTTTTCCGAACTAAGAACTGATTAGATTTTGGCTGTGATCTTTCACGCAGTTCATGAATTATTCAGAAAACAGGATTCCAAAAAATAGAATTAAAGTCAAGGATATTTCGAGAACGGATTTGGATAAAAAATGTGCACTTGAAGGTTTTTTGGGTCGTTGATCATGAATCTGAAGTCAGATTTCCCACTTTAGAACGGTAAATCTAATGTGCTAGAAGAGAATCTGTCACGTATCAATCAATTTTGTCTTTTTTTTTTTGTTTCTATGAGAAAGATTTTTCATAAAATAGCTACATATGTTTGGTTGATATCACACTTCTAACAGAATCGTATATTCCAGTCATAGAATCAAAAGAAGAGGAAAAACAGAGGAATTGAAAATATACTCCAGATCGCTAAAAATGAGGAAGACCCCGGAAAATGAATTTGGAAAAATATGGGAAAAAACGAATTAGGCCCGGCGCGCACTAGACGGCGGCGAACGACGGCGAACGGAAGAAAACAGTGGCTATCATCAAATTCGTTATTTCAGAAGTATGATTATAACAATACTTTTTTGACGCATTGGGTGATAGCTACTGTTTTCTTCCGTTCGCCGCGGTTCGCCGCCGTCTAGTGCGCGCAGGCCTTTACACGGAAAATTCTGAGGGTTGGCTCGCAGTCAGCCGAAGACCGCTTGATCGTTTGTGTTTTAATAATAGTTAAAACGGAACTTCTCCTACTGGCTGATGAAAGTTTCTTTTAATAACAACGGCACGCAGCTTTCACAGCCATGTAAATTTCATATTGGTCTCATTATTAGTTTAAGCTACTGTGATAAAACTAATTTATGTTACGACGCCGTAAAAACGTCGTGATCGTTTGCAGTTTACAGGATCAAAGCGCCAACTATTTTGTCACAAAAGCGCGCGGCTGTATCGGCTGGTTGGAATTCCGTAATTCCGCCAACATGGAACAGGGTGAATATTATACAGATTAATAAATCTCTCTTTGATGCACATATATACATCTGTGACTAAAAAATAGCTTATCAAAATAATGATACAGTACCCATCAGCTAAAATATTTGACCTCCGAGTGGAACTATTATTTTATAGGGGACCATAAATCTATCGGGTATCAGCCAATTATAAATAATTACAACGTATTTATAGGTATGTACAGGTGAACCTGCAGTCGCTGTATCGTGCAAATTTATCGAATCATTCATTACGGGCTCGAATAGCATCGACATAAAATTATATAAACGTTGCGTCATCTTGCAACAAGATATATTGCCCAGTATCTCTATAACAATGATAACTACCCAGAGGCTTGCAGAGTTTTGCTCCTGATCGTTCCAGCCAGTTTCCCATGTACGTACTGCAAACTGGCTTAGTATTGGCACGGTATTGGTGCCATGGCTGCTAATACTGACAGCTACCAAGGGCCAAGCTTTGCCCAAGTTAAAACAAATGTTGGGACAATTTTGGGTCGTTAACACGGGTCCAACTTATGGTGCCGTGAATCGGTACGGAATAATCCGCAGCTAGTAGAAAACACCATGTTGGCCCAGTGTATCCGCAGTACAGAACTGACTTCTGGCTGAGCCCCATGTATGTTTACTCGTCAATACTAGTCATCAGCATTTGCCCAGTGCTGGACAACTGGGCCAGTATTACCGAACGAAATTTGGCAGCTGGGGTAGCGCCAATCCTGTGCCATGTGAGTAGATCCGGCAATACTACGGTAATCGTACCAACATAGATTGCTACATACTCCGTCTATGATTACGAAAGTTGAGCCCTTTTACCAAGTCGAACAACACAATCGAGTATCATAGGAAACTTTCACTGCACGATCAGCCGATGCCGATAAAAATTTGTATTAAAAATACCGAGAAAGTGTTTTTGTGAAATTTCTCTCCAAGTTTCACCGGCAGTTTGATCAGAATCAGATATTTGGCACTTCTTGCGGATGATATACGCCGGCTAATTGACTATGTAATTTATGCAGGGAATATGTGGATATATTGTATTGGGCTGAGTTTAAATCAGCTGTGGTTTGCGCAACGAAAATTACATGTATAATATATATATATATATATACGAGCGGTGAAAAGCATAGCTTAAAGCCTCTGCGAAGCGCAAAGGTCGAGGGGGGCTCCCTGCCGGGTCACACGGCCCGTAATGAGCTTCCCAGCCTGCGCTTGTAACGAGCAAAAACTTATCGTCAGCCCGTCCTGACTTCTGAGTCCTGAGTCCTGAGCCCTGAGTTCTGACACCCAGGGATCCCCTGCACTCGCAACTGCGAACCCCAGACATTTGATTTACTCGACCTACCACATAATTAGCCCTGCAATTAGAAAAAACAGCGTCATTCTAAGCGCGTTTCTTTTTCGTTTTTCTTCCTTTTTTTTTTGTCTTTTTGGTCTTATTTTTTACTTTTTACTCCCTTGACGGATGCTTTTTGGTCATGTTATCTTGGGAAATCAGATTCTGAGAAGAAAATTCAAGAAATAGTTGTTCCTTCATTCTAGGGAGTTTGGTATTTTCTCGCGTCGGCGGGAGTGCGTTAAAATTTATTAGCTTCCGTAGATGCGGATCGAGATTCAAATTACTCGTTGTCATTCAACAGACTGTGAAAAGTCGAGGTATTTACGATGCGCCGATCCCCGTGGCGTAATATCGCACCTCGACAAAGTGAATCTGGATGAGATTTCATTTTACACGATTGAATCTACCCTTGTTAAATTGAAGATGAACAAAATTCAACGAACGGATTACTTGCTCGAACGAATCTCTATCGCTTTTAGCTGAGCGAGTAATCGTGATGAAAGAAAGAAAGAAAAAAACAAAACAAAAACAAAAATTAACCGGAAACAGAAATCGAGAACTATTCGCCTTGTAATTGAATTGAAATTCTTCAATGAGAAAATGTTGTTTCATGTCTATGTTATCACATAATATCTGAATGTGGGCAATAATTCATAGCAGACATCCATATCGGTGAAAAAAATTAATTTCGATCTTTAGAGATAAGCAAGGATATCAGGGGGACGAGCGTGTACAATGTTTCGTCCTCGGTGGTGTTCTGGTCGTTCAGATAACCCTTGCATCTCGGTTTTAGGGGTCGGTGATATACTAGCGGTCGAGATAACAGATCTAGGGTTACGCGCTTGTCTCGTACGTTGTATCCTATTTGAACGTGATGTTTTCTGTTCTTCCGCAAGAGAAACAAGCTCTCGTTTTTCTCAACTCAAAAACGAGCTGGGAAACCTACTTTGAATCTGGCCTGCAGTCGAAATTCTATCATACATTCATAACTTTTGCTCAAAACTCGATGCAGTAGCGATGCACATCTGTGATGCACTTTACATTTTCCAAAATATTATACAACACTCGTCAACACCATGGTTAGTCAAGTTGGCTCCTAGAAATTCCATATCGATTGCTCAGCTTCCAAACGAAGGATCTCAAGTGCGGTATATGAAAAAGTATCTGCAGATTCCTACGGTTCTATGTATGTATGCAAACGTATACAAGCGAACCTCCTCTCAACTTCCGTTTTGGCCTTCGTTTTCCTCTGGACCAGGGAGCGAGGTAAAACCATTGGGCCGGGCCGGTCAGCCTTAATTGACCATAAAGGCGAACTCATTAAAAATACACTCCAGAACCCGAGACTCGGACGGTTCGTAATGAGTGTGTAATTTGAGCGTGACGCGATCCATCTTATTCAAAAACGGATCGACGAATCGGAAGGCTGCTGCTACCGCCCCAGCTGTGAGATGGGGTCTGCAATATACACTGCAACATATACCTTTTCATGCTAGTGAGTGAACTGACTGAACGTATATATATAGACTACTGAATGTACAAAAAAAAAGATTTCCTCCACTTTTCTCGCGGTCTTATCTAATCTGTTCCGATTTCCACGTATAATTATTGCTCTGGATACTCTGCTTGCAATTAATCACGCGTGTTTCGGTGATAAGCCTTCCGACAAATAGGCCTAATAAAATAACATGAGTATCCCTCGAGACATTGAAATTACACTCCACAAACACAAACCCGAAAAATGAAACACTTCGTCATTCGGATAGCAGTATCATGAACTCAGTGTATCAAATACTAGCCAGCATCAAACCATCAGTAGGCAGTGCCATTCTGACATTGTGACTTTTGGAACGTTGCCGGAGAGCGGCTCATCTTCATCTGATGTATCACGACTATTGGTATGGTAATTTGAAAGTGATAAAATTGCAATCGATTGCATAACATTACCGATTTTGATTGACTTAGGTGGGTAGGTTTACCGATTAAGTGGTTTCGTTCAAGTTGTCCAGAGGCGCCAGGCGGCGCGTGTGACTTTCTGAGGCAAGAACTCCACAGGACTTCCTAGGTAACCCGTTCGCAACTGGTGGCGCCAAGAGTGTTGCTTTAGGATCAAAGTATCCACAGCTTGTAGAGCACATGTTCGCATTACATTCGGACTCAGCCTAAGACAACAAACATAGCTTCCTGCTCAGCGTAGCAACCGCAGCTCGCTTAGCGGACCACCAACCATGGTAGAAACAAGTCAGACTTATGACTCAAAAGCTAGAAATCAAACTTCAGGATCAAGTGCAAGTCGGTTGGTGCAGAGCGAAGGGTGTAATGAAATTACATTCGAATCAATAACCGCGTAGAAGGTCACTTGCGGTCAGCCAAGGAGACCCTCAAAGAAGTCTTAGAATTTCCGTAACGTAACCGACCGACAGGCGTGACCGGAAGCAGTTTCTCCATCTTCAAACGTAACCCTAGCAAATAAATGTGGAAGTCCTGCGAAATCAGTTTAACGCCAGGTTGGAACCTCAATTTTTTTTTTTTCTTTCCTGCAGGGGCAGAAGAGTTTTCTGAGCCGGAAGTAGCTTCTTCATCTTCACACGTAGGCAGGAAGTACCCCTGTCCTATCAAATGACTAGCGGTAATTCTGCTGGAACCATCTCACGCACAATATTGGCACCAGCATCGATCATTCGATACGACCTATCGCATTGTCTTTGCCAGGAAGCGGTTCCTCCGTCTTAACGCGTAGGGCGGAAGTATCGGAAAGTCCTTTAAATAATCAGACCAAATCCTGTTACGTTTAAACACAGATTAACACGAGCATCAATCATCTTGAGGCACCTCTTTGTATAAATAGGCTACGAAAGATGAGGCCCGGAAGACGTTGCATGAACGGAAGAACCCCCTCATGGGGAATCCCTCTCGAATAGCAAACAATGGTTTGCCACGGGGATCACGTTTCTCAGTAGGACACCCGGTATTATTTGCGCTGGGCGTTAGCTGTCCCCACAAACCCATCATGTCGGCGCCCCCACGCCATCCCTGGGCAACCAGGACACGCGGCACACGTGCGTGTTTACCCTGGCTTCCTGATGCGATAACGGAGATAATTTCGGCCGTGCGCTTCGCACACGTTCTAGCCCTTGGCCCTTGATATTTTGCGTGCCTATTTTCTCGCGCCTGAAATGATTATTTACACAGTTATCAGCACCGGATGATCCTGCCAGTATGTAAGTATTTCACGCGGTTTCCAACTGCAACTGTGATCAGACATTACGTCCAATTTTTCCAATATCTGCTTTCACTATCCAACACTGACCCCAAATAATCTCTAGCGATATTTGTGAAAGGTCGAACCTTCCGGGAAAATCGATTGCCTTAAAACGTTCACGGTAAACAGTTTCAAAGAGCCTTGCATGTCCGAGATTAGTTGCGGTTTATACCTTAGTAGATACGTGGTGGTCTTTGATAGTGATCATGATCACCGGTTCGTCGATCACTGGGATAAGGACGGGCCAGTCGTACTCCATTGCCGAAGTCGTATCCAAAGTCAAAGGGATATATTATGTGGCAAAGGCAGAGGCGGACCGATTCGAGCAATACTCACTGGTATGTGTACATAAATTCCACCGTGAACCATGCCGACGGGACGTATGCAGTCGGGCAACCAGCAGCGGTAGGCAGACAGAAAGACAGACAGAAAGACAGATACGATGTTGTAAAAAATTGACCAAAAGAAATGTCACCGGCTACAGCGTGGATGTTGATTAATTATACTGATGAAAAAGTCACGCCGGTTCGTAGCAACCTTTTTGTCTTTCAGAATGAATTCTTAGAAAGATTTCTTGGATAAAGAACTCTCGACGTATGGTTATGGCCCAAACCGAATTCTTTTCTTCATCTTTAATTCTCTTCCTGTTGTCGTCGGAGGGATGAAATTTTTCTTAAGGTGTATGTTAGGCGTGGATGTAACTCTTCACCGTGGAGTCTAGTCCGGATACTTGTTAGAATATACGAGCCGCCAGGTGCAAGCTGGAAAACTCCTAAGGACGAACCAATTCCCAGGAAGCTGCGGGTGAAACAAAAAGAGCCCTGGACCCAGAAGACAAAGCGGTAGGAGATTCGCGCATCCTTTTATCTCGATGTTCCATTTGTCCCGTTCCATTCAATGCAACTTATGAAAGTCCGTTCTGCAAAGTTAGTTCGTGGATTTGGCGGGGCTGGAGGCTCGCGACGACAATAGCTTTTGGTCGGCAGTTTCTCATTCCCGCAAGGGCAGGGCTAAAGGGGGGAAGAACCTGGGGCGAGAGTGGTATGGGGCTCTCTCATTCCGGCCACAAGATTTAGAAGCCAATTTTCGCGAGCATTGACCAGACCCCCTTCGTCGTCGTCCTGGGCCGCCGACTGTGTCCAGAAACTGGGTAGGTACGTTCAAGGGGGCCGAGGATATATAGCACCGTGTTACGGACGGGGCCGTTGACGTATACACGTAAGACGGTTTGCGGTCTTGTACGTTTCGGTATTTTTTTACCCCTCATGTCATCTCTGGGTATAGCCAGAAGATGAGTGGAAAAAACAAAAAGAATAGATGAAGCAGCCTTATCGCCAAAGCGATCAGTCCTTGCGATGAAATGTGGCCCGAAGTAGTGGCTGAAAGATTGCTAACCAAATACCACATTCCCATTATCTCTGGTATCACGAAGTCTGTCAAACCCATGTACCTACGTACTGCAAACTGGCTTGGCACTGGGATGGTACTGGTGCCATAGTTGAGAATACTGACAGCTTCCAAGGGCCGACCTATGCCCAAGTCAAACTCAATGTTGGGACAATTTTGGGGTAATAACACCGGTCCAACAACGGTGCTGTGAACTGGCATTAAATAATCCGCAGCCAGTATAAAAGACCATATTGGCCCAGGTTGTTCACAATGCAGAACTGACTTCCGACTGAGCCCTAAGTATGTTCACTTGTTGGTACTAATCATCAACATTTGCCCAATGCTGGACAAATATTTTCTCTACACTAGGCCAGTATTGCTGAACGAACTTTGGCCGCCGAGGTAATGCCAATTGTGTGCCATGTGGGATATTTGGCAATACTCCGGCATTTCTGCATGGGAAAAGATACGTAACAGGGAAACGAAACTGAGATTCAAGGTGAAGACTTGATCCAAGATTCTCCTGGATGTCGGTGGGATTTCAGAAGGTGCTGTTGTGAGGTTCAGTTCATGAATTGGAGGTCCGATTTACGGTAGGATTTGAAATACCGTAAGCAAAGCTTGCCAAAGTCGAAATATAATCTATAGATAACGTGGAAATGGCGGTGGGAAGTGGATGTTGAAGTTGAAGTTGAAGTGGCACTACCGCTGTCTAGCATCTGCCCACGCTTTCAATAATTACCGGTACGGGAACAATGGAACGCTCCCGTCATAACTGTCATCCACCGCAACGGGCTCCTGTTATTTAAGACGCTGGCTTATTAACTCTAATGGCCACCGCGCACTGACTCGTACTTTGGTCAATGAATACAGCGAGGACAATGCTACGTCACGCTGAGCCTCGACGCGACCACGTCGCCCAGGTATTCTATGCAACTCTATTCCTAGACCAGACAGGCGCTGGTCTTATCTTGCCTCTCCGGCTGAGACCATCTTCGTAAAATGAAGCGAGATATTACCCCGCGTTTTAACGAAAAACGGTAAATATACCTGCAGCACATAGCGCACGATTATCCCACGAGTTCATTGCCTCCTTATAAACCGGCAATGATTTTCCTAATATTGAACCTGCACGTGCTTTTGGTTAACAAATGGCAGAGTGCATGGCATGGGGTAAAAACAACGTGTTGCATTAGTGTCCAGACCTCTTCTGGAGTATTTGGTGTTTTCACGGTGCAGAGACAGTAGCAACGGTCGACCCAGCGTGCTCTTTAGATAAGAAAGCTCAAAGCAGCCGCAAATTGATAAGTTTGATTTGAGACTAGCCAGGAGGTACAGGCCTTAGTGAGTCTGCCACAGAAGCAGGAAATACTCCGATGCATGAGATCCCAAGTGTCGGATAAGACGCACTCGACTATGGGACGGATTTTAAGACCCTCCAGTTACTTGACTCCCAGAATCAATTTTTCTCAACGCCGGTACAGCCCACCCTTAAAATCTCAAGAGCAGCTGCGTCAGTTGACGACTTAAGAAATCTTTACAAAAATTTGCCACCACATGGAGCTTAAAGCTACCGTATCTACCGTACGTTGACATTGAAGTAAGATCAGTATTGAAAATTAAGATATACGAAG
The DNA here is from genome assembly GCA_963989295.1 of Ametastegia equiseti. Classification (NCBI taxonomy): domain Eukaryota; kingdom Metazoa; phylum Arthropoda; class Insecta; order Hymenoptera; family Tenthredinidae; genus Ametastegia; species Ametastegia equiseti. The sequence continues at coordinate 7,194,833 of OZ022390.1, read as the reverse complement.
ACAGTCGTATGTATCATGCCTGCACTGTACAAAGATCGCGTAGTCTTACCGGATAATGCAGCGTTACGTGCGAGTCAGACGTGGTAAAGCTGGACAAGAACCAGACCTACTATGTCTGCGGGAAAACAAGTCTTTAGGACTTGGGCGGTACCCGAGACACTTTACAAGAGCTTATGACTCAGAGCCGCCCAAGCGCCGGGTAGAGTACGCGACTTACTATGGAAGGCATGAAGAGAAGGAAGCTGTGGAGAACAGTGGTTGTTGTTCAACTGTTTATTGTACTAAACGTTCCTTACTTCTCAGTCTGTTCCCAGTCCGTTCATGGTCTTAGCTCGTACCGTTCCCAGGCACTTGGTCTTTACTCTCCAGGCTAAGGAAGATTACCAGTGGAATGTTAAGTTACCAGATATACACTAAAGTTTTGCTTCCTTTCCTGAGCGCTACCGGCTCTTGTAAGATCGTAAAACTTTGAGCAGCATACCCTGTCTGTTTTAAACTGAAAATCCCTGAGTAACGATTGACGAATACAGGACGTGGTTGGAAAGATTGAGGCAAAGCGCTGCATGAAATTGTTTGGAGACGTGATTTCCTGAAACAATTACCGATGAGTCATTCCTCAAGAAACGCCAAATATCGTAGAGAAATTTCATTCCAAGCTCTTCGGGCTATCATCGTGCAGCAACAGCTGTCGCCACGATGGAGAATGTGAGCATAGGTATATTAAGTTTAATTAAGAATTTGACGGGGATATTATGCATGCATATTAATTTTATCTCCGCGGATGCAAAACAACCTCTGCACGGATATTCTTAGTGGGAGAATCTAGGACTGCAACGTGTAAATGGAACTGAAATAACCTGATTAGAATAATTAAAATTCTCCCAGAGAAACACGACGCCGTTAAGTATCAATGAGAAATAAAAAATGGTAGAGCAAAGTGAGAGAAGAAGGGTACAACATGAGAATATACCAAAAGAAAACAGAAAAAGAGATGAGAGAGGGCCAAAAGTTGGGTGCTGTGAAATGGCGTTTTCTTGAAGCAGATCACGTTCTCCGCGTCCCTACCTCCGGTGTCGCCTGAAGCACCTTTTCGGTTTTCATTCTTTATTTTCTCGTTTTTATTTCACCGTGATTTAAAGGGCACCGAGTACCGATCTTCAGTCTTTTATTCGAACAATCATATCTGGCACTGGATGATAACTTTAATTCGAAAAGAACTAACCACTGATCTAGAGATCAGTCGAAGTAACTGAAGGAAAATGATGACGGTCATGTTGCGTATAATGAATCATGGACTTACTTCCGTTCAGAAAGTTTCATCTCTCCTTTGATTTTAAGTGAATAATTTCTGAACTATTAGCGAAACAGTTTGCCAGGAGGAATTCATTTAATCATCAGCACCCATGTACGTATACTGCAAACTGGTTTGGCATTCGCACGGAATTGGCGCCACGAACTGCCAATACTGGCAGCCTACAAGGGCCAAGCTTTTCTCAAGTCAAAATCAATGTTGGGACAATTTTGGATTGTTAAAACTGGTCCAACTTATGGTGCAGCTGAGACCCATGTATGTTTACTTGTCAGCACTAGGCATCAGCACTGGTCCAACACTGGGTAAATCATTTATCTGTACTGGGCTAGTATAAACAAACAAAATTTCACAGCCGGGGTAGTGCCAATTCTGTGCCATGTGGGTAGATCCGGCAATGCTCCGGCATTCGTAGATGGGCATGTATAGCAGTAAGAAATGCAATGAATGCGCACTCTGAGATGATACTTGAAAGTGCTAAAAAAGAGGATGCACGGGAAATCGTGAGTCCAATTTCCACGGTGTGTAATGGTGTAAAATGGCTTCAGGGAATGAGCTTGTAGATTTGAATTGACACGGTATAGTCGAGGACGCACAGGCAACAATAGATTGGACTACAACGTGAAGGAGTTTAATTAATTTTGTACGGCATCGTAGATCCTCGCAGTATAGATATAGAAGAGAGCCTATAAAACAGGGAGAACACTAGCTGACAGATTGAACTAAACAAATTTTGTAAGAAACGTGCGGCTGGCTCAAGTCCTAGGGTTTCGTACTTTGGTGTAACTGTGTATATGCCATTTGCTGATAGCGTAGTAACCCACTACCAAAACGTGGTTAGAAAGGGCATTCACCCAGCCTTAGTAAAAAGATGTCCATAAACGTCTTAGCACTTTACGGGTTGCACTTAATTAAAGTGCGGCCTCTGTAAGTAATGCCGGAGAGCTTTTGCTACCTACTCGAGATCCGTGAACTTACGAACCTTGAGCCTGCTAAATAAATATGTGGGTACATGGTAGTCGATGCGAGACACTAAGCTAGTCGTTTTTATTGTCGTTACGAAAATTTTAGAGCAACTACACCGTGGCCGAGTATTATTCCAGACAAAAATGAAGAAACTAGCGGTGGATTAGACTTTCCTCGAGTTTCATTTCAGTTGGAGGCAAAACTTATACTCACGAAATGTAAATTTATTCAAAACTTGCAGCCTCTCACCTAGGTAGTTCAGTTTAATCTGTCCCCGTGTCGCGAGAACTTTTTATCCGCTACTTCACAGTTTATACAGCTCTACCAGTTCCTGGTTGCAGTTATAGTTATTGCTTACCAAGTGCAACAGAGTCATCCTGTTATAAATTACACTTATCCCAAAGAATTTTCGGTACTCAACCAATCATACTGCGGTTCCCTTGCAGATCTTATGACAATTCGAGTAAGAACTGAATGACGGATATGTAGCTAACTTTACTTCATAATTGGAAATACCAAGTGCTCGGCAGATATCACGATATACCAGTGAATTATAGGGTGGAGGGAGGATTACAGGTATGATGTACATCGAATATCCAATCTACATGCATGTCTTGTAAACGCGTATGTAATCGACGGTGATTAATTTTGAATAATTACTTCGGAGAAGATAACGAGCCGGGAAGTCGAGTGTAACCATAATTCTGTTCAGCTGCAAAATCTTGGTTATTTTAATTGAAAAACGTGTTCTTACATAATCGGCATAAATTAGATGAGTATATTACCCGAGAAGTATTTTCAAATAATAAATACTCATCTCGTTCTCGGGTTCATCGAAGCATATATAATTTGAATTGATAGAGGTCAGAATATCGGAAGATCAGAATTTCAAATAGCCAAAAATACGAATGTGAGAAATAGCGATGGTTCAAAATATGAAAAGGCTGTATTGGAGAACAGTATTGGTACAGTACTCAAAATTTCCTTTTATTGGTTGCCATTTCAGTATTCGTATTCAAAAAATTCGAATTAACGGCCACTCTACATATTGATATTTTGAAATGTTGATCCCCACCAAATTTGAATCACGCTTATTGCTGAGAGATTCTCATTAAATTTAGTTTGATTCTTGTTGAGCTTCCTACATTTTAGTGATCGTATTTCAAAACCATCCCCCTGCTTAAAGTATTTTCCAAGTAAATATACTGTATATCTTTGGAAAAACGTTCCATGAAAATCGCATAAACGATTCGAGAGCACATAAAACTTATTTGAAAGCACACATTTTCCTCTCTCTTGCGTATCCACTGTATCAAATTTTTCTCGGTTGGGTACCAATAAATTCGTTCGAATATCATGTTTGTTGAGATTTCGAAAAATCAGTCCACTCGTTCAAGAGCTTTATATAAAGTGTCTAAACTACGTAATCGATGTCTAACACGCGCACCCTCCAGAAAATATAAAAATATATGGAGTAAAGTTTTCAGTCGATGATCATTGCCCGACGAAGAAACTAATTAGCGAAATAAAAATTGATAGTAGATGAGCGTTTGAAACGAGTTGATGATTATAAATATAGCTTGTGCTAATACGGGGGTTTGCGAACGTAAACATCTGTTCCATATTGGAATAAGTCGGCTCTCGTCTTAGATCTTGCCTCGGAACGTTACGTTGTCAAACACATGGCGAACGGCGTTTAACAGCGTAGAGGTCCGTCGGTCTCTTTAATCTTGAAGAGCCGAGGGTCGATGGATTTTTTGGCCCGTAAGTCAAGCGTTTGCTATCTACCTCGCGAGACTTGAAACAAGTCTTCGATGTCTTCTACGGGGGCCTCAAAACCGGGCTCAGCCCATGGACCAATTTCTACTACCATCCAAGACAGACGTATACCACACCGACTTTAATCGATCCAAGATGTCCTCCTCCCATCCCAGCGACGTTTCCGTCGTTTCCGTCTCGGCGTTTTGAATATTCGCGGAATGAGAAAAAGATAACGCCGAGAACTCGGGTCCGGGGGGTGGTAGGCGCGTTGTACGTCTACCGCGTCACTCTTGGTCCCCAGGGTACGTTGGAAATTGCCTTTTAGTGATTAAAAAATTCAATTAATCCCAGTTTCATTCTAATTGCGCGCTCGTGTGAATTCTAATTTTACATCATGTGGTACAAACAATAGCACTGGGCTGACACCGACCAACAGACCCGGCTCAGACTGCAGACGTGGGCTTCTGTGAAGGATCTTGAAGAACGTTGAGTGACGGATGGATGTAAGTTATCGTGTCATACCAACCATCTTCAAATCCCACTGTGACAAAAGTCACCAAAGTGATAAGATCCGTTGAGTTTCATGAAAAAAATAAAACAAAAAAAAAAAAAAAGAAACGAAGAGATGTTTCATCTGCAAAAGAAAACATGATTCCGTTTTCTACGTCGCTTTCAAGTATATTACCAACTGCCGAATCTTTCTTGCTTTGCATCTTGGAATAACATCAGCAAATTTACCATGTAGCACACAACTTTATTTGCAACATATCCGGTGAAGATATAACTTGAAAATGTATTCGTCTTTACGGAGAAAAGAAAAAAAAAAAAAAAAAACGATGAGAAACAAACCAAGACAGTGCAAAGACCCGTCTCTCCTCCAAAAGTTGGTAAAATGAATCATTTATAAAGGAGTGAAGAATTGACTTCTTCAGCTGTGTGACATACTTCCAACACATTTGACATAGTTTTACGAAAACAGTGTGATTGACAGCCATGTATGTGAGATTTAGAAATATTGAAGTCATTCGTTTTCTCGCAATAGCGCCTATATATTTATGCCACAGATTGCACTGCACTTCTTGCATTTCATAATCCTAGCAAGTCTTAAGTCTGCAGGAGAGATGAACCATACCAGATGCAGGCGTGGTATTGCTTTCAAATTCTTGCCAATTCCTAAGAAGTGAATTATCCGAATACATCCGTACATATATATATATTAGGGTGGTCGTTATTTAGTGTCAAAATGAATTTTACCCCTTTCGCCCCCTAAATCGGTTCAAAATAAGTAAAAAGTAACGCTGTAATTTTTTCAGATTTTTGAAAAATTGCTTGACCCTTGACCACGGGGGTTGAAGTTTTCCATTTGAAATACACGGGGTTTTCCCGTGTTTGCAGTCATTATTTTACTGTGGGCCTAGATATGTTTGTAAGATCTTGAAATTTTCAGAAATTAGTTGACAAGCATGTTACTACATGGAAAAAATTTCCCAAACCCCTATCTTCAAAATGTTGTATATCAGACCATAATAAGTAAATCGATGGACTAACACCAAACGGGCGTAAGCGGCAAAAAACAAAATTTTTCTGCGGATATGTCTAAAACGTTTTATATTGCATGAAAAAAATTTTGCCACTAAGAAAGGAAAAATTTTTTTTCGGCGCTTCCGCCCCTACATTATTAGTCCATCGAAATTATTATTTTTTTTCTAGAATTTTTTTTTCATCTTCTTTCCCGTTTTTTAATAAATGTCCTTACACTAAAATAATTTTCTGTACGAGTTACAAATTCTTAAGTATTGTCTCCTTTTTTGCGTTTGGATTATTATTTCGATATTCGCTTACAACTTGTAAAATCAATCATTTTTGTTGTTCGTTTCGGGTGAGTATTTCATTGCAATCGGTGAACACTGTTCACATTCATAGAAAAGAAGAAAACAAATTTTTTTTTCAATTCTAAAAAAAAATTTTTTGTATGTAGCAACATGCTTGTCAACTAATTTCTGAAAATGTCAAGATTTTACAAACATATTTAGGCCTACTGTAAAATAATGACTGCGAACGCGGGAAAACCCCATGTATTCCGAATGGGAAACTTCAACCCCCGTGGTCAAGGGGTCAAGCAATTTTTAAAAAATCTGAAAAAATTACAGCGTTACTTTTTACGTATTTTGAACCGATTTAGGGGGCGGGAGGGGTAAAATTCATTTTGACCCCAAATAACGACCACCCTAATATATATAAGTAGCTAGTACCTTAGGTGGATATTGATTTTTACTGCACTGCCGGAATCAACAATCAAACTTGATCGAAACCTGCAATACGGATCGCTCAAGTCATGACTTACAGATAATTACACAATCTGAGGATAGTATCCATAGTCAGGTCTCCGGCTTAAGATCGTTTTGAGAACACCCCTCGAGCAATGAGCAATGAGGTCATTTCTAGAGTCGACCCAAGACAGTATTAGCCCCTTGACTGTCAGTGACAGACACATGGGCGGAAAAAAGTCCTGCAACTATTGTGTCATGACACAAATGTGGGCATTTAACAAAACCAACATGTTTTTACTACATCGATTTGACTGTAATTTAGTCGATCGCGTCGTTCTTGAGATTGCTGAATCTGAATCTGAAATCGGGAATTTTTCCAACACAAAAGTGACACGAAAATCTTCTTCTCGCCTGACTGCTAAGGGGTTAAGGGGGGATTTCGGTGGGATGTGGATGAAATCCATGTTTTAATTTTCAAAATGACTCAGAAAAATCTGGTAAAAAAATCGCTTTCAATAAAAGGTAGTTAAGATGTTGACTGTTGCGATGAGAATGAAAAAGAAGTATGAAGTTCCTATGATAAAAGTCTAAACGGAAGGAACCTTTCGCAGGAAATTTCCCGCGTATCATTGCGAAAGATTCTTTGCGTCTACAATTTCATCGCAGAACCTTCACACCTTTTTTCAATAAAGATACTAATAGTAGCTCACTTTTGTAGTAAGCGATTTTTTGTTAGAACTTCCTAAGTCATTTTAAAAATCAGAAAAATAATTCCGCCGAAGTCCCACCTTAAAAAATAAGAGCTGAAGGGGAATGCTACCTCAAGAAACTATATACCCGTGCCTCTCTCATCTCTATAACATGAAGCATATCGCAAGTTATGGACACTGATTCATCAAGTCATCCCCGATCCTTGTTAATCCGTCTTTCACCCAGCTTATTGTCAATTTCACGATAATTAGTCAATCGATGTACTTGCGAATGGAAAAAAAATAATTACCTCTCAATGAGAATTATTTTTTCCATCTCAAAAGTCCTGCAAAGTGGCTCGCTGGTTTGGATGAATTCACGACGTCTTTATGTCTTCTACTCGGAATCGAATTGAATATTGGATTCAATTCTGAAAGCATTCGTCTCGGCATCTTCGGATGAGTATCCCCGTATATCGGTCCTGGGTACGACCCTCGCATTAACATCTTGAATTGACCTTCTAAGAAATCAATATCTCCCGCGGTCGGATGATGCGACGTGAAATGTGAAACAGTATACAGTAGCTGAGGCATCCCCGAGCCAGAAGTCAGCGGGAGGGCTGATCTATGACTCAGTCAGGAAGTGCGCCTCGGTAGGCGCACACAAAATGTGATGAAGCCGCCTTGAAGTTACGGGACTTGCGCTTGAACCTGGATATATCATGTACATATGTATACGTCATCCTATACATAATCGAACGGGAATGTATTGAGACATACAGATACACGGACGAGAATGGATCCGCACGCTTCCCACACGGATAGAATTATGTACATATGTATATGTATATTGTATATTACGTATCCAGTCCCACATGGAAGCCTCCGTAATGGACGAATTCATTTATGTATATAAGTGTATCATTTTACGTTCAACTCGAGTCCCATTACAAAAGAACGAGAGCCCGCACGTAGAAAATGATCAATGATATAGCATCGGACGTTAAGCGCACATACCTACAGTAAATCGAATACGTCGACGGCAGGGAATATCGGCAATTTTCATCCAGATCTTGAATATTTGATTCCTGCTTCTTGCCGCATCGATTGTCTTCTACTTATTGATAGATATTTTACTAGAATTTGATTCTAGTTCTGACAGAGATATACCCAAGTACCAAAATGTATATTTGCAAAAAGTCTATCCAATTTATTGCAATTTTTGTTTTCTTCTTGCCAAGTATTTGCTCGAATATTTCTCATATAGGTATTAGAATTTGCAGCAAACTTATAACAATAATTGGTGCCACCAAGTTGCGAGTGGCAGGCGGCCTAATTTCAGCAATTTTTTTTTTGAAAATATGCTAGCACCCGAAAATATATTCGGACAACAGCAAATTGATAATTATACTGTTGGTGATACATGTACTATTTATCAAGATCCCCAAAACAAGACATTTTCAGTTATGTGCATTTTTGGAAAAATCATTGCTGGAAAATAATTATCGGTCACTGCTCAAACCTATAGGATGACATTTGGAAATGATATTCATCGAATATATATATAATATCATTTACTGTTGAATTCCGTTATTCGTTATCGGTATAAAAAATTTCTAAGCTCCACGATATGAACCGTATTTAGTTTCTGCTTTCTAACAGCGACATATCGTAGATGAGTGGATAGCGTGCCGGACTCATAGCCAAAACACTTCTAGAAACTAGATTCGCGCAGGTCCGAAATGTAGGTTTTTTTTCGATACTAAGTTGAAATGTAATGAATATCGAAATCAAGTTTTCGGTGGGCGTGTTCGATGACAAAAAAATTCGACACTGTGACAATCTCAAAGGCAGGTTGTTCATTTTGTTTCCAATCACTGAAAGCATGTCGTACTACTACAAGGCTTGTTTGCATTTTTCTGATCTTTTGCCAACAATTTTTGTTGAGATAGTTTGCTCTTATTTTGATAGCAATTGAGGACACATCTTGCACTGATATTTATAGCAATGCTCTCATGCACACATTGCTGTCATTTTGCCGTAAAATTTGCACGCACTTTGTACCTGAGTACCTAGCTAAAATTCAAGGATACTATTGAAAGAACATAATAAACATTACAAATAGAACTAAACCGAAATAAATAATGAAATCGTGAGATTATAACTAAAATCATAGGATCTGGTACTCAGTAGATCCATGATTGTCAGAAGTTAAACATACATGACTCGGCTGGAATGATTAGGACCTTCCATACAATTATAAACAACTCCGAGTGACAAATTTACCATGAAGGATACTTTTTTCAATTTCATCTTACGTGAAAAAAGCTCGCACGTGTGTTAATCTGCGTGGATTGCTCTATAGGGTCTGTGGAAAATTTCAAGATAATCTGCGAGGGTTGTGAAAAGTTGTAAAAGTACCAACCAACTTACCTCCGCCTTATACCTCTATCTGAAGAAACTTTCGAGAAGCGGGAGTTTTGCCCGCGTGTTCCGTCGATCAATCATGTCTTTTTTTCCAGTTTAGGGGATAAACTGAATTTCTGAGGTGACGCTCGTAATCAGAATCACTGACGACGTAGTTAACCGAACGGGTCCCCGCGAGACCCACGCATCCATCTCTGCCGAGGACTCTGTGACATAAATGCGTCGACTCATCTTCAGGAGCCCAGCCAAGTTGCGGTCTTCCATTTTATCAGAGAATCTCAACTCGTCCTGTACCTATAGATCCCAGCCAATCCGTTTCGATCGACCAATTTCCATTCGTATAAAAGTGGCCTATGAGAAAAACGGTCATATGAGTGAAAGACCGGTGTATCTTTACGATTCCGGTGTGTCCCGCCTGTTAACCCTTGTGTTTCATTAGGCTAAGAAGCAATAAGACTTTACGACAAATCTAACCTTTAAAGACCTACGCGTTTTCTACTACAAGTCTTGCAAGCCAGGGAGGGACACGTGGAAAATACACTAGGTAAACGAGAGTCCCTGTAACCAGGTTATAGGCCTGCAGGGAGATCGTCTAACGGCGAAGAGCGACTAGAGGTTCGAGGTAAAGGGAAGCCACTTTCCGTAGTTGACATTCCACGCACGACCGGCCCGATGGCGATACGTTTATCACTTATTGCCCTTTATTCCGTCGCCAAAGTTATCGTAAAGGGTATGGTACGGCCTCTACCCTCAAACTAAGAGACCACTGAAATACCAACGGCTAGAATTCTTATCCAAGATGAAAAGGTCGCTTAACAGTTTGATTTAGTGACACTTTGAGAAAAGGTTTATATCAGAACCGTCGCCAGGGCTCAGGAAATCAAATGAAGCGGTTCCTTTCCGTAGGATGGAGCCTATCCAAGTATGTAAACTTTCGTGAATTTTATTTCAAATCAACATTGAATATAGGTACACGGTGAACATTCTGAGGTATTATCAGAGAATATCCCGAGAACTGGTCGAGGTATTGAAGAAAGTGATCTACAAAAGATCAATGGCATGCAGGGGATCTTCATCTAGGATTTATGAAATTTCAATGGATTGAAACGCCTCAGAGGTATCAAGATCATCGTAGTGTTACTCAGTGACAACATAACACTTCATTCTCGTAGTGATAATAGTACATTTCATATGAATCTGAAACCTACTACTCAGGATCATTCGGGCTCAGGTAATTGGGAAAAAAAACGCATGTTGTAGATTTCAAAGTACCTCCTTTTTTCTCCTGAACGTACAATCGGAGTGTTCACGTACCTCGGACGACACTGCTACCACTATTCCTGGCACTATTCTTCACTGGAAAAATCTCCGATGAACACGACCTATGACTTGTAAAGCGAAGCTGGTCTCATACTCTGGCTGAATACTAAAAGATATTGTATTCGTTTTGGACGACATCCGAGGCATGTGTACACTTCGAATGTATGTACGTTCGGTTTAAGAAAAATGTTACTGTACTAAATCTGCAACATGCGTTTCTTTCTCAATCACCCGAGCCCATAAATGGCCCTGAGTCGTAGGTTTTGGATTCATATGAACTGTACAATTACCATGAAAATAGCATGTTAGGTTGCCATTTGAGAAATTCGCGATGACTTAATTGATATCTCTGAGATGTTTCAATTCATCCAAATTTTATAATGCCCAGATAAAGTCATCTTCGTGCCATTCATCTTTGGTACATCGCTTTCTTCAATACCTCAAACCATTCTCTAGATATTCGCTTGTAACTCTATAAAATGTTCACTCTAGTTGTTAAAAAATATCTGTATGGCTTCCCGAAAATTGAGAATTCATCTCATTATCCGTAGGGACTCACACCAATAGACATCGAGGGTTTTGAACAAAGAAACATCGGGTTATTGAGAATAGGTTTTATCCGGAGAACACTTGGAAATATTCCGACAACTGTGTGGTTTAAGCAAATCGTGAGGGATGGGATCTTTCATCAAAGTGATGACGTCATTACCGTAAAACAATTCACCGAGAAAGTGGAAGGGAAATAGGAAGCGAAGCTGCTGAGTATCCTGAAACCGTTATACCCTCGAAAGGAGAAATCAATCCCCGCGATTCATTAGTATTAACCTAATGACCCCCTAATGACCCACTGGAGATTTTATCCCTTGGGCTGGATCCCTTGATCCAAAATTTAGCCAAAAACTTTAGAGATTATTTTGGTATTATTAATTATTATTAATGGTAGGCGCAAGAGATTTGTTGCACAGTTAAACCCTAAGGCACATGAAAAATAGAAGATTTTGGATCGCATTTTTCGTCTGCCGACAAGCTCTTGTGAAATGCTGATGCAAGCTTCAAAGTTCCTGGCTGAGGCCTGCGTAATATAAAATTCAAGATGGACTGTAAACGAGATATTAAAATCAGCTTACAAATCGTTTTACAATAATGTCCCTCGTCTCCAAAGCATTACATCGAATTGAAAGTGGTCTGAAGAGCTCCATTGTACTCCATTGTTATATGTATTTGTCAGCGGAAGAGGCTCTGTACGTAGAAATCCACAATCGTCCCTAAAGGATTTCTGCAAACGGCGCAATTTCTGCTTACAAATCGACTTACCAGACTTTTACTTTACCACTTTTTACTTTTTCCCTTCAGCCTTTGTCAGGGCATTACCTGCGAATTTAAATCGATTCCATTCATCCTTTTTGTCAATGTGTGCGTGGATGAAATCCCATCAAGCATCGCTGATGCCGAGTACTCACATTGAAGTTGTATACCTACTTTACGTGATAGTTGGACAATTGAAATCCAACGTTCCATAATTACCATAAAAGGGTACCGTGTGCCAGGTATTTTCATTCTTTTTAGCTTCCCGGTTTTTTGAAAAAAAAGTAAGTTATTGTACCCAATCATCCGAAAAATAAAAATTTGAGTTTTCAACAGATTTCCACGTTTTGTGGTCCACAGAATCATTTCCGACCATTTTTGGATAGACGTCTGCGTATGTGTGTATTTTCAATCGCTGATATCAAGAGAACGGATTACCGGATCTTGATTATCCTGGTTTTCATCGATGATATTTGCTCCATCATGAAAATAATGCAATTTTGAGATACATCAAAACAGTAGCTCTTTTTTTTTGTCTATTCTCAGAATTTGTAATATCTCAGCTCGGAAAGAGTTGGAAAATAAGAAGTTCAGAGGCTTGGCTCATGGTCAGCCCAAACCCGCTTATTTTATGTATTTTTTTTTTTTCTAGTTTCCTGATCTCTTCATCGATTGGACATACATAAATGATAAAACCGACGGTTTACGCCGATCGAAAAACTGACCCTGTTTCTAGTAATTGATACCATAACCCCCTCAAGCCATAGTGGTATCCCTGAAGGTGTGCATTACAGACACACGTGTCTACAACCATTCTTGGTCAACCGCTCATAACACCCACGTCGTCTCTTTGTCTACGCGTGTCATGCTGACCGTGACGTCACTGGCGCCCACAGCCTCCCGTCCGGTCATCCTATCTATTTCACACACACACATATATATATATATATATATATATATGTAAGTATATATGTACAATTTTTTGCTCGCCAAACTTATAAGGCATGTGTGAGTGTGTATCTTTGTGAAGTTCTGGAGCTTTCTTTGTCCCAATCTGATCACTCGGTCTTTTCTGTGAGTTGAAGGGCTGTGGGACAATGGTGTAATTTGGAAAGATTAAAAATCAAGTACCGGATTTTAGCCTATCGGGATTTCCTTCGCTGCCTGTCAATACCTCGATAAATATTAAATACCGCATTTATTTGCAATCCTTTCGACTGTCGCATTGAGGCCTTCTCTAACGAAACGCCAGGCTTAAGCATCACTCGAAAGAGGGACTGTCAAGAGGGACTTCTGTCCTTTTCTTTTCTCTTCTCTTCTCTTCTCTTCTCTTCGCTTCTCTTCTCTTCTCTTCTCTTCTTCACATCTTTTCGCCCCTTTCTCCTCTTCTCCTGGTTTCCCGCCTTTCTCTCTACTCTGCATCCACCCTACCGACGATCTCCACTCGAAGTATACAGCCGCAAAGAGCGACGCGCTTTGCTGCTGAGTCTCACGCTCCAGTCACTTCAGACTCGAGTGTGTGACTGACTTCTCGGGTAAAATGTTCCCCGATGTTTCAAATACCTAGTCTCTAATCGGTTGGCTCGAGGAATAGGTGAGTGGATGTCGAAGTCGAGTGCAGCTTGCCCCTGGCTATAACTATGGCCGTGACAATGGCCGTGGTGATTGTCGAAAGTCTTTCACCCTCTCGACGTGAAATGTATGTATGTACAAACACATACATGGCTATTTCTCAATATCGTCTTCGATTATGATACCTATACAAGAGTTTTTTCGTCAAGCGGGCCCCAAAAATGATTCGAAAGAAAAAAATTTGGAATGGATACTCAATTTTCTTCCAGAAGAAATGATTTTTCTTTGAGGAGAGAATTGAAGTCCCCACTCCAAATTTTGATTCAAAAGATTATTGTGAATGTCATTCATTCGAAATTTCTTTTAAGCAAATGAAAAAAAAAGTGTCCAAATTCGGAAAAAGCACACTTCCAAACGTTTTTTCTTTTTCGATCAATGGGATTTAAATAGTTCCGAATTTTTTTCAAATCCTACCGAAAAGTTGAAGAAAAAACTGAGTCCATATCAACAATTTTGCTTCCCTTCCCCAATTTATCACGCTACGTGAAAATGATTAAATATCATGATTTCTGACACACGCAATGACGAAAAAAAAACTGGAAAAATTCGAAAAAAAAAAATTTCTCACTCCAATAAGATGTACAAATTTTTACATAATTTTTGGAGACCTCGAATGAAATGGGTGGCCCGTTTGACGAAGAAACCCTATCATTTGTCGAATTTTGTGTCGTATCAATATTTTAAACGCTTTTCTGGAGTCATTTCTAATTACGCGGCTTGAAACTGGGAGAAAAGTGGAAGAAATTCTTTTTGTCAGCTAAAAAAAATTCAATACCGTAGGTACCTGGGTAGTATCACTCGGCTGATATAAAACAAAAACAATTAGAGCGGTTGACACTTGACGTTATCGAGAAAGAGCCCTTCATTCCCTCACCCCTTTTTTTTCATCCTGTATACTTTCACTTTCGTTTGACGATCGATACGGGGCTTGTTCATTAAAGTGTCAATCTAACCTTGCGAGGGTGAAGAATTTCCGGCAGTCTCGCCTCGATAAAATACTACAATGGTTTTCAGATTTTTTATCGTATTGTTTTTTCTCCGTTTTTTTTTTTTTTCTCTATTCACTGAATCCACGCTTGAGGACAAAAGCCTAGAAGCTGGCTAGCAAATGCTTTTGTAAATCCATCAGATATGAGTGTCACCGTTTCCTATGAATGTGGCAATGACGAAGCGACCATGTCTTAAGCTTCTCCAGCGATTAGAAATGCTTAGAATATTGTCTGATAACTTCTATTATAAGATCCAGGAATTAGGCGTGTACGGAAAGTTTTACAAACAGAGCAAAAGTTTGATGATTAACCAGAATGCAGTGCGCCGACGGTAGGCGACATAACACAGCTCAACGTACCGTACGATGTTCATTATAACTTGGTTGAGCGATGCCGGGTCGTTGACGAGGCGTCCCAATTATAGTTGTTGCACTAACTAACCTTGTTTGCGCCTCGGTTGGTAGGTGTCTGATTTAATTACGACTTGACCACGCGCGAGATTGGCCGTTGTTTTAGTTCGAATCGTTAAGTCGTCTGTAAGGCGTTTGCACAATCGATTCGACGCCATACTGACTGTGGCTCAAGAAAGGAGCATTCTCACCCTTGCCATTAATTACTGTAATTTTTCCACTTGTCGTAAAGTTGAATTGCAATTCTGAAGAATCTCTGTTCCCCAAATATGCGAGAACCAATGGCTCAGAATTGACCTGAACCTAGCGTCGATACTGACATGCCTCGGCCGAAGCTCGGCAGCCAGTGCTGGGTCAACGCTGGGATGATAATAACCGTATCACTTTCGTACCCAGACTGTGACCAGAGCTGGCCCAATGGATTCAACGGCCATGCCTGGTGAAATGGTAGCATTGGCACTAAGTACTTGGGTCTGATCATGGAGTGTACAGCTGAACGACACATGAACTTGGAGTACCACGGATGAGTTGAAAGCATGGAAAATTGCGCAAATATGAGTGGCACACAAGAATCTCTTTGGGAGGTGATGAAGTCCTCGAGGGATGTCGAGATCTGTTCGGTGTCCAGGGTCCCGTCTGGTTTGAGGACGCGAAAGCTCACTTTGTCGCGTAAATTTCGGCTCCGTGAGACAGTGAGGAAATGGAAGCGAGATAAAGAGCGAAAGAAATAAAGAGAAAGAGTGACAGGAATGGAAAGAAAAGGAAAGGAAAAGGAAAGAAAACTGAGAGAGGGAGAGAGTTACGAGAGTGAATCTAGACCCCGAAAAGTGTAGCGTTATTTTTTCGGACGGTATCCGGTTTGCTCGGGGTTAATATTTCACGTGCATGGGTGTTCCGGCGTTGAGAAAATGGAAAGAGGGTTCGTAAAGTTATGAGGCACCTTCCGCCGGAACGGCTGGACCCCTGCTGTGTGATTTAGAACCAGAAAGAACTTCTTTTTGATTCGATAAAATCATCAGTTTTACAAAAGAAATGAATTCCGCTTTTTTTTTTTTTGAACGACTCTTAACAAACAACCTACTACTTTTATCCGCCACTCCGCCATATTCTACCTCCGTGAATCCTGAAGTTGAATTTCGCATTCAAGGGAAGGATGATCCAGCTGTTGCGCAACCTTCCCGCAATTCATCAGAGAGCTCCAGTTTCACTCGCAGATTGCAACTGCTCTACGAACAACGCGTAAACATTCACCAACCAGAGGTATGAGAGCTGCTTAGTTATTTAGGTCTGAGTGACATCCGCAAGCCTGCCCTGGTCTCCGAGGAACGCCAGACAAGCAAATTCTATTACTTCTGATGCATTCTACCTCAGACCTGCAAGCACTAGACCCTTTTCTCCGGACGTCTGAACCTGAAAATCTCCCGAGACTATGGGAATACTTAATTTACCTTGATCCGTTGTCATTGTCATCTGGAGCTGGGGGTAGTGAGTCATCTTTAGGATGTTTTTCATATGCAACTTGTAATGAAATCTTTTCCATTCCGTGAGGATCACGATTTCTTTCAGAAAAGCTGCCATGCTTCTCGAAATCAGCAGCAAAGAAATCTCAGAGGATTCATTCTTTCCAGTCAGTGTACGGTTAAGGGACCAATAACGTTCAGTTTTGGAGTTACACTTAAAGCCCATATTAGTGTTTGTCGAAATTCTTCGTGTTGAACTGAAGACAACATCGAGCAACGTTGATGATCTTCAGTGTATATGGACCTGGAGTTACATCATCTACTTTTCCACCGAATGTACTCAAAGCTTTATGAAATTGATGTGGTTTCTTCTTCTGCAGCCTGATAGTAGATCGTTCAAAACTTGGACAAAACCACCCGCCGTTTCTGCGATCAGAGCAGTATGATATTGATTAATCTTAACCCCAACGATCATCAAGGCAAAAGATAAGTTCCCCACTTTACGCATCAGGAAACGGCGCTCCCAGTCATTACCACTTGCCGGATGGAATCAAAGTTTCTGGAGCGATGCTTTTGATTAATTGGAGGCGTCTCGCGAAAGCGCCATTACTCAAACTCCACGATTGCTTAGATCAGATGCAATTTATCCTGAAGGTGAGGAGTCCTGCCGCTCGACAACTCGCGTATGCCCTTATCTATTCTACCTAGGATTCAAGAAATCCTCATGTGAAAGGGCGGTGGTGACTTTCGACAGCGGATCTGACGATTCTGAATTCTGCACGCCGATCACATATGCGAGTCTTCGAAGATATGGGTAACTTTCGGATAAGGTAATATGTTTGCTTGGTAACCAAATACATGCATTTTTAACGTTATCCGTCATACTCGAAGACTAGAGACGCCTACATTACTGTATAAAAGCATAGAAGCTGGCATCCAGTTTCAGCCCCTTGAAAGAATAATGCTTACAAACTGGAGTGAGAATGGTACGGCTTGCAGTAAAAGCTCCTGCATACTGCCTTGAAATTATTCACTAGATGCGCCGTAGGTATAGATACCATGCGCAGTTCATTGCTGCATATTTATTGTCCATCGTCAGTTTGCCAGAAGCTTCCCAACTGTCTTGTACCAGAATGACAATAGATCAACGGTGAGATAGTGTGTCTGGTATAATTATGAGTGACGTGTAGAGGGTGTGCGGTGTTTGGTATACCCGGCAAGGAAGTAGTACTGCCTTCCTGACACATGACTGGTATGTGAGCTCAGTCTGCGGTGTAACCAAAACGTTTTGCATGATATATACTATTACGTATGTGCATCTAAAGGGGATTCAGCAGCCCGTTGCTAATTCCTGAATCAATTCTAATCGATGAAAGCCGCGTTCGCTTTATAATCACCTCAATTCTCGTGAGCACCTATATCGATTCCTGTGTCGAAGAGAAACACAAAAAAGCACATGAAAACTTGAGTATAGCGGTTGTTCTTGTGAGGGTATCGTGAGTAGCTTGAGTTGTGTATCTATAATGCAAAGGTGCGTACTGAGTAATACTCCGGAAAGGGCATATAATGGTTCGTGTGGAGAGCCAGTAGGATTGATTGTGGAAACCACGACTGGATATTTGCATCGTGCTTGGAGCGAGTTTCATGTTTATTTATCCGTTGGCCTTCTTTTTATTCACTTTCAGGCCGAAGGAACGAGCCTTTTGGTGCGGAACCCTTGAACTCTGAATGGCTGATCGTTCCAAGTGTTTTATTTTGTATTTTTGTACTTTGGCGTCGGCGCCACAATGGCACACTATAGCCGAGCAGAAGTCTTATCTCGCGTATTTAGGCCGTCCAGATTTTCGAGGCAGGCGACTGAAAGCTACTGCCAGGAAGTGGCGAGGGTCTGCTATTTGGGTAGGAACTCACCCTTTAAATTTCTCTTTCGTGTGCTACGAGGAAAAAAAAAGTTTAGATTAGACTTTTCTTCCAAACTGGCTCCTGGGGCTTTTCATCGTCGATCGATTCCACCCAGAGAAGCCTAACTCCCAAAACCCCTGCAAACGAAACGGTCTCTTTCTTATCGAGGAAAAGCAGGTGCCTCAGCCTCAGGAAGAAACAAACCTCGATCAAAACCTCGCCAACTTTGATTGCATCCTCAAATATACTCTTCAATCGTAACCAACATCTTCGATGTGTGTACTTCTCCGTGTACTCAAAATTTGCCTACTTACTAAGTAAGACTAGCTTGCTTAGATAAGTGCCTGCCTCGGTGCAAGTTCAACTGTATTAGCCAGAAGCGTCTAGCGAGTAGCAACGTCGTTCGCATGCAGTTAGGAAGTCAGTTTAACGGGTAAGTTAAAGTGAAGACCATCTCAAAGACGCCAAGGCCTCAGTCAGATGAGTTCAAGTTATCACGGTTCCTGTCACATTTTCGAACGGTCTTAACTTTCCAGCGTTGACATGGGAATTATGTTTTCCTATTCGGTTAAACCTAGCCGATATTTTCGCATGATCGTAGTGAGGCTTGCTGATCGGCCAATGTCCTTCTTCAGACACTGTCTTTTTCTCGTTCTTCTTCTTGTTGTTTTTTTTTTTTTTTTTTTTTTTTTTTAGTTGAGAAAGGAATCTCACTGTATTTCTATTTTCATCTCTACTTGTTTTCTTGTTAGAGTCGCAGGGCGTGCCAGACAATTTTAGTAACAACTTTAGGCGAGACAATTTCCTTGGTATTAACACTGTCGCCGCCAGAAGGTACCACGTCGGACGTCTGAATTGCCCGGAGTTTTCAATCACTGCAGTGGTGCTGGGCTGACCATACCTGCTTCCTTTATTGAATAGTTCGAGTGATTTTATTCGACCCTCGTACGACCTCGTGTCAAGGTCAGAATCCAACTTATTTATGGCTTTTCACCGCAGTCACGTACTCATAAAATACCAAGATTCCTTTATAAGGCGAACGGTAGCAGCAGCTGACGTTTTTCTACGTACGCGAAAATCGGAGCATAACCGTATGAACGTAACGTAACGTGACTTAACGTGGCCTCAAGTATACGTAGGTATAAGGTATATACATGTATACGTTCAAGTCTCGGATATACTAGTCGCTTGAGAAAAAAAAGCAAATTCACCAAACATAAAATGCTTCAACGGTCTCAGACTTTGGACAAGAATATCAATCACCTCGAAAGCTCCCCCGTGTTCGTAAAACATCCGTGAAATATACACTGGCTTCGCCCCCGTCCGCTGACAGGCATATATGTATTATACCCCAATATCGTACAGCACCATTTCTGATTGAATAGATATATCTTCACAAGCATTGGAAAACCCGTTCTGCGGTAAGATGGCGATATTCCAGACTAGTTGGCTTCGAAACCGTGGTATCAACGATAATCAAATTCATTGTGCAATAATAGCTGCGAGGGGAGCTGTTGAGTGGTGATGAGGTGCTTTGGTTCGGTCCTTGCAGCCAGGAAGGCAATTACTTAGGAAATCGCGTAATTGGTGCAATTTCTGCACTCGGTCGGAGAAAACTACCTACTGCTCGAGGGCCGTTTCTTGGTTGCTTACGCACTTGTTTCTCGAATAATTCAGAAAGCAATCGTCATGTAATTCTGTAATTCTTACTTGTATTTTTCACTCACTCCGCACGACTACACAGCTTTCGAGGCATTATCGTATCAATCCCAAATCGAGGTGTCAAATACGTATCATCCTTTCACACTCGGTCTACAGGAATTGGAGTTCTGTAATTGTATATGGAAATGCTGCCCTTCTCTGGAAAATCTTTCGCGATGAGAATAAAAATGTATATGGGGTATTCTATGCTAAATCAATCTGAAGGCCCCGAACCGTTATCATTCTTGATTTGTTTTTCCTTCGGGTATAATGTCAGGAAGGGTAAAAAATGAACTTTTGAATTTTTTCAGAATTTTTTGAACCCCAATTCAGAAATTTATTTATTTTCCGGAAGTTAGTTTGGAAATTTGTTAATCTTACGAAAAAATCTCCCGAATGGAAAAGTTTGACAAGAATATGAGGTGACCGGAACTTATACTTTGAGAATTTTTCCATCATTTTAAAACACTCTTGATTTCGGATTTCCACGGCATTAGCCGATATCAATCCTTGTCAAATTTTCGCCATAAATTCTGAACAAAAAAAAAAAAAAAACTTTTGAGAGTATGCCGAAAGTCGTACTAGCTCTGGTTTTGGTGGCGGAATTCCATGAATTTTGAACTAACTGTATTTCCTCGCGAATTTCCAGTTCGTCCAAAGTTCATACAATTCTGCCACTCAAACTAGAGCTGGAACCACTTTCGGCATAGTCTCGAAAGTTTTGTATTTTTGCAGAGAATTGATGGCAAAAATTTGGGGAGAATCAATAACGGCTAACGCAGTGGAAATTCTAACTTAAGAGTCATATATAGAATAAATATCATCCACAATGATTGGAAAATTCTCAAAGAATGAGTTTCTGTCACCTCATATTAATGTCAACCCTTTTAATTTACCTGATTTTTCCCGAACGACTAACAGATTTTCAAGTAGGTACATGTCTGGTGGGAATGAATCATTTTTCAAACCGGGGGTCCCAAAAATCTGAAAAAATTCAGACGTTCATTATTCTCCCTCCCTTACATCATATTCGAAAGAAAACAAAATAAAAAATGGTGAGGGTTCACGTCTGGTCGATTTGGCATGGAGTACTTTCATGAATAAAGTTATTTCTCCATAATATGAAAGAGCTAACGTGTTGTTCGTTTCTCTACGAATGTATCAATCCTGTATAGTAGTAAGTCTAAACCATAACTATTTGGAATAAAATAATGATTAATGAGTCAAATTTCCCACGTATCCCAAGGCATTAAATCTGCGTTCGAATTTCGCAATTTATGCTTGCGAATGAAGATGCTGGGGCGGAAATTTTCGAGGGGGCTCTAAATCTTGGCGCCCCGTCGAAAGGTAGGGCGTAATCTGGGCCACATTCTCGCCGGTAGTCTCGCTTCGGTTTCCCCGCAGGGTTGCATCGGGTGCCCGTCACGTACGCTTGAGATTTATTAAGAATTACCTAACCCCTCACCTACACCCTTCGTTCTAGGACTCTCACTTGCCGAGGACTTTCCCTACTCGTTTAACTGCAGAAAATTTACAAGCACATTCAACATCCACACTTTGGCGGCTGTACTTGCGGGACATTCTTTTGGAAACCCGAACCCTGCAGAAAACGTTGATTACTATGACATACCGCGTCGAAAATTTTCACGGTTTTTTCAAATCCCTCTTCTGCCGTGACAATGCCATCAATATTACTTCGGAATTTTTTGACATATTGTAATTTGAAACTTGATAAAATATTCCCAAAATATTGTTACGACAGGCGAATTCCACCCCTTACATTACACATACACATAGTCTAGTATATAGGCTTGAAGATAAAAGACATATATTCACCATCGAATGTTGATTGAAAGCGGATAGGGCTGCTACATCAACTACAGTTTTTTCGTTGCATTTTCTTAGTTCCACAACAATATAAAGCTCTAGAGAAAAATAAATGTAAACATATCGCGTGACTAAAAGCGAAAGGGCCTAAGCGCCAAATAGTATATAATACCGCAACGAGTGCGTAAAATAGTTGAGTCCTACGCTACGGTCGGGCGACAAACCCGACTCGTGCGGGACTCGCCTTGCACACGAGTTTCGTATACTATTTTTCCACACTGCGTGCGCAAAGTTCGATTTTGCGCACGCTTCGCGTGCACAAAATTCAACTTAACGCGCGCTGTGTTGAAAAATAAAGTTCGATACACGTGCGAAAGATGATTCTCGACTCGTGTGATTATCACCCTCGCTTCGCTCGGGCGAAAAACTTCACACTCGTCCGAGAACCAACACTTTCGCACTAGTATCGAAAAGTACTATTTCATCACTCTAACCTCAAAATAGCAAATTTGTCGCGATTTCTCGGCTTTCGTGATGAAACAGTACATTTCCTCATGATTACGTGAAGGCTTTTTTCATCACTATAACCTCAAAATCGCAACTTCGTCGCGATTTCTCGGCTTTTGTGATGAAAAATAATGATCGTTGCTCGTACGTAAAGACTTTTTAACGAAACTCGTTACAACCCTCGCTTTCGGCTCGGGCCTTAAACCTCTCGTTTCGTCAAAAAAGCTTTTTTATCACACATGCGTCAAAAACTCAATTTTCGATGCCTGTAATACGTGTCGAAAACGGCCAATTTGGGTGTTGATAGTCGCGAAAAAATTCGTGCATCGCTGCGCATGCGTAGTTTCACGTGAAAAGTGCTGTGCGTCGCTACGCATGCGCAATGTGATCCTTAGAAAATTTTATGCGTCGCTACGCATGCGCAATGTGATCCCTAGAAAATTTTATGCGTCGCTACGCATGAGCAATGTGATCCCTAGAAAATTTTGTGCGTCGCTGCGCATGCGCCCTTCAAGAAACAAAGTGAGGCTATGTCTGACAGTCTGCCACGACGTACACTGATTAACGAAGGGAAAATTGAGTTTTTGACGCATGTGATAAAAAGTAGAATGCGCAACTGGTAACGAAACTCGGAATTGGTGACTAGTTGCGCAAAGTACTATTCCGAACTCGTATCGAAATGTCCTATTTCCTAACTGAGTGTGCAAAATTCGATGTTGCGTACTAATCCGAGTGCGCAAAATTTTAGATTTCCTAACGCATTTTGTGAGCGTGCGCAAAATGAAATCCGCGTGTGCAAAATAAGATTCCAGTACGCAAAATACCCAAAATACTGTAGAAGTGACAAAAATATAATTTTCATCAACAGCAACTTCGTCGCGATTTTGAGGTTAGAGTCACTAGCAACTTCGTCGCGATTTCTCGGCTTTCGTGATGAAATAGTACATTTCGTCACGACTACGGAAAGGCTTTTTTGGCGAAACGAGAGGATTACGGCACGAGCCGAAGGCGAGTGCTGCAACGAGTTGAGCCAGAAAGCCTTTACGTATGAGTAACGATCAATATTTTTCATCACGAAAGCCAGGAAATCGCGACAAAGTTGCGATTTTGAGGTTAGAGTGATGAAAAGTATCGTGTGTACCGCGGGCGGATAGGCAATCCCTCACTCGTGCGTTTACAGCCCTTGCCTTCGGTTCGTGCTTCCATATGAACTTCGTACTCGACGGAAATCGTCTACTTTCCGCACTAGCCACACAATATTCTATTTTGGCCTTTTCAATTAGCATACTAAATCAAATTTCAGTGTTTACATCTCTCTCGATTAAGAGAGGGAAAAAAAAATAAAATAGACATAGCAAAGCAGCGTGTCTGGAAAATGGATTATTCCCAAAACTCGTATCTTCGTAACGCTCTCTTGGGTATGCCCCTAATGAATGATACTTGCTGACAGTTTTTCCAACAACATCGCAGGCGCACGAAATTCCGATCTTTTTTCTCTCGGGCCATGTTTGGAAATTTATTTTCATCATTCTAACCTCAAAATCACAACTTCGTCGCGATTTCACGGCTCTCACGATGAAAAATAATGATCGTCACTCGTATGTAAAGGCTTTTTGACGAAACTCGTTACAGCACCATTGGCGTAACTACGGGGGGGGCCAGGGGGGCACGGCCCACCCCAGCTTTCGGGTGCCCACCCCAAAAAGCCTAAAAGCAAGAGTTTGAGAATTCGCATATACAGCGATTATAAAATATTAAGAGTAAAGCGAGACTGTAACGCTGCTAAGAAATGCGCATAATAGTCGAGATAGTCACGTGAAAAATCTATAGGCTATACATTCAACTTGGCGTGAGATGTGAGGGGTTGAAATCTTCTTAACATAGAGAGCGAAATAATAAAAAACCAAATTACAGCTGACGATATTGTAATTACGCTTGGCTTCAAGTTGTGGGTGCGAAGACTCAATTAAAGTAGAAATATTCTGAAATCCAAGGATTATCTTTATTTTTGGAAAATACGTGCGATCTCAATTAAGTCTGAGACAAAACTGTTATTCAACAATAATATCAGTTGACGCAGCATCTGTATCGTTCAAATATTTTTAGTGTATTTTCATTTATTAGTCATTCATGTTTTAAAGGGTAAGGGATTTTCTTGGCATAAAGAGTGGTTATAGTTACTTCGTAACAATGTTTTCAAGTTTTTGCAGAAAAAAAAACAAAAATCAAAATTTCTGTGATAATTCTTTGCTATTTGATGAACACTTACTGGTCATAATAAAAACTTGTTATTTGTTTTTTTTTTTAGGAGCAAATTTTAAAGTTTCTCCAAAGTGTGGAGATTTTTCTCTCATAATACAAACATAAAACGCATGGACTTTTGTTTCGTCAATCGTAAAATTCGGGCATATATTTGCGCGAAGCTCAGTGACGGATGTGGACTAGGCCCCCCCTAGCAAAAGGTCCTAGTTACGCCAATGTACAGCACTCGCCTTTGGCTCGTGCCGTAAACCTCTCGTTTCGTCAAAAAGGCCGTACTCGTATCGTAATGTACTATTTTCAAATCCTGGCGCGGTTAACCAGATGAGTTCGGAAATCAATAAAAATTTCTAGGCTGGTATACGTGGTGTGACAATTTTCTTCTTAAATCACTGAGACGTCAATTCTTTCAGCTTCCAACGGGATATTGCTTCATCTGATGCTTTACCAATTGTTACATACATACATGTATATTCTATTTCCATTTTAAAAAATACTTCAACTCTATAGTCAGATTCGTGCGCAGTGAGTTTTTCCGTGAGTTGAAATGAGATTGATCTTTGTATGCATTTAGGTAAATAGGGACTTGTCATTTTGATTTCCTAATTTTCTCTTTTTGAATGTTAATGTTAATTTTCTGATACGCATAAGGGAGTTTCATTGTCCGAACTGGACGTAGCAATAAATATACTCGTATTGGAGGTTATGGTAGGAAAGAATGTCGGCGAAAAAATTGTGCAGTAATTACAAAAAGCTCGGTAATCGTTAATCAAAACTTTGGGAATATTTTGGTAGCAATTGCAAGCGGTATTTCTCACTAATTCACGGGACGAGCCGCTAGATGAAATATAGTGGCCATTAAGCTATTCATTACGGGGAGCCTTTACAAAGCGCTTGCCTTTTTTCGTTCAACCTGATTCTTTGTTTTTTGGTTGAATTACTGTGGCCGCGGGTCCCCGCTTACTGCGAATCTACGCCGTCGCCTGAACTGGCTGCAGAGCGTAATATTACAGGGAGTAGAAACTTTCTCGTTTCGCAATTCGGGAGAGAAACTGATTTAACAATGAACAACTCTGTATAGTGTAATGCGCTTTTACTTTGCCAGACTTTTTAATTCCGGAAAATATTTTCTCGCTCCCCAGCCTACCCGGGGGTTTCCGGATTTCGAGGGTTGCCTCGTTGACGGGCAATTGTTTCAAGGGAAGTACAAATAATTGATTCAGAAATATAAATCATCCTTTATCCTGATCGTTTGTTCCCTGCATCCTAGCAGGGCGCGGTGAACACAATGCCCGATGGCTATAAAGCTGTCAGTTTAAAACGTTTATTTGATTTTCTTCGACCATTAATTCCGAATCCTTTGCCTCCGAGTATTAGTGACCTCTAAATTTGAACGCGCAGTTTAATTGTCAATTAAAGTAGACATTTTTGGCAAAACGTGAGCCAGGGACTGGAATCGTATTGCTATAAAGGCATCGAGACGCGTGATAAGAAGGTGATGTTATAAATTGGTACAATTTAGGATCTGCACGTTGCCTTTACAAGGGGTCGGCATCACATGGTGCTGGAAATGCGTGTGTGACGGGGAGCATCGTGACAGGAGGCCCCATTCAGATACTCGTTGCCTCAGGCATAGTAGTGGGTGCTTTTCGAAGGAGTAGGTGCTGAAAAGTGGAATATAATTTCTGAGGAAATAAGCCTAATGGGACACGGAGGTGAAATTTGGATTTATTTCTCTTGGAAACATCCGTAAGAGCTCGGATTACATGATTCTACGCTTGAAAGTATAGAATCCCTGAAATATCATAAAGTTCAGCGGATGAAAATGCGACGAAACTCAGAGAGAAGCTCCTCTACACCATGTGCGTCGCGAACTTAACTCAGCGAACGAAATATTCGAGCTCCTCAGCTCTTGTCCCACGAATTATTCAACCCTCTGGTAAAAAGTTTTCAAACTCTCCCGACGAGTTAGAAAGACGGGCGCGTTGCATCGCAATTAAGAAACGAACAAACACTTTAGTCACAGCTGTACCAACTTGTATTTCAATTTACCGTTTTCTACTAGACAACGGGCTGCAATTCTCTATTCAAAAACTGCAGGCGCAGCTCATTCTTCATCTTCCAATCAACGACGATACGTATTGAAAGGAAGCGGAAGCAGCGTTTAAAACTATGACAATATCATTGTATTGGTCAGCGAGGCGTTTCCGAAAGAATCTTACAAATTATTATCCGGACCAAAATGCTCTGATTTGTAATTCTTATGATGAATCTTCTTCGAGGAAGTTAAGTCACCAGAAGCTCCTGAAAAGGGCAACGAATGTGGTAAGGTGACAACCTTGGATTCGAGTGACGGGGCGGGATTGAAATTCCGAATCCCAAAAGCTGTGAAAGGTCAAAATTCCGAATTTGTATACTACTGACTCGGAATTTTTGAAAACATGAAGTCCCAGGAAGTTGACGTAGCCAATTTGAATAACTCCGAATCGAAAAACACCGAAGGTTCAAAATTCCGAAAGCTAAAGATCCGAAAGGCCAGAACTCCGAATCTTCAAATTCACGCATGCAACGTCGTTTATTTGACAACGTTGTCATTAGTTTCCCTTAAATTTGTGGATTTTTCTACTTCTGAAGTTTTTAACTTTGGGATCTTTGAGTCTGCATTACATTTCGGAATTACCAAGTTCTGAACTCTAACGTTTTTAGACATTCAGAATCGCGCTTCAAATAAATTCGGAATTTTGACCGTTCGGAACTTTTTGAATTCGAAACATCAAGCCCGCCCACAAGTGACACATTTCTGAAAACACTAGGTAATTATTGGGATCGGATTGGACGCAATTCTAAGCCGTTGGCCTATGAATTGAGATTTTCAGACAGATTTTGGAAATTGGAAGTTGCATCACTTCCATTTAGTATATTTTGCGAAACGGATGCAGTGAGTAAAAAGATTGGATACGCAAAATTGATAATTTCGAAAGATCTGCAAGTTAACGTAGTACGAACACACTATTGTCACTTAACATTTACCTATCAACTCATTCATTATTGTTCAATCAACGGATTCTTCTCATTTCCTCGTTATGTTAGCCTGACGGCCTCTTAGTTTGAGGAATCTTCTGTTTCAAATGACTCTGTTCAGCAGAGAATAAGATTAAATTACATAATTTCGTAAAATTTTTCTACATTTTTTTTGTTTAAATTGCTGCATTGGCTCAACAATGACCCGATATCAACATCCACAAAGTTCATTTAAGGAAATAACCGATACTTCTGTGATTTCACATGGGATTCGTTTCACTCGTCCAGAATTGGTAATTACCGATACAGGTAACCTACGAACTTGTATGTACATCCAGCGATATTTCGTGATAATTCATTTTTTGAAGAATGTGCGAACCCGACAGGCAAATTTAGTTCATTGCCAGTATCTCGATAACAAGTCCCCTCTTTTATGGCTTCATGGGCGACTATTTACCTGAGTCAGCGATCGATGGAGGATGATCTAGACTCTAGAGGTCTTAAAGGACTTTGTCACGACGGTGTATCAAGTAAGTAGCTGTATCTTATACGCGTGTATTTTACTCCCGCGTTTGCCCTCAATTTCCACTTGCTCTAATTGGGTTAGACTAAGCCGATATCTTAACGGAAAGATTTGACGAGCCAGGCTTTACTCGGACCAAGGGGCCTCTCAAGAAATGAACACTCCTTAAAGGCATCCTTGTGACTGGGTGTTAAAATCACCAAGTGACCTTGATCGGGTATTAGTCTTGCGTCATTTGGCTTCCACTAGAAATAAGCTTTTCGTTTCATCATCACCCTCCCTGGAGATTGTGCGAGTCATATATCTAGCCTTAGTTTCTGTAGATGACGGGATAAAAGAGTCTTATATAGTTCTTTGCCTTCTCAGGCCTCATCCTCCACCTCATCCTCATCTTCATCCTCATCCTCATCCTCATCCTCATCCTCATCCTCGACCTCGTCTTCTCTTTGCTAGACTTAAGTCCTCTTCGCTTTGTCCAAGTTAAACAATGCCAAGCAACTTTTGTCGCAACTGTGTCGCCCTGCACGGCTATACCTACTTTAAGGTTATTGCAGATGGCATTTCCCATCGGCTTGATTGTCTCGCTGTTTAAGCAACGGCGAGGAAAACTTTTTACTCTTCACAATCAGCGAGGGACTCGCGCTACTTCGAAAATTATTATTTCAACTCTGAGCTTTATCTGCGGCAAGAATAAAATTCATATAGAAAATCTCTTGACATCTTTAGGAGAGGCGGGCAAAATGCGCACTCTTGAAGAAATGTCGAGTACTTTTTCAAAATTGAAAAACGTTTTCCGAATCTTATTATTTATTTGCCCTAGCAAATTTCAAACATTGAATCAACAATATGTCCTACCAACTTAGAAGGCAGGCAAAATAGGCACCACTGAAAATTATTTATATTTTTTCAAGATTGAAAAACGTTCAAATTTCAACACATACTCGCCCTTGCAAACTAGAAATATCGTTACATATTTTGACATCTTGTAAGATGGAAAAATAGGCTTCCTAAAAAGTTAATCTTCAAATCATGATTCTAAGCGTTGAATCTTTTGAAATTCTAATTTAAAACAGATAGCCTGACTGTTGTCAAACGTTGAACTACCCTTAATTAAATTTTTCAACGCTTGGCAACAGTAAAGCTATGATTTTGAGCCTAACTTTTCCAGATCTAGTCATTTGAATAAGCAATTAGCGCTCCGATTTCCTGATGATCTATTTTGCCCTTAGATTTTATAACGTAGATAATTGCGTGTTCGAAGTTCCAACGAGTTGATAACCAAATCGCTACAACGCCTTCAAAGTAACTTCAGAAAAGTAAGCATAATTTTGAAGGGATCCGAAAACGAAATTTATTAATTTTGAAAAATTCAAAAATATTTTAGGGGGCCCATTTTGCCCGCAATTTTTGGACTTTTCAGATAAGAGCATTTAACACTCGGTATGGGTCAAGCTATCGTGTTTAGGTGAAAATTCGGAGATTCATTACTTCAAATCTCTACTTGGAACGTTAATTTTTAGGGAGCCTATTTCGTACGCTCCTGCTCTATATTTGAATGCTGTGAGTGGTACAGTGTACCTATAGAAAAAGGCGAGCCTTGAAGCAATCCAACTCGACATGGACGATGTAAAGTTCCGCAAAAAGTAAGTCACGTGTCAAGTATGTAACCAAGACGGCATGTTCGCGAAGTAGAGCTACCAAAAAGAACACACTCAAACGACGCGGCATCCGGTATAGTCGAGGGAAGTAAGTTGTCGGTGGGAGGGTCGGTGGTATAAATTATTTCTTCGTTCCTGGAAACCACCGGAGTCACGTGATATTTGCAAATCTCTTCGCGCCTGCAGGGTTTTATCTGATCCGCAGCTGTGCAGAGAAAAAGAACTGCAAGAGTTCAACCAACTAAAATTCACCGCGAAAATAGAGAATTCAGATATTTCGTAAACGTAACTGAATTCAACGCTAACTTCAGTCGACTGGACCAGAAATCCTGACCCTTGTTTCCTTTCTCAATACCGCCGAATCGAATCCAGTCCGGACTTTCGGTGAACAAAAGAAAGAAATAACTGATCGAAGGCCAGAAGATCGTAATCGTTCGCGGAAATATTTATTTGTTCACGCAGCAAGATTTGCCGACGCATTATTCCGCGTATCGACGGGCTTATCTTTTCAGCGAAGAAACCGTAATCTGTATCTGAGCAAAACCAATACGAGGTCAACTTTCGATTGGCGGCGGATCAAGATTCAAGTTGCTATGATAATTAAATTTGTTTCGAGTATGAAGCGGGTCGGATGCCACAAATTTGCCCAACCGAACAATTATTATGTTAGAGACCTGCTGATTTTTTTCCCAGTAGTGTTTTGGATGAGAAAAAACATGGGCTGGTTGGAAACCAAGAAAAAATTATTTTCACGGCTTTCCACATTCTGATTTTCGAAGTATTATAGCGATATCGTGAATCGCATGCGCTTGACTGTGCGGAAAACTTCCAAGAATGTGTAAAAAAATCGACAACCCCATGAGTTAAAATTTGTAGGAGGAGATACGATTTGAAATTGAGTGGATTCTGAAAATTGAGGATAAATAAGTCAGATCGCTTTGTAATCTGTTTCTTCATGTGAAAAGCGAGAAGACATTTGGCAGTAAAATAAAAATAAACCAGTCCCATGTGCCATTCTCTCGCTTGCAGCTAGCGCATGTTACCTTCTCAATTGGGTTGATCTTAAAATCTAATCCAGCCTAATCTGAATCAGCCAAAATTCACTGCAATTACGGCTGTCAGATGCCAACAACTAGACAATTATAGAGGCTCAAATGCA
This sequence comes from Ametastegia equiseti, assembly GCA_963989295.1. Lineage (NCBI taxonomy): Eukaryota > Metazoa > Arthropoda > Insecta > Hymenoptera > Tenthredinidae > Ametastegia > Ametastegia equiseti. Next base: position 7,163,738 of record OZ022390.1, on the reverse strand, counting down.
ATGATGTTCGAGTGACGGAAAAATATAATAAAGCACGTCACTGTTATTTGTAGTGTCTTTTAGTCTTTCACATAAAGAAACCGATTACAAAGCGATTTCACTCATTTATCCTCGATTTTCACGATCTACCTAATTGAAAATCGTATTTCCAGCTCCTACAAATCCTAATTCATGGGATTGTTGATTTTGTTTTAAGTCTATGGAATTCACGATGTCTTGACTAAATCCAAAATCAGAATGTGAAAAACCGTAAAAACTATTTTTTCATCACTCTAACCTCAAAATCGCAGCTTCGTCGCGATTTCTCGGCTTTTGTGATGAAAAATAATGATCGTTGCTCATACGTAAAGACTTTTCTAAGAAACTCGTTACAGCCCTCACCTTCTGCTCGGGCCGTAAACCTCTCGTTTCGTCAAAAAAGCCTTTCCGTACTCGAACTGTAATGTACTATTTTTCACCCACCCAGCCTGTTTTTTCGCATGAAAAACGTTACTAGAAAAAAAAATCAGCGGGTCTCTCACGTAAATCGTTCAGGTGAGCAAATTTGTAGTATCCACACCTCCTTCACGGGTCGAGATACGACCTTAGATAATGTCGCTTCTGTTTTTGCCATCAAGATTCGAAAGGATGGAATGACAGGCGAACAATTTTCTGCAACGTACCATAGAACAGGTATATCAAGCTATCAGCCGATGCAAAATTAATGCATATCCCGTTCAGCAGGGAAAACGGCATCGCAGTAGTACGCTTACTTCGGCCGTCTCTCCCTCATAGCTAGCTATTTCTATTTCCATGTCTCTTGAATTAATTATGCTGTACTTCCGGTCGATACTCCGTCGCCAGTCGGCGATACCCTTCCATTATTCAACTATCTGGCTACCCCTAGCTCGGGGTAGCGTCTGCCACTTATTTCGCATCGTGTATCCTTGTAATAAATCGCTATAAGAATGTCGATTTGCGTGCTTTTGGGCATAAGACTTTTATTCAAGATTAATAATCATTCCAGTATTTCATAAAAAAGTTCCACACTCAAGGAACTCGTTTGGCGCATCGTCCTTCGAGATGACGTGATGGATACTTACTCCGGTACTTCCCACTCCTTTGCCATATAAATGTTCATGTTCTTGACATTTTTTATTCATTTATCTTGCGAGATTTTACCTCGCTTCATCAAGTTCCTTGAAATCCGAAGAACTTGGGATGGAGCGATGACAATAAGTTGGTAATAAATATTTACCATTATTAACTTCCGGTTTATTTTTTTCTTTTGAGAAAAGGAAGTTACTGTAATCACCCCGAAAATGAAAAGTAAAGTTTTCACCAGGTCTCCACGTTTCGAGGTCCAGAGAATCATTTTTAACTATTTTTTCATGGATATGTATGTATGTGATTAATTTTTTTTTGTCCGACCATATCTCGAAAACGAATTAACGGATTCTGATGATTCTGGTCTCAACTGACGCGATTATCCGTGACTTGGAACTGATTCGATTTTGGATTTGATCGGTGGTGTGGTTTTCGGGTTATTCAAGAACGTAATTGAAAAAATGAATTTCAATCACTGATATCTCGAGAACGAATTACCTGATTTTGATGATCTTGGGCTTCATCGATAGCATTTGCTCCAACTCTAACTGACTAAATTTTGAGATATGTCAATGCAGTAGTCTTTTCTCTCTCTATCATTAGAATTTGTATCATCTCCGCACGGAATGAGTTGGAAAACGGGAGGTCCAAAGGGTGGCTCATGGTCAGTCCGAACCCGCTTGTTTAATCTCATTCCACCTTTCAGGGGCGAAGGGAAGCTGTGCAGGCGGGTCTTCGAAGGCTGATGAAGATACAGTTGAGGTGGTAGACTGTTCTTTGCACTTACCAGTCCTACGACAATCAGCTAGAGACAATTCTCGAGATTCTCCACCTCAACGAAGATTTTACTTTGGGCAGGAGTCGAGGGATTTGTCGCAAGCGTTCAAGTTCCCCTGGTATTTGTGTTCCGGATGTTCGCAGTCGAGTGGTGCGCGTTTTTTCATCCAACCTGGGGGCCCCTATTTGCCACGATGAAGGCGTCCACCGCACCACCACCACCACCACTATCGCCACCGTCGTCGTCGTCATCGTCATAGTCCCGCATCGCTTGGTAGCGCGCGAAACACGAAATCTCGTTCGGATTTTGTCGATCGGCTTAGGTTGAGCCACCGTGAGCATCGGTGCAGCTGTCGAAGTTCTCCCCCGGTCCTCGACACCCCGAAACCCCATCCTCCCTTTTTCACCCCGTCGCCCTCCACCCTCTGAAAGTCATTACTTATGCAAGCTCCACTTATACCATGCCTAAAAGCTCGAACTTAACAGGTCTCTCCCAAGATTCCAACGTTGTACCGGAACCGGTAACGACCTGCCCTCACCTTCCCCGGTTGGTCATCATTTGCTTGACGTATTCTTATATAACTGGGAATTTTTTTTCCTGTGGTTTTTATCGCGTTTTATTTTTCAAGCTTGTATCGAACCGAAATTTAATCATTGTGATGCGCACGAGAGAAACTAACATGAGGAGATCTTGGGATAGGCGGAATCCAAAAGTTTAGGGAATATAGGATGAATCTAATAAATCAGTTGAGGTCATCTTGAAATTATGGCACTTTAATCTGAAACGGTTCATCGGAATCAAAGAGCTTGCTAACCGCCAAATCAGATCTATCTTGCAGTTATCTTCTATTTTTCAAGGTCAGCGTAAGAGTATCCGCAGACTTCTCGGGGATGGATTCCATACAGACTTCCGAAGATATCTTGTGCCAAAATATGTAGCTCCTAACGTGTATCATTGAATCTGATGGGTCTTCATTCTCTCAACTCACAATTTAAATTTAGATTCAGATTCAGAAGAATTTATTTTGCCTTGGCCAGCAATAGCCTTCAGGCAATAAATACGAGCATACAGAAAATATTGACAGACATTACGGACTAAGTACAATATAGTGCAAAATAATGCAAAACAAGGCCCGGAGATATGATTTTGGATAGGCGATGAAAAGCAGCAAAGATGAATTGGAAAGAACTTATGAACTGGATATAAAGCTGAAAGTAAACTGACTTTTAATGGATTGACAATTTAGCCGACCGTTAGTCCTGGAGACAGGACGATCTGAAGATAGGCTGAATGTCAGAGGACTGGAAAGTTAAACTTTATTCATGGTATTATCAGGTTATCGAATGCTTAATGCAATGATAAATGTGCAATAAGATGGATTGGTGCCTTGGGCATTAATTCATATTGTCGACTGATGAAGTTTCATATGTCAAGAAAATAGATAATATAGAAGCTTGGACAGAATCCGTCGTCCAAAGGTGTGGTTCTCTCCTTGTGAGTATGAGAAAATGTTGACTTAAACAAGATCCACATTTTTGCCACTTATGTTCATTCAAAATATTGGAAGATGTGAGTACTGTGAATTTGATGAAATAACATTGATATGAGCATATTTTAAAACAGAGAAACGCTCCGTTCTTTGAAAATAAAATACGTATGCAGCAATTTTCCTTCCAGGCAAATGTTCAGAGAATGTTATGCGTTCTGGGAACACTTTTGGAAACAAGTTTTCCCAGCCTGTTTTGAATTTAAGGGCTGAGTGTCCCGCACTTTTGCTACGACTTTTTTTTCCAAACTGTCGTTTACGCACCTTTCAGATTTACGTCTGTATAATCTTTTTCCGTTCAGACGACACATGTGTTCAATTTTTCAGATGCTCAAGTTCTGCCATCGGCATCGTCCTCGTCATCCAGATCCCAGCCACTGCAGCGTCTATTCCGCTTCAGAATCCCGCCCGAAAGTAAACTGAACTGCCTTCAAGAAGTTATAATGGACAAGCCGAGTTGCAGCCACAAAGAATCGGGTTTAACGACGATCCGACCAGCGAACGAAACGAGTACTGAAGCAGACGGAAAGTGGAGCAGTTTATGTTGTTTCTTGCGTACAACCCATAAAATCTTAATTGGTCCGTCTCATGCCATTAAGGAGCCACTAAAACGCCTGCAAGACCGCAGAACGCTCAGTTTTCAGACGACAGACGACTATATGCTTCTCTCCCTTCTTTGTCCCTTAACCCTTTCGAGAATCGACTTCGACCAAACGCCATTCTCGACCGAATAGCCATCAAGTGATCATCGAGTAATTATGATCCTCCTCTCAATCTCATCTGCCGCAGGTTCGATTCCATTACCAAAGTTGGAAGAAAGAGGGGCCCCAGGTATGTACCACATGGTATTCTTGGAGTTGGCTCGTAAGAATGTGAGAGTCGTTTATTCCGAAGGAAATCATACCCACGTATCGCCGGGTTAACTACACCGAGAATAATGTGGCGTTATAGTATTACAGCAAACACAAAACCCTTACTGCTCCAGCTTTACTGTGGCATTGCGGAGCAAGTGCGAGGGCGTATAAACAATTGCAAATAGCAGCTAAAACACCGAGCGAGTCCGTCGGGAGGCATAAACCATTCACTTTACAGCACGAAAGGGGCCCCGGTGTGGACGCGGCGAATGTGCCATTATGAAATATTAACTCGAGGCGCAGATTTTCTCGCTATGTGTCAAACACTTAACCAAACTAATTCAACCAGCAATAATTGGAGCCTAAACGTAGGTACCTAGTTTCTTACAAAAATCTTAGCCAATCTCTTGTGAGCTTGAGACGCAAAAGGTACGCATTTTTGGACTTCGGATCTCGTGAAGAAGTCACCCAAGTATGTAGTGTCAATGTTACCATTTCACCAGACATTGCCCAGGAATGGCGATCAAGGCCTGGTTGAGACTATCGTGCCAGCCTTGCACCATGGCTTGAGACAGCCAAGATCCGTGACTGGTACAATAGTTTTGGACAGAGCTCAGTCACCAGTCCTGGGCCTAGCTCGATAAATTGGGAAGAGTCGAAGTTTTATACATATAGATATTTGGGCATAATTGTATATGGTACAGCTCGTAATTGATTAACCATCCTTGATGACTTGATCAATTCTAACCTGAAACCTGCTAATTTGAATTATTCCAAGTAATCATCACCCTGATTATGTAACAAATGTTTGTGGTTTTTTATATTCGAAGAATTAAGTTTTCGTGATCACGAACCAAAATTGAGTGTACACTTATACAGATTCTTGATTTTAATTTCCGGATATGCCCGACACATTGGGCCAGCTCTGGACACAGTCTGCGCACCAACACTTGAGAATTACAAACGGTCCATCATTGGTTCGTTGTCATCGTCCCAGTGTTGGCCCAGCACTGGCCACCGAGCTTCGGCCGAGGCATGTCAGCATAGGCACCAGGTTTGGGCCAATTCTGGGCCATTGGTTTTTTCATACTTGGTCAGGAGTTCAAAAACCGACCATTTCCACGTCTTACATCGAGTGGCGCTGAAATAAAACTGAATTTTCTTTGTAAGACTGCGCAGGGGGGAAACACGTCGGGTTATTGCTGGCTCTACATTCCGCCGATATCGCAGTTAATCTCGGTAAAACGAATTTGCGTATTACGAGCTTTGCAGAAAAAGTGTGTTCTGCAGTCAGTCCGAAATGTATGAGTATAATTTTCAAGTGCATTTACTTAATCGAGCCAGCTCCGCTGTGGCTCCATTCAGCAAACGAAACGAAACGAAATGCTGGTGGGGTTGATGGGAATACTCAAAATCAGTTGAAAACAATTCCGCAAATGTGGTGTCGAAAGAACTTTATTCTATGTTCACGTTTTGACCGACGACCCATCCGCAAACGCTCGCCCCATTGCGTTTGTTTGCATTCTCGCCGCGTACACTGGAGAATTTATCGTAAATCAAACGAAAAATAACTTCCCATCCGTTCTCGTTTATTAAATTTCACGCGAGATTGAATTTCTATATTTATATCTTCGGCCCTGCTGCACGTTACATTCTCAACGGGACGTCCTGATATCCACACCAACGTACGCCTCCCTTTCCAATGCAATACAATAACGAAATACTCCGCAGACTCGAAAGAAAATCTGCAGACGTTTACTTTGTGCGAAAGAAAAACCCTCTTTCGCAAGATTCTTGGGGGTGGGATTGAAGTTTCAAATTGAGAGAGTTCCGGACGATCCAAATTCGGAATTTATTTGAGGCGCGATTCTGAATATCTAGAAACGTAGGAGTACGGAGGTTGCAAATTTCGAAAGGTCGAAATGCAGACAACTCAATCCGAAAGTTAAAAACTCAAAAAATCCGAGAATTCAAGGGAAGCTCATGACAGAGCTGTCAAATGAACAACGCACCATGCGCGAATTCTGAGATTAACAGCTTCAGTCTATTGGACGACAGGCTATTCATTCTGATTCTGGGTGTACAGGAGTCTTCCGACTTCCGAAGACTTCCAAGACTACCATTTGCGTATTATAAGGAATTCTCCGAATTCTAAACGAAGACTTCCAAAAAATTTCAAAGAATTTCAAAAACTTCCAAAGACTGCCAAAGACTTCCAGAGTGGATAGCCGAGTGAATTTAGAACCTTCAATGTTTTTCGATTCGGCGTTTTTCAAATTGGCTACGTAGACTTACGGGGTAATGATCTTTGTGGAAACTCTGAGTCAGTATATTATAAAAATTCGGAAATTCGACCTTTCGCAGCTTTCCTATTCCGGGATTCCAATCCGTCCCGATTCTTTGACAAATCCTATGAGCTAATTTTCACATCAACAAATTTTCACAGCATTAGATGAATTATTCCCTATCGCAGAACTAATAATTGCTGGTGCAACCGAAGGAAAATACATTCATTTTATATTCACGGTATAATTTATGAACCCTTTGACGAGAATAATTAATGTTCAAGTCACGTGATCGCCACTCTATTGTGTAGCGTCCGCCAAACCATCACCGCTTATCATAAATCACATGGGCAACGGGGAGAGTGCCCGTTACAAATTGTGTCGCATGAGATGCGTGAGATATCTATCGGTTAATCACTGCCGTCCATTTCAGGAACAGCCTCGAGCATGTGGAGAATATCTATCTACGAAGAAATCCGGAGCCGTTTGGAACTCGAGTTCAGAGGTCAATATGCCGCAGGTATTTCGATACTAGGAGAAATTAGAGACTGTTCGGATTAGATACGAGAGAAATGAGAGTTTTTTCTAATTGTCTGGTAGCTGCGGTGACTCGCGTTTCTTGGCCGACAGCCAGGACAATATGCTGTTGTCCGTATACCGAAGACAAGAAAACCTCGGAGCGAGATGTGGTGGATTTTTTTAACGAAGAGATTTCACGGTGACGTATTTATAAGTAGACAAGGGACAAATTGCTCTGAGCCAGAAAGTCGCGATCCCTTGATCATGCGAACTGCTTCTAACCCAACGGACGCTTGAATAAATTGCATTTCTGATTATTACCGCGAGCTTTTAGCTCGCAGTCAGAACACGTGGATTTGAAGAGCCCAAATAGCTGCGTTAAAGAAAAAAATAATAATAATAAAACCAATCGAAAAAATCAAATGAAATGAGAAAAATCGAAAACTAAACAAGTCCCACTATATGGGCACTTCCGTCGAGTTCCCAGCACCGCGAAATTGCTGCGCTGACCCGCGGGTCAGACTAATGTATGCAAACGTAAGACTCTTTAAGTCTTTACATGCCCGGGCTCGCTCGCCGAGGCAAGGATGTCCAAGATTTTTTATTCCCTCTGAACGTCGTGCTGGCCTGCCTGACTGCCTGCCAGCCTCGTCTATAGACTTTACTTACCCGATCTATAACCCGCACGGCGAACTTATAATATGCGGAAAAAGTCTGCGCCATGGAACCGCAATGTAAATTTATCAATCCTCGCCTATGACGGTCTATCCATTCCCCTATTCTGGTAGAATAGTGGGTGTTAGCCGCACCAGCGAAAGGAAGCACCATTTGCTGACGACATCAATTTTTGGCGGAAGATTTCCAACGCTGCGGACCTTCCGCTGCTATAGATCAAGAAAAGTGTTTTTGCGGTAAGGACCAGTAATAAAGAGATCTTCGATCAACGTCCTATTCCGGAACGGAATCATATTTTTCGCAAGGAGAAATACTGCACTTTTTTTACCTCGGGTATATACCTAACATTACTTATTTTCAATGGTGGAAAAAGATAGGTATACTTATGTAGTATATATCGCGGAAAGACCCGGACCGACGCTTCCTATGAATGTCGACTTCTTTTCTACAGTTCTCTCTTATATGAGATTGATAACTCCGGCCAAAAGACTTTTGCCATTCCAGTCATATTTCACCAAGATTTTCTACTACGGCGTTTAAGGCGATATGGAAGTCTGTTCGAAATTCCATCGTTACCAATTGTTGTCACCTCGAAAACGCGAATCTTATTTTCTCGATGACTACCGAACCGATCTGAATATAAACCCTCGACTAATGAATTCAGTGTTTTGGCAGAAATCGGCTGAGTATATCACTTCGTCAAAAAAACTGACAGGCTTTCATTGAAACTCATGTCTATTATGTTAGATAGGTTAAGTTGGTTGTGATCTCTACCATATCGCCTTAATCTCAGGCTCGATTCTTCATCTCCGCGAGGATGAAGAATTATTATAAAACTGCGTCCTAATGAATCCTACCTCGAAATATTTTTCTGCTCGCTTGCATCGTACAATAAAAGAAAATAATAATGGAGACTGCAGGTTCTTTCGACCGGGTAATTAAAAATGTGTTCAAGATGGGCTAATTACAGGAGTTGGGGAGAAAAAGGGTGGCCGATTGGCGGTAGGACGTCGAATGCAGAAAGTATGGAAGTACAAGACCATGGGAGCGCGGGAGCTGGTCGTTTTTACAACCGCGTGTTCCTCGGAGTAGGCTGAAGAGTCTTCGTCCTGCGTTTCGCTGGTTTCGTCGGCTACAAGCCACCGGGTCCCCGACAATGGAACACAACAATGCGGTGAGCGCGCATTGTCTTCTTAGTTTATCGCTTCCTTCGATTGCCAAGTACACGGCAACTGGACGTGGACGAGAACCCAAGAACGCTACGAAGAGGGGAATGTCGCCCGGGTCACCACGAGGGGACACGCTCTTTGTCGCCGGACCAGGCGATGATTCCGATGAAGCCGGTCGTTAGGCAGTCGATACCCACCCATTGTTAAACCTCACCAATTTTTCAACCACCATATTATATAAATTCCGTCGAATGGCTCGGTGTCGCCACCAGCAGCACCCAGTGCTTCATGAAAAATTGCGTGTCTTCCGAATTCTAAAAGTTCCATTAGCTTCACAGTGTGTCCATTTTCAGGTGCGATGATCTGTCATCGCAAAACAATTCGTCGCGTCAAAAAATATTCCAGACTAGAATGTAGGATTTCGAGAACTCCAGATGTTGGAATCAGCTCGCAACTGGGTGGTAGCAATTTCGAGAATTTTGAATCATAGGATTTTTTTAGTACAGAATTTGATGTTTTGTTGAAGCTGAAAATAGTTGCTGGTTGTGAATACCGTCGAGACAAGAAAGTTCTGGTTGAAACGAGACAAGACAAGAATATTGTTTCGATCGATAGGATTCTCGAGCGTGAAATCGAAAAATTTCGATCGTTATCGGTTAAACGGAATCAGAATTTACCATTTCTCGTCTCGTCTTCTCTTGACGGTATCAGTAGTTGCTTGTCTTGAAACGAACGAAGAGAACAAAAATTGAAGTTTTTGGGTCCAAAGATTTCGGAGCTACAATCGTTCAGAGTTCGAAGAACCTCATAAGTTTTGAGTATGCGGAGTGCAGTCACATATAGTCACGTCCTAATAAGATACGGATACGCGATTAGGAAACTGGAGAACCAGCTGGTTCTTGTTGCACGTTCTGCAGTAGGTGACCCCAGAACATCCACCTACTTATTACCCATGATGACACTATCATAGCCAGTCTAACTGATTTTCTGCTTGCTATCGACCTGTTCTCACCAAATGAGTGAATACCTGTCTTGAGTAGAGTCTAATCGTGAGAAAGATTTCTACGTGAAAAAGACTGTTATTCAAACAATTATATTCGGAGGGATATCCAAGATCAGAATGGTGCCTATGAAACTTACACTGCTTTTCATAAACCATCAGCTAGGGTAAACTGTCGTGCAGCCTTTGAACTTTTGATCGTCATACCAAACTACTGAGTTTCCGGAGGCAAAATCTCTTACTTGATTATACATTTTAGAAAAAATTTCGTTAAAAGGTGCTGCATTTTTTGCCAATCAAGAAATTTTAAATGCATCTAAAATAAGCCTTCATTCCAATTCCTTGGAAGTGGCGCCACCTAGTAGTTTTGAACTGATATTCCTATTTCGTTCGCCTATCGAAGCCCTGCGACTTTGGTCTCAAGTATTCTTCGATATGTCGAATTGCTTTTGTACTAATGAACCATCGCACAAATGGATGATTACTATGTACATTTGCGGATGATCTCGCAAACGAAGCAACTACGTGAAGATATTTTATCATAAATCCGATCTGTTGTATGTAAAATAAAATGAAATTACTGCTGTGAAGCGATCACCGTGAACCGTGACGTGAACCTCGACGTTCGTCTGTTATCCGCAAATAATGAGCTTAATTTTTAGAGTTATATGGCGAAGAAAATACAAATTTTGTGCGATTCAACGGGAAGCTATTCTCACGGCGAAGCATTTCCCATTCAGATTCTACATGAATTTAAAATTGAAAATAAATTGCATTTTGATATAAAGCACCAGTTGATTTCAGAATGAATTTCAATTTGCGATGGATGAATTTTGAGCTCTTTTTCTCTAATTACTCGAAATATATTAATCTACAATTCGATGCCAATTTTGGCAATCGGATCACAAATCTCTGTTCTAAATTCATGGAATACGTGCTATGAGCCTCAAGTTGACCCGTGAATGATTAATCATTTCACAGAAGGAAAAAAGAATAGGCGCATTAGTCATACCTAGAAACAACAACGAAACATGTCTATTCTGAGCTCACGTTAATTTTATCTATCTTATAGGCAAAGATTTGACTATTCTGAATGAAATAATATAGAAACAGCCATGCGTTTGACCAGACCAGTCATATTTCTCTTGTTGTTTCCGGACATGGCTAATGCGCCTATACTTTTCTTTCCATATGCCAGAATGCCATTTGAACTGAGTGAAAATGTAGTGGAGAATAGTCCTGAAAGGAATCGTTCTTCAAGAGACAATACCTGGAAAAAATATCAATAATAAATGATACGAATATACCACCATATGCGGAAGAATCGAACATTTTCGGCCTCCAATCACCTTGAAATGAATGAGGTTATAAATTCCGGAATAATACCGGGGTCGCGCTTATAGTAAGATCCGTGGATTACAGATGCACGATGAGGTGATGGTTAGCGAATGACTAAGTTTTTGGACGATACGAGCTGTCGACCAAATATAGTATACATATAGTTGTGTAGCAGAGTTAGCATGCCTCATCATAATGATATCTAAGCGACATATACGCACAGATGAATTTCTTGCAATTTATATTTCGAGCGCCATAAACACATCCTCTGAATCATAGCATTAGCGCGTATTTTAGCCTGGCTCGTATATAAATTCGTTATTCAACACACCATTAAGTGCGCCGAGAAGAAGAGGAGCGAGGAGAAGCGAGGAGGAACGAAGAAGAGACACCGCGAGCCATAAATCGCAATTACGGGGCGCTGCTAGAATTTGTCTCTCGAGATCTAAGCGGTCTTCTCGCTGCCTAGCCATCCCAAGAACGAAATGTCCGTAGAGTAATTCTAATGGTACCTACAATCACTTTTTTTTCTCGGGTTCATGCGGCTCATGTGTGATCAGCCTTCCTGATCTTTGTCTCCGGAAACTTGAACTCGCTAATTTCTAATTACGTTCACACACGTGAGGTAGGGCGGTGTAAGATTACGTGGGCATGAAGTTTTTTGCTAATTTAATTCGTTTTTCGTTTTTCGTTTGTCACCGAAGGTGATATGTACATACTTCCGAAAAATAATGTCAATAAGATTGAAAACGAGAGGTGCAGGAAAGTTTGAAGTTTTTTTTTTCGCACTTCTGATATAATTTTTGATAGAATGAAACTATAATTCTCCAAAAGTCTGATAAAATTACAGCACTTTGCTATAAGTTCTAACCGGCGGTGTTATTTTAGTTTTAAGGTTGGGCGAGAAAATTTCACTATTTTTCAAGAGATGATGGCAATAGGGTCACGATATTCTTGTAATGTAATGATGTATACCCATACAAAGATTTACATGATACTGATTGGAGCATAGACATTGCTAACTTATAGAACAGGGTTTTAAACACCTGGGGTTTGCCAACAAATAATCAATAACAACTTCGTATAACAGCAATTTTGATTCAACGTACAGCTAACCAATAACCTTAAACTAATAGCTATCTAAGCTTAGCTACATAGAATATGACTAACTTACAAGTCATTCATTCACACATGGTCTCGTTTTCCGGAACTATGTCGCTCTCATCAAGTTCTTAGTACTGAAACTTCAGCATAATTTTCTTATTTCTACGTGGTTTCCTTCGCAAACCTAAAAATGACCGGCCATGAATTCCGGTCGAACCATCGTCTGATAAAATTTTGTGATAATCAACAATGACTGGTACACCCATGAATCTCTTTCTACATATCCCACATCAGTAAAAACAACGTGGACATCATAGACATTGACTAATTTTGACAATTATTTGAAGGATGGATCACTATCCATCCATATGGTATTATTATATTGTTACCATTATCACTGGTGTATTTATGTTGTTTTATTTTTTTCTTGTGGAGGATGTAATAAAATCCTAAAGGAACCTATGTACCGATGGGTCTGCGGAATAACCAGCTATCTTAGAGGTTGCTTGAAAAAGCAGCTATCTAAGCTGCTTTTCGAAGCAACTTCTGAGATAGCTGGTTATTCCGCGGACCCATCGATACAAGAAAATCGGATCAAATGTCACGTGTGTCTGGAGAAGTGGTGGCATGAAAAATATTCTGATCACGTTGGTTCCGGATCATTGATATGTGATTTGTGCAAATAATCGCCCTATTAAGTTAGTGCACAATCTCATCTACCTCTAGGTCGCACTTTGACACACTGGGGTGTATAACATTGCGCATTTATCTAGTTGAAATCTTTCGTAATTTATTGAAAGTTGAATAGTATCGTCTCATCGTATGATATTGTTGCTGACTGTGCTGTTGGAAAAGGACGACGTGAATCTCCGAGCAAAACAAGAAGACTTTGGACACTAATAAATTGGTTTGAAGAAATTGGGTGTATTTGAAAAAGCACAAGTGTTCGGTTTTACGTCTGAAACCAGACTATTTACAAAGCAAAGAAATCGGTAGCAACCGAATTCATTTGATAGAAAACATATGTGGTGGTTTTATAGTCAGGTGTTTAGTTTGAATGCTAAATCAGGGAAATTGGATATAGGGCAATTCAGGGCAAAGCTATAAACTTTGTAACAGTGTTATTATAACTTTTTACCATAGCGAGGATTCGTAATCGACGAAAAAATCTATGTATGATATGCACATTAGTATTTTATTGCTAGTTGCAACATTCATAATTGAAAAGTACACCGTCTCAGACCACCCTAACCTACTCAACTTTGCTCAAGTGCGATTCCAAGTCCAGTGAAATAATAATATAATGAATTTCCCTGGGCGCTAAACGTGAATATCGATTTATTTCAAAATCGGTATAGAAATCATTCACTCTCAATGTACGTACGAGTATAGAGAGGGGGCCGCACATTCAAGTCTCTTTTGTTAATATGCACTCGACTTTGACCGCGCGTGATGCTTTAATAAACATTTCAATTACGAATGTATTGCGGCGAAACACGCGCGCACCACCCACGCGGCAGGAGCGAACCGCTCGTGTATTTTCGACCGAAGAGTAAGCGAGAAAGAGAGAGAGAAAAAGAGAGAAAGAGAAAAAAAGATCGGGGACCGAGGGTTAATAAAACATCGAGTACACATCCAGGGACCACCCAGAAGTTCGCTTCCCGAATCGATAAAAGGAAAAAAACCAAAATGATAAAAAAAATAATAATCCGCTCACCGAATTCGAGTCCACATATGAGATGCATTCACATCCATATGGAGTTCTCGGTTCAAAGGTTCATATTTTTTTCACGTCTTATCAGGACCTTCTCCCGCAGGAAAAACTAGCTGGAAGAAATTCATTCTAAATAAGATTTTACGTTGAAAACGTGATCCCGTTTGCGGTGGGACCGCGTCTGTACAGGAATAACTATGGTAGACTTGGTTACATCGCGGGGAAGTTTCACTCCACGAGGAAACTGTCGGAGCCAACCTTACGCCAGTACCGAACTTTCGAGGGTCTTAATTATTGCCCTGCTTCGCGACGCGGTGAATCGTAACCAGGACTGACGTAGCATGCTGCCAAAGTCGAGGAGCCGATCAATCACCGAGTGGCCCAAGGTGGAAGGCAAACGTCGGAGACCAACACCAAAAGCGTGATTCCACTTCATTCTGGAAAGTACTCAACGTCAATTCATTTTCTGCCTATTAGATTGAGGTGGGTAATTCAATTATTCGAATCTTCAACTCTCGTAGTGCACACGGGATCATTTTTACCCCAACATTGTATTCCAATTGGAATAGAGTAGGAAACGCCATTCCCCAAAACCAAAAATTGACATTTCTACGTGTGTTTTTTTTTTTTGTAAATGAGTGCATTTTTGCGCACAGCTTTGACTTCAAGCACGTTTTTCGATAACGAAAATTCTCTTATTCGAAAATTTTACTCCGCAATTTTGGAGTACATAAAATTTGATTCGGCAAACGTCTCTACATCTTTTCAAAAAAGTGCGTAGGTCACGAGATATTCTAACCGAAACATCAATTGACCCCGTGTGTACTCCAAGATTCGCTACAGAGGTGTGCACTCGAAGGGTTGAAATCGATGTTTGAATCGGTGATTCGCTGGCCAATATCATTCAAATTCGATGAACATGGTAAATTTTCGAGGTTATCAATACCTTGGAGTTGGGAAAACTGGACGTAGCCCAAAATTGACTCATTTTTTCGCCAAAGCGGATTCCACATCGTCAGGACTGTTTCATTTCAAAATATCCATTGCACGAACTTAGACTCATTGCGGGTCTGATTCGACTTTTCCAGGATCCACGTAGTTTGAAAAACGTTGGGTCATAAATTTGATGCGACGAATAGAATTGAAGAAGTTAATTTCGCAGGTATGGTCAATTTAAGGGGGGGAGGGGGGGGGGGGGGGGGTAAGGGTTTGCACTTTCCAAAAATCGAATTTTTCATTTAGCAAAGACTGAATCGAGAATATTTCATTTAGCAAAGACAGGTAAGTAAAGCCATATAGACATATTTGAAGTTGAACCAAGAAAATTTGTTTCTTCACTTTTTTAGCTCATAAACTTTTGAACGCGTTTTTCTCAAAACTACTTTTTCAAAGTCCGCGTTCACTGCCATTTAAAAACTACTTGACCGATCCATTTCAAACTTGGTACACATTTTCTACATATAAAATACCTGCCCCCAACGTTTAGTTGACAATTTTTTTGTTTTACATTAAGGGGGTTTCCCACCCACAACATTTTTCCGGATTTTCCGGATTTTCCGGCGGAATTTTTCCGGATGGCCACCAAAAATTTTTAAATGGAAAAAAAATAATCATAGAACGTTGGGGGGAGGATTTGATGATACTTCGACTGAATTTTAATGGTTTTTGATATCAGATAATTTCCGACCGAGATATATAGTGAACACCGCAAATTGTTCTAGGGCAAGTTCTGTCACCGGCTTGTTGTGCAATATTCCCGCGTGAAAAAATTACAGAATCTTGTTGAAAGTATACTCAATAATGAACAAAAGGTTTGAATAAATTTCCTGAGACCATACTTTTGAAAAAAATTCACCAAAAAAGTGTTTTTTTTTTTTTTATGCTGAAACCCTTACCCCCCCCCCCCCCCCCCCCCCCTTAATGAAGAATAAACGTTCCTTTTTAATTTATTATCAAGTGACTCGATCCACAAATGAAATTTTCCAATATTCCAATTCATGACGGCCCACGGTATGCCGAATAATCCTGATCCTCAAGATGTTGAATTCAACTAACGCGGCGTGTGCCTAAAATCTAGCATACGCAGCTCCTAATGATGTGACATCAATTTTGGTGTTTAATGAATTGATTCCGGAATGTGTATTCAATGTTTCTAAATGCGACAGATTACTGGTCCTTTTGGAAGACGTACTCAATACTTCTAGAGATTCTTTTCTCTTGCAAAATCGCCAACTGTTCTTTGGAATACATTTTTCAACCGCAAGGTGACGGTTAGTCTGGTATTGGATTGAGAATAACAGCTGAGATTATTTTACCTGAAAATACGTTCAGGTAAGCAAATCATCAGTCATATTTACGTCGGATGTATGACAAAAACGTGAAGCAGGAGCGATGCCAAAAGATATCAGGATGACACGCCTGGCTGATCTCATTGTTCGCTTCGTATCGCAGCGACGCCTCAATAGCGAGGGGCCGACGAAAACACCAAAAAAGATGGAAAACACTTTCAGCCTCGGCACTTTCATTTGAAAAGAATAATATCAAAAATATTCTAGCGCAATTCCTTAGTTTTCTTTTTTCAATGCGCCAAAGCAAAAGATTCGAAATTAAAATTAACGAATTAAAAACCGAAAGCACTCTTCAAGGTGCCACGGATTTCCACGGATAACAATCTTTATCCGCATTGTTGTCCAATTGTTATCTGGGGAGACTCCGGTTGCACCTTAATAAATATCTGTGCAATGTTTTCTCCCGATCATCAAATGCATAAGATTTATAACTCTAGGCTATCAAAGTCTGTATCTGCACGATGAAATCTTATTTCAGATAAACGTAGGTACTTACCCACAACTTATCGAGATGCAGTCATGCGTTTCCGCAATAGCGCAAACTTTTACTTTTCCGCTTTTGAACCCGCCCATAGTCCATATCAGGGATCAGGCTATGATATTGATCGTATTGATTTGCACGTATTACCTGAAAGAATGTCCGAAGTATCGTACGATCAGATCTATTGGAGTTCTAAGCCTTTTATCGTACCTACTGCAGGTTGCAAAACCCGTTAAGTGCTGCACTATACCGTCAATTGGAAATAATATCGCTCATTTCGGAATCTCATATTACTCCAATCAATATTTGGAAATTATATGGAATGGTCGTTGAACTGCATTTTAAGCATCAACCGTTGATCATTAATCGTGAGAAAGTTGGTTTCCTGAATAATAGACAACTGCTAACCCGGATAAAGTTACAGAGGTCAAAGTTCTCAAAAAAATGGTGCTCCAATTACGAATTGACCGCTGTGACCCGAGGACCAGGAGACCTTAATAGCTGCTCTTAGTTGGTACCAGAATATGCCTGTAATATTAAGACGGGCCATTCAGTCTCAGCACGAGCTTTCACCAACACATATGATACTCGGTCTGCCATCTTTTCCTGGCCCTGGCGGTGCTACCCTAGGTATATTATAGGAAGTGCACGAGGTATAACCTCCACTTCCAGCAAATGCACGACGGCATACCAGCACGACGTGTAGCACGTGAACACGAAATATGAAGTAACGTATGTGTGTAATGGAGTGCGGTGTCGCAATATATCACGATACTTACAACTCCGAGGAAAAATCCGTTCGCGACGGCACCGAAGAATGATGTCCACGTTGAGACATGCGCGCGTGTGGGTCACCATATCGGAGTATCCCTTATTTAGGCACATCTCGTAAATCGGACCTTTTCAAAATCTAAAACCCTTTGCTCGAGGTCTGGTTTCGGATATTAAATTTACACTAAGGATTAAACCGCCTTTATCGTGCTCTTAATATACCGCATAAGTCAGCTAATAAGAGAGGGTGGATTTTTGATGAAGAAATCTGAAATACTTGGAGATTTCATGGTACAAGACCATCCGGGAACTAATTGAAGATACCAGCCATACGTACACAATCTTTTCATCCGGATACTTAAAGGCAGCACATAATTTGAGGAAAATATGATCCTCAGTATTCTTGCTCAAGAAATCCAAAAATTGAGTGATTCATGGAAGAAATCACATCTCTTGAGGGTTCCAATCCAGCAGGAAATACCTAACGAGGACTTGTTAGGTATAAACGAGATAATTAGTTCTGAAAATTGTTTTGTGTTCTAAAACGCAGTTTATAATCCATCGACTGAGTAACCTGAAGCTAGTGTGTATTTTGCACGGATCCAGCAAAGTCTTCTCAGTACGTTAACCGTGTATATAGTATCTCTGCCACTCGTGGTATCTCGGCACCTTAAACATTCATTGGCTACACCGACGGTGCGGTGGTACGTAGCAGCATCCAGCTACCTGGAATAACGTAGATGCCATAAATCCGGTTGAAATGTGGACATCCGGTGGCTTAGGTGAAGGTTTATCCTTGCTGGAATGAGATACTCTTGCCTGTAGGTAAACTGTTGTCCAATTTCAAATCCAGTCTCTTAGTTAGAAGCATGTGTCTCCGGGTTCATGAAATACATTCAAAAGTAGCGATATTTGTTCTATTGATTGTTTATTCGAGTCGTCTTCATCATACTGGTGAGTGAATTCAAGTTCCTGCAGTTTCCTCCTTACTGAGATACTGATAGTTGAACTTTACCGGAAACTTGTTGGTTTTATCGATGGAGATATTTTGTTTCATCGTGACAAACATGAGAAATCATACGGTCGATGGGTTAATGTTTATATCTCAGAACTTGGACTCAGGGGAGTTTGTTTCTGTGATGACTGTCTTGATGATCACAAGGCAAGGTTCTGTTATCATTATGGCAAAATATCACCCTGCCTGTTGTCAGGCAATGTTTACCGTCGCAGTTTCTCCGTGGAAACACGGTATCTTACATTGAAGAATTTTCGGTCCAGTATATATATTTCTGCAGGAAAATAGATCCGTTGATTACCACAACGCTTTGCCCATCTTCTTCCAGCGAAATTAAACAGAAAATTGTCGGTAATAGTCTGACAAGATCAATACTAGCAGTAATGTGTTGCTGCATCAGGCAGTCATATCGACATATGGTGCAAACTTTTCTTCCGCTATAGAATCAAGTCGACCCTACGTTATACCCAGATGAACAATGATTTCACTAAAATTCCTTTCGGCAATGATGGACATTTAGAGACCAAGAAGCACGGTTTCTTGGACCTTTTCAGGAAACAGGAAATTCTGTTGCTAATAATATTGTTAATGATTTTCGTATCGGTGTGCATATTTTTTCTGTAATATTTGGACGATTTGGACCCCTGTGAAAGATATTCGTTCAACGAAATTTTTTGGTTTTGGTAACTGATACCAATAATCCATATATAATGATGATTTGTTGGTATCTTCGTCATGAATTAAGTTACAAATTCGAGACGAAGAGGAAAAAACTGGAAATCATAGGCCGGAGAATAATCACGAGAAAGAATAAATCAATCGGAATATATCGATTTGTGTTTCCGAGATTCTTATTGATAATACTCATCAATATAAGGTGCATTCTGCCGTAAGCCTTTTTCCAAATGGCGAAAATATGGTAAACAGGCACACGCATTTTCCCTTTCAACTTGGAGTTTTACACGCATACGCCTTTGTGGGATCTCAAAGTAAAAGTTTGAACAAGAAATTCCGAAGGTTTTTTTTTCGAACAAGTCGAATTAGGCAATGCACTATCTGCAGAATTCACGCCGTTTGAAAGAAGGTTCGTGTGGTTCTCATTATCCTACCATTTTTTTAATTTTTTTAATCCAACATATTGACATTCACAATGAGGGGCCTATACTTTTTGGCCCGATGTGTATACCTATATACTAGTGTACAAATATTTTTCCAACTTGAGTCAATTGTTTATCGCGAGGCAGCTTGAGGACTTTGGAATTAGCGGTAAATCTGTCCAGAGAGTGTTTTGGTTGAAGTCGTAAGAACAACATCAACAAAAACAACAACAACAACAGTAACCCTACTGAAGGTAAGTCCGTAATCTGGACCCTGGGTGGCGAGTGCCTGCAGGAATTGTCAAGATTTGCCACCTCGTCGTTGTTATTGGTATGCAAATAGTGTTGCCCGAAGCGCCCGGGGCGGATAGTATAGGTCTGCGAATCAAACGCGGACAAACGCGAGATGCGTGTCGAGCTGAAATCCACATACGCTGTGAACCAGCTGTGAGGAGTCTGGAGGTTTAATTTTTTGTTTGTTTTATTTTTCTCGCTTTTGTTATTTCTCTGTTTATTCTTTCATTTTTCCACCGAAAAAAGTGGCGCAAAATTGGCTCCTCCGCCTGCGGGGGATCCTAGAAATGAAAGAACTGCGGAAAGAGGAAAAGTTGGCGCGACAAACGCAAGCGATACGAGCAACAGGGAGGGAACGATGGCCATACAACAGTACAGCTAGAAAGCATATATACATATGTATATATTTTATACATACCTGTTTGGTTGCACGGTTTGTTATTTCCGGGATTTAAAACGGTTCAGCGACGCTGTTGAACGGATGGACGGATGCGTCCCGTTCCAACGCGACGCGACGCGAGGCGACGCGACGCCCTCCCTGCGGTGGCTAGCAAGTATTTGATCATGCCGCAAGAGTCTAATGAAGAACACAGCCTATTGTTGGTGAGTATCTCCATTATTTTTCGCCGTTATTAAAAATCCAGGGTGCTAGCAGACAAAGAATTCGACAGGCATTGTCCCCTCGTCTCTGGGGGTTTTGTTCCTGGCTAAAATGTCAATGATTGTCGCGCACGCATGTTCAAGACAGAGCAGTTCGACTATAGGGATCAATTGGGAATTCCGTGGAAAACCCTTGTGTCACCCGTTTTCGTTCATTTTCTCGTGGACCTCTTGAAAAAAAAACCTCTCGATCCCTTTTCCAAAGAGAGGCAAAGAGCGATATAGAAAGAGACCATGAAACTTGCGTGTGGATCGAGGGAAATCATTTCTCCCGATCTTCTCCCAAATTGAGAGAAACGAACGAGACCGTCCTTTGTGAATCCCGCTTCAATGCGTTCTACGTACGTTATTCAAATTCTCCTACCATGTGACAGTTGCACGATTCGCTATTCAAATTTCACTCGTGTAGTATACCTACGCCCGTCAACGGCATCATCATTACCCGTTCAAAAACAGCTCCACCACGTGTAAATAAAACGTATATGCCACCACTAAAATCTCAACTAGTCCAATTAAACAAAATATCTCATTACCCTCCTCAAACTATTCCCAAAAAGTTACTAAAATGGCATGCAACTTTCTAGAAAAACCAAACTACATATCGTTGAAAATTCATTCGCATTGAAACGACGAAACTTATACGAATTTGTGGTTCGCACAGGTATATTTGTCGGTTATAATGTCATCAGGTTCATTTGAGGAGCAAGAATTGATGAAAGATAAATAAAAGCGCTCAGATGTATGTACATCATCGTATATACTATGATATTGAACTTTTAGAACTTTCCTGTCCGTCACAATTTTTTGAGAATTACCTCGCAGTAGAATAAATAAATGGGCCAACCATGAGCCAGCTTTTGAACTTCTCGTTTTCCAACTCATTCCGAGTTGAGAGAATACAGATTGTAATGATGAGAAAGAAAAAAACTCGCTCATTTTCAAGTTGGAGCGAATGCTATCGATAAAGACCATGATCATCAAAATCCGTTATTCCGTTCTCGAGATGTCAACGATGAAAATTTTTTCTTCTATATTTTTTGTTGTTGTATAACTTGAAAACCATTCTTTCGATCAAATCCCAAATCTAATCAGTTCTAAGTTACGGAGCACTGTATGAACTGCATACGGACACACAAAAATCCATCCGAAAATTGTCGGAAATGTTTCTGCGGACCTCAAAACATGGAGATCTGGCGAAAACTCTGAATTTCCTTTTCGGGGTGATTACGATAACTTGATTAGAAAAAAAAAACGAAAAAAAAACGGGAAGTCAAAAAGAAACAGGCACAAAAACTTTCTATTGCCGCGAGACAACTGCGCGTATTTTTTCAGAATCATGTTTACTAGGGTGGATCGAAAAAAAAAAATTTTCTCGGTACCCTCGAAAATCAAAGATATCGCTGAAATAAAGGTCTCCGTAAGAGGATTCGATTTTTCGAATTTTTTTCGGGGGCGCGCGGCTCGTTCAAAAGTGCCATTTTTAGCGTCAAATTTACGTAATCGCTGATTATTGGAAACAGATTCATCCGAAAATTCTGATTTTTTGATATAAGGTGCCCAGGTATCTACTCTTTCAAACCCATATTCACGGAACACTAACAATTGTTTCATATCTTCGGAAAAATTTTTGAAAATCAATATTTTTATTATTTTTCAGGTAATTATTGTTGAATTTTGATTTTTCTCCTTCTAAAACGTTTTTGAATTTCTTCCATCGTTTTTTTCTTGTAAAACTTCTTATCAGTATCGCTTACAATGCGAAAATCGCTGAAAAATAAATCTTATTTCGAAATATATCCGAAATATCAAAATTTTATTTTTCAGCAATTTTCAGCAATTTTTGCATTGTCAGCAATACTGATAGATAGTTTCACAAGGAAAAAACGATGAAAGAAATAAAAAAACGGTTTGGAAGGAAAAAAATCAAAATTTAACGATAATTACTCGAAAAATAGTGAAAATATTGATTTTCAAAATTTTTTTTGGAAGATATGAAACAATTGGTAGTGTTCCGTGAATATGGGTTCGAAAGAGTAGATACCTGGGCACCTTATATCAAAAAATCAGAATTTTCGGATGAATCTGTTTCCGTTAATCAGCGATTACGTAAATTTGACGCTAAAAATGGCACTTTTGAACGTCCCGCGCGCCCCCTAAAAAAATTCAAAAAATCGAATCCTTTTACGGAGACCATTATTTTAGCGATATCTATGATTTTCGAGGGTAGCCGAGAAAATTTTTTTTTTCGATTCACCCTAATGTTTTACTATTGGACTAAGCGCATTATTTTCCAAATAACGAAATATCTCCTATACTTTTCCAGAAATGATATATATTTTTCTTGAACGAAGGTGAAATCCGTATTCCTTTGGAATTCCGAAGATCGCTTACTTGAACTTTCGATGCAATGTTGAATAAATTCAGCATGGAAACGTATAATGTATATGTCCTTTCAGCTATCGGGTCCATAGTAATTTTTCACGGTGATACTAATTCGTTGAGTGGAGTTGGGCGGAATTATCAAATTTAACGAGGCGTTATCGACGAAATGCACCAGGGTTTGGTACGGGTCATAGAACGGGGATGAGAGACAGAGGCAACCGCTAGACTTGAACGGCTATAGTATAGCGTTGCGTAGGAAGGGGTTTTGACTAGTCTACGGTCAGGGTAATGGTTATAGTAACATCGCGTGCAATCCCATTAGCAGCAATGCAATTTCCCCGATCTATCACACCCTATTAAATGGTACATTGCAGCGACATGCCAATCGTATACGCTGTCTAATCGCTTAACGTTGATTTTAACGAGTTTTTTATACGTTTGCTTAATATTTACCAGCCATCCGAAAACTGCCGTTCAGATATACGTTATAGTATCGAAGTCGATTCTCCGGAAGGTGAAAGCGATCAACGTGAAGTAACCTCGGTCACCTAAAATTTTTTCAATTGTTGAATTTCGTTGTTTCTACCCCTAATGAACATTTCTTAACATAGAGGACGAGCGGGTAAAATGGGCACTACCGGACGGAATGGGCGCCCCTAAAAATTCTTGGTACTTTCTCAAAATCGAATAACGTTCAAATTTCATCATGTGGGTGCTCTAGCAAACTTTAAACACCAAATCAATTATGTATCTTGACATCTTTGGGAGAGGCGGGCAAAATGGGCACCCCTAAAAATGTGTCGAGTACTTTTCAAAAATTCAGAAACACTCTCTCAATTTCAATATTTATTTGCCCTAGCAAATTTCGAACCCAAATCATATGTCTTGACTACTCAGAAGGCGGGCAAAATGAACATCACTGAAAATGTTTCCAATTTTTTCGAAATTGAAAAATGTTCGAAATTTCGTCATACAGTCGCCCTCGCAAACTTTACTCCGAAGGCGGGAAAATGGGTTTCTGAAAAGTGAAGCTCGAAATCACGATTCCGATTGTTGAATCTTTCGAGATGCTAACTTGAAACAGATAACTTGACTGTGGCTAAACGTGAAACTGCCATTACTAAAATGTTTCTGGAATGTGCGGGCAAAATGGGCCCCTTCTGGAAAACTAATGCGAAAACAACGTTTGGCTATGTGTTCACTACCGTTAACGACGGTAAAACAAATGCTGACAATTTTTATTTCAGTGTGATGTTTTCATTATCAACTGTTCAAACTACTCACCGAAAAAAATACCTTGCACGAAACTCCATAATATTTTTTGAAGGGGTGCCTATTTTACCCCACCTGTCTTTGCTAAATAAAATATTCTCGATTTAGTCTTTGCTAAATGAAAAAATTCGTTTTGGAAAGTGCAAACCCTTACCCCCCCCCCCCCCCCCCTTAATTTCTTAGGGTGCCAATTTTGCCCGCTCCTCCCCTACATATCGTTGTGGTAACTGAATCTATATCAAGATATCCAGTGGTAGCTCTCATGGTGAAAATTTCGGAGATTTTGTGAACGACGAAGCTAACGCGGAGAAAGGTTGATTTTTATTCGTTCCTTGGAGCAGTAAGTGTCGATGTAAGCTTTCGAAGGGCTAGGATTTAACTAGAACCAGGAGGGTCGACGGAGTATAGGGGGCGGGAATAACGTCGAAACGTCAGCTGGCTCTGGTGAGTGAGTTGCGATCCTAGGTGGGTGATGATTCCACCTAAACTTCAAGAACGCGGAGGGATTCGAAGGATTTCTCGTCCGCACCAGCTGTTACACTTTGTTCCCAAAACGTAGGACTTTGTTTCACTTCCACTTTGTTTCTCCTCTGCTGGTTTTCCCTCCCGCACTTTGAACTTACTTCACAAACACGAAGATGACGTCGATAACTTGGCTATACCTAGAGATAAACTTTCAGACTTGATGAAGCCAACTTCAGTTGGGTACATTTCAATCAACTGCATAGGTCTGGAAGGAAGGACTATAAAAGAATGTAGAAGATCCTGTATCACTTTTTAAACTCGTTCAAGTATGCATAGAAAAAAATGGACGCCGTTTCACCGTCGGTGGGGCCGTTTACCTTGAATTACGTGGGGCGCAACGAGGCGAATCACTCGGTTGGTAACAATGTGAACGACTTCCGTATCCTTGAGGAGAAGGAGGCTCCTCTCTAGGTGAATGAGGCGGAAGCCAGCCAGGAAGATGGAGAACGAGGATGAGAGTCGCGGAGGAAAAGGAAGATGAGAACTGGAGAGAAGGATCGTCCTGCGAGAAAAGCATGAGAAGAGATGGAAGTCGCGGGGCTCGGGGGTTCTCACATTGCCGACTGCATACAAATGCCATCCACGCGATACCAGACCAAACCGAAACGCTGGTAGAAGTTTGCTCGACCACTTTGTAAGCCGCCTCAGAGTTCTTTCCCGACCAGCAAACAAATCGCTAAACTGAAACCAATATCCTCCTCCATGCGCGTACCGCTTTATACGATTTTTTACCTCCCTCTTCCTCTTTTTCTCATCCTGATCCTTCTTCCTCCAGCTCTTCTTGAAGCTCAGCTAAAATACGTCATATCTGTCAGGTCGTTGTTGTCCTTGATGCCAGGAGGTAGTGATTGGGATCTTCATCGTCCCCTGACTCTTTGCTTCCACATTTACGCCACTCTGTCATTCATATAGAAAGACAACCTGGTGCGAGGTGCCATGTAACCGAGGTGGGAAGCCACGCTGAGTATACCAGCTGATTTACCGTCCGTATCTGTATACGGCAACTCGCGGGGTTCCCGAAAGATCCAAGTTTTCAGATAGCCGTGGTAATCTGTAAAGTGCATGTGAATCAAACTCGAGTATGAATTTTAAACCACACAAGCTGTGAAGACACTGGCAGAAAGAATTTCTCCACAAGACATGTCCGCATTTTGAGATAATATTTCGAACCTCATCTTCATAAGGGAGAATAAACCCACCCACAATCTTTTTCACTAAATTACTCAGTCAATCCATTCTACTGATGAACTATGCCACAGAATTTAGACGCAATTTGTGTCCCATCATTGAGACCCATTACCCGAAAAGGGTAGGTGAAAAAAAAGTACGAGAAACTAGGCAAATGTCAATTTGGTTCATGATTCATTCATTCGGTTTGATACAAAAAAGAGATCCTTGGAATTGGCTTGGGAACATGGACCCGGTTTCATGGCGTCACGACGGTGATCGTTGCCTGTGATCATCTCGTTATGCAGATATTGTACTGGCGGCAGCGGCTGTCGACGGTGGATAACCGGAGGGAGGTTTGTGAGGACAGCCTACCCTAGCTTGAAGTATATGCAGACCGATGATTAAATAGAAGGCAGAGAACTGTACATAGAGCCTTAATCAGCCAGAATATTGTCAAATGTTGAATTACAGGAGAGCTCTGCACTAGCGAGATAGACCACTTTGATGTTTCATAATTAAGTATGTGACGCATGCTGGTAATTACAGTATTTATCCAGTTTCGGGCTTTTCCCGACCACACAAGTTCCACCAAGAACTTACTAGGCACTGTACCGAGGCTTTAAACACTTTTCAAGTGTCTCGACATGAACGAGCAAATATAAAGGTATGACATTTTCCACTAAGCACTTAGGATTTCATCGTCAAAGTATCCTGCAGAGTTTTTTTCAGCCAAAGTATCGAACTTTTTCTAAAGAAAAGCTTTTCAATCATCAGCTCTGGGAATAAGCTATGCCATTAAGCGGCAGTCGAGGTATGGATGCATCTGTCTGGGCAAACGTGGGCTTAGTTCCAAATCCCAGCGCAAACAGAGGTTTTAGTTACCAAAGCTAAGCAACTGAAGCCTAGCTCTATCCAAAATGGAATTGAATCCTTGCCTGCGGTGCATTCTCGGTTCTTACTAGCCTTATTTCTATATATCTCACCGTGCATCACTATCGATTCTTCTTTCACGCAATAATGAATTCGGCCTTTAATTCAACTTGTAAGGATAATAAAATTTCAAATTCATATGTTGATCGTGCGCAAATGAATGCGTTGAACGTAAATAAATGGCACAGCGTGTGTTCGAGTGGACCTGCGCGAGGATCATTCCGCTACTTGAGCCAAAACAAATGAAAGTCCATTTGAGTATAAGCCCCAGGATGCGTTGGGGTGACTGATTTTATTTACTTAGTCCTCGGAGGCGATTACCGGCGCGTATATAAACGTCCATTTTTAAGAACCGGAGTGATTCACGGGGCATTTATGACCGCCCAGAGGACAAAGTGAAACATTCATCGAGAGAGGAAAGGGATGAATTTAATCGCTTTCTCCAGATCAGACTCGGTCCCGTAAAGCAAAGATTCATGCAGACAGGAACCAAATTTATACAGATATATACCATGGCGGTTTGCGTGAGGATTTTCGTTAACAATCCCTGGATCGATCTACCACCATGTTGCGTTGTGCTCGAGGATGGGTTCATTATCGTCCGAGAATAGGCTATAGTTGCCGTTCATCTTGCCCTTCTCATATTCCTCCACGTGATCTTAACGTTAGGTTGGATAATAACGGATTAACCGTTATGCTCTAAGGTCTGAGCGACGTGATAACGAGATATTAACATTTTCCAGCTGAGGTAACGTTGGACTTTGAGGAACCATCGGATCGGAAACATGGCCGATTGTCGAGAGAGGGGTCTGCCAGTTGGTAATTTGCTACTTCCATCTCTCTCTCTCTCTCTCTCTTTCTCTAGCCCTCTCTGAGTCTCCTATTAGAGATTCTCGAGTATCTATGCTAGCCTGGCATAATCTCTTCGGTTCCAAGGCAAATTACCCCCCTCGCTTTCCTTGCGGCTAGCCGATGCGTGGTTATCGTCTTATCGATCCACGTATTACACAAGCTGCGGAAACTGCCTAATCCAAGGATGTTGGAAACGGTTGTATTTTGTGTCTCGATCAGAGACGTGAATACTTTTACGTGGCGAACGCACTGATTTGTTGAAAAAAAATTGAAGATACAAAAATATACCATCAATTACATGACTTTTGATGTTGTTTTAACTTGTGATCTGTATGGAATCAAGCGCTCCAATGTAGCTTCATTTGAAAATGTACATCTTCGACAAGATAGCGACCATACTTTCGAAAAAGCCATCGTTTGATAGATCCGACCATTTTACTCAATAGAAATGTATAAGTTATCGAATTGGTAGCAGCCTTCATCTTGACAATAGGTAATTGTTTCTATTTTCAATACGACTTCTATCAGATGGAATCCACCCCATCGAGGCACTCTTTTGTTAGTTAACTTTTTCCATGAAAAAGATTCATTGATATTAGTGGGTAAGAAAGCATTTCTTGATGGTGGTGGTGGCGTCACCATTTGGCGTTCAGATTCGAGATACGAAAGAAAGCATGACGATTCAAAGTTGGGTTTCGTAAATCGAGTTAAGGTGAAAGCACATAAAAATCCAGAGGCCGTAAGCAGAATGCAGAAGCCGTAGGTATGCGCAGTCACAAAAATTCAGTCCGCACTGCGTGTACGCTGTTGCTTCTACACTTTGCTGCCTGCCTAACCTCAAAAAGTTGGGAGACTGCGTCATTAAACTAGTAAAACAATCAATATCAATGCAAACTGTACTTCGTTACATCATTATTATAAGCTAAAATATAAGATAACCTTATCAGTATGAATCGGTCAATCAGTACATCATTTTATTATTGAAAAGCGATTAGTTCTTCCGCCTGCAATGTGGTACGCTGACGGTACATTGTGTTCTTATGCCTATAGATTTTTATATGGGTTGAAAATCCAGACACCATAAGCAGAGTGCAGACACCATAGCGCCTGTGCACGGGTCAGCTTATGGACTTTGAATTTTTATGTGCTTTTACCTTTAGTAAAGCCAGGTTATAGGCTTACCGAATTGGGCACATCACAATGTGCTCATTCAGATAAAAATATATGTATACTATTTCGAAGACTTGTGAATTTTAAACCCACAGGGTTTATTTTACAGAGATGACGTGATAATTCTTCATACTTTCGGAACTATGGAATTACAATCGGTAAACAATTCCATTGATTTATGAAATTGAACGTAGAAAGAGGTTCATATCAGCAATGATTGACAATCAGTGTTTGAACGAAATTTGATCCAAAAAAGACTCAGTCATGTAGTGCAAAAATGAGAAAAGGAAACGTTTCAGTTATGAGAAATGTAAGTGCATAAAATCGTTCTTCAATCAAAGTCCGAATCCCTTAGGCTGAATTATCTGCATCCCAATTTATGAACAGAGGTATGAATCTTCTTTTGAAAAAATAGTCAAACTTTTCAAGGGCTACTGCGTGTTGTCCACATGAAGGTATAAAGTCTGAAGAATGAGTCCTGCTCTTCATTTTTAATATATACATTGGGCGTCTTCAGCGGCTCCGACTGATTAGCGCCCGCGTGTAAGTCCGAACGGAACGCCGCAGCCGGGAAGATCATTTTTAACTTGATCGTTGATACAGAACGCAACAAGATCATGTAGATCGAGGATCTCCCCCCGGGTTTAATTAGGCTTGGTCGGAGATATCGCGGGATCAGCAGCTCGTTAGCATGTTTTAATTGGCGGCTGTCAGTGAGATCATCCAATGCGATAAACAGGACCTAACAAGTGTGTCCCGGTCACAACACTTGTTACAGCCAGATATCAAGCGGTACCTACAACTATTTTCTCGCGTTAAAAATTACGCATTTACCAATCTACCGTGCTAATGGACTCGTGCGAACGACGGGAAACTCTCTGCGGGGTGTACGCGAGTGTTTGTTGCGTTTCCGGAATCCGACATGAACCAGATATATCATTTCAGAAAACTTTTATACATCGTACATCCATATAATCAACTTGCGATTTTGCTGTGACCAAAAAATGATTCACACGTCAAAAAAATCTACAATAGAATGGCGATTTTTGAAATCTTTTATTCATTTATTCATTTTTTCATTTTGTTGCAAAGAGGAAGATTTGACTTCCTCGTGTGCTGCGTTCAGTAGACATGATCACAAATTCAGATCTACTGAAGATTCCAGTGAAGTGGATTTCCAAAGGCCCGCTTTCACGGTAAAAATTTTCTCGCTTTCTACTATATCTTATTTACTTGTAAAGCAACACGAACTTGCAACTTTGCATTGCAGGCGAGCGTAATCTCATCACGCACAAGAGTAACTCGCTTGCAAACAGTGCATAGCACGTATAGAGGCTTTAACAGACGGAAACGTGCTAGACGAGTCTATCAAATTCGGTTAATTTAGTGAAATCGTTGAAATTCAGAACCGACCAGAACGTGAAAAATTATTCTGAAAAGATATCCTTTCAACCTTCATTGCATCGTCCCTGAATTAAACATCAAGCTTTTCATGTACCAGGTGAAAAAATATCGAAAACTTTCGGCATGATGTACAAAAGAAGGACCTGGGTTGTTTGAACTGTAGCACCGCTCAGTTTTGCAAAAAAAAAAAAAAAAAATGAAAATTTCCAATCCATACAGCTCGGATCTTTAACATACACGCCGTCCCGAATACTTCCCATATTTTTTCACATGGTATGTAATCAGTAGAGTTTCAGGACTATTTTGGTCCCATTTGACCGGCCCATACCATCGATTCGTGATTGAACCTTTTGCTTTTGAGTTTCAACGATTCAATACCCGATAAACCTCCAATAGCAAACAAATCGTATGTAAAATCAAACTTGCAATACTTTTCATCCGTTTAATGTTTTGATCGAAAGATTTCTCTGCCAGATGATTCTGGAGTCTGATGACATGGTAAAGGTACAGTATGGAACATCACGTGGAATCAGTACTGCATCCTACTACGCGGGCGTTTGGCAAAGGAACAGTTGAATTTCAATTGTGTTATTTACACGATAAACATAGATGATGCTGTAGGTTGTACGTCCGTATTTCGGGCTCCGTAGTAGTACGTTTTGGTACTTTAAATCGGCTTCGACTGCACAGGCAAATGCTTTGTCGCGCCCATCTATAGATCTTCTACTATAGTATTCGTTAAACGCCAATAGCGACTCGCTCGTCGAAACTTGACAAGCAATCACCGTTTACTCAAACTGATAGCGAAATGAAATTAGTCTGGCCAATATTACGATCGAACCCAGATTAATAGGATCTCGTACTACGATATGACCAAAGCAATAACGGTATCGTGGGTATAGCTACTAGCGGTCGCGGCGATACCAGATCGAACGCGATTGTCATTACGATATCATCACCTATTAGCCGGTTTATCCTGATTCTCCACTAATACGGCTCTATAAATGAGAAGACATGTTTATCCAAATATCAACTTCTGGAAAGACAATGGTGGTCGGAATCCAATTAGAAGCTGACGTGTCTAGTTTGGCGTTAACTCTGTCGACATTTTTATCAAAAAAGGAAGCTGCATAGATATTCGAGAGTCACTCGGGCGTGGCTCATTACGGAAAGCCAATTATCACGGTTATAATAAAAATACAACTTTTACCGGATAAAGTCATGACAAAATTAACAAGGGAAATGGAAAATTTTACGGACTGTAACTCCAGGATATAATGATGAACATTTTGATTACAGAAGCTTACGGAACAGCTCCGACTGGATTGATTAAATATTTTCCATGATTAAAACAACGGAAGAACAGCTGATTACGCTGAAGATGATCTAGCAATGAGCATCGATGAGTGATCGATCGTCATGATAATATAAACCAGCCAGGGTATGGGGGATGGGGGTAGATGGAGCTAAGCGGACTGCCTTGGGATACGATAAAATATTCCAAGTGAATTCCATGAATAATAAAATATTTATTATTTATTCCTTCTACACTTGGAGAGAATATTCTATATGTTGGTACCCGTACAGGTTCGTCCAAAGCAAACAGCTGGGAACTACGAACGCGATAAATGTCAGTGTAGTGTTCAGGCGACAGAAAATTCTAAGAGACGTCCGGTCATAAAGGATAATTTACGACGTCTAAACGCATTCTGAAAACATTATGAACTTTATTTCATAACAGAATGTCTCTGAATCGAAAAAATGCCTCGTGACCCCCAGGTGATATATTTCAGTATTTCGAACGTCTTTGAATAAAAATTGATACCACAGTCAATTTAACATAATCGTTAATGGTGGTCATCTGTCCTCTGAAATCTCAGATATTTCACATCCTCACTTATTTATTTCTCGTGATTTATTAAAAAATATCTCTCCTGCAAAAGTTTATGAACGAGATCGTAATTCTTATACGAGTAGTTTGATGGTCGATGAGATAAAAAAATATAATAATAATATAGAGTAAATTAGGAGGAAAGGCACAATCTGAAAGCTCGTAAGATATTTTGGCATCGTAATAAAAGCTACGTCGTATCAACACTGGGGAATACCCTCCTCTGCTTTGTCCGGATGAAGCGGAGCCACTGTCTTTCGATTCGAATCAATTACCACGTGTTATAGTTAGAGCTTCGGCGAAGATTGAAATAATAGAGAAATCTATCGTGGGAAATCACGTGGTGATCCTTGGAGAGATCCTTGGAGGTCGGAGAGTCGGGATACAATCATTGGCAGACGCTCCGATCCAACTATTCATTTTCTAGCAATTTTCGATATCTCCTCACTCTGCGCTATTTCCAATAATAAGTTAACGATTCTCAAGTCTTACCTTTATACCTTAGTTTTTTTTTTTTCCTTCCATCTGGTCCCTGTGCATCCTTTCTTCGACCGTACCTTCGAGTAACTCACTAGCTGATAATTCCTTGGAGATTCTCTTCGGAACCATTTTCCTCATTCAATACAGATGTTAACTGTGTAAGAGGATTGACGCTTGAAGAATGGAAGAAGTAAAATTGAATTGATAAAAGCTCTCTACTATTGTTATCGACTGCACGAGCAAGATAGATTCCTTGGCTTTTAATTTGCCTTAATTTTCATCCAACAGGCTGAATTTCATCGTGTTTAAAATATCGGGCTGGTTGAAACCTGGCGTGTATAAAACCTGTTAACTCCACGGTATATGGGGTTCAGAAATCCACTTTGTTTCACGATTCTATTGAACAGTTTTTTCTTCTTTCTCTTCCATGAGAACTAAGTATACAGTTCGCTGTATATCTAGGATCGATATAATACCCACAACCCCGTAATTGAAGCGACAGGAGCAGCCGCAATCTTGGGGCCATATAATGCCACGTTAGGGAAGGAATACATACATATAGCTATGATACATTATACATGTACATATAACTACGTAAATACTAATATACGCGAACTCCCGTACGCATATACCTACCTACGTGGATACGTACTTTATACGTACCATATGTTCAAATCCGACGTTAAGGCAGTCTGAATTAAGATTGCAACGTAACAGAATGGACCGCTCTTTGTGTCGGTATCGCTGGCTTTATATCTCCGGCAGATGCTAGCCCGAACCCTACTTCCACTTCGTATGCAAATCAGACTCCGCCCTGAATAAAATATTATGTCCAGCGATAAACTGACCATTGGGTGACCGTTTCTTCTCATTTTTTTCTTCATTTTTTATTTTTCATTTTTTATTTTTTATTTTTTTTCATTTCCATCAGAGTGGATTACGGCAGTACGCGATCTTACGCCGACAATCAACCTATACGGGCTACCTGAGTAGGTATCTACTTTTTTGGAAAGCTTATATATACTACATAAAACTATAAGGAATTCTTTATGAATGTCTTACAGAGACCGCGATACCCTGGTAGAGAATTCCGGCTCGTTTCTTCGGAGTGATTTTAATTAAATCTTCGTTATCTTGTCTGACAAACCCTCGTTAACGGGATTTAACTACAAGTTGATCATACGGTCAGATTTACACCTCTACTTTCCTATTTCTAATTACTTCGTTTTTTTCTTCTTTCTTTGTTAACTTATGAGTACAGACGTAAGGCTTGATCGGTGACATTCATCGTCAGTATCAATCACGATCACAAACCTACAATCTGATGATGATTGTCATTCCGAAAAAAGTCTGTAGATTTCATCTAGTGCTGCCGCGATAGCCCGAGACATATTTTTATTTGTTTAGATGCGACATTTCTTTTCATCACTATAGTATCGAGATTTCGATTAGTACTACCCTGTGCTATATAAATCATAATCTTACTAACTGCAGGATTCATGAATCCTTACATAGTTTTATTGCGTACATATTACTCGGTGTGAATTTTTCCGAGTCCAAATCGTACGACATGCGACATGAAGAAATACAGTAAAATCTCAATCCAAAAAAGGGACTCCACTCTGTGATATGTTGACTTCCACGTTTTTGGAATGGATAAATATGGATAAATGGATAAATGTGCTCAAGAAATTGGTAGAGTACCGAGTTGAATAACATTCATGAAAGATCAGAACAACTACAATCTTTGAATACTAAAACCGAATTTGGAATTATCAATTGCGAGTAC
Organism: Ametastegia equiseti; assembly: GCA_963989295.1. Classification (NCBI taxonomy): domain Eukaryota; kingdom Metazoa; phylum Arthropoda; class Insecta; order Hymenoptera; family Tenthredinidae; genus Ametastegia; species Ametastegia equiseti. The sequence goes on along the minus strand of OZ022390.1, from coordinate 7,129,139 downwards.
GGGACCAATCGTTAAGTGGTTGTGTGCGATTTCACGACGTCAACTCGTTTTTGGTGGGTGTTTTCTGCAAGGGACTCAATATGTCTCGTGGAAAATTTAATTATAAATATACGTACCGAGCCTCGAGGCGCATACCCAACCATGACGTAGCGTACGTCGAACTTTTTGTGTGATTTGTTACGATCCATTGTTAAAAGTGACAATTTTACCTTTGTCACACAAACGCCGCGGTCTGGCCAGCCGGCTGTGAAATTGTACGCAGTTCTCTATGTTCTCTATATGTGCCTGGAGCCGGGTAGCGAACGAGTTTCCTATAATAAACCAACAAACTCGAAGCAGAGCGAGGGAAAGTTCAAAGATACGTTTCAGTGAAAAAGAAAATGACAAAAAAGTTAAAAACGAACAGTACGTAATTGCATTGTGTGATTATTTCCAACTTCTACAATTGCTTAATTTGTATCCTGTCTTATCAGCCGGGTTCTCCATTCCGAACAGATGATTTTATTGGTTTAGTGATTTGTCAAACTTTGAGTTCGATTTTCGGATATTATCTAAACGAGTAAAGCCATGAGATGGTTGGGTAGCTAAGATTATACAAATTTCCACATTATTAACCATGCTTCAGTGTTCGAGCCAATACAAATGCCAAGATTTATGGCATCGCCGTTTGGAAGACAAACATCCTATCGATACAGGCTATTAAGCCAGTTGTTTCGAATTGCTTTTATATTTCTGCAGTCATTGCTAAAGACCTTCAAGTGAAAACCAATAGTCGATGTTCGCGAGATTAGAATGAATTGTCACTTTATTGCGTGAACGATTTCGATTCATTTCGTATTTGACAAGATAAAGAACCGGTAACGGGACCAGAGCCAAGTACTTCACTGTTTGTGAAGCGAAAATTGATTATGGTTTAAAATAATGTTTTCAGTATAGGTATAAGGGTCCGTGTAAAAATCCGTTCCCCCACCCTTGAGGCTGTAATTTCTTGAGTGAATGAAGGGGAGCAGAATTTTCTTTGACATTACCTTCATGACATAACGATTTTATTTTTTATGTCTTGATTTGGATCTCATCGCGTGAGGATGAGATGTGCACAAAGATAACAAAGACCTACCAGAACAAATAGTTTGTTTAAAGTAAAAACGTTTGTGTACTCACATGGGGACTGCCTGTGAAAGGGTTAAGTCCACGACTGATCGTGGGACGGAGACCCTATGTAAACACAAATGGACCCAGGTGAGAAAGCACGGGATTAGCAAACATAGCATCACTCTCGACTTTCAATGATCCCCTCGTACGACACGTGCCCTTTTTTCCTCTTATCGAAGACGTACGTTGACACCGTACCCGGTCAAGTTCAAAGTTCCTACTTCATGAATTCTTCTACTTCCTACTGAATCTTCCTACTTCATGAATTTGATTCTATTATACCCGACTTGAATATGCCACAAAGTTTGAATTAAAAAATGGTAATCTTTTCACCCTAAGATGGTAATTTTTCATACAATTCAGAATTACTTTTACTATATAATAACAAAGTCAATGAACGAACATTGCAGATTTTGTGTTGATGTTTCTTGTGAGCAAAATAATTAATTCGAAAATGCATAACATAAATCAATGTAGTTTTTTTCAGAGGTCTACTCATAATTTCTACTCAATTTGAACCTTCGACTAATCCAAATGATTTTATCATTTTTGTAGAACATTTAATACGATAATTGTTGGAGAAAAAGGAATGACCGCACGCAATGGGACCTCAAAAAATGTTGAGGGAGGCTGAGGTTGATTCACCAGTCACCACCAACCGTAGGTATCCGGGACTCGGAGGGCCACCCAAAATTAGGTGAAAGGTTTGTTCTGCACAAGCGAAAAGTCATTTGATCATTAATATTGTTGGAGCAAACTAAAACTTCTTCCGTACTCGACGATGCGGTTTACGAAACGATTATGTATTCATCACTCACCATATTTGAAGCCGTGCCAAAACAAAGCATAAACGATCTTGCAATTAGTAACTATGATACAGCATTCTATATTTTTAATCAGATCAATTCTAATCCGGACTGAAGTTGATGCAATTTTTTTACGGAAACGAGAGCACAATATTTGGAAAACATAACTTTGGGACAAACTCGCCTCATCTATTTTTAATTTGCCACTTAAAAAAAAAAAAAGAGTTGTTATTATATTCACCCCGAAAATGAATAGTTTTCACCAGATCTCCGCGTTTTGAGGTACAGAATTCATCAACCATCAATCATCATTTCTGATAATTGTTGAATGGACCCTGGGTGTGTGTATGTGTGTGTGATCAATTTGAACCCCACCAGACCGAATCGACGGATTCCGATGATTTTGGTCTCAATCGATGCACTTCTTCGTAACTCAGAACTGATTAGATTTTGGATTCGATCGGTCGACGAGTTTTCGAGTAATTGAGCGAAAACCAATACGACAAAAAAATTTGAAAACAATCATATCTCGGGAACGAATCGATTGATTTTAATGATTTGAATTTTTATCGATAGCATTTGTTCCAGCGTTCGAATGATTGAATTTTTGAATGGATCGATGCAGGAGTTTTATACTAGTCGAACTTGAAAGATCTGTGCAGAAAGTTTTAGGGCTGGTCCATCGTTGTCAGCCGATTTACCTGCTTGTTTTTATTGGATAATAGCCGGCATGTGCCAATGTCATGAATTTATTTTCTGGTTAATGGTCGAGACGATCTAACGGCTGTATTTCATCTAGGGTTGTTTTGTACCCCAACCATCCCTACCTATGATGGGTATGTTGAGCAATGTGATTTTGAGAGGAGGAAGAACGACGCCGAACGTTTTCATTATCATAATGATTATTTTTTATCGCATAGGAAATGGCTGATTATAAATTTATTTCTCGTGGTCTGTGATCTCTGTTAATGAGTGAGCGCAGAGTGAGTGAGTGAGGAACTGAGTGGAATTGCGTGCAATTACGATCGGATTTGAATTTAATAATCCCTATTCCCGCATTTCGCCCCATATAACTACCACCCTTACATTAGTCTGGCATTCATGGTGCACCGTAACGTAGCCGGTGGTTTATATATACATACATATACCATGTCGGTAATGTACTAATCATACTCGTTAGAACCCATTTTATTCACGTGGCTTCTGTAAAGCTAATCAAGTGCTCTTTGTGCGTGTCCAAAGGGAATTACAGGCTGACCGTTAATAAACCAGGCCACTACTAATCAACTATTGACAGTGAGGACCTTATACGGTCAATCGATTTTCCAGAATTATTCATAATCAGGCTCGACTGTTCCCGTGCGATATCCTACGAGTCTAATAGTTCATACATTTTCAAAATAATCGTTACCGACGAACATGAACTCTAAGTTTGTCGCAACTCGAGTCCCGTTCAAGACGTCGATGACCCACTTGCTAATGCCAAAGTATTGCCGGATTTACCCACATGGCAAAGAATTGGCACTACCCCAGCTGCTTAATTTCGTTCGGTAATACTGGCCCAGTACGGAAAAATCATTTGGCCAGCATTGACAAGTGAACATAGGGGAGAGTGGGGGAATTACGAACACCTAAGGAAAATGATAAATAAATTGAAATAATATAAAGATAACACATGTTTCATTGCATGTATTGATACTCTACTTATCTGCCTACCTTTCACTAGAGTCAACTTTGATAAAATTTGATGAACAAATATTTTGTCAACGAAAAAACAAAACTATGCGCATGGGGTAATTCCGAACCCCGTGGGGTAATTACGAACACATCATGAATCAGTGTATTTTCTTACAATAGTCGCACAAATAACCTCTTCATGTGCTCTGGCCGTCAGTATACTTTTCATGTGCCCATCCCTTGCAGTCGTGGCACATAATCCATCCTCGATGAGCAGATTATCATATTTTTCATGGCAAAAAATGCTCATCCTCATACTCATCCTCCTCGTATTCAAGTTCATCTTTCATATTGTGTAGTTCGTTCTGTTTCTTTGGTATTCCGTCTTTCGAATATCTTTTTGGTTCATTTTTTGATTTTTTTAAATTTCTCACTACTGTGTTCAGTCTTTTTAACGTTCGGGATTGACCCACACAGTTTGTTCGCCAATTCCCCATAAAGCGAAACACAAACACAAAGTAATAAAAGTGAGTTTAGGAATCTCAGACTCAAATTGTTTGGGTTTGGAAAAAGTCTTCAAGATCAAAAGCCGAATCATCAGTTTTGAAGTGCCTATGAAACAAAAGCTACATCCAAGATTCATTCCTCACGAAATTCCATGGAAACTAACAATTCTCTTCAAATGTTTGTACCTTGGGTGATGCAGGCGCCTTTGTTTTTTTCTTTGCAGTTTGACACTGGATGCAACGTAAATTTTCAAATGACGGAGGGTGCACTCGATCGTTCTTTTCTAATATGACGAAACCAGTGAATTCGGGATTACCCCGCGTTCGTGTTTACCCCACTCTCCCTTACATGGCCGGAAGCCAGTTCTGTAATCGGAACACAGCTTGGGCCGATATGGTGTTGCGTACTGGCGGCAGATTATTTCGTGCTGATTGACGGCACCATGTAGTTAGATCGGTGTTACCAACCCAAAATTGTCCCAACATTGATTTTGACTTGGGCAAAGCTTAGCCCATGATGGCTGTCAGTATTGGCAGCTATGACACAAATACCGTGCCAATGGCAAGCCAGATTGCAGTGCGTGGATCAGGGATATGGAATGGAACGTCTGCTTCAGACTCATGACCTGGAACAACATCGACGCAAGCCGATTCTTGTCGTTTTTTAAATAATTGACTAGGGTTTGAGAATATTATTATCCTTGGTCTATTCTATTTCAGGGAACAACGCGTCTGTCTTACGGGTGCCAATGTTCGAGAGCGGAGTGTGGCAAGGTGAATGAAGAAAGGGGAGTCTAGCATAGCTGTACGAGTATCCAGCACCTAATTTCGAGCGCTTCCTTGGCGCTTCAAGATTAGGTAGTAAAATGGTAATAAAAGGAAGAGGGAATGAATAAAAATGAGACGCCCCTGGAATGGACTGGTCTTTGGGATACGGAGGTGGAAGAGGTCCCAACTGCAGAAACATTGCGAAGACGTGAGTCTCGAAACTACTGTTCCGCGTTTGAATCTCGAGATTGCCAAAAGTGCTGCCGAGCACGCTTTTTTCTTCTCTCAATCTCTACATTCCCCTTTTCACCTTACCGCCGTAACAGGCAACGTCAAAAAATAGGAGGCGACAGGTGGCCGTAGTGTTCAAGTGCCCATCGAAACTGATTGAATGCCCCATACGTGGCACGCTACTAAAAAACTGAATTTTCACAATAATCAAAGACCGAAAAATGTAGATACTTTGAAACCAATTGACAATATTTTTGTTACATCTGGAAAATTTCATTTTCCAATTCAGGTACCACGTGACTATTTTCGAAATTTGATTATCACCAATTTAAGGAAGGCGCAGACTAACGGTATAACTCAAAAAAGAGCATTTTGAGAAAATAACAAAAACGTGGGAAACCGAGTGAAAACAGAGTTGCAGCAAAATACTTTGACAAGTCCATTATGAACTAGATTATACACAGCTATGGAATACCAAAAAAAATGAAATATTTTGAAAAGCCGACTGTTCATTATTGAAAAATGAAGTGTTCAAATTATATCGCTTTTCCAGAGATCGAGTCTACTTTTCATATTAGATAGTACATTACGATACGAGTGCGCGAATTACGTAATCCGCGCACGATTCTGATATTCTGATGTTGTGCCGTAGTTTTTTGAACTACAGAAGAAGTTTTGACCTGTTTTTTTTTTCTTTTCTTTTTTTTTTTTTGCAACGCTCTTAGTCTTTCTGCTTCAATTTCAGCGACTTTTTTCACTGCACCTCCTTGAGCGCGAAGAATCTTGTCACGTGAGAAATCATTTATAACTGGTTTGAAGAAGCATGCGTGAAAAAACTGTATAATTAATTTACTCAAATTAAATTATTTATTTTCGTTATGGTATAATTCGAGTTATAACGTTATTCGAAAGATCGCCGCGATTCCTCAACTCAAACACACGTATTTCACCATATTAGATTCCCTCAATTGTTATCACCTCAAAAACCTCGTAGTTTCTTACAAACTATACGACCTAATGAAACAAAACTCCGCAGATTAATGCTTCACCACGGCAGAAAGTGGCTAAGTATCTCACTGTTTGGAAAAAAACGAATGGAATTCCAGTCAGATTCGTAGTTCTTATGTTAGCTAGGTTAGGTTCAGAGCGGCTTGTACCATTTCGACTCAATACTGATATTTCTTTTGTAGTATCTGTATAGCTGAATTTGATGCTTGCAAGATTTGGCACGTAAACTGTTGCAAGGTCTGTTGAACTTTTATTCGTTTAAATTTGCAAGAGCCCGGAGGACATTATTTCGACATAGCGAAATATGCAGTGCAAATGTGTATGTATATGGAATATTGCTCGGAGTAACCATATGCGCTAGATGTCAAATTATGCCAATTGAAGTGTTTCGGAAGGTACCCACTGCACGAACTCCTTTGCGGCACGCGATCGCCTCGGGCATTTTAAGTTCCGGGGAAGGATAGGAAAACATCGAAGAATTTTACCTCGGCTCAGTTTTCGCACCAATTTACATGGCGCCGCCACTTCCTCCCCATAATTTTCGCCCTATATACGTTGCGCAAGGTACATGCCTTTCTATAACTCGACGGCTGCGTAGAAAAAGCGGCTATCTCAGAAGTCGCTTGAATAACCGGCTATCTCGCGATCGACTCTGAAACCACTCTGTAGTTGCAAGGAAAGTCAATAGCGCTACAATGAGATTTCAGAGTCGATCGCGAGATAGCCGGTTATTCAAGCAAAACTCGAGAAATCCGCTTTTTCAAGCAAAACTTTAGATAGCTGGTTATTCAAGAGACTTCTGAGATTTCTAGGAATACACGTCTGGCATTCTTTTACCGATTTGTAGCTGGCTTCTACTTATAATACTATTTTTTATTTTATTTTTTTGTACTTTTTTCCGTTTATTATTTTTCAAGAATCTGTGCTTCATGAATAATTAAAAATGATGTGAAGTGTAGCACGTGCTCTCGAGTCCTTGGATTAGAAAATTATGAACGAGTAAACGGGCATGGGCGATTGGCTCCGGTCGATAAATAATCCAGACGCGCGTCTTCCACGTCAACCACGATACCTTCTTACGCTGCTCCTTACGTCCGCTTAAGGCTACTTACGATTTCTTACGCTAACGGAAATATTTTCTCGGCGGTACGCTACTTTGAAACGCGAGGTCCGTGACGAATCGTATGAATAATAGGACGTTCTAAAATTACTTCTTACCATTCTCGAACGTTGTGTTACTATGCTTCACTACTGATTAGCGTGCTTTCTAGTCATGAGATTTTTCAGGTTGACAACTCTTCGAAATCAACATCGAAAAATGCAAAGGTACCCTTTCAAACGGAAATACACGACTGAGAGGAAAATAACTTAAACCTGGATTGACACATCAATTTTTTAGGTGGAATTAGTTCGCATTAATCTTTCCAATTCATTTTCATTCTTGCAATTTGGATTAGTTCATTATAATTCAAATCAATTCACTATAATTTCAAATAATTCCTTCCAATTCACTTCGAATTATTTTACTAATTCTGAATATATTCCGAATAATTCACGTTTGTTGAAGTTAGCTTGCGATAATTCACCGAAATTTATGTTAGCACGAATCAAATTGGGCTCGAATTCTAGGGAAATACAGAATTTATAAAATTTGTTCAGGGCAGAAGATAGTTCTTGTCCAGTATAGACTATAATATAGTCACTATACTGACTTATGGTAAATCAAACCAATTTTTTGATTCCTCGAAAAATTAGAGTGAATCGGACACAAATCCAAGCTGAATCCACATGATTCAGATGATCTTGAAATAATTTTCGATAATTTCGCCGAGTCTTAATGAATTCAGTCCAATTTGTTGATATTATTCAATTTTGTTTAATTCTTTTTAATTCGTGTCGTACGAGTTATTTCATGTCAATTCGGAATAATTCACTCAACTTTAGTTAATTCGCATTAATTTGCGATCAGATTGTATTAATTCATGGACCATTGGCACGTCAATCCGACAAGTTATTCTCCCATCTTACACGACGTGAAAAAGCGCATACAAAAATTGAGAATTTTGACAACTGCACCGATCCGTTTTAATCCGGTGGAGATTATAGCAAAGGTTGACTGGAATATACTGCAGTACTTACTTCTGCCTCCAAGGTGGACTTTCTGACTATATGCTGTAACAATAAATCGATATAAATGTATCTCGATATCCACTCATGTAGATCCACTCGTAGAGATTTGTATTATGCAGTATGGTATATATACGGATAGAACCTTTCTCGCAAATAGTAATAGTCTTGCTTTGTGTCGTCACAAACGGGTACAGCCCATGCAGCTGAGTATTGAAAACCTATAAAACAGTGTAATTTGGTTAGGGCTGTAGTCCATTCCAGTTTATATCGAAATGCAATTTAAACAAATAGGGGACAGTGCGCCTGGGCTCCATCCCGTATCACACGATTCTCTGCACTTCGACATATACTCATGTACACATATACAAAAACTATATATACATGTATATCGTTGCTTTGTATCTATATATTGTATGTATTGGAAATACCTATGCTATAAGAGAAGCCAGTGTCGAGGTGAAGGGGTGTTGGGGTGTAGACAACGGCGCTGGAGGCGCCAGTCGAATTTCGAGTTGGATTAATCGAAATAGAAACGAATTTCCCCGAGCGATCGTTTATCGAGGAATAATAATTTGATTCGCGTTTTATCTTCGCGCAATGCACGTTGTCGAGTTTCATATCTCTATTCGGTATGTCTGTCTACACGTCATACACGTATAACAATCCACGGGTACTAAATCTATACATATATGTATATATATATAGATATATTTACTCCTGCTGGCGTCACTCGTTAACAGACCAAGCTATTTAATTGAAACGTTTCCCCTTGTTTCATGGATTTTCATATCACCGTAATAGCGCTGACAAAGTTTGATGCTGACTGCTGCAGGTGGGATTGCGCAAGGTTTTAATGAAATAATGACAGTCCGACCGAACTATCTCGCATTTGATAACCATTACTCGTTCATAACACGAATCATTATATCTATCTGCTTGTCGAATATGAATAACAAAATATATTCGTTAGCAAAAGATGAATTATAAAATGTATTTACCGAAACTGATGACAGCCAATTTCTCTGAATCCCCCATCAACATTGCATCACATATGGATATAAATTGTAGGACAGCTTCTTATGCACATTTGTACATATTTGGACGAAGCTGCATCTTCTCAAGAGAGCAAAAGTCACGACGAAAGACAAATTTTGAGAATAAAGCTCATTTTTCGTCACAATGCTCGAAATTTTCGTCCAATATAGAGTCCTGAAATCTGGCTTTAGGTAATAAGTCAGCGTCGATTGTACAAGCCACAACTTCCCATGTGAAAATTTGCGTCTCCTGCCAACGCTGACGAACAGGCCAGTACTGGGACGATTATGGACGCCAACCGTGCTTGAGGGACATTGGCCCGGCTTTGGCCTCCATTTCCACATACGACGGTGCCAACACTTTGCCACAAACACACAGCGTTGAAGGCCGTGCGTTTAATGTCGGGCCTAGGTTGGTCCAATTCTAAATTTTGACAGCGGTGGAAGGCTTGGAAAAAACATAGCACGTCGAGCATCGGCGCTGCGTAGTGCCAACGTTGGGCGGGTGGATAGTGTGGGCGAGTTTTTGGCCCGACTGGCCAGAAAAAGAAATGTAGTGAGCCAGCATTGGGGCAATGTAGCGAGACAGCATTGGCTGACCGTTGGCTACCAACCGTAGAACCCACGTTATCATTCTGACGTACTGCCGTTCGTCCACCCACCGTCGCTGACAAACGGTCGCCCAACCCTTGGTCAATTTCTACATGAGTTACCCCAAAATTCTCTATGGGAGGATCTCATACCTGGCATGAACAGTCTAGTGAATGAACACTTAAGATTCACGGATGAACAATGGTTTTTTTATCACACATGCACTGAAAACCCGATTTTCCGCTCTTGTTTGGCAAGAGTAAAATGGCCTTTTGTTTCTCTTGGGCCACAAGTGAACTCGCGCATGCGCAAGTCGTGAAGAATTTGTTTCCTTCTCTACAAAAGCGGGGAGAAAATTTTTCTTCCCTATAAAAGCGAGAAGAAAAGAACGCTGTATACCAGACATCACAACACACTATAGTTTGGAAAAACGGCTTGGAAAATCGGTTTCCATGCATTCGTAATAAAAAATATAGTGTGCATCAAGGGAGGATAGTTGTTTTTTACCTCGTGTAATTGTGCTGCTCGAGGCGGAGCCGAAACTTCACACTCGGTAGCAAACACCTATCTTACTCCCTTGATGCACAACATATTAATAATCACTTTACAGATTCAAAGAACCCGATGAATCGTTTCAACGGCGGGAAGATCTTTGCAGCTAACTATTCATGAGTTCCATTGAGTGATGCAGATTTATAAAATGTCCAGATCTTTGCATGAAATTTATATGACTTTCATTCATCAATGCGGTCAACCTATTGCTTGTTGTTGTTTCGATTTCAGACTTTTGTAAAGGTAGGTAGGGGGGTCAGTGGACGGCAAATGGAATGAGAATCTGGAGGTGGTAAAAAATTATTAAAAAATTTCGGACAATTCTCACGGCTATATAGGTAACTCTTTATCTCAGCCCAACTGAGCTTGAAGCTGTGCAGTTTTTGGAAATCGTTTTCTATTGACACGAAAACTTGGAGCATGGTAATTATTGAATTTTGCCTGGATTTGCCCGACGGCAGTCACGTGATGGTGCCATGTGGATTCCGTGCATGAGAATAGGTAGAGACGGGGTCGCCTCCGGCAAAAGTCCCCTCAGATTCCGCACACCGTTGTAAAAGGGATCCAACAATAGGCAAGGATGAATTATTCGTTAATCTGTTTTTGTCTCGAGATGTTGTTACTTATATAGCTACCTACCACGGAGTAGAGGGGAGCTGGTGAATTCATGTCTTGCAAATAACAGCCGTTGTGGTAGTTTGAGTTGAGTTTTGCGTCGACAGTTCAACCTGCGGCCTAATATTGATCGTAGGTATGATTAATTGACGTTGATCTGCGTATCTAATTATGGGGTTACGGACCAGGGAAATACTAATTTCGTGGTAGGTATATGTTTCGGTTGTTGCGAATATTGACAGTTGATTAGTTAATTTTATTGCCTAAATATTTTTCACGAGTATCTGATATTGCAGAGACGCAAAGTGTCGTTGAAAATCAATGGTATTTATTCACTCATCACGTATACCAATCCCTCTACGTCAAAAATGCTGGATGAAAATAAACGAATGAATCCCAAATTCATCAGTTTAGCCCACCGTGAATGAAACTAGTGGAAGAATCACTCGACCGATAATTCTTTTAACGAGAATTTGTTTGTGCGGTGAAATGAGACCGAAAAATGACCAGGAACATTAATTTCACCATTTTCCCGCGAGTTTGTGGAATTGAATAATAGTCATCAACTACATTTTCGTTGATTTCTACTTTTTCTTTCTAATTTCAGTTTTGCAAATTTTCAATCAACTTTTTCAGCTCTGAATGTTATTTTCAAACCATTTTCTCGATTTTCGCTAACTCATCACACCAACTAGTCGGAATGAAAATACTCTGTGATCAAAATCGGATCTAATTTTGAAGAATCTGAAAGATCGATAAATTGCGAGTACTTTTCAACACGTTCGTTGATGATATTGAAATAGGATGGGAATTGAAAATATCGAATTATAGCCTAAAATTATACACATAAAATCACTTTAGCGACGGAAAATAAAGAATAGTTTTCAATCATACCATATTTTACGATACACCTGGGTAGATATTTGGAGCGCGTAGATATAAACGTATCTATGCTCAAAGCAGAGACATGTGTAGATTTCGCATGCGATAACGCGGGCGAAATAGGTCCAGGGATTCATTTGTACAATTACCCAATTAGCCGAACAATGCAGTGTGGCAGGGCGTGTGGGTTTCAACCCTACTTGCCCTTTTGGACTGGACTGTACACCCCTATAGGGTGACAACATAGTTTCCTATGTTTTATGGGCAGACTCGCGCGCTGTGGTATCTGATTGCATCATAAATTGAGCGTGTAGGGGCTTCTGGTCGTTTTGGATCCCGTCGACCACGCCGCCCGTTGCTGAACTCGACACAATGGACCACGAATTAATTTTCCCAACCGAAATTTCGCGGTTCCAGATATTAGACCACCGAAAACTATACGACGTTGCGATACATTCGCGAATTGAGTCAAAGTACCGTCCGGTGCTCAACTCGCGATGCCATAGACCAGAAATTCATCTGCTCATCAAAGTTCCATGGATATACAGGTTTGATGGATTCATGATATGGACTTTGAGCATGATTCATCAATCGTTGAACATTATATTCCAGGTAAAGCCAATTATTAACCCTGCGTGGCCACTATGGGTAAATTTGACCCAGGCCTCAATATTTGGGGTAAAAAATATTCAACAAATGCATTAGCTACGATTTTGTCAGCGAAAAAGTGCATTTTTCATACTTATATCTTTCAGATAAATCTCTATTCATTTCTACTCCAAAATCGATCCTCTGCACACGTCGAAATACATACATGTTTTCAAACGTGCACTATGCCACTCTTTTTTTTTCTTTCAAGTATCTACCATGTCTGACGAGTATCCCAGTTGGAATTTGATTTGAAAATATTGAAAATTCATAAAGTTGTGATTTTATTAGTGATAAAGTGTATTTTTTGACAAATTTACCGATTCGCGATTTTTTTTTTCAACATGTTCTGATCTGAATTTTGACAGAACACTTTTCATACATGTTTTGGATAATGTTCGCAATATTTTGAGTATTTTTTCGATCCTGATCGGACTGATAGTTCCCACACAACATCCATTTCAAACTTGGCTGGGTAAATTTTATCCAGTGTGACCACTAAAATATTCTACAGAGGTGTGGCCACGAAGGGTTCAATCCAGCTTTGGTGGTTTGATCGAATTGCAAAGACTAAAGTCATGTGTGCAGAGTGAATGACGATATTGAGTAATTGTGTACCTTGCAGATTTTTTTTTTTTTTTTTTTTCATGAATGCACGAACACAAGCGATGATGGTCTTCATGCAACAGCCACAAGTGAGATCCTCATCACAGGAGAAAAAAATATCCTTCCGGGAATCTAATAACTGACTGACGAGACGAAATCCTCAGCTTGTAAAAGTACTGCCTACAGTATATTATCAGATCAGCGCACAATCTATCGCTGGATTTAGAGGGGCGTCTCTAAGAGGTAACAGTTGTTTCGTTAAACGTTTTAGCACTCGATTCTCTGTACAAGCGCGTGTCCTCGGCCAGTGGTGACTCAGCAATACTGGAGAGAGAGAGAGAGAGAGAGAGAGAGAGAGATAGAGAGAGAAAGAGCCCTGAAGACTCTTCGGTCTGTAATTAATTCACCGTGAAATGCTACATTAATTTGTAATGGCCCATGTGTTGTACACGCCTGATACTCGGCTCGCTTACAAGAGCCCCAGTGGTGCGTACCGTTAATTATTCAAATATTTCCGCTGGATCACGGGCCCATAACAGTGAGTAAGTATACGTGTACACTTATCACATCGGACAGATGCCGAGGCAATAATAACAAAATTCATTCTCTTGTTCACTGGTCGCAGCAATCGATGCCAAATTGCCTAATGAAATGTCACGGGGTCGGTCACTCTTTGGTTTGATTGTTTTTTTGTTTTTTTTTTTCGCTTTCTCGCCTCGACGTATTCCATTGGTTTTTATTTGATTTTATTTTTTTTTTATTCTGGGGGCTTTTGGTAGGTATAAGGTGTGAATGACGCAAGTTTTTCTCGTCACTGCGGGAAAAAAAGTAACGGTGTAAGCTCTGGAATGAAACACGGTTTTCCTCTTTGGTGAATTCTTACCACGCTATCTCTCACCCCTGTAGGTATACGATCTTAGCATAAAATTCAAGTTCTCTTAACCCCAGGTTTTCCCTAGTTTTTTCCCTCTCGCTTTTTTCTTATTCCTCTTCCTGTATTTCGACATTTTCTCGGTTATATCGTCCCTCGGGAACTGCTTGGAACCGCAGGGCGGCAGGATCATTCAATCAAAGCTCCCGCAGGAACCAAAACAGGGAACCACGGACTTGCTGTATTTATACAACAGCTCACTCCTTTGGGAACAGGTTAAAATATACGAAACCATCCAGACGCGTTCGCCTCAGATTCTGTACAAAAAAAAAAAAGGGTACCGAAACAAACTGACTTCAATCTCGAGATCAGAATGTGAATTAGGATTTCGACGTTCGTTAGTATCTTGTCCTCAGTTTTCCCACAGCCCATTTTATATTCACGCGCCCAGGTAGTACATACCTTTCAAACCTCAAGAATGCTGAATACCCTTCAGGTGGCTGTAACGATTGAATGAAACTAGACTTGAGCACGATAATCTTATAATGGTTGTTATACGTATCTTAACAAACATTTCAAGATCTTGCTAATGACCTACGGCCCATTAACTTCGTTACATAATGTGCGTTTCAGTATTTAGGATGAAAGGCCACGTATCTGCCATTAGTGATCCACGAAAAAGGCATTTCTTTGTACAGGTACTCCAACTCACTCTTCTTCTATATTAAACTAGAAATGTCCGATGTCATTGCAAATCGCAATTAGTTCCATATGGCATTCCATCTTTCATTAGACAGTCCAAGAAAAAATGGTATCCAATCCATGGAACAAGTTAAAGAAATGTTGTTCTGAATCGATAGAGATTACACATTTATGCCAAAAATCCAAGAGGTGAGCCTGATTCGATGAGGAATCCATTCCCAGAAACGAGTTCACTGAAAATTTCAAATCCAATTCTAAGAGTCACGTTGATACTGTGAAAAAAGATTTTTTTCATCATGGAACCCATCGCATCCGGCAGTCCTTGAATTTTCTATTGATATAGATTTGGAATCTATTTTTTCCAGTGACTCGTGAACGCGTAGTCATTGAACAAACTATCAAAGAAAACGTAGTTTTGAATGGAGACAAAAATTATCGAAGAATGACTCCAAAGTGTATGGAATATCAGAGAGTTCTTCTTCGAGTTGCACACTAAGAAAAGATACAGTGAAGAACTGGGTGTACAGAAAAAAACGAAAGAAATGAAACCATACGTCTGATTGTTTGATCGGTGAACTGTTCTACAATTTTACGTATAAGTATACGAAGTGAGACGACATTTACCGGGCTTAAGTATGGGTTTCTGTGACTCCTAGCTACCCACGCGACGCTTACAGGGAGGCTGAATGGACCATCGGAGGCGAAAGAACACGAAGAAACATATTTCCGAGCTAGTGCAAGATTTTTATCTTTACTACGCGCGAACGCTGACCCTTCCAGGACCATAAAATCGACGTTAAGATAGCGTCCTGGACCATCGAAAAGGGTTATAAACGGTGCTATGGTCAGCAGAGCATCGTAGTTGTCAGCTTAACCGTTCGTATATAAAAGTATATACTAGAGGTACTGTATGCTACATCCTTGCTTGTAGTATAAAGTTATATTGGCCTGCGTAGTCGCATGAAAACGAATTATGGCTCTTTATTCTCACCGCAAACACGTTCCACTGGCTTTTCGGTACAAGACTACGTATAATATACAGCGTCGATATAAAGGTGTTACAAATTTCACGTAGCCCACTTCCATCCAACAAGACAAAACGTTATCACTCAGTTTTGATAAGCCCGTAGATAATATTACTAAGAATAACTAAATTCTCGAATATTCCTCGAGTTTTAAGTTGGAAGCAGGATTTCACGGTCTGCATGAGACGTTTGAAAGTTCAGAGACGGCTCCAGACGCCGTCGAGTAAACTTTCGCTTAATAACCATGGCTCGAGGATGATCGACGAAGTGTGAATGTGATATGGATTGATGCGCAAATCCTAAGTTTTCAATCTGCCAAGTACGCGCGATAGTTTGAGCTCCTGATTCGTAAGAAAAGATTTGATCAAGAATTGATGATAATAATTATACCATTATAATACTTCATTCTTATAGCCTTTAACAATCGCTCAAGTCTCATGGCTATCATCGCTTCGGGTAGATTTGATCAAGGCAAACTTTATAAAGTTTCGTTAATCACACAGGCTGATGATATTATAATACATAGTCGATTGAGTTAACGACTAAACTCCTACCGTGGTATAACGCCAGGAGACGATCATTTCACGACCAAAACCAAGCTTCTCCACTTTCCATTTTATGAGCTTTGAAAACTATCCTGCCGCCTATTCTCCAGTATTGAACTGAACAAAAAATATCCAATGAAACGATTATAGTGATGGTCGAATATCGAATAAGAGTTTCTTTGCGCAGCCCTTTGCGCATTCCTTCGAGGTCTGATCACTAATTCAAAAGTCCAATTTTATCCAACTGTTGGTATAACGTTTCTGCTTTTATAAAGTTTTCACCGTGACTCGGAACCGTCGAGTAAGAAAAAGCTACCATTCTCACCTACACTAGGGCGAGTGAATTTCGCGGCACTCACTCATCTCTCGAGAGACATCCAAACCCCGACAAATAAAAGTTTTTCCACAAATTTCGCCACCACCTGAGAATTTTCACCGCTATCCACCATGGAGCGAAGATTGTGGTTAAAATTTTACAAATTTTTTAGAAAGATTTCTTAGTACCGTATTGTTTCAAAATATGTACTGTAATTACATCGAACAATCCTCCTTTGCAATTAATTCACCATTACCGTGTTGCGGCCAATCGGTGTGAAGAAAGAGCCAATCAGTGCGTGAAGCGGACACTTCCCGCAGATGTGCGTGAACGCGTCCTCATACATGCGTGCTGCAATTCCAGCCGCAGGTGCCTCGCCATAGGTATTAGGGCTGTGTTGACACCCCCGAACGAACAGATACCACGCAGTTCCTGCACCCGGTACAATTATACCTACCTGCCGCACGACGGATACAATGGAAATTCGCCAGACTGTTTGAAATTCGAATTACAACAGAGTTATCTTGTACGCTCTCCCGTTTGCCTGAATAGTTTCAGCGATATATTTGTCCGTATAGATATTTTGTCACAGTACTGTTTCTGTGAGTTTTTCATTCAAATCAAACGTGGAGTATAGATACGGCTACATCTGTTCAATAATAATTAACCCCTCAGCAGTCAGGTGAAAATGAGATTTTCTTGCCACTTTTGTGTTGGGAAAAAAATGTCATTGATTTATCCTATAATTTCAGTATTACAGTTTTTGAGATCCCTGAATCCAATTCTGAACTCACAATTACAAAGTTCAAAATGCCAGATCCGATAAGGCGGTAACAAAGTCGAAAAATGGTTTGATTCTGACGAAGGAGCCTATCAAAATGCGGTTATATTGATGTAGCTGAATCGCAATCTGAAATCGGATTTCCAAAATTCCAAGTGCCGGATCTAATATGGTGGATGCAAATTCGAAAAATATAGTTTGACTTTGACGGAACTGAGTATCTCATGATCTTCGTGGTCGCTGAAACCGAATCTGAAATCGTATCTTTAGTATTCTAAATGACATATCCAATAGAGTGGGAGAGAATGTCAGTTTTTATTTGATTGAGTTGATTTGAATTTGAGTACCTGTATGCGAGAAAATATCAAACTTCACATGCAAAATAATATGAACAATATAAATATCAGGCGAAATTTTTTTTGTTTCGTATGGGTTTCTGGGTCAGGGAAATAAAGACACAGCACTCCCTCTCGAAATATACCGGCTTTATGTGACTTGAGACACGCATTTCCGAACGTTCTCAGTTGCCGAACTCCATCGCGACCCCTTCCTTCGGATAGGATATATCCTTCAGATATTGGATCCTGAATTTTGAATGTTCAAAATTCGATTGTAGATTCGGATTCAGCAACCTCTGAAATCATCACATACTCACTTTCTTCGGAATTAAACAATTTTTTTAATTTCCATCTACCATATCCGCTATTTTGAATTTTGGTGATCCGGTTTCGGATTCGGTGGCAGTGACGTCAACATCAATGACTGACCAAATTATAGTCAAATCGATTTGGTAAAAACAATTTTCTTCTGAAATGCCCACGTATGTGCCATGACACAATAGTGGCACAACTTTTTTCAGCCCATATTTGTGTCATTGACAGTCAAGGGGTTAATTCTTCTTTAAGACTGTGATATTCGAGAAATTGTACTTTTCATTGTATCTGAACTTGAAGATGCAGATAACCCTGGAATTTATGCACTCATTTTGCTGAGGTAGTGATTCAGTTTGCAAGTATTTCTCTACGGGGCAATTAAGCAGGCGTCTGATAGTCTATGCAAATAAATGTGGTAGGTAAAATTGCACCCCCAAAGCTGGTGTAACTTCCGGTGGTGTGCCTCTCGCGGAATGCAATGTTGTAAAATAGTATTGGCGTTATAAAACAGAAATCGAACGACTGCGACGGTTGAACGTTGCGAGTCGGTTTTAGGGGTGGCTGCAGCGAAACCAGCCGGAGTTTGGAGGCCCAGAGAATTTCTGGCGCCATGGCGGAAGCCATCCTGTTTATATCCGCAATTAACAAGTTCGCCCATTATGTTGGATTGCACGAACACTTGTTAGTGGTTGGTTAACGAGAATGGGGTAGCTTCCAGGCTTCCTTCTATTGATTTACCGAGAAAAACGTTAACGCGTTTATTACGGGCGGGGATTTGTTACCAAAAAAGACAAGTCTCCCTCGAGGCCACGGAAGATGCAATTTGCAGGATCCTTTTTTGCCTACGATGTAAACAATGCAATTTCCAACCTCGATTTGCCGCCCAGCGGACCGTCGCAGACAGGGTGAATAAGACATGAAAATACACCATTACCGAAAGAAATTACCCGCCACCCTACGAATTGCTCGACTATAAATCTGCAAAACTATTCTTCACCCGTGGCTGGCTATGCTATATGCTCAAACTGCCAACAGACCAACCAAATTTCTGGACACGTCAGCCTGGACACCCTTCAAAATAGATCTTGATAGCTCATAAACTCTCATTGGTTATAGCTGAGCCCGTTAAACAGCTACCCTTAAGCAGTGACAACCCCAAGTTTTCAGAGAGGAACGAATCTTCTTTTGTAGCATCGATTGTAGCCCATAACTATTCACAAAAAAACGTTAAGTGATAGTTACGGGAAGAAGTCTTCCGTCTCGTTGTATGAATCATATTTTAACAAATCCACCCAACTATTCTCTGCGATTATTCCGGACTGTGATTGCGGAACTAGATGATACAGATCAGCACAGTGTCTGCAATGACTGTTCATAAGACCGTTAGCGGCCTCGGCAAGCCTTCACACAGCCATAGACGAACAATGATAAGTAGCATTCAAGCCCAATGAACCGCAACTCGTAGTATCTTAACTTTGTGATCTGATATCTTGAGGATTGGCTAGTGGAACTAGCCTTCGAATTTATATATATGCCATTGGATTCAGCTCACAATCATTCATTTCGAGAACTTTTATGATACAAAATCATTCAATAATTCGGAACTGTCAAAAAGTGTCACAGAAGAGTGTCAGAAGAGTGAACAGTGTCAGTCAGAAGGGAAAATGTCAATACATGACTATTAGTCGTTCGAAACACCCTTCGAAATTCATTGTTAAAAATCAGAAGCTGTCATCAGACGAAATTCTAGGCGAGCCATACTATAAAACATAAAATAGAAATAAAACGAGACAGTCCTATATGTTGAGATATGATCGGGAAGAATCTTGGAGATGGAATCGTCTTGCCAAAGAAACACGCCTCCACCGTTCTTCGCTTCATTGAGCACCGCGTGAATCCAAGCGTGGTTTGAGTCAATATTTAATCAGCGAACCCCCATAGGGGTACTATAGAATTTTACTCTAAGAAATACAGCCGAATAATCAGAAATATACTATTTCAAATACGTTTTAGCTGAGTCACAGAAAACTGCGAAGAGATCTATACACAGAGATCGTCAAGGATATGGGCGCGGGAATCGAAAAGAGAAATAGAGGAAGTCCTGAGCGGGCAGAAATATAATTGCTTGCCGAATCGTTCATGCGTTAACGTTTTTGATATAGGTACCTATCTGCCGTGATTGCAAACGGAATTTTCACAAAAAAGTACTTCAATTTTAACTTCAGAGTCCAGCCACAATGCAGCTCACCTGTCGACAAATTATAAATGAATTCAGGTTTTTTGGTTTGTTGGTCACAAAATTTCCATCGCTCAGCTATTTCGGAATCGAACATTTTTCATCCATGTATGAAATAGTGAGAATTTCGTGCCAAAGGAGCTCGAAAATGGCTTCGAATTTCGACTCCAAGTTCTTCAAGGTTTGTAGGTTAGCGCGGAGGCTGAGATTCGACAAGTACTTACAAGCATGTATCAAGTCATTGAATGGAGTTCGATTGAAAGCCTCGTGCTGATCTCCATGACAACAGGGACGGGGACTGAATACGTCGTTTAGACCGAAGAGACGTCGACAGGTCGAGATCTCCATATTCAAAGATCAATCCTTTGCTCTGTGTCGTTGGGGATCCCTAACGTCCGTACGTTGAAATCTCAATATCTAACTACTAACCTGGATCGATTCAAATTCCATTCATTTTGTTCTTTAATGTCTGCGAAACGGAGACAAGTACACCTGTACCATGAACAGAAGTTCATGCACCTGACCTTCACGAGAGATCGGATCCTTATCGACGCAAGTAGGTATGTTAGATCACCAAGCAGAGGTTGAACTCGATAACCTTGATCTACACGGGGCGTATGACAACCGATATGGGTTCAGAATTTACAGTCATCGATTTTCATCTTGGTTCAAAGAATCGTATCGTACCACGCACGATTTTACTGTATGGATTTGTATACATCCTTGTAACCACGTTGTTGGGTTCGACTAACACGATCATTGTTCTATGATTTTGTTTCAGATTTTATCGTATGCTGGTCATATAGGTATATATGTTTTCATTGTATGTACAAAGCTAATGAGATAAATTTGAAGCAAAAACTCAACTGTTTCGTTCAGATACTGCCGATTGGGTTCGAAATTTCAGAGAGCATCAGAAAATACGAGAGTCTCTCACTTTCGTTGGTTTTATCGTCATTGATTTTGAGCTGCAAGCTGTGAGCAAATTCTAAGGCAACCAATCGTTGCTATGGATTACAACAAATCCAGAGTATCAGTTACTTCGACATTTGCTTATAACTTCTGACTCAGAATCAATTACGCTAGGTATACATGAAAACTAGTAGGTATTTTCGATGATTGAATTCCAACTATTGCAAACATAGAGCTAAATTCGGCGGTTTCTATCTGCATTCATTAGATTCGTTCGTTTTGTACGAATTGGGCTGCACTGGATGACCTCGACCCAATCACGTTCAAGCTTATTGTTAGACAAGTATCTAGCAATCGAAAACTACCAGCGCAGTTTGACGCAATCTAATAGCGTTTTCCACTTGCCAAAAAAGTGTGCACCGATCGCGGATTCTCTAGATTTGAACCAATGGGAATCGAAAACTTGGAAATCCACACTCGATATGCACTTTTTCGACAAGTGAAAAACGCTATAATTTGTGTAAAACAAACGCAGTTTTTACATGTATAGTGTATATAGATCTAGTTGTCTTCGTAACCAGAAGGCTCGTCTGTTTTAAAAAAGCATGTCAATTTACAAAAATGAACCCATGGTTGCTGTGTCAACCAGTATCATTGTCATAAGAGTTCTATTTCACACTTGGAACGGAAAACATATATCTTGCATACCGGATAACTACTCGATCATACATTTGCACCTTTTCGGGTCTCCTTCGTTTCCCTCGGCAACTCACGTGGAGTTATTATTTTGGATCCAAACACAAGTAAGATACGCTGGTGTCAGAAACGGGATTTTTCTGAGTTCGATAAAGAAATTCATTTCAGTGCACTATCCAAATATGAGCCTTTACTTGCAATACTCGCCCTGGCCGGACTAATTCCCCTGATGAAGATTCGGTATCAACAACCTAATGTTCAAGAACCCGAAACGGCTACTGAAGCTTTGCAGCGTTCGGAAGATTGCTGTTTCCGCAACAGACTGCCAAGCAACAAGTCGCTCAACAACAACAACTTGTTCCGGTTCTGATACACCAACAACGATCTCAAGCTTAACGTGAACAATAACCTCAATGTGACCATCAACAACAACAACGTGAACTACAAGAGCTATTTGAAGCCCGGTTTCATTTTCAGAAGTTGTTTAAAGCCACGTTCACTGCTCTCCGTGAGGATAAAGGAGGTTCTGGAAAATGGACACATTAAGTTTCACCCTCGATAATTCCAACATCCAGGAGGACCTCTGTACCTCAAATTTTTCATGACCAGGGACTTTTGAGACAAACACTAATGGGGAGGGACAAATTTCGCCATTCTTAAATGAATCTGGGACGGGTGAAGTGGCGACAATTGCTGCACTACCTGCTTGATCCGCCCCTTAGAACGACTGCATCGAGTACGTAATGTGGGTAGTACGAGATGAAACAGGACCCAATCCGAATTGTAGCAATCACCACTCGAGAGATGGGAATCCATAAGCTGGTCACAAATTCAGGTATCTAGTAATATACACCTTGATAATACTAAAAATTGTATATTAGTTCGCGCCAAAAGTGGCAGCGAGAAAATTGCTCAAGAGAATCTGAAAATCAGGTTGACGAAGATTGGACTGAGTCTCCTTTGAATAATAATAGTCCAATACGGTTGAACCGAATGGCCAGGTGGCTCAGTTTCTTAGACTGAATATGGAACTCAAATTCAATCCATTTTGTTATTTTGATTATAATTTCGATTTGATAAGTTATACTTGAATAATTTTTCGTTCGAAGTTTTCCTCTGATTTCTAATTATATTTCTTGTTGAGCTATTTCCATTCTTTGAAATTCGTTTAAGGTAACTGTACCCGTTACTGACCCTGTCCCGATTATTGATTTTTTCATTTATTCCTTTTTATCTGTGAGCTCTAAAATTATTTAAAAAATCGATTTGCATTCTCTGAGTCTCCCGCAACTGATTTCTGTAACGAGAACATTCAGAATTTTCATCATCAATTGAAAATGTGAGAAAGTATAAGGGTCAATAATTGGGCCTTAAAGGGCCAGTTATCGGTACACTTACCTCAGTTGCAGCAGTCAATATCGTTATTCTTGAAAACAATGGCCTAGGAAAGTACGAAATTTCAGTATTCCGTCGGAATTCACGTTTGTCCCTTCAATCTAGGGTGTGCTGTTTCGTCTGGAAGTTCCTGAATCCTTTAGGATGCGGTTTTTGGTCCTGTTTCCTATTTCATGTGTTCTGTTTGCTACGACTCCTATGGCCGAGACGTACCCATGCATAGTCCATGGACATGAGAAGACGCTCTACGTATCTGCACACATACGTAATTAATTTTCATTTTCCTCGCTGGACTATCTTTTCAAGGTTGTCTGTGGCTTACCTTGTTCGTGAAGGCCAGTGCCGGATAGAATTTTGAAAGTCTTCGAATTTTTGAGCCACAGAGCTCCTACTCTGCCAAGATACATCGGTACAATATGCACTACTAGACCTCAAGTTTTGAAACATGTGCCCTTCGAGTCGGAAATACTACTCGTAACCATGAAAAGGGAAAGGGGGTAGATGGTGTTACATCGGCGATTTTACTTCATATTTATGAAACATAGATCCAGAAGCTTTCACGATCCAAAGATATATATATATACGTTTCAGAAAAGCATGTCAATTTATCCAAATGAATTTATGGTTGCTGCGTCAGCCTGTATAATTGTAATGACAGTCTTTTTGCAAACTTATAACTAAAAACACCTATCTAGAATATTCGACTATTCTTTGATTGTTCGTTCGCGTGTCTTCCCTCAGAAACTAACGCACAATTATTATAATCGCTACAAATGTAATGAAATAACGATAATACGAAATACTGAATGACACATTCACGTTACCCTTATTCAACCTCATCTGTATTTCATAAGATTCGTTATAATAAATTACTAAACAAAATCAAACTACTGAGCATGATTCACTTATAATCAGTATGACACCGTGCTGACGAACAGTAATCGAATGTACGAGGAACTTTGCTGGATTTTTTCTCTGCGAAAGTATTCATTACATTTCTGTAATCAACATAATCGGCGAATAGAAAAACTACATAGCTGAGATTCTCTTGTAAGAGAGTACTCTAACGATAGCCCTCCACCCATTCACGAGAGGAAGAGCTATACATTCTGTATTTGCATTTGTTACAGAAAGTGTTGTGAAGTTATGAGCACAACATATGCAAAAGTATGTTGAGTTTGATTCACGCCGTGAGGTGATATGGTACATATCACTTCCAACCTAAACTAGCTCACATAAAAAAACATGAGTTTTACTGGAATCCTATCAGTTCTTTTGACGATATAACATATCCAGCCACTTTCTGTTGGACATTTGGGAGTTTCCCAGTTTCCCCGAAAACTGAATTCATTCGTAGAGGGTTAATTCGGATCGGTTGGGTAGTCATCGAGAAAGTACGATTCGCGTTTTTGAGGTGACAACAATTGACAATAACGGAATTTCGAACAGACTTCCACATCGCCTTAATTTACTATACAGGACTGTGTACGAAATTCCATTATTACCAATTGCTATCACCTCGAAAACGCGATTCGTAGTTTCTTCCAAACTATACGATCTACTGAACGGAAACTCGGGAGATTAATGCTTAATTACGGCAGAAATTTGCAGAGTATTTCACTATTTGGGAAAAATGAGCAGAATTCCAGTCAGATTTATGTTTTTTATGTTAGCTAGGTTGGGTTTAGAGCGACTTGCACCATATCTCCCTAAAGCCGGCTGTAACCCATTATATGTAGGTATATTTCCTAATTATTTTCAGCAACAATTTCCATGTTGAAGATATAACAATAATGAACAATCATGAATGGATCCTTGGAGTTGCAGGCCAGCAGGTTCCAACAAACATTCGCCAACTTCAATTGTTTCTAACGTTTCTCTAAAGTTAAACAGAAAAGTTGGTAGCGATTCGAATTCTGGGCTGGGATTGATTGCCAAAAGAATGTCCCATACATTCATGTCAACATGCGTGAAAGATAACTTTGAAAACGCTTTAAATGTATGTACCCCAAAGATCAGAGTTCATCGACAAGATTCGTTGATTATTTTCCTCTTTCCTCAGAACTCCACTTCGCTATTGTTTGTTAATTTGAATAACGAGTATGGTAATACGATTGGCTCCTCGAAACATCGGTGAAAACATTTCGTCTCATCTCTTCACTGGGAATCAACAAGACCCGAATATAATACATTTGCCTTTCTTTAATACAAACAAAACCATCGCTTGGTCTGCAACGTTCCTTCAGCCTAGCCAAGGTAGCCGTGAGCAAAGGAAAACGAGGTCCCGGGTTACGCTGATTGGACTCCCGATGAAATCGTGAGCTATAGGTCAGTGCCACCGTAAAAGCCCGGCCAATATCACTGCTTTCCGATCATAACGACACGGTTTCTTCGGTAATTGGAAACGGCCATCATTTTCTCAATGCCTTTATGTAGTTTGTCTTTCATTCGAATGGATTGGATTCCCGGTGTACCGTTCGAAGAACGAACCTAATACACAACGGAACCCCGAAAAATGAACTGTCGAGAAATTTCATAGAACAAGTCTGACCCGCGAATGATGTGGATTAATTATAAATCAGTTCCGTTTCGAAAAGCGTATCGGACATGGTGCACGGCAGTGTGACATGGACTCGAGAATAGCCCGGCTATAATAGTCAGGGACGACTTTAGACCTAGCTGAGCAAAATGGTCCCATCACTGTCCGCTTGTAATTATATTCTTAGCGTAAACCAGCTTTGGCTTTACGCCGTGAACGCACAGCGCATAAAGTGGAAACACGTGTGACTGTATGCCGATGGTATCTGCCGTGGCGCCAGCCCAGCATGGCAGAGAGAGAAAGAGGGACGAAGGACTGAGAAATCTCCAAGGGACTAGAACTCCCGGTGCCGGGCTATGAGGCCAGTGGCGGAAGTCCGCACTGACGGGCCGAACTCCGACCTAACTGATACCACACGTCTTCCCGGAGGGAGCGTCTCGATTATGTCGGTATACCGAGAACTCGAAACGTCGCGACGGAGCCGCGTCCTCCGGTTGCAACGAGAGACGAACGGGACGTCGCGTCGGGTCGCGTCGCGTCGAGTACAAAGTTTTGCGTCAAGAGGCCTGCGAGTCGTCGTCGGTTCGAATTGGGATCAAAGGTTTAATGAGAAGAAGCAATTAACTGAAACCCGGATCCAAGTACTTTGGAAAAATAATTCTAACGAGGCAATATTTGGAGTTGTCAGAATAATATACAATCGTCTTCGGAGGTTTCGGTAATGAATGTGTTATAATAGCCGTTATACTTTTAACTTCCCACATTTGAAAAAAGGAAAGTCATGATAATCACTTTGAAAATGAAAAATTGCTTTTTCAACAGATGTCCATGTTTTCAGGTCCAGAAAATTACCTCTGACCATTTTTGGATGAATGTCCCGCGGGTGTATCTGTTTGATCCGGGTGTATCCGGGTGTCCGATCAATATTACGTGTGACGATATCTTGAGAATGAATCAACGGATTCCGATGATTTTTCTCCCAATAGATGCAGTTGTTCGTAACTTAGAGCTGCTCAGATTCTGGATTAAATCGGTTGCCTGGCTTTTGAGCAATTGAGTGAACGTTTTACGAAAATAATTTCCAATTGTCATGTATTAAGAACGAATCAGCGGATTTCAATGATTGTAATATTCATCGATAGCATTCACTCCGACTCAGAAATAACCGCATTTCGAAACAGATCGATGGAGTAGTTTTTGATTGAACCTGAAAGATCTACGTGAGAAGTTTTGGGGCTCGCCGATCGTGGTCGGCCAATTTACCTGCTTGTTTTATTCAGATTCGGATTCTCGAACGGATTTAGGTCTTCATTCGTCAACTCAATCCACCTTTTTCCACCGACTTCACAGACATTATTTACAATCATGACAGAATCAACGGCAAAGAATTGGCTCACACCTGGTGCCTGTAGTAAAGATCGGCGGCCAGTGCTGGGCCAATACTGGGATGATAAAAACGTATCAGTAATGGACCGTTAGTAATTCTCAAGAGTTGGTGCCCAGACTGTATCCAGAGTTGGCCCAATGGTCATGCCAAGTGTGAAATTATTTATTATAATTCCTTGATATATTCAATTATGTCACTTATGATACCTCACCCAATTGTTCAGATTTAGTATAGGAGTCAGTCATGCATATATGATACATAATGAATGATAGATTATGCCAGTGATCTATTCTAGCAGAGAAATACTTTTCAAAAATAATTAACATTGCCTGAAGAAATAAAAATGTATACGTTTTTTTCACTATATTTATAGTGATTGATTTGAGTAATCAGAATTACATTCAAACAGTATATTTACTAATTCTATGTGATTTGACCCAATTGATTCCGAGATGGCACATACAAATTTCAAGCATATCTGAAAGTTAACGATTCTTTTCATGATCACGAAGAATCAATCCTCCGAAAAAAACCACAACCATTTGTGTTGAAATAATTCAAATCAGCAGGTTTCAAGTTAGAATTGATTGGGTCATCAAGTTTGGTTAATCAATTAGAAGCTGTACTTTATAGAATGATACTCAAATATCTAAGTACACAGCTTCGAATTTGCTCAATTTGTCGAGCTGGGCTTGGGTGACTATAAGCTCTGTCTAGAACCATTGTGCCAGCCGGGGACCCGGGCCGACCCAAGCCTTGGTGAAAGTCGCAACGAAGCTTCGATCGCCAGTCCTGGGCCATGTCTGGTGAAATGGTAGCATTGGCGCTGCATACTTGGGAAGTCAGCAGTTATACTCGATGAAGCCTTATATCGTATGAATTCACGTATGAGTTGTACGTGAATTTGTCAGATTTTAAAAACCAATCGTCATGCATGTGCAGTCTCTTTTTCCACTCACAATCAGCATACTGTGGAAGCCATTGCAAACACAAAGAATGTCTGAGAATACGTAAATTCTGGCTTCTCCGCAACTTCTCAATGCGATTCCAGTCACAATTTCTTCGTATTCTGCACATCCCATGTGTCGCTAGAAAAAAGTACTCACTATATTTTTTCGTCCGTAGATGTATTGTAACACTGATTCAATTTATGTCCATAACAAGAAACAAATGGCCACTGATAGATTTATTTATTCATTGACCCTGGGAGCACATTTCTCAGCCAATTCCATAATCACGAAATAAAATATGACTCTGACTTTTACGAGATAAGATGTGAGATCGAAGACTCTGGCATGAATAATAACAACACGTTAATGAAATGGCAGGAAATATGAGGTGAGAAGGCACTGGATGTAGGTATGACGGATCTATTTCTGAAATCATGGAACAACATCAACAAATAACTTGTTGAATTTGAAAAGGTATTCATTTCTAACACCCTTGATACACAATAATTGGTAATCACGATCTGGCTTGATACGCGAAAGAAAAATGGACGAGGGCTATCCTGCAAAAGCAATAATATACCTACGTGCAGTCGAAGTTGTAGTTAGCGTGACGGTGGGTTGGCGTTGGCTTCGTGGGGGGCATAGCGTGGTGTACTTATGATTTATTTCTCATAAAAGCTACGGGACGCATCCGGGTTTTTTCTTGATTAAAATCCATTGTCCGGAAGATTCGTGCTTGGCGTAGAAATTAATACTGAGATTCGAGCCATCGAATTAAGGTGCGTGTCAAATGATCTAACCGCATAAAAATTGGGAACTAAATAAATTACACACTCAAAGCTTTTATAGTCTAGCTCACTTAGTAGCTGCAATAGGAGCCACACTCTTGTCACCGGTAAAAAGAAATAAAAGATGAAGAAAACTGAAATCTCGAACACGTGTTCTTGCCTAATGACTTCAGATGAAAACTATGAACCAACTAACCGTGACCAACTGGATTCCTATATGACTTTTGCTGCTGGTGTGTAGCTGGTAGTTATTTTAAGTTATAATTTAATGCTCGAGCAGTGAAATTCATATTCTCCAGAACGTGTGACACCTCGGCCAGATATTATATCCGCGGTATTACGAGACTGGTATAATCTTTGATCAGGTATAATGAAATTCAGTACCGGAGAAAACGAAAGCTGGAAAGAATATTCAATACGAGTACACTCAGAAAACAAGTTCAGCCAATCCAACCGAAATACCTAATTCCTTTGGTGATTTTTTGTCGATTCAACAGAATTCTGTTCAACAATCGACGAACTGTTTTGCTATGTTGAATTAAACTATAATTGGCGGACAAGAATCTTTTATTAAGGGGACCAGTATGTCGCAGTTGTCAAAATGAAACGTGGTTCAAAATCAATTTATTTCTTCACCAAAGTTCATTTCACATCATTATAATCATGTCACTAAAAATTAGTCGCTGCACAAATTGAGGCACACTGTAGGTCCGATTTCAGTTTCTCAGGATTCGAACTGTTCGGAAGACGCGCCGTCATGAATTGAACGAGGGAAATTGGATTAAAAAAATTATCATAGAAGACATGGCCAATTGTCGGAAAATCGAACATTCCTTTTCCACTTATATTTTTAAATAACTCAGCCTAAAACTTGAATTTTCCAATTTCCCTCGTTCAATTTCTGACGATTTGTATTCCGAACAATCTTAGTCACAGATGAGTCGAATTGGACCTACGGTGTGCCTGAATTCGTGCAGCAACCGTTTTCAAGTGAGATGATTATAATGATGCAAAATGAACTTTGGTGATGAAACAAATTTATTTTGGACTATGTTTAATTTTTTCAACCACGACATACCGCTCCCCTAAATCAACTCCAAATTTTGTTGGTTCTATATCTTCCAAATTTTGTGCCAATCCAGCAAAGTTTGGGTTGAATCAAGGATACTTCTCTCTGAGTGAAGATATTGATTACAGTGGTGAAAGTGATAATAAATGTGAGAAAGAGGAAAGATATATTAAATATGAAAATTTCGATGTAAAGACTGTAGGATCGGATCGAAGGGCCCCGGAAATAATTTGTTTGAACTTAACAAGCAAATCGGTTGAGCGAAGTAAAATTCAATTGTGATCCATCCTTGTAATTGGCTCAAATCAAGGCACGTACTCGCTGGAGGGATAAGGAATGATTAGGATGCCAGGATGGTCGGGTGGATTGGGCAGAGCAGGAGGAATATGTACGGTTCTCCGTGCTTCTCAGCATCCCTCTCATTCCTTCAATCCCGCTTTCTCTCTTCCTCTCTCTCTCCAAACGAGGCAGGAAGCATTTCACGCTCTGTGGAGCGGCAGACGCCACTCCAGGGATTACCTTCAATTGATCCGCCCTCACCCCCTCGTCCTCTTCCTTTTCCTTTTCCTTTTCCTCTTCCTATTCCTCTTCCTTCTTCCTCTTTTGCTCTTCGTTTTCCTTACTCCATCTGCGCTTCTTGCATTTTATTTGATATCCATTGATGCTATATGCAATCGAAGAATATATCTTTTGTGTACACGTATACAAACATGATGGTACTCTGTAACGTATATACTACATATGAACACGTGAATTGATGGACGTAAAGCCGGATGACAATATCAAACAGACAAGTGTCTGGCTCAACAATCTCTATATCGTCCTGCAACGAGGTCATAAATGACACAATAAAATTTCCTATTAATGGCTTAGGCGATATAACACTCCCGAAGAGTCTTGTAACAAACTTGGTACGTTTATAACATGAAGAAAATAAAATTCCAAATCACTTATTCTATCTCCAGTCATCAAAATCAGTTTTTTATTATAGTACCTAGATTTCTCTCTTCTCCTTTTTTTTTTGTCGGCCTATAAAACATGACCGAAAAAATACGTCGCTATACACATAGTAATTTCGGCAGTAGCTGATACGTACCACTGCTTATTTTCTACGTAATCAATTTCGCTAATCGATACTTCACATAAGCATATGGATAACATGAAGCTGAAAACGAGCTGATCGTCTTCAAAACTGGATGATGCAGTGGAGATTTATGGCTTTTTTGAACTAATTCATTCACTTTTTACGAAACATAGCAGAATCCAGACTTTTCAAATTTTGCTGCCTCATTATGGATAACTTTACTGAAATTAGAAATTTATATTGCCTAACGTAGAGTTTCACGGATGAAATGAGTTTTAGATTTTACTTGGCAGGAGAATATTTCCAAGCATAGCTCAAACTGGCTAATTGATGAAAACAGTTCACAAAAACAGTATTCGATAATATTATTGAACAATGATCCTGAGTCCAAACCTCTCTGCTACCCTTGAAATGAGACCGAAAGTTACGGTCAGTGGTTATCGTTTGATACGTGTAATTCAAATAGTTCACATGCATACATGAAGATTTTTCAGAAATTGATCCGAAATTGTTTTTTGATCAGACAATTGGGAAATGTATGCTGATACATTTGAGTATTTCTCGTTTAGTTAGTATTTTGTAAATTTTAATCTCGACACATTAAATATCAAGACAGAATTATGATTCATGAAGGAAAAGTCGCATGGAATCTGCATTTCAAATAATGTCACGAAACCTGCACAATTGCGTATGAAAGCCAAAAAAACTCAACTCCCTGAAGACTATCGACATGCAAATTAAACAAAACATAATTCGTCAAGTGGGTTGCTCTTTATCTATGAATTTTGCTTTTTCTTGTTCAAGGTAGACGGTACGACTTTCTGCGGTCGAACCAGTCAGTCTCAATAGGACATGGCGATTTTTCATCGTCCGGTAACAAGTTTTTCAGAATACTCAGCGATTATTAATTTCAGACTGCAGGCAGATAGACGGACCCAAGTTTGTTCAGAATCTTGGGTGATGTCGATTGAAGGATCGAGAATCTAAACTTGTTGAAATTGAAAAAATTTGTGTTGCACACCAAACAAATACGTTTCTCCAGATTCGTGATGAGAAGTGAAAAGATCTGAAATCACACTGATTTCTTCCACTTGGAATCATTCATGGACTCGTGTATATTGGCGATTGACGCATACGTGAACCCGTATAACTATACCTATATGAGGTTAACATTTCCCCCGTGCAAGTTTGAACAAGTGGCAATGCATCGGGATGGACAGACGGACACTACGTGACCGTATCTGTCGTATTGACGCAATTATGTAAACAGTCCACTGTATCCTACGTATGTACAAACACGCTTAATCGAAGCTGGAGAGGATAAGCAAATCATTGTGTTCGAAAGAGCGTGAGCAAACTAGTAGTCCATAGTGGCAAACAATATAAAATAGACGAGAAAATCATGCGAAGATGAAAATTGCACGTAGGTCTGTTAAATTACCGACAAATCAAGGGTATCAACCGAACGTCAATACAGGTACGATTCGATCTGGGACACAGATTCGATTTTTCGTAATTGAATGTCATCCACCATAAACTGCAGGGCGGCAGCAAAAAAACAAACAAAACAAAACCGTTCTTTTACAATACTTTTCATCACGGTAGAAACTAATTTGTCATTACTCGAATCACCATGAAGTCTGGTCAGATTTTTTCTCCAAATTAATTTCACTTTCATATGGAATGGTTTTGTGTTCCTCATGAACTCATTTATCGTTGCAGCGTTTTATTCGTATATTTTATAGTAATTCGTAATTTCAATCTATAGTAATATAGTAATTTCAATTTATCGGTTTGCACTATCTAACATTTTTCCTCTCCCTAATAAATACTGGAACAGCATAAATTCGAATTTACCCATACAATATATATTTACATATACCTCAATCTGCTCGCAGAAAATGAAATAACTGGATTGAAAGTCGAATTTTATGGGTTGTAGCGATCATTCAAATTGAATGGGATATGGCAATTTTTTATGTCCATCAATTGATCTTGACCCCCTGTAAGTTTCAATTTTTTTCATCAAGCCGTTTCTCAGATCATTAGGCGAATTTGTCCGCCGAAGCGACAGACAGACAGACATTTATTGGCAAACCTGTTCCACGTACAGGGTGATTCAGGATTCGTGACGAATATTTCACAGGGGGAATCCTAGTCAAAATTGAAGTCAAAAGGTCCTCAGCCATTTTTCGGGAAAACGACTTTCAATTGATAAAATTGAAGAAATATATATTTTTTTTTTCAATTTCGTTCGAAAAAATTCGAAATAATAAAAATAAATGGAGAAAAAATTGAGACCATTTTTTTGGGTAGAATAAACTAAATATGAGAGGAATTTCAATCCCCATTCCGCTCAGAAGCGAAAAAAAAATATAAGAGAAAAAAAATAAATAAAAATTTTCCGACGAAATACGTCGTTTTTCCGAAACATTGCTGAGGAACTGTAGAATCCAATTTCGACAGGGATGCTCCCTGTTAAATACTCGTCACCAATTTTGAATCAGCCTGTATATCAGTGGGTCGAAAAAGTAGAAATTTATTTAAATAACAAAAGATGATTTTCGTACTAAACCAATACTTCTCTTAAATATCATAGCCAAAGGTGATGAAACGTAAAACTGATTCATATAGTGCAAAAATTGTCAAAAATATTATGTGGCAAATCTGGTTTTTGTGTATTCGTCTGACAGGGCGGCCACGGTCAGGGAAAACCTATAGATATGTCAGGGAATTTTGAATTGGTCAGGGAAATCAGGGAAATGTTAATGAATTGCGAATCGGTCAAGAAATTATTTTGTCATTTGTCAAGAAAAGAATAATTGGTGATAGTGAATGTGGAATATGGTTCTATAGTTGTTTTTGTAACTCAATTTGGAAATCGTACTTTAATTTAATGCAACCTAATTTTTTTCTCATTAATGAGATGCTAATATTTTGTGATACTACTTGATAGTAAAGATGAAGTGATTAAACGAAGATTGAGTTCGAATGTGTTTCAACTTCGAGAATGTGCAATGTTAAAAGTTGTAGTCAATACAATTAATGCCGAATGATGCTTTTTCCCAATATTATTCAATATGAGCCCCTAGATTCTCGGAATCAGTCAGGGAAAAGTCAGGGAAAAGTCAGGGAAAAGTCAGGGAATTTTTCTTCTTGATTTGTGAGGCCACCCTGTCTTATACGAGACGGAGAGGAATTTTTGTGGTCGATTTGCCGCATGCAACGGACACTTTCATATTACTTTTTACTTTTTTGATCATCCACGAGTGAAGAGATGGCGAAATGATGACTATAAAGGCAGTGCATCGCACGTGAAAACGTATCCGGTGGGTAAGAAGTTTCCTGTACGACTTCCGGGTCCTCCTTCTAGTGAAAAGGCATACGTTCATCCGTTCCCGGGGTTAAATCGTCTTCCTCTCTATCTTCTTGCGAACGAGCCTGCTCCTTCGCATCCCGCGTTCCCTTTGTTCATTCGGGAAACCAATAGCGGGAAATACATCGTTAGACGCTGCAGCGCGGACGGAAGGACAAATGGTAACGACTCCGGCATAGTTAGGAGCCCCTTTGTCCTCTCCGTACCCCGCCAGTTCGCAAGGGGTGCTCACGCCCGATTTCATGCACTAAGTACGTCCCGTAGACATCCTTTCGATTCGTGGGCATCACGGGACTTGATTCGACAGAGGAAGAGATGAGGATAGGAAATAGGAAGGACCTGTTCAAGGATGTCCCACAGATCTTAGAGAGAAAGAGAAAGAGAGAGAGAGGTACACGTCGCGATCGGTTCGCTCGGTAATTATCACATGTTTGATGTTTCTGCCGTTTTATCTATGTATCATTTTATCCTCGAGGACCGAACGTCAATTACAAAGAGGGTCTCACGCTTAGAGCCTCTCTCTAGGGGTTCGTTGACAAAGTGACAATTACTGGGCCACTGCCTCGAGGCCCCGTCGAGGGGGCTCAAAGTCACGTGCATGTCCGCGGTGGCTCGTGCGGGTCTCGTGTTACATTTTCATTCGGCTAATTGCCTCTTCATTCCCGGCTTCTTTTTTCTGTCGTTTTTCTATTTTTTCCGTTTTGTTCAAACCAGGCCGTGTGACTATTAAAAAAATCGCGTTATGCGGGGGGCGGAATTGAAATTCCGAATTTCGAAAGCTGCGAAAGGTCCCAATCCCGAATTTTTACACTACTGACTTAGAGTTTTTAGAAAGATTATTCCCCCGCAGGTCTACGTAGCAAATTTGAAAAATTGCGAATCGAAAAACACCGGTGGTTCAAAATTCCGAACGTGAAAGATTCGCAAGGCCAAAACTCCGAATCTCGGAATTTACATATGCAACGTCGTTTATTTCATAGCTTTGTCATGAGCTTTCCTTGAATTTTCAGATTTGTGGATTTTCTGAGTTTTTACCTTTCGGATTTTTGAGCTGTCTGTATTTCGAGATTTTGGAATTTGCAAGTTCTGAACTCAAACGATTCTAGAGACTCGGAATTCCTTCTCAAATACATTCGGAATTACGAACGTTCGGAATTTTTGGAATTTGGAACTTCAATCCCGCCCCGTTCTGCAGAGTAACACCAGCTGATAATGTAACTTCGGCGTGTACATCGAGCGGGGTTGTTTGGATAGTACTCATGTACAATTAATAATCATCATCGACGGATATATGTTCACCTTGTAAGGCGATATAGTACAAGTCGCTTTCAACTTGACCTAGCAGACATAAGAAGTATGAATCTGACTGGAATTCTATTCGTTTTTTTCTGTACAGTCAAATACTCACCCAGTTTCTGCCGTAGAGGAGCATTATTCTCCTGAGTTTCATTCCGGTAGGTTTTAAAGTTTGGAAAAAAATATGAATCGCGTTTTCAAGGTGATTACTATATAATTGCATCATTATATGATGGAATTCCGATTCGCCTGAAGTTCCGAACGGTCATTTGAACGAAAGTTTTACACAAATCTTATATTACGCTCGTTAAACAGCTAAAAATCTATGAATTCACAACTCTACGACTACCTTCGATTTTCAACACATTAAAAATCTGTAGCTTTATTACTTATAGAGTTATAGCGGATTAGAGATCATTGTAAAGCCTACTGGTTTTCCGAATTTCTATTCAAACGAAAGTACGGAACTTGAAACAGATGGATTCCAAACGTAGTCCCGTGATGGGGTCAAAGTTCGTAACGTTAACGTGGCAAAATAATCGGAAAAAATCCTTGATTTCATGACTTGAACTGTTCAAAAACAGCCAAATACGGTGCATAATTCTCCGGATTGAGCGAAACACACCTTATACCTTGCCTATCTGGCAACTCCGACAACGTTTGGGCCATAAAATAGTGAATTTTTTCCGGAAAATTCTGTTACATCAACATTCGGAACTTCAACTTCATGTCCCGCAGCTCTTTAATAAGACGATACATGGGACTCTGTTCGAAATTCCGTTATTGTCAATTGGTGTCACCTCGAAAACGCGAATCGTAGTTTCTCAAAAACTACCCAACCGATCCAAACGAACAATCTACGAATGAATTCAGTTTTCTGGCAGAAAGTGACCTATATGTCAATTTGTCAAAAAACTCATAAGATTCTAACAGAGCTCATGTTTTTATGTTCGCTAGGTTAAGTTGGAAGTGATGTCTACCATATCACCTCAAGCAGTATAATGAGAAAGCATTGAGATGATTTTGACGAGACTCTTAATGGGGAAAGGC
Organism: Ametastegia equiseti; assembly: GCA_963989295.1. Lineage (NCBI taxonomy): Eukaryota > Metazoa > Arthropoda > Insecta > Hymenoptera > Tenthredinidae > Ametastegia > Ametastegia equiseti. The sequence goes on along the minus strand of OZ022390.1, from coordinate 7,092,262 downwards.
TTGTACATCGGATACTTTGATGAGATCTCTTCTCGAAAATAAAGACTAAAACTGAAGCAGAAACAAAACTATACATAACTCGAGAGTAACCCTCATTCGTTAGGCCAGCCGACCCTCATTTGTTACCAAGTCCACTATACTCCTTTCTCGCTGGTAGAAAGTTTATTTAACTTGGCCCGGTTACGGAGCGAGACTTGATTATTTTTTCATCTTGTGAAAAGCGCTCTTCGTCTTTCGACGTTCGACGCCACTCTGGCCGGACGAAGATACGGAAACGAATAAATGATACGTATACGTCTGTGGCAAACGATATAGAGAATCTCAGGTTGATCCTAATTCCAAAATGATCAGCTTTCAAAGTTTACCTAGTGATTCAAGGGCAGCCTATGTTGACCGGTGTATAATTACCAAAGTAAATAACGGCGTACCTTAGGTCCGGATAATTTTCGGCTGACTGTGAGTCCGATACCAGGCCGGATGGGTTTTGGGCCATGAAATTACCCATCTACTAAATACCGCTTCATCATCGAGGAATAGAATCTTGGAGAGACGAAGAGAGACGGATTTTCGTCGGCGCCACAACGTTAAGAAGGACAAACAATCTCTGGGGGATGGAAATTGATTATTTGCACGGACGATAAATAATCTTACCGCGTCGATGCTGGAGGCCCCGCGGTGGCAAGTCGGCTTCTACCATCTTGCATCAGAGTCTTGAAAGGTAATGGCAGAGAAGGGTATAGGGATCAAGTAAAGAGCTCGTGCGTGCCACTAACATTTACGAAAATAACAGCCGTTCGATTTATCGCCTCGAAATTTTTATTCGCTTTCTGATTTCCTTCACCGGTGGCAGATGGACCAGCAATTTGGCCCGGGAGCGTCGGACCAGACTTCATCTGTATACAAAGGACTGAAATATTGCACGGGAATGCCAACCAGCCAAAAGTAGTGCTCTAGGCCAATTCGAGATGACTAGATGGAAATTGAAGGCGCTCGAACAAAACAAATAGGCCCATTAACGTTACTAATTATAATAGTTCCCCGATCCCTGCCGCTTGCGTTCCTGAGGAAATATGCCTGAGTGTGCCTCACGGGTATAAACGGTTAATCTTCAATATCCTGGCTGAGCGACGCGTTCTACATTGCCAGAAGCGAGACTACTAAGATTTTTCATTGTTGTTCCAGCTAATTTACATAGAAGTTGAAAGCGTTGTATGAGATCTTGAATAGTTCAAGGTGTTAAATATTGATAAGACGGTGTATGAAAACTAAAGTTTTTCAATTCCAAGCTGAGATGACTGTTATTTATATAGGCAAATGTGTTTGATGGGATGTCTGTCAGTTTCGTTATGCTGAAGGTGGAACAATGGACTAAAAGTAAGAGAACCAGGAAGATCAGAATTTGGCAGAAATCACAAGTTGTTGCTGTATTTTCGAACAGGATCTACACTGTCCAGAATTTTATTGCATTAAATCTAGGCACTCAAATCCTTTCGTTTAGAATTGAGTCAAATAGGATGAATTGGAGAATTGCAGTTTTCAGCTTCACATGCAAATTATTAATCAGACAAAAGCGTACTGGCTTTGATTGCAAAGGAACTACACACAACTCAATTGCTTTTCACTCATTCTTATTCCAATTTCCATCGCTAGATTTCTTCAGCAAATGATTACTAATCATTTTAACATAATATGATTCTAAGTTTTATTGTCAATGGGCAACTTCGTCGTGTTTTTCTTTTCAAGTCGTAACTCATTCATAAATAATCATTTCGATGTACTATTCAGTCCATTTTTGCGAACACTCGGAAACTTTATTGGCAATTTTACAACACTTTTATTTTGGCGTTATTCTCAATTGTCTTGTAACCATCCACTTTATTTCAATTCCATGAATATAACTTAGTTATTTGGAAATCGAAGCGAAATTGAAGGAAATATGATTACTAAAGCACATTATTGTACACATCGAAACAAATAGCTGTACCCTATGTTAAAGTCAAAATCGATGAAAATCAATCTACAATCTATTGATGAAACTTCAGTACATAAATATATTTTAAGGGAATATTTCAAATATTTTATCCGGAAAATATCAATGGTAATTATGTGATATTAATTGATATACCTACGGAATACAGTTTATTAAAACCTTCCTATAATATCGGATATATTTGAAATTATTCGGAGAAAGGCTTTTGACCACTTTTAATTACGATTCATCAAATTCAAATCAGCAGTGTATAGAATAATAAGTTTCCAGGTATGGGTGTATAAGTCACTTCATAACCTCCGCTCAACTCTCTGAATTCAAATCAATGAAAATTAACTGATTGCAGTTATGAGTCTGCCACTGAAACCAATAATTGGCTTACTTGTAACTGCAAATCTGCCGTGTCGATCCACCGTGATCAGTGAATTTTGACTATTTCAAATGTATAAGAGAGAAGAGTATATCATTCGTCATCAAATATCCATGTACAGGAAGAAATTAAAATATTTCAGACGTTTGGAAAAACTGAGGATAAGCCAGTATACCAGATTTGAATAAAGTTTCCGAGAAAATCCTCGAAAGGGCGAAAAGGATCTGCGTGGTCGAACGACCGAAGACATTTGGAGTTTGGTCTGGGTAGGTGGGTAGGTATTATGGAAGAGATCCGCGCTGCCAATCTTCAGTAAGTCGGTAGCTTCACCGAAGCGTGAGTACACGTACGAGTATAAACAGAAGAAAACGGAGCTCATATCTGCTCAGGAAGACCCACGACGTAATACGGCTGTGTTTGGTGTCTGGCAAGTAACCTCAAGTAACCGGAGATCGTACGCGCTAGGTGGCGAGAAGCTGGGAGTGAGGAAGTCTTAGGACTTTGAGGTAAGCTCTTGGCTTAACTTGCCAGGGATAAGGAACAACCCGACCAACTACAGAACCAACGTGGTAATTGGATCACCACGAGAAAAATTCACCTTTACATTGACGATACCTCACTTTCAAATCTTGCTACAAAGAACGGTATTACCTGCTTTCATCCCTGCACCCCTTTAGCATAAATGTCTTTCTGGTTCTGGTCACCCACGTACGTACTGCACACTGGCTTGGCATTGGCACGGTATTGGTACCAAAGCAGCCAATACTGACAGCTACCAAGGGCCAAGCTTTACCCAAGTCGAAAATCAATTTTGGGACAATTTTGGGTTGTTAACACCAGTCCAACTTATGGTGCTGTGAATTGGCACGAAATAATCTGCAGCCAGTATAAAACATCATATTGGCCCAATGTATTCCCAGTACAGAACTGACTTCCGGCTGAGCCCCATGTATGTTCACTTGTCAGTACTAGTCATCAGCAGTAGCCCAACGTTGCAATATTGCCAAAATGTAGCAGCCGGGGTAGTGCCAATTCTGTGCCGTGTGAGTAGATCCGGCAATACTCCGGCATTCGTACATAAGCAGATACGTGAAACCATTATCAGGATTCTGGGGTACTTTCTTCATCAGAATTCTGTAGTTTTCGCCGTGTTAGATGGAGGAGAAGGGAGAGAGCAGATTTATTGTGCGAAGGAGGCTTTATGGGGAGAAAAAGTAGCTCACAACAGTTCATGAAGCAAATTGCCGCATTATCCTCGAGTTGTAATTGCATTATTAACGAGTAATTGAGGGCATTCGCCGTTTAGTGTTTGACGTAAGGCAAACAATGCTCTGACATAGCCATCCTGTTAACTCCTTCGATCTTACCCCCCGGCTGCAAAACCCTCCTCAGCTAAACTTCGGGTTCACGGAAGCGAACCCCCGCAAATTTCCTAAGCCACACTGTTCATACATCCAGCCATTGTTTGGGTTATCCCGATAGCATACTTCGTCGATTTCTAACTGAACTCACTTCAGGTACATTCCAGTGAAAAAATAGAGATATTAGAAACCCAGATGACTCAATTTTGCAAATTGTTCGTAATAAACTCTGTTTAAGTATGAAAAATGGAAAATTTGAGAAAAACGACGCCATTACCATAATTTGACCATTCGCTGTACATGCAGCATTTTTTATTGTATCTTTTTTTTTATCGCCAAACTTTTATGCAACGTATGGGGTAAATTTTGATGAACAGAAAAACACCTGGGCCGCATGAGTGCCGGCGTTGACGGGCCTATAGAAAACAGGGGGACGTTGATGTATGAAAAGTTTGTAGAAAATAGGCTACAGATTTATGGCAAAAGTTTATACGTCAAGGAAGTTTTCGCGCTGGTGCTGCGAAGAGAGATAAGTCTAGAGAGAGCGCTTAGAGGGTTTTGGCGACGATTAGCTGAAAAACGATTTTCTCAAACTGCACAAAGCCCAGGAAGCTATTTCGTCTGGCGTAGAAATACCAACCTACGACCTACGAGAATATACCCGAGGCGTGAGATAGGTAGGTACACGAATAAGAAGAGCAGGCGGAAACTGCAGAGAACGGAGTCTGCAGGAGATGCGGAAGACGCGGGGGCCAAGCGGATTCCTTTTCACTGTCTTCCCAGTTCTGGACATGAAACTTCTCCGCTCTAATAGACGACGATACGCGAGTGCTGCTCCTTTGAAGTCCGTCTCTTGACCGACGACATAAGGGGCAATCAATTTATCGGATGGAATAGCACTGAAGGTCTATTAGTACTGTAACGTCGTTTGGACGCGTCTTCCGCATAAGATCCACGAAAGTCGTTGAGAGATTTGAAATTGAAGGTAACATTTCGTATATAGTTGGTATAGAGTATTCTCATTCCGAGTTGACCGTAGGCAAATTTCTTGTCGGCCAAGCTGTCGCCTGCTAGATACATCCGGACTTGTATTTCACGGTTGACTTAACCAAATCTTGCAGTGGCTCTCTCACTCTGATGTATCTCTTTTGGTATGGAAACGTCGATGATGAGGGGGTGAGACGGTTTTAATAAAATATATATAATATCGCGATATATTCGGTTATAATCGAGAATTGATGTACCGAAGCCAATGAGATTATATCGAGACGTATATAAGCCCATATAACGCGCTGAGAGATCATCTGGCATTAGTCTCTCACGTTCCCCGTCGACGGTTAATCCTAATTGAGTTGCCTTATAAGTTACGACGGAAAGAATCTTTATTGAGTCGGAATCGCGAGTATCGACAAACAAATTCACGCCTTCAAGCTTCCTTTTTTGACATTAAGGAAGCTCAGAACCCGAGAAGCTCTCAGAGCTTAAATTTCAATTGAATCTCTCCCGAAACGGCGTATCTCATGTGCGTCGTCTGGTTCCAGAACTGGCCACATCCACCATGAACGAGTTCCTGATAATCTTTGAGAATAAATCATTCAATTGCCAGTTACAATTGCAATGATGTAACCGTGGCATATCATATTATGGTCTACCTGAGTCAGTCAAATCAATTGTATTAAACTACAAAATTTTCTTTATATGTGATAAGACTTGATGAAATATGGGAAATCATTAGAACGTGCGGCTGGTTGCCAAAGGAATTCTTAAAGATTTGAACAGTTTTGAAACGAGCTACCCGTGACATGGCTAGTCTTGGAATTAACTGAAATACTTGATTCAAATTGAACTGTGTAATGGATTTTGCCGGTTCTAAAAAGATATCTGTCATATATGTATGGTGTCGTTCTGACGACACGGAATGACTTGGAACTTTCCGAATCAATCAACGATAGAAATACTGATAATGAATGAGAATTTATAAGTGATGCAATTTTCTCAACTTGCGGACTTGGCTGGTTTTGGAACCAGATGACTCATACATACGGTTTCAAAAAGAAATTAATCTCATTTTTACGACGAATACAAGAAGAAATTACAAAAGATCGTGTTCTACCACGATTTATTAATTACTCAGCGAAAATTTTTGCACAAACAATAAAGTTTCGGATGAATTCAACGCAGCTGAATTGCAAAAATTGATTGAGAAAATCAAAAGTGCCTTTTGTATGGTCAATACACAAATGATTAATCATCAATGCCAATAATTATACCCTGAAGGGTAAAGTTGAGAAGTTTTGGCGAACCGATTGTGAGTCGAAAAACAAAACTCAATTTTCCGCGGTTTTGATGATTTCTTACGACGGCTCGATTGTCGAGGCCTTTGTTCACACGTAGTAAGATTTCGCCGAGTGTCTTACTAGTCACCTTCACCACATGATGCGAGATTTTACTTTGCCTGTGATATTTTTTCCCCTTCTTTCTTTGCCCTCGTCGTGTAAGAAGGCAAAGACAACATTTAAACTCTTTGATCTATTGTTTTGCCGACGAAGACGAGGATCCCTTCGGGGATTGTCGCCGAGCTGTAAAAAGGCGGATTCTAATTTGACGAATGAGAAAGTTTTAAGAAGCGAGCTTGCCATATTTTTACCCTGACAAAGGACTCTGCCATGCCGTTGAGGACAGACATGGGGTGGTTGCACCACTGGATGCGTAAAAAGCCATCTGCTTATGATAGAGATGAAATAGCGATGGGGAGACAGTAAGGAAGTCGAGGTAAAAGATTCATACCGGATGATAAAAGGGATTTGAGGTGACATACGATTCAATCTGTACCTTCACTGCCCTCGATGTGTACAGCAGGTCTTAAAATTCCCGCTCCCACACAGAGATGAAACGAAATCCTTATATATTCCCCACTCGAAAAGTCAGAACTGCATTTTTTTCTCGCTGTTCACATACATACAAAGATAACGTTCAATTATAGGAATAAAAAGTTCTTCAGAGTTAGTTGATGCTCGGACTGATGGTAATTGGATAAGCTCTCGTATACCCGGTTTGATTTGCTGGAAATCGATTCACAAAGGGTTGGTGCAAAGTGCCGATGGTTTAAGTGAGAATCTGTGATTTCTAAAGCTGTTTCCTTCTCCTGGCATTTATTGCATGATCTAATTCAACTGGCTGGTCGCTAGAGAAGATCGCGTTATTGGAAATAGAGATCAGTCGTCCCTAATCGAAGATAAATTGAAATGAATCCTCAATCCCGGCAGCATGGTTTCGACGATGAGGGAAGCTGGCAATCACAAAGTATTCAAAATACATTGCTGATTGGGGGGTAATTCATTGACCTCTCATTTTTAAATCACTGAAGGACCGTGGAACATTTGCCCCATGAATATCAAGGGTGAATTAACCCATTCAAGAGAGTACGTTTGATTTTAAATCGAATACTAATGAAATCAACTTTGTTTTTCAAGCAGATTTTTAACCATAAATCCAGATCGTACAAAACTTCACTGATAAATTGTTAAGTGTGTGCTTAAATCAATCTCCCTATACGTCGAAAACATTGCGTTGAGCAATTAATAACGTTTGGCTCATGAATATCCGCGCACCGACAAAGTGAAATACAACTAGCGGCCATTACCCATTTGTTATGATGATTCATTGCAGCATACAATTGGTTCACGAATATCTGAAAAGTAAATCGAGAGAGTTTAGTTTACAGAACAATTCCGTTGTAACTGGGGGATGAACGAACGCAGGATGTCTAACGTTGCTACTGCATTACAAACCTGCAATTGAGTGAATAATTCATTAAACAGAAATAGCAGAGTCTGGCCAAGAAATTTCTGGTGCCAGTTGGTCAAATAACATTGACTGCAACACTGTGAGCTTGGACTGGTAACAACTCATGGTTTGTTTAAACCGCTTGTGGTGACCAGTGAACGGTCATTTTCTGTACTCGAATCACCTTGGCATGCACTTACGGATGCTGTTTCTGGCCAGAAAATCTCGTGGGAACTCGACAGGATGTGTATTTTTTGCAGCCTCGTGTTCACCACTTTTTCCCAGTTTCTCCGACTGGTATATTTGTTCTACTGAGTGCTTGGCTCTGGACCTCTGAGCGGAGGCACAAGAACCACTAGCGCTTGTGTCTGCCACAATAATCAGATTAATAGTAACCATTTTTCTTTATTGGCAAAGTGACCAAGAAGACCAGCTCTGTTCTTCAGCCCACACTCTACATACTCGTATAATATGGTATTGCTTGAGGTCTTCTGGACCTCAGCCCTCCCAGGACTTTTTTCTAGGTATAATAACTTTTTAGGACTTCCAGCACGTATCACAAATATTATATAATCAACGGTGGCATGTTACAGGCTTTGATTATTCTCTGAAAATAATCTCTCAAGATTAAATTGAATTATCGATCCCAGCCTTTCACGCTTACGGGCCCCTAAAGGAGCGGCCTACCTCAGCTACGGGACCACAGGCGTAATTGCTCACGTGAGATATAAGCATAAAAGCGTACACGCATTGGGCGCTCAGTTCAGTACGTATAGTTTGGGTGAAATATGAAATACACTCGTAGGCCACAGGTGGAGTTCCACAGAGGTAAAGCTGGAGCTAGATGCTGGGATTCCAGAGCCAAAGGCTACAGAAATACAATAATTATGTCTACAGCGACTCCGGAGTATTCCCACGGGTGCATACAATAACGAAGAAAACCTTCTGATCGCCCACGCCTCGCCGGACGAGTTTAACAATGATAGAGAAAGGAGAACTCTTTCCAATAGCTCTGCGAGCTTCATCCACCAGTATTCCTGTGCTGCCCGTCGTTTCGTTCTCGATAAACCAGATCATTCCTTCGAAACTGGTAACCTACGTGCTGCACAGTGCTCACGAAATCCCACAGCGAAGCAAAACCTTGAATTTACAGTTTGCCGCAATTTAGTCCACGTACACAGCCAAATATCGATATACTACAGCAATCTTTTCTTCGACCAATTCTGCTTGGGGATAGTAGAAGTTGGAAAAAGTTAATTAACTTTGCTACGAACTTTATTTCGGTGGAAAAAGAGTAGAGACTGATATGGGGGTAATTAGTAAATCTGAATACTTCACATGAAAATACTCTGAGGTCAAGAATCATCGTCATAATTAGTAAAGTTATCGGTCACGTATGTCCATTTCTCTGAAAACTAGGAGTTCTAATTGAATATGAGAGTGAACATGATGTAGTTTGCATTCTGTTGCACTTTGAACAGATCTATGTAGAGTTGGTGAATGCAGCGATGGTAGAAATTGGTTGAGACGAAACTATTACGATCGGCTTTCCGTCTACGTTACCTAACGTTAATCTCAGCAGTTCGAGATTGCATTCAGCAAAGATATTTCCTACCATTGTAGCATCCAGTTTGGAATTTCCATTAACGAACGGACTAGGTAATCTTGAGCCTACAAAGTAGCCAGGATTGAAACTCGCTTGATCGGTTTAGAATAGATTGCTGATACACGTATCTGAGTAAAAAGCAATCTACAGTTGTTCGCAGGATCAACGATGGTTACCGTTCCATCAATTCAACAATCGCTTCTTCTTCATTTTAATCTTCGGGTGATATCAACTATTTGAACTTATCAATCCGAGACATCTTCCAGGGGATCATCCTCGGTTCTAACAATTGGAAAGGAATCCTCTACGTGTACGTAGCACTAACTGTCTCACCATTCGATAGACGCAGCCGTTCGATATTCCATCTATCCGCCATCATGAATTTGTGCTCATCTTGTGATGAATAACCATCGAGCATATATCTGAATAGCAGACTCAACAATGAAAATTGGAAAATGTTTTTCGCGATTCAATGTAGCTACCAGAGATATAAAGAAACGGGATTGAAATCATGTGAGGCCGTGAGACTATACGTAACAAAACGTGATTGGCTTGACGTGAGCATCCAAAAACAGGATGAAAGTTCTAAAATCGAAGCTTGAATGGGAAACCTGAGTACGAAAATCAATTTTCTCAAAACCAATGCAATCTGAAAGTGAGAGAGGTATTATTCATCTATAATGCCACACACAGGAAATCGGCGAAAAAGGCCAGTTGCTCATTTTCTACCAACTCATATTTCACTCTATAGAGCTGAAGTTCATAGAATAATATGCAATGCAACGTCTTGCAGACCCCGTCATTTCTGTAAGTGGCTCGTGCCATGCACCAGTATTCACACAATCGCGATTGTGGTTGCGTCGAAGGTAAGAATTCAAATATGCTTTTGGAAGACTTGGAAGGCTGCATCTTTCGATACGCCGAAGCCAAGGGTTGAACAACGTTTGCACTAAAATCTGAAATTGGCGTACTTTCTTGTACGCTTTTAGTGCGGTGAAATAGTATCCCAATGAAGATGAATTCTCCAGAATGAATTCTCAGAATTATCTTGTTTTTCATCCACGGCTCTCGGGCAGTGCACCGAAATTCAAATAGCATCGTTGTACGTATTTGGATAACTGAGGTCTGATTCAATGGACTGATGGAAAATCAATGTTCACATTGTTTTCCGCATTCGAAAACTTATGGTACTGAAGATGATCACAAGCCATCTGCTATCAAGCACTGATACGACGGGTGGGCAATCTTGAAAATCAACATATATATGGACACCACAATTGGTACAGTATCCATAACACAACGCTACTTCATCGCATAGTTGACCAAGCACCCCAGTCTGAATGATGTCCAATTGATATAACAATATATCTCAGTCAGCATATTATTATGAGACTGACAACGATCAACAAGGATGTGTCGTCGCAGTTGTACCTGACAGGCGAACGACTTGCATGTACTAGTACGTCGACGCAGGTGAAGAGCATGCTAACACGCTTTATTCCCACCATCATGAGAAAGCAAATGACTAAAATAGACCTTGAGACCACGATTCCGAATAGGGGATGGAAAATAACGTAAGGAGCAGACAAATGGTGTAAGTAACTCTGCTCAGAAGTCATTTCAGTATAAATTACGATCCATATACTGCATGGGAACCTATGAGGTATGTGTGGGTTAATTAGATGGAACACGTATAAAAGTTACTTGCCATGAAGCATTTTATGATTATTTTTGATGTGAGTGCTTCGGGTGATCCTTTGAACGTTATACAACGCAGTAATCTGAAAACTTTGATGAAGATTCTGAAAAAAGGAAACTGTGTTACTTCCAATGGTTCATAATCACGGCAACACGTGAGGTTCTGTCGATTCACACGAAAACAGCAATTAGCCAGGTATGATTTAATAAACAGTCACTCATTGTGGCTGTGTAACACGCGAATTACCTTTACTTGCTCAAATTAAGTAACAGGTTACTTGATGTGGATCCTGAGCATGCAAAATGTAGAAAATAAAAGATGAATACGTACGTCAGTGGAAATCGTCGAATAAAACTTTACCCCATAACGTAGCAAAAGATATGTTCTTACTATCTTCTTTTGTCTGGTATTATTGTTTCGAAGACTTGATAGTTGGGATGAGTGCTCAGAACAGGACATCGAAGATTCAAATGATTACTCCTTATTTGCACACCTTAATTCGCCGAAGATTGGATGTCTCAGAAATGCGAAACTGATGGAGTTCAAAATCCAATTTCAATTTCGCGAGGTTCCTTCCATTGCATTATCAGCTTGAACCTGTTTCTGCTAATTTCGCCAAACGCCGAGAAAGTTTTTGCTGAGATTATCACTAATTACATTAATTTTTACTAGGAAAATTCTCCGTTGATCGTTGCGTTGCCTTTGCCTACTCCTGGATGTAGTCGGATTGCATTTTCCCATTTTCGCCCGTTCACCGTCATCACCTCGTTCCGCAAATCCTGATCCGTAGACGTCTCGTCTAGTCTCTTTTCTCGTAGAGCCACCGCGCCGCCTGCTCCAGGTAATCCCGACCAGCACACTGGAGTCTGGCTCCAGGCGACGTCGGGCACCAGATAATTCAGAGCGAATAAAACCGATCCGAGTCGAATCCAAGGCTAGCGAGACTTCATTTTCCAGCTTCTGCCTCCAGACGTTCGACTGTCCTCATACGTTATGGAATTAAGATTCAACCAGCGTCGCGACGCCGTCTGTAATACGCGAGCATAGATATCGCAAGCTCCTTTATATGTACGGGGACGATTACTTGACTGAATCGATTGCCCGATGAAAGTAAGGAAATCCCACTAGATACAGGCAATTGTTCAGAAATTGATAACAATTGCTGAACATCATTTTATTCTTACAATTTAGATGCGCTGTTTTGCGAACCCACTGACGATTTCGCATTTCCCTTTCTGGCTATGTAAGAAGTTCAGTTCAGTTGCCGATTTATGCTTGGGATATTCTGAAATCGGGTCCTCTTATGGTGTGAGGCGTCTTTTTCCTTGGGCTACAGTTACTGCCCAGGAACATGCTTTGAAAATTTGTCTAAAATATATTTGTTGAAGACGAATAGGAAGAAAAAGAAGAGGATCAGAAATGGAAGAGACAACAGCTTGGAGGGTCTTTTCGGTCGCATATTTGCTCGATTTATCTTAAATTGATATTTGCTTCGCAGCTTTCCCTGTTTCCCCGATAATCCCTCCAATATGAGGAACGTAATTTCCTCTCTCCCTTTCAGTTGCCCTTTCTTCCAGCCTCGTGTGCGCTTATCGAAATTAATATATCGACCACAGCGATGAACTTTCACAAGTAATGCTTGAAAATTGATATCCCAAATCCCGATCGATCATGATCTAACAACTCCCTCTGCAAAGTACATACTCACTAATATACTCATAGCTGCACCGATTTGAGAACACCACTTTGGGAAAAAGTGATATCATCAATCCACGAAGTTTATTAAATATTCGATATAATTGTTTAACATACCTATAACGTGTCCTTGGTAGTCGCAGATTGCTGATGATTGTTATTTTTCGACATTTATCACGTTACGAGGTGGCTGAATTGGCTCTTTATTTTCAGCCAAAGAGTCTGCTATATCAGGTTTCGGTAGAGCTAATTCGATTGAAAAGTTCTAACGGACGAAACTTTTATTTCTGTTCCGACAAGGCTGAAGCGAAGTTGCACTTGTCCATTTGTATGATTAAATTTCACGTGGTATACGTACTCAACTCCATCGTATTCCACTATTCCCAGAAAACTTCATAGACTCCTTCTGAGGATTTCCGCTATTCCATTTCTCTGTATTTATAGGACAAAACGTGCGTTAATTAAGAGACGCCAGAAGACGTGGCTCCATGATCTGCAATTACGAGGATATTTTTGGTCACCATACGTGTACTGTTGGAAAACTTGTGTCGATTTTTAGACATTTCGCGTGTACCAGTCGGTCCCCTCAAAAATTAATGTTAATTCAACAGAAGAGTTACGTGTCAAGTGTTGACATGTAATTTATGTTGAAATTTTAACACAACAGCAAGTTAATCAATGAATCAATATCATACAACAAAATTTGTGTGATTGAAATTTAATTTGAGTAATATTAATTGATTTCCAATGTTGTCAACTAATTGAATGTGTCAGATTGACTAGAAGTTTGCGTGAAATTTGACTTTTCGGGTACGGTTACACACGTATTTTGCCAAATTAATGAAATTATCCAATGAATTTACCATAACTACTTCCATGTTCTACACAAAAGATATGTTGACGTTTGCGTCGTTGAGTTGAATTTGAAATTTGACATAAAAGATACGTTGAATTTTGTACCAACATGTTAAGTTTGATACTTGAAATAAATAATTTGTTCAACATACGTCATGCCGGTTGAATTGACACTCGGATATGTAGTGAATTCAACAGAAAAATTTGGACTGCTGATTTTTTTGACCACAGAAAGACAAATTTTCGAATACTGTAGTCGAATGCATCTGTTAATTTGATCATTTGAGCGAAATGAACGCAAGTGATCAGCAAAATTCTTGAATGAAGAAAGAAAAGGAATGTTTGTTGGTGAGAAAAGTTGTTGGAATGAAGTAAGAGAAAAATTATGAAAACTTTCGAACTGACCGGGCGTAAAAAGCGGGAATAAAATGATAAAAGAATATCCATCGTATATCACGTGAATTGGGGTGTCTCTCCCCTTTAGCATATCATTACCTCAGCACACTCGAACATGCCTGCGTTTAACGACCGACATCCCTACCCCCATTTTCATCCCCCCAACTCGGTTATCCCGCCCGGGTAACAAAAACACACCCAGAGGCGCAAAGAGTGCTTTCGACGTCTCAATTGACTCGGTATGCACGGTGATTTATATCCTAATTTTCAATAGACCTTACATTGCCTTTCGTACGCCACTAATGTGTCTCTTGCTCTCATACGTGTGCGCCTGCTCGTTCAGAGGGTGTTTAACGACGCCGGTGGCTGGAGACAATGCCTGTGTTTTATACCACTTTACTTGAAATATAAAAGTAACTGGTACGTGGATTCAGAATAGCTCTCCATAACCAGATCAGCACAAGAGGTATAAAGAAGAATAATATACGAAGCCAAAGTCTGCTGACAAATAGCGAGTGATGAATTTTCGACATTTTTAGACACTTATTCATCAATTAGTCACGTTCGAAAATAAATCATGTCACTTGATTAATGGTCTCGATATGCATACGCGTCGTGCTTTAGAATTCGTGATAGATTAAATACTGGTTAGAGTTTCGTTGCCTCGAATCAACCTCGTTTTTCTCGGAAAATCACGAATGAATTGGAACTCTACGCCTAGAAACTGAAATACAAAGGATCCGAGTTTTCGTCACGTTTTTCGTTTATGCTTGTTTTTTGTGCTTGAAAACTGTCCGATAACAGAAAAAAGTCATTTGCTCACCATTGTTCTTAGTTTTCCTTGAAGTCGTTTTTGACAGTTTGAAAACTCGCCGTGTTTCCGGTTTTGGCTTGTTTTATACAGAACAATCCAGATCGGAAGATGAATCTTGTTTGAACCCGTAAAAGCCGAAGGCTTTACAACCTCGTCGTTTGAATTAAACACAGTTTTGGTGAAATAGAATTTATCCACCGCTTCCGGTTTTGCTGTCTCCTGCAGGATCGTCTTTCGCATGAATTACGATCTGGCTTAGTTCAATATTGACCCGGGTGAACGTGTGGCGAATATTATTACGCCATCTGCATAATATCTGTATTCAGTTCCCGTGCCTCAAACGCTTCTGTAATTACTTTACTAGAGGCATTCTATGCCTCACACAGATCTCGCGTACCTGCGTATGTAAATCTCTTGTTTACAATACAGGGATTAATTGAATCGGACAAGCACCGATTTTGGCATTCACGCGCTAAATTAAGTCTGGTGAAAAAGTTACTATCCCCATACACACCCTAACAACATATACGAGTACCTTTCGACCGCCTGGAATCTTTAATATGCATAAGGTATCAAAGTAATGTTAAAAATAAGGGTGCTACTACCCCCTTGTTTTTGTAACAATTTTTCCCCGGACCTGAAATCGAGGACTTGCGGTTACTCCAAAAACAATCAATTGTATGATACTGATTTTGTTATGTCTCTTGAATTGTCTTATTTCGCGCGGAGAGCCACGTTTCCTTTTCGTTGAGAGCAATTTGGTATCATTTGGTGTCAGAAGTGGGATAAAATTTGAATAAATCAATATAATTCGAAAAATGCATTAGATTTCAATTTCTTTTTCACAATACGATCAGCTTTGTCTTATGTCTCTGGTATACCGAGTTCAAGAGTGTGTTCAACCGGCGACCTCTTCGTCGCGTGATCCAATTTATGCCAAGACGTTCTCTTCTCTATTATGGCTTCCATCACTTGGCGAGGTTTCAGGTCGTCGAAGGTTGCACACGCGATGGTATAATATAAGTTACAATCGAAATGGTGATATCGGAAACAATACGTTATTAATTGATCCATGGAAGTATAAGCGTTGATTATGAATCGACCTGATTGCCCGAGAGTCGTGAACGCTCAAACATCGTCCACAAAAGCAGTAATGCCCTGCACCCTGTAGGATCCCTAAAACGATTATCCACTCCAGGGTTTCTCGGTCGAGTGAGAGGAATGAGGTTGCCTGCTCCCGTAACGACGTATTGTCAGCTCTCTTTGGGCAAAACCCACCGGGGTTTGGCGCATCGCGCGAAAATCCAGTCGGCAGAGATATTTCTGATGCCACCAAATCAACCGAGCGGCGAGGGGCTGTGAGGTCGATAAAGGAATTGGGCAGGTTAAGGAAGTGGAGATAACTGCTGGAAGACACAGAAGGAGCAAGATAGTCGGGGCTAAGAGTTGAAAATATAGAGTCGAAGGTAAAAGTTGGATAGAACACGTATACGGATGCCTCTTCTCTTCTTCTTGTATTCCGATCGTTCTTTTTCTCCTACGTTTTCTTCTCCATCCTCTTATTGTTGGGAGAGATAACACGCGGTAACAGAAATCCTCTTCGATTTCCTTAATCCGAATGTAGAATACAAGGGAGAGCAGAAAGAGTACCAAACGCTGTTGAAAAGACTGCCTGGTTCCGCCCAACCCATCTTCTTCGTACCTTCCTCATTCCTTGCCGTAAAAAGTGGAATATACATACTGTACATTGATGTTAACGCGCTAAATTGTACCAGCTATTACTTTTACGAGCCTTTCAGAGAGGATCGGCTCGCTCGTCGATGGGGCGTAAACTCATCTCAAAATTCTAGCCGTCCCAGCTGGCTCCTCCAATGTCCAGGGGACATTCTTTCATAGTCCTCTTTTATCCTCCAGAAGTTATCTACCATTCGTTCATTTTTCTATTGCACACGATAACCGAAATTTTCTCTTTTTTTTTTGGCAGAAACGACTGGCATCCAAAGTGGTCGACAAGTCGACATTCTTTCATGGTCGTCTTCAATTCTCGAGAAGTTATCTGCCATTCGTACATTTTTCTTTTGCACACGATAACCGCACTCTTCTTGTTGTTTTTTGGCAGAAGCGGCTGGCATCTAAAGTGGCCGACAAGTCGACATTCTTTCATGGTCGACTTCAATTCTCGAGAAGTTATCTACCATTCGTTCGTTTTTCATTTGCGCACGATAACCACTTTTCTCGTTGTTTTTTGGCAGAAACGACTAGCATCCAAAGTGGTCGACAAGTAGAGAAAGCGCTGATCAAACGATGCTATCTCGCAGCCTTGGGTTCTTGGCAGTGTTTTTCGTTCGGATGAAAAATTTGTCTCTCTATTCAACGATGAATAATGCAAGAAGCAACTTTATCGGGCGGTTGAATAAGGGGCGGTTGATACGTATCGACGAAAACTTGCTTATTGTATATTTTCAAAGTGTTGGCACATCGGCTCGTGGGAGGATGCATACATATATTTGTATCCAAGCGTCGTGGGCGTCGCGACATCGCTTGGGGCGTATGTACTACGTGAATCGTTGAGGAAAGACTCGCAGTGAGCAGCTAGCATAGCGTGTCGCTCGTTTCGCTTGGAACTCTTAGCGCCGCTTGAATTAATAATCGTCATCGTGTTTCAGAAACTAGTGACAGAGGGACGGGAGGAACCTTCGTGCAAAACGGCAAACAGCATGAGCGAAAGAGACGGAAATGTGGAAACGAGAAAAAAAGAGATTCATGGTACGACGAGCCTACGAAGACAACAGCTGCGTACCTACTCAATTATTTACAAGCCATACATTTCGCTTTAGCAAAGGTAGAACGGAAGCGATGGGCTAGACGCAATCCTTTGGCTGCTTCGAGCAATAAAAAATCGATTACATCATGCATTACTCATACACTGATATCGAACCGCACCCAACTGTTCCTTAATAAAGAAAAAAATAAAGAAAAAAATTGAACAAATCATCTCAAAGTTTTGCTGAATCTTGACGAACCCTCAGACGATTCCAAGGAAAGAAACAAAACCCGCGAATCACATGCTGAATGTGTGAGAAAAATGTATCTATAAATGTATCGTTGCGTAGATTCGTGAAGACATTTCGATAAGTCTTTTTTCAAGAAATCAACACTGATTGTCAATTGCTTAGACATCCTAAGCGATATTGCGTACGGAGTGTTTTTCGTGAAGCCACATGCTGAATTTGTCTTCGAAGCAGCAGACCCACAAAGCATAGTCATTATTGACAGCTCTTGAGTATCGTCATGAACCGTAGATATTTTTATACTCGCAATAATCAGGTTCACAAGTCATGAGCTTCATCGAAATTGTTTTGCATCCTTGATATAATAAAACTGTTAAAAAATATCACGGCAGTCACAATGGGTCGATTTTACCCAGCCAGTTTTATGAAAAAACTATTGTGAGCAAACTATCCGTACGAAGTGGTTGAAAAAAAAAATTACAGAACATACCTCAAACATTCTCAATTACGTACAAAAAGTCGATTCATGAGAAATCAAATAGCAACTTGTTATTAAAAATCATAAAGACGTGAATGCGCATTTTGCACAACCTAACTTGGTCATTTTCACATATTTTCAACCTAAGTTTGGAGAAGACTTAGACTCAGAGGAGAGATTGATTTCTTAGGTCTATTACTTTCGGAGAAAAATAGTAGCATAGTGTGCCTTTCAAAAAAGGTAGTCATTCCGACATTTGAAGAGGGTTGGGCCGTACTTGTAGAGGAGACTTCAACCCCCAGGCCAAGCTATGTGGCAAATCGAGTCTCGTACGAAGCCAGAAACTATTCGGAATTTGAGCCAAAAATTGATCCACTGGTCAATTCTACTTGGTTTAATGCTGAATGGTTGGTTAGTCAGATTTTTTTGAGCACCTGATTATTCCAAATTTCTTTGATGAGGACCTAAATTACAGCTGTGTACAAGTCTTTATACGGTATTTGTGTTGATCGAAACAATACATCAATTCAGTAACGGCGATTCTATTTCAATAGTGACGCATCCATCTAATTAACGTAGCCATAATTAAGGAATGCAAGTAAATTTTCATAGTTGAAACATGTACCAATAAATCCATAGCTTATTCAGTCACTCTGAACTGATGGTTACTGAGATATCAATTGTCGAACATCATAGCATATGCAATTCTGGAAGTTTTTTTCATTTCTTAGCGTTTCACATCCGACTGATTACCGATTGTAAAAAATTTCAGCAGACTCGCGTATACCGTAGCCAAATAATACCTGGATTAATGAAGTTCCTGAAATTGGAAGATCAATATTGCAGCGTGGCAAGCTCACGGGAAACTGAGAGTACTAACAAAAGTCTGAAAAAAGGTTGCTGTGCTATGGTGTTGGAATCCTTTGACAGAAGTAAGGACGCCGACTGGCAGGTAAAACTTTTGCTATAGGATACGTTCTATAGCTGGTGATATTCTCCCGGAGAACCATCTAATGAAAAGTTTAACTACACGTTACCCGACTCCATCTTCAAGCTTGAGCGTGATGACATTTTGAATCCAAAATCTCAGAAGCCGTCTGTCTGAACTTCCCCATGATATCCATCGCTTTCTGTATGAGAAGTTCGCCGAGCTAGTCCACGTTCAACCTGTAATTTGTCTACCCATGTTTGCATGTATGGAGCATTCTACGTCAATTCGAATGAAGTTGGACCCTTATTCATTTCGATTGTACTTTTGCCGCTGAACTCAAACCACTGTGAATGTGTTGAAATTTTCTCAGCTATCCGTAATTAGAATAAAATTTTTTAAATTCTTTCGTAAATATATTTTTTTGGTCACTACCCCGGAGTGAATACGTCATAAATCAAAAATCAGTTACCACCCAAACTGCATCGTTAGACAGACCATTCCTGTGTATGAGACCAAATCAAATCAGTCAACTTTCGCAGAAAGAATATTTTATGTTGCTACAGAACAAACGCACCAGTTGATCAAATGAACCAACATTTCCTTAATCTAAATAAACCATTAGTTATTTCTCTGCAGCGAGATCAAGTTTAATAGGGTTGAATAACATGCAATCGAAAGTAGCTGATTTCATTGAATCAAAGAAATATTATGACAAAATCTATAAGATGTTTTTTCTCAGTGTGGACGTGGCTTTGGCTTGATAAATATAGTGGAATATTTTTGTATTCAATTTTTCTTCCACTGTTTCACCCTTCATATTTTTTCTCCGAACATTTGCGAACTGTTCGACCCAAGCAGTGGATTTCCTCACAGAACAGATTGTGATTGCACGGAAACTTTGTATCATCACGTTTTACAAAGAACAATTTTTTTCGTGTACCTTTCAAACCGGAGACACACTTGCCTCCGTTTTTGGTTTAGAAATTTAGTCATTTTATAGAGATCCGCGGCTCTCTGAATTTCATCAACTTCGGACAGAGGTCGAATAGTGTTTTAAATTCTTCAATGACTAGAACCTGACTAATTTTTTGAAGAGTCTGAAATTTCATGTAGCTGTCTTTTTTGTGGAAGTCAACAACGTATTCGGAGGTGAAACGAAATGTACCTGATGAAGGTCACAGCCAGGTTACTTCGTGGTGAAATGCACCATGTACATATGACTATAGGAGTTTCCATAATTGTTGGTATCTAGACGTGTACTTAGAGGTGACAGGGGCTTTCGCATATACCTTAGTTAGCGCAAGTGATAACTCTGCAGTAGCGTTTCGGAAGGTGTTATCTCAAATCTGGACGACAGTCACCTCGTCGGGTTCACTAATTTGTTCCAGGAACAATAGGAACGCGAGGTGGGTGGTTGATGCCCGTGGGTAATGGCTCGAGAAACCAACATTCGTGTAGATTGCAGGCAAGCTTCAGTTTCACGCCAACTTGCGACAATCGAAGCTTTCGTCTGTTCAAAGAAACGGATTTTCTTTACACCTTCTCAGAATGAAAGAGCTTCTGATAATACACACCTTTTCTATTATACCAGCTTGGCACGCTACATCTTTCGCTTCTATTGATTTGTACGCTTTGATATACTTCCGTTTTATTGAAAAGAAATCTCGTTATACATTTCGATCTATCTGACATTTTTTAACCCGCCAATTGACTCTGTTAGTTAGTCAAAATATTTTTGAAAATATTTGAAACATCTTTTTTTTTCAGGGTTTGTTTCGTTTGCAGATTCTTCGTCCTTTTAAGTTGAATAAATCCTACCTTAATTGTTATTCTCTGAATGTATAATATTTCTCTCTCATTAATTTCCGGAAAAGTTCACGGTTTAAAACCTCTCGACTACTGGCGAACGGCCAGGCCACAGTTAATCGGAATGTTGAACACCAGACCGCGATAGAAACCCAACAATTTTCTCTTTAGGAACGGGAGAAACTGAAGTAAGAAAAAAAGAACAGAAAAAACTAAGACGTATAGTTCTCGATGGTCTACAAGCCAGGAATTTTTTAATTTTCGAAATCTCAAACCATCGCATCTTTCTTCTATCCTCCAGACTCACTTGCTCACTCACGAGTCACATTTCCTCGGCTCATTCTTTGCCCGATACTCGATCGAATCCTTATAGCAGCCCACGTGACTCACGTACAATCTTATCAGGATCAACGCGCGCTCTGCATAAGTGAAATAGCGCGACGCCAGTGAATCCCCTAAATTCAATCGAGGAATTTGATTCACTTTTTATTCACTTTAAGCTTGAGATATTACCCGGTACTGCGGACCGTGAAAAAGGTAAGAAAATAAGTAGGCGTGAAGAAATTTCATTTACTTGTACCGATCTTCAAGCACTGATAGAAGTTTCTTCCAATGGCCATGGTATACAAATATCACTTCTATCCAACAAGAATTCAATGCTATTTTTAAATTTACTAAACTTTCAGTATCATCAAATTTGAGGTCGAATTTCGACTTCATTTTGCAACATTTATATGATTCACCTTGATTATTAGTTTCATTCAGTCGTAAAATGCGAGCAAATGTCACACACAATCATGCTGGTATTCCATTTTTACTTCTCACTAGCTTCGCGCGCTTCTTGAGATGGTTTTTATCACTCCAACCTCAAAATTGCAACTTCGTCGCGATTCATCGGCTCTCGTGATAAAAAATAGTAATCGTTACTCAAACGTGAAGGCTTTTTGACGAACCTCGTTACAGCACCAGCCGGAACTTACTTTATACTATGCTATTACTTCGATGCAGGTATATTGGATCACGTAAGTGATAGTAAAGTAAACTGGTTTCGTGTCCGAAACGACTTTCACCAATTCACAAAATTTTTTACTTCTGGACCTTTTAGCTTACGTCACAAATGATTCTGAACATAGGTTAGTTTGTCTATATCTGTCGGTCTGTGACAAATACAATTCCTTGCAGTATTCTGGAAAACGGCTGGACGAAAAAATTGAAACCTTACAGGATTATGGCTTGTATTCTGACGATAAAAAATTGTTATGTCCTATCAAGATCGACGAACTAGTTTGGCCGGAAAAATAAATGAAATAAAATGAAAAATACTGATAAGAAAAAGATTTTTTTTTTTCAATTTGCGAAAATTGTTTCTGACCCACAAAAACTGGAATATAATTCGTTGCAGTGGTCTGGAAAACGGCTGGACACAAAAAAGCAAAAAATTTGAAACGTTAGCAACCAGGTTGACCCGTTCTTTGAGTAAGCTGTAATGTATTCAGGACATACTTGACCGGATTTCGATCAATTATAATTGATTAATTGGAATCGTGATATACGGCAATTTGAATCCAATAATTCGAAATGTTATAATTACCTACAATGCAAAATGAGATAATTGTCAATCGTTAATCGTTTGAACAATTAACCCTCCACGGGCGACGTGTTTTTCAGATTTCATGTATGCGCACTGGAGATTTGAGTTTTCGAATTCTTCCATGCTTTCAAAAAATCAGGTATAAATCAGGGTTATTCTTTGAAGTGTCTACTGAATCATCACTAGCTAGTAAAGTCGAATGTTCATAACTAATACCGGAGAAAACTTCAAGAGAAATTCGAGATTGAATTTGTGACTGGGCCTTGGAAGCTTCACGTTGGAGGTGCAGGAGGTGCAGAGGTTCTACTAAGGTGTAGATGTGAGATCGAAAATAACTGGCATAACACGTGTCGTAACTTGAAAGAGAGGCCTTTTCGCGGATTTTTTTGTATGTTATGGATGTCCTAAAAATATAACCTTCCGCAGCTCTCGATTCGAGCTGTAATATTTCCGGTGAACTCTGTCCGGGAATTGAGTGGCTACGGTGGTTTATCTACCCGAAGTATAAGGATGAGGACGATTTGAAGCAGGTCCTACAACAATACCAGGAGTATAGTCGTATGAATTCGAGTGGTAAGGATTCAAGAGATATTCGGGGAAGTAGGTAACACGAGGAAGATTAAATAAGGAGTAAGGAGAGCAGATCCTGGACCTGCATCCCACGATCAACGTGGGTTTTATATTCTCAGTGGTAACATAAGCTCGCGCGAAATAGCAACCTATGTTTACATCAGAGCTTTTAAGCTCTCGTACTGCCGGGGTCCGGGGAACCCGTAACAAAACAAGATAACATCTGCAACGCTTTGCTATCGGCATAAATCAATGTTCGATCGAGCGATACTTCTAACAATATATCGAGATTAAGATCTTCGTATGCTTTACAGCCTTCCATTTGTGTCCGTTGTCTTGGTACGAGGGATGCACAAATCATCTTATTGTTCCCCCCCTTACGTTTGATGCCTTTTGTAGTACCCGATCGAAAAGGAAGGTTTATTTCCTCGATCCTAGGGGTAGATCCTATTTTGCCGTTTGCGCAGGTTTGTCACCCTCTACAGTTTGTACGATATATGCATAGTAAAAGTATTATTAATCACCAATTCACGTGTTGGAGAAGGTGACGTTATGTCAGCACTGTTAATTTATTCCGGCTGAGGCCGCCAACGTGCACTCGTATCATTAGTTACATAATTTTGATACCAGTCGTATTTTCAACAGTATAATGAGCGACTAGCAAAGCGAAACCCATTTCAGCTAGAGTTACGTATACAATATACGTTATACTCATACATATCGGAATATTTTGTGTCATTTTTCAAGCGACGGACGTTGGTAATGTTTCATGGCTGATATTTGTTCCTTTTCATTCTTTAAGCAGCCTATAAATATCCGTAGAATCTAATCGACCCGGCTGTAAAGATAGGAATTGCAATTTTCAACAATCCCAAGAACCCTCAACATCCTGTCATAAAGATAGATCCACGAATACCTTGATGATTAAAGAAATTACAACAAACCTCTCTATCCGTACAAAAGTTCCTTTTGGTCCCTTTTCACTGATTAAACAACATCCTTCTCGTTCCCATCTACCACTTTAGCTTTTCCTATTCACACATTATTTTTACACACACACACGCTCTTCAAGAACCTCGGAATACGGCGAGTTAGAATAATCGGTTAAAAGACGATCTTTAATCTAAATTGAACAACCGCATGGTAAATCTCAGTCAGCTATCTATATAAGTGCTCGAAGTAACCATACCCGGAATATCGAATGTTAATTCGGAAATTCTGTGTTTCAAATTCTGTTTCTTCAATGAAATTTCGGAAAAATTCACATGATTATTATTTAGTCCGCAGATGATCGCATAGGTGAATTACGAATAATAAAACACGTTGCGTTGGTGCTTGATTCTGATCTGAATTCTGGTACGATGGGAGGTATTGCATGCATCAAACCCTTCCGCCTATTCGAGTATCAAGTTTCCCATTAAATGGGTCACAGATTAGTTCATAGAAGCTTAATAAATTCCCACACGGTCCTTCTTTGTACACAAACAACCAGCATTCGTCCCTGAAATTCGATACTATTTAACTAATTTTTTTATACGAACCCCAGGTGGAGACTGCCAGTCCTCGCCAACCAATTCAAGGGGTTACTTCCGGTCCCAACGATCTTGTCAGCTTCCATTAGCCCAGCACCCGTGAGAACCCTAGTCATACTGCGATACTATACACCTAAATACACAAATACCTATGCATCTTTAGCTCAGATCGTCACGTGTGTGGATAACTTCTTTAACTGGTTCAATTTTCTCATTTTCCTTCTTTTTATGTTCTAGTTTTGAACTTTGAGATAACACATTTTTCGTATTAGTCCAGATGGATCTCTAGGCATGAGAGAATAAAACGGAAGTGGGTGAAATATAAGAATCCCTGCTTCGTTTGATATTATTGGCATTTTGGTTGGGCGGACGAGTCTTTGGGTTGACTTGGACTCGGTCCATATTTTCCATAAAGAAACAACCCCCTCGACCTTTTATACCTTCTCTGCTATGTATTATTAAGCATTCGAACGGAAGGTTTTGGTGCTTCTTTCATCCTCTGAAGGGTTATGGAATAAAAAATTGTTTGTGCTGTTTGTAATAATTTCTCAAAGTATAGCTTCAAAGTCTTGCCGATGCTTATCTCAGATACAAGAATTTCAAGAAGTTTGAAAACCACTCTTTCCTCATAACTTGGTTCGGACATACTCAGAACCCCGAAGGAAACAATTCCTCGAGAAAATAGAACTGAGCTTCTTTAATCAAACTTTAAAACCCGATTTCTTGAAATCTCAAGATTCCCTTAATTATACCAACAATTGAAAATCCCATGGATAATAGCCACCATCGTTGGTCCAGAATTCATGCAGCATGCTCAACGTCCATGTATGCATCTCTGAAAAGCTGGATTGCAATGGGATGAATTCCCTCATCCTAAGGACAGGTGCATCGCGCTATATACATCCCCGTTATCTTACAGAGCCCGCTGTTACGTGCACCAGGTAAACGGCTCGTATTAAACACTTCGTATAGCCGGGTAAGCATGCGGACGGTGCACCTTGAGACTTGAGTCAAGATTCTCTGAGTGTTCAGGTTCGAGTTTGTTGTTTTTGCACTAAGTAAGGGTGGTCTAAGTGCATTCGCTTGTACATCTCAGCCATTAGGGCTTCTTTATTGCCTAGCTGTCCAACTGCTTCTGCTTTTATCATACTTGAGTTTTTTACAGTAATGTCAAATTCTTCCACAAAATATACCGAACAGAAACAATCTCCACATTGGTAGGTCCTTAATTTCTTCCATTAACAGTTTCTTGAGTTGTTGAGGCTGAGATACGTCGAACTCCATAAGCCATAAGCAGAATAAAGGAGTCAGTAATGCGCATGCGTTTTGACGTATGTCTTCTGCCTATGGCTTGTGGAATTCTATGTGCATCGGTCTTTATTCACTCACCAAAGCATACCGGCATCAACTTAAGGGCTGACCACAAATAAAATGTGGGTGCCTTTGATTATTCCAGCTCGATTTTGGGGTCTACACAAGAAATTCTGCCCGCAGTAGTCCAGATCGCAAAAAAAATTATTCATCCCTTTTTTTATATGCATTTCTTGATCAATACGAATGGGTCTGACGGCGGAATTGAGTCACGTATCAACTACGAGACTTCGCCCCCTGAATTCTCAGAATTTAGACTGTTTTCAAACTGAAGATTAAGATTGAACGGATTCTGCCGCAATTCCATTGTGTGTGAGCTAGTTCTCAGTACTTGGCTAATTCAGGAAATCATTGAATCAACGAAATGCAATTGCCGTTACCTCAAGCAGTAACCATGTTTATTGTGTCAATGCGTGAATCTTTGTATCAGCAGTTACAATGAGATTTTAGGTTGTTGCTCGTTTTCAAACAACTACAACTATTTCGGGTAAAACAGGCGCATCTCAGGAATCTTGTTTCACAACGATGGCGATATTTACTCTCATCTTCGAACATAATCCTATTTCTATTATTGTGGTAGCACTTTCCAACTTGGCCACAAAAATTATTCAAATCGTGATCTGTGCAACCTTTCTTACCGCACGGACGTCGTATGATGAATAAAAGGCCATGAAGGGTGTCCAGTGACAGAGAAATCCTGGAAAACCTGGAATTCTAAGGAAATTTTACTGGCCAGAGAATTATCAGGGAATGCTCAGTGAATTTTACTAAAGTTTTGTTTATTTAATTCAGAAAAGCAACGACGTTTTAACATTTTTGTTGGTTATCAAACATTATTCAAAGTATATGAAAGTTTCTGTGATAGCGAGTTTATAACAGAAATAACTTCGAGTGTCGATATATTTTCAATATCATAATACAAATTCTACATTCATATCGTACTTAAATTCAGTTTCAGAGAAAAAATTGAGTCTAATGAACCTGTTCGAAAATAATCGTCTTTCTTTAAACTTGTATTTTTTATTACCTATCACTGGATGAGTATACGTAATCAGACATCGATAACAATAATCCAGTAACAAGATGATTATTCCTGAAAACATATTCGTATTTCGTATGTGTGGACCGACATGTTGAGATTCGCACTCTGGAAAAATGAAAAATATTACCCTGGTGAATATAGAATTTTCAGGAAATTAGGAAATGCTAAATTCCTGGACGCCCTGATATGATCAATAAATGATGCCAAGTATTCGGATCCTTTAATTCATATACCTATAGAAATATACGGAATTATTGTGGAAGCATTATATATACTTCGTATACAGGTACGTCCCACTATGACATGACCATATATTCTCTCTTTTTTTCTCGATTAATATTTCTTTCAAACATCTGCAGGATGGAGAGTGGGAAGAGGATCCTCAATAACTACCATCAGGTTGTATTGTCCAAAGAGTCTTCACTAAAAATTCGCATTCACGTTCGCCAAAAATCTTTTTCGCGATATTTACCGGCCCATTCATCCCCGATCCATGAAAGTGCGGATGAAATGCTGGCGCATACTTACACACATATATCTATATACCACCGTATCACCTCTCAAGGGGTGAGTCGTGTATCTATAGCGATGCGGCCAGCGGCGCTGGCTCAGTCGCTCACCGCGTGCCGACCCGTGAGCTTCGCCGCATCGCGTCGCTCCCTCGCGTCTCGTCTTGCATTTCTCCCGCCTAGGCGACTTTTCTAATACCTACTTCTTCGAGACGGAAGGTTCGGAGGGTCTTTCAAGTGTGATCGTCGTGGCTTGGCACTCACGACAAATAAATTAATGTAAAAGCTTCCACTGCAAAATTGAGGGATTATTTCTGAGCCACGCGATCGACCAATCCTAAAATAATTATACTATTAATTTTATTCATTGATTGATTCTTTGATTATCGCACATTCGGTACTCCAGATATTGTGCTTGATCTCCGAATTCGCGATTCAAGCCACTGACTTTTTCACTCGCATCAATTCAAAGAACATTTTTCACTCATTTGGCTCATCGGATCTCGCGGATACTTACTGCTGCATATGGTATCGAATGAAAGTTGAATTGACTGATCGATTCTAATCGGTGGGATATAGAAATACGTCGATATCGTGCAGGCGAGGTGTGTTTTTGACGAACGCGTTACACGTTACAGCTGCCAGAGCAACCTGAAGGCGGACTTGTATCTTGATCGCGTGTGTTATGTCAGCGATGTTATATGTGAGAATAAATTAAAAAATGCCATGAAGTGATGGAGTTGAAAATAAGCATCGTGCTCTTGGCACTTCTTCAAATTGCCTGCACACTTGAAAGTAAGCTTCCACATGAATTATACCTACCTTTATTCTTGTCACACCTTGTCTTCCCATAAGCTTTTGCAACCGTCTACCGATCACGCGAGATGATGATGATGATGATGATGAGAAATGCCCCTAGTATACAACAATTTTAACGAAAACGTCTGAAGAGAAAAGCCTCATGAGCCCCTCATGCAAATATATCTCGAAATTGTCTTTTTTCGGGGGTTTTGCCTGACGCAACGGATTAAATGCGCTTCTGTCTTCTGGTCTCACATGGGAACATCGCCAAGTGTCGGGGCTCCGATTTTAACGTAACTTTGTGAGATTGTGAAGACGGTGAAAATGTTGGACACAAATTTTTCAATATCTGCCGGATTCCACTGTGAAGGGATGTGATCAGCCCCTGAAGATCGAAGATCAAGCCAAAGACCTTGACTGACAAGGTTGTATTAGAAGTTTTTGAGGTCGTTGATTTGAAATCTGAAGCAATCTTAAGCAATCCGCAGGATTTTGGAGGAAGTTGGTCCGCCATTTTGGATCAGCCATTTTGAATTTTCTCAATTTTGACTGCAGATTGCAAATCAGTGACCTCGAAAACCTCTAATACCTCCTTATAAGTAAAGAATATTTTGCCGGTTGTTCTTCGCGAGCTATCGAATAGCTAATTGTAAGCGATTTTCAGAGGTTGATTACAACCCCCTTAGAGTCGAGTTCCGTAGATACAAAAAAATGTGTCGAATATTTTCACCCCCTCTACAATCTCCCAAAGTTATGTTAAAATCAAAATGGAACACTTGGCGATGTACCCTTATCAGAGCCGGCCTTTCAAGTTTTGATTTCTTGTGGGTTGAAGGGGACAAGTATGCAGTTTTTACTCGTTTAAAGACAATTCGAACAGCCCACAGGCTCCCAGTCTCTAATACGTTCAGTAGATGATCAAACACAGGGTGTGTGTAATGGACAAACCGCACATCCGGAATGCACATCTTTGGGGTAGTGAATGGTCCCTTGAGACGGATCTGGGCGGTGCAGGTAATCATAAATCAAATGATCAGTCAACGAGCGAGACCGTCAAGTATATGTATACTTTGAGCGGAGATGCAACCCCTTTAAAATATCAGCCCGATAATCGAGGCGTGACTGACGGCTGGCTTCTTTCGACTTCTAGTCAAATAAATTAATGATCTTACCCTGGTTAGACCCGCGTGGTCTTAACCCTGACGTACGAGCCACTAATTTGAAAATAATTGCCAAATATTAGAGCGACGCCTTGGAACGCGATGCATTCGCCCTTCATCCTTCATCCTTTACTCTCCACTTTCCACCCCTCAACCATCACCTTCACCCTTTACGCTTTATTTTACAGTGTAAAAGGGGAGTATTTTTAGGTCTAACAAAAATACGATTCACCGAAAGCCGCATGGTCCCGCATATACATAATTACCGGGCTTGAGATCATACCGCAATTGATACATTGAATACAGAAAAAGGTGTTTATGAGCATTCGTTCGGTGAATATCCCAGATTTTTTTTTCCGAGAATATTAACAAGTCTATGTTTCATTCTACGGCAATCTGCCCTCATACCTGTTTTCACTTAGCGTGGTCAAGGAATACTAACAAAAACAAAAAAAAAAAACATTACAACCTGTCCACGATTGAGATACATTCCCCACTACTGACCGAACCCATCTCATCAATGAAAATTTATATTATGAAATGGAACCCGAAAATTGGACCTCATCATGCACACGGAAGTACTCCAGTCCTTCGTCACATCTTATCATCTTTCTTCGTTGGTTATCTCTCTTGTAAATTCTGCCAAACTACGATCGTTGGTAATAATTGAACACCTGCCCAATCTCGAGCTTCCGTAAGCCTCAAGCCACCTAAAATATAGGGATAATCGGCTTGAATTAAAGTGGCTCATCCAGTCCCCAGTGGCCTGATCAGTCTTCCAGAAGCCTATATTGACTTTACGGTGGCCTTTCACCCTCTCGTAAATTAACTGGAACCTCAAAGTCAGTACCAATCTACGGTAAAGCACATTTCATCCAAATTTTGTGATGATCACTTTAAGATTCTTCTTTTGCTTCCTTGTGGTTATGACCCCTCGTGCAGTATAGGCTTCCTGAAGGATTTCACTGGTCTTATCGTGCGACTGTCGCGACAGCATAGGAGAAACGATACTAAATATTTCAGCCGCCATTGGACGACAGGCCTTGCAGATTGCATTAGTTCGGCAAGCCCGCTTTAGAGCTTTCAGGACTGGTTAAAACTGTCTAATACGACAGTTGGTAAGGAATGACGTCTCTGAGTGCATCACTGTGCTGACGGATTCCTGCAGCATAAACTAGCATCCTCGTCGTTAAGCTGAGTTTACGGGTCTAGTACCTCACTCGTTGCCATGTCTGGGTCTAAGCATATTCAAATGATCCGACATGTGACGACTGATGCAACTTCGCCTCGAGCTAACGATGCTTTCAGACTGACTTACATTAGCTCATTCGTAGATACGTCTGTATTGTTGATGCATGATCATGTCTAGGGTTTGGGCTTATGTAGGCGCGAAGAGATAGTTGAGACAAAGCCCAACGTTTCTTGCAGAACATGTACATATGAGTTGCTAGTAGGTGTTTATCACACAATCAGCAGATCTGAAGGACTTGATCTTAGGTAGTATCGCACAGGTCATGTTTGATCATTCATTCTCAAAGCTAAAAGCAGATCTAATCCCAGATTTTTTGTATCTGCTTCAACGGCCTTGTGAACCATTTGATTTTTAACCTATGAATAGACGAAGGTGTGAAGATCTCTGCTATTCCCACTAATGATTCAAGACTATATCTGTGTCTCCGGAGTTGAAATTAGTGTTCAGGAGTGTTCGTTATCATGTTTTAGGCTCCAAGGAAGATGACGACGCCGAGGAAGACGACGAAGACAATTACCCCCTCGAAGACTACGAGAATCCTGCCACGATAGCCACCGACACTGAGTTGATAGGTGGCGCGTCTCTGCCGGTATTTCTTGCTGAACCTCTGGATTCCTTCGTTGTCAAAGGAAAACCAGCAACGCTGCAATGTCGCGCTGCACATGCGCTTCAGGTGAGTTCGATTCTCATCATAAAACGTCGGATACCCAATTTTTATTTCAATTCTTTTCCAAACCCCAGTGTCAAGAGTAGCTGTACTGCCCCCTCGCGATATTTAGATCAAGGTATATTATCGCAACCAAAAATCATGAACCCGCGAAAGGAATGCACATCTTATCGCAATTATATCTTCTTCATGACTGCTAGTCGTGGGTATACCATCTTAATTTCAATATGTACTAAATGCATTGTATCGTACGGCTGAATATCATATCACTGTAGCTGGTGAACGTACGTTGGGAAATGAGTAATTCAGATACTCATCTTTGCAGAACACGCGATGCACGGAAAAATGCAGTTCTCACAGCTGTTCGCTAATACCTTTTATTACTGACAATGTGAAAAGTATTAATTATGAAAATACAATTCTCTGAAGGAAGTGTGGTATATTTTCATCGTACCTACATCTTTCACGTTCCTCCACTAATAACGAGCATCACATGTGACCACCAAAAGTTTTTCTTTGTAACATTGACAAACGGTATTATTCATGATCAAACTGATTGAACTATCAAGGAGTTACATAGGTTTAGAAGGCCGAAAAGGCAGGTAAAATTTGGGATTTTTTAAATCGAAAACTAATTATTTAATTCAAATCGAGGTTCGTTTATTTTGAAGGGTATACTTGTGGGCACTTCTAGATTTTTTCTTATCATCATTGAACTACTAGGAGTACCGTTATCGAGGCGGGCGTTAAAGGTGATTTTCGCTGCAACGGCTCGCAAATACCAAGTTTCCAAAAACTGGATTGATTGAATGAAAAAAAGTCAATAGAAGATGATGATGAAAAAGAAGATTCTGAAGATATAATATACAACGCAAAACTAATTGTCGTAGAATTTTTATTCCAAATTTTTTTCACGAAACAGCGAACGCTGTTCGTCTATCTGAACCATTCACTCGAAATTTCGTTGAAAAATTTGATTCTTCTAGTTCAATAAGAAAAAGTAGTATTTGAAAAAAAAATCTCGCCACAGCTTTTTTATAATGTATCCAGAAACATTGTGTCCAAATTTGAAGAAAGCCGGTCAAGCGGCTTTCGAGATAACTATTGGTATATTACTACGGAAATGTAGTTTCAAGATAATCGCGTTTAAAGTTTGGCAAAGAATTGCAGCGCTCGGCTTTTGGTAAATAAGAACGGAAGATGATGATGCATTTTGGCATGAAATTCACACACAACATTCTTTATACATCAAACTTGATTGAAATGAAGACAAAATCGATTTCTAAAAAATTCTGAACGTATGTAACCCCTCAAAGAATCATTTCATTATTTTATATGCCATCCTATTATTCGAATGAATATTTGTGGAAACTATAGAATTTGCCCAGCGTTTAAGGTGCCTCTTTGAAATTATTTACTACGTGATATACGGCACGGCAGGGAGACATCAATTTTGGTACGAAGGTCTAAAATATGGCCAAGGTAATAAACCTTGAGGCATAGTTTTGGTAATAACGGGTTCTGAGCCTTTGCTGGGCTTTGATACTCGCGGTTTTTGCGGTCCGCCTTGTTTCCGACATAGCGTAACGCACTCAAGACCTCTGAAATTTTTCCCGCGGAATTTAACAAAGCCTGCGCAAGGCTTTCCACCGAGGCTATATGACATTGTGCGAGCTTATTTTGTTATCGTTTAATTATCGCGCGTGAGTTGACGCACGAACAACAACGAACATTCTTTTTAACCCTTTTCACTTTTCCCCATTCTAAATTTACGAGATAAACAAAAACCCTGCATTATCCTTTTCAGACGTTAAGTTGTCAGTGACATCCCTTCGTTTCATCCTTTACAAAGTAATTCCAATTCTCAGCTCTGTAGTATAATAAGAGAAGAAAAACCACAGCCATATCCTGCTGAGAAAGCCCTGAGGAATCGTTGTTAGCCTTTCTCCGTTGAAGAGACATATAAGTGTGTAGGATCAGCAAAATCTCCAATTCACGATACAGCTCTCGCATTTTGATTCCTCCATTGCACTCTTCAGAGCCGTTTATATTTGTTCATACTCTGATCAAGCTCACTGAGCATGCGAACCAAAAAACTTGTCATTACTTAAACTCGCAATAAACTCTGGTAGAAGATTCACTCGGTCATCATGTGGGACTCGGTTTTAATGCGCTTTGGTACCGTTTTCATGCTGTAGTAAAGTTAAGATGGCTCTTAAATTGCGAAGGATATCGTTCCCTCGGGTTTTGTTTCACCAGCGCACTTCAGAGGGTTCATCATCATGTGGCTGAGGCTCACCAACAGGGAACAGAGGTTTCCCTTGGCGGAAATAAAGGATTTTACTTTCTGCCATGTTTCAGCAATAGTGTACAGCTGCAGTATGTCAACGGTGCATTTTTCGTAAACTTTATTTTGTCACGTTCATGGGATCAGCTTGACTGCCGTTGCTGATCTTTGCGCAAACACACCTTCTGCCTGCAGGTATATTTCCGATGCAACGGTGTACGAATCGATGGCTCTCAACACCAGGATTTTGTCGATCCTCACACTGGTACGCGGATTGTCGAAGCCGAGCTGAACGTGACAAGAAACCAGGTTGAAGAATACTTTGGCAAAGAAAAATTCAAGTGCGATTGTATCGCTTGGTCTGGACCAGGGCAGATCAAAAGTCAAAGTGCTACAGTCGATGTTGCCTGTAAGTAGAAATTTTTCACATGAACACAAAGATACAAAGTGCAGTGGATGTTTTCTTAATCTAGTAATCATACATCGCCTTGGAAAGCCTGAAATCAGAAAAATATTATAGATGATCGTGCACATGAAAGTCCTGCTAATGAGACGAAGGTTTTAACGAAGATGGATAATTGGGATGATCATAAAATGTTCTATGAACTTGACACAATTTCTGTGCAGACTGTAGCAGTACAAGTAGCGCATTTTAATGTGGCACACAAGTTCAATCTAAAGTCCATCGCCCAGATATCGATTCTTGGGCTGCAATGAATACGCAATGAACCAGGCTGGCGGCGTATATTCCCTTAGTATCTTAAATTAGCATCTTGGTTTCTCCGTTCGTTACACGGTACCTGCAGTATTTGAATATACTTAGGGCGACTATGTGAGAGGAGCGCGCATCGGTAAAACTTTTGGCTAAGTTTGAAGAACTTTTTAAATAAGTACCCCACGTACGATTGTCTTCTAGAATTTTTGAATATATTTAGAGGGAATATCGTACCGGGTGAGTCGGCTTCAAATCGTACAAGTTGTGAAGGAAAAGCTAAAGAAATTCAGACGTTCGGTATATTTTCTGTCCTCTAAATTGGCTCTGAAGTTCATGTTTTATTAATAACGTGATACTCACTTGACAGCCGAAGAACTTTATTTTAACGTATCGGCGTTTTAATTGAGACCAGTTTAAAAACTCCCGAACTAACAATCTTTGGATTTCTTGCGGTTAAGTACACTTCGCCCCTTGTTTGCTAAAGCAATTCTGTTATCGGCGAAAAAATATTGCGAGAAATAAGCGATTGCTGATCTGGGCACTCAATACTCCGTGACGATTTCTTGAAGTAACAGCCTACTGGTAAAAGGATTCTAATTGAAATTAACTCGATGGTGCACGTTCCATTCTGAAATTCAAATAATACTATCTAGCCGCAAATATTAAACAAATTTCAATTTGTATTTCAATGTAAACATGCGCATACACATCGGACTAGAATTGGAAATTTGAAATTGGAAACGTGATATCAGATTGTATTCAATAACAGCTGACTTTTTTTTTGTGCTATCTGATTAGCTTTGATTTGTCAAAAAACAAATATGGCTGTAGCCAGATTCGCGACCTCTCCGTTCTTTGCAAAAATCGAGGCTTGGGAATCTCAACTTTGCGGTGGCTAAGATTGCAAAATAAACAAATTTATCATAAAGTCCCGTCGTCCTTGCCGTTTTTATTTCCGCTTTGCTTTTTCATGTTTGTTTCTTTCAATTTCTTTGCTCCCCACACGCCGTTTCATCTCACATTACTAATGCTGTTTGCCGTGCCTTTTGACTGCATTTGAGACAACTTGCGGGGATAAATCGATTCGGTAATTCTATTCTACCAAATCGCATTATGTACGGGTAGGCACCAACTAGTTGAATTAAATTGAACGTGACTAATTGTTAGAACTGTGCGTGTTGCTTTTCCACGGACAAGGTTTCGTTTCGTCGGTTGGGAGATTGAATGCTAAAATGAGAGCCTAAAAGGAAACCAAGATTCGGGTTCACTTTACTCTCAGCTTTCTGTATCCAACGATGCCTGCCTCACGTTTGAAGATGAAAAAAAAAAACAAAAAAAAAAAAAACACGAAGAAAAACATTTCGAAAATAGTATTCATTTCCATAAAAGAGACAGGCGAGTATTTCAGCACAAAGAGGCGTGTATCAACCCTCCCTATTCCCCTAAAGAGGGTAGACAGACCCCTCCGCGTTCTTCGACGTGTCTATACATTTTGTCATGCACGAATTCCGACTATTTTCTCCAGTTTCTTCCTTCGATCGAATCATCCAGTCCTCTTACTCCTTCGTCCTTGAGCTATCTTTTCTAACATTCAATCTCTTCCTTGAACCAATTTCTTATCGCTTTCGCCAAAATAACGCTGTGAGCACCGCTCAAAATTCCTCATCCTTGAAAGGAAATGAATATAACTTGTCCTCTTCTTTTTTTTTCGATTTTCAATCCTCAGCTCACTTTACCTATGCCTACGACATCATTTTTGTGCATCTACGTCGCTTAGGCAACCCTCAAGGTATCAGTCAGCCCCTATTTCATCGCCTATACCTTTTTTGGCCACAAACTCGTATACAAGGTAAAAGTGATTTCGGTGACAAGGGGACAAGGTATCATCGAAGTATGAGAATTCTGAATCTGTGGTCTCATAAATCAGGAACTAATACAGACTTTATTGTATGGGAATAGGTGGGCATTTAATTTTGTCAAATTTTATCAGTCGCATTAGCCACCCGCTTATTGGCAGAAGGCAATATAATAGGTATTCGGCTCCATCCTCTTTAACAATTTCCGAGCTTATTTCGTTCGGCAAATAATGCCTTTCATGCAGCAATCCCCGCTGCGCATCCCCTGAAACCAGTAGGGCATAGAAGGTTGCAGTCAATACTCTATGAACGGGTATGAACGTCATGAACGTCACAAGCCGCGCGAACGCCATAGAGCGAGGCATATTTCTCTTTTCTCCATAAAAAGCGCTCCCATTTTACCGTTGCCCTAATATCGCTGAGTGCTTGGCCGTTGCTATACCTAGTCAACGGTAGCCGAACCCGGTAGCCAGACGGTTACTACTACCGGTAGCCTTGTAGCGACCCCTCGGTGCCCGTAACTCATGTTTAGCGAATATTAAAAACTCCCCGATTGGCTAGAGCGAAAAAATACTCCGTAACAATGCGGAGGAAGGAGAAGGCAGTCGTATACAATATACGAATGTTTATGTACCCATGTAAAAGCTCATGTATACCGGAGGATGGATTTATACCTATATATATATATATACCTATATACCTGCCTATGTAGCACGTATATAGTTGAGTACGAGAGACTTTTATTTAGTCACGGCCAGAATGACACGAGAATTGCGTAGACGCCGTGTATGAGATTTCTTTCTCGCAGTCCTCGACTGCAAACTGCGAATGACGCGCCTCGAGGAAAAACGACATTGTCACGCCTTTTAACCCCTTATGTTTTTTTTGTTTTTTTCTTCTCTTACTATGTGTATCTCCACTCTTTCTACGTCTGGTTTTTCTTCATTTTTATCCATTATTCTTCGACGCATGGCTTCTCGCCTCTCTGTTTGTCGTGGGTATGCAGCAAACTTACTCTCAGAATTAGTCGAATGCAAGGCCAGACCAGCCTAGTATGTTCTTTCATCATTACCCGACAACAAAGTACGAATTTCTCTTCTCCAGTTGTCGCCACTCTGCTTTTGAATTGCCCTTTTTTCTGTTTTAAAGAACCGTACCAACCGATACATTTGGTAACGAATTCAATGTCAATTAAGCTTTCAAATATTTCAATTTTGGAATTATAGACCTGAAAAAACAGTTCGAGTCTCCACCATACGCCGTTTCCGTCGAGGTTGGACACGGTACTGAATTGAGATGCATTCCACCTTCTGGTGTCCCTTACCCTCGAGTGTACTGGCTCAGAAATGGGGCCCCTCTTGAAATTACGCCCCCATCGCCAAATGCTGATACGCTTTTAGTGTCCAGCGAAGGTCACCTTCTTTTGGGACAGGCGGGACTTCAACATCAAGCAAACTACACTTGTATTGCTGAGAATATCGCTGCAAAAAGAATCAGTGACTCGGCCAGCTTGACTGTATATGGTACGACATTGACCATCAATCTTTTTTACCACGGATGACTACCGGATAAGTCTAGTCAACGAGGTTGCTTTAATTGCAGTCAACGGAGGATGGACGACCTGGTCTGGATGGTCAGAGTGTAGCACTAGATGCGGAAAAGGTGTACAGAAGAGAACCAGATCTTGTTCCAATCCTTTGCCTATCAACGGTGGACAACCTTGCCTTGGTCCATCTTCCCAAAAAACTGAATGCAACTCGCCATGTCCCGGTAGCTATTTATTGGAGAACGAGAACGCGTTTGATGTTACTGAATGGTATTTGGCATGGTACTATCTTTCAACTACGTGAAATGAAATTCCATTCCGCTTATAGATGTACTCGCATAGTCTCCTGTGTTCAAAACTATTTTCAAATACCATTCCGTAACGCAACCGTTGCAAGGTGATGGAGTTGAAAAGTAAGTTATATTTCTTCCTTGCTGCCAAAGGAGAAGAAATGTTGAACGAAATTCCATTTGGTTGTAAGTAGAACCATGATAACGGTAAACCGAGGAGTCCAAAAAGCTGTACAATAATCAAAACGATAAACAAATTGTCGCAAATATTTGAAATTTTGGAGCCCGGTTCCAAACCGAAACACCTTGTTCCAGCGGTGGATGGCAGATGGTCAGCCTGGTCGTCCTGGTCAATGTGTGGTCCAGATTGCTCTCATATTAGGAGAAGGTCTTGCGACAATCCACCGCCAAGTCATGGAGGTCGACCTTGCCAGGGCAGGGACATAACGGTAGACGTTTGTTCCGGTGATCAATGCAACAACGGTAAGTCGTATTTCTTGAAGATCATATGTTGTGAAATTGTAGTTTCCTTTCGATTTTGACGTTGCAATTATTGTGACGCATGCAGCGATTGGATATGGAGGTTCTCAAGTATTCAAAGAAGGTAAGAAGCACAGTACTTGTCTGTAGAGAATCTGAACAATACGAGCCCGGACTTCAATGATAATATTTCGTGACAGGGAGCGAAGAGTTTGCAATAGTAATTTATTTTTTAGCTACGAGAGCTGAACAGCAGACTTCCATAGCTCTCTGGATATCTCTCAGCGTTGCAACGATATTTTTGCTACTGACGACAATTTTCATCGTTCGATTTCTAAAGCGTAAAGAAAGAGACAATTCGCTGTACAGCATGGCGAGGTCGGATTTTCAACCGGAATTTTTCCCGGAACAGGATAAAAAGTCCATGATTAATGGACATTCGAATATGACCAGTAACGGCAATGGGTGCTACGACTATTCGTTGAATAAGCAAAATTTTTCAATGCAAAGGTAAAGAGATCTCTGACCCCGTTAAGATTTATGGTTTGTTCCCAGAATTATGGTAGACCGGAATAACCCGTTGACGTTGAAAGTTATATTCCCAGAGCCGGACGTCAATCTTTGCGATCCGATCTAAATACACCCTTCAGCATCGACGATTTATTCACATGAATATCATTCCGCTTTAATTCGAGGCTAGCCACTAGGTATTGATTTATCGTTGAACAGGTCCTGTTCCGAGCACCATTACGACGTACCTCACATGTCTCTGCCCTCAACGAAATCGTCACTGACCCCGACTCCTAGTGCATCGACGGAGAATCGTTCGGTATCGATAAAGGACGTAGCAGATAAGCAAGCTTTCTCCGACAGCGAAAACAGCATTAACAGTTACTCATCTTGTAAGAAAAATTAATATTTCTAATCAACCCTCTGATCTTCGGCTCCAATTTCCGCGTTCTTTCATTCCTCCGTTTATGTACTCTGCATAGATTCAACGTATAACGTAGCAACGGACACCGTGGCATTACCAGCATTTCAAAACTATGAAAATGAATTCATCGCTAGAGCTTCGGTGAGCGGTCAGGGAGCGCTTTTAGTTGTATCAGAAGCTGGAGTCTCGATGTCAGTACCGGATGCTTCTGTCTGTCGTGGAGAAAAGGAAGATCTTTATCTAGCAGTCTTACGGGATGATAGATTCCGGCCTAACTTACCTCAAAATTTGACTTTACTTTCTGGAGTCATTACATGTGGCCCGAGCAATGTCGCCTTCAACAAACCCGTTATACTGCAGTTTGAACATTGCGCTGAACTCAAGGCGAACAACTGGGAATTGAGCGTTTGGTCCGCTACTATCGACAATGATGAGAACTCCTTCATCACAACTAACACCAACAGCTTTTCACCCACAAACTTGAGGACTGCAGCGAACCTACCCAAATGGACGAAAGTCCTCACCTTGGGAAACGAGTCCATTAACACTCCGCTGTTCACGCAACTAGACCACGGTGAAGTGTTTATCGTCACTGAGGAATTGAGAGGATACGTACTAGCTGGAGAAAGTTCTGCCATTGCTCCAGGAGTTGCCGTCAAGAGACTAAGGGTTGCAGTATACGCTGCACAGAATTGCGATTACATCAGATGCTATGCTGTCGAGGATACGAAGGCAACGCTGAAGATTGTCTCGGACCTCGAGTATCGTTTGGGAGGAAACCTGGTGGAGAAACGTAGTCTCTGTTTCCAGGACAGTGGTGCACCGCTTTGCGTGTACCTGGAGGACCTGGAGAGCGGATTCACTGATCGTCAGGAAGTCCCCTTTCAGCATATTTGGTCCTCCTCGAAGAACACTCTGCACTGTTCCTTCAAAATTGAAAAAATCGACAAAGATGTTGAGCTGAGTTTCAAGCTTCACGCTTATCAACGAGGATTCGATAGTCATGGAGTTATTCTGAGGATAGACTTTGACGTCTCGAAACAGAATGTCTCCTTGGGAAGCGCGAAGAAAAATAGGAAACCGGATATGACTGTGGTCAGTCACGGAACCTCACGCTCTGCTGAATCCACCATAAGAACATTCAGGTGAGAGAACAATAAGTTGATATGTTTACAGCATTTTTTCGAAAATTGCATTCATTTTGATTCGAAGTTTGACAGTCGGTAAAATCGGGCAGCTCTACGATCCTTCAATCGATTCATTCGCGTTTTCAGGTTCTCTAAAACACTGAGAAAGCAATTATGCCAATACTTGGATCCGCCAAATGGCAGAGGCAACGATTGGCGAATGTTGGCTCAAAGGTTGCAGGTTGATCGGTTAGTAAAACCTACATAAATTTTTCTTATCTAAACCGGCGATTGGGATTCAAATAAATTCGAGTATTGGACGGTCACCGTATATATCGATGAAAATAGTCTTGCCGGCAACCATGAGAGAATTTAAAATCCCAGTCAGTCGAGTTCACTGCACCCTGAAAGATTTCAATTACAAGATAAAGGTTCGCTTTTCTCCACTTCTTTCTTTCTTTTTCTCTCTCACTCTCTCTCTCTCTCTTACTCTCGTTCCCCTGAAAATCCTAACAGGTACATAAACTACTTCGCAACAAAAGCCAGCCCTACTGAACACATTCTTGACCTGTGGGAGGCTAGACACCGTGAGGCTACAGCTGTCACGGATTTACTAAATCACCTTAGACTGATGGGGCGTATTGACGCCGCCAGCGTCCTCGAAAGTCATCTAGGACCCTGGATATGATGAATCGATGATCAATTTTTGGATACAAGTACTGTACTGCCTCATGGGGTTCGAAGGATTCGAAATAGCCAACGATTACGGGGTGTTCTGATGCGGTGAATCGAGTAATTAGTCGACGCGAGGCTTCATCCTTCACTGATAATTTCAGCTAATTCCCATCCCATTGCGGTGATGTAAAATTTGTTTGTTGAAATATGACAAACGTAATACCGAATCGGAATTATTATTTTTTTTTTTTTTTATAAATTTTTTTATTCCTCTTTCACGTGCGATTCAAAGTATTGTTACAACTTCTGAAATTACTGGAAACGTTATCGAACTGTACTGTCGAAAATATTGTTCTGATTTGAACGAAAGTCTAAATCCGTGGAGAGAAACTATACAAATTATTGTGATGCCTGTGAAACTAGGGATGTGTAATTTTGAACCGAAAACAAGCTAAACTGCATCCCTCATTCCTTCAACCGAGGACATTGCTGACCCGTCCAGGTTCGTTGTTAAACGGATAACAGACAGGTGCTTCGTACACGTTTAATTATCCCGCTCGCCGTATGTATGGCAAACGCTTTGTCAATTTATTTGATTAATCAATCGCTGTCACTGCTACCTCGACCGAGTAATCGCTGTCCAATAAGAAGACTGCAAGTTACGTAGAGAGACCAGAAAAATAACTTCATGGAAAATGTTAGATTATGGTTTAGCTGCATTTGTACATAATAATTATTGTACTTTTTTTTATATTCAATCTTACTGTTATTTATTTATTTTTATTTTTTTATACATATATTATACACATACCTATCCTCTATTATATTATAATTCGATGCTGTCAGAAACAATACCTATTTTTTCAATACACAGATACCAATTCATTTAATTAGGTAAACTGCCTTTTATAAGATTTGTTCGAATGAAAAAATATTAATAGAAAGAAAAAAAAAAAAAAACTAAGAAATAAAACAGAAATATACAAGTAAACAGTAGCTGTGTAACTATTGAAAATGATATTGCATCAAATGCGAGACTGTACAAATATAATATTGATATTTTGTAAATAAAATAAACACTACCAATATTGTAGAATATTTAAGATAGATTCACAGAATAAAGTACATTTATTAATAGACTCTGCCTACCTTTTATAACGCCTCATGTTAGTATATTCATCGAATTAGAATACCAGGAAAATATTCTGTTAGGTAATAATCTAATCCCAAGGTATGGTGTGCATGTATACAGGTTGAAATTTCTGAAAGCATTCATGAGGGAGGGACTTATTAAGGCAGAGTATGCGTACCCGTACTCGGTTGTACACGTAATTTCAACACTACTACTTACGTATAGTGGATATCTACACAAGAATACACACTGCCCTAATTGGCACCACCCTCACGAATGCTTTGAGAAAATTTACCCTGTATACCTAATGTGTCAACCTAAAATAAGAATAATCAATTGCTTTTCATTATTTCAAGGGTCTTCCTTTTTTTAAATCGCTTCTTTATTTTTTAGGTCTTCCTTTCAATTACGTATAGTTTAACTAACTGGATTCCAACTTGCGATAGCTCGTACAGGACTTGGGTTATAAAACGTTAAAGAATATATATTCTTTTTTCATTAAAGACCAGATCCAGGGCTATGGTGACCCCGAGATTCTGCATAGATTCACAGCCCAAGGCACGCCGGCCGTTGGTTGCATGGGTCTCGCATTTGCAATTGAATGCACTTAAATGCTATTAACAGACCGACATTAGCACATAGTATACATACCATGGTAAACTAAGCATTGGGGTATGTATCAAGACACAAGGATCTCTCCAACAATGGGCATTATGTCTACTGCGGTATCAGGGTTTGGGCTCACGACCGATGGTTCTATAGGTGGACCCACGGGCTCAACGTTACCGCAAACACGCATACATGACTATGTATATATACACATGGATCCATATATACATACATATGTACATATATAGGTATACACATGAATGTAACCATACGAGTCTATTGCTAAGTATATATGTATAGTATACGTATATGAAGGTGGGGCTTGTTCGGTTCGCTTTGGCTTAGTTGGTTTGGTTCGGTAGAAATACATATACCCACACATACATATCTACAATAATATACCATCAAGATATAGTAAGGGGTATCCATGTAAGCGGGGCAAAGTATATGGGCAATGTAGCATTTAATCACAGGAGCTTGTGGTAATTCCAGCGGACAATGCTTGTTGACCCACGCTTTGGTACGCCGAGGGAAACTGCAGCCATACTTAAACGGTAATGTCATGCAACCGTTTCACGCTTATGTATGTAAGTATATACAGCGAGATGGATATGGATAAATGGATTTACACGGGCACACGTAGAGCGAAAATTATTCTCAGATCTGGAGATGGAAGTTTGTTCAAGTCCTGCAAGACGACGTTTCCTGAACGGAATACGAGAATAATTAGACATAAATTACCCTTACTCTTGTAACATGTCGTATAGAAGCATAGACGAATTTCTAGTACAGTGGGAAGGTGAAGTCCTTTGATAAGGAAAATCAATGGGCTTCAGGATCCGGAAACTCTTTCTAAATAACAGTACATAGTTCGCATTTTCGGGTGTCAAATATAGAAGACTTGGAATGAAGGAGAGAATGTAGCGTAGTAGATTTTCACTATAGTTTCCGAGCCACCAACTTACCTTTTCACAGTGATCCAACATTCTGATAATTCCTATTACTGGATCAGTAGTATGGTAATAAATAGTAGTAGTATAAGTAATAAACACATGCTTTCATCTAAGAACAAACGGGTTGGGATTGAAGTTCCGGATTCCAGAAGTTCCAAACGATCAAAATTCCGAATTTATTTGAGACGCGATTCTGACTTTCTAGAAACGTTAGAGTTCAGAAATCGCAGATTCCGAAAAGTCGAAATCCGGACAG
Source organism: Ametastegia equiseti (assembly GCA_963989295.1). Classification (NCBI taxonomy): domain Eukaryota; kingdom Metazoa; phylum Arthropoda; class Insecta; order Hymenoptera; family Tenthredinidae; genus Ametastegia; species Ametastegia equiseti. Next base: position 7,048,109 of record OZ022390.1, on the reverse strand, counting down.
CTCAGAGATTCGAGAATTGAAAACTCAGAAAGTCCCAAAATCCGCAAATATAAGGGAAGCTCATGAAAATGCTGTCAAATTAACAACATCGTATGCACAGATCCTGAGATTCGAAGTTTTGGTCTTTCGGATCTTTAGCTTTCTGAATTTCGAACCTTCGGTGTTTTTCGATTTGGAGTTTTTGAAATTGGCTATTTAGACTTTCGGGAAAATAATCTTTCTAAAAACTCTGAGTCGATAGTATGTAAATTCGGAATTTCAATCCCACCCCGACAAACACATGCATGGCTATTATTCCTGTGTGTGTTCATGTTGCATCTTTCCCGCAATTGAATAACTTGAGATAAAAATGAGTTCATTCGCTTATCGGCAACCTCAATGGTACATTCTATCAGATAATACCATGCGCTCTTTGTATACTTCCTCCTACTAGCGATAAAGATCAGCTCGTATGACACGATTTGGAATTTCACAGCTAGATGTACACATGGTGTAGAGACGGATAAATCAATAGATCGATAGACTGCAGGGCCCCTCAGGGTCCTGGGTAATGATGAAAGAGGGTAATGTCAATTATTGTTAGCTTAACTTGATCTTGCTGATGTTTCATTATTAGGTTTCGTTTTAAAGCTCCTGGAGGGGTTGGTATGAGTTGAACGGTGTTAGTGAACACGGTTGGGTTAGTAAAGAGAGAGCTGTGAGAACATCGAGGCGTTGTCGATTACGAACGACGCGCCATGGCGCCTGAGGCGCGAGTGTAACAATTAACAAAGCCCTGAAAACAACAAATCACGCCTCTCATCAATTATTACCTCCGGCTCGAATAATTACTCGTTCAGTTCGGCCTGCGGAGACGCGGAATCAAAAGGGGTTCGTTGAAAGCGAGAAGCAGCAGAATTTCTCAATTTCGTATCAACTTGGAATTCAGGGAGAAGCTTTTGAGCCGGTTCATGTGATCCCCCTCCTTTTCAAATTGTGTCCCCTACGCGGAAAATCAAATAATTAGGAAATACCAGACGAGGCCAGGCGTCAGCAACCCTGTAAATCAAATGCGCCCAGAATTTCCACTGATATGGGTAACTCGGTAACAACGGGAAAAGCTGCATAGGGGGGGGGGGGGGGGGGGGGATCTAAGGGCATGTCTGTCATTCCTCGTCAGAGGGCTAGAGGGATGGATGTCCGATGCTGCATTGTTCGCATTGTTGCACTTCTGACACTGACACGGCTTTGAAGAGGGTTCGCGACCGTCATTCGCTCCTACTGGAATTTCGCAATGCTGTGGGATCAAATAAAAGTTCTTCCGGATTATACGACTGACAATTTTACGTGTAGCCGACCACGCATGAAAGTCCACTATCGTATTCATGTCAAAAGTTGCGTAATCTGTAGTTATATTTACGAATTTTTTCCACGGTTTATGATAAAACTGATAAAAATTAGGAACAAAGGGACAAACGAGTAAAGGAATAACGAGTATTTCGTGAAAGTTTCGTAATTGTACCTTGAAAGGAACACGTTGAAATAGCCATTCACAATTTTTAGTCAACTATGAAAATCAAGTATTGGCCCGAAATATTTGAAAATCTATTCGTTCACTGTTATTTGTCAATAATTATTGAAAAAAAATCAACAAGAGTCCATCATAAATAGCCAAGTCAAGAAAAAAAAAAAAAGTAAAACAAAAAACCACATTTATTTTAATTAGTCAGGAAATAATTGGGCTAGTGAGCTGAAATTTCCGGGAAATTTGTTCCTCCCAGTAAGGAAAATAGGCCAAGTGTCATTCAAAAATTGCTGGAGGCATTTTCAGTATTTTCATCCAGCTGTACCCTCATACCAATAATTTTTCAGTCACGAATCAACGACATGTATATTGCTTTACACAATATAAGTAGATACTATACGTATATGATTGGAGCTTTGGACACTTACAGAAGGTTTGTATAAGAGTTAGGTAAATAAATCTAGCGCGTTAGAAGAGATAACGCATAATCTTGGAGAGTACAATTCAATGAGCCTCTGGACATCTTGTGCCAAATTCATCCCTGATTCTACCCTCTTTCAAGTATTTTTCTGTGAGGGTTATTTTGCATTCGCTGATGCCGCCAAAGGCATGATTTCATTTTCACAGCCTCGCAAATTTCATTTGGCATATTCGTTATTCGAGTAAAGGACGACTCAAGGGATGCAGGTTGTCAGATTAGTTACATGTTAGGAACGTATAATAAGTGCAGCCCTGTGTCGATGATTATACGGACTGCACGAGGTACGCCATCTCTTGTACTTGTTAACGAAAAACCACCATATGCAGATGTAGAAGAAATAGCGGAAAACTTCCATACATTAATTATCCCTTCGTCATCACTAGGCATCAATATCAACCCCATCTCAACCTTAGCGCTAAGTAAGTATAAGTTGTTGGGGTTGGATGCAGTTGGCGCTGCATCTGGCAGCCCTTTGAAAGATATCCCTGCTCGTAGTGGATAGGGGCTCACCATCAGGCTATTTTTTTCTGTGAGTATCACATTTGAAGAGTGGCACACATAAAATTTGTCAAAGAATATTCAAAAATGCAAAAGTGATGCATTTTGCGCATTTTTTTGTCAACATTTTTACAGCTTCCTGATTTTTTTGCCCCACTTCATCACTTCATCCTATACATAACAACGATATTTGCAAACATAGCATCATCGAAAGTATCACCCCAATTTTTTTCAAATCAATCTAAGCTATAGGTACTGTTGATATGGCAGTCATTGAAAACTCGATTGGGGTCGAAATGCTTCCGTATAACGACCGTGTTACAGGCAAGAACTAGGTGACCAAGGATGATAAACCGTAGGAGAGAAGATTCAGCTACAATGTTTTCAGGAGGCGATTTCTCGCTCTGTTCCTACCGAAAAATCTAGTTCTGATTGATGTTCAAACCAAAAAGAAGGCAAGATAGAAAAATTGAATAAATTCTTGATTGACGTTTTCCGCGAGGTGCTACTCGCTGATAAAATCAATCAGTCACCCTACTTCGGAATCGATTACGGCTCACTTACAATCAAATCAGCTGGAAGTATACCGTACCGCTGGAATCATTGAAGTACTCGAAATGGTTGGAATCATTGAGGTCATTGAGGTCATGCAATCAATGGAAATAAAGGATTTCAATGTACTTGATGAAATGCAGTAGTCCATCATCGAAACAGTGTGACAGAACTTGATATCACCTGAAATCACACAAGTGATACAAAATAGAAAATCATACCTTTCTATTAACTTGTTATTGCCCAAAATCGGTATTCGAGTGAAATTTTCTTTCCATGAATCGCTTCTCGATTTGAAAGGCCCCTTGGGTTTTTGTCTAATCAGGCATTCGATGACTGTATGCCACCTCTGCTGCCTCGCCACCCTAACATTTCACGTAATAAAAATCACAGAATGATTAGTAAGTCAGTGAAATATTTTATCATCACACTCCGAAACCATCCAGAAAAGCTCAAATTGAGAAACTCACTATCGATGCTGCAGTGTCCAGAAATATAGTTCAACCTCAAAATGCTCGATTAGTCAAAATATCATATTTTCAGATAAAAAATTGTTATGCTGATTCAGCTGGCTGCCTTGCTATCCCGTATCATTTTTCGATAAAACTAATCATCTGGTTACATTAAGAAAATAATTTGTATAGGCCCACCTTAGAGTGCCAAGAATTCGGTATATTTATTTTCCACACTGCGTGCGCAAAGTTCGATTTTGTGCACGCTTCGCGTGCATAAAATCCAACTTACCGCGCGCTGTGTTGAAAAATAAAGTTCGATACACGTGCGAAAGATGATTCTCGACTCGTGTGATTATCACCCTCGCTTCGCTCGGGCGAAAAACTTCACACTCGTCCGAGAACCAACACTTTCGCACTAGTATCGAAAAGTACTATTCCGGGCAATAGCTCTCGACAAGGAATCTTCCTTGCCTGGGCAATAATCGGAATTGAGATCTACAAGCAATTATGGGTAGATTGACAAATTAGATTGCGCGTTGTATTTCATTGGGTGTGCGCTTCCGTTAACACGCCGTGCCGTGATACGAGTACCTCGCACGCAATAGTCACGCAGGTGTTGCGTATTTATACGCCTACAGTTCTATGCCAGTAAAGGGTATCTAGAAGTCTACATTTGTATTATATGTATGCTTCGAGGGTTTTTATATGTGTGAACTAAGATACGATACTATTTTCGCAGGTGATTCGAACCACCGCGGCGAGTTCTTCGTTAAAATTTATTCGTTATTCAAATCACGGAGATCTTCGATAACGAGAAATGTAGGGGAATTCATTTAGGTCTCGCTGGTGGATCATGTTTATGGATTTTTATATTCGTTTGTTTAATATCTCAACGTCTCGTTTTCTGGCCAGGTTCTCGACAAGAGAAAAAAATAAAATAAAAACAACAAATAAATAAATTCACGAGCGGCCTTAGTTTGTTGTTATTAAAAATAAATGCAACAGACTTTACCGTGATTAATATTCAAAACGAGTCCCCCACCCGAGAATACGTGGTTCTGCATTCATCTCGATCCTCAGAGTACGACGTAGAAAATTTCGAATTACAGTTTCAAAGGCTATAAATTGCGAGCTCACTGCAAAAAAGTTTCAGCTACATAATCCTTTGCCACGTTTTTCCTGCCAGAAAATTTTTTCCCCCCTATATCCTCGCTTGGAAAAAGTTGTCGCATAGTTCTCGAGCAATTTCGTGGTCAGACCGCAGCGAGCTCGAAATTCCGCAGGGATTCCTGGCTTATCATTTTACTCTCAATCAAGACTAGAATTATTGAAGACTACAGTTATTATCACTTTCACTACGCTGTGAATAGAAAGTCAAAAATCGTTTCGATAATTCATATACATGTTCTGCACAAGCACTGTGGTGACTTTAAATTGAAATTTTACGTACACACGATTTTTCACAAAAATACTAACCTATAGATTCACCAATTTTATAATTCCATTAAAAAATCTCAAACTCTTTTTCGAAAAATCCGCACATGGTCTGTTTGCTGATATGTGGTTATAAGTGATTCCGAGTTCTCCGCCCAGTGATATCTTTCTGATTTTCTCTAGGATCGTTTAAAGTGACTGATCAGGTACTGTGCAATAAGCTATTTATCTCTAACCATACGTTATTATATCAAAAACTGTTTTGCTTTCATCAGGCCATCCACATGAAACTATACACCGAGGCACGGCTGCGCGAATGTAATTAACATTAGCCGTAATACCTCTTAGATAAACTGCCGGATAACCGAAGTGATCTGAGGCTCTAGGCTCCCGGTTGATTATGCCTTCGATTTGCATAGAAGCAGACGGCGCTATGGTTAATCCCAGCTAGCACGTCGCTAACGTGGTTGCATGGTTGAATTATGTCAAAGGTATTAGCATATTATTGCCGTCGATAAATGATAATTCATAGAAAAGTCAGTGTAGTATTATATACCGCGTTTGGAATTAACTATAAATTTAATTAAACCGTCCTAGATGCCGAAGATTCTTGCACCGAGGATTAGGCAGCGAACTACGTGTAACTAACTTATCCTAACGAACTAACGCTGAAAGGGATATATGTCACACAAACTACCGCGGTTGCACGCTGTAATGCAATTGACACAACGGCGTAAATAAACATCGTTCAAGCAAGCCATGTTTTGGTTAACCAGAATATGTGCTCACATCTCCCTAACTCACGGATCATATAAGCCCAATTAAATGCATGCTAGTCAGCAAATCCCATATCCCAACTACTGTATCGTAGAGCGCCGAATAAGTTTTATGTTTAAGGTATCGCTCGAAAATCGGCGATAAACGTATCGCCCATGTATGTATATCTGTTGCGTAAATCTTTATTCCATGATCGTATATCCAGGACCCCGGAATACCATGGAGCCGGAATTCCCACCGTTTGGTAAATTGCCAGATTACCTTGGAAAGGTCTCCTTCTACAGGCGTAACGCAATGTTTGTACAAAGGATATTTCCCACGGCCCTCCGATTATCTTTCGGATTCGGAACCGCCCATGTTTAGGTACAATCTCTCCGCCGAATTGTGATTTATGCATACATAAATCATCCCACATCAAAATGATCCATCGACCAGTTCCAGTCGCAAAAATGAGAGTACTTTCTACGGCCACACCAACCACAATCACTATCGCGGTGAGTAATAAGTGGCCCTTGTCTTCAAATGAATGCTACCTGAACAACTGCAGCTGATCGACGGTTCCGCATCGGCGTCTCGTAGGAACTGGAACTGGTCAATGGGTCATATTGATGCGCGATGATTCATTCCATCTACGATGGGCCAGATCTTGGTATGCTCATTCGAACCGCAATTGGTCTGGAAATGGCAACAAACGCGAATGGCCCGAGTTCAAAAGCCAATAATGGGCCTCACTGATCGTTCAGAATGCTGGCCCAACGTAGATTGCCGTGCTGCAGCCAATATCTTCTTACCGCGTCACATTTCAAGTGTGGGCAAATTTTGTCGCGCGGCATATAATATTGGCCCGACGTTGCGCCGTTCTGCAATTTCGGCGTAACTAACTTCCACGTTATACCATTCGTTGCCATTTTAGGCACGATCGCATAGCGGAGTGCCTATTACATTCGTCATCGCGAAAAACGTCGGATCGAAAAAAAACAATTTCTTTCAACGTAGAAATCCGTTTCATCACTCACAAAATCGGTTTTTAGCATTTTCCAAAAAATACGCGTATGTGTGTGCATTTTGTATCCTAAATTTCGGGAAAACGACTTGAGCGATTCGGATGAAATTTGGAGGGGAAATCAATCAACTGTTTGGTGAAGATGTTACATCGCCCGTTTGAAAACTCTTTTACTTCCGCGGTTACGAAATTGCAAGTGTTTGAACATTTGAATGAGTATTGCACCTATGCTCAAGTCTAGGAAAAACAGCTGAACCGATTTCAACTAAATATTACTGAAGTATTACTTCGAGTTTGAATATTAAAAAACCTACGATGGTGCCTGTTGCGAAAAAGCAAAGCTTTTTCTGTTCATACCACTATAAGGTGTACTCATACTTATCGCGAAATCATCAGAAGAATGATTTTTTATCGGGATGAATGGTGCATATCAGTCGATAAAGTTAACTGATGTTGATGTAATATTAACGGTACGAATATGTACTGCAATGCCTGCTCACCGATCAGTTGAGTTGAAAAATGACGTAGAATTGAAACTCACCATTAAGAGTTTATCCACGGCCCATTAATTACTCAGTTTGTTGCAATAAATTAACGATTGAAATAAACTTCGTCATTCACGGAGCCGGGAATAAAAAAAGCAACAATAAAATCACCCCAGACTATGGTGCAACCAATCAACCGGTAAGCGAGCCAATCGAGTCAGTCGATCGACTCAAGTTTACCATTTATTGCCGGCGCGGCGCTGCTCCCACAATCGACTGAAGAATTGTTCGTAGTTATCTGTGTAGCAGTTCTTCCACACGAAAGTCGTGCCTCTACGTGTAAGGGCCATAAAACTTCTAATAAATTGTTAATAATGGCTCAGCTTCTTATGATTGACGATCAACGTCAACCATAACTTAGGCGATCGCGGAGGGATGGGTAAGGGGGTGGATCAAATCGTGATTACTGATCCTGTATCTCGTACATATCCCGGGGTTTTCACCCCTCATCTTCGAGCAGCACACGATTGACCTTAGAAGTAACCTTTGCCCGGCTGAAGTCGCGCGGGCAACCATTAACAAATTGGTCCTCGATCGCACCTTCGTAAATCTTTCGTATATATACGTATAACGGATACATACATATATATATATACCCATAAGTTTATTGGCGTCTCGACGTCCCGCGGCTCTGTAAACGCGCTCCGCCATACCTTCAGACAAATAGACTAGCCCAACTGACGAAGCAGAGCAATATAATGTTGCCAGAACTACCGATTACATAACTCTTCTATCTCATACCTACCCCCGTCTTCGATTGATTTGTTATCCTGCCACGAGTGCACAGCGCTTCGTTTTGTGCCTCTCCGTCGATTCTCGGGAATCGGCTTTACACATAAAGTAATACCAATATCCGCCAACAAGTATTGGATTACTCATCACTTATCACTTACTGCACATGCTCGAAAGCTTGTGAACTTTTTACGAAAAACTTTTAGGTTGATAATTCTGTCACAATTCACTGATGATTAGACAAATCTAATTCCGAGATCATTTGCACGGAGAAATGCTCAAGCATTATTCTGAATTAGAATGGACTAAAGTCAGCCTATTCGCAACCACACAAATAAATATAGCGTTGACGAGTTTGGTTGTTTCCTTATTCAATTAGGATGATACTCTGTATCAGATTTGAACCTAAGTCTACTAGCTTAAATTTCCGAAACTTGAAAAATGGTCGTGACATATTGTGAACAAGCAGGTAAATTGGCTGACCACAATGGGCCAGTCCTGAAACTTTCGGCGTAGATTGTGCAAGTTCGAATATTACAGAACTACTGCATTAATCCTTTTCAAAATTAGGTTATTTCTGAGTTGAAACAAATGGTATGGATTAGAAGGATGGATAAACTTACTTCTCAAACTTACGTTTTTCTTGCAGTACCAATTGAGAAATTTGAAAAAATGGCACTTACGCCCCTTCGTCTTTGTCCATCAATACGTACCCAGAATTGACTGTTGTGCTCAATCAGAAACCGCCTGTCTTGCATCAACAAGAATGTAAAAAAGTCTGCTTTTCCAAATTATTGTATGAGCATTTGGACTAATGGAATATAACATTACTAGATCTACTAATAACCAAATTCAATGATTGGAATACCCTGATCCCAAATGTATACATGCGCTTTATTGTTTGCCAGCTTCTCGCACGTATCGAGAACACGTGAGAAAAAGAACCATCATGTGATTTTCATGGTAGCTGTCGGTCACCCCATAATTTCTCCATGCGGTGAAAATAAATTTTCCTGGTAAGCTTTGTCGACGACGCAATGTAGTGCCGTTTCAGCTCACGTGTATTAATATTCAAGTAAACGGGTCGCATCGAGATATAACTATATATGTGTATAGGATGGTTTTTTTTCGCTTCGACTGTAAGCCTATTTAATTCGAAAGGGGGATCGAGCAAGTTGCGGTTATTGCGCGTGCAGATTGCGGTAAGTTCTAGCAGTGTATCGAATTACTATGTTATATATAGACATCCGATTGCCGGTGGGAACAAATGGCTGAATTAATCCACTTCCAGAGTTTGTTTCTCAGAGACGAATACCCGACAGTGATGTAGCAAGGCGGTACAAGACCGGTATCGGGCACGTGCGTTTATCTGCACTCCAAGACGATTAATTCCAGTTCGCCTCTTTGAAACCTTCTTCTTCTGCTTCTCCTTTTCCGCACCTTTATTTTACATCGAAATCCAATATACTCTGCCCATGCACATCACTCTTTACCGAAAAACCGGTTGAATTGCAAATCAATGCCATTTGTATGCATCGTCAAGTAACTTCGTAAAATTCCAGAAAATTTCACCTCTCAGACGTTTTCTAATCCATCGGATTATATCCCGAAATCGTTTGCAAGCTACCCGTTACTTCCTCCATTTCCTTTTTACTGCTCTCTCAAACATTCTCTACATATTCCTGCCTCTGGATACATTGCAGTTGCAGAAAATGTGTCGATGAAAATCCACTCTTGCGTTGATTGTATCATTTCTTTCATCCAATATAACATAGGTATACGTGTTGTTTCAAGATGATGGAATCCTTAAATCAATCCAAACTAGCCCAAAGTGAGTGTCTCACTTACTCACACTGCCCCGATCATTGACATTTTCCAATGATTTTTTTTTTTATCCGTGAGTTCTCAAATGATCAGAAAACTAATTCGTATTCGGTAAGTCTCTAGTAACTGATTTGTATAACGGAAACATTCAGAATTCTTATCATCGATTTAAAATTTAAGAAAATACAAGTGTCAACAAATGGGTCATGAAGTGTCAGTAATTGGGACACTTACCTTAAGTCATCAATCTACACAAAGCATTTTGAACCCATTCAAATAAGTGGGGCCTGCAGTACAACTATCGAAAAGTTTTTCTTTCACGTGGAGTATTCTACGTCAAATTGGCCCAGAGCTTTCACACTTCTTTTACCACTAGTCGTGAAATGCTTGATTTGTATTTCCAATGCTTTCAAAGAGCCACGTGGATGCACATGTGCAAATTCGTTACTTTTTACTTCTCCCCTGGAAGCGTTAGTCACAACGTGCAAAGTAGAGAGTGTGCTAAAAGGGATAAATAGAAAGCACGGCCAGTTGTCCCAGGCGCACTGGGCCTCGAGGTGCAAAGCGATTCCCCGAAGGAATTGAGATATCGATTTCAATCCGCAACACTTACCATCGCCTGCCAGCTCACCGCGAATGACCTATAGCGTGTTTACTCGTCCCCACAGCAGTGCAGTGTTCGGTGTTCACAATTTCCTCCGTATAGCCTCGAAGACTTTACGGTTATGCTCCTTTTCACACTGACGCGCAAATTCTGCGACGTAGGTACTTACGTTGGTATGGGCATATACATTCTTCTCTCCTCTTCTTCCAGTCTTTCTCACTCCGTCTCTCCGTCTCTTCTTGCCTCGAATGCCGCACTGTGTCCCTTTTGCCTCTCTGGATGCAAAACAGTCGACCCAAGCCGAGCTATTCTAGCATTGTAGCATGAACGGCGCTTCCTGTCGTATTGTCTTTATTTTTATCACCCTACAGCTTTCAAGGCACTAATCTCAAGCTGGGGAAAGTGGATTACTACTTTAAAATTGTAGGGACATTCATTCGTGAATTGCACGGTGGGCTGACGTCGCATTGCTCATAAATGTACTAGATTTATCTGTCTCGTCGAGGCGGTAGAGCTTTTTGAACTCTTCGTTATAGCGATAGCTTAGTGTAACTGATTCAAGTCCGACATTTTCGAGAGGGGACTTCGGTGAAATTGAAATGAAACCGATTTTATTATTTGGTAAATTGCTGAAACTAATCGAATGAAAAATTGCTTGCACCAAAACTTATACAATGTATTCGTATGTGTGCTGAGGTAGGATTAAAGTTCCAAACGGTCAAAATTCCGAGTTCATTTGACACGCGATTCTGGGTTTCCAGAAATGTTGAACTTCAGAACTTGAAAATTCCGGGAGGTCAAAATGCACGGACCTCAAAGATACGAAAGTTCAGGACTCGGGAAGTCCAAAAATCCGAAAATTCAAAGGAAGCTCATGACAATTGACAAAGCTATCAAATAAACGACTCATGGCCTTTCGGATCTTTAGCTTTCGGAATTTTGAACCTTCGGTATTTTCGATTCGGAATTCTTTCAAATTCGCTACGCAGACTTCCGCGGAAATAATCTTGCTTCACAACTCTGAATCGGTTATAGTATAAAAATTCGGAATCTCGACTTTTCGCAGCTTTCGGAAGTCGGAATTCCAATCCCGCCTCTGTGTGATCAGGAAGAGTATCAATTTATTACGATGCAAGTGTATATGTGCAAGGGACCCTTAGCACTGGTACACAGAAAATTTCCCACAAATGATTTCTCGTGCATAAACTGCCATTGCAGTGCATTGATACTTTTTCTGAATACACATGGGGCTTCCTACGCCAACTCGACCAGTATTAAACTCCGACCATCTCGAAATCATTTCATGTTTTTTTCTAACATTCTACTCGGTCAAAAACGCTGCCTGAATTTTTTTCAATTTTGTTTTTTCTATATTAAACCGTTTATTTTTTATAAATAGTTAAAGTCGATTGCGAATGCCCGTTTTTTAAAATCTGAATAAATTTTCAAAAATCCAGTAGATGACACAAAATACCGCCCTCTTAAGGAAAACGTGGGTCAAATGTTTTTTCTAATTTTTTTTAGCGCCTAATTCAGAATTTTGACACTTTCAAACCCAAAATTGACACAGGATCAAATCGTAAGCGTCAAATAACGGTCAATTCACTTGTAAATGTTCGCTTTCGCGAATTTGATATTCACTCCGCCGTTGTTAATTTTGGGTTTCAAAATTTCAAAATTCCGAATTAGGCGCTAAGAAAATAGGATCGACTTCAGATGTCTATAAAAAATAAATGGTTTAGTAAAAAAAATTGAAAAAATTCACAGTAGAATGTTAGAAAAAAATATGAAATGATTATGAGATGGTCCGGGTTTAACACTGGTCGAGTTGGCTCGGAAAGCCCCATATATACTGACCTTAGCTAGATTTTGGCGCCAGGAATTCTTTATTTAATTTTCGTTCCGCAGTTTTGAAAATAATAAAATCGATTTCTTCGAAGTATCACCAAAGTCCCCCCTTGAAAACACAAAGCGCGTTATTTTCACATCAGTGACCGATACGTAAAAGTACGGCTTGACGGACCTCGATTTTTTTACAAAATGCGTTACCGTTATCTTCAGAACTAGTGAAATTCAATAATTCTCTATACCCGGATGAACGTACACGTTTTAATGCACATTATCTAGTTGCATTTCACATTTGCATAACCGCATAACTCTCGTTTATCCCAACGCGCGTCCAGCATAACCACGTAAGTCTGCTAAAATTTCGCGTATATACCGGGATTTACGTAAGCACTGCAGTTTCAGTAGGATTTTTTGCTTATGCAAATGACATTTCTTGCACAGGACACAGCGATAATCAACTAACTATCGCGGGACATTTTTCACAATTTCTGGTACATTCGTTTCTGCAAGTAATCGTCTCACTCGTATTCCGCACCGAAGTCTTTTCGTATCACCTGACTTTAATGATTGAATAATGGTTCCTTTTTGACGCAACGAACCGACGCGATTCTACCAGGGATAATCAAAGGAAAACCGGAACTGTCAACTGGTCAGAAAAATTGAGGACCATTGGCAGCCATTGGTCATTTAAATTTTCGCCAGAGTCGATGTATAACTGTAAAAATGACCATTCATTCGACAAGTGATCAGAACTAATATGGAACATGAAAAGTTCAAAAGCTACTGAATCTTCAGTAACATGGATACCGGAAGGAAGACTCGATGTGTTCTGTTAACATGCAGTAATTACTATCAGAGGAATGAGTGCCCTCTAATTAATCAGTAGTGCGATTCTGAAATAATTTTGTGGATTTCATTGCCCGAAAATCGCAATGACCACGTGATGTTCAGCTAAATAATCAAAATTTCTGCCCGAAACGGAAGTAAAATTGAAGGATTCGTGTTTTTCACTTTCATTTCGAATTTCCATATATACTTAACGATCAGTCACCGTAAAAACTTGCCTTGCATGGTAAGCCCGACTCCAGTATCCATGCACATCGATACATTATGGGGTTTTCGACCATGAAACGTGCTGAAGACGACGGCGATTTAGAAGGTGAAGCGACCGTTTCACGCCACCCTCTCATCCAAACAGAACTGATATTTATTGCGAGCAGAATCCCCCGCGATAACGGGCTTGTTACTTTCAACGTACAGTTCCGTCGCATGTAGAGGCGCCATGTCTAAGATACGGGATCCCGCGAGATCTTGTAAAGATAATGGTAGCTATCTGGCTGGTCCATATACAGGCGTCACTTGATTACATCCTGTTCACTCTACAGGGTGTCCAATTCATTCGTGAACTTGGTAAAATAAAACAGCTTTTAAGGAGTGAACGCCATTCTTCACTCTCAGCTACCTACGCAGTGGTCATACCAGCTTAGGACTACAATCCGGCGTGTTTCACCTTTTTCAGGAAACAAGGACATGTTTAATTCATAGACATAAAAAAAAAAGTTATCACCGACGTACAATATGTTTCTTCAGAAGCTGTAGCACGTCTGGGATTGCGAGGTTCGCGCTTGTGATGCATTTCTTTTTAAGTTTGCAATCTAGAGTTACTTATTGTGAGACAACCCAAGGAACGAGAACTCACGGTGTTAGAACAGGCGGGGGTTGTGCGTAAAACATACTAGAAAAAAAAAAAAAAAAAAAAATGTTACAAAGGTGTCCGTCTTATCTGAGAGTGGGCAGTAGCCGCGCGACAGAAACCTGAATAAACATGGCTTCGAACAAAAGGGTGGGCTAAATTTAACCATATAACTCCTTGCGGACCAGCAGAGTGCATAAATACAAATCATCCGAAAAGGTTCAACGCCGTATTCACATTATCCCGTAGCCCAGGTTCGAACCAAGGATTTCGTTCAATTTCAACGGCCAAGAAACGCTTTCCAAATACATGTCCAGTATCACTATATAATTCTGCATTACCAATGTTTAGTAGTACACCTTCCTGATACTGCAAACAATTGTTTGCATTTTTCAGGATCTTAAAAAATGACGCGTGTTTCATATTGGGGCAGGTTAGCATGGAATGTTTTTTAGCTGAATTTGGAGGTGAAATCGACGGCAGTATGGAAGAACGTGCCATCTCAAATTCTGCCAGGAAAACGTGGTATCTCAAAATGTGCCAAAAAAACGTGCTATCTGAAATTGTGGAAAAAAAACGTGCTCTCGATCGGGGACGATATTTTCATTGATACGGTACTGCAAATTGGGTTGCCCAGAGGATCCAAATCATTGCTTTCTGATGGAGTATTTGATGGTTCTAATTATTTTTCCATTCATTCAACGCCTTTAACTACAAGTACGGAAAATCCAAGATAAGTTTAAACAATCAACATTTTTTTTATTGACACTTGTCTCAAATCTTCTGTTTCTGTATCATAGGAACTAAGTAAATGAGAAAATAATTGAAACAATTGAATAATCGCTTTGAATTCTCCAGGCACCCCAAATTCCAGTGCCGTATCAATGAAAATATCGGCCCTGATCGAGATAGCATGTTCTTTCATACTGCCATGGAAATTAATTGTTTGGTTTTTGTGTCAATGGGGGTGACTAGGAATCACGAATTTATTTTTCCAATCGACTCGTTCCTGAGAATAGAGTGGGTGCAGTCTGTCGTGTAGGACTCTTTGGACTTGTAGCTACACACTTTACGTAGAACTTGGAATCCGAAGGGCATAAGTGGTGGAGACTAGACTTGAAGATCAAGGTCCTCTGGTATCTGAGTTGAAATGAAGCTGGCGAGTGTTTCAGTACGTCGTCGGTGAGTCACCACGTAGGTTGTCCATTTTTATTATTCTTATTTGTTTGTTCTGCCACACGAGACAATTCATTGGTTTTGTTTTTCCTCTCAAGGTAGGTAACTTTATACAAAGAGATTCTCCCTACTCCTCTACATTCGCAATTTGCATCAAAAACCAATTAAATCCAGAAAACCCTGATCTCCATCACAAGAAGACCCGCATTGTTAATCTCCTCGATGTTATTATTATTTCTGGGCTTACACACGGTTCAAAAAATCGATTCTTTTCTTTTATACCCACACTGAATGTCGCCCCGGAAACAAAGATACGCTTTAAGCAATCAGTGTTTCGGGGCACGATTGAAATTCCGAATTTCAGAAGCTGTGAAAGGTCGAAATTCCTAATTTTTATACTACAGATACACAGTTTTCGGACAAATTAATTTCTCGAAAGTCTACGTAGCCAAATTGAAAAACTCCGAATGGAAAACCACCGGAGGTTCAAAATTCCGAAAGCTAAAGAATCGAAAGGCCAAAACTCCGGATATCGAAATTCGCGCCTGCAACGTCGTTTATTTGACAGCTTTTTAATGAGCTTCTCTTAAATTTTCGAATTTTTGGACTTTCTGAGTTTCGAACTTTTGAAATCTTTGTGCTGTCTGCATCTCGACCTTTCGGAATTTCCAAGTTCTGAACTCTAACGTTTCTAGAAACTCAGAATCGCGTCTCAAATAAATTCGAAATTTTAATGATTCGCAACTTTTGAAATTCGGAACTTCGATCCCGCCCCAGCGTTTCACGGTAATATCTATAAAAAATTGACCACGCCTCACAGGCATACTAAATACGTATCTATACATATACCCATTCCCTAATGCGGTGTAGTAAACGGATCGATCACTTGTAACCAATCGCCGGCATAAATCAGTGGGTTTAATTACGAGTTTGAATCCTGAAGCCTTTCATAGCTCGACCGCGTTGACTACAGCTATGGATGTATGGGATACTTGAATGGGATTTGAAATTTCCAACGTTTATATGCACATTTGAAGGTATAGAAGAAACTTGTTCTAACCCTTCCCCCCCCGAGCAATGAGTGGTGTTAATTTATTATTGCCAACGTTCAATTAACTTATTCCTAATAACATCGATCAACTAGCAAAACGATAGAGGCTTAATAAACGCGGGAAGAAATTTACAACTTGACATCTGCGGTAGCAAGTTGGTATTTATTTCTACTAAAACAGCGATGTAAATGCAAATGGATTTCAAGTGGCTCGGGGGAACCAAGCTAAACAGGGCACGGCTCGCTGTTACTGTTAATCTGCACCACATTACCTTCGCTCGCTGCCGCGAATGCAAGCGGTATAGTAGCTGGTTAGTAAGGATAGGAGAAACGAGGATAGAGAAGTGGTGCCTGGTGCCACCGACTGAATATGGAGTAGGCTTGGGCGAGCTTAAAGCCACCGACCGAGATTAAAGTAAGCGCTTAAACTAAATGTCGTGGCAGGTCAGTAAATTCTACGGATCAAATTCCAAAATTAAATCATCAAAAAATATCTAGGTCCTCATTTCAAATCCAAACCTCAAAGAGTCCTCCAATTAGAGGGAAATCGATGATAACTGATTAATACTTCATCAACGTGCATGAGTTCTGTAATCAGTATACCTAACACTGCAAAACATAGTGATTTCGAACAGTATTTACTAGTTACCGCATTGCTGATGACTCAGTATAACTAATGGACAGTATTAGGAACAGAGCTGATCGGAATCGACCGATCAACTACTATCACCGTATCGATTGAGTGATCAGTGTATCATGATTGAGTTGAAATTCGAATACACCGGCGGTTTTCGTTGTGACATAAGTATCATCGAAATCCATGGTTGAAATTGGATTTGGGCCAGCTTTTTGACGTTTTACGTGTAGACCAGTCAATGATTCTTCAACCTAGACTAATCTAAGTAAGCTAAAAACTGACCATTTCGGGGGTGATTATAAGCAGATATCAATTTTCAATAGTACTAATCATCCGTTCATACGGGCATTGGCAACTCACCAACCTAGTTTTTGTCCAGTTATGAACTTCGGTCATGAATGTTGCCAGAAACGCAGCAGTCAAATTGTATTCAATTCCAGTTACTGTGAGCACGTACAGGGATTGAAGATGTTGCTCCATATTCTCCAACAGATTATACAATCAGTGTCAAGTCATCCGGTCAAGAAAATAGGGTATAATTGTAACGGCACATGATACCCTGCAATGGAAACGTGAATGGTGTTGGTCATTTCTCATCTATAGTTGGAGATAGTGGAATTGTTCTCGATATAGCTTCACCGAGTGATCGCCATCAGTTTCTTTTTCCCTCCGAGAGATAAACTCATCTAAATACCGTGACTGATTGGTTACTTTTCTGGCTGTAGGTAGAGGCAATGTTATGCATGTATGCTGATACTTACCTCATACGTAAGCGTTTGAATGTGTTCACCTATCCGTGCATGAAGAGAGTACACTTTACTTTGGCGATGATGTATGACTCTAAAAGACTAGCTCTGGGAGCCTAATGGTGGTAAAATCCTTCTCACATGACCGAATTCAGATCGTTGGAAGCCCGCGTGAATCGATAACTTGAAACGGACATGCACATAGGTGGCAGCATGAACTTTGGTAATAAATTTGGGCATTAATTACTTCTAAGCTGTTTCGATCCCATAGTTTATCAATCACTTGTTACCTCCACGAGTTCACCCCCGAAGCCTCTTATGGACAATACTCTGGCCTCTGATCACCCCTATCTTGTTCAGTATTTTCACCAGAGATGCTATGGCAGGATTGTGTACAGTGCATCTAAGTTCTGAAAGTATCCACTTTCGGGGTCGTCTGCTGTCGTTTACAACATGATACTTCGGGGAAAGTACCATTCGGGTGGACTGAGAAACTTTCATATCTCGGTCAGAAAACACTGAAAGTTGTAAGTCCCTGGTAAACGAGTTTTGTACCAGGGTTTCTTGGGAATCAGTCTCAATCCAATTATCCGATAATCCCATAGAGCCATCGTGGTCCGAGAGGTGCAACCTAACCCAACCTCACCTGACCTCACTCAACTTAACCTAACCGAATTTCCCCTCGAGGGATATCCTCATCCCTTGCTTACTTTCGCAGATAAATCCACGCTCCAGGCTATCGGTCCTGGGGGATCGATCATTACGGGTCTTCAGTTATTCCCAACATTCAATTGCGGTATCAGTCACTCGCTCGATACCGGATAATCATCTGATAAGGATTAGTTATACGCAACGCTAATAAAACTTGCATAACAAGTTTCGTTTCAGTCTATTTGCGAATATAACACTCGATATACACACTCCCAGAAGAAAAATTGGCTGAGTTGACCAAATATATATGGCGATTAAATGTAGTGAAACAAATACCTATGCCATTGTTAGAATTATAAATATTTTTTCACATAGTATTCAACATTCAATTAGATTAACGAATATTTGGTGGCAGAAACTATCTATTTATTTCACCATATTTCATTGCCATTTTTTGTATCACCACTTTCGGTTTGCATAAGTTGCAATGTTCATAGCATTCCATCAATTCTCTAGTCCCAGGTGAGTTTCGTAGATAAAGGAGTCAAGGGTGAATTTTCTGACCCAACTTTGACTGACTTCTATCTTCTACCCGTGTCGTCAAACAGAGCCTTTTCGACCTAATCATGTCAAATAAAAATATCAGGATGAGTACCAAGCGCTTGATTTACCGGAACGTTCTTTGGAAAGTTATCACACATCAATATTGCCACGAGCGCCGAATACTCCTCCATCTCTCAGGTGACGGAGTAAATTTGTATAGTCTTTAGACTATTTCGAACAATCGTCAATGAGTTTTTTCATCTCAATTCGTTCGAAAATTATAATTTCAAAGTACATTTAAGAATTGACGGATTTCGGATTCTCTCTGGGATGTTGATGCTGTCGAAAATAACCCAACGATATAGAACATCAGGAACTTTTCGGCATTATATTCCAAGAAGTAAAATTTCGACCCGCTGTATTTATACATAATGAAGTAGATATGTACCCTCTGTTATTGTTCTGATAATATTTTTATCCATCACGCAGATCATTAGAAGCTAATGACATAATCGATTATGATGCACACTCGTAGTGAGCGTTGCGGACCTCAAAAAGTCTAGAAGAGTATGTGTTCAGGAGGGAAACTGATTGTTTAACTAGGTTTTTCTGGACTTTTCATAACCTTTAATTGCTTGGTTCTGTTCAATTTGAATGGAATGACATTCCGTGGTTGAACCAGCATGTCAATTCCAATCAGACATACCTATTTCTCATCATAAAAAGATGAGCTCTATAGGCCTGTGAGGTTTCAAATTTGTCTATCACACGGTTTTTCAGAACGCCGGGCCTATGTGTTTTTATTCGATATCAAATTCGGGGTTAAACCCGTCAGTCAATCGTAATATGAAGTGGAAATTTTTCATAGTCAGGGCACAAGCTTTTCAAATTTGTCCGTTCAGCTGTTTCTCAGAAAACACGGTTCTTTTATTTTGGACAAACTTGCAAACAGACAGAGAGGCAGACCGCAGATTAAAGTGTATTCAGAATCATGTGAGATGTCGACTCAAAGTTGAAAAGTCTAACGTTTTTCAGTTGTACAGTCATTTTCGACACGAAACCAATCACGCAAAGCGGACGGCTGATTTAGCCCCAATGTAGTTTTTTCAAATAGGATGCCGCTATTTTCATTCCAAAAATTGTACAAGCTTTAGCTGGATCTCAAAGTGAACATCATTACCTACACAATGCGGCATTATGAATACTAATTTCAAAATCGTCTATGCTTCGTTTGAACATGACCTCAAAGTTTTTAATTAATGCATCATATCATTGTTTGTGAAATCGACGATATTGATGATTGAATGGCTCGCTTCTGATGCGAAACAAACCTTGACACTGGAAGTCACAAAACTTCCAGTTCTAAATACAGCAATTGGCGAATTTATCTCGTACTCTCAATAGGCATCATATCAATTCACGTGCTAAAACTGTATTAAACCAAGCATTTGATATTTGGCAGCAAAACAAGTTGTCCACGGAAAGTGGCTGGTTCCTGCAAATTATGAACCCCAAGTAATCATCAAATATCATCCAGAGAGTAGAGACCATGTCCGTGAATTCAATATCTGAAAGCGTCGCTCAGGCGCCTTCATTTGAAACAAAAATGCTTGTGGTTCTGTACATCATGCCGCGTATACGTAGACGTACGAGGATCAGCGTCGAATAATCAAGTTGGAATCGCGGGAAAGAATTTATGCATATGTCGCAAAACGTGAGTACGAATTTTGGCGAGACATTGAATGATTTCTCATATTGTTCCAAAAAGGTGTTATAGATTTGACACAATTATACAGTTTTAATGGCCTCTTATTCGATGCTGTGCGTTGTGTAATTTTGAACACAACTTTGCTGGTTAAACAGTACAAAAAAATTAAAATAAAAATACAAATAAAAAAATAATAAAAAGAAGAAGAAAGAATACACGAGTAAAAATCATAAAAACAATACACCGTCATCAAAAAACGCTTACACCGTCTACGCGACGCACGTATTTCCGGAGTCCTTTTGCCCTCCGGTAACCACGCCGTGTATTTAGCCGACGTTCAGAGGCGAAAACTGCAGACGGGGTACTTTTTCCCAACGGTAAAAGAGCGGGCTGAGAAAATAAATCATGTTCAGTATCTGGCGAAGACAGGATAAAGAGACTCTTAGCGCTCTTATATGTATTTATGTCACACGCTTCCAGTCCATCCTTAAGTTTGCTCCTGCGACTGTCTTTTGTTCAACCGTACCTCCGGCGACTCGGCTGTCTTTACGTTGCGATAGTCCCGCGCCCCGTCTAGATAAGACACGTTTTGTCCACCGGGTGTGTTGGAAGTGGTCTGTGCTCGGGAATAAATTTCGTATGTAGTTTTCTCTCGCCGATGGTAGGTACCACGTAGAAATTTGCTAATGAAAGGACATTCTTAACTAGCAAAGGGGAACTCAGGGCCTACCAATAGTCTGAAAAAATTGCGGTCATATCTTCATAAAAATAGTCGAGGACAATCTGATCTATGGGGAATTAGAGGATGATACATGATCACGTATGAACTAATATTTTCAAACACATTGTCTCATGGGTGTGCGTATTCGGGTAATCCTAGATATTATGGGAACACGAAGAGTCAATTTTTTCCGAAATGCACGTTCAGAAATTGTTTATTGCAATCCACTCGCATGCGCTCCTAGTGGGATTTCCAACTATATAAATCAAAGCTGTAACAAAGTTTTTTTAATTTTTTTCTGGAGGCTGTTTTTGACGCCAGAAACAAATATAAAAGGTCGATAGCTGGATTTTACTTCTCAGGCATGCTCGATATTGTTTATTCAGCAAAAACTTGAGAAATTGCAGAATCCACATGGTTCATGTTTCACAATGAAATTGTACGAATTTTGCAGGTTCTTGGAATGAATGTTAGCAATATCGAAGTATGATTCACGGAAAAAGAATGTATTTTCTGCTCGAGAAAACTCTCCGCACTCGAAATTAGTATTCGCTTCGTATAGCTTGATATGGGCAAAACCCTCACCGTCTGGGATTCTGTCATCACCCACCTACGAATGCCGGAGCATATGGCTGAATCTACCAACATGGCACAGAGTCAGCACTACCCCTGCTGCCAAATTTCGTTTGGTAATACTGGCCCAGTATAGAAAAATTATTTGCCCAGCATTGGGCAAATGCTGATGACTAGGACTCATAAGTGAATCTATAGGGCTGAGTCGGAAGTCAGGTCTGTACTGGGAATACCAACCTAGTGTTTTATACTGGCTACGGATTATTTTGTGCCGATTCATCGCACCATAAGTTGGACGGGTGTTAACAATCCAAAATTGTCCCATCATTGATTTTGACTTTGGCAAAGCTTGACCATTGATGGCAGTTAGTATTCGCAGCTATAATGGCACCAATACCGTGCTAATGCCAAGCCAATTTTCAATACACACATGAGCACTTGTTATACGTCAGATATTCTACAAGTGTACAGAGAGTATCTGAAATCTATTCCAGAATTATTAGTCCAGCTGTTTGTGGTGTGCCCTCGTTCGAATATAGTTTCTATAAATTTTGGACATGCAATGTAACCTAGAATCTGTAAAGTACTCGATCAGAATACGATTTGTAGCGATATCTGAATGAAGAGTTATTGAAATTGACCATACAGGATTTTGGGAGATTCAATGGTCACTGCTTTGTCTCTTTCCGAAAATTCCCATCAATTTTGCTGAACTATAGTTTTCCGGAAAGCTCAGCTATATTTATTTCATTCTCACTACCTGAGTTACTTCCATGTATCTGTGCAATATACGTCAAAAAAGTTGATATTTTGATGGGCGGAGAGATTCGTGAAACCCTGCGAATTTCGAAAGGAGGATTCCTGAAGATCTGGAACGAAGCTGCAGATAATTAAGTACTACAGGATCTGCAAGATCCTTTTATAAAATATTCATTCAAGCGATTGAAAACCGAACTCAAGTTGGCATCACACGTATTCAGACGACCACTTTCTCCAAAGTACAAATTGTCTATTGCTAGAATGATTGATAAATCTTATATAACGATAAATAGAGATGTCAGTTCAGTCACGACATGTGGAAGTCGATTGGTTGATCATAGCAGAGTGATGACGAGAGATGAAATCAATTGAACATGTATAAAGGGCTATCTGCATCAGAGAGACGATCAGCTGTCGTGTAATGTGAAGATATACACACGGGTCAAAACACCAACGCAAGGTACTCGTACTAAGACGAGACCAGAAACTGTCGTTGAGCAAGAGATCGCGTGCCAGTGATAATTCCATCGTCTAAATTCGATGCATCGAAAGCGGATTGAAGCTCTCGAGATCAGCTCGCCGTATTCAGCCTCTGCAGTGGGCACTTCGATACCACTTTAAGGACCTGGAATAAATCCCAAGAATACTCGATCCGTATCTCAAGCAGGTAGCGGTCCGTGTAATTTCAAAGTACAATTCGGGTTAGTCACCAATCCACAGATGTCAAGGTGAAACGAGATATACACACTTGCTGTACATTATACAGACGAAGTTGAGGAAGACCACGGTCCAAGCAAGCTTACATCTAAATGTTTGAACGTACCAAACCGAAGAAGCAGCGCCTTTTCTTTTCACAGTGACATTCAACGGACTTGTTCTTGAAGTTTCTGACAAACAGAACAATCTCGAGGCAGTTTTCTAGTGGAAGAGGCAAGGTGGGTTCTGGCTAATTGCGACTTATGTCACGTTAGATTCCTCGTCCCAGAAGACCATCTGTTCGTCCGTCCTTCCGTCAGTCACTCCAGGCTCCAGAGTCCTCGGAGAGCTTAAGCTAGTTGTTGAAGATCGTTGCGGTGTGCTACGGGAAGAGGATAATTTCGAAACTTTGAAACTTGTTTCTATCGTGGGTACCGTTAACGTGGACTGCACCATCAGCTACAAAACCTTAACAAATGACTAGTCCGCGTTTGCCGCATGAGCCTTAACGTAACAACGCACATTTTGGTAGTATACTAATTTCTAGCTGGTAGATAATTAATATCTCCGAGATGAAGTCAGGCTGTATAGTTCCTATCGGCTTTGAGAGCTTTGCCTTCTGGCGTCTCATCCAGCAGTGCATAGCGTGTTATGTATAGAATGGGTTGCCGCATAAAACCAGAAACGTCGTCTTCTGGGAATTAATTACAAGCGTTTTGTCAGCTACGGTTATACTATGACTAGAATCCACGATAAATTAATCCTCCAGTCGTATATATACACGCACACGTATGACTGCGTTTGTGTAAAGGAGGATGAGGCCAGTTTCAGAATGTGGCGAGACAACAGAGGCGCAAATAAGTGAACCATTGTTTGCCAATGCCAACGATTTATCATTCTATTGCCTAGCTATTTAATTACCTCACGCTCGCACCGTTCCTCAACCTCTTCGCGTCTGATTTCTATGCCCAGTTCGCTCGAGTTGGCATCAGTCGACTTGCTTACGTTTTCAATCTAGACAACTACATAAATACAGCAGAGCAGTGTTGAAATGAATCAAAAGCTCACCGCAAGAAAGCAAAGGAAGCTGGATCTAGTTTAATTTTCTTTTATTTTTAATAGCCATTCGTTGCATGGTGTTTGTGGAAACGATTTGATCGGAATGGTATATTAAGAAGCCATAAGACTTACAGGGCATAGTTGGCAAAGATCAAAATTCCAGGATCTCAGGAATCTGTGAATCCCCAAAGCGTACAAACCCCAAGTTTAATATACAGCTGGCGACTGAACCCCATGTAATAACGTTAGATGGAGTTACCCCGGCCCGATAAACCATGGTCAGAGAACTGGCCTTCTCTCTGCAGAAGTACTGTACACATCTACATGTATACAGATTACAGATACAGTGCAATATGCGTATCCTCGTGTTTGCGGTTAGTCAGCAAGTTTGAAATTAGGAACACGGACATGCGTCCATCCGTGGTGGACTCAATCAGTTAAGCCTCTTGGACGGGTATAAGTAAGCCACCCCCCATATTTCGGATTTTCATTTGATATAGAATTCAATTTCACTTGGCGTCGCGGTATCTTCAAAGGTATTAAAGGTATTCCCATTACGGCTTAGGCCTGTCCAAGAGGGCTTCGCAAATGGAAGCTATACTTATATTATTGGTCGAAGGAACAGCGGAGCATAGGGAAAGAAATTCAAGTCCAGAAGCTATTGATGGTCGATCTCTTACAGATCCAAAGCCAACTTCTTTCGCAGACACATATACGTATACGCGTATCACGTTGACCCCTCAGCAGATAGAACAGTGATTTACCCCAATCAAAAACCTGGGCAGATTTGAATTCAAAGGTATATTTGAAATACCCTTCCTCATCCTCAATATCCGGGTGGACGTGCCTAAGGCCAGTGTTTAATGGCGTACTGTAGGGATGCTATAAACTTAACCATCGCTAAGCCGTAATAACATAGACCTGTGGCCAACAACTTGGTAATCTCCATAACTGATCACCATTGGCACATTGGCTTACGTTGTTACGGCTCTCTGGCTGCCTTTGCACGAAATATACATCCGGGTGTATCTGCGGAGGGACTATTCAAGCAATTATGTATGTATGTAGAATCGAAGTGCGGTCTCGGTTAGAGGTTTTGCTTGAAGGGTTAGAATTCTACAAAACACGATTCGATAAAATTGGAACTCATGAAGAAAACGTAAGGGGGGAGCGGAGAAAATCAATATGCAAGCTTGGTAAATTTGAGAAAATCTGGATTCGACAACATTTTTTTGTATTTGCTGAAAACTGGTATTCTATTTATAATTATTGATCTTTGTGTCGATATTTTCAAAAGATTACTCGAGCACTGTTATAAAAAGCAGCCAGCACTGTCGACATCCCGACAATTTGACAATTCTACGAAATTGTGTTATTGTGTATTCCCCATGCATCGGAAAGGGTGGGCATGCGACTATTCAGTTTCGGATATGATCAAAGCCCGAATCGCATTGCTGACGCGAAAAAAATGTTCAACAGCCGAATACTACGTGGAAGGGCGAACATATCCGTCGGGAAACATTATTGTTTAAGACAATGAAATCGTAATTCGGAAGCTAGCCGCTTGTGACAATTTGAAGCTGGCTTGTGCAAACTTAAACCCCTAGATGGCGGTGGGGATATTGATAACGGCGGAACGTCTGACGTAATTCTTGCTACGATTCAAGTGGAGAACCACGTGACCGTGATATACCCCGTAACGCCATCTAGCGGTATCACTTTATAGCAACCAGCTTCAGTAGGATTGGGAATAGTTGGCAAAGGCTGAGATTTACAAGCCTAAATTGTCACAAGCCATTAGTTTGCAAATTATGACTTTCTTGTTGTCTAGAACAAGTCGTCCGTTTGGGATTTGATGATTTGTGAGGACTTCTTTCGATCCATCACACGAAAGTTGTATAATATTGAAAATATGTGGCACGCCCACACATTTCGATGCACGATGAGTAAATCTTCATCGATTTTATTGACTTCCGCTGAATGGATTGAACCTATTCCTTACAAATCATCGAATCCCAAAGGCACAATCCGTTTGATGTTACCGTTTCGGAGATATTCGACAAAATAATCCATGTCGATTAAAATTGAGTATAACCGGGCCTTCAAGTGTTCTGACCGATTTATGTACTTCGCGTTCCGCTCCATCACACTTTGCCAAAAAAAATTGGATCATATCGAGACACTGTTACCAAATTTTCGATTGTGACATTTTAAAATTTGCAAAGCGTTCCAATTTTCGGCTGATCTGTTATATAGTAATGTAATTTTTACAGTCAGCATAATTTTTGTAACTTGAGATCGGTGGACAAAGATACCTGACGTTTTGTTGTTCAGTAGAACCCAAGCTTCCCGCTCTCCCACGCGTCTTGAACTCACTTCAACCACCTACGGTTACAATTTGAGTAGGTGTAAATGAAAATGTGTTTGTATCAACCGGCAATGAGTGACGATTGCGAAGAACCGTGCTGCCGATCTTTGTAGTTTAACCAAGAGGACCGCATTCACATGTTGATATATTTTTTTCAGAAAACGATCGGCCGAATTCTTCCTGTAGAAGTTAGCGTTCCGATGAAATGGGATATACGGCAATTTCTCGTATACCTAGTTCTACTGTGAACCGCTGTAAGTGTCAGATCTTTTTATCAAGCCATTTTTGGTATAATTCGGCGAAATTATGGGCCATATCGACGGACAGAAATCGATAGACCGACCGTTATTTCCAATAACTTATTTCATTGATACCAAAGAGCCGGAAGAGCTCGTTGGAATTGACAATAGTATGTTACGAGTGACGATCATTATTTTTCATCGTGAGAGCCGTGAAATGGCAACGAAGTTGCGATTTTTAGGTTAGAATGATGAAAAAGATATTTTTCGAAGGTTAAATTTCGAAAGTTCAATACGTAGAATCACCGAAATTTCTAAATTTAGTTTTCAAAATTAACTTTTCCCATTCAAAAAAATTCACAGTAAACGCCTAAAAATCAGCTTCCCAAGGCAGTTTTCCCCCTAAGTCTTTCTTATACAGCCTCTCTATATTTGGAACGATCGCTATTTTGACATTCGTACTCCTGGCCCCTCGAAATGTTGCTATTTCGATATCTTCACCGCCATTTCACTGAATGTGATGAAAAATATGATCATAAGATAGATTGCGGGATTTTGCATTGGTATAGAAATGGCACTTATAGTTTACACGAGAGTTCGAGAAATTATGTCAATCTAATTTTGAATGCTGAGTCCCCAAAGTCTCCAAGGCTACTCAATTATTAACTCTGTTAAATGACTTACCCAACTTCGATTTAACTTCTTAACTCGGTAGCTAGTGCAAACTTACTTTGTACCGTCGTGTTTACCGACACAAACACTTGGTATTTAGAGACAAGAAGACGGCCTCGAGATTTCCCATATTTCCTTCTGTTCTTGCAGTCGGCTGGGATTTCACTCGTTAGAAGAAATTATACTCCCTTATCTCTCTCGTTCATTCTTCTTCTATCTCTTTCTCATTCCCTGTATCCCTTTTTCGCTCTCTTTCAATCTTTCTCTTTTCATCGCTACCGCTTTGATGTATAATTCGTTGCGAGGACTTGTCTGCGAGGCAGAAATGGAAAGGAAAAGGGCGATAGCGGTCAGATTAACCTGGGTCTTGAAGCGCGATCTCGGAGACGAGAACAAATGCCTTGGATAAATTGGTGGCGCTTTGGTGCAATGGATAGCGTGCTGGCAAGCGCTAAAAGCTCCCGTAACTCATATTTAACACCAAACGACTGGGCTTTTATATAAATGAATGCCTTTTAAAACTAGAGATTCGTGACAGACGGCTGTTAGAATTGTTCGTAATGGTAGCGTGTAAACGATTTTACTTAGGTACGACTTAAGTCATTGCATAAGAATCTTTTCGCCGTTTACAATCAAAATGAACGATTAACAAAAATATCTCCACCCAGAGATCCGGCGCGAAAGTTATTTTCAACTCTCTAGATACACAACTTGCGAATACTTATCATTCTCTCCGATGCAAAGATAAAAGCACGCCAAAATGTATGTAAGAGAACCTCGAGGTATAGGAGGTTAGTGCAATACAAGAATATTAGGTTAGGATAAAGCTATCAGTTGCTACTGCCAAGATGATACAGACATACAAGGCGAGTTCAAATTTACATTTCAACACGTGCATTCACGCGTGTCCATTCTCACCGTCCTATTTTTCTTTCTCTCATTCGCTGAAATTCCGCGGGCACATTCAAACGTTGATACAAGAGTCTCTTTCTTTGCAACAATATTGACGCAACAGTGGATATGGATAGTTGAAAATTCCATCAAATAATGAGAAGAAAAAGGTTCGTTAAACTCAAGGCGACGAGTACAGCTTGGTATCAGAAATCTTAACTAGTCCAGAATTCATTCATTTTCCATGAACTTTTATTTCACATAACTCATTAACGGCACTAACGAAGAACGTATGATCTCAAATTGTGCCAGAAAAACGTGCTATTCTAAGTTGTGCTAGAAGAACGTGCTATCTCAGGTTGTGCTAGAGGAACGTGATATCTCAAACTGTGGAAAAAGAACGTGCTATCTTAATCAGGGACGATATTTTCATTGATACGGCACTGAAATTCGGGGTGCCTGGATTATTCAAAGCACTCTTTTCCAATAGATTAAACAACGGTTTTGAATATTTCTTCATTCACTTGGTTCCTATGATACAGAAACAGAAGGTTTGAGACAAGTTTCAATGAAAAAAATTTTGATTGTTTGAACTCATCTTCGATTTTCCGTTCCACGCGGAATCGGACAAGGTTCAGCCTTTGCATCTCCGATTTTTTTTTAAATTTTTCATGTTATAGTACCTATTGAAGAAGGCCTTCATGATTTATTTCAATTTTTTTCGCCCAGCCGTTTTCGAAAAATCGATGTTTGAAAAAAATCGCTCTTTTTTTTCAAATGTCCGTAACTCCGCCAAAAAATGGGCCAATCGGGACGGTTTTTTTTTTAAATTTACGTTCTTGAACACACTTTTGGAATATGAAACGAAAAAAAATTTTCAAATCTGTATTTCTATAAGATTTTCAAATTTTTAGTTTAAAATGTTGATTTCCGAAAAACACGTAGCGATCGAATTTCTTGAAAATTTTTCCAAAAAAAACTGTCACTCATCCGCCAAATTTTAAGCCTAGTCCCATGATGGGTAATTGATGGGATCCATTTTTTTTTCGAATTTTACAAATTTCATGTTCAGTGAAAAAAATGGTTTTTTTCTTAATTTTTTTATTTAAACGCACTTTTGGCGGAGGGGGGGGGGGGGGGGGGAAACGGTGTGAAATTTTCTAAATCGAATTTCCACAATATTTTCGAGCATGCGTCGTTAGAATTTATGTTTTTTGAAATTTTAGAATTTTTTGTTTCACTTATTTATGTCAAAAAATATCTAAAACCATAATATTTTATATCAAAGCTACTTTCGAGGATTATATGATACGTAATAATTATTAATTAGTTTACAAAAAACTAAACTGATTTTGAAATTTACAGAATTTTCGTTTTCTTCAAATTCGCGAACGCATAAGATGGTAAGAAAATGTTAATTAATTAAATAATGTGATCTAATATAATGCGTACTTCATTCGACCTATTTCTTTTGCTTTTAATCAATTTGTAAACTAATTAATAATTATTACGTGTCATATAATCCTCGAAAGTAGCTTTGATATGAAATATTATGATTTTAGATATTTTTTGACATAAATAAGTGGAACAAAAAATTTAAAAATTTCAAAAAACATAAATTCTAACGATCCATGCTCGAAAATCTTGTGGAAATCCGATTTAGAAAATTTCACACCGTTTTTTCCCCCCAAAAGTGCGTTTAAATAAAAAAATTAAGAAAAAAACCATTTTTTTCACTGAAAATAGATCCCATCATTTACCCATCATGGGACTAGGCTTAAAATTTGGGGGATGAGTGACAGTTTTTTTTGAAAAAATTTTCAAGAAAATCGATAGCTACGTGTTTTTCGGAAATCAACATTTTAAACTAAAAATTTTAAAATCTTATAGAAATACAGATTTGAAAATTTTTTTCGTTTCATATTCCAAAAGTGTGTTCAAAAACGTAAATTTCAAAAAGAAAACCGGCCCGATTGGTCCATTTTTGGCGGAGTTACGGACATTTGAAAAAAAAAGAGCGATTTTTTTCAAAAATCGATTTTTCGAAAACGGCTGGGCGAAAAAAATTGAAATAAATCATGAAGGCCTTTTTAATGGGTACTATAACATGAAAAATTTAAAAAAAAATCGGAGATGCATAAAGGTTGAACGTTGTCCGATTCCACGTGAACCTCCCCACATAGAGCTGAATAAATGGAAAAATAATTGAAACAATAAAATAATCAATTAGAAGACAGCGATTTGTATACTCTAGGCACCTCGAATTTCAGTGCCGTACAATGAAAATATCGAAAAAGAGCCATCTCGTCAAAATTTATAGAAATTTCCATTGTCTTTGGCGAAATGACTCTTCTCAAACCGGCACGGCGAGTTGACTCTTTTTCATTAGGACCGGTCGATATCGTCCCTGATCGAGATAGGACGTTCTTCTAGCACAATCTGATCGAGATGGCACGTTTTTTTTGGCACATTTTGAGACAGCACGTTCTTTCATACTGTTGTCGAGATGTTATCTTCTAAAATCTGTGTGGTAAAGATTTTTGAGCACTGTAGGTCCAATTGAGGTACATAGTTAAAGGCTCATTTTGTTTGGACAGAAAATCCTATCACTATGTATACGAAGGGATGTAAAAACAAAAAAATTAACCGAGTGCAAACATACAGTAAATTTCCCGAAATCCAAAGTTTTCTAAATTTGAGCCACTAATTTGCAAATAGCTTGGCCATAACGAAAACATATTGAGAAATTCTCTCGTTCATTGCACATGATGATGATTTCATTTCCGAACAAATTATACTAAAGCCTTTAACACCCTAATTTGACCAACGCTGCTCCAAAATTCTTACGACACAGGTTATGAAAGAGAACCTTTTTTGCTGTGAAATGAACTTTGGTCAAATATAAATGAATTCTGGATTAGTTCAAACTCCCGAACCGAAGCTAAACTAGACCTCTTAAGTCGCATTGGTCCTGGATGAAATCAGGTAAAAGAAGATATATAACTTGGTGTAATACGTCAAGTTGAGAGAATAAAGTGCGAGGTCTTCGGAAAGTGATAGTGCCCGCACTAATTCTCCCGACTGTTTCTCGTTATCGTTTTCACTCAACCACTAAAAGATCTGGGGACATCTATTTTCCGCGTAGACTTAGCGAGCCGTGGTGACTGTTCAATTTACGGAGTAGCTGAAGGGAGCTATCGAAAGAGGCCGAGGTGACCTTTTCCCCTTTTCGGCAAATGGAACCAACCCAGGACCATTTTTCTTGAGAATTTCTTTCGCTTTCTCCACAGACTAACTCCGACTAAACGTTGCACACGCCCAAAGCTATTCATAGAAAAACTGCACCAGGAAATAACTCTCTGAAGACTGTTTGTAAGGTCCGCCTCATTGACTGCAGGGCTCGCTTGCTGCGTGCGACACTCTCGCGAAACGTCAGTTAATGACCACGAGATGCTCCCGGTCCGGGAGAGATGGATGGGTCCAGGGGATGTCTCAGGACTATTGCCAAAACGAAGTAGTCGCAGAGGGGCTAGAAGAATTACCTCTGTCGCAAAAGTGTCTAGTTCCACTAATCAACCGCCGTATCTTCTACGAGGAGACTATACTTGCGCCCTATTTTTTGACTGGACAATCGCTAGGATATTTTTGAATGAAACTGGTAACTACAGTGGGGCCCTAAAAAAAACTGACCCAATTTAAAATTCAATCAAATCTGAACGCGGTAATCGATCGTCAAGATCTTTTTCGGAGAACGAATCTTTCATTTCGCGTTTGAAAATCAAAAACATCTCCATTCGCTGCAGAGGTACACGCACTTGAAAAATGAGTTTCTCAAAAATCGCTATGTGAGTCTAGAAAAAAATAGTATTCACGATTAAATAATTTAATTTCCGTGTTCAATTGTGATTGGAAGACGTATTCTTTATGTTTCAATTACTTACCGAATGCGTATTATAGTGTTTCATATTTTCATATGATTTATATTCGAATATTTCATGATATTCTTATTTGAAAACTTTGTGGCTTTTGTACCAGAAAATCTTCGCAAAATTAGTTAAATCAAAGTTAAATCAACAAATATTGAATCGTAGTGCTAAAAAATGAAGTTTAGCGTCGGTATAGCCCACTATAACTGCAAGCACAAAGTTCTAGAACAATGAAAACGCAGAAGTTTTCTGAATGAGAAGTTGTAACGAACTAAATAAGTTGTCCAATCACAATTCAACACGGAAAAGAAATTATTCATTGCGGAAAATTATTTTTTCCAAGCTCCCAGCGACTTTTTGATAGCTCGTTTTTCAATTGCGTCTACCTCTGCAACGGAGGGAGATTTTTCTGATTTTTAAACGTTAAACGAAATATTCATCCTTCTGGTTTCCAAAGAAAAAATAACTCGAACACCGATCGACGCGTCCAGATTTTATTCAGGGTTTTAATTGGGCCGGTTTTTTTCCTGGACCATCCTGTATTTCTTGACCTCCCATACATATCAGAGCTGCAAATCTTTTTTCAATTTCGACTCTGAGATTAATGATCCCAAGACTTGGACTCAGGGAATCATTGGGTTCGGATGCCAATTTGACTTAATTGTATACATGGTGAATCGATACCAGAGATAGAAACAAATACTTTTGGTTTTGATTAAATTTCCGGCTCGGGCCCGATTGCGGTTGAAGCTTCAGCTCACATTCGGTTCAAATTCCTGATTGAAATCTGAATGAGACCGCGGGAAGCAGTGATATACCTACATGTTAAGCTTTCACCTTCAGATTAACCGAGTTACGTGCCGGGGCCAGCCTCACTTACGCACATCGTCGGCAAAGGTTTTAATTAAAAGATAATAAAGCTGAAAATACCAAGAGAAACTCGAGAGGCAACAAACTTTATGCTTCCGTCAGTTTCTGAACGATCCTTTCCGATAACGAGAGACGGGCTTCATCCTCCTATACAGCCCGCATATTATCACCATGAAATGCGTAGGTGCGTGAACTCACAAGCATTGCATTATTTGGTAATAGGAATACACGGACATGCCGCATTAATACATGTGGGTAATTTGTCGGATCGCGGGTAACCCGAGACGTTTTTTCGATAAATGATCCTTTCTGGTGGATTAGGACAAACTGCCCGTAGGATGAAGATCAGGTTCGCCACTGCCGCATATTATCCCATATACTTCCGGTATGGAATATAAATTTAAGAAAATAATTACTACATTCAGAGCGGGCGATATAATGCGGTTTGTTCTTTCCGCCGCGGCCGCAGTGAAAAATTATTAACTTCGGGTATAACAAAAGAGCTTTTGGTATCGCAGGGGAAATTTTTATAGCTATATATATCTATATACAGACGTGCCGGGAAAAGTTAAAACAATGCGTGGATTAAAAACGGTAATATTATTCCCACCCTACGCGTAATCCTCTCAACCGCACGTTTCGGAGCATGATATTTATTACGCATCGCTAAGCGGCCCGGCCGCACGGTTAAAACGGAAACAAAGGCATATTTTTCCGGGGTCTTAACCCACGCGGTACAATAGATATCTGACTTACTTGTAATTACACCTACTTTTCCATGGATTTCAGTGCTCACGATTTTACATATACATATTAAAGTCATCTTGGCGGCTACCCGGGTTCGTAAAAAAAGTAAATTCTTGGCTTGGGTTCAAGTTTTTTTGCTCCACCGCGCGGGTTTTTTTTTGTTTTTTTTGTTTTTTTGTTTTTGTTGTATTTGAAAACGCATGCGGTGAAACGCGAAAATGAGAGAATGAAAAAATCTATATCTACGCCTTATGCGATTCCACTTAGTAAGCCCTGCCAAGTTCTGTATAAACGGCAACATAGACTTATTACCATAAAGCGAGCTTTTCACAGCCCGAGCTTTTATGTTTGTTTTAAAATATTTCGGGTTTATGAACACAGTGGGGTGCATAAATTATACACGACCGCGTTGCGAGGAAGACAAAGGGGGAACCAGAGAAAATGACAACCTACTGTTTACCGTAAAATACTACCGTAATCTGCAGGTAAAATATATCTCAACAAATATACATATCCAGCCAGGTATATACGTATATGTCCTACCTGTATATCGTATAATATGCGTACGAATACAGCTATAAGCATTTTGGTATAAGTATATGTATTCGTTATGGCTGATGTTAACCGGTCTCAACGGCGTTGATATCTTGAATATCCTTTCTCGAAGACTTTCAACTGTTTCTTCCAATCCTTCTCGCTCATCCACACCCACCTTCGCAGACAGCTCCATAATTCAATAGAGATACGCGATGGCCGAGACTCGCACCAGACGACGTATTTCTAGGCAGAGAATAATGTCGAGCTGAAAATCCCCGATGTTGAAAAACAAAAAAATAAAAATAAAATGAAACAAGGATCCAAAACAAAACTAGTCAAGCTTTGAATCCGGCTTCTCACAGCTCTTTTGGATTCTGGTGAAAAATCATTGCGGAATTCATAAGGTGTGATCAAACTTCGATAAACGAAAGGATCAAGGTGTGATATTCGGTTTTGGAAATGGAAAACTTTGGGAAAATGTTCAATAATATGGATTTGTTGTCGATAAATTGGACCGTTCAAGTTCGATCATTTTCAGCGAGGATATTGCATCATCAGTTCTTAAGATTGTGAGAATAGTCATTGTCTGCAGTATTTGAAATTTTCGGAATAATTCGACAGTCACAATTTTGAGAATTTTTGTAACCCGCACTCAAAAAATTATCAAAATTGGATGGCATAATTCACTCGAGGCCAACGTGGACCACAGGACTAATAGCGAAAGATCATTCACAGCATGACATCAAGAGTCTTTCGAAATTGCGAAAGTTCTTCCGAATCGGAAGTGATGGTAAAACGAAAAGCTTTGGGAGATATTTACGCCTAATTTTGATTCGATTGGTTTTGTCAGCGACAATTAAGGAATGATCTATCATTGAAAATAGTGAATCCCCTTCAATAATCCGAAATAACAAACTCGAGCTTAGCTCATATGGGGGCGAGGTCGAAGTTCCAAACTCCAAAAGTTCGGAACGGACAAAATTCCGAATTCATTTGATACGCGATTCTGAGTTTCTAGAAACGTTAAAGTTCAGAATTTGGAAATTCTGAAAGGTCGTAATGCAGGTAGCTGCAAGATCAAAAAGTTCAGTACTCAGAAAGTCCAAAAATCTGAAAATTGAACAAAGGCTCATGACAAAGCTGTCAAATAAACGACGTTTCAAACGAGAATTCCGGTATTCGAAATTATGGCCTTTCGGATCTTGAGCTTTCACAATTTTAAACTTTCGGTGTTTTTCGATTTGCAGTTTTTAGAATTAGCTGAACATGGACTTTCGGGGAAAAAATCTTTCTGAAAACTCTGAGTCGATGGTAGAATCATTCGGAATTTTGACAGTTTGCAGCTTTTGACATTTCGAATTTCAATCCTGTCTCGCTCGTATGAGTGGAATAGTTGGACACAGGTACCTATATGCCTTCCTTTATATGAGAGCGTGTTTGACACCCTTTCAAAAGACTACGTCTGGCGATATAGAGGAAATAATCCAGTGCAGAGAAGAACACTATAGCTAGTCGTAATATCTCAATTCCCCCTGACCGCCTAAATCACGCAGCTGTGTCCCCTTCGTCCCTTGGTTTTATCGAATCGGGTCGCTATGGAGTCCGCGAATCGTCGTTGATTATATATGCCACTGTGAAGAGCGGCACTCCGACTTGCCAATATCCGGGACTCGTACAGACCCACTCAAAACCGTAGATACATTATACCCCAGCACATGGGCTCACGGTGAGTGGGGGAGAAAAACGATGACCAGACAGTGGACAGGCTCTAACGAGATGGTGGTAGCGATGCTGGTGCTGGTGGTGGTGCAATCATGCCGAAACTCACCCCTTAGAAACTATGAGAGCCGAAAATCACCCCAACTCCATTCTCAAATGGCCTCTTTTCATTTTCACCCCGCGGGAATCGCGAATACCTACCCGCGATCCTGCCGACTGCACCTTTATCACGCGACACAAGGGACCGCGACTCGTGAACGCCAGGGTATTTATCTTCGTTTAGGGAAATCGAAAGTGGGAGCCAATACCTCGTCGACGCCACCCTGACTTTATATCCCGACCCCGTACACCTGGGGCGAAAACGCCTCGCGTGGAAGATTCGTTTAACAAATTATCCACAGTTTTCTCTTCCTCGAAAATTCTACGCTGTCTGATTTTCACCCACACGGCATACAGAACCTCAAACTTCGGATGTATTAACCTTCCGTTTTGATATCATTTTGAAATTACGTGCCATACCACATATGATTGCAATCCACTATTTAAACAATACTCTGCATTAAAAATCCAAGCTTTTTCAGTACGATTTTTGATGTCATTATTGATATAGAATCTACTGAAGTTAGTTGTAAGTCAGTACAGGTACATACACAAGGATTGCACCAGGGGCTGGCCAGTGCCCTGGCAGTGCCCTGCCAGTTTCTGCCGGTTTCCGGGCCCGGGTTACACCAGAAACTGGCAGGGCACTGCCAGGGCACAGGCCAGCCCCCGGCCAGTGTCTAGCCTAGCTTTGCATGCCAGGCCTGGCGCTGGCTAGCCTTCCCACTTTCCCGTAAATTTCTACACGGGAATACGTACATAATTCCAAGATAATTGTAGATTGTGTCAGTTCAAAAATAGTTAGGTATGAACATAATGGGTACTCAAGAGACCGATGAACATTGCAGACTGATAAGAAAATATTTACGCACTTTTCGAAACGGAAAATTTGAAAACATAAAAATAGATATTGGATAGACGTACCATTTGTGGCCATGCTTCATAAATGCATTACTGATCATATCTGCACTTTGAATCTATTCATTTATGGAATTAATTGGAAAAACATAACCTACGGCAAATATCGAACTCAACTTTTTAGCACTCGATTGTTTAAAAGCGGAAATTGAAGTTGTTAAAACATTTTTGTACACACGATTTGTGGCCACGCCTTGATTTACATGGTAATTGATATGGCCACAACTGGAGCAAGTTATGACTACAAACGGTACTAAGATGACCAAAAACGGTACGTCTATACGAAGTACCATTTGAAATATTTCAGTGAAGATTGCGTAATATTGTATTCGTTTTGATGTTTTCAGGTACAGTCGAACCCATTCGTATGGGATTAATTGACTTATATCAAGTATACGTGTCGAGTAGTACTATACTTCACGTAACTATGTTAAGATTCTGATACCTCTACTCCCTACCATTGGAGTATTTCTCGGCATTCTAACGCGGCGGCACGATGATACAATTCAAAGTTATGCCTTATAGCTCCTATTGCGCATGAATGTGGGAAAGAGGAATTCACCGGATGTCTTTATGCATATGCGAAGTAGCTCGATCCTAGCAATTTTTTTGTACAAACACAGTTCAACTGAATTCATGATGTTAGGCGTATAGCCACGTAGAATTTAGCAATCTTGAAAATTCTGTGCTTCCATATTTTGTAAATCAAAATTTTGATCTGGACTATGTTAGTGTGATTTGAAATCAACGATGTATCACCCAGAGATTGAAAATTGAATGAGAAAAGCAGAAATTATTCACTCTTCTGTGGTGAAGATTGGATTTGAGAATTTCAATCATGTTTGCAGAACATTCATGCTTCAGAGAGATGTTCATAAAACTGAACCCAAGACATTATGGCATCGTATTCGATCCAGTCACCGTATTCAAACTCATGACCGGAGTGCTTTCACACCGTACGTGGACTTTGAATTATGAGGTTTCTTTTAATTTTTTCCAATTCTTTAGTCTGGATGGATCTTTCACTAATTGAGTCCTAATTAAATCAGATGTCTGGCACATCAGTTTCTTCCTCACGAAAAAATCAAGAAATTCATGTATGATTGAGTTTATCTAAAACCGTAGGACCGGTTTTAATGATCAAGAAGAGCGTGGGGTGCGTGTCTACACCCCATGTCACACGTTTAAATTGGTAAGAAAAATGGGTAATCAGTTCTAGGGTTAATGATATCAAATTCTTGATGCCTAGTATTGATACATCTACATAAAGAGCGTCTGGGATTATAATAAATAAAACTTGAAATGATTGGTCAGAAATGTTCCATTTTATAATAAATACGTCAATCCGTGTCATGTTATATTTTTGAAACCGATAGAAACAAGCTTTAAGAAAAATGATTTCTTCTCTTCTAGCTTCAGCTTGTTCTCATCCTCCGAGGACGTCAATTTCATCTCACTTTTGTAGAAGTGATATCGAAAGAGGGAGTGTGTATTCGAAATCCACACTTTTCGTGTCCAAAAGTAAAGTATTTATTATAATATGTTAGCGAAAAATATTCCATCACTTCAACAAATTAATGAATCGATATCCCTTGAAGATTTAAGTTATTGCACTAGGATTATTACTCTCTGATATTCAGAATCAGCTGACGAATCAGTTTTTTCTCTCTTAAAAAGCAGTAGTCTGCTTGCAACCGCTTTGTGATTTTTTTCTGCATAAATCTCAGAAACCCAACTTTGTGTGGGCCTGTATCTTTCTACCGATGATGTGAGTTTGATTGACAAAATTACGAAGTATATCAGGCAACGACGAATTTTGATTCTTAATTAATTGATTTTTGGTACCCTATGAACTTTTGCCTTTCATTTTCAAGTTCACTTCCAGGTTGACCCCCAGTGACTCATGATAAAAGTTTTAAAGTTTAAAAGCTGAAGGTGAAAGGGTGGAGTCTGGTCTTGAACTTTGTTGGTTTTTCGTTCTCTCAAAATGCTGGTAATACAAACTTACGGATATATTTCGCCGGTGGGTTCAATTTTGAATAGTTATAACTAACCAATTTCGGCCCACTACCCTCTAGATATTTTCCACAGTCATTTACATGAATTTCGATTATTGAAGCTGACTTTATCTTCCTGACAAATCCTATAAGTCCGCAAAACTGAATTCCGAAGGCTGCTCGCATACACGTCATATTTGCAGCTCAAAGTGTTTTCTAATACCCTCACACTACTTCAAACATTTTGAATGAAATGGCGAATCATCTAAATTCGTGAAATACTACTCACGTTAATATATTTTTTTTGAACCAAATGTCTACTTGGCTAATCGTGAAAATCAGAAGAAGCTTCAAAGATAATGAAAATATGAAAGCTTGAGAATCTGATTCCTGTATGGAAATGGCTAAAATTTCAGCTACGTCTGCTTCAAAGAAAATGAAATTACAAGTACTAGATCAACTACGTATAATAAACTTGAAACT
This sequence comes from Ametastegia equiseti, assembly GCA_963989295.1. Lineage (NCBI taxonomy): Eukaryota > Metazoa > Arthropoda > Insecta > Hymenoptera > Tenthredinidae > Ametastegia > Ametastegia equiseti. Next base: position 7,008,373 of record OZ022390.1, on the reverse strand, counting down.
TTGCACAATATTCGAAAGATTTTTATAATCAATTATGAGGATGCGAAAACATCGGGGGTTCGAAAATCAAAACTATCTCTTCGATTCCAAAGAAATTCCACGTTTTTAGATCCCCGTGGAATAGATGTTTATGGATTTGAGCAACTGTCAGTGTTTCGATCCATCCGTTGCGATGACTGAAAATTCTTACGATTCGAATTTTGGCATATCATTTTGTCATACTGGCAGGATTAAACTCCTACAATTCGTTCCGTTCCGAAGTCGAGATCAATTGTAGCTATCCGGGACTTTTTATTTTCTTATTGATGATTTCAAGTTTTTCCGATGAAAAACGCAAGACTGTCACTCACCCCAAACCCAAAAATGTATGTACCCTACATATACCTATGTATGAGTTTCTTATACGCCAAATGTCCCAACAAACAAGTACTTAATCAATGACAACTGAACAAACACTCTGTGATCTCAGAAACGGCTGAGCAAAACTCATTGGAAGTTTGACATCTCGTTTCTGTACGTTAGGAGGACGAACGTTTTTTATATTTCATTTCGATCTGACTCTCCAGATTAGCCGGAACTGGGGGAAGGACTTCCGATTTCGTTAATGGAAATTTTAAATGTTCTGCTGGAATTCAAGATGTGATGTTTCCTGTATGATGAGCGACATGTATATTTATACGGTCCCAGCACCTGATAAAATGATAGCTGAACAAATGTACATCGCACTTGGGATAAAACAATCAATATGTAATGAAGAAAGTTTTCTAATCCTAATTCTAGGAAAATAAATTTGCCACTACTAGGTGTTGATCATATCCAAAACGAGTAAAATTGTATGATAACTCGTTGGGCATTTATTTATTCAACCTTTTTCGTTCTGGACTCTTCATTACTGAAATGTTTACACATTTTTTGTTCGAATTTGGATCAATAACTTCTCGAAACTAACACAGAGTGCTACGAGCCATCTACAAGTTTGAAGATTGCCTAAATTATCATTCGGAACTCTATCAAGTAGACGATTCACAAGAAATTGGATCGTATCCTATTTATCTTCTTCCGGAAATCTTAGGGAAATACCTTTCTGAAAAGTAACGCAAAGGAGTTTGTTATTTGTCGGATGAAGAAAAAAAGACCAATCGAAACAACAAAACTAGGGGTTTTAGATTATAAACGAATGTATTTTTAAGGGAAACCCATACTGGAACTGAAAAATTCAGTTTGTCATTTTTTAAATGGCCAAAGAACGTCCAATCAAACAACGGATCCTTGGAATTTCAGATTATGGTAGGATATGTTTTGAAAAAAAGTTTCAATTTTCTGCGATGAAATTTCAAGCGCAGAGAACCTTCCGCAGATCTGCAAAGGTGAGATTCTGCGAAAGGTACTATAATCTGAAATTCCGAAGATCCATGATCCTTTGATTGGCCGTTATTTTGGCAATTTTAAAAACGAAAAACAGCTTTTTCCAAAGTTTCAGTCGGTTCTTCCCTTGAGAAAGATTAGATTCGTTTGGAATATAAGTTCAGACACAGGAAATCTTTCATAGAACTTTTCCTGCGCAGGTTTCTTTTGCGTCCAGACTTTCATCGCCGGAGATTCCAATCTTGTTGAAAAGCACATTTCATCAAAATTTCGAACCCCTCGTATTAGTTTTGTGATTGGACCTTTTTGAGGTATTCGAAGAAAGGAAAAATAGTTCTTGTAAAGTTTCAGTAGGGTCCTCCCTCAATCAGACCTGTGATCATGTGCCTGACAACCGAACACGCGGGGTTAATAAACGACGCGGAGTTCCTAGTCCCATACAGAACGCGTAGTTAGGTATACCTAAGTCTACATATTAACCCACAATGTCTCTAGAAACAAGCGAACCGGTACTATATAATTCAAGTGAGGCAATTACACTCGTGTCGGAAGATGGCGGCCTCGCCGTGACGCCCTCGCTTCGTCCAAGACGCGCTTCAGGCTTGACTCTCGGTGATTCACACAACCGAGATCTGCATCCTCCGTATTTCCCTTGGCAACTAAAGCTACAAAACGGCTCCAATCCCTTCTGTCTGCATCTTGCTTGAACCCATGTGCGAATGCCAGAGTATTGCCGGATCTGCTCACATGGCACAGAATTGGCACTACTCCGGTTGCCAAATTTCGTTCGGTAATACTGGCCCAGTACAGAGAAATTATTTGCCCAACGTTGGGCGAATGCTGATGACTAGTACTGACAAGTTCTGTACTGGGAGTACACTGGGCCGATTTGGTGTTTTATACTGGCTGCGGATTATTTCGTGCCGATTCACGGCACTTTAAGTTGGACCGGTGTGAAGGTGGTTCACCCGGTACAGTACCGCCAAACGTGAGTTTCAGAGAGAAAATTTTCCATGCTGCTCGATGGTAAAAAGATTCTTTTTAAATCAAGAATATACACCGAGAAAAAAATATAGTTATCCTGACTATGCAAATAGTTCCCTCAGGGTATAAGGATATTTTATAGTCAGAATAACTGCATTTTTAGTGTTTGATACAATAATATCGTATAAGAAACAATAATTTTGGTTTAATTGAACTATAAAATAGTCTTATCCCCGTTGTCCCCGATCTTTTTTCTCAGTGTAGAAGATCCTCAAAAGATTGATTTTGCATAATAATATTTACAAATAGTTATTAACAAAGTGATGAAAAAAAACTTTGTCCAAGAAATTACCCGTCAACCCAACTTTTTTTTAGATGAAAATGATTTGTTAATTTTTCTTAAAATGTATTAATTTTTTTTTCGAATTTTGTCTACTCATTCAAAATTGCGTTTTTTCATACGAAATATACGAATAAAACCACCATTTTAAATAATTCTACAAAATTCAAGAAAAATTCGTGCATATTTAGAAGAATTAACCAATTATTTTCATCTAAAAAAAAAGTTGGGTTGACGGGTAATTTCTTAAACAACGTTTTTTCTTTCATCAATTTGTGAATGACTATTTATAAATATTATTATGCAAAATCAATCTCTGGAAGATCTTCAACATACTTGATTTTTTTCAAATTTTTTTACCATCGAGAAGTATTGAGAATTTTCTCTGAAACTCACGTTTGGCGATACTGTACCGGAAGAACCACCTTAACAACCCAAAATTGTCCCAACATCGATTTTGACTTGGGCAAAGCTCAGCCCTTGGTAATTGTCAGTATTGGCAGCTGTGGTACCAATACCGTGCCAATGCTAAACCAGTTTGCAGTACGTATATGGGAAGTTGAACCGAATTTCATGGTGAAATACTCGGGTATATCATTTCGTGGCAATAGAACGGTATACGGGTCAGAAACGACGCATGGCACCCCGACCACAAAAAGCACAGACGAAAAGTAGCAAGAATGAACGGCGACCAAAAGAGCCAGGTGATTTAGACGGGGAAATAACTGTTCTATAAAAAGTGATTTAAGTTTGCCCCGGATGGTGGCTACTAACTGCTCCAGTACCACTGTTAGTTTTCTCATTTCGGACCAATCGCCGCTTCTGACATGTTTTACCGACAACGGACCACCTCTGCTTTACCGGCACCTTTATTTGCCGCGACACCCATGTCTGGTATTGACACACAATTTCCAGCCAGTCAGGTGCATTGTGACGTAAATACTTTTCCAGCAAAATACTTCATAACGTTTCTTCACCATGGGTTTATACGCTCTTCAGTCCCACGATATTACTCAGTAGAGTAAAACCGATTTTCCTCTGCCCTGGGTAATAAACCTATAGACTTTTCCTTCGTTCGTTCCACGTACCCGTTAATTAGCACAGACACCCTGCGATAATTAACAGCTACGGTGGAAATTAGCTCGCAAGTTAGTTTGAAAATAAAATTACCATTCCTGACGCTCCTGCAGGTACACAATTAATACATAACTGTCTAGATGTGATATGGATACATGGCAACGGGAGTGAAAGATAATGTTTGATGTTGTTCTTCTCAAGCTCACTTCACATCTCGTTATTTATCGCTATTTGGCTTGTTTTATTCCTCAGCTTATACTATAGTAGTATAGTATATGGTCTTCATGAATAGTCCAAAGTTGAGAGCATGTAAGTCGTCTGAGAGGCACAAATTTGTGGAAGTATATTATTCACACTTGAATCCCAAGATGCATATCACTGTTGCCTCGTGCCTTGAATACATTTGACAGTCTCGAGATACGCGATAGGTGGGTGTATACATGTAGGTATCTAGAATCCACCGTATTTCAGTATACATATGGATGTATGATGTTCAGTATACCAACGAGGTAGAATATACACGCACCAAGAACATAATGCAGCATTTGGGAGTTATCACCGCGGAATATCTCAATGCTTTATGATTTATGTCGCGGCAGGAAGTTTTGGAAATTCGTTATTCAAATTCTGAAAGTTTGACGGCTCAAGGCTTGTCCTTTGAATTTCCTGTATTTCGATCACAGTTAATTGACTTGTTTCGCAAACACAGCAACTAAATATTATGATACCTACACTCGGCCCCTTTTTGCATTTTTGGTTCCATGTTTTTCATCGATTCGAATACGCTGCGAATAGCACTGATAATGGTGAAAAAAAATTATTTCCGATTAATTCAGATCACCTGCGATGCAGTTGATTTACAAAAAGTATTCAAAAAGATATAGAAATAGCATATTAATTCTGCCAACGAAAATGAACTAATACCTGATTTCAATTTTGAGCACGATTCGACTACCAACCTATAAGATATCCTTTTTTTTTGGTTAAAATGAACGTGTTATCCTAGACGTCAATACAATTTGATCATACGATACAAGTAAGGTAGATTAAAATTACGTAGAAAGCTCGTGATTTTGAGTATGAATGGGAAAATTCGTGATCTAGAAAAAACGTATAATATTTGGTAAACGATGTAGTTCAGAATGTATGTCATCGCATTGTGAGAAATTTTGATTGGCCTCGAATGTGGACAGAGGTAAAAATTCACAAAACTCGTCATGTTTGGGTGCCTTCAATTTTTGTATCAAAATCCTACACGATGAAAAGTGTAGTGTACTGTTATTTTCATCTGTACAAATGTATTTTCGACTGTCATACTATTATTGGTGCATCCGGCACTGTGTCTTGAGCAACAAAGACTCTGGCACAAATAAGTAAATTTTTTTTTCGATTTAGTTTTATTAAATCGTCTAAAGTGTCCGCCTGTTTCTCAAGCTCACTTCAGAGTTTGCCAAGTCACTCCTGGACAGAACTATGCAGCAGATATTTTAATTGTCACCTCAAAGCACTCGGCGGGAGCTTTAATACAAAAATTCTTCGTCACAAGTGAAATATGAAGGCGAATTAGCGTCGCAATAACGCCATAGGCATCTTGGCGACGACGAAAGGGCAGATGCGTTCGTTAATGCGTCTAAATTTAAGCTATGCTCTAATTGAACGACTCGCTTTGCCCCACGTTCCTTTGACTACGTCCTTAAAATAAGTCGTTGATTCATACCTTTACGTCGTTGGGTCATTTGGGGATAATTCTTTGTCCATAGATCAAGAATCGGAATATCTTAAGCCACGTGAATTGCAGAGCGTTCTTGAAAGGACGATGCTGTTTAATTTTTTTCTTACTTTTCTCTTCAGTCGTAATTGTCTGAAGAATTTTCACCCGGTACTTTGGTATATCTGTATTCTATGTCTTTACCCGCTGCTCTGACGACTCAACACACTGAGGGCTGGCAATTGCGTTTGCATATTTCACCGCGTCGTCTTTAATAGAAAATAATTGAGCTCAAAGCTAGCAGCCGAAGGGAGCCACAATAGAAATTCGATTTCGCCAAGAGTGCATTTTGCCCCGGCTTTAATCTTCGGGTACTTTTGTCCCAGGGCATCTTTTCTTAGATACGAATAGGATTGGGCTTACTGTTAAAAAGCACCCCTCACTCGATTGATTTTCTCGCATTCACCAGCTGGCCCAAGTAAATAGCTTTCGCATTACGGCTTCCTTCGCCTGTAGTTTTCCGGGTACGATGTACGGACAGTCGATTCCATACCAAAATTCTGAAAAGAAATCTATAAAGCCCCCAATTTCATTCAGTAAAATCTCGGAACGTCACTATCTGGGGGATCGATACGAATTCGATATTCCGATCATTCGCTAGCTCCAGGTCTACCTCTGAGCGTCAGTTTGCAAAAATCGGCGTTAATCTTTTGCACGGACAATCAGACGTTCGCGAACTTGTGAAATTGCCGTTAACAAAGTGACACTCCAGTTCTGCCAAATTAGTTCAACTCGACCCAAACCAACCTAGGCTAATCTCAACAAATTCGGAACTAGCCTTCTTGCCTGAAACTTTGGAATCTGCGAACTATGATGATAAACGCAGCCCTAGGAGCTAGAAAAACTAGAGCAATCAAGCTTCCAGCAAGCCTCGGCTGCTTCTGGCTCTGTGATCTGGCTCAGGTTCAGGACGAACATAGGGGGAAAAATATTCATCTCTGTTCGGATACATGAAAGACTCTTGCATCTCATCATCTTTGACGATACTTTAGATGAGATTGATATGCGTATTCTTTAAGGCTGCAGAATGACGTTCGCCATGGCTCCTGTCTTTCCACGTTTTCATTATTATTCTCCCTTCTCCATCAGTGAGAAATCGGAAAGGTGTAAAATTCTTCGCCTCGAAATAATACTTGTGAGATAGAAGCTAGTGGTAGTAGACAGCGAGCTGTAAGTCCAACAAGGTCCTTGATGTTTAATTGTCAGAACTATCCATTTCGAGTTGCGGTTTGGGCGTCTCACCTACGCCATGCTCACCTGTCTAACGCTTCCCTAGTATACACGATATTACACTTTGAAACAAACGAGGAGCCAGAATTTCACGTTGCTTTGACTGCACCGCTTGCAAAGCAAACGCATCAGAAGAACAGTGTACCTAGACATGAGTAATTAGCCCAGGAAGTCGTAGAATGAAAATAAACAGCTAGGAGAGGCGAAAGGACCTGGACGGTGTGTTGAACTAATTTGGGGGTTTTAATGAAATGGGGAAGGATCGGAAGGTATCAACTGATACAAATGGTAGCCGCGAGCTTTCGCTTTCTTTTTATCTCCATTTTTTTCCATATTTATAATGTATTACGGCAGCGTTACGCTACGCAATCACTCACGGTGTAGAATTACTTCAAAGTGAGGTAAAATTTCTGATTTTCGGGGCAAGGGCGGGATCCCTTGCAACCCTCTATTTCACCCTGACTCGCCTTGATTCAGTCAGTCTGTAACTTTGTACTCTGCCTCGTATACACCATACTCGTTGAACGTTAGGAAACATCCTGCACTTCACCACCCTTCATTAAGTCTTAATAGCTCCCTTAAGGAGATTCCTTAAGGCCGACTTAAACAATTTATGGAGTAATTATAATCTGCGTAAGCCGCAAAAGAATCTGGTTGACTCACCCTCGTCGTCTTGTACCCCCACGTCACGAAAGAAAGAAAAATTAAGATCTCGAGGAGATAAAGACGAAATTATTGGACGATAAGCTCCTGGAGTGCTGACAAGGGGTCAAACTGGAAAAGAGTCTTACGGAGGGACCGGCACACGGAACAATCTTCGTAAAAAGTCGAAATTTCGCTATTGAAAAAATGATCGTATAGATTGGGTCCCAATATTTCAAATTCAGGATGCGATTTCATCACCACTCTGAAAATTCAGGGCTCAAACCAAACGGCAGGGTATAGATTCCTTTGATCGACTATACCAAATTTGAAGAGCCTGGCTCACCTGTACGTTGTTTAGAGGATCGGCATTCACAATCAGCAAAATTCTCAGTCATAATGCTCCTTGAATCGCGGACGATTTGGATAAGAAAGAATTCTCAATGTATATAAACTTTTTCGTAATGCAGTCCAACGCAATCGTTCGATTCTCAGTAAATGTTACTGGCCTCTCAGCGATAGCAATCATTGAAATTATGATCGGGATAACAAATGATCCATCGCAAGAATGGTAAGTATCGGTCACGTGCGTACTGTGATAGTCGTCACAAAACTTATACCCATTTTACTACGTCAATTACTTAGAGGACATTTCCGGCACTCTTCATATATAGCAGTAAAGATAGGGACTATAATAAGTTATACTGTTTGCGGAAACTTACAAGCTACTTACTATTGCGCCCGTGTCCCTTACCAATCGTAAAGATCATTTTCATCGGTTAGTTTACCCTACCTATCTTTTATGGTTGTTCCAACTACTAGTATAACTATGATATAACTTTTCTCGTACAGTACCATAGTCGGCGTAGTTAAAATCGTGAAATATCTCAACTGGTCGAGAGCAATGTGGCATCGATTGGTGTGATGATACACTGTTAGCATTAGGTGAAAACTCTATAGTAATATAGAGATCAGTGGTGAAAATCATTTACCAGTGATCGGATATTAATTTTACAACGTTTATCCCAGTACTAGATATTTATTCTCCACACCATGCATAAGAATCGTAAAAAGAAAAAATTCGCGCGGAGCTTGATAACCATGGCGACGCTATTTCGTGTCAGGTGAGAAAATCTTGGACACATACTAGATGTGCTCGGGTACTTGGGCACGAGCGAACTTAACTTTGTAGCAAGTGACGTTTGAGACACCGACAATGTTTCTCTGAAGTAGATCTGGATTCTGGAAAGTTCCTAGTGCATACGTTGACATCCACCTAGCTGGACTCGTGATACATCTAGGTCAGCGGTTTAATATAGTCGAGACATAACTTTCCGTGTTCAATGGTACGGATTTCTTTATGCCAACTTCGATTTGCCATTCCGATAAGGGGTCGGGTCGGAATTGGGGTTGGATGGTCCTGAAGGTATAGGGAACGAAAAGCGGGCTGAGGATAAGGTTACGGTTACGCTCCAGGTTATGGCTACGCCCCTGCGATTTTCGAGCCACGTTTTCCACGGCCCCTACCGAAAAACTTTCCGATAGCTTTTGCGCAAGGAATAGAAACGACGTCTTACAGAACCAGCAGTACCAGCAAACCAGCTCACATCATCCGAATAACAACCTATTAGTTATCCTTTCAGGGTGTTTACGTGTCATCCTGTCTTTGGACCTCGTTCGCAAGGTTATCGAGCAAAACTGATTGAACTATGGAACCTCAATGCGATTTTTCACTGGTTCAAATACCTGTGATTCCACATGATGTGCATGTGGACATGCGTGTGTATCTACTAGACACGTGTAGGTGCTGCAACGCACAATGAGATTAATTTATTGTTCATGGGTCCGAGCGCGGCGAGCGGAGTGATAAATTTGTTCATTGTTTTCTCTCTTTTGTATGTAAAAACGTTGGAATTATTTTATAGTGCAGGGGTCCCTATCGCGTAAGTCATACCGATTCATAACTCACTGGGAATAACGACCAAAAAACTAATTATACCATGGTGTAGAGTTGCACCGTTTTATGTACGATAACCGCGCAGAGGAAATCATTGCGGAATATACATTTCATTGTTTTTGCTCATATAGTAATCGATCAGCGAAATTCTATCGATCGATTTGATATACCAACCCTTGGTAACGGGAGGCGAAGATTATATCACGCTCCGAATTAATTGTCACAGTTATTATTCATCTCCGTAAACGGGTCAGTTTTCCATGCCGTTGGGAGTATTAATTAAAATTTGAAGCTCTAAGTGCTGGACCGTGCTGATCGCATTGACGTTTAATTAAAAGTTCGTTGTAGGTGGCGCACGAGAATTTACCATACGCTTGGAGTGGTACGACCGTCTGAGTTACCTTGTCGAACTGATAAATATAATTATCGATTCCGTCACTCGACTCAAAACCATAACAAAATATCGTCAAATAAGCAACGAAAGGACGGGGTTTCGAAGAGTAATTATCAGCTTCGTTAACCCTCAACTCCACGAGGCGGGATTGAAATTCCGAATTTCAAACACTGTGAAAGGTCAAAATTCCGGATTTTTCCCCTACTCAGAGTTTTTAGAAATATTATTTTCATCACTCTAACCTCAAAATCACAACTTCGTCGCGATTTCTCGGCTTTCGTGATGAAAAATACTGATCGCTCCTCATACGTAAAGGCTTTTTGACTCAACTCGTTACAGCACTCGCCTTCGGCTCGTGCCGTAAACCTTTCGTTTCGCCAAATAAGCCTTTCCCTAGTCGTGCTGAAATGTCCTATTTCGCAACACGTGCATGAACTAGGCCTTTTTTCTCGCATGTAAAGTGGATGGGAAGTTACGCGTTTCTAGCATGGATTACATTACCTCCCTAGGGAGGTAATGGATCCATTTCTTTGGGTCCATTCGGGCAAAAATTTTTCAAAAATTTTTCAATATTTTCAAAATAATTCAAAAAATTTTCAAAATTTTTGATTAAGAAAATTGATCAATTTCTTATATCTTTGGCTCTGAATGCTTGAAAAAGGGCCTGTATCCGCGCTTGCTGAAAAGAGCACGGTGTACAACAAGGGGGGAGGGCAATTTTTAGCTCGGGTAAGATGATGGTGCACCCGACTCCGACTCGTGCACCATCATCTAACCCTCGCTATAAATCGCCCATCCTCCCCCCCCCCCCCCCCCCCTTGTTGTACAATGTACTATTTCCCGATAGTCTACGTGGGCAATTTGAAAAACTCCGAATGGAAAAGTACCGAAGGTTCAAAACTCCAAAAGCTGAAGTTCGAAATTCGCTTAGGTATGCAACGTCGTTCATTCGACAGCTTCCTAATGAGCTGCCCTTAAATTTTCGGATTTTTGGACTTTCTGAGTTTTTAACTCATGGATCTTTGAGCTGACTGCATTTTGACCTTTTGGCATTCGCAAGTTCTAAACTCTAACGTTTGTAGAAACTCAGAATCGCGTCTGAAAAAAAATCGGAATTTTGACTGTACAGAACTTTTGGAATTCAGAACTTCAATACTGCCTCAACTCCACTGTGAAAGCATTGGAATGGAAAGATTGACTAATTAAACTGATCTCCACGGTGAACGTAACCCTCAAGTTCAAATAATTTCTTTTAACGCAAAAAAAAAAAAGGTTTCATGACTAATAATGCCTGTAGCATGTGGTGGTTGGAGATTGATGAAGAGTACTTTCACGATGTTAGGTTAGAAGCAGGTGAAGTATATTGGTGAGAGTAATTGTTAAATAATCCATAGTTTTTTAGACGAAGAATTAAGGGGAGCACGTGATATAGGCGGAGCCAGTTATAAGTAGGCAGAGGAATGAATTAATGATTGGTAGAAAAAAAAGACAGAAAGAAAAAAGTTAGAAGATACCTTTCCGCACCGCGTTCCGTTGGTATAAGCGCACGAATAAATGTCTCCGGCAAACATATCTCTTGCTACGCTTCGCTCGCTCGTATATCCTCAGGTTTTATGAATTATTAGGAGGGGTGTTTCCATTCCATGGCGCGAATTGTAAGGCTCGCGAGTCGCGACCAAGGGCTAACTCGTGCCGCTTGAAATAGTAATAAACTAATGCGCGACGGGCGCTCTGAAATTTTTACAACTCGAACTACAATAAAGGCGAATTAGATTCTTGAATTACTTATATCCCCGCGCGAAGAACATTGCCTTGGGACTCCCTGGCGTTGGTGAACTCCAGAACTCTGGCCTCTATCTCGCCTTTTGCGAGGGCGTATAACCCGAATAAAATATAGGTCAAGAACTCCGCTGCTACTTTCCTGGGTTCGGCTTCATTACATGAATGCATACCGTAAAATGGGGGTGAATAACAACAATTTTCAACTTCCGAGGACTCGCTTTGATCCACATTTCAAGAAAGCCATAACCCCCTTATCACATGAAACCACATTCACGTGTAAAAGTACTGTTGGATCTTCCAAAAGTGTCGAATTCATCAGCAGTGAACTGTCATCGAGTAATATCAATTCCTTTCCAAATTTGGCAGGATTGTGATACTCCCTAAGGATTATGGGGCTGTATATAAACTTTTAGTGAATGACGTGTCGTTGAATATTTTGATCTGAATTTGTCGTACATGTTCAGTCACTTCCAGGATTGTATTTTTCGTAATGCTGTTCCCTGAAAAATAATTCTCTTTTTTGCAATTAAATTAAATATCATTCCAACGAATCTACAACATTGTGGAGTCATGTCGATGTCACGGACAGCGTTGGAACCACAGAGGCATGGTATAATCATTCAGCAAATAAGTTTCCGTAAACACGAGCGCAAGAAACTACTATCACGTTCGTGACAGTCAAAAAAAGTAAAAAACTTGCTCAAGAAACTTTTCTTGAAAAGGTGTTATGCTCCGTATATTCACCCACCAGTTGCGATTTTCTCCGTTTCACCGCACATACATATTCATTTTTCATTTTGCATTATGGAGATTTGTACCAACTTGTTGATCAAAAATTCATAGACGTGTAATTGTATAAAAAATATTTATCCAAGGGTAGAAGAAAATAAGAGATCTTTCTCGATGCGGATGTATTTATCAAGGATTGCAGCTCCGAAAAGCCTGAGAGAATTCTTGGTACAATTTCAATAAATCGCTTAGGAAGAATCGAGCGAGAATCTTCTCTGATGCAATCGGAGGTGACGCGGGAGCCGTGAAAAATCCAATTTAATTCTAGCCCGTTATAAAATTTCCCGATTCTCCGAGCACAAAAGATTTAAGGTTATTGAAAGGGCGTGTTAACGAGGCTGAAGGGCCAACCACCCCCGCGAAATCTTACTGCCTTCTAGCCGCCCCTAACTCCTGGCCCCTATACAATCGCTTTTCCCTCAACCCCGCAAGTTCTTCACTGAATCTTTTCCGGCTCGGAACATCTCGTCGACACCTGAGTCTTTCTAATTTAACCAATTGCAACTCACATGAGGAAAGAACCAACGCCCTTTCTCTCGCCTAGGCAAAGTAGGCAAATACTGGGAGCCCGTAATTTTGGGGGTACCGAGACGAAAAAAAAGTTTTGCAATAATTTCTCGAAATGTATTTTTATTGCATTTTCAGATTGCACAACAGTCGTGATGGACATGATCGTAGAGAAGTTTATGCCTTTGAAACGAAACGTAGAAAAATAAAAAAATCATTACCTTAAGAGGATACCATTCTTATGGAGGTGGGACTAAATCAATCTAGTCGAGCCAAATCTGTTTATTTCAATTTTGTTCCAAATCAAATCAATTTTGTTCCAAATGTACAGAGCCAAATTTACAGGCAAAGGGTTAAATCGACGGCAGTATGGAAGAACGTTTCATCTCAAGTTGCGTCAGGAGAATGTGCTATCTCAGATTGTGATAGAAAAACGTGATATCTCAAACTGTGGAAGAAGAACGTGCGATCAGGGACGATATTTTCATTGATACGGCACTGCAATTTGGGGTGCGTGGAGTATTCAGAGCACTCTTTTTCAATGGATTAAATCAATTGTTCCAATTATTTTCTCATTTACTTGTTTCCTACGATACAGAAACAGAACATTTGAGACAAGTTCCAATGAAAAAAATTTAGATTGTTCAAACTCATGTTGGATTATCCCTTCCTGCAGTATAGGAGCTGAAGAAATGAAAAAATGATTCGAACAATCAAATAATCCATTAGAAAACAGTGATTTTTATACTCTGGGCACCCCGAATTTCAGTGCCGTATCAATAAAAATATCTCCCGTGATCGAGATAGCAGGTTCTTCTGGCACATTTTGAAATATAGCACGTTTTTCTGAGACAAGTTGAGATAGCATGTTCTTTCATACTGCCAAAAAATGCTCCAGGAGAACCACTATAATTTTTGTGTTCATTTTGACACGTTTTGTTAGTTGAAACAACATTATTTTAACTAACAACGATCAATTTATGTTGTTATATTTAGAAAAATGTGTCGAAATTAACACAAAAATTATAGTGGACCTTCTGTAACATTTTCTTTCTCTAACAGTGTAACTTTCATCTTTCTTCATCTCGTCCCTCATATTCCTTCCAAATTATATAGATCAGTATTCGGTTTCGTTGCATTGTTTTTCCCTCTTTCTCTCACAGTCGTCAGTCCGTAGGCAGCTAAGCTCGAACGTCTTCGACCGGGTATAACGACACGGATTCGCGTTTAATTAGATAGGCACAGCATCTGGCACCCGGGTCCGCTGTTCGAGGGACCGTAATATTGCGCCTACGGCCTACTTTGTATGCATACCAGACCCATACCGAGTCCTTCCCCTTAGGTATTTAGAGCAAGCTTGGAGAACGAAATAGGACTGGAGCCCTCGGAAATACGTCCGCTCGCCGCCTACTATTGCAGTCATTTTTTATATTTTATTTTTGACTATATCTTTCGTTCCATTTCTCTTTCCTCATTTTTTATCCTCTCATTTTTTTTCTCCCTTAGTTCCTGCATTTGTCTCTTGACTTCATTCAGAGAGTTTGAGGTACCTTTGCTTTGGGGCGGGATATAGAAGGGCCCGGCGAAGAGCTATGGTTAGAAAACTACCTAGACAACAAAGTCTCGATTTAATAACGGGCATTAAGTGTCTTGCTTATTGCATCAAAATTCTAACCTCACCTGGAAAGATTGAACACCATTTAATTCGAATAATATTAACGTGCCACTCCAGCCTGCGGACTCGCCTCGCTTGGAAACTGAAGACAGAAATTTTTTTATTACCTATTTATAACAAAACTTTTGCCAGTGCAGAGTACGGGTTTAATTTCATTCAAAGCTATTCAGAACCAAGACTCCATTAAGTGGCCATCAACTTTTATCTGCTACAGACGACCATTCATGTGCTGGTTTTCAGCCTACTCGTGCTATCTCACGCGCATGAGTGAATTCCATAATTATTTTACCGCTGACGACGTCCAGCTAAATTTCGCCGGGTCTTTGCAGCTTAACTTCCGGAATCCTTTGAGAAGGAATCCACCCCGCCATCTGGAAGGAATAATTATACTGAAAATTTCACACATTCTTACATGTACCTATTATCAGATCACGAATATTTCAGCAGTTTGACAATTCTAGACATGTCTATGTTTTGGATGTCTGTTCATTTTGGTCCAAAATGGTTTTCAAATAAATATCATAAATACTGCACACTCGTGATAACAACTATACTCTTCGAATTTGCTGGTGCCCACCATCTTTTGGATTTGTATCGCAATTTTGGGGAATTGGCAACTGCAGAGCAAATTGAGTAGTACCATATTTGCAACCGTTACCTAATCGGAATACCTTCAGGAAAGTATATTGACTATCACAAAGCATTTCTTTCATATCCATACGAAAAAAAAAATTGTTTGGCGAATGAAAAATTAATAATCATCACAGTTCCGCTCTGGAATCGTATGAAAAATAAGTAGTTTTGATCGCAAAATTCACGTAAGATTTTTTAATTATTTCAAAAGTGTACTGTATGGTCGGACATAGTCCGATTGTCCGTCGCCTTCAGAATATGTCATGAGCTGGAGAGAAGGAGGTTCGGAAGGAAACTTAAGATCTACTTTTGATTATTACATCTGTTATTCCCATCACACACTAGAGCAGAGAACGGCAAGTGGTGCACTTAGCGCACATGGTGCACCGGCCAGGTATACTGGCGCACTTCATCCTGTTGGCAACCCAATTAGGGGGGACCCGAACCGAGTTACCTGCGATCGGCCTAGTCTCAAGAAACAATAGAATGCCTAAATTCGGTACGGACTCAGAAAAACATGGAGTATGCCAACAAAGGATTAGAGAGCCTTTTCTTGATCCCCAGGTAACAGGATCAATGGGCCCCTCGAATTAGGTGCACCGAGCAGGTAGCATGATGCACCGCAGACGTCCTAAGTTGCCTGGAACTCGAAGACCCAAAGATTCGCGAAAATGAACAAAAGTCAATTTTTGAACTGATCCAATTATAAATCTCTCATCTTACCGCACAGGTGATGAAGAGCAAACATATCTCGTTTAATTGGCCATACATGAAATGCTTACGGAGGTTCTACAAGTGTTTGCATTTTTGCTAAATAGTATTCAATCCCGTGGTCTACGCCAACGTTGGTCTGCAATGAAAAGTATAAAATTTTGAGAAACTTTCAGTGAAAATGGAAAATACATCATTAGTCTTCGTTTCAACTTTATCGCCAATACTCTTTCTTCAAGAGTCCCTTTTGTCGATCGAACTGAAAAAACAAATAAGATCAAAATTATTTGGCCGAGTTTTCTCGAATTGGCACCACTCCACACCCACGTCTTAGAACAATGGTTTATATTGTTGCGATAAAAGCGTACATGTTTACCTGTGTACAAGTTGCAAGACCAAAGAGGAGGCGATTCGTATCGGGCAAGGAAGTTTCTGAAGCTGTAAGCTTGTCTCTCTGACTCTGAACAATGGGACTGCGACGAACGGAAATTAACTTCGCGAATCGTGGATCCGCACACAATTGTCTCGCGAAGCTTTTGGTCCGGAGAGTTTCGACGTCCCGTCTACAAATCGTGCAGAATTTCTTTGAGAAGGTGATTCCGATGCCGGATTATAAATGAGTTACGAGCCATCGACCGACGTCATCATCTGCAAAAAAATTCGCCTTAACGAACTCCGCACCAAGAATATCATCTCATCTCCGGAAGGCGGGGAAGCCCAGGAATCAATTCTTCGTTAAGCCCCTTGCCCTACAGGGAGTGACTTGGCCTTATTTTAAAAAGATGGCCTTCCCTGCTCACCCCTTCGTCTTCTTCGAACCAACGAGCCACGCCTCATGAAAGCTAAAGGGTTCAATCTATCTGATGAAAGATTAATCTCTGCTGCGGCATAATATTATGCATAAATATGTTAAACGAGGTACTTTATTAATTGTCTTTGTCCATCATGCAGGAAAAACTACGATATTCGCGTTTCAAATTTGCTTTGGAATCAAACTAGGAAAATAAAGCCCAGACTATGTGAACCTGAGCTTGCATTATTCAACGCTCACAGTGTGGAATATTTTTAACAGATACCCATGCAGATTCGAGCTATTTATATGTCAGACTAATTTGGTTAAAAATGTATAATTCTCGAGAGGTGCGCACGGTCATGGAAACGAACAACGGAAGAAGTATGTGAACATTGGCTCCATCTGATTTTCGAAATTACATACAAGCAGATATCCGTATACAGTACATGTATATTGTATATTTATATATCCGAGGGTCAGCTCAAGGCGAAACGGGAATGAAATTTCGTTTGAAAAATGACGCTTTTTAATGTGAATTAATGAAAACCAAATGTAACGTGTTTACGGTCGTGTATAGGATACATCTGAGGAAAGGGGCAGGTAATTTATACCGACCTAGGGCTGGGGGCTGCCCCATAAAGCAAGATAAATACGCACTCCAGTTTCCCCTGATCCCTTAAGGTGCGTTCAGCCGGGATGACCGCTAAATATCTCAGGTTTTTTTTTTTTTATGTTTTCGCACGGGTCATGGCGTTGTAGGTGAATTTGGTTGGCTTTAATTTTCGTAAAACTTAGCTTCATCCATTCGTCGACAATTCCAACACAGAAGTCTTACCCGCAAGAGGTAAGGAAAGAATGTGAATTTCTACTGGTGCTTTATTATTGACAAAACGTGATTTTTCAGTGTGGACGAAGCTTTACTCAAAACAAATACACTTTGTCTGTTCTCTTGCCACCGCGAGGTGGTTGGTACACGGTACACTTATTTTACTATCGTCCAAGTGTCTCGCGAAAAATGTGAAAAAAATATGTTTACTGTAGCGTTGGAAGAGAAATTAATTTTCTTACTTAACCGCAACGCTGTTTGCCTTCGGTTACCCTGCAATTTGCCAACCGTCCAGTATGGAAATAAATATTTTTCTGCTTAAATAATTCTTATTCAGAAATTTATCATGCGGCTTGTTTCAAATTCTGTACTCGCATAATGCTGTGACTAAAAACCCATTTTCATAATACGATGTATGAAATTAAAGCAAAATCGATAGAAACAGTTACCGTTATTAATTGGAAATGAAATACTTTCCACTTGCTCGCGTCTGTCGCCTGCTAATGAAGGCTGGACGAAAAATTAACGCTTCGGGCGTCAGGTGTTAATTAAAGTGGTTCTGCGACAAACGAACCTCACGATTTTCTCGGTCTACAATTTTGTCGTAAAAGTTTCAGTACCGTTTCACCAAAGTAAATGTCCAGGTGACCGCGAAATTGTTGATTGCATGAATTGTTCAAGTTCTGCGTCAAAATGTGGCTGGCCCCGATTGTGAATTGTACAATTGGATAGAAGCAATTCATAGAAACCTCAAGAATATAGGTACTCTTAATAAAAAAAAGTGTACAAAATTCTGAAACCAAATTCGGTGATACAATAAAGAATCATTAATTTTTTCCGTATAATTTTTGTAATCGGATTCATCTCAATTCGTTTGCAGCTCGTGCAGAATGATCGATAGTGAGGTAGGCAATTGCGTGATGAGCTAATTGGAATTAACGTTTCTATTGGAATTACCTATAGTGAATCTTGAGAAATCAGAACACCTCGGAGATATGCCTCTTTGAGGAAAATAATCAGGTGCTTCTTGCTCCTGCAGTACAGCCATCGAATAGAGGAGTTTACGCGCTTCACCGTTGTCCTCTTTGCTAAGACTTCTTTGTAGAATTTTTGCTCATTAGTCTTCAAGCGTCTAAGGTCTAGAGTGGCCATCACCCTTCGACACGGGTTTTTCATTAAATCGTCAGCCCAAAGCCGAGAACCTCGTGCCAAAAGCAGTGGAAGAAGTGAAGCACCCTTAATCACTGAATAGAAGCGGTGCTTTATTTTTCATTGCATTACGACTAAGATTAATCGTCTTTATTGCGCGACAAGTATATAAATATAGGTACCAACTACCACGTGGCTCTTATAGTGCTATATAGCAATTCGATTTCAATTCAACGAAATTGATCCACTCGACGAAAGAATAATTCATACGCATATACCTCTTTAATACCTCTATTTACTTCGGTACTTAGAATTTTTTTTCACTCTTGTACTAACTGTCATTATAACAACTAGCATACATAGAATTCTTCTATGTATAGTCGGCTTTTCTACGTAAAAATTGCTATCGTTGGTGGTTTTTATTTAGTACACCTAGCGAACGCGTTTTTACGACTCTCGACGTAAATTAGTAGAGGTGAAAGTCCTTGAGAAGAGCGTTAATTATAACAGTGGCTATAAATTATCCCTAGCAGTAAACCATACACGTCAAGAGCAGTTTATAGTTGCAATATGAAAGTTCTTTCGAGATGCTATTTGAGACCATGCTATACGCTCAGGGTTCGAGTAATAATTGTCAGGATTCACATTTCATCACAAAGCTAACTCTTCTTAGTTGAATATTGCATGTTCATACGCTCGGAACTGGTACAGAATTTTCTAGATCCTCGATCTATCCCTTTAATTGAGGCTGAAGTTCAGCAAAAAGAAGTATTGAAAAGCTAACCTAATTCATGCTCATAATTCCTCATCCCTCAATGAGGTTGATTACTATCCGTGCTTTAAAATTTTTTGTCTATCTTCTTATTTTCGATATTTTTTTCTCCTTCGTATCCTACATTTGCCTGGTTCACTTAGGATAACTAACTCGGCCGAGGTAGAAAACGCTGGAGAAGATTCCGATCCATCAGGACCACGCACACCCGCAGCGTCCTATCAATCAATGCTCCAGGACCAACTTCACCGTCATCCGGTCATCTCCCTTACTCTCTGGGCTTTTCTCCCTATTTCTATCTCTTGAAAACTTGGATTTCTCCTTTCAGTTTCTCTCCGGCAGTGGTATCGCCTCTTAATTGATTCCATCCGACTGGTTTACTTTGGGAAGTCCTGCTGTTTTTGTTTTTCGCGTCTCCGCTCAGTCTTTCCTATACACATCCATCGAGATAGAAGGATGGTATCGGAAGAGGCGAGAAAAAGGCTCGTTAGTTTTCATTTGCCCCCGACGCGGACGCAAGGATTAATTTCCTCTCCCCTTAGCTGGCGCAGGATTCCTTGGACAGGGTATACAGTATGGGAAGTTTGGAAACCTTGGAAATACCCAGGACGTATAAATATAAATACGCAGTGACGTTGAAGGCAATTTTAGCTTTACCAACGTAGTGGTCAGTAAGGATAACATTGTCGAACGAAACGATTCAGTAGGAAAGTCAGAAATTCCCCTGTAACTCGCGGAACAATGTGAAATTGATTCTTCAGAGATGAATTCGGACCTTTGCGGAGAAAAGTGATGAATGGTTGGTTTAATTTAAAACGAAGCTCGCCCTGCAAATCCCTGACCGCATCGGAATAAGCTTATAACCCCGTAATGGACCCGGGGATATCGCACCACATTGTGCCGTTCGGTTCTTTGGTCACCGTCAGATCCAAGTCGAAGAAGATCCTTCTGGATCTGAATGTGAGATTTTCGAGCGAGAACCAATATCGAAACGGCTTATTGTCCCCGTGTCGTAGCAGCCCCTCTTTCAGAGACCCTTCACGCCCGTTGATGCCGGACAATAATATGAACCAATTGAAATTGTCCAAAGAGTGAAAAATAAAGTTGAAAGAGATATTATGTCTTGTCGAGTGAGCGATTTTTGGAATATATCCACCCCATAGTCGTGATTCGGTAAAATTTTAATTAACCGATTCAGAATCCTGGTAAAAATACTCAAACAGCCCAGGAGGAAATGAGACGAGTCGGTTGAGCGCTACTTTACATTTCCGGGGTTCGTACAACGTGAAGGCAGGAGATTTGAACGCGTAAATTTTGTGTCCCTATACACGCGTTGAGAAGTCCCACGAGTTAATTGGCAAAATAAACACAGAATAAATTAGCCCGTTCATTTTTTACGAAGACCCAACCTTCGCCGTTGTGCCAAGATTTTGACGCTATTACTCATGTTACATCGAGTTATTAAAATTCTGGATGACTGTCGCCGTTGGCAAACGAGGTCTGGGTAATAGTGTCAATTCTACATCCTCGCACCGATGTCACGTGCAAGCGCGCGACAAAATTGACGTGAGGAAATTATTTTCAAAGTGACATTTCCTCTGCTCTCGACTGCGGCCTGATGATACCAGAATATTATAAATACCAATCAGACGGAAATACGAATATCACTTTTCCACATTGTACCCCATAAAGATGTAGCTAGCCATACCTTTACGTTCATAAATTCATTAAAAAGTAGTTTGTAAAATTCCGTTTCATGATGCGACAGTGTTAAGAATATAAAAAAGTGCGAGAAAGTATTACGGTCGTAACAAGGAAACGGAAATTTTTGAGATACCAGTTGGGCAAGAAATATAAATCTATCGCATATTTGTTTGTACAGGGTGGAAAGAAATTATGTGTCGCGGCTTCGCCAGATGAATCTCCAGCTCGAGATCGGTGGAGCGCCCCAACAATATATCCCCACAAAATTCATCTTGACCTTGTTGAGACTTATTGGACATTTTTATTATGGGCTTAAAAAAATCTTCTCATCAAGAGGGAAAAAAGTGTCAATGGGACCATAGGTCAAAAATGGATCCGTCATTGCGAAAAAAAATCATACAGTTGAAAAAAATGCGGAACTAAAGTTCATTTCCGACCTATGGTTCCTCAGAGACTTTTCTTTCTACTGACAATCGGAATTTCCTAAGCTCACAAAAAATTTTGACCTTGAGTTTGAGGATCAAGGTCAATTTTGCGGGGGCATGTTATTGGGGCGCTCCACCGATCTCGAGTTCGAGAATCATCCGACAAACCAGCGACACATAATTTCTTTCCACCCTGTACATCGGCGGGTCCGCGAAATGACCAGCTATCTCAGAAGTTGCTTGAAAAAGCAGCTATTTCGCGCGTGACTCTGAAACCACTCTGTAGCGCTATTGCCTTGCCATGTCACTACAGAGCGGTTTTAGAGTCGCTCGCGGGATAGACAGTTAACTTCTTCGAGCAAAATTTGAGATAGCTACTTTTTCAAACAATTTCTGAGATAGCTGGTTATTCCGCAGAACCATCGATATAGAGTTTCACCGCGGAAGAGGAAAGCCACCCCATCATGTGAAACTTTTTATGTAGGTATACTAAAATAGAAGTTATATTGCCTATTGCCTCTTCCATTCTGTTGAGTCTCGAGCATCTTTGTACCCGCGCATAAGAGTAGTTTAATTTGACAGAATGGTACAAGAGACACTGAAATCTGATGAATCTGGAAAACCTACATAATTCACGATTACTGCAGAATTTATATTATGTACATAGATCTCGTGCAAATGCGAAATCATTAGGTATCATTAGGCATACGATTTCATGGAATACCCATTTCCATTTCTGCACTCCATGTGATTGTATGAAGATGCAAGATTTGAGCATCCCTACTAGCCTCAGATGAGGCCAGTTATTTACCCGTATACAATTTGGTGGTGAAACGATGGTTTATCCAAAGCAGTACCAATTGTTGTCTACCTCTTTGTATATCTGATGGTTTAACTTGAAGAAGAATATGTATTAGATTGCTTGTCACGTTAACTTACATTCACACCCGTTATATTATAAGTGACTAATAATTTGTGCCAATTAATTTGACTCGCAGAACGCGATTATGAACGCCTCAATCAGAAGTTTGTCCGTCTGGGGAATATTCCAGGCTGCGGGGATTTATTCTTAGAGAAGTTTGGGTACTCGGCAAACTTAGATATTGCTTCTAATTACAGTTGAAAACAGGTTTATGGAAACAAGGCTTGATTGTGCCAATATTAAACACTTGTTGTCTGCCTGTTTACGTCGACGAGCTGTTAAAACGATTCCCAGAAGATTCCGACGAATCAAACTCTCGTCGTTATTTCCTGCCACCCCTTATCACGGGCTTTCTCCACTTTTGAAACGATCGCGAATCCCATTATTTTTTAAACAGACATATTTTCGTGTACCAGATTGAATGAATAAAAGTTTTCAGCTGTGTAAAATCCATAAATTCAATACTGTTAAGGATAGAGTTTGGATTCAAAAAGCCCCAAATTGGTCCGATTTTCAAACACTTTTATCGCAGATCACTTTACAAAATACATGTATTGACCCATCAATTTCTGCAAAAAACCAATTGGGATACGTCGTTTAAAGTGGTGTTATTTGGATCAAAACGTCGAAATCTGTGAAATTCACATTTTTCCAGTTCATTTGAATATGAGTGATAAAGGTCGCAAAAATGTTATAAAGATGAAGACATCTCAAGCTATTTCTGCTGTCAAAATGAAACCAAATAATCAAAAATATACACGAATATAGGTAATACACCACTCTTATTCTGGAGTTCTAATTTCCTTCACAACTTTTTAGAAATCCTCGATTATCTCTGAAACAAATTTTGATTCAGTTTGCAAATGTCAAAATGGAACTCGGAATGAAGTTTTCAATGAATCAACTTTCAGTTTCATCTTCAGATCTTTCTGGATGTATATGAACAATTTCACGCGCGCTTTTCTAGATCACATCAATACATCCAAGTTCGTTGCCTTCAGAATTATCGAAATACGTTGTACAAAGTTGAAAAAAAGCGCCTTTTTTTGTAAAGATCGTGTTAAAAATGCAATTTCTTAAGTTTTTCTCACTGTATACAACAAAATCCTCAGGTAAATCTTTTCTTTTTGTCTCCCTGATACAGGAAAAAGATGGAGATTGCTGTATCTTAAGTACTTCATCGCCCGTTTCATTTCCAGTGAAGGGCTGCTTGGAGGTCTTTTTGGTGCTTCCCATCAAATCTTAAGCTTGTACAGACAATGTTATACGTTGTTTTTTTCCGTAGTCTTAGGTGTACAAAGGTAAAGAAAAAAGTTGGCGTTATTATGTTAATAATTTTGAAAGATAGCTTTTAACACGAGCTACATCTTTGTGATGCCAAAAATCCATGAAGTTGAAAACCTGCAAAAACAAAACTTGTCGCAAATAATTATATCGAAATTCCATTAGAATGTGCAACCACGTGTCATTCTATTAGTTACACTGGAGGGCCCGCGTCGGGTCCCTACATCTTTATTATCCCTCGAAACTAATTAGCCTGCAGCCAGCGTCGCGAAGCCATTAATTGTCTCGTTTGAACGTAATTGAACAGAGCTCACCTTGGAGTAAGCTTGACGTACAGGGGCCACGCCGATCGTGTACAGACGCTTCCTTCATCCTGAATATGGCGTATACGTCGAGTATAACTCCCAGCAATATGTGTTCACCTACGTTTTCACGTGTTGCCCTATTGGCGAACTAGTCGATCAAACAATTACAACACCCACTGACTCTCGTCTATTCGCACCCTTGCCAATTGGGGTGGGTACCGCCGACTCGAGTTTCGCAAGCTTCTGCAGAAGCCGTACAGGTTAACGTAACTATTTGATACGGTTGCCGTGATATTTGTGGCATAGGTAAAGCTCACGATGGGAACACGTCAAAAACACAACCCTCGCTTGCGAGGGGAAGGACTGACAACGTCACAATCGGCTTCCTCGTAACTACCAGGCAAATTTGTCCCTGGTATGTTATATCACTTTGCAGTCCACTTGTACAGTAGAGTAATTATTGCAAGCGAGCGAAGCGAGAAGCACTAGGCATATTGCTGAGTATTTCGTTCTCGAACAAGCCGGATACTGTTCTACCTCAATCCTAGCTCGAAGCTTTCCTGTGGCCACTAAATGTAACGTTGTGACAATCGCGCAAGCTCTGTGCAGTGAACAAAGCGTAATAGTACAAAACCGAACAAGATCTATTACACTCTGGCATAGGAATTTCATATGATCCTCGATCGCCGGTATGCGCTTGGCTGAGATTCGATTTATGGTGTAATCAAAGTGAACGCCATTCCTCTGCTGGGGCTGCAACACAAAATGTCAGCCTTACAGCCAGCCGTCGAAAAGTTCATGAACAGAAAAGATAGTCGAGTTTACCAACGTCACGATCAAGTTTATCGGAATAAATCTTCCATTGCTGCAACTTAATACTTGAATAATACCTTTTTTCACCTCATTCAGCATATTGGACTATCGTTTCTCTGGATAATGTTACAATATCCGAATAAGGAGCTGTTTTTGGCTACTTCGAAGGTTCCGTATTCACTAGGTCTACACTGTAATCCGTATTGCGGAGAAAAATGCGGAAAAGACCACTTAGGATTGAAGCTCTTACTACAATTATCTCGGATCAATTCTGACGATGATGATAATATTTTCATAAAGTCTCTAAATCTGTGAGCAGTTTGAATTATTTTGCTCTAGCTTGTGACTGATCATGTTCCAAGTTGTACAGAAAAGCTGATAAAACGAAGTTTTGTGATAGGTTTTACGATTAGAAAGAAAAATAATAGCAGTTGTGTGAAATGTCGTCCTGATGGAGAAGTCCAAAGATCTGGTTTAGAAGAAGCTGAACAAACAACGAGCTCCGGGACGAAAAAGTCTAAGAAATCCAACTGACATTCGTAGTTTTGGAAACTTTTTAACAAGTCTTCCTTCCACATCCTCGTAGCTACATTCTCAGTTTCTTTCTGTGAACTTGAAGTTTGCGTCGTTTGCGGATCTTGGCAATCTCCTTTTGCTGACCAAACCTGACCTCGAAACTCCTTTGACTTTTGGAAGTCTAGACTATGTACGCCGGCTACATCTTACACATAGCTATGTGTGTGACGGCTTTACGAACTCCAATTAGCTAACATAAATACTGAAAGGCAAGGATTCCCTACTAAAAAGAAGAACGATGTCCGTTATCGATTCCAGATTCGCGAAAGCTTGAATAATAATCATTTAGCAAATTTGGAGTGAAGTATACAGTAATAATAGTTCCACTTCAAAGTACAAATGTCAAGAACCATAGTACCATACTTCGATTATTTTTAGGACAAATTTTTCACGATATTCCCACACCAATCGTGCAACATTATGTTCCTACAGAATCAACTTTTAAATTAGATATAAAACATTCCAGTGAAAGATAAGGACTAAATCAATCTAGTCAAGTCAAATTTTTGATCACGATGCCTGACGTTGTTTCGGCAGTGATGTTTTGCCCTCGTTAAAGGCTGTTTATTGAGTTAAAAAACAACGAAAATTACTAAACAATACGAAAATTAAGAAAATAGCCATCACCATAAAGGTTTGAAAACATGCGAATTGATACTAAGCAGATCTCATGATATACTAATTTACTGATTGTGAGTCTAGTGAATTACAGTCATAAATACAATATCAGCTTGCTATAAGATCTGCTTAGTACCAGTTCTCATATTTTCAAACCTTCTTAGTGAGGATTATGTTCTGAATTTTTGTATTGATTTGTAATTTTCATTGTTTTTTCAACCTAATGAACAACCTCTGATAAGGGCCGAAAATTACTGCCAAAACGTCAGGCATCGTGATCAACAATTTCACTTGACTATAGTGATTGAGTCGTTCTTCCATTGTACAAGTCCAAGCTTTAACTTCGCTTTGGAAAATTAAAACATTTCAGTTCGACCTACGTTTTATGGTGAAGTTTCAGTCGAATTCAATTTCCCAACAGTTCACAAACCCTTGGGTACACGTAAATTTGAATACGATTGAAATACTTGAAAGGAATATGCATATATAGGGATTCGATATAACGAAAGGTGAAATTTCATAAAAACAAAGTGGGCCCCCCACGTACGATTTCGGACAAGGGCAGATAGCCCGTCTCAGAAATTCGGGGCTGGTAAACTGTACGCGTATGCGTACAAAGAGGATCACAGATCACCGTAATCCTTTGATAGCACGAGCGGGTATTTGTCGTGCTAATGTCAGAGGGTCGATGCCATGGTTGCTGGAACGGAGTTGCAGGGCTGTCGGCAAAGTAGGGATGGAAAAGGGGGATGGTCGGAGGATGTCGACCCTTTGTTTGCGCTCTGTCACGTGCGATACATTTTCTCTTCTCTCCGAAGGGATGACACTATGCTCGTATACCTATACGTATACATATCTATGTACTACGTGAATTGTTCAACGAGAATCGAGCCAGGCCGTGCATAAGAGCATCTCGTAATGGTCTACAGGCTTGTAAGCATTGATTAACACATTCGTATTAACAGCCCCTAGTCCACCCCCATGTATGACCGAATATAATGCGACGTAATATTTTGCAGTTAAGTGATCTCGGTGTGAAGGATTGCAGATGACGTACGCCGATTTAACGTGAAACGGGGGTGAATAACAACTATAGTTTACATTTAAGGGGACTTGGACAATCACGAATTAAAAATTGTTCGTATAATTATTCCGATAACTTGAAATTTGAGTTTCGATTCAAGCTACAGATATATGAAATAATATTCCTTATATTATGAAAAAATGCCCATTTTATAATTATTCTGAATACCTACTGTATGGTAATCGTCATGATTCACCCCAGAGCAAAATAAATCGCAACATGCATTCGAGAAATGAAAATCTGTCAATTTTATGATATTGATAGTGAAATTCGAATAAGGGATTGGCAAGATTTTGATTGAAGTACAGCCTTTGATTCTATGATTTTTTTCCTAGGCCTTCGGGCGCGGCGATCAGTACTGGGGTGTAAAATCGTCATTCACGCCCCAGGTGGATGATGAACTATTCTTCTGTCAAAAATCTCATGAATACCCAGCGGAGGTAACACATGATCCGAGCTATCATTGGCTATTGTTCTTGTTTTTCGGATAAGAAGATTGATGAAAGAAGAAAATTACCAAAAACAAAAATCCAAGTTTGTAGAAGATACGTCCATTGTTCTAGGCACCATTGACCCTAAAACAAGATTGTTTTTTTCAACATTGACTGACGGAATAATCTTGTGTTTAGCATCCCTGATGATAATCTCAGATAGAGACAGATAGAAACTAATGAAATCGGACATGATTCACATTTAAAAACCGGCTAGTCTATCTGGGTTTTGGTTCCGGATCATACCCGACTTTATCAGTTGTAATCTGTCTTTATCTGACATTTGTTTGCAGGAGTACAAATTTACTTACTATTACTTACTTGATAACTAAATTTTGTATTTAAATAGGTGTATAAGTATATGATTAATTTGACCCTCGAAGTACACACCTATTTTTTCAATCACGAAGCACACTCTAGGTTAATTTTACCCTTCTCACTCGTCGATTGTCTACCATTTCGTATTGAAACGTCCAATTAGTTTAAAACATTTTCTAGATATACTTTGAACATTGTGGAACTAATTGATATGTGAGAAAAATATCGTTAGAATACTTAACACGTCGAAAAAAAAAAAAAAAAAAATTGCATGAAACAAATTTTATTTCGCACAAACCAATATGTACTGAAAGAATTGTACAAGTCCACAAGTATACAAGTCTCCATTTGGTGATAGTCTATCGTACATCGATATTTTGACCCAAAGTTGATGTAAGGGTCAAATTATTCACAACTTTAACGAGTACGGGGAAATGAAATTGAAAAAATGGGAACAAACTGTTCTCGGATAAGTATTGCTATTCGGCCACCAGTTGAGATAAACTCCGTTATACATTTATATAACGGTAGGTATTTACCGAATGATATTTCTGGTTGTTGTCCAAGTTTCCTAGATCGACGTTTAACGTTGACTATGTATTTAAAGTCACTTTTTTTCATCGGTTTTGCCTCGTGCCAATTTTTCCAACGTCATATGTAATCCGTTTGCAATTGTGATATTTACGAGCAGAGGGGGACATCCGTCCCGAGCTGACCAGATCCCAATATTTCAAAGCCGACATGACGCAATCTCCCTTCCGCAGATTTGTAATAGTAAAACTAAAACTGCTATCAGCTTCAATCTGGCTGTTTTTTTCCTCTTTTTCCTGGTGCTGGTGCAATATTTTCTCTCACAATCATATTTAGTTCCAACACCCTAGGGCCGAGAACTATCACTCCCAAAATTCTTCGCGAATCGTTTCTGATGTATTCATTTTTTCATCTATGATTATTCCTATACCAAATATACATACCTACATGTATGCGTGCCTAACCACAACCGTATGTTATCTATACACACGTGGATTGTCGTCAATACGCGAAATACGCCCACATGGCCTTTTGCGCGCTTTGTGCAACGGTGGTGGTGATTCTGGAATAATAGGGACTGACCTCAGGTCGATTGTCCTTTAATTTACGAGAACCGTGACCCCACCCTTGTTCCCTCCTATGGTGCTCGTCCTTCCCGCACCATTGTTATTGTTATTGTTGTTGTTGTCGGCGTTGTTGTAGGACTCGGTGAAATCGAGCCCCATTGAAGGCGCTTTGCATAATCGCAAAGTGGTAAATTCAGATACTGATTTATCGCTCCACGAGATGATTAACACAAGTGATTACTGATCCGCAATGGTACAGGTTGGTATGCTTCCCGGTATCGATACAGAACACAAAACCAGCATTGCTTACTGTTACGTCACGAATTAAAGCTGGTCCAATTCCGCCCACTTGAATTTATCATTTTCAAGTATCCTTCATCCTCAAGACCATCAATTAGTCGAAAGCTTACTGAGAAGCTGCGTTGGAATAGAAACACCAAAGGAACTCATTCATCAATATACGGTAATGATCTTCCAAATTTGATCATGCCGGAAATCGAAGTTGCATATCTATACTTTGGATCAATCCGAATCAGCAGATAATTTCTTTGCAATTAAGGTGGATTCGAAACCGATGTTATTCACATGCAAAACTCCCACACGTCTAAGTCATTGATGTTCGTGTTGGCACACATACGTTACATTTGCGTGCGATATCCATCCCCTACGGTGCAGAGCGGTTTCCTTAATTTAATACTTGGCAGATCTAGGCTTCCCCCAGAACCATCTCGGTACACCCCAACTTGGAAGTTGAGGTTGCGCCTGATCACTTGATAATTTAGACCCCCGCCGATTCCCATAAACTTTCTCAAACTTCATAACCAGTAAGCGAACAGGCGGCAGGCTATCGATCGATCAAGTCTTTCAAGAATCGCTACACAACCCCGTAAAGTGAGATTTGCTTGTATTGTGCTCTCGTACACACGTACATTTACAACAACGAACTCACCCAAGAATCGGTTATATGTATTCCGATTACGAATATCACTTGTGGGATTGTTCAGTTGAATATAATTTACCGAAATATTTGTTTGGATGTGAGTCGTGAGGTTTGACTTGTTGTTAGCTTAACACCAAGTAAATCCGATCAAATGGGTTATGCGTGGTGAACTGATCTAATGAAGTTTGTGTTGTTTAGTTAAAGGGATTCCGTGGAGCATGGATGCAGGGGAGGTTCAAGATCAATTAAAAATCAAGGGAAAGAACATTCCTTTATTCTGAGTTCTTGATGAATGTCCATGAAGTTGAAACTATAGCAGCCAGAGTCAGCAGCCGAACGTGTTGAACTGTTCTGAAATGTAGATGATGCGGTACAGATTTACGACCATAATTCAACAGAATCCTTGATTTTGATAAAAACTTAACACAACTTGGATTCTTGTCATTCAGACTCGTTTTTATCTAACACATTTCATTTGGCTGCTAATTTTGGCTGCTAGCTTAAGCCACGTTGATTGTCCATGTGTATGAGTATATTAGCCAATACCAATAAAATGTGAATCTATAAGTTCTAACATCCCTTAAGGGGGTCCTATACAGATACAGCAAATTTTGTAATCTTTTTGATTTTTTTAGTATCGAAGTTTATCGGTGATTTTTAGCATTTCGTGTTAGTGTGACTAGAAACAAAGAAAATCCCATTCCAAGACTGAAAATTGAATCAGAAATACAGGAATTATTCAGCGTTACATATGAAAAACCAAAAAGTTCTGAAAGTTCCTTGGGTGGCAGTAATGTTCGCAGGACATTCATGTTTAAGGCGATACAGTACAAGTCTCTTTGAACCTAACCTAAAGCTAACATGAGAAATTTGAATGTGAATGGATTTCTATTCGTTTTTTCCAAACACTCAAATACTGAGCCATTTTTTGCCACGGTAAAGCATTATTCTCCCGAGTTTCATTCCGGTGGGTTGTATAATTTGAAAGAAACTACGAATTGCGTTTTCGAGGTGACAACAATTGGTATTAATGGAATTTCGAACACAATCCCTCAGTTTCTTAAGAGAAGTATTCAGAACACTTACATGAAGATCTCCACGGAACGAAATGACGATTGAGTCTCTTGTTGCTGAAAAACAGCCGAAAATCAATTTTTCGACGACAAATTTTCAGCAAAATTGAGAAAAATATTGATTTTCATCTGTTCTCAAGAAACTAGGGATCCAATCGTGAATTTGCTTCATGAATATCTTCACACAGGTTCTTTGTTTCAAGTAACACTAACATGAAAACCCAAGAAATTTTAACTAATGAAAACATTGCGAACAAAATTTTACAAAATTTTCAGTATCTGTATAGCACCCTCCCCCTGGGGGATGAAAGCTTTCTGTCTCACGTATTCCGTGAGCAATTTTCGAATAATCGTAAAAATATGAACGGATGGATACAAGGAATCGTTCATCATCAAAAATCACAGCGTAGCTCGCAGTAGGCCAGACTATCACGCACTATTAAAATCCGTCAAACCCTTCCTGCAATTAAAACGGAGCGGTACCCAGCGGCCCACATGTCATATAAATCAGGGATCAATAAATTAGCAGGCAGTTAAGCTCAGGGCAGCTTTATCTGCGAACTGGAATCGCTCGGCAGCGGAGAGCGGAAGCCGCCTCGATAAAACACTTGCGTTCGCGCTTACGCTCGCTGTTCGTTCGTTTCGCCTTCGCCCTTTCTCTTCTTCCCTTTCTATCCTATGCCCCATTCGCTCTCTGCTACACCAGCCTGCCAGTGCTAATCTGCATTTTAAATGCCCCCACTCCGATAAGAGCACAATGTACCGCGAAAGACCACCGTGGCCGAAAACCAGTGCAGGGCGAACGGATGACCCGCAAGCTCGGATTTTGCGGCGAGAAATTCAACTTTGGGTAAAGTCGGGTAAATTGGATACTACGAAGAAAAAATGTCAATGCAGTATAACTACTGGCTCAATTTATTTGCCCAAGTGATGACAATAAACTTCGACATTCCCCTACACAGACATTTCCTATGACCACAAAAAATAACGCAACTTTCATTGTTGTGTATATTGCAAAGACTGCAGAGAGGTAGTAGAAGAGCAATTTATGAAACTGGGTAGACAAATTGGATCCCAATTATTGACTATTTCATTTCCGTATGATGACTTTATTACATTTTTATTTCAATTTTCTCTTCGTAATTGATTAGTGAAAAAACTAAAATCGCCTGTAACGTTTGCAATTTTCATTATTCACTAAACACTTATACTTTTTACTCCTAGAATATACATATACAAGGCGTAAACATTTTTGCATACAGAGCTAAAAATTCCCTGATCGATATACCTCTAGCGGAAATTTAAAAAATCAGACAATGAACTGTTCAATAAGCAAGAAGAAATTGCATGAGAAAATCACCCTATTCGCCGTTCGATTAAAATGTGCATGAGAGATTCCGTCACACGGCGATCCGCCTGTGATCCTTACAATTTTTGTTCTCCTCTTCCTCCGAGTGTCTTGTTAGCCGTTACAAAAAGACCCGCCAGACAGAAATTTAGATTTTTTTGAAAATTGATCTCTTTGTTATGCTTGGGCAATGAAACCACATTGTAATGGTATTTGGAAATGCAATTGAGTTTCTGTGAAAAAAACTACATTTTTCAGCCACAAACGATGGAGAACCTCGTTATGATTTGAGAGCTACAGGGAAATACACAATTTTATTTTCCATTTTTCCACAAATTTGGCTTTCCAAATTTTATCGTAATCGAAGTGGTCGAACGGTATTTTTAGTTGTTTATGATTCGAACGACCGGACCAATTTTTCAAAAAATCTGAAATTTAGTCCGGCTGGCTTTTTTTATGATGGTCGACAACTTACTTGAAGGAAACGCGAATGAAAAATAGTGAGGGTCATGGTCAGGTCGCTTTGAGATGAAATACCCTTACTGATTGCTTATCTGAATACCCCCGAATTATTTCTCCGTTACAAAAGATTCTACGAGCCTGAATTGAGTCAGAATCACATGTTCATGTAGAGGTTCTGTGAAAATTGAATTCCGTCAAGCTCCAGCTCCTTCCACAGTTTTCAAAATGAAGGATTCCAGATTTTATGTTCAGAAGAATGTTACCGACAATAAATCGTATCGTATATCTAATAAATACCTTGATTTTGAAATAGGAAATTCTAAGATAGCTTCAGAGTGATCAAGAAAAATTCCCGTTCCCAGGAATAATTGCTTACCAGAAACAATACTGCAATAACAAAAAAAAATCAGTAACTCTCTACAACAAAAATATTTCATAGGGTCATTCTACACTACAGCCCATCCGCCTCCTTCAAGATTTCTAGCCTAAAACATACAAATTGATTATTGATCCATAAATTTTCTCAAACCTTGAACTTGTACCACTATCAATAGCAATGCTAACATCAAGAACACGATAGCTTCATTCAAGGAATAGTTGGGCAGTCATTACGGCAGGGATGCGATTGTAGGGATCTAATCTCTAACTAATCTCGTTCACCCACAGAACACTAATTATCCTTCATTTCAATGATGAATGTGCTGGATGAAAAAACTTAATCCGTAGAAACAGAACTCAGCCATGATGTACCATTAATGAAAAACGTGAAATTACTAGCGGAAATCACTTCAAAAGAGGTAGAATCAGTATTACACGTAGAACTATATGAAATCTCGAGGGTATGCCAATTTTTCTAGCTCACCATCTCTTCTTACTTTATCCTTTATCAAACGACAATCTTCTACTTGTGCAGTCTTATGTGAAAGACTTGCACAGGAAATGGACCTGGATCAATTTACTCATGTGAGGGAAGATATCTGATATAAATTTTATGTGCGAAGATACAGACGGATATTACCTCGCTGATGTTAATCACAACATTGCTTCAACACTTTCTGTCAATCCGACTTATGCTACTGCAGTGTTATCAAGATACAGCATTAGCACGATCGTGTGTCCAATCGTGCCAGGTTATCATCAGAAAATAAAACAAAATTTAAAAACCGTGAATCGGTAATTACATTATTTCATCACAAATTTAATTTCATATCCGGGATGATTATAATCGTTGAAGGTATAAAGTCGGAGATCGAAACTCTTTCCTTTAATAAAAGGTCAAGGGTTGGAAAACTCTCCAACGATTGTTTAAGGCTGAACTTGGGTTTTAAATCTTGGGAATCAAGTTGCGCCCACGTCGAGTGGATATTTTGTTTCCGTAATATAATAATTACGTAAATCGTCATGAAGATCTGTAAAAAGAGAAGGTAAGTCTAAGAAAATGCCTGTACGATCCATGTGTGTCCGAATCGGCCTTCGCCCACACGGGTGTAGAGTCGATCGGGTTTCAACTTATGACAGCCCCTGCTCGTTAATATCGTACGCTAGTCATTCGTTCTTCGATTAATTGTATCTGGTTACAAAGATACGGCCAATAATTCAAGCCTTATTGAAGATGGATAAGACGGTGTGTTATTTAGCGAAAACCTATTAGCCTGGAGAAGACACGCAACCCGCAGTTAAAATCAAACATTTAGATCGGTCTAACGGCTGACCAAGAGTTCCATATTTTATGTGACATTTTGCCAGTTACACTTTCTGTACTTCCGGCAGAAAGAAAATCTATGAATAAAAAACCGGGACGCCCAAGTTTTTCCGTTCCTCCAGCCCTTGATTATAATTTGACAATCTGTTCATACGCATTCGTTCTCACGCACCCGTCACGCAAGTGGTTCTAAAGAAGTAGCTGAATATCCTTGCGTGTCAGGATGTAGTTCCTTAAAAGTTCTAAGGGATCCGCTATTCCCACTCTTGTGAATCGGGGAGAACCGCAAGAAAATAGAAAAAGAAATAGAAGTGGAGAAAAAAAGAAAAAAAAAAAACAAAAAAAAAAAACAGCAAAGGCGCCTTTCCGCAATTATATTATCATACCTACAGCTACTGCGCGTCTGTTTTTCATTTCCTTTGCGGACACTCGTCCTGCGCACGTAGTAAAGTTTATTTTTACACATTCCGTGCGTGTGTTCCACGCACTTGGGTACGTATTCCAGGAGCTCGATCTCATAACCCCTGACACCGAGTCCCAAAGGATCGTTCTAGCGGATGTTGGGGAGCCCTGCAGAGGTCACGTGGGACCGCAAACCGTGTTTACAATTACGTGCCCAGGATGGCTTCTAATTAAGATAATTAATGTCTTCGTAATTTTCGCCATCCCGTTGAAAGATTTATGCCCAAGTTTTTTATCCATAGATTTTATGTTCATTTTGTTTTTCAATTGGAACAAAATCATGTTTGAATTTAAGCTTTACCCAAGCCCATATGATCTTGGTTAATGACCAAGGTGGGTCAATTCGGATATTTCAGGACGTTGGCCACTTGCTCTTTTTTATTGAGATTGACAGCCTTCATACGCCCGGCTACTGGGACGCTTCCAATTGTCTCTAGTTTGTTCGTACCACGTCCGTTTAAAAGGAGATTGCACAAATTACTTAATAAAAATCAATTAGCCTTTCTAAATTAAATTTGCATTGAATCAGAACGGCCAGCCCTTCCTCTACGTTACTTACTCTTGACCCTTCAAAGACAAAGTCTCAAGAATGTTAGTTCGAAACTTATTTCTGCACATGGATTATTTTCATTTTGACTCTGACGAGTGTATCTTCTCGTGTACTCATATATTTACTTGTACAAACCCCACGTTCGTTACATCCTGGATGTATGTACCATTCGAGGAAGTAATTACACCATAACAAACTACGAAGAGGTTCTTGGAGTTGACATCTTTGCTACATATCGATGGAATCCGTGGGGTTGGTTTTCTTTCGGTTGGGGTCAGCTCGTGACTCACGACGTGAAAGCGATCGAAATAAATAAGACAACCTTTATTTATAGCTCCGTCTCATCCCAGCAGGATAAGATCGGCAATAAATTCGCAACTTCCACTCAAATTAATGGCGTATATCAGCCAAACTTTTTTCATATCTTTTTAAGACATCGTGGTTATTAAAAGTGGCAATTGTATATGTGATTACCATTCGGAGGAAGCGAAACATCCCATGTTAAAAGGCCTATCATTATCTCCCGATCCCCCGACGCAGTTGCACAACCATTTTCCTCGAATTTCTGCACAACCGCTATAGAGAATATTTAGTGGCAATGCGAATCAACGAAATTTCGTAATTAAAGACCCGGTGCGGAGTCGTGAAGTTCACTAATTGAGCATAAATACAGCCCACTGGTCGTTGTAGTCGATTAAAATTGTCGGACGCATCCGATAATCCCTTCGTACCAATCGTTAAACTATCGTCGTTAAATCGTTAACTGACAGAGATTCGTATTAAACCAGTCACGATCATGATTTGACTTCTGCCAAGATTCGGAAAACGTGAAGAATATCAATAACGGCAAACGAACACCGTGTATTATTTTTATGTGAAATTTCACAACAGATTCAAAAGAATTTGGCCCATTAACTTG
Source organism: Ametastegia equiseti (assembly GCA_963989295.1). Lineage (NCBI taxonomy): Eukaryota > Metazoa > Arthropoda > Insecta > Hymenoptera > Tenthredinidae > Ametastegia > Ametastegia equiseti. Next base: position 6,971,886 of record OZ022390.1, on the reverse strand, counting down.
AGTTAACTTTTCGAAAGTACGAATAATGTATGTATGTACGTTGGCACGCTAGTTCCGATCGATAGCGTAGATTTATTGGTGGGTAAAAAAGATATACAGCACAAATAACAGAAAAAAAAAGGGGGATCCAAGATTTGGACAACAGTTTTCCATTCACCTTTCTTATTCCACAGCAAACTCTCTATACAGATGCAAATGCGTAGCTAATTAAAGCGATGCACGCATCGGTAAATCTTAAGATCGATTCGATGTACGTTTGATCAGTATCTCGACGAAACGGCCAACGTGGTCGTTAATTAAAAATGGGTCTTAGCCCTGGCGACAGTTTTCGCTTTTCTAACTAACAAGTTGAAGCCCACGATGCGACTAGCTATAGATATACTCGTAATATAGTTCTCTGTACATCAACAAATTTTTTCCCCTCAAGATTATGGGCTCATGCAGATTTACCAATGAGATCTTGCATCCCTAACTTTCATTATATCTATAAAATATATTCTCATGAACAAGGAAGGTCTGAAAGCTCGATGTAAACACTATAAAAAAAATTTGCGGTGTGGGCTACTATACAATGCGATTTATTGTCAATTCAACAGTATATATTTGAAGTTTTTTCAACACGGTAGAAAATTTTCTCACATCTATTCGATGGCAGTATGGAAGAACGTGCTATCTCAAATTGGGCCAGAAGAACGTGTTATCTCGATCTGGGACGATCCTTTCATTGACACAGCACTGAAATTTGGGGTGCCTGAAGTATTCAACGCACTCTTTTTCAATAAATTAATCAACTGTTCTAACTAATTTCTCATTTATTTGGTTTCTATGATACGGAAACAGAAGGTTTGAGACAAGTTTCAACGAAAAATTTGGAACAATCAAATAATCCATGACGAAACAGGGATAGGTGGACTCCGAGCACCCCAAATTTCAGTGCCGTATCAATGTAAACATAATCCCCGATCAAAATAGCACGTTCTTTTGGCACATTTTGGAATAGCACGTTTTTCTGGCACGATTTGAGACAGCACGTTCTTCCATACTGCCATCGAATTGGTGTGGAACTTTCGACTTGACCACTATAATTAATCGCCCGTCGTCCATTTTCGCCTGTCTCAACGCCGATTTTTGGGTCAGCACGATGTTGTGATAAGAAAAATTCCTATGATAAAAGCGCGATTTCTAAGTGCAATGACCGAAAGATTACGTTGTGACTTTCAGCAAGTCACCCCATGGGGTCTCCTTGCAGTGCACCACGATTCATTAAGTTCCTCGGAAACGTCTAGATCTATGCTGTCGCCCGACTCCTGGTACGGAAGGATCTTTGAAAGCCCCTCTGCAAACGACCCGCGGTGGATGACGTTAAGAAATAGTCGTTGCATTGAATTCAATGGGACAAGAGTTATGGGTTGTGGCCATATTCCCGTCCGGGGACGACTCTTTCTCGACTACGAGGGGAGCCCAAGGTCACGAATGACTCACGTGTATAAGGTACCGATTTTTACTTTCATCTTGCTTGCCTGAACGGCTAACCGAATGAAAATCTCGATCCTTGCCTCATCGTTCCTCGTCGCATGATCGTAACGTCCAAGCACGTTGAAAATCATTTTTATCGCTTTTCTGCTGCAGTCACTTTGCATGAAAGTAGATTCCGTACCGAACAATAAGTGACGTTTATACCCATTGTGTATATTACATGGGATTGTACGTACATACATACGTAGACTCGCGTTGCACTAAATCCAATACAGAATTGAACAAATCTCCTGTATCAACGCGTTAGCTTTTACTCGGATAGTCGGCATGTGGGTTTTGGTTGTCTTGTGCCTGTAAAGCACCAGTTTACGAGGTTTGATAACCTCGCGACAGCAGCGACAGTTTCATTACCTCGTAAAAGTCAAAGGTATATATATAGTTTCGCCTCATGCGTATACGCCTCGCAGTACGCTACTGACGTCAACAGAACTGTCAAACTCGCACAACTCTATTCGCAGGGATGAATCAATCGATGTCACCGAGCTGTATCCGTCGTGACATTATACGCCACTGCACGCGTGTCAAACGCAAAAACCCTAAAAGTCTCCCACGCGTTTTGCTATAATTCACTCAACGCCCTCAACACTTCATGGCTCGGCCATTTCAACTTTTGTCAAAAAGACAATGACGATGTTCGGCTTCCTTTCCTTCGCTCTACTGCGAGGATCTTGGTTTTATATGAAGAATAAGTGCACCGCGCTTTGTTTCATGAATACCAGGATGCTGCGCGCCGCCCCAACGCAAGAAAGAACTTCCGGTTACTTTGTTGTACCGTGTGGCCCCTTTGCTCACTACTTCCACCAAAAGTACCAACTTCTGACTTCTACGCGATTTTATACTTTTTCTGTTACCGCAGCATCGGGTCGACTTGGTTCTTTCTTGCGATGCTCATTCCCATGTACGAATTTCGGAGTATTGCCAGATCTACCCACATAGCACAAAATTGGCACTATCCCAGCTGTCAAATTTCGTTCGGTAATACTGGCCCAGTGAAGATAAATCATTTACTCAGCGTTGGGCAAATGCTGATGAGTAGTACTGACAAGTCAACATACATGGGACTCAGCCGGAAGTCAGTTCTGTACTGGGAATACTCTGGGCTAATATGGTGTTTTATACTGGCTGCGGATCATTTCATGCCAATTGACGGTACCATATCCAAATTCGTCCCAACATTGGTTTTGACTTGGACAAAGCTAGGCCCTTGGTAGCTGCCAGTATTGACAGCTAAGGCACCAATACCGTGCCAATGCCAAACCATTTGGCTGTGCGTATGTATGTATGTACATACATTGTACACGAGTTACCGGAAAACTCTGTGGATCAGGATCCTTTTGATTCAAGAATTTCAATATACCGTCTCCCCAAGTAGTTGACAAATTTTCTAAACCCTCGGAGTATGACTCGGGCTGTAGGCACTTTACGAGGGGTTTGAATCAAGATAAGAGTTTGCTTCAGATTACGTCAGCGGCAGATTATGTCTAATTGTTGCGGCAGTCTGCGGCTACCCTTTACCAAGGGATCGTTCCACTGAGTGCCATTCGTATTTCTGTTTTTGCCCTTTAATGTGAGGGTTAATTGATCCTGCAACGATTTAGACAAGTGCCTTGTAGTGCCAAAAAACTAAGCCCAACGGGGTTTTTAGGCGGCAATTAAGACACTATCGAGATGTCGAAGTAATTGCAGTGGCTCTCGGTAATTTAGTCTTCACAATGGAGCGATAAAGCAGCTAGGTGATAAAGACGCGGTCCTAAAATTTTGTCTGGAACAAAAGGAAGCCTACACATGATTTTCTGGAAACTGAAAATGACAAAGCAAGGTTATATACATATCGCCTGCCTCATATCGTTAATCATTGAATTTGAATCAAACCTTTGGCTGTTTGGATACAGACGGGCTTTAGCCACGAACAAAGCGAGTACTGAAAGCCCTCTGAAATGGAAAGAGGTATTTCTCAATCAGAAACATTCCATTGTACTCCCCCGACTTTCAGAAGTCTGAGAACCGTCTACTCGTGCAGGAATTTTACCCTTTACGCTGGTCGTCTTTCCTCAGAGGGTTTCACATCATCAGGCCCTCGCCGCCGCTCTTTGACCAAGTTTTAAAACACCATCGGTACGTCACATAGCTTATATTCTTATGTAGTTTGCGGTGAAAATGGAGAGTGTGATTGCCGAGTAAACACGTACCACTTGCTGTGCGGCTTCGGTAAGTCGCAGGATAATTTTCAATTTGTACCTTGTTCAGATGCCCTGTTAAAAGTCAACCGTATATAAACCGACACGGAATCCATCCGTCTGTCTCTCTGTCCGAGGCAGACAATGCCATGCGTAGGACATCGCGTACAATACGAGGCAAGCTGCAGGGGCCGCCCCTTCCATGTACCCATCTCTGATTGATACCCTCGGCCCCTTGGCCCCACGTCGTGCAATTCGCGTTCTGGATTCCCTCCCGTTATCACGATCGTGCAAAATATAGCTGGCAAAGCGCGGAACAAATCTCTTCCCAAAAAAACCCAACCGAAGACCGATCGGAATTGCTACAAAATATTTCTTTATTTATTCGCCGTTTATCTCCATCGTTTAACAAACCGTTCCGAAACCGATCACGCAACGTCTATTTGTGATCTCTTCTCGATCATGCTTCTTCGAACAGCTAACTAGGTGGAGTTTTACAAATGGCCCAGCCCTGGCCCAGCATTGGAGTCCAGTGCTGCAGCGCTCGGCCGAATTTGGCTTCCGTCGTTGGGAAAAGACTGATGAAACTCTGAAATTACAAGATCGGTCCATTGTTCGAATTCCAACGTTGGCCCGGTATTAAGTAAAATGCTGGGCCAGCATTAGGCATTAATTTTTTTGTATATTATGGCGAATTCGATTTACCGAAAAAGTGCGCACTGAGTGCAAATTCTCTAGTTGTCCAGGATTCCTATTGGTTAGAATCTAGGGTATCTGCACTCAGTGCGCACTTTTTTGGTAAGACAAATTCGCTATTAGATATAGGGTATTGGGTTGATAAAGCATCACAGCAATGAGAAAAAAGAGATATTTTTTCATACGCAGGTCATAGACGGGTGAAATAATAATAATCAAGAAGTAATGAAAAAGGTATTTCATCCATCAGTAAAGAAAAGTTATAATTAGAACTGGACCAGTCTGCCTTTTTCCTTAATATCTGATCAATTAATCCATTTCGTATCTTCTCTCACAATCAATCCGATGCCAATTTTAGTTCACATTAAACTACAATATAATTTGATTTTCGTTCCTTTTGTATATTTCTGGGTGTCCTCCGAGAAATAATCAATCAATCATGTATACTCGAATGATATTGGATAATAAATTCCAATGTTTTCCGGAATTTATATTTGAAAAAAAAGTTCGTTATCATAATGGTTTTTTGGCACCAGGTTTATCAACTTTAAACTTTTTATTGTCTCATCAAACTTGGTGCGTTTGATTCGATCATAGGAAAAATTCGTACCCGTTCTGGCTAATATTGGGTGAGCATTGTGCCAGCCTCGGCAAACAAGCGTCCAGATGCTACCCTGGCCCAGCGCCGGGCCAACTCCGGCAACCAAGCCTTGAACTGATCAATGAACGCCCAGGCCGCGCCGATTTCCGTGCCAAAGTCACACCACTATGGGACTAGCCATGGTGAACAAGGCTTTGCTTTCGGCAGTGGCCGAATGCTGGACCATATTTTCAGTATTGGCAAACCGCACCCGGGTAGAAAAGCTCTTGAACGTTGCAATTGAAGTAATTCAATCGCATGCTTCGTAATTGTCTTTCAGACACTTCTCTTTGCTGTGTAGAAAATGGGATTTTCCGTTACCTTCCGGTGCTGAACCTGGATCAAAGATGCCGTGTGATAGTATAAAGGCAGCGTGTGTGTCACCTGATCGTTAAAGCCATTCAATTTGAGGTCAGGTTGTTCCGTGCTCGTCAAATTTCGCGAGCAATACCTGTATGGATGAGGGAAAGTGATGCCAAGATATCCGGGGACAGAGGATATTGTACAATATCACTTCCGGAATGACGGAGATTTTTATTAGTTTTGACGGTGCCCGAGAAGAGACAGATGGAGGTGATCCTCGAGCTAGACAGACACCAGGCAGCCGCAAAGACTCAAACTTTGCTGGCATGTAGGGTTCGCGTATCCCCAGCCCTGAGCTTGTACGCAGATGTCAGCCGCATCAAAGAGACATTCCTCGCAGCGGAGGAATCTCAGGAATTGCTCCTTGCATGCATGAGCGCCTTCGCCAACCTCCAAATTAGCCACGCAGCATGAGTAGTGACATCGTTCAAGATGTACCAGTAGGTACACTATATGTCTGATCGATAACAACTATGCGCAGCAATTAAATGCTGATTATTTTCTGCTTCTCGTCATTCTTCCAGAAGATTTGTCTTTCGCACTGATGAAGGGCTGAATATTCCGCCTGGGTTAATAGACCACATGCACCAGCTCTGAACCGCAAATAATCGTTGCAGATATCATTCGAGCATATCCTACGTATAACGGAGGATCGTTATCTCAAATGTTTGCAACGGTTAAATCATCTTGAGTAAAAGTTTTCCTCTATCGATCTCCAATCACTCAATATTCACTGACCACGCGCGAGGTCCAACCTGACCTCGAGGTGAGCTCGCTAATGCGAAGGTCCATCACAGGTACGCGAGGCTTGGGCGCACAGCTATAATCAGTATGCAAATTGTGGGTTATTGGTAATAACCAACCCTCAGTCGGTTATTGTGAGCCAGCTAGCCATAGCCAGCCAGCCAACCAACCAGCCAACTAACCGGCCAACTAGCATACAGCTTGCAGTTTGCTTCTTTACGAGCGAATCTATAGCAGACGTCTGTCGCTTGTGCTTCTCGAGGGCGTAGATCACCCCTACAAATTATCATATTGAAGCGGATTCTGCGCTAACAACCATCTGTGATTATTAATGATGATTGTTCGGACTATGTCCTGGACTACTTGGTATGGATTTGATCCTAAGTCGTAAAGACGATTTTGAAACCTACATTCTGAGACATACATTTGTAACCCACTACCATTTATGATGAAAAATCGTCGATGAAGTTACACTTGGAGATTCAGAACCGTGATCTCTATGCGAGGGCTTTCTCCATTAATACAGTATCTTTTTTTTTTGATCAATTATTCAGATTCTTCAATAATTTGCTGGTTAACAATGCATATATGCAACGTGAAAAACTTTCACGTTGACGTTTGCATATTACCAAACTTTGGTTATTGCTATCTTTCAGATCAACGTTTTCTTTAGTTCAGCATGACACGAGCACAGAAAGCTCAGGTAGGTACAGCAAAATTCCCGTTTTTTGTCAACTTTTTTCGTTGAATCCTACGCATGTGATTCCCTCCACCATTTACTAACCGTTTTCAGTCTCGATGGAGCAAGAAGCTTTCTTCACGTCCATAAATATTGATCCATAACAAAAATTTGTGCAGTGAGTTTGATGGTTTGGAAGAGAAAAAATTGGATACGTAGGTGACATCAATCTGGTAATTATCCGTTAAAAATTTGTCTCGAGAGTTATTGAATAATGCTCCAAGTATACACTACGATATAACACACATGTAAGACGACCAAATTTCTGAGAGCAGAATTATGCATAGGTGCAATTCCACGTCAGGCGGGCCACTTTTTTGGGTCGTAATCACCGATTTTGATCTCCATCGAGGATTTTGTACTACTCATGGATGTAAGTCTCTGGGCCGAACCAAAAGCCAATACGCGACTCGGTTGTCTACCTAGCGGAGGTTGAAAAATGCCGTTTTTGCGCGCCAACTTCTTTTCGGCGGCTGATATCTCAGTTGTTTTTGGAGCAAAGTACCAAAGTATATAGTGATTTTTGTAGCTATTTTCACACGCTTTCCGGTGATTATACTGACATTGCTCCCCAACTAAAATTTGGCAGTCAAAAACGAAGTCAAAATAAAATTTTCGTTTTTCAAGAAGTCCGCCCATTTTGAAAATTCTGTTTTTTGTCTCTAAGAAAGGTTCAAGGTATCCCTTACACGTACCCGAAGTGGCAAAGTGGGCCGTTCTTTCGTTGGTTTTTTATCTGATTTTTTTTGGATATAATCTGAATTATTCTAATAAAAAAATTTTTTCGTCACGCATTTCAATTTTTTGAAACAGTTTCTCCGCATGACGAGCTCGTTTCTGGTAATTGGAAAATGTTCGGGACGAAATTGACAAAAAAAAGAAAAAAAATTGAAAAAACCTGAAAAAAATGGTGGAAAAATCGACTAAAACTTGGATAAAAAAACATCGGAAAAGAGGCCCACTTTGCCACTTCAGGTAAATGTAGGGGATACTTCGAACCATTTTTAGAGACAAAAAACAGAATTTTCAAAATGGGCGAACTTTTTGAAAAATGAAAATTTTATTTTGAATCCGTTTTTGACTGCCAAATTTTGGTTTGGGAGCGATGTCAGTATAATCACCGGAAAGCGTGTGAAAATAGCTACAAGAATCACTATATACTTTGGTACTTTGCTCCAAAAACAACTGAGATATCAGCCGCCGAAGAGAAGTTGGCGCGCAAAAACGGCATTTTTCAACCTCCGCTAGGAAGACAACAGAGTCGCATATTGGCTTTTGGTTCGGCCCAGAGACTTACATCCATGAGTAGTACAAAATCCTCGATCGAGATCAAAATCGGTGATTACGACCCAAAAAAGTGGCCCGCCTGACGTGGAATTGCACATAGGTATAATCTCGGAATTCATGTAATTGTGACAAATACCCAAAAAGTCCGTGTAACCGCGAGTTCTCGTAGTCGACTTCTGTTATTTAAGAATTGGAAAGCATTTTGGCATGCGTTGCTCTGATCATTACTCGGGTGTGCTAGAAGCGCCTGTTGCCATTTTCATCGTATGTGCTGTGAAAGCGAATAAGTTTTAAGTAGCCTTTTTGAAAGCCGCTTCACTGACGACAGTTGTTGGATCATCAGTTACTCGATCCATCCAATGAGCCTGCTTTACGCGAAGAGTTGCATTCTTTTAAATTACTGCACACATAAGTATAGAAGAATCTTCGAAAGATGGAACCATGCAAGAATAACGTGAGCGTAATAATGTGGCCTGTGCCCACAGTCTGGTATGCGGACGTAGACACCCTGAGTAAAAAGTCTCGTGGGAACGTGTCCAGGATAGTGGAGTTTATGTTACAACAGCGTTGAATTTGCATAGCTATGGTAATTATAGATCGATGATAAGAGCAAGGGACAATGTACCCGTCCACCTCATTCCTCAATATTATGGAAATTCATGCATATACGATTTTCTTCTTCTATGGGATATATTTCACGGCATCCCGACCGTTATTACAAACTTGTGTACCGCGTGCGTATTATCATGTGTGCACGTAATTTTAGCAATGCTCATTATATCGACTAATTAGCTGTGTCAGTACAGCGAAATTTTTCAATTATATAATATTTCGGGCTTATTGAATCAACCATGTCGTTATAGTCCTCGTTTTTCACCGATTCAAATATTGCTTTGTTAATTATGTAAATTAACGCATGGAGCCACGTTTATACCGATGATAAATTCGATGATGCAGTATAATGATATAGCTTCGAAATAGTCAAACTCGAGACTCTTTCTGATTTATGCTATGTACTCATAATGAAATCTTATATCTACATCAGTGCAAATAAACTTGATTGCATTTCACATATAACCTCAAGATTCCTTGGGGCTTAATAATCTCTACTAATAACAACATCATGTATCATTCTGGGTTAATGCTGTCCTCAATTTAAACAACAGAATCTGCAAATGGGCTCGGAAGTATGGTACGCTTTGTCGCGCCGCCGACCGTAATGACAGTAACCATTTTCCTTGACGAAGTCTTTGGAGTTGTCCTATAATAAACCCTCAGGTGGGATTAGCACGTTAATTTGCCAAAGTCCCGCTAAGTGTATTCGAGAATAATGAGATTACCTAAACTGTCGAGGAAATCAACGAAACGAGTAATCAGTAGCCGCTTTTGGTCTCTGTGAAGATACGTTCCTTGCAATCTTTGATTGTCGACTATATATTCTTCGAGATCACAGCATAGAACTGTATGTAGACTATATACCGATATGAATGAACTCTAAAGTTCTATTCTAACAACAACAAAAAAATCAAAACAAAAATAAGTTTCTAATCGTAATCAGATGAGACAAATTCTTTCGTGGGTTGAAAGCTGGATGAATATTAAGCCAATATAGAATCAGATATTTTGACTGTGAGAGAAAAATGACTCATATATATTTTCATCTAATAAATAAAGTTCGAAGAATTAATTTATTTTAATTGGCTGCTCGCTTAACTGCATATTTCTTCTTGGCTGCGGTGAGATCTTATAGTTCTATACTATGCTACAGTCAATTCTTCGCCGACAGTATAGTTTCTAATTAAGTAAATCTTCGCGTGAGCGGCGTTATTCTAGACCACATCGGCGCCGTCAACTATTTTCAGCCACAAATTAGATAATTAGGCATAATACCAGTGAACAACCTATAACGCAGGTTAAATTGGGTGTTTGACCAAAAACAAACCCGCTTTTCAACGAATTTGACACTCGCATGTCACTGTCTCATACTCTAGTTTAGTCGCTGACCTTTAGCATAGAGATCTATAGCATATACAGATCCACAAATGCCGGATGCTTAGGTACTAAACTTTGTTTCAAGCTTCCAAAAATTCCCCATGGAGGTATAGAATTCAGTCTCCTTCTTACGCTTTTATGGATAGACTCTCCCGAAAGCGAAAATTTTGCTTTTTTTTGGACCTGTATTCAGATATCGTTGGTGCTTTTTACCACTGCGGAAAAACTTTACCATCTCCTTATAAATTGGACCAAAACTGCAGAGAAGCGGAGACTTCCAAAATGCTTACATTTCAGTCATGCTTGCAGGATTCTGAATTCTAGTGCAGCGTTCCCAACACTAACAATAAGACAAAGATCTTCTAGTACTGAATTTGAGATTGGATCACCTGTTCCCCTGGAACAATCAAAATTTAGTACCTTCGCAATTTTGGTCAAAAAAATGCCTCCGAAAGTGATTCTTGATTGTTCTTAGTTGATGAGGAATCGTATTTTGCATTCAATGAATTTTCATCTTGTATGCTGACCACCTCCTTGGAACATGGATCTCGTGCAAGCATGATTACGACGCAAAGAGGCATTGCAAATTTCTCTGTCAGTCACTCCGTAGTACTGTAGTAGTTAACTCCTGTTCAATCTTGGTGTGTGATATTATCAGGTTATCGAAGTTTGACTAAAAAGTACAGAATTATGACTTTCAATGGGGTCGTTCGTTAAGAATTCCTCGATAACTATCACCAATCATTATCATAAATTCCAAAAAATCCAGCCATATTGACAACAATTTGTCACTTCATACGCAAAAAGTTTTCACAACTCAAAATACACCCATTGGTATTCGAAGCACCTGAATGTTAGCTGTTGTCGCCTAGTTCATGTGTGTTATTTATTCTGTAGAAGCAATTCATTCTCAGATCGGGTATTGGTCTATTGCTATTTCCGTCAGGTCAGCATAGTTCGCAAGCTCCGAAGAGATCATTCCTGCCAGCGACAATTAATGCCTGTAACCTTACGGTTCCAAGAATAGTAATAGCAATTGAGTATGTGCCGTTCCCCACAAATACCATCTGTCCATCACGTTGAAAGTTATTAAGTTTTGTGACGTCTGTCAAGTGGGGCTCTAATATAATAGTCCTAGCGCCGCACGACGTTTCTGGTAACGAATGTAAATCTTGCCTCTAGTTATATTGCAGTGCCAGGCAATATTGCAATCTCTGCAAAAGGCGAGACCAAGCTGAAGGTATGAGAGGTACAGGCCATGAAGAGGCGAGTTGGAATTGAGAGGAAAGAGAAGGCGAAGGAGTGGCTGAGATGGCGTATGAAATCATCGCACGATTCATTACTGCACCAGATGAATGATATGAATTTTCTGCTGCATAAACATCTTCAAGATTCGCAATGCCGTTTCATACTTGCGTGCATCTCTGTACCATCAGTCCTATCGAGTACAGACGTTCATGGTACACAAGAGGAAAGAATAGATCTGCAATGTATCATGAAAATACTAACATTCGAATGGCGAGGCAGCACTGACAATACTCTACATTTGGTTCCAATTTACTCAGGTTGATTCGTCTGCATTAGAACCTGCGCGGCTACTGATTAAACTGTCTCAATGCGCAGTAAAAGTAGAATGAACAAAGTTACGTTGTTAAGTTGGATCTCTGTCTGACTCAGACCTTTTGCTGAGTGGTTGACATAATAAGTCACTACCCATGTAGGTAAGTACTGCAAACTGGCTTGGCATTCGCATGGTATTAGTGCTATAGCTGCCAATACTGACAGCTATCAAGGGCCAAGCATTGCCCAAGTCAAAATCAATGTTGGGACAATTTTGAGTTGTTAACACCGGCCCAACTTATAGTGCCGTGAATCGGCACGAAATAATCCGCAGCCAGTATAAAACACCATATTGGCCCAGTGTATTCCCAGTACAGAACTGACTTCCGGCTGATCCTCATGTATGTTCACTCGTCAGTACTAGTCATCAACGTTTACCCAATGCTGGACAAATGATTTATCTGTACTGGGCCAGTATTACAGAACGAAATTTGGCAGCCGGGGTAGTGCCAATCCTGTGCCATGTGCGGGTAGATCTGGCAATACTCTGGCATTAGCACATGGGCAATTAAAGTCACTTTGTTGTTTATATTAGCAGTTGAGAGTGTCGCTCAGTTAGGAGATCACTGAAAAATTGACGCTGACTTCAGTCTGTCATTAGCTGACTTGCGCATGCGTGTGAGGATAAACAAGAATATATTCAAATGTTGAGGTTAGAAAAAATTAGCCAAATATCCCGATTCTTGTTGCAAGGTAAATGGAATTGTTCAGCTAGCGAAAGTGGCAGATACTTCAACTTTTGTCCAGTATTGATCGAAAGCCTTCTTTCTTGGAGAGGCACAATGGGCATCTTTACCCACCGAGGGGGTTCGCGCGCGGCCACGCTATCACGGGGTGAATCTCACCCCATATTGAGTAGCGGCTGACTGACGTTATCAGTCGGTCCCGGTCTAAGACTGCCTCCTTCCTTGGAACGTTTTTTGTTAATTAAATTGCCTACCACTGGTGCTGTATCCATACTATAGGCTATTTTGCAACTGGATCAGAGACTCAAATCTCGAATTCATCAATTTATTCTGTTCTCCTTAGCAACCTATAGGATTCAATATGCATATTACATGTTTTTTACCTTGATGTAACTGAAGCTGATCGAAGTGGGCGAAAAACATGAAAATTCAAGTTGAAAACCTTCAATCATTTCAAACATCCTTGAAATTTAGATCCAAGAATCAAATTCGTCCATTCCCAAACTACTCAATGACGTCATCACAACATATGATCGCGTAAAAGTTGGAGTCACAAAAGATTTGGGAGTTCATTGTGTAAAAGAAAGGTCCTAGTGTCTGTGCGAGTTGCAGAACTGGTGGTCCTGGACTACGCCTTTGTTAAAAGAACGCAGAATTTTTTTGTTCCGTAGCCGGCGCACCCAGGAAATTTCTGGAGGCTGTAAATCCTTCAGAATTCTTGGCTTTCCGAGAGTAACGTTGAAGTGTCGGTGCAGAATTGAAGACGCAGAATAGGGATGAAGCTAAATAACAGAAGAAATGACGTGGGCAAAGTATTCACTAAATATTAATTGTCACGATACAATGAGCTAACAGACGTGCGATCGGACAATGAATCTGCGAATCTTGACTTACACAGTAATCCTGTGGTCCTGGACCCGTTTCCGTAGCTGCCTTGTAGAATCTTCGCGCACGGGCTATAGAGCCACCCTTAACATTCCCCGAGATATCTCCCCTCGTGTCGGCCAGACCAGGGCCTGTTATACGAAACACATGGTTAAAATTTGTTCGATATCTTGATACGAGATCTGCAGAAGGCTACGGCATGTCAAAGGGAATTTCTCACCCTCTATACACAAATCTGATTATTATCAACATGTTTGTATCTTTTTTAGTAGGCACGTTTCATTCATAATTCGAACGAAAATCAAGCCAGACGCAGATTTCAAAACTCTTTTTTGAAACGAAATTATTCTCCCACTGTGTACAAAAAGGGTTTCTCACCAGGGACGTTCATATCCACCCAAACCGGGACTTCGGGCATACGAATTTGCTTTGAATTGAATGGTGTGTCTTCGGAACATTTCAAAAACTCGCAAGGGTCGTGGCACGCCTTGTAAGCCGTTGTGACGTCATACGCATTAGCTGCCGGAGATTCCTGTGATGAGAATATAATTTATATATCAATCACATTTATCCAAAAAGCAATTGAAATTGAATTTTCACGTTTTTTATAGGGCGTGATCGCTTACAATGACGACATAGTGTAGTGTGTAGTGTGTAGTGTAGCTTGGAAATATTCATTTATTGTGGCACAGCTGTGAGTGAAAAAATTTCAGTCCATCCTTATATTATCGATAAAATCTACTTCTACACGATTGCACTCGCATTGGCTCTTGTTCCGGGCTTTTAAAAGCTCTGACGACAGAATTTATGCTTCTAACAGAATGAAATCAATACACTTCGTCATTTTGTACTATTTTCAACGAAAGCGATTGCGCCAACTAAATGAAGAGCAGAAATTTGAATGGGGTTAAGTGCCAATTTCTGAAAAAATTAGGCCACTTTTACAGCTTATTAGCCACTATAACACGTTCACAGGATACCTAATTCCGCAGAAATTGACATTCAACTTTTCCTCATATTCTATGTTTTCACTTTCCAGATATCCCGTCATTTTGGAATGGTATAATTTGCCTGCATCGGAATAAATTAAATCATAAGCACATTCGGTCAAGAATGCGCGTACAGATATAAGTATCTGGCTCAATCGATATATTCACTGGCGGATGGTGAATGCCAATTGCTCGAAGCACATCCACGTGGCGGTATGGACCACCTCATAACTCAGATTCCAGGAAATGACATTCTGTGCGTTCTCGGGTATACTGTTCTACGCGCTAAGGTCATTTCCATATTCTAGTGTGAGTTTCGCGTCAATATAGGTATGTGTGCAGAGAAATCACTTCCAGTTCAGCGATCCAGAAATTCGAGCCAATTCTCCGTGTTGCTGTCTCACTCACTCCCGCCCTATAACCCTCTCTTTTTCTATCCCCTATATCTCTCGCCCAGCTCTCTCTTCATTCGGACGCAAATCGCACGACTTTTCAAACCCATTCCCGAAATGTTTCTTTTCACTGCGTAGCAAACAGTATAAACCCACTGTTAACTCCATCGACAAAAAAAAAATGGTCTTCGAATACCAAACTCAAGACATCCCAGGATGCATAAGAACACTGATCAGTAATTTTCTGCGCTGAAAGGGTTATCAGCTTTGAATAGCTACTTAGCACAGTTCCTGCAGATATTAAATGTTTGCGATGAATCGCAATATTCATATTCAGCTCTAAAGGAAAGATGACTGACCGAGGTTTGAGATGAGCTTGGTATGAATTTGGACTGGGGGCTGGGGCTGGGGCTGGATTGAAATTCCGAATTGCAAAAGCTGCAAAAGGTCCAAATTCCGGACTTTTATACTACCAACTCACAGTTTTTATAAGGAGTATTTCGCCGAAAGTCTCCGTAGCCAATTTGGAAAACTCCGAATCGAGAAACACCAAAGATTCAGTTAGATTTGAAAAGGCCAGAACTCTGCATTTCCGAATTTGCGGATTCAACGTCGTTCATTTGACTGCTTTGTGATGATCTTCTTTTGCATTTTTGGATTTTTTTACTTTCTGAGTTCTTAACTGTCGGATCTTTGAGCGGTCTGCATTTCGACCTGTCGAAATTTGCAAGTTCTGAACTCTAACGTTTCTAGAAACTCAGAATCGCATCTCAAATAAATTCGGGATTTCGACCGTTCCGAACTTTTGGAATTCGCAACTTGAATCCCGCCCCTTATAGAGTTAACCGTGCATCATGCGAATACTGACTTCGCTGTAACGTGACATGCGGAAAGAAATGTGAGGACGTTAATTCTACAAGATGCAATTATAGCGGAATAGCTGGTTCATCGATTAGCGCTTATCGGTAGGTTTAGTTGGAACATTTATATGGGTAGGCCAGCCCAGCGATAGCCTATGGACACCGTCCGGTCCGGACGGTTGAACGTAGGGCAGGCCAGCGCCCTCTCAATTAACGGCGAAATTGCATCCCGGTATCGGCTACCTCAGATAGATGCATCGCCTGACTTATTACCGCTAGACTGACCTTAATTAGCCGAATATTGATGGCTCCCCCTGCATGTTACGATGATAATTATTGATTCGGGGTACCGGAAATTCCTGGCATTTAATGTCTTTCCGAAAATATTTAATCTGCACACCGGCTACAGAAATCAATCCGCGCAAGGCTCGTTCCAAAATAAACAAGAGATAAAAAATTGTAATTTTGGATGACTTCTGGGTAGATTTTGACTGGAAATTTTAGCAGTATGGAGTTCTGTGCCTTTGGAAGTCTATTTTCCAAAATTTCATTGTGGCTTTTGCCTCGGGGATCGAATTATTTATGAATAATGCATTATCTTGGCCCACCTTGCTACACGTCGTTAACATTATCCGGCCACGATTACGAGCAGTTTCATTTAGACCGACCAAAACCAGGGATAATTACATTCTCTTTGACTCGTACAATTCAGGTACCTCGAGGCCAGCTCGTGACATACTAATTATGCACCTGTATTTAATTTATATTCCTTTTAACCCTCGCCAAGACATCTCGTGGCCTTCGCTTAAATTCGTTTTTCGTTTTACAAAATAGCATGCCTGAGTCACCAGCGGTTGGTGAAGTAGATATCTGTTAGGCCGTTACTCGTTGCTGGTAGTCTGTTCGAGAGAACTTGCTCAAAAGATATTCGCATAGGTGGATAGAGATTTGTGATAACTAGAGTGTTGTATCTTCGGCTGGGAATTTAGCATCGAACGGTACGTCAGAGATCTTTGATGGGTGTTTTTCTGTTACCTGCCTTCATGGGAGGCTTGAATCGCGCCGTTGTCGACTTAAATGCCGAATGATAAACAGATATTCGCGGTATCTTCCAATTCATTTTTGAAGGATATCTGTTTGGTGCAGGAGCATCTGAACGGATTAGAGCCGAGCTCCGACTGGCTGACGAATTGAAAGCCGCCTTAACGTAGTTTCTCTTACATCTCTTGCAGGCTTCATGAGCCAGTCCGTCTTTTGGAGAATAGTATTGACCAGGTGCTAGCAACAGAAAGGATCA
Organism: Ametastegia equiseti; assembly: GCA_963989295.1. Taxonomy (NCBI): domain Eukaryota; kingdom Metazoa; phylum Arthropoda; class Insecta; order Hymenoptera; family Tenthredinidae; genus Ametastegia; species Ametastegia equiseti. Next base: position 6,954,983 of record OZ022390.1, on the reverse strand, counting down.
AAGGTGACCTGTGTACTCAATCCTGCGACCACTGACCACGAATTTCACCTGGAATCGGTGTCGTGTTATCCGATTTGAATCGAGACGCTAATGCTCCGAAAGGTGCAGCAATTACAGATCCAGGGCAGCATTTCCTTTTTACTGGATCATACGTCCCTGGTGCTGGATTATCGTTCAAGACATTCACGAATCTCTGCAAGATCATTATGATATCAGACAACTGTGGTCCGATGACCAAATGATTTTCGTTTACGTACAAAAAGAATGATTAACCCTTCGTGGCCACCCATGGGTAAATTTTACCTAGGCCTCACTTTGGGTGAAAAATATTCAACAAATGCATTAGTTACGGTTTTTTAGCGAATAGGTGTATTTTTCGCACGTTTATCTTCCAGATAAAAGCGCATCCATTTCTACTCCAAAATCGATCCTCTTCACATTTCGAAATAAATACCCGTTTTCCAACGTGCACTATGCCACTGTTTTTTTTTTTTTTTTTTTTCACTCCCAGAAACCATACCTGACAAGTATTCCAGTTAAAATTTGAGTTCAATATATTGAACATTCAAAAACTCACGATTTTCTGAGTGAAACGGCCGATTTTTGACAAATTGGTCTACTTACAATGTTTTTTCACCATGTTGTGATTCGAATTTTGACATGACGACTTTTTACACATGCTTTAGAATGTTTGAAGTATTCTCAGTATTCTTTCGAATCGGATTAGATAGATAGTTTTCACACAGCAACCGTTTGAAACTTGGCTGGATAAATGTTACCCAGTGTTACCACTCATTGTAAGTTATTCTACAGAGGTGTCCACGAAGGGCTAGCAACAGATATCATCGTACAGTATGGTGACACCATTTGTTACAGTGTTCAGAAATCGTTGATATACTTATTGTTAGTGAGTGAATAAGTAAAACTATTTGGAAGAAAACGAACCTTGGATCCTTGGCCGAATGGTGGTGGTTTGAAAATATACTCTTCGCATTCACATGAGACTTCCTTACTATCGAAAGGACTTTTCGGTATAGCGTACGCATTGGGAGCCGGTTTGCCCTGTAGTTCAAAATTCGATATAATCATCAGTCTGTCAATATTCGCAGATACTTTTGATTTTGGAAATGATCATTCATGAGGTAACTGTGTCATTATGCGAATGACGACAGCATATTTCTTAATTCAAAATGTGCAAGTCATCATGGACCTCGCGCTGATTCTTCCTAAAAACGGCTTCAATATATCGCAATTGTTTCGAAGACATCCTCCTCGACTCTCTCAGTTTTTCAACGAGCACTTTTCCAGGGTTTTCATGATTCTCTAAGTCGTATGCTCCCGGTCCTGGGCCAACGGAAAGGTTCGAATCTTTTCTGCCAGTCATTCGGCTCCAAAAGTTCCCCTTGTACCTGATTGTGGTAAAATTTGTTTCCTGGAAACGAAGGGTAAATTTTGACGATATATCATTCATTAGTGACGCAAGGTTCTCAAATTCGCGCACTTCTCTAGGGATGTCGTAGAATAATGGAGCTTCGTAGTCATCAGGTGGATTCTTCACGAGGAAACCGAACTCGTTTATGTCGTAGCCATTCGCGTCTCGGTGTGTCGGTACAGAAATTCCACTTGCCATCATAGATCGCGGAGGACGTCCCAAGTAAAGCTACAAGTATACGTGTATTTTCAATCAAACTCTGAAATTGGACACAGACGCCTCATTCGGAAGTTGAAGATGGTCAGGGCTGAGTCCTCACTGATCCTGGAGCTCCCAGCCATGTTCCTGGATGACTTCGCTGCGTTCGAGGTGATTTTTTGAAAACATCATTAGGCAGTCTATAGTCCGTAGGCCCTGGGCCGTCGTTGGCGTGGTATTTCGACCGACTATCGGTGAAATCGATACTACAGCCTCCCTAGAATTAGATACCTTGAATTCATCTGAATAACATACGGAGTTCTATGGTCGCCAGATTTGTGATAACCCAGATATATATCATCAATCTCAATCGAACACGGGAAAGCTGGAATCGACGAACTGCTGCTTATCAATAGGCGATTGAATCATACCATGCAAACTGGAAGTATCTGGTCGAGGCGAGAGATTAGGTGGAAAGTCGAAAGATACTGTTTGTATGAGTTGTGAATGTTGAGAAAGTAAATATAAGTGACATACTGGTATATGTTTCTGAAATTCTTGTACGTTGTAAGCCCCTGGTCCGGGAAAACTAATTGCGTCTTTCGATGCAGTTGTAGTATTTCTCGACGCACTAGACAGAAATGCGTACAGCCCATCTATGGAGAACAGCAGGATTACTATTATTATCTAAGCACAATTACATTTTTAAAACCTAGAGATGATTACTAGTTGACGTAACATAATAACTTTGATCAGGTATAGAAGCACACATATGCATAATATTGAGTACCGGGATTCCTAGGTATTTTTGAAAGCTCCAGAGGTTCGTAAGTTCCTGGACCAACGACAGGAGGTGTTTGCCCTACGGAGCTTGGAAATCTTTTGCTCCTGTTGAAAGCCATTCCAGAAACTTTCGACTCGGAGCAGCTGTGTTAATATTTTAATAACCTATAACTTCAGAGTGCCATTAAAAATGCAACTAACAGATCGAAAAGAGGTTATAACAATTGAAGTCCATATGACAAGTCTCATGAAACAATTTCCACGACCATGCGAGAAAATCTCACTCTTTAAACCGAAGGCTTGTAGTGCGTTGAAAGTAGGTACTAGTCATTGCGATCGAGAGGAAATTGTCCGAATAAATCTGATTAATTCCGGATGAAAATAATAATGTTACTATTTTGCCAAAGCTTTCGTAAGAAAGCCGTGCAATGAGAAAAAAAGTCACAATGATTTGTCAGGTATATTATTGGAAGACATAGTCGAAATTCATCAATCGTCTCTGGTCACACGGAGTGAAAATGATCATGACTGGTTCAAATATCTGCAGCACGGTAAGTATCTTCCAATTGACTTAAAGGAAATGATGAATCGTACATCAAACGTCTGAGAATACGGAACAACCACTCTGAGCTATAGAATAAACCGAAAAGATAGTGAAAAGAAGCTGTGAGGAAAAAATTGTTCCGTAGTTGGTACTCCAAAAAAAGTATTTTATTCTGGGATCTGAGGAGGGTCTATATTGAAATGACGAAGAAAGGATATTTATAGTTTTAATTGATATTAGTTCTGTTCAAATGATCTCCGAGAATGAGATGGAGTCATTCTTAGCGTGGGTCACCAGGGAGGGTCAAGCCGATTCCATCGATTGATCAATTGACTGATCAATTTGCAGTAATCAATAATTAAAGTTCAATGGTCAAATTTACGTAAAGTAATAATCGCTGTACAAATTCAAGTTAAGTCGTATCAAATTTCACACGTAGCAGTCCAAGTTGGAAGTATAAAGATCTATCCTGCAAACACTTAGAGAGTGGACGATATTGTGTTGCGGTACAACTTATTCCGTACTGCTCTCACCATAATAAATCCAGGAATATTAAAAATGGATTAGCAAGTATCAGCCAGCTTCAATGAACTTTGATCAAAAGTTATTAACCCAGATCCCTGAGATTCAATTCAAAATATGAATGAATCGAAGGTGACCCTTTCGAAGTGGGCAATGGCAAGTGAAGCTAGCAATGGCCAATAATTAAGACTTGTGATAAGCCAAATCAATAATCGATTATTAGCCCTGGATCAGGATAGGTTCGTTCAATGAAAGGTTATCTCAATTTCAGATAGATTTCGGTTTGATTGAACTTATTGACTGAATATCTGAAAGAACTAATTATCTAGCTCTGGTTTGTCAAAGGTAAAAAATATTTTCAAGGGTGTAATTTTGGTCAGTCAATGAACTGCATTATCCATAGAACAATTTTTCGTGGTTATTACGCGGCTATATTTTCTATTCGTATTGCAAAGCAGCTGTACATCAAGTAGAAAATTATGAATGTACAAGATCAAAACAATTTGGCAGGAAACCGAGTGTGAAAAATTGCTACGTTGATAAAGAGAGGACTAGTTACTTATTTGGCCGATCATGAAGTCAAATTTTTATCGCTTATGACAAAGAGCTTATCAGTATCGATGTTGAGATACCGAGATGACCGTTTGTAATCAACTCTCAGTGTATCAGTTGAATCGGAATACTTTAGCACGGCAAAGCTGCAGCGACTGGTTTCTTATAATATCATACAGTGATAGAAGTGTACATCGTGGTGTACGGAAGTGCAATGAATATCCTTTACGGGATATCCGTCATTACCCTATGCACGTATTTCTTCTACGGAGTTCAAGGGCAGGCCAGTAAGGGAAAAATTTATTTTTTCATACTCTACCCACTTTTCTCAACAGTATCACGATTTTGTTGAATTTTTATACACATGCTCAGGGTCGTCATTCTACAAAAAAAAAACGCCGCATATGGTATTGTGTAGAACCTTCTAACAAAATCAAATTAGAAGTAAAATTAGCGACGTAAGGAAGAGAAACGTTGTGCGATGGTGATGTTCGAAGTGTACGAGTGATTATTCATATACTGAAAAAAGTTTATTTTTGGTTTCGTTATCGATCGTTATCTACTTACATACCACCTGAAGAATTCTTGCAGCGGTACATAAAATTTACCGCCGATATCATATGATTAACATTCGGGACATTACAATGAACACATTTTTGCAGACCGGAGGCAAAGAAACGAGACGAAAGATATTGTGTGTCAGAAAATTTAGATCCAATAGTGCCAAAATACTGTTATTTATCGAATTCAATAATTGATTAGATAAGATTCAACACACTCACGTGCAAGCACTAGAAATAATAAATTTTATTGTGTGGGTAGCATTTCTATCAACCTACCTTCATTTTCCCATAACGCTTAACCGGCATCTAACTGTGCGATGTTTTTCGAGATTACAGTACTACGTCACACAGACTTATCTTATATTATCTGGAAGTGACGGAACTTGTTAGATTTGAAATACACTTTCAATTTTACAAACGACAAAAAATACGAAATGCCTACGACGAAAGGCAGCGCTAATATGCATTGAACGCATTTCCACATCTCATCTTCAAGCTCAGGCTTAAGAACCAAAAATTGGCAGTTTGTGAATGTATGAGTCGATTACTATGCTAGAATGAATTTCTAAAATTAATGTATTATCAAGGTATAGAAGTATGAAAACGGTATCGTGAATTTTTGCAATACCTTGGGTTACGATACGGTTTTATTATTGTTTATCAGCGTCAATGGACGTCGCACTGTATACCGGATGATATGACAATTCAGTGGTAATCTACTCCCACGTAATTCCCCTACGTTAACTCACGCCTAATTATAAACGGATGCATCAGAACCATGTCTAATATAATGCTAAACTAAATAGGGAAATGTCGTCAGGGTCGGCCGGGTTTTTGACTGTTGCCCATGACTTTCGTTGAGAGAATGAGATTGATTCAATCACAGCATCGCAAAGGTCCAAAGAAGAGGTGCACTTGCTAGGCATCGCAAATTGATTGGGTGAAAAGTGAAGAAGTTATTGGCTTTGAAACAATAAAAATAAATGTTGTCTAGGTCGACCCATGTAGTCTAGGTAGGCCAATCGCTGAAAATCGACGAAATATGTGCTGAAATAATTGAAAATGACCCGAAAAATGAATTGAATAAAATGAAAAGCCAAATTTGTTGCATGACAAAATTTGGTTGAAACAGTCACCATTCGAAAAAAAAGTTACGACGAAAAAAATTAAACAGTTGAAGAAAAGAAATTGAAAATAAAAAATACCTGGAAAGAATGTGGTCCTGAAAGGATTAATGCACATAAAGATGGTTGGCCAAACTGTGATTAAACAGCTTATCCAACCTTGGCGACATGTGCCATTCTTGCCTAGCATCATGCCATAAGCAAACACGTTACGGGATTGAATTCTTTCTCTTTAGCTTATTTCGAGACATGCACCACACAACACATTCAAATGCTTATCTTAACGATGACATGTTTTTCCTTCACTTTCTGATCAAGTATTTAGTGATGAACAGAAACTTGTTCCATACCGCGCGAGACACTGAGTACAAAACAAGTCTTTGGCCAACACCATCCACATGTGAATTGTCATGAAAAATTTGCTGCCGGTGATAGGAGTTTTCCTACACTCGCAAAACCATGGCGGGAATTACTATAATTGAGAAATTGCGGTTGATCTACCTACTTAGACACCTGGCCAACTCTGAAGACATTCCTCTATATTTGACATTTATTTTCCACTATACTTAATTTCATCTAAAAAATTGCCTTGGTTTTCATGTTTTCATGTTCTGGTCGTCATTTTTGTTCCAATTCATAAATGGCCCGACAACTTATTCCATGATTGGTAATTCACGAAAAATGTTCTCCAAAACATCTTCCTAACTATTGACTGAATAATCAACAGCTTGCGCTCTTGCTTTCACTGATGGAACGGAATTGACCGACTCGCAATGGGGTTTCGGATACACTTTAGATACCATTGAAGATGTCACAGCGGCAGGAACAATTCTTCTCAGCATGACAGCTACTAATATCAATGTCATCAGGTCCAGTACATCCGACGGTGACAGTGGTTACATCTTTATGGAACCTACTCTAGAAAATGGCATCTTCACATTAACCTTAACCGACTACTTCACGCAATATGAAGAGCTTGAGGTACCGTTGATTTGATTTTCAATTCAGGGATATCATCAGAATATACGTAGACAACAGCTTTGTTTGACGATACATGTATCTCAATTTTGTAGACCTCGACGACGATGAGAATGTCTGTTATTTTCGGATGCTCTGTCAACAACCGAACACTGGTAAGCAAAATAACATTTGAGACACCAGTAAACTTATGTTCATCAATTGTTGATCAAATTCTTTACTGTCATTTTTTTTTTCTTAAAATCTCAGGAAATATCTCAACCGATAACGGATACGAACAACCATTACCCAGAGTTCCAGAATGCCCCTTACACTTACACGCTGCCAATACCTCTTCCATCGGGATTCTCTGTTCAATTATTCGGCGAGATTTCGGCCAGGGATATCGATCTCACCAACACATTGATCAGCTTCACTTTGAACTCTTCAGATCCGACTTCTTCTGGGTTTTCCGCTTCGTGGTTGTCTCAGGATACAACAGACACAAAACTCCATTATGCTCAGCTGTTAACCACAGCTCTGCTCTCCATTGAAAACGCTATAACTTTCGACATATATGCCACGGTGAGTCGCTTTGGATCGAATATAAGTTGTAGAAATACGTTGTACAGGTAATCCGAATATTTCTTTTTCCACTAAAAACGTTGAACCGATTTTCCGCAATCTTGTTACTTATGGAACTAAATTACACAACTCTGGATATATAATTTTTTTTTTTTTCAAAAAGATGAAATTTTCTAATTGGTACCCCCCTGTTTCATACTCATTTCCTATTGTCAACCGAGATGCTCTTTTTGCCCCACATTCCAAAACAAGGAATTAATGAATAACACAGGTCGAAGAAAAAAATAAAAAATTTTGGATTTCTGTTTTAATGCATGAATTCTGATCCTAGCTATCGAAAAACACTCAAATATTCATTCTCAGTTTTTAAAGTTTGCTTTTGTCCGTTTTACGTCGATAAATAAGTTTTGAAGATTAAAATTGATTTCACGAGCAGCAGGTGGTAGCACTTTGATCAAACGTTAGCAAATTGCATATGACTCTCGTATAGTACAGTAGGTCGTGTTTTATGATTAATCGAGAAAGCTTAAAATTATGGGCTGCGGAATATCCCTTAAACTTTATATGCTACATGTTCACCTGGACCAATTTAAAGATAATATGGGTGCCTACTCAGAGGAGCAAGGAGAGCGTTTTCACTAGGATCTGATGGACTTTGATCGACGTTACCAAGGGCAGTACAACGAGGATATGATGGGATGAGGATAAATTTCGGGTTTAATACGAGAAAATCCATACAAACATAAGAAAATCACTGAAAATCAGAAAAATTAATTTTTTATTTGGATTTTTTATAATTCCGCATAATTGTATATGACATCATTAATCATTATTCTTGAATTAAAAAAACTGTGATATTCAGCAGAAATTTTCCTGATTGTAATTTATCATAAAATTATGAAAAAATCAGTTACGTTTCTTAAAATTCGAAAAATTACTCTAGTTTCTACAAAAGCAAACTTTAATTAAAAAAAAAAAATTTCCTTTTTTATTAACGTAGAAAAAACAAAAATTTGACATTTAGAAGTCAGACCCAAAAATCGTGTCGACCGGTGTAATCATACATGGTATTAATCAATACGTAATTAATTGCGTCAATGAAATGTGTTAGCAGTGGATTTGCGACGAGGAGATATGTAGTGTGAAGTAGGATCTATAATTACTTACAATTAGCCATCGTCTGTTGTGAATGACAAGCTTCAGTAGTTTATCAATTGAGATAATTCATTGATTCGTTACAATTTCAAACTGAATTCCAAACCAACACACAGAGTCGAAGAATCGAATGGTATATCGGACGAACATGACTTTCATTGGTTACAGGACAATGGTAGTCCGACGCTGACTTCCGTAACAAGCATTACTATTGGTATTGATGAAGAAAACTCTACGCCTACCAGTCCAGTCTTCACCTATCCTGTTTACATTGCTGACTATTCGGATCTTACCATCGAAGAGGTACCTTTAAGAATCTATCATTAAAACTAGAGTCGTTTTCCAGATGCAATCATTCGTATTTTTTTGCAATCACGAACCTCTTTGTGTTTAAAATTATCATATAGAGATTTCAATGATAAAAGCATGACTCACGGTCTTTTCTGAAGCAATAATTAGTTCGATTCAGGCTCAGTTATACGCTGATTAAAAATAAGGTTGTGAATGTGTGATGTGTATATACGTATACTATCGGGCCGCAAAGTCGAGGCACCTGAGTTTGACACGCTGTATCTGAATGAAAAAAAATCGTGGAGCTTCGAGATACGGATCATTTTCAAGCTTGTTCTATCCCCCATTAGATAAACCATAACCCGTTGCTGTGTGGAAATCAGGAGAGGAGTGATCGTTCAATATATGTTGAAAAACGTAGTTTTTTCACATTTTCTCTCGTAGCCCAACTTCAACTCGTCGCAGTTCCGTCGGTAATCCCCCCAAAAAATTGAAATAATTTCGACGTGATCTACCGAATCCATCGAATTCAACGCAATTTGAAAAATCAGAATACGTTGAAATTTATAGTAGCTACAAGCGAAAATCAGTGAAATGGTGATCGCGGGAACCGGTAATGTCAGCCGAACGGGGTTAATTCGCGAATTTTTCGTAAAAAATTCTGAATTCAGATATGTTACAAGAAATTTGATCGGAAATACGGTCACGCAGTAATCGAAAGTTATATTATCATAATTTTGCATCGGTGCCGCCGTAGTTCCCCTATTAAAGTGGGGGGTATCTCGATCAATACAACAATTAAGAGCCCGAGAATCTGAAAACAACCGAACATCTTTCATTCAGTTAACGCATCGAAAAACTGAATGAATCGAGGAGCATCTCGTTCGAGATACCCCCCACTTTAATAGGGGAACTACGACGGCACGGATGTCAAAATCAAGATAATATAACTTCCGATTACTGCATGACCGTATTTCCGATCAAATTTCTTGTAACATATCTGAATTCAGAATTTTTTACGAAAAATTCGCGAATTAACCCCGTTCGGCTGACATTACCGGTTCCCGAGATCGCCATTTCACTGATTTTTGCATGTAGCTACTATAATTTTCAACGTATTCTGATTCTTCAAATCCCGTGGAATTCGATAGATTCGGTAGATCACGTCGAAATTATTTCAATTTTTTGGGGGGATTACCGACGGAACTGCGACGAGTTGAAGTTAGGCTACGAGAGAAAATGTGAAAAAACTACATTTTTCAACATATATTGAACGATTACTCCCCTCCTGATTCCCACACAGCAACGGGTTATGGTTCATCTAATGGGGGATGGAACAAGCTTGAAAATGATCCGTATCTCGAAGCTCCACGATTTTTTTTCATTTAGATACAGCGTGTCAAACTCAGGTGCCTCGACTTTGCGGCCCGATAGTAGGCATGTGTAAATCTCGAAAAATTCGCGAGACTGATTACATTCCATTGATTATCGATATAAATATACGTTCATTAATAATCTTCGCGTGTTTAGGCGAGTGGTACTCTCATCGAATTCACTCAAGGTAACGTTGGCTTGAGCCAAGGAGTCGACAGCACGCTGGAATACACAATAACCGACAATATCGGCAGTGAGTTAAATTTTTCAACATTACAGAGATAGGCTATCTACTTCAGGAATGAGAAATTTCGCGATCTTATCGAAGCTGTGGAGCTAATGACATCCGCAAAGCTGCCCTCCCACCATCATGAAATAATAGGAAACAAAAAATTCAATATTCAATCACAAGTAATTTATGGGCTTCGTATTCCAGAGCAAACAAAACGTAAAAACAGTTTTTTGTCCTCACTTTTCATCGCCGTGAAAATTAATTGTTATAATGCTTGTCGTTAATGACTAATGGTATTACCGGAACGGTACAATCAGAATGTGATAGGTAATTGCTGGTCAAGAATTGAAAATCAACTGCTTTCTGTTGAAAGTAAGCATTCAGATCGAACGGAGTAGGGCAGATTTTTCTTACCATCGTTCGCGTGTGCATCTCTGTAAATCTCAGAATTTTTCGGACACCAATCTCTCGAATAATTCCGCAGGACACACTGCTAGCCAAACCGACAGACAGACAAACATATCTTTTTGAAAACTCGTTTTCCTGGTACTCGAAACCTGGAGTCGTAAAGATTCGTAAGGATTAAGAATTAGTTTTATTTCCACCTCAATTATCAGTCCTCGAGTATCACAATAGAAGATCCAAAATAGAAAGACATGGCTAGGTCGACCTCATGGAGAAGGAATAACAACTTCTGTTTGCAAAAAATGATCTACCATATCTTTCCTCCGAAGAGAAGCTTGGGTATTGGACATAATTTTTTTGCGGAGAATCGGAGAATGTTGAAAAAGCTACAAATATACCTTTGCAAATGCCATCTCAAGACATTAACCTTCGAAAGTCAATTCGTTTGGACCTTTTAGGCACTAGTAACTAGCGGCAATCATACTTCTGTCAACTTTCATTGTATCTGAAAGTTCGAAGCTTTTCGAGTTGGGCGACGTCAACGTCTCTCCGGAAAAAACTGCTCACCAACCACTTTTTGCACAATCTAATACACCTGTAATGTCATGGGAAGGGAAAAAAAACTACCGACATACTATAAATTTTTAGTGACAATAATAGGAAAAACTTTACGTCATACATCATTTAATTTCACAGGTTACGAAGACAATTTCGGCATAATCATAAGCCAAGACTATAGTTACATTACTATAACACTTCAGAATGCGAATGAAGCATTACTCGCAGAAAAGTATGTCATTCTTACTCTAACCGTAAGTAAAAACGATTTTGTATGCCTGATCAGTGCTTGGCCAATGTAAGTGTTTCGATTGAAAATCCAAAATATATCCGATACCAGGTAACCAGATCTGGAGCCGCAAGTACAGGAGTCACCATCTTGCACATCGATCTACCCGGGATGATTTCTTGCACTCCAACGACAACCACAGAAAGTGAAACAACCGTCCAAACGACGACACAGTCAATTACGAGCACCTCTCAATCGACGGACGCCACGGAAAGTAAGAAATCGAATAGTTTATTGGAGACGTCAACTGTTAATTCAGTAGATCACTACCAAAGAACAATGTATAGACTAAGCAGCGGCTTTTCGCTTATCCAGCTTCCACACAATATGCAGGTACTACCGAAGAATGCATCTGCGATTATTCTACAACGATAACTTCTGCCATTGAAGACAGCACCTCCACAACTATTGCAGAGAGTCAAGGTACAACAACTGCAAGCGGTGGTGATGATAATACCGTCACTACAGAAGGAATTACGGTTACGTCTACAGGTAATGTATCAATGAAATGCAAAATTCAATCCTGCGCTTCTTCCGGGGCGTTCTCATAACTTCATGTGTCTTATACTTACATCTTATAGAGACCACCGAATGTCCAGCTGTCACCCAAGAATGTGACTGCACCACCACTGACGCATATGACACGACAAGTACAACTTCGTCGTCAACAGACAGCGATGATTCTGGTACAATAACAACAACAACTGCCACTCCTAGCTTGAGTTTTTCAAGTAGTATTTACAGATTTGACAAGGACTCTACCTTCACCGGTGTTCTTATGACGCAAACAGCTGTAGCCAGCAATGCTGAGGGAACAATTGTGTACAGTGCAGTCTTCGACGATGGTAACGTTTTCGTAACAACTGAAATTTATTTGAGTTATACTCTCGACCACTGCACTTGTCAGTATTAACTGCAGCTCTAAATTGACGTCAATTACTTCTGCTATCGATCTGACCAGTAGTTCATTTTTCAGAGGATCTCGCGTCAAGAATTACAATGAACGCTAACACTGCAGAACTGGAAGTTACTGCTGCAATTAGTCCCGCTATTTATACCTTCCAAATCATGGCGAAGATCGAAGACCTGAGTCTTAGTACATCGGCTACTGTGATCCTTGTGATCAGCACACTGACCGAGTGCAGCGGAGAGATTGTTTTTGGCTATGCTCTTCAAGTTGTCGAGCTTGAGGAAGAGTCAGCTCACGAAAACATACTTCCGTTGGATGACAATGGTTGCACATACACTATCTATTCACAGTCTCCTAGCCAAGGTAAATGTCGTTCTAGATCATCATTACTGTTCCAGCAAATCCAATCGCTTTCCGAAGCAATTGAAAAATTGACTGAAGAATATTTTGCACATTCTAGATCTCTTCTACATAAGTGGAAACTATCTGAACTCGGTCTCCATCGACAGAGAGGCTTCTTACTTCGGCGAAATGTCGGTGGCCCAAGTTCGTGTTGTCATTGATGCGAGTTGCCCTAACGATACAGAAACCGAAAGCCAAACTACGAGGTCAAGAAGAGATACGGAGTACCAAATTCTGACAGGAAATATCGTCTACGAACGAACCAGAACAATTATCGTTGCCATAATTACAGACATAAACGACAATGCTCCGGTCTGGAGCTCGGATACTCCAACCTACATAGGGTTCCCCGGCTACGATTTGTCGCAAATTTTCCATGTTCCTTACGTCTATCAACTTTCTGTAAGTTCACTGTTCCGGCTGATGACTGGAATCCTTATGCACCTTACACTGATAGAGTTAATTCAGCTTATCAAGCAGTATCACCTGATTACACTAGGCTCTTGCAAAGTGAACACAGTTGTTTTGCGAGCGTTTCTTCATGCTTTCTATTTCAGGCAACGGACGCTGACATCGATAACAATGCTAACGTTACTTACACTTTACCAAGCGGTGCTGATGAGGTTTTCTACATCCACAATACCGACGGCAGTCTTTACATACAGAAAGGAGTTTACGTCGATGATGGTACATTGTTCACAATTATTGCGACTGATGGGGTGTTTGAAACTCCGACAGAACTCACTGTCAGAACATTGGAAAGCTCGAATGTGATGGTTTTGTTCATCGCTGGCGGTATACTTGAAGATGTCGACGAAATTGTGAACGAGCTAAGCACCAGTACCGGATATTGGATTCGCTCACTGGGTGCAGCTGTAGTCTCCGCAAGCGATGCTTCAACTTCCAGATCTTTGAGATCAGTATACCGCCGATCAACAAGAGCTTCCAACGCCAATACTCTTCTTCGACTTGTCCTATATGGTCTTGAGAACAACGAACCCGTGACCAGCGATACTCTAGTCTCGTGAGTAATTAATTTTAATTGTTGGAATCCCACTCATCCATGCATGAGATAAGAAGTGCACTTATACCAGATGAGTATCAGACCTAATGATATCTATAATAGGCGCTTCCGTTGATCGCTAAAATATGGAGCCCAATCAACAGACTTGCCAATCGCAATTTGGCATATATTATCGAGCAATTTTTGATGTTTCACCCTCGCTGTGAATTAATCTGTTAATATCTGGCTTTATGAAAATCTTTGATTGAAGTATCATCAGTTGACGAAAAAGATGAATAGTTGAGACATAAATCTACTAGTTTCGATGTTTGTAATCACATTACGTACACTCATTGAACTACTGATGCCGCATTAAATTAAATGGCACATTATGGGCTCCATATTTTGACGAAAGGAAACTTTCAAAAACTTGGCCACGATTCGTATTCCATAGATCTGATACTCTCTTTGTTAGCTTCAGTCAGACGTGTGATTTCGTCGAGTAACGCATCGTCAATTTTTTATTTCCTAATAATATAATATCCGACTATTTAATGACAAACATTTTGGCGAATGATTTATTCAGAGATGTAGAAGATGCCGATCTTACCTGGGCGGTGTCCGATTCCGCAACACTGGAAGAAATCCTTGCAACGACAGAGACTACACTCAGCACCACCGGCTATTGGGCAGCCATCATCGTCCTTTCAGTGCTTTTATTCTTGATTTTAATTGCGGCCGGTGTCGTCTACTACCTATTCTGCAGGTACGGTTTGGGTCCAGTATAATCCTACTGGCACAAAATTTCTGAATTCTCCAGAGATAATCGTACGATATATTTTCTTTGTCATTATTTCAGACCCAGAAACTCTACGTCGATTGAATCTGACGTCACGTATGAGAACTTTGAGAATCGTAATTCGAATGGTAGTTCCGGGTAAGTCGTTGAACGAACGTGTTACGAACTCTTTCCAGATTTTATATTTAGAAATAGTTGGATGGATGATCAGCATTACAATTTCTAACTTCTACAATTCACCTCAAGAAACTGATGTATCGACCCACGACTTACTGATAACTTTTGTCAACCTTCAGAATCTGTCCGAAATCTATAGAAACTCGGTTCTTTTCAAGTACGAGTTGTACTCGTTGAGAATCTTCTATGCGTCATTTTTTACAAAAGTAAATACAACTCTCATTGCTATAGTGAAACAATAGCCAAGGCCAAGCCTTGATGATTCTACTTGTATGTCTTATGTTAATGATAGTAATCACTAGGCAATTGGTTACGCAATGCGAATCATGTAACACCCTGAATTCTGGAGTCCACAAATTAATGGGATCCTGCGATTTGCTTTATTTGATACTTGATCGAAGAGCTGCGAATGTGATAACATTTTGTTTTAATTTTTTGTTTTCTAGAAAACACTTCGTGAAGTCCTTAACATTGAACGAGTCACAAAATCCGTAAGTAAAACTCATTGTATTGTTTCTTGTTACTTCTTGTTTCGCTACCCTTGGTTAGTTTCAGAAGAGAAAGATTAATTCGGTGCATGAATCTCTTACCAGTGGAGATCTGCAACACACTGAAAATCTTTGCTGCTCCGTAATTCGGAGGAATTTCTAAACATTGCCGTTATAATTTATAGTACTCATTTCTCGTCTCGTATCGTCATGCATGAATGCTTTCTCATTGATTTCGAGTTGTTCGTGTAAAATAAACAGATATAGGATATTTAGTGATTTCATTAAACACAGAAATACATGAGGCTAAATATTGATTTGAATTTTTATGAAATTCAAAGAACGGAGTCTACGGACTCGCCGAACTCTGACTGGATTTCGAGTCAGACGAATCCAGACGAAACATTGTACGAAAACAATCGCACATTCAATTCCCTGAAAGGAGGCCATGACGGTGACTTAGTCTTTATCACACGAAATGAAAGTGCAGCAGAGTAAGTTGAAGAATGAAAGAAAATGGGTTTATGGTGCAACCGTTCAACCGTCTTTCTATGTTAATGCTAGATATTTCTCCTGATTTATCATTCACATTCAATTACCAACCACATTCTTCTGATTCATGCTTCTCATTTCCTTCCGATAAATACATCCACTACCTGCTATTCTCAATCGTCGAATGAGATTCTTTCGCCTTTCTAAAACATATCGGCTTTTACAAGTAATCTTTTCATCTTTATTCTTCTCATTTTGTTTATACATGCATCAATTATCGAAATCATCCTTGTTTCAACGGTATAAATCGCCTCTTGATCAAAAAATGATTGCATTCGCGGATCAGCTTGGTATTTCACTAGTTTGGCACGAATCTTAGTCTTGGTGTTGAAAACATGCTGGCAAAAGGTGCTGCTGATAATTTCCTGCTTCACTGAAATACGCTTTTCCTTCACTGCATTAGTGGGGTCTTTCGGTTAGGAGCCATCGATAGATTCAAAGATAATCGAACTAATTACAACGGTCAAGATTTTTCCTCATACTTTTGCCACTCCACCACTTAGATTCCCGTACAATTTTACTCATAACTAGCCAGCCCACTTGAGCGCACACATGATACAGCTGCCTCGGATAGGGTATAGTCTTTGCATGAAAATCATCCATCTGGGATGGATTTTTGGTAGAACACTGCCATGAACGTTCAACTAAAATGTAATAATATCCGAAGGCAAATAGATGTTCAGTATCAAACTCTATTTCCGTTTTCGAGCTGATGAAGTAATGACATCTTACCCAATTACAGCGTCTCATATTCTGGAAAACTCTCAGATTTTGGAAAGCATGTAGTACTTACATATTATCATTCACAAATCGTAGATCCAATTCGATGTCATCGAGGAAATTCTAAGATTCTTTTCATCGTAGGAATAAAAATGTATCAGTTTTCCAGCAGGGTTTTCAATTTGTTAAACGGTTATCAATGTATTCTTCTATTCGTGCATTTCAGGCTTTCGCCTATCCCTACCAAACGAAAATCCGTGGCGTTCAACACTACCGTTGAGGAAATTGAAGTTGCCAGACTCTGATGACTATACCTCAAAGATATTTTTAACACTAAGTAAGTTAATTTAAGAATAGCTTCTAACTTAATTATGTAGCAAAAATTGTAATATACCCACTAATATTTGTAATATACTCATAATTAATATCAGCAGTCAGATTTATAATATTTTTTAATACACCGCAACTGTATTAGTACTATTCGTTGAGTTGAACCTCAGCAGCAGCGTTGAATCTAGGAATTCTCCAACTAGCATATTATTCCCGGCTTTCAAACAGAAGAAATGCAACTTTGGATCAACATATCTGAAGCTTGAAACGCAGTACATACCAGAGATTACTGCAATACGATCTATAATTCACTTAGGCTGCATCGCAGTATTGAGTCGCATTTAAATCAACACTTCAATTCATTGTCTATGCAGTATGAGTGATCTGCATTCCTGCATGTTGCTTGGATAAAGAAAACTACACCTTGCCACGCGGGAAGTACTAAGGTCCCACGTCCAGGCCTTGATTAATTTAATGCAAGGGTAATGCCGTTTAAAACCGTCTCACCCTTGCTGTTCGTACTATTAATGCGTTTGTTGCAAGTCCTCCATGATTCTCTATGCAGACCCAATATGCCGGAACACTCCACTTTTGTTAGATTCATGGACAATGAAACTCCAGGTGTCGACCGAGTTTGGTCAACGATGATCCATCAGTCAATCGGAATATTTTTCACCTCTGTATGCTATCGAATGACGTATAGAAGCGCGATGGAGGCCTAAAATAAATAGAAACACTTGTTTGTTATGAGAGATGAATACTTCGATGCAATATATGGAACAGAATTATTTCTTCACATCCCATGTACAAATGCTGGAGTATTGCCGGATCTAATCACATGGCACAGAATTGGCACTACCCCGGCTGCCAAATTTCGTTCGGTAATACTGGCCCAATACAGAGAAACCATTTGCCCAACTTTGGGTGAGTGCTGATGGCTATAAGTACTGACAAGTAAATGTACATGGAGCTCAGCCGGAAGTCATTACTGTAGTGGGCCGAATACACGGGGCCGATATGGTGTTTCATACTGGCTGCGGATTCTTTCATGCTGATTGACGGCACCATATAAGTTGGACTGGTGTGAACAACCCAAAATTGTCCCAGCTTTGAGTTTGTCTTGAGCGAAGCTTGGCTCTTGGTGGCTGTCAGTATTGACAGCTATGGCACCAATACCGTGTCAGTGCCAAGCCAAATTGCGGTACATACGTGGGAGATGCTCTACTCACGACGTATGACGTGCATTAATTTCAGAATATGGATACTGCATTCAATTTCATTGTCTGATAATCACTACGTTTTACTGATTATGATGTTCCCACCAGATACACATGGAATTAGAATGGTGAAATATGAGCCATGCATTTTATCATAATCTACTAGGTTTCTGTGTGATAAAGTTGTTGACCTTGTCTCTTTCCCAACGAGCCCTGTACGCTTGTCGATTATACGTTGATAACGTAACTCCAACAGCGAACCCAACGTTGAGGGCAATTGACTTCGCAACGTTAAACTGGGGAGCCACGCTTTTGCATTGAGCCAGTAAGGTGTAAATCTAGTTCATTTATTGCAGAAAATATCTTGTGTGGTACTTCGAACTTCAGGTAATTACCCACGGGAATAACGAATCTAGAAAATACGATGTGAAAGAGCCCTAGGCTACGGAGTTCTAAGGGGAATTAGACGTGAAGACACAACCATTGTTCGATATACAACAAGTTTTTAAGGCAGCTGCAGCCTCGGGGCTCTGACGAAGATCATGAACGGTGTACCAGTTCAGAAGAGTCACGTGACAATTACTCGTACGTTCATACGCGGCTTCCTTTCGTGTGGATGGCCACTATACCTATATATATATATGTACCCACCACTCAGTAAAGGCCGAAGCACATCAAATCCCATAAGCCATATAAGCCATAAGGAGAATGCCAGGCATGGATAGGGCAAAGATATATCATCAACGGTAACTGAGAAGTAATACACATGCAGTGCGCCGGTATATGCCTCATTCTACTTATGGCTCGTGGAGTTCCATGTGTTTCTTCTTCAAGCAAGCACAACAAAATCGTGTGCCTGAGACACTTTGAAATGGATCGATACAAATATTGCGTGATAAGGAAACGTTTGTTGATAACAACTCCACGCACGCACTCTGAAAATACAACCAACGCCAGAAACAGAAGACAGAACTCATTACGTATGCTTCAATGTGTACAGAGATCATAACTAGCATACCTAATGGTCAACATCTCGGACCATTCTCAGATGCGCGATGATACAAATCTTTATGCAAAAATAATTCAAAGTATTGAATTCAAAAGGAGATAATCATAACAATAGATCGACAGTCGAATGAAAATTATTTGTATCAATCTTTGAACACCTTTTTCAAAAGTTAGCAACAGATTTGCACTTTTTTCGTACTTGGTAAGAGCAATATTTGATCTTGTATATTCAATACTTGGAGCAAGTCTGGTATTTGTAGACATAATTAGAAAAATAATTATGTACGTTCAAGTCTAATCTCAATTACGGTGCAGATTAGATTCAGAAAATAAAGGTGTTGCTGCGTTAACAATAAGATAACGATTCGATGCGGAGGGGCACTTGAGTAGAACTCTTCTTTATTTCAGAACTACACAATATTAGGTTTGCCAGATAATCATTCGAAGTAAAGGCTAGAATTTTATTTCCAAGCTACACATTCAGAAAACAAGTTTGCCAAATCCAGCCGAAATAATTATGTAGGTGAATTTCTGTTTATTAAACAGAATTCTGTTCAACAATCGACGAACTGTTCAATTCCACAATTTTGTTGACTGTATGTCAACGCAAAATTTTGTTCGATTCAACGGTGTTTTTTTTTTCTGAGTGGCAAGTCGTTCGTTCGGATGTTCGTGAATTCCAATGCCCATAACATGTTTCATGCTGATGATTGCTACGGACTTTAGGCTTCACCCAGTACATTTAGTCGGAGTAGACTGAAAACAGGCTATAACAGCTGCTCGGTTGGTCTCTAGTGCGCACGCGCAAACCGCCAAAGTGTGTAGCTATCGTCATTCGTTATAAAGCCTACCCACGCTATACACGCGTTGCATACCTTGCCTACGGCACCGCAAGAAACAACAATTGGTTCAATCGCATCTGTCAATTTAGTGATTATGTGTCAGTGAGTGATAGACAATGCGGTGATATGGTGTAGAAAATTCTTACAACGTATTTTAGACCATGGAAGTTTGAACAATGTTTGGTGAACTAGCGGAAATATCGTTTGGACATATTCCAAGTGGGAAATAATCTGCGTCTTAACTGCACAGGTTGAAATCCCTGCACCATCGACAGGTGATGATACGACTTAAAAATCGGATAACAAGATCGCAAGTGACTAGTAAGAAAGATCTTTCTGGGTTCTAATTCATTTGAAAATATCCAATTCATTCTTGGGATCATCGTCGATTCCTTAGCCGATGGATCGTCAAGTAATTTCTACTGCTATTTAATTTCTGCGCTCGATCATAACATCGCAAGAGACATTGACTGGGTGTGTCATAGACACATTCCTGCATTACATTGTCACTACAGTTGCGTTATAGAGTTCTGTGAGGTATTTCAACTTTTAAAATTCAAATACTTTGGTCAACAGAAGTTTTTACTCGTGGTATTCACTCGACTATCCTGTTTCCACATTCAACCGCAACGAATAATATCTCA
This sequence comes from Ametastegia equiseti, assembly GCA_963989295.1. Classification (NCBI taxonomy): domain Eukaryota; kingdom Metazoa; phylum Arthropoda; class Insecta; order Hymenoptera; family Tenthredinidae; genus Ametastegia; species Ametastegia equiseti. The sequence continues at coordinate 6,934,327 of OZ022390.1, read as the reverse complement.
CGATTGCGTTAGCTGATTGTAAAGCCTCGCTGTAGAACGATTATGTATTGCCACGTGTGTCGTATTTCAAATGAAACGTGCTGATATGTTTTGTTGATGTCTTGAATTCACTAGCTTGGTGGCAACGTTCGTTTCATGAATAAATTACTTTCATTTGTGGAACGTAGATTCCTACGTGCAAATATGTGAGTTGATTTTGCAGTCGGAATAGGTATGCCTCTAGTTTCAAAACATCATGACAGAACAATAAGAACTTCAGTTCTCCCAGTCTATTCGAACGGAAACATCGGCCGGACTTATTGACACAACTTTGATATCAGTTGACGTGTATAATTTATTTAAAGATCAGGTCGAACGTCTTATACGATACAGAGCGATATATTTTGGAGTATTTCAAGAAAAGACAATATCCTTGACACAGTTTATCAGTTGTGTGAGTTTTTCTGAGCATCAGAAACACTCGTATCTATTTAATCAGCCGTTTTAACACCAGCTAGGATACTACGTACTTATAAAAATCCCTGATTACTATCGTAGTAAATCGTGAAACATCCGCATGTGGTAAAATTCGTTTGCGGAGGTCTGGCTTTTTTGTGAGAATTTCAACATGTGGTTATCATTGTGGCAGATTTCTTTGATGAAAGTTTACGCGTATTCTCATCGTTGAATAAACACCTCAACATACACGGAACCTTCACGTCAGCCACTCCCAACTCCAAAAAATATATTTTCGTATCGTGTTTGTAAAAGGTTCAATTGACAATTGCAACCGTGAACATGCTACAAGCTCACTTCGTTCCTCCATTCCGAAAATCAGCCTGGGCTTGAATTTCGTAACGTTAACGCAACAAAATGAATTGGAAGAAGTTCCTTGTTTCATAGCTTGATTGGTTCAAAAACAGCAAATATACCGTGCATAATTTTTCCCATAGTGATTAAAACACACCTATCTCGCTCATTTGGCAACTCCAATTACATTTGAGTCATGCAATGGTGAACATTTTACAAAAATTCTGTCACATTAACGTTACGAACTTCAACTTCATAAATCATCTCTGGAATCAAATAATAGATCAAACCTGATTCTTGGTCCTCAAAATACTCACGAGATAAAAGGATGGGAATAATAAAGAGGAAAGTGGACAGTGCAAACGCCGAAGTTAAAATTTCATACTCGGCATATTAACAGCATCGACAAATATAAATTGAAACACATACCTACGATTTGAGATGTGATACAACTACAGTTGAGCCCATTCTTAATCCGATCTGAAAATCTGTTCTTGAAGTTACCGACGATTTTCGAGTGAATACCCCGTATAGTCAGGTCATCCTGTAGAGTGCATACTGGTACACGAATAATCTTAAAGTCCATCATGGGGTGCATTACAGTAATTTGTTGTACAGATATGGTAGTAGACTTTAGACGTGCGGACGTTAGCAATTACCTACTCAGAATCTTAGCGCAACGTAACGATCATCAATCACGCTTACGTAATTCTTCTACCACACGTAGCCGCTCTATCGAACTTCATGTGAAGCATTTGAAAAGACGAGAAGTAATACAGTATTTTAACTTGAAAAAATTGGAAAGGATGGAGTAATCAAATAAGACTGACGACATCGAAGGGTGATAACTTTTGTTACACATTTTTCAGATCACACAGTAAAAGTCATTGTCATAGACTGGAGATGTGCATCATCTTGAGGACGATATAATTTTTCTTACACAACACCTGGCCAAGTGATATTGGAAAAGTGCATTCAAAATGGCTATAGCTCGGATAAAGTCATTCATTGACAGTGGTCTCAAAAATACTTCGTTGAATCGAACCGCCAATTTAGAACCGGAAATTGGAATCAAAATCGTCCACTCCCCAGCTGCGAAGGCTCTATACGTGACAGTCATTGGCGCGAGGCACCTACCTCAAAACTTTGGTTTCACCAGAGTCAACAGTTACGTTGTTAAGGTGGGAATTCATGATTCTACTATAATCACTTAACTTGTACAGGTATAAGAATACCATGAAAAGAGCCATACATTTGTTATTCTATGTTTGGGCGTGAAATTATAACTGTAACATTTATGTAAAAGGTTTTCTCAACGACGTATAAGTATTGATAAAGAATATTTGAACTTGAAGTGGCAATTTAAATTACGAGCTCACATATATCGATCCAACGTTGACATGGTAACAATGTATGATCACAAACGAGCATGCAGATACTTGAGAGTTATGGAAAATAACATGTGTGTTCAAGTGTCATGAATAATTTTAGACAGTGGTATTATAATCAGTAGTTCAGATCGCGCCAATGAATTAAAAGGGAATGAATATTGAACCCAGAAGAATATTTTTAATAAGTCGATTTCGTTGACTTTTCAGGTCAAACTTCTCCCAGGTAAGGAGAAATTCGAGACAACAGCGAAGAACGAGTCTTGGCCGACTTGGAACGAGGACTTTACATTCCCGTTGTCAAAAGAGACAAAATCAAAATTTGGTAAAACAAAAGTCACGGAAGAAGAGATCAACGGGTCGAAATTCGTCGTTGCCACTCTCTACGCGATTCTTGAAGACAAACCTTTAATAGCCACCGACAAAAAAGAGACTGAAAATGATAAAACAAAGGGGGAATCTTCGAAGAAAGGAAAGAAAGAAACTCCTGCTGTGAAAAATCCGTTTTCGACACAAGATACCTCCAAAGGTAATCTCTTGACACAATTTTTCGGCAAACCTGGTGACAAGGATAAGTTAGCCACACCGCAAAGGAGTGCCAGAGAAAGAATCTTCGATAAAAGACGAACCCTCGGAGCCGCTACAGTTAAATTGGACCCGAATGTCTTTGTGACAAAACCTGTAAAGCCGAAAAATCCCGGGGACGTATCAACCGGAGAAACTTGGTGGCCGTTAAAGCCAATCAGCAGTGGAATATCCGGGGCGGAAGAAAGAGTGAGTATAATTTTTTCACCGTTTATCCGCATAACGTAATTTTTGAATGATAGGTAAGCCAGTAAACACTGCGAATGTAATTTTCAGCGCGAAAGCAAGAAGGGCCAAGTCGAAGTATCCTTGTGCCAGGAAAAAAGTGACAAGGAAGGAGAAGCTGGTGGTAACTTAGTATTATCTTTGATCAAGTTGAGATGCTCTTTGCAAACGATGCACGAACACGAGGCTCTCAAAGGTCACCTGTACATAAAGATGTCAGTTGTCGACAGCGGTATAGTCACCCATTTTTGGAAAAGTGACCGATTTGGGCCAACAATTTCGACCAGTTTTGCACCTGACATGGCTAGAGTTATAGCCAAGAATCCCCACGGCACAAAGGACATCAGTTTCGTAGTGAAGTTCGTCTCCAAAAACAAGCTAGGTAATAATTCTTTATCTGTGTAGTGCCAGCCATCAAGATGCAAAATCAGAAGATGAGAAAATATGGTTTACCATTTCACTTCAATTTATATTTCAATTCAGAAAACTTGCTAGACACATACGCATATCTGTTGTTTGTTGGTCCATCATTATTGTCTATAATCCACATCGTGGACACAAAAACTTGGGGCGGGATTGAAATTCTGAATTTGAAAAGCTGCGAAAGGTCAAAATTCCGAATTTTTCTATCTTTAAGCCGTCTGCATTTCGACCGTTCGGAATTTGCAAGTTCTGAACTGTAACGTTTTTAGAAACACAGAATCGTGTCTCACAACAAATAAATTCGGAATTTAGACCATTCAGAACTTTTGGAATTTGGAACTTCAATTCCGCCTCACAAAGTTCCCGATTAACTTTCGTGAGTTTATATAAAATTGATCTTACAGGAAAAAAGACTGCTGTTGGGCATTTCGTAATTGGACCAGATGTAGGAGGATCCTACGGCGAACAGTGGAAACAAGCGTTAGCTAAACCTGGTCAACAAGTCACCAAGTGGCAGCCTTTTGAATAAAAGCAATGAAATTGTCTTGAGATTCCTCGTTAATAATTTTTTTAATATCTCATTGAAGTTTAACGGATTCATATTTTAATACTCGACTCAGTGGCAACTACGTTGAATTTTGTACATCATTTTTTATTTATGTACTAAATTCAAAAAAAGCTCAAAGTATTACAAAAAATAATGCACTCACATTGTTATGCTGTAAGATTTTATATTAGGTAATATAGGTTCGCAACGCTTAACTTACAGTATAGCCGAATGCAATGTCAATTTTTACCGAACTATGTAAATACTAATGTTTTCGCACTCATTTCAAAGGTGGAAGATTTCATTCAAATCTTCGACTAAATAATACTGAACTTCCACCGACTCTGCAAACTTTCGCAATGAAACTGAACATTGCATTGCTTCACGCTTTTTTTTCGTCCAGATTGTGTTTCGTACACACGAATAAGTTGAAATTATACAGAATTTGTTATTTCGCACGATTAATTCAAACATCTGGAATAACCATTAAGTATAAGAAATTCAGTATATATTTATCACTGATCAAATATTGACTGAATTATTCTCTTTTATACATTTGTACATATTTGCACTGCTTTGCGCACGTTGTAGATTGATATTGTAAGACTCAATACGTGCCCAATCTTACACACCTGCAAGCAAATAATTTTCTACCGTATTTATACTAATATTTCATGTCCACGGTCAGTCCAGTTCAATTGATAGATCATATGGGATCTTACAGATCAATTCGTACTTTGATTTCTCATATCACCTATCGAAAACGCAATCACAGTTTCTTCAGAACTCTGAGATTGCGTTCTGGAATCAAATGTCCGTTTGACTACTGCGTCTTTATGGAGGTGGATAATTATCGGATGAATGAAAAATGTGACGAAACACCGTGTACATATGTTGGGAATTGGACACGGAAGTAGCTTCCGCATACCAGGAGTTTTTTTGTTTTTTTTTAGTAGAAAATGTGTACAGTTATTCGTGCCGAATAGCCACAGGCAACGGAGACTAATTCCGGTCCAATAAGGCGTAATTATTCTAAAATGTATAGTAAAGCTCTCGGGACTTTAGCCCAGAGTTTGGATAGTCAATTGATTACAAACTAAACAATCTGTTAAGTCTAAGAATCAATCAAGTACTCCGTCCAACGTCGGCAGTGCCATTTTAACGTGATAACTAAGTTAGACTAATTGAAAATTTTTGAATAATATTCACAAAAATGCTATTTTTACCAATTTTTATTACAGTCGAAAAACTGCTGTTTGTATTATGCCAAGTATTAATAAAACCACGAATTATACTATACGTCTGAACAATACATACATCCACACCTTGAAATAATAACGGGCTTGTGCCTGCCTGTTTCATTTTCATTATTCCAGAGGCTTTTGATGCAATTTGTTAGCACTGCCAAGAATTTCAATCCAGAGAAGAGCCATTTACCCTGCATACCTACCATGAGACCGTAATTAGCGGAGTTGTTTATTCAATTACGTACAAAAAATATGGTTTCGCTACGCTACCTGAAACGGCAACCGGAAGTAGAGTGTAGAGCCCCGAATCACAAATGTATAATGGCTAAATCGAAATAATTGCAACGTTCATCGTTTGTTAAATAGAATAGTCAAGGCGTGGGATAGGAGGAGCGAGGGACCGAAGTATTTTACTCTACCGATTTTCTACACATTTCCAGCAAGTGATTATAGTTCTGGTAGGTTCTGAGGGAGCATCGGCACACATCCCATTGCCATTTTTCCCAATTCATGGATACGAAACTTGCGCACAGGTTTAAACATTTTTGAAAAGTTTCGAAGACTTTGCGGGTGAAAAAAATGTATTCCCAACCTTTTCGGAGACGTTTTTTTGATGCTTTAAGTTTTTCCACGATAGCGAATGCATTGTGAGTTCAGAAGGTAATTTCAGTACCTATTGTGTACATACGTGCGTATATTTATCCCTAGAACCCTGTCGTAGTTTTCAGCACCCGAAACACCTGAACATGGGTCGTTCGTGTCCGTCGCTCATTTCACTATGTCATCGTACAAGGAAAAATCTGAAAAAATTCATGGGACTTCTTTGGACTTTCAACTATACGATAAAATTGTTGCCATACCTGAAAATTCCTGTTTCAATGAAAATTTTTATAAAAATTTTGAGATCTGTAGGCCATTTACACTCGAATGTCTGAAAATTCATATCTTTCGTTGTTTTCAACATAAATGCAAAATTCGAACGCGAGTTGTTAGTGGCAATTACATAGTTTTCGAAAAAAAATATGAGAATTCTGAGCCGTGAAAATTAAATATTTATTTTGCAAATTGAAAAAGACTATATTTCAAGACCGGCATGTCTACTCCAATAAGTAGGGAACGATCGGAAAAAAATAAAAACGTCTACAGAATGGTGTTTAGCCTGTTCATTTATAGGTTTTTTCAAAAAAATATATGTTACGATAGTAACTTCGATGTAAATTCGATAGTTATATATGCACTCGCGACACACGTTGGTACGGTGATCCGGATTTGCTGACCACTTATCCATCTTTGCCCCTCGTCAAGACTATTACATTATTCTTCTGATCAAAAATAATCCTCTGCTTCGATATTCACTAGTATGGATATAATGAAGCATATATGCTTATGCTCATACTTCTATGTGTTTTCACTGTATACAGAACTGCAGTACAGTCAAAGTACATAGAAGTACGAGCATAAGCATATGCTTCATTTTATTCATATCACCTAATATCTTCCTCATCCGAGCCCTCACCACCAAAATATTCGACCTGTTGTCGAGGCCGGAGCTAATTTGTCACTTCGTCGCTTGTACGCACCGCAATTTTGCTTTTAAAAAATTACTACCTCTACAGATATGTTTTGTTCCGTCACTCGGATGTATTTTGATGAGAAATCCAATTTTTTAGAAATTGAGTTTTTACCTACCTAATCTCTGAACATGGGTCATTCGTGTCCGCTCCGAAGTTGACTACTCCACTACACATCGACAAAGTAAGAGAAACTGGCGGCGCTTGAGGCTCATATTTGTCCCACCCCAAACTTTTTTTAGGGCACAAGTGCAGGCCCGTACCCTCAAGGATCTAGGGATACTAACCCTCGAAAGATTTGGTTCGGACACAAACGACCCATGTTCAGGGTTTTAGGGTTATATACGAAATACTCATCTTCCCAAGCACGCTCGGTAGTAATAATTGTTAACTCTCAGACGCTTTATTCCACTTACCAATTCGATTGTAATTATCAAAGCTATATGGTAATTTTAGGATTGGGGACGAACTTTGAATGAAATTGATTTTCAAAAGTCCATCATTTCATGATCCAAAAACTCCTACTCTTTCAGCAATTATGAATTATTATAGGAAACACATTCTTTACACACATTCTCGCCTATCACCGCTCGTCACTCTCTTGATTCGCACCAGCTTTCCTTTATTGTCAAAGCCCGTTAGTTCTAAATCACCTTGCAGCAAAAATGTCGCCAAAAGAACCGGATAAATACAGTGTCTATTAATATCTAGTGTAAGCCCCTCATGCTTTAGACCATTCTTTTAAACCGTTAGGATCACTGTTCCCAAGTTTGAAATTGAAATCCGTTACAGATGAACTTCCATAAGTGTCACGGAACATAGACTGAATATGTGTGTTGAGATATCATTGTAAGTAGTACGGACATGTTTTGTTTTTTTATATATATCATTATTGTTGTAAAACTTGCAGTAAACTTAATAAATTTCTTTAGTTCTGAAGAGGGCCCTCTCCATGGGTCGAAACGTCAACTGTCGTCTTGTTATTGATCTACGAAAACCAAATCCGTCCCCAATTGATTTTGATGAGATCAAGAAAAGAAGATTCATAACACATTCTTTAGTTGAAACGATTATACAACCCATTTTCCAGAAACACTTCATTTGTACCATCTCTTCTGCTATGTATGATCCCTAATTGTAACTGGGAGAAGGACGAATCTTTTCGTACCAATAGCAATTATTCCATCATTTCATTTTCCCGAGTTAGGTAAGTGTTCTCCAGCGAAGGAAAATTATTTCCAACTGTAGGAGGATACTTATACTTCTACTTTGACGACAATATATGAAGTATCGGACTAGCATATTATTGTTAGCTGCTGAATGCTGACAATACTACTCTTCAGATTCCTTCCTACTGCTGTTTCTTAGAACCATCACGGAACAATGAACCTCCGAAGACCCAGGGCTTATGCCTTCATAAACGATTCCCGAAACTCTGAAATTCCAATTCCAACGGAAGCCAAGTTCATTACCATTTCTTGAAAAATCCTCGCACTTCACTCATGCCTACCTGACGTCTTTTACACAATCTTATTGGTGCGTTTTCTACCTAACAGCTGAAACCCATCAACTCCTACCAGCGTTTTCTATGTCCAAAGGTAGAGTAAGTGATCGCAAATGCCAAACATTCTGTTAGTCGCTGATGAAACGTTGACATCTCAATTACTACAAACGTAACTTCAGTACATATTATTCAAAATCAAAGCATATCAAAGTTGGAATAACATAATTCATCAGAGACCCTGTTTAACATTAACCTTCGTGCCGCAGTGCATAAATTTGGTGTTATAGGAATGCAATATTGTCCTACGTAGTATACTTGGGGACATTTAATTATATCAATTTTTACGAGATTTCGGCAAAGTTCAAAACAATTTTGAATCAGGTTCAAACTGGATTGTCGAACCAATCTACAAAGATACGTAGTCACCTGATGCAAAACCTTCACAACCGAGTGTGCTGCTCTGTAAGTAAGTACCTACCTGGCAAAAATATTTCTCTTGAAAGCCGCGCGAAATATTTTTTTCAAAGACTCTCACGCTTTTTCAGAGATCCTCAGAAATATATTCAGACATCAAGAAAAATCCGGAGAGTTCAACAAAAATGCAGAATATTCCGGAAATTGTTACTTATTATAACGCCGCAAAATATTCGTCGGATTTCTTTGCACTTCTATGCGAAAAATTCTGGGAATTTATGATTTGGTTTACGGAAAAAATTCATCGACGTTCGTGGAACATTTCTGAAGAAAATCCACATTACAGTAACGCAGTCTCTGCCCAACTTCTATGTATTTCTGTAGCAATATTTTTTTTCTTCAATGCGTGATTTTTCACACACGAGTTTCAAAAACTGTGACAATACTCGTTGTTGTTCAGATATTGGACGTGTCAATTTCGACGGGAATCTTTTACAATTTGCCATCGAATTTCTACATCTTCTAAACGGTTACTGAACTGTAAAACTCCACTTATAACTCTCAATATTACATGTTCACAGAGTTTTCGAATCGTTCGAATAATTCAAATATTTCAAATAACATACCTATATAAGCCTACAGGTTATTCGAATGATTGCAATAACTCGCACTGTTCACATCATTTTCGCGATTCAAATTATCCGAACTACACGAATTGTTCGAAACATTTCAATCATCCGAGGTATTCGATTTGCTTGAATTATTCTACCAATTTTTTTTATCAGGCGAAAAATGTTTCAATAAATCCAAAAAAGGGTACCCCTGGTTAACAGGGGCAAAATGCCCCTGTCTCGGGAATTTCGAACTATCCGTTCGAAAACGTTTCTTAGGTCGTGGAAACATGTGCCCAGTGGTTAATAATTATATAACCCCCGTCCCCCCCTCCGGGGGGTCAAAAATGGCCTTTTGTGCATTTTATTTTCTATCTCAAGACTCAATGCACGGATCCTTTCATAAAAAATCATGGATACCTATGACTGTGAGACCTTTCATGTGAATTAACTTGGGCGCGAGGGACCACTCCCAAGGTTCCGAAAAAAATTCATCAAAGTTAAAAAGCGCTATATTTCAAAATCGAACAGATGTAACAAAAACTTTTTCTCCGTCATTTCATTACTTTAGGTGTATATTATTCCCACGAATTATTTCAGATTTTTTCGAGTGGTGCGTCACGTCGAAAATAACGATTTTCGCATTTTTTTTGCCATTTTTGATTATTTTTGACCACGTCTCGAGAAAAAGTTGTCTGAATAGCCATAGAGTATGCAGGCTCCCCTTTCAAAGGTCAGTGTACCTGATACTCAGCCTCGCCCCGTATGTATGCGAGCTTTGAGCTGGCGAAATGTCTTATTTTGGGGCTGAGAATGATGTATCGTAACCATTTTTTTTCTTTTTATAATTGTTTAGTTCATTCACAAGTCAGATTCTGTGATTGATTCATAATACTAGTGATAATCATGATAATACTATACATGGGGCTGTCCACCTCAACACGACACACCTCCAGACCTCACCATCTCCGATTCGATCGATTTTTTTTTATGCTCTTCTCCTAGCTCTGAAAAACACTTCTGAATTTTTTTGGATTTTTTTCGCGAATCCTTTTTGAGTAATGAATCTTTTTGAGCTCAAAATTTGCCAAAATTTGCACCATTTTGAAAATTCTGAAAAAATTCACAAAAATCCTTTCGATGATGTAGAACAACCTTCCACTTTCAGAAACGTGGGCGGAAGTTTCCTTATATTTTTTTTCGATTATTCAATTGTTTCATTCGACAAAACGCGTCACCGAGGACTTCTAGTATTCCAATTTCGGAAACTCCATCAATATAAATCGTATTTGCGATTTATATTGATGGAGTTTCCGAATAATCGCAAATACGATTTATATTGATGGAGTTTCCGAATCGATGCATTGATAACAGTAGAAACAGGTTCATATAAATTGAATAGTTCCTATACTTAATGTTGAATGATCGTGTCCAAGATATGAGTTTCGATCTGAACAATATTAGATTATTTTATGAATACAGTGACTCTTCCATCTCAATAAATTCTCAAGTAATCAACCATGTGAAGTTTTCGATTTTCTCATTCGTTCTTTCCTAAAATTTCATCAGCCAACAATTTACCCGCATAATTGGAATACTAGAAGTCCTCGGTGACGCGTTCTGTCGAATAAAACAATTGAATAATCGAAAAAAAATATAAGGAAACTTCCACCCACGTTTCTGAAAGCGGAAGGTTGTTCTACATCATCGAAAGGATTTTTGTGAATTTTTTCAGAATTTTCAAAATGGTGCAAATTTTGGCAAATTTTGAGCTCAAAAAAATTCATCACTCAAAAAGGGTTGGCCAAAAAAATCCAAAAAAATTCAGAAGTGTGTTTTAGAGCTAGGAGAAGAACATAAAAAAAATCGATCGAATCGGAGATGGTGAGGTCTGGAGGTGTGTCGTGTTGAGGTGGACAGCCCCATGTATAGTATTATCATGATTATCACTAGTATTATGAATCAATCACAGAATCTGACTTGTGAATAAACTAAACAATTATAAAAAGAAAAAAAATGGTTACGATACATCATTTTCAGCCCCAAAATAGGACATTTCGCCAGCTCAAAGCTCGCATACATACGGGGCGAGGCTGGGTATCAGGTACACTGACCTTTGAAAGGGGAGCCTGCATACTCTATGGCTATTCAGACAACTTTTTCTCGAGACGTGGTCAAAAATAATCAAAAATGGCAAAAAAAATGCGAAAATCGTTATTTTCGACGTGACGCACCACTCGAAAAAATCTGAAATAATTCGTGGGAATAAAATACACCTAAAGTAATGAAATGAAGGAGAAAAAGTTTTTGTTACATCGGTTCGATTTTGAAATATAGCGCTTTTTAACTTTGATGAATTTTTTTCGGAACCTTGGGAGTGGTCCCTCGCGCCCAAGTTAATTCACATGAAAGGTCTCATAGTCATAGATATCCATGATTTTTTATGAAAGGATCCGTGCATTGAGTCTTGAGATAGAAAATAAAATGCACAAAAGGCCATTTTTGACCCCCCGGAGGGGGGGACGGGGGTTATATGATTATTAACCACTGGGCACATGTTTCCACGACCTCAGAAACGTTTTTGAACGGATAGTTCGAAATTCCCGAGACAGGGGCATTTGGCCTCTCTTAACCAGGGGTACCCTTTACTCGAATTTCTTTTACAATTTGACGTAGATTTTACCATTCATATGAAATAACGTACTGAAATTTACGAATAATCGGAGAGCCTCTGATAGAAAAGCGCGACATGATTTTGTGTTTATATCTCTTTCATCAAAATCACGCTTTTTGACGGTCCCCCAACTTCTGTATTATTGTAATTTGCCTCATCCATTGCGCGAGGGAGTCCGTTGTTAAAATTAACTCATTTATGTAACATCTATTTCTGAACCTATTATAGCGTCAGAACTCGCTGCATTCAGGAATTAATACTGTAGCACTTGATCTATTAGCGCGCAAAGTAGAGACACCTAGGTTTGACACGCTGTATCTGAATGAAGATATATCACAGAGCTTCGGGATACGAATCATTTCCAAGCTTTTTCTATTCCTCGTCAGATAGGCCATAGACCACTGTTGTGTGAAAATCAGGAGGGAATTAATCGTTTAATGTATGTTGAAAAACGTAATTTTACATTGTGAACAACGTACTGTTTTCACATATATTTAATCATTGCTTCCCTATCAATTTTCAAACAACAACGGGTCATGGTTCATCTAATGCGGAATAGAACAAGCTCAAAAATGATTCATATCCCGAAGCTAGCTTTTTTCATTCAGATACAGCGTGTCAAAACCAGGTGTTTCGACTTTGCAGCTTGCATTGAGTTCAAATCTAAATAATTGAATTCGGTGTTGCTCATTGGCTGTTAACATCACGTGCTAAGAGATCGACACGCGCATGCGCGTTCAAGTCTTCCCTGATCTCGAATCGTGAAAAAGAGCAAAAGTACTTTTTCTTCTTTAACTAAAATTAAAGCATACAATTAATGACGCCGGTTATATCGTCGAAAATTACCAAAAAGCATGTAGCATATTAATACTCACAAAAAACATTCGCTTTACGCATATCTACTGGTAGATATCTCAGAGGTTATATTCAAGTGAGGTTATAAACAACTTGACGTATCATTAGCCATTACAAAATAAGGAGCTAGCACACTTTGAACGATACCGTAAAGAATGCACGATCTGATTTGCCTTTGGAAATAGTATCCGATGTAATTGCACATTCTATTCGGATTGTATAAATCGCATAAGTGATACACCATAGTCGAAATCATACTCATTAACCCTTCGTGGCCAGCATCCGTAAATTTTCCCCACGCCTCACTTTGGGTAAAAAATATTTAACAAATGCATTAGTTACCATTGTTTTCATCGAAAAGCTGCATTTTTCGCACTTATATCTTCCAGAAATATTCGCATTGATTTCTACCCCATAATCAATCCTCTTCCCATGTGGAAATAAGTACCTGTTTTCAAACGTGCAGTGTGCCACTATTTTTTTCCAAGTTTAAATTTGACTTGAAAATATAGAAAATTCGCAAAGTTATGATCTTATTAGTGAAAGAGTGTTTTTTTTTTTTATTGACAAATTTACTTATTTACGATTTCTTTTTTAACATGTTGTGATTTGAATTTTGCCCTAACAACTTGCAGAATGTTCAAAGTATTTTCAGTAGTTTTTCGATTCCGATCGGACTGATAGATTTCACATAGAAACCATTTGAAACTTGGCTGCATAAATTTCATCCAGCGTGACCATCAAATCATTCTACGGAGGTGTGGCCACAAAGGGTCAAATGTCCTTTTGCCAAATATCTCATGTTTGATTCCAAAGGTGTATTCATATTTCAGTGTCTTTTATCTTATCACTTATAAGATGATCAGCATATTGGTTGGGGAAATGGAGTCGTGATATTCCAATTACTGATGTATGACATCGCATCATTGATACTAATCAGATTATTTTTGTTATCCAACAGACTAAGCATTCAGTTTGAAGAAATTTGGAAAAATGGTACGTCAGTTAACTTCCAAGGAGAAGTTTCAGTCCTTTTTGAAAGTGACGACAAGCGGATTGGCGATATTCACAGGAGTCAACATCTATACCGGGAATGAAAAGTTTTATGACAATGTTCTTATGCCCTGTGTTCGATTCATCGATCCAGAAAGAGCTCATAAAATTGCCGTAGTGGCAACAAAACTCGGCCTAGTTTCAACCGGCGCTTATCAGGACCCTGCGAGACTGAAAACCACGTTATGGGGCTTGAACTTTAGCAATCCACTAGGCATGGCTGCAGGATTTGATAAACACGGAGAAGCCGTTACCGGGCTCCATAAAATTGGGTTTGGATTTGTCGAGGTCGGATCTGTAACGCCAGTTCCACAAGAAGGAAATCCAAAGCCCAGAGTATTCAGACTAAGCGAAGACAAAGCTGTGATTAATAGATACGGCTTCAATAGCGACGGACACGAAGTGGTCTTGGAACGTCTGCAGAATGTTAAAAACGGCGGCGACTTTACCGGAGTCATAGGAGTGAACCTTGGGAAAAATAAAACAACATCTGATCACGTGCAGGATTATCTTGACGGCGTTAAAAAATTTGGAGAGATTGCAGATTACTTTGTCATCAACATATCCAGTCCTAATACTCCTGGGTTACGGGCCTTGCAGAACAAGGAGAACTTGGTGGAATTGATATCGAAGATTAATGCTGCGAGCGAAAGTTCCCACAAAAAACCACCTTTGTTGATAAAACTAGCTCCGGATTTGACTGATCAGGAGCGTCAAGATGTGGCGGACGTTATCAATTCATCAAAATGTAAGGTAGATGGATTGGTACTGTCCAACACAACGATTGATCGATCAAACTTGAAGAGCTCAGAGAAAAACGAAATTGGTGGACTGAGCGGCGCCCCACTGACAAATCTATCAACAGCAATGATCGGAGACATGTATCGCAGAACGCATGGTAAAATTCCGATCATTGGCGTTGGTGGAATATTCTCTGGAGCAGATGCTTATGAAAAAATCAAAGCCGGAGCTAGTTTGGTTCAAATATATACGTCCTACGTTTACCACGGTCCACCGATTGTCAATCGTATAAAAAGAGACCTGGACGAACTCTTAGCAAAAGATGGGTACAGTTCTGTTCAAGATGCCGTTGGCGCAGAGTTCAAGCATAAAACTTAGATTTTAAATGACAAATTTCATAAATTATTAACAGTTGGGTAGTTCAACCTATGCAACATTTATTTTATACAATCTCCTATCGTATGTACATAATGATTTGCAATATTATTATTAAGAACTCAAAAATAGCTCAAATATCGTGTACAAATTGTGCATCGTTAGTTCAATAGAACTTCTTTGCATCTACAAATACTGGTCAGATGTTGGTGAATGTTTATTTTAAGGATGCGGATTATGCATATTAGGTGTAGATTTTGCCCATGTTATCAATTGTGATTCGTGGCTGGTTGACGAGCATGTTAATTCACTAACGTTACTAATAGATGAAGTGTTGACTTTATCATGTATTTTTATACTTAATAATAACATATTTAGTTACTTTTTTGTATATAACAACAGATCCAGACTTTTGGGTCATCATGAACTGTAATATTTAAATTATTAGCCAATATATGATGCATAAGATTCAGCAGTTACCATATTAATTACCAACTTTACTGATTAAGTAATAATCATTCTCTCTGGATAATTACATCAAAGCTGCGGTTTGTAAACTGACTCGTGTTAACTTGAACTTGTTTGGATTATTTGGAAATTGGTCAGTTGGCATGTTGATAACGGGGTGAAGATATTCGATTCGAATCAGTCACGTCAATGAAGAAGTTGTTTTCCTATAAACGCTTCGGCGTCAGGCTTCAGCGTCAGGCTTCCCAGCCTCTCCAGAAATAATAATAAACAATAATATGGTACAGCTAATACAAATTCGGTATTGAATTCGGTCGAATTAGTTACCGAAACATTAATAGCAGGGCACTTTCCTGAACTGAATTGAGTAATTCAAACAAGTTGTTGCTATCTTCACCAGTTTCTTCAAGCGTGTTTTATCTTTTACCGTTTTTTAGTGGAGGAAAATGATGATAAGTGTCAGAGTTGACTCGGTCAGAGATACTGAATACAACCGACCATGCCAGTCACAGATCAATGACCACTTTGAGAAGTATGAAAAAAAAATTCTAGATAGTTACAATAGTGACTTTCTATAACGTATTGCGAATGTAGGAAGCGGATAATTTGGAATGTATATATTCAGGTCTTTATTAAATTAGAATACGAGTCTGTCGTACAAAAATATAAAAAGGTCTTGTACAAATTCATTTCTTTTAATTCTAAATATGATTTGAGATTACAAACTTTTAATGGACGTAAAAGAAACTTGTTGTAAGAAGTGAAAAAGCCTAGAACCCCTCAACAAATATGTTGTAACGCAGTTCTAGTCTTGCCTAGTCTACATGTACTTATACTTATCATCTATCATATATTATATATGTATAGTATTCTGCTTCAAAGAAATTGTAGAATACCTATTCTATCTGTCAAGGCACTGATTTTTCACTAAAAGCTTTTTCAGGACGGAATGATACTGCTTTCAGTGCGTTAAGCTATGAGATTTATATCTATAAATGCAATTAAGTTTGTTGCTAGCAGATTCTATCTCTTTACTTACTACGATAAAAAATTCTGTGAAATATAAGTAGAGGAAACCTAAACAAAAAAAAAGGTTCGCTGTTGCACAATAATAATTCAAGTACTATCAACTGTTTGAAAACATTGTACCAAAATCTTTATATATTATAAATTTGATTCATTTATCACTGCCATTTAAATTTCAGCTGCTGCCATATGAGATTTTATTTGATTGAATATAATACCAACTTTTCTTCATACGTCAAGCTTTCATAAAGTATCTACTACTTATTTGTGAGAGTTTTTGAACTCACTATCAGTTTTGCATGTACTGCTGTTTAACTGAACTTTACATACAGTAATATCATCGAACAGACATTCAGATCTATAAACTTGTTTTTCTTGTTATCTGAGCAGACATTTTTGGAATGTTGGATATTTGTATCCCTTATAATTAATAAGTCATCGGATAAATGGACGGATGAATATTCAAACATTGCTGTTCAAGTGGAGCCTACTGATCGGCTTCCACTCTAGGTTCCAGTTTCAAAATAATATTTGGTTATCTGTTATAAAAACCACCTACAAAACACGTCAGGATCCCACCGAAGAGCAGAAGAAACTGATTAGAGTACACCATTGGTCCCGTGTTGCAACCGTCCTTGCTATTGCAGGTGCAATATTCCATGAATATGTTGTAAGTCCCTGTTCTCATCAAACAGAATCTTTCATCTCCGGCAATACCTGGTTCACCCATATAAGCGCAGCTCCGAAAGTATCTCCACTCTCCGTTTACTAAAGACACAAAAGTTCTGGGTGTTACAACGAGTAGCAGAAAATCATTAATAGTCATTGGTTTCCATTCTACAAGAATGAAGGATTCTTATTTCATTGCAAGCATAATTTGTGTGTTCTTTACCTTTTTGACGGATCTTTCGACACATAGTCGGCCTCACTCCTGGTAGATGAGAGAGCATTGGTTCTTGTTTACAGTCTGTGATCGGTACGGTTGAATTGTCGAATGGATCGGCGCATTTTGGATCAGAGTCTGATCTGCATACCCAGCATTTTATGCTAAGTCCTAAAAAGCGTCAATGACTCTATAATGATAGTACGTAAGTTGCTATCAGACTTACTAGGAGTCGACGATACATTCAGATGATTGATCTTGTTCAAACTTCTAGGAGTGTTTTCTGGTACTAAAAGATGAGATGTATGCAAGATAACTGTTTGGAATGGGCCTTCATATTCTTGACGTACTAGTTGTAGAGTATCGATGAGTGCTACGTAAAACTTGCTAATTGCCCTCAAATAACTCAATTGTGCTTGGGGTATGAGATTCTTGCTCCGGTGTGAACATACAGAAGAAAGGCCAGAAGACGAGGCGCATCATGTTCTATTCCATTAAATAGACCTCTGTTTTTTCGGCAGACCCCAAATAGATAGATAGATTCATTTATTATGCCCATAACAATATTGGGTAAGGCAGGACACCCAAAAAATAATGACGTTATCGAGAGATGGTAAAATATTTGCCGGGGGCTACGCTACTTTGGATTGTTTGTGAGGAATCTTCACTTGAATATGGTATTATATGATCAAGATCAATGAACAAACATTTGTTACAGGCACCCAAAGTCTAAAATATATAATCTGTGGGTGCGATCCAGTAAAAGTAATGGAATTGTACGAGAATGACATGCAAGCAAATCGGGGCGTTCGATGAATCTTGCGTGGAATCTTACCATTGAATCATGAGCATTATACTAGTTCAAATCAGTCTGAACAGCATGGAAGCTTTGAATTATCCTGGAAATAGACCTGGCGAGTCCTCTGCCATGGTGAAAGAGGCCTGTGGAACCCATGCCACTGACTTCGAAAGGATTCCTACGTAGACTAAAAATCTTCACTCACAGACCTCGTTAGAAATTCGTTACCAAAATTAGTAAGGAGGTGAAGTTAACAAAATGCTACCCAACATTACAAACAATTTATTTTCACATGACTGTGTTTCATTTGTTGTTTTTCAATATTCACAGGAAAATATATTTCACAATATCTGTGAGTTCAAAGATTTGTAGTTGGCGTAGAAATGCTCTCAAAGTTAGTGGCATGAGTGCCGCAGGCCTGTTTGATTATGACGAAGGACTCGCCAGGATTATTCCCAGTGTAATTCAAGGCTTACGAGCTGTTCAGACTGATTTGAACTAATATCACGCTTATGATTTGATAGTCAGGTTCTACTCAAGATTCATCAAATGCTCAGATTTGTTTGTATGTCTCTCTTGTGCATTTCCCCAAAACTTTTACTGGCTCGCACAGACGAGATGTGTATTTTAGACTTTCTATGCTTGGTAACACATGTTTCTTTTTTCATCTTGATCATATAATACCAAATTCAAGTAAAGAGAAGCTATTCCTCAGCAGAATTCCAAAGTATTGTAGCCAGCTCCGGCTAATATTTGCCCATCTCTCGATAATACCATACTTTGGGGTCCGCCAAATAAAACAAAGGTCTATTGAAAAGAATCGAACGTGATGCGCCTCGTCTTCTGGCCTTTCTCCTGAATGTTCGCTCTGGAGTAAGAATCTCGTGACCCAAAGCACAGTTAAGTTAATTAAGGGCAATTCGCAAGTCCTGCATAAAGCTTATCGATACTCGGCAACTAGTACGCTAAGAATATAAAGGCCCATTCCGGACAGTTATCTTGCAGGCATCTAATTTTTTGGTACCGTGAAATACTCCAAGAAGTTTGTAGACAAGATCGGTCATCTGGATATGTCGTCGACTCATTATCAGTAGACGATTAGGGAACAGCGAGCGTCTTGGCCACATCTTCATCTTTGAGATATGTACAACTTTAGAATTCATGGGCTTGACAGCAGAGGATGATACAGTCGAACACACCCACTTATCATGTACTTCAATTAATACATGGAATTAGTAACGTTATTCATACGGTTTGTCATCTCACCTTCCTGTATACACGTGGCTAGCACGATCACTAGCAAAGGACACAACTTCCAGCTTGAATTCATTTTAACTAAACTCGATGCGTTATCAATCGAAGACAAAATACTGCGTTCCTACAATAATACGCACAGTTAGGACGCGTCTCTTCTCAAACCTTAGCAATACACGCTCCTCGACCGCACCCCACAGTAGTATTTACTAAATGAGCTAGCCAGCTCGCCAATAATGGACGAGTAATTCCGTCAGGGCGAGCTAACGATTGGTTGGATTTTTGTGGACGCGTGTTGTTACGCTTGTGTTGGATTTTTCAAATTAGTCATGATCGTTGGAGGACGATTGTCACGATTTTCATTGTGAAATTCTATTCAACATCGAAAGCATAACGATGCAGTAACAATCAACTGAAAGAAAGTATATTGTTTGTTTTGTAGCAATAAGCTGGAAGGTAAATTCCATTATTTACCACTGAACTTGGCAGTGCGGGCTTTCGACGATAGTCTGTTAAGCAGCGCTCCTGTAGGGCGATTGACGAGGTGAGTTGTAACTGAAAATGTTATAACATTCCATTCAGTCAGTAAGATTGTGTTCTGCAGAGAACACTGCTTTATTTGTGCGTGAACTCGTATACCTACTGCGATGTAATTCCGGTCGGTAAATTTGCACGCTGTTTCGTCCGAAAGCTAATGAACCCATGGTTAGCTGCCTACCAGGGGAAGTGAGAGACTACGTTCGAGAGCTACTTCCCGAAAGGGTATATGCCCAAGCAACGGAGCTGAATGAATGAATGAGACGACGTTCGAAAGCTATTTTCTCGGCAAAAACATATCTGATCGATGTAACATTGTTGACAGCGATAAAGAAGGATAGGACGCGAATGATACTCTTTGATTTCCAAAAATCAACCAAAAATTTGAAAGATTATTTTTCAAGTTGTAATCTTTGAAACAAATCAGTCGATTTTTAAAAATCGAAGAGTATCATGCATGCTCGTTATTCAATTCATCTTCATCGCTGTTATCAGTTTCGCGTTAATCGGATGTGTTTTTGGAAAATCGTGTATCATATCACATAGTTCTTCAGTTCTTTGGTTTGACAATTCATTGTCTGGATTCAATTGGCTGTTTTTTCCTATTATTCGGTGGGGTAGTTCGTGATGATTCATTATGGTTTTGACAATGACAATTTTTGAACGGTCAATCGAAAAAAGGAATGAAATTACTTACCTGTCCTGTTGGAAGTGCCGGATAACTTATTTTCCTAACTGAGTGCGCAAAATTCGTTTTTGCGCACCCCAATTAGTGTGCAAAATAGTACATTCCTGTACTAGTGCGAACGCGACTACTTTCCCGCACTAGTGCGCAAAATGCCACTTTCCCGCACTAGTGCGCAAAATGCTACTTTCCTGCACTGCTTTCTCGCACTAGTGCGCAAAATACCACTTTCCCGCACTGCTTTCCTGCAAATCTCATTTTGCGCACTCAGTTAGGAAATAGTATATTACGCAACAAGTGCGCAAAATAGGTGATTCCCGCACGAGTCGATTTTGTCGCCCGAGCGCAGCGAGGGCGACAGACAAGACGAGTGCGGGAATCGCCTTGCGCACGAGTTGCGTATACTATTTTTCCTAACTGAGTACGCAAAATTCGTTTTTGCGCACCCGAATGAGTGTGCAAAATAGTACATTCCTGTACTAGTGCGAACGCGACTACTTTCCCGCACTAGTGCGCAAAATACGACTTTCCCGCACTGCTTTCCCGCACTAGTGCGCAAAATACCACTTTCCCGCACTGCTTTCCCGCAAATCTCATTTTGCGCACTCAGTTAGGAAAAATAGTATACGCAACTCGTGCGCAAGGCGATTCCCGCACTCGTCTTGTCTGTCGCCCTCGCTAAGCTCGGACGACAAAATCGACTCGTGCGGGAATTACCTATTTTGCGCACTTGTTGCGTAGTATACTATTTCAAGACCCAGTTGGAGATACAATTTCAGACAGAACCGAGTGCACAGCGGATACAAAAACCTTCATTAAATCTTTTGTTTTTGTAACCAAATTTTCATCGATCCAAATAAGATACAGATACAAGGTACGTGTCCCAGTTACTGACTGCCCCAATTATATATTGACATTTTTCAATGATTTTTTTTTTTTCATCTGTGAGCTGTCAGATTATCGAAAAATTCATTCATATTCTTTGAGTTTCTAGCTTAACTGATTTGTAAAATGAAAACATTACGAATTCTTATCATCAATTTAAAATCAAGAATTGCGAAAGACCATTATTATTTCTGTGTTCTAGTCATTGTCCGGGGGATGGAGCTGAGCTCGCGGGACTCGGATTGGTGGTGATTAATGGCTACTTCCCGAAAGGGTATAAGCCGGATCTGAATGAATGAATGATTGGTGGTGATGAACTAAACCTTTTTAGTTCGTATAGTCGCCACAGCACGATCGGAGAGCTCGGAGGCATTCGCGGCGTGAGCTCCGTCTCGCGGGCAATGACGGAATTACATGAATAAATGGCTCCGCGGAAGTCTCAAAATCTCTAGTTGTCAAAGGTTTGTGCCTCGACAAATGACGACTTTGTCGTTTTCCAACATCTATTTGTTTTCGGATGGATGTATTTGGTATTTCATATTGTACGGTAGATGCTCAATCAATTCTCCCTCAGTGAAGTGTCGGCTTTGACAATAGTCGAATAAGTGAGCCATGTCCACACTCCACGATGCAGAATAATGGAGTCGATGAAAATCGACTGTAGTATCCCGTTAACGGATGATACAATTCTAATCACCGAAGGTGAACCTGAATTTGGGTTTCATTTCAATTGTAACATCATTTAACACCGAACTCGTTTTTCGTCTTAGGAATCGACATTCTTTCAAATGTTATTATCTATCCGTGGTAAATCAATTGTTTATTGTGAAAAGTACTTATTGGAAACGGTGGGATTCGAGGGAAAGATGTACAGTTATCCAATTGGAATACACATATTAGAACCCGTTGCATCCATCCTTATTATCGCATGTGAAATATTCAAGAGATATCCTGTTTGAAGACGCGGTTGTAGGTTGTTCCGTAGATATGCAATTTGACGACACGGTTGTAGGTTGTTCCGTAGATATCCTGTTCGGCGATGTGGTTGTAATCAAGCCGAGCTTTCCATCTTCGACAATGTTTGATTCTGCACTTAAATATGCGCAGTGACGATGGATTCGAATCTCTCCGTTGACTGAAAATAACGAATCTTGATTGTTACATTAAACAGCAAAAAATAATTAATTTTATAATTCACCACACACCGATCTTTGCAAAAGGACAGCTTTGTTAGAAGGACATCTGTCGTGTAACAACTGCAATAATTCGTGGACGGCTTCGGGATATTTCAAGGCTGCTGTCCCATGGCACCCGGATCGATGGAACGGAGGCCCGGAACGGAAATATTCACTAGATTAAATAACTAGATCTCATCAAATTTAGTTAGATCTAGTAATTCATTAGGTTAGATTTAACCAAATTTAGTTAGATCCAGTGATTTATCAAGTTAGATCTAGTGAATTTCTTCGGTCCGGGCGCCATGGGACAGCAGCCTGAATCTTGCGATCACTATGAAGTGATTCGTCCCGTTATTTTCACATTGTGTGCTTATCGATTTTGATGTCGGCATTTGATGTAATCTATTGTATTGATACTTACCTCGCTGCCGAATTTTTCTGCACATCGTAGACTTCACTCCAGGTAAATGTTCGAGTTGAGGCAGGTGATAACAGTTAACGAGGGGCAACGTTGTGTTGTCGAATGGATCCCCGCATTTGGGATCGACAGCTGAGTTACAGTCCCAGCATTTTATGCTGATCCCTACAACCAGCCGAATGTCGTTAGAATATACTAATTTTAGGATAAGTCTTTGAACCGTAATCTATTGTATCAGTACTATAATAACATTCAGAAAATCTAACGAAAAATGGTATCAGAAAATAGCAAGTTGCTTTCGATGACATGGATACGACAGGCACTGATAAAGTTTTATCTAGATGCTTCTACGAAAACATAATGGAAGAAGAATCAAACACCTATAATATAATTAGTCTAGTGAATCTAGACTTTGACCCTCAAATAATTCAGCCGCGCATGAAAAATATACCAATCGACGCAGAAACTTGCCCAGAATAACATATCAAAAAATATATCATATCAAAACATATAAAAAAAAAACAAAAACATAGCAGCTTGTAGAGGAGATCATTCCACACAAATTCGAAGCAGGAACCCGTGTTCCACGATCAGCCGTTTTCGCGTTGAAAATTATTGAACTTTTTCTGGACCAAACATCGCCGAACGATCAGCTGTGGTCTAGCAACGCCTCCCGCTAACGCACGCAGCCTGCAGGTGGTAAGCGCGCGAATGCGCAGCGAATTCAAACTCACGCTACGTGCTATTCTTCATTGAGGGGATGCTATACTCGATTTTTATCGACATTTATTATTTTGTCGAATATCTCCGAGATGGTGATAAGAAATGAATTGTCCGTCTAGGATCCGATGATTTATAAAGAGTGGGCTCGATCCGGTGAGCGAAAGTTATAAAAATCAAGTGAAATGTTTTATTGGTGCGTCGATAACCCCCTTATTTCGACTGATATTTTACGATACATAACCCAATCGCGGAAAACAGATGCGTCGCGGAATTCCATCTGCATTAACATTACCTGAAAAATTGATGTTTTGACGTTCCGGTGTTTGTTAATGCAGGTGAAATTCCGCGACGCGTCTGTTTTTCGCGATTGGGCTATGTATCGTGAAATATCAGTCGAAATAAGGGGCTTATCGACGCACCAAAAAAACATTTCACTCGATTTTTATAACTTTCGCACACCGGATCGAGCCCATTCTGAATAAATCATCGGATCCTAGACGGACAATTCATTTCGTATCACCATCTCGGAGATATTCGATAAAATAATAAATGTCGATAAAAATCGTGTATAGCATCCCCTTAATAGTACATTTCAATACGAGTTCGGAAAGGCTTTTTTGACGAAACGACAGGTTTACGGCACGAGCCGAGAAATCGCGATAAAGTTGCGATTTTGAGATTAGAATGGTAAAAATATGATTTTCATCCAGTAGCCATCCATTTTTGCTATGTATGTGTTTATTTATCATACAAATCATGGCATTTTGTTAATTATATCTGATAAAGTGACAAGATAATGAGGTTATTGTAGGTGAAATTACTTACTTAAATCATTACAAAATTTGATGTATTATCGATAGAATACATTAATTTGACCTAAAATCAATTTTTTTTGTTCGAATAATAAATTTTGATAATATACCACATTTTTAATGATTTATTCGATGTAGTAAGTAATTTCACCTATAATAACCTCATTACCTTGTCATTTTATCAGATATATTAAAAAACTGCCATGGTTTGAATGATAAATAAATACATACATAGCAAAAATGGACTGCTAATGGATGACAATCATATTTAATGAAGAATTGCACGTAGCGTGAGTTTGAATTCGCTGCGCATTCGCGCGCCTAAGACCAGTCCGCGCGCATGAGCGTGAGGCGTTGCTAGATCACAGTTGATCGTTTGGCGATGTTTAGGCGAGAATAAGTTCAATAATTTCTAACGTGAAAACGGCTGATCGTAGAAAATGGGTTCCCGCTTCGAATTTGTGTGGAATGATCTCCTCTACAAGTTGCTATTTATTTTTTCTTTTTAACGTCCCGTTTCTCTGATTTCAGAGAAAAAAGGAAGTTATTGTAATCACCCCGAAAATAAAAAGTTGAGTTTTTACCAGATGTCCACGTTTTGAGGTCTAGAGAATCATTCCCGACCATTTTTGGATGGACGTGTGTGTGTGTGTGTGTATGTATGTATGTGTGTATGTAATATGTATGTATGTATGTACGTATGTGATCACTTTTTAGTCCGACGATATCTCGCGAACGAATCAACGGATTCTGATGATTCTGGTCTCAACTGACGCGCTTTTCCGTAACTTAGAACTGAATAGATTTTGCATTAGATCGGTCGAGTGGTTTTCGAGTTATTTGATGTCAAAATTTTGAAAAAAAAAATTTCAATTGCCGATATCTCGAGCACCGATCAACGGATTTTGATAATCTTGGTCTTCATCAATAGCATTTGCTCCAACTCAAAAATGACTAAATTCTGAAATACATCAATGCAGTATTTTTTTTTTTTTCAAATCAAAATTTTTTATTGTTTCATCTCGGAATGAGTTGGAAAACGGGAAGTTCGAATGCTGGCTTATAGTCAGCCCAACCCGCTTGTTTTTGATGAGTTGCGACGATACCGCGAACGATTTAGTCACGGACTCGCGATTTATTAATTGTTTTTAATTAATTTAACTATGACCCCGGGAACTTCGTGAATAAACATTTTGATATGTCATTCTGGGCAAGTTCCTGCGTCGATTGGTATATTTTTCATGCGTGGCTGAATTATTTGAGGGTAGGCCTATTTTTCAAGCTACATTGATTAGACTTGATAATAATATTAAAAATGTTCATATCAATCATAATTCAAAGTGAAAACGATGTGGATTGCATCTCACCTTCATGAATACACGTAGCCAGTATGAATATCAGTAACAGACCCAACGTCCAGTTCGAGGCCATTTTGGTAGCTACAAGAACTCAACTTCGTTGAGCACTGGTTCAATATTATTCACGCCTGGCCGGCACGGCAGATATCATCATCGTATCATATGAATGAGGTGGGGGTCGTATCACATCTGACCTTTGCACTCTTCGTCTTATATGAAAAGTATTCCGAAATTAAAATCGTCATTTCTACTCAATAACCTCGATTCTTACCGACGAAAATTCGATTATCGAATTCTTCAGAAACAGGGATATCAGTCGGGTTATCGGTTGATATTGGTTGTGGAACGTAAATATTGTACGAAATGTATTTTGTTTTACGTTAAGTTATTTCATTCTTTAATGTAGAAGGAAGGAACGTCTTACTACTTCTACTTTCTCTATAAGGCTTAAATGCTGGACGCGAAGATCCAAATAACTATTGACACTTGAGAAAGAACTCTGCGTTCTTTCTTGCTATGCGGTATGCATCAACTGTTTATGTTTACGTTACCTCTCCTGCATTCTCCAGGTCGATTGGTGTTTGTACCCATGGTCTTGAGACTAAATAAGTTCAAGTGCTACACTGACTCAGTATTCAATATTTGAAGATTCGATGATCATTGCACAGGTTCAATCCAACATGTAAAAAATTCCATCTAAACATGTAAACGACGACAAAAATTCCTAGTGCACCGTGAAATGTCGGCATGCTATCTATTTCAACTGTCAACTAAGCCTATCCATCGCTGACGCGGAAGAAGGTCAACAGTAGAATTCTACGTAGAATGACCAACATATCCATACGAGAATTCTTGGTCTTGGCAACAAAAATCTACGAAACCGCAGATTTACGGTTATTTATCTCAAGTCCGTTTTTTGCTTCCTCATCTGTCGTTCTCTTTCTCATACGGCTTCATGTTTGAACCTATAATATTCAAACTATTGCCAATTCCAAAATTCCCTACACGAGGGTACATGAAGAAAGAACTAGTAATTTACATGATTTTTTGGAATTTTTAAAGCTGGTTATGAGTGCCGCAAATCTTAATTTTCTTCAGTTTCTTCCGATCAAGAGTGGGAGATTAAAAAAATGTGATGAAAATGAAATCGTGACCAAAAAAAAAAAAAAAAACAAAAAAAAAAAACAACAACACAATTTCACTCAAACAACCCCGAATTTTTTAATTATTGATATTTTCAAGCAAAATTTGCAAGTGATGCACCTGATTGTGAGATGTGGTACTCTGATGAAAAAGATAGTGGCATATAGTTCAAGTGCCAGCTCAACACCCGCATTCTAACGATGACTAACCGTTTATACCCAATGAGGAATACTTTGAATCTTCGGTAGATTATTGGACAGGTCTCATTTGAAACCGTGCACTTATAAATATTCAGGCCCGAAATCAATCGATGCGTGGAATTAACCCGCGGTAACATGTCGCATCATGATGTGTTTTTTTTTTTTTTAAATATATGTGTTCTTACCTTTCTTATACCTGCAGTCGATATAAATGATACAATCGCTCTGGAAGCATAATACTTAGTAACTGGTTACAATAAATTCCGATCCCATTCGAAATAAAATCCATCTATTCGGAGTTCCAAACTCGTATACCTTCTATTAAGTTATTCTACACGTGGACAGACATTGATGTACAGTCGGCTCTCACAATAGGATTGGTCATGGGAGTTTAGGGGAAGACAATTCCGTAAGAATGGCTCGTCCTCCACCAATTGTACCATTATACATATAATAGTATAATAAAGTTTTTCTGATTAAATTTTTTTCCAAACTGTTCATTTCTATTCCCTACTGGCCCTCTTGCAACAAATATTGTACAGGTAGACTAGATACTTTGGTAGACTAGATACTTCGGTAGAGTAGATAATTTGGTAAGTAGACTAGTAGGGGCATAGGCTGCCGAAAGCTGTTCAAGGGAAGCGGCCCCATTACGAGAGCCGACTGTATTGCTCTACAGCTAGACATCGCGTTTCGATGGATGTACGTCATCTTTCAATTCTTAATTTTTTTTAAACATCATCCAGTTACATATTGTACAAACAACCCACAAGACATGTCAGTATTTCACTAAAGAGTATGGCAAACTGATTAGAATACAGTTTACATCCTGCTTTGCATCGGTTCTTACTATTGGCACTATTGCATGTGCAGTATTCCATGGATGGCTTGTACGACGACGCCATTCGGGCGAGGCAGAGCTTTTTATTTCCGCCAACTCCTGCTTCACCCAAATATACACAGCCACGAATGATTTTCAGCTGCCCGTGTCTTGGAAATAGAAAATCCTAATTATTATGCATCAAATAGCAAAGAATCATTATTTTCCCAATTAGCTAATACGCCAATCTCATATAGTATAAGAATTTAAACAATGAGAAATATTCGGCTTCAATTACGACCAATTTGACATCTAATAACTATAAACATTCAGTTCGGTAACAGAATTGTAATTAGTCATTCAAAAAACTACACTAGATACTATATCATAACGACAGCAGTATGGAAGAACATGCTATCTCAAATTGTGGAAGAAGAACGTGCTATCTCGAACGGGGACGATATTTTCATTGTTACGGCACTGAAATTTGGGGTGCCCAGAGCATGGAAATCACTGTTTTCTAATGGATTATTTTATTGTTCCAATTATTCTTCCATTTATTCAACTCCTATACTACAGGAACGGAAAATCCAAGATAATTTTGAACAGTCAAATTTTTTTAATTGAAACTTGTTTCAAATCTTCTGTTTCTGTATCATAGGAACCAAATAAATGTAATAAATCCGGGCACCCCAAATTTCAGTGCCGTTTCAACGAAAATATCGTCCCGGTTCGAGATAGCACGTTCTTCTTAATTTGCGATAGCACGTTCTACTGGCACAATTTGAAATAGCACGTTCTTCTGGCACATTTTGAGATAGCACGTTTTTCTGGCACGATTTGAGATAGCTCGTTCTTCCATACTGCCGTCGATACAGTCACGCGACAAAATGAGTGCGAAAATAACAATATCCTCAATTGGCACTATTGTCAGATGTATGCATATGAAGAAACATCGCTTCATATATTACGTCGATCTTCCAGTGCGCGCTCATTATTGATCTTGAGTTTCCAGTTCGATTTTTTATTGTTAGCCCTTTTTGAACAATGTATATACATACATGTCTTCGGTATTGAGATTGTGCTAATCGTGTTTTCCAATGTTCACATTATTTACCCCGCTGCCGAATTTTTGTGCACATCGTAGCGCTACACCCCAGGTGAAAGTTCGAGTTGCTATGGTAAGTACACCGTTAGAAAAAAAGTGTTCCAGGAGGTCCACTATAATTTTTGTGTTAATTTTGACACGTTTTGTTAGTTGAAATAACATTATCTAGACTAAAAAGGATCAATTTATATTGTTTTGATTAGAAAAAAGTGTCAAAATAACACAAAAATTATAGTGGACCTACTGGAACACTTTTTTTTCCAACAGTGTACAGTCGACGAGGGGCATCGTTGTATTGTCAAATGGATCCCCGCATTGAGGATCGATAGCTGAGTTGCAGTCCCAGCATTCAATGCTGATCTCTAATAACCGTTTGGATGCTGTATAAAAAAAAATAAAAACATAAATTAATAATCTCAGGGTGGAACTTTGAACCGTATAGAAAGAACAGAAGGCGATCATAAGAGCTGAAAGGGTTTAGTTCATCACCATCAATTACGACAAGCTCCGAGCCACGGGCAATGCCGGAATTACACAAATTAATGGCTCCACGAAATTCTCAAAATCACTAGTTGTCAAAGGTTTGTCATGCCCTGACAAATGACGACTTTGTCGTTTCCTAAAATCTAGATGTTTTCGGATGGGTGTGTTTGGTATTTCATATTGTACGGTAGATGCTGAATCAATTCTGCCTCAGTGAAGTGTCGGCTTTGATAAAAGTCGAAACAGTAAGCCATGGACACACTCCACGATGCACAATAATGGAGTCGGTGAAAATGGACTGTAGCATCCCGTTAGCAGATGATACAGTTCTAATCAGCGAAGGTGAACGTGGATTTGGGTTTCATTTAATTGTAATATCATTCGAAACAAATAGTACACTATGCAACAAGGGAATAAAGTGGAAGATTATTCCCGAGGGTGTGTTTACTGCCCGAACAAAGCGAGGGTGGAATCACCCGAGGGAATTTCCGCGAAGGCAGTAAGCCTGAGAGAATGATCTGCTTTATTACCGTGTTGCATATAGGAGTTTATTTCCGGCTCAACCGTGGCCACTTTCTTGACCTGAAGAGTGGGACCCACGCAAAAAAGCGAAGTATTCCAGATTTCCCGCGGCGCATAAGTCTCGAGACTGAAACTCATTGGAAATTTATAATAATATGGAAAGGAAATAGTCAAGACCAAAGATAAAACAGATTGAAAAAAAAAAATTTATAAATCAAAAAAGAAAAATTAAAAAAAATAATTTTGAGAAATCATAAATTTGCGGGACATAAAGTACTTTACGTCCCGCAATTTGCGGGACATAAAGTACTTTATATCCCGCAAATCTACTTTACATCCCGCAAATCTACTTTATGTCCCGCAAATCTACTTTATGTCCCGCAAATCTACTTTACATCCCGCAAATTCACTTTTCTCCCCTGAATGCGGGAAAAAAGTTAATTTGCGGGACAAAAAGTAAAGCAGGGAATCAAGTCCCACTTTTGTCCCGCTTTTTAGGTCAAAAAAGTGGTCTTTACGGTTGAGTCGGGAATAAACTCGTTTTTCGTCTTAGGAATTGATATTATTCACTCAAATGTTATTGTATCCGTGGTAAATCAATTGTTTATTGTGAAAAGTACTAATTGGAAACGTTGGGATTCAAGGGAAAAGTGTACAGTTATCCAATTGGAATACACATATTAGATCCCGTTGCATCCATCCCTATCATCGCATGTGAAATGTTCAATAGATATCCTGTTTGAAGACACGGTTGTAGGTTGTTCCGTAGATATCGAGTTTGACGACGCGGTGTTAGGTTGTTCCGTAGAGATCGAATTTGATGACACGCTTGTAGGTGCTTCGGTAGATATTCTGTTTGACGACGCAGTTGTAGGTTGTTCCGTAGATATGCAATATGACCACACGGTTGTAGGTTGTTCCGTAGATATCCTGTTTGGCGACGTGGTTGTAGCCAAGCCAAGCTTTCCATCTCGGACAATGTCTGACTCACTTAAATAAGCGCAGTGACGATGGATTCGAATCTCTTCGTTCACTGAAGATAACGAATATGAATTGTTACATTAAATAACGAAAGATTATCAATTTCATAATTTACCACGCACTGATCTTTGCAAAGGTACAGCTTTGCTACGAGGAAATCTGTCACCCAACGAATGCAACTATTCATGGACGTTTTCGAGATATTCTAAATGAGGTCTAAGATCGTAACGTTAACGTGATAGAATAATTAGGAAAAATCCTCGTTTTTATTACTCGAACGGTTCGAAAATAGCAAAATACGGTGCATAATTCACCGGATTGAGTAAAACACACCTGTACCTCACCTATTTGGCAACTCTTACAACGTTTGGGTCATGAAATAGTGCATGTTTTGCAAAAATTCTGTTACATCTACGTTGCGAACTTTAACTTCATTATTCTAAATCTTGCAATCACCGTGAAGTGATTCGTCACGTCATTTTCACATTGTGTGCTTGTTGATGTCGGCATTTGATGTAAATGGTTATATTGATACTCACCTCGCTGCTGAGTTTTTCTGCACACCGTAGTCTTTGTCCGTAGTAAATATGCGGGTTCTCGAGAATTACAATCGACCAGGAACATCGTTGAGTTGTCAAATGGATCCCCGCATTTGGGATCAATAGCTGAGTCACAATCCCAGCATTTTATGCTAATCCCTACAACCATTCAAATGTCGGTATAAGAATATGAAAATTAGGATATGTATGTAAAATACAAAAAATTATAATAACGGTGATAATGACATTAACAATAAGTGCATCAATAACAAAATGTGAATCTTGACCGTCAGATGAATCTCACCTTCATAGATACCCGTAGCCAGTACGAATATTAGTAACGGACGCAACTTCCAGTACGAGGCCATTTCAGTAGCTACAAAGACTCAACTTCGTTCTGCACTGGTTCAATATCATTGACGCCAGGCTTATACGACAGATATTATCATCGTATCGTGTGAATGAGTTGGGAGTTACATCACACCTGACCTCTGCACTTTTCGTCTTGTATGAAAAATATTTCGCAATCAAAATCGTTGCGTGATTTCTACTAAATAACCTCGATTCTTACTGACGAAAATTCCGTTATCGAATTCTCCGAAAATCGTCTGTTTAGGATTCGATGATTTATATGAACACGTTCAATCCAACATGCGAAATTCATCGAGATCGAAAGAAGACATTAGTTCCTTAGTGCTAAGTGGAATGTCGGCATGCCACCTATTTTACCTGTCAACGAAGCCTATACTCATCGTCGATGCGAAAAAAGTTCAAAACTCGACTTTTACGTAGAATACCGAACACAATATGCGTATGGAAGTCTTTGTTTTACGATTCGACAGCATTGAGGCCGTATGCTAAAATCTATTAAACCCGGAGATTTATCTCAATCAAGTCCGTTTTTTGCTTTTTCGTCCGACACGAAGCTCTGGCGACGGCATGCAGCTTCATGGTTGGACCTAGAACATTGGAACCATTGCCGATCCCAAAATTTCCTTCAAGGGCTATGTAGTTGGTATATGAAGAAAAAACAGACAATTTTCTTGATTTTTCAGAAGCGTTAATAGTATATTGTGTAGCTAGTGCGAGAAGTAGGCGATTTCCGTCGAGTACGAAGTTAGAAACACGAGCCGAAGGCGAATGCTGATATTTCGCAAGAGACGGATATCGCCTTTTCGCACTGCCACACACGATATTTTTTGCAACTACTGCGTGGAAAATCTTATTTGAGAGAAACAAACGCACGGAATAATTGTATGATGGAATTACCGTCAGTGCGTAAAGTTGAGCTCTTTCGAAGTGCGCATACGCTTCATTGCGCACTGGTGCGTAAAATAGAGCATATCGAATGTGCGCATGCGCGAACTCGGTATTTTTCTACTATCTAGAAATAAGGCACTTTACGCACGCTACACAAGCCTCGAAAATAACACTTCACAAGCAGGTGTTACAAAAAGCTAGTTGTAAGTGCCAAAGATCTCAATTTTTCCGCTCCCTTCCGGTCAGGAGCAGAAAGTTGAAAAAATTGGAAGAAAAGGAGTTCGCGACAAAACGAACACTTTTTATTTGGAAAATCATAACTTTTTGTATTTTTGATATTTTCAAATAAAATTTGTGAGTGATGCCTCTGAGATGTGGTACTCTGATGAAAAAGATAGTGCCATAGTTCAAGTGCCAGCTCAATCTTCGGTAGATTATTGGAGAGGTCTCATTTGAAGCCGTGCACTTATAAATATCCAGGCCCGAAATCGATCGATGGGTGGAATCAACCCACGGCAACACATCGCATCGTAAATTTTTTTTTTTTAAATATGTGTTTTTACGTTTTTTATAGGGGAGCTGGGGGCTAGTTGTAACAATTTTTGGTAAAATACTAATATTTTGAGACACTTTGAATATTTCTTGTTGATAACTAATTTTATGTAAAGCGTATGTATTTACTCATCGAATGCATAAATATATTATTCAAAAGTTTTATTTATTTTAGCATAATAGACATATTTCTAGAACAAGTCACGTGTTACAATTTGCCCCGTACTTTAGTCTAGTCAATCGGGACTTTGACCTTCAAATAATTCAGCGGTACGTATCAAAAAATTGACAACTATCAATAAATCGCGAGTCCGTGAGTAAATCGCTCGAGGTTTTGTTCCAACTTATCAAAAAAACGAAAGAAAAATAGCAGCTTGTAGAGGAGATCATTCCACACAAATTCGAAGCGGGAACCCGTGTTCCACGATCAGCCGTTTTTGCGTTAAAAATTATGGAACTTTTTTTGGCCCAAACATCGCCAAACGATCAGCTGTGATCTAGCAACGCCTCCCGCTGACGCGCGCAGCCTGGTGGTAGGCGCACGAATGCGCAGCGAATTCAAACTCACGCTACGTGCTATTCTCCAATAAATATGATTTTTATTCATTAGCAGTCCATTTTTGCTATGTATGTGTTTACTTATCACACAAATCATGGCAGTTTTTCAATATAATTGATAAAGTGACAAGGTAATGAGGTTATTAGGTGAAATTACTTACTACATCGAATAAATCATGACAAAATTTGGTATATTATAGAAATTTATCAGTCAAATTAATAAAATATATTAATTTGACTGAAAATCAACTATTTCGAATTTGTTTAAAGGATGAATTTTGATAATACACCAAATTTTGTAATGATTTATTCGATGTAGTGAGTAATTTCACCTAATAACCGCATTACATTGTCATTTTATCAGATATTGCAACAAACTGCCACGATTTGTATGATAAATAAACACATACACAGAAAAACTGGACTGCTAATGGATGAAAATCATATTTATTGAAGAATAGCACGTAGCGTGAGTTTGAATTCGCTGCGCATTCGCGCGCCTACCAACAGGCTGCGCGCGTTAGCCGAAGGCGTTGCTAGATCACAGCTGATCGTTTGGCGATGTTTGGGCCAAAGAAAGTTCGATAATTTCTAACGCGAAAACGGCTGATCGTGGAACACGGGTTCCCGCTTCGAAATTGTGTGGAATGATCTCCTCCACAAGCGGCTATTTTTTTTTTCGTTTTTTTGATGAGTTGGGACGAAACCCCAAGCGATTTAGTCACGGACTCGCAATTTATTGATAGTTTTTAATTAATTCAACTATGACCCCGGGAATTTCGTGAATAAACATTTTGATATGTTATTCTGGGCAAGTTTGTGCGTCGATTGGTATATTTTTCATGCACCGCTGAATTATTTGAGGGTAGGCCCATTTTTCGAGCTGCATTGACTAGACTACTTGGGGCAAGTTGTAACAGGCGCGGGGCAAGTAGTAACACAAAAAAAAGACAACAATTAAGAAAATTTTGAGTTTTATTTTTTCATAATTCGCAATGGCTAAAAGTATATTCGGTAAATGGGGCGGTCCACGTCAGGCGGGCCACTTTTTCAGTTGTATTTTTTGAATTTCATGAAAATTTTTGGTGTCTTCAGAAGGTCCCAAAAACATGTTCTGAACAGTTTTCAACGTCAAAACTCAAAATTTCACAAAGCTACGCTTTATTTTGGAATCGGCGATTTTCCACGTTTTTTTTTTTGTTTGTTCTCGAATAATTCTGTCGCAGTGGAACGAGAGTGAAGAAATCGGTGGATACATGTATTTTCAAGGATTTTTTCCGTACTTTCGTTTGAAAATATCGGCTTAATCCCAAACGAAGCGCAACATTGTGAAAATGCGGTTTCAAAATTTCAATCAAACTTTTTTCAAATTTCGGCCGGATTTAAAAATTTTTTTAAATTCTTTAAAAACGTCTAATTCCATCAAGTTTATTCCCCTCAATGGGAATTATGGGTTTCGGATGGGTTCTATGTGAAAATCTCGCTTTTTTTCTGCTACGTCATGAAAAGTCACCTAACCTTTATTCGATTGAACTCCGGGAATCTATTTTCCTTCGAAGGAATGTCATTGAGGACGATTATTATTATCGAGAATTATATTACTTGTCGAATTTTTATTTTATTTTTTTGGTTTTATTTTTGATTTTTGGTTTTTTTTTTTAATTCATGTTTTTCTTTCAATTGTTTGTTTCTTCACCCCATTTATCTCGTTCGGGCTCTGTACGGGCTCTGTATGAGATGAATGGGGCGAAGAAAAAAACAATTGAAAGAAAATTATTAAAAAAAAACAACCAAAAATCAAAAATGAAACCAAAAAAATAAAAATTTGACAAGTAATATAATTCTCGATAATAATAACCGTCTTAAATGACATTCCTTCGAAGGAAACTAGAGTTCCGGAGTTTGGTCGAATAAAGGTCCGGTGACTTTTCATGACGTAGCGGAATAAAAACGAGATTTTCACATAGAACCCATCCGAAACCCATAATTCCCATTTAGGGTAATAAACTTGATGGAATTAGACATTTTTTAAGAATTTGTCAAAATTTTGTAATCCAGCCGAAATTTGAAAAAAAGTGAGATTGAAATTTTAAAACCGCATTTCCATTATGTTGCGCTTTGTTTGGAATGAAGCCGATATTTTTAAACGAAAGTACAGAAAAAATCCTTGAGAATACATGCATCCACCGACTTTTTCACTCCCGTTCCACTGCGACTGAATTATTTGAAAACAAAAAAACGTGGCAAATCGCCGATTCCAAAATAAAGCGCAGCTTTGTGAAATCTTGAGTTTTGACGTTGAAAACTGTTCAGAACATGTTTTTGGGACCTTCTGAAGACACCAAAAAATTTTCATGAAATTCAAAAAATACAACTGAAAAAGTGGCCCGCCTGACGTGGACCGCCCGAAATGTATAACTAGTCTGTAAGTGGGATAAGTGAACGATTTTTGGTGAATCGATAACTGAAAGACTTATTATCAAAATGAACATTGAGGCTAGACTCGAGATCATAACATTAGCCTAATTAAATTATACATTATATAATATGACAATCAACGTTTCCGGCCATTTCACTTGCGTACTAAGAAAGCACGCTTTTTTTCTAATGGGAGCTCAAGTTGTAACACGTGTTACAACGTGCCCCGAGATTGTGTTACAACTTGCCCCATCTCACGATTTTGGACAATAATTATTATGAATTATTAAAAAAACTAGAGAAGTTATAAAATTAATAAGAGTATATCAAAGCTGAATAGATTGAATGAGTGAAAAATCATGCATATTTGAAAAAAAAAATACCGACAATCAAAGTTTACGAAACGCATTTTCTTCCATTATCTGGCCAAAATAGTGCGCCTACTCACGACCGCTCGCTGTAACGTCCCGCATTGCACTGATTGTGCTCACATAGTAACGCCCCTTATAAATGTTACGTTTGTTGCAGAACCTGATGAAAAAATTTGAAATCTGCCGAGTAATTCGGATGTTACTACTTACCCCTGTTACAACTAGCCCCTAGCTCCCTTACTTGCAGTTGATATAAATGATACAATCGCTCTGGAAGCATAGTACTTGGTAACTGGTTACAATCAATTCCGATCCCATTTGAAGTAAAATCTATCTATTTGGGGTTCGAGAGTCCGTATACCTTCTATTAAGTTATTCTATTGTACACGTGGACGGACATTGATGTATGTACAGTCGGCTTTCAAAATCGGATCGGTCATGGGGATGTAGGGCAAGACAATTCCAAGAATGACCCTTCCTGCACCAATTGTACCATGCATAGAGTAAAATAAAGTTTTTCGGATCAAATTCTCTCCAAACTGTTCATTTCTATAACCTACTAGCCATATTGCAAGCGTAGTACAGTCAAACTGGATACTTTGGTAGAATAGATAATTTGGGAGGTAGACTAGTAGAAGGAAGATGCCGAATGCTATTCAGGGGGAAGTGGCCCTATTACGAAAACCGACTGCATTGTTATACAGTTAGACATTGCGTTTGTCATCTTTCACTGTATAATCACTGTTTATCTAAAGAAGAAAAGTATTGAATTCGGCTGGGAAGTGACTATATCGATAATTTTAACGAATGTTTACGTTTCAAGACCCCTAGAATCCGAAAATCGTGTTTTTAATGAAATGTCGGTCTGTCTGTCCGTTCTGTTCGCTCGGAGATCTCAGAAACAGCTCGATGGAAAAACCTATTAGTCAAACAAGATTGTTCCTAATAAGCATTTCTAGTGTAGGATTGTTTCGCAAACAAACAAATAAATAAAATGTATGATTAAAAAAAATAATGATCGGATGAAAAGTTCTAGGCAAATAGATTAGCCGCTTGTTTTTTTTTAATTTTTTTTTTTCGTTATTTCAAACATCATTCAGTTACATATTGTACAACCAACCCACAAGACATGTCAGTATTCCACTAAAGAGCATGGCAAACTGATTAGTATACAGTTTGGATCCTGCGTTGCATCCATCCTCACTATTGCATGTGCAGTATTCCATGGATATCTTGTGCGACGACGCCATTGGGGCCAGGCAGACCTTTTCATTTCCGCCTACACCTGGCTCACCCAAATATGCACAGCCACGAATGATTTTCAGCTGCCCGTTCACTGGAAATAAAAAATCCCAATTATTATGCATCAAATAGCAAAGAATCATCATTTTCCTAATTAGCTAATACGCCAATTTCATATTTTATAAAACCTTTTGCAATGAGAAATATTCGGCTTTAATTACGACCAATTTAACGTCCAATAACTATGGTTATTCAGTTCGGTAACCGAATTGTAATTAGTCAATTACACAACTACACTAGATACTGTATATCATATACACAATCATGCGGCATAATGAGTGTGGAAATAACGATATCCTCAATTGACAGTCTTATCAGACGTAGGTATGCAAGTAAAGAAATATCGCTTCTATATTTGTACTACGTCGATTTTTCGTTGCGCAACTTTTGATTTCGAGTTCTCTGATTTCTTATTGTTAATTTTTTTTTTTATGTTGTACATGCCCTCGATATTGAGATTGTACTAATCGTGTTCTCCAATGTTCACATTATTTACCTCGCTGCCGAATTTTCCTGCACATCGTAGCCTTCACCCCGGGTAAATGTTCGAGTTGCTCGTAATCACAGTCGACGATGGCTATCGTTGTATTGTCAAATGGATCGCCGCATTGCGGATCGAAAGCTGAGTTGCAGTTCCAACATTTTATGCTGTTCCCTAATAATCATTTGAATGTTGGCAAAAAGTATCAATTCTATAGAATGAGATTTTGGACCACAGAAAGAACACATTCATCATTGTATTAGCATCTGTAGAATACAGGGATTAACATGTACTATATAGATTTTACACCATAGACTATTATTATCGATGACACTGAAAACCAGTCCCGTTGGTGGAATAGGATATACTTCATTTCTGCTATTGAAGCATTGGCTGAGATAAATCCAATAGATTAAAATGAAGTTTCATTCTGTCAATGCCGCCATAAGCTCAATGAGCATGTGTGAATAGAAGATGAATAACAAAATCAAAGTCAATATGCATGATGATATGAATTACAATTTTACCTTCGTGGATAAACGTAGCTAGTAGAAATATGAGTAACGGACACAACTTCCACTCGGAATTCATTCTGGCGCTTAAAGACACCAAACCTCGTCCATCGCCAGTTCAATAGAAATTACGGTTTACCGATACGATGAGAATTTTTATCAAGTCATGTGGTTATGGCCGCAATCGCATCACCTTGAACCTTTCCACTCTACGTACGGAATCTGGAAGATTATTTGAAGGCAAAAACACTGAGAGCTCGCTAGCTATAAACAACAGTCCCGCGGCTACACCGAATCTCACAAGACTTTTGAGGTCATAAGAAATGGAATAACAAATTCTACATTCAACGGTTTTTTTTTATATAGTTGTTAGAATGGAGTGAAGAGAAAACAATTCCAACAAATCTTTATATTTTCGGCTCCCGACTTTCCAAAAAATATTTTTTCAGAATAATGTCGCTCGGTCATAAAACTCACCAAATGATCTCAAAGCGGATCCTGACATTCAAAGAGGTGCACATGCTAATGATATGGAAAATTGCCATAGCATCACGTTTGATTTCAACGCTCGTTCGTGGGGGAAAAAATTCGACTTC
The DNA here is from genome assembly GCA_963989295.1 of Ametastegia equiseti. NCBI lineage: Eukaryota > Metazoa > Arthropoda > Insecta > Hymenoptera > Tenthredinidae > Ametastegia > Ametastegia equiseti. The sequence goes on along the minus strand of OZ022390.1, from coordinate 6,894,453 downwards.
TACTTTCCAGGATTCACTTTTTTTTCCTCTTTCGGAATGAAAGATTTATTCCCGAGATCAAAACAGCAGAATTAACCAACATTGTCGATGACGAAATATTCTTCATCGATCATTTTCAAAAATTCTAAATCCAAACTCGGGCGATGTTCACAGTTCAGGAAAACGATTGGATCGCAAAACATTAAATTTACAGGATTTCACATTGCCCGTGTGGAAAATTGGAGTTGGCCCCAGGTAGGGCCTACATAGTTTGTTCCGTTTCTACGAAGGCCCTACACAGGCAAACTGTGTAGTGTGTAGGCCCTACCTGGGCAAATGGAAAAACGACATGGTTTTTTAGCTAGGCCCCACGTAGGCCACGTACGAGGGGCCAGGTAATAGCCCGTTCTGGGGCCATGTCAATCCCTATATGAGGGCCCCCTTTATATCCTTGACAGGGCCACCTGACCATCAACATTGTTTAAAGCATTCAAAAATCATTGAAAAAAGAAAAATTCAGTTATACATTTCTTTCAGCTTGTCTTTTCTCCCAAAATTTATTCAAATATTTACTATTTATTAGAAAATAGTTTACCACTATAATTTAATGTGTCAATAATATTTTACGATTCGATCTAAATCGAAATGTCCCTGATTGATTTTTGCAAAAAACTACTTAATTTTTTCGAGGTTTTACCAAAATTATTACTGTTTTTTTTCAATTTTATTTCCATAATGCAAGACTCCAATACGCTCACATAATGAAGCGATTTCTCTACTTGAGAAATAAGGTGAAAAATTTTTTTTCCATAATCATATTACATACGTATGGACTTGAAACTTTTTTCTGGAATATACAAGCTAGGCCCCTGCGAGGGCCAAGGTAGATTTTTTATGTAGAAATGCCGACGTGGGGCCTACGTAGAGCCTATATTCAAAGTTGGAAAAACATGGCAATTTCCACACGGGTGAGATGATGGACATGGAAAGTTGCCCTATCCAATTTGAATGTGTGTTTCTACGAGAAACGAGATCTAATTTTGATTTTTGACTAAAGTAATTACCTTTAATATTCCGATCATTCTGTGTAAATATAGCGTATTCAGCTGCTGGATGGGTCTGTATGGCGATGAAAAGTACCGTGAAAGAGCGTGGCCAAGTCGTAATTCCGAATTCCAAAAGCTCCGAACGGTCGAAATTCCGAAGACTGATATTAACGACTCACAGTTTCTTGAAATATTGCTTCCCCAAAGGTCTGTACCAAAAATTTCAAAAACTCTGCACTCAAGAACCGCAAAGCTTTCAAATATCGGAAGTTATAGATCCGAGAGATAAAAACTCCGAAACTTGAAGCGCTGAATGTACAAACAGAGTGAACACGTGCATCATATTGTAAAGAATTCAACAACACGCTCTCATCGTTCACTTTCAGGCAAGGATGATCCGTTGATTCAATCTCGAGTCGAAACTTCTATATAATATACACTATTGGAGACTATCAATGTTACAAAATCAATAGTTAAAATTTGTCTGTTCAAGAAATTATTCATTTCAAGCATCAAAGTTGATACATTCACGAAAAATTCAATGTATCGATCGCTTTTATGTCGTATTCCCAATACAACCAATTAGCGCAAATGTCAACATAATTATCACTTGCATCGAACATAATAGTTATGTTGAATTTATTAGAAAATTTCATGATTTTCACAAAATGCATGTACAACCGTACCTGAAAATTCTCGCAGAATCTTACTTGGAACTGTGTCAATTTGACTCTGCTCATACGACAATTCGTCCGGAAAAATTAAACGAACGAAACAGCTAAATTCGACATCATAACTTGGGATAGTCTGAAAATGGCTTAGCTTATGAGTTGGTTTGTTCATTTTGCTTACTTCGTGTACGTTCGCATCTAATCAAGCACTGGTGCCCACTTTGTGTTGAACGTTCGTAAGTGAAGTGAGGAGTCCAGGCATAACTAACGAGGAAAAACGAGAAGAAATTTCATCACCGAAGATTTCTGCTACTCCTCGTTCAACGCCATGATATACCCAATCACCAGTTGATTATAATAACAGAATAGTTTTTTCATCCTCTGTGAGATTTTGTATTGATACGTACAATTCAACTTGGTGTGAACATCTCAGATAAATGAAATTATATACCCGTTGAGGCATATATCCTTCTGCAACTGAAATCGTAATTATTCATTTCTGGGATCCACGGTAAACGTAATTACCAATTGTTGAATTTTTGATTTTTCAGAGGAAGTCGCAGAGAAATTCAATTCTATGTTTGACAAACTTTAACTATGGAGATCCATCAAATTTCGATTCCTTCACGGGTTCATTCTAACAAATTTCAAATGTATTCACTTGTACAATACATGCCAATTATATCGACGATAAGTTGAAAGTTCAGCTCAGATATTATTTGAAATCAACTAAGAATAAGTTGATAATAACATTTGAGATTAGTCGAATTATAACTTGAGAAATATATTGAAATGACATCACGGCTGTGGCAATTTTTGGAATCACAATAGTACATTTCGCATCAAGGGAGCGTAAAATTTCACACCCGCGTGTGATCACCGTGCACGAGAGTCGGCGAAGCCGGCCCGAATGATTACGGCATCACACAAGGGTGTGAAGTATTACGCCCGTGCTGCGAACAGTATTTTTCGATGCAGTTTGCGTAAAATTTGATTTTATCCCAGCAAAACAATGCGTAAAATCAGATTTTACGCAGACCTGTGTCGAAAATATGTTACTTTGACAGAAGGAATGTGTTGTGTGCTGTGGTACAGATGTGTCATATTTCACGCAAACTTCTAATCAATATGACATTTCAATTAGCTAATGATCACAACAGAAACAAATCGTTTTTACTAAAATAAAAATTTAATCACACAAATTTTATGTAATATCCATACATTGATTAACTTCCTCGTGTGTTGAAACATAAACATATACTATATTTGAACACTTGATATCTCACTTTTCTATTTAAATCGATTGTTGAGTAAATCGACTGGGACATGTGTGTGTTATAATTGACACAAATTGTCACAAATTTTTCAACAGTGATAGAGGTTCGACCAGGGTGGGAAATAAAAATATAATTTGGCAACTAGGTTGCATGGACTTTTCTTCACCTTGAATTATGTTTTTCCCTGTCCATTCAGACGTCCAGATCTTCTGCAGCCGAACTAGCCGAATCTATCAGTGAATCCTGATGGGCGACAGCAATTTTTCATCGTCAGTGCACAATATAGAATCTCGTGGAATTAATAAATATTTTGCCTTCCAGCCGTTTTCCAGAATATAAGGCTTATTCATTCTGGACAGCCCAACAGATAGATGGACCAGGAAATGTCCAGAATCTTGTCATATCAGATGAAGGATCGGAAGGTCGAAAGTCGATCGAATTGGCGAAAGTCGTTTTTCACACGAAACCAATAATATTCTATCACTCAGCGATAAAAAGTGAACGTCCGGAGTAGATTTCACAATATGCTTCAAGTATCATGATTCCGAATTTGTTTTCAGAATCGATCATTCCCATGGGGATGATCGTAGTTCGTAATTGAAGAGCTTCCAAAAAATCAGTCGTTAACGTACAGTATTTTGCATAAAAGTATAAGTATACGTCACGGCTTGAAACATCAAATACTTTTTATAATTTTGAGAAAATGAACTCTGTGTGTATATGCCGATGGCAGAAAGATTATATTTATAAGTTCTTAAAATTCCACTGAGACATGAATTAGTCTCGAGATGAAACAATTGCGGAAAGTAAGATTCCATTTTCTGCTAAACGCGTACATAGCGTCTTGAACAAGTTATGATGTATTCGCATCAGTGTTATCCTTGAACATTCTTTGAATTCGAAAAAGGATTGGAAATATTCAGAACCAGCTTGCCTGGTTTCACATAATGTATTCAGAATGATTAGGTTCTCAAGGCTTGACCAAATAATGGTTGCCAAAAGTGTTGATTAAAGGAAGATTGTTAGTTATTCTGCACACGGAAATTCATTTCAAAGCGGGTCACAACGTTAAAAAATACATCGACGTGATCATTATTCGCAAATTGTACCTAGTCCTGTCACAATGACCCAATCGTGCATGAGAATATTCTAGGCTCTCAAGAATATCTTCAAGTCTATAGTTCAAATGCCACTTTGAAAGCTAGGACGTCGTGTGGTTTTCTTATATCTGGTTAATACTACCAAGGCGAAGCCTTAATTTTCGTACCTATACAGATCTACTTTTTTCATTCAATATGTTTACCATTCAAGTAATGATAATCGAAGGCTGTGGGTGCATCAGGTTAGTTAGGGTCGCGATTGCAGTATGTCTTGAAGGCTAGGTTGCACTGCAGATTGTAAGATCCGGAGGGCACGCGCAATCTCTCTTACTTGTTGAGGAGAGATCATCAGATGTGGAGGTCAGATAGACAGTCCAAGTCTTTCATATGGGCTAATGCTAGACGACAAGCCCATGTCAACTGGCTGGTCAAAGGGGTGATTGCTCCAAGCACTTTCTTACGGAATGCACTCTAGTACATTTAGGAGAATATTTGTTGTGGCTCGATGACTTACAATGCTGAATGTGCGTCATAGACAGAACTTCCCCAAACATTATCATGCGACACTTGCCAAACTTCTTGAACACTGCTACGTATAAAGCCGGGATCACGATCACGTTAACTTAACGTAACGCAACGGAACGTAACTTAAAGGAACGGAACGTATGAATGCCGGAACTTAACTCAACGGAAAGGTAACGGAGAAATTATGCAGTCGATAACGAATCTGTAAATTTTTTTTCGAAATTTCTGAAAAATGAAACATCGCTCTACTTTCTGCCAAAACAATGCATTGATTTCTAAAGTTTCATTCCGATTAGTCGAGTGGTGTAGGATTTTTGGCTCTCCGCGTTTTTGAGGTGATAGCGTGTCTTTATAATGGCCGCTTAAGTTAAGTTCCGGCATTCATACGTTCCGTTCCTTTACGTTACGTTCCGTTCCGTTAAGTTAAGTTAACGTGATCGTGATCCCGGCTTAATTGTATTGTGGAATTCATGAGCACTGACCACTTGTGATGCTTCAGTCGGATCGCCGACCAGAAACCAAGCTAGACAAATCCCAACAAAATAAATTTGTTGGTGATTTTTTGTCGATTCAACAGAATTCTGTTCAACAATTGACAATCTGTTTTGGTGTCTTAATTCAACTAAGACATGGCTCACTATTTTGACTATTATCAAAGCCTACGCTTCACTGACGCAAAGATAATTGAGCATCCACCATGCAGTATGTAATACAGAACAAATCCATGCAAAAATATGTTCATTTTAGGCAACAATGAAGTCGTAATTTGTATAGGCGTAAACAGCTTACATCGCTAGTGTCAACGGTTTACGCCTATACAAATTCGGCTTCATTTTTTCCTGAAATGAACATATTTCTGCATGGATTTGTTCTGTATTTCATACTGCATGGCGGGTGCTCAATTATATTTGCGCCAGTGCAGTGTAGGCTTTGATAATAGTCGAAATAGTGAGTCATGTCCACACTTCACGCCAATCGACTGTTGCACCACCTTATTTCTACAGAATCTTTTGTTAAATCAACTCCACATTTTGTTAGCTGTAAATCTACCAAATTTGTAGTCAATTCAGCAAAATTTTGGTCCATTCAACGATACTTTTTTCTGAGTGTATGATTTGTGTCACTAGCTGCTATGATAATATAATTCACGAAAATTCGCATACATATGAGTGGGTTCTTGTGACGGCTGACCCAGGTGCAGAACACCGTATAGTCACAGTGCCGGTAGGAGAGAAAGCCCGTGTGAGATGTACCTTGAGAGTAATTTATGACTCTCTTCATACTGTGAAATGTATTTCTCACTGATGACTTCATACTATGAAATGTATTTCTCACTGAAACTAGATTCGGGATTGACGCCGAATTAACGATAATTGAATAAATTCTCGAATTGCCATTCTTTGTGTCATCCTACGGTGGAACCGATTTCCGATCATCGAATCCTCAATAATGCCATAATAGTACATTTGGTCACGACTACGTAAAGGCTTTTTTGGCGAAACGAGAGGTTTGTGGCACGAGCCGAAGGCGAGTTGAGCCAAAAAGCCTTTACGCATGAGTACCGATGAAAAAACATTGAGAGCATTAAAATCGTCGAGATCATTGAAATTGTAGAAACTATATGAAGATGATCAAAATCGCTTATATTCTATCATCGTATTTTGAGAGAGTTTGAGAAATCATTCTAAGTGGTTGGTGATAAGGAATTATCATCTTGTAGTCAACTTGAAATCGCATAAAATCAAAGTCAAGTTTGGCATCCTTTCCGCGAATTTGCTTAATCAGGTAGATACAATTTACCACTGGCACTTTTTCTTACCTCTGTAGGTATGCCATTTTACCTAACAAGGTAGGAGAAATGGCTGGAACTTAACGATGTGAAAATACATCTGTATAGCATTATTCAACATTCAGTAAAATTTAGTTTTCACGAAAGGAAGAACTTAAAACACTAAGGAATGGATACATTTCATACCATTTTCGCCAAGCACTATCAATAAGACTATGTACAGATTTCAATCGCATTGCAACTGGAGTACCTACACGTCTAATGGCACAGAGATCAGCTCTGGATACGCTCTGGATATTTTATAGATATATGTCTACTGATCGGATATTGTATGAATATATCTAGCAGTAGTAGATCGAATATTGCGAGTTTCATGCTTGAGCTGGGTTCCCTGTGGTTATCCTAAGCATTACCAGAGAATCTATGAGATGTAAATTTTCAGTGCTGTTGGTTAACCGACCATCTGCACAGCCATAATATTCCACTGTACATGACCAGATCGCTAATAAATTCACACTTTTCGTACACACTTGACATAATAATTCACTCTTTCAGAGTCCCGTACAGCGCAAAGGTCGATGTTGTGGACATTTGCATCTAACCAATATTCAATACGCTTCGCACATTCTTTTGAGATGGATGAGCAAATGTTAAACAACTCGAACAAAACTGCAGGGAAGTGCTGCGGTCCACGTATTACATAATATCGTCTTTTTCTAAACTTTAAACATGTCTCACGCGCGGGATCGTGAGAATCGTCGATCATGCATTCGATACCGGGGGCAAGATCAGTCGTTACGTAGCAGTATATCGATTCGAATTTCCTGTTCCAAAGAGAAGTTGTCGCCATTTCTACGCGTATTCATGCCTGTATCCCTATCTTTTCATATACGTATAGGTATAATGTACACATGTGGCAATCTATATATGGGGTATTCAGCCTGTGCCTATATCTGTATCTATATGTATGTATACATTTCTACCTTCATGTAAAGAGTATCATGCCCGCTTAACGCTCGGTATAACATATAAGGAGAGGCAGTAACATAAATTGCGTACGCGGATACAAGACGCGCCAAGATATCCTACAACTGTGACCTCCAAAGCAGAGAAGTTGGGGTCGTAGGGTCAACTACTGCACCTGAACTCGGAGATCACTTATCCTGCAGAGTACCACATCTGTCCGACTCACAGATTTCAAACTTTGGTGATTTCATTTCATCGTCTCATGAAAAGATCAATGGGATAAATATCCAGTGCCTGTTCTTTATATTTTGATAACTAAACGATTAGCCATGTTCTGGATAGCCGCCGGTATAATTATTCATTACTTCAAATATGCATGTTTTGCGGAATTATAATTGATTCATTCCAATCTGTTCTTACAGTCGTGGAACGAACGTCCTGCTATTAGTTCATCCTTTCAGTTTAGAGATATGTGAAATAGCCTTCGTACAATGAGTATTTACAACCTAATTTTGAAATCACGTACCTCCTGATTGGTTGATTGCCCTCCAAACTCCAGCGCCAGTGATTTACTCCATTGGATATTCTTGTGAAATCCACGATACAATCACTGATCGCGATATGTATGCGTAGGAAAACATAAAATGTAACTGAGAACATGTCGGCCGAAGCCGACTTTGAAACAATAGTACAGTCCAATTTTAAATCACATCTGAAATATCCTGACCATCCTCAATCGACGATACAACGTTATCATTGCTGTGTTTTTTGAAATTTTTTGAATCAAACAATTCCAATTACGTGCTTCTTGTGTACCCCAATCTCAATAGTCAGAATAATTTGGCTCGGATGATAATGAGAATGTTGCTTTTAGAAAAAAATTGTTTTTTTCCTTCTATGAATCCAAAAAATCTATTGTTCTCATTATATGCGTGCTGTCGTATGGCGTGTGAATCGTGACATAATTTCACCAACGATGAGATAATTACCTTACTCAAATACTTTTGTGTGGCAAATGAAGGGGAAATATCGTGGGAAGATTCACCGAAGATAGACTCCCACGGGCCACCGAATTTCAGCCAACAACCAATAAGTGGATCGCTAAACAGCTGAGCACCTCTAAAATTGATGTCTTGTGTTTGAACGCGCTAACGATATCTGCAAACACTACTGATCCCTTCCGTCAGTCAATATCACCAAATGCTATTTATTGATATACCTGTGTCTACCATACTGTAAGAATCTATAACTGACCCCACTTCCTTATTTTCGATTTCAATCTTGTCTTTTTTTTTCCCCGTAGGTTCCAGCTGGTCTTGCTCAAGAATATTGATTTGATTGATATCAACGATTCTTCCGAAGTACCAATAAGGTGGCCTATCCATCAAGTGATCAAGTACAATGATCACTCACGGGACAAATGGACTGCGATCAGTTTTACTCTCACTCGATGTGCATACATATATGTGGATATAGGTGCGGTGTATTAGTACCGGAATTGATTTGTTATTCTAACAGTTTGCATTCTCAGGGGTTTTCAGCGTTATGTAATCTTCTTCATCAAGCTTTCCTTGAGCTACTAAAAGCACACACACACATGTAACAATAAGTAGCCTGCTGCCCGTCTGACAATAGTCCAGTAACAGGACTTGAACTTACATCAGACTCAGTCTCATCGTTGTGCAGCTTGCTGGGCTCCAGAGAGTCTCTTATGTGGAGGACGTGAACGCCCTCAAAGCGCGTTAAATATGAATGAGATAGCAGGCTGCATGCCGCGTGCAGAGTCGAGCGTTTATTTCTGAATGCAAATTCATTCAGAACTGGCCAGCACTCGGACTTTTCGAATGGCTGACAGGAGATGGCAGAGATTCTCAGCCATTGAGGTTTACCAGTTGTCTGTCACCTTTGTTATTTCCTAACGTAACGCAAGTATGAGTGGCCGTGAGAACCTCTGCAGTTCATCGGTTCATCTCTCTCCCGTGACCCGGACACACGCTGTCTCAGCCTCCGCATCTCTTTGGATGGAAACCTGCAGTGCAGAGATCATCCACTAGCGGCTGGTACGCGACACTGTATACGAATTGGATCGTGTTCCTGCCTAAAATGTCTCATACAGTCCTTCACAGTTCAAATCCGGACGTGTTACTGCGACCTACGCCTTCGATGGTTATCTTTCTCCGTTATTTATGTCAAGCTTGCTCTCCCCCTAATAGTCCTTACATGCTCTCGTCAACTTTTTCATATGGCTTCCTGCTCGTTACGGTCTGCGAAACGGCCCCAGTGATAAATTGTCGCGGTATTAATTAGCATATTAATCACTACGAGGATAGTGTAGATCATAGATCACAAACCGGGAATAGTCATCTTGCACGTCATAATTCGTTAAGATGTATACTAGTCTACCAGTTTTCATCACTTTCCAAATGTCTCTCACTGCGATCGTCGTAGGTTACCTTACTAATTATTTCGTTAACCCCGTAGGGCGTAGACGATTACCTGCTACAGTAATTCTAGAGCGTTGAGGTCCCAAGAAGTAAAAGGAAGGCTGGAGGTGACTGAGGATTGGGGTTTTCTTTTTTTTTTTTTTTAAATCTGGGATAGCAAAAAGTAAGCCTTAGATGCAAAGGCCGAATTCACCGTTCGTGTGATAATTGCGAGCTTCAGAACGTCGTGGTGTCTGAAGCCACGTGGGCCTTTGTATAAGGTCTCTCGCAGCATGTGGCAGACTTTTTGCAACGTAAAAGGAACTGCTAACCATTTCTCGCGCTTCGTACAATTTTACCATTGCGCTTACAGCCGACCTGATGTACCCGACTGCATCCAGTATGCATATAGGTTCCTACGTGTGTACATACATGCGTCTGCTTGCAGCGAGCATGCTAAACTTAATTTGCAGCCACGGTGGCCTTTTTGTTAGCTACTTTGGCTGATGGTAATACACGCGGCGTGTCTACCAGGGAATTTGCAAAGTCGTGCGAACGTTTTAGTTCCCTTAACATTAGAAACGGTTTTAGGGTAAAAAAAAAAAAACCATACGCTTAACCATATTTCTTGGTTACTACTTATAATAGTAGCTACGTAATAATAGACATTGATGGAGAACATATCATTATGAAGATCCTGAGTTGTGGGCAAAGTGGCGTCTTGTGGGGTTACACAGTTGAAGAACCCTTTCGCACGCGATAAACTTGAGTATCCTGTTACTTTTTGGCAATCAAAAGCGTGTCCATGTATATCGTATACCCTTCCGTAGAAGTAGAGACTACCGAATTTTCCCATACCTCTGCATGTAAATTTATTTCGCGGTGACTATCAATTCCAAAAATCAATCACAATCATCAATTTCATCTCAAATATCCCAATAGTGTGATAATTTTTTTAGCCAAATTTGCTGTCATCGCCCATATTCGACTAACGAAGTTCCCTTGTTGATTTTAGTCAGACCGTCTTTTCATGTGAATTAATCAATTTTTTAGGATCGGACTCGCTAATTCACTTGTAAAACACGCACGTATAAATGTCGAATTTGCTCAGCAGCAGTATTAGAGTCGAGTTAGATGCACAGTTGATCAGGAACCAATTGAAACCAGAGAAATGAACTTATATAGTTGATCCAACTCAATGTACGTGATGAAATATTTTGATTCGAATCAGCCAAGTTCTCGAAGTTGAGATGACTAAATTCATGTCTAATACCTGTTTCTTTCAGTGCATTTGGCGGATTAACACATACGTCGATAAAATCTAATGATAATATCGGAATATACGTGGAATGGCTGATAATAGTCGAAATTGTTAATGATAGAATAGTATTTATCTCAGCAAGTTGCTTCTATTATCAGAAAGTGCCGGTGGGAGTTTTATAGAGAGCTGGGTACCCATAGCCATCTGATTGCGGTAGCGCGAACTGCAGTGAGGCCGCCGGGTTAGCGCTGGCTAGTTTTCAAACACGATTTTGAGTTCCTCGAATATACAAATTACCGGTTACCTAATCGGACGGAGTAGCACGTACAATGCGGTGTGTTCTATTATTGAAAAGCGGAATGCACTCGAAGATACCGAGGAAATCTCTTGAAACTTGGCAGTCTGAATGACCGACCGCGCATGCGTCAGACAATTTAATTTTATTGGTTGGCGAGATCGTCCCACGGTGATATTTTGGCCCGGAAGTCAGGGGGCCAGCTTGGAGGAAACAAGAGAATAGCCGTGAAGATTTGACGCGTAAAATAGCGAATTATTGGGGTGATCTTGATAATGTGGATTTAGCGTGAATTATTATACTAGAGTAGCATCGACCCGTTATAATTTGTGATAAGGTGATCGATATGAGGAGATAACTATGTAGCTGCCAAAAACGCAATTTGGCAGCAGAAACTCGGGGTCACCAGCCTGTAAAAGCAAACATCGACATCCGCGCATGCGCATGCGGCCGCTTGGACTGTCAAGTTTCGAGAGATTCGCGCGGTATTTCAAGCCCAATCGCTCGAGTTTCTCACTGACCGCAATAAAAATAAGACAGACAGCGTTGAAATACTTGGAAATCGAACTTTTATAGGATATGACATGTTCGCATACCCCCTTACTAACAATAACATGTCGAATTCTATCAAGTTCGGAGGATTTCATTAAGGGGAGACGTTACTGAAACGTTGTCATGAATCTTTTTTTTTTATTTTTTGACCACTCAAAATAATCCAATCAGAAATCACCTCTTAAAATTTGCACATATTAGTAGTTTATGTGTATTGACAAAAAATATCGTCCTCCTGGGATGAAAGTATACGCGCAGGAGATCTTTCGCAGTGATCCGCAGGAATATTCTGGGGAAGTTGTCCTGCGCATACAGGTTAATAATTTTGATTGGACCATTCAAATCAGTTGAAAGAAACAAAAAGAAAAAAAAATCGTTTTTGAAACAGTTCCAGCAGCGTCTCCCCTTGAGTGGTTTTCAAGATCCTCTAACGTGTTTGGATTCATGAACCTCAGGATATACCTAGTGACTAATATTGTGTGGTCGAGCAAACCTCTGATTGTTCCCGTTTTGATCTTGAAAAAACCTTATGTTTCATTATTAATACGAGAATCAAGCGTTCAAATTTGGCGAGTTTGTTAACCAGACCGACGGTTAGGAGGCTGACCGACATTTTTCTGAGAACCTGGTTTGCAGAGTCTAGCGTCCCGTAGACATAGCGGTTCAGTGAAATAAACGGAAGTTGCCTTTCAGCCGATAAGCCAATAGAAGGACTCAAAAAAGATTTACGTTCAAAAATGCATGTCTTCATCGAATCATGTGCTACATACAAAATACTATCTCGAGTTAGCAGTCAATCGGTAACATTTTTATTGAGAAGTAGAGAATACTACCAATGAAAATGTATCTAGAGTAGTTGCACCAGTATATGACCACAGAGGAAATGGTAAATATGAGAAAATGAAAATATATGATATCTACAGTTTATACAAACACCAGAAGAGGCACGCCTTCCTGCGCGCTTCGCATGCCAACCACCACTATTTCACATTTATTTCCAATTCAGTATTTTTTTAGGATACCGATTGACTTCGCGATCTCTAAATGTTGCATCTAATCCTGGGTTCCTGAGTCTCAAGTCAGCCTGGACTATTCGTTATTTCTCGATTTTTTTGAACATACCCTACCACATTTCCATTCCTCCAACGTTACTACTGGTTCTAACGCAGTAATGCCTCTTGCTCGAGTCTTAAGTTTTCCATTCTTGCTCTCAAGTTCCAAGTACTTTGACTTTTGTCTCTATTTATCAGTCTCATGCTTGGAGCCGTAGCTCTAGAGTCTAGCCTAACTAATTGCAAGTCTCAAGTCCTAAGTCGTTGGTATTAGGCCCTAAGTTCTAAGCTCGGAGTCTTGAAATTTCAGTGAATCTCGATCAACGCCTTAGGCTTTGAAATGGATGAGAATAACTGATCAAGAATTATTCTATTTCTGAAATTCTATCACCTAAATCTTAGACATTGTTTTCATACTGAAATGATAGCCACATCTGACCAAGATACAACACTAAGGGTATTGATGACATAATTTCGGAGAATAGATTCATTCTGAATTAGTTATTGTACCTAATTCATTTTTAATATCATTCTTGTTCCCAATTCCCGAAATTCGATATGCTGCATAAAAAAGTATAAGCTTCGAGGGGAAAATACATGGATGTAATCTGAATTGGCCTCTTCACATCACATGACACTTTTTGAAAGAAGCGTCACCATGACTCCGAATGATGTGACCGTATTTGTTTGGAGAGTTCAAACCGTTTTACATAAGCAATGGTATCTTTTTTGTCCGAGTTCTATTCTCAATACGATTTGATATGATGAAACAAATATGGGAAAGCGTCAAAGCGTTGGCAGCGGAAAGATACCTCATTAAAAATCGAGTTCTGGGAAGAGTTTGGAAAAAATTCGGATATATTTTTGCATATGTAGGAACTATTCGCGAGCAAAGTTTGAGTCTAATACGGTACGGTGATTACCTTGAGACACCACCATTCATCAGTGCTATAGGTCAACAACTACTGGTGCAGTTTCCCAGTCGAAAATTTATTTCAACACTTTTGTATGGTCAACAAGTGCGAAGTAACAAGCGCCGAACAAGTGAGTTCAAGAATCCCAGACGTGAAAATTTAGTATTAAAATTACAACCGATTCTCACAATTCATTCCAACAGCACTAATAAACCGTGATGTAGTTCACTAACCTCAAATTAATATCTAATAAGATAATTTGGCTTTAGGGGACACGAATATGACAAAAGTAATTTTTCTATGACGTCTCGGTCCGGTGAAGCGCCCTTAGGAAACCTATATTTATTGAGAAAACTAAAAAAAATCTAAACCAGTCTAAAGAGGGACTAGAATTATTTCCATTCGTGACATGAATATGGATGAAATCAATTATTGTAAGATAAATAGTGGCTGATGTATGAGTCTTTGTTGTATTATGCGATGCAGAGAACTCTAAATCTTCGAATTCAGTGGTGCAAAAGTCCAAGTGGCCTCACAGTCGGGTGCCCATTGGCAATTTTGCTGGAACTGCTGTCATGCTTTAGGCTGCAATCATGGAGCCCTATCATTTCTCTCAATCATTTTCAATCAAATGAGCTCAATATCCCTGTAGAACTGGCTTTCGTGAGGTAACTGCAACCGTTATTACATATTTATAAACAAATGATTCTTACACTACGAAATAGCTGTTTCGATGCATTATTCAGTATTACATAATTCAATTTGAGGTTGAGGAGGTTTTCACCGATATTGTTTATTTTTCGAATATCTCCGAAGCAGTGATACCGAATGAATTGTCCTTTTGGGATCCGACGATCCAAGACGGATAGATCCAATCCATCACGTGAAATCCAAAGACATCTAAAGTCAATTTTTTCGCAAATCGCGAAGTGTATCCGGGCCGCGTACGATGACTAACATCAAAGCTTAGGCGTCACTGATGCGAAAAAAAAAAGTAACCGCACCATTCCGTGGGAAGTGTAAAACCCATCCATCCCAAAATATCTATATTTGAGGCGATGAAGAGGTCGTGATTCGCAATCTCGTAGATTGAGACAATTTGCGAATGTATATAGCTAGAAAACCATGATGATCCACAGTTTCCGCGTTACCCTATAGAAATGCAGCGCACAACGTGAGGCTGACTAATAAGAACTCGGGCCGGTACGTGAAAACAACGGTGACAAGTATGACGTAATTTGTGCTATAGTATATGCTGCTTACCTTTTGTGCGAATTTTCAGTCTCACGTCAGCACTCAACGATATTATTGGCCCATTGGATTAGATCCCTCCAATCATGTCGCTTGGTGTTGATTAGTGTTTAAATATTGGAGTAAAAGGAATGCTGCCTCAACATGCAACGCCACGTGACCGTGGTATTCTCACTGAGCCTGTAAGAAAATTGGAAATCAATGAAGGAACCCTTTTTCATAGAATGCAAGAAGCTAGCCAAGTTTCAGTCAAATAAAAATTGTCAATTTTCGTAATAGGTTGAGTTGGCATGGAATTCTCCCTACTTATCTTTGTTATTGGTGATGATCCTTTTACGTTCGAAAAACGAAGTTTACGATGATCTACCTATTTATTCCATTCATAAAGCCTTGCGATTGTTGCCAAAAATTCCACGAACCACACTAGGGGGTTCTTTCAAATGGAATCACGTCTTCAAGAGAAATGAACAAGCGAGACAAGTCATTCAAATTTTGAAAGCTACATTTAGCGCTGAATTGGTTGCGAACTCTCCTTATGGTAGTTGGGAGAGCTCATCTTCATCAAGGGAAAGCAGAATCTCTTGGTATTGCAAATTCAGCTGATCATCCGATTGCTCCTCTCCCGTCCTTTTTCTCGGATGCGATTTCTCAGTCATGTTTCTGTTCTTGAATGAGAGAGAGTCATCCTTTATTGTCAGTACACTTCAGTCAGTGGGTTCGACCATAAAAACGGTAAGACTTTGAGGGAGAAAAAATATTAAATTAAAAATCCAAAAAAATTAAAAATATTACATTCCATGAGACATGTCACATTGTCAAAAGTATTGTCTAATGCCGTCAACCTCATGTCCGGTATTGGCGGACGGCGGTCATTGATGGTCTATGTTGTTTATACGTTCAACGGGAATTGAATCAATGTATATGAGGCCTTCCATCCTAAATCAATCCGGTCGTGGCCCTTATTTTTGTTTCATATTTTTTTCCTAAAAGTAGGTAAGTTTTCAGCCATCCCAAAAAAAAGGCCCAAACGAATTTTCAGATTGAAAAAAAAATCGGTTTGGTCGTTGTCATTTGAGAACTGAAAATACTGTCCGATCACTCTGATTTCGGTGGAATCCGAAAGGCCGCATATAAGTGTAGAAAAATAATTTTTCAGCACAAACAAACGTAAGCCTTGATCTACTTTGAGAGATAGGTACAAGAAAAAAACATTTTCACTTCATGTAATAACATCAGAAATGTGCTGTTCATTTACAATTTATTCTGTAAGTAAATTCACTGACTGTCGAGGCTAAAGAAATTCTCGGGGAAAGAAACTAGAATTGACCCACTTGAAAATGAAAAGCTGAAAACATATTTTTTCAATTAACCTGTCAAGCCAGAACCACACCCACCTTCGTTTATGGCTTACGATTTTGTTTTTTGAACGGAAATGTGAGTCGCCGGATTCCATCAAGATCAGAGTAACCGAACAATGTTTTTTGGTGTTCAACCGATATTGACAACTGCAGTTTATCAAAGAATCTAAAGCTTTGTGTCGCGGGTTTTTTTCGATAGCCAACAACACACTCGAAGAACAAACAAAATGAAGAGTGCTGAGTGAAATGACCTTATAAGGCAATAATTCATGTTCCCGATTATATGCATCAGTGATTTCCAATCCAGTATACGGTCGTAAAGGCCGCAACCAGAACTAAGCCCTGCAAGCACTACAGCATTGGTCTTTCAAGGCATAGGCGCAATATTATTTCCAATATCTCTGCAAGTTTGGCCAATAGTGTCGAACACTCGATTTTATTATTTGTCAGATAACGTCGCGGAAACTTCATGTAGTAGCTCTGATTTTTAACTGATTTTTTCGAAACCCCCAAAGATTTGAAAACCCTAATTCCAGTGAGTGTGCAAAGTGTCTGGAAATTTGTTGCGGGGGTATAGGATTGATACTCAATAAAAAATTAAACATTCAATTTTCATCCAAAAACTTTCGATCGCGTGTTTATTACACGAGCGCAACACTCATCCTCAAGTTTTTTTTATCTACCACCTTGAACAGGATGCAATACATATATGGTTGAAATGTTGAACCGTTTAACCGAATACTTGACAGAATTTATTGATAAGCTTAACAACTCGAACCGACTCATTCAAGGAACATGAAACCCTGTCAGATGGGTGTCTGTTGAACCGAAACATGCAGTAATATACTGCAGAGTGATTCCTTGATTGGGACTAACTGCTGGATTAGAGGGTACGTATAATATAAAAAGTTCAAGTATCCACGCACACGCAACGGCCATTTGAAAGACTCGATTATCAACACGACTTGTCAAGTTTGGTGATTTCCCAACCGAATGAAGCTGACCCAACAGTCTTAAAATTACGTCATTGCAGGTCTACATCCGAACTCACTGGACCTCCCTTGTCGGACTTCATTCGCTTCGCTCGCTCCACCTGCATCTGCAAGCAATACCTTTCTGCGGGTGGTCTGGGTCCGAGACGAGCCACTGGGATGAACGAACATTTGAATGCTATAAATAAATATAAATAAATTGATTTGCCGGCATTAGCATAAGCAGCCTGAGTCCTTGCGATCAGGGAGGGCTCCCGTCGTCCCTCGTCGTCTATCGAGCTTCCTCCGGTTGTAGGAGGCTGGACATTGATTTATACAGCAAGCATCAGCGCTCCTGTCTCCCCAGAACTGGATACTCAATAGAACTCACTAAAATTCGCTGGACTCGAGTTTGTACTCGGATTTGAGTTTCTGACTGGATGTTTTCCATGTTCTCGAATGTGTCTTGAAGGACACAGTAAAGATTCCGAAAGGTTTATGAATCGAGACTGAAAGTTTTGAGTTAATCCCGAAGAGAAACGAGAGAACACAACGAAGTTTCGAATAATCGGTTGTCATAATTCTAAGGCCTCACTGATTTAATTCTAATCGTAAACGCAGTCACGGCGTGGCACTTAGTCCCAGAACGGGTCCTAACCGTTGAAAATCACGGGTTCGACCATCAGACAAGCCTATTTGCTCGAAAAACTGGTAATTTCGGGTAATCTTCTGCAAGAGGGGGCGTGGGCGCCCGTCTGCCCGGTGGTAGTTTCGGTAAGTAAGCGTATGTCATTACCCGTGTCCTCAAAATGGTCATTACTATTTACCTGCGTGCAGGACTCGTCCAGGTTATAAATTGAGTAAGGCAAAAAAAAAAAAGAAAGGAAGAAAAAACACGCTCTCTCAAATTCCATGGCTTAATAATCGTCGAGAAGTAATGCTCCATTAAAAATCCAACCCCTAATTTTAGGGTTTTCAATCGTTCACAAGTGGACAGTGAAAAAAAAAAAAAAAAAAATGAACGTAAGAACCAACCACAACTTTGAGATTACTGTACTGAATGCCTCGAGCTACAGTGTGGTAATATTTGTCATATTTTTTTGAATGGAATTAGACGAAACGTACATCGTCAGCACTTAAATACCGCTGAATGAGATTCATTGATGGTCATGCGTTCATGCTAATCCTGACACCGCTCGTAACGCCTCCATTCGCTGACAAATCTATTTTACTCCATTCTAGGATATCGGATATTAACGGAACTCGAATACTTGCCCACCCACGCATAGGGTTGCGGCGAAGATAGATGGATCCGTTAGCATCAGGAGGCAGATCAGCCCGTAATTATCTTACACACCCGAAAAAATTGACGCAAAATACTTCCGGAGACCCGAAAGGTATGGCCATGGCTTGATGATTAAAACGATAGATTTTCAACCCATGTTATCGCGAAGAATTAACAATGATACTGATGATGATACACAGATATGATGATGATTATGCAGTTCCGAGATTTTTTGTTTTTATTCACTCTTGACGAAAATCGATCGTGAGAATCCCGGAATCGTTAGACGGGAGTGATTGGCCGCATATCCTTGACCTTTCATTCTGAAAATGTTCGATTGCCAGTTACAATTCGTGATGATCCCCTCTCCGGGTCAATTACGTGGTTGATATATTCATGTCCCTTTTCGGACTCCCTTCCCCTCCGCCACACCGTGTAGCCAGAGGTTCTTCCGGCTCTACTATCCCAACAACCGACAGCCAACAGGCAAGAAGCAAGAGGCAGCAGGCAACAGCGAACAGGCTCTGTTGATACTTCCCCCGCAATTCACTCAGTCGTACCATGACCACGTGCGCGCGTGGTACTGGTTTATCCGGCTTCGAAGGAAGCCTCGTCTGGGTAGAATTATCAGAGTAATTTCCCATTGTAAGAATGTGTAATTAATTTTTAATGAAAATCAAAAGTGCTTAGATGAGATCGCAGTTTTAGAGTTCGTCCAACTGTAATAATTATTTGTAACTCCGTATAAGTTGATTACGAAAATAATAGACACTGCGAACGTTACTTGATCCGTCCCATAGTGTCGAGTTTAAGGTACAGAGAGGTTTGCGGTTGCGGTGAGAATGCGTGAAATCATAGATACAGCGGGTGACGTGATTTTGCTCAGCAAGGCACGTTGTTCAATCCTTGACAAACCAATGAAATAATCTTTCCACTTACCAAGTTCCCGGAAATTATTCAACGGGTTGAATTGGTGACCGTAAGTTATGATGGAAATGCCGAATTCCTTCACGTGCGCACGCGCAGCATATCGTTCCTGCGCTTTCGATGAAGTCCTGGGATCATTGAAGTACAAAATTGTCGAGTTACCACTTAGGAAGTGAACGATGATCGTTTATTAAACTCATTCAAGTGAAGTAGGATGGATAGTAAAAAAACGGTTGTTAATCATGAAGTGTTTTGAACGCTCTTGATCAGACTCGTTACTTCGCAAAAAAAAAGTGGTACCGTCTACATAGCCGTCACCACTGGAACGAAAATGACCACCGGGTGGACGGCGATCATTCGCTGCAGTCTTCTTCTGGCTTTGGTAAACGCTGCTATTGGAAACAATCAGACGGTGAGTGAAGTGAATACTTTTGATGTACACTTTTTTTGAAGCCTCTTGTTTCAACATGTGAGTATCAAAAGAGACCACAGAATACTTTGATATTGCATTATTCCATTGTGCTTTTGCTGAATTTCGTAACTCGATGTGATTACGAAGGCAATAAAGAGATGTGTCACGGTTGAGAATCTGCGCAAGTGATTTTACGACCATGTTTAAGACAAGGGGGACCTATGCTCGACGTCGTTTTTGTTCAATTACGTCATGATTCGGGTAAAATCATTATCATTCATTTGACGACACAGATACTCCAACGACGTCGACCATTTCACTTCAGCCTTGACCCTTATCGCTGGCCACCATACAGTGGACCAGAATATGAGAAAAACTGGCCAAATTTGGAAGTAATAGTACATTTCGTCACGACACGGAAAGAATTTTTTGGCGGAACGAGAGGTTTACGGCACGAGCCGAAGGCGAGTGCTGTAACGAGTTGAGCTGAAAAGCTTTTACGCATAAGTAACGATCAATATTTTTCATCACGAAAGCCGAGAAATCGTGACGAAGTTGCGAATTTGAGGTTAGCGTGATGAAAAAGTGATTGAATAAATACTAAATTGGTCTCCCGGCCGTTTTTGGAGTCGCTGATTCCAAATGTATTACAAAAATGTTACGACTCAGGATGATGGAATACTGTACTGGTATCTTTTGTCCTGTTTTTAGTTTACGTCACACGAGTGTTTGCACGAAAAACATTGCCAACTTTCAAATGTACCGTTTGAGTAACAGCTCTTATGAAACTTTTTAGAATCTGCATTTCAAATGATATGAAATTGATCTTTTTGGTAGCGATATCATATGCAAATTGATCTAGTAATATTGCGGAAAGGCGAGGAGAGCACTCTGACTGAGAAGATTAATTCCATTCCCCATAAACTTCATGTGTTTGTCCATGTGGCGTATTATTTTTGCTTGTCCAATTAGCAAAAAATTAAAACAAAGCAAACGCAAATACTTTCGTGCTATGAATTTGCACGAAATTAAGCCCCTCATTTGCTTAAGCATATACGTTTGGCTACTGACAGGAATACCGGAGTGAAAAAATATGATGGCTGGAATGCCAATTAGTTGGGTAATTACTGGTTACTTTAACATTGCATAAATGGAGTATTAGAGCCAGGTTTTCCAGAGCTTCATCCCATTGAAGTGCACTGGCCTATTAGCATGGTCGAAGGAGGCAGTTTAGCGTCTGTCGAAAAAGGAAGAATACGTTTCTCTTCCTTATAGAATTAAGTCAGACAAACAAAGCTCGCGGGAGGTCGACCGGTCGCTTCGGTCGAGATTTAAATTGGCTCTTTGGTTTACTGGGAAAGGCTCGGTTAGCCAAGTTGGGCTTAACAGTTTAGAAACCAAACGGAGGCACGGGGCTAAGCATCAGGATCAGCATCATTTGTTCCACGTAAGATGCGATGCTTCATCCTGGGGAGTCCGGACTACCATCTCAGACTACGGGGCACGGAATTGCTTCCGATGAAACACAAGGCAATCTCGAACGTCCCACCGCCAGAAGTGAACTCGTTCTGTCGATAAGATCTTTTGCTAGACTTACTTAGCGGGATAAGACTGCGAGTGAGACTCTCTTCCTTTTTTCGCCGTGCATATTTCAGGCTTAGAAAGTAAAAAATTGGCCATACAAATATAAATATAGCTTCAGGAAAGAACGCATGCATGAACTAGAATAAATATGGCTCAACAGCCTTCCAAATCTCCGTTTATATTCAGAGGTAACAAATATTTACTCATTTCGGTCTCGTCCCCACGCTTATCTCAACCTAACCTAACCTGCAGGGTGACGCTGTCATTACTGAGGGATTTTGGGCTTAAGGGTAAAACAGGAACCTCAGTCTACAGCAACTTGAGATCCGTTATCTTGTTGTTTAGAAAGGCTCGACTCCCTGTAAAGTTGCACGAGACTTTCGTCGCGCTTAGCACACCCTACAGAGCTTCAGATGATACAGAGATACATCCATCCCTTTACACATAGATCTATGATAGATACACGTATGTATAGCATTCTTGTTAAATTTGTTCGAGAAAAGGCAGAGTCACCCTGTATAGTTCACGGTATATGGATACATCTGGACCGTAGAGTGCGAAGCTATTAGCCGCTAGAGGCACCAAATGAAAAGAAAATTGATACGACGATGGGAAAAAAACTTCCTCTTAACTTGAGGTCTTTTAAAAGCTATCCCACTAACACTATTCAACCTGGGTCTATGTGGGGACACGTAACGCATTCAGATGGTAAGAGAAGATGCTGTATGGCACACGGGGAGTGACGCGTTATATTTAGTTTGTTTATTATTTGTTAAGTCTACCTGGACTCGGGCTCGTTTCTTCCGTTTACCACAAGAAAATCCTATCACTCTCTTCCAGCTTGACTTGGAGCCAAATAGGACAAAATTTGACAGGCTACTGCCAGAATAACCCTTCAGTCAGTTGCAAAGCTTTCACTGTGATCGATGTTTAATGGTGTATGTGACATTGACATAGACAAGAAGATATAATGCCATAACCAGAAGAATGATACAGCCTTTTCAGCATGAAACGCATTAGATCAACGGCAAAGTAACAAAATTTCTGGTCAAAGACTCGGAGTGCGTTTTATTCAAACATTTAAATCATGGCCACGCAAATGTCACATAATTAAAAGAGTTGTTAGATTTATTGTTGGAGTGGGGAAGATGCGGGTCATGGAAAGCAAGCAACGTGTGCGAAAATCCGAGCATTTGCCAATTTCTAATTCAAAAGTACATTGAACATCAGATCATCGCCTATTATTACACATGAAACATGAAACGAGTAATACTTAGGACTAATATTTATATTGATGGGCTATTACCGTCTTACAACAGATGACCAACCCTGTCTCAAATCATCTTCAGTATAAGTACAAATCTAGCGCCCGGTGGCGTCAAGTGCTCCTTTATAGCATCACGCGAGTGAACTTAAGACATTGGAATACTTGCTCTATGAATTTATGTCATGATTAACTAGCAAACGTTTGGCAATGAATTTTTTCATCGACGTGAAGCAACTTCATTTCTTTTTTCGAGTTTCTTATTCTCCCGGCGGATTAGATTACTGCTAGTTTGCTATCGTATCTATCACTGAGAGAATTATATCTAGGAAAAACTGCAATACTAGTAAGGCACTAGTGGGATATACCAGTGGTATGGCGATTAGTACCATACTGTTTCCCTATTGGTTACATGGAAAACTGTATAGGACAGATCGCTATACTGCAGGTATATCCCACTAGTGCCTTACTATAGTATTGCAGTTTTTCGTATCTAATTCTCTCAGTGTAACTATCTACTAATGATTAAAACAAACAAATCAAGCAATATACAGAACCATGGCACTGCCATAACGATCAGAATGTACGGTCATTAATGAGTCAGAAAAGGTCGTATGAGCAACTACCAGTCTACTGGATATCCGGTGAATCTATAATCTGTCTGTAATGTGTACAACCGCTCAGAAGAAATCCATTAATATTGACAAGTCGGATACACTCTGGATGTGCGATGAATACCTGCATTCATGATTTTCGTACTTGCGGCTTGGATATCTTATTAACGTGGATCTGATGAGTAGGTGGTTTCCCACTATAGACGTTCGTTTCATTACCACCATAAAATATTTATTATATCGCTATTCATGCAAGTACAACTTTGGTTGATCAACTTTTCGGTGCTCTTGTACAACAGAACAATATGATATCGGTATCAATCTCGTGTTATATGGTTTCAGTCATAAAAATCGATGCTACGTTAGCAGATGATGATTTCTACCGGACGTAATACGATATCCATAGTAGGATGCTGATAGAATGTAACTCAAGAAACTGGATATTAGCCAGACCTATAGTGGACCAAAAATGGATATGTATCTTGAGAATCAGCAGTGCTGTATAACTGATGGTCACACTGCAATTAGTCAATATTCGCACCACTCTTCCCTTTCTGACTGAGTAAGATTCGACGAAATGTTAGTTTTCGGTGTTGCCGTGACTGGTTGCAACTATTGATATTGCTGATTAGTTTTATTTTGTTGCGACTAAAGCACATCTAGAATCTCCTCTTTCGGATAACTCTCGACTTGTTTAAGGTTTATTATTGTCGGCCGAACCCACGTCCATTTTCGATACTACCTGGGAATCGAATTACATTATCCGGAAATCGGAACTTTACAGCCACTCAAGAAATATTGACAAATTAAATATAGCCTCATCAAAATCCAGCCACGCGCTTTACACTGCCATCAAACCGTGCGCGGGTGTTTACAGCGTTATGCGGCTGTATAAATATCTATACCTCCGTGGTCACCATGAGTAAAATTTATCCAGGCCTCATTTTGACTAAAAAATACATAACAAATGCATATGTTACGATTTTTTCTCGCGAAAAGGTGCATTTTTCGCACTCATATCTTCCAGATGAATCCGCATTTATTTTTACTCCAAAGTCGATCCTCTTGACATGTCGAAATGAATACCTGTTATCAAACACGCACTATGCCACTATTTTTTCCCCCAAAAGTACCATATCTGTTGAGCATTCCACTTAAAATTTGACTTCAAAATAGTAAAAATTCTGATAGTCATGATTTTTTGTGTGAAAAGATGTATTTTTTGACAAATTTACCAATTCACGGATTTTTTGAACGTTTTGTGATCTGAACTTTGACATAACAACTTTCTACACACGTTTTAGAATGTTCAAAGTATTTTCAATATTTTTTCGATGCGGATCGAATTGATAGTTTTCATACTATAAAATATTATTATTCATAGTTTTTATATCTATTGAATTCACCTCGATCTGCGCTAATTTGTCAACCGAAATAAGCCTGGCGTGGAATTCTTCGTATAATCAATTCGCAAACAGACGCTGTATAAGTTTATCCGTCCTTGGAATTTTTGGGACTGGAATATTCAGTTGAAAAATGTGACCTTAGAGTTTATTTAACGCTCGCATAAAATTCCCCGTTCAAGTTTTCATTCATAGTTTCGCACGTGCGAAGAGATATTTGTCACTCAAGATTTCAGGACACGAAAATGGCCAGCGCGAAACTGTTAAGTACATAAAGATGTTCTTTGGCTGAGTAACGTGCGAAGCAGCACCTCACTTCGTGCTTCTGCTTTGACAAATGGCCGGTCTTACTTCACCATGCTTATTTCTTGTTCCTGCGTCCCTTCGTCCTCCTGTCTGACAGTACCGATCGTCACTAGTGATTAGTAAGCACTTGTAGTTTGTAGGATCTGCGTGTTGCTATTCTTCGCCAACTCTGGTACGCTTAGCTACTAAATTCTCCGATTCCTCATTTGAATGCCATCCATTCACGCATATTGCCAGCTCTACTGTCTGTTTGTTAATTCAATCGAAGCCACTCAATCGCAGTTGAGTGACAGAGGAAAGTAATTCCTCTCAATTTTATTCTCAATATAATTCAGTATCGAAAGTTTACGAGCTGCAAGCTGTGGGCCGTCGAGACCCGAGACCTTGTGGTATATACCCACGCAAGCAAGGCAAGTGCATTAAAGTCTGATTACTATTGCCGCATTATCTTCACAGGCAGTACCGGTATCCCGGCGGACGGGTGAACGTTAACAAGTAATTAAAGAATTTGTGACTCGCTATCAATTTTAATAAATTAGCTGGGTCGAACACCGAATAGCATTCGAAATTTCTAGCCAAGCAATTAGGTGCTGGACTAAAAGCCTTCGGATATACGACTACCAGTAATGTCATATCATACCACCGGGCGTTTGAAAAGTAGAACAAGTTTATAAACCAAGTTGTTGCTGCTCTTGGTTTCACCGTGTACTAATGGACCCTTACATCATACAATCTGTAGTAGTTACTCGATGGTCCCTAGTACATAGAACCGTTAATCTCACTGCTTGCAATAATTGCGGTTCTATGTAACTTTGATTTGAACCATGGAAGAAGGACTAAATCGATTGAGTCGAGCCAAATCGTGGAGTAATAGTGCCTCACGTTCCCGCAGTGATGTTCTGCCTTCATCATGTGAACCAATTGAAATCATTTTGTGAAGAATTAGGGCTCATGAGAATTCATGTTGCTGTATGCTAGTTCACTCATTCATTGAAGTCATGTCTTTCAATGTGCAACTACCCATACACGTACTGCGAGCTGGCTTGACATTGGCACGGTATTGGTGCCATAGCTGCCAATACTAACAGCTACTGCAAGGGCCAAGCTTTGCTCAAGTCAAATTCAATATTGGGACAATATTGAGTAGTTAATACTGGTCCAACTTATGGTGCCGTCAATCAGTATGAAATAATCCGCAGCCAATATAAAACTCCATATCGGCCCAGTGTATTCCTAGTACAAAACTGACATCCAGCTGAGCCCCATATATGTTCACTTGGCAGTATTAGTGATCAGTATTCATCCAATGCTGGGCAAATCATTTATCATTACTGGGCCAGTATTACCGAATGAAACTTGGCAGCCGGGGTAGTGCCAATTTTGTGCCATGTGGGTAGACCCGGCAATACTCCGGCATTCGTACATGGGTAGCATAGATAAGGTGAACAAGAAATGATAATACTGTTAACAATAAGAAATAAATGGGATAATGACAGAGTAATTAGTTGATAACTGCAGGAAGGAATTGGTTTCGTTAACTTTTTTCTTTCAATATCACGACAAATATCGCACGAGATCGCAAGGCGTTCCCAGACAGGAAGTAAGCGGTTGAGTTGACAAAAACTTGTCTGAAGAATGCTGCGTTCATCTCTGCACTTCTCGGCGTTCGCCTATATAGGTATGAGTATATCATAAAACTTCGCGTCTTTCTGCTGCTCTTCGCTTCTTCTATTGCATTTCTGCCGCACGCAGTGAATTAATGTCAGGCGTTATTCCTCGCCTCGGACAGATATCCACCGATTAGTGCAAACCATCTTTTTGAAACCTTGTTGTTTGAAACCTACCACAAATTATTTCCAACCAAACCGTCTTTCGGATTATCCAACCTCGGTCCACTCTATTTTCATCCAAAACTTATAGTCTCGAATCAGTTCTCATTTCTTCATTACACGAGTTATTGGCGCGTATTCTCTCTCCGGGTTAATCTTGAAACCCTGTGTTGAGTCTTATGGGCTAAAAGCGGCACTTGCGCTTAAAAGCAAGTGCTGAATACGGGCCTTAGAGTATACCGTTGCACTTCCTGCTTTGGACCAGAAGGTTTTTTTTTTCATTTTCTACATGCGAGCGTGTGTTCCGGCGTTGATCATGCAAAGCCAAAGGATTAGTTGAAGTTTGAAGATATATACCTGAGCGTAATTCCACTCTAAGAAAGAATCGAAACGCTTGTTGTCGACGGTATGAACGATGCTGGAACGACATAGCCAGAAGATACTAAGGCTGGATGTCGTCAAGTCGTAAATCACTACAAACTACAATACACCCCAGAGCGGACAACACGTGTTTCGTCTTGTCCCTGTGAAGGCTTTGAGCTCTTACCTCGGTACAAAAATATATTATATCTAGAAATGCGCATACCTATAACTACAGGTACCCGTTTATGTACATACATACATTGAGTCTATTCCACCCTGGAGTTTTACACGCCTCCGACAACTCATTGTCGGCTGCAACCACGAATGGAACACTCTAAGAGACACAATGGCCACACAAGAAGACCGGATATTTACGCTCCCGTTATTAAATTCGTGTTTATTGATACGGTGATAGTCATTACCTCCTGCCACGCCACCGCGTGGGAGGAACCAAGTGACTTACGTCCGCGTAACGCGTGTTAGCTGTTGTATAATCCATCACAGAAAACTACGCGCGTGCGTCAACGTGTTATGGTGTAAATGTTCAGCAAATTTTTTGTTTTTGTTTACTTTGGGAAGGGGGGGGGGGGGGGGGGACGATAAAATACTTCATGGAAAAAGATAAGAGCCACTTTTTCGTGTAGATTGAAATCGCGTAGGTACTTTGGACTTGACTCTGGTCAAGGTGTAATCGATTAATGCTAATGCGGGTAAGGTACATGAACGATTGATAATGTCTGGGTAGAATCTGGAGGTTATATGACGACGTACCCTCAGTCCACTCGGTGGTCATCGACTCGAAAACGTGTTTCTAGAAATTTATGCACCTACCAACATGTCCAGTACCGTGTGAGTACAATTATTTATGAATTTATGCAAAATTAATAATGAATGAACCTCGCGGAGATATCAACAAGCCATTAATTAATTTGAGTACCTACACAGCTGAACAAAAAATACCCATCATTCCAGGGGATCGTAAAACTCGATATAATTTGGGAGTAGGTAGATTACACGTCATTTTACATCATCCATGACCTACCGTAGCTGTAATTTATACTAATTAGAGTTCAAGTGAATTCCTAGCAACTCAGAAAATACGGTGATACTTATTCCACTCGTTACTTACTATAAACCCAGTGACCGGCTGGTGTATACAGTATATGTATGTAGAATCGCTAGTGAACGAGCTGACAGGTCGACGGAAGATTGACATCTTAATCTCTCAATGCAGGGTTCTGGAGGTATTAAGCTGACCGTTTATCGTGACCCGCCTTCTTAGGTACTCTGCTTCGTGCAGCTGCTTTCTTGGCCACGCATCATGCACCGGTGCACTTTTATACGCGCACCGGTATAAATATATGTCCGTATATACATATACAGTGCACACTGGTGTTCGATATATGCGCCAGGTATTACAATATTCTGCCCTGTATATTCTTTCTCATTTTATGTGTATGTATGTATGGTTTGGGAGTCTAGAATCCAGACTATTCGAGTTTGGCTATTTGGTTAGCAGCGTCAAGCGTTTGGAGTTAACGAAGTCTGGGTGATATCTTCTGAATTGTAATGGGAAAGATGAGAGATATCTAATTAATAGATGGGAACTAATTAGCCGAACATATTTTTTGTCCTCGAAGATGGCCCTGAGCTGCGAGCGTCACGGCCCTCGAGCGAAGCGTGTAATTTTCAGGTGGGCTTGTCGTTTGGGTGTTGGGCCCGTTTCGAGCCTACAAACCGGAAGTGTGTCGCAAGGGATCGGCTGCATGGCGTAGGTTTGGGCCCTAGAAGGCCGGCGACGCTCCGCACGAAGATTAAACCAAACTCAAGCGAAGATTAACCTGTCCCTAAAGTGTCTGCGAAGGCGTGGGTTGTGTGTAGCCGAGAACCATCCATTCAACAAACCTCTTAATGGCGTATGCGCACGTATGCCATTAACTGCAGTGTGTATTGCACCCCGCGTGAACGCAAAACTATAATAACCACCGAGCTGTTAAAATCTTCGAAAACTCCCGCGTTCATTTATGTTTACGAACGTGTCAATTCTATGAATAAATAATGCACGTTTTTCCAATTCATTTGAAAAAAAAACCATATCCGGCTAAAAGCCGGAGGTCTTGCAAGAGGGAAGAATGTACCTCGGAGTTGATTTTATTCTGATTTCATCACTTTTCTCATTTCTCCATCATTTATTTCCACGTATTTCCATAACCGTGTGTCCTAAGTAGTCAATACTACTAGCATGAATGGGGATTAGTCGGATGTTTGACCATTCGTCATATATAGAGTAACTCCCAACTTCAACTTCGAAGATTTCATTCAACCAAAAACAACAATTAACAAACGGATCTTCTAACTTTGTTCTCGCCGGTCTTGGCGAGCTATTACAAAATGTAGTGTACGGGTCAAGCAAACGACACTTCTAACATCGAACTGGGAAGTCAAACCAGCGTGATCCCCCTTAATCGTGACTGAATTTCTGTGATCGATCCAGTTGGTAAGTGAATCGGGGTGTAGGAACGTCAGCGAAGATATTTTGGCCAGCAGCTCACAATCAGACGTATAGCAAAGCTGCGTGCGAGGTGGAATGATGAGATGTGATGTGGAGTGGAGCCAAGGTCGATCCGATTAGCCGCGGAGTTTTGCCATTTTCTTGTGCCCTTTTCACGGTTCTTTGCTCGGGATGGTCACTTGTAACCGCCGCTCATGGGCCATCGGTCATTCGTTGGGGTCGCAGGATCGTTCTTCGGTGGTTCGAGCAGTTTTTTCGTCCCACCTGAGGACACGTGCGGGGAGAAGAGAAAAGAGACGAAGGAGGGAGAAGGGCCCCTCGAAGACTCGAAAGGCCCAAAGTCTTGGCGATGAGGTGGGCGTGACGGGGGCGCTTCGACTGTTTTTCTCTTGGCCTTTTGTTGGCTTTGTTTGCTCGCGGTGTAGCAGCTCGTTGCTGCCACAGTTTTATGGTTGTTTATGTGCTCTCGTCTGCGTATACTGCGCAAGGGGAGCAGGTCAACGAATGATGAACACAACCCGGTAGACATTTATTTGATACACGATTTCGAGAGAATGAATACAGAAACGGCACAGGACCCCGAGGAATCTACAACAATCTAAGCCACAAACACACCACGTGGAACAAAAAAGGCTACTGAGATATACAGGTAACTCACACAAAAGATGTATACAGGAGCATTCGAAGAATGCCGCATGAGATTAGATGGAATCCGAAAATTTTCACACAATCATTAGCCGTGCTTGTTGCGGAATAAAGTTGTAGTCGGATATCAAGTCAGGATTTTCTAGGTGATGATATACAGCAGGTATGGGAGAAGGTAAAGGATGAGGACTCGAAGGGTCTTCGGCCCATTTCTTTTCTTTATATTGACCGTCTTCCACTTTGTTGGAACAATAGACCGGTCTCAACGCCTGAGGCGAACAGAAAACAAACCTTTGGCCACTGACTGCTGAAGCTGATGTTGATAACGATACTCGAAGATCTTCTCGAAGAGATACCGGAGACTATAGATCTTTGGCTACCGTTCCTATGCATTGGAATAACTTCGAGTACACCAGCCATTGGATGGTTTTCATCTCTGGCCCCTGTTTTAAGTGTCTACAATCAGGGAGTGATTGATAGCATTTCATATTGACAGGGTTGCCTGACACATTGAATGGTCATATATTATAGACATTTGACATGATTACTCATAGAGGTTCGACCTGCGAGAGTTTTCCCTATGGGTTGACTTGATATATTGATATTAATGTTACGTTATTAATTTTCTCTTCATGTAGTATCCATTCCTTTTTCTATTGATCACGAAATCCTTTCCTTGGTATGGAAACTGATTTGAGTTAGCGGGAAAGATTAATAACATCCTGACAGTTGACCTGTTGGTTATGTATAATATAACATACATCGGATAGGTGCATACCTTCAGACCCTTGCTAATGAGAACATCAACTGCCAAAAGACTTGTACAGTAGAAACAAACAACACAAAACAAACAAAAAAAAAAACAACTATTTTCGGCAAGATTCAGTGAAATTTCAAATAAACCAACAAACATTACCAACGTAAAAGTTTTTCGAGGATATTAATACGGCCGTATATTAAAATAATAGTTCTTCTTTACATCCAGTTATTATTAGATCAAAGTCAGCATAGCGTTTCTTGAACTATCTTTTTTCAAACTCTTTACCCTTTGCTAAACAGCTGCACGTATCGCGGTGACTTCGTTTACACGCAAGGGACATGGGTAGACACAACTTGTCATTGTTTCAAAACCGAAATAGCCACAGACGCCAAAGATTGCCTACCGCGAATTGGCGGGGTAACTTTACTAATTGTTTGCCAGACGGTGTTACGCATAATATTTTGCTATTATTTGTTAGACCCTCTTACAAATATTCTTCGCATAATTCAGTAGCTTATGCTCCCCTTATCTTTACTCTGGGTATTCATATTTTTATCTTGGATAAATGTTTATGTCTCGCAATCTCCGGTAGCGAGACACACTTTACAGATAACAATGACTGCTTTGAATCAAACGGTTGAAGGGTTCTCACGTTGTTAACTTCATCTCATTGAGATGATCTCGCCTGCACGGAGCACGTCGCGGTTGTAAAATTGAACCAGACACCAGCGAGTATTATTTCCAGAATTATTTGGTGGGTTTGCTGGAAGGGCTGGTCCTACTCGAGTCCCATATTGTAGAGCCAGAGATGTTTCAAAAATGTAAATTCACCCAAAGCTACCATCGTTGTGGGAGGATGCACTCAGTCCCGATAGCATCGGGGCCAGTTGGGACCAGCGTGTGTGTGTGATGGATGAGGCGTAATGTGAGACGCTTATGTCCAGATCCTCAGATAATTGCCACCTGAAATATTACGCTTGGCCACTTTTACGACTGCCCAGGATGGCAATTAATGCGCGCGGGCTTAAATTATCTAGAAACAATTCATGCCGGCTGATAATATCGTCGGGTCGAGGAACACTTGTATATCTATATTAATCTGAAAACCTCAACTAATTTTCTCGACGCTACGACATCAACCCTTTTTCAAATTTACAGACGGTTCTTTGTTCTTCTGGATTCACATTATCAATAAATTCTGAATAAATATGTCCAGCAGCAATTTCTACGTAACTTAGAAGTAAAGATTGCGCAATTTGCGGTACTATAAAAAATCGGATTCATCAATGATCAAGTAATGAAGTAGACAGTCTACAATACATCACATTCATAACAAATAATCTGAAAAATGATGGTCATGGTAGAGTAAACCGCGCAGCAATACATGGAAGAATTTTTTCTACAAAAAGCTCACTGTTCAGAGGTTCAAGGGCCCTCTTTGACTCTAAGATAAGATTGTACTTTCAAGAAATTAGGAACGATCTGGACAAATCCCAGAAAGGTATACGGAGGTAAAATGATTCCTGAAGAGCGTGTGGATATATAAGGGGGTAAAAGGCCGGGCATACAGCCTATTGTTTTTCGTCTCGGTTGAGGTTATTTTCTTTTCATCATAAATCAGAGCTCAGTCCCCATAGCGAGCATTCCTTCGACTTTTGACGGTATGGTGGTTGAAGGGGGGTGGCTAAGGGCATGCCTTTTAAATGCACGCCGGTAAGAAATCGCCGGCCATTTTCGGAGGACACTCGAAGAGAACTCCTTGTAAGGACGAACTTCGAGGCGTTAGTCCGTAAAGTGATTGTCCTGGCGTTTCACATTTTTCATTTCTCCTTTAGTGTCTCGTCTTCTTCGGTTCCTCGTTCCCTGTCGCTGCTATTCCGGCTCCGTTTAATTGTGACTCTGGCGCACTGCGCTGCAGCAGTGAACGAACGATACGTAGGCGACAGTATTGAAACCTGTTTCTCATTTTTTAGATCCAACTTTTTTAGTTTAACTAATCAGCTTCTCATCTCGAGCCCACTCGTCCGGGCACGCCTCTGAAACAAAACTTTATCGCATCCCTAAAACTGACGTGGGACTTCCTTGTAAATGTCACAGAACGGCGTCATATTTACGGCGGATACGAACCCTATCTTTAACGAGTATTAATTAGAAGGTCGACTGCGGTAGCAGATAGTCCTCTGCTGTATAGGTATAGATTCTCAACCTCAGCTACACACATATATATGGAAATTACCTATGCATTCTACATCCATATCAACCTGTAGATGCTTCGTCTATACGTATCCACATCTACCAGCGACGTTCCGGATCTTCCAATAATCATCTTTCTAACAATCATTGGTTGTTATTCGTTGTCAATGATCGAAGTATCGCTTAGGACAATTGGCCGTAATAAACTAAAGAGAAATACAGTACCGTTCAAAAGTTCGTACGAAATGTTTTTTTCGAGAAGTCCAACATCAAACTGTAATATCTCAGAAACACCTCGATGGATTATTAAAAAAAAATAGAACGGCGTTTGAATCATCAGCCCGAATACTGTTTTTTCATGCACAACAGAATATCTAACTATTTTTTATTTCTATTTTTCGACGATCGAAAGCTTTTTCATTTGCGCGAATTTTTCAATTTCAATCAATCAATTGTAACTTTTTGGGAAATTGACAAGACTCAAAAATTCTTACGCGATTGAAAAATAGAGAAAACTTTCTGACGGTTTGCTGTTATTTAGTCTTTTGTACCTATTTTCCACGAACAGTTACAAGCGTTCAAAGATGGAGCGTACAAGAGGATCACTTTTCTTGTAAAAACGACACAAAAATATTATCATACCTGAAAGATGATTTTCTTTACGCTCGTTCTCAGTTTTCAGGTTTAATAACATTTTCTAATCAAAATCAGTTTCAGATCTGAAAACTGTCTTTCCTATACGCTCCATCTTCAAACGCTTGTAACTTTGTGCAGAAAATAGATACAAAGAATCGACCAATAGCAAACTTCTCGAAATTTCTTCCACTTATCAGTCGCGTTGAAATTGTTGAGTTTTGACAATTCCTCAATAAGATACAGTTGATTGATTAAAATAAAAAAAATTCGTAAAATTTACAAAACTTTCAACCGTAAAAAAATGGAGTTGAAAAAAAATTTGAAGTATTCAGCACTATATCAAAATATCGTATTTTGTTTGATCTTTAAAACATCGTTCGATTTTTTTAAATTCATCAAAGCGTTTCTGAGATATCACAGTTTCAAGTTGGACTTCTTGATGACAAAATTTGTATGCACTTTCGAACGCGGTACTGTTGTTTTCAATGGTCTAAGCTTCATCACAGTGACAGGTTATATCGGTGATTAGTTTCTTTCGCATTCCACAGCATGATCATCAATGGTGTAGCACCTGAAACCGGATTAAAAAAAAAATCCAAAGCCAAACTGTCAGCCGCCCTTTTTCATCCTATTACCAAAACCACCGAACGGCCAAACGTCACGATCATAGCTATAGCGTCTTTCGAGGAACAGTGCATGCGTGAGAGGCAAAATGGCACTTTTACCTTGCCGGCAATCACACATGTACATAGCAACAACTTGGCCCTCGTCGCGTCGGTCTGACTTTGCTCCGCCGTCAGTACCGCGGTGTGCCTGCAGCTTTTTGTCAGCAGATATACTGCAGGTATACATATAGTACAAGATGTATAAGATCCAACGCTTTAGCCTAGTTTGGACATGTTCATGGCTCGCATACAAATTTGCAGGGACCCTGCGTCTTCGCGTCTCCTGCACAAACCAATATCTATAGATATATCTCAGTTTCACCGTAACTGGCTTCCGCCTACAGTTGTCTCTCTCCTTTACCTGCATTACAAAGCGATGCTGGCAGCCTCAGATTCTGCACTTGCTCAGTTTTATTGCTATCGATGCACCAGTAGATTTATCTCGCCGGAAGGCAATACCGATCTACGGCAGAATTCTCGTGGGAGCTACAGCGAGAGCACCACGACAACGACGATTCGATGCTGTGGATCGGTAACAGGCAGACAAGACTGATACAAATACTAAGGGAGCGAATCCCCGTGGCGTCTCGAGTCCTGTGTATGTTATACCTATACCTAAATCCATGGTGTGTATAGGTACACGGATCCTTTGCCGCGGGTATGCGTTGGTCCCCGTTCCCTGGATTCCCTCGAATACGTTGCGGCGGGTCGATCAGTTCTCCCGATTTCGAAGCAGGCTCACGGTGGCTCCAAATAATGAAGCCATAAATCTCAACAAAGGAACGAAGCTGAAGAAAGGTGATTAATTCGCTCTCTAACGTGCGTGAGCGCTGGGGATCAGTGTGTAAATATATGTATTGCGTAAGACCAATAACTCTTGACGTACCGCGCAAGCTTCCGCTCACGCATGGTGCTGCTGCATAGCGAATAGAATTCTAGTTATTTATTAAGCTACCCACTTGATTTTTTCTTGATCTTCTAATCCTAAATTATAACACATCTTGCTCGATGAATATAGTTAGAAA
Organism: Ametastegia equiseti; assembly: GCA_963989295.1. Lineage (NCBI taxonomy): Eukaryota > Metazoa > Arthropoda > Insecta > Hymenoptera > Tenthredinidae > Ametastegia > Ametastegia equiseti. The sequence goes on along the minus strand of OZ022390.1, from coordinate 6,858,600 downwards.
CGGGAGAAGGGGTTTGGCACTCTGATATACTGGGTGTGGTCATACGCATGCATATTTACACCCATGTAGGTACGTACTGCAAACTGGCTTGGCATTGGCACGGTAATAGTGCCATAGCTGCCAATACTGGCAGCTACCAAGGGCCAAGCTTTACCCAAGTCAAAATCAATGTGGGGATAATTTTTGGTCGTTAACACCGGTCCAACTCATGGTGCCGCAAATCGGCACGAAATAATCGGCAGCCAGTATAAAACACCATATTGGCCCGGTGTATTCCGCGTACAAAACTGACTTCTGGCTGAGCCCCACTTGTCAGTACTGAGCATAATTTACCCAACGTTGGGCAAATAATTTATCTATACCCGGCCACTATTACCGAACGAAATTTTGCAGCCGGGGTAGTGCCAATTCTGTGCCATGTAGGTAGATCCGGCAATGCTCTGACATTCGTACATAGGGCACATGGATATAGGAGTGTATGTGCCTTTATATGAAGCTGTTGCGTTTCCGGACAGAAAGTATACAACAGTTTAGGTATGCATGGTGTGTGCGTTTCATGCACACGTGCGTTTCCGCCATCAAGTTTGCAGTAGGAATTCAGACAAGGACCAATAAATTACCATACTAAACTCTCCATGATCTGGTTCACGTTCTAGCAACACGTTCACTTCTGAATTAAGTCACTTAAATTTCAACTAACACGCGATTCAATTCACAGCTCTGTTGATGCTGCGATACGATTACCGACGTGAGTCGCTACGTCCGCGGTCTCGATTCAGTCATGTATGCTGCACATGCAGGCCTTTCTGTAAATACTATGCTTGAGTTTCGACCCTTCACAGTTTAGGTATCAGATTTCTACTTTCTGAATGGTATAATTCTTTATTCAACTCCAATTCTGGAAGTTGATGTTAATCACAGTCGGAAGTCCAAGTTCTTTCGTAAACTATACTCCTATGAAAAACCAACTTCTAAATACATCACATTTCAGTAATTCAGTATCTTTACCAATTCTCACAAAAAGTATAAATTCGTTGTTGAATACTTTAGCCGGAAATCCAGCAAAATTCATCAGTTTCCCATGTTGACCCAACCTTTTTCCAAAGTTGGTCGTTGTGAAGCGATCAAGACTAGAACACTACAGCTATTGTGCTACCCAAAGCCGATATTCTAGATTTTGTAAAATTCATTTGGTTTCTCCAAATATCATATCGACGTCTCAAGGTGAAAAATTGTATCTGCAATTTCGTACTATAAAATTGTACGTCACAAAATTTTGAGTCGGAATTGGAGATGATAAAGTGCAGTTTTCACATAATACGACTTTAATGGTATCGATATACATATAGATCATACGACGATGTAAAGATGTTTGTTGCTCAGCAAATACAGTTGAGTTCACGCATGAACGAAGTCAACCAGGTAGTGGATAGTGTTAATTTTATAACTATAGGACGCGGCGCCAGATGTGAAAATTTGCATCCCTTATCAATCAAGATATTATTGCTATAAGAATTACCCTTGCTAGAGGCAAGTCAAATTAAGTTCTATAAAGTGTATGAAGCGAACGTGGCATCACTTGAACCAACCACTTGCCATGGCTGTAGAAAAAATTGCCGCTTTCAATACGGACCCAATAAAACTGTAGTTTAGTCAAGTGAAGCGATTGGTGAAGATCGACGTTTTGGTACCAGTTGATTTCTTTCTTATTAAAGTGAATAAAAAAAGTGGGCCAAAACTGCCGAGGCCTATTCTGCTCAAGCCTTAAATCAATTCGATTCAATCACTTGCGAGATCCCAACAATGAATTATTCGCTTAATACAGAGCGACAGAAGCCAGTAAAAAATGAACAACAGAAATATGGGAAGTCACTGCACGTGATCGAGTTTTATACGGTAAATTTTTGTATTAGATTCCTATTGTTTGAACCATCTCAATTAACGCGGTCGGACAAAATCCCTAATGGATATACACTTACAGAACGCTCGATAAAAATCATAAAAGCACATTACTTCGAACTATTATGGTTGGGGACGACATTCTTCATACTATCTTGGCTTCTGCGCTTCTCTCGCTTCTTCACGGCTGATGAACCTCCCACGTTTTTACGGTTCGTGTCAATGTCATGCGATCATCTCTAGAAATTCTAGCCCTTATGACATAAAATTTCAGTAGGAGATGAATTCCACTTCAATTGTTGGAAACTACTCCATTATTTATCTGTGCTATTCAATGAGGCCATGTCTGAATATAGTGCTTTGTGGTCATTACCTAAAGAGAGACAAGAAAAAAAAAATTACTCGCAAATTGTACCAAAAATATGTATTTGGGGTTTAACTTGGCATATCTTAATCCATTTTCACCGGTTCCGAACGATGTACAAAAGCACCCAGTGTGTTTGACCTGAGAATGGTATCCTATCATCTGTGCACCAGTATACAACCAAGTCTGAGAAACCGGAAAGGTTATCTTGATATTTCGTTTTCAGCCCGGTCCTTGCGCGACCTTAGCCTATCGGCAATATCCATTAACAACGTGACGATAATGAATTCTGAAAATTATAGGATATAAATTATATTGCACCCCTTTCTCGTCTCGAAGTCTTTGTTATCTGTCAGACACGTATAATTCTAGTGGTAAACGCTGAACAGTTCCTGAGTATTGTATCTACCATCCTGGTCGTTAAAAGTAGTTAATAAGATACTACGTATTTGTCTTCCCGTAGAAATCATCAGGAGTTCCTTTTTTTTGGTGAGAGTAAAAGTATATAAAGGTCTGTGAGCGAATCGTATAGTCAGCAGTGCCATGGACCAAACATCATAGGGTAAGGTTCAATGGTAATAATTTTCACAAATCAGTCAATCAGTCGGTACTTGATGACAGCAAATATTGGATTCCGAAAAATGTATTTCAATTTGAAGGTAACATCGCGTCCTTCACAGACTGAGGTATTGCAACCTATAGAGCGGAGACAAAAAATTATCGTCGCATGAAGAAGTGGACAGCTCATTAACGCAGGCTCAAATCTAATTGGTAATTATTTTGTTGCATTCCTGCTGACGCCATTATTTCAGCGGCAAACGCGTTCGGCGAACCTTTGGCTTTTTAAGGCCTCGTAAAAATGGAGGACGCATTGTTCTCTCGACGAGGAATAGCCGTTACTGAACGTTCTAATACATGGATTTTTTTTCTTCTTTAATATCGTTTTGTTTTTCATTTTCTACGTTTTCCTAATTCTCTCAATTCATGGTCACGCTGCTTCCTCCTCTCGTCAACGACAATATCGAATAGCAAGCAGCGCACGTGACCGAGGATCGAGTGCAGAGATTTACAGAGAGATTGACGTGTAGGAATATCTACCGTAAGAGAAACTGACTCTCAAAGGAATGGTTGCAGCATGTTGCACGATCATGGACAGTCAACGCGTCGCATAAGAACTTAAGGAGCTAAAACTGTCATGACAAAGTTTGTTACGGGTTATTAGCGAGCAATTTTTATACCTAGCCATGTGCCGGTTTTGGAGATACGGGCCATCAATTTGATTTGTCGCATTCTTTGCTCAAGCATGTCCACGCTTCATTTGGTATATTGGCTGTAGGTGAGTCGCTGATCTCGGGCATGGCATTTCGGGCACTTCAGGGACTTCGCCAGAGTTTGGCAATCAAAGATGAGACCAAGACACGAACCTATTCTCTTCCTCGACCATTTGGCCTTACCTAATAGCCACACTTGGGTGGTCCTCATTCCTTGCACGTGTTTCACCTTATTGATCTCAGCCATCGTGGTTCAAAAGAGTACTCGAGTGTTTAGAGTCATCAGGATTGCTATGACTCTGACAATATTTATATATTGGGTATATAATTATGTGACGCAACGATAAAGTATCTTTTATTGTATGGAAATCCTTCGACTTCTTGTTCAATAAAAACTTTTTTCCGTGGCAATCGGCTGAATTAGTATCTTCTATAATAGACAGATAGTGGATCAAGGGTGATGGGCGTTGCGATGTAATTATTACCTGCGTGATGATAAACGTTTCGCTCTGCATATAGTACAAACAAGCTAGGAAGATATGAATGAATAATACGACAATGAACTGCGAAGTAGTTATTGTCACGAGTTGCTGACTTTTATATCACGGCTACAAACACAATTAAAATAGTGAGTGAATGGAATACGATTGTAAGCCGGATAATTAATGGGCAATTATAGTCCCTACCTATATTAAATAATGAACGACTCCCAGTGGTCGACTCACGAAGCCAATATTATAAATGGAGCACAAATTAGTAATTAACTTTGGCTGATTAATTATTACGCTACAGGCTCGTTCGGTTCTCTCAGAACAGTTACCGGGATGAGACATATGGCAGACGTCCAGAGATCCGCGTACTCGTAATCGTATCATTTATTTATACATTTTTACATTTCTTTAGCATCCGCGAACCGTCGAGGCAATGATTTTTGTGTGGTCCCTGGTGATGTTAATTTTCCTTTCAAGGATCAATTTCTGGCAAGAAACCCATTGACCAGTCTCTGCAGATTGCAATGCAGCGAATATCATGAATGCATTTACACCCCATTGACACGCATGGCTTGCATGCGTAAAGCATATGGCGTACGTGCAGAGTCCATGATAGTGTGTGTTCCAAGTGTGGTCGAAGACTTGAAGGAACGTTAACGAAAAATACAGGAGAGTCAAGCCAGAACAAGTTTTCATTTATTCATACCTTCTCGAGGTAAACGTTGCTTAGAAAACGCGAGGTAGATATTCTCGAGTGTATGGATAGGTATTTCCGTTGCAAAAAGGACGAAATTATTCATTTATATTTTTATCTGTTTTTTCACTCATCTCGTAAACGGTAGGCACTGCACGAATGATTTCCCATTGAATTGCACCCGAAGATTGTATAGGCATAACAGCATTAATAACGGAAACCGTCAGTATATTCTTTGGAGTACTATACAATATTCTCATCGTTTGATTTTCCACCAGTAAATCTTCAGCTCCTATGATCATGTTAATTAAACGGCGACGCTATCTTCCGGGTAAATTGGTGAATATATAATAATATGTTTAATGTACATTTGGCGGTATCGTAGTTTTGCGTTTCGTAGTTACAAGTAGAACCTCACGCTGTTGCCTTACCGAGCGTCGCAGATATACAATGTGTGCACTCACGAGTTTCGTGTATTGACACCGCGGATGCTGTTTACAGATTCATCTGAGTCATTAATATGTATGGGCCATGACAGCACATGGAACTGATTGAGAAAAACGCAAATTTAATTCGTAATGATTCAACCTTATTCCATGGGGCTCTCGAAGAGTGTTATTGATGTTTAAATTTTTACATGCTTTCACGTCCGCTTGGTCATAAAATTTCACACAGTTAGCACAACCGGCCTTGAGCTCAGGGGGGTATGTACAGTGTACACCTTAACCTTTGAATAGGTTGACATTCTAAAAAGAAACTCCATTTTTTCCTATCACTTGATGTCTCTCTTAAATCAAACGAACCAAAAAATCATGGGTATTTGAGGATGATTTTACCCTCATCTATATTTCACATCTCATGTATCACTTGCAGTCTGACAGTCGTTACGTCGAAGATAAAAGATCAAGATAAAAGATCATTCGGTTGTCATAAAGAATCAGGACCAGCGTTGAACCAATCTTGAAATTTTAGGTCCTCAATTGTTTATCAGAACTGCCTCTATCGTAGAACTTTTTAATATCAAAAAAATTACCTTGGGCCATTAAAAATTCCGTTGGGGTTGACAATTTTCTAAAAATTGGTGGACATCGATGAACTTCGTTGTTATAATGGGAAATATCGAATCCATCATCGCTGCCTAGTGCATTCTTGGAATTTCATTCCAGTCCCATCGTTACCAAACGTGATTGTATCATTCACGTAATCAGTATGCTAGGTAATAACAATGGCTGCCTGGATTGATGGATCAACAGCTATAACCACTTCCCGGATTAAACAAACGAGTTTCTGGTGAATCTGCCAGGCAGGTCGTGGGCTCAGTCAACGGCCGCGGAAATGAATCTGTACGTATAACAATTAACGAAGACCATCAACACTCGCGATTATCACTGAACAAAATCATCGTTCTCTGCAGAACAGTACCTAATTGATCAATAGAACATGGAGTTTGATTAAGTTCTCCGCAGGATGACAGAAACATATGCAGACATATACGAGACCAACGACATAAAAGCAGTCGATTTTTTTTGTTTTTTTTTAAACTCTGTTACTTAATACTATTAACTTTTCTCCAGATAAAATGGTCTAATGCATATAAGGGAACGTCAAACGCATGGGCTCCGCACCTAAAGAATGAAAGCCCACGTAACCATTGTTATGGTTGTAACCAGCCAGGTTATCTGTAGTTGAATTTGCATCTGAATATAGATGGATCCTAATTGATTGCCATTTTGATGGAATTGATTGGACGTTTTTGAAGCGTTGCTAAGCACGATACGAATTCAATTACAGTAATTTTACCGAAGTCTTTGATCGGTTGCATAAGGTTGATTTGACGTTACGCCGTGACACCATTCGAATGCAAATCATTTGATTATGCCATCCATCTGGTAATATATTGTACAACTGCACCACTTCTACCCATATATCTAGTAATTAATATCACAAACAGAAACTCCATCTTGCTACCGATCCGACCTGCCCTGAACCAGAGACAATCACTCTGCAAAGAACTGAGATTAACCCAGAAACAACGCCTCCGGTTTCTACCGATAAGGACAAACCGTCGTTGTCACCTTATTAGCCAGGGTTATCTGAGCTCTACTCGTTGATTAGTTGCACACCAACTCATCCGCAAAAAATGCCAACCACAAGATATCGTGATCTAACCATCATTGTAATAACAGCTCGACCTGTACGCTGAAAGTTAATAGCAAACTCTGTTACAGTTATCCTTTTGCATCCAGTTAGTACACTTTCAATTTTTCTTCTCCTTATCCGATTTAGACAGGATGACTTTCAGTGGTCAAACCAGTTAATCTGTATAAGACACAGTCATTTCTTATCGTCAAAAGACAAATTCGCAGTTCCCAACTTGTTCATTTCGGATGGACCAACCTATGTTCAGAATCATGTGTGACGTTGACTGAAGGGTGCAAAAAAGTTTATTGTTTTTTCAACAGGCCAAAGTCGTTTTATATATGGGACTAAATACTTCTCTATCATATTCGCGATGAAAGTAATTGGTACCCAATCACACATCAGGTCGTTCAAGAATTGGGACACATTATGAAGTAACCTTGCCCCATTTACGCCTCGTTTGTCAGAATTGGCATTGCAGATTACAGTTTCTCTGACATTACTTGAACGCGAGGACGAAGAGCCAGCATTGCGTAGGATGATGATAACGTAATTGCTTTTAGTGCAGCACGAAACGTAACGGACGCATTACTCTCCTCGACCAACATTAAACCTTTGACACACAGAACCGGATACTTTAGTTTTTTGTTCTGCATACAATCAAAGCAGTATAAGGAATTATATTTTTACCCACTTTTTTTGTTGCAGGAAGATTCAAGCCAGTTTCCAACTTCAACTTCAACAAATCCGAGTTGGTGGCCGCAGCATCTATACCGCAATCATTCTACGCAAAATCCGAAAAGTAGGTACAGGAGCTTCGAATTATTTTCGATAATACTTCTTCGGCATTTTTTAAATTATTTTTTTTTTATAGATAAAGCTGCCACAGAATACTAATCAGAATACTAAATAGCTGTCTCGCTAATCCTGTCATTTCATTTTCTGCTCCAGAGTCTCCGAAGGTTCTTCATTTATCGGAGTGGAGCGAGTGGTCCGTCTGTGATCGTTATTGTACGCAAAACAGAGTGCGAAGATGTCATCCAAAGAAAAAGTGTGGAACGACCGTTCTTAGAGTGAGTGTTTATTCTACATGCAAATTTTGACAGCAGAAGGCAATTCGACGGTATTTTGGAATACACTCGTCTAATATAGAATTGTAGAGGAAAAATGTTTCCACTTCCATCAGCAGATGGCTTTTTATGAGTACTTGCAATACCATAATTTTTAGGTTGGTCCGTTCCCGTTTCTATGACCTAATGCGTGGTTTTTGCCATTACCATTCATTATTTATACATAAGTCCTGTTACGTCACGCAGTGAGATTAAATTCAGATACAAGTATAATAGCACTTTGATACGCGCAGGAAGAACGCAACTGTTACCCCAAGAGGAGAGGCCGACGAAGGAAATGCCGCCAGCGTCAGAGACACAGGGATCGCCACAAAGAGAAATTCCATGTTGTCCAGGTGAGTCAATGCTATTATACTCGATGTGTAAAATACTTCAACTCTTAAATTAAAATTACTCTCTTACCGTATCCCGACTCCCGTTTTCTCTCAAGACTTGAACCTATCTCGAGAAAGAAAAACAAAAAAAAAAAAACAGAAAAAGCTGCTAATGGCCACGGCACTTTGAAAGGTGGTCGTCAGGAGGTCCACAAGAACCTCAGAGACCTCCTAGCCTTGTGCATCGCCGCTGCATACATAAATTTTGCCCGAAAAGGAAAACCACTGCCTTCAACTTTGTCCTTCTTCGCATACAGATTTCTATACGTTATATACGTTGACTCTGCATGTCTATGTCCGTATAAAAGTCCGATTCGTTGATGCGCACAAGTGCAATTGATTGCATACATGCATTCGAAAGACCATCGACTCGTTGAACGACTGTCAATTAAACAGTATTTTACGTCTATGCATTCGGCGTTGAATTTTTTTTCCAACTTCTTCATGTTTCGATTCACAGATTCCAACGGAAGCAGAACCACGGCAAGGCAGACGCAAAGGTAATCAGGGCCAGAAAGGACCTCGAAATCGACCTAACCATTTCTACGGGAAATGGAGTAAGTGGTCAGCATGTACCAAGACTTGCACCACGCAACGGTACAGGTAAATAATTTCGCTTTGTTCGATCGAATGATCTTACTTCGTTATCAAGAATACCAGGCTGCATTTTATTCTAATGAATTCCTTCCGCAACTAGGAAATGTCATTCACATCCCCGGCCAGTATTTTTGAAACTAGTTAACATTTCATTATCTAGAGAATATTTTCATTAATATTTGCCGTATTCGGTCGTGGAATTTTTTCCATACTGAAATCATTCCAAATCATCCCAGCTAGTGCTATTCCTGCGGTGTGAAATGGTATGCGCTATTCCCGCAGTGTGAAACGGCATATGTGCCATTCCGACAGTGTGAAACGACATAATATGCTATTCCAGTGGTGCGAAACGGCATATGCCATTCCTGCGGTCCAAACCGTCATATGCCATTCCTTCGGTGCGAAACGGCATATTCTATTCCTGCTGTGCGTTTGCCAAAACAGAACGAACGTCAAACGGATATGCGACGCTGATGCCGAGCCGTCAATCAACTGCCAATATTGTGCCCGCACAGGGCCGACTGAATCCGACGATACGAGACCCTTTTACCAATTCACAAATATCCATGCAACGCTGGGCCGTTTTATAAAAACGGCTGCCGCCCTGCAATTTCTGCTTAGGCTCCTACGGACCAAAATTTCAAATCATTTGCAGATTGAACATGTCAATTTCCGGCCGATTTTGAAAGGCTGATATTTCAGGATTTCGCATAGTAACAATTTTTCTGGTTGGTGTCCGTATTTTGATTTGATTTAGGTATCTCGGATAGACTTTTGCGGAATTTTAGAATTCCGATTTATCTTCAAATAAGCATCATTATCGAAGAAATAGTATGAACAGGATGATTCATCTTCGACGATGTACGGAATTTTACGGATTGTCAGTCGATTCTATCTCGTCGAGATTAGTGAAGAACCAGCAGCGTTATTCGAATCAAATATTAAAATAGTTCAAACTCAAATTACTCAAAAAGCGCGTCTTTCTGTTCCGTGAAACCTGAATTATATGTCCCAATGATGTGGAAAGAATTGAACTTCATACAATATGAAGGTATCAAAAAAAATACATGGAAAAATTGTGGGTGAGTCAGTTGAGAAATTCGAGAATCGAACAAAACTGGCGAACTTCTACGCTCGAACTTATTATATTTAGACTCTTCAAAGCGGTCGTACGGTCGAGTGTATAGTTCTTATTTTGTCTTTTGTCCACAAGGTGGTGCAGACGGCCAGGAATTTGCGGACGCGACGTCATCCGCGAAAGCGCCTACTGCTACGTCGAAGGGAGCTACTGCCAAAAATGGATTTATCGCCGAATACAAGGACGGCACGAAGACGACAACGATGGCAAGCTTTTTCTGCTTCACTGTCATTCGTCCTTTTTCTTACTTCACCTTCCCCATTTTTCCACCATTTCCCATTGAATAACAATTCCAATTTGGATTATTTAATTTTATTCGGTTCTGGTGTTTTTTTTCGTCGTATCATTTCAATTGATATTAGCCAACGCAATGATGTTACTTTATCACGGTGATGAAACGTGCCATTAGAATTCCATAATTTTTGTCACAAAGCAAAGAACCTGCTGGCACTATTCAATCCAAGACAGAGACTGCTCAAAACTTCTGATGCAACAGTATTGAAAGATTTTCTAAAGTTTTCAAAGGAGGAAATTTAATAGCGCTGTAACGAGGAATATGTTTCTACAGTAGACCTGGACTTGGACGAGTTCGACCTCCGTCCAAACATGGTGGACTCCTTCAGTGGTACGATAGATGAGCCGTGGAAATGCGGGGTCGTTAATTCGAGTAGAAACTCACGACTGTCCTATTTCACTAGGATCATCGGAGGGAGACCAGCAACTCCAGGAAGCTGGCCCTGGCAAGTCGCCGTGCTGAACAGATTTCGGGTAAGGATGAAGTAGGGGCCATCACCCTGGAGGGCATGACTTGCTTGATAATCTAGTTTCGAAGAGATTGAATTGATCCTTAGGACGTAGTCTCAGAAAAGTATTTCATATTCCATCTCATTCGGTTGCAGGAGGCATTTTGTGGTGGTACTCTGGTATCTCCAAGATGGGTCCTTACCGCCGCACACTGCATTCGTAAAAGACTCTACGTACGGATAGGAGAACACGACTTGACCATTAAAGAAGGAAGCGAATTGGAGCTCAGGGTTAGTATTGTTGCCAATCATAGTTTTTGAAGATGCCAATGTTACAGTGTAAACTACAACCCATATCGGCGACTGTTTTCTCGCGCATGACAGAACTTGTCATATTTTGGAACATGAAATGAAATCACGGCGCCAGATATGGTCGTTGTAAGACGTGTAGGCAATCAGTTCGAGATCCATGAAAGTTAAAAGAAAAAAGTCAGTCACTCGAAAATTCCCGCAACTATTAGTACTACTGGGACCACTTGTAGTTACTACTGCACCATGGTGATTCTTCATCTCCAATATGCACATGAGTTTTTCACTGATAGTCCTACCGTTCTTGGGATTAAATATATCCACGAACAAGTGTTCAGAATATCATCAAGCACTAGAAGCAATTAATTCACACTTCGGTTATTTTTTTCGAGTCCTTACTACAATTTTTGTTTACACTGATGAAAGAAAAGACGTTCCAGAAGATCCACTAAGATTTTTATGTTGATTTGACACTTTTTTCTAGGCTAAACAACAGTGTTGAGTGCAAGACGTTTCAACTAGGTAAAGTGTTGAAATTAATATAAACATCCTAACCAATCTCTTGAAACAATTTTTTTCCTGAGAGTGTAGAATGGAGTTGAAAGCTCGAGATCAATCAATATCGTTCTGCATAACTGTTGACTGTTGGCTGTTGCCTTGTTAGTTACATTTCTTTTCAAGCCGATGGCCCTCAAGATGGTGCCCTAATCAACTTTATCTGCATCTCTAACCTTGTCAGTTTGTCATTTTTCTACGTAGCCTTATCTTTAAAATCGTTTGACGAACAACGTCTGATTGCTGAATGAATTTTTTCCACACACCTTTTCCCAGCAAAAAATGACCCTCCAACTTTGGCCGCGAGTTCGGACTTTATTAACTTTGCTTCGAATAGCAAAAATAATGGCCAAAAATAGTGTTAGCATCACTCAAAATTTGTTTCTCTGATGCTCTGTAAAAAAACATAGTTCGTCCATGAAATTTGGACAGAGAAAGTAACAAGAATATGCCTTGAAACTTTGATCCGATTCTTTAACGTAGTTTTCGCGTTAACAAAGCTTTAGTTTCATGCATAGACACCTGTGACAGATGTGATGAAAATCACACTTATTATTGCAGAATGCGATGAAGGGAATGTAAGGAATGTTTGGCAAAAAGAGATGAAGTATTCAAACCATAGTATATCGTAGACATATGGCAATCCTCTACGAAAACATGCCGAAAAATGCGGGAACTTTTCGAAGCCCGTTGGCGAGAAATATTCATTACTGAATGAAGGGTTCAGCGCCAGAGTAGCGTAACCCACATTGTCGACGAGGCTCATTTTAAATGACTGATGATGGTAAAGAAGAGCCTTATCGACAATGTGGGTTAGGCTACTCTGGCACTAAACCTTTCAAATATGAAGACACGCGCTTTTAGATGCTTGAAGTCTTACCTTGAATGTATTCTGTTCCAGGTGGACAGCGTAATTGTGCATCCGTATTACGACGCTGACACTGTAGACAACGACGTCGCCCTGCTTCGCCTTCCAGTGACTTTAACACCCGCATTAACCCGCGGAATCGCCTGTTTACCAACTCCTCGGCAGGCCCTTCCAACAAATCAACTCTGTTCTATAATCGGCTGGGGGAAGTCCAGACCAACCGACGATTTCGGTACTGACGTACTTCACGAAGCCAGGGTAAGATACTGACAATGCATGAGTACATTCCCTTCATCATTCTCACCCATCAAGCTTGCATCCCGTGTATTATCAATTCTTACTATCATTATTCACTCATGTATTATCGTTTTTAGGTACCGATTGTCTCGAGTGATGCGTGTCGCGGAGTTTACATGGACTACCAAATAACTGAGAACATGTTCTGTGCTGGCTACCGCAGGGGGCGAATGGACTCATGTGCAGGAGATAGCGGGGGTCCACTTCTATGCAAGGATCCGCGGAGACCTGAACAGCCCTGGACCATTTTTGGCATCACCAGCTTTGGGGAAGGTTGTGGTAAGCGTGGTAAGTTCGGAATTTATGCCAGACTACCAAACTACGTGGTATGGATTGAGAAGGTAATGAGGCATACCGACGCCTACACCTAAGCCCGACCTCCATACCTTTCATTGTCAGTGTTAGGGGAAGGTAAATAGAAAGCCAAGAGGAATGGCATAAAACTGAATGTTGAATTTGAAAAATATTGTGAAGAATTCTCGAGGTTTTGGAATTGGTATTTTGTGGAAAATCTCCAAATCGAGAGTTTATCAGTGATGATATTTGACATGATTAATTTATGTCTCATACCTTCCAGCAGAACGTTGTTCAGATATTATATAATGTAGAGTAGAAGTTAGTAAATTATGACGCATTGAGTAAAATTGTATACATGCTATCGATCAACTACTATTATACTAATGCATAGGGTTAGTCTACAATCGTTAGCCGGCTAGCTCGACGAAGTAGATACAGTAATCTAGTGTCACTCGATTTTGAGGCTAACACCCTAGTTGAAACTTTTTTCAAGCGTAGGGGTGTCTTTTAGTTTTCAATTGTTTGAATTTTGAATGATATACTGTACCATAATGGGTATTTAATCGTGCCTTTGGATTTACGTAATATATAAGAGTAAATCGAGATAGAGAAAGAGAGAGATTATTGTCTGCAGAACTATTCGTTTCGGAAATATTGTTTGACGTATTAGATATTTCATCGATCTAAGTGAAAGACGAACTAATTTCGTATTGAACGTATTGTGATTTTTATAAATATAAAAACTGCGGATATATTTTGATACCCTATATGAATATACATATTATATGAACTTTATTACCTTTATATATTAATAATCTAGAAAAGCACTTGTACTATTTTGTATATATTTATTTCAAACGTTATGTATTGTCACGCGCTATATATACTATTATATAAATCCTAGGAATTGAATAATGATAGACGGGATTGGTGTTACTTTGATATCCTTCGATACTCGTGATACTTATTAACCCTACGTAAGCTCCTACTTGTGTTAAAGCACAGTCGGAGTTTCAATTTTCAGGGGCAGAATAGACCATGCGAACAGAAAAAGAAGATGATGCAAACCTGTGTACAGCATCAACTAAGCAAGAAGGAAAATGAATAAAAACATCATCCCATAGGAAACCCTGCTTAAAATGCTGAATCAATCAGGGTTCTATCCTACATCCTGAACGGTTTTTTGTCCGTTCTGTCTTTGGTTCTCTGTGTAACTGTGTCCAAAACTGTTTCTGGAAATAGTTTCAAATAGAACCAAATACAAATCGGACACGAAGACGGTATAGGATCGAGAATAGAACTGTATGATTCATTCGGCATTTTGAGCAGGAAGTGTCACCTTCACGAAAGGCGAAATCACTGAGTGCTTGCAAATTGCAAGGAACTATGCTCCATTTTGACCGAGTGTTGCGTCTCCAGTAGTAATGTGCTGAATATGGAGCCATAAATTTTTGTACCGGCATAGTGAAGAAATACAGAAAAACAAGTAGCCGTCGTAGACAACTTGCGGAACATTCTCCATCATTCTTGTTACAACAAATGGGTGGTATTATTATGTGTTAACTTCGGGGTTAGATTTTGATACGGTATTGATCGAATAAATAATGAGTTTCCTATCTGTGCACATTTTTTCGCAATTACTGGGACCTTTATAATTCTTTTTAAGCATTACGTGGGGGACCGTTCCAAACGCCCCAATATATCTCTTCTATACGCACTGAGATAAACTTTCTAGCTTCTTTTTTTGTTAATTCAAAATTGTCAGGGGAATGCTACAGTCGATTTTCACCAACTCTCTTGTTGTGGGTCTCAAAATGTAAACAATAGCTCACTTTATTTCTACTATTATCAGAGTTCAGTCTTCACTGACGCAAAAATGATTGAGCATCCGCCGTACAATATGAATTACCGAACACATCGGTCTGGGAACAAATTAATTCCAGGCAACGATAAAGTCGTAATTTATTGTTAGGTCGCGAACCTTCGACAACTAGCGATTTCGAGAATCGGTCGGAGCCATTTTAATATCGTAATCCCGTCATAACCTGCGAAACGAAGCTCAGCTCACAAATCTTCACGTCATGATTGGTGGCGATAAACTAGTCCACCAATTACGACGCGAGCTGAGCTCCGTCTCGTGGGTGATGACGGAATGACAGAATTAAAATGGCTCCACACCATTGTCGAAATGAGGATCCGGCGCGCCACTCTCCGCCGCTAGGGGCGCCACCGGACAGAGACCTTATGAACTTTCCTGTTAATGGAAATCTAGCCAGTGTCAACGGTTTTTTTTACACGATATTAAACAGTTTTGCGGAAATGCCCATGTTTTGCGTGTTCCGTTGTAAGTATGTCAGAAACCACAAATTCTTTCAAAAAAAGAACCTCAAGAAAAATGGCTGGCAGCTGTTATACTTAAGAAAACATTTCGTGTAACCTTTACCTCGCGAGTGTGTAGTTTGCATTTTATGGCAAACGATTACACTTCTAAAGATCTAATGGAGTAGAAACTAGTACGCTTCGAATAAAAAATTTGTTGTTTTTCACATAACACCTGTCTGAATCTTGGCTGAGCAATATTAAACATATATATAGAAATATTTGTCGGTCCACGGTCTGCATTTGCTGGTGCACTTGCAATTTCGTATTGACTACGCGCCTTCTAGACTGTGAGCCAATCGGGAGTTAGGTAGCTATCTAGGTGCTGCCACCTACGCCGCATTTGACGTGTCCGGATCCTCATTGCTTGTTGTCAACGGTGTGCGCCCTGATAAATTACGACTTGATCGTCGCTGACGGCTTTTGTAAGTTGATCTACGTACCGTCTAGCCAGCTCAAACTTTCGAAGTTATTAGAAAAATTCGGATGCTCAAAAGAGTATCTTCTGATGGATGTATTCAGTATTTCATATGGTACGGCGAATACTCAAGCATTTTCTCGTCAATGAAGCGTCCCGTTCGAATGAATTTTCATAACTTCATTTCTGTACCCAATTATAGTCCAAGGTCTGCGCTTCAGAGAACCGTACATAGGTTATAGAAAAAAAAAAAATTTCACAACGAGAAGAATTTTTTCAACATCTGTTTACCATTCACCCCGCTCGATGCTGTTCAACTTGTGGGCAAAAGATAGTGGGGATTCTTAATAGCTTTTGAACTTCATATTTCGTTTCCTCTCAACAATCTGATATGAAATAAAGTTATTGTACGGAAATATGTGGTCAGATATGCAGAGACACCCCTTTTCAGTCGGTTCAGCCGCCTCTTTCCACGCATAGCCACCATACGTACGTCGGGCTGCATATCGTTAGGCGTGAGTACTTTTCGTTGTACGAGAACTCCAGGCCGAGATATACCCAATGAGATGGATCCCGTTGCTCACAAAATATGCAACCGCTTTTACCGGTCAATAGTACATTGTACAGGGTGTATAAAAAAGTTTAGTCGTCACTTCGCCAAATGATACTTCACCTCGAAATCGGTAGAACGCCCCAACAAGATGTCCCCACAAAATCCCACTTAACCTTGTTCAGACTCATTGGAAATTTTTATTTTTGGCTCAAACAAATCTTCTCATCAGGAGGGCAAAAAGTGTCAATGGGACTATGGGTCGCAAATGGTTACTTCATTGCGAAAATAGAACATAAAGGGGCGCTCCACCGATATCGATCTGGAGAATAATCTGGCGAAGTGAAGAACAAACTTTTTTATACACCCTGTATAACAAGGGGGGGGGGGGGGGGGGAGGGGAATCGGCAATTTCTCGCGAGGGTTAGATGATGGTGCAGGACTCGGAGTCGAGGTCGACGAAGGTGTTATGAGTATTACCTCCCCAGGGAGGGAAGGAACATTACCTTTCTAGGGAGGTAATGTAGTCCATGCTAGGAACCCGTAATTTCCCATCCACTTTACCTGCGAGAAAAAGGGCCCATTTCATGCACGTGTTGAAAAAAATACATAGTCGTAGGTTGGCAGTACCACACGGAAAGAAATTATTAGGTTTAACAGAATAACAGCAATACGTATCGCTGTTTCAGCCAAATTCAGAAAATATGGCTGTAATAGCCATAAGTCCAACTGGTTCAAAGATGCTTTCAGCTATCGGGTCAATGCTGTTTAGAACTAATATACCCGGCGTATTGCTGAACGAGCAATATTTTCTCGCTGTGGCTGAGAAAATACGTATTGCTGATAAACCTAATTATCTCTTTCCGTGCAGAAGTAATAGTAGGGAACTGCTAGCTTGTCGCTGACGGCGTCTAAACGTCGACCTACGTAACTTCTAGCCAGCTCAAAGTTCTGCAGACAGCGGAAAACATTTGACGGTTAACGGAGGATCATGTTTCATCACTTAGTGTACTATTACCAGGATCAGTGCATGAAAAGAAAATTTATTTTCCTGAAAAATTGCAATTTTCTAGTGAATTTTCAGATTCTCCGGAGTCATATTTTTGACGCTTCGAAACATCCGGATGTTCTCAATTACTTCGACATTTTTTTCTTCGACTTCGAGCACTTTTCTGCATATAGGTTCACCGATTCCGATGTCATGCGAGATTTTGATTCCCGACGAATCCCCAATGACAAATCCGGGCTCATACAGCCTGATATCAAGATGTTCTAACGTCAATTGATTCGCAAAATATGAAAAATTCACACCGAACGATCTTTGGGCGTTCGTATCTCCAGTCTGATTATCAGCCAACATTTTTACACTGCTGCTCTGAAACCAAGAAACTTCCACCTTTGACCTGTCATAAACCTTAGAAATTACAATTCAAAATTTGTGAACTTGAACTTTTTGGTCAATTTTTTTTTTTTGTGCTTGTTCAACTTTCTTTCGACAAAAAATGTCTGCAGGTAGATTTCCGTATGCTTCAGCCCGCCGTGGCAGTTTTAAGGTGGGAGCTTACCCCGTCGTTATTCGATCGTATGAACAATATAATTTTTTTGTCAACAAATTTTCCCGATGAAAATATTCGGCGGTGAAGTAAAACACGTTTGCCCAGGGCTTATGCTTTCCAAAGATGAGATTAGTTATGTTTCCCGTCACGCGTGGCTCAGATTTGTGTACAATTAGAAATGCGAATTTGTGACGGATTGAAGTTTGAATTGACGCGAATAGACGCAAATGCCTATGTCAGGAATTCCAACTAATTTTGCGCCCCACTATGAAATTGGATACTTTTTTTGGATGTTATTTTTTCGATGTATTCTTGTGAAGAGTCAGATTGTTTTGGGCTGTTTAAAATGATCAGGAAATCGTCCTACTACCAGTGTGAATATAATCATATACATTTTAGAAAAACGTGTCAGTTATAAACAAATAAATTTATTGATTACATTAGATGCATCCGAACGATGAAGTGCATGTGTTTCATAACGCTAAAATCTTAAGTGTAAGACAGTTAAAAGCGTTCTGGTTTCTTATTATTTCTCAGCTTATAATTAGTTGTGCAAATCGTTTCACCACTCCAATCACTCAATTATACTTGCACTTCGAAAAGTCCATCTCCGGGTGTTGCTGCATGAATCTGAAATAGAATATCGTCGATTAATCATAAGACCGAAGCGAATCTGTTACATCAGAATGTTACATAAAATGCAATTATTCGAGAAGGTAGGTATGTTCTATTTATTCTAAATATTGGCAATAGTCTACATCTTCTTTCAAAATAATATAAACATAATTTCAATTGAATTCAATCTAAACTCATGACTTTTCGAATTTGATCCTTACTTTTTGATTACATCTTGTTTCTTCTGCTCATCCGAGGTAGGTAGTCCCAATTCCTTTTGCCTCTGATCGTACATCATCTTCTCGACCAGTCCTCTCGTTTCACCGTCCAAATCGGAAAGTTTACTCGGTTCAGGATTCACTTTCTTTGTACTGATTTCCGGATCACACGTTACCACGTGAGCCCACCACTGCATTTTGTTTACCTGTGGAAAATATGAAAAAATTGAACTCCGAGCAATAGCATCGCACACTCTCCATCGTTGTCCTCATCACGAATAGAAAAAGCTGGTGTGACTCAGAAGGATGTTTAATAATTCAACTACTGAAATTGAATTTTGATAATTTGTCGTGCATTAACTGTTTATATTATTTGCAGTCTTGACCTAGTCGGATATGCTGTAGAAAGACAGTGAAATGAATAATTATATCACGGAAAACGAATGATTACCTTTTCCAAATTAATGAGAAGTACTTTTCCATCTTCTATTACCCATGTCGATTCCTCCAATTTGACTTCGTGGGGAAAGTCGCCATCGATGATGGGTGGCTGACCTTTCACACCGCAAGTCAGATGTTTTTTCGTTATGGAAACAGCCAGGTCTTTTGGCCTTGCTGAGAAATTGACCTTCAGGGGCACCTTAAGCTGAAAGGTTACCAAAAGACACATATTTTATTAATTCTTGGTGATGTCAACGATTGTCGATAAAATTTACTTAATATATACGATTGCCAAGGAAACGATTCTTTTTCCTGGAATTTTTACAGATACGTTACAGTATCATTCATTACACTATATTAATTATATACCCTTGAATAAAATTTACAATTACATACTAGATATCAAGGTGCGGCAAATAGAAACATGTGTGGAATAAAAGGAAATCAGATAAAATCTACGTTCCAGACGCGTACGTGTAGTTTATTTGTCCAACAATCGACATGACGGGATCCTAAACAAAGCGCCCAATTATTTATAGCCGGAACAATCTATTATTGCTATAAACAGATGGTTATTACCTAACAAGGTGTCTATTGTACTGCCAGCACAGCGGAGAGAGGTGGCTGTTATACCTACAAGTCTGCACCCAGTTACACGTGTGTACCTATACGTACTTGCATGCTCTCACATGTTAAAATATCATGTTTTCATTCTGCAATCGGTAACGCTCCAATTGTTACTCCACGTGTACCAATGTTGCTGATTGATTCCTAACTTTTGATTCCGAGGGTCATTGCAATATGATGATTTCTTCAAAGTGGTAACATGGACCACGGCTTGGCGATATGATGATTTCTTTAATGTGCGAACATGGATTACGAGTTGGGGATATGATGATTTCTTCAAAATGGTAACATGGAGTGTGGGGTAAGTTGTACACCTAGAGGCGTCTGGTCCTTCCCGATAATACAACTAAGGACGAATTGCATGAAGTTGCAAAAACTTGAAAATCCTATCAACGACACGAGGACGAATGATTATTTCCGTTAGAGGTATATCGATTCATGGACAACCGATTCCAACGGACCAACGGACGTGACGAAATTTCGCAATAAGGTTTGTTCCTTGGTACGGCCATCCAGCCAACCAACCAGACAAGACAAGACAAGACAACGCCGCTTAAAACCGTTTCCTTTGCGCGACAGCAGTAGGTAACCCAAGCAACTCGAAGCCTCAAGTAACGTCGGTCGGTCCTGGTGGAACATGGAGCCGAGTGCAACAGTGCGTGGAAACGGATCATGGCTACCAACTTTAACCCGTTAACAAAGTGGAATATCATTATAATTATTATGATTCTTATGAGGTAATTGGCTGTCTAGTATTTCTGCATTTTAGGTGAGCGAGAATACTTGCGTACGGTAATTGCTGTGAAGGCGTAAAATATGGTTTAAAACCCATGTATATCCTCCGTGAGGCAGCTAAGGACGTGACGTCATAGAATTCAAGCTGTTACCAAGGCAATGCACGATCCTTACAAAGTTCTTAGATAACTTGTAGAAATACTCAGTAGGTATAATATGTATGAATAATGAGGGACTCCAAACGGAAGATATCTTCAGTAGACCTCATTCCATTTGAAGTGGGGACATGATGAGTGGCACAGATTTTAATCAGGATAGTTTTTTTCAAAAAGTGATCTACGCTAACTTTTTCAAATCAATCATGTGTTTCTGTTTTCATATGTACAGATTTTTTGTTCTTCATACGCTGGAATCGAAGACAGGCTTCATGCAAACTCGACGATTTATAGCATGAAATATTATTGTGCCTATCCGCAAGCATTGAACATACCACAGCTGTCGTCGTGAGATGCGTGGGTTTGTATCAAACGTGGATAGAACATCTCGAGATAACATCAATTCAATAATGCTTTCAGTAGATCTCAGTGGTTTCGCCTTCAATCACCCTCGTTTCAGTGTACAATGAGTGAATGATGATTCCGGTTCAGAGTTATACGTTGATGAGTGAAAATAAATTTGTGCTCAAATATTGAAAAACATAAAATACATCTATCCTTCAATACTGATCAAGTTTTTGCTAAATGATGTTTCGTATTGGCGAAAGCCGACGAGATATTCAAGGGTTTAATTTGAAATGCCACATCCTATGTATCGATGATGCAATTTAATGGAGTTAGGTCTTATTGGTTCTGTGGAAACGCAAATTGTCATGTAATTTGTTCATGGTTCTAACTTCATAGTCTGTAAAAGCCAGGAGTAAAGCGAATCATTTTCTCAAGCGATCGTTTGCGATAAACAATTTGTGATTTGCAAACATCGACGCGAGCGGTGGACGTTGGGTGCAGAAGGGAAATGAGCGTGCGAAATTCAACCTTGCGCATTTAC
This sequence comes from Ametastegia equiseti, assembly GCA_963989295.1. NCBI lineage: Eukaryota > Metazoa > Arthropoda > Insecta > Hymenoptera > Tenthredinidae > Ametastegia > Ametastegia equiseti. The sequence continues at coordinate 6,836,851 of OZ022390.1, read as the reverse complement.
CGGAGAGAGAAAGGACGGTCAATTGAATTTCGACATGAATTTACTTGTTCTATTTATACAGCAAATAACAACAATGGTAACGACGAACAACGTGCTACGCAGATCAGAAACTTGTTAATAGTTAAAAGTTCGCACGCCAATTCTATAGCGAAATAGCAACGGTAAAACAATTCCATACGATTTTCTCATCAGAAACTCCCTGCAGAAAAGACAAGTACGATACTTCGGGGGGAATGCCATATACATACAATCTTAATTACAAACGTAAATTAACACGACTCCTCCACGAGACTCGCGACTCATTATCCACCTTTGTTTGTATACTTGGACTTTAATCTTACGAAAACGACCTCGAATAACAAATCGCAAAGCATGCAGCATTATAGTCGACAGAACGGTCACACTCGTTCGCTGACCGCATCGATTTGCTAAATTGTTAGCTATATGAATCAGAATCGACGGGATAGAAAATACAACTTGAGGTCAGAATTGAGTTCATACACCCAGCTGTTACTATAATTTCATTATGCTAAATCAGACCGCGGGACTTGGGAGTATAAGTATGATAAAAATTGTCGTCGTAATTTTCTCGGTTATACTGTTGCAGCCTTGCGACCGTGGTCGATAGTCCGAAGGCTGTTGTCCCACTCATCGACTCGGCAGAAGCGATTTATACAACTTCAATGGAATCCTTGATACTCAGATCAAGAGTTGCGCAATCGAATACCTTTCTTCTTACTCACTAGGTCCAATATTATGATGTTTCCAAATTCCAGGGATCTGTTTAGATCCCGGAACACACGAACGTCACGAAAACGTCTGCATGCACGTACGTTGCACAATTTTATCCTCACATTCCCTACAATTACGATTATTTGTTAAAAAGGAAAAAGGTAAACGTGCAATAGCCGAGATAATAATTTACAGATCGGTATAAAGTAACAGGATTATTATAATCAAATTGTTTGCGAAGCACAACTGCAGTTTACCTATACCCATCATGATAAAGTCAGTATACCTAGACCAGCACTCTCCGCAACTACAGCGCAAAGGTCAAAATCCTTCGACAATTATTTACGGTAGGTATGCAAAAGGTATATAACCTATGATTACAACGTTTAAAAAATTGACAATGACGCATGGTTGACACGCGATTCGAGCCCTTCATCATCCGCCTCGTAATTTCAACGGATAATCAGTCATGGGACCGCGAGCCGATAGTTTAAGAATGAGCAGCCCAGCTCACAGAAGGACCTTCCACAGTGTTATATAACGCGATGCATAACATCTTTCAGATACTGACGCATAGGACATTCATTTAAATTGGTGATAAGTAATGGGACCAAAATGACGCCGCACTTATTCGAGGCCGGGTTATCATACGCTTGAAGTTCCAAACGTTCATTTGAACGCAAGTTCCATAAACAGGGTGGCCATTCAATTTCAACTTTAAAATTCCCTGATTGTTTCTGTTCCCATAACTGAAATGACAACTGTTCTCCCTTGACTTTCCGCTTCGCAATATTCAGTACAAATGTTCGATTGACATACATTTTGATCATTCCCGGAACAAAACTCACCTAACTTAATTCGCGACAAGTAAGATTGGGGTTAAAAATTTGCTACGAAAAATTGACGCGTTCACAAAAAAAAAAGTACACAATTCCCTGACATTTCCCTGACTTCTCCATGTTAATCCGAATTCCCTGACTTTTCCTGGTTTTCCAGGTTTACCAGTTCATAGCTGGTCACCCTGATTAAAATCTTGTATTACGCCCATTCAACAGCTCAAAATTTGTAAATTTTGAAATCCACAACTGAAATTTTCAACATATCAAAAATCTGCAGCTGTACTTTTAGTGGATTAAAGATAGTCGCGAAGCCTACTTTTCCGAATTTTCGTTCAAACGAACGTTCGGAACTTCAAGCACGTGGTTATCGGCATATTCCTTGTAAGTTCTGATACGTTTTGATACAGAGCTCAATCATCGAATTGAATTGTATACCCCACAGGAGAAAAAATCGCACATGTTTCTGAGTCGTTATCGGGGCATCGATTGTGGAGTGTCTAGACGTGTACTGTATCATAGAGTTTGAAAGCATGTCGGGCGATCCACCGTCCTCATAACTTGCTATAGCTTGTATACATCATAGAGTGCAAGTTGCAAGCTATATGCAATTGTAACGGGAGATGTGAGACCTAGATACGAAGTGTGCAGGCAGTGCATCCGGCTCGCGTGTAGATTAGATATACAGTTCACCGAGTCTATCGAGACAGGCGAAGTTCTAGTGTCTGTGATTTGCATGGACCCACGTATATCTCGAGAAGTAGGAAGATTCCCCACAGATGTTCGAACGACTAGATATAGTGTCGTAATATTTCAAGTTTTAACGTACGTAATTGACATCCCAGGCCTTCCTAGAAACCGTTTATCCTAGATCGAAACTAAACGCGAAAGCATCTCTTCGTCTCGCGTACATACAGCCATGAGTTTTAGGATTGATTCCTCCACTGACGGTTTTTTTATTTTTTTATTGACACCTGGCACCAATATTGGTGGCATAATTTCGCCGAGAGAATAGTCTTTTTTTCTTGTTGTTTTATATTTATTTTTTAATTCTGCATAGTTTCGCAACGCGTTGTGTACGACGTTTTCTAAACAACGTATGGTTTATGAGTGCTCGTAAGATATTTTGTTGTAGCTATTTAACGTCTGAGTATGTATTTTAGGAGGGGTACGGAGGGAACCGGTCTGATTCGTGGCCAAGTTTCAAACGAGCGCGCGATCGCGACGCAATCGATTCTCGACGAAAGACCAGTTCGCCAAAAATTGGCGCCAGGTCTGACCGCGGGTCAAAGAACGGCCTTGCCTCCAACACAGTTATGGAAATATCGCACACATGCTGAACGGCATCGACGTTACGACGCTATAAGCGACGCTTGCGCACGACGCTCGAGAAACAACCGTTGTTGCACAACACAGCCTGCCATACGGCCGCCAAAAGTGAAATCGAGAAGGAACGAGCCTTTGAGCCTCGAGATAACTGGAAAGGGGAAGTGGAAATGTTGGCAAGCGATGCCTCCTACCCTTTCTTCGACGTCTTAAGACTTTTATCAAACTTTATGCATTCGACGGTTGTCGTTTTTTGAACATGTTTTTGGAGTGGTTTTCCTCAAAAGGTTCACCACATTGCAGCCAAACAGAATAAACTTGGTGCAAAATCAATTTAGTCCTCCTCTAAAGTTCATCTTGTTTCATTACAATCCAATGATTACAAAACACCTGCTATACAAATTTTGGCACATCATTCGTCCAATGAGATATTTCATGTGTATATTTGACTATTGGATACAGACAGTTTTTAATTGACTGTGGAAAATTACACTTTGGAGTCAAGCCGTCGGCTAGTGCGCAGTGCTTTGAGACCCAACCATATACTTTACAGCAATTTTTGAATCCAGTATTCTGCATTCAATCTATGATGGCACGACTTCTTTCGAACTGACCATATCTTTTACAGTAATTTTTTCAATTCAGTATTCTGCGGTACGATTTCTAAACATTTTTGGATTCCAAAGAAGTCGGATCAAACAAATGGTCTGCGCAGAAAGTGTTTCAAAATCAGGCGATTATATTGATGAGAGGTGAGCTTTTGGTCTTCGCATTACCTCACAAGATGATGATGATCCTGCGCCTCGAAAACCGGGTACAAAAACTGATCACGAAGTAAAAATAACGAATATTTGCGCCTCATACTTACAATTAGTTTCTTTTTGTACATTTCAAACGACATTGATATGAAAACCATGCCTCGATCGTATACTTAAAGAACATTGTTCAGTGGACAAAAATTTCTAGCTTAGCGGAAGCGGCGTCTGAGTTCCCAGTCAGTTTCAGATGCTGTTTTCTAACTGGCTTCGCGAGGGGTGAATCACGGAGGAGATATGGTGTACAAATTACAGGAGATATTCAGGAAATATTTTCAAATATTAGGAGATAAGTGCTGCAGAATGTTTAAAAGTACTGGAAAATCTTAGAAAATCTCGAAAAACAGTTTAAAATATGTAGAAATGTTGGAAAAATGTACGGGAGATACTGGGAGATATCAAGAAATTGGAGATATGGTGTACGAATTTTTGTCTTGTGGTTCACCCCTCGTGGCTTCGCTTTTGCTACTGATCGAGGCACATTCGCACAGTTTGAGGTGCAAATACCGGGTAAATTAACGAAGGCAATGATTTATGCATACAATATACAACCTTGACATTTTATACCGTGAATAAGTTATTTTATTCTTGCCTATCTTGTGCATTTTCCATTTTGATCGCTATTCGAACTGCGTCAACAGCCGAAAGCCGGACTTTGAGCCAAATTCAAAATCAGTAGAAACTTTGATAATGGTAGCATGATGCAGATTTTCGTTGACATATTTGTTATTTCGGAGATTGATATTTTGTAAAAAAAAAAAAAAAAGTAACGGAACACGTTCATCCGAAATTTTCTATTACAAAGTGAGCTAGGAGAACAATTTACTAGAAATTAGAATATCAGAAACTGCCTCACCATGCAGCATAACAGCGCCTTCTGTTGACTTCAAATATGGCTTCAAGTCCATATAACTTTACGCTATCGGTGCAGCTCGAATATACAATAGTGGTCAGAGTGGTGATCCATCCCTGGTGATGGTCTGATGAACAAGTGAGGTAAAACTAGCATGACTCATTGACAGTAACGGGTCACGATACAAGGGTCTATATAGAACCTCCATATCGATGCCAAACTACCCACTATCAACACATGGAACAGTGGAAAGGTTTCTTCATGATTATAGAAGGTTACCCAAGATTTATATTTGGAAACGAATGGTGAATTCCTATGCGCCCCATAAGCATTGTGAGTATTTGACTGTCGATGACGACCGTAACCTTTCGGACCTCGAAGACTCTGAATCAGAAATGACTGACTGAAATTTCTGCGAAACCTAAAGGTACTATATCGAACGACGAAATGGTTACAATGACAAATCTTCGTACTTCAGACATCAGTGGTATGTATGTACGAATGCTTATCTATGAATCTATACAGAGAAATATATAGCCATAAGTATGTTATCGATAGTTTGAATCTTAGCCCACCTCATTAGGGGACTCCCACACAAATAAATACCGCGATGCCAAGTCGATCATGCGAGGCCTATTGGCTTGATGTCCCAGAGCTGAACCGGTATAAGTCACAATACGGTTTCGTAACTTCGGGCTGTTTGCTGCATTTTGTTTCTTCTCTTATTATAATAAGTGCAGCAGGATATTTGAGCCAGAAGAAAAACAAGAGCGAGCAATGCAATCTCACCAGCTGCAGCATTAAACTCACCGCAGTTTAGTTACGACGACTTAATTCATTAACGAATACGACCTCGGTTTCCGCGAATGATGTCCAAATGAAAAAAAAAAACCCAGAGTACAGATCATTATTATACTTTGAGTTTCTCCTAATCCTCATTTTGTTCCTGGTATTTATTACCGATCTCTAATTAACGCGCATACTCTCGCTTTCCCACGCGTCTTCGTAGTTCAGATTCTCCCGAGGATTTCATGTATAGAATGCTGAATCTGTGCAAATCCCAGTTGAAGTTTCCGTGCGAAAACCACAAAGCCGAGAAGCTTCCATGATCTGCCTTTTTGAATTGCGAAATTTGACCGCTAAGTTTGATAAATACCATCCGGATGAGAAATCTTTTTATTTCTCGGTTGACTGGCTTCTCGAGTGACACTATAATACTACACGTCGCGGGTGTCAAGGCCTACGGAGGATGAGCATAAGCGGCAAAGCCGCGGTCTATACCGAGATTTATTGGGTTATTTGCGTATATGTTACAAGGCTACTTTAGGCGACACTAATATCTCTGGGAGTCCTGGCGGATGCTTGATTCTCCGCAGCTCATTCACTCAGGCTCGTTATCCCGTTGCGGATAGCCCATTAATCGTTTCGTTAAACGAAGTGATTCCCAGCTACACTACGTATACCTACAGCTGCGAGGAACAAATATATCTAAGTTGAACCAACACACAACTCTTTGACGTCTGATTTGATCGATTTTTCACCCACAATACATCGCCAGCGATCATATCACCGCATTACCTTTCGTGAAATATCCACTCAGAAAAAAGTATCGTCGAATCGATCAAAATTTTGCTGGATTGACAAAAAATTTGGTGGAAATACAGCCGAAAAAATTTGACGGTGATTGAATAAAATATTCTTGTCCGAAAATTTTTGTTGACTTAACAAAGCAAAATGGTTTGTCGATTGTTGAACAGAATTCTGTTGAATTGACAGAAAATCACCAACACAATTATTTTGGTTGGATTTGCCAAACTTGTTTTCTGCGTGTTTGTTACCAAAAAATGTTTGACAGGGATTTTAATAAATCTGATACAAAATAAAGTTAATTATCACTCGCTTGTTGGTTACACACATATATGCGCGAACGGGTCGTCGGCTAATTCGATTGCACAGTCTACATGACCCTTTATAGCACATTTCAGTCTCTCGCTGTTCTTTGGAAATTAATTAATATGAATATCATTCAGTTTGTTACAGCATCGATCGTAGTGTGTGGAAATAACCAAATGAACCTGAAGGTGTCGAGAAACGTCGTGTTTTCATGGTTCTGACCAAAGTCGAGATCAATTCTAATAGGAAATGAAAAATAGCACTGCTGCAGCTTCCCACGCACAAAGCGGAACCTTAATCACGACTGAGATTTACTATCCGTCTACACAGTTCATATTTTTTTCCTAAACCAAGTGAAAACTTGTTACAAAGCCCTGTGAACCGCGCTTATACGCATATCTGGTATATCCGTGTAGAACATACTTCCAGTCAGTTTTCGAATGATTTATTAAATGACTCATTACTCATCAGTTATACCCCATTAATTCCAGGTAATCAGCATTGCTTTCAACACTACTTCTGATTAATATTCACCGTTTATTGTGGTACGTCGCAGCAGCAGCAAAATCTAACATTTTATTTTAAAAGCGAGTCGCAGATTTGTATTTAATATTGAGGAGCTTCTATACGTGTTTTACTCGTTACTCGTAACTTCAAGGCTGTACTGAGATGAAATTATCGAAGATTGGATCTCAGGTAGGATTCTAGAGTTCTGGAATTCTTCTGTATGGTCATTGCTTACACTTCTTAGCGATTGGCACGCTATGGCGAGGACGGCATTTATACTAATTAGAGACGAAATTCTTGGACTAATTGCTTTGCCCCACGTGCAGGACAAATTACATGGCATCTCTTCGATATTGAATTGCACAAGCATAATAAAGACATTAAGATGCAGAACGATGTGCTCGACCTTTGTCGATTGAACCCCATACCTGCATTCGTTGTAACATGCACGATTTTTCTATTGTATGATTAATAATATCTCTAACTCTCCGTAGTTCGTCACTCTTGGACTCAAGAGTCTAGGTGAATAACTAGCCCATCGCGTAGGCATCTATGATAAAATCTACGCTAGATCCCATTAAATCTTCAGGGTCTAACGAGATGCACACGTGTGATTTAAATGGCGAAGACAATAATAAACTGCACAAACAGCGCGAACTATACGATTTACGAAGTGATTCTGCAGAGTCGAGAAATCGGATACCTACGAGATGTCGATTGATATCACCGCTTCAGAGTATGGTCTATCAAAGAGTAAGAGCAAAGGTTCAAAGAGGTAAAATACGCGTTCCTGCATCGCGCACGTGCGAAATCCTATTATTAGAAAGCATCTAACCACGTGTATAGCTCTTGACACAATAAATAAATAAATGGTTGTAGACTCTGACGGCTACTTCGTAATTGCAGAGGAAAAAAAAGACTAAAAAAATAACAGCAAAAAAACATGTAATAATGGATTGAACATTAGCGATGACATTTATTACACAAAGTTGCGAGAGAAATTACCTATGTACGTTAGAAGCAGAAAAAAAGGTTAAGCTCGTGTAAAAATAGCAATTGCTCGCGTGCCCATGACGTTCAATTAATTAAGGCTAATTGCACAATAAATTTCATCTGTTATTTACCTGTATAAAACAGAGAAGAGTGAGCTCATAAATAACAACGACATTTTGAAGATACCTCAATTGTGAAGTTGATTCATTTGCCTTGTCCACGAAAACAATAATTAAAAAAAAAAGGGATTCCCATAGTAGTGTTATTTAATTCGATATTATATAAGTCATTTGCGGATTTCTGTAGATCAATGAGATGTCTTCGATAATCGATGACTGATTAGTAATTGAGTACTAATTTCAACGTGCCAATTCTCACACTGTAGCAGATAAAATAGCGGAGGTAGACGCACCACTGAGACTTCCTTAGGTACCGTGTAGAAGCTAATTTTCTTACGATTTACTATAATTGTTGCACGTGGTAAACGATCTTGCATCACTCGATATGATCTGAGGAAATACAGAGTCCAGGCGATTGTACAAAAAATATCGTTAGGCAATACATAGCCCTTATTACCGCGAACCAAATAATCTACCTCTATCCCTTTTGAGATTGTATACCGACTAATCTCAATATAATCTGTGAGGAAACGAGGCCCTCCAAATTGGTCGAATTAGGGTTAAATTTATTTCACACGTGTCAGTCAAAAAGTATTATTAAGAATCTTAAAGCGAAAGAGACACCGAAAACATACGGAATCTTTTATCGTCGTTAGCATGTCGATAATTGCATTTTACAATTTTGGTATTACCTATAGAGAGAGAGCGCCTGGTAATTATTTCCTTGTAAAAAAGTTGATGTATGTATTTGTACTCTTATTAAAATGCTGAATTTTCGCTTTTTGGTTCGAGAACAGAACGTTTGGAAGATTATTTGAGTTCGTGATGATAAACTAGTTAGAACATCACTAAATTCTGATGTAGTATAACGTTTCGCAAAAAATAAGGAAACCGGCTTATCTGTCTCGAGAGCAACAAAATTACCGGAGTTCCACAGCCGGAAGATAGTGAGGATTTGGCGACAGTTTTCAGCACTAATACTTCACAAATGACGTTTCATGTACGTTTCCCACCTCAAACGGTGGACTTTGCACAAATTTTGAGCCATTTCAACCAATGGGTACCTTATATGCTTTCAAGTTATGCTTCTGGAAATAGTCTTCGTGTTACGGTTATGACTTTTCATCTATAGATCGAGTTGAAGTTTCGCGCCTGTTTATCTATACTTTAGCCAAAACAAGAGCTGCGAGGATAGGAACAAGAGTAGAGACATTTAAATCGGAAAAAATTTCGGAATCAGGAATAGGCTCTTAGCGTTTCATAAGCATGGAAACACGAAAGAAATTCGGTTTGCCATTCCGTCTGTCTCTACCTGGAGTTAATGCCGAAACGGTGCAATAAATTGACTTGAAGTTTGATATTTATATATGTTTGGTTTCGTGTTGTGTGGACGAGATAAAAAAATTTTGATGCCAGCCCCAAAATCGAAGATAGTTGACTATCACAGTCGGCGAATTTGAAATTCTCTTGAAAACGCCTCGAGCAATTTCGTTCGAAATTTATGCACGAGAACTGTTTCGAAAAATACAGAAAATGTTCTACCAAATTTTCTGGGACCAATTCATTCGAGAACAGTCTGGGACTGATTGAGCTATGGAGAACGTAGAATCTCGTGGAAGCGGCTCCATAGATTGTCTTTTAAATTCATGTTTTGAGGGGATTCGAAGTTCAAGACTGAAAACTACAATAGATCAGATTCGTAGGTAGGCGCGACACGGTGTCGAACCGTCTACTTAATCATATCCTCTTTCTAAATTATTCTAAAGCAGCTATGATCACATTCGTACCATTATGTTATTCCAGGCGATTTACACCTAATAACAAAGCACATGGTAAATGTATGTACGTACATGGATATCTATAAGCTAGGTTGGGTCCGGCTGCTCTTAGCAGTTGAAGTAACATCAAAAGGACCAAATTGTTACCGAGAATATATTCACGGCCGAACTAGTTTAGTTTAGCAAAAGGGTAATTTTGTGGGTCGCTCCAAATTAGTCAAGTTGTTGTTTGTTATTCAGAAAAGGGCAATCCAATTGTATTGTCAAGGCAATAACAGGGCTGTTTGTATAATAATATACGTGTTTAGGAAAAAGTATATTCATGGTGAAATAGGGCCTTTTATATAGCTATTAAGGACTTGCGCAACCCAACCGATCCTATTCACCGCTCAAGTTTTTATTTTTATTTTCATTTTACAGCGTCAAACTTGTTAACCATTTTAAACTAGGCCACATTTCAAGTTTACAGGTATTCAATTTATTATCCATATAACTAACCGTAAAAATGATGCGTTTTTATATCCATGACTACAAAGCAGACGGAAGTTCACATCTATCGAATCGATTTGTATATATTCGGACAGTACCAAAATATTTAAATTGATTTTTGTTTTTCCTGATACAAATTCCTTTCAAAAATATATAACTTGGAGTGAATCAAAGAATTTCCTTCAATTTTAAATCTCGACACAAGTTCAGTTCTAGACCGTTTCATGATAAAATGTGCTCCCCATGCGTATGTAACATACTCGAAGAAATGAACAAATTGAATATTATTCAAACATTTCCAAAGCTGCTTCGGAGTAAAACGAAGCAAAAAAAAAAAAAAAAAGACATACATGATTATAGACATGAATATTCTTTCCCATTTGGATATTTTCGTTGTATTTGGCTTAACGTGTGTGCGTGTAAGTATACGAATAAGCGATTTGTTGGGCCGCGTATGCCTTGACTACTATGACTATTTCGGATGGCCTCAAGAGATTACGTAAATTGAGGTACCTACACGCGCGATTCGCGATCACTTTATAATTTGTGAGATCTTGATTTGGAGTTGCGAAATTTGTGTATTTCGTATCTATACCGATGAAAAAGTGAGCCAGCATTTCACATAGAAATTAATACGTGTATGTACATTCGCCTTACTCATAATTCGAAGCAGTAAGTATATATCTTCACCAAAACTTTTCTACCTTTCTTCCTTCGGCACGACGAAATATATATCCCGCAGATGTATAGTTTCTCCTCACGCAAAGATATATATTAGTGGCATGTTGCAAATCGAGTAATTTTATGGATTGAAAATGAGCAATCGCACGTTTGTATTTTGCACAACATATTCTATATATACGAAGACGGAGAGAGAAAAAAGTTACACGAAAACCGATAACCGTAAGGAGAATGATTCTTGTAATGGGAAATGGAAGCCATTCGTTGGAATCGGTAATTTTCTAACACAGTAAATTGTGATTAAATTTAAAACATGTAATGATTTGAGTGATGAAAAATTTCTCATCTATCGTATATAGCGAAATCTGCCGCAGTCTCCGCAGTTCGACGAATTTACTGAACAGAAGCTGCTTAACATGTTAGAAAAACTGCCCGGTTAATTACCGGGTAACAATAGGCCAAGTGTTGGCACGAGGATCAGATAAGAATATGACCTTTTGTTAGAACGGACTTAAAATTCCATAGTTTCGCAATTAGCGGATGCCCGGGCTACGCGGCACGAGGTACCCCACCATATACAAGACAGTTTAGTACTTCGTTAGTAGATATTCAAGTAAGTACGCGATCCTGGCCACGTACAATTCACGTACCGACATGTATGCTTGCCTTCCTACGGGTACGTAGAGCCCAACGAGGTTCTACCTAGTGATTGAAAAATACGCGGCTTGCATACGGAAAATATGCGTCCAATGTCAGGTGCGTTGGCATGGAATAGTTTTTATTCTTGACGGTCGTTTCTTGGTTTGAAAGGTTGCACAACGTGGGACTTTAATATCAATTGGCTGTCAATAACAATCTAGCTACAGCCTGGGTAATAAAATTACTGCATGTAATGCGTGTATAATGTTTTATACGTATATGTGTGAGTACTTGTATTGTATATTTTCGTTAGAAAGGAATAACAAAGCAGAATTGAATTCAAGTACAAATACTGTGTGGAGTAGGTATGACTGTAGGATGGTTTGTTATATGCATATGCGAGGGAGGAGTCGAAGAGGAGGCGAGTAATTAAGTAAATAAATAATTGAAGAACGATACGCGCTATCCCAATTAACCATGATTAAACAAAGATTCATATCTCGAATATCTGATTACGAGATTTCTCAGATTAAGCACATCAGAATCACGCCCAGTATTGTCCAAGTTTTCATCAAGTCTTAATTAAGATTCGCGAAACTCTGTGAAATTCGACGAGCAAGGTCGAGCATCTTGACTGAAACTGAAAGTTTAATTTTGTTACACGCTCGATACGGATTCACCTCATCTTGGACGATCAAGTTCACAGATGTGACAAATCACATTCATATCCAGGTAAGTTATACGGGGTTCCGTATAGATATGACAGTGATACGCGTGATCATATAAACGCATAGCTACTTAAATCTAGACCTAGACGAACAAGTATAACTAGAATTTCGGTCATCAGTCTTAGTCTGATGACTAAGTATTATCAGATGTGTGAGCAATGATATAATTTTTTTATACCGGTAAATTTACAGGAGGGATACATTAATCTGGATGGGTAATAACAGAGGATATTGAAGAGAAACAAGAAATTGAATTGTCAAATCTAATTCCGATTAACGATCCTAGTTTATGAACATAAATGTCATTTTATGACCTTAATGACTATGTCTTTGTGTTACATACATCTGCTTCAGGTACCCATACAGTTATACCTCTACAGCTATCCTTTATCGTCAAAATTTGTTCAGACGATTTAAGGAGAACCCGTGAGTTCCACCGCCGTAACATTTGTCAAGTCATCACGTTCAATTTTACGGACATTATAACTGCGGTCGTAGCTGATACGTCTGTAACGAATCCCCATATTGTAGGTATGTGATTTGAGCGTACATAGATATAGTAATTTTAACGTGAATCTACGAAACGCATGTATCACTACGATACAGATACTCAAACATGGTATAGCACTTAAATAGTACTAGCCACGATAGCTGGTAACTATGTTCAAGACTTCCACGATTTTGACTATGTATTTGGGAAAGAAAAGATAGTCAGTGTATGGACTGTTTGATTTGTATTTCATAATCTTCACCGATTATGATCGGTGTTACCAAAAACCTAGAGATAATCTATTTATGAAATAACCATTGTACTGAATTTCCAAATTAAGCGAAGTATCATTCCATCCCAGAATGCTTTTGAGAACTATACGATCCCGGAATGTGTTTGGCATCTCAGGAACAGGTTGAGTTTCGCCAAAATCACGTTGGTATCCTTGTGGCTGACTTTTATATATTCTTCAATTTGCCATGATTCGCATGTTTTACTATTCGACATTTTTTTTCTGTCATCCTATGACTGACTCACATTCACGCACATAGTTCTAATGTCAAAGGTATTCGATGATTCCTCTCATGGTCATTGAAGAATTTATAATAGACCGCCACAGCGGTATGCCAATCTAATTTTGAAAAAAAACAAACGCATTTCTGAGACAGGATACTTTTCAAACGCATTCGAAAATAATAGGATAGTTTCCAATCGCATTTGGAGGCACGGATAGTTTCCAAACTCATTTTGAGATGGAATGATATTCCACTCAGTATCTCCCACGAGATGGGTAGCTTAATTTCTACGTCATTATTAGCATGAGCAGCTGTAACTTGTGAATAATTGCCGAATAAGGACCAAAAAAAATTTTGAAATGAAAGAAGAAATAGAATGAGAAAATAAGAAGATGCGTCAGTGAAGAGATGTTCAGACGCTCACTTTTTCGCAGCACTTTCTGAATACGTGCAATTGAGACTTTGTACAGCAAACCCCACCGAACTTTTACGCCGACTTCACGCTCTCGCGTAATGAGGGCAATTTTTCCAGATTTTAAAAAACTCGTCGCGCGTGTAAACCTAACCGCAAGTACGCGGTATATATATACACAGATAGGAGCAGACATTGGGACACGAAGAGCAGCACAGTGTCGCGTCGTTTGCACGAAGGATAGTAGCTATACGCGGCAACTTTGACACGCAATTATGCAACCCTAAGTGGTTTTAATCTTATAACCAACCGTCTTTTGAAAACACCTTTTATGGCACAATGAGATACGGATGGTTGTTTACGCATACACACATTTTACATTCATACATATCCTTGTATACAGGGTGATTTTTTCAAATCGCCCCAGGCGAATATCTCGAAAACTAGAGGAGATACAAGAAGAAGTTTGTTTCAAAATTTGAAGGGCTCCGAAGGGGAAAGACGTAATGCTGATATGTGTTGATTTGTGGATTACGTCATTGCCAAGATTTTTCAACAACTTTGTCACTTTGGATGGGGAATACGTATTTTCACCGTGCCTGGCTGATAGTAGGCTCAAAGAACTCAGAAATGTAAAATAAAAGAAGTCGACAAAGATTTTCCTAAAAATTTCAACATATTCGTAAAGTTTTCCAAACATCTCAAAAATGTTCAAAAAGTGCAATCGGTATTCAACCACTTTTTGCCGATATGGAGTGTACCATAATCATCATCCCTCAGGTTTGAAAAAACCACGAATCGCGTTTCAAACTTGAAACTTTGGGGATTGATGTTTCATTTCGGCAGGAAGTCGTTGGAGATTGCATTATCTAAATACTTTTAGCCATGGTGAAAATACGTTTTCCCTATCCAAAATCACAAAGTAATTGGACAATCTCGGAAGTGGCGCAATCTAGTAATTAACACATATCAGCATTATCTTACCCCTTCGGAACCCTTCAAGTTTTGTATCTAACTTCCTCTTGTATCTCCTCTAGTTTTTGAGATATTCGCCTGGGGCGATTGAAGAAAAATCACCCTGTATATTCACCTCTAACCCAGCGAAAAATTCTGATCTGATTTTTCTCCCGACTCATATACTGACTATACGTCTCCGCTTATAGCAGGTATACATATTGCAACTTCACGTATCCAGAGTACAACCGTAATCTATGCTAACTAAACACAGGAGAAAGTTCTCAGTGGAGAAATATCTGTCGAACCTTGTATTTTTCTTGTTTCTTTTGGATATGAGATACGCATTTTTGTTTCCTTGATTGTTTTTTCTAAATTTTTGCGTTTACCTTTGAAGTTTTTTTTATACTTCACCATAAATATTTGTGTACGAGTTGACATATACAAACTGCGTCAAGTTCGCCCAATCCAAGAAACAAGTTGGTGCTACCGTCTTGACCCATCGGTGAAGGGTAACTACTATTTCAAACTAATAAACTTGATCAATCGGGAGTATAGCTGCTATAGCGTCAAGACTCCGACTGTAATTATGGAGGACTTAATCGACGGTTATTATTGTTGTATCTTAGGTATAGATCAGCGACGACACGTGCTCGAAGTACTTATAATAACGTTCATCTTTAAGAACGACAAGTAAATTCCTCGGGGCAAAATACTCGTCTGATACAACCAACGGACTTTGTACGTTCAACGTACCTACTATAATCAGTAATCTACTCTGTTCCATTGAAGGAAATATTCCAACAATTTGCGAGTCTGGGGAAAAGTGAACGCCATACTACACGAGGTTGGTTCAATAGATTGCAACGGTGTCTTGAGTGCGAGATTAATAGCCCCGGTAACACCTAACAATGAGATAATTGAAGGCAGTAAAAAGCCAGGTAACAAACTTTGGCCTGAGGTCATCGGGTACAGAGTGACAATGAGGTAAAACGAGGTAAGAAACGATTATGGGAATGAAAAGGGAGGGGGGAGAAGCACGAGGAATAATGAATGACTTGAATGAGTAATCGCTTGTAAACGCATCTCGGAATAGTTCTTATTTGATTAACGAGTTTTAACTGCACCAGCTGAGGGATGCGTATTATAATCAAACCTCGTGCCTATACCTATAATATGCCAATAATTCTCGCGAGTTGAAACCCGTAATTATTCCGTTACCGTTTATTACGAAATAATTAATGATACGCCATTGTGGAACGAAGCCACAACGACGAAGACTGTATGTAAGTATTTGTTTCTTGGTAAAAATTATTCGAATTATGATTCGAGCACATGATTTGACAGGCGGTTGGATAGGATACACCTGCCCACGCGCTAGCGCGCTATTCGATCACGAAAACTGTCACCGATTATAAAAGTTGTTGTAACGAACGCAAACGAGTTGCTTTTGGAATGATTACACGTTACACCGATGTGATTTGGTTTTGGCTACACGGTAGAGAAAGTTTCAAATTATAATTATTTATACATACCGATAAATAATTCCCTGCAGCTGATCATTCCACCCGAATAAATTTCATAGAAAAATTCCTTCGGCTAGTGGACCAGAAGGATATGTATCAAGTTTTAAACGGAGACCCGAACAACATTCATTCGTCAAAATGGGTGCCCGTAATTGATATCACGTTTTCAACAAATTTCAGTAGTACAATTATGAACGATACGAGGTGATAACGTTGTACGTACAGCGACGCGAGATTGTTACCGTTTTCTATCCATATACCTATCCTTGATCCGGATCACGTAAAACATTAATTTGCCAAAAATTGGAATATTAAATAGATTGCGAATAGCAAAAGTTTGACCCAAATAAATAATCTCTCAACATTTATTACATAATGACCGTATTATCCAACGAATTCGACGGTTCTCCTGTTTCACAGCTTCGCGGACTCAGCTCGTATACAGTTGGCCAATAAAATGTCGTTATGGTTCAACGATTGAGAAGGTCCCTATTCGCGTACCTAAAAAAATAAGAACGATTGAAAGAAAAAAAAAAATTTTGCGATACACAATGACCACGTCCCGTTGTTGTAGACTCAGGATGTATAGTTTTGTAATTTTTTACGAGACTGTTCAACTTTGATGAAATCCCAGAGGTGGCAAGTCATCATCAACTACATGGTGGCGACAATTAACCTGAAATAAAATTATTTGACTTTTCCCTCCAGAAAATCCATTATTCCCTCCTTTATTTTCACCAAATCTAAATAATATTAAAAGGTTTCGGTGAATGAAAAGTAATAGTATATTGTGCATCAAGGGAGGAAAATAAATGATTTCTACCGAGTACGATTGTACTACCCGATTCGGAACCGAGCGCAGCATAACCACACGAGGCAGAAAATACCTATACTTCCTTGATACCGTTGATATTTTTCATCACACATGCATGGAAATACCAATTTTCTGAGCCGAACTTCATTTTTTCCCCTAGGGAGCGGGAAGAAAATGAATCCTTCACGACATGCGCGTGCGCGA
This sequence comes from Ametastegia equiseti, assembly GCA_963989295.1. Taxonomy (NCBI): domain Eukaryota; kingdom Metazoa; phylum Arthropoda; class Insecta; order Hymenoptera; family Tenthredinidae; genus Ametastegia; species Ametastegia equiseti. Next base: position 6,819,547 of record OZ022390.1, on the reverse strand, counting down.
TTTGCCTTGTATCTCCAGGGAGGTAAAAAACCATTTTATTCCCGCCCAACAGGCACGAAAAATAGGGTTTTCCATGCATGTGTGATACAAAAAATGGCCTTCCTTCATTTTGTTCAATAGAATTATAACAAAAAGATAGAAGCAGAAAAAAAGACTAACTGGAGAAGATTTTCTGCGTGTCTATGAAATTCCCTGACTTTTTTCGACTATCAAAAGTATCCGACTATTCCCGGTCTGTCGCCACCATGTAATTACCATAACGAGTCTAGACTCAGCTGTCGAGCTACAAAAATTCCAACTGTGAAGTGAATTGAAAATTCGAGACAAAACACTCTTCAAAAGTCAGGTTCTGGTCACTCCGTCCTTGATGAGTTGATATCCGCAGTTTCATTAAGCTGATATTTTACCTGAAATTGAAAGAAAAAAAAAAAAAAAAAGAGAAAAAACTTTTTTTTCTCTCAATTCCGGTCCATCAATGATTTTGCAAGAACCTCGGGGTATTGCGCTCCGACGGTCAACCACGGCCACTCAATTATTGATAATTAATATTATCAGCGAGAGAAGGAATGATGCAGACGCGATGCTATGCGATGCGATGCGATGCGATGCGATCTGATGTGATGTGATGTGCCTTGTGTGGGTGCTGGCTGCTGACCCAGAGGAAAGGTTGCCTCGGTCGGCGGTCTCCGTTCTTCGGACACGGAGGCGTCCCACTCCTCCTGCTCCCGCCGCGTTGCGTCGCGTCGCGTCGCGACGCCCGCCCGCGCCGGATGGACGCATGGCACTGGGACAAGGTTGTCAGGGGCCCATAACTATCGGGCTGACACACAACAATGCACGATGATGTTGCTTTGCGTTTAATACGCGTTTATTGGGTGCCTCTCCACCAACTTAGCAAAATTGAAACTCGAAACTCGAAACTCGAAACTCGAAACTCGAAACTCGAAACTTGAACTTAAACCCAACGTAAATCCCGACTCTGAGTCCGACTCCAACTCCACCTCCTACGTCCTACGTCTTCTGTCTCCTTCGCCCCCCACCCTATCAGCGATTGTATCCCCCTGCGAAACGATTCAATGTTTGAATACCGCACCGCCATGCCTGCGATGCCCAGTCTTACAATTACAGCCGAAACTGAGTGTTTACGCGAGCAAATTGATTGTGAGTGATAATTGTTTGCTTTTTTTTTTCCTAATTCAACCCCCGAACCCTCGGCGCGATTAGATTTCATCAACTTTGGTTTACTTCGAGGATCTTTTTTCTAAAACTCTCGCGGGGGTGATACTTGACGATCTTATGAAATTTCCGCGAATTTTGATTATGTTATTGTTTTTATTTGCTAAAATTGTGTTTACCAGGTGAATTTACTTTCAGAAATTTTGGTACCACGTGCACGGGATATTTGTACATCTGTCGATCATCATGAAGTTTATTTTGATTACCATTGAAGATATTTATTCTAACTTATAATAGCTGCATCGGAAACATCGACTCACTAGGGCACAGTAATAGTCATTGAAAATTAAGGCAATGAAAATTGGAGATAGATGATAATTGATCACACATTATTAGGTCAATTCTATCAGATTCTATTTCCCTATAGAAATTCCAAAGAATCCTCCAAGTAAACCTTGGTAACGAGATAATTTCCCGTTCCAGAAATATTACACCCGCTAAAACGTAAAGTCTTTTAAGACGATATCTTAAAACAAACTTTATATCAATAAATCGGTGTCATTTCTACGTGTGGAAACACCAGTATAGCTAATTTGAGATACGGAGATGACGGAGGGAAAAATTCCGGTAAGTTATATAAATAAACGTGAATTATAATTTTGTGTTATAAAATTTTGAATGGATCTTCAATCGATGTGTCTCTACAAACCGGTAAGAATGAAAAACAACATGTCTGAAGCCACAGACAGAAAATTCGCGGGCTGTCAATGAGTTTGAATGAATGTGAATAGCACCAGATGTTCAGATGGTGAAAGATTCGGTCCACTAGCCGGGCATGATGGATAGAGACCAAATAACGTCGTGCGATTCAGCGTTAGTATTTCAAATCATGGTAGTATTGCAGACACTACTTCTGATCCGCGAATACTTTTACTTCGATCGAGAGCACGATCGAATCTTTATATATTATGTAAGTTGGGTTGAACGACGGACTACAAAACATATATTTTTTGTTTTCTTTTTTTCTTTTTGAAATTCGGTTCAAAGTCGACCATAAATATGCGACGCGCATAAATTATGCGTCTTACGTGAATATGAATCATCTGTATCCTGAGCATACAGAGCTATATACTTGGTGAAGAGTGAAAACGAAAATTTTAATGCCTCTGAAAAGTTGGGTAGGGTAATTATACGAGGCTGTCACCATAGTGAACTATTCAAAGAAACCTTAACTAGACACCTCGCTCTTGGGTCTAAGGGTTACCGAACTTTTACGTAATACATGCTAAACACGAAAATTAGATGATTAAAGCTACTGGTACTCGTGCATGTGTGTAAGATTATTGTCCTCTTACAAGTTACAGCATACAACGACCTTGCGCAATGCCTCTGGTGTTAATTACTCCTTTTCCATTGCTCTCGTTGTGCCTGTTTTCATCGTTTTTTTATACGAGTACGTACGAGAACACATACATATATTATATTCAGAGTTCTATTCATTGCAAACATTGCGGATTCGGCTCATGCGAGGAAAATGGAAGAAGAATAATCACAAGTGTCGAATCACTTTCGTTTGAGAAATCGAAGTATACCTATATAACGCATATATATATATTTACGTGTATCAAAGAATCCAGACCTGCTGGAATCTGGTCTGGAGTTTGTGAGGAGGTTACAGTGGCGCCAGTGTATTTCAATTGCACTTTATTCCGCGACAAGTCCCATATATTATATTCTCTACATCGCGTGGCACCGAATCATTTGAACTCTATGACCCATCGATTACAGGAATGTCATTGAAAGAATTATCGTCAGAATTTTCGGATAGGTCACCGTATAGAAAAAGGAGTGAACATATATTTTCGCATCGTTTGGGATCCCATTCCGACCATTTATCATAGGCGTTATGCAATCCTCAATGAATAAGGTCTTTAAAGGCTGAGCCTTATATCCATCGGACCTTATATGTGCCTCTCGTAGCATGGAGCTTTAGCATAACCATTGTCTGTTAGTTATTGTACGTACGATCAATGACAAGCGAATAACAATTAAAACCCCGCTCCGATCATCGACGGTTGAATTAATTCAGCTAATATTCCGTGAAAGGTAAAGGTAAGCACGTTATCAGAAAGCGAAATTTTGACAAATGAAAAGACGATTATGCTGATCATTCCAAGTACGTAAAATTGCGGTAATATTTCATAAGGAATGGCAATTACCCCGGCATTTTGGTCCTCGGAGATGGTGTGTTGTAAAATTTAGTTGGCTAAGGTTATAGCTGTGATTTTTAAGGCCTGATACCCCAAATTGCAGGACGTGAAGTAGTCAGGATTGAAAATAGACGAACAGATGTACGGAGAGAAAGAGAGATGGACAAACCAGTGGAGGATCGTAGATATGTTAATAAAGTCAACGGCGCATATAAAATAACGTGAGACACTAAACAGCTTCGAAGCCATTGGGGTCAAGACTTCGAGTGAAAAGAAAACGAATTATTGAAAAATTAGTTGAACAAAAATTCGATATCGTGAAAGTAGTTGACAATTATACAGTTACCTATCTGGACTCAGCTCATTGATCCGAAACATTCGAGACCTCTGACCATCAGAATTATTCATATTGATTTGCGAAACGTCGAATATTCTAATGACATTTTAAAACCATTCGCAAATTATCCTCATGTCTAGCGTGCAGGTGAGAAGTCGGAGTTGAGAGGTAAACGTTGAATGGTGAATTGATTAATAAGTATGGATAAATTTTCGCATGATATAAAATCTAAAGATGAGGCTGGGCTTGATTTGTACTGCGTCTGTACAAATTTGCTAATCAATTCCTGATTGCTGGCGATTAATCAAACGTGTTATAAAGCAATAGCCTTCATCATAGTGCAGTAATCAGTAATATACAGTATCCAAGCTTTCGCAGATAAACAAAAATACATAATAAAATAAGCAAACGATGTTTTGATCATTTTGTTTGCTGAATATATATTTGGTATAAAATGTTGGTGGCATTGTCCACATTGCGGTCAATGCGAGCTTGAGGTCTTTGACATACGAGTATGCGTTGTGTAACAGCGATATGTGCTCTGCACTCCAAAGCGATTTGGAATTACAAATGATGCACGCCACCCGCGACCTACGGACGTTCCGTCGTGCGTGTAGAATGAAATTCAGACTTATCTACTATAGATACTTCGGTTAAGCTTCCTACTCTTTCGCCACTCAAGAATATTATGAACCGATGTCTGAATGCTCATTACATTTTTTAAGATCAAGGCTAGATTCTCAGTTTTCCCCTCAATGATATTTGATATTTTAATGATTCAATTTTGAGTTTACTATAGCCGCAATTGTTGAGGAGTTTTGAGCTATTATGTTTTAGTGTTCTTAAATTCTACATTATACCACGCCATGTTCAAATTTTATTGTGAAAATTGTAAAATTGTATTGAGTGACATGCATTGATCGCATATATTTCAATGGAATGGGTTAAAACAGAGAGAATATTATCAATTACAAAATACTACATTTTCTAAAAAGCATATTTCTATAAATTCACACAGTGAAATAATAGGTACGCAAAAGACTCCTCAGCGGATCCTCTCTCTGTCTTCTCCTTATCAATTTTCGTCAGGTGGCCACTTTTACCAGGTCACCTTCACATCATCTAAGGTGAGGGCTATTCCATTGAAGACGATCTTAGGAAATATTGATAAAAAAGGGCTGCCCTATTTCTTGTGGTACTAATTTTTTACAGAATCGAGTGTCCCAGAATTTTGAAAATAACCTAAACCTTTCAATTACGCACTGTATTCAGTTCTTCAAGTTGTCTCATCTGAATTCGCACTTGTGTGTCATCAGAGGGTTGAACTCTTTACATGGTTTACTATTGCGTCAGAAAAAAATGCAAAGAGATCGATATACTTCGAAGGATAATTCGACAGAATTGGATATGCAGGATGATCTTCTGAATATCCCTCAAAATCCACAACTTTCGATGACGTTAAAAACTTTCAATCGATTTGCGATTCCGGGAGAGAAAAATGTCCAAAAAGCTTATTTCTGACATACCTGATTGCTTGTCAGTGTTAGAAGTTCTTGGATTTACGCCTCTGACGTAGTAATTGGTTTTCTCTTCTGCAACCCAGGATGATAATTAATTGGAATTCGAATCGCACAACGTATATTTGTGACGAGTCAATTGCAATTAATCAGAAAGTAATGATGTTTGGTTAATATCCCCACCCTCCTGGCTAACCATAAGTTGAGCTCGACTCATACACTCAATGAAACAAATAACATTTCAATGAACAACAAATTGTTCATACTTTGCATATGTTAATTTGTCTATGCATAAATAAATAGCCGCAGTGAATAAATATTTTCGTCATTCCAAATATGATTTATTTCTCACAGAGTGGATAGATTGGTTTAGCAGAAAGGGTAGGGATACCAAAAATGTCTACTCATATTTGTTTGCGTTGAATTAGAATCAACTTTTGAATGATAAATTGTTCGATAGGTTCGTATTTCGATAGATAATTCTCACGGGTGAGCGAGAAACAAATCATTATTGGCTCAAAGGAGGTAAAGTGTTTCATTTCTAACTGAACTCTACACATCTGTTTCCGTACGTCATGAATCTGGAAGCAATGATTGGAAATCGGTCACCGAGTCAAAAACTATTTGTCTAGAATTTCGCGACTTGGAAATGCAAATTCTTGCAATCTGGATGTATTCTCGATAAATGGTATTTTTCGGAGTATAGGGTCGAAAGAACTGCTGAATCAATTGATTTCACCGTGTGGGAAATTAATTATAATACCATTATCCAGACATGGCATTTGTTACTTTTAACTCAATTTTTCCCATTAATAATACGCACGATTTTTTCTTTGTCTTCATATTTTCGTACATTCATCAGAATTGTGTCGAGAATACAGTTCTGTTCGCCAATACTGATCGAACCCTTGGAAATGCTCTAACTAGAGAGAGAGAAAGAAAACAAGAGATGGATAAAAAATTCGCTCCAACTTTGAAAATGACTCACGATTATTTTAAATGCTTGAATTCAAAGCAAAAACGATCCTGCAGTGTTATACTTTTTCCTGTGTAGCCAAATGAGAGAAAATAAATCATAATAACATTTAGGCGTACAATAGCAGACGATTTAAAAAAATGATGCGCAAGCAAAATTTTATCGTACATCACTCAATTGGCTTTTACGTACTCAGTACGGCGCGATGCTTCCGCAACGCGCACAGTGTAAATCAACAAGTGTTGTTATTCTAGACCCGACCAATCAGCTTGCTGTTGACCAACTTGAAAGCAAAACTCGTACGTTAAATAATGTGGTAATACACAAATATCATAATTTTTGAACGCAGGAAATGTAACCGAGAAGTAACTGGGCCACCAAATTGTAAGATTAGTAACAGCAATTCCCTATTATTATTTCCCTATGAATCACTGTGCCAAAAAAAAAAATCAACCAAATCCTGAAATCTGAATGCATCACGTTAATGCTCGTCGTCAAAGCAATTCTCGTTACAAATTCAATTGGGAAAAATTTACCGATTCAATTTTCGTTTGTAAAAGAAATCAGTATGTGCATTGAATGACGCATTGCATTTTTGAATAGATGCTTGTAGATTCCAACGGGCAATAACTTAAAAAAATTCCGATGAATTTCTTTAACAAATTATCTGCATTTGGACCCTCATTTAATAACCACAGGGAAATTTATAATCAATGGCTACTAGAAAATACACTGAATGATTGTAGAGATCTGCTATAAACTAAACATCTTATACCATAATCTTGTTTTGCGAATACATAGCCAATAATGATGAATATTGATATTATATGGTTTCAGTTCTAACTGGTCCACCATGCCATACTATCTCGTACATATGTAATTACAACCTACGCTCCGGTGCACCACTTGTGTAGTGAAGGGTAGATTATGCTTGAAAATATCCGTCGACATTGTCGTTGACTATCTACAAAGTCATTTGAAATAGCTATAGCGAATGACCAATCGGTTTTTTCGGCTTTACAGTTGAACGACGTCTAGGTATATGAAACTATTATAATCTAACCGGTTCTTCTATCAACAAATTACTATAAAGGTGAAGTTTGAATTCCTATTAAATCCCCCGCTTTTCGAGGCAAAATGCAAAGATGCTTATACGCACATGGGTATTCGACGGTCGCGAGGTGTTCGTTCATACGTGAGAAAATAAAATCAGGCATGAATTTCAAATTCTTTTCGACATAGCTGATATATTCTCAAGGAAATGTCCGTCAAAAATAATCATCCTGACTTACCAGTCGATAAGATATACATCATATTTTTTTAACCAATCACAATGTGAAAATGCTTGTACAAATTTTTTTATACAGGCAATAAGATTCGATCATATTGAAACGTTAATAATAGCCAGTACAATAAATGGACAATCAAGGAATCTTTTTATCGATTTTTCAATTCGTCATATCTGGACTCGTGAAATCAGAATCTGAGTATATTTATCCGGAGCATAAGATTTTTTGAAGACAGAAGAAAAAATTAAGTCGTGAGCTTTTTCTGCACAACGTTAATCAATTTTGAACTGTTCCAACATCAATTTTGGCATCTGCAAATTGGATAGGATGTGTAATCAAATAGGTCGTAGTTGATCGAAGGATTGCGAAAGATTGAATCGATTAGAAGTGATCGCGTGCCAAAACATAGCCTGCAGGCTTCGAGGGAAGCTGGTAATTACAAATACGGATTAATTCTACCCAAAGCGTCTTCAAAAGTATCATAAGACACGTTAAAAGGTGTATTTACAATTGTCATAAAGAACTGACGTGCGAAGTTATCCAGCTTTGATGATATACTTACTTCTAATTGTAAGTGTGTGTGACTTTCGCAATACGTATATAACAAACTCTAACTCCTTCACACGTTTCTGTCGTAATGTGTTCAGCAGCTCCCTTTCCCCATCCTTCTTACGCTCTATTCATGCAAGAAATTAGACATGGAGACCAATTTGCTCTTTGACTAGCATAATAAATGCATACCACTATAATAATCGGTATTTCTTAAAGCGAGTAAAAATTCTCACGTGCAATTTTTGCCTAAGCTTCTCACACCGGCCTAAACCACATCCACGTAATCTTTTTTTTTTGGAGAAAGTGTTCTAAGAAGAAAATGACAAATTATTTGCCTGTTTACCAGCTTCTCAGCCTCATTGCAGATGCTGCAATGGCAATAAAGGGGGAAAACCTGAAGTGGCATACGTCGAAAAAATGGAATATTTCATTTTCAAGAATATCGCTAATATATACCAGACGCCGTCTTAATTGCTCTCACAATCAGTGCTTATATACAGACCGCCGCGTGCATTCTGCGATAAATATAAAGAAACTACAGTAATTAACGCGCGATCGCTTTCGTTATTAGATAAAAAGTCAAGGTGAATCCATAACCATTCATAACGCGAAAGAGTGCGAGAGGAATATTTTGGTCCATGCGATTGCAAGGTAGGTATCGGTTTATTGTCCGTATGACGGTCATCCACTTGAGCTGGACTACAGGTGCAATTCTTGCCATCGTAGTTCACCAATCTCCCGATGGATGGCGGCACATGAGCGCAAATTCATATTTCATGTGGCCACGCGGTTGTTACTGGATACAACGATCAAAACCGATTATTACATCAAAATGACGAAACAATTCACGAGGAAAAATTATTTCGTTTCAAGAAACCAACTTCGAATAATAATTTGAAGAAAAAAATCCTCGAAAAAACAAATTCCCTGTCGTAAAGTATCTTCTGACTTCCGCTATATCTTGAAAGGTTTTCAGCCAACGTATAAGCAAAGGCCAAGATCGATTTGACTTGTTTTGAACTGATTTTTTTTCTGCCCGTGAGAAAGTTATCATTTTCAAACACGATTTTAAGACATTCACGTTAGATTTGTAAAATCGAAATCCGAGAAACAAAAATACACGTTATTTTGTAATTATTATGAAATGATGAGTACAGAACCTTCACACGATACAGAGCAATTGTAGATTTATTCAAAGAGAAACGAAGGATAACTATTTTTAAACAAATGATGAAACTGTTTCGAGTTCATTTTCAACAAATTTTTCCACGGTGAGTGAAAATCTCCCTTTTGTGTTTTTGTCGTTTTACTTGTTTTCATCAAGGTAAGCACTCACTTGAAGTTGTACTGTTTTCAAAATTTTACCGCGCCGAAATTAACCAATGGAAAAATACTCAAATAGGACGTTTGAAAATATTATTCTTCTTAGTCGGATAAAAGGGAGATTTACAGATCTTGATGTTCAAAAAGGTGACCCAAGGTTGTAGCGACTGGCAGGACTAGATGAAAAATAAAATAAATTGAAAAATAACATCTTCATTGTAATGTTAGAGACTTTCTTCAGGTTCCAATAAGGGGACCGCATTTCAATGAATCAATTTTCAAATCGTTAATGTTTTCAAGCACGCTCTGACAGTAGACATGGACAAGAAAACAAATTCTATTCTATTCTATACTTAGATCTTGTCCTCCTTGAAGTATCAAAGAAAAAAAACTTACACGGTTAGGAAAAATTTCGAGAAAATTACAGATTTTCCTTGAGATATCAATACTGCATCTAAAAAATGATACGACAAACTTGATTTTTAAATTATTATTTTGATCCTCAATGAAGGTAGAACATACGAAAATATTTTCTACGGATATCATAGAGCCACTCGTTCAGGATTCCGGGTTTATAATATGGCTCATGAATTTCGGATAAGGATTAACAAATTTTCAAATTGACGTTTTTTTGGCAAGAAAATTCTGGTGATTCTCAAACACTTTTATGGTTATTCGTGGAACACGAAGTAGCAGATGAAAAAATCCGTATGATGAATTGCTGGAAAATGCATATCTTCTTATCGAGAGGAATGTAATCTTCGGTTTTCAGATACATATTTCGTTTGGCTCAAGCCTGAGTCACCGTTACTAGCATCAGTCTTGCTTCGCAGGCTAGAGATGCTACAATTTTTATGCCAAGTTGAATTTTCCAAATCAAACTTGTTGAGGGAACGGTACGTCGGTACGACTTGATTTTAGAAATTTGAAAAGGTCTAGAATTAATTTATTCTTCAGCCAAAGTTCATTTGTCCATAGTACCTTTGTCGTGAAGTTTGAGAAGCACCGTTGGTGAGCGATTACGGTTATTGAGGGCTCGTTCAGATCAGAAACAAAATCCTCATCATATATGAACGAGGGAATTTCCGAGTCATTGTATCCTGGTAAAGTTATTTGCAAATTAGTGACTCAAATTTGGAGATTTTGGATTCGAATTGGACTGAGTTTTGGGAATTGACTGTAAGTTTTCATACAGTGATATTTTTGGTTCAATTCTCCGCGTTCAAATCATTTTCATATAGGACTGCCGGCTGTAAAGAATGTGACGCGAAGAGGTTGCGTTGAACTAACGGTGTGCCTTAAACCTTATACGGCAAAGATTTTGGGAGAAAATAATTCTCTGATGTTCACTGAACTTTGGTTGAAAGATCAATAAATTCTGGACTACTCTTGAACTTGTATAAATCAAGTGGTACAATTGTCCCCTCATTGGGTTAAGGTTGGGATTGTCTTAAAATACGTATATTTCGATGGGTATAGATATAGTTCATAAACAGGTCTTAAATAATAATGAAAGTATAATTTTCGAAAAATGCACCTTGAACAAATGATTCGTATTTTCAATAGACAAGAGATCCGGTATATCATTACGTAGATGAGCCAGGTTATTCCCTGGCGTCATATAATAATGAATGTATAATTCACAGTCCTATGCGCGAATGGATTGCGGAAGAGTCTTCAGAAAGAATCAGCTGTGATGTTAGGTACCGTAGAATCGTAAAACGCGTCGCCTTGCAACGATGATACATTGAGGTACAGAATTTAGCCCCAGGCTTATAACATGGAAAAATGACGCAGCTTCTAGCTCTTGGCAAGTTGGCCTATGATCATACGTATGAGCACCGTATACCTGTAAGTAATGTTAATAGTCGCGCTTAAGAGCGATCGGTAGACTCTTTAATCTTTTCTAAAGCATTTACAATTACACCTACGGTTCAACCATCGCTTGTTCCGACCTTCGTTTCATTCAATGTAGATCCTAGGTCACATCTCTCATTGTTAGTTGCTAGCTTTCGCCATCTACCTTGTAAGATGGCCAGGTAATCTGAGGATGTGTCTTCTCACCTGATCTTCCTACGCATAAAAGTGGCCACTTTTCTTTTCCTCTATCATAAATTTTGATATTGATATTATGTACACAGCATCATCAGTTTAGTCAGGCTTTCATCTCGCAGTTGTAACGAGTCGTTGATCGTTACGTAATTTCCTATCGATTCCACAAACAAGAAATTCAATTTCCTCAGATTTCCGTAGATCCTTAATTGCGATATCCTGCTAGGTGCTCTGTTAGGGTATGAATCACCTGCTCGTCGTCGAGGAAAATAGTGGGCCCCGGGCATCAGGAGGACTTTGACGTTATGGGTGAAACTGGATCGGGCAAGGAATACGTCTCTTTGTTCCATGAGAACGTGGAAGAAGTTGATATTCAAGCGTGAGTCAACTGACATTAAAGTTTTTGACGCAGCGACAAAAAATCCTTGCCCTTGCATATACATACAAGCGAGAAAAATGACCGGTCGCACATTCCAGGCGGGTTGAAATTTATGGGTACTATACGAGCTCGCAGACCACATCCCAGGTCCGGCTTCGTTCAGCTGAATTAATTAACAACTGAAATTCAACAAACTGTTGTTTCAACCTGAGGAAAAGAGATTTGGGGGCATGGACCCCAAAGTACTGACAACAAACAAGGGGAAAATCGGCAGATTACGCTCCTAAAAGAAATAGAGTATTCAATGGAAATAACTTTGAACAATTCCTATGTGGTGGTTTTTTTTTTTTCTTTTTTTTTTTGAATTATATAAATGCTTTTTAGAAACCTATTTTATTGCATGAGGGTAGATTCTAGAAAACTCCATGAGTTGGTAAACTGAACCGTTCAGGTGTGGAAATTTTTTGAAGGAGACTTTCCCGCATTTTTACAATTATCAAAAAATGCATCGTCGGTATTCGAGATACTACAAGTATTTGCTGGAAAAAATGTTACATGATTTTGGAAATTCTCAAAATGCAGGAAATTCTCTAGCAGAAAGTGATCAAACTTGGTGGTGCCAATTCACAGTTCCGTCTAATTTATCTAATACTACCTCAAAACTGCATACTGATCAGCTAATTCAGTTTGAAATAAGCTGGCTGCAAACGGATTCGAATGTCTTTTCTCAACACCACAGCATAGACGACATTGAATCGATACAGGCAATCGTATTTGGTAAACTGAACATTTCAGCTCCAGTTACCCAAACGCGGACCACCGAGTTCCTAAGATTGAATACAAAATGAGCCAAGGAAACTTCTGAATTTCGATATTCAGGAGTAATAAAAGTACGTTATGATTACAAATTTGGTTGCATGAATTAAAAGCCAGTACAACCGTTTGGTATTTTACACGAAAAAAATAAGTTCTACTAAGCTGGATCACATTTTGAAGAGTAAGTTTCGCTCAAATGCGAGTTCCGAACAAGTTACCGCGTAAAAAGTACTTGAAAATTTACAAACGAGTCAAATTGACTGAATATTGTTACTTTGGTTCACGTCGTCGATACTGGGGTGATTTTCGTTCAACGTATGTGTGTGGTAGGTTCTATGTGCAGATGATGTGTAGGATTTCAGAAGATTACCAACTTTCCAAACCAGTCTGAAGAGAGCTGACCGTATATTTGCTAACTCAGACAAATTCTGTTGCTAAAACTCTCATGACTCGAAACGATGTTGCTCAATGGAAAATGGGTTTGGTTAAATCCACTATGTCTGAGCAGTCTATTACATAGTTATCCGGTTTCATCGAAGTTCAGCGTCACTAATCTACTTGATTTTCCCATGTCTGATCAGAATGAAAAAAGAAAAAAAAAAAAAACATGTTGAGGCCTTATTTCACCTGCGATCTGGGTCACTGTGACTGGTAATTTCTCTCGATAGAGTAGATTTTCCCCCTTGATGATATGCCGCTGTAAAAATATCGAGGATAAAAGTTGCAGTCTCATATATTTTTCACATCAAATCAAGATTTGACGAAAACAACGGCTTGTCTCACGGATGACTGTGAATGTCGATTCAATTCTTCGACGAATTAATCGATTAAACCACGACCGTAAACCGATCACGATAAATGTCTGTACGGTTGCATGGTGGGATTGTTCCGGTAGTCACACACGGTGGAATAAGTTGCGATTGAAAAGATCCGCTCGAGGATCCGCCTGTATATTAATTAATTCAAATGGACTTTAATTAATCAATAGATAACGCGATACTTACTTACGCCGTAATTAATCCGATCGGTTAGCCTTACACGGTTGAACAAAAACGTTTAATTATGCAATGCTGATACTCGTTAACTTCCTACATTCGTAGGCGATCGCCTTGAACCCTCAAACTCGATCATATCCTATACACGTATTTTTATTTGAATATTTCATTCACGCATAAATTATCTATAATTGTCTAATGTATTTCACAAAAGAAATTGCAAGGTCAAATTCTCTGATACTTCACAGAATATCAATGTTCATAAACATACTGTTCGACGAAAATGAATGTGTAAATTCGATGAATACCCGCCCGCACGTTTGGTCATACAGATTTGATGATAAATAATGCAATTATACTTGCAGTTTCATGAATATTCATAGGAAGACAGAATGAACGTGTACTCGATCCCACGCACTGTACTCTTGGCAAGTATAGTGCAGGGTCCATGAAATAAGAAGCATAATGCGTCAGCGTGGGATGAAAGTATGAAACTTGACCTTTGTACTGATTTCAAAAGTTTAAAACTGTAGCGATATTATCTGCTGGCGATCGTAGCAAGAAAATAAAGAGACGGTTTTATACATGCAATTTTATCTATGATCGTTGTGCAGAGTATGAAGTTTGTATCTACCTAATATCCAATTACTCACTGAATCAGGAAGTGTGATTCCGTGAAGAAAATTGATGAGGTATTGCATTCAGGATGGATTTGGTGATAAACACGCGGGAGACTGTAGATTCTCCATGTATTGCTAACGACAGTGGGTATCCAAGAAAAATTAGCAAAGCAGAAGTTTCGTAACGAATGTAAAAAATTCCAAGGAGAATGATGAGCGGCATTAAAAGAGAGAATACCAGTCAAAAGTATAGACAAAAATACAGTAATAAATTCAAACGACATTCGTGTCGAACGCAACGCACTACATTTCCGGTATCGAAGTTATTGCGGAGCTGCGTTAGCGTCGAAATGAAATAACAAATAAATGGAAGTGAGTACCAATAGCAGACGCATAACATCAATGAATAGAACTATAATCATATACAGTTACCCTTGGTTGTTACTATCCTATAAATCTTGAACTATTATTTTCCCTAGTATTTATGGTTTTTTTTTTGTCTTCTGCTTACGCCGTAGCATCGCGTCGACGCTTCCGTGTAGTAAACGTCTTGTTACAATATAACGTGCTGTGTGTACCGTCGAATCATCTGAGATCAAAACCACAAGCGTCCTGCGCCGTCCCCTCTCAGCCTTGGATGATGACTTACGTTTCTGTGTCGTTAGTTGGAAATTTTTCTTACGAACAAGCAGATCCCGGGTAGGTACTTTTGGTTATTGACAATGATGCAAGGCTCAAAACGAAATCCACCAAAAATGACTCACTCGAAAATTGTACACCATTGATGGTTTAATTGACGCTGATCATGATCGACAGGAATCTGATGCATTCGAAGGAGAAACCGTAATCAGCGCGTCCGTAATGAGGATATTTATTTTTACTCCTTCATCCGCTCACAGCCGTCATGATAATGATCCACGGACTAAGCCTTGAATATGCATATTGTATCGATGACGTATCGACGCACGTAACGCAATTTGACGGTTGCCAAATGGTTCTAATAACTCTGTAGCACATTTGGTACCTCACCGTAGGTATAATGCGTGTGCATACATGGATTAGGTAGTAAGACAGGGAGAAAGTGGTGGTTATCTCTCAAGATGATCGAAGAAAAAGCCTTCGGCGTTCTCGAAATTTTTCTCGCAACATGTTTACAGAGATCCTTGATACGTAATGCGTGTTATTGATAAATTGTCGTATTGTATTTCAGCGACACATGCAAACATACGTATGTACACAACCGTACGGTGTGCAGGTGAGACGTGACAGCATTAAAATGCCCACAACGAGCAACATCAATTACTAGCTAAACTACGTCTGTGCGGATTAAGAGATTTGTACAACTGCTAATATCGATTTTCATTATCAATTCTTAATGATGCTTGACTCCTTTTTAGTAGAGAAATATTACCATGATTGTGGGTTATTGAATTTCTCTACTGAATTAAGATTATTGAGTCGAATTTATCGATGATTCATACAGTGAGACCAAGTCGACGCTGTAATCCGATATTAGTTGAGATCGAAAAAAAACAGTTACTATTAGGTATCATGCATCATAAAATATTACCAAAGTGCACAAACATGATGGCCCTGGCCTAAAGTTAACATATTTGGAATATTACTAAACTTAATATGCATTTCTGACGAGATATAGTGGAAGATAGCCATATTTTACAGCAGATACTTGGAGTGTATCAGACTCGAATTTTAACAATAAATAATTCGACAGCACCGTAGTTATCAGTGATTAATCTTCAAAGAAGAATTTGGATTTTTCAATTCTAATAAATACCTATCAGTACCTCAATTCAAGCCGGTCTGTAGGTGTAATAAATCATTGAATGCCGGACTACATGGTATTACCGTCTTACGTAAATTATTCACTCATTTTATATCTGTCGTGTTATTGCTGAAATACAAGTTCAAGTCAGTGACAATGAGATCAATTTTCTCATGCGGTTATAATTCGTGCCCATTTTCAAGGTCTCCTTTGATGCCTGTCTATGTAGAATCGGCAATCTCTTCTACAATCTCTCTCATGTTGTTTCTCGTTTCCAAATCTTTTTAGAAAATTTTATCAGGGGGTGTTTAACGACGGTGGGTTTATTCAATCCCGTATAACTCTCAGATGATTCCGCTTCGGTTTTTTTCTTGTAAATTCCAAGTGAGGACTTCGATCATGATCATAAAGTGCAAACATTGGAAAAATCCTCGAGCTTTTTCGAATTTTTTTTCCCCGCAAAAATAGGAACATCACAAAGCCCAACCGCAGTTGTTTGATAAAGATGATTTCAAATCCAGCAAATAATTTGCCGGTCACAAGATTCATTCTTGCAATTTTGTTTTGGCGAATCATTTGAGCAGACAATTTGAGGACTGTTCACCATTGAAATTGTCACTAGCGTAGGAGATATTAGGGGGTTATATACACCTTGCGCTTGAATGTTCAAAGGTGAGTTTTTGGATTGGAGATCATGTTTCTATTTGAAATTTTCTCTATAAAATCACGTCTTGAAAAATGAAAAATTTGTAAAATCTGAAGAATATTTGAATGATTTCGAGATAGATCCTTTTATACGTCTTCTACAAGATTACAGCCGAAGAACTTGTCGGAATAAAGAACAAAACATATTTTACGGAATTCTTCACGATAGATGTGCGCGAAGATCAAACTAACAGTATCCCGCGCTCCGATTATACGGTGGCGAGGATAGGAACTAAAAAAGTCTGGTTTATCGTCATCAATTTCGACGTGAAGGTTGGAGTTCAGCGGATCGATTATTCGGTTTGATTGGCTGTTCAAACTTCGGCACATAATTGCGAAATCGCGCGAATTTTTTAATATAAAAAATCCTGAATGTATAATGAATAATCATTTTCATGGTAGTGAACAGTGTGTTGTACCTACAGATAATTGTAAAATAACGCTTTTTCACGAAGTTCTTGCGATAATTTCATGAGCTTTCAACTTGGCATCATCTTTTCGACCTTTAACAGTAACGTCAACATAACCGCAAATAACCTATTGCTATGTTATGTGAAGCGTTGACTGAAGAATTTGAAGACGGCTACCCCTGGGTAATTTGGTGTGCCGTGCAAATGGACTTGGATGCCGACCGCAATAACCTTGTAGTGTGCACATTATTGATATGCTGCAACGTAATTTTATCGGTAAAGTTGGATACCGTTCGTATCCCCAAGCCCACTCAGGTCCACTTTTCCAGCACACGAAACCCCGTAAGGGTAGCTGTGGCTAAATTCTTCAGTCAACGTGTGAAGTCACCGCGTTCAACGTATAAAGACGTTGAATAACAATATAGTAATTACCCTATCGGAGATATTTGATGGAACAAGATATCAAGAATAAAAAAATTCAACCAAGAAAGAGCTTGTTATTTATTTATCCATCATTATCGTTAACTGAATATATCATTATCAGCGGTACCACTTCGTTACATTTGTTCGAAACTTCCCGCAGTTTCAATTCAGCACAGAATGGCGACTAAGATGAAAGCGATTGACTGAACACTGTTTCATAGAAACTCTAGTGAAGGTTTGCGAGCTGAACTCCGTCTCGTGGGCAATGACGGAATGACGGAATTGAAATTGCTCTGCGCAATTATGGAAATCGATAGTTGTAAAAGTTTTACTCCTTGACAAATTACGACTTCATCGCTATATAAAATCTAGATATTTTTGGATGGGTGTGTTCGGCACTTCATAATATACGGTGGATGCTCAAACCTTTTTGTGTCAGTCAAGCCTAGACTTCGATAATGATTAATAGTCGAAATAGTGAGTCATGTCCACGCTGTTCGACGCACAACAATGGAGTTGGTGGAAATCGACTGTATCACCCCCTCAAGAATGAACAGCACGCATGAAAATTCGAAATTGCATTCGACAAATACTATAATCGTCAGACACGATGTAATAAAATATGAAATAGGAAAAAAGTATGAAGAGCATGTTATTAGCATCATTCACGAGAAAAGAATCTCTATTCGCAGGCAATGTTTAAAGAAGAACCCCAGTAGAATTTGACTTGGAGATCGGAAAACCCGACCAGCGCCCGGCCGGGGCCTGGCCAGAAACGTCACGCTAGCCCTATTTCCATGGAAATTTCCGCTGAAATAGGGCCAGCGTGACGTTTCTGGCCAGGCTCCGGCCGGGCGCTGGTCGGGTTTTCCGATCTCCAAGTCAATTTCTACACGGGAAACTTTAAAAAGCAGCATCACTTTTCAAATTCTTTCCGGAAAATTTGAAATGAATCGTTCATACGCTTATAGCCCTGATTTCATGAGGAACTTCGAGTTTCTCGTAAAACTTGAAAACGGCCCTAATCACCGAGTTACATAAGACCGGCGCTCAACTATGACCGTAAAACTCAGAGCCTTTCGTTTGGTCGTAAGATTATAATTTTACTTTTTATGGGCACGGTTAACAGACCGGTGGAAAATGCCCGGCCATATCGCACGTCATCATTAGAACCGCGCCACCGTTTATAGTAGCGCGGAATTCAGCTCTTCGGTTTTACCAAAGATAAATAAATATTAGAAAACAGTCACCCTACGAAAGCGAGAGTTGCAAGACCGAGCGATGCGTCTAGGCACCACCAAGCAACGCATCACGCTTACCCATATCAACAAGCATAGTCACTTATGTATGTATGAAAAGAAAAAGTGCCAATTAACCTGGGGAATCGAGATAAATCAGAATTCCAGGACTCCAAGGACTACATCGGTAGCTGTAGATAATGCACATTGATCATTAGAATCGATGAGCAAATAGCAGACAATAATTACTTTGTCGTCTTTACCTCCGCGTCGTTGTTCTGTGTTATTGGCTGTTGTGTCTTTTTCTTATCGTTATTTATTTTTCATCTTGCTTCTTCACTTTCGGTCGCTCGTTGCGATTACTCGAGTTTAAGTGGGACTCGACATTGTATCTTTAGTTCGTTGTTCAGACAAAGTCAGTTTTTGCTTTGTAGTCGCAGGTTTTATGCCGATTACTTAGCAATTATATTATACTGTAGCATCGTACCAACCAACCAACCGACCTATGTATATTCATACAAGAGCAAGCATTTGTCACGACGTGATTGCAGATTTGCGTAAGAATTGCATCTCGAAGATGGCGTAACTTGCAATAGACTACGGAATGCTGATGATTTAGATTGTGGAAGGCGCAAGGTCTGCTGCATGAAGATTCCATCTAGCCCCTCTAACGCGTTGAGATCTATATAATTATCATTACTAACCATGAAGACCGACAATCCTGTCTAATGATATCAGCGAATATAATAAACTATTTCATTTCGATTAGGCTCCGTTATACAAAGTACTCGTCTTCGAAGTTCAAAGCCATGTTTTGAAGAAGCTGTGGAGATTTTTCGAATTTTCTTCATATCCATAAATTTTAACTTTAAACTGAAAAAAAAAGAATGACAAACCCACTGTGATAAAATGCATTCCACCAACGCTTACGATTTACATTTTCAGACAAAGTTCTTTGATTCCGCGAATGAACGGTCGATGGAAAAAATGACGGTTAGCTGTGAAGTATAGTGTTCAACCTAGCATGAAAAATGTGCTGTTAATTTTCGGAATAACATATTTGGTAGAATCCGTTTGATGAAAGATACGAATATACTATATTTATGCCTATAATATGATATAGAAAGAAGAACGCAATTTTCTTTTGAATGAGTGAAATTAACCCAAACTTTCCCAGCCGGATGCTCCGATGATTCACAAGTCGAATACTTTTCCGTAGCTGAGAGGGACTAATGTGAAAACGATAGATTTGTTTCAATATTCTTTTATTGGAAGCCAAATTGACATTAGTCCCACGTGAATAAGAACACTGCACTTTATAGTATTTCGGGACCATGAAACCTATTTTCTTACCGTATCAGAATCATCAGTTTGATTTACGTATGAATGCAAAGCTAGTGAATTAATGGTTCTCATAGCCTCTGGCTTTTTGAAACAAATTTTGGAAACTATTGCTCAAATCACGATAACTGGTCAAGTACGATTTAAAAAAGTCTTTGCATTACAAATTTCGTCCGGTTTGATAGAATCAAGTTAGAAATTAATAGAGCTGGCACAGTAATAACGACGATTCAATTATGGGTAAAAAAAAAACTAACGACACTAAAATTGCACATGGTATCCATGGTTATATAAGCGCAATGCGCATCCCTGGGCCTCAATATTATTCGCAGGTCTAATATCGCAAAACATAATTCCGGTAAGTAATTGTATTTTCTCATGTTAGTTATGTTGAAAAACAAAACAGCCATCAAGCAATCATCTTGAGTATCTAAAGTACATAGAACCGGGAAAAACAATGAAGTAAACTCAAATTTTTCGAGATATATTCAGTGGAATATACATAATCAATTATCATAAAAATCCCCGAAACGTGAAATATTTCGACGTGTCATTCATGCAGTGTAATTATATAATGCATTTTGGCTTTGACTCAGGCGGTTACATAGAATCCGGTTCCTCTGTCAAGGTTCAACGAGTTTTTACACTATTCGAAGCAAAGGCGTGGTGACTCGAATGCGATGAGTCATCTTTTTGACAGTACACTCCAAATTTTGAATCATTTCTTTTATTTATAATTATCATTTTGTCCTTGAGATGGAAGAAAAAGTCTGACAAAAAAGCTGGCGAAATACAAAATTTACGAACCTGTTGTCTACCAATCGTTAACTACGATCCAATTTGAACTTGACGAAGACTAAAAAGAATACGGACGAGACAGAAGAGCTCGAAGTATCTCAATGCGTACTTTACGTCAGCTCATTAGCCAGACCCGAACCTCACTACTTGTTCGATTATTAATTAATAACCGCAGATTACGAGACGCAACCTTGCCCCAGATATCGATGAAACATTTTCATATACTCAGGGTTTCAATTATTATTAAATTTCCCGCGACTCCCAATGAGTAGCAGTAGAACCTGGAATCGATTCGTGTAATTACATATCTTACGCTCAATGCCTCAACGATTACATCCACATACATATGTATAACAATTATTCAAGTGATCTAAATGATGGCCAATTACAGCACACCTTCTTGTATGATCTCGTGGGCATGGGTAGAAGAATTATGGCCGAATAATCGTCGAAAGAATAGAAATGGAAGAATTTCTAACGAAGCTTATGCGTGTGGTCACAGTTCCGCAATTAATAACTCCTTTACATATTCGAAGTAATTCACTATGTATGACAACTATTATTTCCGTATACATTATTCCATAACCAGAGGCATGTCGTCAATGTCGTGACGGCGACAAGAACATCAAGAAAATGATAATAACTATACGTAACTATTTGTAGAGCAAGTGATAAAGATGTGTTTTCTGATGTCCGGTTCGTGAGAAAACTGGGCGTATGAATATGAGTAATTTTTACGTGCATCACTCGCACCTGGTGTCTTTTTCTACGTAGGTGTGAGTTTGTATAAATGCAACATAGCGTGCCTGAGAAATATAATTTAAAACAATTACAGAAATCGTTAAGCAACCTCGCAAGGTTAAGGCCTTGCGACAGAAGGAAGGTTGAAATGACACTGGGCACATCAAAGATATCAATAAGGAAGAAATTATAATATAATATATCACGGTTGGTTATCTCAAACGTGAATGCATTCATTGTTCGCGGTGTACATTACCTAGAGACGTTGAAAGCCACAATGTCGAATCTACTACTGCCTCGTAGGCAAAAATCTCGGAGGCTGATTATTACACGTGTTAACATGTTACGTATACGCCTACGTATATAGTGACAGTCTTTATATGCAAATACGATATTTCGCAACTAAAAGTAGTGCAAAGAGAAGAGGAAGAAATTTTGCTGTCGACTTCAACGTGCCATTACTAGGGTAACGGAAGTTATATAATTCTGGATATTAACCATCGACGAAAGCATAACCATGCATACGCACTTTTCACTTGACCGATCAATTTGATTTCCCGCATGTATAAAGTCATGTCATAATCTTTCACGACAATCTCATGTCAGGGGCTCAGGCGTACCTGCATCTTGAGCACTGGAAATCTCGTTCATTTTTTCGACTGGTGTGCCTCGAGGGAGCATTTCAATGCTCCGGTGTTAGTATGATAACGTACTGGTCTCTTGAAGCATAGCTATAGCTAACCTAACATATAGCTAAACACACACTAGAATCGATGGTATGATGTTGAGGTAACTTTTCCAGAATTATGTATGTTTCGGATCGAAGTATGATTCAAATTGGGTTTACAAAAAATCTTGACCTCCCGATTCGGGCAATAAGAAGAATGTCATCTTTTGACATTCTATGATTTTTCAATCGAAATATTCGATCTGATCTCCGAATTGTACCCCAAAGTACTAGGTGGCAGTTGTAACAAGACCGTATTAGCTGTATAATTCCTCCAGTGGTACCTACTTGAGGGGGTCAGATACCCTAAATTTGAACTCATGAACTGTTCCTGTAAGAGGCCGAGTTTTTTCTGTTTTCTTCGGGTACTGTATCAGATCTAAATAACTCAGAAAGAAGAAAGGAACAAAAGAAAAAAAAAAAAAAACTGAAGATACTATTTCGACCACTTTCGAAAATCTCATTTTCAAAATGTTCGAGGTATCCCGAGGCCCGCTCGCTGGATGGTTCAAATTCACAAAAATGATATTGGATCCAAAATCTTTACCGTGCAGATTTGTGAGAGAACATTCGATTTGAAGTTAGCTCTGTCGTGAAATCAATCTCCCCAAAAGCACCTTAGGTGCAAAATACTTCCGCCAAGTACATCAAGGTGACAATCGTCCAGAAAAACCACTTCCTAAATTATGACCTACGAAAATTCGTCGAAGATAGAAAAATCCGACTTTTCGAAACAGACCCCAATGTGCCCATGGTATCTACATTGAATTTCAATGTACTCGTCATATTATTAGGCTCTGAATATGATAGAGAATTATTGATCAATGATGTTGGTTAAATTGCCTTGTAATCTATACGTTAGTATCAATAGTAAAAATCTCCTCACATTTTCCAGTTTTTTTTTTTTTTCATCATTTCTGCTGACTGTCTATGTCGTGTGATTATTGTGCACGATTTTGTGATTTGGAAAATGAATGAGATGGAATCTGATCGTTTCGTCAGATCATATTTTCTTTCCGACTACTATATTTCGATTTCTCACATGGCGGGGATACTTTATTGAATGATAATTCGAAAATGTATCAATTGATTTCGTTTCACGATACACCAAAAGACGGCACTTTCAATTAGCACGACAATTTGATTCATTTGACATCGATTTTCACGATGAATCTAATGTCAAATAATATCTCCTTCCACAAATTCTCCTGGTACCGAAAGGATTGTTCATTTTTCTACATCTATTCTTAGTTCATTTAAACAATCAAGCACACAGGATTTATGATACCTCGCTTATCTTCAAAATCGAAATCTCCACAAAGGTCAGAATAATTTTCCCATTTTTCCTACCTATATTGCAGCGTTATCTTTCATCCAAAATAGTAGTTGAAGAAATGAAGCTGAAGCTAGCAGCCAGAATTAGCAGTCCAACGATTATTAGTTATTGAGAATAAGGCAGCTAAATTTTAAAAAATCTTAATTTCGCCATGTTTCATAAAAGGTGAATGAATTTGACCAAAACAGTCATAGATCTGTACTGTGTCATCCTATAATTTGGAAGACGATGAGCTTGTTTGGCTGCTAGCTTCAGATTCTTGTTGAAAAACTTCGGCAAGTTCGGGACATCAAAAGTTTGTAAGATTAAATTTTGGGTATCCAACTTGAAAAATGCCTATAACATTTTCATCCTTTCTGTATTCATATAAGTACACATCTCATCAATCGAATATTGCGCTGGATATACATATGTATTGAGCAGGGCAGTACGTACGCAGCGAGGCAGGGACGGATGAGCGAACAGATAATCATCTAGCTCTTTCGATGGTTTTATTCTGTTACCGAAATACCCGAAAGTTTTAGGCCTAGACCCGAACCACTGGCTATTTCGTAACACACGACATGCAACGGCGGAATGAATCCATAGAAATACAACAATTTTTGCAGTTGCGAATCTGGTATACTTGTATGTATGTGTCCTGAATTCAATCGATCTTTAGTCTTTTTTCTACTCGGTAAAATCTCTGGAATTATATTATAACGAATACTGATTGACCTCGTTGAAGAAGGTTTCGGAGAGAGAAGAAAAGAATCGAATTGCGAAAAAATAAGATCCGCAAGTGATGATTATATAGACGAGGATTTATTTGATCGTGCTAAGTCATGGCCTATTTTCAGGAACATTTCGGCTACCGGTTCAAGGCCTGATCGGATAAGATCTAAGGGATCGTGTCAGCGAATTCTTATTAGCACACCGAACGATGTACCGATCGTAGATCGTGACCGTGTCGTTAAAACGAGCGTTATGACTATTATAAAAGGTTAATCCACTTACCCAGGACGGGAATGCTGTGTGGGGTTTAATATCCCGCGTTATTAAACTACGGCTAGGCATATTTCACTCACCTGGAACAAAAAGACATTGAAATTAAATATCATATGATGACTAAATATTGATTTTTTTTTTTCAATCATCTTTCAACCGTTATGAAATCGCCGAATAGTATAAAAGCTCGGTGTAAGTAGTCGACAGTTAGATGAAGAACTTTGTATACTATATGTCTTGTATAACACACGACATAGAAAACAGCAAATAAAGTCTTTCGAAATGGAATGAATACACTCATCGTCTGCGGTGAAACAAAAAATACGGATAAGGCGCTCATTTGTAACACTCAACATAGCCGTCAAAATCCAAGTATCGATTAGGCAGATATTTTCCCCAAAACGTCGCTTCAATGATAGCTAAACACTTCTAGTTTGACATTAATAAGTTTACACAGGTGAACCCGGATATCAATGGCATGCTTATTTCTGAACAGATTTGAGTGGCAAATAAAGACTTCGAAGTTCAGTAGGTGAACATTGATTTTCAAAGAAATTCGACGATTTTGTACTCTAGGATCTTCAACGCTTTCTGACTCTACTCAAAAAATCCATGCATATTGAATTTCGATGATACCCCGAGTTGAAATTCATGTAATTAGTCATACTAACTCCGATATTCATATTAACGATTTTGTGAATAGTATAATAACGCAAATTTTACATTCAAGATTCAGTCAGAATGATCTCTTGGTGTTTTGAATCGGCGGGTAAACCGCATTGGATAATTGTTGAAAAAAACCTGTGAATGCTTTACAAAATAACGGTCAGTGTATAGAAACGGAATGCAATGTAATATTTTACAGATGGTTACGTTACGGTCGGAGTCATTGAGTGAGTCAATTAGCCGAGTATAGTATAAGGAAAAAGATGTGCATATATTAATTTAGAATTGTAAAGTACTTTCCCGTAATTGCGTAACTGAGGAAGCAAAGAAAAATTGAAAGAAAAAAAAAGTTATTACGAAAGACCGCAGCGACGATTCGTCTGCAGCACTGCGTGACGTGCAACCATTCCGTTACTAGATTACCAAACCTTCTTTTTCACGTCCGCACAGACACCCGTTTATAGACTAACTAACAGCAATTCATTCCAACCAGACAGATGAAGTGCAAAATCATTCTTACAACTCGAGGGCAAAGGCCGCGAACTATGGCCAATTGGAATTCGCCGCATAACTATATAATAATGTCTCGAGTTGTATGTTCTCTTAGGCAGACAAACGACCATTGAACTGCTAAGAGAGACATGGAATGCTGCAAGCCATTCAAAATGGACTTATGCATTCATGTATACAGTCGCGCTGTTCAGGAGTGCTGCTTGTGCATGCCAATTAGATACATCCTGAATTATCATTTCTGCGACTTTTGGCTAATTTCTTCGCCAGATCGTCCGATCATCCGTACAAAAGAATTAGTCACCACCCGGACATTTTCGAAAACCACGTTTGAAGTGGTTGGAACAAGACAGTGTGGTTTTTATGCAACCGGTTGTGAGAAGCGTGATTCGAATTGCATTGGCATGGATAACCGAACACCATTATAATGATGGTGATAGACGTCATATTTGATAGAAATACTTATTATCGACTCTCAAACATGTCTTGTTACTGAAAGGCATGTTCTGAAGTATTTTCAAAGGAGTATGTAAGTATATATGGGGCTGTCCACGTCAATTCACCTAGCCTCCAGACCGCACCACCTTCGATTCACCCCGTGATTTTTGATATTGTTGTCCTTGGTCTAAAACATTTTCCTGAATTTTCTCAAATTTTTCCGTCGAAGCTTTATTGAGTTATGATTTTTTATAACTCAAAAAGAAGGACGATTTTTAAGAATCTGCAAAAATTCACAAAAATCGTCTGCCCGACGTGAAACAGTTCGCCGCTAGCGAGAATGTGGAACACATTTTTGTTATAATTTTTTTTGAATTTTCAAAATAAGAATAAAAATAAAAAAATCCGCCGCGGACGTGAAACGTGGTGTTTGAAACATAAAATAATGTGGAACATAATCTTCAGACAGATATTCATATTTTTCTCTTGTTTGTGGCTTAGAAAATGTTTATTTTTTTTTTAGGTGTGTCTCTTTCAAGGAATTTTTTCATTTTTTTTTCTTTTTTTTTTCATTTTCAAAATTCTAAAAAAAATATAACAAGAATGTGTTCCACATTCTCACTAGCGGGAAACTGTTTTACGTCGGGTGGACGATTTTTGTGAATTTTTTCAGATTTTTGGAAATGGTCCTTCTTTTTGAGTTATAGAAAACTATAACTGAAAAAAGCTTGGTCTTAAAATTTGAAAAAATTCAAGAAAATGTTTTAAACCAAGGACAACAATATAAAAAATCACGGGACAAATCGAAGATGGTGCGGTCTGGGGCTAGGTGAATTGACATGGTCAGCCCCATATGAATGTTATTCCTAAAAATCAGTCATATTATTTAATATTCAAATGACATCGAATAGCTGTATTTTTTCGGAGTTTTCTTGTATGTGCTCAGTTTGATCATTGTCATCCCTTTGAATGTCCAACCGATACTTCAATCTTTACCTGCATTGGTCACCGAACGCATTCAAACACTTCAACTTTGCTCAAAAACTGCAAAACAGCTGTGACATCCCTCGCGTAGCCAAACGGCAGTGTTATATATTTACCCAATTCAAGTACTAACCACCTAGTCAACCCGATATACGTGCTCTACAAAAGCTCAACGGTTTCTGTCGACAAAACTTGCTGCTATGACGCGAAATTTTCAACTATTTTTTTCGTGTTTACAACTCAAAACAGCAGCTGAACGGCTCTTCTCCAGTTGGTGAAATCTTTTGTCAATTAGGAGATGTGTCAATAAGCTTTTTTTTCCGTTCTCTGTTGATCACCGTATACGGTCGTATTTCATATGAGATCTTACAATTAGTATCTATGGGGTATTCCACGTGAACCGGACCGGTTTTTGGCCGATGGTCATGAAATCTGACGCAAATGCAGATTTGGGTTCTTTGTCACTATAGAAATCGCCACCACAAGTTATAGATTTTCGAAAAAAATTTCACGAGAAATATGGCGCTGGTAATTATTCAGCAAAATATTTTCAACTCCATATATCGCAGCGATCCGTGAACGAAAACATGACTTGTCATAGTGCATTTTACTCGCAAAAACGAGCACTTTCCAACCATGTAACAATTCAAATGCATTTGAAATTTCCAAGAATTAAACACTCAAAAAACGTGTATTTCCATCAGAAGGGTCTAATGGATTTTCTTGAAATTTTCACAGAAATTACTGCAAACCAAAACAAAATTACCGCGAAAGTTTCAGCTTGCCCTTTTTTATTTTATTAGAATATACAGGTTCTTCGAAATTTTAATTCTTTTTTTTTAAATTAATTTCAGTTAGTAAATTCGATTTGAAAAAAAAACAAAAAATAAGGGCAGGCTGAAACTTTCACGGTAATTTTGTTTTGGTTTGAAGTAATTTCTGTGAAAATTTCAAGAAAATCCATTAGACCCTTCTGGTGGAAATACACGTTTTTTGAGTTTTTAATTCTTGGAAATGTCAGATGCATTTTGATTATTACATGGTTGGAAAGTGCTCGTTTTTGCGAGTAAAATGCACTATGACAAGTCATGTTTTCGTTCACGTATCGCTGCGATATATATGGAGTTGAAAATATTTTTCTGAATAATTACCAGTGCCATATTTCTCGTAAAAATTTTTTCAAAATTCTACAACTTGTGGTGGCGATTTCTATAGTGACAAAGAACCCAAATCTGCATTTGCGTCAAATTCCATGACCATCGGCCAAAAACCGGTCCGGTTCACGTGGAATACCCCCTATACATAAAACACTGTAGAATCAGATGAACAGTTAAAAAGACGATGCAATGTGAAACAGTAAAAAAGCCACAACTAGCTGCATGCAATAAACAATCAGTAAATGCAGCCTTGGATATGATCCTGGTCCACAGCTGAGACCCACTTGTTCTACTGTTCCACTGTACCGACACAAAGCGCTTAATCTAAACGGGTTGGATAGTTATTAATAATAGCTATCGTATTGGCGAGAGAGAACGTGTTAATATCATCCTTTACGGGCTTTCTTCGACGTAGTAGTTGATCACCTTCATGCAAATGCCAAAGGATGCATTTAGGCTGGTAAGTAGGTACGAATATAAAATAACAACTGCAACGAACTGCACCTCCTTTACAAAAAACATTCGAATGATTGATCGTTAAAATGGCTGTCCAAATTATATAAATACACTGTTGCTGGTGAATATACTCATCACGACGTTGTTCTTAATTGCCAGTTCTTTCGAATTAAATGATCGTCCCTAATCTTTTGAAGGCAACCATTTTCTGTGGCTATTTATTTGGGTAACTTAGGGTATAATAAAGATAAACCCATCGACATTTTCACTCGTGAATGTTATACCTACAAATTACATACCATTTTTTTAAACCAATGCACAAAGATCTCTGGCAATAGCCAGAGTGTCAGGAACACGACGATGCTAGTTCAGAATCGATGAATTAATGTGTGCATTTTATTGTCAGACGATCAGAGAACAGTCGAAAATCATAGACGAAAATTACCTACTTGTTTTCATTTTTTTTTTTTTGCGGATATTCACTAGTTCTCCCTGTACTGCGACGGCGTAAAATATACGTAGGCTGGTAGTGGTAATGAATGTAAGTGCGAAAAGGACGTAGCTAATATAACGCATCTCATCCTAAGCCCTAGGGGAAAAGAAATCCCGGACACTAGACGGGTCTTTCACACAATTAACTGTATAATATGGACGGGACAGATCTGATCGTAGAATTCTTAACAATGGCAGGTATATTAAGTACGATGCGCACATTCAACGAAAGCCCGCAAGGATGATTAATTGCGAAGAGAGCGAAGAGCAACAATATAAACCGCTGCTTTAATTAGCAAGGTGGGATTAAATCGCACGACAAACACTTCCGGGAGACAATTGAACCAGGGAAAACAAAATGGAATAATTAAGTCATGAACGCAGGCTACAGGAGCATATAAAATCATTGATAAGGCAGGAATATAACGTCGCTGCAATTTTACAGACTAAAGTCTGAGGAACGATCATCATTTGGAAGTTTTTGAAGTTTAAATTCGGTTGTTGTCTCAGAGCATTACCCAAGGCCCTTGACTCTAAATTGATCTGAATGTTACCACCAATAAATATAGCATAGCGATTTATAAAGCTATAAAGCAAAGTCTGCCCGTGAGTAGAAAGTATATAAAATTAGGCGACTCCAAAAAACTAAATCCTGAATCCAAACTGGGCGATCGCGTCATCTCTCGGTACTACAAAAGAAGATTGATTCACTGTCAGTAATTCCGAAGTATCCTGCAGTGTTCCTCGAATACAGTTCGACTACTACACTGCCACACTTTATACGTACATCTACCGTGAATATTTTGGTATTCAAGTTTTGATACATCATTTCCGATTCTATGCGTTTTAAACCATCTGGGCCATTCCATATCAACTCGATCAATGATTTTCCCTCACCATTTTCGATTCGCTCCGCGGTTTTTGTACGGTTTTTCGATCTGAAGAAAGCACTCGAGAGTTTTTTCATATTTTTTCCTTCAACCGTCAACTTTTTATGATCATTCAAACCCATCTCAAAAGCGGATTTTTTTTTAATGTGAAAAATCAAACAAAATCCAACTTTGTATTTCGATTGTGACACTCATCTCATGGTGGACCGTTTTGTTTTTTCTTTTTTTTTCCAGCCCTTCAAATATTTGGAACCCACAAAACTCTGTGTTTCAACGTAAGGAAAATTCTCAAAAATTCGAAAACAAAAAAGCTTAGAAGGGGGCACGTTATTGTGGGTCTTGCGTCAACAGATACAAAATTGATCATTGAATTTTTGAGAATTTTTTGAGAATTTTCGTAACGT
This sequence comes from Ametastegia equiseti, assembly GCA_963989295.1. Classification (NCBI taxonomy): domain Eukaryota; kingdom Metazoa; phylum Arthropoda; class Insecta; order Hymenoptera; family Tenthredinidae; genus Ametastegia; species Ametastegia equiseti. The sequence continues at coordinate 6,788,819 of OZ022390.1, read as the reverse complement.
TGAAACTCAGCGTTTTGTAGGTTCAAAGTGTTTGAATTAAGGGCTGAAATAAATCGAAAAAAAATCGGCTCATCATAGGATGGGTGTCAAAACGGTCAGAACACAGAATTATATTTTCAAAAAAATTTCCGGATTTTGAAAAAATTTGGTTATTGAGATGGGTTTGTATGATCATGGAAAATTAACGGTTGAAGGAAAAAACCTGAAAAAATTCAAGAGTGATTTTTTGAGATCGAAAAATCGTACGAAAAATCGCGAAGCAAAATAAAAATGGTGAGGGAAAATCATTGGTCGAGTTGACATTGAATGCCCTATATATACAGCTGGTCTGAGAAAACTTCAAATGTACAATATCAATATATAGATATGAATATAAAACCGCAGACATAAAACGAGAATTTTAGGTATATAATTAGGCTGGAAGTTCGCTGAACGTATTAATATCAAGGATCGTGGAAATTAGTCATGTTCCGAGGAGCCGATCTTTTTCCATATTTTCCGTATCCTGGTCGGCTGACCCCACGATCTTTCTGACCTCCTGAGCTTATATAAGATCGATAAAAGCCCGACGGATTAACGAGGCAGTTTTTCGCATTCCACAAATCGGATCTGCATCATTTGTCCGGCATCTGAGACGCTGCTTTGAGATTGTGAAAAAAACCCGACTACGCGCAACCGACAATATGTATTCCCGAGCAAACGCGATTACCATAATAGGTTCCGGGTACGTATGGTGGGCCGGTTATCTTACCTCCTTCGACCCTCCGCTCGGACTAACTCCGGCTAGAAACTTACGTGGCAACCAGCACCAAGGGCAATGCAGGCTCCATACACCCCCTTATTAGCATAACAAGATGTGTGTCTTTACATACATACATATATATATATAGTTATCACCAGCTGTCTCGATAATATTACCAGACTTTTCGAGGTTTTGGATCAAAAACTAGTTCTTCAGGAGCGGGTTTGCCCACGTAATCCAATTCAATGTAGAAAAAAAAAAGAAAAAACTGAGATCTATACCATGTTTGGACATTTTCAGTCACCTTTCGCCTCTGAATATGACTCTAGCATCGATATGATTGAATATTAAACGGGGATATCAACAATGATATTGGTGATGATAATACAGTGTAAGCAAGTGGTTTTGGGCTGATCATGAGGTAGCCTTGAAATTTAACGTGTGATTTGTTTTGTCCAATTTTTTTTAAATTTTCAGTGAATTTTTCAAATTTCATTTTTTTTGAATTTCCTAATTTTTAGCCATATTTTCAATTCTTCTGTTTTCCTTTTTTTTTTTTGTGATTCTATGACAGTGAAAACCCTTTTTTGTCGGAACATACAAAAATAAAGTTGATTTATACTTCACAGATCTCTTACTAGCACATGGTTCCCTCCGTGTGTACACTGCGTCTTTTAAGAAACCGGCAATTTTGGAGATCATTCTAGTTTCATTGCATCTTTCCGTCAATTTCAATTTTTAATGACGAAAGTTCGGAACTCTTGTCCCTGCCAACCTTTGGAAGATGCAGTAGACACTCCGAAAAGTAATCCTGATTTTTTTCAGATTTTTCGGAAGTTTGAAAAACTTTGAAAACCCGAGTTTCCGGAAAGACCCAGTGTACAGACGGTGTCAAAAAATATAGTGTGCACACGGAGGGTTGAATTTGTCGTATTGAAGTTTGGAATTTGACTTCACCTTCATCCAAATCCGTTCTCAAGACATCATCACTTCCATTTTATTCTTCAGAATATTGTTCTTAAAATAATTCAGAATTTACTCAACCGATCAAAGCAAAAATCTAATCAATTCTAAGTTCAAGAAAGCCGCGTCGATTGAGCCCAATTTCATCGATATCCGATCACTTCATAAAACTGATCACACACGTGCACACATGTGTACATTGGGGAATTCCATGCCGTTTCGACCTGGGTTTGATCCTTCACCTCACGGATTTCGCTCATGATTTTTTAAATAATTGTTCCTACTTCGAAAAGCACTATGTTTTTTTTTCGATTTTTGCGACTTGCTTCGAAATTTCTAGAAATTTTGAAAACCGTCATATCGATCGACACAAATTAGAATTTTTAAGCGTGTAGTCGAAGTGGGCAGACGTTTTCGTGTTACTGATTCCAACCTTTTTTCGGAAAAAACGTTGAAAAACCTAAAAGTGGGAGTTATTTTACTATGGATGGTTGCTGAAATATTTCCAAATGTCACACCGGATTTTTCTAAAGAATATTAAGAATTCTCGTAAAAAATTTTTGCATTTCTAATTTTTTTTTTTGTAATTTCAAAAACTTGTTGCTTATTGAGAAAATTTTTTTTTTTCAGGTCTAAAAAATCCGGTGTGGCATATAAAAATGTTTCAGCAACCATCCATAGTAAAATAACTCCCGTTTCTAGGTTTTTCAACGTTTTTTTCCGAAAAAAGTTTGAAAACAGTAACATGGAAATATCTGCCCACTTCGGCTATACACCTAAAAATTTTAATTTTTGACACTTGATTTTTGAGAATTTTTTGAGAATTTTGAATTGTGTCGATCAATATGACGGTTTTAAAAAATTCTAGAAATTTCGAATCAAGTCGCAAAAATCTGAAGAAAAAAAATTAGTGCTTTTCGAAGTAGGAACAATCATAAAAAATCACGAGCGAAATCCGTGAGGTGAAGGGTTAAACCCAGGTCGAAACGGCATGGAATTCCCCATATACACTCACACATACACGGAGAGAATTGTATACCAAAAACTCCCATACTGGTATAGCACTAGTAGGATTTCCCTGCAGTATGGCGATTTGTACTATACACTTTGCCATACGACCAATAGGGAAACAGTATCGTACTAATCGCTATACTGCAGGGAAATCCTACTAGTGCTATACCAGTGTGGGAGTTTTTGGTATACAATTCTCTCCGTGTACCCAGACGTCCATCTAAAAATAGTTGCAAGTGATTTTCTTGCCCTCAAAGAGTGGAGATCTAGTAAGAACTCAACTTCCCTTTTCTTGGGTAATCACAATAACTTTTTCTGACAAATTTTTTAACTGACAAATTACGACTTTGTTGTTGCCTAAAATCCAGATGTTCTTGCATGGATGTGTTTGGTATTTCATACTGCATGGCTGGGTGTGAATTATATTTGCGTCAGTGAAGCGTAGGCGCAGATAATAGTCAAAATAGTGAGCGATGTGCGTACTTTACGCCAGTCGACTGTTGCACCACCTTAAGTAGTATATTAATTGACACTAAATTATATCCAATAGTATTTTTTCATTTTTTTTCTCCTGTTACCTCTCCTTCCAGACTTCGAGATATTCCGATTAATCGGATTATAATATAGAGGAAAAATTTTCCCCATAGAGGTAATGTCATGCGTAGCTACTATCCGAGTCCTCGTTTCTCAGCAGTTGTATGGTTATGCGCTTTCCACTCGCAACGATATCCTCCACGGATAAATATAGTCACGGAATACATTGAGAGATAATATGGTAAGTAGGTAGATTGATGTACAAACGTATACATGCAGGTGTGCAGTACTTACATAAAAAGTACGAGTAAGGGAAGCGACATTAAAACGAAACGATTTATGAAAGGATCAACCCACGCGCGATCGTCATAGAACGCTACGTAACGTACGTCAAGTAAACGTGAGACTGTAATTGTAGACTCACCTGTGCTCCCAATTATCAAATTAGAATAGGTGTAATTCAGTCAAGTGAGGTTAGTCGTTAGAAGTAAAAAGTCGCACTATTTATCGAACGCGTGCGTGTCAAGACACTGCAGTGCGGCATTAGTCATAATTAGAAGGACTCGTACAATAGACGCCTTTGAATCTAGCATTCCCACAAAGCGGTATTCCTTCACACACAGAGTTTTCAACTAGTAGGTAATATCGAAAACATTTTGAAATACCCTATAGTATATGTATATCCACACGCAATATTTACAACGAGAAGTTACGCAGGATCAGATTCAGTATTTCATTGTTAGGAATATGCAGTGCGCGTATACATATCATGTGGAGGTAAGGTAGGTAATTAGAAATTTTTCTGGTTTATTGAAGGAAACAACAAAAAAAAATTTAAAAAAAAATAAAATCAAGAAAGACTGAAAAACGAAGGAAAAAGCGGTTTGCGTCTCGTGCATCTCCGGGATGCCGTGCCACTCTGCGCGACGGTTCAGGGTTGAATGAAAATAAGAGTAAAAGGATAAAGAAAACTGCCAAGTAACTGTTTGTCATGCGAGATGTACGCGAAACACGTTTCTCACCGCTCCTTTTACTCGGACTCTTTGAACTCTATGGTTGACTCCAACTGAACCCTCAACGTTTCGCAAAATGAATCTTCCAGATAAGATCCGGCACGTAGGTATACGTTCCTTCGACAATTTCAAACCGCGCTAGACGTGGCCTATAGGTGGGCTGCCAGAATCACCAAAAAAACTATCCAACTACAGGATGATGCCACCATACCAAACTGACTTCCCAAAAAGTTTTGCATCGACCATTGAATACATGGTTACCTAGACGAGGGTAGATAAGTGACGAAAGTATAAACCAACGATGTCTACAACACGAGATGTGTTCCTACGTTTGGTGCTACCCAAGAAATCTGGAAAATGCAGTCCGTTTACATTCGAAAGCAAAGTCATCGGCATTTCGTTAATTTCACAATTGCAAAAAGCGTTTACAATTTGATAATCTATCTTCGGAAATTTCACACTACGTTCAGGTGTATATAAGTGTATGTTCGATTACCATTTGATTTCTGGCTTTTGCTTTTGTACGTGTTGGGCAAGCACCATTAATTGGTTTCAAGTGGAAGGTACTCTCTCCATTATTTGGAGTGAAATTCACTCTTCGTGAGTGGAAAGTACACCAGTTTAGAAGTGTGATATTTCTTATCCGGAAAGAATGAGATTTCACTCTAATTCCATCGGAAATTGACTCGAAATAAGTGGAAAACTCATTTTCTTCATCGAGCGAAAAAACACTGTGATTCAGAGTGCATTCTCAATCTGAAAGATTAGAACCGTAATCTATTTGAAGTGAAAGATCCAGTCGTTCAGATTGCTGCACTTTTCACTCCAAGAAATTTGGGGAGTATACTTTAATCTGTATAAAGTTGACAAATGTAACAAGTAAAATATTTAATACGAGGGAAAGCGCGCGTGGTAATTAACCCTAAAGAGCGATGAGTCACCTCTGGTTCATCTTCACTTGAAAAAATAAATTAAGGGTGTTGCAGGGCAGCGGCCATTTTTTGAATCGATCGCAGCGCCGTTGCGGTGTTAGTTTTTCGAACTACTCCACCAGGGACGAAATCGTGCCAAACATACATGGTATGAAGAGGGAGGGCCCCTTTCACGAATATTGCGAATTTCTCCCAGTATATGCTATTAGTGAAACTGGTTATTGAATCCAAATCTTGGTATGTCTGTGAAACAAATTTTGAAAAACTAGATAAATGAACAAACGAAATCGTTTCAATACACACCTTGTTATTTACCGATTGATTATTGATTCACTTATCGAACGCAATTGAACTTATTTGTCACGTATAGAAAATACAATGTGATCGTGTTCTTCTGGAATGATTCCGATAATCCTTTTACATTCTACCAGTTGCTACTACCCGAAAACTATAGTGAGCCAGAGAGCACGACCACAGATTTGACATTATACTCTGGCTCCATATATTGCGCACCGCAAATAAACGCCTAAACTGACAGTTGATTTGATGTTCGAGGACAAAAAAAGATCGAGAAGATCTTTTCACAAATATTATCTTCATCGCAATCGATGTATTACATGCAGTACTCAACAGTTTTCCAAAAGTTCAATATTTCAGAATGACTGATTCAAATTAACCGCTAGAAAGTCAGCTGATCAAAAACGCTCTCCGATGGGTTTGAGCCACGGAGTCTGACGTCACTATGCCATATTACAGATGAAGGTGTAAGAAAAAGCATGGCATCAACGTCAGGTTACGTAGGTTAGGCTAGTAAAGCGAGGTTAGGTACACCTTATAATGGCGCGCTAAAGAGACTGTTTCAAACGCTACAGGATTTGCCATCGATATTACATTATATATTTAGTAAATAGTACTTGAATAATCGTTTTGGACAATCCAAGGGAATCGTGGAATACCTACTTACGTCAGTCTAAGATGCCAATATTAGCGCCTACCCGAAATCTTTAGTCTCATCGGTCTCATCTCGCTCGGTTATTATTTTATTATTTAACGCCTCATAATTATTATCAATAACCTCTATCTATGCCGAGCAAGACATCGCATTGATCGTCGAATGCCATTTGCTGGGATATCCAAATATTTCAATCTTTAGGACTTTAGCACATTCTCATAACGCTGTCAAAGTGCACAGCTTCGTTGACTGAAGAATTCTGTTTTGCCAGCTGCATCGGCTAGTCACTAGTAGTGCCATCTATCGGCGCTGAAATTTTCGCCTCCTAAATTCTCCCAAGTCGGACTTCTCGCAGACATGAGAGGATAATTAACCTAAAAGTACCATGATATTGCAGCGAATAAAATAATCCCCGATGATCCTCGAACGCCAGGAATTCTTAAAACACCGAAATGTGTCCGCAGTTGTTCTGCCCGGCAGCCATGTTTATTGTGTCAGTGTGTATATCCGTGTGTCATCGTATTTCACTAACAGTTTATTATTACCGCAGCCGCGTTTTTGGCTAATCACAACTAATCATTCGCTACATTTACATCAAAGGAATCATTTCCACGTATCAGGTATTCGAAATATTATTTTATCAAAGAGAATTTAGAGGGCGAAAATTACTCGTAGATGTGTACATGTGTTGGTGCTGATACCCCCACCATGTGGACCCCTGCAACACCCTTAAGCTGCTTCAAGTTTGAAGAAGTTGAGTTTGCAGGACCAACTACCGGAAGGCGTGTGTGCCTCCAGTTTATCGATTTACTGAATGGACATGGAAACAGAATTGGGATTATTTCAATTTTCGAAAGAGAAAATTTCACTTATGAAGTAATGTTCGATAATCTTCAGTTCAAACTGTTGTTCATTGCAAAATTTTTGACGTAATCAGTTTCTAATTTCAGGTAAGTACGATGCGAAGTGAAATTATGTAACAATATTCACCGGTCATCGTCGGTGCCTATCACTGTCAATGTTGACTAACGGCAAATTCACGGTATCTATAGTACCTGAGGACGATTTGGCAAAGAATTGCAACCTAGGCAATCCTAACACCTAGTATCTATCGCTTACATATCAATCCAAAATTACAGAGACAGTAGACATTCTTGATCTCACATAGTCAGAAAAGTGTATTTAACCACTCCAAAAATGCCAACGATGCCATTGAATGTGGAAAATGGCAGCCGGCATTTTGGTGAACAAAAATTTCCAACGTGGTGAAAGATAAGAAAGGAATTCGATTGCGAATAGGTGTGAAAATAAATCAGACGTATTGCCAGCCAGTTAGATTCTTCACTCGATGCGGAAATGTCGGTACAAATAGTGAGACGTCGATATTTCGCAACCGATTTCACGTGACGTCAAAACATTGTTATAACGTTTGACGTGGGTATGTTAAACTATCCAACAATCAACCGGTAGGTACTAAAGGATCATAAGGAAGCAAGGTACTACAATACAACCTGCGAACGCCCATGGAGTGGGCAGTGCATTGGATAACCATAAAAGTCGGAATATAAATTGAAATACGTCTGAGGTCAGCGACAATCGACAGACTATTCTCATAATACAACATGACATCGTCATAAACTGCAATAAGCGCACCATTACCGAAACAATTAAATTATCCTCAAGAGAACCACGGCGGGCATTCATCTTCTTACTGGATTGATATTGTTAATAACAAACACTTCGCAGCGGCAATCCTGCCGCCAAACATCTGTTTTTGCATAAATTTTGCAGTCTGTAATTTATCGCAAACTCGTTGCAGCGTTACCTTGAGGTACCAATCAGTCCGGGCGTTACCTGCCCGTGGTATTGCGGTGCCTTGGCCACCTTGAAGACTAGTTTTCTGGTATAACGTTGGGTGGTTCCTTCTTATGGAGCGTTTAATCTTCTCAGGATTGACTGACGCTGACAATAAGCTTGTCCGGGAACAAAGGATCGACTTAACACTGCAATCCAGTGAAGTGCAGGAAGTTGAGAATTGAAAGATATCAAATGGAATGTATATTTTAAACAGAAAATAAAAAATAACAAGCCATAAAAGAAAACTACGCACGGGAGTGGCACGAAATGTCAGATGAACAAGTCGATACCATGAACAATAGGGTTCGAAACGTCGATAATCCATCACTCGATCCTGCAGCCTTCACTTTTTGAACAACTATGTATCTTGAATTTAAATCAATTGATTCGATCGTGATTTTAATAGTTCAAGTTTCAGATTACGGAAATTAAGGAAGATCTGAAATCGCGTAAATTGTGTACAAATCTGCTACTGTATGAAGTACGAATTCGAAGGTAGACTGAAAGAGATAAGCCCATAAACCAAAGTCAATGCAACATAAATTCTCGCTAAAAGCCGGTTATAAAATCAACTGAGAATCGTTCTACTTTTTATGTCATTCTTTTTTTTAGCATATTATAGCAAAGCTTCGTTTACACCACGTTATAACGAGGGAGAAAGCGCATCTGTGCGAATCACACACAAGAGAAAAATACTTTGATGTATTTTTCAAATATTACGCTTCCTCCGGACCGGACGGAGCACGTACAAAACGGAGATTTTCTGCCGCATTTGCATATTCGCGTAACGAAAACAAACACTTGGAGCTGGCGTTGAACAAACATTGCCATTCGTCGGGCCATGGTCGAAGTGAAAATATTCGCCCGCCCGGAAGAGGCTTCGCTAACTGCTCAAATCACAATGCAAATATATAATTATTATTGCGTGAAATTGCGATTTGCAAAGCGATGATGATTTAACACGATTGGCAATAAAAGTTGAAGTCATGGTTTTCTATATCTCATTAAATTGGGCAAATAAAATTAGAGAATAATCCGTTCCTTCTCAGTACGGCGGTTAATTACTTAGCAGACGATACCTGGAAATAAACTAATTCCGTCCGTTAGTCACACTATTTTCAACTTTTATTTATTTACTTGGGTACAAAACTGAATGACAAGTCGGAGATCATAAGATCATAGGCTCTTCGCATGGCGAGATATGTTTGTCTTGCTTTTCACCAAAAGTTTATTTGCCAATCTCTTCTGTTACGAGAATAACGTCAGACTTGTACGAGATAATAAGAACATCGTACCTTCGTGAGCGACCTAATTATACGTTATCTGCACTGCAATAGGATTCGAATCTGAATCTACCAATGAAAAAGCATATCGTCATTAACAGCAACCCGTAGTAAGTAACACGTACTGTACAATGGAAACGAAAAAATAACTGATAATCAGGCAAGGCTGATTTGCACAGCTATTTAAAGCGATCGCTAATAGGTTCACGTAAAGGTACTTGAATCCTTGACTGTCGTTCGTTTGCTGATTCGATTCTGCGTCACATTTGAATCCTTGAAGCATCATCGCCGTTCAACAAGCCCGAGGAATCGTGTTAAATAACATTTTAAAGTCATCAGAGAATGATTCAACGACCAGAGTTCATGAAATTTTTGAAACGGATAGTGACTGAGGTAGCTAAAGACTTACAATCAACATCAATCAGCTGATGGCAACGATGATTGTTCTGTTAATGGAACACGGCAGGTAACCGATTAACTCCTTACGGCAATCGGAAATCGGAAAATCCGAGAGCGTCGTAACGATTAGTGAACGCATATTTTCAAAGCCTTTTATCGAGCCACGACGAAGACCGGCGATTCATTTTATGTGACTGAAAATAATTGTTGCAAAACGAGGCAGATACGTATAGGTATAACCTGAAGAAATACCTAATACCGCGATAGTAGTCATAGGCAGCCGTTATGGCGTCACTTCCACATCATACGGACAATTGAGCAGTTCTCTGCGAAGTCAGAAACTATTCTATGTACCATTTGTTCATTCTAATATACCCGAGATGGCCAATACGATTGGGACTGAGTTTGTTCGAATCATTACAAGGTAATGTTTCGTATATTTTCACAAAGACGCAGTGCAACGAATAATTATTACTACCAACTAGCTTCGGTCCAGATAACGTTTACGAATAACTATATGTATGGGTAGATACATTGCGATAAAGTCGTCGAAAGGACAGACAAGACTTTCATATACACAATTACGCGCAGATCTATATTCATTTAATAAATCACCGTACCGATAGACCGTACGGTATTGAAGATTACCGATCTTCAATTTTTTTCAATTGAATAATTGGGCACCCTACCGCGCGAATATTTCGTTGGGAAATCGGGCCAATTAGACTACAAATCCAGCGTTGTGTGAAATTCAACACTACGCGAAATACACTTACGCATACATACACAATTAGAAATTGTAAGTATGTTGTGTCATACTTAATAACGAGACAATGCGAATTAGAACTCGTCCAATTTCTGTTTTATTGCTCAGACAATTTGTAGCTAGTTATCCTCGTTGTTATTCTCACCCTCTCGAATCGCAGGCCAATGCTGTTACCTACTAAAAGTTAACAAACTGAATTCTTTGGGGATAGCAACAAATTATTTTCCTGTTTACTGAAAATTTCCATTAAAAAACGAAGTAAAAGTATTTACTCCCATTTAATTATATACTGAATTACCCTCACGACATGTGTAAAAGTATGAATGTTTCGAAGCTCCATCATGATCAACCTTCGACCACATTACCGTAAATTCAAGTGGCAAATGATTCAACGCTCTGTGGTAATATAACACTCTACAAATTTAATGAGACTGCTACTCGCGGTATCTTTTCATATTCTCAATTTTTCTCTTTTCCATTCGCTTTACAAATAACAGAAAGACAAAAGAAATGAAAGGAAGGAGTTATGGATTTGATTAAATTAATCCGTTTGTTTCTGTAAGGTTATAGTGTTACGAGTAGATGCATGTATAAGGAACTGTACCAATGAATGATTGCGTAGATGAAACCATCCAATATTTGGTCCATATATGGGCCATTCTAACTCAAAGCGACCTGGCTGTGACCCTAACCATTGACTTTTCCTTCTTTTTTCGAATAGAAAAACACAATAGAATCCGACAGCAAAAATTTCAGATGGTTCGAGAAATAAGTGCCGTCACTATCGTTCCGAAACACGAGAATATATCGATTATATTTCGAAATTCAAGACTGTGATGAAGCGAAATTTTCGAGGTATAATCGTAGGCCTGGGTTGAGACGTACGGGTGAATACGTTCTTTTTCTGCTTCTGATTTTCATATTTTTCATTGTTTCTGGTTTTTTTTTCGAATATATTTAATCTCTTTGGCCCCAGCAATGATTGAAATTATTGACTTTACAAAACAGATTGTAAATGCTCTGAAATTCTATATCTTTTATAGGAAAGGAAATCGTTCTCTGTTGTATCTTCCAGACCAGAGCGGGGCCCGCGTTCGTTTATGTTTAAAAGAGTTTGTTTTCGTTTTTCACATCGATTGGGCCCCCTGAATTTCTTTAAAGTCGGAGACGTCAAACAGTGGTTTTTCGTTTTTTAATGATAACGACCACATCAATTTTCCGGAAAATCTGAAGTTTTGTAGAGTCGGTCGTTTTGCGATGGCTGACAATATACTTGAAAACAGAACTAATCATAATAAGTCAGAGTCACGGCCAAGTTGCTTCGTGATAGGATGCCCCATACATAGATATATTTTACGTGACGCGATTATGCACTAGGTGCTGGGTTAACTACTGGTCTAGTTAACCTACTTTTATGGTGCAAAAATTAGATATATTGCAAATTCCGTTCCCGAGGTGGAAAATTAACTTGAGCAATCGATCGACCTCGGAGCAAATTAAATTTAAGTAATTGTAATTTGGCATAGCACGCATAAGATCGGCCACCGTAGCGGTTCACACTCTAACGACGCGAATGGGAAAAAGAAAAAATAGAGCAAACGACCGACCTATGCCATTAGTCACACTTAATTGAATTAAGAACCACCTTTCGTTTACGAGCTGTAAAGTTAGATAGACTACTAATTGTAAGTATGCTGGTCAAATCTGTGAAAGGCTTGGCTGATGTAGGTGTTTTCTTACCAAAAAACGGAACGGGAATTAGTTACACGTGAATAGATACAATTTTTCACCTTTTTATTCATTCAGTTTTTCTTGATCGTACATCGAAGTCAAGTTTAAGGTTTTGCCGCCTTCATACGTTCGGATCATGTTGTATATCTCTACACAAAGATAACCGAATAAATAATGAAATGAAATAAAAGAAATTTCACTCTATCCCCGAGGGCGCAACGAAGATCGCGTAGTGCAAGTCGTTACCGCGTGAATGAGGCAGAGGGGACTTTTGTCTGTGACACAGCGGTGAAAGGAAGGCCCGGCAAATTATCATTCAACTCGAACTTTGAATATAGAACGAATAATATGATCCCAATGCATACGTAAGAGGGAATTGAATTATTAGTCACCTGGCCGAACGAGTGTTTCTATCTCTTTGGGGGTCACCACTGCGAAGGTTGTTTCCGGTCTTTGTTCAAACAACATATCGACTTTACAAACGACAGTCACCGCTTGGACCAGCACCAACACGTGGCCCACAACCAACCTTATTCATGAGTAGGATAATGTACCACGTGACATCATAAACACCATGTAAAAGACACTCACATTTCGTCATCGATGCGACAACGCAGTAATTAATAAAGTTATCGCAACATGTTTCGCCACTGGTTGGAAGATACGCTGAAGGTTTTGTCACATGATTTTATCATCGAATATCTCGAATTTTCTGATTCTTCTGACTACCATAAGTTCCATAGTACGTACCCAAAAGATTCCTAACTCATGGAGGTAATTTGATTTCACGGAAATTCGAATAATACGCTACATGTATATTGTTTTGTGATCAGTGTTTGCTGGATGAGCATGTCCCAGTATCCACAGATCTTAATCACCTGGTTTTGAACGTGGCCAAGACGGCGATGAACAACTGCATTGTATAGTTCGAGACAATGGTAGCAGGGTTTATCTGTCTTTTGATGAGAGGCCGAATGACGATCTGCCAAACAAGCCTGCCGCGTACAAATACAATTCGAAACATCGCATTCCTGTGATTTGCAGACGAAGAGTTGGGAGAAGACTGCCCATGTACGAACGCCGGAGCCGATTTACGTAATACAAACTGACTTGGCATTGGCAAGGTATATTAGTGCCATAGCTGCCAATACTGACAGCTACCAAGGGCCAAGCTTTGCCCAAGTCAAAATCAATGTTGGGACCATTTTGGGTCGCTAACACCGGTCCAACTTATGGTGCCGTGAATCGGCACGAAATAATCCGCAGCCAGTATAAAACACCATGTTGGCCCAGTTCATTGCCAGTACAGAACTGACTTCCGGCTGAAACACATGTTGTATGTTCACTTGTCAATTCTGGTTATCAGCATTTGCCCAATGCTAGGCAACTGGGCGAGTATACCGAACCGAAGTTTGGCAGCCGAGGTAGTGCCAATTCTGTGCCGTGTGGGTAGGTCCAGCAATCGTACATGGGAGTACCTTGTTGTATCCTCCAAACCAAAGCTGGGCCCGCACTCATTTATCTTTCAAAGACTTCGTTTTCATTTTCTTTTTTTTTCTTTTTCTTTTTATTGGAGTCATCGAACGGTCTTTTTAGTTTTCGTATAATAACAGCTAGATTAATTTTCCGAAATATCTGGAGTATTGCCGGATCTACTCTCATGGCGCAGAATCGGCACTACCCCGGCTGCCGAATTTCGTTCGGTAATACTGGCCCAGTACAGATAAATTATTTACCCAGCATTAGACAAATGCTGATGACTAGTACTTACAAGTGAACACACATGGGGTTCAGCCGGAAGTCAGTTCTGTACTGGGAATACACCGGGTCAATATGGTGTTTTATACTGGCTGCCGATTATTTCGTGCTGATTGACGGCACCATAGTTGGACCGATGTTAACAATCAAAAATTGTCCCAACATTGATTTTGACTTGTGAAAAACTTGGCCTTTGATAGCTGTCAGTATTGGCAGCTATGGGACCAATACCGTGCCAATGTCAAGCCAGTTTGCAGTACGTACATGGGTGGTTATAAGTACACACGGGTAATCCCGGGACATTGGCTGGGAATCGAAGTATACACTCGTACGTATATCTACACCGATGCGATGAATACATCATTTTGCGGCTAGTTGTGAGCTGCTGAATATGAAGACACTCAAAGCTTGTGTACCGTTCAATTCTTGATCAGCCCGTCCCGATCACGTGCACGACAGGGGCCAATGTCCCGGGGATCCCGCGTAGCTGGGAAATGCCATTGAATCAGTACAGCCGGACCTTCAGGTCTAAGCACAACATATTTCCATCTTATCCGGGTCCTGTCCGAGTCCGACACGCGTCGTATCACACAGGGAGTTAATAATCTCGCGTGCCTCTTGCTCGCTTAGCGATAGAGGTGCATGCAGGTAGATATAAGCGCAGTCTGGACCACTCTCGGTCATTTCGAACTCGTGTAGGCACCGATAAACTTCTATGTGTATAATCAGCTACATAGAAACATAACCAGCGAGAGTGAAAACAGGATATGAATGCAGCAGCTTTTGCACATGCCGTAAAATTAGATGAAAAATTGCATTGCGAACCATGCGCGGCAATACTGTATGGGTGTTATAAAACATAAGGAACACTCTACGGTTCCGTATTTTATTACCAGCAGATCAGCATAGGGTCAGTAGTAATCTAGGACAAATTTAACGATCACAATTGAAAAGGTATTGTAGAAATAGAGCCGAGTCAATGTTGACAAGTGTTGGAAAATAAATTTCTTTTTATGAAAATTTATGAAATCCTACCTCCTCAACATTCGTTGGGAAAATATTTTGCGAACTGTTATTAGAGAACAAACGAGCTGGAAAAATTGATTGTGATAGAAAAATTAGGTGGTGTGAGAATGGACTCAAGCTATCTCAATTTTCGATTATACTTGATTTTATCAATTTATTTTCATACACACAACTGTATAAAGTACAGTTCAGAATAATGACGCAATCCCTATACTTGTTTTTCATTCAAACTTGCCTTAGAACGTGGCTCATCCAAATACTTGGAGCAAGGAAAAAAATGATGTGTACTATTTTAAATGATCGTGTAAGGTAGCGTCAAAATTATTCAAGTTGTAGACTTCGAGTTGTGTGCTATAAGAGCTCTAGAGTTCCTTTTGAGGTCCTTTATACACCGAAACGTGACTTTGCATGAGTACTTTCATGATCTGCCTTCAATTCAAAACAGTTCAAACACGTACGTAGAGTCCTTTTCGCAATCAGCCGTTCGGTTACTATGCCAGGTAATTAGTTTTGTACAGATTTGTATTATTACTGGACATAGTATCACACGTCGATGCACCATCCGACGAAGTATGCATAGAAATGGGAGGTAATGTCAGTTCGGAATGTTTTGGATAATATCACTGAGAAAATAGGCGGTACTAAAAACATCGGTGGATTCAAGTTCAGGTTAGATGAGAAAGAAAAATTCAGACAGGTACAAATTGCATTTGAAATTTCACAAAAAACCTATAGATGGTTTCATAAATTCTTATCATCTCCTTAGGATATGTAACAAGGGAAAGTGGTTTTTGCTTCAGGAAATGTAAGTCGTTCGTCCAGCGATTGCAGTGAAACGAATCATTAGTTACTCCATATCGTGAGCGCGTTTTGAATGCATATTTTGTGTCATAATCATTATCTTCGGTTTTGCGAATGATATCAATGATAGAAGGCTCAGAAAAAGCAGCAACAAAAAATAGCGCAGATACAACAATTAATGTTAGAACGAATATAAATATTTACCAATCAGAATTAGAAGCTGCACAACAAATTCAAAGACTTCGGATCCCATAAAAAAATAAGTTTTTACCTTGGCAATCATTCGTGCCACGGAGATGGAAAAGTTCATGAACGTTTGTGATGACTTAGTTCAAGCAGATTATACTTCACGTAATGGATCTGTAAACGATCAGATGTGAGCTAAATACATTCAGAGATTTGATATTTTCTCGAAAGAATCTCTCTGGTGTCGTAACATTTAGATTGAAATAAACGGTATGGAAAGCTGAAACTCGCATGCACGACTCGTGACATGTATCATTCATTCGATCCCCTGCCAAGGAAATTCTGAGAAATGAAACTACCAGAAATAAATCCGATAAAGTTATGATTATTTAGACACGATATTCCGACCGAACATAGGTAGGTACTTTGAAGTCGGATTATTATTAGAAGATTGAAAATAAAGCTCACAATTGTAAATGTTAGACATAGTGTCTGCATTTTGTAAATTCCGGCAGTTATTCTGAACCAGATAATGCTACAGAAGTTTCGCTTAAAAAGTTTCTACATTTCCTGACAAATCTAGTTACGAATAATTATTCATGAATCAGTTATTCAAAATACGTTTAGTTCATTGGAACCGTGAAAATATTCATCAATTTTTTTGCCCCCAGCAAACCAGAATTAACAGTTGGTTAACAAGATGTAAATTTGATTTTTACGAGATCTGCAATTTTTATACATATTACATCATCAATGTCACACTACCCCGTTAAGAAAATGACCGCAAACAAACACGCCATCTTTAACCATACGAAGTGCAGAATTAGTGAGGAAAAATAAATTTCTTGTATTCAGTTTCAATTTTTTTATCCAGTACTGATAGTTCAGCGATTTTTCTTTTTCATTCGGATTCGTGTACCTGATGCTGTATGAATGACAATTTGTTGTTTATCTGTGACGATGATAATAAATTTGACAAGAAGTCGAAAACCGGCGATGACCAGGTTTTGTTCAAGTGGTACTTCTCATGACGTAGCGGAATTCCAGGTGACGAACCTTGGGTATTACACCATCAATGAATAGCAGACTCCAGCTGTTCAAGAAATTCAAATCTTATCATACAGAATGGCAAAGGTCATCTTGGAGAGCCGTTCGAAGACGTATCCAATAAATGCTGAGATATCTTGGAACAGTATACTTAATGCTTCATCGACACATGTGAATTCCAATACCAGGAACAGAAAATGGCATCTTCGCTTCCGCGAGATTTCACAATTTTTTTTTATAGCAGTCCACTAATAACAACTTCAATTCTATACAGAATCAGTCGCCTATCGATCATTCCAATATCTTTATATACAAAGTGCTCAGTCGAGTATGCCAAAACCGTTCAAGAATAGAAGTAAGAATATAACAAAATGTCCTTTCCCTTTCGTCGGTAATTTTTTTTTTTTTTTTTTTTTTTACTAATTTTATTTTATTCATTTTTTGGTTCATTTGCGATTAAACGTCCGCGTCACGCACACCCATTGCACGTGAACCCCTGCCTTCTACAAGACGGAATGATTCAGTAGATCGGAGCGATGAATAACTTGGCTTTGACTGTTACTGAAAAGCCTTGAATCGGTCGCAATTGGCCAACGAAAGCGTAATTAATTAGCAGTTATACGTAGGAATAGATCTAAGGATGACCCTCAAGCATTAGACATTGGGTAGGTTCTACTAAACTCAACGCGAATGCTGCAGAGTGAAAAATTACAGCGTCACAGCAGAGTATAAGCATTAGTATTCGTTGATTTTCAACACTGAAATTACATGTTACGATACACATCTGCCTTGCGTGTAGGTATATTCCGGTAGGTCAGTCTGTAAATGGGTAATTTAGTACGAAGGAAACACGGAAATTTTGCCTTTTCAATGTCAAGTTTTAATCATCTTGGTCGTCTGTCGTCTTCCTCGCTCTCGCTCTGATGTGGATAGGTAATCGAGTTGTTTGTACGCGCCAGTCGATAGACAAGAGTCATCGTTTGGTTGTTGCGAAAATAGATCCGTGTCTAAATATACTTCCTGGACCGAATCAAAGTCCGTACGTATGAGGTACCTACACAATGATAATACTAGAACGCCAGCTGGTTCCACAGCACCGCGTACAACCATTTGACGCCTAGTATTATATCTGGAGATACCGTTAGAGGTATATCCTGTTCAGGCGATTAGGAAATCCCATAGTCTGATCTATACCTAAATATATCAAGTTTAACTGTGTTAATCGCCAACACAACTTTGTCTTGCCTTATATTATTGAGTGCAGCTGAATTATCCGAAGACTCAGTTCCATTCATCCATCAACGAATCGATGTGATGAATCCAGATGATGACGAACCACCACACCTTCGAGCAGAGGTATACGATAAAAGTTTAATTAGTGAGATAATGGGCCATTTTAGACGGGTCCAGTAAAAGATCACTACTTTTTCTCGGTTACCGTACAATCATCTGAGGGCAACGACTTCTCACGCATTAGAAAAAAAAAAACGGTTAATGTCTTGCTGGCAACTAGGTATACAAGGATCGAACGAGCCCGGATCTGATTTCCGAAGTATCTTAACGCGCGGTTCTATTTATAAATGTTGCATCAAGCCTAATGGGAAAATGATTGAAGACACGAATTTTTTTCAGATCTCTATTCTACATTTCAGCTTTGCTATGTGCATGTCAGTTCGATGATAGGTGCGGGCTAATCGTACCCAAATGAACAGGTTCGTTCACAAATATTATAGTGAAGTATTCATGAAAGTGTTACCTAGATAGGATGTTCATAGTTTTGGAATGATGAATTTCGATCCAGACAATGAATATACCGTCTGAGAACAGAAACCTAAACAAAAACCACTTGCAGTACGGCGTTACAGATTGTCTCACGTTCTGCGCCCACCTTGACAAGGTTTACACGTGGGTAGGTGCCCACTGCTTTCCGAATGACCATATACGTGGAAATAAAAAATGCCGGAGCAAGATCAAGAATTCGAGACTTACTTAGAAGATCTCAGCGAGTTCATAAAAACTCGTAGTCCCGGATAGTATAGTCATATGTTTAAAACCGGGCTACGCACGATTTTGTGATATCCTTTTTTCGTCAGTACCTGAACGTGTTCAATTATGCGTGGCGGTATTTCCACCAGTGGCTGCCTATTTGTATTTTTTAATAGCGGAACTTCCTGAATGACACGAAGAACGCATAGCTAAGCACTGACGTAACGATTGACCAAAATGTACCTACGGGCAGATGAATTATACGTTAAGAACTGTCCGAGTGTACAGAAGCGCGTATTTCTTGTGTTTTTTTTTTTTTTCGTGATCATACCGCGAATCATATGTATTGGTATGTATGCATACATACTATGCATAGTTAACACTTACACGTACAGTTCACGTTATGTAAGTGATTAAAATTAATTTTAGCGCACACGTACAGTGCCCTGCAGGTGTTCCGAAACAAAAGTAAGACGGCATAAAAGTTTGGTTGAATACATCTATTAACAAGCTAGAAAATGATTTAATGTTGTATAGAAGAAGCGGATGCACTCTTGAGATTATGATGCGATTTCAAGGCGCATAAAAATGCTAGAAAACGCATATAAATCTACGAAGTACATAACTCTCAGTGAACAATTGCTACATTTCCGTTGATCCACCCGGCTGATAATTAAATGTACAAATTTAAAAACCCTGTAATATGAACGTAACGTTAAGCTTTCTGGGACTATGATCACCTTGAAACAACTTGTACCAACCTCAAAAAGAAAAATTGCTCATCAATTAACGTGGTTCAGTATAAAGGGTGACTAACGCTTAGCCTGCAATTTCATAATGATCACGGAATCAGAAACCTTTCATTTTGTCCTGCTATGAGGGATATGGATCTCGATACTTGTAACCAGGTGCTAATTGGTGCTGATAGGTATTTACTGAAAGTATATTAACGATTGGTGAAAGAATCTTACCAAAGTAAAACATATCATGATGTAATGACTGATGTGCAAAGGTCGTAAGGTGTGTCGGAAGGCGTAATTGGACGTGTCGCATCAAATTTTTGAGACAACATATTGCACAACATATGAGTTCTAGTGGCGTGGCCCAAAGCACGTGGATCATATCTTAGGTAAGTAGAAAAGAAAGTGGCCATCGGAAGGACTGGGGCGTGCGTTGTAACGTTATGTGTATCTACTCATGACTTAATATGTATTCGGGAAAGCATTGCGTAACCTGACCACCAGCCAGTCAATGTAAATCTACGATTAGCACCGTTGGTTCACTCCGTCTGTCTTCAAACGCAGGTATTTTTCTTTTTTATCATTTCGTTTTCCTAATACTCATCACTCGCGGTATTCGAGAAACTTGAACTTAAACGGAAGCATTTCGTTAGACTGCGGACAAGGATTACGTCATCCACGATGCAAAGTCCTTCTTCGTATCGCCCACTATAACAGTCTGACCTCAGAAGCGGAAAACGTAACCTGAAATACGGACTTCTGTGGAATCAAGAACGCTTCATCAAAGCACACAGATTATTTTGGCAATTGGACGTTAAGTTGTGCGAAAACAATTTTTTTTCTAAATCGAGTCTCGATCGACCGAAGAAGTTGATTTAGTTTGAAAAAAATTGCATCATGGGTTTGTTTCTTCTCGAATATTGCTTTTTCTGTATTGTCGACATACCCACTCGCCTGCGATACATTATATTAAATCAACAATAAGTCGATTAGCATACGTAATAAAATATAACTGGTTGGTCAAAATCTGATTAAAGGTAGGTGAGCTAACGTGTTCTCACTTTATACGCGGCAACCTCGAGACTTCAGACGTTTTAAAGGTGTCAAGTACTCAACAATACATTCCTATCCACTTTGTAATCGACATAATACAAACACCTGTAGTAGGCAGATGCCTACTTTACGATACACCTAATAAGAGGCGATCCTACTATAATCTTGGAGACGTCGCGAGTAATTTGACGTAACTTTAGTCTGAAGCTCTTTGTCTGGCTCATTGGTGTATGTCTGCCTCATTCTACACTGAAATATCAACTCCACGTACCCATGAAATAAATTAAACAGTGCGAACCACCTATATGGTATGTATAAGCTTGTGTGCATGCACAACCATACATGGAGCACTCAAATCAACTGTCGAACAAAATAAATAGTTGTAGACAGTGAACTGACAGTAATTATGGTGGGCATCAGCATGTTCGCTGATTCCACGGAGTTAGTGGATATCGCGAGATCGATGAATTATTTCAAGCCACGTACGTTTTGTGGACTGATCACGTAAAATTGATGTATTGAATATAGTTAAAGCGGTCGAACCTATCGATAGAGTGAGTATAGATAAAAAATTGAGCCTATGAAAGAAAATAATCAGGTGTTCAGAGCTGTGAGGTGAACATTATTATAATATATAGATTGCAGTTTGGTTAAAAATGACAATACAAGTGTGAGAATATCGTACCCCAATTAATTTCAAGACGAGGTTGCGGAGCTGCAAGAACGAGTAAAAAGGCAGTACAAATGAATCAAGTTCACGTAGGTCAGTTCGCTCATTAAAACTGTCTAGACTTCGGTGTCGGATGATATAATTAATTGTCACGAAAACGATATGATATGAAAATTATTAATAAAATCTCAAAACCCTGCAGTAATGATGGCATAATCAATGATCAGCTGATGCAATTTTTCCTTCAATCAGTGAAGTTGAAAAAAACGAGGAACTGGTTTGTCTATTCGGAAATGGAAATGTATTGTAGCTTTAATCGGTCAGAATTAAGCGACTGGTCGTGAGAGAAAGGTATACTCAGACCTGGAAGGCCCTTTTCCAACTGGAGCAAATTAACATTGTCTCTCATGGCCAGCAGAACGATCGTATTAAACCGGAAGTCGATGATTTTCAGGAAGTGTTCAAACGACACAAGATTCAAGATCTATTTGTTAATGAGATTATAGCGATCAGTCAGCGCCTGGTATTAAACGATGACTAATGGGTAATACAGAATCATAATTAAGGCAGGAAATTAAAGTGTATAACATTATCTATCAAATCCAGTACACATTTGCAATGAGGTTTTGCACCTATCACCGTGAGATTGTTGAGACTATCATTTATTTATTCATTTTTATTTTTTTCTTACACAACATCAAATGAATGATCGAGAAAATAATATTGGTGGTACATTATTTTGCATTCCTGTGTATGTATATGATAGAAAAAGAATAAAGCTTCATTGCAATTTTCAATGTATGGATTTTCCACTTGAGATCCAATTATTAATGCAATGACATTAATTCTGAGAAAGTGAGAATCGTAACGATTCGCAATTGCTTTTGAATAAAAACTGAATGTGTGATTCTCCGAAATGTTTGCTCTCTCGTCTGGACACTTTCAGGGTCTTAGAAAGTGCGACACGTAAATATTAACGCATTTGTAGAAGATGTATATTGTACGCGCCTTTGCGGAAATTTTATGATTGTTAAAAAATGTCGATTATTAATTCTCGCTCACCTTCTACAAATTGATAGTAATTTCTTTCAAGATATCCAAACGTGCGAATTATTTATACACATGTGGGTAACTTTAGTGCTACTCGGAAAATAAGGACGAAATTGTTGAAATCCATCAATTTCATAGTAATTATAAGCAAACATAGACTCATTAATTCAATTGTAAACCTATCATAAATAGTGCAATGTTTAGTTCATCAAGATATCCAAGATTCTTGCAACTGCAAACAGTTACTTCATCAACCCATAGCTTCGGAACAATTTCCCTGAAAGCAAAGTTCTTTCTAACTATTTTTGTCCTTCCTCAATTATATGTATAATTGTATTTAATGGCAATATTTTTCAATTTTCTATCAAGACTGACGCATGGTCTGTTTTGTGCTGAATTAGTATTTTAGCAACTCGTAACCCTCGGAGGATAGATCTTAGAGATAATTCCGATGAATATTTTCTTCTCCCGAATCAATTATTGAGATGCAAAATTCCTAGCAGGATATAAGTCATCAATCCAAAGCTATTTTTACCTTGAAAAACTATTGATTCCGTGTTATAATCGCGATTTCTTATTGGAGCATTGAAGCTGAGCATAAGAATTGAACTTGGAATTTTATTTTGGCACAATTATATCGTGATGCCCAATAATTCACCGCCCTTTTGCGATTGAGCAACAGCTAGTGACAAAGCTAGCCAAAGTTCTAATTTAATGATAATCGGACTTTGAATATTGAAAAAATGTCACTCTCGGATTTTTGCTTTCCAAAGTATGGTTCTGAAACTGAGGTTTGTTGATTCAAAGGTTACTAATTCGGCAGAAAAACGACCGAAGAAAAAGAAAATCCGATTCGCGGATTGGTTTCAAAAAAATTCCAGAATATACCCCCGCTAAGCAATCGAATGAGGAAAGAAAAAGTGTAACGGAACCTTGTTCGTTCCGAAGCTAGAGTTTCTTGAAGTTAATTCTTGCGAATGCACGAGTATTGGAAATAGCTTCCGGTCAAACGTAGAATTCGCGGCTCGTAATACTAATGGTGATACCAGGAAGATGAACTTGCGATAACAAAAAAAACGATACATAGACTCGATTCATCATGAAGAGGGGTTAAAAAGTGATCTTTTAAGGTTAGGCAAATCGGGAAGCTGTGCGCCCAAGGTCCACGCTGTCATTTAGCCGAAATGAAAAAAAAAACTGTAAATAATATTTCATTAACAGAAATCATATGACTGTGGTTTGAATGATACGTAAATCAATTGAATGATAATGCGCAACATGATTGAAATTTATTCTGTAATAAGCATGGCTTTTACGTGTAAGATAAGACCGGTTTACTTAGGGACAAACGATGTTTGATACAAGGATAAAAGCTTGTATAGAGTTGACGAAATTGATCAGGTAAGTTGCGTACAAACATTATATACCAACTCGGAAACAAGACAGCTGTTTAACCGTTCAAGACTTGGCTGATTAAAATTCTAGTTTTAAATCCAACTATAGCCTTAGTACGGAAATGGAAGTCTGTAATCTCAACGGGTTAATTCTATGATAGTTTTTTTTTTTTTCAATCAAGCTCCGCAAACACGTGTGTTAGGCCGCATTGACGATTCAAGTAAAAATACAGGCGCATGTGTATGAATTTGGTAACTTCCTCGTAAGCGACTTGAGGATTTACATTTCGCCACGAAAAACTTGTATCTCGACCGATCCAAAACTAGATGATTATTAAATTTTGTCGTAATTACGTTGCCTTCAACGGCACAAGGTTTCGTGATTTACGACGTTCAAAATCATTCAGTATTTGCATTTCGTCGTATTTAATCACCAACACCTATCTGCTGCGTATACACGTATATGATAAAGCGAAAATCAACCACAATTGCCCGGGCAGACTGTAGCTGACAATGAAAGCCGAGAAAAAGATGAGAGAGGAAGCGAGAAGTTAGATCAAATATAAAGTGTGGAAAAAGCGAGAGCAAAAAAGGGACGAAAGAAGAGACAAGGACCATGAAATTAAAACTACAAACGAAGGTTTCCGAAGTGCGGACAATCGTTGATTCTTATCTGGAGTAAGATTTAAAGGATCGTTGCACAGTATCGCGTGAGGCGGATTATTCGAACGCGTTGATTTATCAGGATCGATAAATCGAATACTCGACTGAAAAATACACCCTTCGACAAGTGGCGAGGTGGATTTTCTTCAGGCGTTATATTCGATCACGAAAATCATGTAAAAGACTGGGGAGTGAATCAGGCTTAACCTTGCCTGACTATATAATTGCAATTGCGGACTTAATCACGCCGGGATTCCGTGCAGGGGCTCCCGTCGTGCGAATTGTACTCGTATCAAAAGATCAGGAAACCAATCGATCGAAAACCAGCATTGACCTCGCCATTCCATTATCCGATCGGTCCCTGAGCCAGAAAGACAAAACGCTATCTTTATCCTGTAATCGAAATACCTACAGCTGGGTAGTGATTATCTTGTAAACTTCAACTGGCAGATTTTCAATGACCCTAAACATCGATTGTAGGGATCAAGCCTTGGCTCGTCCCTCACGAATCAATAAATCCATAATTACTAAATCACTATAATTTCTGTCTATTGTCTACGCTGCTAGCACTGATACAAAACGTAAGCAAATATTAAAGAAAAAAGGTTCATCCATCTCATTTTAATCTATTCGAAAGCGAAGTAAAAAAAGATCGAGTAACCTTCATGCTTTGTAACATCAACGCGGGATGAAGCGTCCCTCCCTAAAGCAGCTCTACTACGGATTAGCAAACTCGT
The DNA here is from genome assembly GCA_963989295.1 of Ametastegia equiseti. Lineage (NCBI taxonomy): Eukaryota > Metazoa > Arthropoda > Insecta > Hymenoptera > Tenthredinidae > Ametastegia > Ametastegia equiseti. Next base: position 6,763,525 of record OZ022390.1, on the reverse strand, counting down.
TGAAAAGTGTCGCAAAATAGGAAATGACGCATCGTTCTCGCGCAAATGGTTTCGGAAATCACAGGTTAGAATTATTCATTGTCACCGTAGTTTATTCAAGCACTTCCTAGTTGTGGCGTAGAAAGTCTCTCCGGTAACCGCAACATCGGCGTAAGTCTCTGCTCGTGTTTCAGTGTGGGTGCGGATTTCAGTATCCATGTTAGTATATTCAAATTATAGCTTTAGGCAGTACGTGCGTTAAACAATACTTTTTGTTTCTCTAACAATTCATATATATTTATTAATTTTTACACGAAAGCCCTCGATGCGTGATCGAAGATCAGCCAATGAATGCATACATTAAAATAGGAAATAAAACACGGGACTGATTATTTTTACTCAAATATTCAAGTAAACACATAGTTTAAATGGTTGCAAAAAGTTGAAAGTCGAATTTACTCGGTAGTGATTCTCGCAATCAAGATTATTTCGCGAGATCGCGACCTTGCCAGTTGCTCAACTTGACGTTGGAAGGAAGTCCGAGTCCTTGTCTAAAATAGACCGAGTTGCGGAGCAGCAAGTTATGATCCAAGAATGAAAAGTCCTTCTTTGACCGTCTACATCTCGGAACACGGTAGCGCCGATGTTCAAATTTAGAATTATTAGAATTTCAAGTTCAAAATCTAAAGAGCAATTTAGTCAAGACGGAAATCAGTTTCGAGATTACTGTCATTATAAAGATATTACTCAACGTAATTACACATGACAAACGTGATACGAAATTCCACGAAAATGTCCATGTTATAAATTCTCCGATATTGTACCTGAAATTAAGGAACTTGAGATTTATATCATCAGCTCGCTAGCTGTGAATTTCATGACATAATTCGATTTTTTACAGTATGACTGTCCAAACTAGACATTAATCAATTTTTTTGAATTACATACTTGGGGCATACTTGGGGCATTTAGTACCGCTCAGTAACTTGGATTTCCCCATTTATAATCGCATCCGCTTCTGATCGGAGGGTTGGAACCGGTAAGAAAACTGGTTACTCGGGTATTTCAGTAGAGTTTTCCTCTCAAACTGCTAACATTTCTGTGTATAGAAGCGATCGGAAATACAATTGGAAATCGAAATTACCGCTTGAATTAATCTTCAGAATGTACTTGACTGATCAACGATTCTTATTTCTGTAGTTCACGTTTGTAGTTTCTTGGAAAAAGTTCAGAACAAGTCCTACAATTTTTTGCCTGAAGTCAACTTGACAGTAATTATCGATCGTATCTATAGACGCCGCGATCGATCGGAACAAAAGACGATAATGGAGGGAAAGAATGTCAGCGCACGATCAGAAGCCAACTATTTAATTGACGCTATAAGATTAATTAAGGTTTTAATCGAGCACTGGGTCGTCTCGCGTAGGTATCTCGCTTGGAAGACCTCGAGACGATGCTGATGCAGCTACGCCACGCGTGTGTAAAGCGTGGCGCGTATGACACGCGGATGGCTAGCGAACACGATACGGGACATACGCTCGCAGCACACATACCGTATCTGAAAATCATTTTATACTCGAACGCGTTTTCACACAACGCGGTTATTTACTGAGGTGAAATTCGATCCCTTCAACACGGGGTGATCAAAGGTATGCCACAAAATTCTCCATTAAAAACCAAACCAAACTTCTATCATCGATAAATTCGAGGGTTCAATAGTTTCCAAATGCGAGCTGACCGAAGTTTACCAATCACGGCGTCAGCTACGCACGACGCCACCGCCAGATAGCGCTTTGCTCACTTCTACTCAAAGAGGTAGTGTAATTGGTCCAAGACTTTAGTGGCCTCTGGTTTAAAAATTATTCAAGTTTCAATTCTGTTTCTTTGAGCCCTACAATAATATTTTCAGGTATTTAAATAGACAATATGAATGCGGTTGATCTCGTGATCATTCGGTATAATACCTACATACAGGGTGAATTTGTAACGTCCGAACACTCCGAAAAGTATTGAAGTGCTACAATCATTATTCCACTTTGCCGCGAAATTTGAGGAAAAATATTTCGCTGGACGTTTGAAGGATTGTAAATCAGCAAATAAGTCACCGTAGTGTTTCTCTCAAAGAGATGAAAAAAGATTAGCAGGATTAAGATAAATGAATTTTAACCAATTCTAACGTAATATCGTATGCCTGAGTTTGAATATTAGACCAACGATGGTGCTGCCATTAAGTTTCAAAAGTTGGCAATGTGGTCCCACATTGGATCATTTGTGACGAATCAAATCGTCAAAATCCAATGAAAAAAATGACAATTTCGTTTCGTGACCACCTTAACCTTCCTCTGAGTGTTCGGGCGTTACGAATTAACTCTGTATATGATTTTTGCGGTATAACAACCACCAGAATAAAAGGAGAGAAGTAATTGTAACAGAATAGAAGACTAATCTACAAGGAAGTCGCCCACCTAATGATTCGAAAACCGTGAACAAAAGGTGCGCTAAGGTGACGAGACAATACGACTATTGGTTAATTATACACGCGAATAAAGTATAACCGGAGGTCGTTGGTCAGGAAATGACAAGTTATCCGGGTGAACTGATTGATGAAAGAGAAATGTATTAGTTGATAGGAAAAAAAAAAGAAAAGAATACGAACAAAATAGAATATTAGATCACCAGAGACCTGTGTTCGTCCAAACTTCATCACGTACGGAAGAAAATTTTTTTTTTAATATCTTTTGTGATGGCTTTATGAAAGAAATTCCATTAGGCCAAAACCAATCAAACGAAAGGCTTCGCAAGAACTCTTGCTGTGTATCTAATAATCGGCAGTCCGGATACTCGATCGAAATGGATGAGGGCAATTTTCAAGATCACCCACGACCTTGCGCACAGCCGCACGGATCCGTAAGGCCCCTCTTGGCCCCTTAGCCCCTTCGCCTGTTGGGCACGGCGTCGATGGCCATTTGGCCGTTTGGCCGTTTCCCGCGTCCTTGCGCTAGAGCAAGAGCCGCCCGCGAGCCGAAAGATCGGTTGTGGCAACGCTTGCCGGCTTGCAGGTTGTGGGCCGGGGATCGGAGCCTGGCGGCTCTGTTGACGGCAACGTTAGCGGTGGGGGCTACGAGGGTATAAGACCGATCTATGGGTCGCCACACAGCCAGTCAAAAGCCAGGTGCAAAGGCTCTAGTCGCGCGCGTGCGAGAGAGATAATTAATTTAGCGGCGTGCATACGTGCCGTCCGTGCCATCCGTGATTCTGTGCAAGATTTTCCCAAAGCGCGGTAAAACGAAGTTAAACAGGCCCTGATTAATCAAAAGCTTTACTAATTAGAGACGCCGATAAAGTTACGTAATATCGTTGCTTTTTTTTTACTCTCCTAGAGAAAAGATCGTTTTCTAAAATAATAATACCAGTAAGATAATAATCTGATATTAAATACAGGGTAGTTTACTTCGAAAATACGCCGTGGATAGTCAATTACGCACAGAGCACTTAAACATTCGAATAAACGTCCAGTGAGCGGGTAAAAAATTCAAGTGAATTATCAGCGGTTCGTTACTCAAAGTGATCCGTACTATAATCCATTTGGAGTACATCCCCGCCGTTGCAGACGCACCTGTAACATCGAGTGACTGCAGTTAACCGGTTGATCAACCGTTAATTGTTTAAAAAGTGAATTTGTATCTTCGACTGTGAAGGTACATAGCACTGCTATAAAGGGACTTGAATTTCCAACAATCAAGGAAAAAATGTCGCAGATTCAGATTAAAGTTGAAGAGGCTCAGATCGTCAGTCCTGTACACACTGCAAACAACGTAAGTTCAGTCTTGAATTTTCTACGTATCTTCCCAGGTTTGCAGATCTTCAAATAAAACGCCCGACTGCATGAGCCAGTTGAGACAGAAGGAACTGGTCACAAAGTGTCGGGGATATTTCGAGTTTGTGATGAGAAGGAACAACAACATTGTTCAGCAATCGATGATTAGCGATTATTGAAAATTGCCAAAGAGCTATAAGGTTGTGTCACAATCGCTCTCTATTTAATCAGGCTGTATAGTTTCCGCGGCATCTTATTATGGACAATGAAATTCACTCACTTTCTTTTCATAATGCAACCAGACGGAAGTAAAGTGGCTGTAGTCATAGGGTACCTCTACCTCATAATGTTCACCTCGGAGTAAAAATGTCAGGGTACCCATTTCCTGATTAGCAGCTCCTATAAAGTTACGTTGGAAATCTCTCCGAGGTATAGGAGGATGCTGCTGCAGCGAGCAAGAAATCGTACAATATTACCGACGTTAAGATGGCACGAGCTACTCGCTTCGCAGCTGTGTTATCTCATACCTCAGTGTACACCGATCAATGGCCAAACTGTGCAGTAAATCGCACTTCCAAAATACTATCCGGGTGATTTTTGTATAGTACCGCTTGTTCAGATCTAAACGAACTTTAGTTCATTCATTTAGTAGATTCATCTCGATATAGGTACTTATCAGATCATAAATGTACTGATCATGAGAGGTGAAGACCTTGTATTATCTCCGCGTATGCATGGAAGAGAATCTTAAGAGACTCATGAGCGTGACTGTAGAAATGCGTATACTAACACTCTCCACGTTGTGGGTTACTGTATATACTTGAACGTACACGCATGTTGTACAGTCGGTGTCGTGTAGTTATATAAGCTTGTGCTTATACCGAGGTGAATAAACACAGTACAGAGACAATTGTAAAGGTGTATAGGAATGTAGTAGGGTACAGTTGGTTATTCCGTCATCGCCGGATGATAAAGTTCGTGACTGGATACAAGGGTTCGTGAAAGAAGGGGTAAAAATATTTGAGTACATCCTGTTGCCTGCATAGTGGAAAATGTCAGACGTTGGTATTCCCCGTCTGGCGAGTCAAGTATTATGTTAGTTGTTCAGAGCCTTTATCTGGCATACGTCTGCAGCTTGAGTAGCCAAAATGTGCTTGCGGCATCAAATGGTCGAAATAAAAATAACAAGTATCCATTAACTCGTCCATATCAGTGATCGGTATAAGAGAGATGGAATAACTTTACGCCAAGAGACTTTGCAATCGTTACTCTTACTGAAGCCACAGAGCTACTGTTATTGCGCAAAGATTTCGTTCGCCAAGTTTTTAAGAAGGCAAACTCGCATGTGAATGAACAAACAGACGTTTGAGTAGCTCGGCAAGTATTGCCAGTTCGTATATTTGTCGATGAATTACTATAATAATTTCACAAAATGATTAACTGACTGACTGAAAACGATTTTCCGTATATACTATAATATAGAGAGCGACAGTGAGATAAAGGATTATGTCATTTATAAACTGAATTCACAATCAGGTATTTAGCCTGCAGAGAAAGTGTTTTCTGCATGAATCAAATTTTTACTCAAATGTCTGAGAATTTTCTAACAGTCTTATATCTCCACCTCAATTTTATTGATGATAAATACAATCATGCAACATTACGCAGTCTCTCCCAACGCAAGAGATCTTCGCAATTATCTTCAGCTAATGTGAGTGCTGCCTTGCTGCTGCCGAGTCGACTGGCATACAACGCGCAAAGTCAGAGACAGATCGACCAGGTCAGCGTGTAGAAAGTCACAGAGAGATCAAGAAACGATTATTACAAGTCTCGGTGCTTTGTGTGAATATAATTATTATACGCGAGAAGGACGAGAGGTAAGTGATAAAAAATTGGAGAGATATGAAATTTTCCACAAACGAGATGCAGCTGGCTCGGAAAATGCCTCATATAAAAAGATGCAACACACCCTGTGGTACAATTCTGGACATCACCTATATAAAACCGCGAAATGAGTATGCATGTATAGGTATTGTAAATATATATATATAATATATATATATGTATGTGGCAAAATTGATGTCCTTGGTGAAACCTAGTTTGTGGTTATGCAACCAGATGTCGCGAGCAGACGTGCAGAAACCAGTCCTACCTGTGTGTGCCTCTACTCTCTTTCTCCTCGCTCTTAAATTCTTCAGATATATAATTAGTAATAACAACTGGATACCATACGGTCAATTCATGACAGAAGAGTTTGTCTGATAGATTTCTAATTTTCTGCATAGTATTGAGTAAGGATAACCAATCGGGAGAAGGTCAGACCATTTTTGTCTGAAAACACCGTACGTAGTACCTTCTTCTCTTCACGCGTAGAATCACCATACGGCAATATAACAATGCCACTGACTAATGTTTTATGCATATCTTATAAATCATAATGTAGACGTACTCGTGGATCGCTACCTACTTTTGTCTCCAAACTTATACGACGACTTTTCGATCTCGTCTATGTATACACGAGTACATACACAAGTACCTATACATGCCAGTACCTACGTACTCACTTTCAAGTCTCTTCGTTTACGTAAGTAACCGATGCCAATGCGACGCGGAGCGACAGGTCTAGTTCGATTTTGTCTACAAATGGGACAACAATATAGTGATTTTCGCGACCACAGTTTGAAATTGCAAGAGAAAAACAATAAAAAAATAGCGGAAAATCAAACTTCACCGATTGATCTTGTGAATGTGAATCACATGGATTTAGCAGCCGGTTCGACACAATCAAGGATTACATCGCGAATGAACCGTTCTTCATGAACTTATCCGTATTTAGTAAGTTACAAAAGACTTTAGTGTTATTGCACGCGCGACCACATTGTTCCTGTACCTATCATTACCCTGCAACGTTTATTGTAATAGTGTTAAGTTACGCGGACTTTAAGTGTCTGATGTATAGTAGCGTCCAAGGGAATAAGATCAAGAATAACACGGAGATGTAATAATAAGTGTCGAATGGTTCATGGGGGCATTAAAGGTTCAGTCTGTATGACTTGAGCAATCTTGATGGACTGAGAAAATGCGGATTACTTTCGGAGAAAAAACACTCGACTATATCATACTTTCGAAATGTGTAGATGTAAGATTAAAGTTGCGCATATTGCAAAAGATCGGTTATGACTGACTAAAGATAAGTCGTAATAACGATTCGTCGTAGTAGTCAACAATTCAGTTGTTTATTCAATGGCAAGTGGTGAAATTTCGATTGATTTTACACTATACGTTTTCAATATTTTAATTTCGACTACGCGATGAAATTACTCAGATAAATCACGGGGATGAAATTGGCTCAAGTTTAACTACTTTGACCGACTGTTCAAGTTTTTTGGACAAACTTTAATCGCCTATTGAGATTTCACGTGATGGCTATTCTCTAGCTCTTATTGAGGCTGGAACACAAGTGACCGAGGTCATCGACTAACCGAACTGCAACATGTGTACATCATTTGAATTGTGGACGTACGCGAGCTGTTTCTTAACGATGAAATCTATATCTATGTGATACACGAACAAGAAAATGAGACGGAGGAAAAAATTCTCTTCGTCAAATCGATGAGGTGTACATAAATTATTGATGCGTCGAGAGTTGACATGAGAAGAGAGTATCTCTTCTCTCTCTCGTATCTTGCTACGCGAGAGAAAGTGACCTCTGAATCTGTCAACCCTCTTTAGGGAAAGTGGGTGAGATTCGATGCCATGATACACGTGACGTAAAGTTGTTGTAATAAACTTCAAATACCGTAAGATATTGTGTGATATCATTTATGTGAGTGAATTTCTCTTTCGTTACGATATACCGATACTTACTAGTAACTATATTCAAGTATGTAAATGCAACGACATGGATTCTAGCATCCGATTCTTATTCATTGACTTTAGTAATAAACTAGTCAAGTTGGTAAAATGAATTCCATCACTGGACTAAGGTAAATGTCTCCATTATTGACCCTTTAGGACCCAATTATTGACACTAATATATTCTCAAATTTCAAATCGATAATAAGAATTCTGAATGTTTCCATTACACAAATCAGTTGCTAGAGACTGAGAGAATACAAATTGATTTTTGGATAATTTGAGAGCCCATGGATAAAAAGAAACCATTGGAAAATGTCAATAATTGGGACAGAATCAGTAACTGGGACATAAAGAACCTTACTGCCGTCTCTTTCATATTTCTTGGTAACATACATAAAAAAGATGCTTTTGACACAAACTTCACGTCTAGTGAGAAATTCTTTATGATTTCGATAAACGGGTTCGGTGAATACCGCGGTGAATGAACTTTGAGCACAGAAATAAATTTATTGGTTGGTGATGTGATCAAAAAATGTTAAAAATCAAGTTCCTCGCTCATGAGATCTTCAACGTTCTAATGTAGACAGAATATATCTGATTCATTTCAGTGTTTTTTTTTTTGTTTTTTTTTTTTTTACTTGGAGAAGCGATAAAATATTCAATAGATAGACTGAATATCTGTCAGTGCAAACAAATGTAATTTCCGGTATATCGATCAGACATTCAATCACGCGTACACAACTCTCTAAAATCGACATAGTCGATGGTTTGTCAGCGTGGGTGCTCTACGAAATGGGAAATACTTCAAATGCCGGTGATTCACACCGAATATGCACTAAGATTTGTCTGTTGATATTTAGATGAACTTGAAAAAAGTCAGTGCCGTTGAGTTCTGCTTACTGGAATTCACATTTCGGAGATTTCATAAAAAGGTACATCTTAAAGACCTAATTACGAATTCCGAAATTGGTCGATTATGTACTCCAACTGCCTCGAAAGTAGACTACGACAGAAATGAGTAAACTTTGCTCAGAAACGTTCAAAAAATTTTGTAAAAAAACCAAATTTCATTTCATTTCATTTCGCATAACTTTTTGATTACATGTATGATACGTATACATATAGGTACATATGTACAGACATACATGCGATATCACTTCGAATCAGCATCATGAAACGAATCTCACTTTTTACACGACGTAGGATTTGAAGTCCTCTTGATGATTTTAAATTTGACGCCTTTGCGCGGCTTCGGAAACATTTGTCTGTAGTATCTATTTGCATGCCAGTCTGTCCTTACGTCCCACGAGGCCACGGCAATCGCCTACAGTCTACGCGGACACAACTATGAACAATTTCACTTTCGTCTCAGAAGAATGCGTGACCTTTGGATGATCGCTGTTGTGATTTTGCGGTTAATCACCAGAAATACTAAAACTCGGTATTATATATCTATATTGTGATCATGGGTTGATTTCAAGGAATTTTCGAAATTTGTCTTCACCGCCGTATTTTCCAGACGACTTCGGTAGCTTGTGCATAACAAATCGAACTTTCGTAGAATACATAACGCTTAGTGTAATCAATCGATGACGTTAATATAACGATGTCACTGTTGTTGCCAACATAATTCTATTTCCCAATTCAGAGTAACAGAATACGTCGTAGCGGTTATTTCCATCTCTCGAAAGACCAATTCTGATGATATTCGTTGAAATTTCATGGTAGCGAATTGGCTGAAAATATTCCATTTACGTCGCTGCACAGTGCGACAGGTATGTACAACCACCACTTTGAATGGTGTAGGAGTTTGTAATCCACTATCCACAATCAAAATAGAGTGCAGCTGGTAAAGGTACAAGCTCAGCTAGATGTAGAGAGGTATTCGTAACCACTAACACCTGAGGTTAGACCTAGGCTAAGCTAACCTGACCCAACTTAGACCCAGTCAACAACCTTTAGACAGGAAAATATCTCTGCGTACATAGAATGAACTGCCTGGTGGAAAACAATAGTCAGTTTTCCAGTTAGGTTTAATTGACCTTTACGGCTACATCCTGTTTTAATGTACGGACAAAAGTTTTTCTTTCGGGTAAAATAATCAGAAATACGAGTACCTGCCACCCGAAGTCAGACAATCGCATCAAGTTTGACTATGGATAAAAATTCCATGTTCAGAATCAGCACTACATTTAGCTGCGACGGGTTCACCGCCTTTTTAATTATTCTTCAATCTCTGTACTTTGACCAGGCTTGAGAGTCTCTGACAGCTGCTGAACGTGCGCGTGCCATTTTTAATTATACAAAGATAAGAAGAGATGGAGGAGTGAAAAGCTGAGAGATAAAATGACAAAGCAGCGAAGACCAAACGTGGCAATCTGCACGGATGTCGGATCATCTTTCACATAAGTGCAAGTAAGCCGTAAACGTCAGAGATCACGATTCCGATCATCTATTGTAGATGTAGTGGCGATAATTATCGATCACGGATCTGGGATCGTCGTTGTTGACATTCGAGGAATCCAACGCTGGAGCATCACTCGCGGTAACCGCGCTCATCTCGTCGACGAGATTTAATCAGAGGCCTGGGATTTGAGCGTGGGACATTGAAGAACCACGAAAGTACTTATGAACGAATAGAGGAAGATGGAAGATGAAAATTTTATGCAAATTTTATTCCAGTAATTTTAGTGCTGTGCCACAAATGGTAAATGTTCAGTGTTCACGCACTATGCACTGATGGACAGAAAGTTGGGCTTGAAGTTTGACGACATTTTTGAGACACATTTCTAGTTGGTAAGAGTAAAAGGTGTGTATCATCATCCATCCAGGTATACTGAACCGACTTTCAATTTCGATGGGTTGCTAGACGCGCCTTTCACACAAGGACACGGCTTCTGGAGTCGAGTGCACGCATCAAGCTGCACGAGTACGAAGTTGGGAAATGAAAAACTTCGGGTAGATCATTACCGTCAATAATTATCCTATTCAGAATGAAAATCGTGGAAAAGTAAATCCAGTCCAAAAACAGCACAAAGCATACAAGTGTATTATTTATCGTCGAAAAAAGTATGCTGCCCTGCGATGTGGGAATTCTCAACAAAATTCACATGTACCATTCTCATTCTTGGGGGCTTAATCGTTCTAGAACATTGTCCAAGCACCTACTAACTTGTTGCAGTGTTTTCAAACTGACTAGACTATAGTCGAAAAAACAAACATCACTCTTTTGATGTATGGACTCCATGTGAGTCTTGATCATACTCAAGTAGTTGGAAACATACCTATGCATGCGAGTATGAAGAAAACATGGGTGTATAGATGAGAAGCGGCATGAAAATTCTCACTAAAAATGCGATTCAAAACATTGAAAAAGGAAACTCTATAGTTTAATGATTGAAAAATATTTAACTTTTCGATCAAGTTAGATGTGTGAGCAATACATATAATAGGAAATGAATTTGTAAAACTATTTTCTGCAATACCATGTACACGTATTACTTCTACGGGCTGCACGATTGGATTGTTTATCGTTTCGCTGCAAAATCTCCGCGAATTAATGAGGAATTTCTTAATTAGAAAAATTAATTCTCCGGCGTGATGAAAGAGTCAAACCTATACAGCAGGGAGAAAGTCAAGTGTTCTTGAACTATCGTTTTAATGCGATAGGTATGTGAGTAGGTAATATATTAAATGGAACGCGAATCGTAAGTTACAGGTGGTCAAAAACTCCAAGAACTCGTCTGTCATCACTTCGAAGTCACGGCGCCAGCTTATACTGGTACCATACGATTCAGATAAAAAAAAAGACAAACTTGACATCAGAGAAAAAAATGTGTATCTAATTAAATATGCCGTCACAAATTCCTCACACTTCTGTATGAATCACGGACGTGTCACGTATTATATCACACTAAATAGACATTTGGACTTTCGGGTTTCATTCAAATGGCATTGAACACGAAGTTTAACACTTTTGCAATTTTGAATCAATCATATTTTTTGTTTCCGATGAGGCTCAAGTTCGTGACGTTAGCGCAAAAAAAGGGATCAGCAACAATTCTCTACTTCAGGACTCAAAAATAACAAAATATCGACATTTCAGGCATAGAATCGTGAATTTTATTCTAATCATTCTATGGCGTTAACACAACAAACGTCAACCTTATGTTTCTTATTCGTTACTCGCGAATGAAAATCTGCATTCAACTCATCATCCTGGCAATTACCAACAAGTAAGACGAAATCGAAATTGCAGGAAAGCGACGGATCAGACATCGACTGGTTGGAGAGATGCTAATGCATAGTTACGCGAGCTAAAAAGACTAATAAGACAGCTGGAGAGGTAGTGAGAAATGCGGTTGGCAAAAGCGAGTAAATGAAATGAAAGAAAGAGAGAAAGAAGAGAGAACGAAAAAAAAAAGATCACCAAATAATAACCATTACGTAATTCCAGCGGCCAAGTCCTCCCCGCCAACTTTAGTGGCGACCAACTCTGCGCATATACCTGAACGTGCAGACACGATGAAGCTAAAATCTAGATCAACTCTCTAGCCCTCGGCACACCGCGAATGTTTTCAGGTTTTCACTGACCGACCCGAAGCTAAACTGTCGAGTATAAAAGTTAGATAACTGCTCCAATAACCAGAGCTAAATAGTTAGGCCGTGCAAAATCGCAAGTCAAGCTATTCCTCTCGCCTCCGTACCTTTATAAAATGAATATACGTATGTCGTATACCAAGTAGCGCATTGTTAGCAGCAATTACAAGCCACAAAAGGTATGGAATAATTTTTCTTTCAAATTCAATCAGGACACAATGGAATTTTTTCAATCTTTACCGAACATGCAAGCGTTAGTTGTTACTGCAGGCGTGCCGTATAGAAGGCCAAAGTCAAAACTTATCTCGTCCACATAATTAGTGGCAACCAGACGTACAGCCATGGGGTAAAATAGGCACAACTTGATTGAAAATATATGACATTGTCATTTCTAGCCCTTGTAACCGACCCGCAATCATTTCCGGACTTGGACATCGCAGTCTCTCGACTTGTCACTAAAAACTAATGATAATAAACTTGCAATTTTAGAATGCAAAACGCGACATAAATAGTTTGAACGTTAATTAGTTGAATTTAGCCCCAACTCAAATTAGGAATGTTATATAATGCGAAAACAGCGTTCTATAGACTGCCCAGGAAGAATGTGAGATGAAAAAAAAAAAAAAAATGCTATTTCGGAGTTGCTATTAAACTGGCATGTAATTTTGTTTTGTAACTTTTATGTAATATAATTTTTTTATGCAGTGACCTATATATCTCACTGATCAAAGAAGCCTACTGATTCAGAAAACAGAAAAAAAAAATTGCGAAAAAAATCCTAGATTTTCTCCAACGTGTATTAAGAAATACGACTATCTCTGATCATGTACCCATACGTATGTACATACATACATAACATAACAGACAATCCGAACAGTTGTGGTTTGTTAATAATTCTGAACGACCTAGAGAAGGTCTACAGTTGAGCGTAAAAGTTGGAGGTGGTAAATGTGCACGTGAATTACAACCAACAACAGTGACTTAGCCAGAGGTGGGGACAAATTTAGCTGAATCACCTGGAATGCTAGGAGTTAAAAAGTACCTACATTCTTCTTGGCGCCGGAGTGTTTTATTGGATAAACAACCTTTCTTAACAAGCGTCGTTTTAACATATCGATTGAGCAATACCGATAGGCCGCCGTCGAGTCGTCAGTTGGTTAATCTCAACATCTCGGCCTCTCCTGGTCAAACGCGCAAGTATTCACTATGTACAAAACGCACAGTAGCTGCCCTGAGGCCCCAACGACTGGGTAATACTCGTCGAGTAAGTAGCTGACTTGAAATTATTTCCAAAGATGGACTAAGTAGATATCGAAGATGGGCTGCCAAGCGAACGCGGACGAATCTGTCCCGATGTATCAGAGGCGGGATTGAAGTTCCGAATTTCAAAAGTCCGGAACAGTCAAAATTCCAAATTTGTTTGAGACGCGATTTTCAGTTTCTAGACACGTTAGAGTTCAGAAGTTGCAAAGCTGAAAGGTCGAAATGCAGACAACTCAAAGATCCGAAAGTTCAAGACTCAGAAAGTCCAAAAATCCGCAAATTTAAGGGAAACTCATGACAAAGCTGTCAAATAAACGACGTTGCATAAGCAAATTCCGAGATTCGGAGTTTTGGCTTTTCACATCTTCAGGTATCGGAATTCAGAACCTTTGGTATTTCTTGATTCGAAGTTTTTCAAATTGGTTACGTAGACTTCCAGGGAAATAATCTTTCTAAAAACGCTGAGTAGGTAGTATGTATAAAAATTTGGAATTTTTACCCTTCGCAGGTTTTTGAATTCGGAATTTCAATCCCGCCCTATCCCGCCATACCAATTCTTACATCAAATTGTACATGGCCCGTAAGATTTTTTCCGAATCATAGCGATTTCAAGACATAACGCAGTCCGACATTAAATTCAACATAAACACTCCCCATCGTTTCCAAAATTACTGAATCACTCGAACTTGAGCTGAAGAATCATTGCAAAGTATGTGGATCACGCATAAGCTCTGAATGAATTCAATTAAAAGCTCTAAAACTCAATTAGAAGTGCGTTTCTGGCTTGTTGTTATTTGTTTGTTATTTAGCGTCACAACACTCGCGTCGGTCGAAGTATAAGCGACACATATTTGTCTTCTCCTCAATAAGATAGCTATTTCATGTATGAATACATAATTTTCAATGCACAGTGTGCTTATGAAATTGTACCAACGGCTGAAGTCACAAATTTCGAGAAAGTTTTTGAGGCCAATGAAAGTAGCTGTGATTGACACATTTTCGAGATAGCAGAAAGGTTTTGATAGGACTTTTCTTCATCACGATAATTCGCAACCATTCAACCTATCTCTTCCACCCGATGCGGTAATTATACGCGATAAAGATCTTTCAAGCGAATTCCATAGGCAATTTAATCAAATATTACATTCGACAAGACGATCCGCAACATTGGGTTCCAGTTGCGAATTACATCAAAATTTTTATCGGTTTTTGGTAATACCATCAAATCCAAATTCTTATTTGACATCGCCGAAGAAGACGAGACCTCCTTTCTCCCAATCAATGATCGCGGATGAGATGAAATATTCATCAACGAAAACGTAACTCACGGCTGATATAGCTCTCTTCGTATATGTTTTGAAACGTTACGATCAAACGTTACTCATCCATCGGGAACGCAACGATATGTAAATATGTACAAGTTTGAGGATCGGAATAGTCAAACAAAACTTACACTGGTATACGTATACGTATATACTTATATCCGAAGAGTTGGTTATATCGATAAAAGATACAGTAGCTCGTAATAAAACAATAAACTTGTGAGTAGGTACTTGTGTCCATTAAGATCGTCATCTACTCACTGTACTCGCTACGGGCTGCCTTCGCAAACATCGAATAAGGCGGTATATGAAATAAGGCTAAAACGAAAGAAAACAATTTCCACTTTAAATTGAATGAACAGTGTTCTTGGATCGATCTCGTTTACCTCGTTCAGCCCTCGGAGTCTCACGTACGTTTCACTTTTTCGTTCATAAAACGAGATTTTGCGAGACAGCCCGGCGCTGTGCAAGAAAACGTAAACCCTGAAGTCAACGAATTTCCATTTTTCTACGACAAGATAATTCTAAGTTCGATTACGACGTGGAGTTCGAAGTAGCTTTGTCGAAATAAAAAATTGAGGAATCCAATGGGGTAATCCAACTTTATAGCTAGGGATTTAATTAACGACTATATCTATCTTTCAGGCTGAATTTGTTCATACATCAGCACACTCTTTGCAAATGATTGCGTCCGAGTAGAACCGTGAAAATTTGCTGGCTCCGAAGAACGATTATTATTAGCGAGAAACTTAAGTGTCCTTCGTTTCGGTCGAGATTTCTTTGCCTCAAGCCGGAGAGCGTGGAACTGTTTTCAACTGTACTTACATATATCTGAGTCGATCGTTGAATTAAGAGATCGAAAAAACCGTTAGCAGTATTTGAAATGTCGAGAGAAAAAAGAAATGCATACATAAGAATGTCAAGCAATAGTTCATAATGAATATATCCAATCATCACACACCTTTGTGGCGATGTTTGTACCTATATGAGCCCAAGTAGGTACGTTAAGTACCGATCTCGTCGTTAGAAAAACGAGCCTTGAACGTCCTGCAGACGTCGAGTCCCTTTCTGAATCAAGGTTAAAGTTACTCTACCAGAATCATACATGAAGTAGTATGTAGAAGTAGCAAGGGGAAAAAATTTCTCTCGGAAAGGCAGGGGCATAAATCTGTCGAAAAACTACGAGCGACCTTAACTCTGACGACACAAGGCCGACAAAAATGTCGTTAATTTACTGCAGCCTCAAAATATTCATATTTGCCATAGCTTCGATGATCGTGGCTACGCTACACATGTTCGAACTATGATTTAAGTCATAGTAACTTTTACTCGTTTCGAAAACGAACTCCTAGTTATTATTTTTCAAATTTACCAACTTGTTGAGAATATGGCAGCACCGCAATCTCATCTAATTTCTCCAATAGGTCAAATGTCTTGAAGATTTCGGAGCACCATAACTCATCTATATAATCATCAGTAGCGAAAATAGCGAAGTCAATCGGTGATAGAAATGCTAGAAATACGAAGACCACTCTCAACCTAATTCTACACTTGAAGTTCAAGATATTATAATATTATGCTAATATATTATGATATATAGTCATAGTATACTCTGTTACGTCTATTGGCTTATATACCTACTTTATAGAAGCGATAAAAATCCACTGACATTGCATTCCAGTGGAGTCAATAGTTCAAACTTTTACGTAAGATGTATAGAACCTCACCTACATCAATAAAGATGCAGTTACAAAAGCGCGGAGGTCTAATCAACGCGCAATAAGAAAACCAATCTTCGCAATAGAGAATTAGAATTAAACTCACAGCGCTGCTACAATACATGAAACAACTGTGTGGCTATCAGCCAATGAGTGCAGCAATAATACATTATAGAAATCGAATATCCACCGATTTCATGGTATTGTAAATGTCATCAAGGCTATTGACAGATGTCGTTATTGATCAAGAAGAGGGTATTGCACTGAACGCGAAATTCTCTTTTACCAACCATCCAACCAAATATAATCTTCATCGCTTAGAAATGTATAGTTGCCAAATTTCTAGTCTAAAGTTCAGTTTGCCTATGCTGGTCCCCGAATTACCTCATGACGTCGAAACGTCAAAATATCAACTTGCAACTCTGCTACGATCTTCTCACCATTCGAAGATATCATCGAATTCGAATTTGCATGTGACAAATTTTGTGACCCTGGTTTTGACCCAGTCGAAGAAACTATACCGGGTATAATATGGGTTCAAAATCCGTTTCACCACATTGCGTTACATCAAGTGACAACCGGTGTGGGGAGCAGGTGTAGCAGTCGAGGTTGACCAGTGTATTGGGTTCCGCAAAAATACCTGATCATTTTTACCGACTCGAAGATACCGCTTGTAGGAGTTGATTCAAAGTCAACCATTAGCATATTATCAATATTCATTGCTAGAGATTAGTGATTGCGGGTATCGCGTACTTGGGAGTAATTTCTGATAAGTTTTCAAGTTTCCGTACGTAATGGTACGAGTTCCGCACAACTGGATCACCACTCTTGAAGGTATATAGGTACATACATAAGAAGAAGTTGAAAAATCCAGAGAATGAAAGCAAAGGCAGCATATAAGATGAAGTACCCGTATTCTTACACATGCATGGCAAAACAAAGGCTCTGCAGTGAATAAGAGATGCCAGAAAAGCGATACGGGGATAGAAAAATGTGTAACTCGTCCAGACAGAACGTGGTCCTTGGACGAGGTTCTCCACCGAAGGCGGCCCGCCGCCACGCCTACGTTATATGGACGAAAATTGCCAATTACCGTAATGATCGCATTGTCATTACTGTGAGTAGGACTGACGGCGAGGGTCGACGAATATTTTCTGTACACCATACCGGATGTAGACTGGACCGGAAATGCAGTATAGTATTGATTCGCACAAGTGCGGCAAAAGACAGACATAGTACTCTCGTGGTTTGCATGAGCAGACCTCAAGATAGAAACTCCACTCTGTGGATGAGTTATACCTGGCAATAACATTCAGATAGCAGTTTATCTTGTAAATACTGAAGAATACCGTCGATGTACTGCGTAAATATTTTTAAATAAAAATATTTGTACACGTCCTTCAAGCATTTTAATAAACCGGAAATTATTTAACAAGAAATCCCGTTTTTCGGTTCTTCTGGACTTGGATTTTGGTATTTTAAACGAAATCACGTTCCGAAATCTCAGACTAGAGAGTTTCTAGTATAAGATAGCAGAGTTCAAAATTGTGTAAACGGTGAAATCGAATTTAATCTTCTGAATATCTGCGAGTCCGAGATCGACAATTAATGCAGACTATAATAACAGCAGCAAATAAACATACAAACGAGGATATCCTCGATGTTAAAATAAAATAATCAATTCGTCAGCTTTCGGAATGACGAATTATCGATGAATCAACAACGAGGAGTAATTTCTCTCTGTTGAAACTCTCGTTGTGTTGTTTGGTGAAGGCCGTTTCGTTAACGCCTGCTATCTCCGCGTACAATTAATTAATTACATAAAATCAATCACAGGTATAATTTTCGTCTCGATTTCGTTGTAGAAGAAAAAAAAAAAAAAACTGAATTAGAAGAAAAAAAGGAAAAATACATCAAATCGCCACGAATAGGTGGAAATCTTATAGACCGTGATAAACATAGTGTGTCTCTGTCAGATAGCATCCAGCTGAAGGATTTAACAAGAAGGCAAGCCTCCGTGACACAGTAATGTATGTAAATGAAATCTCTCCTTGCACGACTGGTGTCAACACTCGGCGCGAGTCTTCGCGTCTGGTTTTCTGTTACATAAGGGGCCTCCTTAAATTCCATTCTTATTTCTCGTTACGCGAAAGGACTGCATCTCGCGCAGCCGCTGGATACATCGCGGGAGAAAAAGAGAGATAAATGAAATTCTCTTTTTCGCTAATACCCCCTACCCCCGTATGTTTCTCCTTCCATTAGCCGATCTTTCCCACATATGCTCAATCCGGTGGAGAGCCGCGCCTCTGACAACGTCGAAAAAACGAAACGCTTTCACTATCTGTAGACACGACAACAACAAACTACCGGTCATCGATGTGTTTGTGATGTGCAGCTTGAGGCTGGCCAGGATCGGGTCAAGATCGATTCGTGCGACGCGATCGGTAAAAAAAACCCCCAAAAAATAATCAGATGAGGCCGAGCCACCAACACATTCAATGTCCATTTACCTTTTCACGCAACCACGATCATCAACCATCTTACATCGATTTTCGTATAATTCGTACGAATCAAGTTCTGATGGTTTTTATAAAAACGGCATGTTTACATTCGGAGGGAATTCAAATTCTGAATCGACAATTCATTCATGATTAGTTCATTTGTTCCAATAATTCGACATAAATCGAGTGTTAAGATCCAAATGAACGTAGGGCATATCCTCATATTACATCCCACACGTACGAATGCCGCGGAAGTATTACCGGAACTACCCACATGGCACAGAATTGCGACTACCCCGGCTGCAGCATTTCGTTCGGTAATACTGGCCCAGTACAGATAAATTATTTGCCCAGTATGCTGATGACTAGTACTAACAAGTGAACATAAATGGGGCTCAGCCGGAAGTCAGTTCTGTACTGAGAATGCACCGAGCCAATATGGTGTTTTATACTGGCTGCGAATTATTTCGTGCCATTTGACGGCACCGTAAGTTGTACCGGTGTTAGCAACCGAAAATAATCCCAACATTGATTTTGACTCGGGGAAAGCTTGGCCCTTAGTAGCTGTCAGTATTGGTAGCTATGGCACCAATACCGTGCCAATGCCAAGTCAGTTTGCAATACGTATGTGCATGGAATGGAGCTTACATCCCTGTGACTCTTAGCATTCGATATTATGTTCAATCGGTAGCAACTGATGAAATGAAACTGTATCTGGAGTCGTGGAATACGAGATATGAAAACGTCAAAACTCCCGATTGAATAAGGTCGATCGCATACACCAGCGTATGTGAGATTGCCTAGTACCACATTAACTCTCGCAACTGGTTCAACGACCGAACAACAAAAATAAATACAAGCAGAATGATTGTATACAATACTTGTGCATAATTTCATATTCGCGAGTGCATTGGCACCATGCAACTTTAATGCGTCGCACAAAGGCAAGTGCAGGTGCAGCCTTGTCACTTTGCTGTGTTGGCACTTGTCAATGGCACCTGTACCTACACCAATAGCAGATCAATGGATCCGTTGATCCAGAATCTACTCGAGATTGGAGTAAACTGAATGAATAATTCCTAATATAGATAGAGTAGAGCCGGGAACATTGGACCAGTCGGTGAAACGAATCAGTGTAGTTTGGTAATTCTTGTTACGGGAGTATCTCTTAAATTCTGGAGATTCTAAGATCAAGTATCATTAGTATTTGAAATGCTGTTACCATTCTCATTTCTACAATTCTTAAAATCTAGAAATGATCACACTTCAACGGTCCAAATTTTACCGAATGCTCTGATATTTTTGATTCTTACCCTGCATATTGTGCGAAGAAAAAATCATGCATTATGTTTCCAATACTTGTTTTTACTCAGCAGAGGTGTTGAAGAGGAGCTCGAGTAGTGAGGAACCGGTGCAGAGGATAGGGTATCATGACATGTAACATGCCAATATGTAATCACACGTGTGTTCGTCACGTTGAATCGGTAGTACAACGAATGATCGAAATATAATTACGTGACTTAGAAGTTTGAGGCGCCTTAACGTTCCGATTGAAATTCCGCTCCTTAGCTCGGATCAATTTACTTTCCCTTTCATACATACACCAATCGTACATGGTTGAACATTCTAATGCGCGGTTTATACAGAATTGTTTAATTTGTATAGATGCTTCGATGCACCCGATCGAATCTTTCGCAACAGCTTCTTCTACTAATTGCGTGGAATGAGCTCGATAAGAAATTCAAGTTAAATTCAAAAAAAGATTCTCTGTTTTCATTATCTTCCATGTCAATCTCTAAGAACGTCGAAACATCAAGTTTAGCTCACGGTCCACGTCCATGAAGTCTCAATTATTGTCCCAATCCCAGGATCAGATTGGCCACCGGCACATGCATATATCCACATGATCATGCATGTGTTCCGAAGATCATTAACGATACGCGGATGTGCTCGCTTCTAAGTTATTCGCGACATTAACGTGAGCAACGTGGCTTCACTGATCACGATTATTTCAGCCTGGTACAAATCTCCGAAATTTGACCTCTCCCATAACATCTTGACCCACCTATTGCCTATTACAATCCCATGCAATATTTATCGTCAGAAAACTTTCCTCATCCATTACTGGAGGTATCATTGTCGGTATGAACCGATAATAAGGTATCTCTAGTATTGGTACATCAACTCAAGTTGTCGTACATAGTCTCTTGCGATAACCTTCCAACAAATGGATAATGCTCGACAATAGTGGGTCAGAATAAGTGTCACAATATGCGGGTGAAATGTGGCACATAAATAATACACGAGAATTCTGTTGCGTAATAAAGATCAACGAGGAAATTATACTGCGTATAGAAATTCGCACTAGAGTTTGTTACAGCTGGGTCAGTCAGTCCCGTCATCTTCACGGATGTTTAGCATCATTTTCTTACTTTATACTTTCATGTACAAAAAAATTCTGGGAAAAAAAACGTCACTGAAACGGCTGGGACTGAAATTTGCAAGAAAAATCGCGGCGAGATTTCTCAAGTAGCCATTGATTGAAAATGAAGGAGTTCTTATTAGAGGAAAAATGGTTCGCACAATAGTAGGTATCGAATCAATTTTTAATCAAGAAAACCATAAGAAACTTGGAGATGAATTCCTGAGGTCTCTGCTTTCCAGAAATGAGTTTGGACCGAAAAAATTTACGAGGCCAAGTTCGCCGTGTCGACCGTAACTTTCGTCGACCCTTTTCCTTCTGTTTTTCTCGATCTCCGTCTACTGGTCACACTCCAATCTGCAGAACCGAGTTCGGGAATCGGGTCTTTTTCCCTCTCTCTTTCTTTTAAACCCGCATGAAGGTAGGTAAGTATGTACACTGTCGAAGGAATTCGCAACAGCAAACCTTGCAGGACCGTGTGCCGAATTTCGTTTGGATTGGTTGAGTAACAGCCGAGGAAGGCTGACCTACAGATGGCACGCTAACGAAACTTGTTTTCACGTTTTGAGACCAAAGTTAATGCGACGTCCGTGCAACAGACAAGACAAGTTGCGAAGTGCACTATGGTTTGTGTTCCTGACACTCGGCAAAATTCCTGAATCAATTGATTCCAGAAAACGGTGCAATTTCCTTATAAACTTATCCTCTAAACAATACCTCTAACGTGTTTATCTTCATCTCTCAGCAATAAATAAGTCACATGATTAGCCTTTGATAAACTTGATTGAGTATTCATAATCATAACGAACGTCAATAAGAGAAAACCATCTACACGAAAAAAACTCCAACACTGGAAGAAGAATACTTTATGCGAGTTTGTATCCAGCGGCGTCTTCGGAGGCGTCGCTCAGGTTGACCCAAGTAACTATCTGCAGTCAACTTTCTCAAATTTGTCTCCACGTCAAATTTACCGCCCTGGGCGACAGTCTCAAGTTGCGCGACCTAAATCCGGCTCTGAATATTAGGTCATGTTTTTATTCCAAAATGTCAGCTCATTCTTTGGGGTCATAACTTTCATTCGAATCAAATATTCCCAGGATTAACGTATACGTTACTGACAGGAAAATTTCCTTGGGTTCCTTAGTGATAAATTAATTCACGGGTTTCGAAACCACTACCCATATAGGTTCTGATTATCTCACTGTGAGAATAAGCAAGATCGAACGATGAATTGGGGGTGGACAGACGTAAACGGGCCGAGAGACTGACGTGGACAGATTACACGTCTAAGGCGTTCCGAAAGTTATTCGGTATGAAGTACAGAACACCCGAAAACGCATCCAATTAACAAGAGCTCAACACTTTGCGAACAAGTTTGGGATTCATCTCCCCTGGCAGATTCCCCAGTAGGGGTGGGTGTGATCATCTGAGTTCGAGAAACTATACTGCTATCATCATCAGTTGGATGAAGAATAAGTAAACGCATACTTCTTCATTTTCAATATAGTTACATCTAGTTATTCACCTAACTGAGACTAGCACTGGATTGATGAATCATTTTGATCCAACTTATCAGATATGCATCAAAATCCAATCTTAAAAGAGTATAGATTAAAAAGCCCAACGGCCTGTGGCGAAATTCCAACAATGGACCCCTCACTAAAAGAACATTTCTTTTTAGAAAGCCCCGAAACGCATCGAAAGTTACTGCGGCATTGAAAAATAAAAGATCAATATTTTACGCGAAAAGCAAAGATCAAAGCATATAAATAAACATGTGGCTATAAATCTCGAGGCACGTTCGTTTCGTTATTATTTCTATTTCTTCATCTTTCTTTTTTCATGTGAGATCAGAAAAGTTTTTGACCCGTAGAATGTCGGCGTAGGGCGACCATACAAAGGAATAATATAGTATATGGCAATGAACTAAAATGTGGGAGATTTTGGCATCAACGTAAATAAGAATAGAAACGGCAACTGCAGTAATAGCCTTTCATCGAACTCTGGTGAAAATCTGACTGGTTGAAAATACATCGACACGGCAAGATAATAACACGAAATACCATGAACTCTTCGCGAAAGTTGAGTCCGCCGATCGACTGCGGCGTTTATTATTAACCTGGCTAGGCGGTAGCGGTACATGATGATTCCGATCACGCGATTGTTCAGCGGCAACCGTTCCTATATCTCGTCGATATCTCGAGAACTTAGAAGTCAATTTTTCATCAATTTTCGTAACTTCACAATTAACATATGATATGAAGATATATCAGAAAATTATCTGGTTGGAGGTCTGACCTTTGCAACGGATGGACTGAATTGAGATTGATTTTGAGGTAATATGGCAGAGATCACTTCCAACTTAACCTAGCTAACATAAGAAACATGAGTTTTAGTAGAATCCAATCAGTTTCGTTGATGAAGTGACTTACTCAGCCACTTTTTGCCAAAAAACTGAATTCATTCGTCGAGGGTTCGGTCGGATCGGTTGGGTGGTTGTCGAGAAAGTACGATTTGCGTTTTCGAGGTGACGATAATTGGTAATGATGGAACTTACAAGCAGATTCTCATATCACCTTAAGGTGCCACGTGCCTTTGTTTGGAATTCCATTGCTACCAATTGTTATCACCTCGAAAACGCGATTCGTAGTTTCTTCCAAACTATACAACCTACCGGAATGAAACTCAGGAGATAAATGCTTCACCACGGCAAAAAGTGGCTAAGTATTCTACTGTTTGGAAAAACCGACCAGAATTCTAGTCAGATTCATATTTCTCATGTGAAGTAGGTTAGGTTACAAACGACTTGTACCATATCACCTTGAATCGTGATAAGACCAATGAAAAGCTCTTAGATGCATTGAAAAATGAATTTTCAAACAAGGTGGGTTTTTATCGTTTCAGGTTGGTGAGATCGCGGTGAACCCATCCTGGCACATCCCGAGACCTTCTCTAGTCGGACGTAGCGAGAGAGGAAGTGAAAACGGAAGTTGGGGACATCTGCACACCGCGACATCGAACTCATCATCAAGAGGTTCCACTTCGTCTCAGGGCTCAACGGCAAGCACACACGTGAGTAAATAACCTTCCAAAATGCTAGTCTATCGAGCCTGAAGCTTAGGTGAAATTTACGATAGCACTGAAGAACAAATAATTCTCATAATCCTATCATTCTATACGTCACCGTGGCCGGTGTTCAACGTAATTGACAGTCGATGCCGCGAGAGTTGCGTTGAAACAAAAAAGGTCAAGGCAAACCTGGACTTCGCAACATGTCTAAAAACGCGAACAAAATATGGATTTCAACAAGTACGTCGTTTTCGATTATTTTTTTTCTATCTCTGTTTCTCGAATTTCATTACTCGGACGGGGATCAACGACATGCAAAGTATGAACAGTCGACTCGCGTAGTAAATAGTAATTACGATAATAACCCCATTCCGAATCGCAGAATATCGAAATCAGCATATATAGAAATTCTCACCATGCGGAAGCACCAGGCTTTCATAGATATTTAAAACCCTCTTCAGCAATAAATGGTCAAAGGTGGGCCCACGGAATTATATTGGTACCTTCATTTTTTTATGGGAAGAAAAGTCATCGTTACATACATTAACTTACCTACATTGGTGAATAACTTCATGTGAAAGTAAAAGTTAAAGTCACATTTGAGGGACGAGTAGCTGGTATAAGGCGTATTGTGATTATCGAAAAAATTGCCAGCGGCAATAAATTACGCCCATAATATTTCACACAAATTTAGAATGCACATCGATTGGCAAAACTGGTCTCGACTCCAAAGACCACGCGAGTTGCAGACTTTACCCATATGATTAATTCGTCAATCGTGTATAAGGACACAATTTCAGGGAATAAAACCGACCAAGTAGATCCTCTAAGGACTTGGAGAAAACAGGTAACCAATGAGATAAAAAATAAAATAAAAATATTTTAGTTGCGTTAACCTGCGACGATTTCGATATTATCATCGATCAATCACGGGCGTAAATCTCCACCTACGCAAGTCTCATAATGACTGACTGTAAACGCTGCAGAGCATTGAACAGCTTATTTCTCTTTGGATATTATACGTATGCGATCTCCGGTAGAATCGAAGAGTGAGAAAGCGAAAGCTGAGTGAGGTCATAAGCAATATTAGCAGATGTTGCTGCTACCACGGTGCGTACCGGAAGCACACTTTTTTTCTGCTCTGCTCGATGAAAGTACGAGTATGTAACGCTTATTTGGAAGCATAGCCAATACAGCATCAGTTCAGCCAGGAAGAAGCAGCCAGTTTTACACAATAATTAGTCTTCGTAGAGCTCGAAGCGTCGCTTGAAATTGCGATGCAGAATTCTCCCGTTAGAGCAAACGAGAAAACACGAAGAAAAAAGCAAAATTTAGTAGAAAAATTGCACTCAAATTTCAGGCAAAGCAGCGCTCACATCAATATTCAACCGATTGTTACATAAAATCATGTTGTTGGCGCATAAAATTTGGTAAAACCTGCAGTACAGCTTTGCATCTGCACCAATGAATATCAAAACGCAATTTGATGCCTGTAGAAAAAGATCGAGTCTACGGTTATTTCCAAATGATTTTCTGGCACAGCGATCCCCCGGGTGTAGACAAGTTAGTTAAGCTTGTTTAATAGGAATTTGAGTAATCCGATGTGAATGAAATAAATTTGTATTTTTACAGAGCGCGGCATCGGGTACCCTGCTATTGACAGCAGCTAATTTGGCAACTTTGGCAGCGCTACATCCGCCGACTGTAACATCGCCAAAACCAATTGACACAGCATCGGTAGCAAGCAGCACACATTTTACAGTAGTCAACGGTCTCGGTAGGCCTACAAAGGTTTACAAAAAGTCTTGGTGCGCAAGAAACCAGTTGACCGTACTAATTTGCACCATGAGCTTTTTGTTTATGGTTGGATTACTCGCTGGCATTCTTTATATGGAAAGTAAGTTACCGCAATCGAAACTCAATTATCACGGCGAATACTAATTTCACGAAAATTAATCATCCCGTTGTAAATCGGTAATTATATACACAGGAGTCGTCTCAAATCATTTTCAAAATCGGCAAAGTCTGTACAAGTATAGTAATGGCATCATAGTCCACTGCAATTAGCCTGGCCTTCTCACACCAAACATTTGTCATATAATTTATATTCAACGGTTATATCGTTAGAATCTGCACTACTGTTGGTAGTTGAATTGATTTTTTTTTCTATCGCCATTGATTTGAATTCATCTATGACTGGAATTCGCGGCTTTGAAATTCGATGATTCGTACATGCGAAATGATGTTATTTATGGAAAGATGAAACTGTTGCAGGGTAAATGAAAGAATGAATTTTTCATGAAACTTTTTTCAATTTCAAAATGATCAATTTCAGCATCAGGCATGGTATTTCATTATATTGACAATACAAAAAAGATGAATGGTTTTTCGTATGTTTTTGTTTCTGTTATGTTACAGTGAGGGCCGGTGACAAGTACAATTAAAAATGACGGCATTATAACCCTGGAGAAGAAGAATGGATTTTAATATATTAATACGGTATTTGAAATGAAATTGATTAGCGAAATAATTCAGAAAAGAGCTGGAAGAGTGAGGAAGTCCAAAATCTACAACGAGGCAGGATTCAGATCACCATGGAAGAACGAGTGAATTTCAATATTCAATATTACGTTTAGAATAGCAGTTCAATCATGTATAGTATATTATCATCTATGGTAGATATAAGGCTGTATTACACTGTGTTAATTGTGTGGTACGTGAAATTAGTAATTACATTTATGTAATGAGCGCGCTGTGTGCTGTAATTTAATGAGGTCTTTTAGATTCGTAATAATTTATGTGAAAAAAAGAAAATTAACGAACCGAGAAAAAAAAGTTAGAAAAATCAACCAAACTGATCAAATATTCAATTTACGATATTAAGGAATATAATTTTGATCAGTCGGAAAAAAAAATGAAACAAAAATTATGCAAGTACATAAACAGTTATTACAGGATAGTTTGACTATATTTAAACTATGCCAGTTTAGAGCTTTCGAAAAAAGTTGTTTCTCCGTCAAGTCCAAGCGACTTGACGTGTGAGAACGAAAAAAAAAAAACACAAAAAAAAAAAAAGAAATAAGAACATAACTTACATGCAGTTTGAATTTATTATTAATTAAAATCCTTTAATTAGATACGTAATTTAGAGTTAATAATTTAATTGTTACTAACTTACAAAGTCTAAATCAAACGTGGAGCCCTCTGAAAAAACCAATGTTGGAGGAAGTGTGAGAAATAATGGAATTGTATTGATCGATTATTGATAAAGGGTGGTTGCATGATCATTCTTTGTATCTGTGATATTACTTGTGTATTAATTAATCATCGATTGAACAAGAAACTCTCGAATTATTAATTGCATCGTCTTTTATTTCACATCTCTATGCTATTTCCAACGATTGCCAATTCCCATCCCAAAGCCGTAATCTAAAAATCGTTTTGTTCGCTATTCGCATATAGATAGTATGATTCTTGAGTATGAGTTGCTTCACCGCCGTACGCCGTTATGAATATTCAAACGATTACCGATAACACGGTGTGTACGGTTCCTTCGTCAATTCTGTACATATTTCTTGCAAATATCGCAATTTTATTACACTCGACTATAACAAGTAATAATTAACATTTCGTGATTACGTCTCGCAAATTCATAGGTAGATGGTGAAATACATACTCTTCATTCTTCGATATTCGTTACTTTGACGATATCGCAATGTTTATATCATCATCGTTTTTACAAGTAGTATTGTTTCGAAATGTATACAGCGCAAATCAAAGTCTAGTGAAACTTGAAAGCTATAAATTCTCTGAGAATTCCAGTTTTTTCCAGGTAATTTTCACAATTTTCCAGGCATCCCGGAGATATATAACATGGTGGCCACTAAAAAGAGTTGGAAAAATTCCCTGACTTTTCCCTGACTTTCCCTGACCAAATTTTAATTTTTCCCTGACTAAAATTCGAAGTAATTGTGCCAATTCAAGTATCTATTAAATAAAGATCCAAAACATTGACAATAAAAAACGTGTTCACGATTTCGCGGCAAGGCGCTGTTCCAAATTATCATTACTATTTCGATCTAAGATTTTGATTGGAAATTCCAAGCAGGTGGGAAAAAGAGTTGCTCCTCTCTCCTTCCGTATTGCCAAAAAATTCCCTGACTCATTAGAAAATTCCCTGACTTTTCCCTGACTTCCCTGACCATTTTCGAATTCCCTGACTTTCCTGTTTTTCTTGACGAATGGCCGCCATGTATAATTTCTCATTCATAGACTCGACAATGCGAATCGTAATCTACAAATTATTC